>CM060945.1:206568173-209442109 GCA_030765085.1 Allium cepa | reverse complement strand
AAAAAAAGAACTGCAACTTTACTAAAAATAAAAAAGAAAAAATGTGGAAATAAAAGACGTCAACACTATCTTGCTTAGGCTGTATAGTTCGCTAGCAATTCAACTATTATATAAGATATTGTTGAAGATGATTCGATTTTTTCTTTTTATTGATAGATTTCACTCAAACGGTTTCAGGGTTGCCCTCTTTTGAGTTCATAGGAAATTTAGGCGAACATCTCATGCATCTATTTTTATCTACTCTATATAAAAAAGGGGGCCATAGAATGCTATATCAAAAAACGATGTCAAACATGAAAAAAGTGAATTAGCGACCGGGTTAATTAGGGCGGCTTCATCAACACCACTAGGATCTAGTTGGTGTTCATCAGTCAATTCAGTTTGCTTCTTTCTTTTACTAACGTAATTGATTTTCCCTTCCTTTCGATTCGGATGGAAATGCAGAATCTGTATTAGCCACCCTTCCCTTCTTCACATCACAGAAAAAAGAGCTTCGCTTCCTCATCTATTACAATACGGATAAATTAATGACACCGGAGGAATCAAAATCTAAAGAATGGAATGTTAGTTAGGGAACAATAGTCAGACGCAGACCAGCGTAGGTGGGCGCCAAAGCTGTCTTCCTCCATGTGATATCTGATATCACGCAATAGGAGATTCTTCAGAACCCCCTTACACGAAAATAATAATAATAAGAACTCGGTCGCCTATGTTTATACTGGGCTCACTGCTGTATGAAATAAATTTTCTAAATGAGAGTTCATGGTTCCGTGACAGAAGAAGTGGGAGAACGAGGGGAGTTCCTTTCTCTCAATGGATGGATAGGCACAACAATCGAGGTCAAACCTTATTGGTTCCTTACTGCAGGGCGGGCCTTTTATGCTCCTACTGAAGGGCTTATCCAGGTTCCGGGGTCACTTCTTTTTGGGTCGTTGATTAACAGAAAGAAGCCCCTCGCCTCATTCGTAAAATATCGAAGGCCCTCATTAATATACTGGCGCGTCGATGTAGACATGCAAGTCCTTATTCTTTGAGAAGTCAGGTTTTGCTTCCTTCGAGCTACCAAACTTTTGGGCCCTCATTCTTGCTTGACTTCCTGGGCACGAAAAAATGACTACGACTAAAGAAGAGGACAACCCCTGTTTCTAGTTGGACTTCAATGAGTGAATGCTATTCCCATTCCTTACTTTAGTCCGACCGGACCTTCTCTTGTTCCTCGACCAGTTTGCTTGCTCACTAGACGAGTTAAGTGTGACGACCGCCCATGACTCCTGCACTAAAACAGGGAAATGGTGCGCTGAAAGGCGTGCCAGGCCGCCATGGACGATCATCAGGGTAAGATAAAACAGAAACTCTATCGTACAACTCATAGCGCATGGATAAAATACAATAGAGAATTATAAATATAGTGAAGCTCCATCGAACAGAATATCATCATATAAGCATCATAAGAGTTTAATACATCATCAGAACAGTCAATACATCAAAGCCTCACTACAAAGCACTCAGAGTATATACAAACAGCGGAACACCCAGTACATATAGTAAGAAAACAATATGCATAAGCCTCCTGCTCGTCTTCGTCATCATCAGCGTCAATCACAAAGAACAGCACCTGTCACCTGCTACCTAGTTTGCCCATCCCAACATGGATGAACAGCCCAAGGTAATAAGAATTAAACATAAAACGTTGAGTCAGACAAAGTCTTAGTGAGCAGTAAATCAACTATCAAACATACCAAAAGAGCATAAGGGATAAAAGGAATAGGAACCAAACCATCCCACTCCACCTCTTTCTACAGTGATAGCCCCAGACACACACTAAGGGGAAGCAAGCATAACATCGCAGACAATTAAAGTAAAGCAATAATCACTCGAGTCAAGGTCGATGTTTTCCAAATACAAACCCCCAAGGCCTAAACCAAGATCAGATAAGCACCCAGAAAACACCTCTCTTGAGACCGAATGATGATACAACCAAACGTCCAAACATCCATGACTCTGGCTATCACTGTTATCATTGCCTTGATTTCACCATTAGTTGAATGACCACCTGTCAAGGGCTAATGGTAACCCCGGTTCTAGACAAAACTCCGCACACTACCTATGCCTAGGACTTATCTACTCTGCCCAGAGTACTCGACTACCTGCCTGCAGTCTTTTGGGTGTCCCGACTACCTACCTGTAGTCGTTTTGGGCGCCCCATGTACTCTTGCTTTTGAGCATGCTAGAACCTTCAACAACGATGAGATCCAAGCCTCCTAGTCATCCTCCTCGACGACTATTCTCATACTATCTCAAGCTACCTCTCGAGCAATCCATTATCAACCAACTCGAACCATCCCTCGAGTTATCAACATGCTTGGAATGATCCCTGCCTGGATTACGCCAAGACTACATCACATCATACTTCGCTTTATCGCATCATAGCAAAGTCTCATCTCAACATCATGGTTTGCCTCATCGCATCATGGCAAAGTCCCATCTCAACATCATCCAATCCATACATATGAGCTTCAACATCCGCATCATATGCTACAAGCAGCTTTCCTTATTCAAGAGCCTATCCACTTAGCTTTTGAATCATCATCAACCATACTTGACCAAATCAAGTTATCAATCAACTAATCAATCAAGTCAAACATTAGTCCAAACAATCAAACATTCAAACAAGATCTAAATAGACAATTAGAACAACAATGGCAATTTCGTAAATAAAGGATCCAAATCTAACATGTAATCTAACAAGCATGAATCATCGACAATATCTCTACAACTTAATGAACGAACTTATACAAGTGATCATGTAGCAAAACAGGTGTCAAAACTTCATAGATGATAGATCTACATGCAGACTTTAGGAAAATGCACGAAATCACTATCTTTAATACTTAAACAAGCCACCGATTCAATATACTCCTTTGGGTCCGTGTGAGAGATAACTACCACTCACCAAATCACCCAAACACCTCAAAAGGAACCCACTTCAGATCTGGACAGCGAAGAATAAAGCTTGATCTGGCAAAATCTCACTTCAATCGATGAAATCTCACTTTGTTAGATGAAGATCTTCAACTTTGGCCCTTGAATCTTCGATCTTGATCTTCGTTCTTGGATGGATATTAGCACTAGATTGGAGTGGAGAAAAGAAGTGAAGAAGTGTTGTAGTCGAGCTCTCAAAATGGCAGCACTTCGTCGCTTCAAAATCCGATGCCAAAAAGTGAGCCAAAGCCCTCTATTTATAGGCTGAAATCCCCCCTGAGTCGGCCGCCCCCCATGAGTCGTCACCGACTCATCTCTTAAGTCGTTCGCGACTTAACCCACACGGCCTAACTCAAACACACACGCGACTCAACACACACGACCTAACCAACACGGCTTAGCATGCACACGACTCAAGCCACACGACCTAGTCTCCTGCCAACCTAACTCAACTCCGAGTTAACTACTTACGACTCAAAGGCTTACGACATAAGACACTGCCGTATTTTCCTAAGTCCTAAGTCGTATGACGACTTAACTAACATGCTGACCTAACACAGAACACATGTTGACTCAACTACACTAAGCCATACTGGGTACTTGCCGACCTAACGACTTAGCCTTATGGCCGACCTAACCCCTAGCCGACTCAACATAAGTCGGTCATGACTTAACCAAGTGCCGTCCTATCACGCATGCACGACTCAATGGCCTAAGTCCTTACGCGACCTAACTATACACACGGCCTAACGACCTATCATAACCATAAGTCGTTCACGACTTATCTTCCACACGACCTAACCCCTTTGGTCGTTCCACTGGCCTAAACCACTATCCTATAAGTCGTTTACGACTTAAAACCCCAGTAACTCACTAACCCATTACAACTACTAGCCCTTCCCAGTCCCTAAGTCATTAACCACTAAGTCGGACCAACCCAATAACTTGCTAACTCCTAAGTCGGCTACCTCCATCACTCGTCCATGCTTCTTAGGTCGGTGAATTTCTTAGCTCGGCAACCATCTAAACCGGCCATACCATAAGTCGTTCAACACTTATGAGTCAGCCACCTACCTTAAGTCGCTCCATCGTCTAGGTCGGTCACGACTCAACTTCTACACAACTAATCTCTAGAACGACTCAAGCTCCAAACGACTTAAACTCAGGACGACTTATCAACAATACTACTTAAAGCACATAGATAAACAATATTTCGATCCGTAAAAATACGGGTCGTTACATTCTCTCCCCCTTAGGAATTTCGCCCCCGAAATTCCAAACAAACAAGAGCAACCAAAGTTATTCCACATGCCTACCATCCATAGCAATCAACAAACCATGCATCCAATTACTAGCCTAGCATGCAGAATTCTAAGACTTAGAACAAGCTACAAATTCATGAGATGTCACGACACCTTAGGGCCATACCTTGAACAGTTCAGGATGAACTGCCTTCATCCTCTCTTCCTCCTCCCACGTACAGTCGTTAACATCATCACTCCATTGTACCTTCAGCAACGTAATCGTATTCCTCCTAAGCTGTTTCGTGTCGGTTCCAACAACACGAAGCGGCTTACGAGGTCTCGTAACAATTGGATCAACTTCTAAATCTTCACAGCTATCAGCAGAAACCACCGTAGTTGGGTCGTGCACACACTTCCGTAGATACGATACATGAAAGACATTGTGCGCACCCGCCATCTTCTCCGGTAACTCCAATCTATAAGCGAGCTTTCCAATTCGCTCGATAATCGGGAATGGTCCAACAAATCTCGGAGTTAACTTTCCTTTCTTCCCGAATCTAATAACATTCTTCAGTGGAGAAATCTTCACAAAAACCATATCACCTATGTCGAATTCCAAATCCTTACGACGATTATCGACATAACTTTTCTGACGATCTTGGGCTGCCTTCATTCGTTGCCGAATGATCTCTATACAATCCGTAGTCTGTCGAATCATCTCTGGCCCAAGTATCAAATTTTCTCCAGTTTCCAACCAACATGTCGTAGAGTTACACGGTCTTCCATATAATGCTTCATACGGTGCCATACCAATACTTGACTGGTAGCTGTTATTATACACAAATTCAACCAAATGAAGGTGATCTTCCCATGATCCTCCGAAGTCCAAAACACATGCTCTGAGAAAATCTTCCAAAACTCGGTTGACTCTCTCAGTCTGACCATCTGTCTGAGGGTGATAAGCTGTACTCAAACACAACTCGGTTCCCAAAACCTCCTGGAAGCTCTTCCAAAATTCACTAGTGAACAATGGGTCTCGATCGCTCACTATACTCTTCGGAACACCATGGAATCGAACAATCCACTTCACATACAACTCAGCCAACTTCGATGTAGTCCTAGTTGACCGAACCGGAATGAACCTTGCACTCTTGGTCAACCGATCTATGATGACCCAAATCCCTTCATTTCCTGCCTTGGTTCTAGGTAGACCATCGATAAAATCCATCGATATCTGCTCCCACTTCCATGTAGGAATCTCTAATGGCTGAAGCAATCCACTGGGCTTCTTCTGCTCAGCTTTCACCAACTGGCAGTTCATACATTTGGAAATAAAATTTCCAACATCCTTCTTCATACCTACCCAGTAATAGGTTCTCTTCATATCCCGATACATCTTATTTCCACCTGGATGAATCGTCAACTTCGAGTGATGACTTTCCTTAAGAACTTCATCTCTTAATCCATCTATATCGGGAACAACTAGTCATCCTTGTTTCCGAAGCCAACTCTCTCGATCGACTTCAAATCCTTTATCCTTTTCTGGATTCAATCCAGATTCCAAATCTCGGATAATCTTGACAAGCTTATCGTCTCGCTTTTGGCTCTCGCCAATTCTCTCCATAAGAGTAGGTCTTATTGATAAGTTTGCCAACGTCTCAGGTTTCAATTCACATCTAGGCCTAAAGTCAAATCCAGCCAAATACTCAAGACTCATCCATTCCGAAAACATAGCTCCCAATCCTGCATGTCTTCGACTTAACGCATCTGCCACTGCGTTGCCCTTTCCCGGAGTATAGGCTATATCAAAATCATATGATGCTAAGAACTCTAGCCACCGTTGCTGTCGAAGATTCAAATCCTTTTGGGAGAACAGATACTTCAACGACTTATGATCTGTAAACAACTCGAATCTAACTCCCAATAGATAATGTCTCCACATCTTCAGAGCAAAAACAATCGCCGCTAACTCCAAATCATGAGACGGGTAATTCCGTTCATGCGGCTTCAGTTGTCGGCTTGCATATGCAACAACTTTATCCTTCTGCATTAGCACTACTCCAAGTCCAGTACCACATGCATCGGTGAAAACCACCATCTCATCATTCCCACTTGGAATAGTCAAAACAGGAGCACTTGTCAGTCGCTCTTTCAGGATTACGAAAGCTTGCTCACACTAATCATCCCATCTGAACACTTGGTACTTTTTCGTCAATCCTGTTAACGGTGCAGCTATCTTGGAGAAGTCTTTGATAAACCGACGATAATATCCAGCTAATCCAAGAAAACTTCTCACATCAGATGCATTCTTAGGTCTAACCCAATCCTGGATCGCTGCCACCTTAGCGGGATCAACCGCTATTCCATTTCCAGAAATAACATGGCCTAAGAACCTCACTTCATTCTTCCAGAAGTGGCACTTCGAAAACATAGCCTTCAGCTAATGTTTCCGCAAGATTTCCAAAACAATACGAAAGTGTGTCTTGTGCTCTTCTTCAGTTCTGGAATAAACCAAAATATCATCCACGAACACAAGTACAAACTTGTTCAACTGATCTCTGAACACTCTATTCATAAGATCCACAAAATATGCTGGTGCGTTAGTCAATCCAAACGGCATTACCAGCCACTCATAAAAACCGGATGGTGTCCTAAAAGCAGTCTTCGGCACACTATCCTTAGCCACTCTCAACTGGTGAAATCCCGTTGCCAAATCCATCTGAGAAAACACCTTAGCCTCGTGAAGCTGATCAAACAAGTCATCTATTCTCGGCAATGGATACTTGTTCTTCTTAGTCACCTTATTCAGCTCACGATAATCCACACACAACCTCAATGATCCATCCGCTTTGGTTGCGAACACAACTGGTGCACCCCATTCGGACACACTTCTCCGAATGAATCCTTTCTGCAAAAGGTCATCAACTTGCACCTTCAGCTCTTGTTGTTCTCTAGGCGCCATCCGCCTAAGAGGCATCACAACATGTCTGGCTCCCTCAACTAGATCGATATGAAACTCGATCTCCCTATGCGGCGGTAACCCTTTGACTTCGCCAAAGACATCCTCAAATCCATTCACAATACGCACCGATGACAGTCCATCCCGTGGAACAACCAGCGAATACATGAAGCTCATGAAGACGCCTTCCTCATGCTTACATCGCATCACAACCTTTCACCCTTCCACATTCCCGACTGTCACCTCCAGCCTCTCACAATCAATCCTTGCCGCATACTTCCTAAGCCAGTCCATACCCAAAATAATTCTGAACCCCGCAAAGTTCAGAACAAAACAATCACAACCAAAAGAGCAATCATGACTCGACACAACTAGACCACGACATATCATACACAAACATGACGAACCCCCAACTGGATTAGTCACAACCAATGGCCTATCAACAATATCCGGTTCCAAACCTAACCGGCCTACAGGATCATCACAAACAAAAGAATGCGACGCTCCAGTATCAAACAACACTCTAACTGGAACACCACAAATAGAAAGAGTACCTTGAACCACCACACTCTTCCCCTTTGTGACGACCGCCCATGACTCCCGCACTGAAACAAGGAAATAATGCGCTGAAAAGTGTGCCAGGCAGCCATGGGTGACCGTCAAGGGTAAAATAAACATCGCAGAATCTATCGTACAACTCATAGCGCATGGATAAAATACAATAGAGAAATATAATATAGTGAAGCTCCATAGAACAGAACATCATCATATAAGCATCATAGTAGTTTTATACAAGCATATGAATCATCCATACATCAAAGCCTCACTACATAGCACTCAAACAAATATAGCAGCGGAACACCCAGTACATAATATGAAATAATATGCAAAAGCCTCCTGCTCGTCTTCGTCATCATCAGCGTAGATCTCCAAGAACAGCACCTGTCATCTGCTACCTAGTCTGCCCATCCCAAACATGGATGAACAGCCCAAGGTAATAAGAGGAGACATAAAACATTGAGTCAGACAAAGTCTTAGTGAGCAGTAATCAACTATCAAACATACCAAAAGAGCATAAGGGATAAAAGGAATAGGAACCAAACCATCCTACTCCACCTCTTTCTACAGTGATAGCCCCTAGACACACACTAAGGAGAAGCAAGCATAACATAGGAGACAATTAAGGTAAAGCAATAATCACTCGAGTCAAGGACGATGTTTTCCAAATACAAACCCCCAAGGCCTAAACCAAGATCAGATAAGCACCCAGAAAACACCGCTCTTGAGACCGAATGATGATACAACCAAACGTTCAAACATCCATGACTCTGGCTATCACCGTTATCATTGCCTTGATTTCACCGTTAGTTGAATGACCACCTGTCAAGGGCTAATGGTAACCCTGGTTCTAGACATAACTCCGCACACTACCTTGTGCCTAGGACTTATCTTCTTTGCCCAGAGTACTCGACTACCTGCCTGCAGTCTTTTGGGTGTCCCGACTACCTACCTGTAGACGTTCTGGGCACCCCATGTACTCTTGCTTTTGAGCATGCTAGAACCTTCAACAACGATGAGATTCAAGCCTCCTAGTCATCCTCCTCGACGACTATTCTCATACTAGCTCAAGCTACCTCTCAAGCAATCCATTATCAACCCACTCGAACCATCCCTCGAGTTATCAACATGCTTGGAATGATCCCTGCCTAGATTACGCCAAGTCTACATCACATCATACTTTGCTTTATCACACCATAGCAAAGTCCTTGAATCAACAACATGGTTTGCCTCATCGCATCATGGCAAAGTTCCATCTCAACATCATCCAACCCATACATATGAGCTTCAACATACGCCACATATGACTTAAGCAGCTTTCACCATTCAAGAGCCTCTTCCGTAGCTTTTTGAATCGTCTTTGACCATACTTGTCCAAATCTATCAACTAGATAACTTTTTCACAACAATCAATCAAGGCAAACATTAATCCAAACAAATAAATAGTCAACCAAGATCTAAATAGGCATTTACAACTACAATGGCAAATTCGTAAATAAATGAGCATAGATCTGACATACATGAATCATGAGTTTTTAGTATAGATCTAACAAATATAAATCATGGGTTTTGTCTCTACAACTAGATGAATGAACTTGCAAAAGTAAACATCTTCATAAGTAATGGATCTACACTTGGATCTATGGAAAATGCATAAAAATCACTATCTACAACACTCCAACGAACCACCAAACCAATATACTCCTTTGGATCCGCGTGAGAGATAACCACTACTCACCAAATCACCCAAACACTTCAAAAACTATCAACCCCAGATCTGGACAGCGAAGATCCAAGCTTGATTCGTCGAAATCCCGCTTGAAACGATGAAATCTAGCTTTGTTGGATGAAGATCTTCAACTTTGGCTCTTGGATCTTCGATCTTGGATGGATGTTAGAACTAGATTGGAATGGAGAAAAGGAGATGAAGAAATGTTGTAGTCGAGTTCCCAAAATGGCAGCACTTCGTCGCTTCAAAAACCGGTACCAAAAAGTGAGCCAAAGCCCTCTATTTATAGGCAGAATTCCCCATGAGTCGGCCGCCCCCATGAGTCGTCCATGACTCACGATTCACGACTCAACGCATAGCCTACACCCCACGACTCAACAACCTAGTGACATACGACTCAAACCCAAGCCGACTCAACACAAACACCAGGCCTCACGGCTTAACCTATATGCGACTCATAAGCCCACGACTCAAGACTCAACATTGCCTACGACCCATCGGCTTAACTAGGTTAAATACCCACGACCTACGACACAGCCATTCCCATGACTCAACTACGATGCCGACTCACGACTTAACGCTACACAGGGTCACACGACCTAACACTAAGTCGTCTGGACGGCTCAACTATCCACCCGACTCAACTACCCATGAGTCGGCAACATCACTATGCCGCAAACCACTGAGTCGCATGCTATCTTATGTCATCTAAGCCGTAACCTACTGAGTCGGCCCAAACCTTGTCTCGCCTACGACTCAACACCGGGTCGACCCAACAGCATACGACCCAAGTATGCCGCTCTAAGTCCTAAGTCGGCTGTTCCTATGAGTCGGCTACTAACTTAAATCGCTAACACGCCTACTTCTTAACTCGTCCAACCCTATAAGCCGTCCAACGCCTTAAGTCGGCTAAGCCTATGAGTCGGTCACGACTCAACACTTAACACACGAGTTAACTCTCTATACGACTCAGGCTAGAGGCAACATAAACAACACTAACGACCTGTAAACTCTACGATCTATCGACACGTAAAATACGGGTCGTTACATTCTCTCCCCCTTAGGAATTTCGCCCCCGAAATTCCAAGCAAACAACAGTAATCAAAGCTATTCTGCATGCCTACCATCCTTAGCAATCAACAAACCATGCATCCAATTACTAACCTAGCATGCAGAATTCTAAGACTTAGAACAAGCTACAAATTCATGAGATGTCACGACACCTTAGGGCCATACCTCGAAGAATCCAGGATGAGCTGCCTTCATCCTCTCTTCCTCCTCCCACATACAGTCGTTAACATCATCACTCCATTGTACCTTGAGCAACCTGACTACCTTCCTCCTAAGCTGTTTCATATCAGTTTCAACAATACGAAGCGGCTTACGAGGTCTTCTATCAACTGGATCGACCTCTAAATCTTCACAGCTATCAGCAGAAACCACCGTAGTTGGGTCATGCACGTACTTCCGTAGATACGATACATGAAAAACATTATGCACACCCGCCATCTTTTCCGGTAACTCCAATCTATAAGCGAGCTTTCCAATTCGCTCGATAATCGGGAAAGCTCCAACAAATCTCGGAGTTAACTTTCCTTTCTTCCCGAATCTAATAACACTCTTCAATGGAGAAATCTTCACAAAAACCATATCACCTACGTCGAACTCCAAATCCTTACGACGATTATCAGCATAACTCTTCTGACGATCTTGGGCTGCCTTCATTCGTTGCCGAATGATCTCTATACAATCCGAAGTCTGTCGAATCATCTCTGGCCCAAGTATCAGCTTTTCTCCAATTTCCAACCAACATGTCGGAGAGTTACACGGTCTTCCATATAATGCCTCATATGGTGCCATACCAATACTCGACTGATAACTGTTATTATAAGCAAATTCCACCAAATGAAGATGATCTTCCCATGATCCTCCGAAGTCCAACACACAAGCTCTGAGAAGATCCTCCAAAAATCGGTTGACTCTCTCAGTCTGACCATCTGTTTGAGGGTGATAAGCTGTACTCAAACACAACTCAGTTCCCAAAACTTCCTGGAAGCTCTTCCAAAATCTACTAGTGAACAATGGGTCTCGATCGCTTACTATACTCTTCGGAATACCATGGAATCGAACTATCCACTTAACATAAAGCTCAGCCAACTTCGATGCAGTCCTAGTCGATTGAACAGGAATGAATCTTGCACTCTTGGTCAAACGATCTACGATGACCCAAATCCCTTCATTTCCCGCTCTTGTCCTAAGTAGACCATCGATAAAATCCATCGACACTTGCTCCCACTTCCATGTAGGAACCTCTAATGGCTGAAGCAATCCACTGGGCTTCTTCTGCTCAGCTTTCACCAACTGGCAGTTCATACACTTGGAAATAAAATTTCCAACATCCTTCTTCATGCCTTCCCAGTAATAGGTTCTCTTCATATCCCGATACATCTTATTTCCACCTGGGTGAATCGTCAACTTCGAGTGATAACTTTCCTTCAGAACTTCATCCCTCAATCCATCTACATCGGGAACAACTAGTCATCCATTCTTTCGAAGCCAACCCTCTCGATCGACTTCAAATCCTTTATCCTTTTCTGGATCCAATCCAGATTCCAAATCTCGGATAACCTTGACAAGCTTATCGTCTCGTTTTTGGCTCTCGCCAATTCTCTCCACAAGAGTAGGCCTTATCGATAAGTTTGCCAACATCTTAGGTTCCAACTCACATCTAGGCCTGAAATCAAATCCAGCCAACTACTCAAGATTCTTCCATTTCGAAAACATGGCTCCCAATCCAGCATGTCTTCGACTTAACGCATCAGCCACTGCGTTACCTTTTCCTGGAGTATAGGCTATACCAAAATCATACGATGCTAAAAACTCTAGCCACCTTTGCTCTCGAAGATTCAAATCCTTTTGGGAGAAAAGATACTTCAACGACTTATGATCCGTAAACAACTCGAATCGAACTCCCAATAGATAATGTCTCCATATCTTCAAAGCAAACACAATCGCCGCTAACTCCAAATCATGAGTCGGATAATTCCTTTCATGCGGCTTCAGTTGTCGACTAGCATACGCAACAACTTTATCCTTCTGCATTAGCACTGCTCCAAGTCCAGTGCCACATGCATCGGTGTAAACCACCATCTCATCATTCCCACTTGGAATAGTCAAAACAGGAGCACTCGTCAGTCGTTCTTTCAGGATTACGAAAGCTTGCTCACACTTGTCATCCCATCTGAACGCTTGGTTCTTCTTCGTCAATCCTGTTAACGGTGCAGCTATCTTGGAAAAGTCTTTGATAAACCGACGATAATATTCTGCTAATCCAAGAAAACTTCTCACATCATATGCATTCTTAGGTCTAACCCAATCCTGGATTGCTGCCACCTTAGCGGGATCAACCGCTATTCCATTTCCAGAGATAACATGGCCTAAGAACCTCACTTCACTCTTCCTGAAGTGACACTTCGAAAACTTAGCCTTCAGCTGATGTTTCCGCAAGATTTCCAAAACAATACGCAAGTGCGTCTTGTGCTCTTCTTCGGTTCTGGAGTAAACCAAAATATCATCCACGAACACAAGTACAAACTTGTTCATCTGATCTCTGAACACCCTATTCATAAGATCCACAAAATATGCTGGCGCGTTAGTCAATCCAAACGACATTACCAGCCACTCATAAAAACCGGATGGTGTCCTGAAAGCAGTCTTCGGCACACTATCCTTAGCCACTCTCAACTGGTGAAATCTCGTTGTCAAATCCATCTGAGAAAACACCTTAGCCTCGTGAAGCTGATCAAACAAGTCATCTATTCTCGGCAATTGATACTTGTTCTTCTTAGTCACCTTATTCAGCTCACGATAATCAACACACAACCTCAACGATCCATCCGCTTTGGTTGCGAACACAACTGGTGCACCCCATTCAGACACACTACGCCGAATGAATCCTTTCTGCAAAAGGTCATCAACCTGCACCTTCAACTCTAACTGCTCCCTAGGCGCCATCCGCCTAAGAGGCATCACAACAGGTCTGGCTCCCTCAACTAGATCGATACGAAACTCGATCTCCCTATGCGGCGGCAACCCTTTGACTTCCCCAAAGACATCCTCAAATCCATTCACAATAGGCACCGATGACAGTCCATCCCGTGGAACAACCAGCGAATACATGAAGCTCATGAAGACGCCTTCTTCATGCTTACATCGTATCACAACCTTTCGCCCTTCCACATTCCCGACTGTCACCTCCAGCCTCTCACAATCAATCCTTGCCGCATACTTTCTAAGCCAGTCCATACCCAAAATAATTCCGAACCCCGCAAAGTTCAGAACAAAACAATCACAAACAAACGAGCAATCATGACTCGACACAACTAGGCCACGACATAACATACACAAACAAGACGAACCCCCAACTGGATTAGTCACAATCAATGGCCTATCAACAATATCCGGTTTCAAACCTAACCGGCCTACCAAATCATCACAAACAAAAGAATGCGACGCTCCAGTATCAAACAACACTCTAACTGGAACACCACAAATGGAAAGAGTACCTTGAACCACTACACTCTTCCCCTTCTCTTCAGCGGTAGGAGCTTTTGAAGACGATGGCACAGCTCCCAAAGCATAAGCTTACACAACCTGCCTATCTTTCCTCGGTTCTGGGCAATCCTTCTTGATATGTCCCAGCTTATCACAGCTGTAACACTTTCTCGGCACCTTGGGATTCTTACAATCTTTGTAAAGATGGCCCTTCTGCTGGCAGTTATAGCAGGTCACTTCGCCCTTCGGCTTCTTCTGCCCATCCTTACCTCTCTGTTGCTGCTGCTTCCTCTTCTTGTTTCCATTCTGTTGTGGTTTAGATCCTTCCTTGGTTACAGCAACAACACATACTTCCTTAGGAAACAAACTCTCGTGCCTGAGAGCTTTCCCCACAAGCTTCTCAAACGGATCGTCCAAATGATCCACTAACTGCCTTCCAAGATAAGCGTCCAGACCAGTCACATATTTCTCTTTCTTATGGTAGGGAGAATCAATGTACGATCTAGCATACTTGGACAAAGCTTCAAACTCGGAAACATACTCAAGAACGGACCTCCCACCTTGCTTGAGCTCTACAAACCTCTTGAACAAAACAGACTTCTGAGCCGTAGAGATGAACTTGGCTTCAAATCTAACTTGGAATTGCTCCCAAGAAATCTCTTCTTCTGGAGTATCGATGGTGATAGAATTCCACCAATCCGCAGCTCTCCCTTGAAGCTGTCTTGATGCAAGCTTCCTCTTAGTTGCATCTTCAATTCCCAAGTCACCAAAAATTCTTCGACAAGCATCAATCCATCTCTGCACTTCAATGGTCGACTCTGTCCCCAAGAAAACCTTTCCTCCAAGAGAAGTATAGTCCTTGCAAAGCTTAGCAAAATCCACCGGTCTTGGAGCTTGAACTTGAACTCGTACATCCACTGATGATCCAGAAGCTGGTATCCTCCTCATGATTGAAGTCATCATGGCCTCAAACATAGGAGCATAATCAACCGCTTCCCTAGCAGCACGGCTTTCCCTCGTAGCTCGTCTCTCGCTTCGACTCATCCTTAATATCTATAAAAAGAATGATTAGAACACCTTAAGAAACAACTGCATAAGGAGTTCAAATCCATCTAATACTACTATATTATATATAGTAATCATCCATCAAAATACAATTACGTCTCTCATACGTAATTACATCAACGAGCGTTGGCTAAAATCGATTAACCAAAGCTCTGATACCAAATGTGACGACCGCCTATGACTCCCGCACTGAAACAAGGAAATAATGCGCTGAAAAGTGTGCCAGGCAGCCATGGGTGACCGTCAAGGGTAAAATAAACATCGCATAATCTATCGTACAACTCACAGCGCATGGATAAAATACAATAGAGAAATATAATATAGTGAAGCTCCATAGAACAGAACATCATCATATAAGCATCATAGTAGTTTTATACAAGCATATGAATCATCCATACATCAAAGCCTCACTACATAGCACTCAAACAAATATAGCAGCGGAACACCCAGTACATAATATGAAATAATATGCAAAAGCCTCCTGCTCGTCTTCGTCATCATCAGCGTAGATCTCCAAGAACAGCACCTGTCATCTGCTACCTAGTCTGCCCATCCCAAACATGGATGAACAGCCCAAGGTAATAAGAGGAGACATAAAACATTGAGTCAGACAAAGTCTTAGTGAGCAGCAATCAACTATCAAACATACCAAAAGAGCATAAGGGATAAAAGGAATAGGATACAAACCATCCCACTCCACCTCTTTCTACAGTGATAGCCCCCAGACACACACTAAGGAGAAGCAAGCATAACATAGCAGACAATTAAGGTAAAGCAATAATCACTCGAGTCAAGGACGATGTTTTCCAAATACAAACCCCCAAGGCCTAAACCAAGATCAGATAAGCACCCAGAAAACACCGCTCTTGAGACCGAATGATGATACAACCAAACGTTCAAACATCCATGACTCTGGCTATCACTGTTATCATTGCCTTGATTTCACCGTTAGTTGAATGACCACCTGTCAAGGGCTAATGGTAACCCCGGTTCTAGACATAACTCCGCACACTACCTTGGGCCTAGGACTTATCTTCTTTGCCCAGAGTACTCGACTACCTGCCTGCAGTCTTTTGGGTGTCCCGACTACCTACCTGTAGACGTTATGGGAACCCCATGTACTCTTGCTTTTGAGCATGCTAGAACCTTCAACAACGATGAGATTCAAGCCTCCTAGTCATCCTCCTCGACGACTATTCTCATACTAGCTCAAGCTACCTCTCAAGCAATCCATTATCAACCCACTCGAACCATCCCTCGAGTTATCAACATGCTTGGAATGATCCCTGCCTAGATTACGCCAAGTCTACATCACATCATACTTTGCTTTATCACACCATAGCAAAGTCCTTGACTCAACAACATGGTTTGCCTCATCGCATCATGGCAAAGTTCCATCTCAACATCATCCAACCCATACATATGAGCTTCAACATCCGCTACATATGACTTAAGCAGCTTTCATCATTCAAGAGCCTCTTCCGTAGCTTTTTGAATCGTCTTTGACCATACTTGTCCAAATCTATCAACTAGATAACTCTTTCACAACAATCAATCAAGGCAAACATTAATCCAAACAAATAAATAGTTAACCAAGATCTAAATAGGCATTTACAACTACAATGGCAAATTCGTAAATAAATGAGCATAGATCTGACATACATGAATCATGGGTTTTTAGTATAGATCTAACAAATATAAATCATGGGTTTTGTCTCTACAACTAGATGAATGAACTTGCAAAAGTAAACATCTTCATAAGTAATGGATCTACACTTGGATCTATGGAAAATGCATAAAAATCACTATCTACAACACTCCAACGAGCCAACATACTCCTTTGGATCCGCGTGAGAGATAACCACCACTCACCAAATCACCCAAACACTTCAAAAACTATCAACCCCAGATCTGGACAGCGAAGATCCAAGCTTGATTCGTCGAAATCCCGCTTGAAACGATGAAATCTAGCTTTGTTGGATGAAGATCTTCAACTTTGGCTCTTGGATCTTCGATCTTGGATGGATGTTAGAACTAGATTGGAATGGAGAAAAGGAGATGAAGAAATGTTGTAGTTGAGTTCCCAAAATGGCAGCACTTCGTCGCTTCAAAAACCGGTACCAAAAAGTGAGCCAAAGCCCTCTATTTATAGGCAGAATTCCCCATGAGTCGGCCGCCCCCATGAGTCGTCCACGACTCACGATTCACGACTTAACGCATAGCCTACACCCCACGACTCAACAACCTAGTGACATACGACTCAAACCCAAGCCGACTCAACACAAACACCAGGCCTCACGGCTTAACCTATATGCGACTCATAAGCCCACGACTCAAGACTCAACATTGCCTACGACCCATCGGCTTAACTAGGTTAAATACCCACGACCTACGACACAGCCATTCCCACGACTCAACTACGATGCCGACTCACGACTTAACGCTACACAGGGTCACACGACCTAACACTAAGTCGTCTGGACGGCTCAACTATCCACCCGACTCAACTACCCATGAGTCGGCAACATCACTATGCCGCAAACCACTGAGTCACATGCTATCTTATGTCATCTAAGCCATAACCTACTGAGTCGGCCCAAACCTTGTCTCGCCTACGACTCAACACCGGGTCGACCCAACAGCATACGACCCAAGTATGCCGCTCTAAGTCCTAAGTCGGCTGTTCCTATGAGTCGGCTACTAACTTAAATCGCTAACATGCCTACTTCTTAACTTGTCCAACCCTATAAGCCGTCCAACACCTTAAGTCGGCTAAGCCTATGAGTCGGTCACGACTCAACACTTAACACACGAGTTAACTCTCTATACGACTCAGGCTAGAGGCAACATAAACAACACTAACGACCTGTAAACTCTATGATCTATCGACACGTAAAATACGGGTCGTTACACCCTTCTCCTCAGCAGTAGGAGCTTTTGAAGATGACAGCACAGCTCCCAAAGCATAAGCTTGCACAATCCGCCTGTCCTTCCTCGGCTCTGGACAATTCTACTTGATATGTCCCAGCTTATCACAGTTGTAACACTTTCCCGGCACCTTGGGATTCTTACAATCTTTGAAAAGATGGCCCTTCTGCTGGCAATTGTAGCAGGTCACTTCGCCCTTTAGCTTCTTCTGGCCATCCTTACCCCTCTGTTGCTGCTGCTTCCTCTTCTTGTTTCCACTCTGCTGTGGTTTAGATCCTTCCTTGGTTACAGCAACTACAAGTCCTTCCTTAGGAAACAAACTCTCGTGCCTGAGAGCTTTCTCCACAAGCTTCTCAAATGGGTCATCCAAGTGATCCACCAACTGCCTCCCAAGATAAGCGTCCAAGCCCGTCACAAACTTCTCATTCTTCTGATAGGGAGAATCAGTATATGACCGAGCATACTTGGACAAAGCTTCAAACTCAGAAACATACTCAAGAACCGATCTCCCACCTTGCTTGAGCTCTACAAACTTCTTGAAAAAAACAGATTTCTGAGCCGTAGAGATAAACTTAGCTTCAAATCTAACTTGGAATTGCTCCCAAGTAATCTCTTCTTCCGGAGTATCAATGGTGATAGAATTCCACCATTCAGAAGCTCTCCCTTGAAGCTGTCTCGATGCAAGCTTCCTCTTAGTTGCATCCTCGATTCCCAAATCACCAAAGATCGTCCTACAAGCATCAATCCATCTCTGCACTTCAATGGTTGATTCCGTTCCTAAGAAAACCTTTCCTCCAAGAGAAGTATAGTCCTTGCAAAGCTTAGCAAAATCCACCGGTCTTGGAGCTTGAACTTGAACTCCCACATCCACTGATGATCCTGAAGCTGGTATCCTCCTCATGATCGAAGTCATCATGGCCTCAAACATAGGAGCATAATCAACAGCTTCCCTAGCAGCACGGCTTTCCCTAGCAGCTTGTCTCTCACTTCGGCTCATCCTTATTATCTACAAAAAGGAATGATTTAGAACACCTTGAGAAACAACTACATAAGGAGTTCAAATCCTTCTAAACTACTATATATTATATATAGTAACCATCCATCAAAATACAATTACGTCTCTCATATGTAATTACGTCAGCGAGCGTTGGCTAAAATCGATTAACCAAAGCTCTGATACCAAATGTGACGACCGCCCATGACTCCTGCACTAAAACAGGGAAATGGTGCGCTGAAAGGCGTGCCAGGCCGCCATGGACGATCATCAGGGTAAGATAAAATAGAAACTCTATCGTACAACTCACAACGCATGGATAAAATACAATAGAGAATTATAAATATAGTGAAGCTCCATAGAACAGAATATCATCATATAAGCATCATAAGAGTTTAATACATCATCAAAACAGTCAATACATCAAAGCCTCACTACAAAGCACTCAGAGTATATACAAACAGCGGAACACCGAGTACATATAGTAAGAAAATAATATGAATAAGCCTCCTGCTCGTCTTCGTCATCATCAGCGTCAGTCACAAAGAACAGCACCTGTCACCTGCTACCTAGTCTGCCCATCCCAACATGGATGAACAGCCCAAGGTAATAAGAATTAAACATAAAACCTTGAGTCAGACAAAGTCTTAGTGAGCAGTAAATCAACTATCAAACATACCAAAAGAGCATTAGGGATAAAAGGAATAGGAACCAAACCATCCCACTCCACCTCTTTCTACAGTGATAGCCCCAGACACACACTAAGGAGAAGCAAGCATAACATGGCAGACAATTAAAGTAAAGCAATAATCACTCGAGTCAAGGTCGATGTTTTCCAAATACAAAACCCCAAGGCCTAAACCAAGATCAGATAAGCACCCAGAAAACACCGCTCTTGAGACTGAATAATGATACAACCAAACGTCCAAACATCCATGACTCTGGCTATCACTGTTATCATTGCCTTGATTTCACCGTTAGTTGAATGACCACCTGTCAAGGGCTAATGGTAACCCCGGTTCTAGACAAAACTCTGCACACTACCTGTGCCAAGGACTTATCTACTCTGCCCAGAGTACTCGACAACCTGCCTGTAGTCTTTTGGGTGTCCCGACTACCTACCTGTAGTCGTTTTGGGCGCCCCATGTACTCATGCTTTTGAGCATGCTAGAACCTTCAACAACGATGAGATCCAAGCCTCCTAGTCATCCTCCTCGACGACTATTCTCATACTAGCTCAAGCTACCTCTCGAGCAATCCATTATCAACCAACTCGAACCATCCCTCGAGTTATCAACATGCTTGGAATGTTCCCTGCCTGGATTACGCCAAGACTACATCACATCATACTTCGCTTTATCGCATCATAGCAAAGTCTCATCTCAACATCATGGTTTGCCTCATCGCATCATGGCAAAGTCCCATCTCAATATCATGCTTTGCCTCCTCGCATCATGGCAAAGTCCCATCTCAACATCATCCAATCCATACATACGAGCTTCAACATCCGCTTCATATGCCACAAGCAGCTTTCCTTATTCAAGAGCCTATCCACTTAGCTTTTGAATCATCATCAACCATACTTGACCAAATCAAGTTATCAATCAACTAATCAATCAAGTCAAACATTAGTCCAAACAATCAAACATTCAAACAAGATCTAACTAGACAATTAGAACAACAATGGCAATTTCGTAAATAAAGGATCCAAATCTAACATGTAATCTAACAAGCATGAATCATGGACAATATCTCTACAACTTAATGAATGAACTTATACAAGTGATCATGTAGCAAAACAGGTGTCAAAACTTCATAGATGATAGATCTACATGCAGACTTTAGGAAAATGCACGAAATCACTATCTTTAACACTTAAACAAGCCACCGATCCAATATACTCCTTTGGGTCCGTGTGAGAGATAACTACCACTCACCAAATCACCCAAACACCTCAAAAGGAACCCACTTCAGATCTGGACAGCGAAGAACAAAGCTTGATCCGGCAGAATCTCGCTTCAATCGATGAAATCTCACTTTGTTGGATGAAGATCTTCAACTATGGCCCTTGAATCTTCGATCTTGATCTTCGATCTTGGATGGATGTTAGCACTAGATTGGAGTGGAGAAAAGAAGTGAAGAATTGTTGTAGTCGAGCTCTCAAAATGGCAGCACTTCGTCGCTTCAAAATCCGGTACCAAAAAGTGAGCCAAAGCCCTCTATTTATAGGCTGAAATCCCCCCTGAGTCGGCCCCCCCATGAGTCGTCACCGACTCATCTCTTAAGTCTTTCGCGACTTAACCCACACGGCCTAACTCAAACACACACGCGACTCAACACACACGACCTAACCAACACGACTCAGCATGCACACGACTCAAGCCACACGACCTAGTCTCCTGCCAACCTAACTCAACTCCGAGTCAACTACTTACGACTCAAAGGCTTACGACATAAGACACTGCCGTATTTTCCTAAGTCCTAAGTCATATGACGACTTAACTAACATGCTGACCTAACACAGAACACATGTTGACTCAACTACACTAAGCCATACTGGGTACTTGCCGACCTAACGACTTAGCTTTATGGCCGACCTAACCCCTAGCCGACTCAACATAAGTCGGTCACGTCTTAACCAAGTGCCGTCCTAACACGCATGCACGACTCAATGGCCTAAGTCCTTACGCAACCTAACTATACACACGGCCTAGCGACCTATCATAACCATAAGTCGTTCACGACTTATCTTCCACACGACCTAACCCCTTAGGTCGTTCCACTGGCCTAAACCACTATCCTATAAGTCGTTTACGAATTAAAACCCCAGTAACTCACTAACCCGTTACAACTACTAGCCCTTCCCATTCCCTAAGTCGTTAACCACTGAGTCGGACCAACCCAATAACTTGCTAACTCCTAAGTCGGCTACATCCATGACTCGTCCATGCTTCTTAGGTCGGTGAATTTCTTAGCTCGGCAACCATCTAAACCGGCCATACCTTAAGTCGTTCAACACTTATGAGTCGGCCACCTACCTTAAGCCGCTCCATCCTCTAAGTCGGTCACGACTTAAGTTCCACACGACTCAACTTCTACACAACTAATCTCTAGAAAGACTCAAGCTCCAAAGGACTTAAACTCAGGACGACTTATCAACAATACTACTTAAAGCACATAGATAAACAATATTTCGATCCGTAAAAATACGGGTCGTTACATTAAGCAAGAGTAGCTAGTTTAAGAGGAAGAGGACACCAGGGGTGTTACTCACTTGACTGAACTACCTAACCTTAGCTCGCTTACTTTCTGATCAAGGAAACAACCGCCATTTACTCTCAGCATAGAATGAATAATATTTCAAAACTTACATAACGAACAAATTGTCGACTACTTATGGGCTGACTTGGCCAAGGAAACTGTAACGACCCTGGATTTTAGCCCTGTTTATTTTAATAAATATTTAATCAAATTAAATAAAGTGTAAACTGATCATATTAAAATGAATATGATTTTGGAAATAATTGCCATTGGTTTATAATGGTTTTGTACTTTGAAAGGAAATGGATTTGAAAATTTAAAATAAATCACTTGAAAATATTTAAAATAAAATACATCTTGTATAATTGAATTAAAATACCTTATCTTGTTAACATTTGGTGAAAATATAAAATATGAAATAAATAGATGATAATGTTCAATATAGAATATTAATATTAATGTAAGTCAAAAACATAAGTATAAATAAATAAGTAAACTCATGAATCTAAGTTTATTATTTATAGTTAATATACAAGTAGAAATAAGTATAAAGATAAATATAAATGTAAATAAATCATATGAACCTAATTTAAATATTTATAGCTAAAATACAAATACAAACATATGTATAAAGCTAATATAAGTCACCATATTGAACATAACTCAAATATCGATAGTCAAAATATAAAATACAAATGTAAATACAAATAAGAAATAAGTGAAACCAGAATTAAATAAGCACAAAGTGTAAAATGAAAACAAGACCAAAGAAAAATAAACCTAACAACCATGTGTATTGAAGTTCAACTAGAAGTTTATAAAATAAACATATCTAGAAAACAAATTATCTTCATAAGCAAGCCAAAGGTATAAAAATGAACCTGACACATATATGTGAAATATTCAACTGGAAACTAATAAGAAAACAAATATCTATAAATAAATAGCTTCATATACAAGACCAAGTGTTGCCTGCAAAGTATAAATAAGCATAAGGAATAAAAAGTTAAACCAGACAAATATTTATATCCAAATTAACTTCATATACTCACAAAACTAAAAATATACCTGCAATCAGTCAAAGTATAAGGTATAATACCTGACACAAATTGTTTTGATACAAAGTATCTTCATTTACAAGCTTACTGGCAAAGTATATACCTTTATATAAATACCTACATATACAGCAAATCTCGATTATGATATGGAAACATATTAGGCAAACAAAGCATCAATTACTATCAACTCAGCCAAACATAATTATGATATGTTAACTAAATAAGAAACAAGACATTAATTGGCTTTCATCTCAGCCCAATATTTTGTCAGTTCAAAAGATTACAAATCCTTGCTTTGCAGTATTAAAGATATGATCAACATAACTAAAACAAAAGAATAGTATGTATATAAAGTATAAGCTGCCAGTAAGTAAGAATGTGTTTACATGTAACCTGTAAATAATTATGTAAGGCAAGTAAATGAAAATATCTACGTACTGATAAGATTAAGTTGTAGACATTAAGTACATTAGCATTTAATGTTTTATCATATCAGCAAACATTTTGTCGAATTCAAAAATCATCTCAGCCCCATTTGAAGATCTTGCCTGATAAAACAAAAATGAATAGTGTACCAGCAATTGTAAATCCAGATAACACCTAACCTGGATAAACTCCTATTTATTTATACATAACTTCTTATCTTTATTCGTTTATAACTTAGCAATACCAGGAACTTCAAAACCTGTTGTTCCTTTCAAAATTTCAATCTGGAATCAACAAAATTCCAAAGTCCTAAAACATTCCAGATTCAAATATCAAAGCTTTCCGGTTTAAAACAAATAAGTAGCATCTTGTCTTTGGAAAACCAATTAAGTTCAATAGCAAAACAAAAGAAAATCTTTGAGTGATTCATCTGCAGTTGCTCCATCAAACTTGCTTTCTATTTCAACAAAATTTAAGGTGAGTAAACAAGAAAATTAAAGCTTAAAGTTCAATTTAAACGGTGCATGATTCAATCATCATATGATATGGTGTATGCTTGATCTTGTATACAATTCTCTATGCCCTGTGTTCTCTATTGTTGTCACCGTTTGAATAATTTTGATCAAAACTTAGATTATTCTCCTCAAATGTTGTTAATCTATAAGTACTTAACTAAAACAATATGTTATAAGTTAAATTTAGATTTCTAAAAAGCTGATTAAATCTTGATGTAAAATATAAGCACTGTAATGTTGTTTTATAGATATCAAATGATAATTTGATAAAATGGGTTGTTGTAAAATATTTATTCAAGTTCATAGATTGAATCCATACTGGAAATTATGATTTTTAAAACTAAAACAAGGATTTCTAGTGTGGGATTTCAAAGGCAGTTTGCATTCGAATAAAAATCGAATTTTTACCAATTTCTTGTAATTGAATCAATTTAAATTGTTGAAACTTGAGTTGAAGCTAGCATAACCATCCATGATCTCGGGAAAAATGTGAATTAAATTTTCTATTGTGTGAAATTAGAGAATGAGATCAAATTAGGGTTTAGGATGGAGTTTTTGTTCATCTCTGTAACAAGGCGTGTTCATCGACCATGGATGATCGAGTGTCACGAGCGTTTGGAGAATGGAAGGGTGGCATGTTGTCAAGGTGTGGCCGAAGGGTGAGGGCTTCCGGTGGTCTCGGCAGCGGTGGCGAGGTTGTTTTGTCATTTGGTTTGAGCTACAGGTTTTCGAACTGAATGCTAATTTTCGATTCGATATTTTAAAACGAGATTCGAATTTGGTTTTCGTTTGTACGTGGATGTCGTGACTTGTCGACGATGTGGGGGTTCGCCGGAGGTCTGTGGTGCCGCCGTGCATGTGTACGGCGTGGAGGATGAATCTGTGTCGTATAAGTGGTATTTCTCGAGTCGTGCTTGAGTGAATAGGTAGGTTGCTTTGTTTTTTTATCGTGTGCGTGAGTGAACCTGATGCTATTTATACTTAGCAAAATTTAAACTACAAAAGTAAAAAAAAGGGAAGAGAAGAAGAAGTTTGTGTACAGGGTGGGTGACTCGGGGATAGCGTGTTTTACTCGGAGTTATACTCGAGTTTTTGCGAGAATGGCTCGGGTTTTCTTCAAACTGCAGTAATGCGTTTTAATGTTGGAGTTAAGTAAATTTGATTTCCACAAATTTTTAAGCACTGTGAACATAATGAATGTTTGACAAATTTTAATTAAGATTTGGATTCAAGTTATAATGATTTTTAGTTAATACTTAACGAAGTTTTTAAAAATGCTTAATTATTATTTAACCCAGTAATTATTTTAATTAAGTATAAAGTTAATTAACAGTTAATTTGTAGTTAGTTAACATAATTGATTTCCAAAGTTAATGAAGGCTTTTTAAAATGTTAATTAATTTGAATAATTATATTAACTGATGAATTCAGAAAGTAAATAAAAATAATTATTTTTAATTATAATTAGTGATGGATTATAAGTAATAAATAAATTAACTACTTAAGTAAATCAATGAATGATTAATAGTTAATTAATTAAGTAATTTAATTAAGAATTAATAAAATGATTAATTAAGTAATTAGCAGTTAATAAATGGGTAATTAAGTTTTATTAATAATTAAGGTTACTAATTAATGATTAAAGAATAGTTAACTAAGTAATTAAGGTAAAATAAATTGATTAGGAAGTAATAAATTTAATAGCATGAAATAGAATAATTAAGTAATTCAGTAATTAAGTAATTAATTACTTGTTGTAGTTAATGAAGTTTAATATGAATTGTTTAAGTTAATTAATTAAGTTTAATTAATTTAAATAATTATTTGATGATGTGATAAGTATAATTACTTGGGAAAGTAATTAATGATAATTACTGGATGAAATTGACTGAGGATAATTTAATAATGAAAGTAATTTGAGTATAATTACTTTGTGAAATTAATCAAGGGATTAATTTAAAGAAAATTAATTGAGGTGTAATTAATTTATTTGACAGAGTAATTAAGGGTAGTTAATTACTGAATAGTATTAATCAGGAGTGATTAATAAATGTGTTTTAATTAAAGATTAATTACTTAAGGTAATTAATTTAATACAGGATAATAGATTAAAATGTAATTAATAATCATTAATAAATATAATTAATAATAAGAGATTTAAGAGTAATTAATTAGTGTAATTGAGAAGAAATGTAATGTTAGTAATTTAAGGTTAATTTCTATGTTTAGTTAGGATAATTTATTTGTGAAAACAAATTAAAGGATATTACTTGAATGTAATTAAAGTTAATTAATCAAGGGTGATTAATTAAATTGAATAATTGGATGATGATAAATTAATTGATTGATAATTGATTAATAGTTATATAAGCAAGATTTATAATGGTGAAGTAATTAATTTAATTTACTTTAAATTAATTAGAGACACAAGTAATTAATTTAATTCATTTTAAATTAATTATAGCCGATATGATTGCTTATGTATGGATGGATGATACTATTTACCTTGAATGGTTTGAAATCTCAAATATGAGATAAATGATGCTATGTATGCTTTGGTTGAAGTATGACGATAATATGGATTATCTGTTGTGATGATAATATGAGTTATCTGTTTATGATGATAATGTTGATTATTTATTGTGATATTGTGAATTATCTATCTGTGTGTATATGGATAATTGAATTGTTTTAAACTTTAAAACAACTTGGCCTTAAAAGACACGTTCTGGATTTTGGTGAGACCGGGATCGGGTTTCCATATTTGGATATCCGAAAACCACATCGATTCCAATTAAACGTTAGGTCGTGAATCCAAGTGGAGCAAGAGAAGACTCGACATGTAAGAACTATACGTCAATATAACTCTGTGGGTGATTCCGTAATGAGTTTGACGGAAATAGTACTTCCAGGTTCGAGATGACGATTCAGAGTGCAAGGGTTGTCGTCGTTAACTCTGAGGGTGATTCCAAAATGAGTGTAACGAGATAATGCCTTCAGTTTCGTTCGAATCCGGAACGAACTTGTATGGATTGAATGCTTTCAGCACATCGTCAGGCGGACGATGAGCATTCTAAGGGATATGTTCTGTAAAGGTAATCGTAGCCTCAAGCCTCATCAACCGAGAATGGCTAAAACAGGGGAGGTGCAGCAAGGTTAGGTGGGTCATGCCCAAGCAGGACAATATTTTCACCAGTCTAGATGTCCCTTTTTATTCAGCTTACTGAGCGGTTGGTCGCGCCAACTGCGGGGTTATCTTGTTCGGGACTGTTCAGTAAGGAATGGTTCTGGCCTTGTGTTGTAGGGGGTCGGGAGTGATCCTCGGTACGGTGATCTAGGCCCCGTACTGTGACGGGCGATACCCCAGTAGCCCTGACATTGATGGAAATCCATTTTCCCTACGAGACCCTACGGTTTTGACTGTATTACCCACTTTTGTGGATAGTATGCTGGAATTTAATAGATGTAACAATTTCGGCTATTTTCTATATACTTGAAAACCCTAGACACTATTATAATATTACTGGATTTCCTATAAAGTGTTTTGGTTAGCGTAAGGTAAAAATTTACCCGTTTTTATGTGTGGGAAGTCTTACGTGATACCTTTATTTTCAAATGGTTTTCAAAGTTAAACAACTTTAACCCGTTTACTCACACCAGACCCATGTCTGACCCGGAGTTTATATTTTGTGTTTCATAAACTCTTGGGTACTCAAATTTTTATAAGTAGCAAAGTGATAGGTTTTGGACTTTAATTTCTGGAGGAGCTTGGAGCAGGAGTTTCCAGACGTATATAGATATCTATCTAGTTCCGCTGTGTTAGTAGTTGATGTATACTGTATCTCTGATGTATATAGTGACAGATACATGTATGACTAGATACATGTATGACTGTCATGTGTATTGATATTGTATAACTCTGATATATGTAAAAAGTATGTAATAGTTATGTGTTATATTATATTTTGTTCCGTTCCGCTGTGAGATTCTGATGTTGTTGTTCTTTCTTTCTCTTCTTTTCTATTTCTATCCCTTTCTTTTCTTAATGATGATACGTCTTTCTGATAATTGAAGGGCGGATCGTCACAGGTGGTATCAGAGCGCTAGGTATTCGAATACCTAGGCTCTAGAGTGATTTCTTTCTTGAGAGAGCGTATTTGTAATTTTGATAAATATATATATATATTCTACCTATTTGTTGGATTACCTGTTCGGGTTTTCCAATATAAGTTATAAAGGTAGATAGTGTAGTGGTTTGTGTAACACGACTACCGATGGTTGGAGTTTAAATGTTTGAGGTTGGAAGTGTATTGGTCGAGACTGTAGATTTATTGTCGTCTCGAGTGAACTTTGGGTGGTGTATTTCATCTATCTCTGAAGGAAACCTGTTAAGTTTCGGAGTTCATTCTTGAAGTGGAAGTCTGGATGAGCTAGAATTTGGATCTGTCGATTGGACGGAAGCAAGTCATGATATCTTGATATCTCAGGATGTAGTAGCTGTGTGATGAGACACAGTGACTATGGATGTCTCCGAAGATGTTTCTTTGGACCAAGTTAAGGAAGTAAGTATGTTTCGGTGTTGTGGCTAAGCTCAGTAGGGTGTTTTTATTTGGTTCGAGATCCGAGTTTCTCGAAGAGCTTTGGATAGGAAGTCTTTGGGTATCTGGGTCAGCATTGTAGCTCGAAGCGTTCTTTGTGCCATCAAGAAGATCTTCTGGCTTAGCAGTTTTTTTTGAGGTAATTTCAGAAGTAGCAAAGTAGATCCATTTCTTCGATGGATTGGTTCGATAAGTTTAAGGCTGTTCTGAATTGGGATGAGGGAACAGTTTCGTTGGAAACTTATTTGGGTAGAATTGCCAGAGTGTCGTGTGATAATTCTGGATTTCACCTGAGTAGTCTTTAGCATGAAGTTCAGACTTCTTAGGAGGAAGGTTGAAGCTATCGATGTGGTCCGAGATTTCACTGATGTATTTGAGGAAGTCAGAGTTTTGTCCCATCTGGAGATTGAGTTTTCCTATCGACTGGATTCCAAGAGTGGTACCGATGGTTCAACTTTGTAGTAGGATGGTTCCTATAAGTGAGGATTTAGTGAAACATCTCTGGTTTTGGAGGAAACTTCTGAGTTTCTTTATGGGATCTGTTGAACCATAGTTCTGGGGGTGTTGTCCGGTTTGTGCTCGTGATCGTCATCAGCATTTTCGTCTGCTCGATCAGAGTTGCACAGTGGAAGTAATCGGAGTCTTCGACGGAAGTTCGTAGTTTTTCCGAGTTTAGCCGGTTACTACAAGAAGTTATCAAGGACTATTCTAAGATTTCTTCACATCTGACTAAGTTGACAAGGAAAGGGGCTAAGTTTAAATGGATACCCCAGTGTGAAGAAGCTTTTAAAGAATTGAAGACAAGGATAACCAGTACAGCCTATCATCCTCAAACAAATGAACAGATGGTGAGGCTGAATCGTATTCTAGAAGAGATGCTGCGAGCCGGTGTTTTGGATTTTGGTGGATCGAGGGAAGACCATCTTCTTGTGGTTGAATTCTCCTATAATAATGGTCACTAAGCGAGCATTAAGATAGCTCCTTATGAAACTTTATATGGAAGGTTGTGTAGATCGCCATCCTGTCGGATAGAGTCGAAAGATCATCTTGGGTTTGGTCCACATTTGCTAAATCTGAGTTTATCAAGGAAAGGATGAGAGCTGCTCTTGACCATCAGAAGAAGTACGCAGATAAGAGTAGGAGACAATTAGAATTTGAGATTGATGATTTTGTTTTTGTTAAATTTTGCCGATTAAAGGAGCTATAAAATTCGAAAAGACGGAAAAACTTATCAAGATATATAGGACCATTTCGGGTATTGGGACGGATTGGTGTTGTATCTTACAGAATTGAATTGTCAGAACGGATGTCTGGAATTCATAATGTATTCCATACATCTCATCTAAGGAAATTGGTTCCTGATCCATCATTAGTTGTAGAACCAGTGGTTCAGGGAGATTTGGAAGTCGAGCGGAGTTTGACTATAGTCAGGAATCCTGTTCAGATTGTTGATTAAGACGAGAGGCAACTCGAGAGTAAGTAAAGAAGCTTGTCGAGTGTAGTGGAGCGAGGATCCCAGAGTTTGCCCTGGGAAACTCTGGATAGTTCTAGGAAAGTTTATCCGGATTTGTGTTCAGATAACTAATGATGTTTGTTAGGATAGATAGTATGGTTGTTTACTAATGTAAGAATGATGTATATGTTTGAATGGTTGGTATAACAGCTTTTAAATTATCTTTGTTTTAAATTTCGGGGACGAAATTCTTTTAATGGGGGAGGAATGTAACGACCCTGGATTTTAGCCCTGTTTATTTTAATAAATATTTAATCAAATTAAATAAAGTGTAAACTGATCATATTAAAATGAATATGATTTTGGAAATAATTGCCATTGGTTTATAATGGTTTTGTATTTTGAAAGGAAATGGATTTGAAAATTTAAAATAAATCTCTTAAAAATATTTAAAATAAAATCTATCTTATATAATTGAATTAAAATACCTTATCTTGTTAACATTTGGTGAAAATATAAAATATGAAATAAATAGATGATAATGTTCAATATAGAAAATTAATATTAATGTAAGTCAGAAACATAAATATAAATAAATAAGTAAACTCATGAATCTAAGTTTATTATAAATAGTTCAAATACAAGTAGAAATAAGTATAAAGATAAATATAAATGTAAATAAATCATATGAACCTAATTTAAATATTTATAGCTAAAATACAAATACAAACATATGTATAAAGCTAATATAAGTCACCATATTGAACATAACTCAAATATTGATAGTCAAAATATAAAATACAAATGTAAATACAAACAAGAAATAAGTGAAACCAGAATTAAATAAGCACAAAGTATAAAATAAAAACAAGACCAAAGAAAAATAAACCTAATAACCATGTGTATTGAAGTTCAACCAGAAGTTTATAAAATAAACATATCTAGAAAACAAATTATCTTCATAAGCAAGCCAAAGGTATAAAAATGAACCTGACACATATATGTGAAATATTCAACTGGAAACTAATAAGAAAACAAATATCTATAAATAAATAGCTTCATATACAAGACCAAGTGTTGCCTGCAAAGTATAAATAAGCATAGGGAATAAAAAGTTAAACCAGACAAATATTTATATCAAAATTAACTTCATATACTCACAAAACTAAAAATATACCAGCAATCAGTCAAAGTATAAGGTATAATACCTGACACAAATTGTTTTGATACAAAGTATCTTCATTTACAAGCTTACCTGCAAAGTATATACCTTTATATAAATACCTACATATACAGCAAATCTCGATTATGATATGCAAACATATTAGGCAAACAAAGCATCAATTACTATCAACTAAGCCAAACATAATTATGATATGTTAACTAAATAAGAAACAAGACATTAAATGGCTTTTATCTCAGCCCAATATTTTGTCAGTTCAAAAGATTACAAACCCTTGCTTTGCAGTATTAAAGATCTGATCAACATAACTAAAACAAAAGAATAGTATGTATATAAAGTATAAGCTGCCAGTAAGTAAGAATGTGTTTATATGTAACCTGTAAATAATTATGTAAGGCAAGTAAATGAAAATATCTATGTACTGATAAGATTAAGTTGTAGACATTAAGTACATTAGCATTTAATGTTTTATCATATCAGCAAACATTGTGTCGAATTCAAAAATCATCTCAGCCCCATTTGAAGATCTTGCCTGATAAAACAAAAATGAATAGTGTACCAGCAATTGTAAACCCAGATAACACCTAACCTGGTTAAACTCCTTTCTATTTATACATAACTTCTTATCTTTATTCGTTTATAAATTAGCAAAACCAGGAACTTCAAAACCTGTTGTTCCTTTCAAAATTTCAATCTGGAATCAACAAAATTCCAAAGTCCTAAAACATTCCAGATTCAAATATCAAAGCTTTTGAGTTTGAAACAAATGAGTAGCATCTTGTCTTTGGAAAACCAATTAAGTTCAACGGCAAAACAAAAGAAAAGCTTTCAGTGATTCATCTGCAGTTGCTCCATCAAACTTGCTTTCTGTTTCAACAAAATTTAAGGTGAGTAAACAAGAAAATTAAAGCTTAAAGTTCAATTTAAACGGTGCATGATTCGATCATCATATGATATGGTGTATGCTTGATCTTATATACAATTCTCTGTGCCCTGTGTTCTCTGTTGTTGTCACTGTTTGAATAATTTTGATCAAAACTTAAATTATTCTCCTCAAACTTTGTTAATCTATAAGTACTTAACTAAAACAACATGTTATAAGTTAAATTTAGATTTCTAAAAAGCTGATTAAATCTTGATGTAAAATATAAGCACTGTAATGTTGTTTTACAGATATCAAATGATAATTTTATAAAATGGGTTGTTGTAAAATATTTATTCAAGTTCATAGATTGAATCCATACTGAAAATTATGATTTTTAAAACTAAAACAAGATTTTTAGTGTGGGATTTCAACGGCAGTTTGCATTTGAATAAAAATCGAATTTTTACCAATTTCTTGTAATTGAATCAATTTAAATTGTTGAAACTTGAGTTGAATCTAGCATAACCATCCATGATCTCGGGAAAAATGTGAATTAAATTTTCTATTGTGTAAAATTAGAGAATGAGATCAAATTAGGGTTTAGGATGGAGTTTTTGTTCATCTCTGTAACAAGGCGTGTTCATCGACCATGGATGATCTAGTGTCACGAGCGTTTGGAGAATGGATGGGTGGCGTGTTGTAAAGGTGTGGCCGAAGGGTGAGGGCTTCCGGTGGTCTCGGCGGCGGTGGCGAGGTTGTTTTGTCATTTGGTTTGAGCTACAGGTTTTCGGACTGAATGCTAATTTTTGATTCGATATTTTAAAACGAGATTTGAGTTTGGTTTTCGTTTGTACGTGGATGTCGTGACTTGTCGACGATGTGGGGGTTCGCCGGAGGTCTGTGCTGTCGCCGTGCATGTGTGCGGCGTGGAGGATGAGACTGTGTCGTATCAGTGGTATTTCTCGAGTCGTGCTTGAGTGAATTGGTAGGTTGCTTTGTTTTTTTATCGTGTGCGTGAGTGAACTTGATGCTATTTATACTTAGCAAAATTTAAACTACAGGAATAAAAAAATAGGAAGAGAAGAAGAAGTTTGTGTACATGGTGGGTGACTCGGGGATAGCGTGTTTTACTCGGAGTTATACTCGAGTTTTTGCGGGAATGGCTCGGGTTTTCTTCAAACTACAGTAATGCGTTTTAATGTTGGAGTTAAGTAAATTTGATTTCCATAAATTTTTAAGCACTGCGAACATAATGAATGTTTCACAAGTTTTAATTAAGATTTGGATTCAAGTTATAATGATTTTTAGTTAATACTTAACGAAGTTTTTAAAAACGCTTAATTATTATTTAACCCAGTAATTATTTTAATTAAGTATAAAGTTAATTAACAGTTAAGTTGTAGTTAGTTAACATAATTGATTTCCAAAGTTAATGAAGGTTTTTAAAATGTTAATTAATTTGAATAATTAATATTAACTGATGATTTCAGAAAGTAAATAAAAATAATTATTTTTAATTATAATTAGTGATGGATTATAAGTAATAAATGAATTAACTACTTAAGTAAATCAATGAATGATTAATAGTTAATTAATTAAGTAATTTAATTAAGAATTAATAAAATGATTAATTAAGTAATTAGCAGTTAATAAATGGGCAATTAAGTTTTATTAATAATTAAGGTTACTAATTAATGATTAAAGAATAGTTAATTAAGTAATTAAGGTAAAATAAATTGATTAGGAAGTAATAAATTAAATAGCATAAAATAGAATAATTAAGTAATTAAGTAATTAATTACCTATTGTAGTTAATGAAGTTTAATATGAATTGTTTAAGTTAATTAATTAAGTTCAATTAATTTAAATAATTATTTGATGATGTGATAAGTATAATTACTTGGGAAAGTAATTAATGATAATTACTGGATGAAATTGACTGAGGATAATTTAATAATGAAAGTAATTTGAGTATAATTACTTTGTGAAATTAATCAAGGGATTAATTTAAAGAAAATTAATTGAGGTGTAATTAATTTATTTGACAGAGCAATTAAGGGTAGTTAATTACTGAATAGTATTAATCAGGAGTGATTAATAAATGTGTTTTAATTAAAGATTAATTACTTAAGGTAATTAACTTGATACAGGATAATGAGATTAAAATGTAATTAATAATAATTAATAAATATAATTAATAATAAGAGATTTAAGAGTAATTAATTAGTGTAATTGAGAAAAAATGTAATGTTAGTAATTTAAGGTTAATTTCTATGTTTAGTTAGGATAATTTATTTGTGAAAACAAATTAAAGGATATTACTTGAATGTAATTAAAGTTAATTAATCAAGGGTGAGTAATTAAATTGAATAATTGGATGATGATAAATTAATTGATTGATAATTGATTAATAGTTATATAAGCAAGATTTATAATGGTGAAGTAATTAATTTAATTTACTTTAAATTAATTAGAGACGCAAGTAATTAATTTAATTCATTTCAAAATTAATTATAGCCGATATGATTGCTTATGTATGGATGGATGATACTATTTACCTTGAATGGTTTGAAATCTCAAATATGAGATAAATGATGCTATGTATGCTTTGGTTGAAGTATGACGATAATATGGATTATCTGTTGTGATGATAATATGAGTTATCTGTTTATGATGATAATGTTGATTATTTATTGTGATATTGTGAATTATCTATCTGTGTGTATATGGATAATTGAATTGTTTTAAACTTTAAAACAACTTGGCCTTAAAAGACACGTTCTGGATTTCGGTGAGGCCGGGATCGGGTTTCCATATTTGGATATCCGAAAACCACATCGATTCCAATTAAACGTTAGGTCGTGAATCCAAGTGGAGCAAGTGAAGACTCGAGGTGTAAGAACTATACGTCAATATAACTCTGTGGGTGATTCCGTAATGAGTTTGACAGAAATAGTACTTCCAGGTTCGAGATGATGATTCAGAGTGCAAGGGCTGTCGTCGTTAACTCTGAGGGTGATTCCAAAATGAGTGTAACGAGATAACGCCTTCGGTTTCGTTCGAACCTGGAATGAACTTGTATGGATTGAATGCTTTCAGCACATCGTCAGGCGGACGATGAGCATTCTAAGGGATATGTTCTGTAAAGGTAATCGTAGCCTCAAGCCTCATCAACCGGGAATGGCTAAAACATGGGAGGTGCAGCAAGGTTAGGTGGGTCATGCCCAAGCAGGACAAGATTTTCCCCTGTCTAGATGTCCCTTTTTATTCGGCTTAGTGAGCGGTTGGTCGCGCCAACTGTGGGGTTATCTTGTTCGGGACTGTTCAGTAAGGAATGGTTCCGGCCTTGGTTGTAGGGGGTCGGGAGTGATCCTCAGTACGGTGATCTAGGCCCCGTATTGTGATGGGCGGTACCCCAGTAGCCCTGCCATTGATGGAAATCCATTTTCCCTATGAGACCCTACGGTTTTGATTGTATTACCCACTTTTGTGGCTAGTATGCTGGAATTTAATAGATGTAACAATTTCGGCTATTTTCTATTTACTTGAAAACCCTAGACACTATTATAATATTACCGGATTTCCTATAAAGTGTTTTGGTTAGCGTAAGGTAAAAACTTACCCATGTTTATGTGTGGGAAGTCTTACGTGATACCTTTATTTTCAAATGGTTTTCAAAGTTAAACAACTTTAACCCGTTTACTCACACCAGACCCATGTCTGACCCGGAGTTTATATTTTGTTTTTCATAAACTCTTGGGTACTCAAATTTTTATGAGTAGCCAAGTGATGGGTTTTGGACTTTAATTTCTGGAGGAGCTTGGAGCAGGAGTTTCCAGACGTATATAGATAACTATTTAGTTCTGCTGTGTCAGTAGTTGATGTATACTATATCTCTGATGTATATAGTGACAGATATATGTATGACTGTCTTGTGTATTGATATTGTATAACTCTGATATATGTAAAAAGTATGTAATAGTTATGTGTTATACTATATTTTGTTCCGTTCCGCTGTGAGATTCTGATGTTGTTGTTCTTTCTTTCTCTTCTTTTCTATTTCTATCCCTTTCTTTTCTTAATGATGATACGTCTTTCTGGTAATTGAAGGGCGGGTCGTCACAGAAACTAGGGTAATATTCGGCTTGGAGGGCTCGGATAGCTGCTGCTCTTAGAAAGACGAGGTCCAGTGGAAGAGGCAGGTCGGGCAAGTTGAGTACTAAGATTCGGGGCTTGCTTGACATCTCTTTTATCATCTTAAACCTGACATGACATTGATTCTGTCTCTATTGCAGGAAAGGATAACGCTGGATCTTTAACTAGCTCATAGGCGGAGGAAAGATATAGTTTCATTAACAGATAAGGAAGGGCTTACTGAAAAAGAACGGGAAGAGCGAGAAAGAGGAAACCTCGCAAGCGAGGTCTACGGTATAAACATTAGCGGCCTCTAGGGGACCGGTCTTTTTATATGACATTTTTAGATCACCAGGGAGAATGTTTTTTCAGGGCCTTGGATTAGTCTCTCAGAAGTGCCTTACTTAGATTGACGCTTGCTTACACTCTAGCTGGACACAGTCATTTCTAGTTAGCGGGTAAGAAAATCTCATTGAAAAGGCGAGGAATGTTTATACTGGGCGATTGGTATATGCAAAACTGCGTAAGAGAAGGAATCCTGTGATCGGAAGTTATACCAAGAAATCCTCAGTTTCAACGACGCCCGAAAAAAGAATCAAAAAAGAAATTTTCCTATGAGAGAGGGGCAGGCGCCAGTACATTAATTGATAGTGGAACTGCCTTTTGTTTTTCATTTTCCTTTTTGATTGCAAGGAAGACAATCAGGTTCAATGATGTTCCAACAGGAACAGGCCCAGATAAGTCGATATCTACGCTAAAACATTGGGAACAATATTCATCCTGCACCTTGGCTTCTGGCACAATGTATAACTCAGTAATAGATCTACAAGATCTCGCATTCAAGGCCTAGGTATACTGGGGCGGCCTAGAGAAGTATGAACCAGGGGGCTTCTTCCTATTACTGATGTATAACTATTACGCACAAGACCTATTCCAGTTTACCTTCCCTGGTTCTAAGTTTCATTCATCTATTGCTTATTACTCACTCAAGTGGAATTATTAGTTAGTTCTTCTAAACTGCCATGTTGAGTGTTATCTTATTATGAAGAACTTGCTGGTTCAACTCAAATGAGCCGGATCTAGTAAGTTCAGTATGGAGCCTTTGAAGATGATCTGTGCAACTAAATAATAAGGGAGTGCCTGAGACCTATCTGGGCTAACGGTCCCGGCACAGCAGGGTAAGTAGGCCTGAACCCTTGGAACCACTTTCGGATCCTAACACCAGATAGGTAGTGAATGATACAGAACAATGCAATTTATTCTCAATCGGCGAAGCCTCACATCTGGTACCACGTAGGACAGAAGGATAAGATATCAATCCTATTGGACCAGGGAGTCACATAATACCTGAATGACTTTTCGTTCGATTGTTCTTGTTGATGGAAGCATTTCCTCTTCCTGTCCCGGGGTTGTTGGCTCCCTTGTTCTTAGTGTGTTTGCCCGAAGCATAGAGCGTAGTAATAAATACTCTCATTGTTTTCCTTCTACCTTACTTAGGTCTTACTTATACTTAGTAAGAAGCCTATCGATATTGGTTCGTTTTTCCTGGCTACGGAAAAAGAGGTGCCTAGTATACCAAGTCCAGTATACTAATTGGGAGGTGACCCCGATCAATTGGGGGAAGTGGATTGAGTTAACCTAACTGATATTCTGTCAAGTGAGCTAACTTAACCCCTGTTTGCAGGAAGAAGACCGGGAAGGGACAAACGAGAACGCCTATATTACTTGGGGAAACCAGATTGAACATTGGCAGTTATACCTATTGGATACTCACTCTGCCATTACTCATACCATAGAAGGCAAGTAACAAAGGCAACAGCAGCAGAGACATAAGGTAAAGGTAGTGGAACGAGCAAGCAAAGAAACTATAAGGCTTTAACAACCCTGTACCTATATTCCATCAGACAGGCATAGTCAGGAAGCTAACTGGAATAAGTAGAGCTAATGAGACTTTTCTAGCCCGTCTGACCCGAACATCGTTTATTAGTTCAGCTTCCAATTAATATCTATCTTTGGCATTTGCTTTCCTCTAAGACAAAACTACATTACTATCAACCTGAGGTACGGAGTGGAACGAGCAGAGCGACTGGCAGGACTGGCTACGCACCTCAGACAAGGCATCTTTCTTTTTTAACAAAGTACGCGCCCGGAGTCACAAGGAGCCGAAGACCAACATGAACAACAGGTCAGTACTACTACGCTTCGCTTACACTGCTCAATCGGGAAATTTCTATGCACCTCCTCCTTGCGCTATTCACTCCAAGCCAAGCAACAAGGATATATTCACCTTACTTGGCTAGGACAGTACGCAGAGAACAAGAGAGTTACCTTACTACAGAACGTGCTCGGTTCCCTGTAGAAAGCAGGTAGTGAACAACTATTGGTATTGGCAACGGGGCTACCTGGCACTAACCATTGCATTGATTCTGCTTTTGTTCTTTGGAGTTAGATCACGCAGCATTTTTCTTGTCTTGGTCGCTAAAACCGGAGAATCATGAGCTAGCAGGGTATAATCGTTTAGTTGATGATTAGTTTCTTGTTTGTTACAATTTGATACCGATCCAAACTATGAAAGAGGTGCATAGCAAAGAAGTGTATGCGTATTTCTGTACCAAATCAAACGGACTGGTCATTCCATGAGCTTGAACTCTGGTATAGCATCATTGTCCTACGAATTGGTCCTTCCCCCAGCGTACCTTGTTAATAAAAAGACTCTTCATTCGGAATAGTGAAATGGGGCCATGAGTTAGCGAAGTAGTGACCAGAGGTTGCGAAGCTAGTACTTGTCACGTTAGTCAGCGAAGCAGAATACGCATACAGATCAAAGGTGGTGCAACCAAAGCTACACTTAGACCAGTAGTCTAGGCCGTGGGTTCGCCTTACCTTATTCAAGGAACGACCCGAGAGAGGGCTAGCCCATATTAAATGGGAATCATTCCCGTTACAGGAATCAATAGACTCGTTTAGGCATCCGGGAATAGCGAGGTTTCCATCAAGAAACTAATAGGGCAGGAGACGCCAGTATAAACATTCGAGAGGCTAGATTGACCTATTACATGGGGGCTATGATTTTTCCGAGTTGTTCGAGTTGTTACTTTCCCCGCCTTGTTGTTATTTTCTTACCCGGAGAAAAACTCCTTTTAGTCCTTCCAGTACAGGGCTTTCTAGACATCTGATAAGCAAACAATCTTATTCATAGTAACCTGCAATGCAAGCATTTGTGCATTCATCGATAGGCGTAGCAAATAGGCAACTAGTTCTTTCAGGGAATAGTTATAAGTGGCTACAAGGCAGGAGCCAAGCTCTAAAGACGAGAGGCAAGCTAGTCTGAAGGCAAGCAACATGCAAAGAGTGTAAGGCCGAGCGGTAAGAATAATGTAGTGGTAGCCTTAGTATAATATTAATAGTGTCGGTTGGTAAAAGCAGCTTTCGAGATGTTTGCTATCATAGGAGCGAAGCGAGTTAGTAAGCAAGCCTTGGTTCAAGCAGTCTCCAAGCTTGTTCGTTAAGCGGTAAGGAAGCAAAGCAGCTTATGAGGTGAGCGAAGTGAGGAAGCGAGAAAGTCTCAAGCCGGGGAGTAGGAGTCGAATGATAACAGCTATTCTGCTTTTAGGTAATAAGACAGGTAGTCAGCAGCATATGTTTTAAGCATATGGCTTTCTTCAGTTCAGTAAGAGAGAGACTTGTTCACTACCTAGCAAGCAAGACAAAGACCACTTTGAATGAGCAGTTGTCGGACAGGAAAGAGTAGATGAATGGTTCTGTCTTCGGCTATGGAGCTGCAGGAGAATTAGAGTGGGAATGAGTCCCATGGCTTTTGAGATGGTTCTAAAGTCCAAAATAGAATGGCCCTTCTGATTCCCGTAGTAATTCCTTCTCAAGTCTTGCCGAAATAGGATTTCCTTTGAGTGCCATATGCGCTTAGACTGATCCCCTTATCCCGGTCCTATCTGAGTTCCTGAAGGTCTTAGTTTCCATGTAGAAGCAAACTCTCCTTATGACCAAAAGACAGTTCCCTTCCAAGCCCCGAGAAGAGAAAGCCAGAAGGTAATAGCTGATTGGTAGTATGAGTGTAAGAAAGCTGCCGATGCTGTATTGCTGATTTTAGAGTGGAGAAATTGATAAACCATCATCCAATCTATTCACTTGGAGGCCTGTGGAAATATCACATGCCTTGAACAACATCAAAGAAGTGGAATTTTCGGCCGAAGGTACGGAAGAGAAGGTGATATGGAATCAAACTCCTCCAAGGGAATCTACATTGAAATCCGATTGGAATGCATAGAGTTGGTTGAAACAAGCTACTTTGGCATCGTCAGGTAATTCCAATACATTATACATGCTTATTATGTTTGAAGCTAAAGGCGAAGCTTCCACCGTTGAATTGATCCCCTTGCTAAATCAGATGTCGTAGCCCCTTGAATCGAAGAATGTGCTTTCAGTAGGCTTGGCTTTTTCAAAACGGAGAATCCATTCTCACTTTTTAGAAGATACTGGCCTTGACGAAATGACGAATCTAAGCTTTCCTCGGAAGCACTATAGGGTGCTTCTTTCAGTCTAGAATGCAAATATGGAAATGGCTTAGGTTATGTTCAGATATTTCATAGCGAAGCAAATGATTGAATTGCTTCTTTTACTAAGAAAAACATTTCATCATGTGACTTTTTACTTTACTCGTGACAAAGAGATTTGATTTTACAATTACGTGGTGAAAGGATTAATCTCATGAAGTACATGAATGTCAAAATTGAGATTTATACACAAGATCAGGAAGACCACCAACAAATTATCTTGATTATCTAAGTTTATTAGGTGATAACGCCGAATTCCTGGCTAGCACCGCTATGCAACAACTCCTCTGATTTGCTAGACATCTCCTTGTTCGGGTCATGCACATCACAAGTAGACACAACAGAATCTCTTATTCGCCCTTCCGACGGGGACTCTCTCAGGTCCTAGTTTTCTTGGAATCTCTTTTGATCATCGGGTGAATAAGCTGGTCCAGCATCAACATCATCCCTCCACACTAGTTGTTGTCCCTCGCCCCTGGCTTGAAAGCAATCATTGATCGTCATTCTGGGTCATCTCATTTACAGCATTTGTTTGTCACGCTAGTATATTAATTGGGCTTCCATTGCAGACTTGTCTTTGGAGGCTGGAGAATACCATTCTTTTCTCATTGACTTCTTGAGATGGATAAATATTATAGGAAAAGTTTATCCTACATCAGCAGTCCATCTCGTGTCAGCAGCGCATCTTGCATCAGGAAAAGCAGGGTAATCCTTCGTCCACGACACCGAATGTCTCTCTCAACGTTTAGCGCTCAGCCTAATGTTATCTACGTTTTCCCGCAGCTGTGGAATTGTCTCGTTGTGCCCTTGAAAGCACTAGAAGAAAGGAGAAGATATGAGGTGCTCCACAGGACCGGTTAATGAAGTCTTCGTCCTACATCCCAAACAAGAGGGTCAAGCTATGGCCATGCTAGCCTCATAAGTCCCTGTTCCGATCTTCCTCGATAAGCCTGGTGGGCATTCCCATTCTTTTTTCTACTCGGTCCAGCTATGATTTTTTTAGTATATAGGGGAGAGTTCCAAACGGACTGACTTTCCTATAACCCCAATCGATAATCAATTGGTTTAGGCTTTTCCCCTTTCGCTCGCTACTACTAGTAGCAGGGAATAATTCTTTCTTTTCCTTCTGTTACTAAGATGTTTCAGTTCTCCGGGTTCGCTTCTAAGTGATCAAAGAACACCTAGATATTATCACATTACTAATAATATGTTGTCCCATTCGGAGATCCCTATCAAGAGACAAACTCCATTGCTGTTACAAACCGCAAGTCCTTCATATAGGAATATTCAATAGCATACCCCAAATTTAAGTCTTTGATTCGGAAGTAAGAATTTCTTTTTCTTTAGTTCTTGTCCATGCTTTCCTTCTGCTGTAGCTTTAGAGTTTAAAGTTAAGAATTTCAAAATTCTTCATTCTATAAATAAGGGTCTAAAACTTCTAAAATTCTACTTTACTGACACAATTAAAGAGGTCAGGTCAAATGAAGAAGGGTAGACCGAGAATCCGAACTCTTGTGCCTAAGAGCCATTGAAAAGTGCCGTGCATTGAAGGAAGGTAATTTGGTGATCCAATCAGCCTGAATCAGACAGAATAAACTCTAATTCGACGGATGGGATTTAAACTTTCTCGAAAGCTTGCTAAAAGTGATTCCCTCGAGAGAGCTTGGAAGTCCAAGATCTGATCTTCTCTTTCTCTGTCGGCGACTATGCTGCTAGCTTGACTTCCAGCTACGGGAAATCGAACTCATTGGATTGGCATCTGGATTTGATTCGGATTGTTGTGGGTTCCATTCAAGCTAGAATCTAGAATAATTGCAAGAAAGCCTGGAAGTCCAAGTATATTAATCTGGTTTGGTTTGTCTAGATAGGAAGTGCTTCTAGTAACGATTTTTAAGTGCAATATCTTTCTGTTTTTTAGTATGATTGCTTCTTTCTTCGGCTTAAAAGCTAGGGCTTGTGCTTTGTTATCAGTACCTATTTTTGAACAATAGAATCTCGTTGTCTGCTTCTCAATGTCCGGTTCTTTCCCATGCCCTCTCTCTCGATGTAGTGCCTTTCACTCTGCTCTGTCAACACTTTATCGTAATGCCGGAAGGTAGGATTTCAGGTTTTTTCCCAAGCTATGAATCTTCATAAATGGCATAGTACAAAGAGAGAAAGAAATTGTGTTTTGATGTTCTATCCGCAAACACGATGAAAAAGGTAGCCGAACCACCTCTCGTCTTCTTGTGAGCATGAAACCATCCAGCCTAGACTGCATTAGCAATGATCTATATGGAGAATTTCAGTTAAACCCCGATTGCTACTCATTGGCAAGAAATCGAGTTCGATCTCGCCTTTCTCATAATTTTCCTATATTCAAATTCAGAAAGATCAGAATAGATTGAGTCTTTCATTGAAAGATAGCTATACATAGTTAGATTCTCATGCGTCAATAACATATTATCGGTAGTATTATGCAATCTTTCCAAATGATGATGATTATGAATATACCTATGATTTGATCATATTTCATGTTGGAAATGCTATCTGAGGATAATTCGAATCAAAACAAGTATCTGATGCCATAAGACTCCCAAAAAGAGAACACCACGTATAAATGACTTAACACCATTACCTACTGAAATATCAACAATTATGTCTTCTTCCGAATCACTTCAAAGGGCAATCCAAACTATTATAAACATTCGGGGAGTATTAATAGGGAGTCACTTCTATCTTCTTTATTTTAGTAAACTTCTTATTTCTAATCACCGCTATCCTTTTTTTATTTCGCGTTCACGACATATTTCTCGCTTCGAACGGCTCCTCGGTGGAGGAGTAGAAGCGATGGTCCCCTTCGGTCAAGTGCTTGTGTCTGCTGTTACCTACCGTAGGACCTCCGTCCCCGAAGCGAAGAAAGAGGAGCAGGAACAATAGGTTGTCCTCTCCTGGCCCAGTAGTTCCGCAACTACTACCGTGGTTGTTGCCAACGGGGATCCCCCATTCCGAAAGGGAAAAGGGCTGGCCGTTAGGTCCAAAGTTGTATGCCACTGTTGTGATGTCGATAGATTCACTACTTCAGCGCCGTTATCGGACATTGCAGGCTTAGCATCTATTTTTCGTATATCGTACCGAGAAGAGGTATGTGTACCTCCAGCAACAACAAGAATAGATCCATAGGCTACTATGCTGGGAGCATTTCGGGGTATAGGTCTAACCACCTCAACTCCCCTGGCATGCTATAGTTCTTATAGTCTCTCGAGGGAATGGGAGATTACCTGTAAGCCAGATGCTTCGCGAACCACCGATTTCGTTGCACTTAAATCACCCTCGTTAAGAGGCGCACTCTGATACCATTGATGTCCAATAGCTTTTATAGTAATGGCTGGATCTACTACTACCTCGTCCATTGAGTATAACAGAGCAAACAATGGTATAGCAATGAACATCGGGATGATACTTGGAAAGATGGTCCGAATAATCTCTATAGTAGTTCCATGAATAATCTTTTTCGGGATTGGATTAGTTTGCTCGTGGAAATGCCACAAAGCTCGAACCAAGATCCGTGATACGAAAACCAAAATCAGAATGAGGAAGAAAAAGATATCGTGATGTAAGTCAATGATTCCTTGCATAATAGGTGTAGCTGCGTCTTAAGATCCTAATTGCCATGGTTCCGCAACATCACAGGGAGCGATTGTGAGGAATCGCCATTCTAATATCCTGAATAACTCTGCCATCATTTGTCTTTCCATTCTGTGACTGCCCGAAAATCTCAAAGAGACTGATAGATAATTGCGTTGGTTTTTCCAACAAAGGAAAACAAGAAGCTTGGAAGAGCCTGAAAGCACTGGTCTCCCTATTATAGGAAATTTCACAGATGCACGTGCACAACACGGCCGATTTGGTTCTATACATGAATAGGAAAAACCCCACACAGCAGAATGACGAAAGTCACGTGTCCTCTCTGTCTACGCGGATCAACAAAGCCAATAGGGGACTGACATGGCAAATGAGCTGAGAGGTGCTTGCGATTGCTTCTTCCTTCTTTAGGGACAGTCTAATAGGGAAGCCGGGGAATGCCCTTAGTCCGCTTTCGATATGGAACATTTTGTCCCTCCCAAATTAATATACTAGCACCTTGCCCTAGCAACTCTCACCCTCGTTTAATCCCTCCCTCGATCGCCTTCGCCCAATTACTAAACAGGTTGCTTTCTTTCCTACCTTATTCCTTCAACCAGAATTCGATTACCCGACGTTTCTCTACTGGCTTAACTACTTTCTGGAAGTCTGATAGCACTCTGAACTCCTAAATCAAGAGGCTAAACTCTCATCTCTTGAATCATCCCCTATAGGCAATGCTTCTGTCTTGAATCGCAAGCACCTTCTGAGATCTGCTATCTTGTCGGAAAAGCAAGAAAAAGAAAATAAGGCGACCCCGATCAATTAGCCAGTATAAACAGACCGATCAAGTATAAATATTGGCGACCTCTTATCAAAAGAAACCCGAGGCCTCAATATAATATTGGCTGTGGATTCCTTTTTCTAGAAGGTCAACATAAAGAAATGTTTTGAAGAAAAACAATGTTTTCTACGTCGTTATGGAGATGCGTGGCTACATCTTAAATATTCAGTTGCGCGGGCAACTGAACACCCTGCGACTCAAAGAGATCTTCCAACTGATTGTCAATAAGTTCTTTCAATGAGGTGAAATCGGCCACTTTTTCTGCCATGTTCGCAAACTAGAACGAGGTTTTGTTTCACCTTTAGATACCGAATCAGATCAGAAAGAGGCCATACCGAGTATGAGTCTTAGCCGGTATTCCTATCCATAGTGACAGCATCCACCCACTTTGTTCGAATAGTTTGGAACGGTCGGAGTGAACTGGACCTCTAATTAAGATACTGGGGTCGCCTATGGTCTGGTCGTGCCATTACTCTTGTTCCACTATTGGTTCAGAGAGTGACTAATTGAGCTAAGAAAGAACAGGGCTAACCGCAGGTGCGACTCTCTTTGACAGTTCCCTTGTTGCCGTTGGTAATAAGACAAGACTATTGTTCTATTGGTAGCGAAGTAAGCTTATGACTTATGAGTAATGCTATTGTTGCTATAGTCTATAGTAGTTTACCTACCCGTAATGTTTTTGCTACTAGAAAGGTATTATTGAAACAAGAACAATATACTGGATGTTAGTTGCCTATAAGTATACTGGGTTCATACTGGACCTCTCTTACTAAGATACTGGGGTCGCCCGGTCTAATATACTGGGCTCCCGGAGGCGCCTTATGTTGGAAACAAAGGATGCTGTCGGATGGATCAGAGACTTCAAATGGGACTAGCCGGATTCCTTGGCATAGATTCTATGTCTATCTTTCCCACTGGTCGAAGTGTCATATTTCTTATTCCGGTTATTGCGCAAGTCGGGATTGGAAAGCCCATTTTCTCCCTGGCATGGCTTCATTGAACAGGATATCACTACGGCTTGAAAGAAAGTCGAGAATCTAGATGAACAGCGAAGACAGGAATAACTAAGGGGAGTGGAAGAAATGCGAACAAGTCTGATCAGAAGCAGCACAAGGAAGGTGCGAAGCTGTGTCCGGGTATATGCCGATGTGACTTTACACAGACCCGATCACGATTGAAGCGTATTTCGTGTCCCCAAAGAGACCACAAATTAGCCCTAATTGAATAGTAAAGCATGAGGGTATTTTTCATCAAATTCTACTTTCTCGATATTGCCATGGCCCTGGTTGAGCATTTTCTCAGCCGAAATTCGCAGATCTAACGTCGCTTAGCCTTATAAGTCGATTGATTTTACTTCTTGAAATTGAAAAAGGTAAATTTCTGTCTCGATTTTATGTATATGTTTCGCCTACATTCGAGAATAGGTAACTGAGACCCGAGTTATGGCTCGCTTTCTCATCTGGCAAAAGAATGAAAAGCGTTTAGTCCTCTTAGCTAGTACACGCGTTAGGTCTCTGTTCTTTCTTTTGTTTTTTGATTGTCCGATTGGGTTAAAAATAAAGATTTGGAGTACGTTATGCATTATCTTTTTGGACCTTTGCCTAGACCCCGGAAGAAGAGCTAGATAGAATAGAGGTTGTGAAGCCCAATTATCGGTCCTAAGACTAAAGTGTCTTTTAAATAGTTTGGAGTCGAATCATTTGTCTAGTTGACTTACGCAAATGCCTAATTCATAGTTGCCCCGTGCCAACTCCCGTCTTCTTTGACCGCGGAAATCACAGTTCGGGCTTTAAGCAAAGCAAATAATCACTTGTTCTCGGGTCTTACTTGGATAGCTAAGGAGGATATTTCGTATCTAATCCGGACTCCTTATCTTAGAGAAGTCTTAGAATTCCATATCGATTTATGTATTGGTAGAGCTCTTTGACAAAATCTCAGCATGTTATGTAGTACTAAAAGATTAGAGATCTTAAGCAGAAGGCGAGGAGAATTCATCTGCACATGGAACCCATATCCCTATCACTAAGAAATCAATTCTATAGGGGAGTCCAACAACCCCATTCCCTCAGTCAGCTAATGACACCGAGTAATAAAGTACCCTCCACATGTTCGAAAAAAATGGTCCTTCTCTCTGCAAAAACCACTTAGTATATCGGTATAGTCTTCCATGTACCCGTGGTTATTAGGACTTAATATAAGAAACCAGAAGTGTAAGCTTCACCAGATGATACTCCGATTTTGTCTTTCTTATCAGACTAGCTACTCTTCCAAAACTCTGGCATTGGCCATGAAGGCATTATTAGCAATGCTAATTAGAGTTCATTTATTGAGCGTAAATCCATAAATAAATAAAAATCTCTAAGATCAGGCCAATGTTTATACTGGGCGATTCGATGTCATATTGGAAAATGATCCCCCAATTCGATATTATTGCAACAAGAGCTTACGCCCCAGTATACTTAGGCCTTCCTTTAGTCGATGAGACTTCGACGAGTAGGCGGTATATGTTTGGTTAGTTAGACAAGACAGGCAGCAAGGAAGCTTTCCCCTATATAATATGGCCTACCATGGGAACCTATCAGTTTCAGTAGGATTCAACACTAGTTTCTTTCAAGGTACTTTATTTGTTTTGGGGTAATAATATATATATACTTTCTTCCCTAGGTGACCAACCACTCCTGCCTTGTTGCTTCTTCTCTTGCTCACGGATGGCTTCTACCGGCTAGCTTCTTTCAAGGCAAGGGGAGCTCATCTATTCATTTCCCTCTTACGAGCCTATGCTCAGGATGTTCTTCGATCCCAGCAAGTTCTTCGCTCGTGGGCTACCCTCTTAGCCCGTTCTAAGCTTAGATCAATACCTAATGATACACGTTCCATCGATTTCATTTCCTCGGCCCTGAGCTTTTTGAGATCAAGAAAACAAGCCTTTTGGTGCTAAAATAACGGTAAGGAAGTTTTTGTAAGGACGTCAAGAATATACGTCCGAGGGTTAATAAAAAAAATGAAGTGATTGTTGGGATGGGTAGGCCCACCACCTCCCTCGCCTTTACTTCAAACTCCTAAAGCCTTCGAGTAGAACTCAAAGCGATCATAGCGCAGATCCACTTACCTACATAGCCATTCTTGCGGATCCGAGCATGGTTGTTTCGAAAAATTGCGCTTTCAGTTCGTAGAGTGGATCAAACATGTGTTCCGCTTGATTCGTTGGTGCAGTCACTTCGTCATCTAATGATTTGAAACTTGATTCCGCCTACACAAACAACTACGTTGTTGCTTGGTGATTTTCGTTTGCTTTGTGTGCTTCTTTGGTTTTCTAGTAGCAAGATCTGGCTTTTGGTTTGAAGATTGAATCAGTGGTCAGCCTGTGCTTGAACGGCGGCATTCCAAGAAGTAACTTCCTATGTTATGGGATAGTCCCCTATTGATGGGCTTGATATTGGTTCAAATCCAATTCGTGAGGTGACTCTGCCTCTTCACTAGAGTCGAGTTAAAGATAGCATAGCCTTTGATCAATAGGAAGATCAAGACTAGAAGTCTAGTCTCTCTCAGGTCCAGTTTCGATCTCAAACTAACTTACTTTACTTAATAGGCCGGAAGAGAGAGAGATCAACGATGGAGCTACTAGTTGGAAAGGACGAGACCACCTTTCGTACATTTCTACTGGTCAAGACATTCGAATAGCGAATGAAAGACCAAGAGATTGGATCTAGAAAGCACTTCCAACAGGTTTGACGGCTGTGTGGCCCTCATTCAGCTGGAAGTAGGAAATCAATCCCGGCACGACCGATGACTTAGTCTCCTTCTCCGCTTCGACTCAACCACCTAACCTCTTAGAAAAGACCTGATAGATAGCAGCTACCTAAGGCGTTTTTGAGCCCTTCACCAATCACGATCTTTCATCTAGTAAGTCCGAGTACTATGTTCTCCTAGCTTGACTAATAGAATAGGCAGGCCTTTTAGAGAGCAGTAGAATTAAGGGTTAGCTCTACCTTCTTTCCAGCATAAACCGCGAATTTACCATCTGTTATGGCCTCGTAACTATTCGACTTGAAAGAAACGAGAAAGATCAGTTTTCAAAAAAAGAACAAAGACAATGATTTACCTATAGGAGAATCCTGTCTACAATCATCGACTACTCGAAAGTCAACTCATCTTGGAGCATGGAAAGAAAGAGAAAGCCAAGGAATCAAATTACTTTTTACTAACATAGAGAAGGCTGAATATGGGCATTCAATTGGATCTTTAGGCTTTGCTTTCAAGACTCCCGCGTGAGATACTCCAGCTTTCAAGAAATTAAGGGATGTAAGTGATTAGCTTAGAACTCCAATAGATCAAACCCCCAGAAAGGGAAAAGCAACTGCAATTAGATCAACTGAAACTTATAGGGCAGCGGGAATGCTACTCCAAGTAAACTGACTAGCCTACGCTAAAGAACCTCTTCGCTTTGCTTTGTTCGAGTCACTTTGTCCCTCTAAACAAGGGAATTTGAAAGTGTGAAGAGTAAAGGTCAAGCTAGAAAGCCAGGTTCTTTCACCAATCCATCGAGTGTAATTCCTGCTATTGGGAGTTCTGCATTACATTAAAGTAGAAGCTAGCAAAGCAAGCTAGGGAAGCTAATTGCGATAGTTAAGCTCTTTCAAGTTTGTAATCTTTTGAAACCTGTTACAGATCCTGTTAGCAAGCCATTTTCTTTTTAGCCAGTTTCAGGCCAAGCCATTGCTTCTGGATAAGCCATGTCAGAAGGTGTTTAAGAGACAGGTGAGTTTCTGTGTCCGTAATAGTTTTTTCTCCTGCCATGGCCCACCAGTCCCTTATCTAGTTGTTAACTCTGCTTTTTCAGCAAGGCCGTGATATCAAAAATCGACCGAGAAGCCAATGATAGTTCATCTCGAAGGATGGTCGACTTAACCTCCCAATAAAGCAAGTTCTGTTGAATGAATTTTCAGATAAGATCCCCTACGGAGGGGGGGTCCAGGGGGGTGCCAACCCCCCAAGGTGGGGGTGCGGGGGCAACGCCACCGCCTACGGTGTTCGACCTGAACGGTATACGACTTAAAGAGTGAAGTAAGCCAGCGACTCAACTTGTCAGCAACCTAACCAATGAAGCGACCTACCGACTCAAGAAAGACACGACTCAACTTATCTGGTTGCTGACTCAACAGCCTTGAGGAGTTACCGACTCAACAGCCTTGAAGACTCAACGACTCAACAGCCTTGAGGAGTTACCGACTCAACGGCCTTGAAGGGTTACGACTCAACGGCCTTGAAGGGTTACGACTCAATGACTCAGGAGGGATAACGACTCACCGGGTTATAACCTTAGCGACTTAAAGGTGCTGGCCGACTCAACGAGTTAACGACTCATGGAGTTAGCGACTCATGGGGCAGACCGACCTAAGGTTTTCAACGACTCAGGATGACTAACGACCTATCATAAGTCGCTGGCGACTCAAGCGAACAAGGAACAAGCTTAATACCGATACACCTATGCCGCTGCCTGCTGACTCGTGGTATGTGAGTCGGTCACGGCTCATCTTGAGTCGGTCACGGTTCATACTGAGTCGGTCACGACTTATGACTTGATCAACAATTCCAGCCCAGAAATTTGCCTATAAATACATGGCCACCTCCAACATTCAAGGGACTTTTGGCTCATTGATTTCACACGCCGTTACTCTGCTGCATTGAGAACTACTTCAGCACTTAAAGTTTTTTAGACACGAAGAACACTTCAAGGAACTTCATGAACGAATCATATACGTCCAACATGGATTCAAAGATTTTGTTCTACATTGAAGTTTAAGCTACTTGTTCTAAGTGACTTGTAACTCAAAGTGTGTTGTAATCAAAGTGCTATTGTATTGGCTTGTAATCGAATCGTCAATAAAGATATTCAAAGTGGACGTAGGCTCTCTCTTAAGCCGAACCACTATAAAATTACTGTTGTTTACTACTTTTCTACTGTTATCTGCTTATAATCTGTTCCCGAGCTATCGGGTGGTGCTTTCACAATTACCTTCTTCACGCCGGGGTGTTAGCGTTCAATTTTTAGCGTTAACACTAGTAGACTTCGTATCCGTCCCTTTTCCTAAAGTCCTAAGGTCTTAACCTGTTCTTTGCCAAAAAGTTCGTTTAAGTTCTAAGCTCATCTTTAGTTGGAGTTCCCCTGCAGCCCTTGGGAATGACCTTAATCGAGAGGGAATTGACTTTGGTTGTCGGTCCAGTTCCAGTATAAATATTCCAGTCTAAATAAATAAGGGCAGCCTTCTAGGATGATGAGCAAGAAGCCGTCTTTCTAGTATGATCGCAGAGCTAGAATCGGCTCACCAATTCATTTCTGGGGAAGGGGCCTTGTGCCTCCCTACATGCATAATCTTTCCCGAGCTAGGTCTCATGTGCCGGGACCTCCTTATGAAGCATGCTTATCAGAGAGGTCGAGGGAGCATTTCGAGGCACGTTTCCGGCCAGCCGATGAGAGTTTGCTTAGGAACAGGTAAGAGATTGAAAGGCGTATTTCAAGAAAACCTGTTAGCGATGTATTTCTAATTAGATCAGTTAAGCCATCCGTAAAGGGCAAGCCCTGTCACTCGACTTGGGAGAATCATTCTTTTTCTCAAATCTTCTTATTCTCCTGGCCTCTCTGTGAACTATTAGATCTATCTTAGCTTTTTTATGAAAATACTATAGAGTTACGAAGTAACGTAAGAGCGATTAAGCGTAAGAGCATAGTTTACGTAGCGCAAGACCTTTTTCTTTGAAAAAGCGATAGCTAGAGCGAGCGGAATACTTGAAGCGAGTATATAAAGAACTAGAGTCGAAAAAGTGACTAGTTGGAGAGAGGGGAAATGTGACGACCCAGAATTTTCGAGCATTTAAAATTAGAATATTTAATTGATTTTAAATATTCAATAGAGCAATTTTAACTTGAATTACGAATATCATAATTTATTCGATAATTAAATGATTGAATTAAATAAGTTGAAGTTGGTTCAAATGTTGAATCTGGAGTTTTAAGCCTTTTAAAAATAATTTGAAGGCTTGGAAAATTTTATATCGATAGCACTGAAGACAATAAAAGCGTTAAAATTGAAATTAACAGTGATTTGTTCAGTTTTGAAATTTAATCGTTTAAATTGAATTTAAAAATAGCCTTCCGAGACACAGTCTCGGAATTCGACGAAACCAGTTCCATTGGATCTGTAATATTTAATTATTGTCGGATTTCAATTTTCGTAACATTTGGAGTTAGTGTGTGAGCGTACGATATATAAACGTGCTGAAAATTAATTGATAATTATCGATGCGAATTTGAATTTAAATAGGTGAACACTGTATTTGATTAGTCAAACTAAATTTATATTAGAACTTTCCCAGTTCTTTCCTTGGCACGCCATCTTGTCTTCCTATGGAAGCAATTCGACTCTTATAGATTCACCTCTATCAACTAATCAGCCCAATTCCAAAACAAAAAGGAAAAAAAAATTAAATTTAGTTTCTCCTTTAAACCTTTCATGGCCGCTTCTTCATCATAGCCCAAATTTAATTCACGTTTCCCTTCATATTTAGCTTCTCCCAATTCAATCGAGTCTGGATCCTGCTCCCTCGCACAAAATCGAACTCTTTCGAAAAAGAAAAAAAAAATATAAACGAACCACTTAATCCATTTCTGTTCTTGCCGATCTGGTGCGCTCACATGGAATAGGGGAATGGGAAGATTCGCGGTTGTGTTAATTTGAGTCGGTTTGGGTATCGATCTCGATAAGGGTAGGGCACGCGAGTGGGGATATGGCGTCGCGACTCAGGGCCGTAGGGAGGAAAGGGCTCGCGATTTCAATCGCGTCATACTTCGCGAGGCTCGAGAGTGTCTAATCGATTTTTGGGTTTCACCTTACCTCGAGCTCGCCGTCGAGGCAATGGGAGGTGGCGATTTGGAAATTTGTGGCGAGTGAAGGGGGTGGCCGTGTTCGTGATTGGAGGTGGCGATGCAGTCATGAGAGTTCGACTTCGTTGCTTTGGGGTTGGCAGAAGATAGCTCGAATTCACTGTGAGGTATAATTTAAGTTTTTGTTTTAATCAAAATTGATTTATATCTATATATCTATATGTACTCAATACAGAAAAAAAAAGAAAAAAAGAAAAAAAAAGAGAGAGGTACAGTAACATAAAGTTTGATTTGTAATAATAATAAATATCATTTTTGTCTTACCGAAAAGAAATCAATTTGGCAGATAGAGTTCGATAGTAAATTTTGGTTACTAAAATTAATCATTAAAGAGAAAATAATATATTTAGGATGATTAATTAATTTACGTTACCAAAAATATTTGTTATAGGAAAATTAGTTTGAGATTAAATTATTAGTTAACCCAAATTAATAAATGGTGATTAATTAGTTTGATTATTTAAAAATATTAATGAATCGTATAACTGTTATACAAGGTTTCAAATCACGGAAACAAGCTGGATTGAAAATGAATTGGGATGGTCTGCAAATTTTAAGTCAAAGGTGAGTTAATCTCACTCAGTTATATTTAAATTTAAAAGATTAAATTTAAATGATTGATCGTATGGTTGAATTGATTGATGTTGTATAGTATGATATAATTTTGGATTGGCATATTATATTGTGCTAACATCTGTGGATGCAGGGAAAAACAGGTTGGAGGGATCCAACTGGACCCCTCAACTTTTTTTAATTATTTAATATTCTCTGATCTGAATATTTGATATTCTGTAATGAATTTTGTGGAAGTAGTAGATGCTATAGCTGGATTGTTATAATCGGGCAATGGGAATTACCAAATATATAATTTGGGTTTGGAAATGAAAATAAAAGAAATGAATGTGTAAGTAAATAATTATAGAAAGGTTAAATAAATTTATAAATGAACTGGATAAGAAATAAAGTGTTGAAATTTTAATAAATAAATCTTGAGTATGGGAGGAAAAGTTGAAATAAACAGGAAGTTAATGAACTCTAACTTCAATGTTATTGTTTAAAGGAACAAAACATTTATTTTAATTTAGGATTTTAAATCATTTAAGAAGAAGAAAAAAAATAAAAATAAAAAAATAAATAAATAAATAAAAATAAAAATAAAGAAGGAATTGGGAAAAACCTGAAATTTGTACATTACAGATAAAGGATTTAAAATCAAACTGAAAACAATAATAAAGTTCATAATTAATGAATTTTGAAATGAACTGATAAGTAAAGAAATTTATTTCAAATGGAATAAATTGGGAATCAATTTGGAAAATTGATTTAAGTGATTGAGATTGAGAATTTCTCTCTGAATAACCAAGTGTGTTTTCAAATTTTAAATATAAATAAAAAGTTTAAAGTTGTTTTAAGAAGCATGTTTTTGAAAAAAAAATTGTTATTTCTAAATATTTAAATTCTTAAGTAAGTATTTCCTTTTATTTTATTATAGCAGTAATTATTTTAAAGAGTAATTTAGCATTTTGTTTTTTTTAAAGTGAAATCTAGTTTTATATTTAGTAACATTATTTTCAAAAATTCATATAGTATGGTGTTTTAATAAATTATTGATGTAGCTTTAACTTAAATGTTTTAAAGTATATATTTCAAAGTAAAGGGTTTAAAATTATTTTAAAAATCTATTTTCGTGCTTGGTGATTTCAGAGGAGATAGAGAAGGTGATTAGATGCAAGCGAAATAGTGCAAGGAGGAGAAGAGCCGAGCACTTGATGGAGTGAAACAATGGAAACAAAAGAAAATACAAGAAGAAAAAAATAAAAATAAAAGAAAGGACAGGCGGCCATTACCTGATGCAGTTTCACACGCGAGGAAGAAGAACCAAATAATATGGGGTACGTATGGTGTACATGAGTTTTGTATTTATAAGAGAAGTATTTGCGTTGATTGAGTAGAAAAAGAATGCAAGAAATAAAAAAAGTAACGGCTGGAGGAAATTGTAGGATTTTATTCCAATTAATTACAAAGAGTCAAATGGAAAGTGGAAAGAAGTTAAGTTATGGCACGCGAATTAAAGGAAAGAAATAATTTGATTTGATCTTTAGGGAAATAAATGGCTTTACTCCTATTAAAACAAAGAAGCAAAAACGGAAGTGTAATAAGATGGGGAGAATTACACGCGAAGGCAAGGTAAGAAAAATGAAATTGAACGGTTAGTGGAATCCAAAGATTATATTCCTATTAAATACGGAGATGCAAATGAAAGTGGAAAGTTTTACAAGTGAACTGCAATGCAAGAAATCATATTTGAACGGCTAGTGTCTTATTTCTTCCCTCTTTTGAAATGCACGGCTGATAAATTTAACAGCTTAGGCAAATAATTCAAAAGAGTGCGTATTTTAAAGGTAAGAGATAAATCAAACATATACCCAAAATAATTAACAAAGTGACATAATTTAAATTTATTCGTTTCTTATTTATTTAGTAAATATGCTAAAGAATATATCAGGAAATAACGTACCATTTATAGCGCCAAATAAATTAAACAAGAACGGATATAAACGTACCAATTTAAAACGTATAATTTATTGCCTTTTTACAACATTATTTATTACTAAATTTAAAATTTGATGGAATGGACATTATTTTCAAATATTATAATAATTTACATTAACAAACTATTTAATCATATTTATTAAATTTTATTTCCCAATTTACTAAAAAAAATCAATTAAAATCTTGCAATTGTGCATTAACTATAATTTCCACTTATATTGATTTAGCCAAACATAACATTTGCATTACTTCCTTTATTGGGATTTCATTTCACATTAACATAACATTTATTTACATTTATTAAAATTTATTTTCAATTTCCATTAACAAGCTAATAAATAGGTAACATACAAAATCATTACAATTAACCTTTAGTCTCATAAATAGGCTTTTATTACTTACAAATCAAAGTTATCATTTATTTTCGAAATGCTAAATTTCATTCACTTATGCTCAATCTATAGCCAAACATAACATCTAGATTTCTTTTCATTAATTGGTATTCCCTTCAATACATAAATTTATTAACATTGACTAGTATTGTTTACCTTTCATTTACTTAACACATTCTCATTCCCATTAATGTAACCTTTAATTATATTTTTATTAGAATTGTATTTCCCTTTCCAATTCAATTACAAATTAAACAGGTAACTTATAATTATTGTTTACAAGCCAAGGTTACACTTAGGTTTATCATACTTCAACCAAATTTTTATAATTACATACATATTACCGAATTCATTCAATTATATTAATAATATATAAATTCCTTTAGTTATACAGCACTTACACTTATTTATTTATTTTATATTTTGTTTATACCCAAGCGCAACAATATACACAATTTCATTTTCAATGTGATTTTACTTAAATTGTCAATAATTAGTTCTTAATAACAATGGCTACAATTCATTCTTAACATTACTTCAATATAAATTATAAAAAATTTATTTCTTTCTAAATTTAATTACGAAAATCTTATTAATTCAACCAATTTATTTATCAGAATTTACATGTCGTTACACTCTCCCCCACTCAAATCTTTTCGTCCTCGAAAAGAAACGAGGTACGAAAAACACAGAAAAAATAAAATGAAATAGGACTAAGACAAGATGACAATAAGATTAAAATTATACCTGATGTTATAGGTATGTTTATCAAGGTGGGAAGCAGGAATGGCTAGAAGGGAAAATAGGTTGAAAGACAAGGATGAACCATTATTTTAAAATTATATAAATTTCAATTATTTAGAAAGGTAAAATAAATGATCAATATATCATTTACACGATACTTTATCAAAATACTTTTATAACTCGATGGCTTAACAAGTATATCCTTGTTCTTGTAGACTTTGGCAGTGCGTTGATCAGGCGCAAAGCTAGAATTCTCTAGGTACTTAGTAGACTTGTTTCAACACCCAATGAAAATACTTGAAAAACTTTTAAAAACAGATATGGAAAGTACAATCCAAACAAAACAACCAAACCATTTGCCCAACCATGGATCGCAGATACACAAAGGTTACGCCTGAATCCCCCAGGAAACATCCGTATCCGTAAGCTTTCTCAACCCTGCGGATTTCGCTACAAAAAACGACCTACGTAGATCACAGGATACACAATGGTTACACCTGAATCCCCTAGGAAACATCCGTACCCCTGGGCCATCTCAGCTAGGCGAATTACGCTACGCAGTCGCGCCGAGAAAAAAACCAAGGGTTACGCCACGGTGGGACACTCGAGTGTCACATCCGGAAAACCAAAATAAGAGAGAATAATATCGATAGAATGAATCCAAGATGTGGCCACAAATCGGATATCAAATAGAAGGCACATTCCATATCTTTACTTCGAAAATATGTATCATATAGTACCTTTTCAAATCACTTTCAGATATCATACTTATATAAAGTCCATTATATATAAGATTTCATTTCCAAATCGAATACTTTCCAAAATCAATAGTATATCAAATCACACTTATATAGATTTCGATTATATTTTCAAATTGAGTACTTTTTTAAATCATAGTTTTCAAATCAACTTCATACTTATACAAATCAAATTTGCATAAGTTAGACAACTCCCAAATCAAGTAATTAGTAAAACAAGGTTCTCAATTTCAATTCATTTCAATATCAGTTCAGTTTCAAAAATCATACCCGATTTCACCAAATTATTTCTTCCAAATCAAATATCTTTAGTTTCAAATTTTCCAAAATCATAAGTTTAGCACATGATTCAAATTTTCAAATCAACATAATTTAGGTCAAACAAAATTCATTTCTAAAACATCATGTAAATACTGGGTTTAAATTTCAATCTATTTTCGAAACTAGATTTTTTTTCAAAATCAGTTTTTACCCCAAAATGGTTACTAAGTTTTAAAACCATCCCTTTTAAAACCTTTAAACTATTTATTTCAATTTACCATTGGAAAGATTATTATTATATATATATAATTTATTCAAAACATTTCAAATCCATATTTCCTACTAGTATAATTTAAAATAGTCTTATTCATTTACTTAACAAAGAATTTTCAAACTTATTTAAATTATATTAAAACATACAAAACTAATCTTATATACTTATCAAATACTTTATACTTTCCAAAATTACTTAACTTTGAAAAGTTAACCTCGATTTGGAAGTGCTCGAACCTTCAAAATGGTCGAAGAAATCATATTTTCAATCCATGAGTTGGAAATCACCAACAAATCAGCAAATCATATTTCAAAAGATAGGGTTATACTAAATCAAATCCGAAACTTGAGGACTGAACACCGGCCTACTTCAAATCGTTTCAAATATGTATACATATATCTTTTGAATATCGAATTATACTTCGAAATTTGAAATCTAAATTGGTTCCACAAAATCACTCACATAGCAAAGCTATTAAAGTGGCCTCTCCCCCACTTTGAAACTCGAAAATCAATGTCGATGATGCGTGCACTCATCACCGAAATTATTCTCCAGCGACATAAGTGAGTTCTGGACTTCTATTTTCTTAAAACTTCTTTGAAATTTCTTTGAAATCATTGGAACTCGTTTGAGTCATTTGAAACACTTCTTATTCGGAAAATACTTTCAAATCATATTATTATATATTTTCAAAAATCTTAAAACCAATTTCAAAAAACCGAAATTCAATATTTCGAATTTCAAATTAAAACCCTTCAGTTATAAATTATTTTTATATAAATCCATTTCTTATATAATCTTCAAAATTTCAAAATACAAACAAAACCCGGTTTTCAAAGGATGATTCAAGAATGGATTTCAAAGCAAAGATAGAGATTTAAATTAGAGGAACTCTAATCAATAGAATATTGATTCGAAGATAGACTCGATCGAAGATGAGATAATTAAATTACAAAATAGAAGATGGATACACTTCTATAAATCGTGGGCGACCTTAACCGGGTCAACCGTGACTTCAGGAATATAATCGAAGCGAAATTCCAAGGCAAATCGACATTCGATCGCCAGATATAGAATTTGGCATAACCAGAGATAGCAGCGTCTAAACCGAGGATATATAAATCTTCGGTGAATCGATGCTATTGTAAAGGAGTTTCACCCCCGTACAAATCATTCAGTGGAGCTATGGGATATTCCAGAATTTAAAAAACACAAATAGGGAAAGACAAGAATGGATTTGGAACCGAGGGGAATGTTCCAAAATTCAATGGAAACCGAATCAAATAGGAAGGGATTCAAGCTCGAGCGAAAGTGATTTTGTAAATAAATTTACCATATATGCTAAGTTTACCTAGAGCCAAAGCTTTGATACCAACTTTCACGACCTACTATTTCAACCATTCACATCCGCACAAGTCGGACTTGAATTGCTCAAAATATCAGATTGTTAATTTAAATTTGGCAAAACATAACATACACAGTAAATAAATGAATCACAGACAGACATAGAGTAATACAATAATACGCAGCGGAATCAATAAATAGTAGTTCATGAAGATACTATATAATCTTCAGAGTTAGAAATAAGATACAGCAGAATATCTCAAATACAGTGAAGTCATCAATGCAACAGATGACTTCTCTGAACAAATCAACTAGAAGAGCTGAAAGCTAAAATGATAGTTGGATCTCAAAGCGAAGCTCCAAACTCCAAAGGCGAGTCTCAAATGCTATATCACTCAGTCTGACCCGAGCGTAAATGTAACGATCCTAGATTTTAATTTAATTTAAATTGATAATTTAAATGAATTTTTGAATTAAAAATTGTAAAATTGATTTTTAATGATGCGAGTTTCCCCGAATTCAAATATAAAATATATTAAGTCAAATTGATTTGAAAATTTGCATATATTTGTATATATGTGAATATATATGTATATATTGGATTTGAAATAAAATCTCGAATAAATGGTTTTAGAAATGAATAGAAATAAATATAACAACTTTAAAATATGAAAACAAATGCAGTATAAATATGTTCAAAACTGAAATATAAGTATGTAAACGAATTAGTTAAGAAACAAACATCATTAGAACTACTATTATAATATGTACATGAAGTAAAATAAAATAGAAATCTATCAAACATAAATAAAGTAAAATACAAAATTAAGTACAAACAAAACATAACTAAAATAATAAACTGTACATACATAACAATACATTAGCTAAACCTATTATCATAAACATGCAAAATAAACAAAAGAAAAAGTATTGCTAAATAACAAACAAAGTACTCAAAGCAAAGTAATGAAATAATAAAGTCTAAACTTGAAAAATAAAAATGCAGGCAAGTGAAAATATAAACAAAGTAATATTCAACTTTATATCTATGAACAAACAAAAGAAGATAAATGTGCAGATTGAGTAAACATGTAGGGTATGAAACAAGCTAATGAAGTACAAAATAAAAATACAAACAAACAAAACTTCATATTCAAATGCAAAAGAAGTCAAATATAATAAATGCATAAACAAACAAAGAACTGTGCAAAACATAAAAGAATAGGAAGCATGGGAACAAAGTATCTTCAGCCATGACTTGCTTACACCTTCCCCTGTACACAAATCTTCATTTATATACATACAACAACTTCAGCCCATACATATATAAAAAAAAAAAAAAAAAAACTGTTGCATCAGTAAACTGCACACCTTCTTGTATACCCCTCTCCTTTATATACATCAATATATGCCTTTAGTCCATTCGTTCATCAAAAATTATAGCATGCCTGAGAGAAAATTTAAAGTAAATATCATCTAAAGATTTAAACAAAGAGGCAACTCATTTCAGAAATCTGGAAAACAAATAGTAAAGCCACAAAAAAAAAAGAAAAAAAAAATGGAAGTCCTTAAGCAAAGTTCAGATAGAATCTAAAACAAAAGCAAGAGAATCAAAAGGGAAAGCTTACAAGTTTCAATAGCCTGATTCAACACAACTCAATCTCTGTCCATCTTCTCTGCCTTCATGACTGAAGTGAGCAAATCTTCTTTGTTTCCTTTACCTGGGAGTAAACTTTTTTTCAGTTTTAACCTGGATTTCACAGTGATGTCTGAATAAATAATGTTGTTTGCCTGAGAACTTGGATTTGAAATGGATGCATGTGCGTGTATTAGTGTTGGATGCCTATATATATATATATATATATATGAAAAATAAACTCTGTTGTTTTTCAGGGTTTGATTTTCTTTTAAAATCCAATATCTCATCTTTGAATCACAATTGGCTTATGATTTGTAAATGGAAAATGTTAGAAATCATGTAACATTTCATCTAAAAATAATTATAGGTTTTTAAAATAAAAAAATTGGTTCTGAACCTTTGAATTTACAGTAAAGAGGAATTAAGGTGAAAATTCGAATGTTGTAAATTGTTGATTCGATTTCATATCTTGATTTAACATACCAAGCTAAGATTTTTAAAACCAAGATGATGATTTTTAGTTAAGTATTTTAGGTGCTGTTCATTTTTGAACCAAAAATGCCTTTTTGCAAATCTATGAAGATTCAACAAATCGTAAATTTTGAAATGTGTTGTATAGCTTGCTTGATACGTGTGGATAATAGGAAAAATGTTAAAGAATTTTTCGAATGCAGGGATTTGGGGTTTGAATCGAAAGTAGGGTTTAGTCATCAGTTTTTTTTTTGCGCTCTGTAACGCGAGGATTTGGGTCACCACGAGTCGATCGAGTTCTATGATATTGGGAGGAAGGGAAGTACATTGGGTTGTCATGGTGGGACCGGAGGCGCGAATTTTCTGGTGAACTGTGCAGTGAGGACGAGGCGATTTCGTGTGATTTGATGTTGGGTTCGAGTTCGACTCAGATGCCTCAATTTTGATTCACGTGGTTTTCGTTCGATCTGAGGGTTCGAAGGGGTTTGCGTGGGGAGGAGTGATCGGTGAGGATCACCGCGATGACCTACGGTGGTCGAAAACGATCGTGCACGTGCACGGTGGTGACGAGGTTACTGGTGAATTTTCTGGGCGGTCGCGTGCGCGTACTCGAGTAATTCGAGGGTTGCTTCGACCGTGTCTTCAGGCTTGCTCGTGTGTGTGTGTTTCTGCAATTGGCTCTTAACAAATGTTTAAATAGAAAAAAAAAATATGAGGAGAAGGAAAGAAACAGGGAAAGGAAGAAGAAGGAGATAAAGTGGAGGAGAACACGGGGAAACAGGGAAAAGGCTCGAGAGATGGTTCGAAGTTTTGCGTGCTGGACTCGAAGCAGGTAAAGGGGAGAGTTGGGTGAATGTTTTGTACAGGTTTTATAAACCAAACCTGATCTGTTTGTCATTTCAAATTTAAACTTTTAATTAAGGATTGAACTGAGATTTAAATCAAAATTTTAAAATATAAGTTCAAGTTTAGTTGAAGTGTTGTTTGGAAATAAAGTTTTAAAATTTTTTAATTTGTTTCAAATAACTTAAAAATGTTTAAGTTCAAGTGTGTTTAAAGGGGATTGAAATTTATAATGGAACTTGAAAGTATACAGTAAGCATTTAAACAAGTTTTAAATAAAAGTTTAAATCTTAACATTTTTTTTTAAGTGGCAAATAAATCGTAATAGGAATGAGTTTCACCTTATGTTAGTATAGAATTAATGATTTATAATTCGTTTAGTATTAAGTTAATTAACATGGATAATTTATTTAAATGATTAAGGATTTGGAATAATTAAATAAATAATTAAAGGTTTAATTACTTAATTAAAGTTTAAAGATTTATTAAGTTAATTAATTTGAAAATTAAGAATTATTAATTGGATATTAATTAATAATTAAAGTTGATTTAATCATGTGATTAAGCAATAAACTGATTTAAGGATAATGTGATAAATTAATTAAAGTAATTAATTTGAGAATAATTAAATTATCAAGGGCTAATTAATAAATAAAAGTGACCAAGAATAATTATTAATTAAGGAGTAATCAATGGTTAATTAAAGGATAGTTATTTAAATGTTTTGAAATTAATTGATTACTGATTTTCCATAACTAGCAGATTTATTCGTAGAAATTAATCTGATTCACTTGGTCATATAATTGGATTAATCCTACCTACGGATGCTTGGATTATATTGGATGTTAAACTGTTTAATATCTCTGTTATAGGATGCTTTATGATTAACCTGATTTGTATTGTGATCTGTGATGAAATTTATTATCTGTGATATATATATATATATATATATATCTGTGAATCTGTGTATGAAAGATAAGCGTTATAATTTATATCGCTTATCGAATATACTGTTGTATTTGATCTGTGATGATTGAATGATGTTGCACTATTGTGTTAAACCCTGGACCACACCCTACACACACAATTATGGATTTCACGAGGAAATCGATTAAGTCGCAGATTTTTGAAATAGTTAAATTTGAATTTTTAAATTCAAATGTTTTGGAAATGGAATCGGAATAAATGTGAAAAGCTTTTGGAATGTATTTCAAAAATAAAAATTTATTTTTAAATTACTTGATTAAGTTTTGGAATTTAAATAATTTGATTTAAATTTAAATTCAATACTTGAAATTGAATTCTATGATTTGAAATTAGGGATTAAAGATGTTATATTGGTTATATAGGGATTAAACCACTTTTAAGCATTATTTTTGGGAATTTGAATTTAACCCAAGGATTTCAACTCGTATAAATGAATCAGATTTCCAAAATGAAAACTGTTGTTTTCAAATGAAAAACACTTTTAGATAAGAACTGAAATTCCAGTTAATTAGAGGAATTTCAAAATTGAATTGAAAAATGGTTTTCTAAGTTATGAATAAATTCTTTTTGAAATCTATGAATTGAATCTGTTTATTTTTAATAGATTTAAAATGGTGATTTGTTTAAACCATCCAAAATAAAATTGCTTTGAAAACTATAAGTTAAATCTTTGTTTTAAAGATTTAATGAGTTAACCCCATTTGGAATGGAAATTAATTTGGAAAATCTATGAATGAATCTTTTGTTTAAATGATTTAAAGTGTGGAAATTGTTTAAACCATTGAAGGTTGTTAAAATGAATCCTTTTGTTTTAAAAGATTAAAATGGTAATTTGTTAAACCATTTGAAAAGGAAAGTTTGGGTTTAAGTTGTGACTTAATTGAAATCCCATTATCCATATATTTTTAAATATTTCGCTCACTATTCGGTTTAACCGGGAGAGGACCTTTGTGTCGTATAACCCATTCCGAATATGTGATACGTCGTATATGGATAGCATTTGAAGACCGGTGGTGAAGACCGGGTATTTGCGAAAGCGATAGGATGACCTATCGATTGTTTCTGCACCGAGTCGCGCCGGTATAGAAACTCCCTAAGTGATGGGAAATCCGATCGGGATTGTGAATATCCGGATTTGCAAGGACTTCTTTGTAAGTGCCTTCGGTTCTGTTCGAACCCAGAACAGACTTGTATGGATAGTATGTCTGACATTACAAATTGAGATATAAAGCCGATTTCTTTCAAATATATTTCTGTTGGTGGCGGAGAATTTATTCTTTTAGCTTAACACCCTTCTCTGAGACGTACGAGCTCAGAGGTTATATAGTTGAAGTTATCAGCGATATATTCCCAATTTGGTAATGTGACATACTGAGTGTTGCTGTGAAATGATCATTGTGTTGATTATTTGTGATAGGATCATTTATTTGATCGTCTATCTTTGTGATCATTTCTATGATCATTTGTTGACCCAAAGCATGGCTTTTGTATAAAGTATGTTTTTGTGGACGTGACTTCGTCGAGCCTCACACCTCGGGAATGGTCAAAACAGGAAAGATGCGGCAAGGTTATGAGGGGTAGCGCCCTTTAGGATGTGTGCATTTCCTTCTGGAAAAGGGTGGTATCATGGTATGGAGCCCAGATACTTACTCATGTTGAAAACACTTTGTTATGATTGTGTGAATTGATTACGAGCGCTCGGTGAAAGGTCCCAAAGGACCGGGGGATGGCATATTCGGTCAGTTGTTGCTCAGTTAGGGGTAACCCGGCCTTGTGTTGGTAGAGATCCGGTTTGTTTCTCGGGGATGTCCATCCAGAGGCATTCTCATGTGGCAATGGGAAGTTCCTTGGCCTGATCATTCGTTGGAAATCCAAAGAAACAATACGAGACTTGTACGGTTTTAGTTGTAGAACCTGCCATGGAATGTGGCGGTAACCTGCTATTGAACATGGTTAGCTATAGTAGGCATACGATAATGGTCGTATGTTGGCTAAGATTTATATTCTACTTTCGAAATGAATTTTTCTTACACTATGCACTAGTAATAATATCAAATGTTTCCTTTAATACGTATCAAGCATCTTTGACTATCATAAGGAGAAATCTCCTCCGATTCTGCGTTTGCATTGCGTGTGTGTGCGGGAGGCCTTATGGTAGTCTCATTTTTAAAAAGCATTGCGAATTAACTTTAAAATATTTCTTTGAATGTTTTAAAAGATAAACTGTTTTTGTTGCTCACACCAGTCCCACGACTGATCCGGAGTTTATTGTTTCTTTCCTAAACTCTGGGTGCTCATTATTTTCTACACGAGCAGTCTAGAGTTGGGTTTTTCAGATAGTTAGATATAGTGGATTATCTGGAGTTAGTTCAGTCTTTGGATCGCACCAGACTTGTTAAGCTTGGTGATATGTTATTGGGGTTTCGAGCTATTGCTGGATTGATTCTTGGAAATGGAGTTGCAGTTATCTTTGGAGTTCTTCCTTGAAGACTATTTTAGAGTTATATTGTTCCGTATGCTAGATGTCATCTATTTTTCTTTTCCGCTGCTATTTATTGTATCATATCTCTAATGTATATTGATATCTATTGGATCATCTGTTGTATCAGATATTGTATCAAAGCGGTATATCAATGTATTATTTTATTCCGCTGTGTTGTTTACTTAATGATTGTTATAAGCTCCGGCGAATCGGAATTGAACGGTCGAATCTATGACATTCGAATACGATTTGAAGTATGGATGTCGATTTTCGAGCGGGCAAAAGCCGTCTCGTTACATGTGGTATCAGAGCTAACGGTTGAACTTTAGCTCAAGAGTGTAACACATTAAGTAACTCATTAGAGATAGGGTGAAGTAAATCCTAGAATGAGTAATCCTTAAGATATCCGTTTGAATGCCTCAGTAAATTCTCTTACTATCTGCTAATAGTGAGTATGAGTGCAGGAAGAAAACGAGATAGAGGACAGGGAAATACGACTACAATTAGTCAAAACTCTGTAACAACGGTGGAAATAACTTTCTCTATCAATTTTCTTTGATTCGTTTCCAAATTCTTTTGATTGATTCATGACGGTTACAGAAAGAAGTTTCGGTGTAATGAAGGCCTACGAATCGTTGTAGGAAATTCTTACTTCGTATCTTCATCGGTTTCCTATCAGTTTTGATTTTAAACTTTAATGAATAAATTTGAAATTGATTTGAAATTTGAATAAATTAGGAATTTTAAATGAATTGGAAATTTTAAAATTTAGTTAAAATTGATTAATAGAATATGAAGAATGATTAGAATTGTATCGATAAAATGATTTTGTTTAAAACCAAAATTTGAAATTTTATTATAATTTCTTGTATCTATTGTGGATATTCTGATTTGGTGAGCCAAATGCAGAACTGATATCCAGTTGATCTGAAAGATATTTCTCTATCTTTCATCTATCTGTGTTGTTTTCGTGCTTGCGAATTTCGAGGACGAAATCCTTTTAAGGGGGGAAGTTTGTAACGATCCTAGATTTTAATTTAATTTAAATTGATAATTTAAATGAATTTTTGAATTAAAAATTGTAAAATTGATTTTTAATGATGCGAGTTTCCCCGAATTCAGATATAAAATATATTAAGTCAAATTGATTTGAAAATTTGCATATATTTGTATATATGTGAATATATATGTATATATTGGATTTGAAATAAAATCTCGAATAAATGGTTTTAGAAATGAATAGAAATAAATATAACAACTTTAAAATATGAAAACAAATGCAGTATAAATATGTTCAAAACTGAAATATAAGTATGTAAACGAATTAGTTAAGAAACAAACATCATTAGAACTACTATTATAATATGTACATGAAGTAAAATAAAATAGAAATCTATCAAACATAAATAAAGTAAAATACAAAATTAAGTACAAACAAAACATAACTAAAATAATAAACTGTACATACATAACAATACATTAGCTAAACCTATTATCATAAACATGCAAAATAAACAAAAGAAAAAGTATTGCTAAATAACAAACAAAGTACTCAAAGCAAAGTAATGAAATAATAAAGTCTAAACTTGAAAAATAAAAATGCAGGCAAGTGAAAATATAAACAAAGTAATATTCAACTTTATATCTATGAACAAACAAAAGAAGATAAATGTGCAGATTGAGTAAACATGTAGGGTATGAAACAAGCTAATGAAGTACAAAATAAAAATACAAACAAACAAAACTTCATATTCAAATGCAAAAGAAGTCAAATATAATAAATGCATAAACAAACAAAGAACTGTGCAAAACATAAAAGAATAGGAAGCATGGGAACAAAGTATCTTCAGCCATGACTTGCTTACACCTTCCCCTGTACACAAATCTTCATTTATATACATACAACAACTTCAGCCCATACATATATAAAAAAAAAAAAAAAAAAACTGTTGCATCAGTAAACTGCACACCTTCTTGTATACCCCTCTCCTTTATATACATCAATATATGCCTTTAGTCCATTCGTTCATCAAAAATTATAGCATGCCTGAGAGAAAATTTAAAGTAAATATCATCTAAAGATTTAAACAAAGAGGCAACTCATTTCAGAAATCTGGAAAACAAATAGTAAAGCCAGAAGAAAAAAAAAGAAAAAAAAAGAAAAAAAAAATGGAAGTCCTTAAGCAAAGTTCAGATAGAATCTAAAACAAAAGCAAGAGAATCAAAAGGGAAAGCTTACAAGTTTCAATAGCCTGATTCAACACAACTCAATCTCTGTCCATCTTCTCTGCCTTCATGACTGAAGTGAGCAAATCTTCTTTGTTTCCTTTACCTGGGAGTAAACTTTTTTTCAGTTTTAACCTGGATTTCACAGTGATGTCTGAATAAATAATGTTGTTTGCCTGAGAACTTGGATTTGAAATGGATGCATGTGCGTGTATTAGTGTTGGATGCCTATATATATATATATATATATATATATATATATATATATATATATATATATATATATGAAAAATAAACTCTGTTGTTTTTCAGGGTTTGATTTTCTTTTAAAATCCAATATCTCATCTTTGAATCACAATTGGCTTATGATTTGTAAATGGAAAATGTTAGAAATCATGTAACATTTCATCTAAAAATAATTATAGGTTTTTAAAATAAAAAAAATTGGTTCTGAACCTTTGAATTTACAGTAAAGAGGAATTAAGGTGAAAATTCGAATGTTGTAAATTGTTGATTCGATTTCATATCTTGATTTAACATACCAAGCTAAGATTTTTAAAACCAAGATGATGATTTTTAGTTAAGTATTTTAGGTGCTGTTCATTTTTGAACCAAAAATGCCTTTTTGCAAATCTATGAAGATTCAACAAATCGTAAATTTTGAAATGTGTTGTATAGCTTGCTTGATACGTGTGGATAATAGGAAAAATGTTAAAGAATTTTTCGAATGCAGGGATTTGGGGTTTGAATCGAAAGTAGGGTTTAGTCATCAGTTTTTTTTTGCGCTCTGTAACGCGAGGATTTGGGTCACCACGAGTCGATCGAGTTCTATGATATTGGGAGGAAGGGAAGTACATTGGGTTGTCATGGTGGGACCGGAGGCGCGAATTTTCTGGTGAACTGTGCAGTGAGGACGAGGCGATTTCGTGTGATTTGATGTTGGGTTCGAGTTCGACTCAGATGCCTCAATTTTGATTCACGTGGTTTTCGTTCGATCTGAGGGTTCGAAGGGGTTTGCGTGGGGAGGAGTGATCGGTGAGGATCACCGCGATGACCTACGGTGGTCGAAAACGATCGTGCACGTGCACGGTGGTGACGAGGTTACTGGTGAATTTTCTGGACGGTCGCGTGCGCGTACTCGAGTAATTCGAGGGTTGCTTCGACCGTGTCTTCAGGCTTGCTCGTGTGTGTGTGTTTCTGCAATTGGCTCTTAACAAATGTTTAAATAGAAAAAAAAAATATGAGGAGAAGGAAAGAAACAAGGAAAGGAAGAAGAAGGAGATAGAGTAGAGGAGAACACGGGGAAACAGGGAAAAGGCTCGAGAGATGGTTCGAAGTTTTGCGTGCTGGACTCGAAGCAGGTAAAGGGGAGAGTTGGGTGAATGTTTTGTACAGGTTTTATAAACCAAACCTGATTTGTTTGTCATTTCAAATTTAAACTTTTAATTAAGGATTGAACTGAGATTTAAATCAAAATTTTAAAATATAAGTTCAAGTTTAGTTGAAGTGTTGTTTGGAAATGAAGTTTTAAATTTTTTTAATTTGTTTCAAATAACTTAAAAATGTTTAAGTTCAAGTGTGTTTAAAGAGGATTGAAATTTATAATGGAACTTGAAAGTATACAGTAAGCATTTAAACAAGTTTTAAATAAAAGTTTAAATCTTAACATTTTTTTTAAGTGGCAAATAAATCGTAATAGGAATGAGTTTCACCTTATGTTAGTATAGAATTAATGATTTATAATTCGTTTAGTATTAAGTTAATTAACATGGATAATTTATTTAAATGATTAAGGATTTGGAATAATTAAATAAATAATTAAAGGTTTAATTACTTAATTAAAGTTTAAAGATTTATTAAGTTAATTAATTTGAAAATTAAGAATTATTAATTGGATATTAATTAATAATTAAAGTTGATTTAATCATGTGATTAAGCAATAAATTGATTTAAGGATAATGTGATAAATTAATTAAAGTAATTAATTTGAGAATAATTAAATTATCAAGGGCTAATTAATAAATAAAAGTGACCAAGAATAATTATTAATTAAGGAGTAATCAATGGTTAATTAAAGGATAGTTATTTAAATGTTTTGAAATTAATTGATTACTGATTTTCCATAACTAGCAGATTTATTCGTAGAAATTAATCTGATTCACTTGGTCATATAATTGGATTAATCCTACCTACGGATGCTTGGATTATATTGGATGTTAAACTGTTTAATATCTCTGTTATAGGATGCTTTATGATTAACCTGATTTGTATTGTGATCTGTGATGAAATTTATTATCTGTGATATATATATATATATATATATATATATATATATATATATATATATATATATATATATATCTATGAATCTGTGTATGAAAGATAAGCGTTATAATTTATATCGCTTATCGAATATACTGTTGTATTTGATCTGTGATGATTGAATGATGTTGCACTATTGTGTTAAACCCTGGACCACACCCTACACACACAATTATGGATTTCACGAGGAAATCGATTAAGTCGCAGATTTTTGAAATAGTTAAATTTGAATTTTTAAATTCAAATGTTTTGGAAATGGAATCGGAATAAATGTGAAAAGCTTTTGGAATGTATTTCAAAAATAAAAATTTATTTTTAAATTACTTGATTAAGTTTTGGAATTTAAATAATTTGATTTAAATTTAAATTTAATACTTGAAATTGAATTCTATGATTTGAAATTAGGGATTAAAGATGTTATATTGGTTATATAGGGATTAAACCACTTTTAAGCATTATTTTTGGGAATTTGAATTTAACCCAAGGATTTCAACTCGTATAAATGAATCAGATTTCCAAAATGAAAACTGTTGTTTTCAAATGAAAAACACTTTTAGATAAGAACTGAAATTCCAGTTAATTAGAGGAATTTCAAAATTGAATTGAAAAATGGTTTTCTAAGTTATGAATAAATTCTTTTTGAAATCTATGAATTGAATCTGTTTATTTTTAATAGATTTAAAATGGTGATTTGTTTAAACCATCCAAAATAAAATTGCTTTGAAAACTATAAGTTAAATCTTTGTTTTAAAGATTTAATGAGTTAACCCCATTTGGAATGGAAATTAATTTGGAAAATCTATGAATGAATCTTTTGTTTAAAAGATTTAAAGTGTGGAAATTGTTTAAACCATTGAAGGTTGTTAAAATGAATCCTTTTGTTTTAAAAGATTAAAATGGTAATTTGTTAAACCATTTGAAAAGGAAAGTTTGGGTTTAAGTTGTGACTTAATTGAAATCCCATTATCCATATATTTTTAAATATTTCGCTCACTATTCGGTTTAACCGGGAGAGGACCTTTGTGTCGTATAACCCATTCCGAATATGTGATACGTCGTATATGGATAGCATTTGAAGACCGGTGGTGAAGACCGGGTATTTGCGAAAGCGATAGGATGACCTATCGATTGTTTCTGCACCGAGTCGCGCCGGTATAGAAACTCCCTAAGTGATGGGAAATCCGATCGGGATTGTGAATATCCGGATTTGCAAGGACTTCTTTGTAAGTGCCTTCGGTTCTGTTCGAACCCAGAACAGACTTGTATGGATAGTATGTCTGACATTACAAATTGAGATATAAAGCCGATTTCTTTCAAATATATTTCTGTTGGTGGCGGAGAATTTATTCTTTTAGCTTAACACCCTTCTCTGAGACGTACGAGCTCAGAGGTTATATAGTTGAAGTTATCAGCGATATATTCCCAATTTGGTAATGTGACATACTGAGTGTTGCTGTGAAATGATCATTGTGTTGATTATTTGTGATAGGATCATTTATTTGATCGTCTATCTTTGTGATCATTTCTATGATCATTTGTTGACCCAAAGCATGGCTTTTGTATAAAGTATGTTTTTGTGGACGTGACTTCGTCGAGCCTCACACCTCGGGAATGGTCAAAACAGGAAAGATGCGGCAAGGTTATGAGGGGTAGCGCCCTTTAGGATGTGTGCATTTCCTTCTGGAAAAGGGTGGTATCATGGTATGGAGCCCAGATACTTACTCATGTTGAAAACACTTTGTTATGATTGTGTGAATTGATTACGAGCGCTCGGTGAAAGGTCCCAAAGGACCGGGGGATGGCATATTCGGTCAGTTGTTACTCAGTTAGGGATAACCCGGCCTTGTGTTGGTAGAGATCCGGTTTGGTTCTCGGGGATGTCCATCCAGAGGCATTCTCATGTGGCAATGGGAAGTTCCTTGGCCTGATCATTCGTTGGAAATCCAAAGAAACAATACGAGACTTGTACGGTTTTAGTTGTAGAACCTGCCATGGAATGTGGCGGTAACCTGCTATTGAACATGGTTAGCTATAGTAGGCATACGATAATGGTCGTATGTTGGCTAAGATTTATATTCTACTTTCGAAATGAATTTTTCTTACACTATGCACTAGTAATAATATCAAATGTTTCCTTTAATACGTATCAAGCATCTTTGACTATCATAAGGAGAAATCTCCTCCGATTCTGCGTTTGCATTGTGTGTGTGTGCGGGAGGCCTTATGGTAGTCTCATTTTTAAAAAGCATTGCGAATTAACTTTAAAATATTTCTTTGAATGTTTAAAAGATAAACTGTTTTTGTTGCTCACACCAGTCCCACGACTGATCCGGAGTTTATTGTTTCTTTCCTAAACTCTGGGTGCTCATTATTTTCTACACGAGCAGTCTAGAGTTGGGTTTTTCAGATAGTTAGATATAGTGGATTATCTGGAGTTAGTTCAGTCTTTGGATCGCACCAGACTTGTTAAGCTTGGTGATATGTTATTGGGGGTTCGAGCTATTGCTGGATTGATTCTTGGAAATGGAGTTGCAGTTATCTTTGGAGTTCTTCCTTGAAGACTATTTTAGAGTTATATTGTTCCGTATGCTAGATGTCATCTATTTTTCTTTTCCGCTGCTATTTATTGTATCATATCTCTGATGTATATTGATATCTATTGGATCATCTGTTGTATCAGATATTGTATCAAAGTTGTATATCAATGTATTATTTCATTCCGCTGTGTTGTTTACTTAATGATTGTTATAAGCTCCGGCGAATCGGATTTGAACGGTCGAATCTATGACATTCGAATACGATTTGAAGTATGGATGTCGATTTTCGAGCGGGCAAAAGCCATCTCGTTACAGTAAAGCAAAACACAAAACACTCAAGTCAGGATTAAGAATCCTATATCAATAAATCCAATTCAAGTGAAATAACAACTGAAATATAGGTAACTCAAAAGATGTTTGGGATAACCATCCTCTAAGGTTCCATGGAACTATCGACAATGTAGAAATATACACTATACACCATGGTCATTTCAAATTAATTTATACTTCAAAACCAGAGTATCATTTTCATTATATATATATATATATAGATATATATATATTTCCAAATTTTATCATTTTCAAAGTTACGATTCAAATCAACTCAATTTCCGAATTCAAATTTAACTAAATCTCAATTCAACAAATTTCAATTCAATTCAGTTTCTAATAAACAATTGCAAATTATATCGATTCCAAATGCAAATATAAATCACAAAATAAACCATTTAAATTCCAATATATTTCAAAGCTTTAATATTCACATTTTCAAAGCTAAATTTAATAGTTTCATATATCCTGATTTAACTTCATTATTATTTAGTCTTGAAATATTCCATCAGTAAAATTCTATATCATTTAAGTAACCTTAAAATTACATCTTACTAAGTATCAATATTCATTAAGTCACTTAAATCCAAAAATCCAGTTAAAAATCATATCTTTAAATTTCAATTTCGATAGTTCCAAATCGATATTTATTTACTAAAATTCTTAATTACATACAATTTCAAATACATTTAAATTTATCTTCCCAGCATTAACTTATTCAAATTATTACTAAAATCTATAAATTTAGATAAGTACTTGAGCATATTATATGTATTAAACCAATCTCCATTTAATTAAATATTATTATTAACCTATATATTATATTTCCATTTATATATGATATTTAAGAATCAATATTTATTAAAACCTTATATTTCTTTCCAAAACCATAGAAATTATTTTCAAAATATCTATATATGGACCAACAGTGTCTGTATATAATTTCTTATCCTATGGTCAAGTGATACGGATATTTATCATTTCAATCCGTAATTTAAATATATATATATATATATATGCATATATATATATATATGCATATATATATATATGCATATATATATATATGCATATATATATATGCATATATATATATACCGGTAGATATCCATCCTACCCGTAATCCCGATTTCAATTCAATGAAAATCGCTTGGGTCTATCATTTCAACCCATAACGAAATTCTCTTATTCTAAAGTCCGTTCAGGTATGTATCATTTCAACCCATAGTGAATTATATACTAACAGGGAACTTGCAGAGTGATAACAGATATGATAATAATAATAACAGGCATATATCAATAACAATATAATATAAACAACAGGATATGGTGTCATATCCCATAGGTGAACAATTATATATAAATGCATATCATATATATAACGATTTAAACAATTAACAGTTAAATTTTAGCAACATATTTCAATTGTCTTTCCAAATGAAATCAAATTTAATAAATAAAAGAACGTTAATCATGAGTGATTGCTCACCTTTCGAAGCTAGAGAGATTCGACACAGAAATGAGCACTAAATCCAAAGCAACGCTAGATGGATATGATTTGATATAGAAAACAGGCACGACGGACAAGGCTGATAATGGAAAATCGATGAGAACGATTGAATTAGTTTTGATATAATGGAACAATTTCATTTTATATATTATTATTTGTTTCTAACATAATTTCAAAACATATATTTTCAAATACATATCATGTTCCAAAAATTTTAATTTAAACAAAACTTAATATATACAATGTTTATACAATTCTTACATTTCCTTAAATTTTCCTTAAATCTATTTCAAACGCTAACACTAATATAAGTTTGAAACCGACCCAACATATATGCAGACAAATACAAATCCATAGATGATATATATATTGTCTTCCCATGAAATCAATATTAAATTTTTAAGTTCAATGTTAAAAAAAAATCATTGTTTACATTTAAAATGCCTAAACAGTTTAGATGTTGAAAATAGTACATATATTAAAATACTGTAATAGTTTATATATTAAAATAATTTGTATATAAATTTAAAATTAAAAAACATATTAAATTAAATATATATCAAAAATCATTGTTTAAAAAACTTACAAATATGCTGCCTAACATAAACAGATACTTTAAACAAATATATTTCTAAATAAACTAAAATATACACAACAGGTTAAACCCATATTAACAACTTTACTTAGCACTTAAATTATATTATTATACAAATACTAGGTTATATGGTTTACATACTTGATTCTATATGCATAACAAAATATACTGTAAGCTCTTCATATTATGCTGTAAGCCTATATATGCATGCACTATATAACTATATGCTGCTATTACATATTATATAGCTTAAGTAAACTTATAAAAACAATGTAACTAATAGATTTGCAGGCTCATATAAAATTTATACCTTCCTGTATTTTATTTTTTTATTTTTAAAACACACGTACACATTAAAAATCAACTTATATATAACTATACTTTAAACGCGTTGAATAAATATTTCAACCACGTATCCTTCTTTCCTCAAAACATATGTATGTTACATAAAAAAACGAAAAAAGAAAGAAGAAGAAGACGTCAAGGCAGCTTATATATATATATTACCTACATATAGATGCTACGGCTAAGGTGATGAAAGAGGTACGGCTTGTAGCAGTGAAGAAGGTGATTAGATGCAAGCAAAGTAGTGTTGGGAGGAGAAGAGCCGAGCACTTGATGGAGTTAAACAATGGAAACAAAAGAAAATACAAGAAGAAAAAAATAAAAATAAAAGAAAGGATAGGCGGCCATTACCTGATGCAGTTTCACACGCGAGGAAGAAGGACCAAATAATATGGGGTAGGTATGGTGTACGTGAGTTTTGTATTTATATGAGAAGTATTTGCGTTGATTGAGTAGAAAAAGAACGCAAGAAATAAAGAAAGTAACGGCTAGAGGAAATTGTAGGATTTTATTCCAATTAATTACAAAGAGTCAAATGGAAAGTGGAAAGAAGGTAAATTATGGCACGCGAATTACAAGGTAAGAAATAATTTGATTTGATCGTTAGGGAAATAAATGGGTTTTATTCCTATTAAAACAAAGATGCAAAAAAGGGAAGTGTAATAAGATGGTGAGAATTGCACGCGAAGGCAAGGTAAGAAAAATGAAATTGAACGGTTAGTGGAATTCAAAGATTATATTCCTATTAAATACATAGATGCAAATGAAAGTGGAAAGTTTTACAAGTGAATTTCAATGTAAGAAATCATATTTGAACGGCTAGCGTCTTATTTCTTCCCACTTTTGAAATGCAAGGCTAATAAATTTAACAGCTAAGGTGAGTAATTCAAAAGAGTGCGTATTTTAAAGGTAAGAGATAAATCAAACGAATACCCAAAATAATTAAAAAAGTGACGTAATTTAAATTTATTCGTTTCTTATTTATTTAGTAAATATGCTAAAGAATAATCAGGAAATAACATACCATTTATAGCGCCAGATAAATTAAACAAGAACGGATATAAACGTACCATTTTAAAAGGTATAATTTATTGGCTTTTTACAACATTATTTATTACTAAATTTAAATTTTGATGGAATGGACATTACTTTCAAATATTATCATAATTTACATTAACAAAATATTTAATCATATTTATTAAAATTTATTTCCCAATTACAAAAAAAAAATTAAAATCTTGCAATTGTGCATTAACTATAATTTCCACTTATATTGAAATTTTTGCCAAATATAGCATTTGCATTACTTCCTTTATTGGGATTTCATTTCACATTAACATAACATTTATTAAAATTTATTTTCAATTTCCATTAACAAGCTAAGAAATAGGTAACATACAAAATCATTAACGTTAACCTTTAGTCTCATAAATAGGCTTTTATTACTTACAAATCAAAGTTATCATTTATTTTCAAAACGCTAAATTTCATTCACTTATGATCAATCTATAGCCAAACATAACATTTAGATTTCTTTTCATTAATTGGTATTCCCTTTAATACATAAATTTATTAACCTTGACTAGTATTGTTTACCTTTCATTTACTTAACACATTCTCATTACCATTAATGTAACCTTTAATTATATTTTTATTAGAATTTTATTTCCCGTTCCAATTCAATCAACAAATTAAACAGGTAACTTATAATAATTGTTTACAAGCCAAGGTTACACTTAGGTTTATCATACTTCAACCAAATTTTTGTAATTACATACATATTACCGAATTCATTTAATTACTATTAATAAATATAAATTCCTTTAGTTGTACAGCACTTACACTTATTTACTTATTTTGTATTTTGTTTATACCCAAGTGCAACAATACACACAATTTCATTTTCATTGTGATTTTACTTAAATTGTCAATAATTAGTTCTTAATAACCATGGCTACAATTCATTCTTAACATGTACTTCAATATAAATTATAAATTTTTTATTTCTTTCTAAATTTAATTACAAAAATCTTATTAATTCAACCAATTTATTTATCAAAATTTAGGGGTCGTTACACTATAGTTCGGGTGTCTAAGAAATATCTTCCTACCTTGGAAAAATATCTTAACAACGTACTTGCTTAACCAATCCATACCAATGATAATCCTGAACTCCATAAAATCAAACACATGCAAACTACATCAAATGTTTGACCTAACATGTCAAACTCAAATTGGTCACACTTCAACCCTCGAGTTGCATACCCTCCTATTGTATTCGCAACCTGTAAGGGAGTAACAAAATATGCGGGTTCAAGGCTAAGCTTATCTATCAAACATCTAGATATAAAAGAATGCGATGTACCGGTATCAAATAAAATGATAACAATCATACCATGAATCCGTAGCTTTCCCCCAAGAACTTCCTTTCCCTTCTCTTGGGCTGTTGGCTTAGAACTAGCAGGCTCCAATGCACATACCTTTCCCTTACCATCTCTAATGGGCTCCTTGCACTGGTTTTTATAGTGGCTTATCTAGTCATAGTTGAAACACCAGACATTTTTTCCTTTAGCTACATCCTTCGCTTTCATCGAACGATACTCATTAGCATAATGCCCTTTCTTTTCGCATTTATAGAAAACAATATTAGACTTCGCTTTCTTGGCTGCTCCACCCTTTTGAGCACCTTTCTTGGAAAAGAACTTCCTCTTCTGGCCCTGCCAAACCTGGACCCTTTTGCCTTGTTCTTCTCCAGCGACTCAAGGACTTCTCCCTGCCTCAAAGCCATCTCTATAACAATATCAAAAGGATCTCTAAGATGAGATAAAGTAACACTAGCCAACTCCGGCTTTAATCCTTTGATAAACTTCTCATTCCACTTCAACACAGTATCCACAAAAGCAAACCCATACCGGGCCAACTCCTCAAACTTCCTAGCATACTCAACGACAATTGTCTCACCCTGCACCTACGTAGCAAACTACCTAATTAAAGATGACTGTACCATCACATACATAAACCTCTCATGTAATCTCCTCTTGAAATCCTCCTAGGTTACCATCTCCGCATCAACTGTTGATGTTACATTGTTCCACCATAACAATGTGGCTCCCTAAAGCTACCTGGATGCCAACCTCCACTTCTGCTCATCATTGAGCCCTAGATCTCAAAAAATCTTTTCACGGTGCAACAACCAATTCTCAACTCCAAGGTCATCCTTCGTTCCCACAAATGGCTTTCCTCCTAGCTTCACAAAATCACCGCGCGTCTTAAAGAAATGACTAACTACCGAAACTTCTCGAATCCCTGCTCTTGCAGCATTTCCTCTTAACATTCCAGCTGTAACTCCTACCTACATCATATTCCTGAAAAACTGATATATGGCTTCTATTTCGGCCTACGGGACTTCAGCACCAACATTCTCTGCCTGACCTTGGCCTCTCTCTGCATTAGGCCCGGCATTCCTTTCGATGCTTCCCATACTTGGTTGACTCTGCTTCTTCTACCATCCATATCTGTATTCAAACCTCATGAGATACAGAAATATAACCTAATCAAAGATAAATGAATGGAGATAAAGCGCATACTTATATATAGCAAATACAAGTATGTTACTATAGCGTTAACCCAACCCCAAATCTTACCCTTATTTCTTTGGATTTTTGCTTCCAAAACCAATTTTTAGTTAAATTTTTCATAAACCTATGCTCAGATACCACGTTATAACATCCCACATTTGGAGGCCAAAGGCTAAGCGCTATGGATGCTGAAGTCATCCACAGTATTAACTTCTGGTGACGAAATATGGTAGTGTTAATCGTATCCATAATATTAGAAGTACTTGAATATGAAAAAAATCACTGATTTCTAAAACCAATAATTTCAGTGATTACATTTCAAGCAATATCATATTCAAGTTACAAAAATCCCCAAACGTAATCCCAGGTAATGATCAAATATAAATTACAACAATACGCCAACATCGACATAAGAAGATGCCCTCTTGGATGATCAAAGAAATATAGACATAATTAACTTAATACACAGTGTAAACAATTTTGAAACAGAATTCCTAATTTTGCTACTCATCAGCCACCCGCTTACCTTCAGAAGCTTTATTCGCCATTATCTGCTAAAATCTAAAAACCTAAACCTTCAACCTACTCAAATCAAACTTTGAGCACCCGAGAGTTTAAGGGGAAACAAAAAATTCGAGTACGACTTAAAGCCTGGTATGAATAATTTATGTTACATCTCTGATTACTGGTATATAGTGAGATCACGCCGCTTAGCGGAACGGGTTTCCCTTTACTAATATCTTTTTCTCAAAACATATATTTTGCAAATCCTTTCTTCCAACCAAACTAGTTAATCAACCGATTATAATAATAATATAGTAATACTTATTATGCGAAAACAAGAAATAAAATAGACTATCTGTCTAAAATCTAAAGTATTTGTTCTTTACTGGACTATTTGTCCCAACTCTAAGCTAGTTACTCTATTCTGGACTATCTATCCTAAAATTGATTATACCAAAATAGCAATATCTTTTATGCTTGATGGTGGGCTATCTACCCAAAAAAGGTAAAAAGGGTGGACTAGCTCTCCTTACAAAGTAGTAAGGTCCGTTATGCCAATAAATGAACTAATGTTCATATCTGGGCTAACTGCCACTTATCTGGGCTGATTGTCCTTTGGGCCGACAACCCTCAAAATGGATTGAATGTCCGTATTTAAATGATCTAACTGCCTGAATTTTCTTTTGGGTTAACTACCTTTCATAATATCTGGGCTAAGCGCCCTTCAAATTTTCCTTAAAAACCTTTTCAAAATGATTTAGTCCATCAAATCATATATATACAAGGAAAATATATCTTTAGCTTTACTCTAATCTATTTTTACCATGTTATGTATATTTTGCTCAAAATAATGTTGATAATGTTCAATAAGGATTATGTACGCTTTGAAAATAAGTTAAAGTCCTTTATAACTTAAAACACTTAGGCTATCTTCTTAGTCATTCCATTCGAAACTTTTGTTTAAAACCTCTGAACAACCTTTCGGAAACATTGAAGGTAACTCCTTCAAAACCATTAACAAAACCCTTCGAAAGCATTAAAGGTAACTCCTTGATATCCTTTCATAAACCTTTCAAAATCATTGAAGGTAACTTCTTCAAAACCTTTTAAAAAGCTTTCCTTTTACGGGCTTTAAAACATAAAACATACACCTTTTAACAACTTTAAACATTAGCCTTCCGAAAACATTGAAAAACCATACCTTTCGACCTTGTCGAAAGGTTTCTTTTCGGCCTAGTCGGAAGGTTTAACCTTTCGACTTCGTCGAAAGCCTAGGGTAACACCCCAATAAAACCATTTATAAACCGTTTGAAAGCAATGAAACTCAAACCTTTCGAAGACATTGGGTTCAATTTAAAACAAGTAGAAACCTTTCTAAACCATTCAAAGTTAACTACTTTGAAACCTTTTAAAATGTTTTGACTTAAAACATTTGGGTTATGCCTTCAAGTAGAGCAATAGGATCAGAAAAACATTAGAGCCGAAAGCAACTGCTTTGAAACCTTTATAAAACCTTTTGAAACCATTTGAAAACAACGACACGTTGATGTTGGAACCAACCCTTTGAATTTAGTGGAGAAAGTCGGCAAGTTTTATAAAACAAAAGATAACCTTTGACTCCATTTGTATCAAAAGGTTTGGAATTAACAACTAAGCTTCCAACCTTATCGAAAGCTGTACCTTTTGACTTTGATGAAAGATTTCATTTAAAACAAGAAAGCAAACTAATCGAAACCTTTTTCTGTTAAACCATTTGAAAGTGTTGAAAGCTCTTTCTCGAAAGCTAGCAAGCGTATTTTCTTTAAACCTAAAACAAAACTTCATCTCCTCTAAAGGCTCTAACCTTTCTTCCCTAAACCTTTCGACTCCTTCCAAGTCACTATATCCCAGTTGCCTTATACCATACGCATTGGTTATTTAACAAAGTCAAAAGGTTTGATACCTTTCGACCTTGTCGGAAGGTTTGGAATGGAGGCGGAAGCTCTTGCCGAAAGAGTTGAAATAGTAGAAAAACTATTTATTTGTACTTAAAAAATAGTTCTTTTGTTCCCTTCCTGCCTTACTTGTCTAAATATGATTGGTTGCCATAATTTTATATTCAAAAATTTTGTCGACTTTCCTTATTTGGAAATTTAAATAATTTTGAAAATTCTGTTTCTCCTTTATAATCATGTAAAACATTTAAGTGTCATTCCTTAAATAATTTTATATAACTATTACAACATCTTGAAAAATTTTAGAAAAATTCCAAAAAATCAATCAATATGTTTTATTCAACATATAAAAAATTTCGATCCAAAAAATAATTGTTTTTCCTGTACATAATTTAATAATCCAAAATGCCATTTTCTTTATTAGAAAATTCATAACAATTCCACGAAAATTCAAAAAAATCTAAAAATTAATACCCATCTCTAAAATAACTTTTTATACCATCATACAAATTCGCAAGGCTAACGTATGTCATTTAATAGGGTTTTCACTTTAAAACATGTCATAAAATCTTTATAAACATACGTAAATCATCTACATGTATATATAATTATTTTTCATTCAAGAACAGGCAAACCTTTGCTAAATGATTCGAATTTAATCCTAAAACCGAAACCATAAAAGTTTAGATATGTAAACATTATTCACCTTTGCTTTAGAGATTAAGGAGCTTGATTTAAATGAGTTTGATATGAATTTGTTGTCCTTAAGCTTTTCTTTAGTTCTTCTTTCCTTGTTAATGGTGGCCGGCCTTGCTTTTAAACTTTTAAAATGAGAATGAACTTGTTTTGCGATACATGGCATAAGGAAGGTGATATATGAATGGCATATTTCCTATACTACCCCTCCTCCAATTCATTTTAAACCCTTTATTTAATTTGTTAGTTAAAATGGCATGACTACTTTAAATAAATCAAATATCATCCCCTAATCAACACATTATTTTATTTAGTTATTTAACTAAATCTCCCAAATGATGTTATCAAAAATCTGAGGTGTTACAAGGTACATCGATTGAATAGGGAACTTGAAAGGATATTTAAGGAGCACAACATATTATTTGATAAATATAGGCATCTTGGCCTTCAAACCAAATGATTAAAGAACTTTAAAGAAAATCATGTGGCCCGGCTTTTGAAAGGATCTCGTCTCCATAGACAAAGAGTTTTGAAGGAAAATGCGGAGTTAACTACACTCTTCTGGATGCTCATTGAAAATAGAAATTCCTTAGTATAATTTGTTATAAAGTTTATTCTATAGGCAGTTTCTTTGGTTTTTCTTACTTACTGGAGAAGAGTGATGGTTTGTGTAGATTTCTCCATAAGAGATATTTGGATGAGAACGGGTCCGATCACTATCTTATGGAAATGTTGGAAACTTCCTAGGGTTACGACTATTCCCTTTACCCCAAGCACTATTCCCACTGAGAAAGTTAAATTTAACAAGGAGATATTTAATTTTGAATTTTACAAAGGATCAATATTATATGAACCCTAGTGATTTTGTCTTCGTTGCGTAATACGAATAGTTTTATGAATTTCAATATTTTCATTCCTTATTTCTTTGTAACTTAGTTTGTTTCTTATAAATTGCACTAATTAAGAAATCACTGAGTAGTCCTATTCCCATAGAATTCTTGAGTAATTTCATTAAATTAAGATAGATTTTAAAGAGAATTAATTAATTCTCAAAATCTCTCAGTTAGTGAAATATTGCTTTCTTAGAGATCTCCATGAAGTTTACATAAGGTTTCCATACTTTAACTTTGATTTTTTAGGTAATGAAAAAGACAGATTACTTAGTGAGATACGAACTAAACATGCTAAATTGTTATGTGGTCAAATCAACCCTTCAGTAGGAAAATGAGATGATCATCAATTGCCTCAAGTTAATCCTCCTCAAGGGTTTAGTGTTCCTTTTGATTCTACCCTCTCTTTTCCTATTAGATCACTTAAGAAAGATCAAACAACCATCCTCAAAATTTTAGAGATAAATATATAAATTTGTATTGTTGTTGTAATTCAAATGCTCTTTTGTTTGTAAAATTTTATTATGAACAAAGAAAATGTTCTTACGTATTGATTTTTGTTTCCATTTACTTGTTTGGAAAAGCAATTGCCACTCGTGTCTAGTTGGCCAGATATCCTTGCTCAGACTCTATTAAAGATAAGTTTAGGCCGGAATTCAAGAAGAAACTCTCTTCTCGAGATGCTTTAACTTTGCGATTCCTAAATAATCCAGATGCCAAAAATGGCATAACAAATATTACAAATTAATATCTATGTTTAGCAGCCTAAAGGGGATGACCTCTGACTTAGAGAAACAAATTAAAGAAATGGATAAAGGAACCCGAGAGTTAAGAGAGAAAATGGATGCGATTGGTCAATCTAGACCTTTTGTCTAAGGGATTGAAGTTGGTGTACAAATTGCTAAACTATATCAACGGATAACGACCATAAGCTGGATTTACTGAAAAGTCAAGTATCTTGTCAATCTTTTGAGCCTATCGCAAGTGGTGGCGAATCCAGCCTTCTTACTCCTACTTCTACTCCTACTCCTATGAGAATGATTAGATCCTAATCTTTAGCTGGCAAAGAGGCTTTCCCTTCTTTGTTAAACCCTCCTTCTAGGTCTAGACCATGGAGAAATCTCTACATTGTGCCAAAGGGTTAAATATGAATATTACCAGTTTTTGAAAGGAAAATGGGATGAGATAGTGTCACAATGTCCCAATGATTATCCAGGTCATACCGAAGAATTGGGTCGCGATAAAGTTACTCTTAAGAAAAAGGTTAAATTTTTTAGAGTAAAGTTAATACTCTCAATGTAGCTAACAAGACATTTAATTGTGCACTGAAGATTGATATTAGTTCTATTGATGATTCAAACATTATCCAAAAGAAGAAAAGAACTTCAAGATGTAGTAATTCGTCACATTGCTGAACCCTCTTTGGCTGTTGAAGTTCTAAAAGAAAAAGTTCTAGACCTCGAATCTCAACTAAAAGTAGCCAATGTGATATTTCTTGAAAATTCTCTACTTGACTCTCTTATCGATTATCTGCTCGAAGTAATAGTTGCTTTTGGACTAGAGATTGACTTTTCCATTTTGGGCTCAGATACGTACTAGAGGTTGAGCAAAGCAACAAAAATGGGGTATCCATGATACCAATATTTTTTTGTATGGATGTGTTGATCATCTTGAAGGTATTGGAGGCCCTCCATGTTTACTCAGAGATGGCCCTCCACAAGCGAAAGTCATCCATGCCTTCTAGAGGTTAAGGGAAAAGGAAAAGAGAGAGTGCACCTACATCACTCACTTCGCCAAGCTCCTCCTCCTTAGGAGAACTGAATTAATTTTGTTTTGATATCTGGAACTTTTGTGTATTAATGTAAAGTGTAAAGTTGTAAATATATTTGCACCTGAATGGCTGACATGTTGATTTAACTTCGTATTTCTTTCATTACTTTTGCCTCGAATTTCTTGAGATACATAGCTTATTTTCCAAACCTTTTATTTGATGCAATTTGAAATGTAGCCTTTCATTGAGCATTGGTTTGTCTTCTTAATACAATCCCTTCTATTGAAACCTAAAATTTGTTTTGGAAAAAAGATTAGTAGCTTAGAAGTTTGGAAGAACTCTTCCTTTACTTAACAGGTCATTGGGAATTTGATTAATGATAAAAATTTCATCATTAGAAAATTTGAACTCCGTTTTAGGAGAATTTAATGCAACTCTTTGAGGAATGGAGCTCTTAACAACTTGGTATTTTAGCGTTATCACTTAGAACTCTTGAGTTTGATGCTTGAAACTTTAGTTTCAAAGGAATATATATCCCGAAATCCATCTGGTAAATATTATTTTACCTGAATAGGAAACCAATAAACTATTTGCCAATAGTATAATATCAGAAACCCTATAAAGGCCCGTTTTCCCGTACCCTTTGAATCGACAATAAATCACACATATCCAACTCAAATTACATGAAAAGACGGATCTTTAAGGGTGATAAAGAAAAGTAGACAGTACAGAACCTCACTCGAATGGAATAACATATAATATTGAACAAAATACATATATCAGAGTCTAACCTAAATTCAGCTTGGACAGTTATATACATCTGTCCTTACAATTGCTGACAAACATCAAACAAAATACACTAAGTACAGCGGATAATAGAATATGCTCATACGTTGATGAATATCTGCAGCTCCCCTCTGGAAACTCTAACCGTCTTCGACTAAACCTGAAACTACTCGGATCTGACCCAAGTATTGAAAATACATGGATCAGGCTTGATAAACTAGCATGAAAAAAATGCAATAATAGATGACAATGTCATATATCAGCATTTGAATAAAAATCCTTTGAAAATAAAGAGTATCTCATAAGGCCACGTCCACACATAAACACGGACGGGTTTTTACCTTATGATAACTAAAACACTTTTATATCAAAACCTTGGATATTATTTCTAATGACATCTCTTTGAAAACATTTGCAAATAAACTTATTAATCTTATCTGAAATGGTTACCCATATAGCATTTCGAGGCTATTCATTACGTCAATACAAACAAAACCGTAGGTTCCTATTGGAGAATGGATTTCCATACAAATGACCAAGCGCAGAATCTACCTTCCAAAGGGGTACACCTCTAGATGGATGTCCCAAGGACCATCACAAAGGATCCTCTACCAACATAAGATCGGCCCACCTTTATAACTTGATGGTACCGAATATGACATCCTCCGGTCGTTACTGACCTTTATACAAGGGCCCACATAGCATACAAAACACAATAATCAGATACACGACGTCATAACATGCAAAGATATATCTTGAAGAGGATGACCATATCCTAATTGGGAATGACTCACTTAGCCCTATTGCATCTAACCCTGTTACGATCATTTCCAGTTTGATGAGGCTTGAGGCAAACGATTACCTTTTCACACAGCACATATCACATCTTTGAATGTCACATTGCCATTTTCGTTAACTACTAATTGCCTTCCACAAAAACACAACCCTTGAGCTCGTATGTCTCAAGAAGGGTGTTAAGCTAAGAGAAGTTTCCTTCTCCGCCACCAATGATGTACGTTTGTAAAAACCAATGTACGTAATCGTTAGAAATGAAATGTCAGACAAACGTCCATACAAGTTGTCCAGGAACAGGACAAACCAAAGGCGCTCTCCTACTACCACTAGTAGCGAGTAGTCCTTACAATCCGAAAAATCTCCATCACAAGGAGACCACTGCTATAAATAACGCTATAATTGGGAGCTACCCAGAGCATGTTCAACAAACAGTCTTCACGCTATGAAGATCCACGGTCTTCAATCATCATCTTCAACATGTCTTCACGTTCGAACGTATACATTAGTTTGAAGTGGTCTTTGGATAGGAATTACTCAAACCCTACTCCGGTTCCTTCGAAATCCAATTTTCGTTAAAAGTGAATATAAGTATATATGATTTATTAAGCCTCTTTTCACTTTAATTCTTTTCGGATGATTTTGAATTCTATTTCTTTTGACTTAGAGTAATTTCTAAGAAATTCATTCTTTTGCTTTGGAAAAATCTCAGATTTCCTTGCTTAATTCTTGATCCAAATTTCTTAACTTTTAGGCCGGTCAAAAACAATGTTATTAAAGACATCGTTTACGATAAACCGTAAATCAATCATAGCAAACATTTTGAAGTAAATAGGATCATAGAAATCATTCATTTTTGGAGATTGCTTAACTTTTGGATAATACCAATTTTAATTCAAAACTTAATACAGTCTTTTTATTTAAGAGCATCCGGGATTTCCTTTCAATCTGTTCCACCCCTCTCCTAAGAAAAGAAAACATAGGCCAGATAAGTTCAAGTCACTGGTTGCTCCATCCCTAACTTTAGTTAAACACTTTGTTTTATCTTCCCAGATCTCACAGGCGGGACAAATGTACTAGTCGTTTCCGCATACTTAGATTTTCAACTTTATTACGGAATTGCTTATAAAGATTCCAAATTATCGTTCAACGCTTACTTATCCTTTTTAAAACATTCACAATTTTCTGGGAAACGTCGTTACATTTAAAACTCATATTCCAAAAGTTATAGGATTCGCAACAGAAAAGTGTTGTAGAAAGTGCTATATAAGCTTATCTGAATTAAACAACTTTTAAATATTTGAAAATTCATATAAATCCGATCCAAATCTCTTTAAATCATTTAAATAGATTTATCAAATTTATTTCATATTTTTTCATAATTAAAAACATTCATTTAAACAAATTTCCTGTTATGGTCACCTAACTGCATTAGCGCGATTTTTCTGGAAAATTGATTTGGACTTATTTAAAAATCTACTCAACGAAACTTTGATTTTCTTTTTTCATTTAGAAGATATAGATGTCATAGTCCAAAATTTTCTAATCTCGAAGAATTCCGAGCCATATTTCACTCTATACATTCATTTGAACTTTTCGACGCGAAATCGCGAACTACCGTTGCGCGACGCATCTAGTTTTAACTTATTTTTCAATATTTGAAATAATCTATTCAAATTGGATTTCAACACTTATAAAATCATTACAAATCATTTTAAATCAATATTTTCACTTTTAAAGTATTTAATATATATTTTCACTATTACCATATTCTAATATTATTATATTCCCATTATTTTAATATTAAATTTCAAATTCCAATTTTAACTCAATTTCAATTCTAATCTCAAATTAAAGTCATTTAAAACTTAGATTTCAAATCTAATTTCAATTTAAATTTCCATTCAACCTTAAACTAAACTTCACCTTTTGAAATCGATTTCAATTTCACTATTCATCTTAATTTCAATTTCTAATTAACTATCTTTTTCATATCCGTTTCACTTCAAATTTCAAATTCTCTTTCATTTTAACTTTAATTTCACTTCTAAATGAAAAGAGACTTATTTTTCCACAATATCTCATATTACTAAAATATGGTCTTTTTAAATAAAGGGATTACTTAATTAATAGGAATTTGATGTCCAAATTATCATCACAACCATACAACAATCATATAATAATAGCATATTCAATACGGTAATGTCATAACATTACTACGGATTATCCAACATATTGAAACAATCAATCAAACATCCATATCATCAAATGGTGACTATCTAACATAACGATTAAGCATGATAATCAATATAATTCAAGAAGCGGTGAGAATTTCTCACCTTCATATCCACTCCGTCAAACTTTAACGTAAGATTTCCATCTCTCACTATAGTGCTATTTCCAACATCTCGCCTTTTGCCGTTTCCTTTTCGAACGCTTTTGTTTTTCCTTTTCTTTTTCTTTCTCTTTTATCTTTTCTTTTTTTATATGAAAGAGAGGGAGTACGGCCTTAGTGTGGAGGAGGGTATGGCCTGGGTATGGCGTGTAGGAGGGTGTAGGCCCGGCTTGGCTTTGGTGTACTCGGCCGTGGGGTGTAGGGATGGTTGTAAGGCTTGGCTTGGCTTAGGGGTGCTCGGGTTTGGGTGGTGTGGCTCGGCCGCGGGCTATAGGGGGTAGGCCATGGGTTTTTGGATGAGGAGGAGATTGGTGGATGGTGGTTTGGTTTGGTTTTGGTGGTGTAAAGTGATGGTTTGGAGTATGGAGGTGATAACTTGAAAATAGAAGGGAAATGGTAGAAGTAGAGAAGGTTTTTTGGAAATTTTGTGAAATGAAAGTGAAGTGGAAATGAAGAGATTTGTGGTTGTATTTATACGTGAACATCTTTAATGGTAAATGACATAAATACCCTCTTCATTTTTGAATTTAAATATACATTTCTTTTTATGTGAAAAGAGATATTTGATATGCATTTATGGTGATGGTAAAAATAGAAATGATTACTTTCTTAAATTTTGCATTTTAAAGAGAAGATTTTGTGTTAATTTGATTTGCATTAAATGCATGGATGTATGTGTCATTAATTCCTTAAGTTAGCTTTCTTTTCACTTTTCCATTTGTTCCTTTTCTATGTATAAGCATAACATCTCATTAATGAGATGCGAAGTAAGGTAATGATGTTATTTTATAAAAGCTTTCATTATTCTTTAATATGTCAAATCATACTTTTTACATTTTTTTATATTTATGTAAATATTTTCAAAAGTAAACTCTTTTTGTATTTAGTGCTAAATGTAGAATGTTTAAATAGTTTGTAAACTTGTATTTATAAGTTAGAAAATGTATCAAGTTTGCAACAACTTGTCGACAACTTGTTTTGGTTGAAAACGGTGTTTTTGACGACAAATTTTATAGTCAAAATTTGACGTTTTTATTAAGCTATATATTGAAGTACACCAAACTTTAAAATAAACTTTTTACTTCTTTAAATAAATTAAAAAAATTCTCTTTATATTTAAAAATCATATTTAAATAATGTCAAAATCTCTAATTTTACAGTGTATGTAAAACTGACAAAATGCGACAAATTTGGTTATTTTTGTAAAACGATTATTAACAACCTTCTAAATCATTTAACATACTTTTATTATCTTTATTAGATGTTTTAAATAAGATTTATCTTTTTAAATAAATATTTAAATCCATTTACTTAAGCCTTTATTTATTTTAAAAAAAACTTAACTTTTGTCGATTTGTTCTAAAATCCAAATTTATACTTTTTAAATTTATTAATTATAAGAATAGATAATTTATTTATTATATATAACATATTTATTTAATAATTAAACTCCTTTTTAAATTTTAATTGAACGAAATCTCTTATTTTTGAACTAGCGAAATTACGGATCATTACATTCTCCCTTACTTAAAAGCATTTCGTCCTCGAAATGAAATCAAAGATACAGAACTATAAAGCTCAATAATATATGTCAAAGGAAATACTACCACTAAATACCGATCATAAAATACAATCATTGATCCTAGCCCTAACCAGAGTGCGTACCACATAGTTGAGGTAAATACAAAGTCACAAGTCAACTATCTATATTAGTCAACCCAAAATATCAAACAAAAAAACTACTTTCCATATTTTAGCGCGTACTACGTGCTTAAGATAATCATAACTGCTATAATACAACAACCTCAAAATGTTCCAAAGTGAAACACTACTCATCGAAAGAACCCTCTGATGGTGCTTCTAAGTCTATCTCTTCTGGTTCCTCATCTTCCTCAACTGGCTCCTCCTCATCTATCTCTGGAACTATGTCCCACCCTAACGACTGCCACTGCTGGCCTCCTGGGAACCATGGCTCATGCTGCTCCATCACAATATCGTCTAAACCAATATCCTCAGCTACCATCGGAATGGGAGATCCTATCTCCTGAGTGGGCGTACCCATATCCCAGATAATCTGCTCATCATCCTCCAAATCATCTTCCTCGTAAAACCTCGCATCGTAAATAATTGAGACTTCCGTCTTTATCTCCATGGGCTCTCCGATCAGTGGCTCAATCTCCATGGGCTCCTCTATAAGTTCCTCTTCCTTCGGTTCCTCATCCTCACTCAAGGGATCTAACATCCAGTCATCCGCCTCATCATCTGCCTCGTCATCTGCCTCTGCCCCTGCATCGATCTCTACTTCTACGGGCAACACATCCTCATTATCTGGAATAACTATCAACTCCTTATCATCGGAGATATCTATCGAGTGGTCAAATGATCCTGATGCTATCCCCGAGGGTCCTCCTACTAGTATATCTTCGTCGTCATTCGTGATCGGTGTATCAAAAACTTCCAAGTCTCCGTATTTAGCTAAGGCTTCTCTAAATCTTTGCCTAAGTGCTAGTCTTTCGGCCTTGGTTGGTTTCCACAATTTTATATATGAGAACTTAGAATTAGTTATCACTTCCTATCAAAGATTCCATTTTTTATTTTATTAAGTGCTTCTTAATTAATTTTTTTCCTAAAAGGGTTCTAGCAGAATTTGGATATTAACAAAACAGAAAAATGATAGTTTATATATTGTTTCCAAAATACATTCATACTAAGTGACTTCTAAGAAGTACACTCAAAAAGTTTTACAAAAGTCATACAATACTTAGATAATGCTTACTTATACATGCTTAACTAACTTAGACTTCCACTACCCCTTTCCCTTTTTCTGCAGAAGTTGGTGGACGAGTAAGGGTAATAAAAGGCCTCGGCTGTTCTACCGCCTTGAGCATTGGACAGTCTCTGGCGATATGTCCTAAAATGTGGCAGTAATAACAACTCTTGGGGACGGTTTTCTTAAAGGTCTTGACGTTTGCTCCTAATTTACATTCTTTTGCAAGATGACCTTTTTGTCTACAATTAAAACAATGAACTTTGTTCTTCCTATGCTCTTTTCTCTTAGCTGGTGCTTCAGTAGTCGGCTATAGAACAACATCTTCAAATTTTAGGGTATTGATTATCATTTCCCTAAACGATCCATGGATGAAGCTTATCATTCTACACTGGAGCTCATCACATTTGCTTAACCAATCCTTAACTTCTATGATCTTTTCTGATCCCGAGAACTTTCTTTGTCTTAAGAACTCGAACTCCCAACAAAGTGAAGCGAAGTTCAGTGGGTTTGGTCTTTCCTGTAAAGAATATTATTTCTCTACACATTATCATCAAATACCTTATAGTCAAATTGTAAACCTTAATTCACGAGGTATTTGTTCTTAGTCCTTTTAAATTTTCCTATTTATGCTTATCAAATCATTTATCATTTCTTAAGGCTGAATATCTAGGGTTATGCAAATTCTAAATTATAGTTTTCAAACAATTGATTTTTATAGGAATATATTATAGTCAATTGATTATTATAGGAATATATTGTAGTCAAATTATGCAATTCTAATCACAAGATATTCATATTTTAGTTTCACTAAGCAAAATTACGATCAATCGTTAACCCAAAAATAATTATATCCCTTTTAATATTCATAATATAAGCCCAAGGTAAAATTATTTCACTTACAAATTTCTTCAAAACAAAATCATTTTTATAAAATTAACAAATACGCACTCATATATATATAATACTCTCATAACTCACTCTAGGATGTTACTAACCCTATCTCTAATGAGTTACCCATCCTGGGATATTACAAATCCTATCTCTGATGAGACTTTACCTATAATAGGGCCAAGGTTCTCGCTTAACCTTCAGCTCTGATACCAAATGTAAAGGCCCGTTTTCCCGTAACCTTTGAATCGACAATAAACCACGCATGTCCAACTCAAATTGCACGAAAAAATGGATCTTTAAGGGTGTTAAGAAAAGTAGACAGAACAGAATCTCACTCGAGTGGAATAACATATAATATTGAACAAATTTTTTTTATAGCGGAAACTTTTAAATACATATACCAGAGTCTAACCTAAATTCAACTTGGACAGTTATAAACATTTGTCCTAACAATTGTTGACAAACATCAAACAAAATACACTAAGTACATCGGATAATAGAATATGCTCATACGTTGATGAATATCTCCAGCTCTCCTCTGGAAACTCTAACCATCTTCGACTAAATCTGAAACTACTCGGATCTGACCCGAGTATTGAAAATACCCGGATCAGGCTTGATAAACCAACGTGAGAAAAACTCAATAATAGATGATAGTGTCATATATCAGCCTTTGAATAAAAATCCTTTCAAAATAAAGAGTATCTCATAAGACCACGCCCACACATAAACACGGACGGGTTTTTAACCTTACGATAATTAAAACACTTTTATATCAAAACCTTTGATATTATTTATAATGACATCTCTTTGAAAACATTTGCAAATAAACTTAATAATCTTATCCGAAATGGTTACCCGTATAGCATTTTGAGGCTATTCATTACGCCAATACAAACAAAACCGTAGGTTCTTATTGGAGAATGGATTTCTATACAAATGACCATGCGCAGGATCTACCTTCCGAAGGGGTACACCTCTAGATGGTTGTCCCGAGGACCATCACAAAGGATCCTCTACCAACGCAGCACCGACCCACCTCTGTAACTAGATGGTACTGAATATGACATCCTCCGGTCGTTACCGACCTTTATTCAAGGGCCCTCAGAGCATACAAACCACAATAATCAGACACACGATGTTATAGCGTGCAAAGATATAACTTAAAGAGGATGACCATATCCTAATTGGGAATGACCCACTTAGCCCTACTGCATCTAACCCTGTTTCGGTCATTTTCGGTTTGATGAGGCTTGAGGAAAACGATTACCTTTTCACACAGCACATATCACATATTTGAATACCACACTGCCATTTTTTTCAACTACTAATTGCCTTCCACAAAAATATAACCCTTGAGCTCGTATGTCTACAGGAGGGTGTTAAGCTAAGAGAAGTTGCCTTCTTCGCCACCACTGATGTACGTTTGTAAAATCCAATGTATGTAATCGTTAGAAATGCAATGTCAGACAAACGTCCATATAAGTTGTCCAGGAACAGGACAAACCGAAGGCATTCTCCTACTACCACTAGCAGCAAGTAGTCCTTGCAATCTGAAAAATCTCCATCATGAGGAGACCACTGCTATAAATAACTCTATAATTGGGAGCTACCCAGAGCATGTTCAACAATAAGTCTTCACGCTATGAAGATCCACGGTCTTCAATCATCATCTTCAACATGTCTTCACGTTCGAACGTATACATTAGTTCGAAGTGGTTTTTGGATAGGAATTACTCAAATCCGACTCCAGTTCCTTCGAAATCCAATTTTCGATAAAAGTGAATATGAGTATATAGGATTTATTAAGTCTCTTTTCACTTTAATTCTTTTCGGATGATTTCGAATTCTCTTTCTTTTGACTTAGAGTAATTTCTAAGAAATTCATTCTTTTGCTTTGGAAAATATCTCAGATTTCCTTACTTAATTTTTGATCCAAATTTCTTAACTTTTAGGCTAGTCAAAAATAATGTTATTTAAGACATCGTTTACGATATACCCTAAATAAATCTTAACAAACATTTTGAAGTAAATAGGATTATAGAAATCATTCATTTTTGGAGATTGCTTAACTTTTGGATAATACCAATTTTAATTCAAAACTTATTACAGTCTTTTTATTTAAGAGCATCCGGGATTTTCTTTCGATCTGCTCCACCCCTCGCCTAAGAAAAGAAAACATAGGCTAGGTAAGTTCAAGTCACTGGTTTCTCCATCCCTAACCTTAGTTAAACACCTTGTTTTATCTTCCCATATCTCACAAGCGGGACAAATGTACTAGTCGTTTCGGCATACTCAGATTTTCAACTTTATTTTGGAATTACTTATAAATATTCCAAATTATATTTCATTGCTTAATGATCCTTTTTAAAACATTCACAATTTATTCTGGGAAACGTTGTTACATTTAAACTCATATTCCAAAAGTTATAGGATTCGCAACAGAAAAGTGTTGCGGAAAGTGTTATATAAGATTATCCAAATTAAACAGCTTTTAAATATTTGAAAATTAATATAAATCCGATCCGAATCTCTTTTAAATCATTTAAATAGATTTATAAAATTTATTCTATATTTTTCCATAATTAAAAATATCTCTTTAAACAAATTTCCTGTTATGGTCACTTAACTGCACTAGCGCGATTTTTCTGGAAAATTTATTTGGACTTATTTCAAAATCTACTCAACGTAACTTTGATTTTCTTTTTTCATTTAGAAGATATGGATGTAATAGTCCAGAATTTTCTTATCTCGAAAAATTCCGAGCCATATTTCACTCTATACATTCATTTGAACTTTTCGGCGTGAAATCGCGAACTACCGTTGCGCGACGCATCTAGTTTTAACTTATTTTTCAATATTTGAAATAATCTATTCAAATTGGATTTCAACACTTATAAAATAATTGAAAATCATTTTAAATCAATATTTTCACCTTTTAAAGGATTTAATATATATTTTCACCATTACCATATTCTAATATTATTATATTCTAATTAATTTAATATTAAATTTTAAATTTCAATTTTAACTCAATTTCAATTCTAATCTCAAATTAAACTCATTTAAAACTTAGATTTCAAATCCAATTTCAATTTGAACTTCCATTCAGCCTCAAACTAAACTTCACTTTTTCAAAATCGATTTCAATTTCACTATTCATCTTAATTTCAATTTCTAATTAACTATCCTTTTCAAAACCGTTTCACTTCAAATTTAAAATTTGCTTTCATTTTAACTTTAATTTCACTTCTAAATGAAAAGAGATTTATTTTTCCATAATATCTCATACTACTAAATTTTGGTCTTTTTAAATAAAGTGATTACTTAATTAATAGGAATTTGATGTTCAAATTATCATCACAACCATAGAACAATCATATAATACTAGCATATTCAATACGGTAAATGTCATAACATTACTATGGATTATCCAACGTATTCAAACAATCAATCAAACATCCATATCATCAAATGGTGACTATCCAACATAACGATTAAAATAATCAATATAATTCAAAAAGCGGTGAGAATTTCTCACCTTCATATCCACTCCATCAAACTTTAACGTAAGATTTTCGTCTCTCGCTAACGTGTTATTTCCAATGTCTTGCCTTTTGCCGTTTCCTTTTCGAACGCTTTTGTTTTTCCTTTCCTTTTTCTTTCTCTTTTCTCTTTTCTTTTTTTATATGAAAGAGAGGGAGTACGGCCTTGGTGTGGAGGAGGGTGTGGCCTTGGGTACGGCGTGTAGGAGGGTGTAGGCTTGGCTTGGCTTTGGTGTGCTCGGCCATGGGGTGTAGGGAGGGTTGTGAGGCTTGGCTTGGCTTAGGAGTGCTCGGGTTTGGGTGGTCTGGCTCGGCCGTGGGCTATAGGGGTAGGCCGTGGGTTTTGGGGTGAGGAGGAGGTCGGTAGGTGGTAGTTTGGTTTGGTTTTGATGGTGTAAGGTGATGGTTTGGAGTATGGAGGTGATAACTTGAAGATAGAAGGGAAACGGTGGAAGTAGAGAATGTTTTTTGGAAATTTTGTGAAATGAAAGTGAAGTGGAAATGAAGAGATTTGTGGTTGTATTTATAAGTGAACATCTTTAGTGGTAAATAACATAAATACCCTCTTCATTTTTGAATTTAATATACATTTCTTTTTATGTGAAAAGAGAGTTTGATATGCATTTATGGTGATGGTAAAAATAGAAATGATTACTTTCTTAAATTTTGCATTTTGAAGAGAAGACTTTATGTTGATTTGATTTGCATTAAATGCATGGATGTATGTGTCATTAATTCCTTAAGTTAGCTTTCTTTTCACTTTTCCATTTGCTCATTTTCTATGTATAAGCATAACATCTCATTAATGATATGAGAAGTAAGGTAAAGATGTTGTTTTATAAAAGCTTTAATTATTCTTTAATATTTCAAATCATACTTTTTACATTTTTTTATATTTATGTAAATATTTTCAAAAGTAAACTCTTTTTGTCTTTAGTGCTAAATGTAGAATGTTTAAATAGTTTGTAAACTTGTATTTATAATTTAGAAAATGTATCAAGTTTGCAATAACTTGTCGATAACTTGTTTTGGTTGAAAATGGTGTTTTTAACGTCAAATTTTACAGTCAAAATTTGACGTTTTTATTAAGCTATGTATTGAAATAAACCAAACTTTAAAATGAAATTTTTAATTCTTCAAATAAATTAAAACAAGTCTCTTTATATTTAAAAATCATATTTAAATAATATCAAAATCTCTAATTCTACAGTGTATGTAAAACTGACAAAATGCGACAAATTTTGGTTATTTTTGTAAAACGATTATTAACAAACTTCTAAATCTTTTAACACAATTATATTATCTTTTTTAGATGTTTTAAATACGATTTATCATTTTAAATAAATATTTAAGTCCATTTATTTAAGCCTTTATTTATGTTTAACAAAATTTAACTTTCGTCGATTTGTTCTAAAATCCAAATTTATACTTTTTAAATTTATTAACTATAAGAATAGATAATTTATTTATTATATATAACATATTTATTTAAGATTTAAACTCCTTTTTAAATTTAAATTGAATAAAATCTCTTATTTTCGAAGTAGCGAAATTACGGGTCGTTACAAACCCATCTGGCAATAATACGAATAGAACATTGCTTTAATCTTGTCTTAGAGCAAAATAACTCAAACTTTATTATTCTTCTTCTAGAAGATTGCTTTTGGTCAATTCTTTAGGATAGATTTAGATTTGCTTTTGCATTTTATCGACCTTCCTTTAGAAGACTGCCTCGACCCTTCTTTAGGAAATTTTTTGATTTATTTTTGAATTTTATTGATCTTTCTCTAGAAGATTGCCTTTGCATTAAACACAATAGCTCATATTCGAATGATCTTCCTCTAGAAGATTACTTTGGTCTACTCTTTTAACTCGATTGAATTCTTTATTATCACAATAGGTAATGGTTTTGATTGAATCTCTAATTACCATAATAGGTAACGAATTATGCTTTAACTGACCCCTTATTACTACAATAGCTAACGATTTAGGTTTTGATTGTTTCCATTTTTCGCTATCTTAGGTGATGATCTCAACTTGGATCGAACCACTTGTCACCTTCTTAGGTAGTAGCTGACCTCCCACTAGGAGGCACTTCAACTGACAATAGAAATATCACAAAGTCTGAAAATATCCCAACTTAATCATCTCAGTATATAAGTCTCAAACTGACAATAGACATAGAAACAACATAGTTTCAAAGTCTAGGTACATGAAAGAAAATAGCATAAGCAAATAATAGCTGATAATCACTACCACAGTGATCAGCCTTCCTACCTTTGTCTCTTTGGCAATACCCTTCGTTCCTAACCTGTTTTTTGAAATGAGGAGGGAGTCAGAACAATAAAGTCTGGTAAAAGAAATTTCAAGTGTTACCATAATATTAATTTGGGCAATATTATCCAGCAATGTGAGATGTCTTAGGTATTAAATCATCGCATATGTATAAAGTCGACTGTAGGCTCCAAGGCCCTTCCAACTAGAATACACAATAGTCAATTATAAGCCCGAAGGCTCTTCCAGTCTGACTATACCAAAGTCAACTTTAAGCCTGGAAGCTCTTCCACTCTGACTATACAACTCTACATCACTAGCGTATACAATTAAGAAGAAATACCTAAACCACTTAATACCTCTTTAATGGGAATTTGGCAGAATCTAATCATTAAGACCTATAAAATAGGCAGGTGCTTGTCATTTAAGACTAACCCCAAGCCAGGTCCTAACATGATTCTTCGTTACTGACATCGTAAGAAATCCTATTAGGTCACTTAATACTTAACCTAAGAAAGAGGCGGATTGTACCATAGCCACTTAATACATCTAACCCCAAGCGGACCCTATCAAAGGATTTCAGCTACGTATATAAAATACAAATTATGACCCATAACTCACTCGTGGCATCTCACATTAGTCTGACTATTCGTAGGTATTGGTTGCCAAATTAACTGGATTGGTTTACCCTATATAATTGGAACTAACCTCGTGTCAACCATGATTATTTATTATAGACGGTGTTTCACATTAGTCTGCAAAGCCACACTGCTGGTAGCCAAGTTTAACTGGACAGACTTCCTTGTAGCTTTGGACTAACCTATCATCCCTATAACTTAGTCAAAATTTATATGTATATCCATTATATACATATATAAATCATCCTATATGAATAATAATTAAGGTCATATAAGGTACTCCTTATTACGCCCCTAATTAGGGATTAATACCTTAGTTTTCTCTAACTTCCTTCCTATAAATTAATATTACTTAACTACTCTAATAATACTAATTATCACATTCAATGTGCTATAATCAATACATGATAATCAATACTTACGTTATATTATATATATAGACATATATATATATATATGCACAGAATTTAGGGTCTAATCATTACGTTACAACAATTCGATAATAATTCACTTATAAAGTATTTTGAAATATCAAATCTACAGTTCAAACAAGAACTGTTTTTACCATAGCCAAATAAAAAAGATTTTTACAAACATGAAATATCTACACCTTATTACATATTAATACATTAGAATCCCTTTTCTGTTTTAAAGAACAGATCTTCACAAATTAGATCACCTACATTCAATTCAACCTTTGTATACATCGTTTTGACATGAGAAAGGAGTTCCTTATTAATTTAAGTGATAGAAATAGGCGGTGCAGACTAAAAATAATTCAATTCATACTTTACACATCATTTCTAATTTATTTTCTTTTTAAACCCTTTAACACCCCAATTCAAAATAGGGAAAAATAGATTGAAAGAACCATAGATTATTTAATTCTAAATAATTAATTAGATTCTAATATATCAACAACAAAAACAATTATAATTCCATCATATACAAAGATTGATATTAACTTAGGGACATTCTAGGGTTCTATTGCTTTAGGATTTTGCATTTTTAGAATTTCCCAAGGCATATATTAGATCAAAGTAGGCACGACACAGATACTAGAATATGCAAAAGTGAAATTCCACTCACAGAAGATTCCTTTTATTTTTGGAATAGAACTGAATTAGGCTGCTCCTAAACCTTTGATAGATTTCCCCTTTTTAATTTTCACAAATAGATTATGCGTGCGTGTGTGTGTGTATAGTTCACAAATGAGAAGATGGAGAGAAGAAGGATTGAGAATTTAATTTGAAATAGAGATTAGAAATTGGAATTACTTACCCAAAGTTTACTGTTTTTTGAAACCTAGGAAAAATGATTTTGATAGAGTCTCGATGTTGCTATAGAATTTTGTTAGGACAAGTGGGGTGTTCTAGGGGTCAATTTATAAAGGTAGGAAGAAACAAGAACTATGGGATCAATTTAAAAAAACATGGACCGTTTGTCCGTGGCGTTTCTTCCCGGAAAAGGCTTGATCAGTCGACTGCTATACTAGGGGTGGTCAATTGCTGGTAGTCGACCGACCCTATTAAGGCGGTTGACTTGCCTTTTTGGCCTTCATTGTTTTGCTTCTTTCAGCTTTTCATTGATTTGTTACTTGTTTTAACCCTGATCAAATCACTGTTCGGTTTTAGTTCCCACTTAACATTTCTTCTAGCTTAAGTAAGCATTCCAATTTGAATTTCAAACTTTTGAAATTCTCCCAAAATTCCAATTTCAAACTTCTGAATTCTTTTTTAAATTATTTTAAAATCAAAACTTCAAACGTCCGTAACTTCTTCATTTGAACTCCATTTTCAAATATTATATATGAAAATTCATCAAAATATTGCCATGATGTAATGGTGCAATTTCTATGACCAAATTTTGATATTTTTATAAATTTCATATTTAGCCTTGTTTTTAATTATTAAATTTATGTGGTGTTACATTCCCCCCTAAAATGGATTTCATCCCAAATTCCATGGGTAGATAATGTAATGTGCACTGAAAATCATGTTATACAACCAATTTATTTATAGTAATCAAAATATCCATCTACTCAACCAAAAATGCAATATGATTGTGCATGCAAACATACTACAGGAGAGCTCAATCCTAGCGTGGATGCAAGGTCATGACATATAGTTATATATGCAAACATCCTAAATATATAATGTTCTATATGAATGCAAAGGTAAAATAAAATAAAATTGTGGCAACCATACCTTACCATCCAATCTAGCGACCACGATGCAATCAAATTATTAAATTTGGAGAGAAAAATTTACCAAAAAAAAAGCTCGGGGTTAGAAGCCTTCATATTTTCTTCGGATTTCTACATGCTTTCTGCCGAGTAAGAGCTCGGACCAACCTAATTTCCATGTTATGAAGCTTCGTAATACCATGTTCCACTATGCGTATGGTGACACAGGGTTAATCGACTACGTCTAAACATCTGTTAACTGATCAAGCTCCACCACAGTGGCAACGTCATGTAGACATTTTCTCAAATGGAAAACATGAAAGATGTCATGAACTCCCGTTAGCTTTGTCTGAAGCTCCACTCTATAAAAAAAATTTCCCACCCTCTCTAAATCATGAAAGGCCCAACAAACCTAGGCGCCAACTTCGCTGAAGTACCAAATCTCATAACCTTCCTAAGATGGGAAACCTTAATGAAAACCATGTCCCCAACAGCAAATTCTAATTCCTCCCTTCGCCTATAGCAGAGGACTTCTGACAATCCTATGTGGCTTTCATCCCCCGTTTAATCAATTCTACCCTCTCCAAGGTCTCATGGATCAAATCTAGTACAAGTATGATTTTGTCGGTAGTTTCCCACCAATAACTAGGTGACTTGCACGGCCTTCTGTATAAGGCTTCAAAGGGTGCCAATCCAATCTTTGCTTGATAACTATAATTGTATGCAAACTCCACCAAAGGCAAGTGCAGTTCCCAAGATCCTCCAAAATCCATAATGCAATCTCTCAACAAGTCTTCTAAGATTATGTTAACCCTTTCCGTTTATTCATTGATTTTAATGTGATAAGCAATGTTGAGTTTCAATGTTGCTCCTAAAGAAGATTGCAAACTTTCCTAAAATTCATTAGTGAACCTATCACTAACAAAACTTAATGGAATTCCATGAAGTCGCACCACTTCCTTAACATAATTTGGTGCAAAAAATGCTGCAGTACTATTACTTCTAACAAGAATAAACTGAGCACTCTTAGTGAGTCTATCCATTATAACCCAAATGGCTTCATTGCCTCTTTGACTTCTAGGCAACCCATCCATAAAGTCCACAGATATATGCTCCCACATCGGAGTCGGTACTTCTAATGACAATAACAACCGTTCGGGTTTCCCTTGCTCCGCCTTAATCCTTTGACATGTCGGACACTTAGAGACATACTATACTACCTTTATGTTCATTCCAAGCCAATAGAATATCATTTCCATATCTCTATACATTTTATCTCCTCCAAGGTGAACAGTCATCATAGAATGGTGACATTCTTCTAGAACTTCTTCTAACACGTGTTTCTTTATTGGGACACATAGAGACCCATCTCTTGCCAACCATCCCCTTTGGTCCAAAGCATATCTACCATCATGGGGAAACCATTAATGCCTAGTAAAGTTCACCTCTACTAAGCTTGTCGAAAATCTATATCAATATCGCATCCTCCTTCTGACCTAGTCTAATGTGATCCATTAATATCGGCTTTACTTCCATAACTACAAGATATTATAGCATTAAGAGTAGTATGCCTCCAATCGAGGGCATTTGCAACAACATTCCCTTTGCCAAGGGTATACTGAATTTCAGAGTCATATGATGCTATAAACTCCATCTATCTCGCCTAAGATTCAAGTCATTTTGGGAAAAAAGATACTTAAGAGATTTATGGATGGTGCACAACTCAAACTTCTCTCCCAAAAGATAGTACCACCACTCTTCAAAAAAAAACAATAACTGTTAATTTCAAGTCATGAGTAGGACACCTTTTCTCATGATCCTTCAATTGCCTACTGGCAAAAGCTACTACTTTCCCTTCTTGCATAAGGACAATTCCGAAACCCGTTCCGCATGCGTCGGTGTATACGGTGAAAGGTTTCGATCCATCTGGAATCATTGACAATGGTGCATTAGTCAACAACTTCTTTAAAGCCTCAAAAGAATTTGGATACTTCTCGTCCTATGAAAAAACAAAGTTCTTTTTAGTTAAGTGAGTTAAGGATATTGCTATCTTTGAGAAGTCTTTGAAGAACTTTCAATGATAACTAGCCAAACTAAGGAAACTCCTAACTTTTGTAGCATTCTTTGGCACCTTCCAGCCTTGAACAACTTCCATTAGCTGGATCAACAAATGATCCCTTTTCGAAAACAATATGACCTAAAAACCTTATCTCTCTTCGCTAGAAATAACATTTAGAGAAATTTTGTTTTAGTTGGTGACTTCACAAAGTCTCTAATACTTCCCTTGGCTACTTTTCATGCTCACTTTTCGTCTTGGAGTATATGAGAACATCATCCACAAATACCACAGCAAACTTGTTCAATTGTCCCCTAAAAACTCTACTAATTATATCTACAAAGTATACGAGGCAATTGGTCAAAACAAATAGGCTCACTTCCCATTCAAACACTCCATCTGGTGTGTGAGAAGCAGTCTTTGCTTTGTTGTCTTCAGCTACCTTCAACTGATGGAATCTAATGCCAAGTCCAATTGGGAAAAGACTTGGGTATTAATGAGCTGGTCAAACAATTAATCTATCCTCCGTAGAGAATACCTATTCTTTTTAGTCAATTTGTCAAGTGCTTGATAATCGATGCATAAACTTAATGAGCCATTTGCCTTGGAGGCAAAAACAACCATGCTTCCTACTCAGAAATGCATCGGCGTATGAATCCTTCCTTCAATAGTTTCGAAATCTGCTTATCCAATTCCTTCTTCTCCTTAGGAGCCATACGCCTTATTGGCAGTGCAACAAGTCCAGCATCCTTCTCCAAATCAATTTTTAACTCGATCTCCCTACAGAGTAGAAGACTGAAGACTTCTTCAAAAACGTTAGCAAAGTCTCTGAATACAGGTATAGATGAGAGTTCACTTTGTGACAAACTAGGAGAATATTGATTGTTCAACTCAACCGAGTTTTACGGTTAGCAATGAACATTGATATCTAGCCCTGAGTGACTCTTTAGTCGCACTATCCTTTCCTCACAATACAAAATAGCCCCATAGTAAGGTAGCCAATCCATCCCTAAGATGAGTCCATACCCCTCAAAGCCAATAACATACGCGTTGCATGTAAACTCAACAATACATATGTCCACAACTAGGTCTTTGCAAAATTAGGAAAGATATAGGGACCCCCAAAAAGGATTTGATACCGCTATTGGGTTGGTGACAACTTGGGCTTTCAAGTTCAAGGATCTAACTATTCTTTCAGCTGTAAATGAGTGAGATGCTCTAGAATTAAACAAGGTATGAATAACATTCTTAGAAATAATAAGTGTACCTTCCAAAACAGCATGCCCTTTGTCCTTTGGAGGTGGCCTACTCGAGAAAGGAATGACCTTTATAGCTTACGGCTGCCTACTCTAACCCCTTTTAGCAAGTTTTGGGCAGTTATTCTGATAGTGCCCCCTCAAAGCAATTGAAGCACTTTCCCTTGAATTCTTCCCTCATTAAGCTAACTTAGAAATCCTTACTAATGCATCCCATTTTCCGGCACCTCTAATAAACAATCCCATCTTTTTCTCATCTTTGCCTCAGCCTTTTTATTTGCCCAAAATCCTTTCTTAGATCCTACTTTCTTTGGTGCTGGCTCAACCTTCTCTTCTTCTCTCTCCTAACCACTAGCAGTTTTTAGTCAGGCTATCTCAACAATCACTTTATAAGTAGCACCCATTGGAATCTGGGCTAAAAGCAACTCTCTCTATGGCGAATTTAGATCCTTGACAAATTTCATTGCTTTCTTCATTGGTGTGTCTATCAAACCCGTCCCAGACTTTGTTAACTCCATGAATTTGTTGATGTACTCTTTAAGAGTAGAACTCCCTTGATTCAACAGAATGAACCTCTCCAACTGCATACTAATCTCAGAGTTAGACATAAACCTTGACTCAAAGCGAGTCCTAATGTAACGATCGAGATTTTTCGTTGCCGAAAAATCGAACCGTTAGGGTTTTAGAAGAAGAAAGAGGTAGAAGAAGAAAGAAAAGAAAGAGAAGAGAAAACAGAAAAACAAGTAACAGAACGAGAAACAATAACAGAATCTCACAGTCGCAGCGGAACAACATATAATAGATAAATGAATATTCATTAAAACAAAAGAACTATACATTTTATACATTACATCACATTACATTACATCAATCAGAGTGTACGACAACAACAGCGGAAAGAAATACTATATACAATAGATAATAGACTACGCTATCTGGCTCGCCTCCAGATCTGCACAGCAACTCCCGAATCCAGAATAACCTGATAACCTAACTCTAGACTGCCCGTGTGGAAAATAGTGGGCACCCAGAGTTTAGGAAAGGAACAATAAACTCCAGGTCAGTCATGTGACTGGTGTGAGAACTCAAAACAGTTTATCTTTAAACAAGCAACAACAGAATTTAAATTTAACTTTCGAAATTCGAAATGCTTTTTGGAAAAATGAAACTACCATAAGGCCTCCCGCCACACACACAATGCAAACGCAGAATTGGAGGAGATTTCTCCTTATGATAGTCAAAGATGCTTACTACGCGAAAATCAAATCATTTTTGATATTATTACTAGTGCATAGTGTAGAAAACAATTTCGAAAGTACAATATAAATCCTAGCCAGCATAGACATTCCGAACTATGCCTACTATAGCTACCATCCAAACAGTGGTGACCACCATAAGTGAATGGCAGGTAATACAACCAAAACCGTACAAGGCGCGTATTGGAGGAATGGATTTCCAACAAATGGTCAGGCTAAGGAACTTCCTACTGCCACATGGGATCGCCTCTGGCGGGACGTCCCGAGAAACTAACGTTACGGTTAGATCTCTGCCAACACAAGGCCGGGTTACCTCTGTAACTAGGTAACTACTACACGAATATGTCATCCCCCGGTCCTTTGGGACCTTTATCCGAGCGCTCGATACCAACAACACCACACAGAAATAGATATAGTGTTTCCACATGAGTAAATATCTGGGCTCCATACCATGATACCACCCTTTACCAGAAGGAAATGACATACCCTAAAGGGCGCGACCCTCATAACCTTGCCGCATATTCCTGTTTCGACCATTTCCGGGGAGTGAGGTCCTGACGAAGTCTCGTCCACAAAGCTACGCTTTGTACAACAAAGCCATGCTTTGGGTCCACAGATGACCAAAGCAAGATCACACAGATAAATGATCAACAAATGATCCAATCCAAACGATCAACCAATGATCATCACACAGCAGCACTCAGCATGCCACATTACCAGATTGGGAAATATCGCTGATAACCTTCAACTACATAACCTCTGAGCTCGTACGTCTCAGAGAAGGGTGTTAAGCTAAGAGAATAAATTCTCCGCCACCAACAGAAATGTATTTGAAAGAAATCTGCTATATCTCTCAAAATGTAATGTCAGACACGTAACCATACAAGTCTGTTCCGGGTTCGAACAGAACCGAAGGCACTTCCAAAGAAGCCCTTGCAATCCGGGTATCCACAATCCCGATAAAATTTCCCATCACAAAGGAAATCTCCATATCGTAGCTAACGATGCGGAGACAATCGATAGGTCATCCTATCGTTTTCACAAATACCCGGTCTTCACACCGGTCTTCAAATGCTATCCATAACGACGTATCACATATTCGGAATGGGATATACGACACAAAGGTCCTCTCCCGGCTAAACCGAATAGCGAGCGCTTATTTTAAAAAAATAAGTGTGCATTCAATTCCAAACAAACACAATCAATACCATCCAAGGGTAAATATTGATAGTCGGTTATTTAACTATCAATAAAGATGCGCCACATCATCAGATTCCAAATAATTTTTCCAAAATTATTAAGTCCCAAAATATCTTTACAAGATATATATATATATATACACCATTTACAAATAATTGCCCCAGTTATTTGTTTTACCAAAACCACTTCACGATAAAATTTTCCACACTTAACCAATTGAAAAACCAATTTTCAATTTACCTTTACCATTTGAAAACCAATTTTCAAATTACATTAACCATTTGCAAACCAATTTCAAATCACCTTAACCATTTGAAAACTAATTTCAAATCACCTTAACCGTTTGAAAACTAATTTCAAATCACCTTAACCATATATACCTTTTGAAACAAATTTCAAACCACCAAATAAATCTTTACCGATTTATTTTACTTACGTTCCAAATTCGTAAATTATATTTTCACATTTAAGAATAAATCAACATTTATTTTTAAACAAATTTCCCTTCATATATATAAATTCCAAAGTGGATTTAAATTCCAAGCATCTACTAGCATACGATTCCCAAATCGATTTCAAGTTATTTGCTTTCAATTACCTTAAAGGTGAATTCACAAAAACCGTTCCATTTCATATTAGAAAACCATTCCCATGCTTATTTTAAAAATAAGTAATTCACAAATTTATTTATTTTCAACGATTTGAAAATATTCCATATACTTAAATCACAGTTAAGTATTTATTCCATTCTCTTTAAGAAAACATTCCTTTATTCACATTTATTTGGGTTAAAAACGAATGTTGCGTAAAACATCGTTACGACAACCCAAAAACACTAGTATATGGATTTGAAATAAAAATGGATACATAAATCCACTACTATTCAAAATATTCCCTTCTATTTCTCGAAATCGTCTATTTCAACAATCAATGTTGAAATCTATGATTTCGATACTTAATATATCTTAAAACGTCTTTAATTAGTTTTAAATTCCATTTAAAACGTTCTTTTCCAAAAACACGTTCATTTAATAAAATTATACATTCACCGTTCAAAAATAGTGAATACAACCCCTTTAACAAATTCCATATTCAATTTATCAAATTCGATGAATTTCAAATTTATAAACATAGTTTATAAATTCCATTTCTATTATAAACCCCAATTTTATAAATTCCTTTATTAATCCGATGCAATTTACATAACCCAGTTTCATACCCAAAAGCCATATTGTAAGTTAAATACTTATAATATTATTTATTTACCAAATCGTTCCTTTGAACTTCACCAATTTAAAATCTTATCACTTACAAGATTTCTTTATGGTTTATAATAATTTCAACTAATGAAATCTTCATTTATTAACAATTTTTATAAAATTCCCCTTTTTAATGCCCAAATCCATTTTTATAAGTTAATAACTTATAAACTTAAAATTTTCCCATAACCATTCGTTTTATAAATTTCACATTTATTAATCTATAAATCCTAGTGAAATTCATGTTATACATCAACTTAACACTTTATAAATTTATTCTATAACTTCAATAATTTTTATTTAAAAACATCCATTTATAAAATCCTTTATATAAACCATTAATAATAACTCCCCAAAAACCAAATTTAACTATTTTATAAAAACCTATTATTGTTAAAAATTTCTTTTAAGTTATATTTTATAAAAATATAATTTTTTAAAACATAAAATTTTATCCATCTATTTATTTTAAAATTTAATCAATTCAAAATTTTTTAATAAACCATATTCTTTGAGAAATCACTTTTAAATCCCTTTTTAAATTCAAAAACCGTATTTTTTAAATTTTTAAAAATTTGAATCCGATGATGCAACAACATCGAATGGTCAATCATGGGAATAACATCATATATCAATGTGATTATCAACAATCAACATAATATTCATAAACAAATAAATATGTGAGGAATCCAGTTGGATCCCTCCAACCTGTTACCCTGCATCCACAGACGTTAGCACAATACCAATTCCACTTCAAGGTGGAATATCGCGGTATATGGGATTTTATAAATATTCCGCTTAATAACGGCGCAATAGGGTCTCATCCGCTATACGAGGCGGGAAATCAAATCCGATATATACATATGCCAATATATATATATCGCTATATATAGTATATATCCTACTATATCTACTAACACAATCAATCAGCAATCAACAATCAATATTAACTATTCAAAATTTTAAACAAAACCTTTCGATTGAGTGAGGAGTTCTCACCTTGATTTTATTTCCGGTTTCGGCGTTCGTTTCGAATAAAATTAAACGAACGTTTAATTTTACCCGAAATTCACACGAGCTCCAATCGACTCCAAATTAGCTTCATCGCGAAGTGCACAACCATACGATTCCAACGCATTTTGATTCGTCCAAATCGGACCTCGCACGAAAAAGTTATCGCAGTTTACAGTTTGAACAAATAAATAAAATTAAAATTTACATCTTCTATTTAAAATTTCCAAACCCTATCTCTGCCGTTCCTTTCCCCAGCTGAATCCTAGCCGCACGTGATTTCTTCCCCACGCGAGATAACCTCCCAGTATTTGAACGCACGCATAACCCATCACAAAACCAAACTAGGGTTTGATTTCACCACCTCCGCGCTTGAATCTATGACGATCAGGATGTGCCATTTTGAAGCCCCAAACCTCCACCACCTTCGGCCTTTGACCGGTCAAACTCGGTCTCCCATAGCTCTCGAAAAACGTGCGCAACCCCCCAGGGAACGCGGCCCCATAGTGCTTCGCATGTTACACCGTTTCCAATCTCGACCGTTGGATCGAAAGATCTCGGTGTGCTTGACATCTTTGTAGTTTGAAGTTTTTGCAAATGGCTATCGGATCGAAAGATAATTGAAGGGGAAGTTGGGACATTTCTGGTCGTCGAAGTAATTAGGGCCGGCCATGGTTCTCTAAGCCCTAGTTTATTATTTTTTTATTTTTATTTTGTGATAAAAGTTGCCTATTTATAGAATTTCCTCAATTTAACTACGCATGCAAACGAACTCCGATTTACGCGATCCGACAGGCGATCCTAAGGTTTTTCCGCATTCCGGACACAATGGAATAGGTTTCGGTAGCTAATTCCATCGTATGTGTGAGTTATGGCAATAAACGCTCAATTTAAATTTAAACCGATTTAAACGATTTTCAGGCGTTTTGGCTTGTACCGGACAAACGGCAAATCCAATCGACTTGAAATTTGAAATCTTGCAATAATATCACATTACGGATCCGATGAAACTGGTTTCGTCGAAATCCGAGACCGTTTGAAAAATGGCTATTTTTCAGTCGATAATTAAATATTAAAATATTCAATTTTTACAAATTACTCCAAATTCAGTTTTACAAGTTCTAAAATATTTCTATAACTTTAATATGATATAACAAAATTTTCCAAACCATTTTCAATCATATTTAACCCAATATTTAATTATTTCTGGAATTTCACTATTAAATAAATCGATTTAATTGCAAAATTAAATCCAAAATTCAAAATAAAATTTATTCGACTCCAAAAATTCCACTTATTAATATTTAAAATTAATTAAATACTCAAATTCAAATTATTAAAAATTCTGGGTCGTTACAATCTTCCCCCCTTAAAAGAATTTCGTCCTCGAAATTGCAAGTTAAGGAGAATAATTCATAATCCGTTTATTATTTTTCCAAAACTAATAGTTTTATCAACTTCTAACACCAATCTTATTATTAAAGATTTACTATCATTTCAATTAGCTTTCCAACTTCAATTATAGGTTTCAAACAACATTGTTTACTCAACAATTCAAATTTAAATTTAAATTCAAATTTCAAACTTTCCAAAATTTCTCAAAATTTTACTAACTCCCTAAATTTTCGAAAAATTTCGCCAGAGTCTCCTTTGCGCGGCTAGATCGGTACGACTACAAAATGGCACTACGGCCCCTCAGAATCAAAAGAAAAGAGAAAGCCAAGTGGCTGGAGAAGGAAATCATCAAATCTCATATAAAAATTGAAATACGTACCTTTTTTCGAGCGATTCAATTTTTTTTTTTTTACTTTGAAATCAAAATCCCAATTCCTTTATAACCTGTATATCCTGCTAGCATAATATCCAATTATAATATTCAAACCAATTTGCCAATTCAATTATAAAATTTCCAATACATGCTTCTTATACCACTTTTAGCTTACTATTAAAGTTGCATATTCATTTTCATTCAACTTTGCATTTCAATTTTCATTTGAATTCAATTACATAGCTTTCAAATTTTACTAATTCAATTTCATTAACACTTAATGAATTTACATACAACCAACCAACAAGCAATAACGACCAATGTACATCCAATACAACCAAATTTTATCCATTTTACTTACATTCAATTTGGTTCAACTGTTTTAATTCCAATTGGTTTAGCATTCAATTGATTTTCAAATGAATTTACACTTGCATGCATCATTTCATATCAACTTATTCATATTCTATTGATTAACATTCAATCCATTCTTTAACTCAATTGCTAGTTCTTTTTTTACAAATAAAATTGAATTTCATTTATATAACTTAAGTTCATATCTTTAACAATTTAATTTACTCACTTTATTCATTTATTTTGATATTAACATCAATTCTTTCAATATTACTTAACTTGCATTCCATTTCAACTTTATTTACATCATTTAATTCACTTGATTATTTAACTTTGATACAAAGATCAATTTTTTTATTCAACTTCACTTAAGTTATTCCATTTAAACATCATTTGTTAATTAAACTTAAGTTTTACTTATCAATTCAATTCGGATTTTAAATCCCAAAGTAAATCCTATTTAACTTTTACTTAAGTCAAATTCATATCAATATTCAAATTCATATTCCATTTTACTTAACTTAATTGTTTAACCACTTCAACAACTGGTTTCACTTACACTTTCCCATTTAATAAGTTATAAAACTTATTATTCAACTTCTAACTTATATTATAAGTTCAAAACCTTTTTCACTTATATTTATCAATTTCAAATTGAATTTTAATTTCAAATTGATTTATTACAACAAAACTTCAATTTTTAAATTCATTATTGTAGCAAATCCATCACATAGAAACTCGAAAATGATACTGATGATGCTGCAGTCATCACCCTTATTATTTCCCAGTGACAATAGTGAAATCAATGCTAAATATTCTTTCAAAAATTTTCTTTATATTCATAAATCACTTTTATAACCCTTTTACTTATATAATTTTACTTCTTATATACATACATGATTATCTTACAATTGTAAATCATTATTAATTATAATTTCATCTTATGATTCATTGGTTTATACCATTATTCTTTTACAATAGTTGCTTTTATTAGCTTATTCAAACAACTTTTAATTATTTTATATATATATCATTTACAACAATCAAGCAATCAATTATATACACACCTCAATAATTCCTGAAAAATTATTTTCTTTTTATATATAAAATATAATCGAGGTAAAATTATTTCATTTACCCAATTTAAAACAATATTGTGTCGAATTGTTCTATTCAAGTGTTTAGGAACCCCTTCGATTCAGTTTTCGAGGCTGCGCCGACGAAGGTTCATATACCACTCAATAAACCAATCATCACAATATAAAACAATTTTATATTCACTAACAAATACGCACTCATATCTATTATTACACTCACACTCATTCTAGAGTACTGCTGACTCTATCTCTAATGAGTAATACCCAACAGAGCAGGTTGTCGCTTAACCATATGCTCTGATACCAAATGTAACGATCGAGATTTTTCGTTGCCGAAAAATCGAACCGTTAGGGTTTTAGAAGAAGAAAGAGGTAGAAGAAGAAAGAAAAGAAAGAGAAGAGAAAACAGAAAAACAAGTAACAGAACGAGAAACAATAACAGAATCTCACAGTCGCAGCGGAACAACATATAATAGATAAATGAATATTCATTAAAACAAAAGAACTATACATTTTATACATTACATCACATTACATTACATCAATCAGAGTGTACGACAACAACAGCGGAAAGAAATACTATATACAATAGATAATAGACTACGCTATCTGGCTCGCCTCCAGATCTGCACAGCAACTCCCGAATCCAGAATAACCTGATAACCTAACTCTAGACTGCCCGTGTGGAAAATAGTGGGCACCCAGAGTTTAGGAAAGGAACAATAAACTCCAGGTCAGTCATGTGACTGGTGTGAGAACTCAAAACAGTTTATCTTTAAACAAGCAACAACAGAATTTAAATTTAACTTTCGAAATTCGAAATGCTTTTTGGAAAAATGAAACTACCATAAGGCCTCCCGCCACACACACAATGCAAACGCAGAATTGGAGGAGATTTCTCCTTATGATAGTCAAAGATGCTTACTACGCGAAAATCAAATCATTTTTGATATTATTACTAGTGCATAGTGTAGAAAACAATTTCGAAAGTACAATATAAATCCTAGCCAGCATAGACATTCCGAACTATGCCTACTATAGCTACCATCCAAACAGTGGTGACCACCATAAGTGAATGGCAGGTAATACAACCAAAACCGTACAAGGCGCGTATTGGAGGAATGGATTTCCAACAAATGGTCAGGCTAAGGAACTTCCTACTGCCACATGGGATCGCCTCTGGCGGGACGTCCCGAGAAACTAACGTTACGGTTAGATCTCTGCCAACACAAGGCCGGGTTACCTCTGTAACTAGGTAACTACTACACGAATATGTCATCCCCCGGTCCTTTGGGACCTTTATCCGAGCGCTCGATACCAACAACACCACACAGAAATAGATATAGTGTTTCCACATGAGTAAATATCTGGGCTCCATACCATGATACCACCCTTTACCAGAAGGAAATGACATACCCTAAAGGGCGCGACCCTCATAACCTTGCCGCATATTCCTGTTTCGACCATTTCCGGGGAGTGAGGTCCTGACGAAGTCTCGTCCACAAAGCTACGCTTTGTACAACAAAGCCATGCTTTGGGTCCACAGATGACCAAAGCAAGATCACACAGATAAATGATCAACAAATGATCCAATCCAAACGATCAACCAATGATCATCACACAGCAGCACTCAGCATGCCACATTACCAGATTGGGAAATATCGCTGATAACCTTCAACTACATAACCTCTGAGCTCGTACGTCTCAGAGAAGGGTGTTAAGCTAAGAGAATAAATTCTCCGCCACCAACAGAAATGTATTTGAAAGAAATCTGCTATATCTCTCAAAATGTAATGTCAGACACGTAACCATACAAGTCTGTTCCGGGTTCGAACAGAACCGAAGGCACTTCCAAAGAAGCCCTTGCAATCCGGGTATCCACAATCCCGATAAAATTTCCCATCACAAAGGAAATCTCCATATCGTAGCTAACGATGCGGAGACAATCGATAGGTCATCCTATCGTTTTCACAAATACCCGGTCTTCACACCGGTCTTCAAATGCTATCCATAACGACGTATCACATATTCGGAATGGGATATACGACACAAAGGTCCTCTCCCGGCTAAACCGAATAGCGAGCGCTTATTTTAAAAAAATAAGTGTGCATTCAATTCCAAACAAACACAATCAATACCATCCAAGGGTAAATATTGATAGTCGGTTATTTAACTATCAATAAAGATGCGCCACATCATCAGATTCCAAATAATTTTTCCAAAATTATTAAGTCCCAAAATATCTTTACAAGATATATATATATATATACACCATTTACAAATAATTGCCCCAGTTATTTGTTTTACCAAAACCACTTCACGATAAAATTTTCCACACTTAACCAATTGAAAAACCAATTTTCAATTTACCTTTACCATTTGAAAACCAATTTTCAAATTACATTAACCATTTGCAAACCAATTTCAAATCACCTTAACCATTTGAAAACTAATTTCAAATCACCTTAACCGTTTGAAAACTAATTTCAAATCACCTTAACCATATATACCTTTTGAAACAAATTTCAAACCACCAAATAAATCTTTACCGATTTATTTTACTTACGTTCCAAATTCGTAAATTATATTTTCACATTTAAGAATAAATCAACATTTATTTTTAAACAAATTTCCCTTCATATATATAAATTCCAAAGTGGATTTAAATTCCAAGCATCTACTAGCATACGATTCCCAAATCGATTTCAAGTTATTTGCTTTCAATTACCTTAAAGGTGAATTCACAAAAACCGTTCCATTTCATATTAGAAAACCATTCCCATGCTTATTTTAAAAATAAGTAATTCACAAATTTATTTATTTTCAACGATTTGAAAATATTCCATATACTTAAATCACAGTTAAGTATTTATTCCATTCTCTTTAAGAAAACATTCCTTTATTCACATTTATTTGGGTTAAAAACGAATGTTGCGTAAAACATCGTTACGACAACCCAAAAACACTAGTATATGGATTTGAAATAAAAATGGATACATAAATCCACTACTATTCAAAATATTCCCTTCTATTTCTCGAAATCGTCTATTTCAACAATCAATGTTGAAATCTATGATTTCGATACTTAATATATCTTAAAACGTCTTTAATTAGTTTTAAATTCCATTTAAAACGTTCTTTTCCAAAAACACGTTCATTTAATAAAATTATACATTCACCGTTCAAAAATAGTGAATACAACCCCTTTAACAAATTCCATATTCAATTTATCAAATTCGATGAATTTCAAATTTATAAACATAGTTTATAAATTCCATTTCTATTATAAACCCCAATTTTATAAATTCCTTTATTAATCCGATGCAATTTACATAACCCAGTTTCATACCCAAAAGCCATATTGTAAGTTAAATACTTATAATATTATTTATTTACCAAATCGTTCCTTTGAACTTCACCAATTTAAAATCTTATCACTTACAAGATTTCTTTATGGTTTATAATAATTTCAACTAATGAAATCTTCATTTATTAACAATTTTTATAAAATTCCCCTTTTTAATGCCCAAATCCATTTTTATAAGTTAATAACTTATAAACTTAAAATTTTCCCATAACCATTCGTTTTATAAATTTCACATTTATTAATCTATAAATCCTAGTGAAATTCATGTTATACATCAACTTAACACTTTATAAATTTATTCTATAACTTCAATAATTTTTATTTAAAAACATCCATTTATAAAATCCTTTATATAAACCATTAATAATAACTCCCCAAAAACCAAATTTAACTATTTTATAAAAACCTATTATTGTTAAAAATTTCTTTTAAGTTATATTTTATAAAAATATAATTTTTTAAAACATAAAATTTTATCCATCTATTTATTTTAAAATTTAATCAATTCAAAATTTTTTAATAAACCATATTCTTTGAGAAATCACTTTTAAATCCCTTTTTAAATTCAAAAACCGTATTTTTTAAATTTTTAAAAATTTGAATCCGATGATGCAACAACATCGAATGGTCAATCATGGGAATAACATCATATATCAATGTGATTATCAACAATCAACATAATATTCATAAACAAATAAATATGTGAGGAATCCAGTTGGATCCCTCCAACCTGTTACCCTGCATCCACAGACGTTAGCACAATACCAATTCCACTTCAAGGTGGAATATCGCGGTATATGGGATTTTATAAATATTCCGCTTAATAACGGCGCAATAGGGTCTCATCCGCTATACGAGGCGGGAAATCAAATCCGATATATACATATGCCAATATATATATATCGCTATATATAGTATATATCCTACTATATCTACTAACACAATCAATCAGCAATCAACAATCAATATTAACTATTCAAAATTTTAAACAAAACCTTTCGATTGAGTGAGGAGTTCTCACCTTGATTTTATTTCCGGTTTCGGCGTTCGTTTCGAATAAAATTAAACGAACGTTTAATTTTACCCGAAATTCACACGAGCTCCAATCGACTCCAAATTAGCTTCATCGCGAAGTGCACAACCATACGATTCCAACGCATTTTGATTCGTCCAAATCGGACCTCGCACGAAAAAGTTATCGCAGTTTACAGTTTGAACAAATAAATAAAATTAAAATTTACATCTTCTATTTAAAATTTCCAAACCCTATCTCTGCCGTTCCTTTCCCCAGCTGAATCCTAGCCGCACGTGATTTCTTCCCCACGCGAGATAACCTCCCAGTATTTGAACGCACGCATAACCCATCACAAAACCAAACTAGGGTTTGATTTCACCACCTCCGCGCTTGAATCTATGACGATCAGGATGTGCCATTTTGAAGCCCCAAACCTCCACCACCTTCGGCCTTTGACCGGTCAAACTCGGTCTCCCATAGCTCTCGAAAAACGTGCGCAACCCCCCAGGGAACGCGGCCCCATAGTGCTTCGCATGTTACACCGTTTCCAATCTCGACCGTTGGATCGAAAGATCTCGGTGTGCTTGACATCTTTGTAGTTTGAAGTTTTTGCAAATGGCTATCGGATCGAAAGATAATTGAAGGGGAAGTTGGGACATTTCTGGTCGTCGAAGTAATTAGGGCCGGCCATGGTTCTCTAAGCCCTAGTTTATTATTTTTTTATTTTTATTTTGTGATAAAAGTTGCCTATTTATAGAATTTCCTCAATTTAACTACGCATGCAAACGAACTCCGATTTACGCGATCCGACAGGCGATCCTAAGGTTTTTCCGCATTCCGGACACAATGGAATAGGTTTCGGTAGCTAATTCCATCGTATGTGTGAGTTATGGCAATAAACGCTCAATTTAAATTTAAACCGATTTAAACGATTTTCAGGCGTTTTGGCTTGTACCGGACAAACGGCAAATCCAATCGACTTGAAATTTGAAATCTTGCAATAATATCACATTACGGATCCGATGAAACTGGTTTCGTCGAAATCCGAGACCGTTTGAAAAATGGCTATTTTTCAGTCGATAATTAAATATTAAAATATTCAATTTTTACAAATTACTCCAAATTCAGTTTTACAAGTTCTAAAATATTTCTATAACTTTAATATGATATAACAAAATTTTCCAAACCATTTTCAATCATATTTAACCCAATATTTAATTATTTCTGGAATTTCACTATTAAATAAATCGATTTAATTGCAAAATTAAATCCAAAATTCAAAATAAAATTTATTCGACTCCAAAAATTCCACTTATTAATATTTAAAATTAATTAAATACTCAAATTCAAATTATTAAAAATTCTGGGTCGTTACACCTAAACTCATTCCATAAAATCTCCTCTTTAGCATTTTTCTACCATAACAGTAATCCACCAAACTAATGCTTCCTTCTTCAGAAGCTAAGCAGCAACCCTCCTTTTGATGTGATCTTCCCACCTAATCTCTCGATATATGCGGTCACAGTCACTAATCCATGCCTTGGTCTCCAGCAAATCCTTAGTTTTGGTGTATGCACGCCCGCCCATATTTTAGTAGTCCCTCATAATTCGGGGTAGTCAAAAGGACAAGGTGTTGCCTATATAGGTAGTGCTGTAAGGGCAGCTTCCTTTGGAATTAGAAACTCTCCCACATACCTCAAATATTGTTTAAACCACTCAAGCATGCATCAGATGTTAGGCATTCCTTAAGGAGATGAGTTCCTAGCTTTAGTGTTTTTAGCCATACCTACCATCTATAGGTTTTTAAAACTTATTTAGTAAAAATTTCCTAAGATATATTAATTGCAGAAAGGAAAAAATTTCTTAGTGTGGTTGCATATGTTCTTTAAAGTCTATGTGTGTGTGTATATAATAGGGGTTTTTGAAAAATATTTTCAAATATAACAGGCACGCTCTCATACATATACTTATTTCCTTTTTGATCGAGCAACCTAAGCTCTGATACAAGCTGTAACAACCAGCCCCAAAGCAAACCTAAATCCCGATCCAGAAAAGGCCCATCGGAACTTAGGGTCATTCCATGACTTGTTGTTGTTTAGTGAACAATTTAAAATATTACACATTACACAGAACTATCTACCTAACTTTCAGAATCTTAAAGTGGCATAGATAAAATATAATAGTAAAACAGGTACCCAATAATAAAAGATATTTTAGAAACATAGAAACATTGTCATAAAGTCTTAAAATATCCCAACATAATCATCTCAGTATATATGTCTCAAACTGAAAATAGAAATAGAAACAACATAGTTTCAAAGTCTAAGTAGATGAAAGAAAATGGCATAAGAAAATAATAGCAGATAATCACTACTACAACGCTCAACCTTCCCACCTTTGCCTCTTAAGAACATCCTTCGTCCTTAACCTGTTTGTTGAAATGAGGAGGGAGTTAGGACAAAAAGTCTAGTGAAAGAAATTTCAAGTTTGACCATAATAGTAGCCTGGGTAGTATTATTTGAAAACGCAATATGTCTTACGTATTAAAATCATCGTATATGTATAAAGTCAACTATAGGCCCGAAGGGCCTTCCAGCCTGACTACACAAATGTCAACACTAAGCCCGAAAGTTCTTCATATCTGACTATAACAAAGTCAACTATAAGCCCAAAAGCTCTTCCAGTCTGACTATAAAACTCTAAATAACTAGTGTATATGATGTAAGAGGATATACCTAGACACTTAATGCCTTTTTAATGGGAATTAAGCAGACTCTGTTATCATTTAAGACCTATAAAATAGGCAGATCCCTATTGTTTAACACCTAACCCCAAGATGGGTCCCAACATGGTTCTTCCTTACATTGTAAGATTCCTATTAGGTCACTTAATACTTCACCTAAGTAAGAGGCAGACCCTACTATAGCCACTTAATATCTCTAAACTGAAGTGGATCCCTCCTAAAGATTTCACCTATCGTATCCAAAACGTAATTTATGACCTATAACCCACTCGTGATGTTTCACATTAGTCCGACTATTCATAGGTACTATAGCCAGATTAAATCGGCAGGTTTGTGCTACATAATTGGGGCTAACCTCATGTCCAATGTGGTTATTTATTATAGGCGATGTCTCACTTTAGTCCACAAAACCACACCGCTGGTTGTCAGATTCAACTGGGAAAATTTCCATATAGCTTTGGATTAACCTTACATCCTTATAACTTATTCATAACCTATATGTATATCCATTATATACATATATCATCCTATACGAATAATAATTGAGGCCATATAAGGTATCTCCTTAATAAGCCCTTAATTAGAGATTAATTACCTAATTTGCTCTAACTTCCTTCTTACAAATTAATATTACTTAACTATTCTAATAATACTAAATATCACGTTTAATATGCTATAATCAATACGTTATATATATAATCATTATGTTACAAAATTCGATAATAATTAATTTATAAGGAAGTTTGAAATATCAATCTCATACAAATCTGCAATTCCAACAAGAACTGCTACTATCGTAGTGAAATAAAATAGATTTGTACAAACGTGGAATATCTACAACTTGTTTCATATTAACAAAATAGAATCCCTTTTTTGTTTTAGAGAACATATCTTCACAAGCTAGATCGCCTATATTCAATTCAACCTTTGTACACATTGGTTTGAGGTGAAAAAACGGTTCTTTATTTATTCAAGTGATAGAAATAGGTGGTGCAAACTACAAACAATTCAATTCACACTTTACACAGCATCTCTAATTTATTTTCATTTTGAAATCTTTAACGCTCTAATTAAAAAGAGAGAAAAATAGATTGAATGGAGCATAGATTATCTAATTCTAAATAATCAATTAGATTTTAATATATTAACACCAAAAACAAATATAATTCCAACATATACAAAGATTGATATTCACTTAGAGAAATTATAGGGTTTCGTTGTCTTTGGATTTTGGGTTTTCAGAATTTCCTAGGCATATATCAGATCCAAATAGGTATAGTACAAATACTAGAATAGGAAAACGTGAACTTTCACTCATAGAAGATTCCTTTGTCTTAAGATTAGATCAAAATTAAACTGCTCTTAAACCTCTGAAAGATCTCCCCCTTTTTAATATTCACAAATAGATTGTGTGTATATAGAGATTAGATTTCAAAAATCAGATGTTAGATAGAAGAAGGGTTGATAATTTAATATGAAATAGAGATTAGAAATTATAATTACTTACATGACGTTTTCTATTTTCTGAAACCCTTGGAGAAATGATTTAGATAGAGTCTTAGTGTTGCTATAGAATTTTGTGAGGAAAAGTAAGGCGTCAAGGGGTCTATAGAGGTAGGATGAAAGAAATAGTTGAATCAATTTGAAACAAATCTAGGCCATTTGGCCAGGGCATTTTTGGCCTTAATTGGCTGGACCAATCGACCGTTATACTAGGGGCGGTCGACCGGCCCTATTCATCTTGCTTCGTTTTTTTCTTTCCCCTTTTCTTTGATTTATTACTCGTTTTAACCCTAATCAAATCACCGTTAAGTTTTAATTCCCACCTAACGTTGATTCAAACTTAAGTAAACATTCTAATTCAAATTTCAAACTTTTCAAATTCTCCCAAAACTCAAATTTTAAATTTTAAATTCATTTTAAATTATTTTAAACTTAAAACTTCAAATGTCTGTAACTTCTTCATTTGAACTCCGTTTTCAGCATATTATATATGAAAATTCATTAGAAAATCACCATGGACGCAATAGTGCAACTTTCTTGACCAAATTCAAACATTCAAAAAATTCTATGTTTAGCCTCATATTTTATTATTAAACTTCTTATTAAATTTATAGGGTGTTACAGGTTAAGCTAGATGTGGTAAGTCCTTGGCAATAGGTAGAATTTACTACAATAAAAATACCCTATTACAACGCCCTTTTTACAATGGGCATTGGATGCCCGTTGTAATAGAGAGCTATTACAACGGTCCATACAGGCTCATTGTAGTAGATGCCCTATACAATGCCCTTTTTACAATGGGCAATGACTGCCCTTGCTAATAGAATTCTATTACAACGGTCTTTTCATGCCCTTTGTAGTAGATGCTAATTTTACAACGTTTACAAAATGCCCATTGTAATAGATGACAATTTTACAACGGTCACAAATTGCCCGTTGTAAGAGGTGCTAATTTTACAATGCTCATAACACTCATTGTAATAGGTGCCAATTTTAGAACGAGCTTAAAATACCCATTGTAATAGATGCCAATTTTACAGCGGTCATAAAATGCCTGTTTTAACCGATGTCAATTTTACAACGATCATAAAATGTCCGTTGTAATAAATGTCTATTGCTAATTTTCAATAATCAATAATTAATAATTACAATGCTTACTTAAAATTAATATTTATTAATAATTAATAATTAATCATTAATAATATTATATTAATCGTATGTTACTAATTACTAATTATAATATTATATTACTAACTAATCATTAATAATATTATATAATTTATTAATATCTAATAATTAATCATTAATAATATTATATTAATCATTTATAACTTATGGTAATTAATGATTATTAATAAATAATCACTAATTACTAATTATTATATATAATCAGTATTCCAATAGGCTTAATTTTACTTATTAGTAAGTAATATCGAGTAATTAATATTAAATATATAACAATTTACAGTTTACAATTAATAATAAATATTAATAATTTATGATTTATTGTTTATTATAAACAGTGGTTTATAATTAATAATTTATAAACAAAAAATTATATTTAATAATTTATGTTTTATAATTAATAAATTACTATTATTAATTTTTTTAATACTAATTTAGAAATTATAATTGATAAAAAAATAAAATGTGTGGCGGTAAAACTTAAATTTTAAAGCCCACCATATGTTTACTTTCTTTCCCTCGCTACTAAAACTTTATTTTTCGGTAACCCTAAATCCAAAATCAAACGTTCCTTCCCAAGATCTGGAATCCCTAGATTCATCGACCTCTTCTCCATTCCAATCCAATACCGATGCAATATGTTACTCTAACCTGCTCATCATTTCAGGGACATCCTCACCGTCCTTCGCTCTTAACCCAACTACAAACCCAACCTCATCCTCCACTCCTAGCTAATCAAATCACTCCACAAAAACAATCATCTCGACGAGTTGGCCGATTTGACCGACCGATTGATGCAGGAGTTGGAGGAAAGGGGTGGGATTGGGAAAGAGGGTGGGCTGAGAGGGTCGGCGAGGTTGATGAAGAGCTTGGTAATGGCGGAGAGCGCGGATGGGGTGAGGAGGGTGTATGGGATGATAAAGATAGGGGGATGTGAGTTGGATGAGTATCTGTTTGGATTTGTTGTGAGGGGGCTAAGGAGGTTGGGTGATGAGAAAGGGGCAACAATTGTGGAGCGTGATTTTAAGATGTGGGATACAACCAGTGAGTTTTATCATTGTCATTGCTATCGTGTCTTGTCCAGGTATCTATCTCTTCCAAATCCAATATTGGTATGTATGTTTAGATGATGTCATTGAGTCTTAGGCATTTCTTGTTTTGTTTCACCTTGGAGTATGTAGGAATTAGGATAAGACAAAATGATTAGAAGCATTGAAACTTGAAAAGTCAGTTGTGTAGAATTGACATCAGGTGGAGAAAAAGGATGGTAAAAACTCCGAAATTTGTTGTGTCATCACTGTATACTCAGACATTTCACTTGAGAAAACATGTTACTTATCAAGTGATCATTAACGGTTAAAGTGTTTATATGTAGAAGTATGTATAGGCCTATGAGTTCTATCAATGTCATAACCATGTATGTTCCATCCAGGCATGTATGTTCAGATTACATTATTGATTTTTCTGGCAATCCTTGTTTTTGTTTCACATTAGAATAGGATATGCTAATGTATGTTTCATTTAGGTTTGCTTTCCTTGTAATGCCTGATATATTTGCAAATTAGCTTGGGAATGTGTTCAAATGACATTTCACTCAAGCAAATTACACACATGCACATCTCTTTATTACTTAAAATAAAAAACAGGAACCACCAATTGCCTACGTGTCTCTATTGTTTTCCAGCTTCGTAAAATAGCGATATACAGTTTACTTAATTTTTTAACTTGCTGTAAAAATAGCCGCCTTCATCTACTTCTTTTTAAAAAACTAATATCATTAGTTATTGACATTTAAAAAACTGTACACAAAAGCAGCACCATAAATATGAACACTATTTTCAAGAGCATAAAATCTTTTAAAATATTATTTTACTCGAAAATTGTCCAACAAAAGTCAAATACATTTTTAACAAAGTGGTGTGATTGACATAATTTATGAGCTTAGGCGGGTACAAAATATGATGAAATGGATAATTTTGGCAATTTTGTAACTGTGAGAAGGCAGAAGTAGTGCATGACTAGGTAGGTGTTATTCTGTCAGGGGTATGAAAACTAAGTTAGTAATATGTTTGACGGAAAGAATATTGTATGTCAAAAAATAAAATTAATTATTTGATTTACAGATTTAATGCAGTGTACAGCTCTAACTGAATACAAAATATGTTTTGAAAATAATGCATCGGTAGGAACTAAGTGCTCCTGTAAATGTTGTATACATGTGGTACGGAAAAATTTGATCAACGAGGTATGCTACAATAAAGTCAGTTATTTGTTTGCTCACTAATTTAAGGGCTTTTTGTCCAATTTGGATACCTTTAGTGCTACTTATTTTATTTTAAGATGAATTTTTCAATTATGGACTGTAAGTTGTTCATGTTATGAATGGTTTTCAATTAAAATCTTTCGCAGCCAGAGATTGTTCGAATCTGGTTAATTTGAGGTTGGTACGATTGGGTTGTTCGACTTGGAGTCGCGAAATCCGAGGCTGAGATTTTATTGGGAGGTTGTTCGTGTTTGTGGAATTGGGGAGGCTAAGAGTCTCAATTGATGGCGTGCTTTAGGCAATTCTGGGTGGAGGAATTTTTTGTTACAGTTCGAATGTTGGTTGGACTAGTTTGGGCGATGCGGTGAGATGGTATTCGTGGGTGATTCTTTTGGGGATTGTGGTTGTCTTCTTGTTGAAGTTGCGACAGTATCGTTTCTGGTTCGCGATGTTGATGGTCAGTGTGGGTTATGCTTTGGTGGTGTGGCAGTGAATGATTAAAGGGATGTTGATCTTAGGGGATGAAGAAATGTTGTGGATGTTTGGTTTTGGATCTATTACAAATATGCAAATTACAAGTAGTAAATGTGTGAAAGGGTAGGGGCAGTTGTGGGATGCTTTTGTAGTGATCCGAAAGGTTGAAGTGGTACTGACTGTAATGGATGATAAGAAGTGGTGGCTGTAGCACTTTGTTTAGTTAAGGAGGAACTGAAGTAAGTTGGTGCAGCAGCTTGTTTTGTTCGAGATGGAGTATGGATGTATGGATGTTATAGAGGTGGTGGAAATGCAAGGGTGCTGTTGAAGCAAGGTTGTGTTTGAGTTGCGTGACAGTAATGGAGAAGCAAGCAGTTTGAGTTTAGCTTGTTATAGTTGGTAGCTTGTTAACCGTCAAGGGAGTTTGTAGGCTGGAATTTTATGGTATTTGATTGCTGCAACCGCAGCATGAAGATAGGTTCAGTGCATAGTTGGGTCTAGTTTGGCACAGTATGGTTTGGGTTGGATGATGTGTAACGAAAAGTGGTAGACATTAATCAAGGTGGATGAACCGATGTGTTGATGTGGGGGACAGTGGGTTTAAGTTGGAGGTTGTGCTGTGACAAGGATGTTGATAGGGAGGCAGTGAAAGTTGTATCTATAGTGGTGGAGGAGGAGTTCTATCAGTGGGGGGAGATATAGTTAATGACAAGTTTGGCTGGTGGTTGATGGAGGAATGTTTCAGTTAGAGTGTGAAGTGGAAGGAAAATGTGGAGTTTTTTTGTGAGGCAATATGAACTGGTTCGTGGGTTTGGGCGTCGATAAAGGAGCTGCATGATGTTGTATGACAGTAGTTGGTCAGTGAGGAGGGAACAAGTGAAGGAGATCTGAAGAGGTAGTAGGTTGAAATGTCACTGTTGGTAGAAGAATGATGTGCACAGGGTTATGTTGAAATGTCACTGTTGAAATATAAAGTGCACAGGCAAATAGGCTTGTATGATAATGTCACTATTGAAATGTATGAGAAAAGTGAAAAATAAAGAAAATTGTAAACAGAGAGTAGTGAAGTGAATAATATTTGTTTTGAAGGAAAATGTGTTGTTTTATGATAATATTTATTACTCGTTAAATTATTCATTATTGGTATGGATATACTGCATGGATGTTGCTGTTGTTTTTTTAATTTGCATTTATTTTGCAACGGTCGAAGCATGTTGTTATACAACCCTTTTACAATGGTCAAAGCATTTTTTTATAAGATATTATAACAACGGTCCATGTATGTTGTCAAAAGGGATTTTGCAACGGTCAATACATGTTGTCAAAGATTCTATTGCAAGGGCCAATGACCGCTGTAAAAGTGTGTTGCAACGGTCCTTTATAACGTTTATTGCCCATTGTAAAATACAGTGGACCTATTACAACAAGGCCTAATACGAAGGGCACATGCCCGTTGCGAAACACATATTACAACGGGCATTGCACGTTGTAGAAAGGCTGTTTTCTTGTAGGAATATGCAAGAGACAGAAAGTCCTTTATACGTAAGGCAAGGGAAGGGAAGTCAAATATAGTATATGCAGGGTGATGGAGGTTCAAACCCTCCTTCTAGAGCCAAAATATTAATAAGTTTCTTTGTTAAACATGGAATGTGAAGAATAAGTGAAACTTGGTTTGGGATCAGTTATGAAGCCTAATGTCAATTTGTTGGATGTGTGCATGTTCAATGATGAAGTCAGAGTCATGTCAAATGAAGTCAATATCATGTCGTGTATATGTATAAGAATCCAACATAAGTCAAATGTCAAATCACTTTATTGATATGTTATGCAATAGTAGATTATACAAGCCCTTATTTGCAAAAAGGTCACAAAATTGCAATAGGCACTAACTTGCCCAAAATGATTTAAGGTTACAAATTTTAAAAATGTAAGAGAGAGAAGTGAATGATTCACCCCATTTACAATGCCATGGGGACCGTATTTATAGGAGTAGGAATTGGTGGCATGGCTGCTACATGGCACTTAGAATCCCTGACCTTCGACGTCATCAATAGCTTCGTTGTTGTTCGACATCTTCCTGGAAATGGATGGTTTACGATAACCTTTAAATGATGGTGATTTACTATTTTAATGAGGGCTGGTGATTTATGATATCAGTGTCGTATTGCAGCAATTTAAGGTTCCTATCATCCTGACTATGCGGCATCCACCTTTTATTGGTGGTTTATGATATTTCTTCATGTTGTTGGTATTCAACATCCATTGTTATGTTGATGAAGTGCGGCAACTAGCCTTATTAATCCTTTAGGAATCAATCCTCGTATAGATGATGTACAACCTTCTGTCTTTATTGATGATATGCGATATCCTCCATGAACATTGATGAACTTCGATATCCATACCACATCGATGACTTACGACATCCATTAAACCTGAGAGATTCATGCATCCTTCTCTTTATGGTTAACATTCGATATCCTCTTCTATATACTATTAATTTACGACATCATTGTTAACTATTGGATTTCGATATCCTTCCCTCTTTATGCCACTTGCATATGTTTTATAATGGTTGCTATTATAAAGGCTTCAACATCCAATCCTTTAAATGCCTTCCATTTCTTTTCGACATCTAGATTTCGTCATGCTTTATTCATAATTTCGACATCACTATTTGGGATAACAACTGCTTTCCATGGAGTTGCTTATCTATTCTTTGGGAAAAGCACTCCATGGCACCTGAGGTAGTACTTTGAGTACAAGAGGTTTTGGAGGACAAAAGTAAAGAGAACGGCTCTCCATTTCGTGACGTCAATTGAAACCACTCGGTACCAAGAGGTCCAATTTGCTCCATTGCCTTTGCAACTTCTTGAGTTCCTTCTTTTAGTCCTTCTAAACGTGTTTCCAAATTCACGAGTCACTTCGACTTTGTCTTGACATTCTAACTTTCGTTGAAAATCTACTTGGTTAAAACCCGGTTAACATCTGCCAACAAACAATAGCCTCCTCCCTCGTAGGCTCTTGTAAACCAGGAGGACCGGCTTAACCTTGCCTGCTCTTTGTTCAACTTCAGTTGTTAGTACATCGTCCCTTCTATCCTCTTATCGCTGACCGAGCCAACCAATTCCTAACAAGCTACTTCTCTTAGTAGCCCGCTTACATGTTAACCGGCGCGATGCTTCCTTTCCATGCCTGCCTGCTAGGTCTTTTAATGTCAATCACTTCGCTTCGGGGAAGCTTAGCTTGAATAGCTACAAGCTCCTGGCAGGGCTTTTCGTAGGTTGTTATGACATGAAAATTTCTCGAGCCTGATACAGTCCTGATCATGCTAATCTTTAAGCTTTGTTGGCAGGCTAAGACCGACCCGAGAAACCATTACTATTGTCAAGGGATCTAGATGCACCCCTCTTCTTCAGTCTACCATGTAAGGCCCGAGCCTTCAAGGACTAGCTCTTCATTGTTCAAGCTACTGTCAATCTAACCCTTACAACACAGGCATTCAATGTGCTTGGTTTGTTTCCTGCTTGTTAAATTTCCTTTCGAATTTTTTTCAATAAATTTTAACTATTTCATCTCCTTTTTACTGTAGTGAACCCTACCAAGACCGACTTAGGCACCCATATTTATGAGGACTACATCAACTAGATAAATATGACTAGTAGTAATGCTCGGAACCCAGCGGTGACTTTGACAGACTAGAACCTAAGCAAGGTTGGACTTTTCATCCCAAGGCATACTATGAGAGGTGGTGGAGCTATAGTTAGGGCTCTAGTCATGTGGCTAACTAGGCCTGTGAGGGTCATGATTAAAGAACCATTGGCAATAGAGCCAGAGGTGGACAAAGGTGATGAGGATGAGGTCACCGTGCCAGACCCGAGTCGAAACAAAGTGGGTGAAAAAGGTGTGTAGGAAACATATGACCTTGCCCTTTTGGAGGACATCGTGATTCTGGTCCATGATCTTATTATTGGTCGGTCTTCCAATTAGAATGGCACACTAAAGACGCCCGACGTGGAGAGGATAGGTGATTAGGTATAGGAGCTAGACACCCCAGCAAGCAAGGGCTCTTCCTTTGAGACCCGTCCTGCTCATGGATCCCCAACCTAGGTAACTCACACCGTCCTCCCCAACACACAAAACTTCGAAAAAGGCACAATCGAGTAGTAACAACATGGAGAGTCCCTTCTTTGTTTTAGGTAGAGGTGGCGGGGAAACCTATATGATGGAAAGGTTTTCTTTGCATCACTTTTTCTTTATTTTTTCATATTTTTGCTAATTTTCTCCCTTGTTTGTGTTTAGCAGTGGTTTGCTCAAACTTGGCCGAGATTTTTGACACTACTATAATATGGGGTATCCATTCACAGAGCCCTACTTTGCAACCTTACCCAAGCACCGGCTCATAAAAGCATTTGATGGACACCAGTGCCCAACGTAGATGACAACTGGTTCCCAACCGTCTCAAGGATTTTTGACATCTTCTCTTTTCATGGTCTCACACTACTGCAGCAGACTTCGGTGGAGGCAGCTCAACTTGAGTCCAAGATAAAGGAGGAGAGGTAGCGGTCAAAGAGGGCTTATGTCGTTGACCTGGAGGGTTTTAGGAGTGGATCGGCTATAAATTTTCCAGGGAAATGAAAGTTGTTAGGCCCTAACCTAGGGACTCCCAGTGTGAGGTTGTGGGGTTGGTTGTTCTAAGGATGCTTGAGAAGGAAGATAGGACCGACCTATAGATACTAGTTCACTTGTTGGCGTGAGTGGCCTCCAAGGCCTTGGCCAATAGATGTCGGCCCAGATTGAGCCACGAGACCCATTATTTAGAGGCCATGGTGGATTCCCGGCAGCAGACACCTATCTTGTAAGGATCCCCATAGTTAATAGTTTTCCTTTCCCAATTCCCTCTTTATTGCTTTTTACATTACATGGTGCTCATTGTGTAGACCATACAATAAGCCTTCGCATACATACAGGTCTGTAGGTCTTAAAGAAACAGGTGGAGGATAAAAGGACCACCCACTAGTAAGCATAGCGGTTAGTGGGAGAGCTTGAGAGGCGAGCTCTGCTTGCTAAGAAGAAGGCCGAGGAGTGTGAGAGGCAGGCCCTGGAGGCGGAAGGTGCTCGACACATAGTCGAGAAAGCTAGGAAGCTATAAGGAAAGGTGGTTGGGAAAGAGCTTGGGTAGGCACAGGCGAAACTAGAAGTGAGCCGCAAGGAGACGGACAAGATGAGGGAGAGGTTGTAGCATCACTTACAATGTGTAACCCAGCTTGAGTATGCAAAAAAGAAGGACACTGTAGGTAGGTTGTGGAACGATAGGCCAACCAAGATGTTGACGTTCATTTTTGCTAATAACTATCAAATTGCTTTAGCCAGAGCAGTAGAATAAGGTCCGTAACGATTTGGCGGTGGAGATAATGATGAATAGGAGAACTCCCTCGGTGATTTTAGCTACTGAGCAGATCGCCTCTTTGACAAGTGGGCTGAGCGAGCCAGCTGCCGACGATCCCGTGTGGTGGACAAGTAGTTACTTTTTGATGATGGCTTCCAAATCATTAGGCACCCCCAGCCTCTGTGAGCGGTAAAGTCGTAGGTCTTATTATGTTTTTGCTAGTGTATTGTTTGGGCGTGGCTCTTTGTTTGTAATGAAACATTTTGTTGAATACTATGAAATCTTTTCTTTATAATGAAATCTATCATTTTGTTTATTTGTTTGAATATTATTTGTTTGCCTTATACTTCTCTTCTAGTATTGTGCATGTATATAGACACACACATATGTTTATCTTCCGCACTTTCCTTTTATTTGTTCTTAAGCTGGGCGGCTTAGTCGTCTTCAGCGATGTTAAGTAAGTACTTTGACTTGGCCTTTTAAGCATAATATAACAAATAAGTAGACGTAAGGAAAACAAAGAGAACCCAAACTAAACAAAATTATCTTCAACTGAGGCATCCTACCCTTGGCTTTGCATGGCAAGTGTGAGTCGGTGATGGGGTGTCCTTTGGTGGTTGCCTAGTGCTCACGTGAAGGTACCTTTGTTGCATTTATGGCTGTCGAGTGGTATGACTTTGTTTAATTGGGTCGCATTAGGTGTTCATGTCGGACAGCGTACGGATGCGAGGTTTGGAATTACGATGAGGGTAATTCATCGCTATAGAACCAGTGCCTCGCATTATTGGGGAGATGGGCAGCATCATCTGTGAAAGAATCTGGATCACGACATAGGTGGTTACAACATTGGTTCATCGATGCCTCCGGCACAGAAAGGAGCATTGAGTGGCTCTTGCATCCTTATAGAGTAGGACTAGAGATGCCATGTTTGGGGTTACAACATGGGTATCCACACCATCATGGCACCCGCCCCCGTTAAAAGAATGAGCAGCATCATGGGTGAATGAATTGGGAACATTGTGTGACTAGTCACACCATTGGTTCATCGATTCTTCCGACGCGGGTGGGAACATTGAGTGGCTAATGCATCCGTGAAGTAGTTTTGGCATTCCCCAGTTGCAGAGGGGGCCTTTTTGGCCTTCCCTCTCCAAATAGCCATGGTTATGGAATTCCCCGGCAAGGAATGAGCATTGACTGGCTCATTTTAGCAAGGATAGCCTTGTTGATATTTGAATGAAGAATGTTCGAGAATGCTCAGTTAATATTCCATGCTTAGAACACTTATAAAAAAATTATTTTCTCTTATAATTGTGCAAAATCCCATAGTCTTATAACTGCAGATTATACAATTTCATACATAATACGTGCAAAGGCTCTCTAGATTCCAAGTGTGGGGCACATGGGTGCTATCGGGGTGTAAGAGGCGGTAGGCGATGTTGATGAGTGCGGTGCTGATCACTTACATGCCATCCCAGTTATCCCCAATACTCCTTCGGTTGAGGTTATAGCATTTGTAAAGACCTAATGCAGTATTAAATCTTTAACCTTGAATTGATGGAGCTTCACCCGTTCATTATAGTGCTTTGCTGTCTTTCTTTTTATGCCTCGGTGCGGAGCTCTACTTATGCTCTTCTTTCTTCTAAGATGTCAAGTCAACTTGAGCAGTTGTTTGTTTTGCTAGGGATTGTAAGTGAGGCACCTTGCAGATGGTATGTCTACCTCGATGGGTGGCACATCTTCATACCCGTAAGGTAGAGAGAATGGTGTGTGCTCGGTTGATGTGCAGCTTGAGTTGCCGTATGGCCAAAGCATAAGCGGTGGATCTTTAGCCTAGTTTTCTTTAGCTTTTGTAAGGCACTTCTTCAGCATTTCCCTGATGGTCTTGTTTATGCCTTAACCTTCCCGTTTGCTTTTGGGTGGGCGACCGAGGAGAAGAATTTTTCTATTCCATTACACACAAAGAATACTTAGAACAACCTGCTCTCGATTATGTGTTGTTTTATGTTATGATTTTCCTTGGGAGTCCGAAGCAGCAAAATATGTTCTTAATCACGAATTTCAAGACCATAGGCGTGGCGACCCTAGTGAGGGGATATGCTTCAACCCATTTTGTAAAGTAGTCGATGGTGACTATGGTAGGACTATAACGAACTTTGGCATTTAGGAGCTTATCAATTAGATCAATCCCCCAAATATCAAATGACTAGGAGACTTTATTGGAGTTAGGAGACTAGCGAAGCTCTGAGTTATTGGGATATAACTTACACCGGTCACACTTCGTAACATGATTCTCCTTGATCATGATGGGACAGTAATAGCCTTGGCTTGCAACCTTCTCTGCTAGGATTTCCCCTGGCATGTTCTCCGCAGATGCCTTCATGTAGTTCCTCCAATATGAGGTTGAATTCCTTGTTTGTCACATGTACCTAAAGGGGAGTTGATTACCCCTTCGACAAAGCATTTCGTCCAATATATGGGCAGCCCGCCACTTGTGAGTATTTTAATAACAAAGTATATAGGAATCAGATCAACTCCATTTATTGCCATGGTGGTTTCCCCGATTAGAATTACGGGGAAGCATGCACCTCCATTAGGACCCAAGGAATACTTTCCCCGGGATTTCTCATAGCCTTGGCTAGCTGAGCGGCCTAGGGGTTCTTCTCACAGGGATCTATTCCAGCATGAAGTCTGTGAAGGTATTGATAAGTTTCCTGGCTTCTATGTCATAGAGGGCCAAAGTTTTGTCCTTAACCTAGAAACGTTCTCCAATCTAGTTGACAACTAGTGAAGATTCGGTGAACACATGCAAAAAAATTATCTATGGTTCTCTAGCCATCTTGAGATCGGCAAGGACGACTTCATACTCGGCTTCGTTATTTTTGGCTTTGAAGTTTAGATGGACGGTGAAGCCTGGCTCTTTCCCTTTAGGTGCGATTTGGACCATGTCGACCCCAAAGCCTTTCTCATTAGATGCGCAGTCAACATGAAGCTACCATGTTGGCTGTAGCAACTTTCCTAGAAAAAGGCCTAAATCCCGACCCAAAGAATGCCCGTCGAAACATGGACGCAATCTAAAGCTAGCTGTGGGTTGGTAAAAAGAACAGTAAAAATCTATTCATTTAATCATTTAGAGCTCACAATGGAAGGAAAAAAATATAATAGCACAAATAGTACCATTTTATTTGTAATTTCAATAGTAACTACTACATACCGAGATTCATCATGTTCAAAATACATTGTCATCTTTAAATGGGTAAATCAGAAAATAGCATAAATAGATAAATTGTAACGACCCAGAATTTGACCACTTTAAAATATAATATTTAAAGTGATTTTAAATGAAAAATAAGTAAGGTTATATGATTCAAATAATATTAGATAGGATTTGGAAAGGAGAGTATACACAAAAATAGTAACATTTGCCTATATCGACAAAAGTGACAAAATGCTGATTTTAGAAAAGTAAGTTTCAATTGTTAAATAAATTATTTTAATTAATTTATGAGTGTTTATATTTTTAAATAGAATTATACAAATTTATTTTTAAATTTTGTTTGCATAAATAAATAGTTTAACTAAAATGTCAAAATGTGACCGTAAAACATTTTATCGAAAATCAACGTTTTGTCGATTAAAAGTTGTCGCAACGTCGCCGTACCTTCATTTTCTTATATAGGAACATATATTCAAATAGTACAGGTATTAATTAATTCACTAAACATGTTTACTTTTACTAAATAAAATTAGAAAACTTCTAGAAGTCATTAAGAAAAGTAAGTAAGAATTAACAAAAGTAAGTAAGAAAAGTCAAAAGTAAACATCAAATCAATATCACATTAAAGCCAACATAATTATTATTTTACTTAGCTTAATTCTTAAGGGATTAAGACATAAATTAAAGATGAGAAAGGTAATGTTAAGTATTGAAAAAGTAGAGATTGCTTTAGGTTGAAGTAAGGTTAGTTTGGTAATTTGGTAAGAGGTTATTTTGGTAAATTACCACTTTCTTTCTTTTTCTATAAATATCCACCTCCTTCTTCGCTTTCATTCAAAAAAATTCTTCTTATTTTATCAAGCTTCTTCATCTTATTCCTCTTCTTTGGCTTCCAAGCCATAGAAAAAATTAGAAATATATAATGTCAAAATATTTTCAAAATATTCAAAAGAAATCAATGTTCATTCTCTTCAAATCAAACTCCTCGTTTCTCCATATTTAACCTCTTCTTCTCACGGCCATATCTTCTTCAAAACCAAACCAAAATGAAAAATTATTTTTTTCAAATAATATATTTTTCTAGTGGCTACAAATTTCATGTTGACCACTGTTTTGTTATGAAGGCAATCGTGTCAAAAATCCGCGTCTTTCCAGCGCATTTTATGGCCCAGTTTTTAATCCAGAAAATAGGCCATTTTGTTTTAATCATAACTTGATCATAACATATCCAAATTATGAAATTCATTTTTTTCAAACCAAATGAAATTCCAGTGGCTACAACTTCGTTATTGATCATATTTTTTAGTTTTGAGTTTTCTATACCTGAAACTCAATTATTTAAAGTGCATTTTCGGGTATCATTTTTTATCAATCCAACAATACATCTTCTTCATTCTATCATATCTCCCTCAAAAATACTTGGATTAAATGATTCTTTTTTCAAATTCAAGAAAAAAGAATTTTCAACAACTTTTAGTTAACAAGTTTTTCAAATTCTAGAGTAAGAGAATCAAAAACAAGAGAGAAGATGACCTATTTTTTGGATCTAAATCTTGGGAATTCAAGTTCAAAGCTCTATCGCTTCTTCTCTATATTTTCAGCCAACCTCCATCTCAAGACTCGGCCAAAGCTATTGGAAGGGAGAGGGTGTTGTTTGATAGTGTTTAATGGAGTAGGAATTAATTAGTGAAGTGTTGGTTGATTAGAATGTTGGTAGAAAGTTAATCGCTTTGGTTTATGGTGAGAAACTCTATTTAGCATCTCTATTGATATATACATGTTTGATGTTGTGTTATGATTTCTATGGATGCTTATATATGTTTTTATCATCAAGTATTGATTGTTTGACATGATATTCAAATTGTTTTTCCAACTCACGTTAATACGCGTCGAAAAGCACAAAGGAAAGCACTTTCCTTTTGAAAATGAAATGGTGTATACAGAATGCTTAAACCTTTTGGAAATAGTTTTAAAATGAGTTGGAAATGTTTTGTAAACATTTAAATATTTATAAAGGAAGAAAATCAAGATTTCATCTTGCATATTTTAATATGTCCAAAATAATTTTTCAAAAAACGCGCTTTTGCAGTAAAGTGACCAAAGTTTAAAATTGATATTTTACATGTTTTAAAAATATGAAATAAATCCTAAAAATCTTTTAAAATGTATTAAAAGATATTTAGGTTGAAAATATGGATTTATAAATGATATAAAAATCGTTTTGAAGAATATAGCTTTTAAAATGCTATTTGCAATACTTTTCGCAAGGCTTTTCGCAGAAGTTTGAAATAACTTTTGAAATGCAGTTTTAAACTTAACAATTCTTTTCTATATATTGTGTGAATGATTTTAAAAGAATAATTAAGTCATTTAAAGATGATTTGGAAGTTTTAATGAGAGTTTGAATAAATGGGAAAGAAGAATTGTTTATAACACTTAAACAGTAATTGAAGAATATTGAATGTAATAACAAACTGAGTATGCGGAAACGACTAGCACATTTGTCCCGCCTGTGGGATCTGGGAAGATAAAACAAGGTGTTTAACTAAGGTTAGGAAAGGAGCAACTAGTGCCCTGAACTTACCTGGCATGTATTTTCTCTTCTTAGGCGAGGGGGGAATAAATTGAAAGGAAAGCCCGGATGCTCTAAAAGATCATAATTAAGTTTTTTCTAAGATAAAAGAAAAGAAATAAATTCTTTGAATTTAGTATAAATGGTCTAGATGTAAGATTTATAAAATTGATATTTTATAAATAAAAGTAATGGATTTATAAAAGTGTTTTACAAATATTAGAAATGGGATTTTAATCAAATTTATATATGGGTTTACAATTGAAATATAAAATAGAATTTATAATGGATTCTATAAATAATAAGATTTGAAAGGAATGAATTTGTAAATAAAAAATTTATAAGTAATTGGATTTTGACTTATAGGTGATATATAAGTGGGATTTCTTAGTAAAGAAATTTTGTATAAGAAAGTTTATAAAATAAAAATGGAATTTATAAACATCATTTTGTAAATATGAAATCAATTTAAATTGATAACTTAAATGTGAAAGTTTATTAAAGGAATTATAATCGCAATTTTGGACAGTGAATAATCCTTTAAATTAAATGGATGTTTTGGAATGTGATATTATAAAAAGGGAATATTTTGCCTAAGTTAAAAATTAAGAAAGAAAATCTTTGATTGAGATTTAATGAATGATTTGGAAAGGTTTTCCTAAGTAAAAGAGAAAATGATTTAGATATATTCCAAGATTTAAGAATGCTTTAAATAAACCAAATGATTTGATAAATGAGGCTTAATGATTTCTTATACTCTTGAAAAGAAAATGGAATAAATCAAAAAGAATATATCTAACAAAGATATTTTATAAAAGATGAAGTAATTGATTGATGTTTGATATCCACATATGAACTTAGCATCTTTTAAATCAATAATTGGATTTCGAAGGAACCGGGGTCGGATTTGGATAATTCCTATCCGAAAACCACTTCGAACCAATGTATACGTTCGAACGTGAAGACATGTTGAAGATGATGATTATTGAAGACCGTGGATCTTTATAGCATGAAGACTGCTTGTTGAACATGCTCTGGGTAGCTCCCATTATAGAGTTATTTATAGTAATAGTCTCCTCGTGATGGAGATTTTTCGGATTGCAAGGACTACTTGCTACTAGTGGTAGTAGGAGAGTGCCTTCGGTTTGTCCTATTCCTGGACAACTTGTATGGACGTTTGTCGGACATTGCATTTCTACAAATTACGTACATTGGTTTTTACAAACGTACATCAGTGGTGGCGGAGAAGGCAACTTCTCTTATCTTAACACCTTCCTAGGCACGTACGAGCACAAGGGTTGTATTTTTGTGGAAGGCAATTAGTAGTTAACAGAAATGGCAATGTGGCATTCAAAGATGTGATATGTGATTTGTGAAAAGATAATCGTAACTTCAAGCCTCATCAAACCGGAAATGACCGAAACAGGATTAGATGCGGCAAGGCTAAGTGGGTCATTCCCAATTAGGATATGATCATCCCCTTCTAGATATATTTCTTCCCGCTGTGACGTTCGGGATGTAAATTAATGTGGTGTATGGAATACGAGCGCTCGGTGAAAGGTCGGTAACGACCGGGGGATAACATATTCGGTACTATCTAGTTATAGAGGTGGGTCAGTCATATGTTGCTAGAGGGCATATGTTTTCCCTTGGGACATCCACCTACAGGTGTACCCATTTTAGAATGTAGACCATTCACCTTGTCATTTGTATGGAAATACATTCTTCAATAAGAACCTACGTTTTTGTTTGTAGAGCCTAGTATGCTGGAATTTAATAATGGTAACAATTTCGGCTAAGATTAATAAGATTATTTGCAAACGTTTTCAAAGAGATGTCATTAGAAATAGTATCAAAGGTTTTGATATAAAAGTGTTTTAGTTATCATAAGGTAAAAACCTGTATGTGTTTATGTGTGGGCGTGGTCTTATGAGATACGTTTTATTTCAAAAGATTTATAAAAAGGCTGATATATCACACTGTCATTTATTATTGAGTTTTCCTCACGCTGGTTTATTAAGCATGATCCGGGTGTTTCCAATACTTGGGTCATATCCGAGTAGTTTCAGGTTAGTCAAAGACGGTTGGAGTTTCCAGAGGAGAGCTGGAGATATTCATCATTACGTATGAGCATATTCTATTATCCGATGTACTTAGTGTATTTGGTTTGATGTTTGTCAGCAGTTGTAAGGACAGATGTTTAAAACTGTCCAATTTAGGTTAGACTCTGATATATGTATTTAAATGTTTTCCGCTGTAAAAATACTTTTTTCAATATTATATGTTATTCCATTCGAGTGAGAATCTATTCTGCCTATTTTTCTTTATTACCCTTCATGTTCCGTATTTTCGTGCAATTTGAGTTGGACATGTGCGGTTTATTGTCGATTCAAAGGGTACGGAAAAACGGGCCTTGATATTTGGTATCAGAGCTTTTGGTTAAGCGAACACCAAAGCCTGATAGGGGTAAGTCTCATCAGAGATAGGATTCGCAATATCCTAGGATGAGTAACTCATTAGAGATAGGGTTAGTAACTCCCTAGAATGAGTTATAAGAGTGTTATATATATGAGCGCGTAATTGTTAATTTTATAAAAAATGGTTTTGTTTTAAAAAAAATGGTAAATGAAATAATTTTATCTAAGATTATATTTTGAATATAAAGTATATATTTGGAAAATTTGTATAGTTAGAAATCAAGACCAATGAAATTTAAATATGAACATCTTGTGATTAGAATTTCACGATTTGACTGTAAGATGTTTCATAAAGATAATCGATAAGTAAGAAATCTGATAAGATAATTAAGATCTTTAATACTTGTTCCAAAGTAATAAATTAAGAAATGATAATGTTAAGGTACTATCATAAATTAATCAATTGTTTAATTTAAAAGTTAAAGTACAAATATCTTGTGAATTAAATTTCACGATTTGACTATAAGGTGTTTGATAATATGATTTATTAAAGGAATGAACATATAAGATAAAAATGTATTTACATAATTGAAAATGAATGTGTAAAAAGATAAAAGGAATGAGAATTTAAAATTCGAGTTATTTAAAGAGTTATGGTAATTTAAATAAAGTTAATTAATATAAGATAAATTTATAAAATGAATTTATAAAATAGGTTTTATAAAGTAATCTCTAAAGGATTTTGAAAATGTTGTTATTTCAAATAAAAAGAAGTATTTTACGATAACTAATTCGATTGGCTCAAAAATAAAAATAAAAATGGGCAAGAGATGTGTTCGGATGGTAAGCACTTCACTTAAGTTTACTCTTCTTGTTAATAGGATATATGATACTATTGATGGTACCCAATTCCTTGGATTGTTTTAGAGTTACTCGATCTATATAATTTACTTAAGTTAATGAAATAATATGAACCATTGATTAGTAATCTTTATAAAAGTGCTTAAAGTAAAGATAAATTAGGAATCGCTAATTGCTAAAATAAAGCAGAATTTTCGATGATTTTGAACAGTCGAAAATTTCTAAATCGCATCAAACTCAAAGCTAAGAAATTTATGGAATATTCTGGTAAAAGATAAACCATTGTGAAATACTTTGAGTAAATGAAATAAGATAAGGATGATTTAAAAAATATGATTTATAAAGAAAAAAATTCAAGAGTTAAGAGTATAAGGATTTAAATACGGGTGGTTTTAAAATTTGTTTTTCAAAGCTACAAAATTAATAATAGTATTAAATAAGAAATAAGTTTTATAACTTACGAATTTGAGATAATAGTAAATTACAACAAAGTCTAAATTTGTTAGACAGATGAATTTAAGTAAAACCAATTTGGAATTTAGGATTTGTATGTACTCTTAGGATGTAAAGGTATATCATACAAATGTAGATTTAAGTCGTGAACTATTAAGGAAAATAATGACTCCTCAAAAAGGTAATTATAACCTGGAAAATGTTTTATTAATGAATTCTAGCATTAATTAAGAATTTGGACTTAAGTCTTCAAAAGTGATTGACTTACATAAATAAACTTAAGTAATAGATTTATAAAATGGTTCATAAATAATATTAGTACTAAAGGAAATATACTGAGTTAAATGATTGTGGAAAGACTATTTTATAAAGTTAAATTATCTTTTGAGTGAAAAATGGTTTCTTTGGAATATATTCCTTTACTAAAAATATTTGGAAATAAATAATTGAAGAGATTATATAAAAAAAACCTTTATTAAGTGTTTGAGATCAAAATAAAAGTTTATGAAAGTTTTGAGGGTTTATAAATACATATGTTATATGTAGATCATCTCATCACACAATTTTGATCTAAAATTCGAGTTCGTAACTTTGAGGTATTTACACTGATCTGAAAAGAATTTATCACTCGATTCTTGACGACGAACATTGATGAGGATGTTTAATTAGGTATTTTAGTTTTCTATCATAGTTGAGCACTATGCAAGAAAAGCAAAGGTTTCTGAGCAAAGAGCCTGATTAAAGTCTGCACTAGAGAATCGGGGGATGGATACTAGTTCGAAAATGAAGTTGTTTTTTCGCATAGGAGATCGAATAAGATATTTCATACGGATGATCTGTGTATATTATATGGAATTAAGTTTAAAGATAAATGTTTTAGGTAAACTATTGTTTGGTTAATTTCGTGGACGAAATTCATTTAAGTAGGAGAGAATGTAACGACCAAGAATTTGACCACTTTAAAATATAATATTTAAAGAGATTTTAAATGTAAAATAAGTAAGATTATATGATTCATATAATATTAGATAGGATTTGGAAAGGGGGTATACATAAGAATAGTAACATTTGCCTATATCCACAAAAGTGACAAAATGTTGATTTTAGAAAAGTAAGTTTCAACGGTTAAATAAATTATTTTAATTAGTTTATGAGTGTTTATATGTTTAAATAGAATTATACAAATTTATTTTTAAATTTGGCTTACATTAATAAATAGTTTAACTAAAACGTCAAAATGTGACTGTAAAACATTTTGTCGAAAATCAACGTTTTGTCGATTAAAAGTTGTCGCAACGTCGTCGCACCTTTATTTTTTGTATAGGAACATATATTCAAATAGTGCAGGTATTAATTAATTCACTAAAAATGTTTACTTTTAATAAATAAAATTTGAAAACTTCTAGAAGTCATTAAGAAAAGTAAGTAAGAATTAACAAAAGTAAGTAAGAAAAGTCAAAAGTAAACATCAAATTAATATCACATCAAAAGCCAACATAATTATAATGTTCCTTAGCTTAGTTCTTAAGATATTAAGACATAAAGTAAAGATGTGAAAGGTGATGTTAAGTATTAAAAAAGTGGAGATTGCTTTAGATTGAAGTAAGGTTAGTTTGGTAATTTGGTAAGAGATTATTTTGGATAGTTACCACTTTCTTTTTTTTTATAAATATCCACCTCCTTCTTCACATTCATTCAAATTTTTTCTTCTTCTTTTGTCAAGCTTCTTCATCTTCTTACTCTTCTCTTTAATGGATTCCAAGCAATAGAAAAAATTAGAAATATATAATGTCAAAATATTTTAAAAATATTCAAAAGAAATCAATGTCCATTCTCTTCAAATCAAACTCCTCTTTTCTCCATATTTTACCTCTATTTCTCTTGGTCATATCTTCTTCAAAACCGAACCGAAATGCAAAATTATTTTTTTCAAATCTTATATTTTTCCGTTGGCAACAACTTTTATTTTGATGACTTTGTCATATTATGAAGGAAATGATGTCAAAAATCCACATCTTTCCAGTGCATTTCGGTTCGGTTTTGAAGATAGGCCATTTTGTTTGGAATTATAGGCCATTTTGTTTTGAAGAAGATAGGTTTGGAATTTGTTTGGAATTATAGGCCATTTTTTCTATTGTTTGGAATTTGTTTTGAAGAAACGGTAGAGCTTTGAACTTGAATTCCTAAGATTTAGATCCAAAAAATTTTGCATCGAAAATCTTGCCAACTTGAACCAGTTTTTAAGCCAGAAAATAGGCCATTTTGTTTTGATCATAATTTTATCTTAATAGATCCAAATTAAGAAACTATTTTCTTCAAACCAAATGAAATTCCAGTAGCTACAACTTCTTTGTTGATCATTTTTTTCAGTTTTGAGTCTGCTATACCTGAAACTCAATTATTTAAACTGCATTTTCGGGTTTCATTTTTTGTCAATCCAACAATAGCTCTTCTTCATTCTATCATATCTCCCTCAAAACTACTTGGATTCAAATGATTCTTTCTTTCAAATTCAAAATAAAATAATTATCAACAACTTTTCAGTTAACAAGTTTTTCAAATTCTGATAGTAAGAGAGTCAAAAATAAGAGAGAAGATAACCAATTTTTTGGATCTAAATCTTAGGAATTCAAGTTCAAAGCTCTACCGTTTCTTCTCTATATTTTCGGCCAACCTCCATCTCAAGCCTCGGCCAAGCTATTGGAAGGAAGAGGGTGTTGTTTGATAGTGTTTAATGGAGTAGGAATTAATTAGTGAAGTGTTGGTTGATTAGAATGTTGGTAGGAAGATGATCGCTTTGGTTTATGGTGAGAAACTCTATTTAGCATCTCTATTGATATATATATATATACACACACACACACACACACATGTTTGATGTTGTGTTATGATTGCTATGGTTGCTTATATATGCTTTCATCATCAAGTATTGATTGTTTGATATGATTGTTAAATAGTTTTACCAAGTCACGTTAATACATGTCGATAAGCACAAAGGAAAGCACTTTCCTTTTGAAAATGAATTGGTGTATATGGAATGCTTGAACCTTTTGGAAATAGTTTTAAAATGAGTTATAAATGTTTTGTAAACATTTAAATATGTATAAAGAAATAAAGGAAGAAAATCAAGATTTTATCTTGCATATTTTAAATATGTCCAAAACAATTTTCCAGAAAAACGCGTTTTTGCAGTAAAGTGACCAAATTTTAAAATTGATATTTTACATGTTTTAAAAATATGAAATAAATCCTAAAAATCTTTTAAAATGTATTAAAAGATATTTAAGTTGAAATTATGGATTTATAAATGATATAAAAGTCGTTTTGAATAAAACGCTATTTGCAACACTTTTCGCAAGGCTTTTCGTAGCAGACTGAAATAACTTTGAAATGCAGTTTTAAACTTAACAATTCTTTCCTATATATTTTATGAATGATTTTAAAAGAATAATTATGTCATTTAAAGATGATTTGGAAGTTTTAATGAGAGTTTGAATAAATGGGAAAGAAGAATTTTTTATAACACTTAAACGGTAATTGAAGAATATTGAATGTAATAATAAACTGAGTATGCGGAAACGACCAGTACATTTGTCCTGCCTGTGAGATCTGGAAAGATAAAACAAGGTGTTTGTCTAAGGTTAGGAACGGAGCAACCAGTGCCCTGAACTTATCTGCCCTCTATTTTCTCTTCTTAGGCGAGGGGGGAATAAATTGAAAGGAAAGCCCGGATGCTCTAAAAGATCATAATTAAGTTTTTTCTAAGATAAAAGAAAAGAAATAAATTCTTTGAATTGATTATAAATGGTCTAGATATAAGATTTATAAAATTGATATTTTATAAATAAAAGTAATGGAATTATAAAAGTGTTTTACAAATATTATAAATGGGATTGTTGTCAAATTTATATATGGGTTGATAATTGAAATATAGAGCAGAATTTATAATGGATTTTATAAATAATAAGATTTGAAAGGAATGAATTTGTAAATAAGAGTTTTATAAGTAATTGGATTTTGACTTATAAGTGATATATAAGTGGGATTTGTTAGTAAATAAATTTTGTATAAGGAAGTTTATAAAATAAAAATGGAATTTATAAACACCGTTTTGTAAATCTGAAAGGAATTTAAATTGATAAGTTAAACGTGAAAAGGAATTATATTTACGATTTTGGACAGTGAATAATCCTTTAAATTAAATGAATGTTTTGAAAAGTGATATTATAAAAAGGGAATATTTTCCCTAAGTTAAAAGTTAAGAAAGAAAATCTTTGATTGAGATTTAATGAATGATTTGGAAAGGTTTTCCTTAGTAAAAGAGAAAATGATTTAGAATTATTCAAGGATTTAAGAAAGGTTTAAATAAACCAAATGATTTGATAAATGAGGCTTAATGATTTCTTATACTCTTGACAAGAAAATGGAATGAATCAAAAAGAATATATCTAACAAAGATATTTTATAAAAGATGAAGCAATTGATTGATTTTTGATATCCACGTATGAACTTAACTTCTTTTAAATCGATAATTGGATTTCAAAGGAACCAGGGTCGGATTTGCATAATTCCTATCCGAAAACCACTTCAAACCAATGTATACGTTCGAACGCGAAGACATGTTGAAGATGATGATTATTGAAGACCGTGGATCTTCATAGCGTAAAGATTGCTTGTTGAACATGCTCTGGGTAGCTCCCACTATAGAGTTATTTATATCTGTGGTCTCCTCGTGATGGAGATTTTTCGGATTGCAAGGATTACTTGCTACTAGTGGTAGTAGGAGAGTGCCTTCGATTTGTCATATTCCTGTGCAACTTGTATGGACATTTGTCTGACATTGCATTTCTAAAGATTACAGACATTGGTTTTTAAAAACGTGCATCAGTGGTGGCGGGGAATGCAACATCTCTTAGCTTAACACCCTCTTAGAGACGTACGAGCTCAAGGGTTGTATTTTTGTGGAAGGCAATTAGTAGTTAACAGAAATGGCAATGTGGCATTCAAAGATGTGATATGTGCTTTGTGTAAAGGTAATCGTAACCTCAAGCCTCATCAAACCGGAAATGACCGAAATAGGATTAGATGCAGCAAGGCTAAGTGGGTCATTCCTAATTATTCTTTGATCATCCCCTTCTAGATATATTTCTTCACGCTATGACGTTTGGGATGTAAATTAATATGGTGTATGGAAAACGAGCGCTCAGTTAAAGGTCGGTAACGACCGGAGGATGACATATTTGGTACTATCTAGTTACAGAGGTGGGTCAGTCTTGTGTTGGCAGAGGGTAAATGTTTTATGCCTTAGGACATCCATTTAGAGGTGTACCCATTTCGGAAGGTAGATCCTTCACCTGGTCATTTGTATGGAAATCAATTCTCCAATAAGAACCTACAGTTTTGTTTGTAGAGCCTAGTATGCTGGAATTTAATAATGGTAACAATTTCGGCTAAGATTGATAGGTTTATTTGCAAATGTTTTCAAAGAGATGTCATTAGAAATAATATCAAAGGTTTTGCTATAAAAGTGATTTAGTTATCATAAGATAAAAACCTGTCTGTGTTTATGTGTGGGCGTGATCTTATGAGATACTCTTTATTTCAAAAGGTTTATAAAAAGGCTGATATATGACACTATCATTTATTATTGAATTTTTCTCATGTTGGTTTATCAAGCCTGATTCGGGTGTTTCCAACACTCGGGTCATATCGGAGTAGTTTCTGGTTAGTCGAAGACGGTTGGAGTTTCCAGAGGAGAGATGGAGATATTCATCATTACGTATGAGCATATTCTATTATCCGGTGTACTTAGTGTATTTGGTTTGATGTTTGTCAGCAATTGTAAGGACAGATGTTTATAACTGTCCAAGCTGAATTTAGGTTAGACTCTGATATATGCATTTAAAAGTTTTCCGTTGTAAAAATATTTTTTCAATATTATATGTTATTCCATTTGAGTGAGATTTTATTCTGCCTATTTTTCTTTATTACCCTTCATGTTCCGTACTTTTGTGCAATTTGAGTTGGACATGTGTGGTTTATTGTCGATTCAAAAGGTGCGGAAAAACGGGCCTTGACATAAATAGACTATGCCACAAGCTTCTTTCATTTTTATCTCCATTGTGATCATTGCCTCATGCCCTATTCTATGTTGTAATGAGGAGGGAGTCAAAACAACGATGTATGGTGAATATATATCTTGAGCCTTTCTATGTCAGTGCATGCGCGGTATAATTTTAATAAGGATATGTCTTTCGTATTTGAGCTATATTCAAAACTGTTTGCACAAAAAATGGACAAACACCTCCAAGTCGTATTATTTTAGTTGAGTATGTGTGATTTTCAATGATTTTAGATGAGTATGTAAATATGAGAAAAGTAAGGGCTGAAATGTAAAAGACACGCAGATTTATAGTGGTTCGGCCAGAATGTGCCTACGTCCACTTTATATGTTATTATCTTTCTTCTTCCAGATTACAAGTACAATGCTTTGTATACAAGTGTATGAAAGTAGTTTGAAAGTTCCTTCCTTGCTTGAGCTCTCAAACTTGTCTGCCATTGTTGTACCCCTGCCCCTCTATTTATAGAGTGAGGTAGGGGGCAGGGGTCTTGGAAGTATATAACTGCTGGTGGGCCCGGGCTGAAGCAATCTGGACTGGCAGTCATCTGGTTCGGCGGAGCTCCATTCGGTGGTAGGTATGGACCGGTGGTAATGAGGTGGTTCGGTGCTCGTTTGATTCGGTGATGGCCTTAGGAGTTGGTTCGGTGTTGGCTGCTTGGACCGGTGGTGTTTGGTCCGGCATCATCTGGCTCTGTAGTGTATTGGAGAGGCTGGTCCGGCATCATCTGGCTCGGCAGGAACTTATGCCGAATGAGGTTATAGGCTGGGCTTGCCGAATGAAGGGGCCGAATGGACTATAGGCTGGGCTTGCCGAATGAAGGGGCCGAATGGAGGCTTGGGCCGAACGAGCTTCTTTATGGAGAATATTGGATGGGCTTCTAGGTTAGTATTGAGCTTCTTGGCTATTGAACGAAGTGGAGGTTGCGAGCCCGGGTGAAATTGTGGCTTCTTGGTCTTGAGGTCTTCTGGGTGAAAATTCGCCCAACATTTGCCCCCCAAAGTGGGGCACGTGCTTGCACGTGTCGCGCTTTGTTTCTCGTAGGTGGGAAGACTCGTCTTGTAATGTCATGGGCTGGATGTTTATATCCTATTGATGTCCTGCGAAGGAATTCATAGTTTTAGTGTGAATTCAAATAACGACCGTTCGGGGTCGAAATATTTGTGATCAAGTGAATTGCGCCGTTCGAGGCGAGTTAGTGTACCCCGAGGGGGTTATCGATGCCAGGTTCACGTTAGAGTGGTTCCCTGGATCGTTTGTCAAGGTGGTTTATCGCTAGCTCAGAGCATGCCTAGGGGTTGTTCTCGACCCCGTACATGTGTAAGTAGCTTAGCCATTTCATAATTATCAAATATCCATTTGACTGATGAGCTTAAAAAGGGATGTCAAAGTGTAAATTCTCATGACGATAGGGTTAATAGCCATTCAGAGCGTGCCTATGGACCGTTCGTGGTCGCGTGCACGTGTAAATGATTAATCCATGTTAGTGAGAGATTCACGACTTATCCATTGTTATCATATTTTTTATTTTATTAGTAAGCTCTTAGAGTTCGGCACTTATCTGAGTGAAGCGCCCTGCGTGCCCCCAGTTCCTGGTCTTGGACGGTAGATAGAGGGTTCCATTCGGTTCTTGGTTGGTCCGGCTATTCTCATCCGGCTTCTGGTGGTCCGGTATCATTGGTCCGGTTGGGCGAGACATCTGGTTCGGTGGTTGTGAGTTTGCCTATATATAGAGGCCGTACCCCCCTTGTTTTTCTTTACCGAACGAGTAGAGCCGAGTCACTCCATTGCCGAATCAAGTGTTTGCCGAACCAACCTTATACCGAACCAGGTATATACTTATTACCGAATACACACGTATGTCCTTGCTTCACCGAATGGGACTACTGCCTTGGAGCCGAATGAGATGAAAACCGAATGGGGTTGAAACCGAATGAACTTGGAAACCGAATGAACTTGGAAACCGAATGAACTTGGAAGCCGAATGAACATGGAAACCGAATGAACTTGGAAACCGAATGAACTTGGAAGCCGAATGAACATGGAAACCGAATGAACTTGTGATCTGGAAGACTTCAGCTTGCGAATGAAATTCCACACTTGCACGCACTTGTTTGTTTACTTTTCTATTTTCCTTGTTCTAATATTAGGTTTTTCTTGTGCTGCAGAAAATGTCTCGCAAAGCGGAAACACGATCAGACAGAAAGAAGTCTAGAGGCACAGGAGAACCTTCTTCTTCCTCGCCCCCAGTCCAATCAGGATCCGGGCAACACCGACCTATTCCGAAGTCTCTAGTGGACGGATGTGGTCCACAGGAACTTTTGAACTCTCCCCCTGACTGCTTCCCAAGCTCCTTAAAGGAGGAGCAACTTGACGTTATATCCCGTTCCTTTGGGATAGACAGGGCTCTTATGTTGTTACCGGGGGAAGGGGTCATGCCATATGATCCCCCTGAGGGGTACTTCGCTTATAGCCGGTACCATTGCATGTGCGGGGCTATTCCTCCAATCAACGCCTGGATACTAAGCTTCGTCACTTATCTGAAGGTGGCTCCATTCCAGCTTCAGCCCAACTCTTATGCCATTCTGGTATGCTTATATGCTATCTTCCAGAAGAGATATGGGCGCGCCCCCTCCAACCGGGAAATACGATATCTGTACAATCTGAGGGGGTACAGGAAGGGGTCCCCATATATTAGCTTGGAGTCAGCCGTTTCCTTCAAGCCTGTTTTGGATTTATACTCGAAGTATAGCATGTTCAGGAAGGAATGGTTCTTTGTCAGGGATGACTCCGTCTCTATTCGCCGATTTACCTCCGGATGTAAGTAAAAACTCTACTCATAATTCCTGTCTTGGCTGTAATTCACTCTCTTATGCGCTTTTGTTTCTTGCTAGCGACAGGTGGTTTTGCGGTTGTGGAAGATGATCGCTTGGTTCGGATGGCAGCAGAAATTGAAGCTATTTCCGGGAGAGACAGATCGGCTGCTTATCTGATTAGGAATGCCAGGCTCTTGTCGTATAATTTGATCCTCCCACATCAGTCCGTAGTCAAACAGAGGGACACGGCAGAAGAGAAGGCTGCCCAGCCTAAAGGTGGGGTGACAGCGAAGGGTGGCAAGAGGAAGCCCTTTGCACAACGTCCAGTCGTAGGAGGCAAGAAGCTCAAGGAGTCCGATGGCCCTTCTCCAAGTACTTGCCCGGATGTCCCGGAGGAGGAAGGTGTAGAAGAGGAGGAAGGAGGTGAAGTTGGAGAAGGGTCGGAGGGTGGAGGAGATGGCGATGGTCAGGGTGGTAGCGGTGTTGCTGCTCTAACCTCTGAGCAGGACCTCGAACTGGATGAGGCTCTCCGTCGGGCCTTCGGGGAGTCAGAGGGGGAGTCGGAAACAGAGAAGGAAACGGAGAAGGCAGAGGAAACCGGCAAAGCTGTGGTTAGCACTGACCCATCCTCTAAGGGTTCCTCAGCTAGGGTGACCCCGGCGATGCAAGGTGAACTTTTGTCTTCTGCCGATTCCATTTTCGATAGGGACTTAGAAATTTTTTACGGTTCACTTCCGTCCTGGAATGAGATCCAGGACTTATTGCAGTATCCCACTCCTCCGCCGGGTTTGTATAACAGATGTGTCTCCTCACTTTTCTTTCTTTTTAATTTAGCACATTTTTTGAATTGCGGATTATTGTATGTTCGTAACACTTGTTCTTTATTCCAGGGGCAGGCCAGGCGGGTAAAACGTCGGATGTTCGACACCGCCTTGAACAATTTAAGTCGAGGAGAGCTTCCGCGAAACCTTCTACTGATCGCACTGGGGACGTAGTCAAGTACCGCCCTCTTCTTGGGGTCATCGAAGAGGGCATTCAGAAAAGGAAGCGGAGCCGTTCCTTATTTGAGTCTTCTTCTGCTTCGCAGCTTCCTACTCTGTCTCCCCCTACTCAGCCTCCTCGTGATACTACGGAGGAGAGCACGGAGCCCTGCCCCCCTCCTCCTCCTTCCAAGAGTTCTACTGTCATTCATATAAGGCGTCCCGATGTGCCTCGCCCCGTGCCTCGTGACCCTTTTGCCGGCCATCCTGATTTAGACCCAAGTTTTCGGGACATTTCATTCGATGAGACCACGGGCGAGCACCTACTTCCCCGCAACCCCATGGTAAGAGTGCTGGATGAGGCCAAGTCCCTAGATCTTGATCTGCTTACTACCCGAGTAGTTACTATGGGGGACGAGGCCAAGGCTAATATTGATCGGGTGGCCGAAGAGACTAAGAAGTTAATGGAGCATCATGCTCGATTGGTCAAGGCCGGGGAGGAGATTGGGAGTGCTAACATTCGGTTAAGGCTAAAGGTTGCCGATCAGGCCAAGCAGCTTGCCGACCAAGCCATCCAGATCTCCCAGCATGAGGAAGCTTCCCAGCGTCTGAAAGAGACCATGGAGAAGGCAAGTAGGGCGGAGTTACGGAAAATGGAGGTCACCTGCAGGGAGCGGATTAACATGGCTATTACAACGGTGGATGAGGTTCGAAATGCGGATCTCGAGCGGGTAGAGGAGTTGTCCGGGAGGCTCGAGGTTGCGGAGATGGCCCAGGCCGAGTTGAAGGAGGAGATGGAGGAGATGAGGAGGTCCCTCAAGTTGAAGGAGGAGGAAATGAGGAGGAAGTTCCAGGCTGACTGCTTAGGGTACCAATCAGAGAGGGATGCCGCCGTTGCCAAGCTGCAAGCTTCTGAAGCCCGGGTGAGGGAGTTTGAGGAGAACGAGGGGATGATGGATGAGATGCTGCAGGACATGTACTTCCACACTTGGAAGGAGGGCGGCTTGTCTTGGATGGACGATTACCCTCGGGTCATGGCCAAGGTGTATCTCCAGGCTTTAGAGGAGGCCAGGGTGAATGCGGGTAAGGAAGGCGGAGAGGCTTTCAACTTGAGTGCGGTTACTGCTCAGTTCTCAAAGGAGGAGCAAGCGGCGGTGAAGGAGGGGATGCGGCTACTCGCTGCAGAGGAAGCGGGCGTGCAGTTGGATGATGAGGATCAAGCGGCGGATGCTGGTGAGTTATTCTTTTCCCTTTCTTTTCTTTTCGTGTTTTCATAACTTGATCGTTCGTTTAATGAATTCCTCTTCTGATCTGGACAGGTGGGACTTCAGATCCACATGCTGGGGGCTCCGATCCTGCGGCTAAGTAGGCTGGGGGAGTTGGTGATGGAGTGTGGATGCATCTGCCATCTTTTTGTTTCTTTTTTATCACTGTTCATGTTAGTCTTTGATATGCAACTGTAATAAAATTATTTGCAAAGAATAACTTCGTGTGATCTTATAATATAAGCTGATTTTGTCATGTTTAAATGTTGTTGCTATCTTTATGTGCTGTGTGAGAAGTATAATTATGTATATGCCTGTGATTCCACTTGTGTTTGATGTTAAGTTTTTGCTTGAAATATAATTTCACGTTTTGCAATGTCAGTGTATGAATAAGTTATAGTTACGCATTTATGTACAAGAGAAGAGAGTACCGCCCTTTATGTTTTATTCGCAGGCGGTAGCTTTGAGTGTCTTGTGTAACTGTTCACGGGCATAGCAGAGCGCCCTGCTACCCAGCACGCAGGCTTAGAGCCTCATGAGTGAACGCTTCCTATTTGGTTTCCTGTACTTTAGAGTTTGTTATACAGGATAGGAGAAAAATATTTAAATGAAATGGAAATATAGTAAAAGTAAAACTTCCAGTCACGGAAGGCCGTCGATGTGCTTAAGTTCGTGGCAAACGGGTTTTGTAGTCACTTTCCCTAGCTGTGGGTCTTGGAGACATTTGTCACCCATCTTACGCCTCCGCGGGGAGTTTTCTTTTTTACCACAGCCGCACTTAAGACACATCGGAGCCGAGATCGCGCACGGTAACTACCCGAACCATTATGGTCCGTAATCGTGGGTATTATTCGATTTACCGTGGCCGGCTAGCGTGGGTGCCGTTGGCCGTGAACTACCCCTGGCTGGCCACACCTTATGTTGGGGCTTAAAGTAGGTTCACAGTTACCGACGAGCCGAACGCCGTAATGAGCTGCCATCGGCTATAGTCGGCCTTTATGATGACTTATAATCGGCTCATTACAGTTGGCTTTGAGGGCAGGCGCGCAATGAGTTAACCCGCAGCAGAGGGATGCCGGGGCAAAAGAGTCTCATTGGCGAGTGCATAGAATCGTAGCGTACCTGTTAGGCCTAGTCCAGATGAGGCCGCGGTGCGTCTTGAGTGGAGACGCCATAGAATTTTGTTCAACAGAAAGGGATAACGCTTAACAAGTAGCCAAGACATAAAGGAACAAGTTAAAAAGAGACAAGATTTTTTAAAGTGGTTCGGCACGAAAATGCCTACGTCCACTGATTCTCTTTGTTAATTCACTTCATATGGGCAGTACAAGTTAAGAAAAGTATCGACGGAGGTGTCGGATGTTCCATGCCCTCTGGAACACCTCTCCGTCCACTGTTGACAAAATGTAAGCTCCGTTGTGGAGATCTTTGTGAATTACATATGGTCCGTCCCAGATGGGGTCCAGTGCCCCGGGGCGCGGAAAGATTCGCCTGAGGACAAGATCTCCCTCTTGTAAGCTGCGATGCTTGACTTTGGAATTGTATAGTGCTGCCACTTTTTGTTTGTGAGCTGCTGCTTTGAGTGCTGCATCGTTTCTCCTTTCCTCAATCAGATCCAAAGACATGAGGAGGAGTTCTTCGTTTTCTTCTGGGTTGTAGTGGATCCTACGGTGGGAAGGCACAATAGTCTCAACTGGGAGCATTGCCTCCGATCCATATGCCAAAGAGAAAGGAGTATGTCCCGTTGATGTTCTGAAAGATGTGCGGTATGCCCATAGTGCCGTAGGAAGTTCGTCCACCCAAGCGCCTTTTGACTTTTCAAGTTTCTTCTTGATTAGGGTTTTGAGAATTTTGTTGACAGCTTCAACTTGTCCGTTTGCCTGAGGGTAAGCTACTGATGAGAAGCTTTTATGAATTCCATGCTCTTGGCACCAGTCGGCAAATTCTTCGCTGTCAAATTGGAGTCCGTTGTCTGATACGATCTTGAGGGGGACTCCATACCTGCACAGAATGTTTTTGATCAAGAAGTTGATAACTTTTGCTGAAGATATTTTATTTAAAGGTTCCGCTTCCACCCATTTGGTGAAATAATCGACTGCCACTATAGCATATTTGGCTCCGCCTCGGCCCGTTGGCAGTTCGCCAATTAAGTCAATTCCCCATACGGCAAAGGGCCAAGGGCTGGTCATTTGAGTAATTTCGTTTGTGGGTAGTCGAGGGATCTTGGCGAACTTCTGACATCTGTCGCATTTCTTAACGAAGTCTAGGGCATCTTTGTTTAGTGTGGGCCAGTAATATCCATATCGGAGTATCTTTCTTGCCAAAGTCTGTCCTCCAGTGTGATCTCCGCATCCTCCCTGATGGATGTTTGTTAATATCTCCTTGGCTTCCCTTCCGGCGACACATCTTAATAGGGGGCTAGGACAATTTGGAAGTCAGACAAGGCTGGTCTCCCCAAGAAGGCGTTGTAAGCCGAGTGGTTCTCTATTAGCACGAACGTTTGTTTTCGCACCACGGAGCGGGGATGACTTCCTATTTCGACGAAGAGGTCAAGTTGCCCGAGGGGCATTTTTGCATCTCCAGTGAAACCGTGCAGTGGTTTGTCACAGGGGGATACATCCTTCATTGATAACTTCATTTTGTCGAAAGCATGTTTGAACAGGATATTAACGGAGCTTCCTGTGTCTATTAGAATCCGAAAAACTTTAGCTGGACCGAACCAGGCAGAGATGACCATAGGATCCATATGTGGGTACTGTCTTCCTTCCAAATCACGCCTACTGAATATGATGTCGTCGTTTTCTTTTCGTTTCGGGTGGCGTTCCTCCGTAATGGAGTTAACATATCCTTCGGCATTTCTAAGCGACTTGCCGTACCTTTCCATCTCTGCCCAACTTCTGTCGGCAATGTGTGGTCCTCCTGAGACGGTAAGGACTACTATCTTCTCTTGACTAGAGCCACTGGTGTTGTGATTGTTGTGACTCCCTCCGCCTACTTCTGGGAGGGGTTGCTTTGAGTTCTCATTGGCAGGAGTTGGAGTCCTGTTCTGACTTTTCACATAACGTTCCAGTCTTCTTCTTCTAATGTGTTCTTCGATCAAGTCCCGAAGATGGTGGCATTCATTGGTGTCATGTCCGTGGGATTCGTGGAAGCGACAGAACTTTCCGGACTTGAGTGCGTTATCTGATTCTTTCTTGTGCGGGGGGCGCTTGTATCCGAGTTCGCCCTGAGTGGCTAGGTAGATGTTTTCGATTGTTTCATTCAAAGGAGTGTAGGAGTCAAATCTTGGCCCTGGTCGATATTGGCGCTTCTCACCCTTTCTGCCCCCAGCATTGTCTCTAGATTCATTTCTTCGAGCGTCCTTAGCTGCAGTGGGAACCTTGTCCTGAATTATCTTGCCTTGTTGCCCTGGCTGCCTCTCCGTAGCAGCGTCTTCAAGTCTCATATACTTTCCAGCTTCATGGAAGAAATCAGGCAAGGTAACTGGTTTTTCCTTAGTTAATCTTCTGGCAAACTTGGTGTCTGGATGCACACCACTACAGAGGGCCATTAGAGTGAGTTTTTCATCGGCATCTTGAACTGCTGCCGCTGCGGCGTTGAACCGTGTTAGATATTGTTGTAGCGTCTCTCCGGTTTTCTGTTTGACATTGGATAGAGAATAAGCATCCCTGGGTTGTTCCACATGGATGCGGAACTGGCTAATAAACCTTTCTTTTAACATCTCCCATGAGTTGATGGATCCTTGGGGTAGATGGCAGAACCAGGAGGTAGCTAGATCTGATAGGAATAGCGGAAAGCATTTACATAATACTCCTTCTGTTGCTCCACTCATGAGCATATGCTGGGTGTATCTCTGCAGGTGTACGATGGGGTCGGAAGTTCCTTTGTAAGGTTCCATGGTTGGCATTTTCCATTCCCGGGGAGTGATGGCAGTTTCGATATTTCGGGTAAAGGGACTGGTGACCCTAGCGCCTATTCCCCGGTCCCTTTGCTCCCGTCGGACACATTCTCTGAATAATCGTGCCATCCGCTCGTCAGAACTTGGAGCGGACAAAAATGAGCTCGGTTCTTCCCTGCGGGATCTATCTCGCCCAGATGACCTGTAGGGATGGTACAGTCTATCACCTCTAGCATTATCCAGTGGTTGTCTTTGGCTGCTTGGATGCACGCTAGGACCAGCTACAGTTGCCCCCTGCCTTGATCTTCCCCTGTGGGGTTCTGTTTCGAGCACATCCATGGGGTCAACTTCGGGCTGGGTTCTAGCTCGGCTCCGTTCAGCGGGGTTTCTATGATTAGGTGGCATGACTGGCTCAGCTACATCCGACCCTCGCCTGGTGCCTCCCCCGCTAGGTTCGGTTCCAAGGGCTTCCTCGAGTCGGAATTCGGGCTGAGTCCGGGCGCGGCCCCTATCATCGTTTTTCCTGTTGATAGCTTGTTCGAAGAGTGAAGACCTTTGTTGCCTCCGGGATCCTCCGGATTGGGATTCACCCCATGATTCAGTGTTGCGGTTGGACTCTTCAGCGTCCCTTAAGCGTGTCATGAGTTGGTCCACCAAAGTTTCTTGTTGGGATGTGAAGCGGTTAGTTACTTCAGCCACAACCCTGTCCAAATCTGCCCTAGTGATTGGTTGTTCCGTTGCGGGACCAGTTGGATTTTCCTGATTTTCATCTGGTACTGCTGTTGAAGTGGGCTGATCTGTGATTGCTGGATCTGGAAGGCTGCTAGTTGCGATGTTCCTTCCTTTGTTAACATCCCTTCTCTGTTTGGAAGGCATGATTTCTAAGCAACGAGTGATGTCGTTAGGAAAAAGGTTGAGTGGGAGAAGATGAAGTTTGAGTTCAGCTCTCAGTGAAAGCACCAAAAATGTTTGCACAAAAAATGGACAAACACCTCCAAGTCGTATTATTTTAGTTGAGTATGTGTGATTTTCAATGATTTTAGATGAGTATGTAAATATGAGAAAAGTAAGGGCTGAAATGTAAAAGACACGCAGATTTATAGTGGTTCAGCCAGAATGTGCCTACGTCCACTTTATATGTTATTATCTTTCTTCTTCCAGATTACAAGTACAATGCTTTGTATACAAGTGTATGAAAGTAGTTTGAAAGTTCCTTCCTTGCTTGAGCTCTCAAACTTGTCTGCCATTGTTGTACCCCTGCCCCTCTATTTATAGAGTGAGGTAGGGGGCAGGGGTCTTGGAAGTATATAACTGCTGGTGGGCCCGGGCTGAAGCAATCTGGACTGGCAGTCATCTGGTTCGGCGGAGCTCCATTCGGTGGTAGGTATGGACCGGTGGTAATGAGGTGGTTCGGTGCTCGTTTGATTCGGTGATGGCCTTAGGAGTTGGTTCGGTGTTGGCTGCTTGGACCGGTGGTGTTTGGTCCGGCATCATCTGGCTCTGTAGTGTATTGGAGAGGCTGGTCCGGCATCATCTGGCTCGGCAGGAACTTATGCCGAATGAGGTTATAGGCTGGGCTTGCCGAATGAAGGGGCCGAATGGACTATAGGCTGGGCTTGCCGAATGAAGGGGCCGAATGGAGGCTTGGGCCGAACGAGCTTCTTTATGGAGAATATTGGATGGGCTTCTAGGTTAGTATTGAGCTTCTTGGCTATTGAACGAAGTGGAGGTTGCGAGCCCGGGTGAAATTGTGGCTTCTTGGTCTTGAGGTCTTCTGGGTGAAAATTCGCCCAACAAAAACCATTTAATACTTTATATAAGGAAAAGAGGTGGGACCTCAAACAAACACTTAATGCCTTTAATCCTTGAAGCAGGTACTTCTTATTATCCAATTTCAAATCTCATAACCATCGTTATTAATGTCCACAAATGCAAGTGATAGTACTCAAGCCACTTAAAACCTTTTAATGGAAATAGGTAGATTCTGACCATATAAGACCCCAACACTTAACGCTAATTCCCAAGACAGACTCCTCACACGTATATATTTAGCTGGCATTGCACTAAAATCTCTTCCGACACTTAATGCTTCCATTGAAGCGGACCTTTTCGACATATCCTCAACCATGCCTAAACCCAATCCTGACCATTTAATACTTCGTATAAAGGAAAGAGGTGGGTCCTCAAACAACCACTTAATATCTTCAACCCTCGAAGTAGGTCCTTCATATTATGACCGCACCCATTGGAGACATCTCACATTAGTCCAACTATTCTAGGTACTAATAGCATATTAACTGGGCAAATTTACCCTACAGAATTGGGAGTCCCATGCATCATCCTTAGTTACTTATTGTAGGTGATGTCTCATATCAGCCCCAAAGTTACAATCCCGGTAGCAAGATTAGCTGGGAAGATCTCTATGTTCTTTTGACTGACCTTGCATTCCTATAACTTAGTCATATTTCATAACACTCTCTAAGTGTATTATCACACATCTCATCATATTCATCAATTAGGCCTTATAAGAAACCCTTCTTATTTCACCTAATTAATTACCATCCAAAGGTGGATTTAAATGGTAGTTATCCTAAATAACTACGTCATTAATACTTTATAAATATACGTTAGTTTATATATACATGCATTTGTTAATTTCTATGCATGCAGGGATTACAACTTAAAGTAACGTTCAAATGTGTAATTTTCCAAAGTAATACAAGTCTCATTTCCACAATAACATTTCTACCATAAATCAAATATTCCAAAATTAAATCAGTAGCCTTATACTTGGAATCCAAATCCAAATTATTTTATATTAAAACAATAGAACAAACCAATAATAATGGAAACTTACAATTTAATTAATTTTGTACCCTATTCAACTTCTTTTACATGAAATTAAACAACGAATTTCTATTTAATTTGTAGAAAAAGGCACTGCAAACTGTGAATAAGAATTCGTATCTTATACACTATTTCTTAATCAAATCCAAAAAAAGAGAATAAGTAGTGGAATAGAAGGTAAAACACATAAACTGCAAAATCAACACAAACTCCATTATTTTAATACAAAACAATTAAGATCCCAGCCTAAGAATTAACATTCGCTTTAGGGGAATTTAAGGGATTTTTAATGTGATGTTTTCGTAATCCAAAACTCCCTAAGGCATATATAAAATCAAACTACACTATTCAATTATAAACTAGAAAAACTAAGATTTCTACTCATGGTGGTCCTTTGTGTTGTCTCCTTTTGGGATTTGACACGCTTACGATAATCTCCTTCTGATCTCTTCTTTTTGATATATACAACAAGGGATTTGTATATATGTTAAATTCATAAAAGGTTTGGAGGAGAAGTTTAGTAAATTAACAATAAGCAAAATAGATATATTGAATTTCTTCCCTAAAACCCTAATTGAGTTTTCTAAATTTATGAAGAGATGAACCGACGGAGCTTCGCTAGTGTTCCTAAAGTATTTTGTGAATAAAAGTGAAGGGGCCAGGCTCTTATTATAGTGGTTGTAATTGTGACGCCCCACCTCTATACCCACGCTAGCCAAGAACACTACGGTGTAGTGCTGTCAACTAGCACGGAGAATAAGGCTGTTGAGGAGCGACCATCAATAGTTAGGCCTTACACTAGTATTGGTTATCTCGATAGGAGTGGTATATATATATATATATATATATGTATATATTCTTTCATTTTTCATCTCTGATTTATTTTCTCCCATCGACATACTCCAATTCCAGTATAAAATGAACTACGATGGTTCGTAATAGTTTAGAACAGTAAATATAAAATATTACACAGATAATATAATGCGAAACACAAATAAAACAGAAAGTCTCATATATACAATAACTGATGTCAGTTACAATACATTTGATACAATACATATGACATGGTACATATGATACAACTACCACAGTCGACTCAAGAAGTTACATATACAAGTACATTAACGTATATAATATACATGAATACATATCTTCCTATACAATTATATAGACTACTACAAATGACGACGACTACTCCAAAAGATATGAAAGAACTTCATAGCTCTAGTAGCAACCCATAGCAGAATATCTACAACCTGAAATACTCGGTCTGACCCGAGTATTAAATTCAAAAGAAAATAATACTCGGGTCAGTCTAATTCAAACTCAGTTATTAGTGCACAGAAGCAATAATAATTAAATAATGAATAGATGACAGTAATTAAACCAAATCAGAATACAAATCAGAATATTGAACTGAATAAACAAAACAGTTCAAACCATTGAAATATTAATTAAAATATTAATTCAAGTAGGGCTGCAGTACACGCACGCGTGCACTGCCTCGCCACTACGGAATATGGAATACGCAAAAAGATCCATAAGTCAAAACAAATAGAATATCACAAAACCATACCGTGTGGCTGCAGTTCACGCTTGCGTGCACTGCCTTGCCACTATAGTGAGAATGTACCCAAAAGATCAACGAACCAAAATCAATGAAGGTTCAAATACCAATGAAATCAAGGCGGCGTGGCTGCAGTACACACGTACATACATATGCACTGCCTCGCCAACTCGAGTGCACATGGTCAAATCAAAAATCAGATTCAATACAAGTACAAATGACCTCGAAACTAAACGATCGAGCAACGACAACGTAAGTGCCGAACTCAACTGAAATTAGGAAAAACAAATCCAATTTCATCAATGCGACGCAAATCACAAAGAGAAACTGCATATAAAATGAAACTGCAGTCACTAATGAATAAAAGGCAAACTACAACAAATACTGCAGTCACCACAAGTATCACACATGAAAACAACTTAATGTAGCCACTAACCCAAATGCAACAGGGTTTTAAATGAAGGGCAACAATTATTGCATCAGTGAACAACTAAACACATGCATATACAAGAATGCAAACTATACAAAGTGCATGCAACAAAAGGATCCAGACTGCCATGATCAAAAAGCAAAAGTCTACAATGAAACCAGAGAGGGTATCAACATTAGAGACTTAGCATATATTCCAGAATATATGCATACACACATACATATGTATGTATGCACATATATAGTCTTGAATAAACAGGAGTAATGTGCAACAAAATGGATCAGTGGAGTACATAGGTACACGAAGTCCATCAGCGAATGAACATCACAAATGAAAAGTGCAAACTGAATCAGCATGAACAAACTAGTATCAAAATACAACAAAATAACAGTGACAACAATTGTATAGCAAGTTCATGCGAGCTTACAAGATGATATGCACATGTAAAAATCAAAGTCGTGCACAGGTCAGAGACCAAAGATTGGCCAGAGACAAGACCCAAAGAAACAATGCTCAACAGGTACCCGACTCAATTGAATCAAGTACACTTCAAGTCCAGATAAATAAAACGAAGCCAAAGTCTTAGAAACCAAGAAATTAGCATTTTCACAAAAATCCAGTTTCACCAAATCAAAGAACTAACAAGTTCGCAAAAATCCAAATATCCCAAAACAACAGTATAGTACCCAAACCGACAGAGACAAGTGAACAAGGCCTCAATGCACAGACTCAAGTAAAACAGTGAAACAACGGTGGTGAACTGCAAATACAAGTTCAGCCTCGAGGAAAGGAACACGAGGCGAATACAAACGCATATGCATGAGTTCAATTCCTATATAATTAGTAACATTATCAGCAACAAAATTTAATCAAACCTCGAATCAAAAGTACTCGGCAAATTTATGAAATTCCAGACGAACAAAAATTAAACGGTGTCGTGATAATCAAACTACCGAAAACACGAAATCAAACTAAGTCAGATCTTAATACCGAGTCAAAAATCAACGGTATCGAGACGAAAAAATCGAACGACTGAAGAATGAAATAGATGTGAGTGTTACTCACCTTGTCGACGAATTTAGGAGAAGCCGAGCACGAGATCATCGATCGACGCAGCCACGAGCAAGCGAGGGAAGACGAATGACAGAAGAAAAGGGGCCGCCATTAATTTTCTTTCGGTGGTTTTAGGTTTTCAAACGAACGAATAAGAAAAAGAAAAAAATAAAAGGGGGATGGATTATACTCGAACAACACGGCACCAAAATAGATGGGCCGAGATTTAACATTTGAAGCCCAACAATTCCTTTTAATAATTTATAAAAGAATTTTAATTCAAAATTTAAAAACTTCAAATGGAAATTTGCAACAATATTTATCGTCTAAATGTCGATTATTAATTGTTGTTAAGTACCGGGTTGTTACAGTAATGCACCAAAATTGTCGGATTCAAATCGATTTAAAATAATAAAAATTCGAATGTTAACTATTGCACAAACCCTAGCTGCTACTAAGCTTCACTGGTCGACCGCCTCCACCCACCAGTCAACCGCTAATGGTCGATCGATTGTAGGTCAACGGTCGATCGGTTCCTTATTTAGGGAACGTTTTGATTACCGTTAATTTATTTTTATTTTCCTCCTTATTTATTATTTATGCTGAATTAATGTTAGTTCAGCGTTTACTTAACCACCAAGTATAATTAACGCTAAATTTTGAATTTCAAATTTGGGAATTATTTATTTATTTTAATTTGAATTCCATTTAAATTAATTTGAACTCGAAACTTCAAACGTCCGTAACTTCCTTGTTGAGCTTCATTTTCAGTACATTATATATGGAATTTAATCATAAAATCGCCCCGAATGCAACGACATACCTTTCAGGGTCAAATTCCAAATTTTACAAAATTTTCATTTTACCCCTATATTATGTATTTATGGTTGATTTTACGAGGTTTTACATTCTCCCATTAAAAGAATTTCGTACCCAAAATCTTTCCAAAGGGAGAATAGCGTAACATGCAATAAACATCCATATTATACAACCAAGTTATCTACACAACCATCTACTCAATCAAAAGTAAAATGTGATTATTACTACAGACATATTATAAGTGAGCTCAATCCTAGCATGAATGTATGATCATGACATATAAGTATGTAAACACCCTACACATGCAAAAATTTCTAATTGAGTGAAAACTGACAGTGAAAAGTGTATGAACCATCTCCTAACAATCAATCTAACAACCACAATGCAACCATAACCAAATTTTATAGAGGAAATTTTACCAGAGAAAAACATAGGATGAGAAGTGCTCGTGCTTTCTAACGGATTGTCTCCCCATTGTACTCGACCCAACCTAAATTCCTTATTGTGGAGCTTCTCAGTTTCGTGCACCACTATGCGTGATTGGATCCGACTCCATATCCTCCAATTGACTATGCTCTACCATAATGGTTGTGTTATGAAGCCATTCCTCATATGAAAAACGTGAAAATGGCCATGGACTCCTGCCAATTTGTTCGGTTACTCAATACGATCCGCAAGTTTTTCTATTTTTTCCCAAAATTGGGAAAGACCCAATAAATATTGGTGCCAACTTTCCCAACTTTCTAAATCTTTCAACCTTCACATGCTACAATCAATTTTATCTTTCCAAAATCTTGCAAATTAAATTTGGTCCGAGTAGGATTTTGTCGATGGTTTCTCACCAACACTTTGGTGATTTGCATGGCCTCCCATAAAGCACTTTGAAGGGTGCCATGCCAATTGTGTCTTCGTGACTATTATAATATGAAAATTATGCTAAAGGTATGAGACGCTTCAAGTGTCCTCCAAGTCCATGATGCAATCTTTTCAACAAATCCTCTACGATACTATTCACTCTTCCAGTTTATCCGTTAGTCTTGGGGTGGTAAGTGGTGCGAAGGTTTAACAAAGTTCCTAAAGCTGTCTGCAAACTCCTCCAAAATGTGCTAGTAAATGATAGGTTCCTATGCTAACCGGAGTCCTATGCAATCAAATCACCTCCTTGATATAACCTATGCTAGAGACGTTATGGTTTTATTGCTCATAATGGAAAATTCTGCTACCTTCTTCTTCATCATTGTCCAATAGAAAATTCTCTTCATGTTCCTATTCATTCTATCCCTTTCTTGAATGATGACATTCTAAAAGCTAAAATTTATTTTCCTAAAATCTTGAAATTTCTAGGTTTGAACTATTCTTTTATTTCTGGTTGCTAACCTAATTTCCCTATTAACTTCTAGCCATATCTACAGTTCATCGCTAGTTAAATGTCTCTATAAAAATTTTCATTTATGTTCCTTCTGAATATATATATATATATATATATATATATATATATATATATATATATATTTGTCAAGCATTTCAATCACATCCATAAAATCAACACGGTGATAAAAAAGGACATATCACTGTATGTTATGCTTTTCCAATAACTAAGGGAGGCAACTAGCGATTACCACCTAAAAATTTTGAAAGAAAATTTTGTTGGAAGTTGTCATTTATCATCAACTGGTGTAAATGGTGTTGAAGTGTTAACTACTGAATTAAGATGGAAATTCCTAATATATCATTCCACTATTGCCCACTTTCCATAATTTTCCTTCTTGGTTACTAATAAATGCAGTCCTCTTTATTAATGTCAACATTGGACCATCTTTATCCAACCTCATTTAATCTTTCACAAATTTCAAAATCCAAGCATTACTCTGTTTCAATTCTTCCATAAATGCCATATTAAACTTTTTCAAATCAGTCCCGTTTTTAATTCCTTTTAACTCTCATTAATTACAAATTTATTGCCCGTTAAATTTGTAATCAATGCCCATAAATCTTAATATGTTAATTTCTAAATAATTCGTATATAATCATAAATTATGCTATATATAGAGCCGTTAAGCGTGGTTAAGCGTATGTATATTTCTAACTACTACTTTCTAAACTAGAACACTTATTTCCACAACTTCTATTTATCAGAGCTATCCTTCTAAAAAGGATCACTATTAAAATTTCTCATAAATTAACAACAAATGATATTTTTTGCTTTGTTTGACATTACAAAGGATTATTTTTTTCTTTCTTTTTTTAGCAAGGCTAGCAGGCTTTATAGTGGGTCGTGCTACTATATATAAATAAAGAACAGGTGATCGGTACAGGCACAGAGTGGCTGATTAAAGTGGACGAGCAACCAAAACTAAGGAACATGAGATAGACTAGAGGGCCTTTACTACTACAAAAGAACTTGCTTAACCCCTTGTAGGGGAAGAAGGACAAGTACTAACATCATCTGACATTGGACTAATAACATCAACAAACGCAGAAAAAAGTAGAGCCAGGTCAGGAGCATATCCAACAGAAGTAGGAGATTAAATAAATGACATGTCCCACGTAACATCCTAGAACTTACTTTTGTTCACTTCCCCAATCTCACCTCCCTAGTGAGAGGAAGGCCCTCACCATCAATATGGTAAATAAGACTTCTCATTCCTCAACAGAGTCACTAATGTGAGCATAAAAGATATTTCGCTCAGGGGAAAAACTCATGTCAGAGGAAAGGTGTAGCCAAGCACGCTCATATAGGTCCCAAATAATAGTATCAGAGGAAGGACTATCAGTCAATGGGTCGGGGGAAATATCCATAGCCTGATCAATACTAGGAGGAAGAATTTTAGTAGGAGCAACCTAAATGATGTCATCAGTAGGAAGGATAGGGACAACAGGAGAAGCTTTCCAAACCCACTGCCTAATAGGGGGTCGAGGGAGCGGGGTCCTCGATGTCAAAAGAGCAGCAGATGACCCACATGAACAAGAATTAGTGTAATGCCCAATGACTGACAAAAAGTACATATTTCTGGCTTCCAAGTATAGAACAAGAATCTCAGCTTCATGACCATTAGGAAGATGAATTCGTAGAGAAGATGGTAAGGGTTTGGTATGGGTTATCTCAATTAAGGCTTTAGCATAAACTAGACGCTTCCTTGCCACCATGTTCTCATCATAACAAATCACTTTGCCAATAAAACCGGCCAACCGGTCAAGACCAATCAAAGGCTGTAGCACTGAGGGAATACGGAAAAAATGGGCCCAAATAGGAATGGATAAAACCTGCTCGATAGCCCTATCAACAGAAGGATTCCAGGAAGTGATGATGAACGGCTTCTCAACGATAAGAATAGGATCATATTTTAGAATACGTTGCCTCTAATCAGAATGAGTAAACTTGAAATAATACATAGCATTATCAAAGTGGACACTTAAACCACCTCTTGGCTTTCAAATCTGATTGCATCTTGCTTTAACCAATTAATAGTCCGGTTTGGAATCCAAGAAAAATCTAACCAAACAGTCTTTCCAATAGTCAATGCTAGCTTGAATTACCTCGGAAGGAGGAACCATAGCACAATCAAGCACAGAATTTTCAAACACTCTCAGGGAATGAACACCCACGTTACTGGGCATCTTAGTAAATAGAGAGTCTAAGGAGACCGCCACTTTGGATCCGGGGAAGTACACGCAGACTTTCATTTTGCCTCTGTAGCCACATAGTCATTTCCACAAGCATTTTCACTGCATTCGCCACATTTTATTTTGTCGGGTCCAGCCGAAGATTCAATTGGCACAACTACATCGGAGACAACAGTGAAAGTTACGGCATTCTCACTAGGCAATAGCCATTCGTCACAATTAGAATTCAAACCAAGTGATGGGGTAGAAGACACATACCACTCCTTTAGAATAGAACCAACTACCGCCCCAAGCAAAGGAAATAGCGTAGTGGTCATGACCGGAATGCTTATTCCAGAGATAGGTTGGCTAGCCAATGTTACAAGCGAAGAGCCCATAAGGGGAACCGCAGAAGAAGCGTCGTTGACCAAAATCGATTGTAGGTCGCTTAGGTTGATAGAATCTCGATAAGAGGATGGAGATGCCATAGAATGATCAACTGGCAAGGAAACGTTTACATCGGTGACACTTGGAGGAGACGATGAAAAACTCTTCCCAGATCTTATTTCTGACCGAAGCGATGAGAGGGTAGGCAATGGAGGCTTCTTCCTACATGGCATCTAGCCTGGGAAGAGAAGACGGATGTAAGCGAAATGGAGGGCATGTGATGAACAGAACACCAAATTTAGATTGCCGTAGAAACAAAATCTCCATATTAGGATGCCATTTTCCTAGATCTCGTTTCGAACTATTATTTCTTTATTTTATTGAAACATAAACCATAGAAAAAATATCCATATCTTACACATCTATTTCCCTTTTCGGTACAACCCTTGTTAATTCAAACATTGTGCTTTTATATGTATTTTGGAATTGGATAATTTATGGAAATTACATAAACACTGCTTCAAAACAAAAAAATATATAAAAATATCACATTCTACGGCCAATCTAATTTACAACCCAATTATAGATCTGGTATATCTTAACAACATTGCCACCTTCTACAAATAAAGGGTTGGGGCTGATTTTAAATTTTCGTATCAGGTTATACATCCTATTCCCATTTTATTCACATTCTAAAACTTTAACCTATCTTACCTACATAGTGATCCCTATCTGCTACATAAAAATTTGGTTTAGCTCTAATAATTTCTTACAAAACAAAATTTTGACAACCATGAAGTGCCGAATTCAAAATCTTTACCTTTCAAAGTATAAAATTAGAAACATTTATCAAGAATTCAAAATTACTTATTTTCAAAAATGGAGTAAAAAAACTTCTTCTCAAATACTTTATATATCAAATATTTATTCTTTTAAAAGTTTTACTTTTCATTCATCACATTCAAAAATTATTAGGTTTCCAAAAAAACTATGAAAAATTTCCCTTCTTAACTACTTCCTATAACAAAGGCTTTTGAAGAAGGATTTTCAACATAAGGTATGCAAAAACTTAATTATCATACAAAATAATCGTTCATTTTAAATTTTTCAAAAACATATTGTATAAATTTAAACAATGAAAAGTGGAATTGACAATGATAACTTCCATCCTATTATTTTCCTCTTATATTATTTCTACCAAGATTACTAATCATTCTTTATATAAATTCCTAATGCTATTACTATTCATCTCAGTTATTATTCTCCATAATTCCTTATACGGGAATGTTCCTCCTACCCACCTTATCGAGCATTCTTAACCCTCTTTTCTTTCTGCCTTATTTTAATTAAGTGTTTTTTCCATTTATACACCCCCTTAAAAGGATTTAAAGAAAAGAATTCTAATTTTATAATGTAGAAAAAATTATCGAGTCTAACCTACATTCTACTTTATATTTGTTTCAAAAACGAAAATTCCCTCAATCAAAAATCTTTAAACCAAAAACTTCTAGGCTCAGTAAATTTCAAACTAATAATTTTAAGAATGTAGAATCCTTTTAAGTTAAAATTTTTTAAGTCAACTAATTTATAAATTAAATTTCCAAATTTTCTTGCACATTCAAAATATCAACTTCCAAATTTATAAAGTACGAAAAATCATTGGATCCAACATATGCACTATTTTACATTTATTTCAAAAACAAAGAATTGAGAAATTAAAAACTGTTATAACTCAACTAATTTTAAACTAAATATTTCAAAAATGAAAAACCCATTTTTTCCAACTCTTCAAATCATCAGATTTACAATTTTCTTTTTATAAGGTTTATCCCCATTTTATTTTTAAAACATTCCACCACTTTAAATTTACATACATTTTCCAAACTTTTAACAAAACAATTGGTAGCATATTTCCAAACTCGACTATAATCACTTATTTAAAATAAATTCAACTTATAATACATAAGATCTTCATTTATAATCCTTTAAAAAGCCCTTTCAAAACATTTAAATGGCTTTTAAAAAATCTTTTTATCAAATTCTTTCTCATAGGTTTAGGTTTTAGAAATTGACTTTAATTCTTTCTTCTTTTGAACTTTCCTACTCAACCTTTAAAAATCTGGTTATCTTCTTGTGGTGATTAATGTATACCTTCTTGTGGAAGCTGGTTTCACTCCTTCTTCATATCTTTCTCCTAGATGCTAACAAATATATTGCGTTATAATATTTAATTACTATTTAACGAGTGATTTTCTATTTCTATAAATATCAATCATCTGTAATAAATTCTGTAATAAATGGTTATAATTTTAACGGACAATTCTCAAAAACATTTATTTATTCACTCTAATTTTACCTGTTATTCCTTCCTTATCTCTCCATAATTTCTCTAATAACCTCTTTAATTAGTCTATTTATGTCTCTATTGAATTCTTGTAACTCCCTATTTATTCCATATTTATTACCTCATTAATCTTGTAATTACAACCTTGTCCACTTATGTTTTCTATCCTTATTATTTATTATGCCATTTTTGTTGATGTTCTATTTACATCTAATGTGAACATCGATGTATAGAGTTCACAATTATAAGGAAGTCTAGGTCAGTAAAGGAGTCAAATACAATTCAACTTCTGGGGTACTTCCATATGTTGTGCTCATGCTTTTCTTAGTCCACTCTTTATCATACGACATTTTCTCATAGGTGCTTAGAGCAGTAGTATAAATTTAACTCTTTTTTATTAATTTACAGTTGCTTAGTCCATCCTTTCGGAATATGATTGCAACTATCTCTATAGATGGAATTTATAGAGTTAGGTGTATCTTTAAAATAAGTATACATATTTATATACAATAGGGTTTTCAAAAAATAGTTTCAAAAACAATAAATACGCCACTCATACGTATACTTCCTCCATTGATCGGGTAACCTGGCTCTAATACCAAATGTAACAATCCGCCTCGAAATAAGCCTAGGTCCCGACCCAGAAAAGGCGCATCAAAATTTAGACCCATTCAAAAGCTAGTTGTTGGTTGGTAAAAAACAATACAGAGCTATTTATCTATTCATTTAGAACTCAAGAGGGATAAAACAGATAACCGTTACAAATGTCAAAGAACCATAACATAATGTCAATAATAATCGTTACATAACCAAGATTCATCATGTTCAAAATACAATGTCATCTTTAAATGGGTACATTAGAAAATAGCACAAATAGACTACTACCACAAGCTCTTCCCGTCCCCGTCTCCATCTTGATCACTGTCTCCTTCCGTGACCTACGTTGTAACGAGAAGGGAGTCAGATTAACAATGTCTAGTGTATAGAAATCTCAAGTCTTTATATATTTGTACTTGGACAGCAAAATTTAAATAAGGATATGTCTTTTGTGTTTAAGCTATATTCAAAACCATTTAATATTTCATATAAAGGAAAGAGGCGAGCCTTCAAACAACCACTTTATACCTTCAATCACTGAAGCAGGTCCTTCGTACTATCCAATTTCATATCCCATAAGCATCATTATTAATGTCTATCGTTATTAATGTCTATTAATGCAAGAGATAGCACTCAAGCCACTTACTATTTTTAATGAAAAATAGGCAATTTCTGACAATTTAAAACCTCAGTTGAAGTAGGCCCTCTACATTTAACACCCATTCCCAAGGTGGACTCCTCACAAGTATTTATCTGGTTAATATTGCATTGAAATCTCTTCAAACACTTAATACTTCCATTGAAGCTGACCTTTCTGTGATTTCCTCAACCGTGCCTAAACCTAATCCTGACCATTTAATACTTCATATAAAGAAACAAGGTGGGCCCTCAAACAACCACTTAATACCTTTAATCCCGAAGCAGGTCCTTCGCATTATGTCTCATTTCCCATGGAGGTGTTTCACATTAGTCCAACTATTCGTTGGTACTGGTAACTAGATTAATCGGGAAGATTTGCCTTATAGAATTGGGGCTAACCTCGCATCATCCATAGTTACTTATTATAGGTCATGCCTCACATTAGCTCTGAAGTCACACTATTAGTACCCAATTAACTAGTACCAATTAGCTAGGCAGACATCTGTGTGCTTTTGACTGACTCCGCATCCTTATAACTTGGTCATATTTCATAACACTCTCTAAGTGTATTATTACACATCTCATTGTATTCATTATTTAAGCCTTATAAGAAATACTTCTTAGTTCACCTAATGATTACCTTCCTAACGGGGATTTAAATGATGATAATCCTAATTAACTACGCCATTAATACGTACAATTGTACGTTATTTATGTTTGTTTATATATATATATATATATATATATATATATATATGCATTTAATATTTTTATATGTGCGGTGACTATGCCCTAAACTAACATTCAAATGTCAAATCCTCCAAAGTCATATAAGTCCCATTTCCATAATAATGTTTTTACCACAAATCAAATATTCCAAAATCAAATCAATAGACTTTACTTAGAATCCCAATCCAACTTATTTTATATTAAAACAATGGAACAAATCAATAATAACGAAAACTTATAATTTAATTAATTTTACTCTGTTTAACTTCTTAGACATGAAATTGGACAAGGGAATTTCTTTTCAATTTGTGAAAATAGGCAGTGCAAATTACGAATAAGAATTCGTACCTTACACACCTTTTCTTAATCAAATCCAAAGAAAAATAATAAGAAGTAGAATGGAAGGTCAACACATAAACTGCAAAATCCACTCAAACTTCATTATTTTAATACAAAACAATTAAGATTCCAACCTAAGAATCGATATTTCAGTTTGGAGGAATTTTAGGGATTTTTAACATGATGTTTTAGTAATCCAAAGCTACTTAAGGCATATATAAAATCCAAACTACACTATTCAATTACTACAATAGAAAAACTAAGATTTTCACTCATAGAGGTCGTTAGAGTTTCCTCCTTCTTGGATTTGACATGCCTGCCACAACTCGGGAGAAGAGGTACCCATATGTTGTGTGGCACATCGCCTTGATTGAACTCAAATCATAGAGGGCCCATGAACCAATGCCTTTTCGCTACACACCTTCGGTCCCCTCCCCTAATTTATCAGGGTCATTGAAATGTTTATATTGGACTTGTCATACTAGGTGCCTCCTGCTCGCTTCACTCGCCTTTTGTCAATTCCTTATCAGTCGAATCCCAAAACGTATTTTAGAACTTCACGGTGATTCATTGAACTATGCCCTAAGAGAATAAGACTATGCAAAGATGAGGCGCCTGAAGATTAGTCTGTCTTTAAATTGGTTAGACATTCAGTTCGACGAGGAATGTATATTAATTAATTGATTGGAAACTTGGATTGGGTTGCGCCATATAACATAAGATTATACAATAATGATGTATTTGGTGAATCAAATGCATGGTCTAATAAGGAACAACATTCATTGATAATATTAGTTGAATCCTAATGGAGTTTTTTGAATCTACGAATAGATGAATTGAAAGAGCTTCGCTAGTGTTTCCAAAATATTTTATTAATTACAGTGAGGGGGATAGGCTCTTATTTATAATGGTTCGAATGCATTAGAATCATTGGAATTAAGCCAGTTCTAATTAATAAAAATCCAGTCGTTAACTGTTTCACAAACCCTAGCCGCAACTAAGCTTCATTGGTCGACTGCCTCCACCCACCAGTCAACCGCTAGAGGTCAAGTAATCGTAGGTAGGGGTTGATCGGTCCCCTGTTTTGGGATTGTTTTGATTGTCGTTGATTTATTTTTATTTTCTTAATTATAATTTAACATTAATGTTAGTTCTACATTTACTCAACCTCTAAGTATAATTACGGTTAACTTTTGAATTTCCAATTTAGGAATTAATTATTTATTTGAATTTGAATTCCATTTAAATTAATTTGAATCTAGAACTTCAAACGTCCATAACGTCCTCGTTGAGCTCTGTTTTCAACATATTAATATGGAATTTGATCAGAAAATCACAACGAATGCAATGGCATAACTTTCATGGTCAAATTACGACATTTACAAAATTTCCATTTTTACACTTATCTTGTTTATTTATGGTTGACTTTACGGGGTGTTACATTGGTGGGTTGGTTGTCGATTCCTCGTCGCTGCTGTCCAGGATTGAACATTCTACTATGAAAGCGGCCACAACTTGACCTTTGATTAAAGGGGTGAAATGTGATTTCATGCTTTTCAAGCTCCACGGACTATTTCAAGAGTCGGTCCACTATGTCGAGCTGGCTCATTATTTTCTTAAATGGTTGGTTTGTGAAAATTTTGACGGCGTGGGCTTGGGAATATGGTCGTTGACGCATGGTCGCCATCAGCAGGAAGTGGACCAACTTTTCCAACTTGGAGTATTAAGTTACTGGCCCATTAACTTTTTTATTAAATAGTAGACAGGTCACTGGACCTTTTATTTATTGCAAATCAAGGAAGCACTGATCGCATAGTCAATCACTGCGAGGTATACGTACAAGTCTTTACCGTTGATGAGCTTGAAGAGCACGGGGGTTGTGGCCAGATGCCTTTTCAAGTCTTTAAAGGCTTTGGCGCACACTTCAATCCATAAAAAAATGACTTTCCCGACATAATGAGGTCAAAGAAGGGTATGCAATGGTTAGTGTTTTTAACAAAAAGCGGCTTAGTGCCATGATCATCCCATTTAGCCTCTGCACTTGCTTGACCGTGTAGGGTATCTACATACTTTGAATTGCTAGAATATTTTTTGGATAGGCTCCAATGCCCTTAGATCTTACCACAAAACTAAGGAACCTCTCAGACAAAACAACAAAGGAACACTTATTGAAGTTGAGCTTCATATTGTATTTACGGAGAATGCTAAAAGTTTTGACCAGGTTCTCTACATGCCCCCCGATCATATTAGATTTAACTAGCATGTTATCCATGTAGACCTCCTTCAAACAATGATCTATTGAGCGAACATCCAATTGATGAGCCGTTAAAGTGTGATGCTTGCTTTGTGAAGGTCGAATGACATGGCTCGATAGAAGTAGATTCGGGCATTAGTGATGAAGGAGGTATGTTCTTGATCTAGGTCGTGCATGGAAATTTGATTATACACGGAGTACGTATCCATGAATTTTAGTGGCTTTTTTCTGCTAGTCATGTCCACAAGCTGGTCGATGTAGGGCAGGGAGAAACTGTCTTTAGGATAGGCCTTATTGAGATCTGAGAAATCAATACAAGTTCTTCAGGCCCTACTAAGCTACCAGACCAGCACTGGGTTGGCTATCCAGACTTCTTATATAGCTTCACAAATGAATCCATTTGCTATTAGCTTTTGTACTTCTTTTTCGAGTGCCTCTTACTATTTGGGGTTGAAGGGCTATCTCTTTTGCCAAACAAGATGAGATGCCCGGTCAATATGAAGGGTGTGGATTGATGGATGTCTATTGGTCATGTTAGCGTGCCACTATGAGAGCATATTTTACACTTTCTTAGGAAATAAATTAGCTAATCCCTTACTTCTAGAGTTGGTTCTGTGCCTATTTGAACGACTATGATGGGGTCATCATTGTTAATTGGTATCGCCTTAAGCGGAGTTGTCAAACCATCATCGAGGCTAAAGTCTTCCATATGAGGGTCGAAAAGATCATCATCATTATCATCCATGCTCTCTTCTAGATAACAGTTATCCAAAGCTAATATCATGCACTCAATAACATCCTCGATCAGGATGGACGTTGATTCATGAATAGGAGGGCTATGGCTGCCACTGGCTCTGAAATATGAGCCTACCGACGCTTAGAGGGAAGGAGTGGTAGTATTTTCTCTTCTAGCATACCAACGGGGGGTGAACTTGCTCAGCCCATGTTGCTATAGGTTCTCTTGTCTTGCTTGGGCTGGCTAGGAAAAGATTATTCCAGTCAACAGTGTTGTCTTGGTCCCCAGCACAAACAAGAGCATTATGCAGCTCACGTGTTCTTTTTAGGATAGAACTTTGTGAATGTTTCATCTTCAAAGTTTTGGGTGACCCTGGTACGAATGGGAGCGATGAGGGGCTCGCACGATCTTTCACATGTATAATTATTGGTTGTTACTAGTTCTTGTTGAAGCATGCATACTCCCTTCTTTGCTTGTTGCAATGAGATGTTATAGCAAACTGCCTTATTGGTTGTCATGGATGCACTATTCCTCCCTCAATTGGGAATTTCATCATTAGCCACCAGTAGGCCACAATTGCATCCATGTCCACAAAAGTAAGTCTACCTATTAAGAGATTATGTGGACGGCCAGTCTACCACAACAAACAGTACTCGAATTTTGGCCAGCAAAGGCTCATGGCTTAAAGTGACTATGTGAGATGTAATACTTAGGGGTACTATGCCAACACTCCCGAATAGATGGGTAGTATATAAGGAGTGAGGCTAGAGGCAGGAAGATTCATCTTGTCAAAAACTTCTTTAAACATCACATTAACAGAATATCCCCCATCAATGAAGTCCCGGTGGACTTTGGTGCTGACCACATTGAAATAAAGGACCATGGGTTCTTGATAGGAGAAATTAACTCCTCTCTTCTCTTCCACAGTAAAAGAAATATTAGTTTCATCTTTTTTAACTTGAGGGACCTTCGAGGCCCGAAGATCTACCAAATACATTTGATCCACCAAGGCAAGCTCTCCCCTATAGCGAGTTTGAGACCCTCGACTGCTCTCGGCCATGTGTGGGCCACCACAAATTGAATGAATCTCAATGTTGAAAGCAGCCACAATGTTGTCCTTTACATGTTGGGGGTGGGGCTAGTGGATTTTGATGGATGTTGCATTGTTCCATTTTTGTCTCACATATAGAACCAATGTACCCTCACGGATCAGTCGCTCTATTTTATCTTTGAGAAACTGACACTCATTGGTTAAGTGGCAACTGAATTAGTGGAATTCATAGTACTTTCCATTGCTTTTGGGCTCCTTCCTCCACCCAAACAGGGAGGGAGCAGGCCACTACAATGACGCGCGATGCAAGATAGATTGTCTCCATGTCAGGGTTTAGAGTTGCATAGTTAATGTATTTAGGCTTGAAGCACGAACCATCCTCGGTTTGCTTTTTGCTATTTTCCTGCCAATCATTTTTTTCCATGATTGTCTTCTCTTGGCCCAGCCTTGTTCCTTTAGTCCTGTACTTGTCACTATCGATGATGTTAGCTTCTACCACCTTCATTATTTCATTCGCCCTTTGAAGGAAGTCGGTCAAGGATGAAGCCGATTATTTTTACAGCTCCTTCCATATCATGGACAGGTACCTCACCCCTTAAAAAGGGCAACTACCAAGCTACTCTTGTCTACTTCCCTTAACTTGGTTGATTCCTTGTTGAAGTGGTTGACATATAAATGAAGAGACATTGTCTTATGTTACCTAGATTGTTTGCCATTACATCCTATGTTTTTGATTCGCAGAAGTAGGCTCTGTAATTGGAACACAATTAGGCCCAATTGTGGACACTGTTGGCCTACAAATGAAGGAACCAATGAGAGGCTAGTAGATTAGGGTAAAGGAAAAAAGGGGACATATTTCTCGATTAGAAAGTTGGTCGGTCTGGGTTATTGAGTTGAAGGTGGTGATATGGTCAGACGGGTCAATACTCTCGTTATATTCATCTATAGGAGGAAAAACATATCTCAAGGAGATGTAAGTGCTTAGGATTTCCTCAAAGAAGGGGTCTCCATTCTTGTCATCCGATAATCCCTTGCCCGCCGTATTTCTAGTGATTCTGCGCTTTTGCTGGCGTTGGGTGGCCATTTCTTTTCGAAGTCTTGGTTTCTTGTATCAAGGATGATGCAATCCCCTTACTATGGAAGGGATCCAATGTCGTATATCTGACGTTTAGGATCTATTATGGTGATATGGCAAAGGGGAATGATGACATCTAGTTGGGGTAGGAGATCTATCCTGACAACTAAAGGTGATCTAGGCAGGTTGGGTACCTTCCTCAGGTTCTAGGTCAGGGCATCTCCTACTGGGGTTTGGAGTGTACTGATGGTTCTCTCGGTTTTGGATTTCTGCCTTGCTACCCCCATCGAGGTATCCAAAGCACGAGTCGTCGGCCCTATTTACCTACCGAAGGCAATGGAAGGTGAACAATCTTTAGACCAAAGGAAAATGGAGGTATAATGTCATTTTAGGTTCTGGGAACTCATGGGCGTCTTCCTGCTCATGGGCATCATGTATGTTGATGCGGTAAACATGAGCATCCTCTATCAGGGTAACAAGTACACTCATTGATTTGCCTCGACGGTGCTTATGCGGTTGTAAGAAATAGGGGGAGCTAGTAAGAGAAGAGTCCATTAAACCATTGGAGGGGCTGGTGAAATGAAGTTCACTATTGCCTGAGCATCCAACCTCATTATTAGATCACCATCTTATGGGCTAGAGTTCACATGTTAGTCAAGCCATGAAGCACACTTCGCCACATGTCATTGCCGAGACCAGGGATGGGGCAAATGACAATAGCGATAGTGTTACCATTAGTTTCACAGTCATTGGAGCTGTTACCATTGTTATTACCATCTTGATTCATGGCAACAACCTAGAATATATTTTTGTATAGGATAAAAGGTGAGAGTTTTAAGGAAGACCCTCTTCTAGATTCAAAATGTTGACTAAAATTTAGCCAACCTCGAAATTATAGTTAAAAGGCTATTTTAGCAAAGGTTACTTACTAATATTTTGGTTTAAATGTAAAATGAGGAAATAAAGTATAAAAAGTAAAGAGACAAGATTTGGAGTGGTTTAACTAAAGTAGATCTATAACCACCATAAGGAATTTCTTACTTTGCTTCTCTTACAATGGTTGAGATTAAAAGAGATAATAACGAGAAAGTAAACTCTTGAGATCTTATATGTCCAACGCTTGTAAGAATGTATGCCTTAGTCTTTTATAGCTGTTGGAGTTGATTCTTAGACGACTAAGATTGCGCTGATAAAGCCTAGAAATCAATCTAAACTATTAATAGGCATATACAATTCATGTATACTCTAGCTGTTATGCCAGATTGGCTGTGTGGTGTAGGTGATGACAGCTGGTAGGCAAAACTCTGGTATGTATAGGCGGATGGTGTTGGAAATAAGTGAAGGACCTGTTTGGTAGTTGATTGAGTGGACGGGTCCGTCGACTACTGAAGAGCGCTCTACATGCCAGTTCGTTCATATATGACCAAGCAAGCCAGGTATTAGACACTTGTGGTGCTTGCTCGGGCATGGTGTCTGAGTTCGGGGCTGATCAAAGAACTGGATCAAAGGAATACACGAGCCAAAGGATGGACCATAGTGTACACTAGTTTAGTCGCATGGGCTACTCAACCGATGCAGGCCGACACACTCTATGTTTACGAGAACTTAGAGTAACAAAAATAATAATTTAATTTTTGGTATTTTCTGTTAAAACATAAATTTTTAGCAGTTTATTTGCATGTAATTGGAAAAGCCAAAAAAATAAATTTTAAAATTGTTTATGAATGAGACGAAGTGATATGGGAACTTTATAAACAAAAGTGGAGTTGGATATTAAAATTGTGCATTTAAATCACCATTTTATAAATATATTGAATAAATGGAATTTGTGTAAATAAATAAAATTTATATAAATTCTGGGAAATTTTTATAAAATTTTGTAAAATGTTGTTGAAATGATTTTACAGCTTGTTTCGTAAAAAAAAAATTAAAATCAATAATGTTTAGATTTTTGAGTAAAAGTAAAATTGAGTTAAATTAAATTTGCAATGATTTTGTAAGATACCACCAATTTAACCTAACCCAAAATTACTTCTACTGCTGTAATGACCCCACCACTGTGCACATATTATTAAAGAACATTACAAGTAATGTCATCTAATAACACGGAGGATACGACTGGTTAAAGGCGATCGAATATGAATATATCTTTATAATAATATTGACACGCCTTTATTACCTTTTGAGGATCTAAAGAAATTTTTTTGACGTGTCAATATTAATATGAAGAAATAAACACGCTGATTTAAAATATTTAGAATATAATATAAATAAATCAAAATCAGAGTCATAGATCACAGCGCAATAATATACATTATATATATCATGATAAGATGTGAGTCTACAAAATATCAGTAATAGACCTACATAATTATATACATCACATCCCAAATGTTGTATCAAGTCCAAAGTTGCTACTAAATATTATACATGACAGGTCATCTCAAATATTTATACATAAAACCATGAAGTAAACAAAAATAAATAAAAAAAATGGTCTACTTCAGTGCCAACACAAAATCCCCTGGTCAACGAGTCCATGTACCTTTAGAGTATTGGCCTGACCCGAATATAATAAAAATAAACGAGTCAGACAATATCAAATATAAAGGTGAGATGTTACTAATATCATAAATATATGACTTAGAACTAAATAAGCCATAACAGATGATCAAAATAAGGCATATCAATCAAATCACCATTTCAAAAATCTATATCAAGTCTCAATGGACTATCATAAAAATATGGTGATAAAAATTCAAAATTATTCAGAGCCAGAAGATACTAAATATCCATCTCAAAATCTCTGAAGAAATAATCATCACTAATGAAATCATAACACAGTGACACGGAGTCTAACAACACATAGTAGACCCCCCTCCCACATAATGCCGTGGTCTAACGATACGAAGTAGACCAAATCAGTGAATAGTCTAACGACACAAAGTAGACTAACCATGTGAATTTACCTATAAAGTAGGCAAACATATTCTATGTGTGTACCCAATAATATAGCGACATGGAGCCTAACGACACGAAATAGACCCTGCCACATAATTTTGTGGTCTAACGTCACGAAGTAGACCAATATGCGAATAGTCTAATGACACGAAGTAGATTAACTATGTGAATTTACCTAACGACACAAAGTAGGTAAACATTATCTATTATCCAAACATCTAAAATGTTTTGCCTCTCAGGTCGATGAAAATGAGTCAATGTCTCTTGGAGATCTATCGGCATGAAATCTGAATATCCTAAGATAATACAACTCTAATTGTAGTTCACTTTTACATTAGTAATCACTAGAATCTAACTAACTCTAAGTGTAGTACCTTTGCGTAACTTTGATAACTCCATGTTAGGGAGTAACCTTATTACTATTTTGCTGTTATGATATATTTAACAGTTTTGTTATAAGATATTCTTTTCTATTCGTTTTATTTTTTCAATTGATAATTCATCTTTCGAATGCTTGGGCAACGATATATGAATACCGTGGATGTATTAGGTGTCGTTCCTAGGGTCAGGAAGGTGGGTCTTCACAAAGTAGGTAAACATCATCTAACTGTGTACTCAATAATACAACGACATGGAGCCTCACGACATGAAGTAGACCCTGCCACATCGTGCCATGGTCTAACAATAAGAAGTAGACCAAATATGTGAATAGTCTAACGACTAGGTAAACATTATCTACTATCCAAACATCTAAAATGTATCGACTCTCAGGTCAATGAAAATGAGTCATCGTCTCTTGGGGATCTATCGGCCTGAAATCCAAACACCCTAAGATAATACAACACTAAGTGTAGATCACTTTTACTTTAGTAATTACTAGAATCTAACTAATTGTCCCATAAAAGAAAGTGAAATTTTAGTATTTACTAAAAGCTAGTAAATTCCACTCGAACTCTACTTAACAAATTATAATAATAAGCGAAAGAACTGTATGAAATGTCACATATTAATCCGGCAATTCGGTCGTTTATTAAAATTCTTAGTTTCATAGAAAAGCACAAAATCCAATAGAAATTGGAGTAAAAAATTATTCACTTGTAAATTATAAAAAAGAGTTAAAGATTTTATTTTTAGAATTTCTTCGGTAAATTATAAATCAAACCAAGGCTTTCTTTTAAAATAATAACTTACTTTATTTTCATAATCACTTTTCTAAATAATTTCATATCTTATCTTTTATCTCTAGAAAATTTTCAAAATTTTACACTTCTAATAGAAATTTAAAAGGTTTTATAAATAAATATCACTCATTTTTAAAAGCTTTGAATATAAAATTTGAAATAAGAAATAAACTAATATTATAATATGATTTAAATTATATTCTATACATTAAATTCCAATAACGATCAAATAGATAAAATCTCATTTAGAGAATCTCTTAAAATATTTAAATAATTCAGATAATAAATCCTTCGAAATTGCAACTTCTAGAACCAACATCGCTCTTAAAATATAATTCCATAATATGGAATTATTTAGTTATCCTAAGTTTCTTTCGACAACTCCGATCACTCAACAATATATAACCATCATATAATCTAACTACAGAATCAAATGCACTTACATGGTTTTCAATATATATTGTATATCATATCATTTATTCAAATCCAATCTTTCGAACACATAGATCAACCAACTCAAATACCAAACTAATCTAATCCATAGCGTACAATCTCAATAATTTCATTCAATCACTATAAAAAATTTATGCAGTTCATACCCCTAGCAAGACAAGTAAAAAGGGATATAATTATTCAGATACAGATGTGTGAATTAATAAAATAACTCACCATAACCTATTGTCGATTGAAGCCTCTTGATGTACATGTAAAATGTATATTTTTACTCTCATATTTATTCTTCTTTTATTTAAATAAATGACATATTAGGGTATTTTTACGTCTTTTAACCAAAAAATAAAAGTTCTTTCAAATCATTAGTAACTCATCTGCATTTAGGAAAAATGATCATTTTGTGCACGTATTATTTTTTAGAAAATTTATATATACAATTTTATTTTATTTTGTAGGAAATTGAGTAGAAATTAGAAGAGGTTTCATGGATATATGCATGCACAAATAGTGGAAGCCAAAAGAATGAAGAAAAGAAATAATTCATGCAACATGGAAGAGCCCATCTACCCATCAACTAATGGAACAATACTAAAAACCAAAAGTACATGTTATTAGAGACATAGTGGAGTTGCTACATGTGGTTGTAGTGGCACCGGTTCGAATCCCAGCGGCCACAATAATGAGACATAGTGCACGACCACTTATAAAACCGGCTAATCGAAGGCCAGGGAAAACATAGTTTCCTTGGCCCCAAAGTTTTGAAAGTTTTTGGCGTGAAATGGCGTGAAATGGCGACTTGCGACCTGCTTTTGCGTTTTTCCCTATAGTTTCTGATTGCTTCTTGTTTCGCGTCCATGCCCAGCTCTCCCAATCACCCGCTCCTCCCCGTTGCCTCTTCACCCTCCTCTACTAGATCTGGTAGGGTTTTTAAGAATCTCAGAGCCGCGTCTTCAGCTCCGCCCATGCTATCTTCCTCTGAGTTTCCTCCCCTGCCCTCTGTCAAGATTCCGGTCTTAGCGGCTGTTGAGTGCAGTAGCAAGCGTTCGGTGATGTTGGAACCAATGAATGGTGATGATGTTTGTTCTGTAGGTGGTCCCGTGCCAACGCAAGTGACAGACGGAGTTGTATCACGTGATAAAGTTATGGAACTTGGTGTGTCAGTTAGTACATTGTGTTCTGATGATGGTATTATCTTGTGTGTTGGCTGATGCACACCTAGTGTTTGCCTAAATGCTTCTGAGAATGTTGATCCCAATATCAGTGTTTTGTGATCTGGAAATAATCTGCTTGAGGCCTTATCCCCAGTTGGTCCTGCAATTAAGGCTTCTATTGGTGTTCCCATGGTGGAGGAGTTCCCTCCTACTTTTCCTTCTCCAGTTGGTCCCAAATTATGGACATCGCTTTTTTCATCTCTGCCCCGTAACGCGGGCGTTTATGAACCAGTTGATTTTGATATTGTAGAGGAAAATGGAGTGATGGTCCCTCCTCCAAATGTTATGCAAGCCGGATTGGACTACTGGTCGGATTATTTGGTTGGTTTCTTTTTGGACCCAAATCAACGACTTCGTGATGTGACTTCTGTTTGTCGTGGGGCTTGGAGGCTACGCGGAGACCTTCATGTTAAGCTGGTCGACTCTATGTACTTCCTGTTGTTCTCCTCCTTTGAGGACCGCAGACGTGTTCTTGAGGCGGAGCCTTCTTTTTTTGATGGTAAACCTTTTATTATCACTCCCTGGTCTCCAACGGTTGCAAGTGCACGTGAACAAGTTCTATCTATCCTAGTTTGGGTTTATTTTTCTCAAATTCCATCTGCTCTTCAGCCGCTGCTTGGCTTGAATTGGCTTGCTTGCAACGTTGGTAAATTGAAATGTTTTGACGCTAATACTGTGGCGCGTGAAAATCATGTGTACGCTAAGGCTCTGATTGAGATTACCCCCTTTAAGCCACTCCCTTCCACTATTCCGGTTCAGCTAGCTGTTGGTCATGTGGTGGAAGTCCGTGTTAGATACGGTTGGGTCCCAGACATTTGTTCCTCCTGTCATTCCTTTGGCCACTTAGCTTCCGCCTGCTTGCATTCTGATGTTACTGCTGCTGCGCCTAAGATCCCTCTGCCTCGGCCTCCGCTCAGGAAATGGGTTCCCAAAGTCTCTCAGGTTGCTTCTCCTCCCGTAGCTCCAGTTTCTGATCCTTGTCCTCCGTCTTCTTTTGATCGGCCTTCATCCCCTTCTGCATCCTTCGTTCCTAGTGTTGATACTTCGGATTCCAATGCTGCCCAGGATCTTGCTTCGCCTCGGTTGCCTGTTTCATGGGATGAGTCTGTGAGATGTTGGGTTGATCGACGCTCTGACATTTGCTTCAACCCCGTGGATAATTCCTATTTTAGATTTGTTTCTGATGAGATTAGTGATCTACGTTGCCTTTACTATAGACCATCTGGCAATTCCTTGGTTCTTGACTTGGATGGTTCGTTTGCTGATTTAAATACTGTCATGCTTGCTGATACTGCTTGGGATCGATCTTTTATTTACACATCTGATGCTGTGATTTATGATCCATCTCTTGCTCTTCTATTTCTCCCCTATATCGGACTTCTTGGGAACGTTTCTTCCACGGTGGAAACCGACTTAGGTGCTACTACCTCTTTGGAGGTGGCCTAGTCTTGTTCCTAACTTATAGTTGCTGTAACATGTTAGTTACACTCCTGTGCTGTATTTTCATCTTTCATAGTAGTTAAGGTGCCTCAACCTTACTCCTGTATTTTAATGTTTTTATTACGTTCGTAATAAAAAGTGGACGGTCCACTAAAAAACCGGCTGGCCTTGCCAAAAAAAATTAATTCCTTAATGATTAATTGAAGGCTACATAAAGTGAAGGGAAATTTTGGTAGCTTCCTAAAAAATATTAGGGTTCTAGAACATGTACAAGTAGCCCTCTTATGTTCGTGTAATGGATCTTCTCCTTGAATGTAGAGAGTTGTAATCAAAAGTTAGAAATAAAAGCTTCTCTTTAATGGCTTTCTAGCCATCTTCTTTTTATGCACTTTCCTTTTATGTTTTTCTTTCATGCTTTCATTATAATTCATGCAAGCAGCTTAGTTTTATCTTATGCAAGTTAGTTAGCGCTTGTTCACTTTACTTGGATTTCCATTCCTTTATGTTTACGTTGGAATCAATTTATACTAATATATATTCAAATATGAGAAGCTGGACCCCCTTAATTTAGGGATAATGAAGTTCTCATGAATCGTGCAAAATTAACATAATGATTTCATTTATGATATCTTATTTTGTGCTTAATGGAAATTTTGATGTCAATGAAACTTTGTTGTTTATTAGTTAATTTGATATTCTATGTTGTTCATAACAAATAAGCTATGCTTAATCAAACATAAACACAAGTTACCCTTTCATCTAAATATGATTTTGGTAATGAAAGTGAAACTAGAATCAAAGTTTGATGCTCTATGCTATTAGTTCATAGTAAATACATCATGTTTAAAATAGATTTTATTTTTAAATTTCATAATCATTTTCATTAGATTGACAAGTGAGTTTAGAGGTTGTATTATAGTTTGATGGTTTTTAATATCACAATCAGACCATTCTTATAACAAATACATCAACTAATTCTATAAGTGATTAGAAAAGAGAGCTCATTAATTCATTTTGTGTTGATTTGTATGATTATCAGAAGGAATTTGCCTCTAAATTGCCTTCTAATCTCATAGTTTTAAATTCCAATTTCTCTTGTTTTTAACAACCTTTTAGTTAACACAATTTAAAACATTTGGGATAATTTGATTGAGTGATTTTAATTTTTTTGCTTTACTTGTGAAATCGACCCATACTCGCATATGTACTATGATTGCACGCCATATGATTGCGGTTTTTTTAATGATATAATCTGACGGTTTTCTAATAGATAGAAAGTCCCTTCTGAACAAGTTTTTGGCGCCATTGCTGGGGAAACAATTTAATTTTTATTTACACTTCGAATTAATTTCATTTTATTTTGCATTTAGTTCTTATTTTAAAAAAAGAAGAAAAAAAAAGAGAAAACAACAGCCATCCAATTGTCTGTTATTGTGTTCATTTGTTCTTTGTTTGTTTTGTTCTTTGCATTTGCTTGTATTGTTTTATTTGTTTCTCTGTTCATTTGTGTAGTTCATTTGCACTCCACTTTATTTTCTACATCCTCTACTAACTTCTTATTTTCTGTTCTTTCATTCGCACCATTCTTTTAAAATGAAAAGAAGAAAAAAATTGCATTGCATTTTAAGTTACAACTCTCTTTTTTTCTCTTTAAAAATCTCAGGAAAGTTTCCTCAAGAACAATTTTTAGGGATTTTTTTAGATATAGGACAGCCCACTAATAATTTTCTCTAAAGGACAAATTACCGATTTTTCCTTCTAGTCCACTTTCGCACGCTTATTCTTCTTCTTCCTTTCAATCAAATTTTTCTGTCGCGATCCTGATATCTCTCTCGCTGTCAAAGTATCGATCAATCTCGTTCGGTCATTTGAATATCATTCTTCTTAAATTTCAAGTTCATTGATCAAATTTTTCTCATGCTCATTTGTCGATTTTGTTCTTTTCATACTTTTACTGTGATCTTTTTTTTCTTCAAGTTGTATTAATTAGGTATGCATATATTATTCTATTTTTTGTTCTTAATCTAATAGAATAAAAAAATTGTTTGCGATTTTTAATTGCGTTCGTTTTCACAAATTACATGCAGTGTTATTGTTTTGATTGCTTGTTCATTCTTCTATGGCAACTGTTGGAAGCAGCAGCAGGTTTTCTTTTTAATTTTATTCTTTATGCAATGTTGCATTCTAATATGCTTTATATTAAATTTATCTATCATTATCTTGCATAACTGTTGGGATGATTGGAGAAGTATCATTGATTGGGTTGTATATAAGGTTGTGATAGAGTGGAAAAGTATCATATCTTAGGTTCATTTTTCTGGTATCATTTTTAATTTTTCTTAGTATCAATTTTCTTGATTATCAGTAACTAGGTATCAATTTTTTATACATTAGGTATCAGTTTTCTGAAATGGAAAAACTAATGTTCTAAATTGAATATGTTTTTGCTAATGTTTTTTTTTGTAGTGGTGATAATGTGGCGGAGGTAGACCATCAGTAAAGCGTAAAGAAGGATTTTTCATATTTTCAGAACAAGCAAAATAGATGTGCCGAGTGCAAGTAGCTTGGTCATAATAAAATGTGAAGAACGGGATTTTCGACTCACGAAAGTCGACATTAATACGTCCATTATATCAATTACCGAACAATCGAACGCCGAAAAACCGAACCGTTAGGATTAAAGAAGAGATAGAAGATAGAAGAAGAAAGAAAGAAGAAGCAACAGAAGCAAAATCAGAATCTCACAATCGCAACGGAACAACATATAATAGATAAATGAAAAATCTTCAATCAAAAGAACTGTACATTTTATACATTACATCAACAGAGTCAATATACAATACAACACAATATATGGACAGTTATATAAACCTGTCCTCACAACCAAATACACAGCGGAAAAGATAATATCATATACAAGTGATACGCCATGCCATCCAGCTTGCCTCCTGAGCTCCACAGCACCTCCTGAATTCCAAAATGACCTGATAACCTGACTCTAGACTGCCCGTGTGGAAATTGGTGGGCACCAAGAGTTTAGGAATGGAACAATAAACTCCAGCTCAGTCATGGGACTGGTGTGAGAACTTAAAAAAGTTTATCTTTAAAACAAACAAAGAAATATTTTAAAATAGATCCGCAATGCTTTTAGAAAATGTAACTACCATAAGGCCTCCCGCCACACACACAATGCAAACGCAGAATTGGAGGATATTTCTCCTTATGATAGTCAAACATGCTTGATACACAAATTTCTTTGATATTATTACTATAAGTGTAAAGTGCAGGAAAACATTTCGAAAGTACAATATTAATCTCAGCCAGCATAGGTACCATTATAGTATGCCTACTATAGCTACCATATTAAATGGCAGGTTCTATAACTAAAACCGTACAAGGCTCGTATTGTTTCTTTGGATTTCCAACAAATGGTTAGGCCAAGGAACTTCCCATTGCCACATGGGTAGGCCTCTGGAAGGACGCCCCGAGAACCTAACCGGATCTCTGCCAACATAAGGCCGGGTTACCTCTGCAAAAGTAGATAACTACTGACAGAGTATGTCATTCCTCGGTTGTAAACAACCTTTATCCAAGGATCCTCAAGCTACAACAATCACAAAGTCATATATATTTGCGACATCCACATAAGTTAAGTATCTGGGCTCCATACCATGATACCACTTCTATCCAGAAGGAAATGCACATACCCTAAGGGGCGCTACTCCCTATAACCTTGCTGCATCTTTTCTGTTTTGACCATTTCGGGGTGTGAAGTCCGACGATGTCTCGGCCACAAAGCTACGCTTTTCACAAAAGCTATGCTTTGATCAACAAAAGATCAGCAGCACTTCGTATGCCACATTACCAAATTGGGAATGTATCACTAACCATCAACTACATAACCTCTAAGCTCGTATGTCTCAGAGAAGTGTGTTAAGCTAAGAGAATAAATTCTCCGCCACCAACAGAAATGGATTTGATAGAAACCAGCTTTACATCTCAAATTGTAACGTCAGACACACATCCATACAAATCCGTTCCGGGATTGAATGGAACCGAAGGCACTTCCAAAGAAGCCCTTGAAATCCGAATATTCACTAATCACGTCCGGAATTCCCATCACAAAGGGTGATAAAATATCTATATCGGAGATCAGCCGATGCAGAGACATTGGACGGTAATCCTTTCGTTTTCGAAAATATCCGGTCTTCAACACCGGTCTTCAAATGCAATCCCTTACGACGTATCACTATTCGGAATGGATTTATGACCCAAAGGTCCTCTCCCGGCAAAACAAATAACGAGCGCTTATTTTAAAATAAGTGTAGCATTTAAATTCAAGCAAATCACAACAAATACTCATTTAATGGTAAATATTGATAGTCGGTTATTTAACTATCAATAGATATGCACAACATCACCAGATTCCAAATAATTTCCCAAATTATTTATTTTCCAAAAATATCTTTAAAAGATATATTTTTCCACACTTCAACCACTTGAAAACAAATTTCAAATCACTTTTCACCTTTACAACTTTTGAAAACAATTTCAAATCATTTTCCTTACGCGGAAACACTTCCAAATATTTATTCATTTTCACTGGAAATCTGCCGAGTTCAAATACTTTAAAATAATTTATATTACTTATCCAAAATATATCTGAAAAACACTTTTAAATAACTATTTTTCTTTAAACACTTTACTTAAAATATTAGTTATAAAAATATTATACCAATATTACATATAACTTAAGACCAAACTAATTTTCAAAATAAAATTAGTATATAGAGTATAACGATTTAAATAACTGTTTTCTAAAAGAATTATTGATTAAATCTTAGAAATAATCATTTCTATATCAACTTAATAAATCTTTACTTGAAGGATTTAAAACAATTTATGAAGTTAATTTCTCCAAAGTATCCTTTTCAAAACCAATTCTAGAATTTTATATATATATATATATATATATATGTATATATATATCTTTCAAAGCTATTCAGAAATTTTATTCGGCTTTCCAAGGAAAATACACTTTCATTTCAAAATGGTTTATTTAAACCAATTAAATAAATCCTTACCGATTTACTTTAAATTTGTGATCCAAATCCGTAAATTTATTTCCACACTTCAAAAATAAATCAATATTTATTCTTTTAACAAATTTCCCTTTCCTTTATAAATTCCATGGTGAATTTAAATTTTCAAATATCCACTGATATATGATTTTCAAATCGATTTCAAATATTCACTTTCAATTTATCTTTAAGAGATATAATCTCAAAACATTTCACTTCATATTGGAAAACATTTCCATACTTATTTAATAATAAGTAATTCACAAATCTATTTATTTTCAACATTTGGAAAATATTCAATATACTTAAATCACAACTAAGTATATATTTTATTCTTTAAGGAAAACATTCTCTTAAACATATTCATTTGAGTCAAAACGAATGTAGCGTAAAACATCGTTACGACAACTCAAAATCACTAGTATAGGGATTCGAAATTAAGATAGATATAAATCCCAATACTATATAAAACATTTCCTTTCAAAAATCATTTACTATAACAACAGTGTTATAGTCCACCATTCCCTTTTATTTCTCGAAAACGTCTATTTCAACAATGAATGTTGAAATTAATGGTTTCGATACTTAATACATTTTAAAACACCTTTAAATCGTTTTAATTCTATTTAAAATATCGCTTCCCCAAAACATTTCTTTAATATATTATTCACTGTCCAAAATCGTGAATATACTTCGTTGACCAAATTCAACATTTCTACACATTTTATTTTAAAGGATTATCCACTGTCCAAAATCGTGGATATATCTCCTTTAATAAGTTATAATAATTAACTTATCAAAATAAGTCGATTTCGGATTTATAAAACAATGTTTATAAATTCCAATCATATTTTATAACGACTTCAACTTATAAAATCACTTTATTAACAAATTCTATCCATATCCCATTTACACGCCAAAATCCAAATTATTAGCAAATTACTTATAATTCTCTGTTTACAAATTCATTCATTTTATAACTTCATAAATCATAGATTCTATTCTTTTATGAAATCCATTTATAACGTCATTTTAAAACGTCTTTAAAACTCTTTTATAATTCCATCACTTTGATTTATAAAAATCCAATTTTTTTAAATCTTATATATAAAGCTTTTATAATAAATTCAAAAATCACCATTTAAATTATTTTATAAAATAATCAACTTCATATTTCCAAAAATCACCTTTCAACTATATTTCTCAAAACATCGTAATTTTTAATATAAACTTTCAACCTAAATTTTCAAAAATCAAAATTTTATTTATTTTCGTTATCTAACGATACCAAAATTATATTCGGCTTAATGTTACCCTTCAACGATTTCAATCAAAAAGATAATCACACAGAGATTATAAAAAAATCAACACACAACATTGAAACAAATTCAATTATTTGAGGAATCCAGTTGTATCCCTCCAACCTGTTTCTCTGCATCCATAGATGTTAGCACAATACCAACCCCGTTTCAAGACGGGATATCGTGGTACATGGGTTTTTATAAAATATTATCCGTTATTATGCGGCGCAATAGGGTCTCATCCGCTATATAATGTGGGAACTCCAAGTACATATATAATACCAATTCCACTTCAAGGTGGAATATCGCAGTATATGTGTTTAATAAAATAACCTCCGCTTAATATGCAGCGTATAGTTTCTATTTCAATACAGCAAATAGCAATTTATCATCCAAGCATACAATCAAGCAATTTTAAATTTTACAATTTAAAATTTAAATCAAAACAAATTCGATTGAGTGAGAAGTTCTCACCTTGCTTCCAATAAAAGTTGCAGTGTTTTATTTCGAATAAAATTAAATGACCATTTAATTTTATCCAAAATTCACACAAGCTCCAATCAACTCCAATCCAGTTCCATCACATAGTGCTCGATAATACGAACCCAACATAATTTATTTCATGCAAAACGGACCTCGTATGAAAAAGATATCGCATTACAAAGTTTATACGAAATTTAAATATAAATAATTTACACATTTATTTAAATTTCTAACCCTAAACACATCTCGGCCGTTCGCTTCCCTTTAGCAAATCGCGGTCGCGTGCTGCTTCTTCCCCTACCCGGTGAAAAACGTGAACCAAATAACCAAAGCCGCCGCTCCATCATCAATTAACGCGACCACGTCTTCCACTTCCACGACGACCAGGTTACACCACAACGAAGCTCGCAAGCCCACCTTCCTTCGGCCAGAAGGATGTCGAACTCGGCCCCCCTGCATCTTGAAAAACGTGTGCGACCGCGTGGTGTTCAAGTCGAAATTGCCATTGATTTTCTCAACTAAAATCGATCATCCCCATATGGATTTGTAGATCTCACATAGCTCTATGAATTTCATGTTGAAGGTTTTTGATAATTGTCGATGGATTTAGAGGGATTAAGGGAAGAACGTGGGAATGCATCGGCCATTGAATGAAGAAGCGGCCGCTGTGAAACAAAATCCTAGGGTTTGTGCAAATTAGAAATTCTGAGGCCTTTTATGGAAAATTTGCCAAACACTATTCATCCGAGATTTTTCGAACTCGAAACGAAGCGTGCTGGCTGACGTTTCTAGGGTTTAACCTGCATTCCGGACACAATGGGACATGTTTCGGAAGCTAATTTGATCATATCTGCGAGATACGGAAATAAACGATCAAATTTAAATTAAACCGGTTAAACTAATTTCTATGCATTTTGGTTGTCTCGGACAAACCGTAAATCCGATTGACACGAAATTTGAAATCTTACAATAATATAACATTACGGATCCAATGAAACTCGTTTCGTCGAAATCCGAGGCTGTTTGAAAAATGACTATTTTTATCTGTCAATTAAATATTAAAATATTCAATTTCCACAAATTAACTTTTAATTCAATTTTAAAAGTTCTATAACATCATTTTAACTCTAATATGATTTAATACAACTTTACAAATCAATTTTAATCACATTAAATCCAATTTCCAATTATTTCTGTAATTTCAAATATTAAATTATCGATTTAATTATCCAATTAAATCTAGATATTCGAAAAAAAATTATTGACTTACAAATTTTACTTGTTAATATTAAAAATCAATTAAATATACGAATCTCAAATGATAGGAATTTTGGGTCGTTACAAACTTCCCCCCTTAAAGGAATTTCATCCTCGAAATTGCCAAGTAAGAAAAAGTTACAGAATCCATTAATTTTTCAAAACCATTTGTTCAAATTAAATTTCAAATTCATTTATACATTTTAACTTTTCCAAAATTCATAGTTAAACTTCTTACAATTACTTTACGAAGTTTTCAAATCATACTTAGTTATCTTTTCAAAACCAACTATATCGTTTAACTTTTCACTCCAAAATCAAAGTTATAGTTTTAAAAAATTTCCAATTTTCTCAAAAATATTCTAACGCCTTAAATTTTCGAAAAATTTCGCAAGCGCCGCTTTGCGCGGCTAGCTCGGTACGACTATGAAAATGGCACCATGCCCCCCAGATTTCAAAAAGAAAAGAAAAAGCCAAGTGGTTGGACAAGAAAATCATCAAATTTCATACTGATATTGAAATACATACCTTTTGTCGAGCAATTCAATTTTTTATCTTCGAAATCAAAATCCCAATTTCCTTTAATCCACCTGTATATCCTGCTAACCATAATATCCATTTTCATTCTATCTTGCATTTTCAGTTTCATTTGAATTCAATTTACAATTTCAATTCTGTTTGGCTTCAATTTACCTTCTGAATATTGATTTTATCAATTATTTTTCATTCACAACTGATTCATCTTGCTATTTTAAATTAGTTTATTTTACTAATTCATTACAAGTTCTAACTCATTTCATCTCGCACAAGTCAAATTGGTTTTCGATATTCAGTTTTTATTCTTTTGTTCGTTCCCAAACACAATTCAATTCACTATTTCAGTTTATAACCACTTATATTTAAAATGGATTTCAAATTCTATATGAATTTAATTTACCCTTTATTTATGAATGTTGAATTCAATTCATTTCAACCCATATTAAATTTGTCATTTCTTCAATTAGTTTTACTTACTAATTTTATTTTAATACTTAGCTTCGTTTGATCCAACTTGACAAATTTTCAATTTGCTTGCAATTTCAAGATGAATTTCAACATTTAGTTTCCAACTTCATTTACTCGAAATTGTAAATTCATTCATTCATAAATTTATTTCCATAATTCAAACTCAATTTCAATTCATTTGTTTCTACCCCAAATTTATTTTCAACTTAATAAATTTTATTCCATAACTATTTTTATCAAATTCCAGAGTCTTTCCAACATTTCAAAACCATTTTTGAAACCAATTCAAATTATCCTTTGAATTTCAAAACCCAAACCCAAATTTTCCAAACAACTTCTATTTAAAACAACTTGGCAGCAATCCCTCTTTTGGAAACCCGAAATGAGCACCGATCATGTCGCGATCATCATCGGAATAATTTTCCAACGACCGAAAAGAGTTTAGAGCATTCTTCCCTTCAAAACAATTTTCCAAAACCCTTGAAAATCATTTTCAAACTCAAAAAGAAATTTAATCTTTTCCAAATTGCAAACTGTTTCAAAACATTTCCAAATATTCCTTTGGAATTTTACTTCAAATTACAAATCACATTACAATTTATATTCCCCAATTCTATTTTATGTGAATTTATTTCTTGACTATGGAGTTACGATTTCGATTTCTTTTTCAACATTAATTATAATAATTTAATATCATCACTTTCTAGAAACCAAGCAATCATATATTATAATAATTCATAGAAAAAATTTCTCTTTTATATACGAAAATAATTTAGGTAAATTATTTCATTTACCCTATTTTAAAACGATATCGTGTCGAATTTGTTCTGTACAAGTGTTTAGAGATTTCTATCAATAACGTTAATTACTCGTATTGACCAAAATCCATATACCACTCAACAAACCAATCAACACAATATAAAACAATTTTTTATATTCACTAACAAATACGCACTCATATCTAATATTACACTCACACTCATTCTAGAGTACTGCTGACTCTATCTCTAATGAGTAACACCCAATAGAGCCAAGGTTGTCGCTTAACCAATTGCTCTGATACCAAATGTGAAGAACGGGATTTTCGACTCACGAAAGTCGACATTGATACGTCCACTATATCAACCGCCGAACAATCGAATGCCCAAAAACCGAACCGTTAGGGTTAAAGAAGAGATAGAAGATAGAAGATGAAAGAAAGAAGAAGCAACAGAAACAATATCAGAATCTCACAATCGCAGCGGAACAACATATAATAGATAAATGAAAAATGAAAAATCAAAAGAACTATACATTTTATACATTACATCAACAGAGTCAATACACAATACAATACAATATATGGACAGTTATATAAACCTGTCCTCACAACTAAATACACAGCGTAAAAGATAATATCATATACAAGTGATACGCCACGCCATCCATCTTGCCTCCTGAGCACCACAGCACCTCCTGAATTTGACCTGATAACCTGACTCTAGACTGCCCGTGTGGAAATTGGTGGGCACCTAAAGTTTACGAAGGGAACAATAAACTCTAGGTCAGTCATGAGACTGGTGTGAGAATTTAAAATAGTTTATCTTTAAAACAAACAAAGAAATATTTTAAAATAGATCCGCAATGCATTTAGAAAATGTAACTACCAAAAGGCCTTCCACCACACACACAATGCAACCGCTGAATTGGAGGAGATTTCTCCTTATGATAGTCAAACATGCTTGATACGTAAATTTCTTTGATATTATTACTATAAGCGTAAAGTGCAGGAAAACATTTCGAAAGTACAATATTAATCTTAGCCAGCATAGGTACCATTATAGTATGCCTACTATAGCTACCATATTAAATGGCAGGTTCTACAACTAAAACCGTACAAGGCTCGTATTGTTTCTTTGGATTTCCAACAAATGGTCAGGCCAAGGAACTTCTCATTGCCACATGGGTACGCCTTTGAAAGGACGCTTCGAGAACTTAACCGGATCTCTGCCAATACAAGGCCGGGTTACCTCTGCAAAAGTAGGTAACTACTGACACGAGTATGCCATTCCCCGGTTGTAAACAACCTTTATCTGAGGATCCTCAACCAACAACAATCACAAAGTCATATATATTTGTGACATCCACATAAGTTAAGTACCTGGGCTCAATACCATGATACCACTTCTATCCAGAAGGAAATGCACATACCCTAAGGGGCGCTACTCCCTATAACCTTGCTGCATCTTTCCTGTTTTGACCATTTCGGGGTGTGAGGTCCGACAATGTCTCGTCCACAAAGCTACGCTTTTCACAAAAGCTATGCTTTGATCAACAAATGATCAGTAGCACTTCGTATGCCACATTACCAAATTGGAAATGTATCAATAGTAACCATCATCTACATAACATCTGAGCTCGTACATCTCAGAGAAGGGTGTTAAGCTAATAGAATAAATTCTCTGCCACCAACAGAAATGTATTTGAAAGATACCAGCTTTACATTTCAAATTGTAACGTCAGACACACATCCATACAAGTCCGTTCCGGGATCGAACGGAACCGAAGGCACTTCCAAAGAAGCACTTAAAATCCGGATATTCACAAATCACGTCCGGAATTCCCATCACAAAGGGTGATAAAATCTCTATATCGGAGATCAGCCGATGCAGAGACATTCGACGGTAATCCTACCGTTTCTGAAAAAATCCGGTCTTCAACACCGGTCTTCAAATGCTATCAATTACGATGTATCACTATTCGGAATGGGATTCATGACCCAAAGGTCCTCTTTCGGCTAAACCGAATAACGAGCGCTTATTTTAAAATAAGTGTAGCATTCAAATTCAAGCAAATCACAACAAATACTCATTTAAAGGTAAATATTGATAGTCGGTTATTTAACTATTAATAGATATGCACTAGATTCCAAATAATTTTCCAAATTTTTTGTTTCCCAAAAATATCTTTACAAGATATATTTTTCCACACTTCAACCATTTGAAAACAAATTTCAAATCACTTTTCACCTTTACAACTTTTGAAAACAATATCAAATCATTTTCCTTACGCGGAAACACTTCCAAATATTTATTCATTTTCACTGGAAATATACCGAGTTCAAATACTTTAAAATAATTTATATTACTTTTCCAAAATATATCTTGAAAACACTTTGAAATAACTATTTTTATTTAAACACTTCACTTAAAATATTAGTTATAAAAATATTATACCAATATTACATATAACTTAAGTCCAAACTAATTTTCAAAATAAAATTAGTAGATGGAGTATAACTATTTAAATAACTGTTTTCTAAAAGAATTATTGATTAAATCTTAGAAATAATCATTTCTATATCAACTTAATAAATCTTTACTTGAAGGATTTAAAAAAAATTAAGAAGTTAATGTCTCCAAAATATACTTTTCAAAACCAATTCTAGAATTATATGTGTGTGTGTGTGTGTGTGTGTGTGTGTGTGTACCTTTCAAAGCTATTCAGAAATTTTATTCGGCTTTTCAGGGAAAATACACTTCCATTTCAAAATGGTTCATTTAAACCAATTAAATAAATCCTTACCGATTTACTTTAAATTTGCGTTCTAAATCCGTAAATTTATTTCCACACTTCAAAAATAAATCAATGTTTATTTTTTTAAACAAATTTCCCTTTCCTTTATAAATTCCATGGTGAATTTAAAATTTCCAAATATCCACTGATATATGATTTTCAAATCGATTTCAAATATTCACTTCCAATTTATCTTTAAAAGATATAATCTCAAAACATTTCACTTCATATTGGAAAACATTTCCATACTTATTTAATAATAAGTAATTCACAAATCTATTTATTTTCAACATTTGGAAAATATTCAATATACTTAGATCACAATTAAGTATATATTTTATTCTTTAAGGAAAACATTCTCTTAAAGACATTCATTTGAATCAAAATGAATGTTGCGTAAAACATCGTTACGACAACTCAAAATCACTAGTATAGGGATTCGAAATTAAGATAGATGTATAAATCCCAATACTATATAAAACATTTCCTTTCGAAAGTCATTTACTATAACAACAGTGTTATAGTCCACCATTCCCTTTTATTTCTCGAAAACGTCTATTTCAACAATGAATGTTGAAATCTATGGTTTCGATACTTAATATATTTTAAAACACCTTTAAATCATTTTAATTCTATTTAAAATATCACTTCCCCAAAACATTTCTTTAATATATTATTCACTGTCCAAAATCGTGAAATACTTCATTGACCAAATTCAATATTTCTACACATTTTATTTTAAAGGATTATCCACTGTTCAAAATCATGGATATATCTCCTTTAATAAGCTATCATAATTAACTTACAAAAATAAGTCGATTTCGGATTTATAAAACAATGTTTATAAATTCCATTTATATTTTATAACAACTTCAACTTATAAAATCACTTTATTAACAAATTCTATCTATATACCATTTACATGCCAAAATTCAAATTATAAGCAAATTACTTATAATTCTCTATTTACAAATTCATTCATTTTATAACTTCACAAATCGTAGATTCTATTCTTTTATAAAATCCATTTATAACATCATTTTAAAACGTCTTTAAAACTCTTTTATAATTCCATCACTTTGATTTATAAAAATCCAATTTTTTTAAATCTTATACATAAAGCTTTTATAATAAATTCAAAAATCACCATTTAAATTATTTTATAAAATAATCAACTTCATATTTCCAAAAATCACCTTTCAACTATATTTCTCAAAACATTATAGTTTTTAATATAAACTTTCAATCTGAATTTTCAAAAATCAAATTTTTATTTATTTTCGGTATCTAACGATACCAAATTATAATTGGCTAAATTTTAGCCTTCAACGATTTCAATCAAAAAGATAATCATATAGAGATTGTAAAAAAATAAACTCACAACATTGAAACAAATTCAATTATTCGAGGAATCTAGTTGGATCCCTCCAACATGTTTCCCTGCATCCACAGATGTTAGCACAATACCAACCCTGTTTCAAGACGGGATATCGTGGTACATGGGTTTATATAAAATATTATCCGTTATTAAATGGTGCAATAGGGTCTCATCCGCTGTATAATGCGGGAAATTAACTCCAAGTACATATATAATACCAATTCCACTTCAAGGTGGAATATCGCAGTATATGTGTTTAATAAAACAATCTCCGCTTAATATGCGGCGTATAGTGTCTATTTCAATACAACAAATAGCAATTTATCATCCAAGCATACAATCAAGCAATTTTAAATTTAACTATTTAAAATTTAAATCAAAATAAATTCGATTGAGTGATAAGTTCTCACCTTGCTTCCAATAAAAGTTGCAGTGTTTTACTTCGAATAAAATTAAACAACTGTTTAATTTTACCCAAAATTCACACAAGCTCCAATCAACTCCAATCTAGTTCCATCGTGTAGTGCTCGACAATATGAACCCACGTAATTCGTTTCGTGCGAAACAGGCCTCGTATGAAAAAGATATCGCGTTACCAAGTTTATACGAATTTTAAATATAAATAATTTACACATTTATTTAAATTTCTAACCCTAAACACATCTCGGTCGTTCGTCCCCCTTTAGCAACTCGTGGCCGGGTGCTGCTTCTTCCCCTACCTAGTGAAAAACGCGAACCAAACAACCCAAAGCCGCCGCTCCATCATCAATTAACGCGACCACGTCTTCCACTTCCACGACGATCAGGTTACACCACAACGAAGCTCGCAAGCCCACCTTCCTTCGGCCAGAAGGACATCAAACTCGGCCCCTTGCATCTCAAAAACCGTGTGCGACCGGGTGATGTTCAAGTCGAAATTGCCATTGATTTTCTCAAGTAAAATCGATCATCCCCGTATGGATTTGTAGATCTCACATAGCTCTATGATTTTCGTGTTGAAGGTTTTTGATAATTGTTGATGGATTTCAAGGGATTAAGGGAAGAACGTAGGAATACATCGGCCATTGAAATGAAGAAGCGGCGGCTATGAAACAAAGCCCTAGGGTTTGTGCAAATTAGAAATTCTGAGGCCTTTCATAGAAAATTTGTCAAAACACTATTCATCCGAGATTTTCCGAACTCGAAACGAAGCGTGCCGGCTGACGTTTCTAGGGTTTAACCTACGTTCCGGACACAATGGGACATGTTTCGAAAGCTAATTTGATCATATGTGCGAGTTACGGAAATAAACGATCAAATTTAAATTAAATCGGTTAAACTAATTTTTATGCGTTTTGGCTTGCCTCGGACAAACCGTAAATCCGATTGACACGAAATTTGAAATCTTACAATAATATAACATTACGGATCCAATGAAACTGTTTTGTCGAATCCGAGACTATTTAAAAAATGACTACTTTTACCCGTCAATTAAATATTAAAATATTCAATTTTCACAAATTAACTTTTAGTTCAATTTTAAAAGTTCTATAACATCATTCTAACTCCAACATGATTTAATAAAACTTTACAAATCAATTTTAATCACATTAAACCCAATTTCCAATTAATTCTGTAATTTCAAATATTAAATTATCGATTTAATTATCCAATTAAATCTAGATGTTCGAAAAAAAATTATTCGACTTACAAATTTACTTGTTAATATTAAAAATCAATTAAATATACGAATCTCAAATGACAGGAATTTTGGGTCGTTACATAAATGGAATTGTCAAGCTTCGAAGAGGATATGATTTGATTTTTCATTTTGAAATTGTTCAGATTATTAAGTGGACGTGTTACTTGTTTTTGGTAGTTAATTGTAACTGAACCTTTTGTTAGTAATTTTTATTCAGTATAGCAATTATCAAATTGATTTTAATTTCAAGTATTTAGTATAGTGATAGTATCAGTCTTAGTATTAGTTAAATTTTTTACAATATCAGTTCTGGTATTTGTTTTTACAAGTAAGAGCAGCTTTGTTTTAAGAACAGAACATCATTACTTCATAAGTATCAGATTGCAACAAAACATCATTACTTCACAAGTACAACTTTCAACAGAATTACATTGCTTTACGAGTATCAAATTTAATTATGAAACATCACAATGTGAATTCAGTTCTTTCCTTTACTTTCTTCTTCTAAGCTTAATATGTATTTAGATAGACTCCAGCAATGTTCATCATCTGTCAATATTGCATGTATAATCTTTTCTTTTGTGGATAATATTTCCTTCTTTTCAAGTTTTATTGGTATTCTGCTTTTGTTCAGTGAAACGATGAATATCATTACAAATATTCTACAGTCAAGCCTGTCGAAACCAAAATTTAATGTTAGTACCAGTTTGCATAAGTTGTATTATCAGGTTTATAATTAATACAAAACATTGAATTTCAGGAATAATGGTACAAGCATATAGTATGGTTTGAATTAAAATATTTAACAGTTTTACTAGCACAATTAGTGTCAATTTGTTATGAATTTTTACGTTTGTAGTTATTACTTTAAGATATATATGCTAAATATTTTGCTTTATTTTTTATTATGTAGTTATCAGTTTTGTTTTTATAGGTGTTAGTTTTGTTTCTGTAGGTATCAGTTTCTTTTTTGTAGGTATCAGTTTTGTTTTTGTAGGTATTAGTTTCTTTTATGTAGGTATCAATTTTGTTCCTGTAGTAACTGTTTATTTCTGAACTAAATGTTTTTGAAACTGAGAGATAATATTTATCATTATTTTGTTATATATCAAATTCAATTAAATATGAAAGGCATACAATGATGTATAGAATTATGTATGAAATGCTATAATGCAAAAACACATATAGTTTGAATAGTGAGCAAATTTCAATTGATTATGACCAGTAGTTTAATTGTATGGTTCATTTTGTTGTCGGTAGATATAATTTTAACCAAAAAAAACTTATGTGTCTTCTGCTTATTGTGCACACTTTATTTGATGCATATCATCTGGTTTCACCTCCATGTCCGCTATGTTATTGCTTTTCCAAATTTCTTTGAGCATTTCTTCTATTTTTTGTCTCTAATAAAGACAAAATGTTAAAAAGTTAGGTCATATTCACCTTTTTTATCTCTAATAAGTAATTTTTTTAAAAGAAAGAGAAATCTCATACCAATTTTATAGCTTCTTTTAAATTGGATGTGGATTAACAAAATCATCCTCATCCTATTATTTCAAAATAAAGACAACAAGTAATTTGAGAAGCAAATTATGTTGAAATGTAACAATAGGTTGCGTATTAGCTGTAGTGAAATATCTTCAGTCAAATATGTATAGATTTCAAGTTTGTAGTAACTAGGTATCAATTTTTACTAAGTAGGTATCAGTTTTTTGTAGGTAGGTATCATTTTTTTTCGAGTAGGTATTAGTTTTTGTGAGTAGGTATTAATTTTTATCAGTAGATATCAATTTGTTGTAAGTATCAGATTTCAACTAAATGAAACTGACTATTATTTACCAAACGATTTACACTACTTGATACCGACTATTATTTGCTGTAAGTAGGTATCAATTCGTTGTAATTATTGGTCTTTTCTTTTACCAAATGATGTACAGGTATTATTTTTGCAATATCTATCATGTTACAAAGTTATAATATTTTTAATTTTACTGAATTGAGTTGTTTTTCTTATGATTCTTCATTTGCAACTTTTTTGCCTTCTTCTTTCTGAGATTTTTCCTTTTTAACATTTTGATAATATTAGATTAAATTTAACAGTATGAAATTGTTAATATTAGTTTCATAATTTTCTATTTCAGTTACCACAGTTTTTGCTTGTATTTTCTTTTGAATCATTTTTTTTATTTCTTGTTTTTGTTCTTTGTTCTCTTTTTTGCATATTTTCTTCAACTATTTTCTCTGCAACTATTTGTTGTTCCATGTTCTCTTCTTTGCTCTGTGCAAAAAAATTCACTGTTACTATAACAAAAATATACTAAATTTGTTATACTTGATTTTATAGTATCAGTTACCTTCTCTTGTATACTTTCTGTTGTTTCTGGTTTGCTTTCAATTGCTGTATTATTTTCATGTCTTCTTTTTGTTCTTTTTTCTCTATTTTGCTTCTACTAATGTAGGATTTTAAGTTTTAACTTGCTGCTTCTTCACTTACTGTCTTTGGTATCATTTCCACTAGAGGTAGGTTTCCCTCTTGTATCATTGTGTTTTCTCTTTGAATATCTACTATCGGAAGTGATTCGACATTTTTATTTTCACTTTGTTGCTCCACTTTCGATGTAGTTAGGGTTTCTCCGAATGTCGATTATTGTGCTTGTTATTCATCGGCTGTTGATTGTTGTGGTTGTGTTGGAGATGTAGATTTGTTTCTGTTTTGCGGTGCCATTTTTTTCAAGCAAAGTTTCATCAAATTTTGAGTGAAAGTGAGGAGGAGGAGACGAATAGAATTCTTTGTTTTTGTTTTAATTTGTGTCTGCGCTTTATCCTTATGGTAAAAAAAAAATTGTGCGTGTCCTTGTGAATAATTATTTACTTTAATTTGTCCTTTAAAATTATCTACCCTATTTAAAATAGGAATATCAATTTCTTCTTTTGGGTTTCGTATGAACATAAGAAACAATTGTTTAAAAGGGAAGAGAGAGAATAGTTATTACCTAAAAATATAGGATGACGTGCTATGACCGAACCTTTTCATTGAAATGTAAACAAATACAGGCGTACCGGCCTTATTTCAAATTATAATGTGTCATATACTTTATAGTTTAGCAACACTAATTTACAAACAGGATGACCAAACATTGAAATATATATACACCTTGGCGATCAGCAAGGAAAGACGAAAAAAATGACAAGCTTAAATCTGTGCTACAAAAGCCGCATCAAAAATTCACTGTTGCCGCTAAATACACTACCACATTGCATATAACTATTTCCAAATCGTAATAAACGGAACTAGAAAGATCAAAATTTGGTGAAACAAACTTTGGCGTTTTACTTGAAAAAAACTTAGAACATTCTTATGTGAAAATATTTACATTCTTAAAAATAATATTTTTTTACTAAAATATTAACCGGTTTTGAATTAAAAGTGCAACTAAATATATTTCTGAAATAAACAATTAGTTTTTTCTTTGTATACTAAATCTATTAAAACATAGTTTTAATCATAGAATTTTAATTCTTAAATATTTTTATTCAAAAATCATTATTTAATTTAATATTTTTAATTGTTAAGTTTACGGCCGTCACATGTGAATGGGGGCAGAAGACCTGGTTGATACTTTAGGCCCTTTTAGTTGAAGCTCAGTTGGAATGATGAATTGTTCAGGGTGTAAAAGGAACATTAGCAAAGATTGTCATTCATCATGAGGTAAGCGATGGTGCTTAATCGAATGCTGACTCTTTTAAGGGTCTTAAGAGTCATGGAGTGGATGGTGCTTCTATCTCGAGCAGGAATATATATGAAGAGAGTGGATAAGAAATTAGACACTTAGATGGTAAGAATCCAAGTATGAAAAGGAATGAAAAGGAAGAGGTCTGACTTCCGGATGACCAAAGTCAGTTAAATTTGAAGGGGCATGAAACGAAGAGGTATTCATTTTTTAAATGTGAGCGCTTGTTGTGGAGTACCTCAATAACTTTGCAGTGACACCAGGATTCTATTATGAACAAGGAAGGAAACTTACTATGTTGTCTAAAGCTTTGGAGGTGTGTTAACTCCCCAAAGGTTGGAGGGTGATGAAGTTGATTCATGAATAAGACGTATAAGGAGTTCATCAAGGTATATCCATTAGGGTGTACATGAGTGGGAGTGCGCCCAAGTTCTTGGAGGAAATTTGGAGGAATCAATTGAAGGGCGGTACAGCTATGCCTAGGCACATATACTTGTTGTAGGCTATATAACCATGTAGAGGATTATGCGCCTATTGGTTAACTATTGGTAGCAAAACCTCGCTCTCTGGGATTCCATTTCGAAGGCATATAGTTTGGAGTGACATGGTATTTACGACTATTGGCATTTGCTTTGAGGAATCGTCCAGAACCCTGAAACCAACCGGTTTGTTGAGAGGAGGAGGTGGATCCTGGATTGGAGCTACTGATAGTATCATCCTCTACAACTCAGCTCTGATTGAGCATCTAGTTCGGGATTGAGCATCTATTCGGGATGGCATGTATGTCGAGACTTGAGCTATGGTAGACCCAGCTTTAGGAGAAATTAACGGCCCAGCACCAACATTGAAACAATGTGAATAGAAAGACACAAGGTCAGTTATGTTTTATTTCGAAATTCTATTTTAATATGAACCCATGTGATTGACGCTTAGAATCCAATGGATGTCAACGTGTGTTGATCAATTGGATTTAGAATGCCGACCGTGGCAATTTCAAGTGTCAGTCTATATACTGTATGTCCTGCGTCTCGTACACTATGAAATAAACATTTGGTGTAGATAGCTTGTTCGTGCTACAAAACAAGCCTCGTTCCACGATTGAACTATGTGTTGGATCTTACTCATTATCATCGGATAATAAATAATGGAACCGCCGTCCAGAGTGACACAGATTTTTCGTTACAAGAACATATGATTGTATAGTAACTAAAAGTTTTGTATAGTGAAACTATTCGAGTGCTAGAGATCATTCGATGTAACCGTTCTCTAGAATCATCCCATCGAATCTTACTCATCAATTCAAACTCAACCACAACTTGACACGGAATCTTCCAAAGCAATATGTATATGGGAAATAATTGCATTTGTGTAGATTATCCCTAACAATGAGAAACCCATAAAGGGATCAAACACAACTCGAGATTAACATCGAGTAAGGAGTGAGGCATGGTAAGCCTAGTTTATTCCCAATGTTAGCTTCGGGTCTGTTCCGAGGATTCCAAAGGGTGATGTTGAGTTGAGGTGTGGATTGATTGCTTGAGGCATAAAGGTGAGGTTGTGAACTGGAAGCATCATATGGCCTCAAATAGGCGAATGACCACCGATGAAAACCTAACAACCACCGCCATGATGCTTGGCTATGGCAACCCACCTTAGTGTTTTTGTTCTAGATCTGGACTTGAAATTAACTCGGGTTCGAATGCTTTGGAGGGAGTGATGGTTGTCGAGGAAAAAAGCAAGCAGCGGCTAGGAAACGACGGTAGCCTGAGTGTGAGGTCGAGGTGGATGGTTGGTAGTTAGAAGCCTATAATTGCCAAAGGAAGAATCTAGGAGCTGAAAACTTAGAGGAAAGGAAAAGTGAAGGTGAAGATGAAAAAATGCTAAGTGTTGGTACTTAAAAGGCATGTTGTGGCTCCACATTTCATGCTAGTACCAACATGAAGTGGTTGGTACCGAAATGAATTATTAGTTCTAAAAAAAGAATAGAAAAGGGAAAAATAAGGAGTTCGCACCTAGCCGATGCATGGAACGACCTTCAAATTAATGTAGATCTTGGCCTTGGCACATAAAGTGATATGATTACTATTTAAAGTGGTTGAACGGATGCCCTTGGAGTGGAGACGATACTTAAAGCAACTCTTAAATGACAAATAAACTTGCATGCATGGCAGTATATGCTTGTCTTGATCAAAAACATGCTTTATTTCCAACATAAGTATACTTTGGAGGCAATGTAGAAAAGTGGTTGAATCTAGCAGCTTACATACGAATCTGGATGTCAGGATGAAGATGAAATGGTTCAAGGACTTGAAGGCAATGTAGGAAAGGTAATGGAAGAAGCTTCAGAGAGTTGGAGTACAAATCATTTTAAGTAAAGAGGTTGGTACCGACCACTTTCCAGGTCAATACCAAATTGATTTTCTTCATTCTGAAGGCTTCTAAAGCTATAGTCAAATAGCGGTTGGCTAAAGCGATCGTCTTGAGGCCCATTTTTGAAGGAATGGTTGAGCAACTCTAGAAAGCTCTTTAGAGTAGGACAACTAGTAGATGTGTTAGACCATCTTGGTAACAACCTAATTTCCAAGGTAAAAGTGCTTGGGACTTCAAAAATTGAGACTAGAAGTCAAGACATAAGAGAGAAAAAGGATTTGCACTATGTAAATCAAGTTGGCACCAACATGATTTTACGCTATGGGGACTTTGTCTTCCCTCCTTCTTTATCTCATCTGGAGTGTCACATGGTATTTCATGATCCATCGACTTCGATGGGCGATTCTTCTATAAATATCAAGCCTATAACAACTTGAAGAGGACTTTTGGGCCATTCTCTTCTTCACTCTCGATCCCTAATTTAACACCGTCACCTAGGATGTTGCACTTTGTTCTAAATGAATACAACAAAGCCTTTGAATTTGTGACAATCGTCTCTATAATAAGATTAGAGTGGACATAGGCCTTTGAATTTGCTAAATCACTATAAAAATTAGTGTATTCGTATTGTTTTCTTATTATTTCTTGCTAGATCTATTCATTTTCATATACTTTGGGGTGTTATGCCACTTTTTAGTCCAACAATACGACTTTGTTAAACACTAATGGTATTCAAAACCAATCAAATAAAATTTCAATAATTAATATTTCACAAATATTAACTCATTTAACTTATTCAAAACCCACTTATTATTTATTTTATTTGAATCCAATTTAAACATTCTACCGACATTGTACATTAGTACACAAATTTGTATCTTTTATATCCCCACTTTGTTAAATACTAATGACACTCGAAATAATTAAACAAAATTTAATGGTTAATATTTTATAAATATTAATAAATTTAATTAATTCACATGGATTATCAAAAAATTAAATTGTGTGTTTTATCGGAGTATTCATCATTTCTATTGTGTGACTCAAAGGCGTAAATTTAGTTCGCGATTAATATTGAACAGTTCAAATATTAACGTTCACGCATCACCTTGGCTGAATTTATCGCTTACAAGTCTTTTGTTAAAATTCAGTTTACTTATTATAAGTGGTATTCGGTAGTATTGATTACTTTCACCATCGTGTTTAATCAAAACTACATAACATTAGGTCTTGTGAAATTTGATTTTGGTTAATATTTCAACACCGTCCACATTCAAATTACTAAATACAAACACAAAATCACTGATTCAATATCAATAATTATTATTAATAGTATCATTCTAGCAAAAGGCTTTGACTTTGAATTGACTACAGTTATGCATGATACTGACCTCATATAACTAAGGAACCGAATTCTCTATTGAATAATATTTCATTGCTCATGCTTCAACTCAAACCCAGTTATAGTCATTCGATGAATGCCATGTCATGATTTAACTATAAGAAAGTAGAGTATCCATATTGAAGTTCCATAGCACTCTCAAGTCGAGGGAATTATGTAGCATCGTCACTTCGAGCTTCTCAATTTGACCTTGGTTATATTAACTAACATAAAACTCTTGAGCATGTCATTCCATAGTTATCCAATAACCATCAGTACATAGCCCCTTGGTGCCCCCAACAGCCATGAGTAATACACTTTCCAACATTTGGAGAAAGTTACGCACTATAGTCTCAACGGATATATTGGTATCCCATCATAGAACATCTTGACAAGAAATATTTAAAATATTATGTTATTTTTAATTTGAAAAATTTCTCATGATTACAACACATTGTAAAAACTATCACATAACATACCACTTACGGATTTCCTTTCTAAAATATACTATAAATTAATTACTTAATTAATTATATCACTATATATCATGTATATAAAAGAGAAAACACCTTCGATTTTGAACAAGATTGGTTATCGAATAGATATATGTAACAAATTACATAGTTGCCCCTAGGGCATACCTCTAGCTTTATCGATCGCCTACTTGAACTTAGGGTCAATTATGGAATCTTATTCCAATTTCTTCGATCAATTTTCTCAAAACTAACTGGGTCAGTCCCTTAGTGAATAGTATGCAATTTTATTTTAATTATTACTCTACCAATCAACTCTCTCCATCGCTGATAAAATGCCTTTCTCATGTGAAACAATTTGAACTATGTCTATAGACTTCTAGTGAGCTCTAGGTTATTGTACGAACTACATCATAGTAACGCTATCATATAACAATGTCATGGGACTCTCAATGTTTGGAATCACCCTCATCTCAGTTAAATTTGTGCATTTATTTATACTCTTACATTAGAGCGCTATTCTAGGTGATGTACTTATCCTTTGGTTGAACCAGTCACTAATTATTATTTGGAACAATTCCAACTTAAAGTTCTTAACTTATGTTTGAACACGGATTTAGGATCAACATGTTATAGTGGACATAATTAATGAAGAGTCTGCACACTCCTTTATAAGGATTCATTGTTTCTATAGACCGTTCTCTAGTATTTCGTGAATAAATTTCTTTAAGTAGTCTTAATTCAGATTTGTTACTTGCTCTATGTATCAAATACATGAGCGAAGTGTGATATTGTAGACAATATAACATGTATGATAATTCATGTTGCCAATGCAGATGGAACCCATCTTACATGCTCCATATTAAACAATTTTAATATTTTATCTATGTTTGGGACTATCATATCATCCTTTTATATTGATGATAAAAGATGTCATTCCAAAACAATGTCATGTATTAAATAACTAAATTTAAATAATTTTAACATGAATATACCATTAACAACCATAAGTTTGTTGTTTACTTATAGTATTAGAAATAAATTTTAATACCTATTAATATTCTTTCTTGTAGACACATGCTTCCTTTGCATTTTGGCTGAAATTCAAATTATTTGATTTCTCTATCAAAATACTTACTTAACTCTTATGCTTATTGAATAATGCTTTCGTATCATTTATTAGATCATATCCAATACTCACAAACTCAGTCATCGCACCCACTGACAAACTCATTCATCGCGCCCACTGACTTTGAGACATTTTGGTTGTTATGTGCAAATAGTGTATTCTAAATATTTATTTAGAATTTTCTATTTCAACATATATATACCAAAACTCAAAGTCATACTAAGCGATAAATTTTGTGAGTGAAATCTAAATTAGCTAAAACAGGTTGAATGACGAATCTATTACTTTAGTTACAATGATTAAAATTTACGATGGTAGTCTTATCGACATGGCTTATATTACAATTATATTGATCTTTTTCTCGAAGATACTTTTGCAGTCGATATATAATGTCCTTCAAGTACCAATATCAAAATCATAATTTGATAACGTACTTGCAATCCATTCTGGATTTGTACATTATGCCATATGGTATAGTCAATATTTTAATGGCCTACTTAAGACCGAGGAAGTTCTTTTCTGGACATTAAAATTTATAATTTCTCTTTGATGTGCGAGATATATCATTGGACATTCTAATGTGCCATGTCTATTTAGTTTGTTTAATTTTATTCCATTCTTCTCTATTAGTTTTATCTTTGGACCGTATCCAAGTCCATTTTACTATCAATAATTTCTAAAATAAATTCCTTCACTATGAAGTTGGCATTTCTTGAAACAACAATTGTTTCTCAGTGTAATGGAATAAGTATTCATAAACATTTTGTGAATTGTTTACATGTATGCATAAAACTGTTTTGGTTTTAAGTTTATCAAAACATGTTCGTAACATAACTTGGTTAATCAATATTAATAGGTCCCAAACTCATTTCGCATAGTCCATACAAGATCCCTATGAATATTACGTGCAATTAAAACATGTCAACTCCTCGACCTTGGATATGTAGGGATTTCTTATAAATGTTCATCATATATAATCTCGTAAACTATTATTTAGATGAAATTTAATTTTAACCTTATGTATTTACTCTTAAGTACATGACCTTATAGAAAGAAATTAACTCAACTTCATCCATTATAAGTCGTACTTTTCCAACAAAGTCTGATTACTCCTTATCGATACATCATTATGTATCACAAGGATGAGTGACTTTTGATATTGAATCTTATTCGTTTTAAGTACATTTGGAACTATTTTCCTACATACTCGCATATCTGATCAAACTGAATTTTCTTATTTCCTTTGCATGTTATATTTTATACTTCTGTTTTGTATTCAATACACTAATCGTATATAGATTATTTGTGTATCGACTAAACATGATAATTTATGTTAATTCATTTGTGAATGAAACAAAATATATGAAACTATTTTTGGTATCATTAGACCTTTTGATAGCATACATCTTTATGTTTTGGGTATCATTAGACCTTTTGAGTGCGTACATCTTTATGTATCAATCCGAAGTGTTCACCAACTCTTATGTCGCTCCCACTAAACAGGTGCTTTGCCCTTAATTTCAAATAATTATAACAACTTATAGATACTTCAATGTTATTTAGCTAATGCAACGAATACCGTTATTCTAATCGGTTTATCTCATAATGAATATTCGAAACATTCATCATAAAATAAAAGTATCTTCACTTTCAGTCAATACTAAAATTTGATTATTATTTCATAAATAATATATGGTATAATAATTTTTCGTACCTTAATGCATTCACTGATAAGTATTATATGGCATGCTCCCACTATTTCCACCATTACTATAATAGCATATGAAATACAAAGCTCTATTCAACTACTTATTATGGACTATTTATTTCTTTTACTATAACTAGTTTATAGTCAAGAGTTTTCCATCAAATATCTTATATAATTTTCAATATAAAAAACACAATTGGAATAAAAACTACATTTCTCATTCCATATTAAGTATCTACCAGTATTTTATACAATTCTCGTTTTCGATATCACTTCATGAAGCAGAGTTGACTATTCACCCTCTTCATCCCAACTGCATTTAAGTTACAACCACTTTTGTACATTCAAGTTCCTTTTCAAATGGTTAAACCATTCAAAAGGAAATCCTTATTGTAATCAATTGTACCGAAACAATTTCTCATTATGCTTTGTTTGCTTATTTCAGTGAAATAATTTCATTAAAGTTTTTTATACATTAGGAACTATGACCGTTTACCATATAACATTCCTGTGATTAAATATGGATCGAACATCCATATTCTTGTATTTCTCAAGAGTTCAAAACTCATAAAAGGCAATACATAGTCTTGGACAAATAAACTCTTAAGCGACGTAGGCATGAATATTTTTATGGTTTCGTAAATTGGATCTTGCATTAGTTACAAAGTGAAAACATGCCAAAGGATTTAGAGTAAGTATGTTTTATATTTCTTTGTCAATCTTAATTTTGTTCAATTGTATATTTTAAATGATAAACATTTTATCAATTATTTTAGTTGCACAAATTTATCAAAGTAGATTATTTCAACATTATATACCAAATGTTCTTACAATATTAGAAAGGTCAAATGTTACTATTTCATTTTTATAATAAGTCTCCCATAAGATTTTTATGTTTCTTAGAACCCAAAGGAAAACATAAAAAAATTTATGTTTCTCTAGTGGACAATAGGATCGCTTGCCTTGGGATTCCGACCTTGAGTTTACTCAGCAAATCATAGGCCTATAAGTGATAAATAATACTTTATCAGTTGCATCATATACAACTCCTTACCCATGGCCTTCATGATGACTGACCTACACCACAAGCACCCAATAACTTATATAGTGTGCTATGGAGATACCCAGCAGATGTAAGACAGTAAAAAAGGGTGTAAACTAAAGAAAAACCAAACGTAAAACCTATAGAACATCTCATAGCGCATAGAAAAATATAATAATCAAATAGATGTAAAAAAAGGTGAGACATAATATAACTAAGTGAACCAGAACAATTCAGAGTACAGCAGTTCATCACAATTATACAAAATAAAATAATAGAGTTTATATGTCCCAATATCCAAAATAAATTCCCATAACTGTCTCTAAGAAATACAAGTACTGGCAAGACTCAGAGGATTACATGGCAGAATATAATCGATATTAAGATCTAATGTATGATATATGAAAGTGAAACCTCCAACTGGCACTCTATACATCTCCATTGCTATCAAGATTGTTATCCCTAATCTACTCAATTACTAGTACCTGAGATAATAAGAAGCTTGTCAGACATCAGTCTAGTGTGAGCGATACATCATCTCAAAACATTATATAAAAATCATATACAGTAAATAAGGGCATAGGGTAGAATAACCATACCTGACCTATCACTTCATCCAAAGAGTTAGTACATAAACATAGTATAAACTATTATCACAAGTGGAAAGTAAGGGGTATAAGGGTATCTCACAACATAAAAAGCACACAAAAAACATGGCATTCATTACATAGCCTCGCATCTCTTACTCGAGTGCATAAGATATACGATAACTCTTACAAATGCTCAACTCGTTGCACACGTGGATGGCTAGGGACTGGACATATGTAGGCATTCAAAAATATAAGTATACGCAAGCTACCTTAGGTACACATAGACAACCCTTTCGCAATAATGAGCTTTACAAACTTAGAATCATCCATATATCCGTTAACACAAATATTGATAGTAGGAACACCCCGTAGATGCTCAACTCATGCCCATGCATATGGCTAAGGACTGGACACATGCAAACATCCAAAAATATGGGTGCACGTATACTACCTTGGGTACAAGCAGACTACTATATCCCAACAATAAGCATCACAACCTCATGTTCTACTCTATAAGATATCATAAAGAATTAGTCCTCTCAGTCCATCACCAGATTCCATTATCACTCTCCACTTCAAACCGCCACCTTGGAATGCCTCTAAACACCCATCGCAAGTTATAGTGCCATCGTACCAAAATTCCAAAGTCGTCGTCACTATTGTCGTCGTCATGTCGAAGCGCTACGCCATTTCTTTACTAGTTTCCGCACAATATCCAAGGCCATTTCAGGACATTTGGAGTTACCCACTTCACTCCACATCTTTCACTAGACCTTCAGAACAACTCATGAAGAAATCTCGAAGTCCCGCCTTGTTACGACCAAAACTTCCAAATCCCAAATTTTCTGTCCAGGTATTCCCTAGGTCAAATCCGAAGCAACCCTTGGATAAACCCAAAGCAACCTGTTACTCGACTCAAACCATCCCAAAAATCCTTGAACCTAAATTCATGCTCAGATGCCAACCACAAGCAATCGCCCAAATCCCCAAGCACGACACCAAGCACCCACCGAACCACTTTTCTTGCTCGGCCAGCAAACGAACACACTACTGGACAACATTTGTTGTCCAGTCCTCCCCCATGCTGACATAAAGCTAGACTCGAGAAAACTCCCCACTGAACCGAAGTGCGGCTTTAAGCACAACCGAGCAGAAATGGTGTAGTAGGTTGAATTCCCAATTTCACGTCGATTTCCCTGCTACGCTCCATTCTTTGACCCACGTGCATTCCACACACATCGATGCATTAAACAATCTCTCCTTCTTACAGAGCCAACCATTACGGTCAAACCCATACTACTTCATCTCATTAGGCACTACTCCTTCCTTTATCTCCACCATGATCTATGTTAGTCTAGCATCTTGCGTTTGAGTAGTACTGATCCACTCAATTAAAGTAGGTCTGGTCGTCAAGATAGTTAACACTTCCGGCTTTACCTCACATCGAGGTCTAATATCATAGCCAACGATAAAGTCCAACCACTTCCACTCTAGGAACATCTTCCAAAGCTAGGATGTCTCCTACTTAAAGCATCAATGGTTGCATTTCCCTTATCGGTTGTATAGGAAATGCCAAAGTTGTAGAAGGTCAAGAACTCTAACTATTGCTGTCGATGAACGTTAAGATCCTTCAAGGAGAAGATGTATTTCAATGATTTATGGTCCGTATACAACTCGAACCTCTTCCCAAGAAAATAATGCCTCCATATCTTCAAAGTGAATAATATCACCGTCAACTCTAAATCATGCATCAGGCACTGCCTCTCATGCAGTTTCAGCTGTCGACTAGTGTATAAGACAACTTTCCCTATCTACATTAACACTGCACCTAATCTAGTACCACATGCATCTATATATACTGCCAACTCCTCATTGTAGCTCGAAATTATTTTAACATCGGTTCACTCATCATCCTCTCCTTTAGACCCATGAATAGCGAGCTCATACCTCTCGTCCTAGATAAAATTTTGATTCTTCTTCATCATGTTGGTCAACGATGCTGCTTCTTTAGAGAAGTCCTTGATAAAATGTATATAGTATCCCGTTAGTTCAAGGAAACTTCTCACATCTGTAGTGGTCTTTGGTCGACCCTAGTCATGTACTACTGCCACCTCCATAGGATCTACAACAATACACTGCTTAGAAACAACATGACCTAAAAATCACACTTCCCTTCTTAGAACCGACACTTCAAAAACTTTTCCTTCAATCGATGCTTTCTTAACACCTCGAGCACCATCCTTAAATGCTCCTTGTATTCTTCCTCCATCCTCGAATAAATAAGGATATCATCTATGAACACATGTATAAACTAATTTAGCTGATCCCTGAAAACATGGTTCATAAGATCAACAAAGTATGCCTATGAGTTAGTTATCCCGAATGACATAACTAACCACTCATAAAATCCAGATAGCATACGAAAAGTCAAGATCGGCACACTCTTCTTCGCCACTCTTAATTGATAAAACTCCATCCTAAGGTTTAACTTAGGGAACGACCTAACATCATGGAGTCGATCAAACAAATGACTAATACATGGGAGTGGATACTTGTTCCTCTTCGTCACCTTATTCAACTCACGGTAATCTACACATAAATCTCAAAGAGTCCTCTGCCTTAGTGGAAAAGACTATAGGTGATCCCCACTTAGATATACTCCATCAAATGAAACCTAGTCGCAATGGATCATTCTCTTACATATTTATTTCCTTCTTCTCTTTCGATACTATACGCCTTAGTGGCATAACAATCAGTCTTTCGTCCTTCACCAAATCTAAGTGGAATTCGATCTCTCTATGTGCTGGTAATCCGGTCACCTCCTTGAATATTTCCTGATACTCCCTAGCGATAGACACAGATGATGACTAACTGTGAGTGATCCTGAATACAAAAGAATAATCGTCACCAAATCGTCAATTAGGTTGCCTATCTCCAGTCTACACCAGCCGCCCATCCCTATCATCACCAACAACCTCTCATAGTCCACCACTACTTTATACTTCCTCAACCAGTCCATCCTTAGAAAAAGACTGAATCTAATGAAACCCAAAAAAAATCAATCATAGCCAAATAAACATCCATGATTCGATAAACATAAGTCTCGACAAACCATGCAAAGGCCATTCGATTCTCCAACAGGGTTGGTAATAGTCAAAGGTCTGTAAACTATCTCAGGTTTCAATCCCAATCTATCTACCAAATCACTATATATGAAGAAATATAAAGCCTTAGTATCAAATAAAACACATACAGGTGGATTGAAAATAGAAAACATACCTTGTATAATGATGCTTTTCACCTTCTCCTTCACTGATGGAGCACTCGACAAAGCTGGGACAACACTCAAAGCGTAAGTAGACTCAACCTGCTTGTTCCTAGGCGATTTTTGGAAAATCCTTCCTGATATACCCAAACCTATTCTAGTTATAGCACTTCGTTACTTCCGCCTTAAAATCTTGAGCAAAATGGCCCTTCTACCCACAATCATAGTAAATGGGCTTTCATTTGCTCTTTCTTGGACCATTCTTCATTTAGGGCTACGTCTCCTTAACTGGCTCTTGATAAACTATCCTAACGTGCCTAGTCCTACTACGGTTGAAGCACTTCCTCTTGCCAACTTTTGGGTCCATACAATCCTCGCTAATATGAACCCTCTCGTTGTAAATAAAGCACCTCGGCTCCCACTTACCTTTTTTGGTCGGCTTTCTTCTAGGATAGCTACCCACCTTTATTGTCCTTCATTCTTTTGATACTTCCACCTACTTGCGATTTAGCTTTTTCTTAAGGAACAACAACCTATTGCACTTTCATTTGAGCATCATTATCCATTGTCCTTGTAGCTCCTCTTTTGGGCTGCTTGCATTGTGCTTACCATCATATAAATAAATTTACCTGCACTTTTGGGTCATTATCTATCCCAATGACCCTTCCATCATTAGCTTCCAGTGTAGAATCACGGTACGCCTGTCCATCCTTACAAATTGTAATAAAAACGACCAGCCTCTCATAGAGGAAAACTACATCAATGGTACTTAAATGTTTAATGCAACTTAATATCATATACTACTATATAGTTTTGGAAACCAAAATATAACAAGTATGCTCTCTCATATACCACTTGATCCATTCTAAGGTGATAGCTCTTTCCTTATCTCTAATGGACCCAAGTATCAACTTAGGTCGTCTATGCAACCTAAGCTTTGATACCAAAAGCGACGACCGCCCTACACCATAGAAACCCAATATACCTGCATAGTGAGCCATGGAGGTACACAGCCGGTGCAAGATGGTAGCCAAGGGTAAAAAGTAAAGAAAATCTAAACATCGAACCTGTAGAACATCTCACTGGGCATAAACAAAATATAATAATCAAATAGATGTAAAACAAGTGAGATAGATTATAACTAAGTGAACCAGAACAATTAGAGTATGTCAGTTCATCATTGTTATATAAAATGAAATAATAGACTTTATGCATCCTAATCTCCAAAATAAATTCTATAACTATCTCTAAGCAATACAAGTACTGGCAAGACTCCATAGTACTGCACAGTGAAATATAAGTGATACTAAGCTCCAAAGAGTGATATATGAAAGCATTTATATCCAGATCTGCTCTCCCCAATATACTCCTTTAAGAGTACCCGAGATAATAATAAAACCTTAGGTCAAACAATAGTCTAGGGTGAGCGATACATCATCTCAAAATACTATAAAAATTATACATAGTAAATAGGGGCATATGGTATGAATAGACTTACCTGACTTGTTCCTACATCCAAAAAGTTAGCACATAAACACTATATATGCTAAACTACAATCACAAGTGTAAAATATGGGGTATAGGGGTATCTCACAGCATTTCAAGCACACAACAAACATAGCATCCATCACACAGCCTCGCGTCTCTCACTCAAATATGTTGGATATACGATAACTCTTACATATGCTCAACTCATTGCCCACACAGATGCTAGGGGCTGGACACATGCAAGCATCTAAAAATATGGGTACACATAGACTACCCTAGGTACATCAAAGGTTATCTCATCATTAGATGATTGGTTGCACATTGGTTCTCATCAGTGTGTTGCATCATCATCTATGAAACTCGCTTTACATTCAAGAATTCAAAAAGAACCTTACCCACTTTCTATATGCCTCGCCAAGAACTCCATTCAGAGTTAATTAATCAAACTGGTACTCTGACTGCTCACTTATGATCATCAGAAAAGACTTCCTAAAGCTTTTCATCATCTGATTCCATCATTTTCCCTCTACAAAGTGACCTTTCTATGCCTCTTTCATTCTAAAATCTCATCATGACTGAATGAGATGATGATGGTTCATCAACATCACTACATGTTGTAAGAATTGGGGCCACCTTACCTATTGAAACACTGCCTACCCAATCATAAACCCCAAAAGCCAATTAATCACCATTCAACTTGATGAAAATAACTTCTTTCTTTGAAAATATCAAATTAAAACTACCATAAGGGGATATGGCCTTGAGGATTTCATCAATGATACTGCTGCAATTCCAGCAAAGATGACTGCAAATAATGAAGGAAGACTGATAAGTAATAAGGAGTTCATAAATGATCAAAGACAAGATAGTTTATTATTATCTTGACTCTTGTCATCAATCAGCACGAATTTACTATCTCAAATTGTTGGATGCAATTCATCACATGAAATATAGACCACTATAGAGCAGATTTTCAACGTAAAGTCTACAGGAAGAATCATGCACTATAAAAGGAAAATGCAAAACCTAAGTAAAGAAAGCATGTCATTGAGAGAGTATTTAGCCAAAATCAAGACATAATGTGACCTACTAGATATTGTTGGACACAAAGTATCAGAAATAGAGAAAATTCTGACTATTATGAATGGACTAGATGAAGAATATGAGTCCGTTGTTGTTATTTCCTTAAAAGAAACCTTACCAAATATGCAATATGTCCACTCTACACTCCTTGCACATGAAGGAAGAGTAGAGCAAAGAAAATCAATCAACCCACATTTCTCAATCAATTATGCTTCAAATTTCAGAGCCAAGAATCAGGATTGAGGTTAAAATAATAGAAATGATCAAAAAAACAAACAAGAAACATATAATCAGAGGGGAAATCAGTCTCGGAGAGGTAGAGGAAGAAGTGGAAGGTCGAATAATAATAGGGCTAAGTGTCAAATATGCAAAAAACTAGGCCACGCTTCAAGTGGATGCTACTTCAGATTCAATATTGATTTTACTCTAAATCAGCAGAATCAAAATGTGCAAAGAAGCTACAACTCAAGTGTGAATGTTGCTCAGCTAAATCAAAAATTAAGAAATCATATTGGAAGTTCAAGAATGCAGCAAATAAACCAAGAAAGTCTTACCATACCTGAAGGCATTCAGATTGAAGACTGGAATCAAGATTCTAGGAGCCACCAATCACGCACAAGTAATCTCCAGAATCTCAATCTTGGCAACAAGGACTATAAAGGTATGAAATCTATACACATGGGAAATGGTGAAGTTGTAAGTATCACACATGTTGGAAATAGTAGCATCAAAGGTGAAAGATAACTTTATCTCAATAACTTATTGAGTGCACTTCAAATAAAAATGAATCTCATAAGTGTTTCATAATTTGCTAATGAAAACAATGTGTACTTTAAGTTTACCCCAAATTCTGTCTAATAAGAGACTTACTAAATCAGGAAATATTACTATAGGGTAGATTGCACAAGGGGTCACACAAATTCAACTTGCAAACTCAAAAACTCCTCTGATAGTAGAAAATGGTTCAATGATTCTGAATCTAATATAAACAATAGTAAAAATGTCTTTGATTTGTGGCATTACAAGTTAGGATACCCCAACATTAATGTTGTAAAGCAAGTGTTGAAAAGTAATAATATTTCTTCTAAAAATGTTTTATATTCCTTATATATGCACATGTTTTCAATTAGAAAAAAGTCATAAACTTCCATTTACTGATTCTTTTACTATTTATAACAAACCCCTTGAGCTTGTAGCAACTGATCTTTGGGGACCAACACTAGTGAACTCTGATTATAGGTTCGGATATTACATCTCATTTGTAGATGCCTATTCAAGATTCACCTACATATATTTTCTCAAAACAAAGTTAGAAACGTACAATGCAGTAATATAGTTTATTACTCAAGTAGAGAAGCAAATAAACAGTAAATTGAAAGTTAAACAAAAAATGTGGTTGTAGAATTTAAGCCATTGAAAGAATATCTTCAAAAGGAGGAATTATTTGTAGAACCACTTATACTTCTTAACAAAATGTTCTTGTAAAGAGAAAGCGTAGGCACATAGTTGAGACTGGCCTAACCCTACTAGCTCAAGCCTCTTTACCCATGAAATTCTGGCCTAATGCATCTGTTACATCAGTTTACCTGATTAACAAATTACCAACCCAAAGTTCTAATGCATAAGAGCCCAACTGAATATTGCTTAACATGAAACTAGATTGTCTAATTCTAAAGACATTTGGGTTATAATGTTTCCCTTGTCTTAGATCATACAATACTCACAAACTAAGTCTCAGGTCTGCTCCTTGCATTTTTCTTGGCTATGCAAATATTCAAAAGGGCTACAAATGCCTTGGCAGCAATGGTAAGATATTTGTATCAAGAGATGTTGTGTTTAATGAAAATATTTTGTTGGATCATAGGTTTTGATTTGCTGACAAGACACAACAATTGACGAATCTACGACTACAATAACATCCAGACTCATCGGCTCAATATATGGTTTGTATAGTTGTATATTTTAAAAAAGAGTCGTCAAATGTGTATATAAAGTCTAGTTTAGTGCTTTGTTAAAATCTTTCCTCAAGAATCATCATTCACATAAACTTGCATATTTTAATCAAAATCAAGTTTTCAAAAAATGCATGGAGTGGGGCTCGAACCCGAGTCACTAGTTTAGAAGGCAAGTGCTCTAACCAAATGAGCTAGGATAATTTTTGTTTAACAACAGAATTCAGTCGACTGAATACATTCAGCCAGTCGACTGAATCTGCGCATTTTAACATATATATGCATGTTTTTAAATTCAGTCGACTGAATCTGAACCCGAGAGTTTTTACACTCTGTAATCAGTCGACTGACCTCTAAAACTCAGTCGACTGAATCCTGCAACGGTCGTTTTTTTATGAAAAGACACCTCTTTTTTTGAATAGTTGTCTTCTTCCCTAAGGGTTGCAACCATTCCTATTCACAAAGATCTTTTCACCAGCAGTTGCAACTCCTAATCCACTATATATATGCATGCTCTAATGATCAAAGAACTTGAATTACTTTTCTCTCTTACTCTAACTTGAATTATATTCTCCGAATCTATTGCTTTCTTGCTTTCATATATTTATTGCTTACGATTTCAGTTTCATATCTTTCAAGCAATTTGAAACTTCCTATTCTTCATATACACGTAATCATACACATCGTACTTGAGGATAAGATTATAGGAAGGGTGTAATACAAGTGACAAATCCGTGTTATCAAGAACACACTTAGTCAACTACTTTCATAGTTTTGTTAAATCCCTGTTCTACTGCTCAGGCAAGGGAAAGTCCTCTTCTGCTGCTGAGGCAAAAATCCTGTTTTGTTGCTCAGGTGTCTGTTCCGCTGCTCAGAACTATTCCTCCGGGTTAAGTGAGGGTATTGTTATTTAAAGCCAGAAGTTAGTCTGGGACTGGACGGAGGACGGTGCTCCGAACCAGTATAAAATATCTGGTGTCATTTTACTATACTGCTTTTATATTTCTTACTATTTATTGCTCTTTATCCATATTATACGGTCCTACACACTTTCATATTTTTCCTTTTGCAAATGGAGAAATTAAAACTATTCAAAAGGTATACAATGCTAAAGCTTCCATTCCATCCATGCATGTACTCTTAGATTGGAAAACTGAGTAGAACGGTGAAGGAACTCAGAAGGATTAAAGGACCAAAGCACATTTTATCCAGTAGCAGATCAGATAGAGAAATTAAAACTACTTAAAAGAATGGCGAAGGAACTCAGAAGGATTCTGGACCACAACATACTTTATCCAGTAACAGATCAAGTCATAGATCAACTGAACCATATGATTACTTAAGCCACTCCACTCAAAGCAGTTCCAGTCAAGAAAGAAATTCAGAACATGATGATTCTCATTCATTATGTCCTCAATAGCTTAGTGATACTATTAGAAGTCAGGAGCAAACTCCTGCAAGAATAGAACTCCACATGATTACAAGGGCCAAAAGTGGAATTTTTAAACCCAAGATATACATTGCACAATTAAGTCACGTGGAACAAATCACATATGAATAAGTAGTCTGGAAACTTTCCGTGGATGAAGAGTACAATGCACTCATAAAGAATAACACATGGAGCTAAGTACCTTTACCACATAATAAAAACATCATTGAGTGCATGTGGACTTACAAAATAAGCAAGAACCCTGATGGCACCATATCAAAATATAAAACAAGACTTGTTGCAAAGGGATAAACACAACATTATGGTTTTGAGTTCAATGAAACTTTTTATTCAGTTGTGAAACCACCTACAACAAGAATCATATTAACCATAGCATTGCACAATCATTTGACAATTAGGCAACTAGATGTAAATAATGCATTCTTGAATGTGGATCTACAAGAGGAAGTCTACATGGAACAACCAAAAGGGTACGACCAAACTAAGAACACCGATCTTATATGAAAATTACATAAGGCTATATATGGGTTCAAATAAGCACCAAGAGTGTGGTATGAAAAGCTTAAGTTAACTCTGATTAAACTGGGATACAAACCAACTAAGTTGAACAACTCTCTTTATACAAAGTCAAGTGGATGCAAGACAACATACATAGTTGCATATGTAGATGATATTATGATTACATGAAGCAACAATGAGGAAATTAGCAATACCATTCAACATTTAAATTAAGCCTTTTCAATTAAAGACCTTAGCAACTTAAATTATTTTCTAGCAATAGAAGTCACAAGGAAAACTGAGTCAGAACTAACTTTATGCCAAAAGAAATACATATCAAAAATTATCATTAGAGCAAACATGAACTTAGACAAGCCATTTGCCTTCTCCAATGATCAGTAATCTACATCTTTCTAAAGATAGAGAAGAATCCATAACCAATGATAAACAGTACAGAAGCATAGTGGGTTCTCCACAATACGTGACAATCACTTGACTAGAAATATGTTTCAGTGTTAAGAAAGTGTGATAGTTCATGTAAAAGCCTTTAAATGAGACTAAAAAGGTGTAAAACATAATCTACGCTATCTAAGAGGTACATTAAACATACATGCTTACTCTGATGCCGATTGGGCTACAGAATCGGATCGTAGAAGATCTACATTTGGGTATTGTATTTACCATGGCAACAATCTTATATCCTGGTGCTCGAAGAAGCAATCAACCATCTCATAATCCAGTACTTAAGCTGAATATCGATGTGTCACTAGCACAACTACCGAGATAACGTGGATCGAATCCCTACTTCATAAAATAGGGATTCAGTCAACTAGGAAGGCAATCATTTGGTGTGACAACCTTAGCACCGTCTCTCTCTGCTAATCCATTACTCCAACTCACGAACGAAACATATCGTAATTGATCTCTATTTTTTTCGTGAGCAAGTTAATTAAAGGAAAGTTTGAAGTTAATCATTTTCCATCTGCCTATCAAAGAGTTGACATACTAACTAAACCCCTTCTGCTAAAAATTTCTCAAGATTAAAGGTTGATCTGAAAGTTGAAGATGACGATGGAGAATAGAGGAATAAAGAAACCTTGGATCTAATTGAAAGGGAGTAATAGTGATAACAGCTGAACTGATGCGTATCGAGTGTAATTGTACTGGGTATTGGGTAATTATATAAGCCCAAGCCCACCATTATTTTATTTCTTTTTCTGACCATTACTTGTTTGTAACTATGTATAAAGCTGCATTTTGCAAGTCCAGAGAATATTACATTTTCATTTTCAGAAATTCAAAACTGAATTCCTCTTTTACATTCCATTTCAATATTTTCTTATACTACCTATGATAGCATCCATCAACATATGATAACCCCCTTTGTATCAACGTACGATAGCTTTCATCAACATGCGATAACTTTCTTTTTTGTATCAACCTATGATTGCTTCTATCTTATCAACTTACGACGGCTACTTTATCTTCAACTTGTGGTAGCTTCTTCATTATCAACATGTGGAAGCTACTTTCTCTTCAACTTGCAATGGCTCTTTTAATCACCAACATACGATAGCCTTCTTCTACATCAACTTGTGGTAACTTGCTTTTGCCTCAACTTGTGATGGCTTTCTTTGCATCAACTTGTGACAACCTTTTCTCAACTCGCACTAGCTTTAAATTTTTGGGTACAACAAATATGTTACTTTGTACTGAGATGATTTCTTTGTAATCTGAAATGACAAAATGTTGTGCTAATTAAATGCATATGTCTTCATATATGTTTACACATAATTAATATTGGCTGATATTTATATTTTGTGTACAAAGATATTTTTGTATACTATGTGAATAAATTTGTCTTCTTCTTGCATTGCATAATTCATATATATATACACAGCAACACTTGTGTTCATGTTTGTCAAAGATTTTGTTTTTGCATACCATATGTGTTTATATTAGAACTATCATAAGTTTCTATTTCCATATAAGTTGTGGTTAACAAACTTCTTAGTTTTATTTTTATTTAGAGTTTAACTTTGAAATATTTGATTTATAACCTATATTTGTATTTATATATTTTATATTTCTATTTATATTGATAGGATTGTTTTATTTCAAACATTTTTATTAAAGACATGATTTATATTCATATATTAGATCAAATATTAATAATATAGAACCTTTAATTTTATTGAATAAGACAGATTTTATTATAAACATTTTTTGAAAGATTCTATTTTAAATTTTCAAATCAAAATTTTCTTTACAAAACATATATATACATAAATAACTGGAAAATGCCAAAAAATCTTATTTATTTATGAAATGAAAGCTTGTATTTTATTTACTTAGATTAAATTCTTATTAAAATATATTGCCAAAATCCCGGGTCGTTACATTCCTCCCCCTTAAAAGAATTTCGTCCCCGAAATTTAAAACAAAAGTTAATTCAAAAGCTTTTATATTAACAATCCAAACATACAGGTCATCCATACAATAATAATCAAACAGTCTACCCTAACAAACATCACTAGTTATCCGGACATAAATCCGGATAGGCTTTCCTAAAACTATCCAGAGTTTCCCAGGTACAATCTCTGGGATCCTTGCTCCACTGCACTTTGGCGAGCTTCACTACTTTGCTCCTGAGTTGCTTCTCGTCTTGAGCCACAATCCGAACTGGACTTCTGACTACAGTCAAATTTTGTTCTACTTCCAAATCTTTCTGGACTACTGGTTCTACAACCAGTGATGGGTCATGAACAAATTTCCTTAAATGGGATACATGAAATACATTATGAATTCCAAACATCCGTTCTGGCAATTCAATTTTGTAAGCTACAGCTCCAATTCTTTCCAACATTCGGAATGGTCCTATATATCTTGGGGCAAGTTTTCCCGTCTTTCAGAATCTTATAGCACCTTTGATTGGGGAAACTTTGATAAAGACTAAATATCTGATCTCAAATTCCAATGGTCTTCGCCTTTTATCAGCATATTTCTTCTGATGATCCTGAGCAGCTTTCATTCTTTTCTTGATAAGCTCAACTTTCGCAGAAGCATCTCGAATTAGATCAGGTCCGAGCACAAGACGATCTTTCGATTCTATCCAACAGGATGGGGATCTACACGGCCTTCCATATAAAGCTTCATAAGGAGCCATCTTAATACTTGCCTGGTAACTGTTATTATAAGAGAATTCCACTAAATGAAGATGGTCTTCCGACGATCCACCAAAATCCAAAACACAAGCTCGCAGCATATCTTCTAGAATACGATTAAGCCTCTCTGTCTATCCGTCTGTCTGAGGATGATAGGCTGTACTCAATCTTAAACTTATTCCTATAGCTGGTTGCATAGCTTCCCAGAATTTTCTGGTGAAAATAGGATCTCGATCACTTACTATACTGACAGGAACACCATGCAATCTGACTATCTCCCTCAAGAAAATCTCTGCCAGAGAAGCTGCAGTATGAGTTGCCTTAACCGGTATAAAATGGGCACTCTTAGTTAAACGATCCACAATAACCCATATTCCTTCATTTTCTTTCTTGGCTCTAGGCAAACCGTCGATGAAATCCATCGAAATCATCTCCCACTTCCAATCTGGAATTTCCAAAGGCTACAATAATCCAGCTGACTTCTGCTGATCTCCTTTAACTCGTTGGCAGATGGCACAACTATTCACGAACCTAGCAATATCTTTCTTCATGCCCGGCCACCATAAAACTCTCCTCATATCCTTATACATCTTTGAGATTCCCGAGTGAATATTCAATTTGGAGCGATGACTCTCAGATAAGGCCTCCTGTTTCAATTCCTTGAAATTCGAAACATAGATTCTCCCGTTGATCCTTGGTGTTCCTTGGTCATCAACCTTGAAACTGGAACACTGACCCTTCTTAACTTTCCTGATGATTCTTCTTAATCTATTATCTGATTCTTGCTTGCTTACTATCCTCTCCAGAAGAGAAGGAACCACCTCCAAAAGAGACAGAACTGCATTTCTGCTAAGAGCATCAGTTACAACATTCGCCTTTCGCGGGGTATACAGAATATCCAAATCATAGGATGCCAGAAATTCGACCCACCGCTGCTGCCTCAGATTAAGATCCTTTTGAGAGAAAAGATATTTCAACAGTTTGTGATCCATGAATAATTCGAATTTCTCTCCCAAAAGATAATGTCTCCAGATCTTTAAAGCAAAAACAATGGCTAACATCTCAAGATCGTGCATAGCGTAGTTCCTTACATGTGGTTTCAATTGCCGACTCGCATACGCAATAACACTTCCATTCTACATCAGAACTACTCCCAGTCAAACCATACAAGCATCAGTATAAACTCCAAATTTTCTCTTCCCATCCGGAATAGCAAGCACTGGTGCACTGGTTAGCCTCGTCTTCAATTCCTGGAAAGCTACTTCACATTGGTGTGTCCATTTGAATTTTGCTCCTTTCCTAGTCAGCTTGGTCAGATGTGAAGAAATCTTGGAATAATTCTTGATAAACTTCATGTAGTAGCCAGCTAATCCCAGAAAATTGCAAACTTCGGTCGGTGTCTCCGGCTGCTTCCATTCTAGAATAGTTTCAACCTTTGCTGGATCTATAGAGATACCTTCACCAGAAACAATGTCCCCTAAAAAGTTGACTTCCAATTTCCATAAATGGCACTTTGAAAACTTTGCCTTCAAAATATGTCTCCTCAAAGTCTCCAATACAATTCTCAAATGCTGCATGTTCTCTTCTTCAGATTTGGAGTAGACCAAGATATCAGCAATGAACACCAGAACGAATTTATTCAATACATCCCGAAAGACTCGGTTCATTAGGTCAACAAAGTAGGTAGGAGCATTGGTTAACCCGAAAGGCATAACCAACCACTCATAGAAACAATTTGGTCCTCTAAATGCAGTCAAGGGAATATTGTCCTCAACTACCCTTAACTGATGGAAACCTGAAGCTAAATCCAGTTGAGAAAAGATAGAATCTCCATGCAACTAGTCAAAGAGATCATCAATATGAGGAAGAGGATATTTATTACGGATAGTCACTTTGTTCAATTCTCTATAATCTACACAGAACCTTAGCGATCCATCCGATTTGGTGACAAACACCGCAGCAGAGCCCCAACAAGAAAAACTAGGCCTAATCAACCCCTTCTCTAAAAGACCTGAGTCTGCTTAATTAACTCTTCTCTCTCCCTAGGAGCCATCCTTCTACTGGGCTGAATCACCGGCACTGCTCCTGGAATCAAATCAATGTGAAACTCTATTTCTCGATGCGGAGGCAGACACTTAACTTCCTCAAATACATCGGGAAAATCTTGGACCACATCAATATCTTCAATCTTCTCTTGAGAAGTCTCAATTCCATGCAAAAGACTACTCAAATGGATTCCAGAATTATCACACGTCACTCTAGCAATTCTACCCAAATCAGTTTCCAACGAAACTGTTCTCTCATCACAATTCAGGACTGCTCTATACTTATCAAGCCAATCCATTCCCAAAATAAGATCAAATCCTTTAAAATTCAACATATAAGGGTCACAAGAAAAACTATGGGATAGATAAGAAATCTTCAAGTCCTTACAGATCGTATCTAATTTAGTTACCCCTCCTATAGGATTAGATACCAAGATGGGACGGTCTACAGTACTAGGGGTAAGAAAGAGCTTCTCTACAGATTCCAAAGAAATAAAACTCAAAGAAGCACCCGAATCAAACAAAACTTTAATATGTTTGCCATCTAAAAGTAATGTACCTTCCAATACTCCCTTGCCTTTAGATGAGGTAGATGGTGCACCTTCCAAAGAAAATACCTTATTCTTCTGAGCTTTGTGAAGTAACAGACAATCCTTGATCATATGACCTGGTTGATGACAATTAAAGCATAGAGATCTCGGAACTAAAGCTGAACCCGGTCCACTATGATGTGGTTGTTGTTGCTGCGGTTGAAATCCTTTCCTATGAATCTTATTCGCCAAATGACCTTCTTGTTGACATATATAGCATTTGCGAGGTCCGTTGTTACTTTCAGGCTTCTTCTTGTTCGGCTTCCTCCAATTGGGATTGAACTTCCTCTTATTCAGATTAGCAAAATTCCCTCCTGATGCTGCTACTGTTGCCACTGATTTCTTGTTCATTAAGTTCTCATATCTCAAATCCATATCAATTAAATCAACAAAAGATCCTTTCAAAAGCACCGTCATCTTTTCATGAAATTCTGGCCTCAATCCTTGCATAAATAGTTCATTCTTTTTTAGGGGAGTATCAATGAGCCCTGGTCCATAGCAAGAAAGTTCATTGAATTTGGTCTCATACTCTGCTATAGACATGTTACCCTGCTTCAAATTCAGAAAATCCTGGTACAGACGAGTTTTCCCTGCTGTTGGCATAAACTTCTCCTCAAATAACTCCTTAAATCTTTCCCAAGAAATATCTTCCTCAGAAATGTTTGCTACCGTTGCATCCCACCAGGCTGCTGCACCTCCCGGCAATAGCCACGATGCCATTTCCCTCTTCCATTTATCATACAACTTCATACTCTTAAAGATGCGCTCACAAGAGCGTAGCCAAGCTTGAACTTCAATTATCGATTCAGATCCTTTAAATGGTTGGCCCCCAAGGTTGACGAAGTCTTTGCATAAAGCGGCAAAACTAACTTGAGGTGGTACTGGATTTACAGCCTCACTAGCATTTTGACTTCGTCCATTATCAGTCGAGGTACTGTCCCTACCTCTACCTCTCCTTCCAGAACTCACGTTGGCCACCTGTATAGGTAACTCAACAATTTAGATAGGTAGAAATAAATTTATATATATATATATATATATATATATATCAAAATTACAAATACGCTCTCACAAAAAAGAAATCACTCAAGAGCCTAGCGCTCCGATACCAACTGTGACGACCCGCCTTTCTAACCATAGAAAGACGTATCATCAATAAGAAAAGAAAGAGATGGAAATAGAAAAGATAGAAAGAAAGAATAACAACATCAGAATCTCACAGCGGAATGGAACAAAATATAATACATCACATAACTATTACATAGTTTTACATATATCAGAGTTATACAATATCATATAACAGGACAGTCATATACATATCTGTCACTGCATACATCCCAAAATACATCATACACTAACTAATACAGCGGAACTAGATAGATACATACATACGTCTGGGCTTCTACTCCAAGCTCCTCCAGAAACTCAATACTCCAAAAACCTATCACTTGGCTACTCATAAAAATTTGAGTACCCAAGAGTTTATGAAAAACAAAATATAAACTCCGGGTCAGACATGGGTCTGGTGTGAATAAACGGGTTAAAGTTGTTTAACTTTAAAAATCATTTGAAAATAAAGGTATCACATAAGACTTCCCACACATAAACACGGGTAAGTTTTTACCTTATGCTAACCAAAACATTTTATAGAAAATCCAGTGATATTATAATAGTGTCTAGGGTTTTCAAGTAAATAGAAAATAGCCGAAATTGTTACATCTATTAAATTCCAACTACTAGCCACAAAAGTGGGTAATACAAATCAAAACTGTAGGGTCTCGTAGGGAAAATGGGTTTCCATCAATGGCAGGGCTACTGGGGTACCGCCCGTCAGTATAGGGCCTAGATCACCGTACCAAGGATCACTCTCGAACCCCTACTACACAAGGCCGGAACCATTCCTTACTAAACAGTCTTGAACAAGACAACCCCGCAGTTGTGGCCTACACTTGCCCACATAGCCGAAATAAAAAGGAACATCTAGACAGGGGTATACCTCGTCCTGCTTGGGTGCTATCCACCTAACCTTGTTGCATCTCCACTGTCTTAGCCAATCCCGGTTGATGAGGCTTGAAACTGCGATTACCTTTATATAACTTTTCTCTTAGAATGTTCATCGTCTGCCTGACGATGTGCTGAAAGCATTCAATCCATACAAGTTCGTTTCGGGTTCGAACGAAACTGAAGGCATTATCTCGTTACACTCATTTTGGAATCACCCTCAGAGTTAACGACAATAACCCTTGCATTTTAAAACACCATCTCGACCTTCACTTGAGATGTCACGACCTATCGTTTAATTTGGATCAATGTGGTTTTCGAAATATCAAATTGATACCCGATCCCGGTCTCATCAAAATCCAAACGCCATTTTAGGGGCCAAGTTGTTTAGTAGTTCAAACAACTTAATTCAATGCTTGGAATTCACATAACAGCTACCACAGATAAATTATACACAGTCATCACAGATATATCCAGAATATATCATAAAATATCACAGAATATCACCAAATAAATATCAGAGTCAATCAAACAAGAATCATCAATTCATATCAAAATAGTTTGATCTACTTAACTTAATTTATCATTTTATCCAGCTTGATTAATCACTAATTAATCAACTTATTAAATTTATTAATTATTATTTAATTACTCACTTAATTAATTAATTCTTAATTAATAATCTTAATTATCCATTTATCAATCACTAATTATTTAATTAATCATTAATTTCCAATTTAATAAATCACTAATCCTTAATTAATTATTTAATTAGTTAACTACTATTTACTTATTAATTAACTTTAAGTAGATAATTAAATTCTTAAGTTCAAATTGACTTAACCACAAAATTATTAATGTTAATCTTCAATTACAAATTTCTTTAATCTTAAATTATTTATTTAATTATAATTATAAATTAATTACATTCTTAATTAATTTACACTTTAAATTAACTTAACCATCTTACATTTGCAAACCTTCTTAATAAATTTTAAATCAAATCTTAGTTTAACACTTGTCAACATTATTTATTTAATTAACACTAAACTTAGTATAACAAAATAACTTTAAAGTATTTAGGCTAATTCATTAGGAACTGAACCCGAGGAAAATACTGCATTTACTCGAGTAAAACGCGTGTTTCCTCTACTCTTTCCCGAGTCCTTCTTCCCTTACCCATAGCTTTCTTCTTCTTCTCTACTTGTCTTTTCTTTTTCTTTTAATTAGCTTAAGTTATAAACTGCAGCGTTGAGCAAACTCACGCACGCACCCAGGTCGAACTCGAAGCAATCCCCCTTCATCCTCGTGCAACAACTCGAGACGACCCTTACTCGAACTGCTGGCACCATACGCCACCGTGCACGTGCACGGTGGTTCGCCATCCCTCTGGCGAACTTCGTCGACTCCTACAACCCATAAATCGACCACAAACTCGAAATCAAAACACAGTTCTACACGAAAAAGTCGAAATTGAAAAATGTCATGTCGCTCGAACCATCAACTCGAACACCCCACAGAAAGTTGCCACGTCCTACCAACACCGACCCCCAGTGGCGACGTGATTCTGGCCACACCACGACCATAACTCCCTCTACCATTTCCTCGAAACTCGTACGGCTCGATCATCCCATGGCGACAAAATCAATGAACATACAGACCACAGAAAAACTCGAACCAAAACCCTATATTTGATTCGAACCAAAAATCATTGCATTAAATAATTTTTTGAGCATTTTTCCTAGATTCGTGCATTATCAAACTAGCTATACAACAAATTTCAGCAGCTAATATTTGTTGAATCATCAGATATTCACAAAAAAGCATTTTCGGTTCCTTTTAAAACTGCACCTTGAATACTTACTTAAAAATCATCATTCTTGTTTTAAAAATCTTAGCTTTGTATGTTTAATCAAGATATGAAATCAAATCAACAATTTTAAATATTCAAATTTTAACACATTGATTTCTTTTACTGTAAACTTGAATACAGAAGCCACGATCCACTGTCTGCTTTAAACCATTTCCAGATTTATGATTTAAGTATAAATTATAGTTTAAAAATCCTAAGTTTAAAATGTTCTACTAGTAAGAAATGTTAAATTTTCCTACCTTTCTTGCTCAGAAACTTAAAGCACTGAAGAACATAAGCATAATAAAGCTTCCAATATAACAGAAATCATTACAGATCCTCTTATTAACAATATATAGCAACACAAACTTTCATGAACTAATTATCATGATTAAATTTTCGAAGAAAGTATGTTTACTCACCTAAATGCTGTTGAAACATAAAACAAAGATTGTTGAAGAGCTGGAATTTGAATTCTTGAAAATCTTCTCTGCCTTGATTGAATTTGCTTGAGTTTGTAAAGAAAGATGTTTTTTTTTCTTTTTTTCTTTCTCAGGTTTACTATGTTTTCGAATGAACTAAATAAGATAATGGATATATAGGAACAACTTTGAACAGTATAGGCTACAACTGGGACAAGCCTTACCCTATTTTTGTTCAGAGATTTTTGTGTTTAATTACTGTAAATTGAAGTGATTTTGTATGTCTCGGCTGATCATACTTTGTACTGAGATGATTTCTTTATAATCTGAAATGACAAAATGTTATGCTAATTAAATGCATATGTCTTCATATATGTTTACACATAATTAATATTGGCTGATATTTATATTTTGTGTACAAAGATATTTTTGTATACTATGTGAATAAATTGGTCTTCTTCTTGCATTGCACAATTCATATATATACACAGCAACACTTGTGTTCATATTTGTCAAAGATTTTGTTTTTGCATACCATATGTGTTTATATTAGAACTATCATAAGTTTCTATTTCCATATAAGTTGTGGTTAACAAACTTCTTAGTTTTATTTTTATTTAGAGTTTAACTTTGAAATATTTGATTTATAACCTATATTTGTATTTATATATTTTATATTTCTATTTATATTGATAGGATTGTTTTATTTTAAACATTTTTATTAAAGACTTGATTTATATTCATATATTAGATCAAATATTAATAATATAGAACCTTTGATTTTATTGAATAAGACAGATTTTATTATAAACATTTTTTGAAAGATTCTATTTTAAATTTTCAAATCAAAATTTTCTTTACAAAACATATATATACATAAATAACTGGAAAATGCCCAAAAATCTTATTTATTTATGAAATGAAAGCTTGTATTTTATTTAATTAGATTAAATTCTTATTAAAATATATTGCCAAAATCCCGGGTCGTCACACTAATATGATAAAATTTTCATGATTATAATGCGTTGTAATTAGTATCCTATAACATATTATTTAAGGATTTTACATTTCATATATTTTAAGTTAATTACTTAGTTAAGTATACCACAACATAAGAAGTATATATTAGAAAAAAAGGGTTATTTCGAATAAGATTAGTCATCGAGTTATATATATGCAACAAATTAAATAATTGTCCCTAGCCCATACCAATAACTCTATCACCTAGTTAGTGATGGAATGTGAACACATGCTTGGGTGCTTAAGTCTTTTATTAGAGCTGTCATGGATGTAGATGGTCAAGGCTAAATAGACGTGGTGTGCGAGGGCTTCTGGATTGGTCCATGTGCGAATTGTAGGGTGCTTATTAACTATTCTCAATATTGTAGAACACATGTGCATGATGATGATTTGTTACAAGTGTTAGTGGATGTAGTTAGGTGGGTATTTCAGCTTGCTCCGAAGGGATGTGTCGGAAGACTTCGAAAACCATTCCCTATGGGATTTTAAGGACCAAGACTTATTTCAAAGAATATTTTATGCTCAAAAATGCATACAACGATGCACTTTTGGTTGTATGCCATATCTTCTTGATAGAGTTAGAACTGCATCATCATGATGCATTTTTAACTACATCATGGCGATAGAGCCAAAGCAGCACATATAATTTGTAACATCCCGCCTTTTCGCACACTTTAAACCGACACACGTGCCAATTCAAAGCATACGCAAGGGCGGATTGTTATGGGGTAAATAAGAAAAACAGAGAAGAAATAAAACAAAATAGAATCTCACAGCGGAAGGATAAAATATAATAATCAATATACAGTTCATGATAACTGTTTACAAAATATTTATTTTACTTATACAATGAATATCAGAGTTACACATACCAATACAATCAATGCAGCGGAAATTTAGAGTGTGGTGCAATACTATAGATAATAATAATACGACTCCTTCGTCTTCGTCCTTCAAAGCTAAAGTCTTCGATCCTGAAACGCTCGGACTGACCCGAGCGAATTTGAAAAGACAAAAACACTCGAGTCAGACTAAAAGATCTTATGTGAGTTAAATTAATAGAAATAAATATGAGTACAGTAACTCAAGAGATGTTCGGGATTTACATCTCCTAAGGATCCGTTAAACTATTTACTATGTAGTATATTGCGCTATTATAATAGTATCTATTTATAAAATAAACTTACTTTTAAATAGCGTTAAGGGGTTACCCATATAGCCCTTAACACAAATAATGCCAATAGTCTATACAGTACCGTAATACCTCCTGATCGGGAAGCTACCAGAGGATACTCCATAGGTACGACACAAATAGAAACTCGTAGTAAAGGCTCGGTATGGTAGGTGACACGGCACAACTAGGCAATGCCAGGGTAGATATACCAATTGCTATCCAGGCTGGTGGAAACGCGTAGCCGCAGTTACCGCCCACCTCGGACTAACTCCCTAAAATCAAAATATAGAAGTGGCCACTGAATCAATCCAAAATCAAAGTATAATATCGAAGAGGAGGGTCCGATCAGAGGAATGACCTCATTGGCCTGAGAATCGCTCCTGTTTTAGCCACCTTATGCCAACTCACGGGAGTCGGGTCCACGTATTTACCTTATAGGAAACGTCGCCACCACCTACTTCATTTTGGAATCTCCACCGCGTACACGGTTAGTCAAAGTGGTTTTCGGTATCGACAGAGAGTATGTCAGATATCCGATCCCGGTCTCTTTGCCAACCCATCGTTATTATAACACCGCGGTCATTTAAAAATAGGTTATACTTTAAAAATCAGAATAAACATTCCATTTCATAACCATGAATACGATATCATTTCAAAACCCAAAACCATATTTTATCACTTATCCCAAATATAATTCTTTTCCAAAATCAAAATGCTTTAACTTCATATCGTCTGAAAATCAAATATTTTCAAAGCATAGTATTTTGAAAATCATAATTTAAAACCATAACTTCTATAAAAAAAACTTGAATGGTTTGGACATTCAACGGTATATGAATTAAATGGTTTAACTTAAATGTTACTTTGTAAAGAAAATAGTTCTCATGGCTTTACAAATACATTTCTTTATTAAAGTCTAAACCAAAATTTATATTATCTCTCTCAAGTTCCAAAACCACTTCAATTTATTTATATATACGTATATCCATTTTGAGTAACAATATTTCAAACTAAAATTGGATTTTATTCTTTCAACAGATCAATTGTTCTATTAATTAGTCTTGAATATTCACATAAAATCCATAAATAATAAGACTTCAATTTCTAGTAATAAAATATATATTTTTTCCCAATTCAAATTAAACTAGAATATTCATTTCAATTTATTTTGGGAAAATCCAATTATAAATATCATATCTTAAAATTTCCAAACTTAACATTTAAACATATGATATAAATTATTAAACTCCATTTTCTTAAAAAATTTCCATTTTTAAATAAAGATTTTTATACACCTTTTAATTTCAAAATTTTCAACTTCATATGTATATATATGGAAGAATAATATTTATACAATATAAAATTTAACATTTTTAGAAACCGTATTCCATCCAAACCATAGAAATCACATTAAAATAGTTATATATAGACCGCGGTGCCTGTATAAAATTTTCTATCCTATGGTCAAGTGATACGGATATTTATCATTTCAATCCGCAATTTAAAAGATATAAAATTTTGCGGTTGTATATCATTTCAAACCACAATCCCGAATGAAATGAAATATGCATGATAATTCGCAATTTTATGATATTCAATAAACATCCATCAACATCATCCATCATCCAATCAAAATCATCAACAAATATCAATCAATAACAATTTATATTTGATAATAGATAACAGGTAATAACTGGCAATTTTATTCAGATTAAATTTAACAACTATTAATCTAATAGTTTATATTCAATAATAATCTATATAACTGTTAACTAGCAGTTTATAGGCAAACAAATAAATTCTAACTATCAATTAATACGCAATAAATAAATTAAATTAACAGTTAAACTTAATAAATGCAATTCAACAAATATGAGTGAAATAAACATGCCAAATACTCATAAATAAATTTCTATTCATTTCTAAAATTAATTTAACAAACATAAAAGCTTCTAGTAGTTGTGAGTGGGTTAAAACACTCACCTTTGGAATTTAAATCGAATTTAAATTCAATTTAAACTCAAAATTTTGACGGTCTCCAAATCCATCCAAACCAGCGTCAAAACGTCATAAATTCCGATACGATCCCAGCAAAACAAACCGCGCGTGAATCCGAGCTCGTATGCAAAAGTTATGGAAATTTGAAAAATGGAAAAATTCTGGTCCTGGGTCGACTTCGGGTTCGACTTCGGTGCGCCGCCTCAATTCCCCGGTGCTTGCTTGGAGTTTTCGCCAAAACGACCCGGAGCGACCCGAGTCATTTTCTTCCTGACCCGAAGTTGCTCTAGGGTTTTCTCCCCTGAAACCCGAAGCGCGACCAGAAGCTGCTGCAGATCCGAAATTTTTTTTTTTTTTTTAAATTTGAATTTTTTTTTTTTGAACTGACTGGATCTAGGGTTAGCACCCATTGAAGAAGAAGAGGAGCTTGAAGAAAGTATACGCTCAGATGAAAAGAAATTAGGTGGAGGTTAGGGCTTGTAGCTAGGTTTATATAGAGGGGTTAGAGATAGAGTAGATAGACCGTAGAATGAACGTGCGGAACAAACTATGGCCCAAAAAACCCGCTATGCCTCCGGAACCGAATTTATTAAATCTATATATCCAAATAGGTAATTTAAAATATTCTGAACGCGATGGAAAAAGTTTCACGTCCAAATTTGATCGTATGAAGAAGTTATGCTGAAAACAAAATTTCCAAATTGATTCAAATTGATTTAATTTAAATTTGATTTCAAGGCGTTTCACGCCCGTACGATCAAACGACAAGTCCGATCGATACGAAACTTAAAACCCTATAATAATTCACCGATACGGATCCGATGAAATTGGTTTCATCGAAATCCGAATCCGTGACAAAAAAAGGCTATTTTTATATTCATTAAATAAATCAAAATAAATTACAAAAATCCAAATTTTATATTATATTCTAAAATTGTCCAAATTTTATTACTTATATAATTTAATCAATTTCAAATGATTTAACAAGCTTGGATGTGAATTAAAATTATAAGTATATCAATTTGCAGTGTTAATTTCTGCACTTTCCTATATTTAAGAATTATAAAATTAAATGCTCAAAACCCCGTATATTAGATTTTAACTTTTATATACTCATTCTTTATCCAAATAGGGATGCCACATACTTTGGTTCATGATTCACAATATTATTCTTAAAGTTCATTTTAAATTTCAGTAACGTAATATTTAACGTTAAATTCCCTTTATTTATGCAATAAGCGCAATTATTGAATTTGATACTCAAATTGATTTATAAATTCTGCTTTCAAAAAATCTATATCAACAATTTGGTCTAATTATAAATAGAATAAGTATTAACCTCATCTTATAGAATTAATTATTGCAATAAATCCAATTTACCATATCTTAAATCCAAATTAATAGATAAAGCTTGATTCCTTTATTAACTCCTTTGGTTTTCAATTAACCTTTTATGGTGAATATAAATTCCAATGTATAATTAAAACCTTATTTCCATTTGATTTCACTATTTCATTAAAAATCCTCATATTCCAGCTAAATTTCAACTAACGTATAAATTAGCTATTTCAATTTCATTTAATTGCGATTATCATGCTATAGAAATTAAATTCCATTAAATAAATAAATAAATGTTGATTCCCATCTATTTACATTATATTACATTGGTACTTCTATTTACAACTTAGCTTTGTATAAATGTTTGAATGTAGAATCTTGTCTATTTCACGTATTAATTAAGCCTTAAAAATCAATTAATATTATATCCTTGGTCTAACCCCATTTTACCCATATTTATATTAATATATCCTTTGAATTAGGTAAATTACCATTGATTATCTACCTTAACTTATTAGACTCCACTAACGTAATGGTTAAATATTAATTCCATTTGTAAAAAAAGACAATCCACAAGATTTGCATTTCACATTGCAAATGAATTCATAAATCTTGGCTTTCTTTTTCTTTGCTTCTTAAAGGCCAAATCAAACTACCCTATCATCACTAATTTATGGCAATTAATTGCAACTGATTCTCCATTAAACTACATAAGTTATCCAATTGAAACCTAAGTGAAACGTTTATTTATTTAAAAATCCTACCGTTTAAAAGAGTATATCATCTACGGTATAATTTACATTTGACCTGATTTCTCATATATTTCACACAACAGTGAATTCCAATTTCTACCAACATTATGTTTAATATAAATTGAAAATCCAAATCATTGGTATTTCACAACCTTATTGCGTACATTTACGTATAGTTACACTAAGTCCATACACTGATTCATGAATTCATTAATTAATACACAATTTGCCTTTGTTTTCTTATATTAAGTTTATTACCGTTTTTAAGTACATTCATTATCGAACAATATTCATAAAAAATTTTATCTACACTTATTGCATTGGTTTATTCAACGGTCACCAAATGAAACAATCCTACTATTTATTTTAATATTAAATGAATCCCATTCTAGTAAATATTTTATTAATATTCACTAATTCAACATTTATTGGTTTCTTAACATTAACTTTTAACAAAGTGTGACAATTACATTATCCAAAACTATTGTCATAAAAATTAAATTGTTACATTAAATTCCAATTACTATAACAAATTACTACATTTTCTCAAATAAATCTTAAAGCCTTTTTTTTTCTAAATCAGGTTAGAAATTATATTAATTTAACTCATTTAATATTATTAATTTAACGGGTCGTTACAATCTCCCCCACTCAAAACTTTTCGTCCCCGAAAAGGAAAAAGAAGGGAGAAGGAAGAATAAAACATTACATCTTATTTCAAATATTAACTTATAAACAATAATTTACTAAATTAATTTCCTTAAATGAGATATGCCCGTTTTGTAGTCATTATAACCTTTTATACTTAAATCATTAAAGTTTGGAAAATATTCAACAAAATTCTAAGTCAAAAATTTACGAAAATTTTTGGCAGAGTCTCCTTTGTACGGATAGACTCTGGAGAAAATATAATATCAAAATATACAAATATATTACATATATTATCAAAATATTATCCCAACACGGGCAAAATTATAAAATAGCGCTTTAAACGTAATCCGAAAACGTACCTATTTGTCGGGCAATACGCTTATTATTAGGGAACCAGAGCAGTAGCAGTGGCTTCCATAGCCTGCATTTCACTTATAAAATCTAAAAGGTTAAATATTTATTTAAAAGTGAACTATTCAAGTGGATTCAATCATTAATCAACCAAACAATTCAACAACCATCAACCTTACAAACAACATACATACACACACAAAGCAATCATTTAATCCATCAAAAAAATAGTTGTTTGGGTTCAAACTTGAAATTTGTATGAAATGAAATTAACTATCAAGTGCATCCTTTACTCAACAGTCTTAGATGGAACAAAGATAGATTATTTATTCATCCAACAACTTCAAGTTCCTTACCCCACAATCATAAATCAAACAATACAATTCAAACCAACAACCAAATTAACTTATTATACATTTATTTCATGCTTCAGTGGTTTGATTTTCTTTCTTTCATTTATGGAGGGATTTCTTTATTTCTTACAATTTTCGTTTTCCATTTATTACAAAATTCATTATATCTGCATTCCAATTTATTGACTAAAGTTTATATCATCTATTTATACTACTTACCTTTACTTATATAGTAAAATTTCCAATTTAACTTAAGTTTATACAATTAATTCTCATTAATAACAGCAAATTTATTGAATACCTTTATTACCTCAAGCTTCACTTGTAAGATTTCCCCTTACATTTTCTTACTAACATTGCAACTTTTATTATATGGTAAGTTATTTATGTTTTAAGAATGTAAGTGAAAATTTACAAGTTTCTTCTCAATTCCTTAAATTAATATATATTTGTTTTATAAATTACAATTTCAACTTACCTTTAATTTCATTCATTTATTTAATGTTGAAGTTTCTATTATATTTAATAGTAGTAACAATTTAATTACCCACTTTCTATTATATTTAATTACAGTAACCCTTTTTAATTACACTTAAATTATTAACCCTTTAACCTTCATTCTTAAAAATAAGGAATTTTATTAATTAATTACTTAGGGTTTACAGTCATTTATATATTACTTACTTTCTATTATATTAGAATAGGGGGAAATTAAGGCGTATTTAAGTTAATAACCCTACAATCAAACTTTATAAATTAAGGAATTTCATTTTTACTTTCTTAAGGTTAAAATCACCTATTAATAATACAACCTTTAATTTTAGTAAAATTCCAATCATCACTTAAGTTAATACCATTAAATTCTTATTTATAACAGTAATTTATTGAATACTTCATTATTTCCAAAAATTCTACTTGCATAATATTCTATTCCACTCTTAATTCACATTTCAACTTTTTATACTTGGTAAGTTATTTATGTTAAAGAAAAAGCAAAAGAACTTATACAAGTTTAATCTCAACCCTTTTAATTCGTTGATTTTCAATAAATCTTTACCATTATTTATCAGTTAAAATTTTAACTTCCTTTATACCTAGCATTAATTTTCTTACTTAAATTAGAGGTTTCAATCCATTTATTACTTACTTTATATTTCCCTAAAAATAATTTAAACCATTAATTAGGGGAAAATTTTAGAATTAAATACCGGGTCAAATTTCAATTTTATTTTAAAAATAATAGATAAATGAGTTCTTACAACTTATATCTCAATTTATATTTAAAACAATTTAAAATTTTAGATAATTTCAAAATAAATCTGTAGTAGAATTTACTACAGTGGCATTTCCCCTACGAAACTCGAAAATGAAAGTCGATGATGCGGCCGCCATCACCGAAATTATTTTCTAGCTACAGAGAGGAAAGTACAAAATTTATTTTCTCCAAAATCCTCTTTTAAGACAATTCTTCCGAATTATACTAAACATTTATATAAGAAATTACCTATAAACCAAATCATTATATTTCACAAATCCTTTGAAAGAAGATTTTCAAAAATCCCGGACTTAAGTTCTAAAATCTCCAATTTGATTTATTATAATTTCAACTTAGCTTCAATTGTTATAAATATTTTTGTTTCCTAACACCCAATCTATAGCAACCAAATATATATATATATATATATATATATATATATATATATATATATATATATTTATAAAAATATTTTTATATATAGAAAATATAATAGGCAAAATTATTTCATTCACCTATATTAAAAACAAATATTATGTCGGTCTGTCCTATTAAGTGTTTAGAAATCCCTATTGATGTCATAGCGTCCCATGCATCAACCAGAATTTATAAATACAAAGCGGAACAGATTAACACAATATCAAAATCTTTATTAACACTAACAAATACGCTCTCTCATATATATATATACACTCAGCGACTCCTATAGGGTATTACTACCCTATTAACAAAGAGTCAAACCCCACAAAACCAAGATTTATCGCTAAACCAAAGCTCTGATACCAACTGTAACATCCCGCCTTTTCGCACACTTTAAACCGACACACGTGCCAATTTAAAGCATACGCAAGGGCGGATTGTTATGGGGTAAATAAGAAAAACAGAGAAGAAATAAAACAAAATAGAATCTCACAGCGGAAGGATAAAATATAATAATCAATATACAGTTCATGATAACTGTTTACAAAATATTTATTTTACTTATACAATGAATATCATAGTTACACATACCAATACAATCAATGCAGCGGAAATTTAGAGTGTGGTGCAATACTATAGATAATAATAATACGACTCCTTCGTCTTCGTCCTTCAAAGCTAAAGTCTTCGATCCTGAAACGCTCGGACTGACCCGAGCGAATTTGAAAAGACAAAAATACTCGAGTCAGACTAAAAGATCTTATGTGAGTTAAATTAATAGAAATAAATATGAGTACAGTAACTCAAGAGATGTTCGGGATTTACATCTCCTAAGGATCCGTTAAACTATTTACTATGTAGTATATTGCGCTATTATAATAGTGTCTATTTATAAAATAAACTTACTTTTAAATAGCGTTAAGGGGTTACCCATATAGCCCTTAACACAAATAATGCCAATAGTCTATACAGTACCGTAATACCTCCTGATCGGGAAGCTACAAGAGGATACTCCATAGGTACGACACAAATAGAAACTCGTAGTAAAGGCTCGGTATGGTAGGTGACACGGCACAACTAGGCAATGCCAGGGTAGATATACCAATTGCTATCCAGGCTGGTGGAAACGCGTAGCCGCAGTTACCGCCCACCTCGGACTAACTCCCCAAAATCAAAATATAGAAGTGACCACTGAATCAATCCAAAATCAAAGTATAATATCGAAGAGGAGGGTCCGATCAGAGGAATGACCTCATTGGCCTGAGAATCGCTCCTGTTTTAGCCACCTTATGCTAACTCACGGGAGTCGGGTCCACGTATTTACCTTATAGGAAACGTCGCCACCACCTACTTCATTCTGGAATCTCCACCGCGTACACGGTTAGTCAAAGTGGTTTTCGGTATCGACAGAGAGTATGTCAGATATCCGATCCCGGTCTCTTTGCCAACCCATCGTTATTATAACACCGCGGTCATTTAAAAATAGGTTATACTTTAAAAATCAGAATAAACATTCCATTTCATAACCATGAATATGATATCATTTCAAAACCCAAAACCATATTTTATCTCTTATCCCAAATATAATTCTTTTCCAAAATCAAAATGCTTTAACTTCATATCGTTTGAAAATCAAATATTTTCAAAGCATAGTATTTTGAAAATCATAATTTAAAACCATAACTTCTATAAAAAAAACTTGAATGGTTTGGACATTCAACGGTATATGAATTAAATGGTTTAACTTAAATGTTACTTTGTAAAGAAAATAGTTCTCATGGCTTTACAAATACATTTCTTTATTAAAGTCTAAACCAAAATTTATATTATCTCTCTCAAGTTCCAAAACCACTTCAATTTATTTATATATACGTATATCCATTTTGAGTAACAATATTTCAAACTAAAATTGGATTTTATTCTTTCAACAGATCAATTGTTCTATTAATTAGTCTTGAATATTCACATAAAATCCATAAATAATAAGACTTCAATTTCTAGTAATAAAATATATATTTTTTCCCAATTCAAATTATACTAGAATATTCATTTCAATTTATTTTGGGAAAATCCAATTATAAATATCATATCTTAAAATTTCCAAACTTAACATTTAAACATATGATATAAATTATTAAACTCCATTTTCTTAAAATTTTTCCATTTTTAAATAAAGATTTTTATACACCTTTTAATTTCAAAATTTTCAACTTCATATGTATATATATGGAAGAATAATATTTATACAATATAAAATTTAAGATTTTTAGAAACCGTATTCCATCCAAACCATAGAAATCACATTAAAATAGTTATATATAGACCGCGGTGCCTGTATAAAATTTTCTATCCTATGGTCAAGTGATACGGATATTTATCATTTCAATCCGCAATTTAAAAGATATAAAATTTTGCGGTTGTATATCATTTCAAACCACAATCCCGAATGAAATGAAATATGCATGATAATTCGCAATTTTATGATATTCAATAAACATCCATCAACATCATCCATCATCCAATCAAAATCATCAACAAATATCAATCAATAACAATTTATATTTGATAATAGATAACAGGTAATAACTGGCAATTTTATTCAGATTAAATTTAACAACTATTAATCTAATAGTTTATATTCAGTAATAATCTATATAACTGTTAACTAGCAGTTTATAGGCAAACAAATAAATTCTAACTATCAATTAATACGCAATAAATAAATTAAATTAACAGTTAAACTTAATAAATGCAATTCAACAAATATGAGTGAAATAAACATGTCAAATACTCATAAATAAATTTCTATTCATTTCTAAAATTAATTTAACAAACATAAAAGCTTCTAGTAGTTGTGAGTGGGTTAAAACACTCACCTTTGGAATTTAAATCGAATTTAAATTCAATTTAAACTCAAAATTTTGACGGTCTTCAAATCCATCCAAACCAGCGTCAAAACGTCAGAAATTCCGATACGATCCCAGCAAAACAAACCGCGCGTGAATCCGAGCTCGTATGCAAAAGTTATGGAAATTTGAACAATGGAAAAATTCTGGTCCTGGGTCGACTTCGGTTCGACTTCGGTGCGCCGCCTCAATTCCCCGGTGCTTGCTTGAAGTTTTCGCCAAAACGACCCGGAGCGACCCGAGTCATTTTCTTCCTGACCCGAAGTTGCTCTAGGGTTTTGTCCCCTGAAACCCGAAGCGCGACCAGAAGCTGCTGCAGATCCGAATTTTTTTTTTTTTTTTTTTTAAAATTTGAATTTTTTTTTTTGAACTGACTGGATCTAGGGTTAGCACCCATTGAAGAAGAAGAGGAGCTTGAAGAAAGTATACGCTCAGATGAAAAGAAATTAGGTGGAGGCTAGGGCTTGTAGCTAGGTTTATATAGAGGGGTTAGAGATAGAGTAGATAGACCGTAGAATGAACGTGCGGAGCAAACTATGGCCCAAAAAACCCGCTATGCCTCCGGAACCGAATTTATTAAATCTATATATCCAAATAGGTAATTTAAAATATTCTGAACGCGATGGAAAAGGTTTCACGTCCAAATTTGATCGTATGAAGAAGTTATGCTGAAAACAAAATTTCCAAATTGATTCAAATTGATTTTAATTAAATTTGATTTCAAGGCGTTTCACGGCCGTACGATCAAACGACAAGTCCGATCGATACGAAACTTGAAACCCTATAATAATTCACCGATACGGATCCGATGAAACTGGTTTCATCGAAATCCGAGTCCGTGACAAAAAAATGCTATTTTTATATTCATTAAATAAATCAAAATAAATTACAAAAATCCAAATTTTATATTATATTCTAAAATTGTCCAAATTTTATTACTTATATAATTTAATCAATTTCAAATGATTTAACAAGCTTGGATGTGAATTAAAATTATAAGTATATCAATTTGCAGTGTTAATTTCTGCACTTTCCTATATTTAAGAATTATAAAATTAAATGCTCAAAACCCCGTATATTAGATTTTAACTTTTATATACTCATTCTTTATCCAAATAGGGATGCCACATACTTTGGTTCATGATTCACAATATTATTCTTAAAGTTCATTTTAAATTTCAGTAACGTAATGTTTAACGTTAAATTCCCTTTATTTATGCAATAAGCGCAATTATTGAATTTGATACTCAAATTGATTTATAGATTCTACTTTCAAAAAATCTATATCAACAATTTGGTCTAATTATAAATAGAATAAGTATTAACCTCATCTTATAGAATTAATTATTGCAATAAATCCAATTTACCATATCTTAAATCCAAATTAATAGATAAAGCTTGATTCCTTTATTAACTCCTTTGGTTTTCAATTAACCTTTTATGGTGAATATAAATTCCAATGTATAATTGAAACCTTATTTCCATTTGATTTCACTATTTCATTAAAAATCCTCATATTCCAGCTAAATTTCAACTAACGTATAAATTAGCTATTTCAATTTCATTTAATTGCGATTATCATACTATAGAAATTAAATTTCATTAAATAAATAAATAAATGTTGATTCCCATCTATTTACATTATATTACATTGGTACTTCTATTTACAACTTAGCTTTGTATAAATGTTTGAATGTAGAATCTTGTCTATTTCACGTATTAATTAAGCCTTAAAAATCAATTAATATTATATCCTTGGTCTAACCTCATTTTACCCATATTTATATTAATATATCCTTTGAATTAGGTAAATTACCATTGATTATCTACCTTAAATTATTAGACTCCACTAACGTAATGGTTAAATATTAATTCCATTTGTAAAAAAAAACAATCCACAAGATTTGCATTTCACATTGCAAATGAATTCATAAATCTTGGCTTTCTTTTTCTTTGCTTCTTAAAGGCCAAATCAAACTACCCTATCATCACTAATTTATGGCAATTAATTGCAATTGATTCTCCATTAAACTACATAAGTTATCCAATTGAAACCTAAGTGAAACGTTTATTTATTTAAAAATCCTACCGTTTAAAAGAGTATATCATCTACGGTATAATTTACATTTGACCTGATTTCTCATATATTTCACACAACAGTGAATTCCAATTTCTACCAACATTATGTTTAATATAAATTGAAAATCCAAATCATTGGTATTTCACAACCTTATTGCGTACATTTACGTATAGTTACACTAAGTCCATACACTGATTCATGAATTCATTAATTAATACACAATTTGCCTTTGTTTTCTTATATTAAGTTTATTACCGTTTTTAAGTACATTCATTATCGAACAATATTCATAAAAAAATTTATCTACACTTATTGCATTGGTTTATTCAACGGTCACCAAATGAAACAATCCTACTATTTATTTTAATATTAAATGAATCCCATTCTAGTAAATATTTTATTAATATTCACTAATTCAACATTTATTGGTTTCTTAACATTAACTTTTAACAAAGTGTGACAATTACATTATCCAAAACTATTGTCATAAAAATTAAATTGTTACATTAAATTCCAATTACTATAACAAATTACTACATTTTCTCAAATAAATCTTAAAGCCTTTTTTTTTCTAAATCAGGTTAGAAATTATATTAATTTAACTCATTTAATATTATTAATTTAACGGGTCGTTACATAATTGCAGCTTAACTACATCTTTGCGATGTAGTTTTAACTCCATCAACCAAATGTAATTCATAGAATATGATACCGATGCAAACTGAATTACTTTAATGTAGTTAAAATTATAGTTGAAACGATTTTTACTATATCTTCCAAATGCAGTTAAAATCGAATTATTTCAATGTAGTTTTAATCGGATCTTCCGAATGTAGTTAAAATGGCATAAGAGATATGCAATTTCAAATGCCTTACACTTATATAGTTTTAACAGCATTATTTGGTGTAGTTGAAGCTACGTCAGAGAAATATAATTCTAACTGCATCCGATAGCTTTTAACATTTTTAAAGCCATTTAAAGTAAACAGAAGACATTTAAGAATTTTTTTTGAAAGACATATGTAAAAAATATTGATTTATGTGTTGAGTGTTGCTAAATACACCAAATAATCTACTAGATATTACTTGGAATAAATTCCTCCTTTTAATTTTTTGCACTTAAAAATAACATCGCCACTAGTTGCCAAAATTCATTACCTCTTTCTCTTCTCAATCAAAATCGGCGCGGTAAAAATTGGCACAGTAAATCAACATTCATGCAGTCAAAAAATTCCTTAAAATAGATTTTGTTCTCTCCAACGATTTTCAGGAATCTTGCAGCAGACATATTCACGCAATCAACAAATTTGTTTGTTTTTTTACAAATTTCATCACTATTTGAAAATTGATCACCTTAAGTTTTTTGTAAATTTTCAAATATTTTATTTTGTTCTTTACATAAATTTTATTATGCTGTTCAGCCAATTTTAGTTCGGCTTAATTTAGCATTTGCAATTAAAACACAAAATAAAATTTGAAATTACTTACTTTTCACAAACTCTGACATTGATTTTTCGCTTTTGAACTTGAATTCTTACATCAATTTTGAAAAGTATTTGATTTTGTGTTGTATAATATGATTTATCGATTGTGATATGATTTAGGTATTAATAAGTACATATTTATATTAAAAGTTGTCAAACACCAAAGGAAAAAAACAAATATTTTATTGTTATCTATGCATAATGTTTATTATTAAAAGAAAAACTTGGAAACTATGATCCGAGGGTAAAGGCCGTATGTTAATCTAATGTGTATAATTATTACATTTTAAAAACAGAAAAATAAAAGTGGTACTGACAAGACAAAGTGGTGCGAAATATTAAAATTGACGTGAGAATAACTTCTGAGAATGGAACCGACTTACAAATAGGTCTGTCAACGGATATTTTCGGATGCAGATAGCGTCATATCCGCATCCGCATCCGAAATCTTTTTCGCATACCCGCATCCGCGAATACGAACGGATATCGGATAATTATCCTATCCGCCAACGATCGATAAATCAAGAATTACAAAAAGAAAATTTTACTTTAACATAAATATTTTTCAATCTCATTGATTATAAAAATGTTAAAAATTAACAAATATGATGATAATAAATAGTTTCGAGCGGTTAATAAGCATTAAATGCTCATAATATAAACTGATAACTTAGTAAAATAATAAACGAATATCATTTACTAATATTTATCTGCTTTTCGAATACGTATGCGCACGAATTTCGGATGAGCATGAATAATACTCAGAAGGGGTAGAAGAAATCGTTGGTTAGACCAACAGACAATGCAATAGCCATATGCATGCAAACGCTCCTGACACTTGTCAGGCAAGTTGAAAATAATAATAATTTATTACATCTAGAAGTGAGATACGGAGTATTTAGCAAACGTTGAACATTGTTCAAAAGGAAATCGCGGTTGGCATATATTTTAATTTACGAAGACCGTGCTGCTGCTGTTATTTGAATCAACAACAAGGAAGGACACGTCAATAAAAGTTACTGCACGTGACGCTTTCCCTCCCATCCCGCACATGATCTCCCTCGAATCAACAAAGTACAAAAAAAAAATCATTCACTCCTTTAACGTGCATGCATATTTTAAGTGTCCTCGTTAATTGACGTACATATTATATTACTCCGCTAATTATTGATTACTTGAGGATCTGTTTGTTTCTTTATGGCATGTGAATGTTTAGTTGTTCACAAAACAAAGGCTACTATCAAAATTCTGTAAAGCGTATGGCTAAAAAACCTTCAGATTTCCTCCTTCTAATGTAATAGTTTAAAATATTACTACTATCAAAATTTTGCACTTAAAATGCCAAATGTATTTGATGATAGTATATACCCAAACAACTGCAGATTTTTGGTAAAGCTTGAGAAATCATTCAAGCTTATTTATTTGATAGCAGTAATTTGGTGTTGTATTATTATTATGGTATAATTGATAATTTTAATGGTATTCCCAACGTTGTCTTTAGCAGTACAGTATAACTGTACAAGTGATACTCACAAATCCAAACAGAAGACATCACCTCTTCTCCTCTATTTCCCACTCATCAAATTAAATTAATAAACTAATTCACTCGATGCATTATAATATCTCACTACCATTAATGACTCCTTTCTTTATAAACCCAATCTCAAATCTTATAGTCCCATTTTATTCCAGACTAAAATGGGAGCTTGCATTTCCTACGCACCACAAAGAGTATTGGATTCGCTTAGCAATTTAAACAGTCTTCAAATTAAAGACAAGAGAAGAATAGGCTACAGAAAAAGAATCGATTTCGGTTACAATAAACATTTCGATAGCAGGTATGTGATCGGAAAATTGTTGGGGCATGGCCAGTTTGGGTACACTTTTATTGCTGATGACAGAGAGACTGGAGATCAAGTTGCTGTTAAAAGGATAGATAAATGCAAGGTAATTTTTTCGGAATATATATAAATTATCGTTGTTATTTGAGATTTTTATGTTATATTTATTTATTTTTCTTTAAAATGTGAATAAAAACCTGCTAATGTGGGAATAGTTTCTGTTAACATGGTTGTAGAAGCCTTTACTGTGGGAAGAGTATCTGTTAATTTAGGAAGAGTTGAGGTAAAAACCTGGCTACCACTAAACCATTTTATCATTGGCAACATCATTCAACTGTTGTGTAGTATTTTGATCTTAATTATTGTTTTACCCACTACATCACACTTAGTGTTATCACCTTAGATCATGGATTTCTTGACTATTGAAACTGTTAGAGGTTGTATTTCTGTTTTATATAGTCAAAATATTGTTCACCATTCGTATCACATATTTAATATGTCTAAGAACAACTGAGTATCACATCGTTCTTTTCAATGTAGTTGTAAAAAATAAAATCCTTGTAACAATATGTGTATAAATCGGATCCCTGTTTGCTTAAAACATATATTTTTTAAATATACTTATGAATGACTGTAATGCATGGAAAATACAATTGTAATTCACTAAAGAGTAGAATTTTAGGAAAAAAGAGAGTTAATCATATATGAATTTTGATGTTAAAAAAAATAACAATAAATGGAAAGAAAAAGGAAACAGAAGGAAAAAACACAGACTTAGACCGCAACAGAGATTTTTTGTAATTGCTCCATTGAAAATATGGATTTAGGAACCATTTAACTTGGAAGGGTTAGTGGTAGTAAGAAAATAGGATCCTTCCTAGTTTAGTGGTAAAGAAATGAGTTAGGTTCCCTGGTTTGCAGGGGTAATTATATTTATATATTTAAGGTCTAAGTTTATTGTGGTAGCAACAATAAGATGCTTTTATCGACTACAAAACACTACTCCACTAATATAAAAACTTGTGATCTCAAGCAACCACTTAACACACTATTAGGAATATATGTTAAATAATATTTTGGTTAGATAAAACATGAATAGAGAACTTCAAGCAGAAATAAATCAAAATATTCATTTAGGGAAAACATGACGTTAACATGGACTATTTTTATTCAATCAACTCGAAATAGTGTTATTTTCATAGGCCATTGGAAATTTTCAAAAGTCTTTTACTAACTCTGCTATATCAGCCTCCTAATACTTTTTATACCTCGTTTTTTTAACAGAAAATCTGGAATTTTTATACCTTACTCTTTGCACTTATCAATCCCTTTCATTTTCTCTGTTTTTATTAATTTACTATCATGGAAAGAACCATGTTATGTGAAGTGAAATCTGATAAGTTAAAAATAAGTAATGAAGAATGAAAAAGAAATTGAGTACAAAACATAAAGTAAACCAGAAATGATGCCGGATTTTTTTTTCTTTTATCATACTACAAACCTGTCATATATATTACTCAACTTTCTTAATTTACTCATTTTTCCTATATTTGAAAGCAATTTACAACTAATATTCAATGGATAAAATTTGAAACTTTAAACAAGGAATTTTTTTTAACTTTCTTTTAAATGCGATGCAATATTGAAATCATTTTGTAAAATTTTGTATATTTTTTCCTTTTCAACTTCAGAATAATCAATACTATATTCAAAATTAACTTTGATAATATCAAATCAAGGTTTATGAGAAGATTTGAGCATCTTCTCGCATCTTCACTTTGCACGCATTTATTGTAACAAAAGAAATTTATTCTTGTTACATGCCACCAACCCCTTGTATATACGATCTCTTTTGGAAAATCTTGTAATGTTGGACTAATTAGAATTCAGTCCACACACACCCACGAATACAATGAGAGTCTCACTTAAAAGATGTCCAACTGGGGGAGCATTGCTCAAGTCACCTTGGAGTTATACGGAGTTCTCACAACATTTAGGTCAGATCACTTACATCTCTCAATAGTTGGGTTGCTTGCTACCATCTCTCAACAGTTGGAACATGTTGCTTACATAAAGTTTTCTTTTACGTAGTTGGAGCAAGTTGCTTCCTAACATATATCTCCACCTTAACGAGCATCCCATGCTCGAGCATACTCAGGTGAATTTTGCATCATATCGATCTCTCAAACCATTGGCTCTTATACCAATCAATTGGTAAAATATTCATCATTATTGCAGAACTTAAAGATCTAGCTTGTCCATTAGAAACCAATAACAAATTCAACACAATATCATTCAGAGATAGACAATAGTCTGAACAATCAACTAATATCCAATCATCATAAACAAAACAGGGAACCCAAAAAAAAAAACTTTGTTTGACGGTTTGTCTATATCCACAGATCCAACAACTGTGCTTTATTTTCTTTCAGTTAGAGATTACAAGATAGATATTACAAAAGGGAGTCCAGTCAAATTACCAAAGACTTAGCGACACACAATGCCCCTAATTTTATTTGCTTCTAAAAGTTAGGGTTTTAATTCAAGAGTATAATGGTGAAAAACTCTTATGCTCGTGCAAAAGGTGAAATAGGCAACATACGTAGCATGCAGGCATTAGCTTAAAGATAATTAATTTCCCAATTAGTTTTGGAATCTTTCAACATGATTACTCAATTAATTGTGAATCTTTTTCATATATACTAATGTGGTATCCATTTCCATAACATCTACCTACATATTCCTACTTCCTTTTTGTTCCATCGATAATTAATTAATTAAATCGATCGATTAATTTTCCTTCGTTATGTATTTTGATTTAACATATATTAGAGTTATATATTTTTAAGAATTAAGACTATCTATCCGAGGTATTGAATTTTGGTTGTCAACCTGAGTTTAATGTTGAATGTATAATATGTTTTTGGCAGATGAGCAGCTCTGTTGCCATTGAAGATGTGAAGCGTGAAGTAAAAATATTGCAAGCACTTAGAGGGCATGAGAATATTGTTTACTTTCACAATGCATTTGAAGACAATGATTATGTCTACATTGTGATGGAGTAAGTAATCATTGATTTGAAAGTAGTTAATCTTTAGTATCTAAAGAGTCAGATAACAACATGCTATCGGTACAAACAACAAATTAATAGCTGAACTTTGAACCATCTCTTTTCATCCACAAAATGAATGTGAATTATGCCAATTAACCTTCTTTATAATAACTCTATTTATAGTTCTTGGCACTTGTAGTTGTCAGTTTTTATAAATATAGGGGAAAGTCTGCTCTTAAGGGCGTCTCCAATGCTAGAATGTTGTGAGTGACAGAAGTGCACGTCAGTATGTCACTTTAGCTTGTACTACTTCTATCATGAACTCATAAGTTAACCTTTTAAAGGATTAGATTTTGACATTTCAGATTTTCTTATTTTGTACACTTACTATCTATTGATATAAAGTTAATTTTTTATGCTCTTTGAAATATAATTGCTTTCATAACTTCGTCCACTTAGCATCAAACTTCATGCCACTAAATTGTGAAGATAATATACGTTTTTCTTATAGCAAATATTTTTCCTTCTATTTGTTGTCAGATTATGCAAGGGTGGTGAACTGCTTCATCAAATCTTGTCTAAGTAAGACTTCAGTTCCATTTTGCTGAATTAAAGTTATGATAACTATTTAGTTATATACAACAGTTGGCCTTGTTTACTTGTCAGATCTAAATTTATGATTTCCTTTTGTGATTTACAATTTTTATAATTGCTTTGCAGAAAAGATAGCCGATATACCGAGAAAGATGCTGCTGTCATAGCAAGACAAATGCTTAAAGTAGCAGCCATATGTCATCTGCATGGATTAGTACATAGAGATATGAAACCCGAGGTAAGACTCCCGATAAAATTATGCCTAGCAAAAACTTTCGTAGAGTTAACTTACTAAACATAGTGAAGAATGCGCTTGTGTCATGCAGAATTTCCTTTTTAAGTCAAAAGAAGAAGACTCTCCTCTCAAGCTGACTGATTTTGGATTATCTGATTTTATAAAGGCTGGTATGAAATTCTACATGCCGAAAAACATTATAAATGCTTTATAAGTAAATTACGTACTATGAAATTACAGTAAAATGTCATTTTCAGGAAAGAAGTTTAAAGACGTTGTTGGTAGTGCGTATTACGTAGCTCCAGAAGTATTGAATAAAAAATCTGGGCCTGAGTCAGATGTCTGGAGCATAGGGGTTATAACCTACATACTGCTTTGTGGAAAACACCCCTTTAGTGGTAGAGATGAAGATGGAATATTCAAGGAGGTATGCTAGTTGTTGATAAATATTCAAAGTCAACAGTAATGCATAGAATATATTTCTTGTGTCTAATATTATTCCACTGGTTACTGGTATATTATGCTCACTTTCATTATACAGTCTGTAAGCCTATCCTTAACTGCTTGACATTTTACTCACTCATTTATAGGTTCTAAGAAATAAGCCAGATTTTCGTAGGACGCCATGGCCAAGCATAAGTAAGAGTGCAAAAGATTTCATTAAAAAATTGTTGGTTACGGATCCTCATCTAAGACTTACTGCCAGTCAAGCTTTATGTAAGTATCGTGTTCTGTTTGTTTGTATGTATGCTTTCTTTTTTCCTTTCTACATCTTTTTTTTTTCTTCTGTCATAACAATTTTTATGAACAATATAAGGATGTATAATGGCGATGCATTTATAATTTTACAGCACATCCATGGGTAAGAGAAGGTGGAGAAGCATCAGAGATTCCATTAGATATTTCAGTTTTCTCAAACATGCGTCAGTTTGTAAAGTACAGCCGTTTTAAGCAGTTTGCTCTTCAGGTATAGAACTATACCTTGTGAATGTTGTAATTGTTGTTTAATTTTTTGAGTATAAGCGCATTAAATAAGCTTTTTCATATTACAGGCACTTGCTAGTACGCTAAATGAGGAGGAGCTGGCACATATCCGTGATCAGTTTGATTCAATTGATGCTGATAAAAATGGCTCAATCAGTCTTGAAGAAATGAAACATGTATGTGCACATTGGCATCCATATAATGCAAAATAAGCAATGGTCAATAAATTCGTATAATTTGATATTAAGGTTTAAATGATCATTAACTATGTTCAGGCACTCGAGAAGGATCTTCTTTGGAAATTAAGGGAGCCTCCTGTTATGGAGATTCTTGAAGCGGTAATTCTCAGTTCTTGCAACTATATTTGGAAATTCCTTGCAATTTATGCATATACGTTGTTTATAGTTTTACAGAGCACGGGGGGAGTTTCTAATGCAAATATTTTTCTCAGAAAATTTGCTGTTTTTAAATATTTGCAATTTTTTGCACAAATATTTTTGTTTCAAATATTCCTGTTTTTTTGGCACATATTTGCAGTAAAATCTGCAAACATTTTTGATGAAAATAACTGTAGGGGTGTTTGGTGGAACACCTGGTTTTGGGAGGGGGATTTGATTTATTTTGAAATCTTTGAAGGGTGTTTAAGAAACCTTCCCTTTTCTTGTGTATATCAATTTGTAATTTCAAGTTTTCACATATTGAGCAGATTGACATAAACACCGATGGAAAAGTCGACTTCATAGAATTTGTAGCAGCAACTTTACCGATACATCAGCTAGAAATTCACAATTCAAACAAGTGGAACCATTGTTCTAAAGCTGCTTTTGAGAAGTTTGATGTGGACAAAGATGGATTTATCACACCAGATGAACTTCGAACGGTATGTAAAAGAAAAAAGAAAAAAAAAAGCATTATCATATGGACTTACATTCTTACTTTATCAAAATTTCATCAACTTGCCTTAAGTTTATCTGAAATTGTTTTTTAGTATGCTTGACAATAAAATTCTAAAATGAAACAGATGTCTAACAACTGTTTTGACATAATCAGTGCACAGGATTGAAGGGTTCTATGAAACCAGTTTTGGAAGAGGCAGACATAGACAAAGATGGGAAGATAAGCTTAAGCGAATTTAGAAGACTTCTGAGAACTACAAGCTCGAGCCCTCGGAATGCACGCACTCCTTGTTTCAGGACTATAAGTTTGTAGAAAGCATCACTGCAATGCAAAATTCTTAAGACATGCACCAAAACAGATACTGGTTTTAACTGATTCTTTGTCTGATTCCGGATTCATGTGTTGCTGCCTCCTCAACATAATATGGAAGTGAAGCCAAGCTGTAGCATATAGCACTTTAGTGTAGTATTCAGTTTTCCTTGTATAAATTGACTACTCAAAATTTTTTCCTTGTATAAACTGACTACTCAAAATTTGTTGTTCTAGAAAATTTTGGTGGGCTGCTAACATCACTTGTGTTTTCTGTTCATAATGGAAATTTCTGATTTTTGAGTTGATCTTTGCAAATGTTGTATTTTTCTTTGTTATCTATGTTGCTGCTTAACATATTGTTTATAATTTTTGCATATAGGATAAGGATCAAAATCTTCTTTGTAAAAATCCCCTTAAATCCTACTTTTATATTATTATTATTTTGAAAAATAATTCAGATTGAAGTGAAGTTTTGATCTTTTTCAAAGTTACAAGGCAATATGAGGTATCAGAAATATTTATATTAGTCGTTCATTTGAAATATAATCTAGACGTAAATAGTTTTGAAATGATATAAATTTTTGTATAGAACATCGCACCGGCAAATAGAATATACGTACAAACAATCATTTCGATTTGAAATCATTTTGCACAAAATGATGAGAGGAAAAAAAGAATGTGTATGTTTCATGATTAAATGCAATGTTCGAATGCGAGTCCAGCCGAATGAGATAAATATTTTATAGAAATATTTCTGGGTATAAATAAAACTGTTTTTGTTAGGGATGTGGATTAAGGATCTTAAGGCAGAAATAACACTAGAGGGGGGATGAATAGTGTTTTAAAGAAAATATGAACTATATGACTAAATTAAAACTTTCAACACAAATCTAAACAGAATTCTAACACAGAATGATCACAGAACATATAACGAATGCAAATAGTAAAGTAAAGCAAGTAAAAGGAAAGAACACACCGGATTTTATACTGGTTCGGAATCCTCCTACATCCAGTCCTGCACCAAGGCAATATCCTTGTACAGATTTTTATAAGCCAATATCCAAATTACAACCCTCAATTTATAAGGCCTTGAGGAACCCTCCTATCTCCGAGTCTGGGGTAAACTCTCTTGATTTACGTGACACAAGATCACCCTAATACTTTCTAATAACAATCCTTTTGAATGGATAGACTCTATGTACTTTTTGAATACAAATTGATCCTATAACTTTGAATAGCACTTTGATCTTTAGTAGAATGATGGAGAATCAAATAGAGAGGGCTCTAAATGATTTCCTATTGAGAATTTTGCAGAATGATGACACGATCTTGAAAATATGAAGTTTTATGGATATGGAATGGTGGAGAAGAAAGAGTGAAGAAAATAAGAAAGTAGTGATTAAAAAAATTCGTTTTGGAAGCCTTTATATAGATGCACAACAGTCATAACCGTTGGCGAAAGGTTTTCGAACGAATGGACATTTCTTTTGAAAAGTTGAATTTTGAATCCAACGGCCACCATGTCGACATGGGGTATCCCCTTATGTCGACATCCCTTAGTTCAAAATTATAGAGATGTTGTTTTGTAAAGACAATTGAATTTAAAACAAGTTGAAACTTCTCTGAAGCAAAGTAAAGTGTTTAAACAATATTTTGAGATAGAGAATGAATATAAAACATTATTTTAAATATATATATATATATATATATATATATATATATATAAAATTGATATAGACCGTCAATTATATAAGTAATATTTAAAATCAGAATAAGTTTTGATGTTTTAAAAATAGAAGTTTTTAAAATCAGAATAGAGGAATATTTCAAGGCTAAAACAAAGTTTGAAAATATTTTTGAAAACATGATTTTGAAAGCTAAAACATTTTGAAAACAGATTTAAAAACATTTTGAAAAATCTATTCAAACTGAAATTGCAAGAACCTTCCTGCAGAGCTCCTCCATAGGACTCGAGAAATTGTACAAAGTAGTTTAAATGATTTTGATTTTCGTGGGTTTGTAACCACTTGTCGTAGGTTTGTAAGCTACTTGTCGTGGGTTTGTAAGCCACTGGTTTCGATAGAAATTGGGTTCCATCCAAAAAGAAAATTGAAAGAAAGATGAGAGTGCTATTATGAAGTTTTAACAAAATACTAGACACTTATCTTGAGATCTTGAAATCTTGATTCTCTAGAGTCTTGAATCTTGAATCTCTAATCTTCATCTTAATGCTTGAGTCTTTATACTGATCAGTCTGTGATGATACCTGCATATACTTCCTATATACATATACATATACATATATATATATATATGGAAATGTTAGTATATATTTTATAAAGTAAAGTATAATAACTATATAAGGTTGTTGTCATCAAAACATCATCAACTCAGTTCCTAACAATCTCCCCTTTTTTGATGATGACAACCTTTATTTATAAAATATTCTTACCATACCATAACTTCCCCTTACTCCGTGATTTCTTCTTAAAACTACAACTCCCTCTTACTCCATGACTCCCTCTTACACCACATATATTTTTATAACTTTCTCCCCCTTTGACATTAGCAAAAAGGAATAACTATTTAAGAATTCAAGAATGATTAGTATGAACAAATAATATGTATAGAACAAGCATGAAACAATGAGTATAAGTGAACACATTTTAGTTATTACAACATATATAAGAACATACATAAACACGAACAAACAAAACAATTTAAAACAAAGAATAAAATGAAAGTACGCTTTAATGGCGATCCTTAACTATAGGAGACTTATGAATCGAACAATTGGGGTAGTGGAGACAAAAGTTTCCACGTTGTTCAATTATGTTTCCATTAGTATCAACAAGGATCTCACCAACGCAAATAACTCTCTCGTCCGTATTCATAGTGACTTCGGGTTGAGGTAAATGTTGATCTTCCTCTTGGTCTTCTTGTGGTTCTTCCATAGGTTCTTCTTCCTCGGATTCCATGGCTTGTGAAGAGTCTTCAATATTAATAGGATTTGTACGGTTATCCATAAGGAATTTTTGTACATTCCTAATAATATTCCCTTGCCTTTGTTGTTCTCTAGCCATCCTAAGTTGACTTACTTGAATTTCAGTCATCAATTGAAGGATATCTTTCATCTTCTCTTGCAATTTGATCACTTGAGCGTGCGTAGTTCGTTGAAATGGACCAGAATGAGGAGATGTGGGTGAAGTGGGTTCATTAGTAGAAGAGGAGGCCATTATTTTATTGTTTCAGAAGTTATTTACAGAGAATATAGTGAAGAAAGAGGAGAGAAAACGAAATAAATATATAAATAACCAAATAACTAACTTTAGAGGGAAATTCAATTTTCAAATTTTTGTTGGGTATGTCGACATCATGAGATGGGGCATGTCGACATGTTCATCAAAAAAATGTAATTTTTATTTTGAATTTTTATTGATTATTATATTATATTATTTTATATTTCAGATTTTGAACAAATACCTAATTCTCTTCTAAATTTAGTAAAATTCTGTTCGGTTAATGGTTTAGTTAATATATCAGCAATTTTTTTTTCAGTATTTATATAATCAAGAATTATTATTTCTTTACTTATATTATCTCTAAGAAAATGATGTCTTATATCAATATGTTTAGTTCTAGCATGATGAGTTGGATTTTTAGATAGATTTATTGCACTAGTATTATCACAATATATTGGTGATTTACTTATGTTAATTCTAAAATCTTTTAAAGTTTGTTGCATATATATGACTTGTGAACAGGCCAGAGCAGCAGATATATACTATGCTTTAGTTGTTGACAAGGAAACAGTATTTTGTTTCTTGCTGAACCAGGAAACCAGTGAATGTCCCAGAAAGTGACAAGCTCCACTTGTACTCTTTCGGTCTGATTTACAACCAGCATAATCAGCATCACAATATGATATTAAATCAAAAGTATTATTTTTAGAATAAAATAAACCATAATCTAAAGTGTATTTTACATATCTTAAAATTCTTTTAACAGCTTTTAAGTGAGTTTCTTTAGGTTGTGATTGATATCTTGCACAGAGACAAACACTATGCATAATATCAGGACGACTCGCTGTTATATAGAGTAGCGAACCAATCATTCCCCTATATAAAGTTTGATCAATATCTTTTGATTTATCTTCTTTACTTAAACCTACATTTGTTGACATTGGAGTTGGTTTCCCACTAGAGGTGCTTAAACCAAATTTATTAAGTAAGTCTTTAACATATTTTTCTTGACTTATGAAGATTCCATTTTCTAGTTGTTTAATTTAAAGCCCTAAGAAGAAACTTAATTCTCCCATGTGACTCATTACAAATTCTTTAGTCATTATATCTGAAAATTCTTTATTCATTATGTTATTAGTTGATCCAAAGATTATATCATCTACATATATTTGAACCAGTTGAATATCTTGATTATTTCTTTTAACAAAAAGTGTTGTATCTACTTTACCAATTTCAAAACCAGATTGAAGTAAATAAGATCTTAGTCTTTCATACCAGGCTCTAGGAGCTTGCTTTAGACCATATAGAGCTTTCTTTAACTTGTATACATGGTTTGGAAATTTATTATCTTCAAAAAGTGGAGGTTGTTCAACATAAACATCTTCTTTTACAAAACCATTTAGAAAAGCACCATTAACATCCATTTGATATAATTTGAAATTATTATAATTAGCGAAAGCAAGTAGAATTCTTATAGCTTCTAATCTTGCTACGGGAGTAAAGGTTTCATCATAGTCAATTCCTTCTTCTTGACAATAACCTTGCGCAACTAAACGAGCTTTATTTCTTACGACCTCACCGAGTTCATTCATTTTATTTTTATAAACCCATTTAGTTCCAATTATACTTTTATTCTCAGGTTTAGGAACAAGTTCTCATACATCATTTCTGGTAAATTGATTCAATTCTTCTTGCATAGCAAGAATCCATGAATCATCAGACGATGCTTCTTTTGGATTTTTAGGTTCAATTGTTGATATAAAGGCTACATTACTCATACTACTTAATTGATTTCTAGTTCTTACTACAGATTCAATATTTCCTAAAACATTTTCTATAGGATGATCTTTTGATATTTTAAATCTCTTATTAGGTTGATTTATTTCACTAATAGTTTCATTAGATTGATTTAAATTTAAGAAATCTTCTTCATCATCTATTTGTATAATATCTTTAAGATTTTCATCAAAAGATACGTGCAAGTTTCTTTAATAGCATTAGTTTTTAAATTAAAAACTCTAAATGCTTTGCCTCTATTAGAATAACCAATAAAGAATCCTTTATCAGCTTTTGGTTCAAATTTATCTAAATTATCTTTTGTATTAAGTATAAAACATTTACTCCCAAAGACTTTAAAATAAGCAATTATAGGTTTCTTATTATAAAGTAATTCATATGGAGTTTCATTTGTTAATGGTCTAATTAAAATTCTATTTAATATATAACAAGCTGTAGCAACTGCTTCAGCCCAAAAATGTTTAGGTAAATTACTACAGAAAGCATTGTATGAGCACACTCTTGAATCGTTCTATTCTTACGTTCTACTACTCCGTTTTGTTGTGGAGTTCTTGGAAATGAAAAGTTGTGAGTAATTCCCTTTTGAGTATAGAAATTCTCAAAATTTTCATTTTCAAATTCACCACCGTGATCACTTCGAATAGTTTTAATTTTGAAAGAATGTTGTTTTTGAATTCTTTTAGAAAAGTTTTTAAATATTTCAAAAGCATCACTTTTATGTTTTAAAAAGATTGTCCAAGTATATCTTGAATAATCATATACTATAACAAAAACATATTTACTATGGTTAATTGATTGAACTTGAGATGGACCAAATAAATCTAAATGAAGTAATTCTAGAGGACTAGAGGTAGAAATAGCATCTTTTAATTTAAATGAACTTTTCTTAAGTTTTCCTAGTTGACAAGCATCACAAATACTATCTACTTTAAAGTTTAACTTGGGTAGACCTCTAAGTAAGTCAAGTTTTGATATCCTAGATAATAGTTTGAAATTCAAATGGCCAAATCTTTTATGCCAAATCCAAGGGTCACTTGTATTAGCCAAAAGACATAGATTATCATTTGAAATTTTCATACTAAGGATATAAATATTTTTCTTCCTAATACCTTCAAAAATTATATTAGACTTATCATCTTCAATGTGACATTTATCTTTTTCAAATTTAATTTTAAAACCTTTATCGCAAAAGTTGACTTATACTAAACAGATTATGTTTTAAGTTCCTAACTAATAAAACATCAGAAATAAGTAAAGTTTTAGAGTTAGCGACATTGCCGATGCCAACCACATATCCTTTAGAGTTGTCACCAAAATTGACTAATCCACCATCTTGATAAGTAATGTCCTTGAGTATCTCGGGATTTCCAGTCTGCATTCGTTATATGTTCTGTGATCATTCTGTGTTAGAATTATGTTAGATTTGTGTTGAAAGTTTTAATTTAGTCATATAGTTCATATTTTCTTTAAAACACTATTCACCCTCCCTCTAGTGTTATTTCTGCCTTAAGATCCTTAATCCACATCCCTAACAGTTTTGTGACAAAGGTTTGTTTATATTATTTTTATAATGTGAAAATGAGCTAATGTACACTTGTCAAGTCAATGTACATGTTCGGCCTTAGAAATACTAAAAAAAATGACAATTTCGATATGTATAACACTATTTTACCAATCAAAATAGTAAACTTACTTTTTCATTCAACTATAAAAATAGATAAGTAACATAAAAACAATAATAATAAAATTAATTTGTAATTCATTTATCTCAATAAATTTATCATATATTGCATTGTAAAATTTTACTTTTAACTTTAAATACATACATTTAAAATTACCACAATTAATTACAACGCACAAGTCCATTTTCTTCTACTATTTACATTTCAACCCATATATTTAAATTAATTAATTGATCGTTAATTTAAACTAATTTAGATAAATTTATTTAACTAGTATTTGTTATTTATGTACTAAATTAGGAAAACATGAAAATTCAATATGTATACCATGACATAATGGTAAAATTATGTTTCACTAAAGTAAAGATACATAAGGCACACATCATAAAGTATATGCATAACAATAATAAAAAACTCAATTTACAATTTATTTGTCTCAATAAATTTATAATACATTGCACTATAAAATTCTATTTTTTTCATCCTTCAAATATCTATATTTTAAAGTTTTTATAATCATTTACAAAAATCCCTCACTTCCCTTTTAATATTTCACATCTAAGTCTGTATATTAGAATTAACTACATAATCCTAAGACTATTTTAATAAATTCAATGAACTATTATTCATTGATTCGTCAAATAAATCATAAGAATATAAAAATTTCAATATTTGTACCATATTCACACTAACAACAATGATAAAAAAAATTCATTCAAATGTATAAATACACAAATCACATAACATAAATTATTTATAAACAAAATATAATAAATTTAATTCATAATTCATTTACATTAATATATTTATCATGTATTACATTGTAAATTTTTTACAATTTCAACTACCTACACTTTGAAATTTCTATAGATTTTTACAAAACCCTACGCAGTACCATCTAATATTGACTTAATTTTAAGTTTGTATATTTAAATTAAATATGTAATCTTGAATTTTGCTTCCCGTCGTTGCTTGGCTGGAATCCTTATTTTCTAACCACCTTTTGCACATGGATCGACCGTTGCTGTTGTGTTAGTGGCAATCGATCGAAGTTAGTCATTTTTCCAGTGACTTGTAAACTCAATAAACATATCATGTAATAACTCTCTATTTTGAATCATTAAAATCAGCAACAGTAGACATACATGTCGGACTTGAATTGTCCAAAACAACAGATTGATAATATATATATTTGGGATAACTTCGCATATATAGTAAATGAATCAATCACAGAATCACAGACACAGAGTTTACAACAAAAGCAGTGGAAAAGATAAATAGTAATTCATGAAGCTACTACAGAAATAACATAGTTCAAGGCAGAATATATCAGAAATCCCAATACACGGATGTCACTAACGCAAAAGTAACTGGCAAGTCTGAACATACAACTGAAATAATAGAAATAAACTAAAAGTTGAAAAGATAAGATAGGTCTTCCAAGCGAACTTCAAGCTCCAAAAGATGAATCTCAAACTGTGACACTCAGGCTGACCCGAGCGTAAAGCAAAACAAAACACTCGAGTCGGGATTAACATTCTTATGCACGTAAATCAAACTCAAGTGAAATGTTAAGTAAATGCGAAATAACTTAACGGATGCTGGGATTCCATCCTCTAAAGATCCGATAAACTATCTACGTACATAGTGCGATACACTACATATATAACGTCTATAATAAAGTAAAATATAAAAATAGCGTTAAGGCGTTACTCATATTCTCCTTAACATATTTTCATATATTCCCATAGTCTATAAAGTACCGTAATTCCTCTGTAAACTGGAGGATTATCAGAGGGTACTCCATAGGTATGGTACAAACCAAACTCGTAGAAGGCGCTCTAGGGCATGTGAACACGACACCCGAGTTAATGCCAAGGTAGATATACCAATTGCAGAACCAAACTTGTGGTACCGCATAGCAGCTACTACCGCCCACCTCAAACAACATTTCCATAATCAAATGTGTGCACCAATTAAATCACAAAGTAATAGAATGGTTTCGAAGAAATGTGTCTGATTGGTGGAATTACCTTACTTGGCTCAGGTATAGCTCCTGTTTTAGTAAAATCTATGCTGACTCACGGGAGTCAGGGTCACGTCATACGTTATACAAAAATCGTTCGCCAAACTATCCTACTTCATTTCTGAAATCTCCACAACGTACACAGTTGTTAAAGTGGTTTTCAGTATTGGCAGAGAGTATGACAATATTCGATCCCGGTCTCTTTGTTAACCAAACGCTTATTTCACACCTTGTTTGTTTACAAAATTACTTTATAGATATTTAAATAAGATCTCCAATACAAATTCAAATCAATACTAGTACTAAATTTTAATTGCATTTAATTTTTTTTGGTATTCAATTAATCCCTCTTATTTACACAAGTTATAAATCATTTCCAAAATCATCTAGTTCCGAGTGAATGTTTATTTAAATTCAATTATTGACCAATTTAAGTTACCAATAAGATCCCAATGTACCTCCCCCCTTTTCATTTAATAACGTTATAAAAGGCTGATTTAATATAAATTAACCAAGCTCTTTTAAAGGTATTATATATATTAGATAAAATTTAAATTTATACACTTTAAAATAAATTAAACTTTTTATTTATCTATTTAAATCTTAATTTATATATTTAGGAATTAAAACTATAGGTAAAATTTTTAACTTTTCTTTTAATTAAACTCATAATCTTTATATTTCCAAAAATCAATGCTAAGGTGATAAAAATTTACAAAATAAAATAGAATATACTTATTAGATATCGAAATCAAACTCACACGCATTTCCTTTCAAATATATATTAAACCAATTTCCAAACATATAGACCAACAGTGTCCGTATGTAATTTTCTATCCTATGGTCAAGTGATACAGATATTTGTTATTTCGATCCGTAATAGTTTAAATTTATAGGTATATCATTAAACTCGCAATCTCAAATTTCAATAATCACTGAAAATCGCTTGGGTTTATCATTCCAACTCATAACGAATTTTCCTTATTCTAAAGTCCGTTCGGGTATGTATCATTTAAAAGATAGTGATTTCTAGAACTAAGGGAACATGCAAAGTGAGAGCAACAAATAACAACAACATAACAATTCTAGCAGATCTGATAAATAACAATTTGATTAAATAATAACATATACTAGTGTCAATTGACATAACTGATCAAAATAACAACAGGTTATATTTAACTATTATAAATCAACAATTCTAATTCAACAACACATTTAAATTGTCATTTCCTATGAAATCAATTTAATAAGCATATGAACATTAATCGTGAGTGATTGCTCACCTTTCGTGGCTAGAGAACGATGGAAACAACTATGACAAAGAGCAAAGTAACGGACACGGGCACGAATCAGGCACGATAAGTCAATTAGCCGTGACAAGCACGAAATAGATTTTCAGCACGATAAATCAAAGGAAACAACGAACACGCGCGCGGGCGATATTTGTAAGCCATAGTTTTTTTCGACATGTACGTATTAAACAAAATAATAGATAAGCACAGTATTACTGTTATATATAAGACACATGTATTCCTATAGCTCTAAGGTATCTCTGTAAACATGCATATATAGATTTAACAATATATCTTTATTAATAGTTGGCTTGGAAGCGCAATCTTTTGGTCCGATCGTGAACTTCCCAAAATACCCCTTTATATACCTTTTAGAATATTTAATTTTTATTTCATATGATCTTCCCAATAAATTAGAAGATAAAATCTCCCTACAATCACTTTAGACATATTCAAATGTAATTATGATTAGACTTCAGAGAACGAGTCAGATATATATAGCTGCATTAAAATAGGTAATGCAAGATCTTTCTAGAGAAATCATCCAACCGATAAACCTTTATTAATCTTTAAAATAAAAACACAATATTTTGGTCCGACCGTGAAATTCCAAAAATGTCCTTCCATGCAAACAAAAGGTCATGAATTCGAATCTCACTGTGAACAAATATTAACATTTATTTTTAAATGGAAATTTTAAACATAAACAATGTTACAAGTTCAAACCCTGTTTCAACAAAAAAATTACATTTTTCTTTTTGTTTTTCAGTTTATTTTTATCAAACTATATAGAACTTTCAAATTTAATAAAGAACTTATATGCATGTGCATTGCACGTGCCAAAATATATATACTAACAGACATACATACATACACATACACAAATATAATTGTTAGATATAATCTTTATTGATAATTGAAATAGAAGCGTAATCTTTGATCCGACTGTTAAGTTTAAAAAATTACACATGATTTCAATGCAAAATGCGATAAATATTTATGTTTTTTTAAATGTGTTAAAACATATGCAATTTGTAGAAAAATAACTCACGCGCGAAGCGCATACCGTAACGCTCATAGTGAATATATACTTTTAAGTGAGCAGGGTAGGTTATGCTACGCACGGCCACAAGGTATCAACGAAAATATAAATCTACAGGTTGCCACGAATACACACGCGTACCTAATACGTATTATATAAACATCCTATTACTCATTTGGATATGCAGCATGTATGTGATATAAAGCAAGTGTGCACTGCTTCCGAAAAATTTGTGTACGGCATAAGAGTTTTTTTTCCATACATATATACACACACATGTATGTATGTGTGTGTGTCAATATCAATATGACTTTCACAACTCATATACTAGCAACAGAGAGAAGTTTCAAAGCCAATGAAGTGACAGTAGCAAATATATATAGGATACATATCGCTGCAATATACGTATATTCATAAACACGGAAATAAAGTGCTGCGCTGGAACGAGGGGGTTTCGCTTCGGTCTGGAGGGAGGAAGAATCGCGATTAAGCATGAGAACGACGTGGGTAGGCATCGGGTTATGGAGCGTGAAGAGTGGACATGGGAGGGGAGGAGCACAGTCACGGTTGTCTCGGTGTTGGTTGGGCGGTAGGTCAGAGACAATGGTGACGTGGGTGGGTGGATACGCGTCTCAAGTTTACAGTTTCTGCGAGGGTGAGGGATGCATGCTCGGTTCGGCTGGGTGGTTGCCTTTTTCTGTTGATATTTTTTTTTTTCCGGTTGTAAGGGGAGAGGAGAACAGGGCGCAACAGGGGAGAAGGAAGGACTTGGCAATGAGGGAAGAAAGGAAAACGGCAGAGGAGGAGGAAAAGAAGAAAATGGGAGGAGGAAAGAAGGAAAAAAAACAAAAACGTACCTTCTCGAGAATGACAGAGGAGCAAAAATGGAAAGGCTGATGAATATATAGGAAAATTGATGTAATAGCAACGCAAAGATTCAGTTGACCTTTTTTATCACATCGTTTGAATTTGAAAGGCAATAGAAAACAAAAGGTCGTGGATACGGTTTCGATACGACACTTGTTTTTGTCGTTTACGTCGCGTACCATTTACTAAAACACAGAAATAAATATACTGCAGTAGTCAGCACGATGAATGGATTAAAACGATACACAGATATTAACGATACGATCGAATAATAAAAACTCAAATTTCCGCTAACGAAGATGCTGCTAAAACGCAAAAAATAAGACAAACGGAGCCATAAAAATCCAAATTTTGCGAAACGAATCACGACGTCCTCCACGGAAGATGATTTACATTTTTATTGCATAAAAACATTCAGTTTCCGAAAATATTTAAATTTCATTAATTAAACTGATTAAATCTACATTTTAAATTTCACAAATAAATTAACTTTTATATTTTACAATAAAAATTCACCAATTACCATGATTAAATAGAAATATTTCAAATATAAAATTTTTATTTCAAAATTTTATTATTTATATTTCAAGAAATTTTAGTTTTTTACGTTATAAAGTCGTTGAAAACTCTCGGGTCGTTACACTCTCTCTTACTCAAAAATTTTTGTCCCGTAAAGGAAAGGGATAGGATAATAGAACCAACAAGAAGGTGGAATAAATTCAACTAATAGTACCTGAGTCGAATAATTCAGGATTCGAGGCACGTATGGATTCCTCGGTTTTCCAAGTGCAATCCCGATCATCTGTACTCCACTGTATCTTGACTAGACCGATAGATTTCCTTCGAAGCTGCTTCGTACCTCTATCGACAATACGAAGTGGCTTCCTCTTGATAGTGAGATTTGGCTCAATGTCCACATTCTTTAACAAAGCAGGCTGGACTATCAAGGATGGATCATGGAAATACTTGTGAAGGTGAGATACGTGAAACACGTTGTGCACACCCGACAGCTTCCCAGAACTTGCTGGTAAATATAGGGCCACGATCACTGTAACGATCTCATTTTTAAATCAAATTTAAATTAGCAGTTGATATGAATTTTGGAATTTATTTTGGAGTTAATTTGAATTTAATTTGAAATTTTCAAAATATAAAATATCTTAAAAATATTTGGATTCAAAATATTAATATATATATATATATGTATATTTTTTAATGTATAAAATTGTTTTAAAACATTTTCTTTTAAAATTGTATGAATATAACAAAGGAAATGTGACTATATAAATAGAAAATGCAATTTAGAATAATATACATAAATGTATTTATAAAAGAATAAGTACAATTTAAAAATAAGGTATAAACATTTTCTCATGCAAGAAAATTTACAAGTGTTATTATTTAACATATCAATTAACATGTGTAACATTATAATGTGAAAACTTACAAGTGTTAAAATTTAAATTATGAAAATGAACAAGTGTCATTTTGTTTTGTTTTTGAGGAAAATTGCTTAAAAAAATTAGTAAACAAGATTATAAAGCTATTTCATTTCCTCTCTCAATTCTTTTATACTTCATTTTCAAAATTCTGAAGCCTGATAAAAATCAAAACATAAACCAGATCAAAGAAAAAAATAGAAACTTGTAAACAGCTCAAATCAGAGAAAAGAAAGTCCAAGGAAAAAAAACCAGAAGAAAAACAGGAATCAAACAACTCTGTCAATTTTCAACCTGAAGACTAACTCATCTTAAACCTGAATCAAAGTATAGATTCAACCAACATCTAGCAATCAAGCAAATTACAGATGAAAATAAGATTCAGTTCCCAGTTTTAAAATTCAAGATCAACTTCCATGATTTTTTTACAACCTCTCTGTTTCAGGTTGATAGGTGAGTAAACACCATTTTAAAAATTTGGAATGGTACTTGTTGTTTGTGATGATGCTTGAGATAAAATTGTAAAGTGTTAACATGCAGGCAGATATATATGTAGATTATGCAAGGATGACTGTGTATGTCTGTTATCAAATATTTTTCCTCTGTCTGCAAACAGGTTTTCAAAACCTGTTTGAAAATTAAAATCCTTCTCCCCATATTTTTGTTCAACCTTAGGATCCAAACAAAAATTGTTTGTTTAAACATGTTTAAGCTCTAAAAATAAATCCAAGCATAATTAATATAAGAATTTTCTGGAAATCAGAAAACACAAGAAAACCCAAATACATATGGAAAATTTGATCATCATGATTTCGGGTTTTAATTTTATCATGATAAATGTTTTCGAAAAAAAAGATTTTTGAAAGTGGAATCAGGATTTTTAAGTCTATAAACATGGAGAAATCTTGAGTTGATTGTTTTGGGGTTTTCTGGGGTTTCTCGGCGATCAGAGTAAAATGGAGGATTGGGATCGCTACCGGAGGTAGCTGGGTGAAGTTCGAGCTGAGGAAAAATGATCAGAAAAGTTTTTGATCATCGTGGAGTAGAGACGAGATCGACTTAGGGTTTGAAACCCATATTTGGTCATGGTCGAAATAGGTGTCGTTGCATCATCGTCGATGGACTGGAGCTATTCACACCGGTGGGATTCAAAGCATAGGGGTTCGTCATTGTTCTTGTCGGCGTCGCGTGACCTCTGATGGTCAGGGGTGGATGTACGAGGCGTTTGTTTGGCGATCGTGTTTGTTCAAAGATGAGTCAGATGGCTCTTTTGTGAATTCGTCGTAGCTTCTGACTTCTGGGTGGATTGGTGGTTTGGGAAGGTTGTCACTGACTTGTCGACGACCGGAGGTGGCCGTTCCGTTTGTGCATGTGCACGAGGCCTGGTTTGTATCAGGTAGAGGAAGGAGGGGTAGATGTCTCGAAGTAAACTTCGAGGAGTTCGTGCGTTGGCCCGTGTTTGGAATCGGGTATTTGCAAGTTAATTCCGGGTATAAAAGGACTTAACCAAAATTTAAATTAAAAATGAAAATTAGGGTTTGATTCGAAGGGAACTGGAAGTAAACAGGCCATTTCCTAGGGGAAATCTCGGGGTTGACTCGAGTATTAACATTTCCAGTTTTTAAAACTTTAAATTTAAGTCAATTAAATTTCTAAATCTATTCTTTTTAAAATAAAGATTGTTTGTTAAATTGGAATGTGTAATAAAAAGGTTTTAAAAGTGAAATATTTTAAATTAATTAAGTTTAAGATGTTTTAAATTTATATTTTTAAAGAGTTTATTTTAAATAAAAACTTAACAAAGTGATTAAGGAATTAATCAAATGTGTTTTAAATTATTAACTTTAAAGTTAAGTTAATTTATTTTGTTAATGATAATTAAATAAGTAATGATTTATAATTAGTTAATAATTAAGGAATGATTTATTAAAGGTTAATTAATTATTAATAAAAGGTTAATTAATTTATAATTAAGTATTAATTAATTAAGGTAATTAATTAACGGATAATTATTTAATCAAGGTGATTAAGATTTAATTAATTAACAATTATTAATAATTAATCATTGATTAATGATAATTAATAAAAGTAATTATGAGATTAATTAATTATAATCACATAGTTAATTCATCTTACTTGTAGATGATTAATTATGATTGAATGCCTTGAGATGATTGATACCCCTTTTATGTGATTGTGATACTCTGTGATGTGAATTGTTGTGTATTGAACTGTGATATCTGAGATTCGTTTCTGTGTGAATGTGAAAACCCTTTGGCCCGTAAAATGGCATTTAAAATTTCGATGCGACAGGGAGTCAGATTTCAATTGGTTATTCGAAACCCACATCGAAGCTTGATGGTGAATCTTTGTGATTGATATATTCACGTGTTTTAAATTAAGAGCTCACTATTCGGTTTAGCCGTGAGAGGACTTTGTGTCATATAACCCATTTCGAACAGTGATACGACGATGTGGATAGCATTTGAAGATTGGTGGTGAAGACCGGGTATTTTCGAAAATGAAAGGATTACCTGTCAAATGTCTCTGCATCATGGCTTCGGTATAGTGATCTCCATATGTGATGGGGAGTCCGATCGGGATTGTGAACACCCGGATTTGCAAGGGTTTCTTTGTGAAGTGCCTTCGGTTCTGTTCAAACCTGGAACAGACTTGTATGGATGTGTGTCTGACGTTACACTTTGAGATGTAAAACTGGTTTCTATCAAATACATTTCTGTTTGGTGGTGGAGAATTTATTCTCTTAGCTTAACACCCTTCTCTGAGACATACGAGCTCAGAGGTTATGTAGTTGATTGTTACTAGTGATACATTCCCAATTTGGTAACGTGGCATACGAAGTGCTGATGATCATTTGTTGATCGAAGCATGAATTTTGTGTAAAGCGTAGCTCTGTGGACGAGACCTCGTCGGACCTCACAACCCGAAAATGGTCGAGACAGGAAGAATGCGGCAAGGTTATGAGGGTCGCGCCATTTAGGGCATGTCATTTCCTTTTGGAAAAGGGGGGTATCATGGTATATAGCCAAGATATTTAACCTATGTGGTTACTGCAAATTTATTACTTTGTGGTTGTTGTTTTGTGGTTGAGGATCCTCGGATAAAGGTCGGTAACGACTGGGGGATGACATATTCGTTTTAGTAGTTACCTAGTTATAGAGGTAACCTGGCCTTATGTTGGTAGAGAGCTGGTTAAGTTCTCGGGACGTCCCTCCAAAGGCGTACCCATGTGGCATAGGAAGTTCCTTAGCATGACCATTTGTTGAAAATCCAAAGAAACAATACGTGTCCTGTACGGTTTTAGTTGTATTACATGCCTTTTACTTACGATGGTGACCCGTTTAATTGGTAGCTATAGTAGGTATACCATAATGGTGGTATGCTGGCTAAGATTGATATTATACTTTTGAAATGTTTTCTACACTATGCACTAATAATAATATCAAAAGGAGTTTTCTCGTATCAAGCATGTTTGACTATGATAAGAAGAAATCTCCTCCAATTGTGCGATTGCGTTGTGTGTGTGGCGGGAGGTCTTATGGTAGTTTCATCTTCCAAAAGCATATCGAATTTCTTTTTAATTGTTTTTTTTACAAATAACTATTTTTGTTTACTGACACTAGTCCCATGACTGACCCGGAGTTATTGTTCCCTTTCTCAACTCTAGGTGCCCATAATTTTTCACACGGGCAGCCTAGAAACAGGTTATGCATGTTCTAGAGCTAGCTTGGATAGTACATTTGGAGCTAGAAATCTTTGAAGTCTTTTGGGAGTCCTTGGTTTGGAAATCTTTTGGAAGCTTTTGAAGTTTGGTTAGAAGGTGCTTATGTTGGATTCTTGCTCTTTCTTTTGGATGACTCCGTCGAAGCTGTTGTAGCTTTGTTGTTGTTCTGCTATGGCGTTATCGTTTTGTTGTTGTATCATGTATATGAACTCTGATGATGGTGTTAAGTTGTTGTAACCAAAAATTGTAATGATGTTGTATCTATGTTATGAATGAAATCATCTTTTGTTTTCGCTGTTTATATTCATCTAATGTTGTTATAAGCTCCACTGAACTGGAGTTCAGCGTTTGAATCTTCGGCAGTCGAATACAAGTGAGGTATTTGATGTCGATTTTTGAACGCTGGATTTCGGGTCGTGACAAGTGGTATCAGAGCTAAAGGTTGATAGAGAACTTTAGCTATGGAGTATAACACATTAGGCGGCTCATTAGAGATAGGGTGAATAATACCCTAGAATGAGTATAACCCGAGAGACCGAAAACCTAAAAATTTCTTGGTCTATTTCTTTAAAATGTTGATATTCCCTAAGATATCTCGTCTGTATGCCTAAATCAAGTTTTCTTGCTATTTACAGATAGTGAGAATAAGTGGGAGAAGAGGATGAGGTAGGGGAGGGGAAATACCACCACAGTTGGTCAACTCCCTGCAACAGCACCTATTCCTATTCAACCTCAGCCGAATCTGGCTGATCTATATCGAAGTTTTTCTAGACTTGGTGGAAAGTCGTTCACTGGTAAAGTGTCTGTTATCGAAGCACAAGCCTGGATTCGATCGTGTGAAAGAATTTTTAGAGGATTGAAGTTGGAAGACGATCAGAAGAGTTTGATAGCTTTTTGGCAACTCCAAGAAGAAGCTTTAGTCTGGTGAGAGACTATTATAGTGGATGAGCCGGAGGATGAGTTCTCTTGGGATCGATTCAAAGAAGTGTTTGAGCAGCTATATATGTCGTCTGCTGGTATCTCCAGAATGTACCAGGAGTTCATAGATTTGAAGTAAGGGAGCTTATCATTTGAAGAGTATTTAAACAAATTTAACGAGTTGTCTCGATTTGGTCCGGAGTTGGTGAGTACACCTTTGAAGAAGAATGAAAGATTCATTCGTGGAATGAATAAGAAATTCCATTAGAGGATGATAGCCCACGTGAAGGTATCTTTTTCTGATTTGATCGATATGGGTTATAGATATGATACCCTGTATAAGCAGGAAGTTCCGAAGGAGAAAGGAAGTGAAAGCAATCGAATTTGAAGAAAGGGAAGTTCGGAGGGAAGAAACTGTGTCAAGGCAAGGAAAAGAAAAATAATCAGAAGGATAAGGCAAAGGACATTACTTGTTTTAATTGTTTGGAGAAGGGGCATTTCTCAAGTAGATGCAAGAATCCCAAGAAAGAAGCAAGGAAAGTTTGCCCAGCAAAGAAGCAAGCACAAGTAGTGAAAATGTATGCGATAAAAGATGACCCCTCAACTTTAAAGGAAGATAAAGGAAAAGGAGTTTTAGAGAGTAACTTTCTTATTTATGATAGAGTTGTTGGAGTTTTGTTCGACACGGGAGCCATGCATAGATTTATATCCCAACAAACCATAGATGAATTAAATGTAACGACCCACTATTTTTGGACCATTCAAATCGGCAATAATCCACAAATGTCAGACTTAAATAATTCAAAATAACAGATTGTAATAAAATTTGGAGCAAATAAAACCAATCATAGAATCACAGACACAGAAATATCAGAATAACTCGTAGCAGAAATAAAAATACCATAGTCGTTCATGAATCTACTATAACAATGTCTCAAAACGTAATACATAATATCAGTCTGAAAACAAACACAATAGAGATCCCAAATACATAGAAGTTCAATAATACAAGAGCTGAAATAGAACAAGTGAAACTGAAATAGATAGATAACTAGATAGGAAGAACCTCCAGCGATTCCTAGCTCCAGAAAGAGAAACCCAAAGCTGTGAATACTCAGGCTGACCCGAGCGTAAAGTAAAACACAAAACACTCGAGTCAGGACATACATACTTATACAATGTAAACCAACTCAAATGAACTGTAGTAGTAATGCACAATAACTTAAAGGATGCTTGGGATAGCCCATCCTCCAAGGATCCTTTAAACCATCAATTAAACAGTAATAAACGCTATCATAGAAATGCCCATATTAAAGTAAACTATGCAAAGAACAATGCTAATGTAGCTAGGGTAGCTCAGAGCTGCAGCAATCTCTTACCTCTAATCATACTCTCAAATTGAAGGTGTACATTTTTAAAATCTCAAGGCATACAGAGAAGTGTACCCATGGTTAAAATTCCAAAAATGGTTTATAATTTCGAATTAAAATCATTCATTTAAACCATAAAAAGGTGGAGTCATATACCTTCAAATCAAATATTAAATTCCTAAAGTTTTAGCCATTTCAGAGTTCATTTATTCACTTAAATACATTAAAATAGTGAAATTTCAGCTTTCGCAGCACTTAGAAAATGCTACAATAAGTTACATTTGAAAACAATTCAATTCAGCAAAGATAGCATTTAAAAACTGCTGCAATAGTTCAGTTATTTTCAAAAATCTCATTCCAGCCAACTGCAGCACTTATCAAGTGCTACAATAGCCCTTTCATTAATTTCAGATTCAAGTTCTAGTTCTGCAACTACAGCACTTACTAAGTGATGCAATAGCCCTTAGTTAATTTTAGCCTTTTAGTTCACTTGCATCAACTACAGCACTTACAAAGTGCTGTAATATTCTTTACACAGATTTTACGTTAACTTCAGGAATGATAACATTTCTGAATGCTGTTAATTCAATTTTCAGCTTTTCAGTACAATTTTAGCAGAAATAAAATTCTAATTTAAACCATTTTAACTTATAAAATTTCATATTTTTTCCACTTTAAAATGGTCATTTAAAATACCCTTTAATTTATGATTTTTATAAAGTAATTTTTTTACATAAAATCAAATTTTTAAATAATTCACTTATTAAATTCAAGCATACAAATTTTCCATTCTTTGCATTTTAAAATTATTTAATTATGTGAAAAATAAAATAGTATATACATTTAAATGAATATATATATATATATATGTTTATTATCATCAAACAAAAATCATATATTCGCATATTCAACAAAAAAAAGACTTGGGCAACATTCAACATCAAGGAATAGTAATGTGAAGGGAATTCTATGTAATGAAACTTCAAAGCAGTCCTATACAATCATATACTTAATAATTAAGTTTAATTACCATTTCAAAATATAAGCTTAACTTCCATTTTATTTTCTTAACTTAACTTTTATTTTAAACCAAATTCACATTTCCAAGTCAAGTTATATTTCAAATCACATTTTTAAGCATTCATTTATTTAAGCATTTTAATTCATAGAAAAATCAATAACACTTTATTAAGTCATTTTAATTTCAAAATTAAATCAAATTATCATATTTTGTTTACTTGACTTAAACTCCATTTTTAAACAAAATCACAAATTTCAAAATTAATTTATATTTCAAATTTCAACTTAACCATTCATTTATTTAACATATTTAACTTATAGAAAATCACTAACACTTTATAAACATCATTTTAAATTAAATCTAAATCAAAATATTATAATATACAATTTTCAAAATACTTTAAAAATTTCCAAAAAATATATATAATAACTACGGGTATGTATAATATTTTCTAACCTAGGTCAAGCGATACGGATAATATATCATTCAATCCGTAATTTACAAAGAAAAATCCAGGTTCTATCATTTCAAACCCACAATCCCAAGTTAAATAAAATCAAATAAAAATCGCCCAGGCCTATTATTTCAGCCCATAACGATTTTTTCCTGTTCTAAAGTCCGTTCGGGTATGTATCATTTCAACCCATAGCAATCCTATTCTAAAGGGAACTTTTAGTGTGAGAACAGAATAAAATAAACAATATAGCAACATATGACAATAACAGATAATATGACAGGTTTATAAATAGGGTTAACATCATATGATTCATATCACAGGCAGGTATAACATGATATAATAATTCTACAGATTCACTTGCTATCAATTCACAAATTATATAAGTATAAATATCATGAGTGAATACTCACCTTTTTACACCGGAGTTAGCAAATCAAAACACGCAGAATAGATTCCAGAAAGCACGATACGGCAAGACACAGCACGACTTGATTCAAGTGAGTGGAGAGAGCCAAGATATTAATCTTGTAAACAACCAACACAAGACAATATAACATAAATATATTTAACACAAAACTCAATTGAAACAAATTGAAAATAGGAAGCAACAAAGAGCAAAGTGACTTGACCTTGCCTTTAACCATCCAAATGCTTGGCCTATGGGACACTTATGCTCGGCCTTGATGTGTGTTTAGGTCGGGTATGACATCATATAGGTCGGGTACAAGGAGATGAAGATGGTAAAAGTAATAACATGAAACATACAAATGGTCAAGGCAAATGGAGTGGAGTTTTGAGCACACAAGGCTCGGCCATAACCACAATTGGGCTCGGCGCAGGCTAGTACAGGTCAGGTCAGATGTGGAGTTAGCTGAAGTGATGGTCAGAGGTGGTGTGGTGGTTGGTAAGGTGGTGGACGAAGTGGAATAGGAAGGGTAGTTGGAGTATAGGCTCGACTAGCAATGATTTGGTGGAGTTTTTGTGCAAATTTTGTGGTGATGCTTCAATTGGATGGCACAGCCAGGCTTGATCAGAGGAGGAGGAGGAGCTGCTGCAGATGGTGGTGGTGGTCGGTGGAACTGATGGAGTAGGGGCTAGGCCGAGCAAGCTAGAAGAGTAGCAAAGCAAAAATCATGAAAGAAGAAGAGAGAAGTGAGAAAAAAACGAAGAACCCATTACCCTTTTTTTTCTTTGGCCGTGAGTTTGAGATAAGAAAATTTTTTCTCACGTGAAAAGTAAATTAAAGACATGGCTATGCAAAAGAAATGGACGGCCATAAGAATGAAATGAAGAGTCAAAGGTAAAATAAAAAGGCAAAGGCTAAATGGAAAGACACAAGTAATATGAAAGGTCTTGACTCTTTAAATTTCCATTTCTTTAAATCAAAATAAACCAAATAAATTTCAGTAAATAAAAATAAAAATGAAAATAAAATAAAGTGAAAAAGAAAATAAATAATTATTCTTAGGAAAATAAAGAGTAAATGAAGAAAATAGTTATTATATTGAAACTAGAATTTAAAAATATAAACAATATACAATTAACATTGGAAAATTATAACTATACTTTCAAAAATGTTTTAAAAATAAAATCAATACATAACATGTCATATTACACATATATACACAAATTAGAGAAAACAAAAATATTATTTATATAAATTAAAATAAACAATTTACATACAATGGTGTAAAACATAACTTTCATAATATTAATCGGATTTCAATGAAACATAAAGAAGTATTCTTAAAATTTAATTTATTTTCATAATAAAATATAGAATTCAAAAATTCAAATATTTAAATTTTAAATTTAAAAGTCAAAGTTTGACCATATTGACCAAAATTCACATTTTCTAGAAAAGATTCTATTTATTCATGTTTGGACATATAATTCACATAAAAATCAAAATTTATATTTAATATAACAAAATTTATTCATTTTAATAAATAAAATAAACTTTTTAAATCAGGAATTTTATTTAAAAAAATTAAAATATACAATTTAAATAATCACAAATATAGGGTCGTTACACTCTCCCCCATTCAAATCTTTTCGTCCTTGAAAAGAATGAACAAGGAAAATAAGGAAAAGTAAGACAAAAAAAGCAAATAGTACCTGAAAAACAATTCCGGATTCGAAGCACGAATGCTCTCCTCCATTTCCATGTACAATCCCGATCATCAGTATTTCACTGTACTTTGACCAGACTAACAGATTTCTTTCTTAGCTGCTTCGTACCTCTATCGACAATACAAAGTGGCTTCTTCTCGACAGTCAGATTAGACTCAATATCCGAACAATCTAGAGCAGAAGGATGAACAATAAGTGATGGGTCATGAAGATACCAGCGAAGATGTGAGACGTGGGATACATCATGCACTCTAGGAAGCTTCTCGGGCAAATCTAAATGATAAGCCAAAGAACCAACTCTTTTGAAAAATGCGGAAAGGACCCTCAAAGAGGAAGAAGGTAGGAATAGTTAGAAGGAAAAATAGATTGAAAGACAAGGATGAACCATATTTTTAAAACTATATAAATTTGAATTAATTTTTTTTATAACATTTTATAATATGATGAGTAGTCATTTGATTCAAATTTGTTAGTTCGAAGTAAACAATATTTAAAACATTTTAAATTATTTAGAAAAGTAAAATAAGTGATCAAAATATCCTTTATATGATACTTTATCAAAATACTTTTATAACTCGACGTCTTAACAAGTTTATTCTCGTTCCTACATACTCTGGCCATGCGTTGATCAGACGCAAAGCTAAAATTCTCCAGGTACTTAGTAGACTTGTTTCAACACCCAGTGAAAATACTGGAAAACCTTTAAAAGCAGATATGGAAAGTACAATCCAAACAAATCAACCATATCATTGTCTAACCATGGATCGCAGATACACAATGGTTACGCCTCGATCCTCCAGGAAACATCTGTATCTGTGAGCTATCTCAGCCCTGCGAATTACGCCATAATGACTAGTAGACCGCAGATACACAATGGTTACGTTTGGATCCCCCAGGAAATATATGTACTTGTAAGCTATCTCAGCCTGTGGATTTCGCTACTAAAAACGACCTACATAGATCGTAGATACATAATGGTTACGCCTGGATCCTCCAGGAAACATCCGTACCCGTAAGCCATCTCGGCCAGCGAATTACGCTATCTAGTTGTGCTCATAAGACCATGGAGATCGCCATGGAATTTGATGGATATTCAAGTATCATATCCGAAAAACCCAAATCAGAGAGAATAATATCGATAGAATGAATCCACAATGTGGCCACAAAGCGGATATCAAGCAGAAGGCACTTTCCATATCTTTACTTCGAAAATATGTATTATATAGTAGCTTTCAAATCACTTTCAAATATCATACTTATGCAAAGTCCATCATATATAAGATTTTATTTTCAAATCGAATTCTTTCCAAATCAATAGTATATCAAATCACACTTATATAGACTTCAATTATATAAGATTTCTCTTTCCAAATTGAGTACCTTTCCAAAACGATGGTTTTCAAATCAACTTCATGCTTATACAAATCAATTTTATATAAGTTCGGTAACTCCCAAATCAAGTATTTAATAAAACAAGGTTCTTAATTTCAATTCCTTTCAATAACGTTTCAGTTTCAAAATCATATATGATTTCGCCAAATAATTTCTTCCAAATTACATATATTCAGTTTTAAAGTTTCTCAAAATAATAGGTTTAGAAAATAATCCTGGTTTCCAAATCAACAAAATTTAAGTCAAACAAATTCATTTCCAAAAGCATCATATAAATACTGGGTTTTACTATCCAATCTATTTTAAAACCAAATATCTTTCTCAAAATAAATTACACCCATAATGGTTTCCAAGTTTAATCCCTTTAAAACCTCTAAACTATTTATTTTCATATGTGGAAAATCCAATTTACCTTTTGAAAATTGCTTAGCTTTAAAAATTAAACCTTGATTTGGAAGTGCTCGAACTTTCAAAATTGTTAGAGAAACCAAATTTTCCAATCCAAGAGTTGGAAATCAGCAAAAAATCAGTAAATCAATTCCAATAAATAAGGTTATACCAAAAAAAATCTAAAACTCGAGGACTGAACACCGACTTACTTTAAATCATTTCAAATATGTGTGTGTGTATATATATATATACATATATCTTTCGAATATCAAACCATACTTCGAAATCTAAAATCAAAATTTGTTTCATAGAATCACTGGCATAACAAAGCTACTAAAGTGGCCTCTCCCCCACTCTGAAACTCGAAAATTAATGTCGATGATGCGTGCACCCATCACCAAAATTATTTTCCAGCGACATAAGTGAGTTCTGGACTTCTATTTTCTTGAACTTCTTTGAAATCTCTTCAAAATTATTGGAATTCATTCGAATACATTTGAAACATTTCTTATTTGGAAAATATCTTTAAATCATATTATTATTATATATTTTCCAAAATCTTAAAACCGATTTCAAAACACTAGAGTTCGATTCCTCAAAATTCAAATTCAAAACCCTTCAGTTATAAATCACTTTTTATAAATCAAATTTCTTATAAAATTTTCAAAATTTCAAATCCTTTCGAAACTTCAAATTCTCGTTTTTTAAATGTATATATTCCTTATCGAAAACATTTCACTTTTATATATAAAATGTGGTCATCCTTATCAAAATAATAATTTCGATGTATGCACAATTTCAAAATACAACCACACACAAATACAACCACACATTTCATATTCAAGTTTTAGTTCTGCAACTGCAGCACTTACCAAGTGCAGCAATAGTCCTTAGTTAATTTTAGCCTTTTAGTTCACTTGCATCAACTACAGCACTTACAAAGTGCTGTAATATCCTTTACAACAGATTTTAAGTTAACTTCAGAAATGATAGCATTTCTGAATGCTGTTAATTCAATTTCCATCTTTTCAATACAGTTTCAGCAATAATAAAATTCCAATTTAAACCATTTTAAATTATAAAATTTCATAATTTTTCCACTTTAAAATGGTCATTTAAAATACCCTTTAATTTATGATTTTTATAAAGTAAATTTATACATAAAATCAAATTTTTAAATAATTCACTTATTAAATTCAAGCACACAATTTTTCCATTCTTTGCATTTTAAAAATTAACTTAATAATTAAGTTTAATTACCATTTCAAAATATAAACTTAATTTCCATTTTATTTTCTTAACTTAACTTTTATTTTAAACCAAATTCACTTTTCCAAGTCAAGTTATATTTCAAATTACATTTTAAATATTCATTTATTTAACCATTTTACTTCATGGAAAAATCAATAACACTTTATTAAGTCATTTTAATTTCAAAATTAAATCCAATTATCATATTTTATTTACTTAACTTAAACTCCATTTTTAAACAAAATAATAGATTTCAAAATTAATTTATATTTCAAATTTCAACTTAACCATTCATTTATTTAACATATTTAACTTATAGAAAATCACTAACACTTTATAAAAATCATTTTAAATTCAATTTAAATCAAAATATTATAACATACAATTTTAAAAATACTTTAAAAATTTCCAGAAAAATATATATAATAACCACGGGTCTGTATTATATTTTCTAACCTAGGTTAAGTGATACGGATAATATATCATTTCAATCCGTAATTTACAAAGAAAAATCTGGGTTCTATCATTTCAAACCCACAATTCCAAGTTAAATAAAATCAAATAAAAATCACTCAGGCCTATCATTTCATCCCATAACGATTTTTTCCTATTCTAAAGTCCGTTCGGGTATGTATCATTTCAACCCATAGAGATTCTATTCTAAAGGAAACTTTTAGTGTGAGAACAGAATAAAATAAATAATATAGCAACATATGGCAGTAACAGATGATATGATAGGTTTATAAACAAGTTAACATCATATGATTCATATCACAGACAAGTATAACATGATATAGTAATTCTACATATTCACTTGCTATCAATTCACAAATTATATAAGTACAAATCTCATGAGTGAATACTCACCTTTTTACACTGGAGTTAGCAAATCAAAACACACAAAATAGATTCCAGAAAGCACGTTACGGCACGACACAGCACGTCTTGATTCAAGTGAGTGGATAGAGCCAAGATATTAATCTCGTAAAGAACCAATACATGACAATATAACATAAATATATTTAACACAAAACACAATTGAAACAAATTGAAAATAGGAAGCAACAAAGAGCAAAGTGACTTGGCCTTTCCTTTAACCATCCAAATGCTTGGCCTATGGGACACTTATGCTCGGCCATGATGTGTGTTTGGGTCAGATATGGCATCATATAGGTCGGCTACAAGGAGATGAAGATGGTAGAAGTGATAACATGAAACATACAAATGGTCAAGGCAAATGGAGTGGAGTTTTGAGCACACAAGGCTCGGCCATGACCACAATCGGGCTCGGCCCAGGCTAGTACAGGTCAGGTCAGATGTGGAGTTGGCTGAAGTGATGTCAAAGGTGGTGTGGTGGTGGCTAAGGTGGTGGCCGAAGTGGAATAGGAAGGGTAGTTGGAGTATAGGCTTGGCAAACAATGATTTGGTGGAGTTTTTGTGCAAATTTTGCGGTGATGCTTCGATTGGATGGCACGACCAGGCTTGATCAGAGGAGGAGGAGGAGAAGCTGCTGTAGATGGTGGTGGTGGTCGGTGGAGCTGATGGAGTAGGGGCTAGGCCAAGTAAGTTAGAAGAGGAGCAAAGCAAAAATCATGAAAGAAGAAGAGAGAAGTGAGAAAAAGGGAAGAAGCCATTACCCTTTTTTTTCTTTGGTCGTGAGTTTGAGATAAGAATTTTTTTTTCCACGTGAAAAGTAAATGAAAGACATGACTATGAAAAAGAAATGGATGGCCAGAAGAAAGAAATGAAGAGTCAAAGGTAAAATGAAAAGGCAAAGGCTAAATGGAAAGACACAAGTAATATGAAAGGTCTTGACTCTTTAAATTTCCATTTCTTTAAATCAAAATAAACTAAATAAATTTTAGTAAGTAAAAATAAATATGAAAAAAAATAAAGTGAAAAATAAAATAAATAATTATTCTTAGGAAAATAAAAAGTAAATGAAGAAAATAGTTATTATATTGAAACTTGAATTTAAAAATATAAACAATATACAATTAACATTGGAAAATTATAACTATACTTTTAAAAATGTTTTAGAAATAAAATCAATGCATAACATGTCATATTACACATATACACACAAATTAGAGCAAACAAAAATATTATTTATATAAATTAAAATAAACAATTTTGTTAAATAAAACAATTTACATACAATGGTGTAAAAATCATAACTTTCACAATATTAATCGGATTTCAACGAAATGAAAAGTAGTATTCTTGAAATTTAATTTATTTTAATAACAAAAGATAAAATTAAAAATTTCAAATATTTAAATTTAAAAGTCAAAGTTTGATTATATTGACCAAAATTCACATTTTCTGGAAAAGATTCTATTTATTCATGTTTGGACATATAATTCACATAAAAATCAAAATTTATATTCAATATAATTTTTTTTTTCATTTTAGTAAATAAAATAAAGTTTTAAATCAATTTCAGTTAAAATAAGTAAAATATACAATTAAAATAATCACAAATACAGGGTTGTTACATTAAAACTTAAACCTAAATTTGTCGACGAACCCATTTGCGTGAAGAATCCAGTTAGTGGCCCTGCAAATCTTTGTTTATATTGTAGAAAAGTGCCCATATCATATTCTTGTCATCAATTTCCTATCAGCCTTTATGTTTTGGACTTCAATGAATTTGAAATCTTACTCGGAATGAATTGGTTAACCAGATACGAAGCTAAATTAGATTGTGACAATCGAACAATTTCGGTTAAAACCAAATTCGAGAATTTTATCGAAATCTCTTGTGAGGATCCGAGTCCTAAAAGAGATAAGCTGATGTGTACTTTAGGATATCCCGAACCTACTCTGGAGTCTATACCTATTGTCCGGGCATTTCCAGACGTATTTGAAGAAGTCAAATCTGTACCTCCACACAGAGAAATTGAATTCAGAATTGATTTAGTTCCCAATGCTCATCCTATTATTCATGAAATTCACAGGATGGCACCCAAGAAAGGATAGAGTTAATCAAGCAAACCCGTGATTTGCTAGAGAAGGATTAATACGTCCTATTGTTTCCGATTGGGGTTCAGCTGTGGTCTTCGTAGTCAAGTCTGACGGATCCTTGAGATTGTGTGTGGATTACCGCATTCTCAATAAATTGACTCTTAAAAATAAATTCCCTTTACCCAGGATCAATAATCTGTTCGATCAGTTGCATGGTGCTCGGTTCTTTTCAAAGATGGATATGGCCCAGGGATTACATCGGCTACGAATTGCTGAAGACTATGTTCACTTAACCGCTTTCAGGGGTCTAGACATCTTCTACGAATGGTTAGTCATGCCTTTCGGACTAACCAATGATCCCGCATACTTCGTAGACTTAATGACCCATGTATTCCGAGAGGTATTGAATAAATTTGTTCTAGTGTTTATTGATGATATTTTAATCTACTCTAAAACCGAAGAGGAGCATGATGAACATTTAAGAATTGTCTTGGAGATATTGAGGAGGAACATTCTGTTCACCAAATTTTCTAAGTGTCACTTTTGGGTTAATGAAGTTAGATTTCTCGATCATATTGTTACCGAAAAGGGAATCTCTGTTGACCCAGGCAAGGTTTCTGCTATTCTAGACTAGAAACAACCCACTACTCCAAAGGAAGTTTGAATTTTTCTGGGATTGGCTGGGTATTACAGAAAGTTTGTCCAGGATTTCACTAAGTTGGCTAGTCCGTTGACTAAGCTAACTATGAAAAATTCCAAGTTTTATTGGACTCCGAAGTGTGATGAGGCTTTCTAGGAGTTGAAGAGGAAATTAACTACCGCTTCCGTTCTCGCTATTATTAACGGGAATCAAGGCTTATCTATTTATACAGATGCTTGTGGTGATGCTGTGGGTGCTGTACTAATGCAAAATGGTAGGGTAATTGCCTACGCAAGTAGACAATTGCGTCCGCATGAGAAAAATTACCCAACCCACTATTTGGAACTCTTGGCTGTTATTTTCGCTTTGAAAATCTTGCAACATTATCTTCTAGGTAAGAAATTTGAATCATTCACCGACCATAAATCTCTGAAGTATCTCTTCACCCAGAAAGATTTAAATTTGAGACAACAACGTCGGTTGGAATTTCTAGCGTCATACGACCTGGATATTCTGTATACGCCTGGAAAAGCCAACATGGTAGTCGATGCCTTGAGTAGAAGACATGATGTTCTCCCATATCTTATTGTCACTCCTACTCTTCTGAAGAAGATTGCAAGACAACAGACAGAAGACAAGTTTCTTCGAGAAATTTACAAAAAAATATGTCATGGTAAAGATTCTAGTTTTGAAATGGATAACCGAGGAGTTATAAGGCTGAAAGGTAGAATGTGTGTTCCTGATATCTTTGATTTAAAACATGAAGTTTTAGACGAATGTCAGAAGTCCAAACTTAGTATCCATCCAGGAGTTAATGAGATGTATCGAGATATCAAAAGGACTTCCTGGTGAAAAACAATGAAAAGGGATATACCAATTTATGTCTGTCGTTGTGAAACTGTCAGCATATCAAAAGTGATCGGATGAAAATGGTGGTTTTACTTCAACCATTGGAGGTGCCTAAGCGGAAATGGGATCAAGTGTCGATGGATTTCATCGATGGATTGCCACGAACTCGAAAGGGGAATAAAGCAATTTGGGTTATTGTGGACCGTCCGACCAAGACTGTCCACTTTATCCCAGTAAAATCTACCCGAACAGCAGCGAGTTTGGCTGAATTATATATAAAAGAGATTGTTCGTCTCCATGGTATACCTAGTAGTATTGTGAGTGATCATGACCCAATTTTCCCTAGCGGATTTTGGAAGGCATTTCAAGCCGCATTGAGAACCAAACTGAACTTCAGCACTGTTATCACCTGCATTCTGATGGGCAGATGGAAAGAATAAATCAAATCTTAGAAGACCTATTACGTGCTTGTATACTTGACTTTGGCGGTTCTTCGAAGGACCATTTTGCTTCTGGTTGAATTCTTGTATAATATTAGCTATCAGGCTAGTATCGAGATGGCTCCTTTCGAAGCTTCATATGGTCATTCGTGTCGATCACCTGCATGTTTGATCGAGTCAGGTGATAGACTCGTTCTTGGTCTAGATATGATAAAGGAGGCCACTGAAAAAGTTGATTTTATTTGAAAGAAGTTGAAAACTGCTCAAAGTCGTCAGAAGAGTTATGCTGACCTCTAGAGAAAAGATCTAGAATTCCAAGTTGGAGATTCTGTTTTCCTAAAAGTGTCTCCAATGCATGGTGTGTTGAGGTTTGGAAATACTGGTAAGCTGACACCGCGGTATATTGGTCCTTTTCCTATACTGGAGAGGATCAGTCCTTTGGCATATCGAGTGTAGTTACCCAATTGGTTATCTGGCGAGAAGTATATTATATATTCCTTATGATACTTATGATTCCTATATAATATACTTCGAAAATATGTGCACGATCCAGACTGTATCATAGAAGAGGCAGCTCAGCAGGATCTTGAAATCACTCCCAACTTAGCAGTCAAAAGAGAACCGTTAAAGATCATTGATCGAGAAGAAAAGCTGCTAAGGAATAAAGTTGTGAAACTGGTTAAGGTGCAATGGAGTGGTGATCCAAATGACTGTACTTGGAAAATAGAGGATAATATGCAGAAGTCCTATCCCAATTGCAGAGTGGATATTCCGGCTTGATTGGTAAGCCATTTCTCTATCTTTTTATATTCATGTATTCTTTGTTTGTTTCTCTCTTTCTTTCAAATTTCGAGGATTAAATTTTCTTAAAGGGGAAAATCTGTAGCGATCTCATTTTTAAATCAAATTTAAATTAGTAATTGATATGAATTTTGGAATTTATTTTGGAGTGAATTTGAATTTAATTTGAAATTTTCAAAATATAAAATGTCTTAAAAATATTTGGATTAAATTTTCTTTTAAAACATTTTCTTTTAAAATTGTATGAATATAACAAAGGAAATGTGATTATATAAATAGAAAATTCAATTTAGAATAATATACATATGTATTTATAAAATAAGAAGTACAATTTAAAAATAATGAATAAACATTTTCTCACAAGAAAATTTATAAGTGTTATTATTTAACATATCAATTAACAAGTGCAACAACTTACAAGTGTTTAAATTTAAATTATGAAAATGAACAAGTGTCATTTTGTTTTATTTTTGAGGAAAATTGATAAAAAATAGAAAACAAGATTATATAAGCTATTTCATTTCCTCTCTCAATTCTTTGTACTTCATTTTCAAAAATCTGAAGCCTGAGAAAAATCAAAACATAAACCAGATCAAAGAAAAAAAATAGAAACTTTTAAACAACTCAAATCAGAGAAAAGAAACTCGGAGGAAAAATGCAGAAGAAAAACAGGAATCAAACAAACTCTGTCAATTTTCAACCTGAAGACTAACTCATCTCAAACCTGAATCAAAGTATAGATTCAACCAACATCTAGCAATTAAGAAAATTACAGATCAAAATAAGATTCAGTTCCCAGTTTCAAAATTCACGATCAACTTCCAAGATTATTTTTAGAACTTCTCCATTTCAGGTTGACAAGTGAGTGAACACCATTTTAAAAATTTGGAATGGTACTTGTTGCTTGTGATGATGCTTGAGATAAAATTGTAAAGGGTTTACATGCAAGCAGATATATGTAGATTATGCAAGGATGACCGTGCATGTCTGTTATCAAATATTTTGCCTCTATTTGAAAATTAAAATCCTTCTCCCCTGATTTTTGTTCAACCTTCGAATCCAAACAAAAATTGTTTGTTTAAACATGTTTAAGCTATAAAAAGAAATCCAAGCATAATTAATATAAGAATTTTATGGAAATCAGAAAATACAGGAAAACCCAAATACATATGAAAAATTTGATCATCATGATTTCGGGTTTTAATTTTATCATGTTAAATGTTTTCGAAAACAATGATTTTTGAAAGTGGAATTTGGATTTTTAAGTCTATAAACATGGAGAAATCTTGAGTTGATTGTTTTGGGGTTTTTTGGTGTTTCTCGACGATCAGAGTAAAATGGAGGATGGAGATCGCTACTGGAGGTAGCTGGGTGAAGTTCGAGCTAAGGAAAAATGATCAGAAAAGTTTCTGATCATCGTGGAGTAGAGATGAGACCGATTTAGGGTTTGAAACCCATGTTTGGTCATGGTCGAAATAGGTGTCGCTGCATCATCGTTGATGGACCGGAGCCGTTTGTACTGGTGGAATTCAAAGCGTAGGGGTTCGTCGTGGTTCTGACCGGTGTCACGTGACCTCTGATGGTAGGGGTGGACGCACGAGGCGTTTATTTGGCGATCATGTTCGTTCCAGGATGAGTCAGATAGCACTTTTGTGAATTCGTTGTAGTTTTTGACTTTTTGGTGGATTGGTGGTTTAGGAAGGTTGTCACTGACTTGTCGACGACCGAAGCCTCGATCGGAGATGGCCGATTCATTTGTGCATGTGCACGAGGCCTAGTTTGTATCAGATAGCTTGTTAGAGGAAGGAGGGGTGGATGTCTCGTAGTAAACTTCGAGGAGTTCGTGCGTTGGCTCATGTTTGGAATCGGGTATTTGCAAGTTAATTCCTAGTATAAAAAGACTTAACTAAAATTTAAGTTAAAAATGAAAATTGGGGTTTGATTCGGGGGGATCTCGAAGTAAACAGGCGATTTCCTCGGGGAAATCTCGGGGTTGACTCGAGTATTAGCATTTTCAGTTTTTAAGACTTTAAATTTAAGTCAATTAAATTTCTAAATCTATTCTTTTTAAAATAAAGATTGTTTGTTAAATTGGAATGTGCAATAAAAGGTTTTGAAAGTGAAATATTTTAAATTAATTAAGTTTAAGATGTTTTAAACTTATATTTTTAAAGAGTTTATTTTAAATAAAAACTTAACAAAGTGATTAAGGAATTAATCAAATGTGTTTTAAATTGTTAACTTTAAAGTTAAGTTAATTTATTTCGTTAATGATAATTAAATAATTAATGATTTATAATTAGTTAATAATTAAAGAATGATTTATTAAAGGTTAGTTAATTATTAATAAAAGGTTAATTAATTTATAATTAAGGATTAATTAAGGTAATTAATTAAGGGATAATTAATTAATGAAGGTGATTAAGATTTAATTAATTAATAATTAAGAATAATTAATCATTGATTAAAGATAATTAATAAAAGTAATTATGAGATTAATTAATTATAATCACAAAGTTAATTCATCTTACTTTTATATGATTAATTATGATTGAATGCCTTGAGCTAATTGATACCCCTGTTATGTGATTGTGATACTTTGTGATGTGAATTGTTGTGCATTGAATTATGATATCTAAGATTTGTTTCTGTGTGAATGTGAAAACCCATTGGCTCGTAAAACGACATTTAAAATTTCAATGCGACAGGGAGTCGGATTCCAGTTGGTTATCCGAAACCCACATCGAATCTTGATGGTGAATCTTTGTGATTGATATATTCACGTGCTCACTATTCGGTTTAGCCGGGAGAGGACTTTGTGTCATATAACCCATTCTGAATATTGATACGACAATGTGGATAGCATTTGAAGATCGGTGGGGAAGACCGGTTATTTTCAAAAACGAAAGGATTACCTGTCGAATGTCTCTACATCATGGTTCCGGTATAGAGATCTCCATATGTGATGGGGAGTCCGATCGGGATTGTTAATACCTTGATTTGCAAGTGCTTCTTTGTGAAGTGCCTTCGGTTCTGTTCGAACTCGGAACAGACATGTATGGATGTGTGTCTGACGTTACACTTTGAGATGTAAAACTGGTTTCTACCAAATACATTTTTGTTTGGTGGCGGAGAATTTATTCTCTTAGCTTAACACCCTTCTCTGAGACGTACGAACTCAGAGATTATGTAGTTGATGGTTATTAGTGATACATTCCCAATTTGGTAATGTGGCATACGAAGTGATGCTGATTATTTGTTCATCGAAGCATGGCTTTGCTTTATGGACGAGACCTCGTCGGACCTAACAACTCGAAAATGGTCGAAATAGGAAGAATGCGACAAGGTTATGAGGATCGCGCCCTTTAGGGTATGTCATTTCCTTCTGGAAAAGAGTGGTATCATGGTATGGAGCCCAGATATTTAACCTATGTGGTTGCTATAAATTCATCACTTTGTGGTTGTTGCTTTGTAGTTGGGGATCCTCGGAAAAAGGTCGATAACGACCGAGGGATGGCATGTTCGTGTTATTAGTTACCTAGTTATAGAGGTAACCTATCCTTGTGTTGGCAGAGATCTGGTTAAGTTCTCGGGACGTCCCTCCAAAGGCATACCCATGTGGCATAGAAAGTTCCTTAGTCTGACCATTTGTTGGAAATCCAAAGAAACAATACGCTCCCTGTATGGTTTTATTGTACTACCTTCCTTTTACTTACGGTGGTGACTTGCCGTTTAATTGGTAGCTATAGTAGGCATACCATAATGGTGGTATGCTGGCTAAGATTGATATTATACTTTCGAAATGTTTTCTACACGATACACTAATAATAATATCAAAAAGAGTTTTCTCATATCAAGCATGTTTGACTATCATAAGAAGAAATCTCCTCCAATTGTGCGATTGCATTGTGTGTGTGGCGGGAGGTCTTATGGTAGTTTCATTTTCCAAAAGCATATTGAATTTCTTTTTAAATTGTTTCTCTACAAACAACTGTTTTTGTTTACTAATACCAGTCCCATGACTGACCCGGAGTTTATTGTTGCCTTCCTAAACTCTGGGTTCCCATAATTTTCCACATGGGTAGCCTAGAAACAGGTTATCCGTATTCTAGAGCTAGCTTGGATAGTAGATTTGGAGCTAGGAATCTTTGAAGTCTTTTGGGAATCTTTGGTTTGGAAATCTTTTGGAAGCTTTTGAAGTTTGATTAGAAGGTGCTTATGTTGGATTCTCGCTCTTTCTTTTAGAAGTCTCCGTCGAAGCTGTTGTAGCTTCGTTGTTGTTCCGCTGTGGCATTATCGTTTTGTTGTTGTATCATGTATATGAACTTTGATGATGGTGTTAAGTTGTTGTAACAAAAAACTGTAATGATGTTGTATCTGTGTTGTGAATGAAATCATCTTTTGTTTCCGCTGTTTATATTCATCTAATGTTGTTATAAGCTCCACCAAACTGGAGTTCAATGTTTGAATCTTCGGTAGTCGAATACAAGTGAGGTATTTGATGTCGATTTTTGAACGCTGGATTTTGGGTTGTGAAAATAAAAAACAATGCTAGAAGGAACACCATGGAGACGGATAATCTCCCTCATATAAATCTCTGTTAAGCTCGAAGCTGTTCCATTCAACTTGACCGGAATAAAATGGGCGGACTTGATCAGTCGATCAACAACTACCTAAATACTTTCATTCCCCCCTTCTAGTCCTTGGTAAACCATCGATAAAATCCATAGAAACCTGATCCCACTTTCAATTGGGAATCTCAAGAGGTTGCAGCAATGCAGCGGTCTTCCGGTGATCAGCCTTAATCTGCTGACAAGTAGCACATCTACTGACAAAGATAGAAATGTCCCGCTTCATACCACTCCACCAATAAAACTTCTTTATATCCCGAAACGTCTTCGTAACACCTAAATGGATGGAGAGTCTGGACTAATGATTCTCTCTAAGAGCTTCCTACCTCAAACCATCAACATTCGAAACACAAATCCGACCGTTAATCCTTAAAACTCCATTTTGATCAATCCATGCTCCTAACTCGTTCTGATGATCACCTTTCCTATCTTTGATATTCTCCTTTATAAGCTTAAGCATCGCATCCTCATCCTTCTTGGCCACGATACGGTCCAAAAGAGATGGAGAAACAATATTCTGACACAACAAAGCTTTCTTCTGACTCAAAGCATCGGCCACAACATTGGCTTTCCCAGGGGTGTAGTTGATGTCGAGGTCATAAGATGCTAAGAACTCAAGCCATCGAATTTTCCTCTGGCTTCTAGGAGAAGATTTACTTAAGAGACTGGTGATCGATGAAAAGCTCAAATTTAGCACCCAAAAGGTGATGTCTCCACAACTTCAAAGCAAAAACAGCAGCAAGCAATTCTAAATCATGGGTGGCATAGTTAGCTTCATGGGGATTTAACTGTCGACTAGCATAAGCTACGACCTTCCTTTCTTGCATCAAAATAGCACCCAAACCTTCTCTAATAGCATTAGTGTAAACTGATAATCCTTCACTCGCATGCGAAAAAGTGAGAACAGGAGCAGAAGTAAGATTTTGCTTCAACTCGTTAAATGCTTCTTCACAAATATCATTCCAATCAAACTTGGCATTCTTACGAGTCAAGGTAGTGAGAGGTGCAGTTATGCGGGCAAAGTTCTCTATAAATCTCCGATAATAGCCGACAAGGACCAGAAAGCTACAAATGTCAGTTGGAGTCTTAGGTATCTCCTAATCCTGGAAATGGATAAGGAAATAAGTCCAAAGAGAGATAAGATGAATGAATTCAAAAGAGAAAAGAGGAACAGACTTACATTGATCGCAACGACCTTAACTGGGTCAACCGAGACTCCATTGTCAGAAACAATGTTTCCAAGTAATCAGACTTCATCTCTCCAGAAATGGCATTTAGAAACTTGGCTTTCAACTAATATTCCCCAAGAGCATGAAGAACATAGCTCAAGTGAGATTCATGCTCCTTCTTTGACTTAGAAAATACCAGAATATCATTAACTAAAACCAGAACAAACTTATTAAGAACATCGTGGAAAACGTGATTCATAAGATCAATGAAGAAGGCAGGAGCATTGGTTAGTCCAAAGGGCATGACTAACCATTTACCCATTCTCCGTTCGGAAAGCAGTTTTTGGAATACTGTCCTCGGCTACGCGAAGCTGGTGGAAACCAGTAGCCAGATCAAGTTGAGAGAATACCTTAGCCCCATACAGTTGATCGAACATATCATTGATGCGGGGCATCAGATATCGGTTCTTGAGAGTAAGTTTGTTCAGCTCTCTATAATCAACACACATTCTCAGAGAACTGTCTAATTTGGTGCAAAGACCACAACAGCACCCCATTTAGAAAAACTTTGCCTAATCAAACCCTTAGAGAACAAGTCCTCAATCTTTTTCTTCAACTCAACTTTCTCTTTGGGCGCCATCCATTTGGGAGGGAGAACAACAGGTCGAGCACCAGGAATAAGATCAATGTGGAATTCAATTTCCCGCTTGGGATGAAGTGAGGTGACTTCACTGAAAACATCAAGATAATCCCTGACTATCGGGGTAGAGTCCGGATCACTAGGCCGAGCATCAAGAGAAAAGATGAAGCTGCCTGCATAGTCCTAAGGTATTTGACATCTAATCATAAGAGAATTTCCCTGATCGTCTACTAGAGAAACAGTTTGGACTTTACAAGAAATGATAGCATAATAACACTCCAACCAATCACTTCCCAATAAAATATCAAATGCATCGAAACCCAAAACATAGAAATCTACGATGAATCGACGCCTATCATAAAGGAGTTTCACCCCTTTACAAATCATACTAAGGTTGGTGGGACTGCCGATAGGATTGGTCACATATAATGATGTAGTAGCGAGTTGTGGTTGCAAGATATGTTCAAATTTATCACAAAGATCAACAGAAATAAAACTATGCGATGCTACGGTATCAAAGAGAACATGAACAAGAAATTTATGGAAAGTAAAAGAGCTCTGCAGAGTACCTTGGTTATCACTGGTAGGAGGAGAAGGAGAGGAAGAAGTCATGGAAAGGACTCCAGATGCCTTGCCTTTCAGTTGAATGGGAAAGTCCCTCTTGAAGTGACCAGGCTGAAGACAGAGGTGGCAAAGGTTATTTCTGGTGGCCTGAGTAGGTGGAATGGCAGCACCGACAGGAGATGGACAACTATAGGCATAGTGAGCCTGCTGGTTGCACCTGAAACAAGTGATGGAAGATAAGTCAAGTGGTTGCCTCTGAGGAGCATATCCAGGACCATTTGTATCATGCCACTTCTTCTTCTACTGATCGAAGTTGGGCTTCCTCTTCTTAGAACTGCTAGAACTGCCCTGAGATGTAGAAACTGTCTATTTACCTTGGAACTAGGGTTCTCGAATTTGGTGGCCATATCCATAAGAGAATTGAAGGTGCTATGAAAATGACTAATCAAGCGGTCATAATACTGTGGAAGAGCACCATGAATAAACTTCTCATTCTTCTTAAGCTGAGTGTCAATCAAACCAGGACCAAACTTAGACAGTTCATTAAACTTCCTTTCATACTCAACAAAGGTCATGTCCCCTTGCTCAAGATCCATGAATGATCTATATAACTGAGATTTCCTAGCTTCGGGCACCATTTTGCTACAAAAGCATCCCTGAACTACTGCCAAGTGATATTAGCCTCAATAGTCTGAGTAGTAACATATTCCCACCAATCCTTAGTGGACACCTGTAGCTGCCAAGTAGCTAGATGACGCATCTGAGCATCAGTGATCTCAAGGTCAATGAAAATCCACTCGAGACTCTTTAGCCATTGCCGAGCCTCGATAATACTCTCTGCTCCAGTGAATTTCGTACCCCCAAGCTGAGAGTACTCCTTACAAAGTTGGGTGAACCTAATAGGCTGAACAGGTGGATCCGGTGCAACAACAGGTGGAGCATGAGCAACTGGAGGCACATGGGCAACTGGTAGTGCATGGGCATTCCCACGACCTCTACCACGGACATTCCTACAGCTGCTCATCTGGAAAAGACAAGGATAAACTTTAGAACAGAGATAAAGTTCCAAAATTTGAAAGGAATCCTAATCAAAAGAATTTAACTACGAATTTTAGGTATGGACGACTATGACCCCGTGATTAATTCAACCCATTCTAGGGTATTACTACCCTATCTCTAATGAGTTTACTCCACATGATAAGTTTGCTTAAAGCAGAGCTCTGATACCAACTGTAACAACCCGCCATTTTGAATCATTCAAACCGACAATAGTAGACACACATGTTGGACTTGAATTGCCCAAAACAATAGATTGATAATATATTTATTTGGCATAACTTAGCATATATCGTAAATGAGTCAATCACAGAATCACAGACACAGAGTTTACAACAAAAGCAGCAGAAAATATAAATAGTAGTTCATGAAGCTACTACAGAAATAACATAGTTCAAGATAGAATACATCAGAAATCCCAACACACAGATGCCACTAACACAAAAGTAACTAACAAGTCTGAACATACAACTGAAATAACAGAAATAAACTTAAAGCTGGAAAGATAAGATAGGTCTTCCAAGCGAACTCCAAGCTCCAAAAGATGAATCTCAAACTGTGACACTCAGGTTGATCCGAGCGTAAAGAAAAACAAAACACTTTAGTCAGGATTAATATTCTTATCCCAGTAAATCAAACTCAAGTGAAATGTCTAGTAAATGCGAAATAACTTAAAGGATGTTGGGATTCCATCCTCTAAGGATCCGATAAACTATCTACATACATAGTACAATACGCAACATATATAATGTTCATAGTAAAGTAAAATATCAAAATAACGTTAAGGCGTTATCTATATCCCCCTTAACACATTTATATATATTCCCATATTCTATACAGTGACGTAATTCCTCCGAAAACTGGAGGGCTATCAGAGGGCACTCCATAGGTATGGTACAAACAAACTAGTAGAAGGCGCTCTAGGACATGTGAACACGACACTCGAGGCAATGCTAGGGTAGATATACCAATTGCAGAATCAGGCTGGTGGTAATGCATAGTAGTTACTTCCGCCCATCTTGAACAACATTCCCATAATCAAAGGTTCGCACCAATCAAATCACAAAGTAATAGAATGATTTCGAAGAAATGTGTCCGATTGGAGGAATGACCTCACTTGGACCAGGTATAGCCCATGTTTAGTCACATCTATGCTGACTCATGAGAGTCAGGGTCACGTCATACCTTATACACAAATCGTTCGACAAACCATCCTACTTCATTTCTGTAATCTCCACCACATACACAGTTGTTAAGTGGTTTTGGTATTGGCAGAGAGTACGTCAATATCCGATCCTGGTCCCTTTAACAAACGAACGCTTATTTCACACCTTGGTCGTTTACAAAATTACTGTATAAATATTTAAATAAGATCACCAATACAAATTTAAATCAAAACGAATATTCAATTTTAATTCCATTAAATTTTTTTTGTATTCAGTTAATCCCTCTTATTTACACATGTTGTAAATCATTTCCAAAATCATTAAGTTCCAAATGAATCTTTATTTAAATTCAATTAATGACCAGTTTAAGTTACTAATAAGATCCCAATGTACCTTCCCCCTTTTCATTTAATAACGTTGTAAAAGTCTAATTTAATATAATTTAACTAAGCCCTTTTGAAGATATTATATATATTAGATAAAATTTAAATTTATACACTTTAAAATAAATTAAGCGTTTTATTTATCTATTTAAATATTAATTTGCATACTTAGGAATTAAAACTATAGGTAAATTTTTTTAATTTTTCTTTTAATTAAGCTCATAATCTTTATATTTCCAAAAATCAATGCTAAGGTGATAAAAATTTACAAAATAAAATAGAATACTTATTACATTTCAAAATCAAACTCACGCATTTCCTTTCAAACATTAAAACCAATTTCCAAGTATAAAGACCAACGGTGTCCATATATAATTTTCTATCCTATGGTCAAGTGATATGGATATTTGTTATTTCGATCCGTAATAGTTTAAATTTACGGGTTTATCATTAAACCCGCAATCCCAAATTTCAACAATCACTGAAAATCGCTTGGGTTTACCATTTCAACCCATAACAAATTTCCCCTATTCTAAAGTCCGTTCGGGTATGTATTATTTCAACCCATAGTGATTTCTAGAACTAAGGGAACTTGCAGAGTGAGAGCATTATATAACAATAACATAACATAATAATTCTAGCAGATGTGATAAATAACAATTTGATTAAATAATTAGCTAACATATAATAGTGTCAATTCACATAAGTGATCAAAATAACAGGTTATATTTAACTATTATAAATCAACAATTCTAATTCAACTGCACATTTAAATTGTCATTTTCTATTAAATCAATTTATTAAGCATAAGAACATTAATCGTGAGAGATTTCTCACCTTTCGTGACTAGAGAACGATGGAAACAACTACGACAAAGAGCACATTAACGGAGACAAGCACGAATCAGCCACGATAAGTCAATGAGTTACAATAAGCATGAAACTGATTTTTAGCACGATAAATTAAAGGAAACAACAGACACAAATATATATACACACACGATATACATAAGCAATAGTTTTTTTCGATATGTATGTATTAAACAAAATAAGCACAGTATTACTGTTATATATAAGGCACATGTATTCCCAGCTCTATGGTATCTCTGTAAACACACATATAGATTAAACAATATATATTTATATTTCAACAAAAGCATAAGCTTATTGTATATATACTGTTAAGTGAGCAGGGTAGGTTATACTATGCACAGCTACAAGGTATCAATGAAATATAAGTGTATAGGCCGCCACAAGTACACACGTGTACTCAATACATATTATATACTGATATATAAACACCCTATTACTCATTTAGATATGCAGCATATATGTGATATAAAGCAAGTGTGTACTGCTACCGAAAAATTTGTGTACGGCATAAGAGTTTTTTTTTCCTTTTTTTAGAAAGAAATACACGTATATATGTGTATATATATGCAGCGGCATGTCATATCTTGCACATATATATTAGAGGATATATATATATATATATCCAATATTAATATGAGTTATTGTCACAACTCATATACTAGCAACAGAGAGAAGTTTCAAAGCCAATGAAATGACAGTAGTAAATATATTTATGATACATATCGCTGCAATATACATATATTCAAAAACATGGAAAAAGGTGCTGCACGGGAATGAGGGGTTTTTGCTTTAGTCTGGAGGGATGAAGAATCATGATTAAGCATGGGAACAACGTGAGTGGGCTTCGGGTTATGGAGGGTGAAGAGTGGACGTGGGAGGGGAGGAGCACGGTCATGGTTGTCTCTATGTTGTAAGGGCGGTAAGTAAGGGACAGTGTGATGAAGCGCTCACCTCATTCGAAGCGTCGGCCATCCTTAGGTCGTCCACGACCTATCCAACATTGCAAGCCACGACCCACGACCTAAATCTCCACCGCGACTTACAACCTACCCTCCACCGCGACTTACGACCTAGCCACCTCCGCGACCTAGCAATCCAAGCCCCAATTCCCTCCCGCGACCTTGTCACTCGCAAAGCCCTACATCGTCTCCAGCTAAGTCGCGAACGAGTCGCCCCTTTTCCTATGTCGCGAACGAGTTTCTTCTCATCTAGGTCGCGGCAAAATCCTTAAGTCGCTGTTGTTTTCTTTAGGTCGCATTCCTATGCCATGCTTCATTTTTAACTAGCGAAAGCTTTCATTGCCGTGCTCCATTTTAAGTCGCATGAAAGATGTTAGGTCGCGAATGACCTTATCTTAAGTCGCGTGACAAGTTAAGTCGCGTAATTTTTTTTTAGGTCGCAAACAAGACCGTTAACCATTTGTATTTTTTTTAAAGTCGTGTTATGTTGTAGCCATCTGTAATGGGATGTACTTTGTAAAATGTTGTGGTATTGTAAGCCTATAAATAGGCAAGTCGTGTCATTTGTAAGGGGGTTGTTGAAATTTGAATAAAATTTGGTTTGTGCTTTGTGCCTCCATTTTTAAATCGGTAGTCGAGTGTTAACTCCTATCTCCACTTTCGGCATTCAAGTGCGCTCGAATCAACGAACGTTGAAGCCAATTCGCGGAATCAAGTAAGCTTGATCAACGCTCCAAGAATTGTAGATCTTTCTTTACGGTATCGTGAGCGATCAACGTGTCGAAGATTGCTAAAATCCGGTATCTTCGTGATCAACGGATTTGGGCCTTACGGTATTCATAAATCCATCGATTCTTCGTCGATTCACCGATTATTTCCGCTAATCGTGTGAGATCCTGGACGGATTCGATTTATTTCATCGAATTCGCTTCCCACGCTACGTCAGTTTGGTATCAGAGCTAGATCGCAAGAATTTTGCATCATTTGGAGACTTGGGTTTCGAGAATTTGAAGTTTGGAGAACGGATTTGCAAATTGTGAGAAGTTTGGTGTTCATTGTGTTCATCGTGAAATTGCCACAAGTTGGGAGTTTCGATCCATCTCACTTTGGATCAAAGTTCGAAAAGTGTTTGAAATTTATTTTTGAGTTTGTTTGAAGTTCAATCATGCCTCCGAGACGAGCTCAACATGATCGAAATATCAATGCTTTATATGGAAGAGAAGAGGCCGATGAAATGGAACAACGAATCAACGAGAGTTTCACTGAGAAGTTGAATGAAGGGATTGGTCGATTAGAGAGAATGATGATTGAAATGAATCAAAGTAGAAGAAGAGTTTCACCTGAATCGAGCCATGGGAGAAGTAGAGTTTCACCACATTCAGATCGGGAGAGAAGAGAAGATCATGATCGTAGAAGTGTTGACAATCGTGATAGGAATAAAGACCGAAGAAGTGGTGGTGGTAGAGAGGTTGGTGGTCGTAATCGACATTGATATACTTCAGAGTTTGATGAGGAGTTTGATGGTGATAGGGGAAGTGTTCATTACCGAGATAGAGATCAAACACGACGTCAGTATCGAGATGTAGAGGATGATCGTCGATGGGAATCGGGAATGAAGATGGAGATTCCTGAATTTAAAGGTGGAATGGTTGCAGAAGAATTCTTGGATTGGTTGTCTAATGTTGAGGAGATCTTTGATTTCAAAGAGGTTCCGAAAAACCGTCGAGTGAAGTTGGTTGCTACTAGGTTGAGAGGGAGAGCTATGGCGTGGCGGCAGCAAACCAAACTTACACGAGAACAGATGGGGAAGTCGAAGGTTATTGATTGGGAGAAAATGAAGAAATTGATGAAAGCTACAAATTTACGTTACAATTATCAATCACTCATGTATCAGAGGTTGCAGAACTTGAGGCAAGGGACAAAGTTAGTCAATGATTATGCAGACGAATTTTACCAACTTATTGCAAGGAATGATATTATGGAGACGGAAGAACAACTGACTGCTAGATTTGTTGGAGGTTTGCGAATGCAGATCTAGGATATGGTTAATATGTTTGATCCGAGATCTGTGGCGGAAGCGCACCAGAAGGCGATAGCTTGGGAGAAGCAGGGAAGACGAGGAGGTGGTGTGTTTACAAGTTCCAATATTCCAAGCAAAGGTGTTAGTGGGAGTTCCAATGTTTCTAAAGCCGTCAGTAAACCAGTTGTGAATGAAGTGGCGAAAGCAAAGGTCAACAACAGTTTCAAATGTTATAATTGCCAGGAAGTGGGTCATAAGAGCAACGAATGTCCAAAGCCAAAGAAGAGAACGATGATTGCTGAAGTTGAAGGTGAGGATGTTGGTGAAGGTGATTCTAGTCCAGTGGAGGAAGATGAACAGGATATCACATCGGGAGATGAAGGGTGTAATCTATTGATGAGAAGGTCTTGTTTAACACCCAAACAAGAGGATGAGGCTAGTTGGTTGAGGAGCAACATTTTTCAATCTACATGCACTATACTGGGAAAAGTTTGTAAGTTTGTGATTGATGTAGGAAGTTGTGACAATATTATTTCTACTGAAGCTGTGAGGAAGCTGAAGTTGAAGACGGAGAAACACCCTAATCCTTACAAGTTAGCGTGGCTGAGAAAAGGAAGAGAGGTGAAGGTGGATAGGCGAGTTCGAGTTCCATTTTCTATTGGAAAGAAATATAAAGACGAGATCTGGTGTGATGTAGTTGAGATGGATGTTTTTCATTTGCTTTTGGGAAGGCCGTGGCAGTATGATCGAGCAGTGCAGCATGATGGTCGAACCAATAGCTACAGTTTTATGTTTGAAGGCGTTAAGATTATTTTAGTTCCAAAGAAGAGACAGCAAGGGGAGAGTAAATTTGAGGAGATTGAGGAGCTGAAAACTTTATTGACTTTGAAAGAATTTGTTGAAGAAGTAGAGGAGAGTCCTGAAGTGTTTTTGTTGATTGGACATGAAGTTACTGAATCAGTTGAAGTTCCAGAGGAAGTGAAGCCGTTATTGGAAGAATTCAGTGATGTGTTTCCGGAGGAGTTGCCAAAGGAGTTACCGCCGTTGAGGGATATTCAACATCAGATTGATCTTGTACCAGGATCGGTATTACCTCACAGGCCACATTACCGGATGAGTCCCAAGGAGCATGAGGAACTGAGAAGGCAAGTGGAGGAGTTGTTAGAACAAGGTCGTGTTCAGGAGAGTCTGAGTCCATGTGATGTGCCAGCCTTATTGGTACCGAAGAAGGATGGGACGTGGAGGATGTGTATGGACAGTCAGGCTCTTAATAAAATCACTGTGAGATACAGATTTCCTATGCCGAGGTTTGATGATTTGATAGATCAGTTGAGTGGGGCAGTGGTATTTTCAAAGATTGACTTGAAAAGTGGATACCATCAAATTCGTATTAGACCAGGTGATGAGTGGAAGACTGCTTTCACAAACCAGGGAAGGTTTGTACGAATGGTTGGTTATGCCATTTGGTTTATCAAACGCTCCTAGCACTTTTATGAGAGTGATGAACCAGATTTTCAGACCATTTGTTGGAAAGTTCGTGGTTGTTTACTTTGATGATATTTTGATTTATAGTGGGAGTACGGAAGAACACATCCAGCATTTGTGAGAAGTATTGTTGATTTTACGACAAGAGCAGTTTTATGCAGCAACAAAGAAGTGCGTGTTTATGAGGACAGTGTTTTATTTCTGGGGTATGTTCTGTCAAAGGAAGGTATTCAAGTGGATGAAAATAAAGTGGAAGCTGTCAGGAGTTGGCCACAGCCAAAGACAATTACTGAAGTGGGGAGTTTTCATGGATTGGTATCTTTCTATCGAAGATTCATTCCACACTTTAGCAGTGTGATGGCACCTGTAACCGATTGCATGAAAGGAAAGAAGTTTTTATGGTCAAAGGAAGCGGGGGTTGCTTTTAAGAAGATCAAGTTACTGTTGACGACAGCACCAATACTGGTACTGCCGAATTTTCAGTTGTTGTTTGAATTGCATACTGATGCTTCGAAAGTGGGAATTGGTGGAGTATTGAGCCAGAATGGAAGACCGGTTGCTTACTTCAGTGAAAAGTTGTCTGGAGCCAAGTTGAGATATAGCACTTATGACGTAGAGTTTTACGCGATTGTTCAAGCCGTGAAGCACTGGCGACATTACTTGTTTCAGAAGGAGTTTGTTCTTTACACTGATCATGAAGCATTGAAACATCTACAGGGGCAGGACAAGATTTCAGCGAGACATGCTTCATGGATAGCATATCTACAACAATTTACTTTCGTTGTAAAACACAAGTCAGGGGTGACAAATCGTGTAGCGGATGCTTTGAGAAGGAGGAATCATTTGTTGACAACGTTGAAGGTTGAAGTGACAGGATTCGAATTATTGCCAGATTTGTTTGAGGAGGATCCTTACTTTTCAAAGTTTGTTGGGAAAGTTAAGGATGGGAGTACTGATGAATTTGTGTTGGTTGATGGATTCTTGTTCAAGGGAAATCGATTATGCATACCAGGCTGCAGCTTGAAAATGAAGATTATCAAAGAGTTACATGAAGAAGGTCATGTAAGCAGAGATCGTACATTGCAGTTGATTTCTCAATCTTATTTTTGGCCGTCAATGAGAAAAGAGATAGAGAGATTTGTGGAGAGATGTCATATCTGTCAAGTTTCGAAGGGAACAGCTACGAATGCGGGATTATATATGTCGTTACCTGTGCCTACTAAACCATGGGTTGATATTAGTATGGATTTTGTGTCGGGTTTGCCTAGAACTCAAAGGGGGAATGATTCTATATTTGTTGTGGTGGACAGATTTTCGTAGATGGCACATTTTATAGCCTGTAAGAAGACAGCAGATGTAGTTCGAGTAGCTCAATTATTCTTTAAAGAGGTGTATCGATTGCATGGTTTACCAGAATCTATTGTTTCTGATCGAGATACTAGATTTTTAAGCCATTTTGGTTGAGTTTGTGGAAGATGGTCGGAACAAAGCTAAATTTTAGTAGCGCTTACCATCCGCAAACTGATGGACAAACGGAGGTGGTTAACCGATCGTTGGGAAATTTACTAAGATGTCTCGTGAAAGATAACTTGAAGAGCTGGGATATGAAGTTGTGTCATGCGGAGTTTGCACATAATCATGCAGTCAATCGTAGTACTGGATTCAGTCCATTTCAAGTTGTATATTCAGCCATTCCAAAGGGACCGTTGGATTTAACGACAATACCATATCAGAAGGGAATTGTTAAGCGGGCTAGTGATTTGGTGAATGAGTTACAGGACTGCCACAAAGTTGTACAGGAACGATTACTTGTATCAAATGAGAAATATAAACAACTGGCGGATAAGAAACGAAGAAGTGTTGTCTTCAAAGAAGGAGATTTTGTATATGCCGTTTTGACGAAAGATCGTTTTCCAGTTGGAACTTACAACAAGTTGAAAGCACGAAAAATTGGCCCAGTAGAAATCTTGAAGAAGATCAATGATAATGCGTATCGATTAAGATTGCCGAAAAATATTCATACTTCTGATGTTTTCAATATCAAACACTTAATTCCATATTGTGGGGAGGATTTTGTCGAAGATGATGAGAGTGTGAATTCGGGGACGAATTCCTTCCAACAAGGGGAGGATGATGAAGCGCTCACCTCATTCGAAGCGTCGGCCATCCTTAGGTCGTCCACGACCTATCCAACATCGCAAGCCACGACCCACGACCTAAATCTCCACCGCGACTTATGACCTACCCTCCATCGCGACTTACGACCTAGCCACCTCCGCGACCTAGCAATCCAAGCCCCAATTCCCTCCCGTGACCTTGTCACTCGCAAAGCCCTACATTGTCTCCAGCTAAGTCGCAAACGAGTCGCCTCTTTTCCTATGTCGCGAACGAGTTTCTTCTCATCTAGGTCGCGGCAAAATCCTTAAGTCGCTGTTGTTTTCTTTAGGTCGCATTCCTATGCCATGCTCCATTTTTAACTCACGAAAGCTTTCGTTGCCGTGCTCCATTTTAAGTCGCGTGAAAGATGTTAGGTCGCGAACGACCTTATCTTAAGTCGCGTGACAAGTTAAGTCGCGTACTTTTTTTTAGGTCACAAACAAGATCGTTAACCATTTGTATTTTTTTTAAAAAGTCGTGTTATGTTGTAGCTGTTTGTAATGGGATGTACTTTGTAAAATGTTGTGGTATTGTAAGCCTATAAATAGGCAAGTCGTGTCATTTGTAAGGGGGTTGTTGAAATTTGAATAAAATTTGGTTTGTGTTTTGTGCCTCCATTTTTAAATCGGTAGTCGAGTGTTAACTCCTATCTCCACTTTCGGCGTTCGAGTGCGCTCGAATCAACGAACGTTGAAGCCAATTCGTGGAATCAAGTACGCTTGATCAACGCTCCAAGAATTGTAGATCTTTCTTCACGGTATCGTGCGCGATCAACGTGTCGAAGATTGCTAAAATCCGGTATCTTCATGATCAACAGATTTGGGCCTTACGGTATTCATAAATCCATCGATTCTTCGTCGATTCACCGATTATTTCCTCTAATCGTGTGAGATCCTGGACGGATTCGATTTATATCGTCGAATTCGCTTCCCACGCTGCGTCACAGTGGTGACGTGGGTGGATGGATGCGCGTCTCAAGTCTACGGTTTTTGGCAAGGGTGAGGGATGCATGCTCGGTTCGGCTGGGTGGTTGCCATTTTCTGTAGATATTTTTTTTCGATTGTAAGGGGAGAGGACAGGGTACAGTAGGGGATAAGGAAGGACTCGGCAATGAGGGAACAAAGGAAAACGATAGAGGAGAAGAAAAAGAAGAAAAATAGAGGAGGAAAGAAGGAAAAAAAAAGGATAAAATAAAATAAACAAAAACATACCTTCTCGAGAATGACAGAGGAGCAAACGTGGAAAGGCTGATGAATGTACATACGAAAATTGATGTTATAGCAATGGTCATCTAAAAATTCAGCTGACTCATTAAATCAATATTTATTGCTTTATATCACGCAATTTTGAATTTTGAAAGGCAATAGAAAACAAAATGCCGTGGATATGGTACCGATACGACACCTATTTTTGTCGTTTACGTCGTGTACTTGGCCCCAAAATATAAAAATAAATATACTACAGAAGTGTCACAATCCGATTTTTCTACGCACAAAAATCAATATCAATATGTTCACTGTATTAGATGCCGAACAATCGAATGCCGAAAAACCAGACCATAAGGCAAAGAAGAAGGAGAGAAAAGAAGACATAGAAAACAATATCAGAATCTCACAATCGCAGCGGAAAAATATATAATAGATATCAATAGGTTTTTATACAAAGAAACTGTAATTGTATTATATATTACATCATCAGAGTACAACATCAAAAAAAATAAAACACTGGACAGTTATGATAACTTGTCCATACAGAAACTGATTATGCAGTATACCATATACAATGGAATATGCATCAAGTACGTGTGATATGTCTCGCCATCCAGCTCGTCTCCTGAGTTCCACAGCATCCTTTCCTGTATCTATAATATTCGGTCTGACCTGGAAATTATAGTGAAATAACACCCGAGTCAGTCTGGAAAACTAGAGTGGGAAAACACACTCAATTGAATTATTAAAGTTCCAAAATCCTTTGAAATCAAAGGTATCTCGTAAGACTACGCCACAAATAAACATGTTGGGTGTTTACCTTACGATAACCAAAACATTTTTATCAAATTCGTCTGATATTATAATAATGTTTATAGAAAGTAAAATAGAATCTAGCTGAAATGCTTGCATCTCACATTTCACCAATAGTTGGGCACAATCAAAACCGTACATGCGCTTATTGGATATTGGATTCCGTACAATGACAGGGCAACTGGGGTACCGCCCGTCACAGTGCCTGGTCTAGATCAGAGTACCGAGGATCCCCCCGATCCCCTGCAACACAAGACCGGAGCTACCCCTTACTGGATAGTCCGAATAAGATCACCCCGCGGTTGGGATCAGCAACCTCCCACACAGCCAAATAAAAAGGGACATCTAGACATGTATGACCTTACCCTAATTGGTTGCTAGCCACTTAGCCTTGCTGCACCTTCCCTGTTTTAGCCATTCTTGGTTGATGAGGCTCGAGGCTATGCGTTACCTTTTTAGCACACATTCACTTAGAATGCTTATTGTCCACCTGACGATGTTCTGATAGCGTTCGTCCATACAAGTCCGTTCCCGGTCTGAACGGAACCGAAGGCACTACTCCTACTACATCCATTTTGGAATCACCCTCAGGATTAGTAACGATTAGCCCTTGCACATCACTGCTCCATCTTCGACTCGAAGCTTTTGTCTTTCTCACGAAAACTTTCAAACCGGATCGAAGTGGTTTCCAGAAAATTAATCCTGATCCCGTTCTCTTCGAGATGATCAGCGCATTGGCCAATATTGATAGTCAGTTATTTAACTATCATATAACATCCATAAACAACCATCAGGCCTAAATAATTTCCCAAATTATTTATTTCAAAATATATTCGCAAGATATTTTGCTACACTTCAACCCTTTGAAAATAGTTTTCAAATTACTTTTTCTCTTACGGAATAAATTACACCCAATTGTTTTATCTCCACTGAAAATCAACAAGTCTTAATACTTTATATTTTTAAATAATTTAAAACATTTTATCCAAAAATATATACTTTAAAACATTTAAAATAAAAACTACTTAAAAGACTTTATTCAAAATAATAGTTATGAAATTTTATAATAACTTCTCATATAAAACTTAAGCCAAAACTAATTTTAAAACAAAAGTTATTCTACAAGGTATAAATATTAAACAATTATACTTTAAATCATAATAGTAGTTAAATGTTTTAAAATAAGTTACTTATATAATCAACTTAACAAATATCTACTTTTAAAAAAATTTAAAACCACTAAATAATAATTTCTTTCTAAAACATTCTTTTAAAACCACTTTAAAACCTAACTTATACTTGGAAATCTTTCTTTGAAAATATATTTGGCCTTTCAAGGAAATACACTTTCCATCCCAATACAACCGTCTAATCATTTATAAATCCTTCTCAATTTATTTCCAGTTTAATTTACGTCCAAAACACGTAAATTTCCCTTTCCACACCTTTAAAAAAAACCACTATTATTTTTAAACAAATCACCATTTCCTTATAAATTTCCATCATGAATTTATACTTTCAAATTATCCTCTGATAAATATTTCACTTTATTTATAAACCCTGTTTATAGATTTCACAATTTCATTCTCCTTCAATCACATTTTCAACACTTAGTTGGTTTTCAAATCGATTTCCAAAACCAACTCCATTTTAAAATAAATCCCTTTTCTTATCCAAATTTATTTCAAAACCCATTAATTCCATATTCACTTCTTATTAAAATTTAAAACCTTATTTAGATCTGAAATATTAATTTCATACTTTATTTCAAAATTATCCCTTTATTTCTCCCAAACAATTTTTAACCTTGAATTTAAAAATAAATCCTTTATTTCTTAAATCATACCACTTGATTTTAGAAATTTATTTATTCAAAAATCTCCTTTCCCATACTCAGAATTTATTTAATTGAATTTAAAAATCAACTTTTATCCCTTTTCAATTCATTCTTTAATTTATCCAATTTCTCTATAATTATTTTACTTAAAATTTTTCTCTTTTATCTCCCTTTAAAAATCCAATCTTTATATTTTTGATAACTCAATGTATCCAAATATATTCAATCAAACCAAAACATCCAATATTTCCAATTCCCAATATAATCAATAATCTATCACAGATAATCAATGAATCGTATCACAGATTATGAAATCAAATTCAATATTTTGAGGAATCCAGTTGGATCCCTCCGACCTGTTTTTCCCTGCATCCACAGATGTTAGCACCATATAAAAATACCAATCCCACTTCGAGGGAGATATCACGGTATAAAAGGGTCATCACTATTATGCGAGACGCATAGGGTCTCATCCCCTATATAATACGGGAATCAATCACTCCAATATATATATACACACACTATTATACAAAATATCAAATCCAGTCAATTCAATCATTCAACCAATAATTTAAATTTAACTATTTAAATTTAAATGGTAATCCAAATGAGTGAGATTAACTCACCTTTGTTTTTATTTGCAACCCAATCCGAACCGGCTTGTTTCACCACATTTAGACCTTGTACAGACATTAGATGATTTTATTAATATTGAACAAACTGAACATTTAATTACCACTTATAAATTTATTTTACCTAATGATTTAATTTAAACAAGTAATTGAATTTTATGCTGACTTCCCTTTAAAACCGTTTAGTAACTAAAATGGGTTATATAAGTAAATTAAATAATTCAATCACCAAATCCATTGTTTTTTTAGAAAAATATTTAAAATATGTATACGTATATTTATTTTCCCTTGAAACAATATATACTTATAAAAATAATTTATAGATCTAAAAAAAGAATCGAATTTTATATAACTTCCAAACCTTTTAAAATTCCTATTTTTTTTAAAACACTATCTGTATATATACGTTCCGTGTTAAAATATGTGGTGTTTATATAGATGTACTTATATTTATATTATACCTTTCAGTACATAACCAAATAGAAATTTCTTTACTGTGAACATTTTAAAACTCCTATTTTTTTCTTCTGGTTTACAAAGACATATGTTTATAATTTAAGTTTAAATTGAAAAAAAAAATGGAAGATACCTCGCTGCCTTATGAAATGGAACCCTAGCTCGCGACCCTCTCAGGATCGCCTTCCAGCTCCTTTGGTCGAAACCAGCCTCACTGACTACACTTCCCAACAATGCACCAAACTTCGAGCCAACAAAGTCGTTCCGCACATCCTCCAGATCGAACGCGCCGCCTGCTTCTCATCGTCAGATCATGGGCGACCACATGCTGCACACAACGTCGTCGCTTTTGCTCGATTCGAACGCGATTAAGTCATATTTCCCACCTCTATTCATTTTTTTGCTTGCGTGTTCGATTTCGAATCGAACGAGAACGAGCTTGATTTTTTTGATTTGAACTCATAGTGGAAGAGAAGGGGAATTCAAGGAAAAAAGCAGTTCGAACTAGGAGGAGTGGAAAAAAAATTCTCGCCGTCCATTTATTTTGATTTCCTGAAGCTTTCCAAATTTCTTTTTTTTTTCCGACTAAATAAACAGAAGGAGAAGGGAGCAAGAAAGTATACGTGTTGAAAAGGCAGGATATGTGTTTGAATCAACAAGCTACAGTGAACCGAAGTGGAAAGAAAAGAAGAAGAAAAAAGTTTGACGTGGAAAGAATTTGACAAGTCAACAAATAATATTATATTAAATTTAAATTTTTAAACGTCTCGAAATCGTAACTCAAAATCTCGATCTCCTATCGAGGCGTGCCGCAAGACATTCATATTGTTATACCCCTATTACAAACATGATGGAAAAGGTTTCGAGTCATAAGTCTATCGTAGGGAGAAGATAGTTTTTTGGACCTCATGATTATAATGAATTCGATATAGATTGCAGTAAGTTTAGCTACCGTACGATCACACGACAACCCCAAACACTACGAAATTTGAAATCCAATAATAATATAATATTATGGATCCAATGTAATTGGTTTGTCAAATTCCGAGACTGTGCCTCGGAAGGCTGTTTTTAAATGTCAATTTAAACGATATATTTTTAAAACTGAACAAAACACTTTCAAACTCAGATTTAAAACTTCTATTATCTTCAGTATCATCATTATAAATTTTATAAGCCTTTAAAATATTTTTAACCAGCTTAAAAACCAAGATTCACTATTTTAACCAATTTTCAATTATTAAATTCAATAATTTAATTGCCAAATAAACAGTGATATTTTAAATTCAAGTTAAACTAACTTTCAAATATTTAAAATCAATTAAATATTCCAATTTCAAATATCCAAAAATTCTGAGTCGTCACATTCCTCCCCCTTAAAAGAATTTCGTCCCCGAAATTACTAGTTAAGAAGAATGGTCCAAAACCCGTTTACCATTTCCCAAAACCAAACAGTTTTTTATAAAACCCCAAAACAATCTTTTTATCAAAGGCACTATCACTCTTACTAACTTCCTAAATTCATGTATAGGTTCCAAAAAATATCATTTGCTTAACCATTTCAAATTGTAATTTAAAACCAAATTTTAAATTATCAAAATTTCTCAAAATGTTTCTAACTCGCTAAATTTTTGAAAAATTTCGCCAGCGTTTCCTTTGCGTGGCTTGATCGGTACAACTAAAAAATTCCTCTACTGACCCCCCAATTTCAAAAGAAAATAAAATGCCAAGTGGCTAGATCAGAAAACCATTAAATTTCATATGCCAATTTAAATACATACCTTTTTGTCGAGCAAACAAATTTTTCATCTGAAATCAAAACACCAATTCATCATTTGCTTTTAATTACCGGTATCTTAGTAATAATATCCAATCATAGAATTCAAAATCATTTTAATCATTTCCGTTCTATATTTTCAATATCTATTTCATTCAAGCCCGTGGGATGTGCCTATACCATCCGTATGTAATATCAAATCCGACCGCTCACTCGATCACACAATTTCATTTTCGAACTAATATAGTCCACCCAACTCTCTAGTGCGGACTCAGATCTGGTTTCTTGATCAGAAATCGTCATTCTCCTAGTACATCCATATACTATGATAGAGAATTTCAGAACCAATCAAAAATCCATATCCAAGATTCGCCGTCGAAAATCGAGTGAAAAATCCCAACTCGGATCGATATGACTACCTCGAAACTCTGTGCTCGAATCTTGATCAAATCGCTACGCGAATAGAATAATATACGTATATCCTACGTATTTATCTCAATTAGTTATTAGCTATATCAATTTTCTTTTATTCACATTAAATTTTGGTTTCCATACATATATTCACAATTATCCCATTTCACAATTTCCAGTTTAATCTTCCTTCAATTATTAACTTAGTACATTTTCCAATACCAAATTTTACTTAAGAATTTCACCATCCATTTCTTCAGTACAATATAAATATTGTATATCTTCTTATATTTATTTTCACTTCACCACTTTGGTTTATATCTACTTATATTCAAATTGGATCTCCAATTCCATATGAATTCAATTTACCTTTCATTTTTAAATATTGCATTCTATTCATCTTATCTCCACCCATATTTAATTAGCCATTTCTTTAATTAGTTCCATTCTCAAATTTATTTATACCTCAAACACTTCTTATTTCCAAATCTTTATTATTCTTAGTCCACTTCGAACTAATTCTACAACTTCACTTTACTTTACCCAATTTAAATTAAATATCATCTCAATATTCAATTTCCATTCATTTGCTTACCATTTAAATTAACTAGTTTGCTTACTAATTTTAATTTCAATACTTTGTTTTATTTAGTTCAACTTGGCTAATTTCCAATTTCACGCAATTCAATTTAAATTCCAATATTCAGTTTCAATTCCATTTATTTACCAATTAAACTAGTTTGTTCATTCACCAATTTATTTCAACACTCTTATCTCACTTAGCCTACTTAGGCTTATTTTCCTCAAAGTTCATTTTTATTTAACTTAATCCAGTTAAATTTCATTTAGCTTAATCCAGTTAAATTTCATTTCCATTCAAGTTTTTAAACTTCTATAGGTTCTCCAACTTATTTGTATTCCATTTACTAATCTCTTTAGATTTACTTCATTTAATTGGCTTACTTTTGTAACTTATCTCATTTTCATACTCGCTTTGATTTAACTCTTCTTCAAGTTAAATTTTTATTTTAAACAATTTTTTAAATTTTTATAAGTTATCAAACCCATTTGAATTTCCATAAACATTTTTTATTAATCTCCCAGAGTTTAAACCATTACTTAAACATTTAAAATCAATTGAAAACATATATACCCAAACCAAATTATTCCTTGCATTCCAAAATCAAACCCAATTTTTGCATACGATTCCAATTTAAAACATTTTGTTAGCAATTCCTATCTTGCGAACTCGAAAATGAACATCGATGATGCTGCAGTCATCACCGAAGTTATTTTCCAGCGACCGAAGAGAGTTCAGTGCTTTTACTCTTTCAAAAACATTTCAAATATTTTTTAAATTCCAAATCTCACCAGATTTCATATCCAATTCAAAAATATTTCCGAAATAATATCACTATTATTCCTCTAAAGTCTTTGAAAATTATTTTCACACTCAAAGGAAATTAATTTTCCAAATTCCAAATCTCCAAATGACAATATTTTTCAATCAAATTTTGCAAAAATGAAGTTTAACATGTATGCTACCAAATGCAAGAAATCCGGAAGTATTTCGTTGTCGAAATCAAAAGTTATAAGCTCTCAAGATGCAACAGATAGCAGATTTCAGACAGACAAACTACACAAATTTATCAACAAAAGCTAAATTTTTTTCTACAATTTCTTGCAATTTTGAGCTTGGCTTAGCTAGGATTTGTGAGTATTACAACTCACCTTACTATTGCAATGGAAAGACTCGAATTTTGGTTGCAAAATTGAAGCTTTGTGCAAAATTTGGCTTCAAAACCTATAAATGAGCAAAGGAGAAGCATGCAAAGAAGAAAACAATAATTGACAAAGAACCCAACTTCTCAAATTGATTTTTGATGAAAAGATTTAGTTTGGGATTAGATATTTACTGGATATGTCGATCCACTTGAGAAGAAAAAAAATAGATAGCACTTACCGACGTATTCAGTAGATAGTTAAGACAAGGCTATAGATGGTCGCTCCTATCCAGCTCTGTTCTCCCCATTAGCAGATGGTATTACCTCGTAGTACTCTTAGTTAATATGGGTCTCGGAGTCGGGAGCCACAACTTGCTTTTCAAATATTCCTCTGGAATTTCATTTCATCTCCAATTATAAACCACATTTATAATTCACATTTACAAACTCTATTTTGTTATATAAGTTAATTTCTTAACTTTGGTTATAATTTCAATTCTTGTTCAATTTTCACTTAACTAAGATAATAATTTAATATTATCACTTTCTAGCAACCAAGCAAACATATATAACTATAATAATTTCTGAAAATTATTTCTTTTTTATATATAAAAATAACTTGGGCAAAATTATTCCATTTACCCTGTTTCAAAACAATACTGTATCGGTTTGCCTAGTTTACGAGTTTAGAAATCCCTATAGATAAAGTTGTCCAGACTGTACCAAACAGGATTTACAAACACACAACCGATAAGTCAACATAATATAAAACAATTTATATTCACTAAAAAATACGCGCTCATATCTATTAATACACTCAAACTCAATCTAGAGTACCATTGAATCTATTCTAATGAGTAATCCCTACCATAGCCAAGGTTCTCGCTTAACCTGCAGCTCTGATACCAAATGCCACGACCCACTTTTTCGATGCCCAAAAATATACATCAATATGTCCAATATAACAAATGCCAAACAATCGAATGTCGGAAAAACAGACCGTAAGGGAAAGTAGAAAGAGGCAGAAGAAGAAATAGAAAACAATATCAGAATCTCACAATCGCAGCGGAACAATATATAATAGATATCAACAGGTTATATATTACATCATCAGAGAACAACATCAAAAAAAACACAAGACATGACAGTTATGATAACTTGTCCACACAGAAATTGATTATGCAGCAAACTATATACAGCGGAATATGCATTAAGTACATGTGATACGTCTTGCCAACAAGCTCGTCTCTTGAGCTCCACGGCATCCTTTCCTGTATCTATAATACTTGGTCTGACCCAAGCATTATAGTGAAATAACACCAGAGTCAGTCTGGAAAACCAGAGTGAGAAAACACACTCAATTGAATTATTAAAGTTCCAAAATCCATTGAAATCAAAGGTATCTCGTAAGACCATGCCATAAATAAACATGTCGAGTTTTTACCTTACGATAACCTAAATATTTTTATCAAATTCTTCTGATATTATAATAATGTCTATAGAAAGTAAAATAGAATCTAGCTGAAATGCTTGCATCTCATGTTTCAGCAATATTTGGGCATAATAAAAACCGTACAGGCACTTATTGGAGATTGGATTCCATACAATGGCAGGGCTACTGGGGTACCGCCCGTCACAGTACCTGGTCTAGATCGGAGTAGTGAGGTTTCCCCCTGATCCCCTGCAACACAAGATCAGAGGTACCCCCTACTGGATAGTCCGAATAAGATCACCCCACGGTTGGGATCAACAACTACCTGCACAGCCGAATAAAAATGGACATCTAGACAGAGATGACCTTGCCCTAATTGGTTGCTAGCCACTTAGCCTTGCTACACCTCCCCAATTTTAGCCATTCCCGATTGATGAGGCTCGAGGCTATGCGTTACCTTTTTAGCACACATTCACTTAGAATGCTCATCGTGCACCTGAAGATGTTCTTATAGCATTCGTCCATACATGTCCGTCCTTGGTCCGAACGGAACCGAAGGCACTACTCCTACTACATCCATTTTGGAATCACCCTCAAGATTAGTAGTGATTAGCCCTTGCACTTCACTGCTCCATCTTCGACTCCAAGCTCTTGTCTTCTTCTTGAAAACGTTCAAAGCGGATCGAAGTGGTTTTCGAGAAATTAATCCTGATCCCGATCTTTTCGAAACGATCAGCGCAATGGCAATATTGATAGTCGGTTATTTAACTATCATATAACATCCACAAACAACCATTAGGCCTTAATAATTTCCCAATTTATTTATTTCAAAATATCTTCACCAGATATTTTGCTACTCTTCAACCCTTTGAAAATGGTTTTCAAATTACTTTTTCTCTCGTGGAATAAATTCCACCCAATTGTTTTTTCTCCACTAAAAATAACCAAGTCTTAATACTTTAGATTTTAAATAATTTAAATCACTTTATCTAAAAATATATACGTTAAAACATTTAAAGTAAAAACTACTTAAAAGATTTTATTCAAAATAACAGTTATGAAATTTTATAATAACTTCTCATGTAAAACTTAAGCCAAAACTAATTTTAAAATAAAAGTTATCCTATAAGGTATAAATATTAAATAATTATCCTTAAAATCGTAATACTAGTTAAAACTTTTAAAATAAGTTATTTATATAATTAACTTAATAAATATTTACTTTTAAAATATTTTAAAACCACTAAATAATAATTTCTTTCTAAAACATTCTTTTAAAACCACTTTAAAACCTTAATTATACTTGGAAATCTTTCTTTGAAAATATACTTGGCCTTCCAGGGAAATACACTTTCGATTCCAATACAGCTGTCTAATCATTTATAAATCCTTCTTGATTTATTTCCAGTTTAATTTACGTCCAAAATCCGTAAATTTGCCTTTCCACGCCATTAAAAATAAACCACTAATTATTTTTAAACAAATCACCCTTTGCTTGTAAATTCCCATCCTGAATTTATACTTCCAAATTATCCTCTGATATATATTTTACTTTATTTATAAACCCTGTTTATGAATTTCATAATCTCATTCTCCTTTAATCAAAGTTTCAACACTTAGTCGGTTTTCAAATCGATTTCCAAAACCAACTCCATTTTAAAATAAATCCCTTTACTTATCCAAATTTATTTCAATACCCATTAATTCCATATTCACTCTTTATTAAAATTTAAAATCTTATTTAAATCTGAAATATTAATTTCATACTTTATTTCAAAAATTTCCCTTTATTTCTCCCAAACCATTTTAAATCTTGAATTTAAAAATAAATCCTTTATTTCATAAATAATAACACTTAAGTTTAAAAATTCATTTATTCAAAAATCTCCTTTCCCATACTCGAAATTTATTTAATTGAATTTAAAAATCAACTTTTATCCTTTTCCAATTCATTCTTTAATTTATCCAATTTCTCTATAATTATTTTACTTAGAAATTTTCTCTTTTATTTCCCTTCAAAAATCCAATCTTTATATTTTTGATAGCTCAATATACCCAAATATACTCAATCAAACCATAACATCCAATATTTCCAATTCCCAATATAATCAATAATCTATTATAGATAATCAATCAATCATATCACAGATTATGAAAGCAAATTCAATATATTGAGGAATCTAGTTGGATCCCTCTAACCTGTTTTTCCCTGCATCCACAGATGTTAGCACCATATAAAAATACCAATCCCACTTCGAGTGGGATATCGCGGTATAAAAGGGTCATCCGCTATTATGCGGGGCGCATATGGTCTCGTCCGCTATATAATGTGGGAATTAATCACTCCAATACACACACACTATTATATATAATATCACATCTAGTCAATTCAATCATTCAACCAATAATTTAAATTTAACTATTTAAATTTAAATGGTAATCCAAATGAGTGAGATTAACTCACCTTTGTTTTTGTTTGCAACCCAATCCGAACCAGTTTGTTTTACCATGATTTAGACCTTGTACAGACATTAGATGATTTTATTAATATTCGAACAAACTGAATAATTAAATACCACTTAATAAATTTATTTTATCTAATGATTTAATTTAAAAAATAATTGAATTTAAAGCTAACTTCCCTTTAAAACCTTTTAGTAACTAAAATGGGTTATATAAGTAAATTAAACAATTCAATCACCAAATCCATTATTTTTTAAAAATAATATTTAAAATATGTATACGTATATTTATTTTCCCTTGAAACTTATATACTTATAAAAATAATTTATTGATCTCAAAAAAGAATCCAGTTTTATATAACTTCCAAACCTTTTAAAATTCCTAGTATTTTTTTAAAAACTTTATCTGTATATATACTTTCTGTGTTAAAATATGTGTGTGTTTATATAGATGTACTTATATTTATATTATATCTTTCAGTACGAAACCAAACGAAAATTTCTTTACTGTGTACATTTTCAAACTCCTGTTATTTTTTTTCTGGTTTACATATACATATGTTCATAATTTAAGTTTAAATTGAAAAAAAATTGAGGATACCTCACTGCCTTATGAAATGGAACCCTAGCCTCGCAACCTTCTCACGATCGCCTTCTTCCTCCTCTGGTCGAAACCAGCCTCGCCGACTACACTGCCCAACAATGCACTGAACTTCGAGCCAACAAAGTCATGCCGCACCTCCTCCAGGTCAAATGCACCGCCTGCTCCTCGTCGTCAGATCGTAGGCGACCACCTACTGCGCCCAATGTCGCCGCTACTGCTCGATTCGAACGTGATTAAGCCACGTTTCCCACCGATATTCATTTTTTTGCTTGTGCGTTCGATTTCGAATCGAATAAGAACGAGCATGATTTTTTTATTTGAACTCATAGCGGAAGAAAAGGGGAATTCGGGGAAAAAAAGCAGTTCGAACTAGGAGTGGAAAAAAATTCTCGTCGGCCATTTATTTTGATTTCCTAAAGCTTTCCAAATTTCTTTTTTTTCCGGCTAAATAAAAAGAAGGAGAAAGGGGACAAGAAAGTGGACGTGTTGAAAAGGCAGGATACGTGTTTGAATCAACAAGCTACAGTGAACTGAAGTGGAAAGGAAAGAAGAAGAAAAAAATTGATGTGGAAAGAATTTGACCAGTTAACAAATAATATTATATTAAATTTAAAATTTTAAACGTCTCGAAATCGTAAAAAATCTCGATCTCCTATCGAGGCGTGCCGCTAGACGTCCATAATGTTATACCCCTATTACGAACACGATGGAAAAGGTTTCGAGTCCTAATTCGATCGTATGGAGAAGATAGCTTTTTGGACCTCATAATTATATTGAATTCAATATAGATTTCAGCACGTTTACCTACCATACGATCACACGACAACGCAAACACTACGAAAATTGAAATCTGATAATAATATAATATTATGGATCCAATGGAACTGGTTTCGTCAAATTCCGTGACTTTGCCTCGGAAGGCTATTTTTAAATGTCAATTTAAACGATATATTTTTAAAGCTGAACAAAACACTTTCAAACTCAAATTTAAAACTTCTATTATCTCTAGTATTATCATTATAAATTTTATGAGCCTTTAAATATTTTTAACCATCTTAAAAACCAAGTTCACTATTTTAACCAATTTTCAATTATTAAATTCAACAATTTAATTGCCAAATAAATAGTGATATTTGAAATTCAAGTTAAACTAACTTCCAAAAATTAAAATCAATTAAATATTAAAATCAATTAAATATTACAATTTCAAATATCCAAAAATTCCAGGTCGTTATAGGAAGTCAGCGCGACGAGGCAAATAAAACGGTACATAGATATCAGCGATACGATCGAATTATAAAAACTCGAATTTCCGCTACCATAGATGCTGCTAAAACGCAGAAGATAAGACAAACGAAGCTATAGAAATCGAAATTTTGTGAAACGAATCACGGTGTCCTTCTCAGAAGATGATTTACATTTTTATTGTATAAAAATATTTAGTTTTCGAAAATATTTAAATTTCATTAATTAAATTGATTAAATCTATATATTAAATTTCATAAATAAATTAACTATAATATTTTACAATAAAAACTCACCAATTACCATGATTAAATAGACGCATTCCAAATATAAAAATTTTATTTCAAAATTTTGTTATTTATATTTCAAGAAATTTTAGTTATTTACGTTATAAAGTCGTTGAAAACTCTCGGGTCGTTACAGATTAACTCCTTAGGGTGTGGTTTTAGGCCCAAACCAGTTGCCTTGGGATTTAAGCCTTAAAAGAGCAATGTGAATATAGGTCATAGGATTCGTAACTTAGCTTAGCATAGTTTAACATACGAGCCGACCTTGATGTGGTATTTGATCTTGATATGCCATGAGGTCAGCTACTATTTCACCCTTTGTGGTGGGGGGGGGGGGCTTCCTTTAGATTTCGCTAGGCTTAGTTATGGGGCCATTATAGTTAAAAAATTCTCTTGTGTTTCATGTGCCTATGTCCGTATCGGCAACCACATGCTCTTCAAGCCTGAAATCTTTAGAGATAGCTGAAGGGGAGGTGAACCTCATGGAATGCCTGGCCAGACATGGTTGCAACATTAGAATGGTCACATATCCTATGCTTCCCAACTGACCAAATCTCTCACCATCGAGTTTCTTACTTAGTCCTTAGGCTACTTCAAGGTCGAGGCGTCTTTGCCCCCTTCATCATCTCTTTCCTTAACGCCTATTACATTACTTCCGGTCAGCTTACACCCAACATCTACCAATTCTTGTGCGCGGTTTACTGCTTATATTGCTTGTGCGGACCTTCAGCTGCCTGAGCTGACCGCCCACCTAATCAGCATGATCTACTGCCTATAGAAGGGGTCCAGTTACCCAATCACCACTTCTAATCACTTGTAGGATAACCCAAAGTCTTTTCTCTTTAGCGGTGCTCTTATCAAAGCTTCCCCAGGTTGAATGGGGAAGTACATCTTTGTTTCTCGTGGGATCAAATCCGATTTAAGGAACATCGAGTTTTGAATAAGCCATTTTTGCCATTCTTTTTCATTCATCTTTCTTTCCTTCCATTGCTTATCCTTTGTATGATAGACACCTCACTTGATTCAACCAACATTAACTTTAGGATGCTTTGTAACGACCCATATATTCAAAACTTTGGTAAATTATACTTATTTTTATATTTATGCAAATAAAAGTGGATAATACAAATAATATTGTTTTGAGTGATAATAAGTAATTGTAATTTTATTTTGATACAAAAATATTTTCCTCAAAATCTAAATCGATAAAATGGATGAAAACTGTTTTATCAATAACCAGCTCTATAATCATAAAACGTCACGCACGGAGCTTGATATACACTTATTTTTATAATTAAACAAGAATATGAAATAAAATCAATTGATTTGTTTTTGAAAATAAAACGTGTTTTTAACGTTGTTAATAATGCCCATAAATTTGATAATTATTAAATTAAATTAAGATTTAATGATTTAATAATTATTTTAATTATTCAAATAATTATTTTAAAATGATGATAATTCATTTTTAATAGTTATAAAGTGATAATAAATCATTTATAATAGTTTTATAAAGAGATATACTTGATTTGAAAACATAAGAAAAATCAATATTGCTTTATCAGTATAATAGTGATTTTTATTAATAATTGTTAATATAAATTTACAGAGTTTTATAAATGAAATGTGATCATTTCAATTCATCCAAAAGGATAAGAGAATGTTTTTTTTTTACAAATATATGTACGTTAAAGTATAAGTGAAAATATGACTAGGAATCGATTCTCCGATTGGCAACGGTTTATCGAACAAAAGTTGTTCCAAATCAATGCAATGTTGTTTATATGTCATGTACACATACGTAACATACAAGTGCATCCACTAACATGCACACAAAAATATGTATACATACATATATACTTGTACACTTAAAAATACATACATAATACAAAATCTATAAGCAAGCTTCCTCCTTAAGCTTGCATAAGTCAATATATGCATATATGAAGTGAATGAAGTGATGGAGCATAGGGAGGGGGAGCAATTAGCGTGTGGGATGGTGGTAGGAAAGTGGAGATGTGATAGATAATGAAATAAAGGTATTTATTTGAAGTTGCTTAGCCCTTAAGGCTCCCAAAGCTATAAATACATGCATACCTTCATTCACATTTTCACATAACTTTCCATCTTCTTTTTCCTTCTTCTTAAGATGCCTAAGAGCCTCTTTAATGGATTCCATGCCTTAGAAATATATTTGCAAAGCTATGACAAAATATTGGCTAGAATATATACATTAGTTTGCAATGTCAATCCATTTTAAAAACAAGTCAAAACACCTCCTTTTCACCACTCAAACTCACGGCCACCCCTTCCCAAAGCAAGGTCGAGCCTCATCTCCTCCCCTAGCTAGACCGTGAGCACTCCCAAGTCTATGCCTAGCCAATTTAAGGATTCGATGCTCGATTCTGTAGAGTTTAATTCGATCGTAGTGGAGCTATAGCCGATTTTATATTGGCTCGACGGGAAAATAATGGTGAGAACTCCTAAACTACTATATTATATTTTTGGATGATGATATGATGTTTTCAAATGGATGTTTCATATGCTTTGATCATCAAGTTTGATAGTTTTCATATGAATGTTAAATATATATGCAAGTCACGAAAATACACGTCGATAAACACAAAGGAAGTCACTATCCTTGAGTAAATGAAATGGTGTGTGTGGAAGTGTTAAGGTTATTAAAAATGGTTTAAAATGTATTTAAAATGTTTTATAAACTTTTAAAAGTGTTTTGGTGAAGTTTGAAAAGAAATAGAAAATTTAGTTAAAAATAAGCGCGTCGTGTAACGGTAGTTCGCGATTTCGCACTATAAAAGTCAAACAAGTGTAAAAGTTGGAATATAGCTTGAAATTCTTTGAAATACAAAACTATTATATCTATAGTTTTCCAAATAAGAAAGAAAATTAAGATTCCGTTAAGTAGATTTTGAAATATGAGTAAAACAAGCTTTTTGAACAATCACCATTTTGCAGTTCGAAATCCAAAACTGGATTTCTTTGGAAATGGCGATTTAAAAATGTTTAAAAATGTGAAATAAATCTTATAAATATTTTAAATTTTTTTAAAAGAGATTTGAGTAACAAAAATTAATTTCAAATGATAAAAGGTCATTTTGATCAATACAACTTAAAAAGCACTTTCCACGGCACTTTTTTTTATAAACTATTGAATTATAGCTTTAAACTTAACAATTCTTCTCTAAACCTTGTATAAATGTTTTTAAATGATTAATAAAGTTTTGAAAGGTAATTTGAAGGATTTATGGAAGGATTAAATATTTTAATGATTTACAGACGATCAAATAACTTGACCGTCTTATGGGTGTCAAAGAGATAGTGTCTAAGCTTGAGTTTGGAAAACCAGTTTTCTACTCTCCCTAGCTATCTGGACTGGACCGACAGAGGGGATAGTAAATTTGATTTACTCGGATCAAAAATTTCCAAAGAATAAAAAATAATGCATTCCATGATTTAACCAATTTGGATTTTATAGAGACAATCTTGTTGTACTCGGTGTTAAAGCCTGAAGAGGGAACTCATACTATTCGTGGAACTTGAAAGGCAATTTCGCCGTTATTCCACCCATAGTAGTTTTTGAATATAGGGATTGATATTAAGTAGAGCTAGATGATTTCCATAGATTCTGCTCGCTTAGTATTTACTGGTTTCGGGATTTGCATCCTAGATAACATGGTTTTAAGTCAATCAAAGTTATGAGTTTGAATTAAGGAAATTTGTTAACATTTAAATGAAGTGATTTTGGAAATATTTCCCTAAGTGTAAAATGATACGATTTCGAACTATTCCAAGTTTAAAAAGATTTTAAATAATCAAGGAATTAATAAGAGAAGTTTAATGATCCCATATACACTAGAAAGAATGTTTTAGAAATATATCTCCAAAGGGATTTTGATAAAAATAACTTAAACAATTAAAGAATGATTCCGTATTGACAAAAACACTTTTTTATCGATGATTGGATCGAAGGAACCGGGGTCGTATATGGGCTAATCCCTGTTCGAAAACCATTTCGAAATAATTTACGTTCGAAAGTAAAACAAGCCGAAGAAAAAAGTATTGAAGATGGAGATATTCATGATGTAGGGCTGCTTGTCACAAGTCCCTCGAGGTAAAATGTACCATATCATATATTTATGGTGACAAGTAGTGCTCCGTTATCAAAATCTTTGATGCAAGGACTTCTCGCTACTAATCATAGGGTTAATTCCCAACCGGATGTGGTAGGAGAGTGCCTTCGGTTCGTTCAATCTCAGAGCGAACTTGTATGGATGGATGTCTGACATTGCATTCTTAGGAATTCATCGTTGACTTTTATAAATATACATCTGTTTGGTGGCGTAGGAGGCAATTTCTCTTAGCTTAACACCATTCTCTGAGACCTATGAGCTCGGAGGTTGTATGTTTGTGGAAATTAATAGGGATCAAAGCAATGGCAGTGTGGCATTTAAAAAAAGACGATGTGCTATGAGAAAGTTAATCGTTACCTTAAGCCTCACACCCGAAAATGATCAAAATAGGGTAGATGCAGAAGGCTATGTGGTTCGCAACCATTAAGATATATCATCCCCTTCTAGATTAATTTCTACCTGCTATGACGTTCGGGTTTAAATTAATATGGTGTATGCTAAGAGAGCTCTCGGATAGGTCGATAACGATGGGGGCGATGACATGTTCGGTATTATCTAGTGAGAAAGGCAGGCCGGTCTTGTATTGGTAGAGGTGCAAATGTTCTGTTCACCTTCGTACATTCCTCTAAAGATGTACAGCTGGAAGGTAGTCTCTTTACGTAGTCATTTTTATGGAATCCATTCTCCAATAAGTGCGTGACATTTTGTTTATAGAACCCGCATTTGTGGCCAGTATTGCTGAAATTTAATCAATACAACAATTTCGGTTAAGATTGATAAGTTTACTTGCAAATATTTTCAAAAACATTTAAAAATAATATTCCTTTATTTTATGTAAGAATGTTTTTGCTATCAAAACCATTCCATGTTTATGTGGCGTGGTCCTATGTGATACCTTTTTTTTTCAAAACGCATATTTTGAGTTCTCACACCACTCCCATGACTGACTTGGAGTTTATTCTCCTTTTCCTTAAACTCTGGGTGCTCTAATTCTTCGGGTAGCCTAGTAGTCGGGTTTAATTTGGAAGAAATCTAGATGGAGCTCGAAGCATGGAGTCAAAAGATTTTACTAAAGATTTTTGTCGACTTCCACCCCATTCTTGTGCTATAATATTCCACATTTGTAAGGATAGGATTTATGACTGTCCATGTTTTAACTCCGATAAATGTATTAAATATCAGTTGTAAAGATTATTTATCGAAATAGTATATGTGAGATTCTCTTATATCTTTATTCTCTTTCTTACTGCTGAGAATTCACTTCTCTGGCACTTGGATTTGCAGCACATGAATACCGAGGAAGTATTAGTGTCAATTTCTAGGAGCTAAAGAAATGGGTCCTCACATGCTTAGTGAATTTTTGGACCGAATAAGGGAGCCCTCGATGACGTTAGACACTTGAAGACCATAGTGAACAATGAGAAGCTTTACCGAGTCAGGCTTTTAAGGGAGTGCCAAATTATGGTGTTAGAGAGGGGGGCCCTAACAAAAAAGCCGACCAAGAAGAAGCATGATTATATAAAGATCAAGTCCTTGACACCGATGTTGGGTTGATAACCGATGAGAAACAGGGATTTGCCAACATATGAATAGAAGGCCCAAAGAATAGTGAAAATATGATTATGTAACGCTAAGTGATGTTGTGCTGGAGCCACAATAAGAAACCTTTGACCTACTAAAGCTGGTTGACATCTCGATCTATTGGTGTAGGGTGTCGGTCGTCTCGTATGATATCGAAAGTGTTCTGAGGCAGGAAATACAGGGGTAGGCCATAAGAACTGGGAAAGTTGTGGAAAGAGGGTCCCTACTCTGAGCCCCATCTTACTTATGACCCTTTGAATCCTGACTATGGTATTGTGCCCGTAGGCATGGCCCATTTTGCGATCGATCAATCCATCATCGATAGCTTGGTCTCGTAATGCGCGCCCCCTATTAGAAGTCAAGGTCGAGCGATTCCAAATGGTATTTAGTTTACTTATGTTTTCCCTTTTTATGTGCTTGAACTAACTATTGCTATTTGTCTTGTTTCAATGTCTAATGAGATTGTTGGCGTCTTTGACCCAACATCCATGATTGTTCTAGCTCTCAAGCCTAAGATAGTCGGCAAAAGCAGGGAGATCGCTAGGCTTCCCGGGGTCCTAGTCGTTGCCCGACCCCTCTAGTAGAAAAAGGAAACAGCCCAAATGAAGTGAGTCCGGGTTCCTAGAGTTTATTTTTTCTTATGCCAAATAGACTGGACATTTATAATGAAAAAGTGCTAACTGATAGAGTTAGGGGTATTCCCAAGGGCAATTATATAATTTGTTACATAAATTTAATTTGATAACCAATCTTGTTCAAAATTAAAAGGTGTTTCTTTTTAGTTATATACTTTTTATAAAATGCTATAAACAATTAACTATTTAATTTAAATATATATGTCATAAAATCCATAAATGATGTGTTTGTGATAGTAGTTACAAATAGTTATAATCATGAGTATTGTATCATGATAAACACATCATTTTAAATATTCCTAGTCAAGATTTATCGAGATTGGACATCGATGCATCCGTTGAGAACAGTACATATCAATCTTTAAATGTTGGGTAGTGTATTACTCATGTCTTCCAGGGACATCAAGAGTTGCGTATTGATAGCTATTGGATAATTATGAAACCACTCACTCAATAGTCTTCTGTTGGTTGATATAACTAAGGTCAAATTGAAAATACTGAAGCGACTTATTTAACAGTTCTATTGACTTGAGAATATTATTGATCTTCAATATGAAAGTACCGCTTTGATTATAGTTAAATCATGACATGATGTCCATTGAACGACTATAGTTGGGTCAAGTAGAAGTATTGGAAGTGAAATACTATTCAAGAGAGGATTCGTCTTCTCAGTTATATGGGGTTAGTATCACCGCCAACTGAAGTTAATTCAAAATCAAAATTTCCGGCTAGAGTAGTTCAGTTGATAATAATTGTTATTATTGAACAAAAGACTTTGTTGTTGGACTATAAATTTGAATATGGACGATAATGAAATTTTGACCAGTACCATATTTCATAAGTTTGAAGTGATACAATTTTGATGAAGAGAATTGGTGTAAATAATCATCACTATCAGGTATCGCTTATAATAAGTAGAATTAGATTTTACTAATGGATGTGTAAGTGACAAATTCATCCAAAATGTCACACCACTAGTTAAGGTTATGTGTGAACATTAATATTCAAACTGTTTAATACTAATCGCTAATTGAATTTACATCTTTGATTGCATAACCGTAATAATGAATTCTCCAAAAAACCACATGATTTAACTAATTTATAAAATGTTTCAATTAATTAATATTTGAAAATTATTAATTATTATTTAATTTACTTGATGCTGGGGAATTATTTGAATGCATTCATAAAAATTATGTTTGCATGCATCAATATACGATATCAATGTTTTGAAAGGTTTTAAATAAAAGATAATTACTTAATGGGTTTTGTAAATATTTTGCGATAAGATAGTAAAAACAATGGTTGAGCATACATGGAGGTGGGTTTAGATTTGACTGAGAATTGATGAGAAATAAAGAGCAAAGCTTTTAAAGACGAAATTAGAAAGGTTTCAATGATTCCAGTAGAACCAAAATTCTTTTCCTTCTTTCATTAATTCATTCTCTTTTACGGATTATTTTTATTTTTCTCCTCCTTCATGCCATGGCAGAAAATTGAGGTCACATCCAAATTAAAAACAAACCCCCAATCAATGAAAATAACATTAAATATTATAAAACACAAGCAGTTCATCCTTCTTTTGCAAGAATTAGATCTGGATATTGAATAACTAAGGAGATTTCTTCATTCAAGGTGCATTCTCTTGACGATATCTCAAGGTAATAATAATAATTTCATTTATTTATCATTCACTTTATTCATATGATTTGGATCCATCACATATTCCATCTCATCTGAATATTTGTTTACTTAGTTACATAGATTAGATCCTCTTTTACCGCTTCTTAATTAATTATATATGTTCATAATGTTATTTTAATTTGGATCTGTTTTAAGATATACTTCAATTGCTTACCTATTCATCTTTTCATTGTTAGATCTACATCATACGATTTCACATTTAATTAATAGTTTATATTGTATGTGAAGTTTAGATCTAAAACCTTTGCAACATGTATATATATATGCTTAATTTGTCCTATCTATTTTTGTATTGTTTTATATTTTCTGTTTAGAAAAAACTATTGATTGAAATCTATGTTTTAGTTAATAATAAAATTCTATCACCGATTCAAATAGAAAACATATGCAGTTTATTAATGTTTGTATATATATGTTTTGTGTTTGTTATTTTGAATACAACCTTTTTGTTATTGCATAATTCTTTTTGAAAGTTCAAAAAAAGCTTTATAAACATAACTAGACTTTTGTGCACAATATCACAAACCCTTGGATTTCCTTTTAAATAAAAGTTAGACTTCAATTTATTACTTTATTTTAAAGTATATACTAAATTATAAATTTTATCATACAAATGTTGTTTTAAGGTTAAAACATTATTCATAATGATTTGTATATATATGTGTGTGTTAATTAACTTAGGATTTATAAAATGGACTTTTATGTAAAATAATAATTTAATCTTAAACCCTTTCTAACCTTAAAACTAGATCCAAAATTGTTTTTTTAACTTCAAACTTATAGCATAGTAAAGCTTAGTTTTAACACACACAGAGATCCATATATGTGTGTGTGCGTGTGTGTATGTATCTTTATGTATGTATGTATGTATGAATGTATGTGTTTGAATAATACCATGTTCAACAAAAGTATATATAATGGAAACATCATCTACGCACACTTCTCATTTGTTGCGCTTATACAATATACATTAGAATATATCTGGTTATACTCACATTTCATGTCATGTTTAAATTGATCATAAATGACATTTAATGTAACACCCCATAAAAATTTACAAAAAATTAATTAACTAATAATAAAGCTAAAAATGAGGATTTTACATACATTAGAATTTTACCATGAAAGTTACATCATTGTGTTTGTGGAAATTTCCCAATCAACTTTCATATATAAAGTTTTTCGATCGGGGCTCAAACAGAGAAGTTATTGACGTTTGAAGTTTCTGAATTTAAATAATTCAAACAAATTTAAATTTAATAACATTAAAATTTGAAATTAAAAAAGGCAATAAAAGATTTTAATGTTAAAGGAAAGCTTAGTATTTATTAGTGTTAAAATGAGAAAGAAATAAAAAACTAATGGCAAAGAGCAATTTACGACCACGAGCAGGAGGTCGGTTGACTCCTTTATCGCGCCGATCAATCATTAGCAATCGATCGTCCAAGAAAGAGCAGTCGACCGGTTCTCATGTGACGGCTAAGGTTTAGCTAGACCTGAACGACCCAATTTTATTATTTTTAACGGTCTTTGATTATACGGTCTAGAAATGTTCTAGTCAATATAAATAAGAGGCTAGTCTCCTCACTTTTATTCACAAGAAAATAATAGCGATAGGAAACTCTATCTGTTATCTTTCTCTACCAAAAAATCTCTAGATTTTAAGATTCAAATCTTTAAGAAAAATTGAATGGATTAACGGAAAAAGATAATTTGTTTTTGATATATGTATATTTCTTTGCTTCTATTCTTCCCTAATCTCTGAATTCTAAATCTACTTTAAAATTGAATTGTTGTATATTGTGATATTAAAAAGAAGATAACTGGAGGAGATAATAAGGGTTTACGTGGAATCAAAACCTAAATAATTTGGGAAAATCTATTTGTGAGTGGAAATCTTAGTTTTTCTCTTTAAAGTAATTGTATATAGAACTTTGGATTTGTTTGGTGCCTTAGGGAATTTTGTATACGAAAACCCTAAATCAAAAACTCTAAAATTCCTTCATAAAATGTCAATTCTTGGGTTAGTTGGATCCTTAATTGTTTATTAATGTAGTAGAATTTAATTTTTTATTTTCAATATAGATAATTTATGTTCCATTCAACTTCCACTCTAATTTCTGTTTGTTGTGACGAAGGGTTCTTAAAAAAAGGATTATGAAACGGTGTGCGAAGTATGGATTTTTCTATTTGTAGTTCTATTTTCGTAATTTAATTAAAGTTTTATTCCTTTGAAATAGAGGTGTTAATTCTACTATATTTATGTAAAATAAGTTATATGTTTTGATTCCATATATATATATATATATATATATATATATATATATATATATATATATATATGCAAGTTTGTTTTGTTTAGCTAATCTAAATTTGGATATTAGCTATTGTGTAAACTTATATATAGGGCTTAGACTTGTATAGATATGGAAATTTTGGCATTTTGACTACCTTAACAACTCGTATGGGAAGTGAAAATCTTAGTATATAAATAATTTACGCATTATTAGGAATATTCAATAAAAGTTAGTTAGTCTAATATTTACGTTAAATATGAATATATTAGTAACGTATAGGTCGTAACGTGTAAAATAAATAGATAATAAATAACGCTAATCCCTATAGAGAGAAACTTAAGGATAATTATGGTAATTATTCCATAATTAAAGGCGAAATAAGGAGCTTTGTGTGTGTATTCTAGTATATTTTGTAGTACTGGAGGACGTAAAATACGACTAAGTTACAGGGATGTGATGTTAGTTTAAAGCACATTGAAGTCTACCCAACGAATCTGGCTACCAATAGCTCGACTTTGGAGTTGATTTAATGTATCATCTATAATAAGTACCCATGGTAAATGTGAGGTTAGTCCTAATTCTGAAGAGTAAGCCTACCCAGCTAATCTGGCTACCAAAACTTGCAAATAGTCGGACTAATGTGAGATGTCACGGTTTGGATTATAGGTCATAATATGGATATCCTAGCATGAGCCTACTTCTAAGTTAAAGGTATTAAACAGTTGTTGTAGGGTCTGCCTCTTTCTTATTTTAGAAGTATTAAATGGTTGGGATTATCTTTTAAATGCGATAGTGGAAATCTTCGGAAGGGGTCCGCTTCGGGGTTGATGTATTAAGTGGCTATTGGAGGGTATGCCTGTTCCCCACCCAAGAAGTATTAAGTGGCCTTATGGGATTTCTTGCGGTGTCAAATTGGGAGTACCAAAGAGGGGTCCACCTTGGGTTTCTGTATTAAATGACAAAGATTTGCCTAAAATATCGGTATTAAATGATCAGAGTCTGCCTATTTCCCATTAAAGAGGTATTAGGTGGCATAGGTACGTTCTCTCGTATCGTTAGAACATGGTTGATGTATATGGGTCGTTAGACCCCAAATATTTTATAGTTGTGTTACAACTGTGTTATAGTTATAGAGTTGGACTGGAAAGGGCCATTAGCATATAGTTGGAGGTATGTTATGAAGCTGGACTAGAAGAGCCTTAGGCTTGCATTTAGAGGTATATTCTTTATGTTATAGTATAGGATACGTAAGACATAATGCTCGTCTAAATTGTTGAATATGCGCTTATATGATTTTTGTTTGATGATAATAAACATATATACTTTCGTTTAAATGTATTTGATAATATACTATTTTATTTTTTCACAGATTAAATAAATATTTGCTGAATAAAATAAATAACACGGAAGTTGAATTCAAACGAATATTTTATTCAAACAAATATTTATCACAATTTTAAATAGTATACAAATTCAAGCTCTCACTATTCACTATATAACTTTGATACAAATTCAATTACATCACTATTTTACATATCATCACCTCACTACATATCACTCACACTCGATTTATCTTCAACTGCATTCCAGTTTGAATCCAGCATCTGAGCAATCTGCAAAAATATAAACTAACGCAGTAAAATTGAAAAAGAAATATTTTTGCAATTCAAAAATAGAAGATAATTTTTGAAAATATGATTTGCCTCAGTTATTTAGGTTGTTCGTCATAATTTAAATTTGAATTCATCATACACGAACAACTTGTGACATACACAGTGTATTACTGTATATGCCACAAGGCCGTGCACGCCGATATATACACTTGATTGATTTACAGGGACAGGCGATCACAGGTCAAACCCAAATGAAAAACCGGGTTCAACTCACGTGCAACATATTCAAAATCACGACACGAGCACAAGGTCAAACCCGAGTTTTGAAACTGGGTTCAACACATGGCAAACATGCATGCAACATGGAATGCAAAGACAATGCATCAATGCAAATTCAAATAATGTACAAAAACAAGTCCAGCAGCATGAAGCAATCATCACAACTTCAACAGACTCAAGCCAACATGAAACAAGACCAAGTCAGGCTACAACAGATGATCAACCTCAATGGACCAGTGATGCAACTAAGCACAAATCACTTACAACATGTATGCAGCCCAATAGACCAAAGTACAACATCACACAATCAAACTACAACAGGCCAGAGGTGAAAACAATACAATACTGAAGTGATGAAGTGCATATAAACAACTGCAACACACATGCACGACTTATGGCAGTGAAACTCAAGCAAGTCAGACCAACACTGCAACTCAAAATGAAACATGGCTGCAGTTACAAACTAGAATGAAAACTGCACTAATCCAGTTTCAACACAACATGAATCAGAGATTATAAACTCGAGTGTGCAAGTGAACATGACAGGAAACAGTTCAATATGAACTGATGAAGCAGTACCAATGAACATGCAGTCAAACTCAGTAACAACATGAACACAATGTCACTGAAACATGTGCAGTCAAATGATCAGAGGCATCAATATGGTAACACACTACAACATGCTCAAAGTAAACACTGAATACAATATGGACACAACAATGCTCAATGGCATGGCAATGCTAAAGACCAAAGCAAACTACAAGATGTAAAGCAGTGCAAACATAAGTGACAACATAAGATAATATATGCAACTGAACAGTGGTGAAGCAGTGACAACATACTACAATAAATCATCAAAGATTGCAACAGATGGAGCTACAGGAAAGTACAGCAAGCTACAGCATCAAGTAGACCAAGATTCATATGCAATGAAATGAACATCAATGCAATACACAAGTGAAGTTAGAACAACTACATGTTGAACAAATGAAAACAGCATGAAAGCTCGGGCACAAAGTAGTGGAACTGCAAATATCCAAGTACAGCATGAACAAGTCAATTACTACATAACACAGCAGTGCAAACACTTCAAGTATGACACAGCAACAAGGCAACAGTGACTCAGATGAACAACATATCCAACTAGAAGTGCAACTACAAGATACAGCAAATACAAACTGCTACAACACCAAGTAAAGGACACAGCAGTATACAAGTATCAGCAACAAATTCATGGCCGCAAAGAAAACACTCAGTGTCAAGGTCGAAGTGGCAGTGAAATCAATGTTGAACAAGTCAAAATCCAAGTCGAAGTCAACCAGAGAAAACCACGAAATTAATCAACACCGTAATGTACATTGACCAAGTCAAAGCCGTGACTTTAGAAATCAAAACAATTTCAAGATGAACGAGTCAAGGCCGAAATAGTAGAAATCAACACCGTGGTCATCACGAAATAAATCACCGAAAGCATATTCATATTGAACAAGTCAGAATCAATCTCAATCGTTCAAGAATAATAAAGTGGCCGAGATGAAGAATTTGACAAATTCAAATCAACATATACGAACGCAATTCTAGGAAATCAAATCCTATAAGAACCCCAATCATCACAGGCAATCGAGCATCGAGTTAAAGTACGAAAGATTAGAAAAAGCAAAAAGCACAAATTACATACCGAAACAATCGAACTCGATCAAGGAGGAGAAGCCGCAAACAATTGAAGCAAATCAGAGAAACAGTGATTGCAATCAACCAACAAAGGCAACGACTTCAATTTGAAACCCTAATTTAAGAGCACGGCACCAAAGGGACGAAGCCCTAAAATCTGAGGAGCGGCCATTTTTTCACGAACGAAAAAATAAAAGGAACAGGTTGAAGAAGTGAATAAGGGGCCGGCCTTTGTTTATTAATTTGGGCTTTGTTTTTTTTTATTAAATAGGGTTTTGTTATTTAAATTGTTTTTAAATTGTATTTTTCTTTTAAACCGTTTTTAATTTTCTAGTCGTGTGACTAGGGGACAAACTACGGTGTGTAGTTTGGGAATTCGCAACTCGGTGGTTGAGTTGTGGTCAGGGTTTTGAGCGTAGAGTTAGATTAGTCAATAGCGGGTATAGCGAGTTTACGTGTGTAAGCGAGGGACTATCTAATTTCTAGTAGAAACCTTGGGGGCAGCACGTAGGCAGGGTTTTGCCGAAGCTGGGTAAATTCTGTGTTGTTCTGTTATTTATATTCTGCAATATCTGTGCTGCTATTCTGTGATCTGAATTTAAATTAATTAATATGCTTCCACGATTAATCTTTATAATTTATACCATCACCCTATTCACCCCCCCTCTAGGGTGAAATCGATCCTACAAGTGGTATCAGAGCTAGGAACAAAAGCCATTTTTGTTTTAAAATTTTGATTTTACAAAAACCAATTTTTGTTTAAAAATTCGTGTTTCAAAAATCAATTTTTGTTTTAAAAATTCGTGTTTAAAAAAAAATCGGTTTTTGCTTTAAAAAATTTGAATTTTTAAAATGGCTTCTTTTAATAATGCTTTTGCAGAAGGTCAATCTATAGTTAGACCACCAATGTTCAATGGTGAATATGCTTATTGGAAAAATAGAATGCAAATTTTTCTGAAAACCATTGACGCTTGGAATATTGTTGAGACAGGTTATAGAATACCAACTATAACCGTAGATAATCAGGAAATAGAGAAACCAAAGGAACAATAGACAGAACTAGAAAATAAATTACAAAATACTAATGCCAAAGCTATGAATTCTATTATCTGTTCATTGGATCAATTTGAATTTAATCGTGTCTCACATTGTCTAACTGCGCAGGAAATATGGCACATACTAGAAGTGACTCACGAAGGAACATCTCAAGTCAAAGAATCTCGCCTTGTAATGCTAAGCAGCGAATACGAGAACTTCAAAATGGAGAAGGAAGAAAATGTCAAAGAGATGTACAGACGACTCTCCAATATCGTATACAAATCAAAAGCTCTCGGAAAAACATACACCGAATTAGAAATAGTCCGGAAAATCCTCAGAGTCCTTCCACGAAGCTTTGAAGCAAAAGTAACTGCCATACAAGAATCGAAAGATTTAAAACAACTTAAAGTTGAGGAACTCATCGGAAATCTCACCACTTATGAGCTAGAAATGAAATTCAAAGAAGAGCGTGAAGGAGGTGACACTCAAAAGAAATCAATAGCTCTCAAAGGAACAACCAAAAGTGATGATTATAACGATGAAGATGATGGAGCAGCAGAATTGGAGCTGTTGATAAGGAAATTCAAAAAATGGAATCAAAAACATGGTAACTCAGCTCGAATTCAAAAGGCAAAAAGCAGAATAGCCAAAGCACCAGACTACTCGGAAGAACAAAAGTTTATTTGTTATAATTGCAACAAACCCGGCCATATCAAGCCCGATTGTCCACAAATTAAATCCAGCCATGTAAAGAAACAGAAAAAGAAAAGTTTTGCAGCCACTTGGGATGAAATAGACGAGAATGATCAAAGCACTGGCAGTGAAAGCGAAAAGGCAGAATTGTGTCTTCGAGGTGATACAACTGACAGTGACGATGACGAGCCAAGTGAGGTATCAAAACTTACCCATTCTGAGTTGCTTATATATTTTCATGAAGTAAACGGTTGTTTTGAACGACTTAGGGAAAAATACGCCAAACTTGAATCTCAAAAAGATACTTTGATAGAATGTAATAAACAACTTGATCAATTAGTTAAAACCTATCAAAGTAGGATCCCTAAGTGTGATAAGTGTCCAACATTTGATGAAGAAATTAAAAAATTAGAAATTAAAATAAAATCGCTTGAAAATGAAATTCTGATTTTAAAGGAGAATGAAAATACTAGGAGAGAGAATTCTATTAAAAAGTGCACACAGTTGTTAAACGAAAATGAATCTCTCAAATCACAAGTCCAACAATTGTCAACGACTTTAGATAAATTTTCAAAAAGTGAAAAATCGTTGAATATGCTATTAGGAAAGCAAACTGTGAATACGGTTAGACAAGGACTTGGATATAATAGTTCGAAAATTGTTGAAAGCAATATTAGTCAAGTTAATTCCATGTGCACGTTTTGTAGAAAATTTGGACACGATCACAATAATTGTTGGTATAGACCCAAACATGTGAAAACTATACCGATTTGGGTTCCAAAAGGCACAAATATAAAATCTCTCAAAGTTAAACAAATTTGGGTGCCAAAGGGAACAATTATAAATAGTTTTGGGTCTACACAAAATTATTTTTCAAAATTTTCTGCCACTAACAACCATGGACCTATAAAAACAAATAGGTCACATAAATCCTTTTCCGTGTAGGTGTGGTGGCAGGCTAAGGAACAACAATAGTGTTCTCTGGATTTTGGCTGTTCCAGAAACGCAACGGGCGACAAAGCTAAGTTCCTTAGCCTAGTATAAAGGTGACAGAATCACAACGGACAACAACGGAAAATATCGTAAAGGTAAAACGGGTAATGGTATGTTTTAAACGATATATTAAATGTGATAATCTGCACCGTATTCTGAATTAAAATCAGCCAATATTGAGATGATGATTTTGACTCTGACTTATTCAACATAGTTGGTCAATTATATTCTTATCCCAAAAACACTATAAAAATCTTTAGATTCTTTGAATTACTTCATATATATCAGTTTGGATTAAAAATAGTGTTTTGTTGGATATTACAATTGGTTATAATATGGCTAACTCTTTATTCACGGTTTTCTGATTATTTACACGGCTTCATTTCAAATTCAAAAGAATGTCATTTAAATTGTTGTTAAAATTGAATTTGAAAGTTTTGGTGCACACTTCATGTTCTGGTCTATAAAATTCAATTGATGATAATTTTGAGTGAGAGAGAAATTCAGATGCAGATTACACTGGTAATCTAGTTGATAGAAAAATTACTAGTGAAACGTGATTTTTGTTGAGACATTTAGTAACTGCATCATTTTTTCAAAGAAAATATCTGCATATTTTTCATTTCAAATAATTTTCAAATAGCAGAAAATTTTCTTATAAAACCCTCTCGAGAAAATCATTTTTGACCATATTTTCAGATTAGTCATTTTGAAAAATTAGTTTCATAATTATTTTTGAATTTGATTTTAAATGACTATTTTGACTAATCTGACTCCCAAATGATTATCGAAAAGAAAAATAGTGATTGAAAAAGTGATGAGCGTTGATATTGATTGTATATTATAACTCGAGACGGTATAATTAATAAATTTCTTTAGAAATTTAAACAAGAGTTATAAAACTGTTTGTTGGTAAAAATTCCATGACCATCTCTATATCTATCATATTTCTAACGGCCATCACTCATCAAAATTCTATATAGTTTGTCAATATGTGGTACTTTAAACAGGAATCGTTTGTTTTTCATTTTTCATTTTTTTTAAAAGGGTAATAATAATAATAATAAATACCAAAGTATTCACTCTTATTTAAAAGTCCTCACGGTTATGCATGGGTGAATTACTTGGAATTTGTTATGTGCTTCCATGCTCATTTAAAAGTCCTAGCGGTCATGCATGTAAGGAACGCATATCAAAAGTTGATTTGTAAAATAAACAAGTTGATTCTAATCCCATTTAAAAGTCCTCACGGTTATGCGTGGTTAGAAGATACTTGAATTCATTTTTTTAAAAATAAAATTGGAATACTACTAATCTCATTTAAAAGTCCTAACGGTTATGCATGGTTAGTAGATATTCAAATTCCTGATATAAATATGCCACAAATAGACACAACTGTATGGTTTTATATGATGATATCATTCCTATCTTTCTAAAAGTGGAATATGCGCCTAACAAAATATTTATGATTTTTGTTTGACTTTTTATTGAAATTTAATATTTATATTCAATTGAGTTTTAATGTTGGATTGATATCGATTACTTTATCTCTATTTTCTCTAACACTATTATTCTTTTGCTGATAACAAAAGGGGGAGAGAAAAGTTAAGATTTTGCCAAATAAAATCAAGCAAAGGTCAAATAATTTTTCATTTTGCATCTAGACTCATTTGCATATTTTATTTGTATGCATATATGTAGGGGGAGTTTTGTGTAGAGAGGAAGCATTTAAATAGGGGGAGCAATTAGAGCATATCAGTGATCAAATACATTTAACATAATCAAAATCTTAAATATATGTTTGTTATCATCAAAAGGGGGAGATTGTTGAATATGCGCTTATATGATTTTTGTTTGATGATAATAAACATATATACTTTCGTTTAAATGTATTTGATAATATACTATTTTATTTTTTCACAGATTAAATAAATATTTGCTGAATGAAATAAATAACACGGAAGTTGAATTCAAACGAATATTTTATTCAAACAAATATTTATCACAATTTTGAATAGTATACAAATTCAAGCTCTCACTATTCACTATACAACTTTGATACAAATTCAATTACATCACTATTTTACATATCATCACCTCACTACATATCACTCACACTCGATTTATCTTCAACTGCATTCCAGTTTGAATCCAGCATCTGAGCAATCTGCAAAAATATAAACTAACGCAGTAAAATTGAAAAAGAAATATTTTTGCAATTCAAAAATAGAAGATAATTTTTGAAAATATGATTTGCCTCAGTTATTTGGGTTGTTCGTCATAATTTAAATTTGAATTCATCATACACGAACAACTTGTGACATACACAGTGTATTACTGTATATGCCACAAGGCCGTGCACGCCGATATATACACTTGATTGATTTACAGGGACAGGCGATCACAGGTCAAACCCAAATGAAAAACCGGGTTCAACTCACGTGCAACATATTCAAAATCACGACACGAGCACAAGGTCAAACCCGAGTTTTGAAACTGGGTTCAACACATGGCAAACATGCATGCAACATGGAATGCAAAGACAATGCATCAATGCAAATTCAAATAATGTACAAAAACAAGTCCAGCAGCATGAAGCAGTCATCACAACTTCAACAGACTCAAGCCAACATGAAACAAGACCAAGTCAGGCTACAACAGATGATCAACCTCAATGGACCAGTGATGCAACTAAGCACAAATCACTTACAACATGTATGCAGCCCAATAGACCAAAGTACAACATCACACAATCAAACTACAACAGGCCAGAGGTGAAAACAATACAATACTGAAGTGATGAAGTGCATATAAACAACTGCAACACACATGCACGACTTATGGCAGTGAAACTCAAGCAAGTCAGACCAACACTGCAACTCAAAATGAAACATGGCTGCAGTTACAAACTAGAATGAAAACTGCACTAATCCAGTTTCAACACAACATGAATCAGAGATTACAAACTCGAGTGTGCAAGTGAACATGACAGGAAACAGTTCAATATGAACTGATGAAGCAGTACCAATGAACATGCAGTCAAACTCAGTAACAACATGAACACAATGTCACTGAAACATGTGCAGTCAAATGATCAGAGGCATCAATATGGTAACACACTACAACATGCTCAAAGTAAACACTGAATACAATATGGACACAACAATGCTCAATGGCATGGCAATGCTCAAGACCAAAGCAAACTACAAGATGTAAAGCAGTGCATACATAAGTGACAACATCAGATAATATATGCAACTGAACAGTGGTGAAGCAGTGACAACATACTACAATAAATCATCAAAGATTGCAACAGATGGAGCTACAGGAAAGTACAGCAAGCTACAACATCAAGTAGACCAAGATTCATATGCAATGAAATGAACATCAATGCAATGCACAAGTGAAGTTAGAACAACTACATGTTGAACAAATGAAAACAGCATGCAAGCTCGGGCACAAAGTAGTGGAACTGCAAATATCCAAGTGCAGCATGAACAAGTCAATTACTACATAACACAGCAGTGCAAACACTTCAAGTGTGACACAACAACAAGGCAACAGCGACTCAGATGAACAACATATCCAACTAGAAGTGCAACTATAAGATACAGCAAATACAAACTGCTACAACACCAAGTAAAGGACACAGCAGTATACAAGTATCAGCAACAAATTCATGGCCGCAAAGAAAACACTCAGTGTCAAGGTCGAAGTGGCAGTGAAATCAATGTTGAACAAGTCAAAATCCAAGTCGAAGTCAACCAGAGAAAACCACGAAATTAATCAACACCGTAATGTACATTGACCAAGTCAAAGCCGTGACTTTAGAAATCAAAACAATTTCAAGATGAACGAGTCAAGGCCGAAACAGTAGAAATCAACACCGTGGTCATCACGAAATAAATCACCGAAAGCATATTCATATTGAACAAGTCAGAATCAATCTCAATCGTTCAAGAATAATAAAGTGGCCGAGATGAAGAATTTGACAAATTCAAATCAACATATACGAACGCAATTCTAGGAAATCAAATCCTATAAGAACCCCAATCATCACAGGCAATCGAGCATCGAGTTAAAGTACGAAAGATTAGAAAAAGCAAAAAGCACAAATTACATACCGAAGCAATCGAACTCGATCAAGGAGGAGAAGCCGCAAACAATTGAAGCAAATCAGAGAAACAGTGATTGCAATCAACCAACAAAGGCAGCGACTTCAATTTGAAACCCTAATTTAAGAGCACGGCACCAAAGGGACGAAGCCCTAAAATCTGAGGAGCGGCCATTTTTTCACGAACGAAAAAATAAAAGGAACGGGTTGAAGAAGTGAATAAGGGGCCGGCCTTTGTTTATTAATTTGGGCTTTGTTTTTTTTATTAAATAGGGTTTTGTTATTTAAATTGTTTTTAAATTGTACTTTTCTTTTAAACCGTTTTTAATTTTCTAGTCGTGTGACTAGGGGACAAACTACGGTGTGTAGTTTGGGAATTCGCAACTCGGTGGTTGAGTTGTGGTCAGGGTTTTGAGCGTAGAGTTAGATTAGTCAATAGCGGGTATAGCGAGTTTACGTGTGTAAGCAAGGGACTATCTAATTTCTAGTAGAAACCTTGGGGGCAGCACGTAGGCAGGGTTTTGCCGAAGCTGGGTAAATTCATGTTGTTCTGTTATTTATATTCTGCAATATCTGTGCTTCTATTCTGTGATCTGAATTGAAATTAATTAATAAGCTTCCGCGATTAATCTTTATAATTTATACCATCACCCTATTCACCCCCCCTCTAGGGTGAAATCGATCCTATGTAAATGGTATTGTCCAAATACTATTTTGGTAAGACTTGAGATTTCAATTCACTAGACAACTATTGTTCTAACTCCCTCCTTATTACAACCCATAGGTTAAGGGGAACGATGCTGACGAAGAAGGTGAAGGAAGCAGTGAAGACAGGTGGCAGTTTAGTTATTTATATATGTTTTTGATGTATTTTAGTGGACCCAAATTTTAGACAAGTCGGTGTGTTATTTTAAGACATTATATTATGGATATTTGAGGTATTGTATTTTCAAGATTTGACATATGTGAAATTGGTACTTATTTATATTATTATATTTTATTCCTTCTAATGTGAGATTTTGAATGCATAAATAGACAACTGTGTATATTGTTTATTTTACCAACTAATATCCAGCTCTATAATGGACCTATAACTCGATTGGGCTTTTATTTAGGTGGAAAATTAGGCTTGTTTTTAAGAAGGTCGTTGCATTTAACAAATCATCAACCTAATCAGAGGGAGAAATAAAAGGTTTCTCCAACCAATTAATGCTTTTTATTTCCTTAATTAATTGCGTAAGTATTAAAGAAGGAAACAAAGGTTTCCTTCTCAAATTAATTTTAATAAGTAGCTTCTACACACATGGGTGTATTTGAATCTAGATTGAATCTATAATTTGTTTATACTTTATAGGCCCAATATATCCTAAGAGGAATTTTTAAATTTACCTTATAACTCTGCTATGGGGTAGTCCAGTTCCAACACTAGTCAACTCGGCGGAGCCTGTGCCACTGGGACATGTACCTCTATAGGTCCCCTATGGTTAGTAAGCTAAAAGGCTAGATCGTGTCCTTAACACTTCCCTGCATAAGGTTATTGAGACCCTAACGTGCACCCACTGACCCAGTTTTGGTGGTCCCCAGCTTGCATTAGAAGACGTGTGAATGTGCATGCTCGTGATGCCTAACTAGTAAGCCCCTAACCTTGAATTTCCCTTTTGGAATAACTGATAATTCTCTAAAACCAATTATGCTTTAGGTTGCACATCGTTAAATATACATTCAAGATGAAATTCAAGAACTCTAGGAGGATTCCAAGGTAGAGGAGAAAGCCTAGAAAATGGTAACTCTTAGGGCAGAGGGTGCCAAGGCCCAAGTTAATATGACTGAGGATGCTTTGGCTACGATCAAGGTCGAGGCTAATAAGGCAAAGGAGATAGAGAAGGTGGCCGGAAAGAAAGTGGAAGCTAATTCCATGGCGAGTGGGAAGGCGAAGAAGGAGGTCGATGACTTCAAAGACATGTTGGCAAGGGCTGAGAAGGAGGCTGAATTCCTAAGGGAGGACCTTAGCAAGCACCTGGTAAGGTGTCAAACGACTGAGGATGTGGAGGCTGCCAGGATGGTGGAGGGGGATAAGTGGAAGGTAGACCGAAGAACATGGTAAGTCCATGTATAAGGAAAACTACCATCTTCCACTTTCTCTTAGCAGCCTCAAGGTCGAGGTCTTTTCCAAGACTCAAATGGAGGTTATGTTAGAGTGGAAGCTAAGGGACTTGCCCTGCTCGCCATATTGAATGTGGATCAGATCGGCTTCCTGACTAGATCGATAGGTGGACCTACTATGTAGATACTTTTTTTTATTTTGTAAGTCCAATGGGGCAAGCTTTATACCCTGCACTTTTGATTTAATAAATAGAATAAATTTTCATATGATATTTGTTTAAGTATTTCTATATTATAATTTCTTATCGTCGGTTCATGATTAGTAGGGTAGCATACTTTGAGTAGCTTGCATGAATCGTCTATATTATCTGTACTTGAATGTAATGTTGTCGTAAGATAAATAATGATGTGTACAATTGGGAGTCTGGGGGTAAGCACTTGCTTATTCATATGAATAATGCACTTAAATGTTATTGTAAAGTGGATGAGCTTATCTTGATGATTGGCAAGGCTAGTAAGTGAACTCAGATATGAGCATTTGTTGTTGTGCCTAGTTGTTATTCAATATGGAGGCGGGCATGTGTTTTTCGAGCCTATTTGTGTCACTTTATGATGTTGGACAGTCCCAACACGAACCAGAGCATTGCATGGCTCAAGGGTACTCCTAGGTGACATGCGATAAAGTTCATAATTGTGGGCAGTCACGGCATGGACCGAAGCGTCGAGTGGCTCAAGGGTTCTCCCAGGTGACATGTGGCCAACAAAGATTGTTCCTATCTTACTCATATGTACGTGCACTATAGATCCCGAACGTTGCCATCACTTGAGTTAATAGTGCTAGTCTAAAAAACAATGCCACATCCTATAAGAGGGACTGATGACATCATGAGCGAGGGAGTTAAGACCATTGCAGTCATACCAACCAGTCGTTAATGCATCCCGACATGAAGGGGAGAGAGTCTTACACAAACTCAATGGGGTAGGTCTATAGTCCTAGAACGAGGAAGTGAATGAACAGTAATTCACCCTCTTTGATAGCCTTTCGAAAAGGGTGGAGCATTGAATGGCTGCTGCCACCAAATCCCCCTCCTTTGACACTTCCATAATGGATGGTGCCGCTGCACCTTCCCTATAGTTTTTAGGCCACTTGACATCGATTTGAGTCGATCAAAGACCACTAAGAAGATAGATCGATCTCCTTTATACGTCTGTGCTTTCTGATTGTCGTATTGTCATTGTTCTACCATTAAATCGAAACAAACGTTCTACATTTTCTGAACTTTCGACACATTTTCTGATCAGTCCGTACACCAATCCATGATTGAACATCACCAGTGGATTTGTGCCATTGAGAACTAAAAATTTGATATATAATATGTCTGGTTTAGGACACTTGTATATTTCACGCTTTTTAATTAGAAGAAGACTAACTTTTGCTAATCACAATTGATAAAAATTGGTTTTCAATCATCTGGCCATGATTTATTAAATTTTAGTCAGGTGTATATATATAAAAAATTGATTATCAATTTCATTATACAGCTTTTGAGTATAAGTGTTGTTATACTAGCTCATTATTATACACTTATATGATGTGTATCACTCACCAGACATATGTCTGACCCCACTGTTGCTTTCTCCTTTTAGTTTACTCTGGTATAAGGTAGAGAGGATTGACAGTAGTTTCAAAGACATGGCGGTATGATGGAGATGTGCAACTGCTTGTTAGCTATCTACTATTTATTTTATACCTTTTCTACACATCAAGCTATTTTTTATTTCGACATCCAGAGATATTTTGTAACCAAAGTTTATGAAATGAATTTTTTTATGTATATGGGATTATGGTATTTTATTTTCAGTATTATATTTAGTTCCTTCCACTATGAGTTTCAGAAGGTGTAGATATTTTTGTAGATAGCACTGATATGTTTTATATTTTACCTCAAAACAATTTTCCATTTGCGATGACCGCGTTATTTTACTATGTATTTACGCATCATAGATCACAAGTTGTTATATATGGTATCAAAGCTTAGGTCAAGCGATTCCTACCATACTATGGCATACTGAGAGAGTGTATTGTATTCACACACACACACACACACACATATATATATATAGCACAAAGCACACCATATTTAATCTAGTTCGTTATCTTTAACGAATAGTTGCTAAAAAATCCCTTTTAACAAATAGTATAGGTGAGTAACTAGACTAGAGAGGGCTTTGAGTATGTGTTGCTAGAGGTACCGGCATGAACATACCCATATGGTTTCATAGGGTTTTACAAGCCACCAGCCACACCCACATCAACCTCGCTACATCTATATCCCACACGCCTATAGTGGTTCCCAATCACCTACCTCCTCTATCTTTCTAAAGTTGTGCAAATATTTTATGAGCATAGGCGGGACACCTTTTGTAGGAACCAAGTCCTTTGTGGATACGAGGGCATGGCTTTGTACATATGAGTGTATCTTTGGAGATTTGGGTCTTGGGGATGCCACGAGGCAACAACTTGCACCATGGAACCTATAGAGAGAGGCCTTAAACTGGTGAAAGATGGTAATGGCCGGGAGACATGAGGAGGACATCAATTGGTGCAATTTCAAGCAAGATTCGAGGCGAAGTTTATCTTAATGGCAGAGAAGGGAGTTCAGATTGAGAAGTCATCATCTGCAGCAAGGTGACACGACGATGAATGAGTATGTGAATAAATTTAACAAGCTTGTATAATTAGGGATGGAGATAATCAATACACTAACAAAGAAGGCTAAAATGTTTGGAAATGGCTTGAACCATGCACCAAAGGATCTAGCACCGAGTCATATTCCGACGGGGCCAAATACGAGAAGTTAGTGGAGATAGAATAGCTCAATACCATCACCAAGGAAGGGTTCAAGGAGAATCCCAAAAAGAAGATTAAGTAATCACATTCAAAGGGAAAGCGTGAGAATGGAGGTGGGGAAATTGAAATGGAAAATGAAAGAGGCCGATTATCATTTGCAACTATTTCTAAAGGAAAGGTTCACATTTCGAAGGAGTGCAAACCATATTTAACTAAGGTGAATTGCTATAATTATAATCAGTTTGGGCATGTCAAGTTGGCATGCCTGACTTTGGGAAGAGGAGGAATGGTGCTACAAACAGTCAGATTGTGAAGCCTATGCACTAGAAGTAGTTCATAGTGCAAGTGCACCACTGGACGAAGGAAATGAAACACAGTTTCAACATCCACTATGGAAAGTGTGTTACTTATCTTTGATTTTATATTCATATCTATTTGATACTGAAGCTGTAATGACCCACGAATTTATCACTTAGATAACATATATTTATTTTTAGAATATTTAGATATGGGTTTAAAAGTAAGAAATAATCATGTTTTAAGTGGTAAATATTAATATTTATTTTGTTATGGAAAAATACTTGCGGATAAATTACCGAGGTAAAATATTGATAATTTGTAAATATCGTCCTAGGTATAATATCGATAAAACTGTCGAAAATCGTTTTATCAATAAAAATGCTTTTAAACAATAAGGATCGTGAACAACTTTGGATTCATACACTAATATATGTATTCAAACAAGATAGTGAAATAAAATAATTTATTTTATTTTTGGAAAATAATTTATTTTATTTTTGGGAAAATAAAATTTATTATGACATCGAAAGTTGATATCATCGGTTTTATATATTTCTTCGAAAATTCAAGCTAAGTTTAAATAATAAATAAATGAGGTTTTACTTACAAATAAACCAATTATAATTATTTAATAATAATGGTAAAATCATTTTTAATTTTTTTACCAAAATAGATAGTTCGCAGAAAAATAGAAAATGTGACCGAAGAACGTTTTCCAGAATTTCAACATTTGAACACCGAAAAGTTGTGGGAGCATTGTTCTCCTTATGCATTATATGTAGACATATATAACGGATAATTAGCCATATAATAGTATCCTTAATTATGTATTATCTTATGCTAATTATGTTTAGCAAGTGATGTGACAAGACATGGTTTTTAAATGATAACTTATATATACTAAATCATATCATTATCTCTTGTAATTTCCTTAAGTACCATCATCATTACCCGTCATGGCATAGGCGATGTGCCTAAAGAGGGGGGAGATGTGACATGAGGGGATGAAAGGTGGTGATGCGACATGTCAAAATAATGACATGTTATGATATTTTAAACTAAGGATAAAAGGTAATTTCCCCACTTTCCTTCATCTATAAATACACACCCTCACACACATATTTTCATTTACATTTCAATTTCATTCTTTTCTAAAGCTTTTCTCCAAAAATTCCATGGCTTTCACAAAACCTAGAAAAAAAATTAGCCTTTTGTGCTGTAACTTGCTTCCATACATTCTATAGTTCTTATACTTTTATTCCAACATCCTCCCTTCCAAAAACCAAGGTCATCACTACTCCACAAAGCTCTAGCCAAGCCAAATCACCTTGGATCGAACTCATTCTAAGGTTTTAGCCACTCCAAAGTTTCAAATTTTTAAGCTACAGTCGAGCGTAGAGGCTTTGCCGAGTTATAGTCGAAGTTTGGGCGAAGCTAGTTAGCATAAAGGTAAGTAAAACTACTTCATTGTGGAAAAGTTTTTGACTTTATTATGATGTGTTATTGTGGTGATAATATGATTATTAAATTGAATGGTTATTATGTTGGTCAATGGTCATTTGATGATGTTATGTTTGGTATTGAATTTAAGATTTGAATGTGATGTTGTCGAGTTAGTAAGCATACAACCTTATGTTTATATGTGTGTTTCATTATGGTATGGTAGTATGGATGTATAGTTGTGATTTAAGAATCAAGTAGATGGAGTTGAAACAGAGTTAACAACTTTGTGTGTTGCAATGGACGTGAGGTCCGATTCAAAATCAAAGCTATATTTTCTTGTTTTATAGTTTGGAAATTGTTCCAAAGTTTCTATCTTTGTTACTAAATCTCATAAATTTTAAAAATTATTTTTCTAAACATGAAATAGGAAGAAAAGGCAAGTATTTTTGCTTAAAGTATATTTAAGCGAACTGCGCTCATAGCGACGGTCGCTATGGACACAGTTCGATAAAATTTTCGATTTTTGTTTTAAAACGTTTTCTTTTGAAATGGTTTTTCAAGCTTACTTAGTAGTATAAAAAGGATTAAGTTTAGTTAAATTAATATTTTGTTATTTAATAAAATAACTAAAGGTAATTAGCACTTAATTAGTAACTAAGTAAGTGATTAGAGGTTAAGTAATCAAGGAAGCTTAATGACTAATTATTGATTAATAAAGTTTTAATTAGTGATTAATGAAGTTAAGAAGCAATTTAATAATAAATTATTATTTAATTGATTTAATTAGTTAATTAATAATTATTTAATTAAGTTAATCAGTTAATTAATTTTTTTAATTAATTAGGATTTAGTTAATAATGAATTGTTTAAACCTTAACTAAGATACATTAGTACTTAACCATGTTCATTAATTAATTAGAGTTTAATTATGAATTAATCTTGATTTGATTAAGATATAATCAGGTTTTAAGATAATTGAATATACTTTAACCTTTTCAAAGCTATTTTTAAATTTAATCGATTAGTTTTAAATTTCTTTTTAAGGTTAATTAATTTCAAATCAAAGGATCTCTCGTATGGACCCTTAAGTAGCCAAATAAATTAAATTATTCATTATAAAATGATGACACGTTTTGTGGGAGGTAAGTTGACTTGTGTTTATCACAATTGTTGAATATCGGTAATGTGATAAACACAAGGAAGTTAATTTCAATATACGTGTCATGATAACTTAAGCATATGGAATATATTTCCATATGTAAAAAATTTACACCCAATAATAGATGTACCTATATTTATAGCTTGGACATCTACCTATGATTGATTGTATGTTATGTGAATCCCTTATATATATATGATATTTGGCAGTATCCATGATATAACTTAGATAAGTTAACCCAAATTTAATAATCCATTCTAGTCGTTGAGCCTACGTTTGGTTTTGGAAAGTTAATATTTCATTTTCTTTTAAAATGGTCTTTAAGGTTATTCTATTCTGAAAAAGATATTTGAAGAATGATTTGACAGTTATTTTGAATATTATATATAGAAGTTTATGAATGATTTTGGGTATTCAGAAAAGGAGTTTTAGAAATGGTTTTTAATGTTTATACAAAGATTTTATAGATGTATTTGAATGTCTATAAAGGGAAGTTTTATACAAGATTTGAAAGTTTATAAAGAATTATATAACTGGGTTTGAATAATTATAAAGAGTTCATAAATGAGTATGGAAGTTGATAAATATTTGATAACGGGTTTGGGTAAAGGAAAGCGGATTTCATGGATAAATAAAATTTATAAAAGAATTTATTTAAGATAAATAAAACAGAATTTGAGGTTTGGGTTTCTCGAGGCCGACCTTTTAAAAATGATGGTAAGGGATATCCCTTCCACACTTAACACCATAGTAATAATGCCCAGACTTTTCCTTTTCTCCAATTTAAATAATGCAATTCAATCCATTTTAAGAGATTTAGTAGTGGAAAATCTTACAATTATTTTGTGAATATACTTATGTAAACGAGATAAGTATATGAATGTTGATAAATGTTTGGGAAATGAGATTTAATAAATGAAAGTTGTTTTGAGGCTTGGTGATTGCTTTGGGTAATTAAATCTTTAAATTTTGTTGTTCTTATTTGATAGTTAAGTAACCAACTATCAAATTTGGCCTAATTTGACCTAGGAAGTATGAGTGTAAATTCGATTTCCCCGATGAGGACTTGAAAATTTACTTCCAAAAGAGCCGAGAATGAGTCAACCAGAAATTATCGAGTGCCGTACGAAGAGACTGGAATCAGATTTATATATTCGAAAATCACTCCGAATCAACATGTACGTTCGAGTGGAAGACATCTTGATGATGATTAATGATGATGCCCTTTGAAGTGCAAGAGCTACTGCTACTAATTCTAAGGGTGATTCCAAAATGGATGTAGTAGAGTTAGTGCCTTCAGTTTCATTCAGACCCAAAATGAACTTGTATGGTGAATGTTGACATTGCATTGATGCCTGGGGGGCAGTGTTAGCATTCCAAGATGGATTGCTATTTAGATAGGTAAGCATAGCCTCAAGCCTCATAAATGCGAGGAATGGTAAAATTAGGGCATGTAACAGAGCTATGTGGTTAGCTACCATTAGGAGTAGTTACCCCATTTTAGATGTCCCTTTAAGAGTTGGTTTGAGCGCAAACACCGTGGCAGTATAAGGCTTCGGTGTCAAAAGGGTGAGGTAGTCCGGTCTGCCATGTTATGGGGGCAACAGGTTTTGTGTTAGAATTAGTGCATTTTCTAAAGGTTTATCATCAGAAGGTAGTCCCTTACCTTGCCATTGTCGGAATCCAATCTCCAATATGTGCCTTACGTTTTTGATTGTAGGGCTTAGTATGTTGGAATGTGAGATGCAAGCATTTCAGTTATTTTATCTATTTATTTTAAACCTAGACACTTTGATAATATCATCGCATTTTTGATTAAAAAATGTTTTGGTTGTCGTAAGGTAAAAACCCATCCGTTTTTATGTGTAGTGTTGTCTTACGAGATACCCTTTGTTTGAAAGGTTTTCAAATGTAGAAATCAATTTGGTTGTTACTTATTATCGAGTTTTACTCATGCTAATTTACCAGACTGATTTGGGCGTTATTCCATGTAATGCTCGGGTCAGACCGAGCATAGATACTTTGGATTTGGAAAGGAGCTAGATGGTCAAGACGTATTCACGTATATATTTCTTTTGCTATATTATAGAGTCCGTATTTTTTCAATGTAAGGATAGGCTTCTATAACCGTCCAAATTTAGGATAAGTCTAGTGTACTCTAATGTTGTATATATGAATAAAGGTATTTCCTTTTCGTAAAGATCATTTTTGTATTGTATATTATTTGCTGCGTTGTGAGACTTTGTGTTGTTCAGTTTTCTTCTATCTTCTACCTTCTTCTTTCACCTTAAAAAACCAGTATTTCCAGCACTTAAATGTTCGGCATGTGATGCAGTGGACATATTAGTGTCGATTTTCGAGGGTCGAAAATTCGGTTCATTACAGGAGCATTGCATTCTTTTATTTCTGTAGGTTTGAATTAGAGACCCACATTATGCCTGCCCTATGTTGGTGTCGAATCTGTTGAGGGATTGACCCACTTACCTATGGTTTGCCTAGAACTGAAATTATTGATTTATGGTGTGCAATTCATAAGTAATGCTTTTGTGCTTGGGTTTTCAGGGTATGGATTGATACAAGGAATGGATTGGATGTCGGTATCGAGCAATACTTTATTATGATATGAGGGTGATTTGTATGAGGAGTGACACTGGGCATAAATTAGATGTTTATTGTGAGGCTAGTAGATCGATGATATTGAGTTACCTACATTCATTGGATTTGTCCCAATCTGAGTTTGCATCCATTCTTTTCACGTAGAAATTTCCTAATGTATTTACGGAAATTACTAGTCTTCCTCCTCGAAGAGAAATAGAGTTTCATATTGATTTGGTTGAAGGTGCAAAGCAAGTTGTATTGTTTATTAGGCGAATGAAGCCTCGAGAAAGGAGATGGAAACCAAAGTTCTTGAACTCTTATAGAAGGGGTTTATACGAAAGCGCATGTCTGAGTGGGAAGCAACACTTATGTTCCCACTAAGGCAGATGGATCTTTATGGTTGTGTGTCGACTATTGTGAACTAAATAATTTGGCGAGGAAGAATAAATATCCATTACTGTGCATCGATGATTCATTTGACCAATTAGTTCGAGTGAGAGTATTTTCATAGTTGGATCTCTCCACAACTTTCACTAACTAAGGGTGGAAAATGAAAGCATACCGAAAATAGCCTTTTGCATACCAGAAGGTTCTTATGAGTGGTTAATCATGCTCTTCAAACTAACCAATACTCCATTCTATTTCATGGGTCTTATGAGTCGTGTTTTTTTGGAAACATTTGAATTGATTATACTCATATTGGTGGATGCATCCTCGTTTATTCCAAAACTAAAGAGAAGCATAAAGCACATTTGGAAGAGGTGCCTAATACCTTGAGAAAGTACCAACTGAAGGCGAAATTATCAAAGAGCCATTTTTGGAGAAATGAGGTACGTTTTCTTGGGCATGTCATGTTAGAGCATGGATTAATAGTTGATCCAAGTAAAGTGGTCATGGTGCAAGACCGGAAGGTACTAAAAATGCCACCGAAGTTACTTGATTTGGCGGATTTTAATCAAAAGTTCACTAAGGACTTCACGAAGATTTATACACCACCAACTCTCTTACTAAGATTAATCTTGTCTTCTCTTGGGATGTGAAGTGTGAACATACATTGGTATGCATGAATAAGATTTTATTGAGTGTGCATATTTGGTTATTCTGGATGGTACAAAGCCTCTTACCGTATACATGGATGATTATGGCATGGGGTTGGGAGCTATTCTTATGTAAGAAAGGAAGAGTTGTGGCAAACGCTAGTAAACAATTGAAGGTCCATGCGAAAAAATATCCGATTCACGATCTTGAGTTAGCGGATATCAATTTTACATTAAAGTCATGGACACATTATTTGTTGGGAGAAAGGTTTGAACTATTTACTGATCACAAGTAACTCAAATATTTTTCTTATAAAAAGACCTAAATCTAAGACAACAAAGGTGGATAAAGTTTCTAAACTCATATGATCTTGATATTTCATACACGGCGGGAAATGGTAATATGGCTGCAGATTCCCTAAGTAGGAGGCATGCTATGTTAGGCTTGATGTTACGGAGTGGAAGTAGTTGGAGTACATTGCAAGTTTTAATTTACAACATTTTGCAGAGTGGTTACCGAATTCATGAGAAACGTTGGAAGTTAGGCCAGCATTTATTGACCATATCGGGTCTAGGTAAAAGGAAGATACAGAGTTAGTTAGTCTATTTTGGCAGTTGGATGGAGGTGATTGATCTACTCATTTGGAATGTTATTCCATCAACAACAAAGCTAGGCTTAGGCGAGATGGACGGTTATGTGTGTCTGTATTTGGTGAAGTAATATATGAGGTACTTAGTGCATGTCACCATTCTAAGATGACTATTCATCCTGGTAATGTGCTATGATATGAATAGGGTTTTCTACTTTCCAAAGATGAAGAGGCAAGTGGTATGGTATGTTATTAGGTGCTTAACTTGTCAAAGGGTGAAGGTGGTGCAAAAGAAGCCTAATGGATTGTGGCTTCCATTGGATATTCCATTGTGGAAGTGGGAGCATATTTCTATGGACATTTTTTGATGGGCCATCTAGAAGTAGGAGAGAAAATGAAAGCATTTGGGTTTTGTTGGATTGCTTAACCAAATATGCTCATTCCAGTCCAGCGAAGATTATGAGGACAATAACATCATTTGCTACACTATACGTTAAGGAGATAATTCGTTTGGACATGATACTTTCTAGCATCGTTAGCGATCGAGACCCACATTTACAAGTGAATTTTGGAGAAATATTCGACATGCATTGGATATGGAATTAACTACTGCTTATCATTCACAGACAGATAGGCAAACCGAAAGGTTGAATAGTGTGTTGGAGGATTTGTTGAGAGCTTACATACTTGATTTTGTTGGAGCTTTGAAAGACCATTTGCCATTAGTGGAGTTCGCCTATAATAATAGCTATTAAGCTAGTATAGGCATGATCCCTTTTGAGGCTTTATCTGGGAGACCATGCAAATCTCATTCATGTTAGTTGGAGGCAAAAGATAGGATTATACTAAGGTCGAACATGTTTAGAGATACTTTGGAGAAAGTAGAACCGACCTGCAAAAGAATGAAAGCCACATAGGATAGACGGAAGTCATACGCGAATATGAGACGGATGGATTTGGAGTTCATAATACGTGCCATGGATTTTGTGAAAGTATCATCATTGAGACATGTTATGTGTTTTAGTAGTAAAGGGAAGTTAGCATGACGATTCGTTGAGCCTTTTCCAATTTTGCAGAGATTATGGAAGTTAGCCTATAGAGTAGAACTTCCCGAAAAGTTTGCGAACGTTCACAGTGTGTTCCATTTTGCATCTACAAAAATGTATTCATGATACAGCGGCGGTAGTGGAGCCTAGTCAACTAGAGGAAGTGTAGGTGGAATCAGAATCGATGGCACCCTATGGGCCTATTTGTATTTTGGATCATAGTGTAAAGCGTCTTAGGAATAAGATGGTGAAGTAAGTTCAAGTTCAGTGGGGAAACGACCCAACCGAGGGTACTTGGAAGCCTGAGGAGGAAATTCAAGCTTCTCATCATGAACTCTTTTCCAGTTTGTATCCATTCTAGTTGGTCATTTTAGTTTAAATATTTTAGAATGGTTGCTAGATTGGTTGATATGTTTGATTCATACGTTGGATTTGATATCTACTAGTCTAGTGTGATTGTATATGTATATGGTTTGATCTCTTATAGTCCTGCGTGTTTCTACGTGCATACACACACACACACACACTTATATATGGATGTTACCTTGTATGTGATGGTTCGTGTAACCCATGCTTAAGATTGCTTGTTATTTTAAGTGCATACATGTAGAAATTAATGCATATGTTAGGACTTGCATCCATAAATTGTTGTCATGGTGATTGCATGCACAAACGAGGATCCAATTTAGTCGAGTCTTACATTTTATTCATTTTTACCATCATACCATACCTACCATGTATACTATAATTATGTGTGATGTTTTACATTGTTAGTCACTTTTATATTCCTTGCGACTTTGTGTATTCTCGTATGTTATATCTGTGTATATGGCTAATATGAATGCATGTAATGGATGTATAGTCGTGCGTGTATGTTTAGATGTTTACGAGTTCATTTTCTCCTTTGAAATTTTGAGAATGAAATTTCATTAAAAGGGAAGAATGTAACATTCCGTAATTTTTCGAAATTAAATAATAAATTTTAAAGGGGAAAATCATAATTTTACATAAATGGTATAATTGAAGTATTTTATAAGAGCTATAATTAGGCCTCGGGACCAATTCCATTTGTTATACCTAATTATGTTAAATTATCGTAGGACAATGAAGGCGGAGAATCACAAAAGAGAAATTCATCATGAAACAATTCAGGGAAGCCATCATGTGATGACAATCAAAGGCCTTCATGATATTAAGATATAAATTTTTGTGGAGAAACTTACAAGATCTTTTTCTTGATGTTTTCAAACACTAAAAACTGAATCCATCGTGGTATATTAATAAAAACAGCAAAGCCGTCGTGAGAAGTTTCATACTACCGTCATATAAAATCACGAGGAGGGAAGTTAAAGCCATCGTAGGGAACCTTATGAAATTATTGCTAGGCTATTATGGAAGTTATGATAACCCATCTTTTCGATCATCAAAAATCAGCACCAAATATATCCATGGTATTCTAGTGCCGAACATCCTATCATCGGAAAGACTGATTGTTAGGTTAAAATAAATAGAACAAATAGAGGAAATAGAATCTCACAGCGGAAATGACAACATATAATATAATAAAGAGAATATAAACTGTCACTCCAAGATATAAGGTACATAAACTTAAAAACAAACCTCATCAGTTGGACAACTATAATTTTAGATCTTACAATTGTTGATAGGTATATATAATAGTATAGTGGAAAATAAAAATATTACGGCAGGTGAACATCTTGCTCTATTCCATGAGCTCCATGTCCCACTAATGACAATTGGATAAATACTGGGACTAACCCGAGCATTATAATAAAATAACACCCGGATTAGTATGGAAAACCAACGTCAAAAAACTCAAGTAATATGTCAAACATTTAATAATTCTACGAGACCATGCTGCTAAATGCGGAATGGGTTTTACCTCACAAAAACAACTTTTAAACATGAAGAGATGGAAAACAAATCAGAACAACAATCCAAGCAAGTATGGATGAACACAGACAAGTTCAAAATCCAAACTAATAGAATGGACACAAATAATTAAACATCAAGAAGTTCTCTAAACACTTCTTGATGCAATTAAGAAAACAATTCAAAGACGATGGCTCTTGGAAAAGTACAGGCCGAACCCTGCCCACCTTACCGAGTATTCGAGTATTTCACATCTTCGTGCATAGAACCAAATCCAATCTAGAGCAGATGTGAAGATACACTAATGGCAGTAACCCCACATAGCTTGACGTCCACTCGCTCTTTGGCTTTAGTCATTTTCAAAAAAGGATATTAATACTCAAATGAGCAACAAATCATCTTGGATCGATGAAATACAAAAGAAGAAAAGGTTAATTCCAAGGTTTTAATCGAAACAAGGAGGATGAACTATCCAAGATGACTAGTAGTGTGCGCCACCTACACTGAAAAGTGTATCTCTAAATAAAATATACTTGAGAGTCCATGCCAAACACCCATCACTCTCATGAACTTTCAAGCCGGGCCTCGCCTCAAACGAGCATCCAAATGTACTCACATCAATGCACGCATGCGACCAACAACTTTCTAAATAAATGTGGATATGTCCAAATGGATGTAACCCATATAGCTTGGCTCCCACTCACTCTTTAGTTTTGGTTATCCACGATGTTGGATGCCAATGCTCAAAATAAGTGACAATTCGTCTTAGATTGGCGAAGCATAAAGAATTATATCAATATTGATAGTTAAGAAATCAGCTATCGGAAGTAATGTATGAGTGTATATGGGAATTAGAACGCATACACTTGTCACCAATAAACGAATCAAACTTTAAACCATTTGTTTCATACTTGTGTTTGATTTTCACATCAAAAATATTTTTAAACACTTTAAAATCACTTCTTAAAAATATTATTTTAAAAGGGAAAATTATATTTTCTAATTTTATTAAAGATAGGGTCAAAAAAAATGTCGGTAAAGCAGTGTTCACTGCAAATCCAAAGCCAATTACACTTAGATTTATTTTTAAACCATTATTTTATAAAGATTTCCACATTTATAACTTTTCAGAAACAACCTTTATTATCCTAGAAATTAATAAATAAATTTAAATCCTTGCATTAATTTTAAACAATATTAATCATCCTGAAAGATAATTGATATAATTATTTTATAAATTTTAAAACTACATTAATCGTCCCAAAAGACCATAAATCAAGTTACAATCTTTTTATATATTTTAAACAATATTAACCATCCCGAAGGATAATAAATCAAATTTATAATCTTTTATAAATTTAAAACAACGTACATTATCTTGAAAGGTAATCAATCAAATTTATAACCATTTATAAATTCAAAACAATATATATTATCCTGTAAGTTAATAAATCAAATTTATAACTTCTTTTATAAATTTTTAATCAAAACTTGACCTTTATTTACAAAATTCTCAAAATATTTTAGAATATAGTTTAAAAAACTTTCAAAGTGCAGAAAAGCGACTGAACATTTATTTTGTAAAAATACAAGCATAAGTTCAACACACAAGGGATTAACGAGACGATATTTCATAAATGACGGTAAAGCGAAATCGCCATAACGACACCTTACACAAATCAAAACAGTATGTCACAAATATTTCAACCAAACAACATTAAAAGCAATAAAAGAATATAAATAAGTTGCAGATAATAGTAAACAAATAATGGCGATAAGCCCCTTAGGATCTCCCTACAAAAGTCCAATCTAAATCCCATATTATGCGCACTTCGAAGTGTCCCTTAGCAACCTATTCATTATAGCACTCCGAATTCTTCCTTTTTGTCCCCTACAACACAATGTTTATTTATGCCATCCGCTATCTAGTGGGGTTTTAAATCCAAACAAAAAATTAAAATAATAAAAATCATTTTACTTTGCAAGCATAGAATGGTGGTTTATTCTATTTGATTCCAAATAATCTATTCAATTTTATTATAGCAGAAAATGGTTTTATTCTGCTAAATAGATGTCCTAAACAAAGTGTAATGAATTTAACTATGTTAAACATGAGTAAATTTAATCACTATACTTTTATTACTAATGTATACTTCATTAAAAACTGTCAACTATCATCCAAGCATTCAACAATAATTTATAGTAACATAGACAATATGTAGTTTATTTAGAGGTGAGTAAACTCATTGAAATTCTAGTTGATGCTTTCGCGTTTCGGTTTGGCCAAAAATCTGACAACGTCCTATTTTGGTCCAAAATTCAACTAGCTCCAAATTCAAAGAAATCAGTTCCAACGCGTAGCGAAAATACCTAGGAGTCCAACGCAAATGACCGCGTCCGAATCCAACCTCATACGAGCAAGATATTGATTTTATAAGCTGTTGATTTAACTAAATTAATTAACAACTTAATTAAAAATTTAATTACTAAATAACCTTCTTCAAATCATAGTTCATTCCTCCTCCTGATAAATGTGCTTGCATGTACCTAAATATATCCATGGCGCAACTACAAACATTGATTTCCACCTTGATTCTTGATGAAACCTCGCAACGATTCTTTCTACGACCTCCTCTCCGCATATGCTTCAACACCGACCCATTTATGCCAGGCTCAATGCATCCCGGGAAAAGTGACCAAAGCCCTAAAACGCGACAACCTAAGAGTCCCGATCCACCCTACACCATCGTGCCTCACCAAAACATGACCACGCGTACTCCTTGACAAGACAAACTCGATGACTCCAACGGAAATACCTAACTCCGCTCTAAACACCCAAAATCTCTAGTCCTACCCACCTTGGAAATGTCAAAAAACACCAAACAACACCGCACCATACATCGAACACTTGGATATGAAGATCTCTCTCAAAGGAACTCAAAGGAACAAACTTTATGATTTTTAGTTGAGTATGTGAATTGATTTTTAATTTTGAAATCTCGGCCATCATTATTTACTAAAGACTGAAATGAGAAAGAGAGGGAAAGAAGGAAGTGAGCTCTTTTTTTCAAGCATTGACTTATTTCATTTTTTTAAACAAAACTTTACTTCTTACACACTCTAGTCAAAATTCCCAAGTAATCCAAGAATTTTGAGCAACATCTCAAATCAATATTAAATTTAGTTGAAAATTTTGAATTTCATTTCACCTGGATTTTTTTTGAAAATACGGGTTTGCGGTGTTCTGCTACACAATATCCATTCACATATGGACTGCAAATGGTAGAAACAAAAATATGTCCATGCACCAAAATATGACACGAACATAATCAACCATGAGATACATGGATTGTATTATTCTGTAAAATTTCAAAATTACCATCGTTTGCCATAAAATAGATCAAATGAAAGTATAAATATCTTCCAAATTAAAATTATGAAAAATCCAATAAATTCATTTAAAAATACGTCCAAAAAATCAAGTCGTTTTAAAAACAATTGATTATCTTGTTATTAATTCGAACTATTTATTATTGTAAATAAATTTAGAATGGATTTACCATTATTTTTAAATTAAAAGGAGTTAAATAAGGTTATTTAATCCATTTAAATTTATATTCATTTTAAAGTTCAAATATCTAAATAATCGCTATATTTGAGTATAGGCTATTTATATTTTAAAACACCACTTATTTAAATATTTAAAGTTAATTAAATATTCAAAAATCAAAATGTTAAAATTTTGAGATATTGCATTCTCCTCCCTAGAAGAATTTTGTCCCTCAAATCCTGAGGAAGAAAAAGTCTCCAAACTTTTAGGGTCTTAAAGTTATCAATTAAGATGAGTTATGAAACTCTTAAAGTTCCTTATGTGACGAAATTTTTTGGCAGCACCTCATCTGCACGGCTGATCCAGAAAAATGATAACTCGCCACAACTGCTCCAAAACAATAAAGAAAACTAAAGCCAAGTGGGCTTCTAAATCTAAGGCATAAAATCATCAAGCAATTTTCAATTTCTAAATCTATAACGTACCTCTTTTGCATTTGATTTTTAATTTTTTTCAAGCAACTCACTATCTCGATACAAATGCAGGTAAATCTAGCAGTAATTTCTTGCCTCCTTATACCTATCTTGTACTTACATAGTTCAAAAGAGAATCAGGCTGATAAAAGAGAAATACACAAGTTATTTCTATCATAAGTAATAGCAATATAAATAACAACCATTTGCAACAAAAGAACAAAGAATACTCTATAATAAAATACTATGCATTCAATCATTTCAAAAGATAAATTTAGAATTAAATGCCTAGGTTTTATATTCAAAATATATTTTCAAATTCCTCCAAAGAGAAACAAATCAAAACTAAAATCAATTAGGACAAGAAGGGGGTTCTTCCTACCGTACCATAGTATAACTCCAAAATAAAAACAACTTGGAACATCTAGTGGTATTTTGGTTCCTTTTGAAACAACAACTAGAGTAAATAAATATAAATAAATATAACTTGCGAGTCCTCCAAATTGGAAAACACTCAATTACCCAACTTTAGTCATAAAAATTTATATTTGAAAAATCACTTCACAAAACTTTTTCAAATATCCTGAAATAATAATATTTCACAAATTTTCAAAATAATAATATTATTATTCCATTCACAAATTCTTTCGAAATCACTTTTTTTCGAAAGCACCAGGATTTAAGTCCTAATAAACAACAACTTTATAAAATGTAATTAATAAAGTCACACTATCAAAAAAACTTAATTCAATAAAGGAATAAATTGGCACTTAACATTACTTAAATGTTAGGCGACTTAACAAACAAGATTTTGAATTTTGGTTAGGTTTGCAACATTCTTGATCGTCCAAGGGTATAGATAAATTCCTAAGCAACCAAACGTAATATACAAATATACTCAAGCCTGTACGATATACATAAATCATGGGTATGCTATATTTGATCTGATCACTTGCTTAGATATATAGACTTTTCTTCCGAACTAGTATCTCTCACTCAACCTCCCTAGAGCGGACTCCAGCCAATTTCCTTGATTAGAAACTTCTGTTCCCCTTTCATAGCCATATATTATGATTGAAAACTTCAGTATCATATTGAGAATCTCGATTAAGTGTTTGTTGACAAGAATCAAGTGAGAAATCCTTTTCCGAACTGATATGAATCACCCCGAAGTTATATGTTCGAACCCTAGATCAAGAACTGTGCGAATAAAATGATCTACGTATAACTTATGTACTTGATCCAACTAGTTTCTTAATTACACCAATCACTTTCTAAATCACTTAAATTTTGTTCTCTAGTATTTAATTTATTACTAAAATTATTTATGAATTATTTCAAATTTTTTTCACTTAAATTTATAAACATTTTATAAAGACATAACTTTACAAAACATTAAATTAAAAACATTCTCTACTATTATTTACTTGTATAATACTCTTCTATATCCTAAGAGTATATACAAAACACCAATTTCGTTTTACTTTTTAAAATTTAGATGGAAGCCCAAACAAAATATGGGTCTTTAAAACTGAGTCAACCCTTCAACCTTTTTAGCTTAAAGTTTTCTACGGAAAGATGTTTACGGGTTAGCCCAATAACATCAAATAGTTTAGACAACATAGACAATTAACAAAAATTAGGGTTTTTGATAGAACAATGCTTATTAAAACCTTCCTAACCAATTTTACCTATTTAAAAATTAAATTATCTCTTTTCTATCCAACAGTTTAAAATTTTCATTTATCAAATTATTATTCAAAATACCTTTTTATTTTAAATCAATTTCCTATAAGGAAACTTAAGAACTAAATGCCCGGTTTCTATTTCAAAATCACTTTTTGAAAACATACTACATATGCTCTTTCTTTATATTTAAAATAACTTCAACAATTTATTTACGGACACTAACTTTGGATTTGTTCGAATTTGAACTCATTTTAGTTGCATAATGATAAAGAGAATAATTTACAAAGTGCACTACAACGTTCGCCTAAGCAAACATCTGATCGTCACTTAGAATGTTACTTAGATTACCACAAAACTAATCGAGATGTTTTCCCCGAACTATCCAAAGAAAGTGTATTTTTCCTAAAAATTCTCTTTGAAATATTTATTCTTATCAATACTTCCGAGTAATACCATTATCACTTTTCTCACAATATTTTGAAATCCATTCAAGCAATACAGGGATTAAAATTCTCAAAACCCATTTTTTACTTATCAAACACTTTTTTTGTACATCATATAAATCATTTTTAAATCATATTTATAAACCAAATTTATATAAAGTTACCTTTATATAAAATCATCTCATATATTATAATAATTCTCCTTTATTATAATAAAATTTTATCAAATAATTATTTTTCAACTGTCTTATATTTACATTTAGATTATATTAAACAACTTTTATAAAAAGATGACATTAACTTAAAATTTCCTTCGAACACCTTATAGTCAAATTATGAAACTTAATTCACAAGGGGTTCAATTTAATGTACTCAAATTATCAAAACAATAAATGTCCATAAACTGGTTGAGCATAACAACAATAGTCAATGCTCCTAAACTAATCAAGATGGATTATTCAAACAACAATGATAGTAAATAAATATTATCATTTTCAAACAAACAAACACAACATAAATAACTATATCAATTTGAAAATATTCCTTTTTATATTAAAAATATATAATCCTAGGTAAAATATTTCATTTACCAAAATTTTAAAAATCAATATCGTGTTTGTTTGCCTTGTTCGAGTGTTAAGAAATCTCTATCGACACCGTGGCGTCCTACGTCTCGACCAGAATTCATAAACAACTTAATAGACTAATTAACACAATATGTTTTAACAGCAATAAAAAATATGCTTTTGTATATATAATACTCGCTAACTCATTCTAAGGAGTCACTAACCCTATCTCTAATGAGCCATACCCTACCAAAGCCAAGTTCTTGCTTAATCTTTAGCTCTGTTACTACATGCCTTTTCGACCATCAAAAGTCAGCACCAAACACATCCACCATATTTAAATGCCGAACATCTAGTTGTCAGAAAGATAGATTATTAGGGTAAAATAAATGGAACAAATAGAGAAAACAGAATCTTACAGTGGAAATGACAACATATAATATAATAAAGACAATATATTTATACAGGTTTGATTTATCCAACACGACTAGGAGTGTGTGCCCCCCTACATCGAAAAGTATGCCTTTAGATAAAATATACTTAAGAGCCCACACCAAACACACATCACTTTCGGGAACTTCCAAGCTAGACCCCGCATCACACGGGCATTTGAATATACTCACATCAATGCATGCATGCAAACTGTAATGACTTGTAAAATTTTCGATAATTTAATTGTTAATTTTATTAAATGTTTGTTATCTAATATTGGAAAAACATAAAGTTGTGATTCATTAATGAAATAATAATTAAAATGAGATGTAATAAGGCTAGCCTAAGTTATCTATTAACTATTTGAATGAAATTACAATTAATGGAATTTGCGTAAATGTTATACTGGGCTATAAATTGAATATCAGAAAACAAACGTAACCATTGAATTATTTAATGAGTTAATGTAAAATGTTGGATAAAATCAATGTTCTATAAGTAATTATAATATTGGTTTGGGAATGATAAACCTATAAAGGGTGATTGAGAGTTAATGGAAATAATTATTCTATGTTGCATATACATTTAATTCGTTAAATTAAAAAGGAATTAATCGTAATAAATCTAAATTGAATATTATGTTAATGTAAATTAAGTTAATATTTGAAAATAATGTTAACTCGATTCATAGGATAACAATTGGTTGGATAAGAAGAAAGGAAATCAAGACTTACTAATTTAATGGAATTTAAAGTATAATAATTGGATTAATTGCAACTAAATGAAATTAAAATATTTAACTAGTATATTAATGTAAATTTAGATAAAATTTGAAGATATTAATATAATAAATCATGAACCAATGTTAATTTTCTCCATTTGATAATAATAGATTGGATAATAGAATGCAAGTTAAATTAAATGTAATTGTTGAAAATTAATATATAATATCTGAATATACTGAAATTGAATTCAAACACTGTAATTGGCAAATTTATTAACTTGAAATTGATATCTAAGTTAGTTTATGTTATTGTAATTGTTTAAGAAATCAAAAATGATGGAATTTGTGAATTTTTAAATTTGAAACGAAAAAGTGATTTAATTGATTAAATATTAACTTAATTTAATAATGTGAAAAATAGCCATTTTTGCCACTGGCTCGGATTTCAATGAAACCAGTTTCATCGGATCCGTAAAGGTGAATTATTTGTAGGATTTGAAGTTTCGTAACGATTGGACTTGTCGTTTGATCGTACGGACCTGAAACGCCCAGAAATCAATTTAACTGAAATCAATTGAGATCAATTTGAAATAACTTGATTTTTCCATAACTTCTTCATATGATGGAACTTAGAGTTGAAACCTATTCCATTACATTTAAAATATTCAAAAACATCTATTTTGATATATGGGTTGACCCAATTTCGTTCCGGAGTCAGAACGGGCTTTTTGGGCCATTTATCGTCCAATGGTCCAAAACAATCGTATCCGTTCCTCTATTTCTCAGCTCTACTTATACATATCCTGTTATAAACCCTAGAAGCCTTTTTATTTCTCATTTTTGTATGTGCAAAAATTTCTTCTCCACCTCTTTCCAATGGCTGAAACCCTAAAACTCATCAGTTCAATTCCAATTCAAATTTCAACTTCAAAATTAAAACTCTTCAAACTATATCATATTTTATATCACCGGAAAGCGCTTGACGAGCGCATCTCAGATCTGTAATTCGTTTTTCAAATTGGATCACCATTTGTCCGAAATTCAAAGAATCATTTTCGACCGTTCATCATCATGTCGATCAACTTCTTCCGATCGACGAACCAAAGGTACCAGATTGTGGAGAGAGGCTAGCGTAGTTCATCGGTGTAGTTTATTTGCCAAAGTGATGGTTGGATTTGGCATTAAAATTCGACTAGGATTTTCAAGATGGTGGCGGATGCTGCAGTTTTGGGATACACGACTGAGTTGCATGGTCGCGCTGGCGATTGCAGGCCTTGGGGAGTTCGTGGGTGGCTCTAGGGTCGGCGGCCCCTCCGGTGTGGCGCGACATCGATATTGGCGGCGGCGGCGTTATACTGGGCAGGCACGCGTTGATGAGGGTGTCGATCGAATTTCACTGTAGGAGATAACGTGAGTGGCATGGCCTGTGTACGTTCCTTTGCCTATTTATTTTTTGTTTTATTTTAATTTCAAATTCAAATGTTCTAATCGCAACAACTTTTGCATATGAGGTCCAATTCGCGTGCGGTTTTCTCCGCTAGGTTCATATTAGAATTCTGGACACTTTGACGCTTGTTTGGATAAATTCTGAGACCGTTTGAACTTTGAGTTTAAATTGGATTTAAATTCAATTTAAATTAAAAAGGTGAGTGTTTTAGCCCACTCACAACTTCTAAAATTTCTTATATTTGTTAGATTAATTTATCATGTGATTAGAAATTTATTTATGACTATTTGGCATATTTTGAATCATTATCTCAGTTTGTTTGAATTTATTTGGATAAAATAGTTATTTAATTTATTATTGAATATAAACTTCCAGTAAATACCTATTATTTATTCTCTGTTCTATATTGATGTTATTGATTGAATTGGATGATGATTGTGATAAATGTTCGATAATTGATATTGGATAAATAGATGTTGTATTTTATATTGTTATAAACTTCAAGTTGTTTTGGATTTTCATTTCATTTGGGATTGAAGTTTGAAATGACATATAATCATATTTATATTTTAAATTACGGATTGAAATGATAAATATCCGTATCACTTGACCACAGGATAGAAAATTATATACAAACACCGTGGTCTATATATAAAAATATTTTGAAATGATTTCTATGGTTTTGTAAAGAAATATAATATTTTATATAAAGATTGATTTTAGATGATATATAAAGTTATTTTATTCTTTATTTTTAAGCTATTTATGGATTTGTTTTCATATAGAATAAGCTTAATAATAAGTTTGATTTTATTGAAGATAATATGGTTAGGCATTTAAATTATATTTTAATATTGAGTTTATAATGATTTAAATAAAAATTAAGGTTGGAAGATAAATTGGAAATTTATTTGAATTTGAATTTATTTAAGAATTAAACTCAAATAAGCTTGATGTGAAATTTATTAAATTTAGAATTTTAAAAGGTATGATTTTTTAACTTGATTTTGGTTAAGGTGAACTAAATGAATATTTCAAGTATAAATAAATTGAAGGAAATATTTAGTTATTTGTAATTTGAGTTTTATTTAAATGATAATGGATTCATTATGTAAAATATTTCAACTAGATAATAGAAAATTGAATTGTTGAATCGTAATTACCAAACTTAGTTTTGAAATTGTTGAATACCTAAAGTTTGAAATATACTTAATTTGAATGGTTTATTTTGTGGACCAAATCTGTCTTGAAATCAATATAATTTGGAATGGTTTATTTAGAAACTGAATTTAATTAGATTTATGATTTGATATTTGGTTAAATCTAAAATTTTGGAATTCGAGCTGTTTTGGAATGGAGTTGTGAAATTGAAGAAGATATTTATTATATAAAATATTTTATTATTTAAACCATTTAAGTGGTGGAAGTTATGTTTCAAAGTTATGAGTTTCAAGGTAATATAATTTGAAAGTGTTTTATTCAGAGGCTTTGATTTCGAAATGTTATAATTTTGAAAGTGTTATGATTTTAGAGAAGGATATATTTGAAAGGAAAATGATATCGTATTGATTTGGGTTTGGAAAGGTAATGATATTTGGTTTTAAAGTATAAACTATTTTGAAAATGACCGCGGTGTTATAATAACGTTTGGTTGTTAAGGATACCGGGATCAGAAGTTGTCATACTCTCTCCAACCCCGAAAACCACTTTAAAACCGTGTATGCGGTGGAGATTCCATAATGAAGTAGGATGGCAGCGGCGTTCCTTTGAGGTATATACGTGGACCCAACTCCCATGAGTTGGCATAAGGTGGCTAAAACAGGAGCGATTGACGGGCTAATGAGGTAGCACCTTTGATCGAACACATCCCTTCGATATTATACTTTGACTTTTGGATTGATTCGGTGGTTACTTTTGATTTTCGATTTGGGGGTGTGGCTTGAGGTGGGCGGTAATTGTGCGCTACGCGTTACCATCAACCTGGAAGCGTAATTGATATATCTACCTTGGCATGCCTAGTTGTGCTGTATCACCTACCCTAACACGCCTTGTAATAGTTTGATTTGTGTCGTCCCTATGGAGTATCCTCTGGTAGCCTCCCGATCAGGAGGTATTACGGTACTGTATAGACTATTGGCACTATTACGTGTTAAGGGCTATATGGGTAACCCCTTAACGCTATTTAAAAGTAAGTTTATTTTACTATTAGACACTATTATAATAGCGAAATATTACTACATAGTAAGTAGTTTAACGGATCCTTAAGAGATGTGAATCCCGAGCATCTCTTAAGTTACTGCACTCATGTTAGACACTGGATAGGAGATGTCAAATCCGGTAAACATCTCTGACGCCATTCCACTCATGTTATTTATCGTTGATTTAACTTGCATAAGATCATTTAGTTCTGACTTGAGTGTTTTGTCTTTTGAATTCGCTCGGGTCAGTCTGAACATTTCAGGATTTGAAGACTTTATTTCTGAAGGACGAAGACGAAGATTGTATTACTATTATTTATTATATTATTCCACTACCTTCATATTGTTCCGCTGCATTATTTATTATTCTCTGGTATGTGTAACTCTGATATGTGTTGTATAAGTAAACTCAAATGTTTTGTAAAACAGCTTCATGAACTGTTATTTGATTATTATATTTTGCCATTCCGCTGTGAGATTCTATTTTGTTTTTTTTCTTTCTCTGCTTTTTCTTATTCATCCCAATTACAATCCTCCCTTCTTTATGGTTTAAGTCCGACATGTGTGGTTTGTCATCGATTTAAAGCTTACAAAAAGGTGAGATGTTACAATTGTTATCAGAGCTTTGGTTTAGCCCAAAACCATAGCTTTATGGGGTCTGATTCTTTATGAATAGGGTAGCAATACCCTATGATGAGTCACTGAGCGTATATATATGAAAGAGCGTATTTGTTAGTGTTATAAAAGGTTTAATATTGTGTTAATGTGTTCCGTTTTATATTTACAAATTCTGGTCGTTGCATAGGACACTAGAACTGTTTTGAATATAGGTGAATGAAATAATTTTTCCTATTATATTTTCTATATATATAAAATAATTTTTTATTAAATAAGATATATATATATATATCTGGTTGCAATATATTGGTTGTTGGGAAATGAAATTTTTAAATAATAGTTGAAATGAGATTAAAAATAAGATAAATGGAAATTGGAAATTTTATAACTTAAGTTTCAGGATTTTGAAAATTTCTTTGAAAGGATTTTAGAATATAATAATATTATTTATAAGTATTTTCTGATATAAATATTTCAATTTAAAAGAGTTGTTTTGAAGAAACTTTGGAAAGAAATAAGTTATGTGCTTCCCTCTCTGTCGCTAGAAAATTATTTCGGTGATGAGTGCACGCATCATCGACATTCATTTTCGAGTTTCGAAGTGGGAAGGCCATTGTAGTAGTTTTACTGCTGATTTATTTTGATAAACAAATATGAATTTTAAATTTGTTTTAAATATAATTGGATATATAAGTTGCAAGTATATACATCTATCTATTATTTTAAAGTGATTTGAAATTTAACCCGGTATTTAGTTCTTAAGTTTCACTATTTAATAATTGAAACCTCTAATTAAAATAAGAAGATTAAACGCTAAGTTATAAAGGAAATTAAAAGAAAGTTGACATTTATGACCTATGAAACAAAGGATGTTATTATTGAACATTAAGTTGATTAAAAGAAATAAAATAAACTTGTGTAACTTTCAATTACCTCCTTAAAAACATATATATAACCTACCGAATATTAAAAGTTCTAATATTTAATAACAAAATGTAATGGATATTATACAAGTAAAAACTTAAAATAATGAAACTATTCAATGGAATTCTTTAATAAATAAGAATTTGATGTTCTAGTTGTTATAAACTTTAGTATAATTGAAAATGTTACTGATTTAATATAATAGAAAGGTAAGTATTATAAATAAATGATTACAAACTCAAGTAGGTGAATTGAAATGCTAAGAAATTGAATGGAACATGAATACTATTGATAAATGAATGTATGTAAGTATAAATGCAAATAAATGAAATAAACACAATGAATGAATGGAAATAAAATTGTAAGAAGTAAATGTAAATTAGAAAAATGAATCATTATATGAATGAAAAGGAAATCAAACAACAGATATTATGAAATGAAATTATTACGAATGAACTTGATCTATTGTTTGAAATTGTGTTTGTTTGGTTTATGGTTGTTTGGGCAAGGATACTTTAATTTTTTTTTAGGTGAATGAATAATCTATTTAGTTTCATTTAAGACTGTTGAGTAAATGGTGCACTTAGTAGTTTATTTTTCATTATGTACAATTTAAAGTTTTAAACCCGAACAACTATTTGTTTTGTTTGGTATGGGTATATGGATGGTTGATTTTATTGACTTCATATGATGTTGTACGTTGTGATTGCAAGTGATTGTTGTTGTTTGACATTGATTTGTTTATAAGTGGATGAAACAAAATTAATATTTCATTTATATGACTGTTAACCTTTTTGAATTATATAAGTGAAATTCAGGTTATGAAAGCAATTGCTACTGCTTTTGGTTTCATAAAAATGAGCGTTAATCGCCTGACAAATAGGTACGTTCTGGGATTACGGTTTTATAGCGTTATTATATTATTTTTCCCGCGGTTGGGATATATAATTTTGAGATATTGTGATATATTGTTATATTTGATATTATATTTTCTCCCAAGCCTCTCCGTACAAAGGACAGTCTGCCGAAATTTTCTTAAATTTTGTACTTAGAATAATTTTGAAAAAATGTTTTCCAAACTTTATTAATTTGAGTATAAAAAGATTTGATGGTCATAAATTGGTATATTTTATTTAGACTAATTAATTTTGTAAATTTATTAATAAAGTTAATATTTTAGAATAAGATGTATTGTTGACTTAATTCTTTCTTTTTCCTTCTTTTTTCTTTTCGGGGATGAAAAATTTTGAGTGGGGGAGAGTATAACGACCTGTAAAATTTTCGATAATTTAATTGTTAAGTTTATTAAATGTTTGTTATCTAATATTGGAAAAACAGAAAGTTGTGATTCATTAATGAAACAATAACTTAAATGAGATGTAATAAGGATAAAATCAATGTTCTGTGAGTAATTATAATATTGGTTTGGGAATGATAAACTTATAAAGGGTGATTGAGAGTTAATGGCAACAATTATTATAAGTTGCATATATATTTAATCTGTTAAATTAAATTGGAAGCAATAAATCTAAATTGAATATTATGTTAATGTAAATTAAGTTAATATTTGGAAATAATGTTAACTCTATTCGCAGGATGACAATTGATTGGATAAGAAGAATGGAAATTAAGATTTATTAATTTAATGGAATTTAAAATATAATAATTGGATTAATTGCAATTAAATGTAATTAAAATATTTAACTAGTGCATTAATGTAAATTTAGCTGAAATTTGAAGATATTAATGTAATAAATCATGAACCAATGTTAATTTTCTCCATTTGATAATAATAAATTGGATAACAGGATGCAAGTTAATTAAATGTAATTATTGAAAATTTAATCTATAATATCTGAATTTACTGAAATTGAATTCAAACACTGTAATTGGTAAATTTATTAACTTGAAATTGATATCTAAGTTTGTTTAAATTATTGTAATTATTTAAGAAATTAAAAATGATGGAATTTGTGAATTTTTAAATTTGAAACGAAAAAGTGATTTAATTGATTAAATATTAATTTAAGTTAATAATGTAAAAAATAGCCATTTTGGCCACTGACTCGGATTTCGACGAAACTAGTTTCATCAGATCCATAACGGTGAATTATTGTAGGATTTTGAGTTTCGTAACGATCGGACTTGTCGTTTGATCGTATGGACCTGAAACGTCCAGAAATCAATTTAATTGAAATCAGTTGAAATCAATTTGAAATAACTTGGTTTTTGTATAACTTCTTCGTATAATGGAATTTGGACTTGAAACCTATTCCATTGCGTTTAAAATATTCAAAAACATCTATTTTGATATATAGGTTGACCCAATTTCGTTCCGGAGTCAGAACGGGCTTTTCGGGCCATTTATCGTCCAACGGTCCAAACAAATTGTATCCATTCCGCTATTTCTCAGATCTATCTATATATCCTATTATAAACCCTAGCAGCTTTCTATTTCTTATTTCTGTACGTATAGAAATTTCCGTTCCTCCTATTTCCAATGGCTGAAACCCTAAAACTCCTTAGTTCAATTCCAATTCAAATTTCAACTTCAAAATTAAAACTCTTCAAACTATATCATATTTTATATCGTCGGAAAGCTCTCGATGAGCGCATCTTAGATCTGTAATTCGTTTTCCAAATGAATCACCATTTGTCCAAAATTCAGGGAATCATTTTCGACTGTTCATCATCGCGTTGATCGACTTCTACCGATCGACGAACCAAAGGTACCATGTTCTGAAATGAGGCTTATTTTTCGAAGTGACGGTTGGATTTGGTGTTAAAATTTGACTAGGGTTTTCAAGACCGATGGAGGCTGCTACAGTTTTGGGATACGCGACTGAGTCGCGTGGTCACGTTGGCGATCGAAGGCCTTGGGGAATTCGTGGGTGGCTCTAGGGTCGTCGGCCCCATCGGCGTGGCGCAGTGTCGATATTGGTGGCGGCGGCGTTATACTGGGCAGGCGTGCATTGATGAGGGTGTCGATCGAATTTCACTGTAGGAGATAACGTGAGTGACGTGGCCTGTGTACGTTCCTTTGCCTATTTATTTTTTGTTTTATTTTAATTTCAAATTCAAATGTTCTAATCGCAATAACTTTTGCATACGAAGTCCAATTCATGCGCAATTTTCTTCGCTATGTTCATTTTGAAATTCTAGACACTTTGACATTGGTTTGGACAAATTCTGAGACCGTTTTAATTTTGAGTGTAAATTGGATTAAAATTCAATTTAAATTCAAAAGGAGTGTTTTAACCCACTCACAACTTCTAAAACTTCTTATGTTTGTTAAATTGATTTACGATGTGATTAGAAATTTATTTATGACTGTTTGGCGTGTTTTGAATCATCATCTCAGTTTATTTGAATTTATTTGGATAAAATAGTTATTTAATTTATTATTGAATATAAACTGCCAGTAAATACCTGTTATTATTCTCTATTCTATATTGATGTTATTGATTGATTTTGATGCTGATTGTGATAAATGTTTGATGATTGATGTTGGATGAATGGATGTTGTATTTTATATTGTTATAAAATGCAAGTTGTTGTGGATTTTCATTTCATTCGGGATTGCGGTTTGAAATGATATATAACGGTATTTATATTTTAAATTACGGATTGAAATGATAAATATCCGTATCACTTGACCACAGGATAGAAAATTATATACAAACACCGTGGTCTATATATAAAAATATTTTGAAATGATTTATATGGTTTTGTAAAGAAATATAATGTTTTATATAAATATTGATTTTAGATGATATATAAAGTTATTTTATTCTTGATTTTTAAGCTATTTATGAATTTGTTTTCATATAGAATAAGCTTAATAATAAGTTTGATTTTATTGAAGATAATATCGTTAGGCATTTAAATTATATTTTAATATTGAGTACATAATGATTTAAATAAAAGTTAAGGTTGGAAGATAAATTGGAAATTTATTTGAATTTGAATTTATTTAAGAATTAAACTCAAATAAGCTTGATGTGAAATTTATTAAATTTGGAATTTTAAAAGGTATGATTTTTTAACTTGATTTTGGGTAAGGTGAACTAAATGAATATTTCAAGTATAAATAAATTGAAGGAAATATTTAGTTATTTGTAATTTGAGTTTTATTTAAATGATAATGGATTCATTATGTAAAATATTTCAACTAGATAATAGAAAATTGAATTGTTGAATCATAATTACCAAATTTAGTTTTGAAATTGTTGAATACCTAAAGTTTGAAATATACTGAATTTGAATGGTTTATTCTGTTGACCAAATCTGTCTTGAAATCAATATAATTTGGAATGGTTTATTTAGAAACTGAATTGAATTGGAATTTATGATTTGAGATTTGGTTAAATATAAAATTTTAGAATTCGAGTTGTTTTGGAATGGAGTTGTGAAATTGAAGAAGCTATTTATTATATAAAATATTTTATTATTTATTCCATTTAAGTGGTGGAAGTTATGTTTCGAAGTTATGAGTTTCAAGGTAATATAATTTGAAAGTGTTATATTCAAGGTTTTGATTTCAAAATGTTATAACTTTGAAAGTGTTATGATTTTAGAAAAGGATATATTTGAAATGAAAATGATATCGTATTGATTTGGGTTTGGAAAGGCAATGATATTTAGTTTTAGAGTATAAACTATTTAAAAAATGACCCCGGTGTTATAATAATGTTTGGTTGTTAAAGAGACCGGGATCGGAAGTTGTCGTACTCTCTTCCAACCCAGAAAACCACTTTAACAGCCATGTACACGGTGAAGATTCCAGAATGAAGTAGGATGGCAGCAACGTTCCTTTGAGGTATATACGTGGACCCAACTCCCGTGAGTTGGCATAAGGTGGCTAAAACATGAGCGATTTACGGGCTAATGATGTAGCAATTTTAATCGGACACATCCATTCGATATTATACTTTGACTTTTAATTTGATTCGGTAGCCACTTTTGATGTTTTCTGATTTGGGGGTGTGGCTTGAGGTAGGCGGTAGCTGCGCGCTACGCGTTACCACCGGCATGGAAGCATAATTGGTATATCTCCCTTGGCGTTGCCTAGTTGTGCCATGTTACCTACCCTAGCGTGCCTTGTACGAGTTTGATTTATGTCATACCTATGGATTATTCCCTGGTAGCCTCCCGATCAAGAGGTATTACGGTACTGTATAGACTATTGGCACTATCACGTGTTAAGGGCTATATGGGTAACCCCTTAACGCTATTTAAAAGTAAGTTTATTTCATTATTAGACACTATTATAATAGAAAAATATTACTACATAGTAAATAGTTTAACGGATCCTTAGGAGATGTAAATCCCGAGCATCTCTTAAGTTATTGTACTCACATTAGACACTGGATAGGAGATATCAAATCCCGTAAACATCTGTGATGCCATTCCACTCATATTATTTACCATTAATTTAACTTACATAAGATTTTTTAGTTCTGACTCGAGTGTTTTGTGTTTTCAATTCGCTCGGGTCAGTCTGAGCATTTCAGGATTTGAAGACTTTATTTCCGAAGGACGAAGACGAAGATTGTATTACTATTATTTATTATATTATTCCACTTCCTTCATACTGTTCCACTACATTATTTATTATTCTCTGGTATGTGTAACTCTAATATGTGTTGTATAAGTAAAAGCAAATGTTTTGTAAAACACCTTCATGAACTGTTATTTGATTATTATATTTTATCATTCCACTGTGAGATTCTGTTTTGTTTTTTTCTTTCTCTGCTTTTTCTTCTTCACCCCAATAACAATCCGCCCTTCTGTATGGTTTAAGTCTGACGTGTGTGGTTTTTCGTTGATTTAAAGCGTGCAAAAAGGCGAGATGTTACACACATGACAACCTTCTAGATAAATGTGAATATATCGTAATGGGTGCCACCTACATGGCTTAGTACCTACTTGCTCTTTGGTTTTAGTTATCCGTGATGTTGGATGACATTGCTCAAAATGAGTGACAAACCATTTTAAATTGATGAAGCACAAAGAATGATATCAAAACCGATAGTTAAGAGATCAACTATCGCAAGTAAACGAATGATTGTATATAGGAATTAGATCGCATACACTTGTCACCGATAAACGAATCAAGATTTAAACCATTTAATTCTTACTTGTGCTTGGTTTTCACATCAAAAATATTTGTAAAGCACTTTAAAGACGCTTCTTTAAAAATATCCTTTTAAAAGGGCGAATTATATTTTCTAAGTGCATTAAAAAGAGGGTCGAAAAAAATTGTTAATAAAGCATTGTTCACTGTAAATCCAAACCCAATTACAATTGCATTTATTTATAAAACATTCTTTTTTAAAGATTTCCACATTTATATACTATCATTTATAACTTTTAAAAACAACATTTATTATCTCGAAAAGTAATACATAAATCAAATAATTTTATTAATTTTATACAATATTAATCATCCTAAATGATAATTGATATAATTCTTTTATAAATTTTTAAACCACATTAATCATTCCAAAAGACCATAAATCAAGTTATAATCTTTATATATATTTTAAATAATATTAAATATCCTAAAGGATAATTAGTAAACTTTATAATCTTTTTTAAATTTAAAACAATGTTAATTATCCCAAAAGGTATTTAATCAAATTTAAAATCATTTATAAATTTAAAACAATATTAATTATCATTGAAGATAATAAATCAAATCTATAACTTCTTCTATAAATTTTTAATCAAAACTAAACACTTATGTACAAAATTATCAAAATATTTGAAAATATAGTTTAGACAACATTCAAAGTGCAAAAATGTGATCAAATATTTATTTTGCAAAAACACAAGCACAAGTTCAACAAACAGAAGGGTTTAAGGAGATGGTATTTCATAAGTGACGGTATAGAGAAAATCACTACAATGACACTTACACAAATCAAAACAGTATGTCAGAAATATTTCAACCAAACATCAATATAAGCAATAAAATAATATAAATAAGATGCGGATAACAGTAAATAAATAGTGGCAAGAAACCTCTTAGGGTCTCCCTACAAAAGTCCCTTCTAAATCTTATATATATATATATATATATATATATATGCACTTCGAAGTGCCCCATAGTGACTTATCCGCTACCAAAACACTCCAACTTCTTCCTTTTTGTCCCCTACAACACAATGGTTATTTATGTCATCCTCTATCCAGTGGGAATTAAAATCCAAAAAAACAATTAAATAATAAAAATCTTTTCACTTTACAACCATAAAATGGTGGTTTATGCTGCTTGATAGGTGTCCAAATAATCTATTCAATTTTATTATAGTAGAATTGGGTTTTATTCTATTAAATGGATGTCCCAAACAAAGTATAACTAATTTAACTACGTTAAACATAGTTAATTTAATCACTATACTTTTATCACTAATTTGTACTTCATTAAAAACTGCTAACTATCATCCAAACATTCAACAATAATGTATAGTAACACAGACATCATATAGCTTTTTTAGAGGTGAGTAAACTCATCAAAATTTCAGTTGATGCTTTGTCATTCTAGTTTAGTCTGAAAATCGTACAAAGTCCAATTTAGTCAAAAATTTAATTAGCTCCAAATCCAATGAAATCAATTCGAACACGTTGCTAACATTCATACGAGTCCAATGCAACTAACCGTGTTTGAATTTGACCTTGTACGAGAAAGATATTGATTTTATAAGCCATTGATTTAATTATATTAATTAACAACTTAATCAACAATTTAATTACAAAACAACCTTCTTTCCAAATCATAATTCCCACCTCCTCCTGATATATGTGCGTGCTTGTACCCAGATATTTCTATGGCCGCAACCACAAACTATAATTTCCACCTTGATTTTCGACCAAACCTCACAACGATTCTTCCTACGATCTTCTCCGGGTATGCTTCGACACCGACCCATTTATGCCAAGCTCGATCCATCCTAGGAAAAAGTGACTGAAGCCCTAAATGGCGACAACCTAAGAGTCACGATCCACCCTAATCGCCTTGCCTTATCAAAACATGACCACACCTGCTCCTTGATAAGACAAACTTGATGACACCGACGACAGCTCCTAACTCCTCTCCAAACACCCAAAATCTTCGACCCTAGCCACCATGGAACTATTGAACAATATCAAACGATACCACACCCTACATCGAACACTAATATATAAAGATCTCTCTCAAAGAAAACTCAAAGGAACAAACTTTGTGATTTTTAGATGAGTATATGAATTTATTTTTAATTTTGAAATTTCAACAATTATTGTTTACTAGAGATTGAAATGAGGAAGATAGGTAAAGAAAGAAGTGAACTCTTTCTTTCTCAAGCATTGACTTATTTTATTTTTTCAAAAACTTTACTTCTTACACACTCTAGCCAATATTCACAAGTAATCCAAGAATTTCAAGCTAAATCTCAAATCAATATTAAGTTTAGTTGAAAATTTTAAATTTGATTTAACTTGGAAAATGTTTTGAAAAGACGGGTAAGCGTTATTCCGCTACATAACATTTCGTTTGCATATGGATCACGAACGACAGATATAAAAGTATGACCATGGACTAAAATATGACACTATCGCAAATCACAATAAAATATACATAGAAATTTATGATGTGAAATTTTAAAATACCATTATTTTTCATAAAATACATCAAATGAAAATTGAAAAAATTTCCAAATTAAAAATTATGGAAAAGTCCAATAAATTAATTTAAAAATACTTTAATTAAAGGGGCATTTCACTAGAAGGACAAACTTTGCAGTCCAATTAGTTTCTAGGACACATATCCACAGAAATTAATTTCAAGGCCAAAATCAGCTGTAACGACCCTGGATTTCGGCTCCGGTTATTTTAATAAATGTTTAATCTAATTAAATATAGAATGTGAATTGTTCATATTTAAATGAATATGATTTTGGAAATATTGCCATCTATTTATATAAACTGTATTTTAAAAGGAGATTGATCTAGAAAATTGAAATAAGTATTTCAATAATATTCACAATAAAAATCTATCTTATATAATTACTTAAAATACTTTACATTATTTATATTTAGTATGAAATAATACACATAGATAATAATGTTTGAAATTCTAAAATAAGTTTCTTAACAATATTATTAATAAAATTTAACTCATTAAATTAAAATGCTATACATTGTTAATATTTGTTAAATGAATACATATGCTTGATAATGTTTGAAATTTAAAATTTAATTCTAGCAATATAAAATATAAATGTAAATAAATACAAATGAACCATAAAAATGAGAATAAGCGTAAATATAACTTATGACTCTAATTCAAATATTAATGGCTAAAATAGAAAATATAAGATATAAAATATAAATTGATGATAATGTTCAATACAAAATATTAATATTTATAAAAATATAAATATAAATATAAACAAATAAGTAAACTCATGAATATAAGTTTATTATTTATAGCTAAAATATAAATGGAAATAAATACAAAGATAAGTTTAAATAAGTAAATCATATATATTATACATAATTAAAATATTGTTAGCTGAAGAAACATAACATTTAAATTGCTTCCATCTCAGCCAACATTTACCTGCAAAAATAAAAATAAAAAATAAAATGCATATCTCTATACAAATATGTATGCTATAGTTCAAACTTGAAGTTAAGGAAAAAAAATAATTTAGTAACAAAACAAAATATCTTTATAACCAAAGCTTCATACATAAGCCAAGAATTCACAGCAAATAAAACATATCAATACAAACAAAACCTGAGATATCTTATACAAAATATTTGTGTCAGCCAATACTAATTAGTGTATACTAATTCAAGAGACAAAACAAAGTTTGCCAGCAGCATATTAGTACAAACACAAAAGAAAAACTGCAAATATCTATATACAAATCCTTGTGTCAGCTAGCATTTGATTATGTGTTAACGTATGAGTAAATATATACATTAATTGGCCCACTTTTATATCTGGAATTTCAGCCGAAATATGCCTTTAATTTCAGGTTTAGTACCTTAGTACATAATAAAATAAAGCAAATATTATATTGTAGTAAAGCTTGTTCCAGAAGACATTATGTTCAAAGTTATATATATATGTATGTTCATTATTCATCATTTCTTATCCTTAAGTCCATTTTCTACTGCAAAAGTAAAAAAAAAACAAAAGCCTAAATAAAAACCTGATAAAGCAAGAAGAGTTACGGCAATTCAAAAACTTCATACTGCAGACATCTATTTCCATCCTCCGTTTCAAGTTTCAACAGTAATTCATCTTGGTGAGTAAACTTATTTAAATTCTAACTTTTAATAATTACTTCTGAAAAACAATTGATAGGTTGATGTTTGTGTTCTGGAATGTTACTATTTACTGTGAGTAAACCTATTATTTGATTGATCTATGACATTCTGAGTTGCTATATAGATTGAATAAGAGTTTGTATTATCCAGTGCACAGCAAGAATTTTAGCAACAGTTTCTATATCTTATGCTTACAGAACATCAACAGCAGGGAATTTGTAATATTTCTTTTTGCAAATACTTTGTACATAGGAATTTAAGTTGAATATACATATAGGAAAACTGAAATCATGACCTGGAGTTAAGTTTTGATGGGGGCAGTGAAGTTCAAACTCTGTTTATTCAAAGTTTACAGTGGAAACAATTAATATGTGTAAACTCAAAGATTTTAAATTTGTAAATTTGATCATATACTTTGATTTCATACACATAGCAATGATTTTTAACATGAAAATTATGATTTTTAATTACATGATTCAGGAACAGTTTGAATATGAACACAAATTACCTTTTTGTTGGTTATGGGAAATTCAGTAAATTACAATCGTTGAAATTTCATATGAAGTAAGTTTCAAGATGTAGGAACATAGGAAAAATGTTAAATATTTTTTTAATGTAAGAAATTGGGAAATGGAGCAAAAGTAGGGTTATGGGTCTGTATCTTGTGGGTTCGGTTCGTTGATGAACGCGACACCAGGGCGCAACCGAGTGTCGAGGGATTTTGGGAGGAGTTAGGAGGTGTTGTCAGCGACGTATGGCCGAAGTCACGTCATCTCAAGTGTTCACGATCGTGTGGACGAGGTGAATTGTCTACTGTGTACGAGTTCCTGTTCAACTTTTTAGTCGAATTTTGATTTCGTGAATTTTTGGTTGAGCTGGGCTTCGAATTCGAGTGTGGGAGTGGCGAGTGATTTGTGGATGAAGTCGGGTGGCGATGGCGCGGTGGAGGACCGCCGTGCACGTGCACGGCGGCGGAGAAGGGTCGCTGGGTGTCGACTCGAGTGAATCTCGAGTATGACAGCGTGATGCTTCGGGTTTGTTCCTGGGTATATGGTTGAGCGCGTGTGTGAGGTGTAGCAATTTAAAACTTTAAACTTTAAAAAAAAGAAGAACATAAGTATAAGAAACAGGGGAGAAGAAAGAAAGGTAGTGGTGACGCGAGGAAACGCTGGGAATCTCGTACTCTACCCGAGTATGTCGCGTGGTTGTCTTCGCGTTTTAACAAATCCCAGGAATTTGCTACCTATTATATTATGTTCAAGTAAAATAAGCTAAGTATAAACTATATTATTAGTGTGACTAAATTGTTTAAGCCAAGATGAACTGTAAGCTTTACTAATATGAAATGAGTAATGAATTTAAAACAAGTTAATTAAGAAGACAATAAATCTTATAATTGTAATTTAATAAGTTGCATAATTTTTTTATTAAATTTGTGAGTAAAGAATGTAAATAATAATCTTGTGTAAATCATTTGTAATTAAGAATTTAATTAATCGTTTGAAGTTGATTAATTAACAAATCGTAGTTAACGAATTAATTAAATGATTAATGATTAATTAAGCAATTAAAAATAATTAATTGTGTAATTGAGTTTTATAAATCAATAATTATGGTTATTGATTAGTAATTAAGAATTAATTCATTAATTAAGTGAATAATTAATAGGTAATTAATGAATTGAAATAAGTTAATTTAGTAGTAATTGATTAAGCAAAGAATAAAATATAATTTATTTTTAAGCAGGCAATTAAGTTTAAAACAAATCAAACTTGTTGATATGAATCGATGATTCTATTTGATTGATTCTGATATGTATTTATATCCTGTGATGTTTTGTGATATTCTGGATATATCTATGATGATTGTATATGGTTTATCTGTGTTAGATTTCTATATGATTTATCTGATGTTATTTATCTGTGTTAAATTGCTTTGTGAATTCAATTATTAAATTTAAACTGTTAAGTTAATTAGACAACTTGGCCCTTAAAATGGCGTTTGGATTCGATGAGACCGGGATCGGATTTACTACATTACAGCGTGATAGGGGGTTCTCGCTTTGCGTTAGGTTGCGAACGGGAGACTCTTACCCCTACATGCCCCCGGGGATAGTATAAGGTCTTGCGGGGTTGGTTGCGAGTCGAGAGGCTGGCCGTAAAAGCAAACCCGAGGTATCACTGTGAGCCACAGCGGGGCTGGGATGGTTGAAAAGCCTACCGGTCGTGAGCCGTTGCTGATGGTTGAAAAGCCTAGGACGTCACAGTTGGTATCAGAGCATGGTTGGTGATAACCTTGGCTCTGGTAGGAATTACTCATAGAATAGAGTTTGTAGAACTCTAGAATGAGTTTGTGTGTATGAATATATATGAATGCGTACTTGTTAATGAATATAAAATTGTTTTTATATTGTGTTGATTTATCTGTTGAGTGTTTATGGATTCTGGTCGATGTGTGGGACGCTATTTCATTGATAGGGATTCCTAAACTCTTAAACAAGATAGACCTACACAGTATTATTTTTAAAGTAGGGTAAATGAAATAATTTTACCCAAAATTATATTTTGATATAAAAGAATTTTTTTTCTGAAATAACTATATATATACTTGGATGTTTGATTGTCAAATAAAAATTTAAATGTGAGTGGTTTATAACCAAATAAATTATTTAAGAATGATTTAAATAAAAAGGAATATAACTGAAATCTGATTAAACTAGAATTTAAGTCCCGGAAATTTGAAAGGTGTTTAAATGAATTTAAACAAAAGGATTTGGGAATTTAAAATCTTGGGAATGTTTGAAAATGTGTTTTTCCAAAGATTTGAAGGCAATAATGGAGTATTGTTTTGGAAAATATTGTTGAATGAAAATTGTTTGGAAAGAATTTGTGAAAGTAAGGAAGCACTGAACTCACTTCAGTCGCTGGAAAATAATCCTGATGGTGATGGCCACATCATTAGTATTCATTTTCGAGTTTCTAAAGTGATGGATTGCTATCAGGATAGTTGATCATGATATTGTTTGGACTTGTTGGGCATACAATTTGTTTTAGAGATGTTCAAATAGAGGAAATTTGTTTTGGTGAAAACAAGTGTTTGGAATTTGAAATTTTGATTTGACATACCATGTGAGTATGAGTAATTATCATTTCGAAATGGTTTTGGAAATGAAAACCGAGTAATTGAATTCTAAGAAATTCTATTTAGATAATGTGAAGTTTAAATGAATCAACTATGGGACTTGGAAAGTAAAGTTGATATTAATAAGAAGAAATCGGGAATTGTAATCCCGGAACTAAAATTTAACTTAAGTAGATGAAAATAAGAAACATATTGGAGCTTAACCTGAGATAAGTTAAATGGAATGGAAGTTCAAAATGAACTTATTTGGATATAAAACTGGAAGGTAAAATTATATGGAATTTTGATTATAAGATGAAATGACCCAAATGAGTAATATAAACTTTAAAGAAAACAAATAAGTTTTGAGCTCATATTTTGAGAAATAAATTTAAAGGAATGGCAAGTAGCTAAATTTAATTGGAGTTGAGTTGGAATAAAATTGAATTTCAATAAATTCAATCGAGTTATAAAATTGAATGGGATAAAAATTCTTATGTAAATGAGTAAATATAAATCAAGTAAGTCTTGAATTTGGTTAAAATAGAATTGGCGTGAGTTGTAAACAAATCTAATTCGAGCATAAATTGAATAACCTTATTATGAATAAATTTAATGAATTGTTAATGTAAATTAAAATTTAACAGTAGATAAAGGAATAAACTAATTAGTGAATTATCGGGATTTGATTAAAAAAATCAAATAAAATAAAAAATTAAATGGGAATTGGTGGAATAGAATAAACCTAAGTTGTTGGGTGAACCAGTTTGAAGAAAATAAATGACCTAAGTAAATTGTGAGTTGGTTATTTAAAGCATTGGTTATCGAATTTAATAAAATGGTTTGGAATCAAACTTTTTAAGAATAAAAGAAAATGCAATGAAAGGATTGTGAATAAATTAAATGTGGTGGATTCAAGTGTAAAATTGAGATGGAATCAATTTAAAATGGTCATAAAGATTAAGTGATTATTTATTCACAATGATATTGTTAAATTGCATAAGGAAATGGGTTGTTACATTAAATGGGTTGTTTGAAGTAAATGAGAATTAGATAAAATTCTATGAATTATTGGAAGCAAAATAAGATGATTTTGAATATGAGTTTGTTTTGTTCAAATGGATTTTATGTCTAACCAAGTAAGTTGTAAATCACTTAAACTAAAGAGAATAATTTGAGAATTGGTTAAACTTAATTGTGATAAGGATTGAAACCTTACATATGTGCTTATGAAAATATGTAATGGAGACTCTATCAAAAACTCTTTAGAATTTGAAAACTATAAAAAAAAATTTAGCAACAAAACAATTTCAAGTTGGAAATTTAAAATAAATTAGTGAATGAAATTAATTTAAGATAAAGATAGAAATCAGTTTAAATGAAAGATAGTCAATAAAATTAAATATTCAGAGTGAAAGAAAATTTAAATTCACATGGAATTAAAAATTCAAATTGGAAATAAGTAGATATAAGAGGATATAAAGGCTATGGTGGTAGAGTAATAATATAAGGTAAATATAATGCTTATATTAAACTGGAGAAATGAATGGTGGAATTCTTAAGTAAAATTGATACTGAGAAAATTATTCCAAGTGGATAGAAATCAAAATAATGCGAATAAAAGAAAATTGATATGGTTGATAATCAATGGATATAAATACGTAGGATGTACGTATATTATTTTATTCGCATAACAATTTGATTCAGATTCGAGCACAGAATTTCGAGATTGTTATATCGATCCGAGTTAGGATTTTTCACTCGATTTTCGACGACGAACCATGGATATGGATTTTGATTAATTCTGGGAAATTCTCTATCATAGTTGTGACTATGCAAGGAGAGTGACAGTCTCTGATCTAGAAACCAGTTCTGAGTCCGTACTAGGAAGTCGGGTGGACGATACTAGTTCGGAAGTGAAATTTTGTGATCGAGCAAGCGATCGGATTTGATATTGCGTACGAATGATCTATGTACATCGTACGAGCTTGATTAAATAAATATTTAAATTTTGTAGAGAGTAAATAAGATTCATGAAGAATTAATACTGTAAATTTCAGAATTGAATTTCCAGAATGATTGTCCGGAATTCATTGTGACTTCCATCTAAGGAAATTTGTTCATGACTCACCATTAGTTGTTAAACCAGTAATTTAGGAATCCAGTTTGGATTGTTAATCATCGAGAAACAAACTCTCGATAATTTTAGGGAAGTTATCCGAATTTATGTTCGGATAACTTGGGTTGTTAGTTAGGGTAGACTGTTTGGTTGTCTGTTAATATATGAATGATATGTATATTTGAATGGTTGGTATAACGGTTTTTTTTTTTTTAATTTTCTTGGTTTTAAATTTCGGGGACGAAATTCTTTTAAGGGGGGAGGAATGTAACGACCCTGGATTTCGGCCCCGGTTATTTTAATAAATGTTTAATCTAATTAAATATAGAATGTGAATTGTTCATATTTAAATGAATATGATTTTGGAAATATTGCCATCTATTTATATAAACTGTATTTTAAAAGGAGATTGATCTGGAAAATTGAAATAAGTATTTCAATAATATTCACAATAAAAATCTATCTTATATAATTACTTAAAATACTTTACATTATTTATATTTAGTATGAAATAATACACATAGATAATAATGTTTGAAATTCTAAAATAAGTTTCTTAACAATATCATTAATAAAATTTAACTCATTAAATTAAAATGCTATACATTGTTAACATTTGTTAAATGAATACATATGCTTGATAATGTTTGAAATTTAAAATTTAATTCTAGCAATATAAAATATAAATGTAAATAAATACAAATGAACCATAAAAATGAGAATAAGTGTAAATATTACTTATGACTCTAATTCAAATATTAATGGCTAAAATAGAAAATATAAGATATAAAATATTGACGATAATGTTCAATACAAAATATTAATATTTATAGAAATATAAATGTAAACAAATAAGTAAACTCATGAATATAAGTTTATTATTTATAGCTAAAATATAAATGGAAATAAATACAAAGATAAGTTTAAATAAGTAAATCATATATATTATACATAATTAAAATATTGTTAGCTGAAGAAACATAACATTTAAATTGCTTCCATCTCAGCCAACATTTACCTACAAAAATAAAAAATAATAATAAAATGCATATCTCCATACAAATATGTATGCTATAGTTCAAACTTGAAGTTAAGGAAAAAAAATAATTTAGTAACAAAACAAAATATCTTTATAACCAAAGCTTCATACATAAGCCAAGAATTCACAGCAAATAAAACATATAAATACAAACAAAACCTGAGATATCTTATACAAAATATTTGTGTCAGCCAATACTAATTAGTGTATACTAATTCAAGAGACAAAACAAAGTTTGCCAGCAGCATATTAGTACAAACACAAAAGAAAAACTGCAAATATCTATATACAAATCCTTGTGTCAGCTAGCATTTGATTATGTGTTAACGTATGAGTAAACATATACATTAATTAGCCCACTTTTATATCTGGAAACATAATCTTTCAGCCAAAATATGCCTTTCATTTCAGTTTTAGTACCTTAGTACATAATAAAATAAAGCAAATATTATATTGTAGTAAAGCTTGTTCCAGAAGACATTATGTTCAAAGTTATATATATATGTATGTTCATTATTCATCATTTCTTATCCTTAAGTCCATTTGCTACTGCAAAAGTAAAAAAAAACAAAAGCCTAAATAAAAACCTGATAAAGCAAGAAGAGTTACGGAAATTCAAAAACTTCATACTGCAGACATCTATTTCCATCCTCTGTTTCAAGTTTCAACAGTAATTCATCTTGGTGGGTAAACTTATTTAAATTCTAACTTTTAATAATTACTTCTGAAAAACAATTGATAGGTTGATGTTTATGTTCTGGAATGTTATTATTTACTGTGAGTAAACCTATTATTTGATTGATCTATGACATTCTGAGTTGCTATATAGATTGAATAAGAATTTGTATTATCCAGTGCACAGCAAGAATTTTCGCAACAGTTTCTATATGTTATGCTTACAGAACATCAACAGTAAGGAATTTGTAATATTTCTTTTCGCAAATACTTTGTACATAGGAATTTAAGTTGAATATACTTATAGGAAAACTGAAATCATGACCTGGAGTTAAGTTTTGATGGGGGCAGTGAAGTTCAAACTCTGTTTATTCAAAGTTTATAGTGGAAACAATTAATATGTGTAAACTCAAAGATTTTAAATTTGTAAATTTGATCATATACTTTGATTTCATACACATAGCAATGATTTTTAACATGAAAATTATGATTTTTAATTATATGATTTAGGAACAGTTTGAATATGAACACAAATTACCTTTTTGTTGGTTATGGGAGATTCAGTAAATTTCAATCGTTGAAATTTCATATGAAGTAAGTTTGAAGATGTAGGAACATAGGAAAAATGTTAAATATTTTTTTAATGTAAGAAATTGGAAATAGAGCAAAAGTAGGGTTATGGGTCTGTATCTTGTGGGTTCGGTTCGTTGATGAACGCGACACCAGGGCGCAACCGAGTGTCGAGGGATTTTGGGAGGAGTTAGGAGGTGTTGTCGGTGACGTATGGCCGAAGTCACATCATCTCAAGTGTTCGCGATCGTGTGGACGAGGTGAATTGTCTACTGTGTACGAGTTCCTGTTCAACTTTTTAATCGAATTTTGATTTCGTGAATTTTTGGTTGAGCTGGGCTTCGAATTCGAGTGTGGGAGTGGCGAGTGATTTGTGGATGAAGTCGGGTGGCGATGGCGCGGTGGAGGACCGCCGTGCACGTGCACGGCGGCGGAGAAGGGTCGCTGGGTGTCGACTCGAGTGAATCTCGAGTATGACAGCGTGATGCTTCGGGTTTGTTCCTGGGTATATGGTTGAGCGCGTGTGTGAGGTGTAGCAATTTAAAACTTTAAATTTTAAAAAAAAAGAAAAAAAAGTACAGAAGTATAAGAAACAGGGGAGAAGAAAGAAAGGTAGGGGTGACGCGAGGAAACGCTGGGAATCTCGTGCTCTACCCGAGTATGTCGCGTGGTTGTCTTCGCGTTTTAACAAATCCCAGGAATTTGCTACCTATTATATTATGTTCAAGTAAAATAAGCTAAGTATAAACTATATTATTAGTGTGACTAAATTGTTTAAGCCATGATGAACTGTAAGCTTTACTAATATGAAATGAGTAATGAATTTAAAACAAGTTAATTAAGAAGACAATAAATCTTATAATTGTACTTTAATAAGTTGTATAAAAATTTAATTAAATTTGTGAGTAAAGAATGTAAATAATAATCTTGTGTAAATCATTTGTAATTAAGAATTTAATTAATCGTTTGAAGTCGATTAATTGACAAATCGTAGTTAACGAATTAATTAAATAATTAATGATTAATTACGCAATTAATAATAATTAATTGTGTAATTGAGTTTTATAAATCAATAATTAAGGTTATTGATTAGTAATTAAGAATTAATTCATTAATTAAGTGAATAATTAATAGGTAATTAATGAATTGAAATAAGTTAATTTAGTAGTAATTGATTAAGCAAAGAATAAAATATAATTTATTTTTAAGCAGGCAATTAAGTTTAGAACAAATCAAACTTGTTGATATGAATCGATGATTCTATTTGATTGATTCTGATATGTATTTATATCCTGTGATGTTCTGTGATATTCTGGATATATCTGTGATGATTGTATATGATTTATCTGTGTTAAATTTCTATATGATTTATTTGATGTTATTTATCTGTGTTAAATTGCTTTGTGAATTCAATTATTAAATTTAAACTATTAAGTTAATTAGACAACTTGGCCCTTAAAATGGCGTTTGGATTCGATGAGATCAGGATCGGAAGAATCAAATTTGATTCTCCGAAAACCACATCAATCCAAATTAAACGTTAGGTCGTGAATCCTGAAATGAAGATCGAGATGATGTATTCAGAATGCAAGGGTTATCGTCGTTGACTCTGAGGGTGATTCCAAAACGAGTGTAACGAGATAATGCCTTCGGTTTCGTTCGAACCCGGAACGAACTTGTATGGATTGAATGCTTTCAGCACATCGTCAGGCGGACGATGAGCATTCTAAGAAATATGTTCTATAAAGGTAATCGCAGCCTCAAGCCTCATCAACCGGGAATGGCTAAAACAGGGGAGATGCAGCAAGGTTAGGTGGGTCATGCCCAAGCAGGACAAGATATTTACCCTGTCTAGATGTCCCTTTTATATTTCGGCTTAGTGGGTGGTTGGTCGCGCCAACCACGGGGTTTATCTTGTTCGGGACTGTTCAGTAAGGAATGGTTCCGGCCTTGTGTTGCAGGGGGTTGGGAGTGATCCTCGGTACGGTGATCTAGGCCCCGTACTGTGACGGGAGGTACCCCAGTAGCCCTGACATTGTTGGAAATCCTTTTTCCCTACGAGACCCTACGGTTTTGATTTGTATTACCCACTTTTGTGGCTAGTAGCTGGAATTTAATGAATGTAACAATTTCGGCTATTTTCTATTTACTTGAAAACCCTAGACACTATTATAATATCACTGGATTTCCTATGAAATATTTTGGTTAGCGTAAGGTAAAAACTTACCCGTATTTATTTGTGGGAAGTCTTATGTGATACCTTTATTTTCAAATGTTTTCAAAGTTAAACAACTTTAAACCGTTTACTCATACCAGACCCATGTCTGACCCGGAGTTTATATTTTGTGTTTCATAAACTCTTGGGTACTCAAATTTTTATGAGTAGCCAAGTGATAGGTTATGGACTTTGATTTCTGGAGGAGCTTGGAGCAGGAGATTCCAGACGTATATAGCTATATATATGTAGTCCGCTGTGTTAGTTGATGTATACTGTACCTCTGATGTATATAGTGATAATTGTATGTATAACTGTCATATGTATTGATATTGTATAACTCTGATATATGTAAAAACTATGAAATATTAATGTGATATACTATATTTTGCTCCGTTCCGCTGTGAGATTCAGATGTTGTTTGTCTTTCTTTCTCTTCCTTTTCTATTTCTATCCCTTTCTTTCTTAATGATGATACGTCTTTCTAGTAGTAGAAGGGCTGGTCGTCACATCAGCAGAATAATTACTTTTAAGGACAAAATCAGCAGTCCAATTACTTTCAAGGACATAATTTCATAGGTTTTTAGGCTTTAGAAACTATTTATTTTTCATTTTGTCCTTAAAAGTAATTATTTCAGTTGTGTGTCCAAGAAACTAATTGCACTTGCTAAAGAGGCCCTTGTGGCTAATTTCCACTTAATTAAAATCAAGTCATTTTAATAGCAATTGATTTTCTTGTTATTTTTTTGTACTATTTATTATTATAAATAAATTTACAAAATGGATTCATCATTATTATTCATAAATTAAAAAGAGTTAAATAAGGTTATTTAATCGTTTAATTTACATTTATTTCACAATTCAAATATCTAAATAATAACTATATTTGTATACAATTTATATTTAAAAACACCAATTATTTATATATTTAAAATTAATTAAATATTCAAAAATCAAAATGTTAAAATTCCAGGATATCACAGCAGTTGTGATATAGTTCTTGGAGTAGTCATGAGACAAAGAATCAAGGCCATCATAGGAAGTTCAACAAGGTCGATGTGCACTTTATTCAAATAATGGGCCAAAGCTATTTTAGGAAGACCAGAAGAGCTATCGTAGATAATGCTCTAATGATAGATCATGGTTATCATAAGGAGTTTGATGTAGACACGCATGTTGTCTTCAAATTATGGATTGAAGCTATCGTGGAAAGGTCAATAAAATCATCATGTATAAATGTGGAAACATATGCTATCATGATGAAACACCTAAAGTAGCTGTGAAGCAAGACCACTAAGCATTTGTGCGAAGTTTTCTTATGCTACCGAATGCAATCTTCAAATGATAAATTAAGGCTATTGTGGGGAGTTCAATGAAGCCTCGTGTGCAATTGTGAGGGATTCCAACATGTTATTGAGTGCTATTATAGAATGGGTAATCTAAGCGGCATTATCGCACTCGAATCATGAACTAAATCCATCAAGAAACCAATTTGCCACATGTTAGTTCGATCATTTGCCAAATGGACCAATCACGACCATCTACTAGATTGTCACGTGCCAAGAATCCAATGGCCCAAGTTCTCTGTATATAGGAGGGTAAGGCCCATAAAAAGGAGTCAAATTTCTCAAGTTCTCCTTCTCCTCCATTTTCATAATTTTCCTTTCTTTGTGAAGAAAGCTTGAAATTGGGGATACATGGACGTCAGGGAAAATTATAATTGAGAATTTTGTAATAAAGAGCTCTTACTTTACATAATTTTCATTAATATATCATTGGATATTTGGCTTGGATTTTGTATGTTAAAAGACCTCCATGTTAGATAAATCAAAGTATGCCATTATGAATTCTGTTATAAATGTAACCTTAGTTTAACTTCACTTGCATTGATTCAATAACCTAGCCCAACTTTCTTACTAATATTTTTGGTGCTTTCATTGAGAGTTGAACTCTGGGTTCACTCTCACTCACTCTCCCTTCAAAAACAATCTAACCTCATTTGGAATTCCAACAATTGCAATTAAGTCTCAATAGCTATCATTTGAACCACATATAGACCCTTTATCCTACCAACCAAGCAATCGATGATTTAGTGAGTTGAATTTGAGAAATCTAGCTCTTCGAACATTGGAGGAAAAGAAAAGAGTTGCTCGATATAACACAAGTAAATGGATTTTTTCCCCTTTATTATTGCGGAAGGGCCAATCTTTGCCTTAGACAACAAACTAAGATCGAAAACGCTAAACCAAGGAAATAAGGATAATATAAGGTTTGAAAGAAGTTCATTTTCTCAAGTCCGATGAAGCATTCAACTTCAAGCTTGAGGCACGGTCTTTGAAACTGAGATGAATCATGGTTTTGAAAAATTCGCTTAGGAATGGGGAAAAATTATTGTGGTAGCACTATTAAGGAAACGAAAGTTAGAAGAGGGTTATGAAATGCAAAACTCCCATAAAAGTTATAAAGATGAGAAAAGGAATCCTAGAATAAGAGGGACAAAAGGCAAAATCATCACACCATCCTCATTTAACAAGAGGAAGTGTATTTCCTTACTAAGGATAGTCTAAACTACTGGGTTTCCAAGAAAGCTCCAAAGAAAGCTCCAAAGAAAGTAGGCATAAATGATGGAGGGATATACTATCATTATAACAAAGCAAATGGCCATTACGCTAATGATTGTCGTGAAGGAACTAGGCAAGCCCACAACGGAAGAAATAGATGAACTACAATTTTTTTTACCATTTTGAATCTTTAATGTCCTACGAAGTCTGAATTTCATTTAGATCTTCTCTAAATTTGGTTTAAACAAAATCATGTATTCTAGTTAAATTAGTTAAAGGGAAGTTTAAATAAGTTTAATTTTAAATGTACAGTGTATCAACTACACCCAACCTTTATTTATGTAGTGACCAGCAGTTCCATACCCTTTGAGCTGATATTAAATCTCTCCTGTTCAAGCCAAATTGTACGAAAGAACGAATAACTAGGGTAAAGAAGAAGGAAGAGATAGAAGAACATAGAACAACAAACAAAGAATCTCACAATTGCAGCGAAACAAAATATAATATATAATAACATATTTTTATACAAAGAAATCTGTAACTGTTTTATACTTACAATCATCAGAGTACAATAATTAATACATCAATATGGACAGTTATAATCACTTGTCCTCACATAGTGGAAATATAAACCAAATGCACATATACGTTCGAACTCCTCCAGTTCGTCTCCTAAGCTCCATAGCATTCTAACCTAAAACTGTAATACTCGGTCTGACCCGAGCATTATAAGAAAATAATCCCCAACTCAGTCTGGAAAACCAGCGTGAGAAAACACACTCAATTTGAATTATTATAGTTATCAAAATCCTTTGAAAAACAAAGGTATCTCGTAAGACCGCGTCGCACATAAACGCGACGGGTTTTTCCCTTATGATAACCAAAACATTTTATAGGAAATCCAGTGATATTATAATACTGTCAAAGTACAAATACTTATTCAAATAACTGAAATAGTTACATCAATTAAATTTCAGCATACTAGGCTCTACAAATAAATCCGTAAAGGGTTGTATTGGAGAATGGATCCCATACTATGATGGACCACCGGGGTACCACCCATCATAGTACCCCTCTAAAAAAATATACCGAGGACCACACCGGGATCCCCTGCTACACAAGACTGACCTAGCCCTAACTTGAATAGACCGAATATGTTATCACCCCAGGTATTCCCACCGTTAAAATCGAGTGCTCCTTCTTTCATGCACAACCACATCCATAATATATATAGGTTTCCGAGGATATCTAGAAAAGTGATAACATACTCTAATTGGGTGCGACCCACTTAGCCTTGCTGCAACTCCACTATTTTAGTCATTCTCGGTTGATGAGGCTTGAGGCTAAGCGTTACTTTTCAAGAAACCAATTCTACTTAGAATGCTCATCGTCCTCCAATGACGATGTTCTGATAGCATTCATCCATACAAGTTGTCCCGAGTCTGGACAAACTGGATCACCGTCTTCACTGTCTTCACGATATCCCTTCGCAATGTTCAAACCAGATTGAAATGGTTTTGGGTAATTAACTCCAATCCCAATCTCTTCGAAATGATTAAAAAAATTGGCCAATATTGATAGTTGGTTATTTAATTGTCAATGAAACATCCATAAACAGACACTAGGCCTTATTTCATAATTCTTCAAACATTTATTTTCAAAATATCTTTACTAAGATATATGTTCAAGTCACTATCCATATTCCAATATTTGAAAACAATTTCAAATACTTAAATCAATAATAGGATATTTTCAAACCATCTCAACACTTAGAAATATTCTCAAATTTTCATTTTTATACTTAGGAAAATATTATAAGTCTTATTTTCCAAAAATCTCCCAATACTAACGCTTAAGAAAATGTTTTGTAACTTATCTCATAAGTCTTCAGAATCACTAATAAATTCCCTTTATCAATTTTCAAAACCCAATATACTTATTTATAACCCCATTCAACAATTTATAACTTCTTTTATAAATTCAGATTTAATTTTCAAAATTCCCATATTCAACATTTTGAAATTTTATTTACTCCAAACCCCTAATAAAATTCCTCCCCTTAATATCATATCCATTTTAAAACCCTGTTTATGGATCCCGAGAGAATTTATAAACAAAAATTTTCAATCACTTCAATAACTATATATATATATATATATAAAACAAGTATTTAAAAGGATGATAGTTTATTTTTAAAACATTTTAAAATAATTATTTAAAATATCGAAAACACCTTTATAGACATTAGTAACTCATTTTTAGTTAAAAAAATAAATTTTCAAATCTGATTTTTAAAACTTAGAATTTACTAAAATAAATACTTAATATTTGAAAATCTACTTACCTAAGTATTCCAACCCTAACTAGTTTCAAATTTTATGGTTTTAAATAATAAAATTTTCCTTTTAAAAACAAACTTAACTTCTCTGAATTAAAAATATATTTTTAAAAATTCAATAACCAATTTAATTTATAAATTCCTTTGAATCACATCATATCACTCCCATTCTAATCTCCTTAACTATTTTCACATTTAAAAAATAGTATCAACTATTTTCCTCATCCTAATTCCCTATTTTAATGTAAATTCACTATGTGAATTTTATATTTCCCCTTTTCATCTGTTATCGATTTTCTTTATGTATAACCTCATTTATAACTATATAACTTCTCTAAATTTCAATCTTTTATTTAAAATAATCTAATTCATAAATTCCATTTATAAATTTAATTCCTTACAAATTCTATTCATTTCTGCCAATCTATCTTTAATATCGATTTTAACTTCTTTTCATAATTTCCAGAAACATCGTTCTAAAAATCCATTGTTTAAAAATCCTTTATGTAAATTATTTTAAAAATCTCTATTTAAAATATTTATACGAATAGTTAAATACAACCCAAAAATCAATTTTGTTTTACCCAAATTTATTCCTTTTAAAATACTTCGATATAAATATTTTTTATGTCCAAAATCTCCTTTAAAATTCCTTCAAATTCCAAAAATAATATTATGGTATTTACAATACCGAAATTCAGGCCAGTGCTACTTTAGCATCCAATTATTAATCACAATAATAATCTATAACAGATTATTCCAACACATCATATATCACTATATATGAAATTTAAAATCAATATTTTTAAGGAATCCAATTGGATCCCTCCAACCTGTTTTTCCTGCATCCACAGATGTTAATATCACATAAAAATATCAATCCCACTTCGAGAGGATATCACGGTATATGAGTTCATCTGCTATTATGCGGGGCGTGTAGGGTCTCATCCGCTATAATGTGTAGGAATATCAATCCAAATACTAGTACATATACTACTTATATATAATATATCATTCAACAGATAATAAGTTTATAAATCCAACCAAACATCCAATAATTTATTTTAACTATTGAAAATTAAATTCGAAATCCAAATGAGTGAGAATTTTCAACTTTGATTTTTATTTTGCAATCCATTCCAATTTTTATTCTATCGTTTAGATTTCCCAACCGCACATCTCATACATCTGATGCTGTTAGGTGAACCTCGTATAAGCCAATTTCGAATGGTATAATTTAACGATCTCAAATTTAATCAGATAATAAATCACTAAGTACTTATTTTAAACTAATTACCTATTAATGAATTTAATAAACCTTCCTTCTCTGATATTAAAATTTACCTTAGCCTGTACCGTATTCGAAAATTTAACATTTGAATTTATAACATGGTATAAAAATAATTTTTTTAACTTAATGACAACAATTAACTTAAATTATACCTTTCTTACGTTAATCATCCATGCGTCAACTCCATGCTTCGAACGAAAGGCACTCGACATCACCATGTCTCTGCTGCGTTGATCGACATCGAACGCTCGAATTCCCCTCCACCTACGCTTACATGCATATGCTCCTCCACTTCGCCTCCATCGTGTAGCCCATCCTATTCACTCGCACGTGCTCCTCCTCCTTCGTAGCTACCATCGCTGCTGAGTCGATCGCCCACTATCCAGAAACCCGCGCCATGATTCTCACATCACTATTATCGCGCTAGCTACTACTCTCCTCGTCGCTATAGTGCCGCGACCCACCCAAATGAATTCAACGCCTCGTGCGACTTCGAGTCACGATGCCGCTCTTAAATTCAAAATCTCGATCAATGTTGCGATTCCCTTCTCTTTTTTCGATTTTACTCGATTCGATTTCGTCTCCAGAATGATAAGAGGAAAAACGCGATTTTATTTGTTCTTTTTTCTTTTCCTCAATTTGAAAATGTTTTGAAAGGGGAAAAAAGCAATGATTTTATTTCGTTTGCTTGATTGATTGAAAGAAAGGGAAATGTCGCATGAATATAAAGAGGAGGAGGATGTGATGTTGGCGTATAGGGGAGATGTTACAATGTTCTGAGGTGAGTAAAAAAAACAGCTGATGTGAACAAAATGTATATCATATATATATATGTATATATATATATCCAAACCGTCTCGATTTTCACAACTCAAAATCTCGAACCCCTATCGAGTCATGTCACTAGGCGTTTATAATGTTATACCCTCATTCCAAGTGCAATGGAAAATGTTTCGAGTCCTAATTCAATCGTATGGAGAAGATAGCTTTTTGGACCAAATTATTATATTGAATTTTCGATATTAATTTCACCACGTTTCTGTCCCGCACGACCAAACGATAACTCCAAATGCTACGAAATTTGAAACCCAATAATAATACAATAATACGGACCCAATTGAACTAGTATCATCGAATCCTAAGACTATGCCCTAGATCGCTATTTTAAATCGTCAATTAAATCGATGATTTCCAAAATTTACGAAATCGCTAAATTTTCAGTTTTAAAATCTTACTAACTCAATTCTGATTCAAATAGAATTTATATCAACATTAGAAGTCATTTCAATTTCATATTCAACTCCAATTCAATTATTTAAATGATTTTTAATTATTAACTCAATAATTAAATTTATTAATCAATTCACTTTGTTTGGAGCTTAAGTTTTATTACACTATGTTTGATCGATAAACTTCATAATGAAATCCCATTCACATTCCAAAACTCAACATTTAAAATGAATTAAATATTCAAAACTAACGATCAAAAATCCGGATCGTTACATTCCTCCGTCCTTAAAAGAATTTCGTCCTCGAAATTGCTAGGGTAGGATGAACAACCCACTAGCTCTTCAAAACTTATCAATAAAAATTCGATATTTCACTTTTCTAAAACTTTATTTTCGATCAAAACAATTTGTTCGAAATTCTATTTCCAAAACCCTTTATTCCAATTACAATTCGGAAACAAAATGTCGTTAACAAAAATTTTCAAAATTTTTCTAACACCCTAAATTACCGAATTTTTTTGGCGAAGTCTCCTTTGTACGGAGAACCTTTTGCAATATCACAAGAGAGATAATTATATATACATCGACCCACACTGTCGAAAGACAAAATGTATATAACAATATTTATATTTTGCGGTATTTAGTCCGAAAACGTACCTTATTTCAGCATTTTTAAGCGAGCGGCTTATTTTATTTGCAGTTTGCGTGACCAAAAATCAAGCAAACGGCTCCATATACGTGTACTTACTCATTTAAACACGTATGCACTAAAAACATCAAATCCAATAACATTTCATTCATTCAAATGGTTAAAACACATAGATTTCATAAACAATGCATTCTTACATATAATCATAAGCAATTATAAGGTTCTGATACTAATTTAATTATTTTCCATCGATCCATATACCATTTCAATCAATTTAAATTATGTACAACCCACTTTACATGCATTCAATTTATTTCCAAATAAAATTGTATCCATTCCAAACTGATTTAAAAATCTATTTTATTCACTTCTATTAATTCGTAGAATTTTATTTACTTCCGTTTACGCCAATGCCAATTTTTCCTGTGCAATTTCGGCGATATATTTCAATAAAATAACCATTTAGGCTTATAACTATTTTAAAATGATTCCAAATCAATTTATATTTTTATTCCATTTCAAATTTATTTTCAATCAATTTAGTTGCATTCCACTCATATCCACTTCCATTCAAATCCATTTTATTAAGCTCGGAACCATTCCATGCTATTTTATTAAATAACCATTTCATAAATTTATTAAAGCCAAGATTCCATTCAAAATATTTACTTAAGTTAATCCGTTATTTTAATTTTTTACCACCTTATAACTTAAGCTTATTTTCATTTCAACTCACTTCCATTACGTTTACTAATTAATTAATTAGTTCCTTTACTTTATCCACTTCAAATTAAATTCCATATTAAAATTCAATTTTGAGTTCATTTAAATGATACCAATGCTGTGACGACCCGAAATTTTTGAGCCATTGAAATTGGAATATTCAATTGATTTTGAATATTTAAATGTTATTTTTTTTACTCGAATTCAAATATTACCAATTATTTGGTAATTATAATTTAGAATTAAATAACTTGAATTTGAATAAAACGTTGAATCTGGAATTTTAATTCGATTTAAAATAATTTGAAGGCTTATAAAATTTATATCGATAATACTGAAGAGAATAGAAGTGATGAAATCAAATTTAAAAATGGTTTGTTAAGTTTTAAAATTTATATCGTTTGAATTGAATTTAAAATAGCCTTCCGAGGCGCAGTCTCGGAATTCGACGAAAGCAGTTCCATTGGATCCGTAATATTGAATTATTATCGGATTTCAAATTTCGTATTGATCGGAGTTGTTGTATGAGTGTACGGTGTATAAACGCTTAATAATCATTTGAGACGGTTTAAATTTTAATTTGAATAGAAAGGATATGTGTTGACCAGTCAACCCTCATCTTACTGTAGCTAGATTTTTTTTTCAGACATGCTTCTAGAACACACTTCCTCATTCTTTCAAAAAGAAAATCGAGATGCTTCATTCTCGTTTGAAAATAAAATCAGAAAAAAAAATTATCATGGCCGAGAGTAATAAATCACCATTTTCATCTCGCTATCTGTTCGAAATCAAAACCCCTCTTCTCGAATCAAAATCCACCCCCATTCCTTTCAGACCGAAACCCAATACGTTTAAAAAAAAAAGGGATTCTAAAACGAAACAATGGCGGAACCGGGGGTGAACTCGCGCGAGCACGCGAGGGAATCGCATCGTCACCTCATCAAATCGAGTCTAGGTGCGGCGAATCGAGCTGCGGTGTCGATTTTCGGTTGAGGCGAATTCTCGCGATCGAGTCGCGATTGTAATCGAGGCGAAGGCGGTCGCGTTCTGTCGCGCGCATTCGTTTGGGGTGGAAGCGAGTTCAAGCTTCGATCTTGAAGCAAGGCCGATGATGTTTGGATGCGAGGGAATCGAGGTAGGCAGCGACCGCGAGAGGAGCATACGTGTGTGTGCTTGCACACGAAAAGGGAAACCGAGTTTCGTAGATGGCAGTGAAGATCAGAGAGCTCGATTGGTTCGGTGAGGTATAGACTTTTGTCTATTTTAATTTGTGCAGTAATCGTTTTGCTTAATTGAAGAAAATATTGTTTGTGGTTAGTAGGAAATAATTAACAGTAAACTGTTAAAACAATTTACTTCTTCAATTTATTAATTATTTTGGTTTATACAATAATGTATAAATACAATTTTTATTCTTTACGTTTAAAGTAAACAGGTTTTAAGTATGTTTATGTATTAGTACACACATATTTTAAATTTTAAAATATTTTAATGGAAATTATTATAGATTTGGAAGAATCAAGGATTTAAATTAAATACTGGCTTTAAAAACCAAAGTATTAGGAATTAATTAATCGTTTAATCCAAATATTAATAAATTATGTAATGTTGATCAAGGTCTAAAATTATGGTGGAATTGGTGAGAAGGAAATGGATTTGCCAAACAGAAATCAAAGGTGAGTTAATCTCACTCAGTATAATTTAAATTTAAATGATTAAATTTAAATAATTGCTTGATTGGTTGAATTGATTGATGTGCTTTAGTCTGGTATAATTTGGAATGGATATTATGTTGTGCTAACATCTGTGGATGCAGGGAAACAGGTTGGAGGGATCCAACTGGACCCCTCATATTTATTTAATTATTTAATATTCTCTGTTCTGAATATTTGATATCCTGTAATGAATTATGTGGGAATATTGAATGCTATGGCTTGATTGTTTTAATCGGGCAATAATTAATTACTAAAAATATAATTTGAGATTGGAAATGAAATAAAAGAAGTGAAAGTGCAAGTAAAATAGTTATATCAAAGTTGAATAAATTTATGAATGAACTGGAAAGGAAATAAAGTGACCTTAAAATTCTAATAAATAAATCTTGTGTATGGGAAGGAAAATTTGAATAAAGGAGAGTTCATGGAACTTAAATTTCAATGTTATTGTTTAAAGGAACAAAACATTTATTTTAAATTGGGGATTTAAATTATTTAAGAAAAATAAAGAAGAAATTGGGAATAACCTGAGATTTGTATATTTCAGCTAAAGGAGTTAAAAATTAAATTGAAAATAATAATAAAAAAAAATCCTTAATTAATGATGTTTGAAATGAACTGATAAGTAAAGAAATTTATTTCAATGGAGTAAATTGGGAATCAATTGGGAAATTTGATTTAAGTGATTGAGATTGGGAATTTTTTTTCTGAATAACCAAGTACGTTTTCAAAGTAAGTTTTCAAATATAAGTTAATAGTTTTTAAAAATGTTTAAAAGGTATGTTTTGAAAAATTTATCATTTCTAATATTTAATTTCTAAAGCAGGTATTACCTTTAATATATTATAGCATTAATTATTTAAAAGTGACTTAGTATTTGTTTTAAAAGTGAAAACCTGATTTTTTTTTTTTAAGTAACCTTATTTTCTCAAATTCATATAATATGGTATTTTTAACAAATTATATAAGTAGTTTTATCCTAAGTGCTTTAAATTATATATTTCAAAGTAATGTGTTTTAAATTATTTTAAAAATCTTTTTTTTGTGCTTGGTGATTTCAGAGGAGATAGTAAATATTTGGGAAAAGTTTATTTTAGAAAGAAAGATGGTTTTGGAACTGTTTTCAAAGGATTGAAAATAGAAATATATCTTGTGAAGATATTTTTTTGAGATAAATAAATAATTTGGAAAATTATTTATTGTGTGATGGATGTTATGTATATTAATTGATGGTTAAATAACCGACTATCAATATTGGACAATGCGTTGATCGTTTCGAAGAGACCGGGATCGAGATTAATTTCTCGAAAACCACTTCGATTCGGTTTGTACGTTTCGTGCGAAAAACGTGTTCGGAGTCGAAGATGGAGCAGTGAAGTGCAAGGACTAGTCGCTACTAATCCTGAGGATATTTCCAAAATGGATGTAGTAGGAATAGTGCCTTCGGTTCCGTTCGAACCCGGAATGGACTTGTATGGATGAATGCTTGCGAAAACATCGTCAAGCGGACGATGGGCATTCTAAGGGATATATTCTATAAAGGTAACGCTTAGCCTCAAGCCTCATCAAATGGGAATGACTGAAAATCAGGGGATATGCAGCAAGGTTAGGTGGGTCATGCCCAAGCAGGACAAGATAATTCCCCTGTCTAGATGTCCCTTATTTATTTCGGCTTAGTGGGTGGTTGGTCGCGCCAACCACGGGGTTTATCTTGTTCGGGACTGTTCAGTAAGGAATGCTTCCGGCCTTGTGTTGCAGGGGATGAAGGGAGTAATCCTCGGTACGGTGATCTAGGCCCCGTACTGTGACAGGTGGTACCCCAGTGCCTAGTCATTGTTGGAAATCCATTCTCCCTACGAGCCTTGTACGAGTTTTGTTTGTATTACCCACTTTTGTGGCTAGTAGCTGGAATTTAATGAATGTAACAATTTCGACTATTTTATAAGTATTTGTATATAGACCCTATTATAATATCAGAGGATTTCTATATAAAAATTGTTTTAGCTATCGTAAGGTAAAAACCCGACATGTTTATTTGTGGCGTGGTCTTACGAGATGCTTTTGATTTTCAAAGGATTTTTGAAACTTTAATAATCAATTGGGTGTGATTTTCTCACTCTGGTATTCCAGACTGACTCGGGTATTATTTAACTGTAATGCTCGGGTCAGACCGAGTATTATAGGATACATGATATGATGCTGTGGAGCTCAGGAGACGAGCTGGATGACGATACGTATAGTCGTACTTGTTATATATATATATATTCCGCTGTTTGAGTTGTTGTGTACCTTGAGTTGTTGTGTATCCATTGTATTGTTTTGATGTGAGCTGTGACTGATGTACTCTGATGATGTAATGTATGTAAACAGATATATTTGATTTTGAGTAAAGATTATTTATTATCTATTATATTTTATTCCGCTGCGATGGTTAGATTCTGATATTGATTTTGTTTTCTCTTCTTCTACCTCTTCTTCTTAAACCCAAATGGTTCGTATTTCTGTACAACTTGAGTTGATTGTTGTAGAATAGTGTAGACTCAAGGGGTATGGATTTGCGGGCCGTTACAGTTGGTATCAGAGCTTAGGTTGGTGATAACCTTGGCTCTGGTGGGAATTACTCATAAATTAGAGTCCGTAGTACTCTATAATGAGTTTGAGCGTATTAATAGATATGAGCGCGTATTTGTTAGTGAATATAAAATGGTTTTAATATTGTGTTGATTGGTTTATTGAGTGGTATATGAACCTTCGTCGGCACAGCTTCGAAAACTGTATCGAAGGGGTTTCTAAACACTTAAATAGAACAATCGACACGGTATTGTTTTAAATATGGGTAAATGAAATAATTTTACCCAAAAATATATTTTTGGATATAAAGAAAGTTTTTGGTAAACAATATAGCTATTATATGGTTGCTTGGATGTTAGAAATGATAATATTAAAATATTATCATTGTTAAGTGAAAATTTAACTAGAAATTGTGAATATAATCAAAGATTGAGAAGATAAATCCAATTATGAAATGAAATTTATAAATATGAATTATAAATGTAATTTATGAATTGAAATACAATCAAATAGAAATTTGTATAAGCATAAATTATACAAATGAATCATAGTTAAAATGTATTTAAACAGGATTTGGAAATTCAAAATTTCAGAGATTTTGGGAATGTTATCGAAGTGTGTTGAAGATAAATGATAACATTATTAGTTTGGAAGTATTTCTGGATGGAAATTTATTTTAAATAGGTTTTGAAAGTGATATAGCATTGAATTCACTTCAGTCACTGGAAAATAACTTCGATGATGACTGCAGCATCATCGATGTTCATTTTCGAGTTTCTAAGTGATGAATTGCTACCAAATTGATTTATTCAGAAAAGTTAGTTGGTTTTGGAATTTTCAAAGGGAATTTGTTGTGGGTAAAACCAGGATTGGTGTAACTTTTGAGAAATGTGATTTGTGACGTTGGAGATTTCAAAATGATTTGAAACCAAAGCCGGGAGTTTAAAAAAAATCCGGATAAGATAAGTTGTCAGCTTATAAATTGCGATGATTTTAAATCAGGAATGGAATATAAACTTTGAAGGTTGGAATTTAAATTTAAAGATAAAAATTGAAAATGAAAATTTACTTGGAGTTGGAAATAAAAATTTGATTGGATTGAAATTCATTGAATAGGCTGGAAATAATATTCAGTTGTATTCTAATTAAGTTAAAATCGAATTGAGTCAAGTAAATTCTGAGTTTAAAGTAAAATTGAATTGAAATTGATTCTTAATTGGATAAGAAATAAATTGGATAAGAATTTAATTGAAATAAATAAACCAGAATAATTTATAAAAGAATTAAAATGCATGAATCAAATATATGCTTGGGTTATAAATAAGCATAAGGCTTGAGTTAAAAAAAAAAGAATAATATATTCAAGCCTATGAGGAATGGAATGGTGTAAATAATAAGTTGCGACTTATAAAATTGAAAATGGAATACAAATCCAAATAAATATTTAGATGAATAGGGAAATGAGAGGAAAATCCAAACTTGAATTGTAAAATATATTGAACTAAGGAAAATAAATAAAAGTGATATTTGGAATGAAAAAAAAAAATTCAAGTGTTGGATTATAAATAATGGGAGAACTAATTAGATAATAAATTAGTTAATGAAATTGAACTGTGAGTTTATGATGAGGTTTGAAAATAAAACTCAAGTTATAATTAAATTCGACTTACATTGTCGATGAAGAAAATATAATGGAAAGTGGCCTTGCAATTAATTAATTGATTTGTGAACCAAATTGCAATGTAAGTTAATAAATTGGATGGTAAGTTAAAATGTAAATGGTGAAATCAGAACTTGAGTTATTAATTAAAAATTAGACTTGAAGTGTTAACAAAGTAAATATAATTTGAGATGTATAAAATAAAAATGTAAATGGATTAAAATAGTAATGGTTTGAATATGCAAATGAAATCCAATAAGTGGAAATAAATTGGATATGGCCTTGGAATTAATTGAGTTAAGTTGAGTATAAAAGAGAACTTTGTTTGCAAAATGAGAATGAGCTTAAGTATAAAATTTGAATAAATTGAAGGAAATTGACTTAAGCTAAATAAATGCAGGAGAGTTGAATTGAATTCAACTTAAACAAAGTTTAATAATATTGGATTGGTTTTAATCAAGTGAAAATAAATTTTTAACCGAAATAAAAATTCGGTGAGTTATAAATAATGTCAATGGAATTAAGTTCTAGAATAAATGATTGTAAACCATTTACATTATTAAGGAATTGAAATAATTTGAGACAATAAGGAAATAGAATGTTTCGAGTTTATTTGAAATGGTTCAAGTAAATGTGGATAAACAGATTATATTGAATGAATAAATGATGGAATAAATAAGTATCAAATGAAATATAGTTTAAATAAGTTGAGAAATGGTTATTGAATAAAATAGCCCGAATTGTTTTCGAGCTAAATAAAATAGATTGGAATAAACAAATATGGAATGAAATGTAAATAAATGCTTGTGAATGAATTAAAATAAAAGAGTAATTAAATTGGTAATGAAGACGGACCTAAGATGTTAATAGTTTTGTATCAACTAGTTTGATTAATAGAATGAAATGCAAGTGAATGGATTAAATTTTGAAATGCAATGAAACTGAAAATTTATGGATTGTGAATAAATCCGAAATGGAATAGAATTACGTGTAAGTCGAGTGGAGTAAATTTAAATTGATTATAAAACGCAAATGCTTATATATTCACATAAATCTTGTCAAATTTGCATAGAATAAATATCTTGGGATGTAAATGGAAGTAAATAACATTTTATGTATTGATAGAAGTAAAATAAAGTGATTTTGGAAGCAGTTGAATTAAATATGAGCTCAATTTGCTTAAAAATGAATTAATGTAAGTGATTGAATTTTAAACCATTCACATTGATGAAGTTGTATACGAATGGATTGAAAACCATTCGAATTAAATGAAAATGGTTATAAATTAATTGAAACAGTTAGATTAGCATGAAAATTGTATAAGTTGCTTTCAGAAAAATGTTTAGTGTGAATTTATTTTAGAATTCATATGTTTTAACTATTGCAAGTAAGTGAAATGTGTTAAACTCCTTTTATTTGGCACTTACAAGTTTAAATTGAGTAAGTACAGGTACCTGGAAGCCGTATGGCTGGATTTGGGTTGGGCTATTTGCTAAAAATAATTAGCCGCTTGCTTAAAATGCTAAATAAGGTACGCCTACGCAAATAAAAATAGGAAATATGAACTGTTTTTGGTTTTTCCGACCGTGTGGGTCGATGTATATATATTTATCTCTTTTGTCAAATTGCAAAAGCTCCTCCGTACAAAGGGGACTCTGCCAAAAATTTTCAGAAATTTTGGGAGTTAGAAATTTTTTGAAAATTTTGGAAAATTTTGTTAACGACAAAACTATTTAGAATGGGAAACTAAAATAATTTAGTAAATGAAACTAATTAGTAAATGAAACTAATTAAAATAATGACTTAAATTAGGAATAAATGAAGGATAAAAATTAAAAATTCAAAGTTGAAAATAAATGAAATACATATGTAATATGGAAATCGATTTAAATGGAAATAGGTATAAACTAAAAGTGGTAAAGAGAAATAAAGATAAGAAACATATAAAATGTTTGTACTAACTTAAGAAAGGAATGGTAAATTCTAGATTGGAAATTGATATTACAAATATAATCTAAGATAATATTGAAATGAATAGATATTGACATTTTGTAAGAAAATCGATAAATTGTTTTGGAATATTGTGATTGGATAGTAGTACCAAGCAGGTTATGCAGGTATTGTAAAAGGGGAAAAGAGAATTGGTTTTTGATTCAGAAGATAAATTTGAATTGCCCGACAATAAGGTATGTATTTAAATTTGGTATGGAATTTGATTGGGATTTGGATTTGGATTGAGCCACTTGGCCTTTTGTTTTCTTTTTGGATTTGGGAGGCCGTAGAGCCATTTTGTAGTTGTACCAAGCTAGCCGCGCAAAGGAGACGCTGGCGAAATTTTTCGGGAATTTAGGGAGTTAGAAAATTTTTGAGAAAATTTGATAATTCCAAATTGGTTTTAAATTGAAACTTGAATGATTAGGCAAATAGGTTTGTTTGCAAATTAGGGAAAGATTTGGAAAGGTAATAAGAAAGGTAATGTGACTTTTATTAAAAAGATAATTGGTAGGATGTTAAATTGTTGGTTTGAAAAAAAGAGAAAATATAGTAACGGGAATTGAGTCATTTTTCCTAACAAGTAATTTCGGGGACGAAATTCTTTTAAGGGGGGAGGAATGTGACGACCCGAAATTTTTGAGCCATTGAAATTGGAATATTCAATTGATTTTGAATATTTAAATGTTAATTTTTTTTACTCGAATTCAAATATTACCAATTATTTGGTAATTATAATTTAGAATTAAATAACTTGAATTTGAATAAAACGTTGAATCTGGAATTTTAATTCGATTTAAAATAATTTGAAGGCTTATAAAATTTATATCGATAATACTGAAGAGAATAGAAGTGATGAAATCAAATTTAAAAATGGTTTGTTAAGTTTTAAAATTTATATCGTTTGAATTGAATTTAAAATAGCATTCTGAGGCGCAGTCTCGGAATTCGACGAAAGCAGTTCCATTGGATCCGTAATATTGAATTATTATCGGATTTCAAATTTCGTATTGATCGGAGTTGTTGTATGAGTGTACGGTGTATAAACGCTTAATAATCATTGAGATGGTTTAAATTTTAATTTGAATAGAAAGGATATGTGTTGACCAGTCAACCCTCATCTTACTGTAGCTAGATTTTTTTTTCAGACATGCTTCTCGAACACACTTCCTCATTCTTTCAAAAAGAAAATCGAGATGCTTCATTCTCGTTTGAAAATAAAATCAGAAAAAAAAATTATCATGGCCGAGAGTAATAAATCACCATTTTCATCTCGCTATCTGTTCGAAATCAAAACCCCTCTTCTCGAATCAAAATCCACCCCCATTCCTTTCAGACCGAAACCCAATACGTTTTAAAAAAAAAGGGATTCTAAAACGAAACAATGGCGGAACCGGGGGTGAACTCGCGTGAGCACGCGAGGGAATCGCATCGTCACCTCATCAAATCGAGTCTAGGTGCGGCGAATCGAGCTGCGGTGTCGATTTTCGGTTGAGGCGAATTCTCGCAATCGAGTCGCGATTGTAATCGAGGTGAAGGCGGTCGCGTTCTGTCGCGCGCATTCGTTTGGGGTGGAAGCGAGTTCAAGCTTCGATCTTGAAGCAAGGCCGATGATGTTTGGATGCGAGGGAATCGAGGTAGGCAGTGACCGCGAGAGGAGCATACGCGTGTGTGCTTGCGCACGAAAAGGGAAACCGAGTTTCGTAGATGGCAGTGAAGATCAGAGAGCTCGATTGGTTCGGTGAGGTATAGACTTTTGTCTATTTTAATTTGTGCAGTAATCGTTTTGCTTAATTGAAGAAAATATTGTTTGTGGTTAGTAGGAAATAATTAACAGTAAACTGTTAAAACAATTTACTTCTTCAATTTATTAATTATTTTGGTTTATACAATAATGTATAAATACAATTTTATTCTTTACGTTTAAAGTAAACAGGTTTTAAGTATGTTTATGTATTAGTACACACATATTTTAAATTTTAAAATTTTAAAATATTTTAATGGAAATTATTATAGATTTGGAAGAATCAAGGATTTAAATTAAATATTGGCTTTAAAAACCAAAGTATTAGGAATTAATTAATCGTTTAATCCAAATATTAATAAATTATGTAATGTTGATCAAGGTCTAAAATTATGGTGGAATTGGTGAGAAGGAAATGGATTTGCCAAACAGAAATCAAAGGTGAGTTAATCTCACTCAGTATAATTTAAATTTAAATGATTAAATTTAAATAATTGCTTGATTGGTTGAATTGATTGATGTGCTTTAGTCTGGTATAATTTGGAATGGATATTATGTTGTGCTAACATCTGTGGATGCAGGGAAACAGGTTGGAGGGATCCAACTGGACCCCTCATATTTATTTAATTATTTAATATTCTCTGTTCTGAATATTTGATATCCTGTAATGAATTATGTGGGAATATTGAATGCTATGGCTTGATTGTTTTAATCGGGCAATAATTAATTACTAAAAATATAATTTGAGATTGGAAATGAAATAAAAGAAGTGAAAGTGCAAGTAAAATAGTTATATCAAAGTTGAATAAATTTATGAATGAACTGGAAAGGAAATAAAGTGACCTTAAAATTCTAATAAATAAATCATGTGTATGGGAAGGAAAATTTGAATAAAGGAGAGTTCATGGAACTTAAATTTCAATGTTATTGTTTAAAAGAACAAAACATTTATTTTAAATTGGGGATTTAAATTATTTAAGAAAAATAAAGAAGAAATTGGGAATAACCTGAGATTTGTATATTTCAGCTAAAGGAGTTAAAAATTAAATTGAAAATAATAATAAAAAAAAAATCGTTAATTAATGATGTTTGAAATGAACTGATAAGTAAAGAAATTTATTTCAATGGAGTAAATTGGGAATCAATTGGGAAATTTGATTTAAGTGATTGAGATTGGGAATTTTTTTTCTGAATAACCAAGTACGTTTTCAAAGTAAGTTTTTAAATATAAGTTAATAGTTTTTAAAAATGTTTAAAAGGTATGTTTTGAAAAATTTATCATTTCTAATATTTAATTTCTAAAGCAAGTATTACCTTTAATATATTATAGCATTAATTATTTAAAAGTGACTTAGTATTTGTTTTAAAAGTGAAAACCTGATTTTTTTTGTTTAAGTAACCTTATTTTCTCAAATTCATATAATATGGTATTTTTAACAAATTATATAAGTAGTTTTATCCTAAGTGCTTTAAATTATATATTTCAAAGTAATGTGTTTTAAATTATTTTAAAAATCTTTTTTTTGTGCTTGGTGATTTCAGAGGAGATAGTAAATATTTGGGAAAAGTTTATTTTAGAAAGAAAGATGGTTTTGGAACTGTTTTCAAAGGATTGAAAATAGAAATATATCTTGTGAAGATATTTTTTTGAGATAAATAAATAATTTGGAAAATTATTTATTGTGTGATGGATGTTATGTATATTAATTGATGGTTAAATAACCGACTATCAATATTGGACAATGCGTTGATCGTTTCGAAGAGACCGGGATCGAGATTAATTTCTCGAAAACCACTTCGATTCGGTTTGTACGTTTCGTGCGAAAAACGTGTTCGGAGTCGAAGATGGAGCAGTGAAGTGCAAGGACTAGTCGCTACTAATCCTGAGGATATTTCCAAAATGGATGTAGTAGGAATAGTGCCTTCGGTTCCGTTCGAACCCGGAATGGACTTGTATGGATGAATGCTTGCGAAAACATCGTCAAGCGGACGATGGGCATTCTAAGGGATATATTCTATAAAGGTAACGCTTAGCCTCAAGCCTCATCAAATGGGAATGACTGAAAATCTGGGGATATGCAGCAAGGTTAGGTGGGTCATGCCCAAGCAGGACAAGATAATTCCCCTGTCTAGATGTCCCTTATTTATTTCGGCTTAGTGGGTGGTTGGTCGCGCCATCCACGGGGTTTATCTTGTTCGGGACTGTTCAGTAAGGAATGGTTCCGGCCTTGTGTTGCAGGGGATGAAGGGAGTAATCCTCGGTACGGTGATCTAGGCCCCGTACTGTGACAGGTGGTATCCCAGTGCCTAGTCATTGTTGGAAATCCATTCTCCCTACGAGCCTTGTACGAGTTTTGTTTGTATTACCCACTTTTGTGGCTAGTAGCTGGAATTTAATGAATGTAACAATTTCGGCTATTTTATAAGTATTTGTATATAGACCCTATTATAATATCAGAGGATTTCTATATAAAAATTGTTTTAGCTATCGTAAGGTAAAAACCCGACATGTTTATTTGTGGCGTGGTCTTACGAGATGCTTTTGATTTTCAAAGGATTTTTGAAACTTTAATAATCAATTGGGTGTGATTTTCTCACTCTGGTATTCCAGACTGACTCGGGTATTATTTAACTGTAATGCTCGGGTCAGACCGAGTATTATAGGATACAAGATATGATGCTGTGGAGCTCAGGAGACGAGCTGGATGACGATACGTATAGTCGTACTTGTTATATATATATATATATTCCGCTGTTTGAGTTGTTGTGTACCTTGAGTTGTTGTGTATCCATTGTATTGTTTTGATGTGAGCTGTGACTGATGTACTCTGATGATGTAATGTATGTAAACAGATATATTTGATTTTGAGTAAAGATTATTTATTATCTATTATATTTTATTCCGCTGCGATGGTTAGATTCTGATATTGATTTTGTTTTCTCTTCTTCTATCTCTTCTTCTTAAACCCAAATGGTTCGTATTTCTGTACAACTTGAGTTGATTGTTGTAGAATAGTGTAGACTCAAGGGGTACGGATTTGCGGGCCGTTACAAATGCCATATTCAATTTATTTATACTCAAATTGAATTTATTTATAACTTAAACCATCTCTATTTAAAACCATTTCTATTTTATTCGACGGCGTTTCAAAATATATTTAATTTGCTTACAATTAATTCGAACTCTCTTTATAACTCAAGTTTCGGTTCCAATATTCAATCTACTAACTAAGCCATCTAACTAGTTAATTCCATTTTCCATTTCACAATTAGATTTTTATACCAAAAATCACTCCATTTAATCTACTTGAGTTCAATTTCATTTCAAAATTCAAGTTTGGATTTTATTTCTCCACTTTAAAATATTACATCATTTTTATTTCGGGTTTCTATTTCGCTTTTCAATTTTATAAGTCACACCACTTATTTTTCACATTTTCATCAATTCTATACTAGAATATATTCACATTTTATTTGTGACTCGAGATTATACATTTATTTATAGCCTAAGTATATTTTTATTCAATTAATTTCACTTTTTATAAGCTATTCCAATTTATTTATTCACAATTCCAAATTTTCACTTAAATTTTATTTCATTCAAGATGTATACCTTATGGTTATATAATATTTCACAGCTTAAAATTTATATTCACTTTAATTCACTTTAATTCGACATTATTTCTAATCCAATCAAACTTATTTTATAATTTATAGTTATATGGTAACTTCATAATTCACATTTGCATATTTATTAAATTCTATATGATTTCAAATCCAATTCCAATTCAATTTAATTTAAATTCAACTTTCCTTTAATCAATATTTTCGAACCATATTCGAATTATTCATAATTAATTTATTTCATTCCAAATAATTTTTTTAATTCATTCAATTTATTAAACTTACATAAGTTAAATTTTAATTTTATACTGAAATTCCCAACTTATTTAACTTGGCATTGGTTAATTTCAATTTGTTCAATCCATTTAAACCTACTCAATTAAAAATTTTAATTTCAAAATTCAAATTCCGAAATTTTTAAGCACCTAGTACTTTTTTCAAATCACTTGAAATCAAATATATATACATACACACACAAATATATATATATATATATATATAACTCTTTGTTTTCAACAAACCATTCCTTGGAATTTCAAACTCAAATTCGGTTTTATCCAAAATAAATTCTCTTAGAATTTTTAAAACAATCACTTGTTTTCACCAAAAAATCACCATATCAATTTACTATGGTAGCAATTCGTCACTTAGAAACTCGAAATTGAACACCGATGATGCCACGATAATCATCAGAGTTATTTTCTGACGATCGAAGTGAGTTCAGTGCTATATCACTTCCAAAATCCATTTAAAACCATTTTTTATTCAATCCAAAATAATAGTCCTATTTTTTATCTTCAAATACTTTGGAAAATACTTCTAAAAATCTCTGGGATTTCAATTTTTTGTATTTCTGGTTTGAACCCATTCGTAGTTTTTAATTCACCTGTATAATTCATACTTATACAATCCAAGTTGGCTTTTATAACCATTCCAAGTTTTAAAATCTTACTTTGGTTATATAATAATAACCAAACACATCAAGCTACTATAATAATTTCTAGAAAGTTATTCCTTTTATATCAAAATATAATTGGGTAAAATTATTTCATTTACCCGCTTCAAAACCATACTTTGTCGAATTACTCTATTCTAGTGTTTAGAAACCCTCATCGATGTCGTGTCGTCCCACTACTCAACCAAAATCTATATACCACTTAACAGATAAATCAACACAATATAAAACAATTTATATTCATTAACAAATACGCGCTCATATCTATTAATACACTCAAACTCATTCTAGGGTACTTTTGACTCTATCTCTAATGAGTAAATCCCCACCAGAGCCAAAGTTCTCGCTTAACCTTCAGTTCTGATACCAAATGTATTGACCCATAGTTCCGTACCCTTTGAGTTGATAATAAATCACACCTGCTCAACCCAAATTGTACAAAAGAGTGAATAAATAGGGTAAAGAAGAAGAAAGAGATAGAAGAAAATAGAATAACAAACACAGAATCTAACAATCGCAGTGGAACAAAATATAATATATAATAACATAATTTTATACAAAAAAAATCTGTAACTGTTTTAGACTTACAATCATTAGAGTACAATAATTAATACATCAATCGGGATGGTTATAATCACTTGTCTTCATGCAGCGGAAATATAAACCAAGTGCGAATATATGTTCGAACTCCTCCAGCTCGTCTCCTGAGCTCCATAGCATTCTAACCTGAAACTGTAATACTCGGTTTGACCTAAGCATTATAATAAAATAACACCCGAGTCAGTCTGGAAAACCAGCGTGAGAAAACACATTCAATTTTAATTATTAGAGTTATCAAAATCCTTTGAAAAACAAAGGTATCTCGTAAGACCGCGTCACACATAAACGCAACAGGTTTTTCCCTTATGATAACCAAAACATTTGATAGAAAATCTAGTGATATTATAATAGTGTCTAAGTACAAATACTTATTTAAATAGCCGAAATTTTCACATTATATAAACTTCAGCATACTAGGCTCTACAACAAAACTGCAAAGAGTCATATTGGAGAATGGATCCCATACAATGACTGGGCCAGTGGGATACCGCCCATCACAGTACACCTCTATAACGATGTACCGAGGACCATGTCGGGATCCTCTGCTACACAAGACCGTCCTATCCCTGACCTGGATAGACCGAATATGTTATCACCCCGGGTGTCCCCACCCTTAAAATCGAGCGCTCCTTCTTTCATGCACAACCATATACACAATATATATAGGCTTTTGAGGATATCTAGAAAAGTGATAACATACCCTAATTAGGTGCTACCCACTTAGTCTTGCTGCAACTTCCCTATTTTAGTCATTCCCTATTGATGTGGCTTGAGGCTAAGCGTTACTTTTCGAGAAAACAATTCTACATAGAATGCTCATCGTCCTCTAATGACGATGTTCTGATAGCATTTGTCCATACAGGTTGTCTTGGGTCTGACAAACTGGATAACCATCTTCATTATCTTTATGGTATCCATTCGTAATGTTCAAACCGGATCGAAGTGGTTTTTGAATAATTAAATTTGATCCTTGTCTTTTCGAAGCGATTAACGAAATTGACCAATACTGATAGTCGGTTATTTAACTATCAATAAAACATCCACAAGCAGACAGTGGGCCTTATTTTATAATTCTTCAAACATTTATTTTAAAAATATCTTTACTAAGATATATGTTCAAATCCTTTCCTTGTTCCAATATTCGAAAACAAATTCAAATACTTAAATCCATAACAGGATATTTTCAAACCATCTCAACACTTAGAAATATTCCCAAATTTCCATTTTTATACTTAGGAAAATATACAAGTCTTATTTTCAAAAAATCTCCCAATATTAATGCTTAAGAGAATATTTCGTAACTTATCTCATAAGTCTTTCGAATCACTAATAAATTTCCTTTTTCAATTACAAAACCCAGTACACTTATTTATATCCCCACTCAACAATTTACAACTTCTGTTATAAATTCAAATTTCATTTTCAAAATTTCCATATTCAACATTTTGAAATTTCATTTCCTCCAAATCCCTTATAAATTCCTCCTATTAAAATCATATCAATTTGAAAACCCCGTTTATGAACCTCGAAAGAATTTATAAATAAAAATTTCAATCACTTCAAAAACTCAATATATATATAATAAGTATTTAAAAGGATAATAATTTATTTTTAAAACATGTTCAAATAATTATTTAAAATGTCGAAAACACTTTTATAAATATCAGTAACTCATTTTTAGTTAAACAAATAAATTTTCAAAGCTGATTTTTAAAAGTTCGAATTTACTAAAATAATTAATTAATATTTGAAAATCTACTTACCAAGGTACTCCATTCCTAACTAGTTTAAAATTTTATAGTTTTAAATAATAAAATTTTCCTTTTAAAAACAAACTTAACTTCTTAGAATTAAAAATATATTTTTAAAACCTCAATAACCAATTTAATTTATAAATTCCTCTTGAATCACATCACATCACTCACATTCCGATCTCCTTAACCCTTTTCACTTTTCAAAAATTGTATCCACTATTTTCCACATCCTATTTCCGTATTTTAATATAAATTCACCCCATGAATTTTATATTTCCAATCTTCATCCGTTATAGTTTTCCTTTATTTGTTACCTCATTTATAACTATATAACTTCTCTAAATTTCACTTTTTTATTTAAAATAATCTAATTTATAAATTACATTTTATAAATTTAATTCCTTAAAAATTCTACTCATATCTACCAATCTATCCTTAATATCGATTTCAACTTCTTTTCATATTTTCTAGGAACATCATTTTAAAAATCCATCGTTTAAAAATCCTTTATATAAGTTATTTAAATCTCTATTTAAAATATTTTTACAAATAATTAAATACAACCCAAAAATCAATTTAATGCTTTTACCCAAATCAGTTTCTTTTAAACTAATCCTAAATTCGATATAAATATTTTTATATTCAAAATCTCCTTTCCTTTAAATTCCGAAAATAATATTATAGTATTTAAAATACCAAAATTCAAGCCAGTGCTACTTTAGCATCCAATTATTCAATCACAACAATAATCTGTAACAGATTATTCTAACACATCATATATCACTATATATTAAATTTAAAGTCAACATTTTTGTGGAATCTAGTTGGATATCTACAACCTATTTTTCCTACATCCACAGATGTTAATATCACATAAAAATACCAATCCCACTTCGAGGAGGATATCACGGTATATAGAGTCATCCTCTATTATGCGGGGGGTAAAGGGTCTCACCCGCTATAATGTGTGGGAATATCAATCTAAATACTAATATATAACCACTATGTATATAATATATCATCCAACAGATAATAATTTTATAAATCCAACCAAGCATCCAATAATTTATTTTAACTATTGAAAATTAAATTGGAAATCCAAATGAGTGAGAATTTTCTCACCTTTGATTTTTATTTTGCAATCCATCCCATTTTTATTCTATCGCGTAGATTTTCCAACCGCACATCCCATATGACTGATGCCATTAGATCGAACCTCATATAAGCCAATTTCGAATGGTATAAACTGACGATTTCAAATTTAATTATATAATAAATCACTAAGTACTTGTTTTAAACTAATTACCAATCAATGAATTTAATAAATATTACTTCTATGATAGTAGCATTTGCCTCAGCCTGAACCTAAACAAGTTTGAAAAGGTTTTCAAAGATTTTAAATGTTAAAATTTAATGTTTAAATTGTTTTATTAAAGTACATTATATATTTTAAATCATGTAGTTGATCCCTAAATGTTTTTCTAATGATATAATTAAGTAATTAATTAAGATGGAGAATTTATCTTTAATTAATTAAGGTTGTGATTAATTAAAGATAATTAATTAGTGAAATTAATTAAATGTTAATCACTTAATGAAATTAATAAAGGTTAATTAATAAAGTTAATAATCAAAGGATAATTACTTAATGAAAGTAATTAACGGATAGTTAATGAGTGAAATTAATTTAAGGATCATTAACTAGTGAATAAGAGATTAATTAATTAATGTGATTAATTTAAGATAATTGCTTTAGTTAATTTAGAATAGTTAATTACTTGATCAATTAAAGGTTAATTAATCTAAGTAATTATAGGTCAATTAATTAAAGAATAATTAATTAATAGAAGTAATTAGAGGTTAATTACTTGAAAATAAAAAGGATTATTAAGGGAAATTAATTAATGGAAGTAATTAAAGGGATTAATTACTCAATGTAATTAATTAAATTAATTAAATTAGTTAATGGGATTAATTTAAGATAATTAATTACGGATAATCACTTAATGAAATTGATTAAGTAGAATCACTTAATGTAATAAATAAAGTGTAATTACTTAGTGAAGTAATTAATCGATAGTTACTGAATGTAATTAGTTAAAAGGTTAATTACTTAATGGAAGTAACTAAAAGGATAATTACTTAGTGAAAGTAATTAAGGATTAATTACATAGTGTAAATAATTAAAGGATTGATTAATTAAGGTAATTAGTTAAAGGCTGGTTGATTACTAAATGTGATTAATTAAGGTTAATTGATGAATATGGTAAATTAAAGATTACTTGTTAAATATGATTAATTAAAAGAGTAATTAATTAATGAAAGTAATTAGAGGATCATTAATTAATGTAATTAATGAATTAGTGAGAGTAATTAAAGACTGGTTACTTAATGTAATTAAAGAATAATTAATTAAGGATGATTAATTAAGATGGATAATTAAAGGATGATTAATTAATAATTTGTAATTAATTATTGTTAAGGAAGTAGGATTACGGGTAATCTAAGCAATTAAAGTTAGTAATTAATTTAACTAGAGATTAATTAAATTAATTAAGAATTAATCAATCTTGCTTATGGACGATTGAATGATATTGAATGCCTTGGATTATGTAATATCTCTGATATGTGCTATGGACTGCTTTGTGATATGAGATGCTTTGGTTGAATTGTGATAGTATTTGGATTATCTATCGGTGATAATGTGAATTATCTATCTGTGTGAATATATTATCCTAAATGATAGATTAAATTGTTTAAACTTAAACAACTTGGACATTAAAACGGCGTTTTGGATTTCGATGAGACAGGGATCGGATTTCCAAATTGGATATCCGAAAACCACATCGATCCAAATTAAATGATAGGCCATGAAATCTCAAGTGAAGTTCAAGATGAAGACTCGAAGTGTAAGGGCTATTTGTCGTTAACTCTGAGGGTGATTCCAAAACGAGTGTAATGGAGATAGTGCTTTCAGATTCGAGATAAAGATTCATAGTGCAAGGGCTATTATCGTTAACTCTAAGGATGATTATAAAATGAGTGTTACGAGATAGTGCCTTCGGTTTCGCTCAAACCCGGAACGAACTTATATGGATTAAATGCTTTCAGAACATCATCACCGGAGGACGATTAGCATTCTAAGATATGTGTTCTAAAAGGTAATCGTAGCCTCAAGCCTCATCAACCGGGAATGGCTAAAATATGAAAGGCATAGGAAGGCTAAGTGGGTAGCGCCCAAGTAGGACGAGATTTTCCCCTGTCTAGAGGTACCTTTTGTTTCGGCTTAGTGGGCGGTTGGTCGCGCCAACCGCGGGATTGTCTTATTCGGACTATGGAGTAAGGGATAGCTCCGGCCTTGTGTTGCAAGGGATCAGGGTGGACCCGCAGTACAGTGATCTAGACCACATAATGTAACGGGCGGTACCCCAGTAGACCTGCCATTGTATGGAATCCATTCTTCCTACGCGCCCTTTACGGTTTTGATTGTAGTACCCACTTTGTGGCTAGTATGCTAGAATTTAATGAATGAAACAATTTCGGCTATGTCAGTATTTATTTGGAAACCCTAGACACTATTATAATATCACTGGATTTCCTATCAAATGTTTTTGGTTATCGTAAGGCAAAAACCCGACATGTTTATTTGTGGCGTGGTCTTACGAGATACCTTTTATTTCAAATGTTTTTCAAAGTTAAGCAATTTTAACCCGTTTACTCACATCAAACTCATGTCTGACCCATAATTTATTTTCTATTTTCTTAAACTCTTGGGTACTCAAATTTTTACGAGTGGCCAAGGGATTCAGGTTAGCTTTGACGAATTTTGGAGGAGATATGGAGCAGGAGGCTTTAGGGAATGTAGATATTGTGGTTCCGCTATGTTAATCTCTATGTTGTATCTTGAGTTTAATGATAGATAGGTTTTTCATAACTGTCTAATGTGTTGTGATGTAAAGCTGTATGACTCTGATAAATGATGTATATTATGTAATAACTATGTGATTAATATATTTTATTCGTTTCACTGTGAGATTCTAATATTGTTTAGTTCTTTCTTTCCTATTTTCCTCTACTCTATCCCTTTCTTTCCTATTTTCCTCTACTCTATCCCTTTCTTTCTTAATGATGATGCATCTTTCTGTGGGATGAAAGGCGAGTCGTCACAGTTGGTATCAGAGCGCTAAGTTGAGATAATACCTAGGCTTTGGAGTGATATCTTTCTTGAGAGAGCAAACTTGTAATATTTAAACACACACACACACACACACACACACACACACACACACACACACACACACACACACCCTATCTATTTTGTTGGGTTACCTGTTCGGGTTACCCACATGAGTTAGGACTGGTAGCTTGAGTTCTAAGAAGTAGGAAGGGCGGTAGTGTGTGTAGCACGACTACCACAAATGGAAGAGGCCAATATGTTGAGGTTGGAGGTGTATCGGTCGTGATTGTAGACCCAATACCATCTTGAGTGAGCTTAGCGGAATGGTGTAAGGATTTCACCAATCTTGAAGTAATTTGGAATTCGGAGTTGGAGATATGGTTATTTAAGGTTTTCTCCGATCAAAGGAACAATAAGATTTGGTAAGACTAGAAAGTGAGCTCCGTGGTATATTGGACATTTTCGTGTTCTCGAAAGGATAAGTGTTTTGGCCTAGAGGGTTGAATTACTAGTTTGGATGGCTGAGATTCATAGTGTATTTCACATATCTCTGAGGGAGTACGTGTATGATCCATCACTGGTTTTAGAACCAGCAATTTAGGAAGATCTGAAGTTGAGTCGGTCTTGTCTGTGGTCGGATATCCTACTTAGATTATAGATCTAGATGAAAAGGAGCCATGGAGATAGTAGTGTAGCTTGTTAAGGTTCAGTAGGGCGAGGATCCCAGTGATTGTACTTGGTAAACTCTAGATAGTATTAAGAAGTCCTATCCAGAATTTTGTCTGGATAGTTGGATTTGTATGTTTGGATGAATTATTTGCTTATTAGTATCTGGCTGATATGTATGCTTTGCTGTTTGGAAATAAAACATTTTTTGACTATTAAGTTATCTTTGCTTTAAAATTTCGGGGATGAAATTCTTTTAAGGGGGAGGAATGTAATGACCTGGAATTTTGGGCAATAGCAATTTGATAATCTTTATTAATAAGTATTTAAATTGGTTTAATAATCTTCTTTTATATTATTTATATTGATAAAATGCATCTTTTCAAGCTAATATATTTAATTTGGCGAAAATAATCTTTTCAAAAGCTAATATAATAAATATATTGTTTAATTATAATATATATATATTGTGATTGGAAGATTTGTTTTAAATACAATATAACAATTTTCAAAGCTGATATTAAAATGTATCCTACTTATAATGTATATATATTTGTATATATATATTGCAAATAGGAAGTTATGGTTGGAATTTGATAAAAAGATATGTCTTCAAATTTTGTTATATATATATATATGTATATATTGTGATTTGTGAAGTCAAGTTTTAAATTTAATATAATGGATTTTCAAAAGGCTATTTAAAGTTAATTCTATATTTTCAAAACCAATTATTCATTTATTAATAGTATTTTAGAATTTAATAAAAGATTTAAAATATTTTTTTTAATATCTCATGAATTAAGATGGTTTGTAAATATATAAATAAATAAATATAAACATAAATTCATATTACATAATTATAAAAACTTAAGTACTTTTTAAAATAAGGGTTTAAACACAATAATCCATATATTTAACATTTGTAAGAAGATAACAATGTATTTAAACATTTGTAAAATATGATAACATTTGGAAGCTTTGTATAATTCAAAATAACAAGTGGCAACCCTTTTTCTTTTAAAACTAATTTATATTAACAAAGTGTTTAGAAAAAACCTGTTTATTTTCCAGTTCAAACTTCCTCGATTCTTTCCTTCCTTCTCTCCGTAAATCAAAATTTTTAAAGAGAATCAAAGCTATATACAATAATAGTTTTCAAATTTCTTCAACATGTTCCAAGCTAAGCAAAGAATTCAACTCAACGTAAGTTCAAACTAAGCAGCTACAGATTCAAATTCAGCATCAAATTCCAGATCAACATAAGAAAAACAGATCAAAGGAAATAGGAGAAAGCCTGTCTCTCTATTATTTCAAAACTTGTGAGTAACTTTTTTTTAAAAAATAAAAAATAAATATATGTTTAATCCTTAATGCATGTCTAAATACATATAGTCATGTTGTAATTATGATTTGCATGAATGTTTAAACTGGAATAAAGTTTGAATATTGTGAAGATCTATGTGTATATATCTGAATGCATGCCTGTTATTGGAAAACATATCTTTGTTTGTTATACAGGCTGGAAAATAGGTTCAAAAATCATTTCCTATCTTCCCAATCTTTATCTGGCTATGATCTTTAAAAGGAAAATGATTGCATTGATGTAAATTTATGTTTAAAAATGGTTTCAAAAATTTATATTTAGTATGTAATTCGAAATAGGAAAATTACAGTAAAGCAATCAAATATAAGTAAAAAATTGATGATCATAATTTCAAGTTTGGATTGTATAATGTGATTCGTTATGGCAAATGATGAATTTAGGTAGAAAGATAATGATTTTTAGAAAGGTAAATAGTGAGATATCTCGAGATGATCGACTTGGGTATTTTCGTTGATTATGGTCGATCGACGGTGCGGGGTGTATCGAGATTGTGACGAAGGAGGATAGGAGGTGGGGAAACTCAGGAAAAATGGTTGGAGATTTTTCCATTGGATGAGGCAACAGGTCGGAGGCGATGTTGGGTTTTATGGTGGGTTTTGGTCATTGGAGTTGTTGAGGCTGGTACGGCGACGGTGGTGAATCAGGGTGGATCGCGAGGGGGGAAATCAAAGCTGAAAGTCGAGATTAATCTCTGGAAAGGTTGGCGTGGGTTCTCGAACTCGAGATTGTCGGCGATTGGTGGATTTTCGATCAGGTTTGGCTCCAGATTTTTGATCGAAGGGCTTGTTTTTGATTCGATGTTGAAATCGTTGATCTAGGTAGGCGAGGTCGACGTCGATCTGTCGATGGTCGGAGAGTTGGCCAGAGGTGGTCGGGATGGTTTGCACCGTGCACACGTGCACATCTATGATGACCCGGAATTTTGGGCAATACCAATTTAATAATATGTATTAATAATTAAATTGATTTGATAATTTTTTTTATAATTTTAATTTAAATTAGCAAGTTTATTCTTTTAAGAGCAAATAAATATTTAATTGGTAAATTTTATCTTTTGAAGTCAATAACTTTTTTCTATTTATAATGTATATATATTTGTATATATTGTAAATAGAAAAAGCTTTGGTTTGAATTTAACAAAAATACAATCATGTTTTTAAATTCTAATATATATTTTGGTAATTTGGAAGTTATGATTAAATTTAATATACAACTTTTCAAAGGTTATTTAAATAGTTACAAATTACTTAAGGTAAATGTTTAATTGTTTAAATATATTTTAGCTTAAGTTTAAATTTAAATAAGATTAACAAAAAGGTTTGTTTTATTTTCTTGCTTAATAAATATGATTTATAATTATATATAAAAGTTTAAAATACAATTCACAAACATGTTAAACATATGATACATTAATTCATTTAGTAAAATATGTAATTTGTAAATAATAAGATAATCTCTTTTATAAATTATTTAAAATTGACAAAATTGTTATTTTCAAACAATATTAATAATGTGTTGTTTTTTTATATATAGATATAAATAGATTTTAAAGAAAATCAAATTGTTATTTTCAAATTTAATTTGTTGTGATATATGTGTGTATATATATATATATATAAGTTGACTTTAAATTGGATTTTTAAAATTTAATTTGAATTTGAATTTAAATTTGGATTTAATTTTGAAATTCAAAAGATAGATATTTTAAAATATTTTGGATTTAAAAATAAGTATAAGATTTTTTGTACATAATTTGTTTTATTATATTTTCTTTAAAGAAATTCATATATACATTTAGATAAGTATTTTTAAATTGGTAAATTAAGTATAAAAGCTTCTTATTAACATTTAAAATAAATAAATAAATACATATGACAAGCGTGATTAAATCAAGACATATTAGTAACATGTGTAAACAAATTAACAAGTGTAAATGACAAATGGTAAGTGTTTAAACAAGTGTCATTTTTAATTTTGATTTTCTTCTATTTTTAATAAATCACAAATTTAACCTATATAAACACATTGTTCTGCTCTTCATCTTTCTTTTTCTATCTTCCTCAAATTCAAAGCTAAGAAAAACTCAAATCCTATAACTTAAAACAATATGATAATCAATATTCCTCAAAGTAGAAACTAATCAAAGTCGATAATTTGTAAGTCATTTTCAATATCAAAACAACAAAGCCTGAACATTTTCTTCAACCTGGAATCAAAAACCAAGATTTCATCTCTTTTTCAAATTTTAATCATCTCTACAACAAGTTCCAGTAACAAAGCACATTCTTCAATAATTCAAGTACTATTCTAGATCAATAAATTCAAAATTTTAAAAATCAAAGAATCATTTTCAACAATTCAAGTTTTAAAGGTTTAAAAGCTATTTCAAAAAGGCTCTGTAATCTTTTTTGATGGTGAGTAACATCTTTTCTAAAAGCTTAAGTATATGAATCTGGTTGCATGTTAATTTCTGGAACAAGTATGTTTGTGTGAATATATATAAGTGAGTTTCTGTATATATATGAATGTGTAGATGTGTGTGCATGTATGTTACCTGTGACATCTCTGTTCTCAGTTTCAAGCTCAAGATTTCAAATAAAATTCATTATCTCTTGATTTAAATTCTATTAGGACTTAGGTTTTAAACAAAATTAGTTTGTTTAATCATATAGTAAGTTTTGAAATTATATTTAAGTTAAAATGAATTTGAAATTTACTAGAAAACAAAAAGGACAGTGCATGCTTGATTTTTGTTAAAATTTCAACATCTTAATTTATCAATTCAGGTATATAAACCGAATTCTTATCCAAAAACATGATTTTGAAAAATGAAATCATAATTTTTAGATGTGGGTCGAACGAGCAGTTCGAGGTTGTTCGAAATTTGAATTTTGGGTGGTCTTTGATGATCTAAGTGCTCGGGGAGGTCATGGTCTTCGCTAAAGGTAGTGGAATAATGTGTGAGCTCGGCAAAAATGGCAGTATGGTGCATAAGCTACTGTAGTGGCGGCGGTGGGTAAATTGAATTGTCTATAACCCTAGTTTTGTCAAGGTCGGGAATTTTGTTTGCCACGGCAGCTCTGGTGGATCGAGTTCCACCAAACTTTGGGTATTGGTAGCTTGGAGGTGGGCTAAGGCATGGCTGGAAGCTTAGGCGCTTTGGTGGTCGAAGGAGTGAGTTCGTGGGATTTCTAAGTTTTGGTTTTTGTTCCAGGATTGTGCAGAGTTGCTCGATTTCGATTTTGAGTGTGTATCGGAGTTTTTGATGGTCGGGATCTAGTATGGGGATGATCGTCGATAGGGTTGAGAAGTCATGGATGGTCGGAGGAGGCTGGATCTCCGGTGCATATGCTCGGCTGTGGTTTTGTGTCAGTATTTTGGCTTGTGGTTTGTCTCGAAGGAGGGCTCGTGTGTTTGAGTAGGTGATTCGAGTAAGTTCTCGGGTTGATTTGTGACTAAAATTTGTTTCAGATTTAAACTTTAAGCTTGAACAATGTTTAAAAAAAAAGGGTATTTCCTGGAGTCAAGGCTCGAGTAGCCTTCGGGTTGAACCCGAAGCAGCATTTTAAAACAGATTTTAGAAAGTTTAAAAGGCACGGTTATGAATTTAAATAAATTTGGTTTAAAATTCTTCCTATATAAATTTCTTTTTTTTTATAAGATAAGAGTTCTTTAACATTTGATTAAAAGGTTTGTAAATAGATTTAAATTTTGTTAAAGTTAAATTTGTTAATCATTTTTTTGTCTTAAATTCAAAATTAAATTTAAAAGTATAATGTTTCAATGCACATGTTATGATAATTAAGTCATTAATAAGGATAATATTTTATTTTAAAGTTGATTATGATTTAATGATTTGAGATTTATTAAATTAATAAGGAAATTCAAGTATAATCAATTAATTTAATTGATTAATGATTAAGGATTAATAAATAAATAATTAAGGGTTGTAAGTTAATTAAATTAAGGGTTGTAAGTTAATTAATTTAAGGGTTAATTAATTTGTAATTAAGGATCATTAATTGGATAAGTAAAGATTACTAATTAATGATCAGAAATTAATTAACTAAGTAATTCAAGGTTAATTAAATTACAATTGAGCATTAATTAATTAAGAAATTAGAGATTAATTAATTGGTAATTAGGGATTAATTAATTTGTAACTAAAAATGATTAATTAAAGTATACTTACTTAATGAAAGTAATTAAAGGTATTAATTACTTAATGTAATTAATTACATTAATGTGATTAGTTTAAGTTAATTAATTAGTTTAATTAATTTAAAATAATCACTGGATGATTGGTTAAGTATAATTACTTAATGTAATATATAAAGTATAATTTCTTAGTGAAGTAATTAATGGGTAATTACTGGATGTATGTAACGACCCAGAATTTTAATTATTTAAAATTTGAATATTTAATTAATTTTAAATATTAATAAGTGAATTCATAAGTCGAATAAATTTTAATTCAAATAATTGGATTTAATTGAATAATTAAATCAATAATTTAATATGTTAAATTATGGAAATAATTGAAATTTGGGTTAAATATGATTGAAAATGATTTGTAAAATTTTATTTTATCATGTTGAAGTTAGAATGATATTTTAGAACTTTTAAAATCGAATTAAAAGTTAATTTGTGAAAATTGAATATTTTAATATTTAATCGATTAGTGAAATTAGCCATTTTTCGAACAGTCTCAGAATTGAACGAGACCAGTTCCATTGGATCCGTAATAGTTAGTTATTACCGGATTTCAATTTTCGAGTCAATCGGAGTTATCGTTTAATCATGGCAGCTTGAAACGCATCGAAATTGTTTTAATATTAATTTGGCGAGTTAAAATAGCCATTTTTCAAACAGTCTCGGATTTCGACGAGACCAGTTTCATCGGATCCGTAATGTGATGTTATTGTAAGGTTTCAAATTTCGTGTCAATTGGATTTACCGTTTGTCCGGTACAAATTAAAACGCCTAGAAAATCGTTTAAATCGGTTTAATTTAAATTGAACGTTTATTGCCATAACTCGCACAGATGACCGAATTAGCTTTCGAAACCTGTTCCATTGTGTCCGGAACGCGGGGTAAACCCTAGAAACGCTGGTTATGGCGCGTGAATCGGAGTTTGGAAATTCCGAAATGAATAGTGTTTCGTTCGTTTCCCTATAAATAGCCCCCCCCCTCTCAATAAAAAAAAAAATAACCTAAACCTAATACAGCCGCCACTCTCTTGCGTCCAATGGCTGAAAACCTCCATCAATTCCCTTCGATTATCGATCAATCCACACAATATTTCCCAAAACTTCCTAAACGAATATTGTAGAGCATGAAGAGATCCACAAGTTCAACGGTCAAGATCTAGATTGGAGCGACGTGGCGGCGGCTAGGGGGTGCGACTGTCGCACGTTCAAGCACGCGTTTCGATGCGCAGAAGCCGCCGAGCTTGGCCATGGTTGGGGCGTGGGTGCGCGTGGGTGAGGGCTTCAATATGGAGGTAGTTGATCGTCTTGGAAGTTGTCGTGGAGGCCGTAGTTATTAACCCTAATTTTTGAGCTTTGGGTTATGTGTGTGCGGCTAGGACCTGTAGAGGGTTGCGTTGGGAAGATAATGCAGGTGCGGCCAGGATGAAGGGGATGGAGATCCTATGGCTCTGAATTGATTTAGGTTTAAAATTAATTAAAAGTTGTAAATAATTGTTTATTAAATTCGTGTAAACTTCATAAGTGCATATCTTTTTCATACGAGGTCGAAAACGCGCGAAACCAGTTGCGTTGGAATCGTATGGACGAGTAGTACGCGATGGAATTGGATTGGAGTCGTTTGGAGTTAGTGAGAATTTCGGGTAAAATTAAACGTCTGTTTAATTTTATTCGAAATAAATCGCTAAAACGAAATTGAAATCAAGGTGAGAACTACTCACTCAATCGAATCGGTTTCGATTTTATTTTGAATAGTTATATTTAAAATACTTGAATACATGTTTGAATGATGATTTTTATCTATTGATTGTTAAATTAGACATTATGCGCCGTTAGTAAGCGGATGTTATTTATTAAAAACATATACCGCAAATATTTCATAAACAGTGAAATTGGTATTATATATATAATAGAAATATATATATATATATATATTGGCATATGTATATATTGCAGTTGTTGATTTCCCGCATTTTTTAGCGGATGAGACCCTATTGCGCCGTCTGTTAAGCGGATAGTATTTTAAATCCCATATACCGCGATAATTTCGTACTGGAGCGAAATTGGTATTGTGCTAATGTTTGTGGATGCAGGAAAACAGGTTGGAGGGATCCAACTGGATTCCTCTACAGTTTTTATTTGAATTCAGATATTTTGATATTTGATGGATTATCATATCGATATATCATATCGTTGTTGTCGTGATTGACTATTTGGTATGTAGCATCATTGGACCAAATTTTGGAATTTTAAAAAGGATTTCAAAGTGATTTTTGAAAGTATACGTTTATAAAATATTTTTGGGAATTTATCCATTTTAAATAAATAAACGTATAAATTTTAATGCTATAAAATCTATGATCTTTGAGAAATATAGTTAAAGGTTGATTTTTGAAAATATGGGGTTAATGATTTTATAAAATAGTTAAATCGGGATTTTTGAAATTATTATAAAAAGTTGAAAATTAGGATTTATAAAATTTAATTATTTTATAAATCAAAATGGTGAAATTATAAAGGACTTTAAAGACGTTTTGAAATAATAATATAAATTGATTTATATAAGAGATTTATAAATTGATATTTATAAATTATAATATTTGAATTATAAAACGAGTTTTTTTATAAGTGTTAGAATGAATTGTGAATGAATTTCATAAATGAATGAAATTTATAGAATTATAAACGGTGAAGTTATAAATGGAATTTTATAAGCAGTAGGTTTATAAAATTTGAAATGTTATTTGAAGAATGGATTTCTTGATAAATAAATGAGTCTTATAAGTTATAAGATTTATATATGAGGATGTTTAAAAGAACGATTCTTGTGAACCAATAAATTAGAAGTGTTTAACTTATAATATGAATTTTAGTATATAATTGAGTTATAATTTGAAATAGGTTAATAAAGGAGATTTATAAAGGAAGTAGTTATAAAATAAATAGAAATGGAATTTATAAACATTGTTTTATAAATCCGCAAACGACTTAGTTTGATAAGTTAATTTTTATAACTTATTTATGGAGTTATATTCACATTTTAGATAGTGAATAATCCTTTGAAACAAAATGAATAGAAATGATGAAATTGGTTAACGTAGTATATTCACGTTTTTGAATAGTGAATAATATGTTAAAGAAAATGTTTAGAATGTGATATTTTAAATAGAATTAAAACAAGCTAACGATGTTTTAAATGTGTTAAGATTCGAAATCATAGATTTCAACATTCATTGTTGAAATAGATGTTTTCGAGAAATAAAAGGAAATGGTGGACTATAACACTATTGTTATAGTAAATGATTTCCGAAAGGAAATGTTTTGTATAGTATTGGGATTTATATATCTATTTTAATTTCGAATCCCTATACTAGTGATTTTGGGTTGTCGTAACGATGTTTTACGCAACATTCGTTTTGGCCCAAATAAATATGGTTAAGAGAATCATTTCCTTAAAGAATGAAATATATACTTAATCTCGATTTAAGTATATTGAATAATTTCCAAGAGATGAAAATAAAAAGATTTGTGAATTACTTATTATTAAGTAAGTATGGAAATGTTTTCCAATATAAAGTGAATATTTTGAGAATTTATCTTTTTGAAGATAAATTGAAATGAATAATTGAAATCGAATATCAGTAGGTATTGTGAAATATAAATTCACTAAGGAATTTATAAAAGAATGGGGAAATTTGTTTAAAAATAAACATTGATTTATTTTTGAAGTGTGAAAATTATATATCTTGTAAAGATATTTTTGGGAAATAAATAATTTGGAAAATTATTTGGAATCTGGTGATGTTGTGCATATCCATTGATTGTTCAATAACCGACTATCAATATTTACCTTTGAAAGGTATTTGTTGTGATTTGCTTGAATTTGAATGCACACTTATTTTTAAATTATTGCGCTCGTTATTCGGATTACCCATTCCGAATAGTGATACGACGTAATGGATAGCATTGAAGATCGGTGTTGAAGACCCGGTATTTGCGAGAGCGATAGGATGACCTGTCGATTGACTCTGCACCGAGTAGCTACGATATAGAGTTCTCCATATGTGATGGGAAATCCGATCAGGATTGTGGATATCCGGATTGCAAGGACTTCTTTGTAAGTGCCTTCGGTTATGTTCGAGCCCGGAACAGACTTGTATGGATTGTATGTCTGACGTTACAAATTGAGATATAAAGCTTATTTCTTTCAAATATATTTCTGTTGGTGGCGGAGAATTTATTCTTTTAGCTTAACACCCTTCTCTGAGACGTACGAGCTCAGAGGTTATGTAGTTGAATGTTATCAGCGATATATTCCCAATTTGGTAATGTGACATGCTGAGTGTTGCTGTTAAATGATCATTGTGTTGATTATTTGTGATAGGATCATTTATTTGATCGTCTATCTTGGTGATCATTTCTATGATCATATGTTGACCCAAAGCATGGCTTTTGTATAAAGTATGTTTTTGTGGACGTGACTTCGTCGAGCCTCACACCCCGGGAATGGTCAAAACAGGAAAGATGCGGCAAGGTTATGAGGGGTAGCGCCCTTTAGGGTATGTGCATTTCCTTCTGGAAAAGGGTGGTATCATGGTATGGAGCCCAGATACTTACTCATGTTGAAAACACTTTATGATTGTGTGAATTGATTACGAGCGCTCGGATAAAGGTCCCAAAGGACCGGGGGATGGCATACTCGGTCAGTTGTTACTCAGTTAGGGGTTACCCGGCCTTGTGTTGGCAGAGATCCGGTTTGGTTCTCGGGGACGTCCTTCCAGAGGCATTCTCATGTGGCAATGGGAAGTTCCTTGGCCTGATCATTCGTTGGAAATCCAAAGAAACAACACGATCCTTGTACGGTTTTAGTTGTATAACCTGCTATGGAATGTGGCGGTAACCTGCTATTGAACATAGTTAGCTATAGGCATAGTTCGAAATCTCTATGCTGGCTAAGATTTATATCTTTATTTTCGAAATGAATTTTTCTCTACACTATGCGCTAGTAATAATATCAAATGTTCTTTTTAATGCGTATCAAGCATCTTTGACTATCATAAGGAGAAATCTCCTCCGATTCTGCGTTTGCATTGTGTGTGTGTGCGGAGGCCTTATGGTAGTCTCATTTTTAAAAAGCATTGCGAATTGACTTTAAAAATATTCCTATATTTTGATTTTAAAGATAAATAAACTGTTTTGATTTCCCACACCAGTCACATGACTGACTCGGAGTTTATTGTTTTCCTTCCTAAACTCTGGGTGCCCACCAATTTCCACACGGGCAGTCAAGAGTTAAGGTTTATCAGGATATTCTGGAGTTGCTGGAGGCAAGCTGGATGGCATGGCGTAATTACTAGTATATATTATTTCTTTTTCCGCTGCACTGTTTGTTGTTGTTTGCTGTTGTACACTCTGATGATGATGTAATGTAATGTAATGTAATGTAATGTAATGTATAAAATGTAATAACTGATATAGTTCTTTGTTTAAAGATTATTCATTTATTATTATATGTTGTTCCGCTGCGAATTGTGAGATTCTGTTGTTGTTCTGTTGTTTTCTTTATTTTCTATTTTCTTTTCTCTCTATTTTCTATCTTTCCTCTCTTCTTCTCTCTCCTTCTCTCTTTTTTTTTCTTCTTAAACCCTCAGTGTTCGGTTTTCCGACATCCGACTGATTGGCATTCGATATAGTGGACGTATTGATGTCGATATTTGGGAGTCGAAGAATCGGGTCCTGACAAGGTGGTATCAGAGCATATGGTTAAGCGACAACTATGGTTTTGTTGGGTATTACTCATTAGAGATAGAGTCAGTAGTACTCTAGAATGAGTTTGAGTGTAATAATAGCTATGAGAGCGTATTTGTTAGTGAATATATAAAATTGTTTTATATTGTGATGATTGGTTTATTGAGTGGCATATGAACTTTCATCAGCACGGTCTGTACAACTATGCCGAAGGGGTTTATAAACACTTGAATAGAATAATTCGACACAATATTGTTTTAAATTGGTAAATGAGATAATTTTACCTTGATTATATTTTATATATAAAGGAATAATTTTTCAGAATTATTAAAGTATATAAGTTGATTGTTTAGTTGTTTGAATAATCTAAATAAAAAAAATAATTGTATAAGCAAAAGAATTGAATTATAATTAAAGTGATTTACAATTGTGAAATAAACTTATATATATATAAGAAGTGAAACTATATGGATATATTTATGAATATGAGTTATAAATAAAAATGAATTTAAAGTTAAATGGAAATTTACTTTAGAATTAGAATCTGAATTTATTTATAAGTGGGAATTTAAGTTAAGTAAAACAAAGTGATGTTTGTAAAAAAAAAGTATAACTTAAGAGATGTTGAATGAAGTTGATATTGGTATCAAAGTAAATTAATAAAGTTAAGTGATAGATGTGAACTTAGATTATGTAAATGAAATTCAACTTTTGTAATTGAATTGAATGGATGGATTGAATGTTAATCAATTGAATGAAAATAATTGATATGAAATAATGAATGTAAGTGTTAATTCATTAAAATTTAATGTTATTGGAAAGTTGAATAGTTGAATAAAAATCATTTAATTAAACCAATTGATAAGCAAAGGAATTTGATTGTAATTAATATACATTGATTGTTATATGATTGTTAGTTGATTGTATATAATTCATTAAGTATTAATGAAATTGGAAGCTAAAGTAATTGAAATTCAATAGGAAGTTAAGTGAATCTTAAATAGAATTGAATTTGATTGGAAGTAAACCAACTTGAATATGGATTAGTGAATATAAACTAATTGAAAATGAATGTTAGAAAAAAACATCCACTGTAAATTAATCGAATGTGATTAAATTGAAAACCCATTTCATTGAATATTATGAGAATATGAATGAATATTTATTGGTTATGAATTAGTTGAATGTTAGTTGGTTGATGGTTGAATATATATTGCATTTTCTATGTTCGCATATATAGTTATTATGTTGCTATATGTTGTATATCGATACTATTGCCTATATACATGTTCTCATGTTGTTTGTTGAGTGTTTAGTAGGTGCGGATCGCGTTTGCTTCACATTTGGAGCTCGCTTTCGCGCGATATTAGCCGTATATGCTCGCTAATAAAATATAAGGTACATATCTCGGATTAAATATCGTACTTTTACATTTTTTTCCCTGCGGGATGCCTCATTACTTGATGAGATGTATATTTGTGATATATATACTATCATTTTTTTTTCGGATCGAGCCGCGCAAAGGAGACTATGGCGAATTTTTTCGAAAATTTAAGGCGTTAGAATTTTTTTTTGAGAAATTGGAAAATTTTGAAAACTTTAACTTTCATTTGGGAATTGAAAGTTAAACAATAGTAGTTGTTTTTGAAAAGATAACTAAGTATGATTTGAAAACTTAGTAAAGATTTTGTAAGAAGTTTAACCATGAATTTTGGGAAAATTAATAGATTCTATAACTTTTCTTACTTGATGATTTCGAGGACGAAATTCTTTTAAGAGGGGAAGTATGTAACGACCCAGAATTTTAATTATTTAAAATTTGAATATTTAATTAATTTTAAATATTAATAAGTGAATTCATAAGTCGAATAAATTTTAATTCGAATAATTGGATTTAATTGAATAATTAAATCAATAATTTAATATGTTAAATTATGGAAATAATTGAAATTTGGGTTAAATATGATTGAAAATGATTTGTAAAATTTTATTTTATCATGTTGAAGTTAGAATGATATTTTAGAACTTTTAAAATCGAATTAAAAGTTAATTTGTGAAAACTGAATATTTTAATATTTAATCGATTAGTGAAATTAGCCATTTTTCGAACAGTCTCAGAATTGAACGAGACCAGTTCCATTGGATCCGTAATAGTTAGTTATTACCGGATTTCAATTTTCGAGTCAATCGGAGTTATCGTTTGATCGTGGCAGCTCGAAACGCATCGAAATTGTTTTAATATTAATTTGGCGAGTTAAAATAGCCATTTTTCAAACAGTCTCGGATTTCGACAAAACCAGTTTCATCAGATCCGTAATGTGATGTTATTGTATGGTTTCAAATTTCGTGTCAATTGGATTTACCGTTTGTCCGGTACAAATTAAAACGCCTAAAAAATCGTTTAAATCAGTTTAATTTAAATTGAACGTTTATTGCCATAACTCGCACAGATGACCGAATTAGCTTTCGAAACCTGTTCCATTGTGTCCGGAACGCGGGGTAAACCCTAGAAACGCTGGTTACGGCGCGCGAATCGGAGTTTGGAAATTCCGAAATAAATAGTGTTTCGTTCGTTTCCCTATAAATAGCCCCTTCTCTCTCTCAATAAAAATAAAAATAAAAAATAACCTAAACCTAATATAGCCGCCACTCTCTTGCGTCCAATGGCTGAGAAGCTCCATCAATTCCCTTCGATTATCGATCAATCCACACAATATTTCCCAAAACTTCCTAAACGAATATTGTAGAGAATGAAGAGATCCACAAGTTCAACGGTCAGGATCTAGATTGGAGCGACGTGGCGGCGGCTAGGGGGTGCGACTGTCGCACGTTCAAGCACGCGTTTCGATGCACAGAGGCCGCCGAGCTTGGCCATGGTTGGGGCGTGGGTGCGCGTGGGTGAGGGCTTCAATATGGAGGTAGTTGATCGTCTTGGAAGTTGTCGTGGAGGCCGTGGTTATTAACCCTAATTTTTGAGCTTTGGGTTATGTGTGTGCGGCTAGGACCTGTAGAGGGTTGCGTTGGGAAGATAATGCAGGTGCGGCCAGGATGAAGGGGATGGAGATCCTACGGCTCTAAATTGATTTAGGTTTAAAATTAATTAAAAGTTGTAAATAATTGTTTATTAAATTCGTGTAAACTTCATAAGTGCATATCTTTTTCATACGAGGTCGAAAACGCGCGAAACCAGTTGCGTTGGAATCGTATGGACGAGTACTACGCGATGGAATTGGATTGGAGTCGTTTGGAGTTAGTGAGAATTTCGGGTAAAATTAAACGTCCGTTTAATTTTATTCGAAATAAATCGCTAAAACGAAATTGAAATCAAGGTGAGAACTTCTCACTCAATCGAATCGGTTTCGATTTTATTTTGAATAGTTATATTTAAAATACTTGAATGCATGTTTGAATGATGATTTTTATCTATTGATTGTTAAATTAGACATTATGCGCCGTTAGTAAGCGGATGTTATTTATTAAAAACATATACCGCAAATATTTCATAAACAGTGAAATTGGTATTATATATATAATAGAAATATATATATATATATATATATTGGCATATGTATATATTGCAGTTGTTGATTTCCCGCATTTTTTAGCGGATGAGACCCTATTGCGCCGTCTGTTAAGCGGATAGTATTTTAAATCCCATATACCGCGATAATTTCGTACTGGAGCGAAATTGGTATTGTGCTAATGTTTGTGGATGCAGGAAAACAGGTTGGAGGGATCCAACTGGATTCCTCTACAGTTTTTATTTGAATTCAGATATTTTGATATTTGATGGATTATCATATCGATATATCATATCGTTGTTGTCGTGATTGACTATTTGGTATGTAGCATCATTGGACCAAATTTTGGAATTTTAAAAAGGATTTCAAAGTGATTTTTGAAAGTATACGTTTATAAAATATTTTTGGGAACTTATCCATTTTAAATAAATAAACGTATAAATTTTAATGTTATAAAAACTATGATCTTTGAGAAATATAGTTAAAGGTTGATTTTTGAAAATATGGGGTTAATGATTTTATAAAATAGTTAAATCGGGATTTTTGAAATTATTATAAAAAGTTGAAAATTAGGATTTATAAAATTTAATTATTTTATAAATCAAAATGGTGAAATTATAAAGGACTTTAAAGACGTTTTGAAATAATAATATAAATTGATTTATATAAGAGATTTATAAATTGATATTTATAAATTATAATATCTGAATTATAAAACGAGTTTTTTTATAAGTGTTAGAATGAATTGTGAATGAATTTCATAAATGAATGAAATTTATAGAATTATAAACGGTGAAGTTATAAATGGAATTTCATAAGCAGTAGGTTTATAAAATTTGAAAAGTTATTTGAAGAATGGATTTCTTGATAAATAAATGAGTCTTATAAGTTATAAGATTTATATATGAGGATGTTTAAAAGAACGATTCTTGTAAACCAATAAATTATAAGTGTTTAACTTATAATATGAATTTTAGTATATAATTGAGTTATAATTTGAAATAGGTTAATAAAGGAGATTTATAAAGGAAGTAGTTATAAAATAAATAGAAATGGAATTTATAAACGTTGTTTTATAAATCCGCAAACGACTTAGTTTGATAAGTTAATTTTTATAACTTATTTATGGAGTTATATTCACATTTTAGATAGTGAATAATCCTTTGAAACAAAATGAATAGAAATGATGAAATTGGTTAACGTAGTATATTCACGTTTTTGAATAGTGAATAATATGTTAAAGAAAATATTTAGAATGTGATGTTTTAAATAGAATTAAAACAAGCTAACGATGTTTTAAATGTGTTAAGATTCGAAATCATAGATTTCAACATTCATTGTTGAAATAGATGTTTTCGAGAAATAAAAGGAAATGGTGGACTATAACAATATTGTTATAGTAAATGATTTCCGAAAGGAAATGTTTTGTATAGTATTGGGATTTATATATCTATTTTAATTTCTAATCCTTATACTAGTGATTTTGGGTTGTCGTAACGATGTTTTACGCAACATTCGTTTTGGCCCAAATAAATATGGATAAGAGAATGATTTCCTTAAAGAATGAAATATATACTTAATCTCGATTTAAGTATATTGAATAATTTCCAAGAGATGAAAATAAAAAGATTTGTGAATTACTTATTATTAAATAAGTATGGAAATGTTTTCCAATATAAAGTGAAGTTTTTGAGAATTTATCTTTTTGAAGATAAATTGAAATGAATAATTGAAATCGGATATCAGTAGATATTGTGAAATATAAATTCACTAAGGAATTTATAAAAGAATGGGGAAATTTGTTTAAAAATAAATATTAATTTATTTTTGAAGTGTGAAAGTTATATATCTTGTAAAGATATTTTTGGGAAATAAATAATTTGGAAAATTATTTGGAATCTGGTGATGTTGTGCATATCCATTGATAGTTCAATAACCGACTATCAATATTTACCTTTGAAAGGTATTTGTTGTGATTTGCTTGAATTTGAATGCACACTTATTTTTAAATTATTGCGCTCGTTATTCGGATTACCCATTCCGAATAGTGATACGACGTAATGGATAGCATTGAAGATTGGTATTGAAGACCCGGTATATGCGAGAGCGATAGGATGACCTGTCGATTGACTCTGCACCGAGTAGCTACGGTATAGAGTTCTCCATATGTGATGGGAAATCCGATCAGGATTGTGGATATCCGGATTGCAAGGACTTCTTTGTAAGTGCCTTCGGTTCTGTTCGAGCCCGGAACAGACTTGTATGGATTGTATGTCTGACGTTACAAATTGAGATATAAAGCTGATTTCTTTCAAATATATTTCTGTTGGTGGCAGAGAATTTATTCTTTTATCTTAACACCCTTCTCTGAGACATACGAGCTCAGAGGTTATGTAGTTGAATGTTATCAGCGATATATTCCCAATTTGGTAATGTGACATGCTGAGTGTTGCTGTTAAATGATCATTGTGTTGATTATTTGTGATAGGATCATTTATTTGATCATCTATCTTGGTGATCATTTCTATGATCATTTGTTGACCCAAAGCATGGCTTTTGTATAAAGTATGTTTTTGTGGACGTGACTTCGTCGAGCCTCACACCCCGGGAATGGTCAAAACAGGAAAGATGCGGCAAGGTTATGAGGGGTAGCGCCCTTTAGGGTATGTGCATTTCCTTTTGGAAAAGGGTGGTATCATGGTATGGAGCCCAGATACTTACTCATGTTGAAAACACTTTATGATTGTGTGAATTGATTACGAGCGCTCAGATAAAGGTCCCAAAGGACCGGGGGATGGCATACTCGGTCAGTTGTTACTCAGTTAGGGGTAACCCGGCCTTGTGTTGGCAGAGATCCGGTTTGGTTCTCGGGGATGTCCTTCCAGAGGCATTCTCATGTGGCAATGGGAAGTTCCTTGGCCTGATCATTCGTTGGAAATCCAAAGAAACAATACGATCCTTGTACGGTTTTAGTTGTATAACCTGCTATGGAATGTGGCGGTAACCTGCTATTGAACATAGTTAGCTATAGTAGACATAGTTCGAAATGTCTATGCTGGCTAAGATTTATATCTTTATTTTCGAAATGAATTTTTCTCTACACTACGCACTAGTAATAATATCAAATGTTCTTTTTAATGCGTATCAAGCATCTTTGACTATCATAAGGAGAAATCTCCTCCGATTCTGCGTTTGCATTGTGTGTGCGTGCGGGAGGCCTTATGGTAGTCTCATTTTTAAAAAGCATTGCGAATTGACTTTAAAAATATTCCTATATTTTGATTTTAAAGATAAATAAACTGTTTTGAGTTCCCACACCAGTCACATGACTGACTCGGAGTTTATTGTTTTCCTTCCTAAACTCTGGGTGCCCACCAATTTCCACACGGGCAGTCAAGAGTTAAGGTTTATCAGGATATTCTGGAGTTGCTGGAGGCAAGCTGGATGGCATGGCATAATTACTAGTATATAGTATTTCTTTTTCCACTACACTGTTTGTTGTTGTTTGCTGTTGTACACTCTGATGATGATGTAATGTAATGTAATGTATAAAATGTAATAACTGATATAGTTCTTTGTTTAAAGATTATTCATTTATTATTATATGTTGTTCCGCTGCGAATTGTGAGATTCTGTTGTTGTTCTGTTGTTTTCTTTATTTTTTATTTTCTTTTCTCTCTATTTTCTATCTTTCCTCTCTTCTTCTCTCTCCTTCTCTCTTTTTTTTCTTCTTAAACGCTCAGTGTTCGGTTTTCCGGCATCCGACTGATTGGCATTCGATACAGTGGACGTATTGATGTCGATATTTGGGAGTCGAAGAATCGGGTCCTGACAATGTAATTAATTGAAGGATAATTAATTAATTAATGGAAGAAATTTGGGTTTAATTACTTTGTGTATTTAATAAGAAGGATAATTACATAGTGGAAGTAACTAAGAATTAATTACTTAGTGTAATTAATTTAAGAATTAACTAATAAAATTTATTTAGAAGTTAATTAAGTAATGTAATTAAATTAAGGAAAGTTAATTACTGAATGAGATTAGTCCAAATTGATTAATGAAGATGATTTTAATTAAAGAAGTAATTAAGGGATTATTAATTAATGTAATTAGTGAAGTAATTAAGGGTTGATTAACTAAAGGATAATTAATCAATATAAGTGATTATAGAATAATTAATTAATGTAATTAATTAAGGATTAATGTAACTAATTATAGTTAATTAATTAATAAGAGTAATTAAAGGTTAATTACTGTAAATGGTAAAGGATAATTAATTTGTATAATTAAGTAAAGGTCGTTTACTTAATGTAGTTGAAGAATAATTAATCAAGGATGATTAGTTTAGATGGAAATTAGAAGGTGATTAATTAATTGCTTTGTAATTAATTAATGGTTAAGTAAGCAGGATTTATAGCGATGGAAGTAATCAATTTATTTTATTTTAAATTAATTAGAGATAATGTGATTAATTAATCTTTGCTTATGGATGGCTGAATGATATTGAATGCCTTGGATTGTTTGATATCTCAGATATGAGACATGCGCTGATCTGTGATATAAGATGACTTTGGTTGAATTGTGATGATATGGATTATCTATTTGTGTGATTGTGAATTATTTATTTGTGTGAATATAGATAATGAATTGAATTGTTTTAACTTTAAAATAACTTGGCTTTAAAAGATGGCATTTTGGATTTCGGTGAGACCGGGATCGAATTTCCAAATTTGGATATCCGAAAACCACATCGATCCAAATAAACGATAGGTCGTGAATTTCAAGTGAAGATCGGATGAAGATTTAGAGTGCAAGGGCTATTATCGTTAACTCTGAGGGTGATTCCAAAATTAGAGTAAAGAGATAATGCCTTCGGTTTCGTTCGAACTCGAAATGAACTTGTATGGATTGAATGCTTTCAGAATATCTTCATTGGAGGACGATGAGCATTCTAAGTTATGTGTTCAGAAAGGTAATCATAGCCTCAAGCCACGTCAACCGAGAATGGCTAAAATAGGGGAGGTGCAGTAAGGCTAAGTGAGTCGCGCTCAAGTAGGACAAGATTTCCCTTGTTTAGAGGTCCTTTTTTATTCGGCTGTGTGGGTAGTTGATTGCAACAACTGCTGGGGTGTCTTGTTCGGGACCATCCAGTAAGGGATGGTTCCGGCCTTGTGCTGCAGGGGTATTAGGGTGGATCCTCGGTATGGTGATCTAGGCCACGTACTGTATTGGGAGGTACCCCAGTAGCCCTGCCATTTTATGGAATCCAATCTCCAATTAGCGCCGTACGTTTTGATTATGCCCAACTATGTTGGAACATGAGATGTAAACATTCCAGCTATTTTTGTATTTTACTTGAAAACCCAAGATCATATTATAATACAACTGGATTTCCTATCAAATGTTTTGGTTATCGTAAGGTAAAAACTTTTTCGTGTTTTTGTGTAGGAAGTCTTACGAGATACCTTTTGTTTTCAAATGTTTTTCAAAGTTAAGCAACTTTAACCTATTACCCACACCAGACCCATGTCTGAACCGGAGTTTATTTTCTGTTTTCTTAAACTCTTGGGCACTCAAATTTTTACGAGTAGCCAAGGGATTCGGTTAGCTTTGACGAAATCTGGATGAGGTATGGAGCAGAAGGCTTCAGCGTTTGTAGATATTTAGTTTTCCACCATGGTGGTATCCCTATGTTGTATTTGAGTTGTGATGACTAGACAGATATTTATAACTGTCTAGTATGTGATTTATAAGCTGTGTAACTCTGATAGATGTTGTATATTATGTAATACTTACGTGATTAATATAATTTATTCTTTCCGCTGTGAGATTCAGATGTTGTTTCGTTCTTTCTTCTCTATCTTTTCTCTTTTCTAATCCTTTATTTCTAAATAATAATGTGTCTTTCTATGGAGAGAAAGGCGGGTCGTTTCATTTGGTATCAGAGCACTTGGTTGAGTGAATACCTATGCTTTGGAGTGATTTCTTTCTTGAGAGAGCATATTTGTAATTTTGATATATATATATATATCAATATATATATATATATATATATATATATATATATATTTCTACCTCTTTTGTTGGGTTACCTGTTCCGGTGTTCCAATATGAGTTCTAAAGGTAGGGCGGGTAGTGGTGTGTGTAGCACGACTACCAATGGAAGAAGCCCAAGTGTTGAGTGTATATGCCGAGGCTGTAGACCCAATACCATCTCGAGTAAGCTTTGTAGTGGTGTAAGGATTTCCCCAATCTCTGAAGGAAATCTTTTAAAGGTTCAGAGTCCATCATTGAAGTGCAAGTTTGGATAAGTAAGAGTTTGGATTAGTCGGTTTAGTAGAAGCGAGTGATGATATCTTGGCAACTTCAGGAAGAAACAGCTACGTGTTGAGACGCAGTGACTACGGGTGTTTCTAAAGATGTTTCTTTTGGAGCAAGTTTAATAAAATGTGTCTGCATCGGTGATGATACTAGGTTCAGTAGGGTGTTTTTGGTAGTTTGAGGCCGAGTTTCTTGAGGAGATGTCTGCCCATCTCAATGTTAATTTGAGGAATTGGGTGTTACGCCTTTGAGGTTCGAAGAGCTTTGGATAGGAAGTCTTTGGCATCTGTGTCAGTAGTGTTCTAGAGGTGGAGTTTACAACCAGGAAAGTGGACCCATTTCTTCGATGGATTGGCTTGATAAGCATAAGCTGTTCTGATTTGTGAAGAGAGAACAGTATCTTTGGAAATTAGGCTGGATTGATCGCAAAAGTGACTTGCGATATATGAGTGTTCTCTTGGGTAATCTTTTGCATGGGATCGAGGCATCTCTAGAGAAGGTAGGAGTTATAGAAGTTATCAGAGATTTTTCCAAATGTCTTCGAAGAAGCCAAGGTTTACCGTAGCATCTGGAGATTTAGTTTTTGTATCGGCTAGGATTCCAGGAGTGGTACCGGTGGTTTAGCTAGTAGAAGGACGGCTCCTAGAGTGAGGGTTTGGTGAATCAGCTCAAGATTTCATGGTATTTCTGAGTTTTCTCTTTATGGATCTGATGAACCGTATTTTTCGAAACGTATTGGACAAGTCTGTGCTCGTGTTCATCGACGGCGTTATCATTTACTTTAGATCAGAGTTGCGCAGCGGAAGCAAGATAGCAGCTGTTCTAGAGTGGAAGCGACCCTAGACTCCTTGGAAGTTTGCATTTTTATTGGATTAAAGGATTTCTATAGGAAGTTCATTCAGGATCTGATGGCGAGCTTGGTGAGTGCACCTGTTTTGTCTTTTCCGGATAGGAGAAGTAAGTTTGAAGTCTACTAATGATTGTAGAGTTTATGTTCTTGATTTTGGTTGATCTTGAGAGGATGATTTTGTTGGGATTGTTTTTGGTCCAATTTGTTTCAAGAAGCATCAGCAAAGGTTGAGTTGATCAGGAAGGATGAGGCAGCCTAGAATCGTCAGAAAAGTTTTGAGGATAAGAGATGAAGGAATTTGGATTTTGAAGTCAGAGATTTGATTTTGGATAAGTTTTCTCCAATCAAAGGAGCTATAAGATTTGGTAAGACTGGGAGGCTCCAAAGTATTTTGGATTTTTTATGTTCTTGTAAGGATAAGTGCATTGGTCTATAGGATTGAATTTCCAGTTTGGAAGACTGGAATTCAATGTATTTCACGTATCTCCAAGGGAGTATGTGCATGATTCATCACTAGTTGTGGAACCAGCAGTTCAGAAGGATTTGGTAGTTGAGTCGGACTTAACTATGGTCAGATATCCTGTTTAGTTTTGTAGATCTAGATGAGTAGGAGCTCTGTAGCTTGTAATGTGGATTGTTTGGATTCAGTAGAGCGAGTATTCCAGTGTTTGTACCTGGGAAACTCTAGATATTGTTAGGAAGGTCTATCCTGATTTATGTCAGGATCATTAGATTTGGTTGATTGAGTGAATTGGTTGCTATGGTTGTTAGCATATGGTTGATAATATATGCTTGTGGTTTAAAATTAAAATCTATGATGGGTTATTAAATTATCTTTGCTTTTAAACTTCGTGGACGAAATTCTTTTAAGGGGGAAAAATGTGATGACCCAGAATTTTGGGCAATATGAATTTAATAAACTGCATTAATAATTAAATTGATTTGATTATTTTATGTTATAATTTTAATTTAAATTGGCAAGTTTATTCTTTTAAAAGCAAATAAATATTTAACTGGTAACTTTTATCTTTTGAAGCTAATAAAATGTTTTCTACTTATAACGTATATATATTTGTATATATTGTAAATAGAAAAAGCTTTGGTTTGAATTTAACAAATAAAATCATGTTTTCTAATTCTAATATATATTTTGGTAATTTGGAAGTTATGATTAAATTTAATATAAACTTTTCAAAGGTTATTTAAATAGTTTCAAATTACTTAAGGTAAATGTTTAATTATTTAAATATATTTTAGCTTAATTTTAAATTTAAATAAGATTAACAAAAAGGTTTGTTTTATTTTCTTGCTTAATAAATATGATTTAAAATTATATATAAAAGTTTAAAATACAATTCATAAACATGTTAAACATATGATACATTAATTCATTTAGTAAAATATGTAATTTGTAAACAATGAGATAATCACTTTTATAAATTATTTAAAAATGACAAAATTGTTATTTTCAAACAATATTAATAATGTGTTGTTTTCTATATATAGATATAAATAGATTTTAAAGAAAGTAGAATTGTTATTTTCAAATTTAATGTGTTGTTATATATGTATATATATAAGTTGACTTTAAATTGGATTTTTAAAATTTAATTTGAATTTGAATTTGGATTTAATTTTGAAATTCAAAAGATAGATATTTTAAAATATTTTGGATTTAAAAATATAGGTATAAGATTTTATTTGTATATAATTTGTTTTATTATACTTTCTTTAAAGAAATTCATATATACATTTAGATATGTATTTTTAAATTGGTAAATTAAGTATAAAAGCTTCTTATTAACATTTAAAATAAATAAAAAAATACATATGAAAAGTGTAATTAAATCAAGAAATATTAGCAACATATGTAAACAAATTAACAAGAGTAAATGACGAATGGTAAGTGTTTAAACAAGTGTCATTTTTAATTTCGATTTTCTTTTATTTTTAATAAATCACAAATTTAACCTATATAAACACATTGTTCTTCTCTTCATCTTTTTTTCTATCTTCCTCAAATTCCAAGCTAAGAAAAAAATCAAATCCTATAACTTAAAACAATCCGATAATCAATATTCCTCAAACCAGAAACTAATCAAAATCAATAATCTGTAAGTCATATTCAATATCAAAACAACAAAGCCTGTACATTTTCTTCAACCTGGAATCAAAAACCAAGATTTCATCTCTTTTTCAAATTTTAATCATCTCTACAACAAGTTCTAGTAACAAAGCACATTCTTCAACAATTCAAGTACTTTTCCAGATCAGCAATTCAAGTTTTTAAAATTAAAAAAAGCATTTTCAACAATTCTAGTTTTAAAGGTTTAAAAGCTATTTCAAAAAGGCCCTATCGTCTTTTTAACGGGTGAGTAATATTTTTTCTAGAAGCTTAAGTATATGAATCTGGTTGCATTTAATTTCTGGAATAAGTATGTTTGTGTGAATATATATATATAAGTGAGTTTCTGTTTATATATATATATATATATATATATATATATATGAATGTATAGATGTGTGTACATGTCTGTTACCTGTGACATCTGTGTTTTCAGTTTCAAGTTTCAAACAAAATTCATTATCTCTCGATCTATTCTCTGTTAGGACTTAGGTTTTAAACAAAATTTGTTTGTTTAATCATAGAGTAAGTTTTAAAATTGTATTTAAGTTAAAATGAATTTGAAATTTATTGGAAAACCAAAAGAACAGTGCAAGCTTGAGTTTTGTTAAAATTTCAACATCTTAATTTATCAGTTCAGGAATATAAACTGAATTCTTATCCAAAAACCTAATATTCAAAAATGAAACCATAATTTATAGATGTGGGTCGAACGAGCAGTTCAAGTTTGTTCATAATTTAAATTTTGGGTGGTTTCTGATGATCTAAGTGCTCAGGGAGGTCGTGGTCTTCGCTGGAGGTAGTAGAATGATGTGTGAGCTCGAAAAAGATGGCAGTAGGGTGTATGAGCTACTGTAGTGGCGGTGGGTAATCAGAATTGTCTGTAACCCTAGTTTTGGCAAGGTCAGGAATTTTTTTTGCCACGGCACCTCTAGTGGATCGAGTCCACCAAACTTTGGGTATTGGTAGCTTGGAGGCTGGCGAAGGCGTGGCTGGAAGCTTAGGCGCTCCGGTGGTCGGAGGAGTGAGTTCGAGGGTTTTCCTGTAACAACCCGCATATTTATCAATTTTATATTTAAATATCTTATTTAAATATTTTATCGTTCGTCCGATTTTGGTCCGAAAAGCTAATTTTTGCAAACAGTCGAATTGGGACTCGAGACCACTCCCATTGAGTTTAAAATGACGTTTGCGACCTTTTTGAGTATAAGCTTCGATATGTTTGGAGAAAGTTGATTTTTGCTACTTTTTCCCGCTTAGGGCTTTGGTTTGGGCTGAGCCAATTAACCACTTATGTATTCAGTTCCAACCCCTCTCCTCTTCATTCACTTCATTTCTAATTCCTAACTCTTCAAGCTTTTACAACAATGGAGGTGGAGAGTGGAAATTAAAACTCCAAGCCCTAGCTTCCTTTGCAAATCCATCTCCTAGCTCCAAAGTTCAAGAGAACCCATTGGTAAGCTTCCTCTTCTCCTTCTCCAACTCATTCTCTCTTTGATTTCAGAAATTTCCTAAACCTAATTTAGGAAATGTTTCTCCTTTAAGCTTAGATTCAAGCTTGTTGAGTTGGAATTGAAGAGTGCTTGTTCTTGCCATAGCTTCTTCTTCATTCGTTTGGGTTCAAAGGTGAGATTTTTATCTCACATCTATGACTATAATTATCTTTGGTTGTTGGGTATGAATTCCTAACACTTCTTCATGTGCATTTGCTCTTGATTTGGATTGGTTTTGTGAATACTCCAATTTTTGGGTTTTTTAAGTCAAATTTGTGTGAAATCCTTTTATGGATGTTTGATCATGCTTTTGGTGATGCATCGAGGAGCATATAGGGCCGGGTTGCCGATTGGCATAAAGCCTTAGAGCCAATGTTCGTCCGGTTGCATTTTGGAAGAGTTTGCTCTTCATTTGAATAAGGCTGAAAAACAGCCCAGGCATGATTCAGTCGACTGAAAACTCTGTTCAGTCGACTGAAGCTAAAACCCGAGAGTTTCCAGGCATGATTCAGTCAACTGAAAAACTCTGCACAGTCGACTGAAACTGGAAACAGAAAGTTTCCTGAACCTGAAAAATTTCCAGGCACAGGGTCAGTCGACTGAAAACTCTGTTCAGTCGACTGAACCTGCTGTTTGAGTCCAATTTGCCTTTTTGGATTGAAATTCCAATTTAAATCGATTCGTGATAATCCTATTTGTTGTTATCATCTATTATGACTTTGATGACTCTTTTTAGGGATTTTTGAATATCCATTTCGATGGATCCTTTATCGATTTCTTTGGATTTTATTCACGTCTTCGTATGTGAATTTTTGTGATTGATTGTTCTTACAATCTTCTTCGTGATTTGTCACTTTAAAAATATAAATGTTTTCTATACTAGTAGTAAATATCAAAACTCTTTCCTCAAACGATTTCAATACTATTTTAATACCAAATTCGTTTATAAAACCGTTTTCCAATCTATTAGTATATACAAACCTTTACCTCACTCGTATGAGAAATCTAATTAAACGGCTTAGTAAAACAAGTGGTATGAAACGCTTGCGTTTACTTTGTCGGTTAATTCTTGGACTTGTTCGATTGAACCTCTTGTGACAATTTTCTAGTGGAGATTTACAGTTTGTTCGTAAATATTTAAGTTAAGCAAGTGGTTATGGGACATGAAGCTAAACTCATATATTTACTAGCTTAGTGTAATTGACACTTCTCGATGATCATGACGATCATTTTTGTGATTTAGACTAGCAGTTGTGCGATGTCTCTTTGTCTGCTTTGTGGAGTTTCGACTCAAATTTGGTGGGGTAGCAACCCACGGTCTTCGGATCATTCGTGTGTCAGGTCTTCGGACCATTCGTGTGTCAAATTAATGGCTAGCTACCATGAGATAGCTTCTCGTTCATGTGTTACAGCTGTTGGTGAGTTTTCATGCTCCCGTTCATGTGATAGGCCTCCCACCTTTATTTTGTGAAATTGCTGGATTTCGTGTGTCGAATTCTGGAGTTTATACTTCACCTATTTTTGTGATTTCTATTGATATGATTTATCAATTCTTGTGCATAGGTGAATTTGTGTGTCATTGACTGGATTTCTTGTGTTGATTTCTGGAATTTATGTTTCACCAACTTTGTGATTTCTATTGATATGATTTGTCAATTCTTGTGCATAGGTGAATTCGTGTGTCATTAACTTGTTGTGAATACAAGTTTTGGGTATGATACCCTTTTTGGATCTTCGAGAAGGTTCTTTGATATTGATTAATCGTTTGTTGATTATCATTTACATACTTATAGTAGTATGCCATTATGGATATTATACGCCTATGCCATATCTTATATGTCATTTATTGTGGCTTGGTGAATGAAATTAGGAGTAGGACATTCCTTTTTATCTTGAGTAGATTATCGTGATATTGATTAATCTCTTGTTGATTTTCAATTACTTATATATATCACAGCTTGGCATTGTGATTATAATGTTTTAAGTCATATCTCCTATTCTATATCATGTTATCTGATATCTATAGTTAGACTGATCCGTTTATTATTTTCTTATTAAATAATACTCGGGTCAGAACGAGATGTTACAGGTGCTTCTGCTTGACTTCTCTTTTGGGATTGATTTCTCTTGCTTTTGGTTAACTACTTAGATTATTAGTTTTTTTTGTTGTATACATTTGAGATATAGACTCCATAATGTATACTTATTCTTTTGTGTAGTTCATGTAACTATTCTTTTGTGATATTGTGGATCTTTTTAGACCACTACTCTGATGTACACTTTTTAGTGTAATGTTCATATCTTATTCCGCCTTTGTGATATGAATTGTCTGTGACTGATTTATGTTATGTTTATTTCTATATTTGTTTCCGAATATATTATAGCCACTGTGTAGTATCTTTGAGTTTGTGTCGGCATGACGGATTTCCTAAAGAAAAGAAATGCATGTTATATTATCTGACATATCGATGCTCGCACAAAGCAATTACACGGATGGTCGCTCCTCAACAGCCTTATTCTCCGTGCTAGTTGACAGCATTACACTGTAGTGTTCTTGGCTAGCGTGGGTATAGAGGTGGGGCGTCACAGCTTAGTATCAGAGCCAAACTTCGGAACAAAATAGAATAATTTAACAAGGATCATCGTCCTAAGTCTTTCTTAGGAGTCGTGCTTTAGGATTTAATTCGAGTCTTCGTACCGATTCATCCTATTTTCTTTATGATTCCTTGTTTTATCTATCAAGAATTGCTTGATATTTATCTTGAGAATAACTTTTTCCTCTTCTTTCTTTCTTTCTTAAAGAAGAGAAATGGTTAGACCAGGCCGTCCTAGCGCCGGTCAATCTAGTGCTACTCCCCAAGATGGAGTTTTTATGTCTGCCCAACAGCTTTTAGATCTTGTTAAGAACGCTCAAGCTGCCGGACCCAATCCAGAGCATACTCATCCTAGATCCGGTTTTGCACGCTTGTGCAGAGACTACACTGATTTGGGTGGAAGGCCATTCAAGGGATCCGAGAGTGTTATTGAAATTCAAGCTTGGCTCAAATCATGCGATCGCATCTTTTCTCGCATGAACCTTATTGATCTACATCGAGTACAAGTGGCTTCTAGCATGCTCCAAGAAAGAGCATTGGATTGGTATGAGCTTTTAATTTCTAAAATCGTTGAAGCGGATCTCACTTGGGAGCAATTCCGGGGAAGGTTCGAATTGAAATTTGTGCCGGAGGCTGAAAAAGTAACTTTAGCCCGGCGTTTCATAGACCTTGTTCAAGGTGAATCTTCTGTGACAGACTATGTCGCATCCTTCGAATCTCTGTCCAAATACGGGGTTGAGTACATTAATACCCCATTGAAGAAAAATCAGAGATTTGTTTATGGCTTAAATAAAAATCTTAAGAAGCCACTACTCCTGAAACTTGAGGTTTCATTTGATCAGCTTATTGATATCGCTCTTCGTCTTGAAGAGGCCGATAGAGAAAGCGGTAATGAAGTTGTGCGTGCCAGACCCAACTTCAACAACAAAAAGAGACCCAACTTCAACAACAAAAAGAGACCCAACGAATTCCAAGGCCCTTATCCCAACAAAAAGGGTAAGCAAGCAACGCCTGCTGCAAAGGCTCCTTCTCCTAGTAGTGCGAGATGCTTCAACTGTGGATCTAGGGATCATGTTGCTAATAAGTGCTCAAAGCCCAAATCGTGTCGCTATTGTAAGAGCCCAGATCATTTCATCCATCAATGCCTTAAACGTGAAGGCCAGAGGGAGGGAAAGTTGAATGTGGCTCAAGCCCTTGGCAACACATCTCGTGGCCAAGGTATTTTTCATTCAATCCTTGATCTTATTTGTCTTGTGAATATTATTTTCAAGTCCTTGTTGATTTGTATCTCATTATTTTTATATCAAAAGAACTTTTTTATTCTTTTTCTTTGAAAATATTTTGGGCTTGTTGACTTCTTTGAGGATTGTGAATCCGGATGGTAGATCCGCAACACTCAATTTGCTTTTTATTGATGTCGAAATTATTTTATGAGACTTTTCTTTCCGAGCCGATATTTTTACTTAGGCTTCGGAATTGATTTTTTTTGAAAGGATCGGCTTAATCATTATGAAGCCTATATCCTATTTTCTGAGTGGACTCTTCATCTTCGACATTTTCTATCTGTTAAGCAGATTTCTGTTTTTCCTTTGTGATTTTGATTCCAATTTGATGGCATCATTTTATTCCTTAAGCTCACTTATAAGGAAAGTGTTATTTCTCTCATTCATGTAGTTTGAGAAATTTTCCGGTATTTTTAGCTTGTCTTAGGATCATCACCTAAGCAATATCTTTTGTGTGGTGCTAAGGTCTTTTCAGTTTGACCTTGCCACTGGTTTTCATTTGCTACGAGTTGCGGAAGTCTTACCGCATTCCGCACTCGTTATGATTCTTATAAATGACTTATTTTGTCATTCAATTTGTCCAGCTTATTTCATCCATTTTATAAATCGAATATTCTATGAATATTTCGATGAGACTATTCTTGTATTTACTGATTTTGGATGAAAATAGTGATTTAAAATTTTGCAAATCTTTTTCATAAGATTTAATTATAAGTGCAATTTGATTTTGCTCTTAAAACGAGCAAAGAATATTCTTAAAACTTTTTAAGAGATTTATTTATCCTATAAAAGATGATTTTGTGATTGTATTGCCCGTTGAGTGCTTTAAGAATTTTGGTCGATGCGCTTGATCAACGTTATCGATAGGAATCTCCTAAACGCTTTGATGAGACAGTCAGACACGATATATTGACTTGTAAAAATGTAAATTTTTCTAGAAAGATTATTACATAATGATAAGTGTAATTTTGAAAGTTTTAACTTTATGGGAAAGAAGATTATTTAAAAGAAATTCTTTCTTTTCGAAACTCTTATTCTTGTGATTCCTGAAGGGGAACCAAGACTTTGCTATTTGTACCGATACTAGTCGTATTGGTTTGGATGCCGTTCTCTTACATAAGATAACGTGCTATCACTTGTTCTTCTAAATCCTTATAGCTTATCGGGACTAGATATGCCACTCATGATCTAGTGCTCGCGGCTATCATTTTTGCTTTTTGAAATTTGGCATCATCATATTTGGATGAGAAATTTGTTCTCTACCTCGATCATAAATCTTTGGAATATTTATGTTCTCACAAGGAACTTCATGTCGGCTCGAGTTCCTAGCATCTTATGATCTTGATATTCTTTTTATTCCTGGAAGGGAAATCATGTTGCCTATACGTTTTGTCGTAGGCAACAAGTGTTGATTATTTTATGATGTCTGAATGGAATTATCTTTTTCATTAAGTTCATCGAACGTTTTGATATGCTTCATTTTATTGAGCTTTATCTCATTCCTTTTATGGACTAGCGTCCGATGTTCTTTTATGGTGTTCGGTTCATCGGATGTACTGTTATTATACTACATCGATGTTCCGTCTTATCTGGATCAATGGATGTACTATTATTATACTACATCATTGTTCCGGTTTATCGGTTCATTGGGCGTACCGTTTTTGTACTACGCCTTTGCACTGGCTCGATTTTCTACTATTCTTGACGTTCCCCACGTCTTTTATCTACGGGAATGCCTTAGGGATTCCAATTCTATTCTTGAGCCCGGTGATATTATGGGAATTGAAGTTTCACCAGATTTGATTTATGAGCAACATTCCATTCGCATCATTGCTTCGGAGGTTGAGCGCCTTCGGAATAAAGATGTTCTTCTTGTGAGAGTTCAATGGTTCTCAAATCCTTAGGATTGCTCTTGTGAAACCTTGAGAATTCATCAAACGAAAACTTTCGGATTTACTCCTTCGTGCTCTTTATGGTGAACTTCTTGATTCAAATTTTCTTTTGTGTTAATATGCTTCTATGGTTGTTACTTCCTATTTTTTTTCTTAAGTATTGCGAGGACGCAATTTCTTTAAGGAGGGGAGTCTGTAACAACCCGCATATTTATCAATTTTATATTTAAATATTTTATCGTTCGTCGGATTTTGGTCCGAAAAGCTACTTTTTGCAAACAGTCGAATTGGGACTCGAGACCACTCCCATTGAGTTTAAAATGACGTTTGCGACCTTTTTGAGTATAAGCTTCGATATGTTTGGAGAAAGTTGATTTTTGCTACTTTTTCCCGCTTAGGGCTTTGGTTTGGGCTGAGCCAATTAACCACTTATGTATTCAGTTCCAACCCCTCTCCTCTTCATTCACTTCATTTCTAATTCCTAACTCTTCAAGCTTTTACAACAATGGAGGTGGAGAGTGGAAATTAAAACTCCAAGCCCTGGCTTCCTTTGCAAATCCATCTCCTAGCTCCAAAGTTCAAGAGAACCCATTGGTAAGCTTCCTCTTCTCCTTCTCCAACTCATTCTCTCTTTGATTTCAGAAATTTCCTAAACCTAATTTAGGAAATGTTTCTCCTTTAAGCTTAGATTCAAGCTTGTTGAGTTGGAATTGAAGAGTGCTTGTTCTTGCCATTGCTTCATAGCTTCTTCTTCATTCGTTTGGGTTCAAAGGTGAGATTTTTATCTCACATCTATGACTATAATTATCTTTGGTTGTTGGGTATGAATTCCTAACACTTCTTCATGTGCATTTGCTCTTGATTTGGATTGGTTTTGTGAATACTCCAATTTTTGGGCTTTTTAAGTCAAATTTGTGTGAAATCCTTTTATGGATGTTTGATAATGCTTTTGGTGATGCATCGAGGAGCATATAGGGTCGGGTTGCCGATTGGCATAAAGCCTTAGAGCCAACGTTCGTCCGGTTGCATTTTGGAAGAGTTTGCTCTTCATTTGAATAAGGCTGAAAAACAGCCCAGGCATGATTCAGTCGACTGAAAACTCTGTTCAGTCGACTGAAGCTGAAACCCGAGAGTTTCCAGGCATGATTCAGTCGACTGAAAAACTCTGCACAGTCGATTGAAACTGGAAACAGAAAGTTTTCTGAACCTGAAAAATTTCCAAGCACAGGGTCAGTCGACTGAAAACTCTATTCAGTCGACTGAACCTGCTGTTTGAGTCCAATTTGCCTTTTTGGATTGAAATTCCAATTTAAATCGATTCGTGATAATCCTATTTGTTGTTATCATCTATTATGACTTTGATGACTCTTTTTAGGGATTTTTGAATATCCATTTCGATGGATCCTTTATCGATTTCTTTGGATTTTATTCACGTCTTCGTATGTGAATTTTTGTGATTGATTGTTCTTACAATCTTCTTCGTGATTTGTCACTTTAAAAATATAAATGTTTTCTATACTAGTAGTAAATATCAAAACTCTTTCCTCAAACGATTTCAATACTATTTTAATACCAAATTCGTTTATAAAACCGTTTTCCAATCTATTAGTATATACAAACCTTTACCTCACTCGTATGAGAAATCTAATTAAACGGCTTAGTAAAACAAGTGGTATGAAACGCTTGCGTTTACTTTGTCGGTTAATTCTTGGACTTGTTCGATTGAACCTCTTGTGACAATTTTCTAGTGGAGATTTACAGTTTGTTCGTAAATATTTAAGTTAAGCAAGTGGTTATGGGACATGAAGCTAAACTCATATATTTACTAGCTTAGTGTAATTGACACTTCTCGATGATCATGACGATCATTTTTGTGATTTAGACTAGCAGTTGTGCGATGTCTCTTTGTCTGCTTTGTGGAGTTTCGACTCAAATTTGGTGGGGTAGCAACCCACGGTCTTCGGACCATTCGTGTGCCAGGTCTTCGGACCATTCGTGTGTCAAATTAATGGCTAGCTACCATGAGATAGCTTCTCGTTCATGTGTTACAGCTGTTGGTGAGTTTTCATGCTCCCGTTCATGTGATAGGCCTCCCCCCTTTATTTTGTGAAATTGCTGGATTTTGTATGTCGAATTCTGGAGTTTATACTTCACCTATTTTTGTGATTTCTATTGATATGATTTATCAATTCTTGTGCATAGGTGAATTTGTGTGTCATTGACTGGATTTCTTGTGTTGATTTCTGGAATTTATGTTTCGCCAACTTTGTGATTTCTATTGATATGATTTATCAATTCTTGTGCATAGGTGAATTCGTGTGTCATTAACTTGTTGTGAATACAAGTTTTGGGTATGATACCCTTTTTGGATCTTCGAGAAGGTTCTTTGATATTGATTAATCGTTTGTTGATTATCATTTACATAATTATAGTAGTATGCCATTATGGATATTATACGCCTATGCCATATCTTATATGTCATTTATTGTGGCTTGGTGAATGAAATTAGGAGTAGGACATTCCTTTTTATCTTGAGTAGATTATCGTGATATTGATTAATCTCTTGTTGATTTTCAATTACTTATATATATCACAGCTTGGCATTGTGATGATAATGTGTTTAGTCATATCTCCTATTCTATATCATGTTATCTGATATCTATAGTTAGACTGATCTGTTTATTATTTTCTTATTAAATAATACTCGGGTCAGACCGAGATGTTACAGGTGCTTCTGCTTGACTTCTCTTTTGGGATTGATTTCTCTTGCTTTTGGTTAACTACTTAGATTAGTAGTTTTTGTTGTTGTATACATTTGAGATATAGACTCCATAATGTATACTTATTCTTTTGTGTAGTTCATGTAACTATTCTTTTGTGATATTGTGGATCTTTTTAGACCACTACTCTGATGTACACTTTTTAGTGTAATATTCATATCTTATTCCGCCTTTGTGATATGAATTGTCTGTGACTGATTTATGTTATGTTTATTTCTATATTTGTTTCCGAAGATATTATAGCCACTGTGTAGTAGCTTTGAGTTTGTGTCGGCATGACGGATTTCCTAAAGAAAAGAAATGCATGTTATATTATCTGACATATCGATGCTCGCATAAAGCAATTACACGGATGGTCGCTCCTCAACAGCCTTATTCTCCGTGCTAGTTGACAGCATTACACTGTAGTGTTCTTGGCTAGCGTGGGTATAGAGGTGGGGCGTCACATTTCCAGGTTTTGGTTTTTGTTCCAGGATTGTGCAGAGTTGCTCTATTTCGATTTTTAATGTGTATCGGAGTTCTGTTGGCCAAGATCTATTATGTGGATGATCATCGACAGGGTTGAGAAGTCATGGATGGTCGGAGGAGGCTGGGTCTCTGTGCATGTGCATGGCTATGGTTTTGTGTCAGTGTTTCGGTTTGTGGTTTGTCTCGAAGAAGGGCTCGTGTGTTTGAGTAGGTGACTTGAGTAAGTTCTTGGGTTGATTCGTTAGTGATATTTATTTCAGATTTAAACATGAACAAATTTTTTATAAAAAAGGGGATTTCCTTCGGTCAAGGCTCGTATAGCCTTCGGGTTGAACCCGAAACGGCATTTTAAAACAGATTTAAAAAAGTTTTTAAATGGCAAGGTTCTGAATTTAAATAAATTTGGTTTAAAACTCTTCCTATATAAATTTCTTTTTTATAAGATAAGTGTTCTTAAACATTTGAACTAAAAGTTTGTAAACTGATTTAAATTTTGGTAAAATTAAATTTGTTAATCATTTTAAATCTGAAATTTAAAAATAAATTTAAAAGCAAATTTAAAAGTATACTGTTTCAATGCACATGTTATGATAATTAAGTCATTAATAAGGATAGTATTTTATCTTTAAGTTAATTAAGATTTAATGATTTGAGATTTATTAAATTAATAAGGAAATTCAAGTATATTTAATTAATTTAATTAATTAATGATTAAGGATTAATAAATAAATAATTAAGGGTTGTAAGTTAATTAATTTAAGGGTTAATTAATTTGTAATTAAGGATAATTAATTGGATAAGTAAAGATTACTAATTAATGATCAGAAATTAATTAACTAAGTAATTCAAGATTAATTAAATTACAATTAAGCATTAATTAATTAAGAAATTAGAGATTAATTAATTGGTAATTAGGGATTAATTAATTTGTAATTAACCAAAATGGTTAGTTAAAGTATAATTATTTAATGAAAGCAATTAAAGGAATTAATTACTTAATGTAATTAATTAAACTAATGCGATTAGTTTAAGTTAATTAATTAGTTTAATTAATTTAAAATAATCACTGGATGATTGGTTAAGTATAATTACTTAATGTAATTTATATAGTGTAATTACTTAGTGAAGTAATTAGTGGGCAATTACTGGATGTAATTAATTGAAGGATAATTAATTAATTAATGGAAGAAATTTGGGTTTAATTACTTTATGTAATTAATAAGAAGGATAATTACTTAGTGGAAATATTTAAGAATTAATTACTTAGTGTAATTATTTTAAGAATTAATTAATAGAATTTATTTTGAAGTTAATAAAGTAATGTAATTAAATTAAGGAAGGTTAATTACCGAATGTGATTGGTCAAGGTTGACTAATGAAGATGATTTTAATTAAAGTATTAATCAAGGGATCAATAATTAATGTAATTAATGAAGTAATTAAGGGGTTATTAAATAAAAGATAATTAATCAATATAAGTGATTATAGAATAATTAATTAACGTAATTAATTAAGGATTAATGTAATTAACTATAGTTAATTAATTAATGAGAGTAACTAAAGGTTAATTACTGTAAATGGTTAAGGATAATTAATTTGTGTAATTAACTAAAGGCCAATTACTTAATGTAATTGAAGAATAATTAATCAAGTATGATTAATTTAGATGGATAATTAGAGGGTGATTAATTAATTGGTTTGTAATTAATTAATGGTTAAGTAAACATGATTTATAGCGATGGAAGTAATTAATTTAATTTAATTTAAATTAATTAGAGATGGTGTGATTAATTAATCTTTGCTTATGGATGGCTGAATGATATTGAATGCTTTGGATTGTTTGATATCTCTGATATAAGATATGTGCTGATTTGCGATATGAGATGCTTTGGTTAAATTGTGATGATATGGATTATCTATTTGTTAGATTTTGAATTATCTATCTGTTTGAATATAGATAATGAATTGAATTGTTTTAACTTTAAAACAACTTGGCTTTAAAAGATGGCGTTTTGGATTTTGGTGAGACCGGGATCAGATTTCCAAATTTGGATATCCGAAAACCACATCAATCCAAACTAAACGATATGTCGTGAATCTCAAGTGAAGATCAATATGAAAGATTTAGAATGCAAGGGCTAGTGTCGTAAACTTTAAGGGTGATTCCAAAATGAGAGCAACGAGATATTGCCTTCGGTTTCGTTCGAACCCGAAACGAACTTGTATGGATTGAATGCTTTCCGAACATCGTTATTGGAGGATGACGAGCATGCTAAGTTATGTGTTCTAAAAGGTAAACGTACTCTCAAGCCTCATCAACCGAGAATGGCTAAAACAGGGGAGGTGCAGCAAGGCTAAATGAGTCGCGCTCAAGTAGGACAAGATTTCTCATATATAGAGATCCCTTTATATTCGGCTGTGTGGGCAGCCGATTGCAACAATTGCTGGGGTTGTCTTGTTCGGGACTATCCAGTAAGGGATGGTTTCGGCCTTGTGTTGCAGGGGATTTACGGTGGATCCTCAGTACGGTGATCTAGGCCACGTACTGTGACGGGCGATACCCCAGTAGCTCTGCCATTGTATGGAATACAATCTCTAATAAGTGTCGTGCGTTTTGATTGTGCCCAACTATGTTGGAACGTGAGATGTAAGCATTCTATCTATTTCTGTATTTTACTTGAAAACCCTGTACCCTATTATAATGTAACTGGATTTCCTATCAAATGTTTTTGTTATCGTAAGGTAAAACTTTTCTGTGTTTATGTGCAAGAAGTCTTACGAGATACCTTTTGTTTTCAAATGTTTCTCAAAGTTAAGCAACTTTAACCTGTTACTCACTCCAGATCCATGTCTAACCTGGAGTTTATTTTCTGTTTTCTTAAACTCTTGGGTAGTCAAATTTTACGAGTAGCCAAGGGATTCAGGTTAGCTTTGATGAATTCTGGAGGAGATATGGACCAGAAGGCTTTAGCGTTTGTAGATATTTAGTTTTCCACTGTGTTGGTATCTCTATGTTGTATTTGAGTTGTAATGACTAGACAGACGTTTATAACTGTCTAGTATGTGATGTATAAGCTATGTAACTCTAATAGATGTTGTATATTATGTAATACTTACGTGATTAATATAATTTATTCATTCTGCTGTGAGATTCAAATGTTGTTTCGTTCTTTCTTCTCTATCTTTTGTCTTTTCTATCCCTTTCTTTCTTAATAATAAGGCATCTTTCTATGGAGATAAAGGCGGGTTGTTTCAACATCAGTTCTGGTGTGGTTGAAGGCTTCGGGGAAGAATGAGTTTTCTCGAGTCGTTTGCGTGATTGACTCGAAGTAGTGATGGTACACTGTCACGAGGTTGGCTTGGGAAAAGGTTATTGTAGACTTGGGATTTAGTATGTTTAAGCTATTCAGGTTTAAAAAGAAAAGTAAAATATGAACAGATTTTATTAAAAACAAAGAACTCAAGTTTTTCATAAGTTTCAAAGTTTAAAAGCAAAATAAAAGAAAGTTTTCTTGGTTAAATACTATATAATGTTCCAAAACAAAGTGTTTAAACAAGTTTTAAAGTTATTAAAGTAATTAGTTTTCAAAAGAAAAATGTTTAACCAAGTTTTAAATATATTTAGGGTAAATAAATTTTTAAAAGATATGACAATTAAGTTTTCAAGAATAACTATTTATTCAATTTATTAGACAATTTTGAAAAGGTTGTCAAAGATTTTAAATGTTAAAATTTAATTTTTAAATTGATTTTTAAAGTAAATTATAAATTTTTAATCATGTAATTGATCCCTAAATGTTTTTCTAATGATATAATTAAGTAATTAATTAAGATAGAAAATTTATCTTTAATTAATTAAGGTTGTGATTAATTAAAGATAATTAATTAGTGAAATTAATTAAAAGTTAATCACGTAATGAAATTAATAAAGGTTAATTAATTAATGTTAATAATCAAAGGATAATTACTTAATGAAAGTAATTAATGGATAGTTAACGAGTGAAATTAATTTAAGGATTATTAACTAGTGAATAAAAGATTAATTAATTAATGTGATTAATTTAAGATAATTGGTTTAGTTAATTTATAATTGTTAATTACTTGATCAATTAAGGGTTAATTAATCTAAGTAACTAAAGGTCAATTAATTAAAGAATAATTAATTAGTAGAAGTAATTTGAGGTTAATTACTTAAAAATAAAAAGGATTATTAAGAAAAATTAATTAATTAAATTAATTAATGGGATTAATTTAAGATAATTAATTACTTTAAATTAATTAAGGATAACCACTTAATGAAATTGATTAAGTAAAATTACTTAATGTAATTAATTAAGTGTAATTGCTTAGTGAAGTAATTAATGGATAATAATGTAATTAGTTAAAAGGATAATTACTTAATGGAAGTAACTAAAAGGATAATAACTTAGTGGAATTAATTAAGGATTAATTACTTAGTGTAATTAATTAAAGGATTGATTAATTAAGATAATTAATTAAAGGCTAGTTAAATAGTGAATGTGATTAATTAAGGTTAATTAATGAATATGGTTAAATAAAGATTACTTGTTAAATGTAATTAACTAAAAGAGTAATTAATTATTGAAAGTAATTAGAAGATCATTAATTAATGTAATTAATGAATTAACGAGAGTAATTAAAGACTAATTACTTAATGTAGTTAAAGAATAATTAATTAAGGATGATTAATTAAGATGGATAATTAAAATATGATAAATTAATTGGTTTGTAATTAATTAATGTTAGGAAAGTTGGATTAAAGGTAATCTAAGAAATTAGAGTTAGTAACTAATTTAATTAGAGATTAATTAAATTAATTAGGAATTAATCAATCTTGCTTATGGACGAATGAATGATATTGAATGCCTTGGATTATGTGATATCTCTGATATGTGATATGTGCAGCTTTGTGATACGAGATGCTTTGGTTGAATTGTGATAATATGTGGATTATCTATCAGTGATAATGTGAATTATCTATCTATGTGAATATATTGTCCTAAACGATAGATTAAATTGTTTAAACTTAAACACCTTAGACATTAAAACGGCGTTTTGGATTTCGATGAGACCGAGATCGGATTTCCAAATTGGATATCCGAAAACCACATCGATCCAAATTAAACGATAGGTCGTGAAATCTCAAGTGATGTTCAAGATGAAGACTCAAAGTTTAAGGGCTATTTGTTGTTAGCTCTGAGGGTGATTCCAAAACGAGTGTAACAGAGATAGTGCTTTCAGATTCTAGACGAAGAATCAGAGTGCAAGAGCTATAGTCGTTAACTCTGAGGGTGATTCCAAAATGAGTATAACAAGATAGTGCCTTCGATTTCGTTCGAACCCAGAACAAACTTGTATGGATTGAATGCTTTCAGAACATCGTCACTGGAGGAAGATGAGCATTCTAAGATATGTGTTCTAAATGATAATTGCAGCCTCAAGCCTCATCAACCGGTAATGGCTAAAACAGAGGAGGTGCAACAAGGCTAAGTGGGTAGTACCCAAGTATGATGAGATTTTCCCCTGTCTAGAGGTCCCTTTTATTTTGGCTTAGTGGGCGGTTAGTCACGCCAATCACGGGGTTGTCTCATTCGGACTATCCATTAAGGGATAGCTCCGGCCATGTGTTGCAGGGGATCAGGGTGGATCCTCGGTACGGTGATCTAGACTGCGTACTGTGTCGGGCGGTAACCCAGCATCCCTACCATTGTATGGAATCCATTCTTCCTATGTGCCCTTTACGGTTTTGATTGTGGAATCCACTTTGTGGCTAGTATGCTGGAATTTAATGAATGTAATAATTTCGGCTATGTGAATATTTATTTGGAAACCCTAAATACTATTATAATATCATTGGATTTCCTATCAAACGTTTTTGTTATCGTAAGGTAAAAACCTGACATGTTTATTTGTGGCGTGGTCTTACGAGATACCTTTTATTTCAAAAATTTTACCATGTTAAGCTTCTTTAACCCTTTACTCACACTAGACCCATGTCTGACCTAGATTTTATTTTCTGTCTACTTAAACTCTTGGATACTCAAATTTTTACGAGTAGCCAAGGGATTCTGGTTAGCTTTGACGAATTCTGGAGGAGATATGGAGCAGGTGGCTTTAGCGAATATAGATATTGTGGTTCCGCTGTGTTAATCTCTGTGTTGTATCTTGAGTTAAATGATAGATAGGTTTATCATAACTGTCTAATGTGTTGTGATGTAGAGCTGTATAGCTTTGATAGATGATGTATATTATGTAATAACTATGTGATTATTATATTTTATTCGTTCCGCTATGAGATTCTGATATTGTTTAGTTCTTTCTTTCCTATCTTTCTCTTCTCTGTCCCTTTCTTTCTTAATGATGATGTGTCGTTCTATGGAATGAAAGGCGGGTCGTCACAGAAAATATGTAATACTCGGTCTGACCCGACCATTACAATAAAGTAACACCCGGGTCAGGCTGGAAACCAGCATGAGTAAACCCAAATAATTTAAATACCAAGTTATAAAACATAGTAGCAAACCAGGGAGACTCGTGCCTCACTACGAGTTTTTATCTTGTTATAATCAGTACCTATTTCACAATATTATATCTATGAATTATTACTCAGTTTAGATGTCCCTGTTGCTTCATTTAATTCATTCCAACCTGTTTGATTCTAAACTCAAGTCTATAAAGAATCGAAGTGGTTTCGGACATTTGCTGATACTCGACCCTGGTCTCTTTGAATCCAATGTCCTCCTAATCTAAGTAGTTTAAGTGAAACAAATCAATTTAAAATACAGGGTATCATATTTGCATAACAATTTATCATCGCTAGATAACCGCATTATCACTGTTCAACCTGTTATATCATACCTCAGAAACATCACAATTTATCAGAGACGTTAATCCAAACCTTTAACACAATTTTTCCCTCCATAGCAAGACTAATTAGTCATTCAATACCTAATTAATTTAATTTAATCTCCACCTTAATTAAATTAATTACTTTTAAATCATGCTTAATTGACATTAACAAATTATAAACCATTTGTTATTTCTTTTACTAGTTAATTAATCAGTCCTTAATGACTTACATAAATTTATCATCCCATAATTACTGGTTAATTACAATTTAATTATTAATTAACTTCTCATTATTAAGTAATTAACCTTTTAAATACACAATTATCCTTTATTAATTACATAAATTAATTAACCTTTAATTATTAAACAATTTACCTTTAATTACTTTCATTTACTAATCAACCTTTAATTATTAACATTAATTAATTATACTATAATTAACTACTCTCATTAATTAATTATACCATAATTAATCACATTAAGTAATTACCCTTTTTATTAATTCTTTAAGTAATTAATCTTATAATTACTTTCATTGATTTAATTAATCTTTAATCACCCAAGACCTTAATTATTTTTAAGATAAACTATTTATCCTTATTTATTACTTAATCATCGTTAAGATTTTTTTGGTAAGTCTTGGAAATAATTATTATCGACCTATAAATTAAAACATTTTTCCCTTATAATTAACTACTTAGTTGCACATTAAGTTCAAAATAATACTAAGAATTAACTTAATAAATTTTAAGTTAAATAAATCATACTACTTTCTTAAAACCAAATATTTAAAAACATTCTATTACTAAAAGACATTGATTTAAGAAATAGTAAAAACTTGATTTATATTTTAAAATTTAAAACTTGCTTATTTGAACTTTAAAACTGTTAAGAATATTCCCGAGTCTTCCCCGGTATCCAACCCAAGTCCAACCCGAGAAAATCTCCCCCCATTTTTTTAAATAAGTTTAGTTTATATTTAAAAAAACTATTACCATGCAAAACTCACACGCACCAACCCGATGCCACAATTGAGCCACTACTCTATTATCCCGACATCCCAGTCGAGACACAGCCATCTTCTCCAAACTACAGCAACCCAAGCTACAACACTGACACCAAAAACTTGTGCACATGTGCTAATCAACGACGACGCTCTGACCACCAAAACCACTACCGACAAGTCAACTTCGGCCTCCCTGCTTGATTCGACCACCAGAGCTTCCAGTCGAACACGACAATCGAGAAGAGCATGATCGAACCCAACCTGGAACGAACCCATCACCCTAGAACCTCCCCTTGCCACCACCTTCAGCCACCATGAACATCGACACTCTGATCAATCCTTCATCGAAGGCTCACTCACCATTTCCCCCGCCCCGATCATCAAACACGCGTCCACGACGACACACCATCCTTATATTCAACGTCGACCAAACCCAACTGTGAAACCGTACATCACCGTCTATACGTCACCACGGTGGTCGATAAACCCTTCGACCAATTTTTTTGTCACCCTCAGACCTTTCAGCTTTCTGCAGCAATAATCTCAACGACCACCACTTTCCCAAATACCAGAAATCGACGAACAATCGATTTCTGTTCAACTTGCAATATCTTGACAACCACAATCTAAAAATTTATGATATGGCTATCAAAATTTATCATTTTTAAATACAATTCAGTTTACATAATCAAAAACAAGAAACTAAGACATTCAGTTCTTCTGATTTGAAATAATTTTTCTATTATTTCTTACTTTCGAAACGTTTACTATTTTTTTTATTGAAAACTATTTTTAAAAATGAAATTAGAATCTTACAATCATTTTCTCTTTAAAGATCAGAGTCCAACATTGTTTCTTTGGGACGATATGAATTTATTTATGTTGATCTTAAACCTTGGAACACAACAGAGGTGTATATGTATATACATAGATATGCATAGGCGTTTATATTTATATACATGCATATGTCTAAATTCATCCATGAGGCAACATTACTATAGCTATTATATCACATACATCAAATTTAATCAAATTTAACCTAAGAAAGATTGTTTACTCACAAATAATAAGATGAGCAGAGAAGGTTATAAACTGAGACGCTCTGATTTTTGAAAACTAAATGCTTTAGATTTGAACGGGAAACTTGTTGAGTTGCTCTTGCTTTATGATCTGAAGTTTAGATGTTGAAATGATCTTGCTTAAATCTGTTGATTTTCTTGATTGATCTAATTGAATTTGCTTTGATTTAATTTCTAGTTTAAAATGTTTACAGGCTTTGTTTCTTGTTTTGAAAATGAGAATAGGAAAAAATGAAAGAGAGGAGTGGAGAGATATATTTATAGCTCAATTTATGATTTTTAAAAATAAAAGAAAATAAAAAGAAAATGGTGACACTTGCTAAAAATAGTTTGCATTTTCATTTGCATATGTTAATTATCTTACATTTGTTAAACCTTATGCTAATATCTCAACACTTGTATAATGCATGTGTTGATTTTTTTTAATGTTTTTATAAAACTTTTATATTTAATTTTCTATTAGTAAATACATTTCTTAATTTATATTTATAAAGTCTTTTTAATGAAAATAATATAAGCTTATTATATACTAATAAAATTTACATCATACAATTTTAAAATCCAATTTATTTTAAGATATTTATCTAATTGAATTTCAAATTCAAATTCAAATTCAATTTAAAATCAACTCATATATATATATATACACACATTAAACAAACACATATTTAATTTTTTTGAAAATAATAATTCTATTTAAAATCTTATATATATACATATAAAAAATCCATTATTATTTGTTTTAAATGAATAATTTTGCCAATTTTGAATAATTTATAAAAGAGATTATCGCATTTTAATTGCTTGAAATTTCTGGGATATCACATTCCTAAAACTATCCAGAGTTTCCCAGATACTTGTATATATATAAGAACACTTTTAAAATTTTCAAAATTATAAAGTTTGCACATATCCACTAATATATTTATTAATTTACTGTAAGATTTATCATTTCCAGATATCTATAATCCAATATTTATTATAGTTTCAAATCCATTTGTATATATCCAGATATTTTTAAATTTTCAGAATTCTATTAGAACAAATAAAATCAGTATCTTAGTAGTAAAAAAATCAGTTAAGTATCCAATTATCATATGACCAAAATCCGGATTATCATGGTAGCCTTCTGTTTAGGCTTGATTATCGTTTGTGTTGAGGATGTTGATTCGTGTAATGCGGAGCATTACTCGAATTTATCTAGCTTCCTCTTGGCCTAAAGGAAAGCAAGTTGAACGTGGGAGACGTGATAAGTCTATGAGACTTAGTTTCTATGTGAGGTTGAGAAACGCTTTTACGTTGTTGGTGCGAAGAGACGGGATCAAATTTATCTGAAAATCGCTTCGGACCAATGTATATGCGACGATTGTGCAGGTTGCTTGTGATGATATTGATATTCCAGGTTTTCATAGTGGGAGACTGCTTATTGGTCGTTTGGGGTTAAAATCCAAATATACATCCAGTCGTAGTGGTCATTTCATTATGAAATATCCAATGCAAGGACTACTCGCTACTAATTCTCAGGATTTCCCGACAAGATGTATTAGGGAAGTACCTTTGGTTTGTCATGTTCCTGGACAACCTGAACGGATGTTTGTCTAACATTGCATTTCTATAGATTACGTACATTAGTTTTACAAACGTACATTAGTGGTGGCGGAGAAGGCAACTTCTTTTGGCTTAACACTCTCCTTGAGACGTATGAGCTTAAGGGTTGTATTTTTGTGGAAGGCAATTAGTAGTAAAAAGAAATAGCAATGTGGCATTCTAAGTGATAAGATTGTGCTTTGTGAAAGGTAATCGTTACCTCTAGCCTCATCAACCAGAAATGATCAAAACAGGGTTAAAAGAAGCAGGGCTAAGTGGATCATTCCCAAGTAGGATATGATCATCCTCTTCTAGATATATCTTTACATGCCATGACCTCGTGTATCTGATTTTTGTGGTTTGTATGCTAGAGGGCCCTCGTTAAAGGTCGGTAATGACTGGAGGACGATATATTCGGTACCATCTAGTTACAGAGGTATGCCGGTCTTACGTTGGTAGAGGATCCTTTGTTATGGTCCTTGGTACACTCTTCTAGAGATGTACCGTCGGAAGGTAATCCCTTCACCTAGTCATTTGTATGGAAATCCAAACTCCACTACGCGCCTACCATTTTAATTGTAGAGCCTAGTATGCTGGAATTTAATAATGGTAATAATTTCGGCTAATTCAAATATTATTTGTACACTAGACACTAGTATAATATGAAAGGATTTGATATGAAATGATTTAGTTATCGTAAGGTAAAAACATGTCCGTGTTTATGTGTGGACTTGTTGTGATATCCCGGAATTTTTGGCAATATCAATTTAATAATCTTTATTTAAAATTAAATTGATATTGACAATATTGATTAATAAAATATGAATTGGTTTAATAAATCTGATTAAATAAATATTTAATCAGTGATTTTGTCTTTTTAAAAGCTAAAATAAATGTTTAAATTATAATGTACATATATTTGTATATATGTTATAGTTTATCTTTGTTTGGAAATTTAATTTACATGAGAATTAATAAATGAAGTTTTGTTTTTAAATTCTAATAAAATATTGAGTAATATGATTTAAGTATATTTTATATAAGTCTAAATATAACATATGATTTAAATTCATTCAAATATAAAAGTGATTTATAATTTCTTTATAAATCATATAAATTGTAAATTTTTATTTGAAACCATATTAATAAATATTCTATTTTTCTTAAATATAAAGAAGGATTAAGATAAGGAATTAGAGTCTTCATTTTTAAATTGAATAAATACATTTTAGTGTTGATTTCAAAAGTTTAATTTGATTTGAAATTTTGTTTTGAAATTCAAAGTAATAGATTCTTTAAAATATTTGAATAAGTTTTAGTTTTTAATTTATTTCATTTACATTTTCTTTAAATAAGAAATTACATAAGTATAAATAAATAGAAGAGAATTACATATATTTACATAGATATAAAATGAATTAGAAAACTCTTTATTAACATTTAAAATATAAAAAGAAATAAAACAAAGACATGTGTTAATAGATTAAGTAATCTAACTACATGTGTTAGACGTAAAATAAACAAAAGGACAAGTGTCATTTGATTTTATTCTTTCTTCATTTTTATTAAAATATTTTCAGCCTTAAACATTTTCATTTCCCCTCATGCTCTTTCAAACCAAAAGATAAAATGAATTAAAGAAAAACACTTCACTTACAAATCTAAAATCCCTCACAAACAAGATCTGTTAATTCATTCATCTCAAGCCTGCATTTTCTTCAGTCTGTAAATTCATTTTCATTTGCAAATATCAAATCTTCTTTTATCAAATACCTGAAACCAGATCAAGCTTGAAAACATATCCTCCTCAAACTAAAATTCACCTTTGTTACTAATCTTTTCAAATCAATGTACACTCATGTGAAAATCTGCAGCCTTCTCAAACCCAAAATAATTACAAACCTATGATCATCTTCTCAATAGAAATCAGGTCTGCAACATTTTCAAAATTTGTAAACTGTTTTGTAAAACTGTTTGCAAAACTGTTCAAAAATTTGTAACCAGAATATCAATCTGCAAAATCATCTCTTCTACCTGGAATTACTGCATAATCAAGTTTGTATTGCTATTCATTCCTGCACAAATCAAGGCCTGCACTTGCATCTCTGTAAATTGGAGCAACCTGTAGTTTAAAACTTGCATGCATGAGGTAGATAATCAGAAGCAACATAAAGTTTTCAGTCCAAAGCTTTTCAAGTGCAAATTTTTCAATAAACATGGATGCTCTACTCATAATTTTTAAGGTGAGTAACACTTTTTTTAAAAAACTTTACAAAATCTGGTTGCATGTTATTATGTCTGGAATGAATTGATATGCATGAAAATATTGAAGCTATTGCTGTATGTATATGATTTCTGGAAATTACATGATGCTTGTATAAGAATATATGCTTTGGTTTGTATCAATAATTGCTGATGTACTTGACTTAGGCTTTTAAATTCAAACTTTTAGTAGTTTCATAACTTAACCATTATCAAGAAATGGATTACAAACAAATCTGTTTGTTAAATATAAATCTGAAACATAAGGATTTAAAATAAGGTAAAGTGAAAACAAAACTTCTCTGGAAATCAAAATGTTATGAAACATGATTGTGTTTAAAATGTAAATGCCTTAGTTTATTGAATTTAGATTATGGCATTAATATTTAGAACCTAGGATTTAGGAAATATTGTTTGATTAAGCTATGAACTAAATTGTAAAAAATTTGATTTACTTAGATAGGAACTGTAACCTTTCTCTGTAAATCAAGTTTTTAGATAAAAACCATGTCACGGTGAAAATTTAAACTTGGTGATTGTGCAACTCAGTTATACAAACCAACTCTTTGACCAAAATTCATGATTTTTTAAATGTAAATCATAAACTAGAAATGGGTTTTGACTGTGCATATGGGTATTGAGTAAAATTGGGGTTTAAAGTGTCTCTGATGATTTTAGTGTTCTGAAGTTTGATATTGCTTCTGTATATAGTACTATGATCAGGCTCATCACAAAGATTATCAAATTGATGAGTAAATTATTAAGTTAGCAGAGGTGTTGAATATTGTTTTGCAACCCCAGTTTTGATCATGTTTTGAATTTGATCATTTCTGCCTCTCTGGTTGTTCGAATGTTAAGCGGCTTTGTGGAATGGTAGATGGGTCCCTGACAAAGAAGTGGCTGGAGTTTCAACTTCACTGATGGTCGGAGGAGGTTGGATTCGCCGTTGACAGGAATGAATGGTGATGACACTGTGTTTTTTTTTTTCCTCCAGGTTTTGAAAAGGGCTGTTCTGTTGATTTTGGGGAAATGGAGATTTTCTGTTGTTTTGGGGTGATCTTGTGGATTCAAGAAGGGTTGGTGGATGTAGATGATCATCTCTGATGATCAGGAAGCTGGCCATGGCTATGTGCATGTGCACAGTGGCCATAGGGGGAAGATATGGTTGCTGAAGTATGATGAAGTGGTGCTCGGGTTTTTTTCATTTTTACTCGAAGTAATCTTGCAGATGACTCGAAGTAGGATAGCATATGGCTCGGGTAGTTTCTTGGGTTGCAGTGTTATGGTCCTCTGTAACCTGAACTGTTCCAGGTTTTCAAAATTTTTTTTAAAAAAAAGAGAAGAAGCAAAGCAAAGTTTATAAACAAAAGCTGAAGCAAGTTTAAATATGAATTCAAAATGAACTTGAATTCTAGTTTCAAATTAAATGAATTTTATAAATGAATGTAAACTGGAAAACTTCTTTACAGTTTCTTTTATTTGACTTTAAAAATCTGGAAATAAGTTTTTAGAACAAAATTTAAAATTTTAGTTAAGATCTGGATTGAATTCCTGAATTCAAAGTTGGATTTGAATCTTAAAGTTTAAAAGAAAATTTAGCTTATAAATTCTAATGATATAAATAAGTGGAATGTTAAAGTATTTTATAACAAGTTTTTTTTTAAAATATGAAAATAAGGATTCAAACAAGATTTAAAATTCTAAGTAAAATCTGGATTTGGAACCTGAATTCAAGTTTGAATTTAAATCTGAAAAGTTTTTAAAAAAAAATAAGTTTGTAGGTTCTAATGTTATTAAGTTTAAATATTATAGTATTTATAACATGTAGTTATAAATCTGGACTGAGAATTTAAAAAGGATTTTTTTTTAATTTAAATTTTTAAATCTGAAATTGAAACATATTTGAATTCTGATTTGAATGAGATAAGTTTTGAAAGTTAAATGTTTTCAAAAATCACTTAAATATTAAAGTGTATTTTAAAATGATCATGGTTTAAATTATTTTTAAACTTAATTAGAAAGGGTAGGTTATTCTTTTAAAGATGGAATTGAAAGGTTTTAAATATTTAAGCCTTGTTTAAGTTTAAATTTTGATTCATTTTAAATTTTAATTTAAAATGGAATGTAGATGAAATTTAAAAAAGCAAGTTGTTTTTATAAAAAAATATACTTTGCTAAAGATGATTTAAATCATTAATGTGATTTATGTTTATATTAAGTTAATTTGAACTTAATGATTTATAATTTATAAATTGGTCAAGGTAATTAAGTTTGTAATTATTTAATTTAATTAATTAATAATAGGTTAATTAATTAAATAGATAAGGGTTTATTTAATTAAGAAAAAGGGGATTAGCAAGTTAATTAAACTTGATTAAATTGGAATTAAGAAATCAATTAATTAAATAAGATTTGATTTAATTTAATTAATGATTTGAATTTATTAATCAAGTAATTTATAATTAATTAAATTTTTAATTATCACTTGATTAATTTAATAATTAGGAATTAATTAATAAGTTTTATAAATAAATTAAGAATTAATATTGATTAATTTAATTTAATTACTTTGGAAAGGTAATTAAAGATTTATTATTGGTTAATGAAGGTCATTAACTTAATATTATTTTATAATTAATTAATGTAATTAATTTTAATGATTAAATTGATTAATTAATTTAAGATAATCATTTGAGAATTGTTTAAGTATAATTACTTAATGAAAGTAATTAAGAAATTAATTACTAATTGTAATTAATTAAGTTTATTTTGATTTATTTAAGTTAATTAATTAAGTTTAATTAATTTAAAAATAATCATTGAATAATTTAAGAAGTAATTACAAATGTAATTAATAATAAATAATTACTTAGTGAAGTAATTAGGAAGATAATTACTAGATGTAATTAAATGAAAGGATAATTGGGTAATGAAAGGTTTTAGAAATTAATTACTTCATGTAATTAATATAAAGGATAAGTACTTAAGAGGAAGTAATTAATAACTAATTACTTAGTGTAATTAATTTAGAATTGGTTAATAAATTATTTGAAGAGGATTAAGAGATGTAATTAATTAAGGGTAATTAATTAATGAGATTAATCTAGAATGATTAATAAATGTAATTAATTAAAGATTAATTATTAAGGATGATTAATTAAGGAGTAATTAATTTATCTAATGATGTAATTAAGGTAGTTAATTACTGAATATGGTTAATCAAGAGTGATTAATCAATATGGTTTAATTAATGAATAATTACTTAATGTAATTAATTTTAAATAGGGTAATTATAAATAAATAAATAAAAAAATAATTAAAGATCATTAATCCATATGATTAATGATGTAATTAAGGATTGATTAATTAAGAACAATTAATCAATGAAGGAATTAATTAATTAATTAAGAATTAATGTGATTAATTATAGTTGATTAATTAATGAAGTAATTAAAGGTTAATTACTAAATTTGGTTTGGGATAATTAATTTGTAAAATTAATTAGAGGTTAATTATTTGAATGTAATTAAAAGATAATTAGTCAAGATGATTAATTAGGGTAATTTATTTGAGGGTGATTAATTAATTAGGTTTATAATTAAGGAATATGTAAGCAATATTTATATAGATGAGTAATTAATTTAATTTATTTTAAATTAATTAAGGAAAGAAGTAATTAATTTAATTCATTTTGAATTAATTATAGAATGGTGGTGAATAAGTCATTGCTTATGAATGTTGATTGATATTGATTACCCTAAATGGTTGAGATCTCAGATATGAGATATATGTTGTTGTGTGATTTGGATGCTATGGTTGCATTGAATTGATGATATGAAATATCTGTTTAGAATGATAATACGGATTATCTATTGTGATGTTGTTAATTATTTATCTGTGTGTATATAGATAATGTAATTGAAATGTTTTAAACTCTAAAACAACTTGGACCTAAAAGACACGCTTTGGATTTCGATGAGACCGGGATCGGGTTTCCATATTTGGATATCCGAAAACCACATCGATCCAAATTAACGATAGGTCGTGAATCTCAAGTGAAGATGGAGATTTAGAGTGCAAGGGTTATTGTCGTTAACTCTGAGGGTGATTCCAAAATGAGTGTAACGAGATAATGCCTTCGGTTTCGTTCGAACCCGGAACGAACTTGTATGGATTGAATGCTTTCAGCACATCGTCAGGTGGACGATGAGCATTCTAAGTGATGTGTCCTATAAAGGTAATCGTAGCCTCAAGCCTCATCAACCGGGAATGGCTAAAACAGGGGAGGTGCACCAAGACTTCGTGGGTAGCCCCCACTGGAGAGCGAGATTGATCCCTGTCTAGAAGTCCCTTTATATTCGGCTGTGTGGGCAGTTGGTTGCAAACAACTGCGGGGTTGTCTTGTTTGGAACCTTTCAGTAAGGAAGGGTTCCGGTCTTGTGTTGCAGGGGATGAAGGGAGTAATCCTCGGTACGGTGATCTAGGCCACGTACTGTGACGGGCGGTACCCCAGTAGCCCTGCCATTGTATGGAATCCAAAATCCAATAAGTGCCAACGGTTTTGATTGTATTACCCACTTTTGTGGCTAGTAGCTGGAATTTAATGAATGTAACAATTTCGGCTATTTCATATTTATTTGAAAACCCTAGACACTATTATAATATCAGAGAATTTCCTATCAAATGTTTTGGTTAGCGTAAGGTAAAAACTTTTCCATGTTTATGTGTGGGAAGTCTTACGTGGTACCCTTTTCTTTTCAAAGGTTTTTCAAAGTTAAGCAACTTTAACCTGTTACTCACACCAGACCCATGTCTGACCCGGAGTTTATCTTTTGTTTTTCATAAACTCTTGGGTACTCAAATTTTTACGAGTAGCCAAGGGATTCAGGTTAGGATTCTGGTTAGCTTTGACGAATTATGGAGGAGCAATGGAGCAGGAGGCTTCGGCGTTAGATATATAGTTCCGCTATGTATTCTCTGTGTAGTATCTCTTGTATTGAGTTGTAAATACTAGACAGGTGTTTATAACTGTCTAGTATATGTGATGTGTATGCTGTGTATCTCTGATTAGTATTGTAACTATGTAATAGTTATGTTATTAATGTAATTTATTCGTTCCGCTGTTGAGATTCTGTGTTGTTTCTTCTTTCTCTTCTTTCTTTTCTTCTTCTATCCCTTTCTTTCTTAATTAGCGATGCGACTTTCCGGTGATAGGAAGCCGGGTCGTTAAAGTTGGTATCAGAGCTTTAGGTTGAGTGAATACCTAGGCTCTGGAGTGGTGTCTATCCTGAGAGAGCGTATTTGTAATTTTGAATATATATAAATATATTTATTCTACCTATCTATTGGGTTACCTGTTCGGGTTTCCCAATATAAGTTATAAAGGTAGATGAGGTAGTGGTGTGTGTAACGCAACTACCATTAGTTGGAGTTTGAATGTTTGGTTGGAAGGGTATTTGTCGAGACTGTAGACCTAATACCGTCTCGAGTGAGTTTTGAAGTGGTATAAGGACTTCATTGATCTCTGAAGGTAACCTGTTAAGGTTTGGAGTTCATCTTTGAAGTTGGATGAGTAGAGTTGGATCTGTTGGCTGAACAGAAGCGAGTGATGATATCTTGATATCTCGGGGAGTAGTAGCTGCGTGATGAGATGCAGTGACTATGGATATTTCCGAAGAATGATTTCTTTGGAACGAGTTAAGGAAGTAGGTTTGCTTCGGTGTTGTGGCTGAGTTCAGCAGAGTGTTTCTGTTTTGTTTGAAGTCCGAGTTTCTCGAAGAGCTTTGGATTTGGAATTCTTTGGCATGGGTGTCAGCAGAGTTTTCTGGCTTAGTAGTTTTCTGAAGGTGGAGTTCAGAAGCAGTAGAGTAGAATCCGTTTCTTCAATGGATTGGCTAGGCCAGTGTAAGCTGTTCTAATTGGTTTTGAGAGAACAGATCTCTTTGGATTTTATTTGGATTGATCGCAAAAGTGACTTGCGATAGTTAAGTATTCTCTTGAATTGTTGGAGATTTTTATGAATATTTTTCAAAGAAGCTAGAATTTGTCTTCATCTAGAGATTCAGTGGTACCGTTGGGTCAACTAATTGAAGGTTGGTTTCTTGAGATGGTGTTTGTTGAAGCAACTCAGATCAGAGTTGTGCAGCGGAAGCAGTTTGGGAGTGCATCTGCTTTTCTTTTCGATAAGAGAAGTTGTTTTCTTCTGATGGTTGTGAGTGGAGTTTTTCTTGGTTTTGGTTGATCGTGGAAGATCATTCTAGAGAATTGGATTTGGATGTTTCTTGAGGCATCAGCAAGGATTGAGCTGATCAGGTTGGAAGTAGGCCGCCCAGGATCGTCCGAAGAGTTTTTTGTTGATAAGAGTTGGAGATCTGATTTTGGATAAGTGATTGGTTTTCTGGATTGAATTGCCAGTTTGGACAACTGAAATTCGTTGTGTTTCACGTATCTTTGAGGGAGTACGTGTATGATATTTCTGGTTTTGGAATCAGCTGTTTTGGGAGATTTGGTGGTTGAGTCAGACTTGTCAGTAGTCTGATATCTTGTTTAGTTATAGATCTAGATGAGTAGGAGTTCTATAGCTTAGTAGTGATTGTTTGTTTGGATTTTATAAAGCGAGTATCCCGGTATATATACCCGGGGAAACTCGATAAAATTTTATCCAAAATTTGTTTGGATAATTAGATTTGTTGATTGGTTGAATTGTTTGCTATGGTTGTTAGCATATGTTTGTTAATATATGCTTGTGTTTTAAAATTTAAAACCTAAATAGATTATTAAATTACCTTTGTTTAAAATTTCGAGGACGAAATTCTTTTAAGGGGGAAGGAATGTGATATCCCGGAATTTTTGGCAATATCAATTTAATAATCTTTATTTAAAATTAAATTGATATTGACAATATTGATTAATAAAATATGAATTGGTTTAATAAATCTGATTAAATAAATATTTAATCAGTGATTTTGTCTTTTTAAAAGCTAAAATAAATGTTTAAATTATAATGTACATATATTTGTATATATGTTATAGTTTATCTTTGTTTGGAAATTTAATTTACATGAGAATTAATAAATGAAGTTTTGTTTTTAAATTCTAATAAAATATTGAGTAATATGATTTAAGTATATTTTATATAAGTCTAAATATAACATATGATTTAAATTCATTCAAATATAAAAGTGATTTATAATTTCTTTATAAATCATATAAATTGTAAATTTTTATTTGAAACCATATTAATAAATATTCTATTTTTCTTAAATATAAAGAAGGATTAAGATAAGGAATTAGAGTCTTCATTTTTAAATTGAATAAATACATTTTAGTGTTGATTTCAAAAGTTTAATTTGATTTGAAATTTTGTTTTGAAATTCAAAGTAATAGATTCTTTAAAATATTTGAATAAGTTTTAGTTTTTAATTTATTTCATTTACATTTTCTTTAAATAAGAAATTACATAAGTATAAATAAATAGAAGAGAATTACATATATTTACATAGATATAAAATGAATTAGAAAACTCTTTATTAACATTTAAAATATAAAAAGAAATAAAACAAAGACATGTGTTAATAGATTAAGTAATCTAACTACATGTGTTAGATGTAAAATAAACAAAAGGACAAGTGTCATTTGATTTTATTCTTTCTTCATTTTTATTAAATATTTTCAGCCTTAAACATTTTCATTTCCCCTCATGCTCTTTCAAACCAAAAGATAAAATGAATTAAAGAAAAACACTTCACTTACAAATCTAAAATCCCTCACAAACAAGATCTGCTAATTCATTCATCTCAAGCCTGCATTTTCTTCAGTCTGTAAATTCATTTTCATTTGCAAATATCAAGTCTTCTTTTATCAAATACCTGAAACCAGATCAAGCTTGAAAACATATCCTCCTCAAACTAAAATTCACCTTTGTTACTAATCTTTTCAAATCAATGTACACTCATGTGAAAATCTGCAGCCTTCTCAAACCCAAAATAATTACAAACCTATGATCATCTTCTCAATAGAAATCAGGTCTGCAACATTTTCAAAATTTGTAAACTGTTTTGTAAAACTGTTTGCAAAACTGTTCAAAAATTTGTAACCAGAATATCAATCTGCAAAATCATCTCTTCTACCTGGAATTACTGCATAATCAAGTTTGTATTGCTATTCATTCCTGCACAAATCAAGGCCTGCACTTGCATCTCTGTAAATTGGAGCAACCTGTAGTTTAAAACTTGCATGCATGAGGTAGATAATCAGAAGCAACATAAAGTTTTCAGTCCAAAGCTTTTCAAGTGCAAATTTTTCAATAAACATGGATGCTCTACTCATAATTTTTAAGGTGAGTAACACTTTTTTTAAAAAACTTTACAAAATCTGGTTGCATGTTATTATGTCTGGAATGAATTGATATGCATGAAAATATTGAAGCTATTGCTGTATGTATATGATTTCTGGAAATTACATGATGCTTGTATAAGAATATATGCTTTGGTTTGTATCAATAATTGCTGATGTACTTGACTTAGGCTTTTAAATTCAAACTTTTAGTAGTTTCATAACTTAACCATTATCAAGAAATGGATTACAAACAAATCTGTTTGTTAAATATAAATCTGAAACATAAGGATTTAAAATAAGGTAAAGTGAAAACAAAACTTCTCTGGAAATCAAAATGTTATGAAACATGATTGTGTTTAAAATGTAAATGCCTTAGTTTATTGAATTTAGATTATGGCATTAATATTTAGAACCTAGGATTTAGGAAATATTGTTTGATTAAGCTATGAACTAAATTGTAAAAAATTTGATTTACTTAGATAGGAACTGTAACCTTTCTCTGTAAATCAAGTTTGTGACGACCGCCCATGACCCCCGCACGGAAAGAAGAGAATGGTGCGCTGAAAGTGTGCCAGGCAGCCATGGACGATAGTCAAGGGTAAAAATAAACATCGCAGACTCTATCGTAAAACTCACAGCGCATGGACAAAATACAATAGAGAAATATAATATAGTGAAGCTCTATAGAACAGAAACTGTATATCATAAAATCTGAACAGCTTTATACAATGTCTGAATCTGAAATACAAGAAGCCTCACTACATGGCACTCAGAGTACAACAAACAGCGGAAAATCCAGTACATATAATATGAAAAGATATGTAAAAGCCTCCTGCTCGTCTTCGTCATCATCAGCGTGAGCCACTAAGATCAGCACCTGTCACCTGTCACCTAGTCTGCCCATCCCAAACATGGATGAACAGCCCAAGGTAATAAGAGGAGACATAAAACCTTGAGTCAGACAACAGTCTTAGTGAGCAGTAAATCAACTATCAAGCATACCAAAAGAATATAAAGGATACAAGGAATAGGAACCCAAATCATCCCACTCCACCTCTTTCTACAGTGATAGCCTCCAGACACACACTAAGGAGAAGCAAACATAGCAAACAGATACAAAAGTAAAGCAGTAACCACTCGAGTCAAGGTCGATGTTTCCCAAATACAAACCCCCAAGGCCTAAACCAAGATCAGATAAGCACCCAGAAAACACCGCTCTTGAGACCGAATGATAGTACATCCAAACATCCATGACTCTGGCTATCACTGTTATCATTGCTTTGATTTCATCGTTAGTTGAATGACCATCTGTCAAGGGCTAATGGTAACCCCGGTTCTAACCATAACTCCGCACACTGCCTTGTGCCTAGGACTTATCTACTTTGCCCAGAGTACTCAACTACCTACCTGTAGTCTTTTGGGTGTCCCGACTACCTACCTGTAGTCGTTATGGGCGCCCCATGTACTCTTGCTTTTGAGCATGCTAGAACCTTCAACAACGACGAGATCCAAGCCTCCTAGCCATCCTTCTTGACGACTATCCTCATACAAGCTCAAGCTACCTCTTGAACAATCCATTATCACCCAACTTGAACTACTCTTCAAGTTATCAACATGCTTGGAATGATCCCTGCTTGGATTAAGCCAAGACTCACATCATACTTCGCTTCATCGCATCAAAGCAAAGTCTCAACTCAACAACATGGTTTGCTTCATCAAATCATGGCAAAGTCCCATCTCAACATCATCCAATCTATACATATGAGCTTCAACATCCGCTACATATGCCTTAAGCAGCTTTCACCATTCAAGAGCCTTCTTCCATAGCTTTTGAATCCTCTTTCATCATCTTGTTCCAAATCAACTACTAGCTAACTTGGAAACAATCAAATCAACCATACATTCAAATAATCAATCATTCAAACAAGATCTATTAAGCAGTTTAAGCAATATCAACTATAATGGAAATTTCGTAAATAAACGAGCAAAAGTCCAACATATGTGAAATCATGGTTTTTAGCATAGATCTATCAAATATAAAACATGGGTTTTGTCTCTAACACTTATTAAATAAACTTGCATAAGTAAACATCTTCAAAAACCATGGATCTACACTTGGATCTAAGAAATATGCATGAAATCACTAACTACAACACTCCAACAAGTCACCAATCCAATATACTCCTTTGGATCCGCGTGAGAGATAACTACCACTCACCAAATCACCAAAACAACCTAAAATCAATCAACTTCAGATCTGGACAGCAAGGACTTGAGCTTGATCCGGAGAAATTTCACTTGAAACGGTGAAATCTAGCTTCTTCGGATGAAAATCTTCAACTTTGGCTCTTGATCTTTGATCTTGATCTTCAATCTTGGATGGATGTTAGAACTAGATTGGAATGGAGAAAAGGAGATGAAGAAATGTTGTAGTCGAGTCTTCAAAATGGCAGCACTTCGTCGCTTCAAAAACCGGTGCCAAAAAGTGAGCCAAACCCCTCTATTTATAGGCTGAATTTCCCTTAGGTCGTCCGCCCCTTAGGTCGTCACCGACCTAACCATAAGTCGTTTCACGACTTAACGACCTAAGCCATGAGTCGTTAACGACTCATCAACCCTGCCGACTCAAGAACCCAACGACCTATCAAAGATACGACCCAACACTAAAAGGCTTACGACCTAACGACATATACCCTAACTCGGAGACGAGCTACGAGATACGAGATAACTATATGCCGACCTAACACCAAAGCGACTCAACCCTTAAGTCGTTCAAACGACTTAACAACCTATCTCCTTAACTCGCCGCCGACCTAACTTAGGTCGTTGCCGACCTATCATGCTACGACCTAACAACATAGCCGACTCACGACTCAACCTATTTCCTTTAGGTCGCTACCCCCTCTTAGGTCGCTCTCCACTAGGTCGGTCACTTTCTTAGGTCGTTCCTCTATCCTAGGTCGCTCAACCGACCTAACTCTCAACACATTAACATCCTAACCCGTTAGCTCCTTAGGTCGCTCACCCCTACCTACGACCTATCCTTCAAACGACCTAACTCCCAAGCCTTCCATCCTATGAGTCGTAACTTGTACACGACCTATCCTATGAGTCGGTCACGACTCAACCCTTAACTCGGCAATGCCTATGAGTCGGCCCTCTATGAGTCGGCCACGACTCATCACTTGACCCCTATTTCGCCTCTCTTCTTAAGTCGGCAACTACTATGCCGTTCTATCCCTTAACTCGGTCCATCCCCTTAAGTCGTCTACGACTTATCTATGAGTCGGTCACGACTCATCACTTGCACTCGGGTCAACTCCTAAACGACTCAAGCTAGAGGCCACACAAACAACACTATCGACCTGCAAATTCTACGTTTTATCGACACGTAAAATACGGGTCGTTACATTCTCTCCCCCTTAGGAATTTCGCCCCCGAAATTCCAAGCAAACAACAGCAATCAAAATTATTCCGCATGCCTATCATCCATGGCAATCAACAATCCATGCAACCAATTCTAACCTAGCATGCAGAATTCTAAGACTCAGAACAAGCTACAAATTCATGAGATGTCACGACACTTTAGGGCCATACCTCGAAGAGTCCGGGATGAGCTGCCTTCATCCTCTCTTCCTCCTCCCATGTACAGTCGTTAACATCATCACTCCATTGTACCTTGAGCAACGTAATCGTCTTCCTCCTAAGCTGTTTCGTATCGGTTTCAACAATACGAAGCGGCTTACGAGGTCTCGAAACAACTGGATCAACCTCCAAGTCTTCACAGCTATCAGCAGAAACCACCGTAGTTGGGTCGTGCACATACTTCCGTAGATAAGATACATGAAAAACACTGTGCACACCCGCCATCTTTTCCGGTAACTCCAATCTATAAGCGAGCTTTCCAATACGCTCGATAATCGGGAATGGTCCAACAAATCTCGGAGTTAACTTTCCTTTCTTCCCGAATCTAATGACACTCTTCAGAGGAGAAATCTTCACAAAAACCATATCACCTACGTCGAATTCCAAATCCTTACGACGATTATCGGCATAACTTTTCTGACGATCTTGGGCTGCCTTCATTCGTTGCCGAATGATCTCTATACAATCTGAAGTCTGTCGAATCATCTCTGGCCCAAGTATTAGCTTTTCTCCAGTTTCCAACCAACATGTCGGAGAGTTACACGGTCTTCCATATAATGCCTCATATGGTGCCATACCAATACTCGACTGATAACTGTTATTATAAGCAAACTCCACCAAATGAAGGTGATCTTCCCATGATCCTCCGAAGTCCAAAACACATGCTCTAAGAAGATCTTCCAAAACTCGGTTGACTCTCTCAGTCTGACCATCTGTTTGAGGGTGATAAGCTGTACTCAAACACAACTCAGTTCCCAAAACTTCCTGGAAGCTCTTCCAAAATCTACTAGTGAACAATGGATCTCGATCGCTCACTATACTCTTCGGAACACCATGGAAACGAACTATCCACTTCACATATAATTCAGCCAACTTCGATGCAGTCCTAGTCGATCGAACAGGAATGAACCTTGCACTCTTGGTCAAACGATCTACTATGACCCAAATCCCTTCATTCCCTGCTCTTGTCCTAGGTAGACCATCGATAAAGTCCATCGACACTTGCTCCCACTTCCATGTAGGAACCTCTAATGGCTGAAGCAATCCACTGGGCTTCTTCTGCTCAGCTTTCACCAACTGGCAATTCATACACTTGGAAATAAAATTTCCAACATCCTTCTTCATACCTTCCCAGTAGTAGGTTCTCTTCATATCCCGATACATCTTATTTCCACCTGGATGAATTGTCAACTTCGAGTGATGACTCTCCCTCAGAACTTCATCTCTCAATCCATCTACATCGGGAACAACTAGTCGCCCTTGCTTTCGAAGCCAACCCTCTCGATCGACCTCGAATCCCTTATCCTTCTCCGGGTCCAATCCAGATTCCAAATCACAGATAATCTTGACAAGCTTATCATCTCCCCTTTGCCTCTCACCAATTCTTTCCACAAGAGTAGGCCTTATCGATAAGTTTGCCAACATCTCAGGTTCCAATTCACATCTAGGCCTGAAATCAAATCCAGCCAAATACTCAAGACTCTTCCATTCTGAAAACATGGCTCCCAATCCTGCATGTCTTCGACTTAACGCATCAGCCACTGCGTTACCTTTCCCTGGAGTATAGGCTATACCAAAATCATACGATGCTAAGAACTCTAGCCACCGTTGCTGTCGAAGATTTAAATCCTTTTGGGAGAACAGATACTTCAACGACTTATGATCTGTAAACAACTCAAATCTAACTCCCAATAGATAGTGTCTCCACATCTTCAAAGCAAACACAATCGCCGCTAACTCCAAATCATGAGTCGGATAATTCCTTTCATGCGGCTTCAGTTGTCGACTTGCATACGCAACAACTTTATCCTTCTGCATTAGCACCGCTCCTAGTCCAGTGCCACATGCATCGGTGTAAACCATCATCTCATCATTCCCACTCGGAATAGTCAAAACAGGAGCACTTGTCAGTCGTTCTTTCAGGATTACGAAAGCTTGCTCACACTTATCATCCCATCTGAACACTTGGTTCTTCTTCGTCAATCCTGTCAACGGTGCAGCTATCTTGGAAAAGTCTTTGATAAACCGACGATAATATCCTGCTAATCCAAGAAAACTTCTCACATCTGATGCATTCTTAGGTCTAACCCAATCCTGGATCGCTGCCACCTTAGCGGGGTCAACCGCTATTCCATTTCCAGAGATAACATGGCCTAAGAACCTCACTTCACTCTTCCAGAAGTGACACTTCGAAAACTTAGCCTTCAGCTGATGTTTCCACAAAATTCCCAAAACAATCCTCAAGTGCGTCTTGTGCTCTTCCTCGGTTCTGGAGTAAACCAAAATATCATCCACGAACACAAGCACGAACTTATTCAACTGATCTCTGAATACCCTATTCATAAGATCCACAAAATATGCTGGCGCGTTAGTCAATCCAAACGGCATTACCAGCCACTCATAAAATCCGGATGGTGTCCTGAAAGCAGTCTTCGGCACACTATCCCTCGCCACTCTTAACTGGTGAAATCCCGTTGCCAAATCCATCTGAGAAAACACCTTAGCCTCGTGAAGCTGATCAAACAAGTCATCTATTCTCGGCAATGGATACTTGTTCTTCTTAGTCACCTTATTCAGCTCACGATAATCAACACACAACCTCAACGATCCATCCGCTTTGGTTGCGAACACAACGGGCGCACCCCATTCGGACACACTTCTCCGAATGAATCCTTTCCGCAAAAGATCATCGACTTGCACCTTCAGCTCTTGCTGCTCCCTCGGTGCCATCCGCCTAAGAGGCATCACAACAGGTCTGGCTCCCTCAACTAGATCGATACGAAACTCGATCTCCCTATGCGGCGGCAACCCTTTGACCTCGTCAAAGACATCCTCAAATCCATTCACAACAGGCACCGATGACAGTCCTTCCCGTGGAACAACCAGCGAATACATGAAGCTCATGAAGACGCCTTCCTCATGCTTACATCGTATCACAACCTTTCGCCCTTCCACATTCCCGACTGTCACCTCAAGCCTCTCACAATCAATCCTTGCCGCATACTTCCTAAGCCAGTCCATACCCAAAATAATTCCGAACCCCGCAAAGTTCAGAACAAAGCAATCACAAACAAACGAGCAATCATGACTCGACACAACTAGACCACGGCATATCATACACAAACATGACGAACCTCCAACCGGATTAGTCACAACCAATGGCCTATCAACAATATCCGGTTTCATACCTAACCGGCTTACCAAATCATCACAAACAAAAGAATGCGACGCTCCAGTATCAAACAACACTCTAACTGGAACACCACAAATAGAAAGAGTACCTTGAACAACCACACTCTTCCCCTTCTCTTCAGCAGTAGGAGCTTTCGAAGACGATGGAACAGCCCCTAAAGCATAGGCTTGCACAACCTGCCTATCTTTCCTCGGTTCTGGACAATCCTTCTTGATATGTCCCAGCTTATCACAGTTGTAACACTTTCCCGGCACTTTGGGATTCTTACAATCCTTGTAAAGATGGCCCTTCTGCTGGCAGTTATAGCAAGTCACTTCACTCTTCGGCTTCTTCTGGCCATCCCTACCCCTCTGTTGCTGTTGTTTCCTCTTCTTATTGCCACTCTGCTGTGGTTTAGATCCTTCCCTGGTTACAGAAACAACAGAACTTTCCTTAGGAAACAAACTCTCATGCCTAAGGGCTTTCTCCACAAGCTTCTCAAATGGATCGTCCAAATGATCCACTAACTGCCTCCCAAGATAAGCATCCAGACCAGTCACAAACTTCTCATTCTTCTGATAGGGAGAATCAATATACGATCTGGCATACTTAGACAAAGCTTCGAACTCAGAAATATACTCAAGAACAGGCCTCCCTCCTTGCTTGAGCTCTACAAACCTTTTAAACAAGACAGACTTCTGAGCCGTAGAGATGAACTTGGCTTCAAATCTATCTTGGAATTGCTCCCAAGTAATCTCCTCCTCTGGAGTGTCTATGGTGATAGAATTCCACCAATCAGCAGCTCTTCCTTGTAGCTGTCTCGATGCAAGCTTCCTCTTAGTTGCATCTTCAATTCCTAAGTCTCCAAAGATCCTTCTACAAGAATCAATCCATCTTTGGACTTCAATAGTAGATTCAGTTCCCAAGAAAGCTTTCCCTCCAAGAGAAGTATAATCCTTGCAAAGCTTGGCAAAATCCACCGGTCTCGGAGCTTGGACTTGAACTCCAACATCAACAGTAGGCCCTGGAACGGGCATCCTCCTCATAATCGAAGTCATCATCGCTTCGAACATAGCCCCATAATCTGCAGCTCCTTCTGTAGCATGGCCTTCCCTAGCAGCTGGTCTTCCTCTACGACTCATTCTTAATATCTGTAAAAAGAATGATTAGAACACCTTAAGAAACAACTGCATAAGGAGTTCAAATCCTTCTAAGCTACTATATTATATATAGTAATCATCCATCAAAATACAATTACGTCTCTCATACGTAGTTACGTCAGCGAGCGTTGGCTGAAATCGATTAACCAAAGCTCTGATACCAAATGTGACGACCGCCCATGACCCCCGCACGGAAAGAAGAGAATGGTGCGCTGAAAGTGTGCCAGGCAGCCATGGACGATAGTCAAGGGTAAAAATAAACATCGCAGACTCTATCGTAAAACTCACAGCGCATGGACAAAATACAATAGAGAAATATAATATAGTGAAGCTCTATAGAACAGAAACTGTATATCATAAAATCTGAACAGCTTTATACAATGTCTGAATCTGAAATACAAGAAGCCTCACTACATGGCACTCAGAGTACAACAAACAGCGGAAAATCCAGTACATATAATATGAAAAGATATGTAAAAGCCTCCTGCTCGTCTTCGTCATCATCAGCGTGAGCCACTAAGATCAGCACCTGTCACCTGTCACCTAGTCTGCCCATCCCAAACATGGATGAACAGCCCAAGGTAATAAGAGGAGACATAAAACCTTGAGTCAGACAACAGTCTTAGTGAGCAGTAAATCAACTATCAAGCATACCAAAAGAATATAAAGGATACAAGGAATAGGAACCCAAATCATCCCACTCCACCTCTTTCTACAGTGATAGCCTCCAGACACACACTAAGGAGAAGCAAACATAGCAAACAGATACAAAAGTAAAGCAGTAACCACTCGAGTCAAGGTCGATGTTTCCCAAATACAAACCCCCAAGGCCTAAACCAAGATCAGATAAGCACCCAGAAAACACCGCTCTTGAGACCGAATGATAGTACATCCAAACATCCATGACTCTGGCTATCACTGTTATCATTGCTTTGATTTCATCGTTAGTTGAATGACCATCTGTCAAGGGCTAATGGTAACCCCGGTTCTAACCATAACTCCGCACACTGCCTTGTGCCTAGGACTTATCTACTTTGCCCAGAGTACTCAACTACCTACCTGTAGTCTTTTGGGTGTCCCGACTACCTACCTGTAGTCGTTATGGGCGCCCCATGTACTCTTGCTTTTGAGCATGCTAGAACCTTCAACAACGACGAGATCCAAGCCTCCTAGCCATCCTTCTTGACGACTATCCTCATACAAGCTCAAGCTACCTCTTGAACAATCCATTATCACCCAACTTGAACTACTCTTCAAGTTATCAACATGCTTGGAATGATCCCTGCTTGGATTAAGCCAAGACTCACATCATACTTCGCTTCATCGCATCAAAGCAAAGTCTCAACTCAACAACATGGTTTGCTTCATCAAATCATGGCAAAGTCCCATCTCAACATCATCCAATCTATACATATGAGCTTCAACATCCGCTACATATGCCTTAAGCAGCTTTCACCATTCAAGAGCCTTCTTCCATAGCTTTTGAATCCTCTTTCATCATCTTGTTCCAAATCAACTACTAGCTAACTTGGAAACAATCAAATCAACCATACATTCAAATAATCAATCATTCAAACAAGATCTATTAAGCAGTTTAAGCAATATCAACTATAATGGAAATTTCGTAAATAAACGAGCAAAAGTCCAACATATGTGAAATCATGGTTTTTAGCATAGATCTATCAAATATAAAACATGGGTTTTGTCTCTAACACTTATTAAATAAACTTGCATAAGTAAACATCTTCAAAAACCATGGATCTACACTTGGATCTAAGAAATATGCATGAAATCACTAACTACAACACTCCAACAAGTCACCAATCCAATATACTCCTTTGGATCCGCGTGAGAGATAACTACCACTCACCAAATCACCAAAACAACCTAAAATCAATCAACTTCAGATCTGGACAGCAAGGACTTGAGCTTGATCCGGAGAAATTTCACTTGAAACGGTGAAATCTAGCTTCTTCGGATGAAAATCTTCAACTTTGGCTCTTGATCTTTGATCTTGATCTTCAATCTTGGATGGATGTTAGAACTAGATTGGAATGGAGAAAAGGAGATGAAGAAATGTTGTAGTCGAGTCTTCAAAATGGCAGCACTTCGTCGCTTCAAAAACCGGTGCCAAAAAGTGAGCCAAACCCCTCTATTTATAGGCTGAATTTCCCTTAGGTCGTCCGCCCCTTAGGTCGTCACCGACCTAACCATAAGTCGTTTCACGACTTAACGACCTAAGCCATGAGTCGTTAACGACTCATCAACCCTGCCGACTCAAGAACCCAACGACCTATCAAAGATACGACCCAACACTAAAAGGCTTACGACCTAACGACATATACCCTAACTCGGAGACGAGCTACGAGATACGAGATAACTATATGCCGACCTAACACCAAAGCGACTCAACCCTTAAGTCGTTCAAACGACTTAACAACCTATCTCCTTAACTCGCCGCCGACCTAACTTAGGTCGTTGCCGACCTATCATGCTACGACCTAACAACATAGCCGACTCACGACTCAACCTATTTCCTTTAGGTCGCTACCCCCTCTTAGGTCGCTCTCCACTAGGTCGGTCACTTTCTTAGGTCGTTCCTCTATCCTAGGTCGCTCAACCGACCTAACTCTCAACACATTAACATCCTAACCCGTTAGCTCCTTAGGTCGCTCACCCCTACCTACGACCTATCCTTCAAACGACCTAACTCCCAAGCCTTCCATCCTATGAGTCGTAACTTGTACACGACCTATCCTATGAGTCGGTCACGACTCAACCCTTAACTCGGCAATGCCTATGAGTCGGCCCTCTATGAGTCGGCCACGACTCATCACTTGACCCCTATTTCGCCTCTCTTCTTAAGTCGGCAACTACTATGCCGTTCTATCCCTTAACTCGGTCCATCCCCTTAAGTCGTCTACGACTTATCTATGAGTCGGTCACGACTCATCACTTGCACTCGGGTCAACTCCTAAACGACTCAAGCTAGAGGCCACACAAACAACACTATCGACCTGCAAATTCTACGTTTTATCGACACGTAAAATACGGGTCGTTACAAAGTTTTTAGATAAAAACCATGTCACAGTGAAAATTTAAACTTGGTGATTGTGCAACTCAGTTATACAAACCAACTCTTTGACCAAAATTCATGATTTTTTAAATGTAAATCATAAACTAGAAATGGGTTTTGACTGTGCATATGGGTATTGAGTAAAATTGGGGTTTAAAGTGTCTCTGATGATTTTAGTGTTCTGAAGTTTGATATTGCTTCTGTATATAGTACTATGATCAGGCTCATCACAAAGATTATCAAATTGATGAGTAAATTATTAAGTTAGCAGAGGTGTTGAATATTGTTTTGCAACCCCAGTTTTGATCATGTTTTGAATTTGATCATTTCTGCCTCTCTGGTTGTTCGAATGTTAAGCGGCTTTGTGGAATGGTAGATGGGTCCCTGACAAAGAAGTGGCTGGAGTTTCAACTTCACTGATGGTCGGAGGAGGTAGGATTCGCCGTTGACAGGAATGAATGGTGATGACACTGTGTTTTTTTTTTTTCTCCAGGTTTTGAAAAGGGCTGTTCTGTTGATTTTGGGGAAATGGAGATTTTCTGTTGTTTTGGGGTGATCTTGTGGATTCAAGAAGGGTTGGTGGATGTAGATGATCATCTCTGATGATCAGGAAGCTGGCCATGGCTATGTGCATGTGCACAGTGGCCATAGGGGGAAGATATGGTTGCTGAAGTATGATGAAGTGGTGCTCGGGTTTTTTCCATTTTTACTCGAAGTAATCTTGCAGATGACTCGAAGTAGGATAGCATATGGCTCGGGTAGTTTCTTGGGTTGCAGTGTTATGGTCCTCTGTAACCTGAACTATTCCAGGTTTTCAAAAATTTTTTTAAAAAAAAGAGAAGAAGCAAAGCAAAGTTTATAAACAAAAGCTGAAGCAAGTTTAAATATGAATTCAAAATGAACTTGAATTCTAGTTTCAAATTAAATGAATTTTATAAATGAATGTAAACTGGAAAACTTCTTTACAGTTTCTTTTATTTGACTTTAAAAATCTGGAAATAAGTTTTTAGAACAAAATTTAAAATTTTAGTTAAGATCTGGATTGAATTCCTGAATTCAAAGTTGGATTTGAATCTTAAAGTTTAAAAGAAAATTTAGCTTATAAATTCTAATGATATAAATAAGTGGAATGTTAAAGTATTTTATAACAAGTTTTTTTTTAAAATATGAAAATAAGGATTCAAACAAGATTTAAAATTCTAAGTAAAATCTGGATTTGGAACCTGAATTCAAGTTTGAATTTAAATCTGAAAAGTTTTTAAAAAAAAATAAGTTTGTAGGTTCTAATGTTATTAAGTTTAAATATTATAGTATTTATAACATGTAGTTATAAATCTGGACTGAGAATTTAAAAAGGATTTTTTTTTAATTTAAATTTTTAAATCTGAAATTGAAACATATTTGAATTCTGATTTGAATGAGATAAGTTTTGAAAGTTAAATGTTTTCAAAAATCACTTAAATATTAAAGTGTATTTTAAAATGATCATGGTTTAAATTATTTTTAAACTTAATTAGAAAGGGTAGGTTATTCTTTTAAAGATGGAATTGAAAGGTTTTAAATATTTAAGCCTTGTTTAAGTTTAAATTTTGATTCATTTTAAATTTTAATTTAAAATGGAATGTAGATGAAATTTAAAAAAGCAAGTTGTTTTTATAAAAAAATATACTTTGCTAAAGATGATTTAAATCATTAATGTGATTTATGTTTATATTAAGTTAATTTGAACTTAATGATTTATAATTTATAAATTGGTCAAGGTAATTAAGTTTGTAATTATTTAATTTAATTAATTAATAATAGGTTAATTAATTAAATAGATAAGGGTTTATTTAATTAAGAAAAAGGGGATTAGCAAGTTAATTAAACTTGATTAAATTGGAATTAAGAAATCAATTAATTAAATAAGATTTGATTTAATTTAATTAATGATTTGAATTTATTAATCAAGTAATTTATAATTAATTAAATTTTTAATTATCACTTGATTAATTTAATAATTAGGAATTAATTAATAAGTTTTATAAATAAATTAAGAATTAATATTGATTAATTTAATTTAATTACTTTGGAAAGGTAATTAAAGATTTATTATTGGTTAATGAAGGTCATTAACTTAATATTATTTTATAATTAATTAATGTAATTAATTTTAATGATTAAATTGATTAATTAATTTAAGATAATCATTTGAGAATTGTTTAAGTATAATTACTTAATGAAAGTAATTAAGAAATTAATTACTAATTGTAATTAATTAAGTTTATTTTGATTTATTTAAGTTAATTAATTAAGTTTAATTAATTTAAAAATAATCATTGAATAATTTAAGAAGTAATTACAAATGTAATTAATAATAAATAATTACTTAGTGAAGTAATTAGGAAGATAATTACTAGATGTAATTAAATGAAAGGATAATTGGGTAATGAAAGGTTTTAGAAATTAATTACTTCATGTAATTAATATAAAGGATAAGTACTTAAGAGGAAGTAATTAATAACTAATTACTTAGTGTAATTAATTTAGAATTGGTTAATAAATTATTTGAAGAGGATTAAGAGATGTAATTAATTAAGGGTAATTAATTAATGAGATTAATCTAGAATGATTAATAAATGTAATTAATTAAAGATTAATTATTAAGGATGATTAATTAAGGAGTAATTAATTTATCTAATGATGTAATTAAGGTAGTTAATTACTGAATATGGTTAATCAAGAGTGATTAATCAATATGGTTTAATTAATGAATAATTACTTAATGTAATTAATTTTAAATAGGGTGATTATAAATAAATAATTAATTAATTAATTAAAGATCATTAATCCATATGATTAATGATGTAATTAAGGATTGATTAATTAAGAACAATTAATCAATGAAGGAATTAATTAATTAATTAAGAATTAATGTGATTAATTATAGTTGATTAATTAATGAAGTAATTAAAGGTTAATTACTAAATTTGGTTTGGGATAATTAATTTGTAAAATTAATTAGAGGTTAATTATTTGAATGTAATTAAAAGATAATTAGTCAAGATGATTAATTAGGGTAATTTATTTGAGGGTGATTAATTAATTAGGTTTATAATTAAGGAATATGTAAGCAATATTTATATAGATGAGTAATTAATTTAATTTATTTTAAATTAATTAAGGAAAGAAGTAATTAATTTAATTCATTTTGAATTAATTATAGGATGGTGGTGAATAAGTCATTGCTTATGAATGTTGATTGATATTGATTACCCTAAATGGTTGAGATCTCAGATATGAGATATATGTTGTTGTGTGATTTGGATGCTATGGTTGCATTGAATTGATGATATGAAATATCTGTTTAGAATGATAATACGGATTATCTATTGTGATGTTGTTAATTATTTATCTGTGTGTATATAGATAATGTAATTGAAATGTTTTAAACTCTAAAACAACTTGGACCTAAAAGACACGCTTTGGATTTCGATGAGACCGGGATCGGGTTTCCATATTTGGATATCCGAAAACCACATCGATCCAAATTAACGATAGGTCGTGAATCTCAAGTGAAGATGGAGATTTAGAGTGCAAGGGTTATTGTCGTTAACTCTGAGGGTGATTCCAAAATGAGTGTAACGAGATAATGCCTTCGGTTTCGTTCGAACCCGGAACGAACTTGTATGGATTGAATGCTTTCAGCACATCGTCAGGTGGACGATGAGCATTCTAAGTGATGTGTCCTATAAAGGTAATCGTAGCCTCAAGCCTCATCAACCGGGAATGGCTAAAACAGGGGAGGTGCACCAAGACTTCGTGGGTAGCCCCCACTGGAGAGCGAGATTGATCCCTGTCTAGAAGTCCCTTTATATTCGGCTGTGTGGGCAGTTGGTTGCAAACAACTGCGGGGTTGTCTTGTTTGGAACCTTTCAGTAAGGAAGGGTTCCGGTCTTGTGTTGCAGGGGATGAAGGGAGTAATCCTCGGTACGGTGATCTAGGCCACGTACTGTGACGGGCGGTACCCCAGTAGCCCTGCCATTGTATGGAATCCAAAATCCAATAAGTGCCAACGGTTTTGATTGTATTACCCACTTTTGTGGCTAGTAGCTGGAATTTAATGAATGTAACAATTTCGGCTATTTCATATTTATTTGAAAACCCTAGACACTATTATAATATCAGAGAATTTCCTATCAAATGTTTTGGTTAGCGTAAGGTAAAAACTTTTCCATGTTTATGTGTGGGAAGTCTTACGTGGTACCCTTTTCTTTTCAAAGGTTTTTCAAAGTTAAGCAACTTTAACCTGTTACTCACACCAGACCCATGTCTGACCCGGAGTTTATCTTTTGTTTTTCATAAACTCTTGGGTACTCAAATTTTTGCGAGTAGCCAAGGGATTCAGGTTAGGATTCAGGTTAGCTTTGACGAATTATGGAGGAGCAATGGAGCAGGAGGCTTCGGCGTTAGATATATAGTTCCGCTATGTATTCTCTGTGTAGTATCTCTTGTATTGAGTTGTAAATACTAGACAGGTGTTTATAACTGTCTAGTATATGTGATGTGTATGCTGTGTATCTCTGATTAGTATTGTAACTATGTAATAGTTATGTTATTAATGTAATTTATTCGTTCCACTGTTGAGATTCTGTGTTGTTTCTTCTTTCTCTTCTTTCTTTTCTTCTTCTATCCCTTTCTTTCTTAATTAGCGATGCGACTTTCCGGTGATAGGAAGCCGGGTCGTTAAACTTGTCTTACGAGATATTTTGTTTAGTAACGGAAAAGTTTGGTAATTTAATAAATTCAGTTGAGTGTCTTTCTTATGCTGGTTTACCAGACTGGTCTGGGTGTTCTTCCCTTTCAATGCTCGGGTCAGACCGAGTATATTTACAGGTTCAGTTTTGGTGCTTTTGGAGCTTCAGTAGAAGAGCTGGATATCTCCATTTCATATACAAGTACATATTTTGTTTGATCACCCGCTGCATTGTTGCATAGTTGTTTATATTATCAGCAATTGTGAGGATAGGTTATTATAATTATCCAGGCTGATAACTATTGATTGATTGTTGTACTCTAATTGATGTTTATATATACAGTTTCTGTTTTGTAAAGATCTTGATATGATATTATATATTTTCCGCTGCGATATGAGATTCTGTATTGTTCTATTTTGTTCTATCTTTTATCCTTCTTCTCTTCTTTTCTTCTATCATATTTTCCTTCTCTTGACTTTCCATCGGTCGATGCCTTTTGGGTCGGACATGTGTGGTTTTTTGTCGATTCAAAGGGTATGATTTGCGGATCATCACATATACTTTACTTAAAATAATGTTGATGAGTTGTAATAAGGATTAAAAATAACTTAGTCCTTTTCAAATTGAAAACACTTAAGCGAATCTGCCTATTTAATATATTTGAAACCTTTTTTTAAATTTTAAACAAACAATTCGAAACCTATAAAGGTAAGCCCTTCGAAACCATGTAAAACCTTTTACTTAATCTAGGCCGAAAGGCTAAATATTACCTTTCAAAACCATTAAATATTGCCTTTTGAAAACAATAGAAAAACCTTTCCTTTCTTTTCTCCAAAAGCTTCAAAATATCAGACATACCCCTTTAAAACCTTTTAAATATTTCCTTTCGAAAACATTGGAAAAATCTTCTTTTCCATCCTTTCGAAACCTTAGGGAACCACCACTTCCAAAACCGTTCATGAAACCTTTTGAAATAGTCAAACTCAATCCTTTCGAAAGCACTTTGGGTTCAATTTAAAACATGTGGAGACCTTTCGATACCATTCAAAATTACATTTCTTCCAAACCATTGAAAAACATCTCGGTCGAAACAATTTGGATTTTTCCTTCAATTGGAGCAAAAGGATCAGAAACCCATTAAATTCGAAAGCATCAGTTTGAAACCTTTTAAAAAATCTCTTTCGAAACCATTTGGGTCTTACTTTACTTACAGAAAAAGGGTCTTAAAAAATTTAAGTTGAAAGCTACTGCTTCTTTCCAAGTAATAAAGTGATGGTGTCGAAATCATCCCTTCGAAAGCATTTGAGAGGTGGCCAAGTTTTAGATAAACAAAACAACCCATTCGAAACCATCTGAGTCAAAAGGTAGAAAGGCGACAACAAGAAGGTCTCAACTTAGTTGAAAGCAACTATTTAAAAATAAAGTAGACCTCAATTGAAACCATTTCCTTTAAATCATTTACTTAGTCGAAAGCCATTTAGTCGAAAACAAGCATGTGTATTTCTTTAATTTAAAACAAAGGATTGCCTCAACCCCTTCGAAACCTCTAAGTTTAACCCTATACCTTTTGCCCACGTCCAATCCATTACGTAACAGTTGCCTGATATTATATGCATTGGTTTCAACTGTGTCAATGACGGTAGTTTGGAGGCGAAACCTGGTGCTAAGGGAGACGAAATAGTGGGAAATATGTAGCAAATAATTCTTTTCACCTAACCTGCTTGATGTGTATAATTATGATTGGTTGCCTCTTTCTTTACCAATAAAAAGCACTGCACATTTTCAAAAGGGCTGCCGACTTTCCTAGATTTTATAAGTTAATTTTTTTTTTACAAAAAGCCCCTTCTCCTCTATAAATTATATCACATTATATATATTTTGTAACATATAAAAATTTCAGACCCAAATAATTTATTATTTACCTGTGATTAATTTATAACCCAAAATACCATTTTCTTTGCTAGAAAATTCATATTAATTTTCACAACACGAAATCTAGCGTTTAAAAATCGACATCAAATACCTAACTTGTATTCGACTGCCGGAGATTCAAACGTCGAACTCCAGTTTAGATGGAGCTTATAACAACATTAGATGAATATAAACAACGGAAACAAAATGAATAATCATTGATCACAATAGAGATACAACAACACAATATTTGATTACAACCATTATCACCAACATCAAAGTGCTATACTTGACATAATAATAGAATATTAACAACTTCACAACAGAATGAAAATAGTTTCTTTAAAAGGTTCCAACATACTTCTACTTCAATAAGGTCCTCAAAACCCCAAACACTTCAAAAGATATCCAAACCAAAGCTTTCCCAAAATCCGATAGTTTCAAACCAAAAGACTTCAAAAGATTCCAAGACAGCTCCAAAACACAGACAACCTGTTTCTATTCTAGGCTGCCCATGTGAAAATTATAGGCACTCAGAGTTTATAAAGGGAACAATAAACTCCGAGTCAGTCGTGAGACTGGTATGAGTAAACAAAAATAGTTGTTTGTACAAAAACAATTTATAAAAGAAAATCGATATGCTTTTGGAAAATGAAACTACCATAAGACCTCCCGCCACACGCACAATGCAACCGCAGAATTGAAGGAGATTTCTTCTTATGATAGTCAAACATGCTTGATACGAGAATATCTTCTAATTTTATTATTAGTGCATAGTTTAGAAAACATTTCGAAAGTATAGTATTAATCTTAGCCAACATAGACATTTCGTACTATGCCTACTATAGCTACCATCTAAACAGTGGGGAGCCACCATAAGTAAATGGCAGGTTATACAACTAAAACCGTACAGTGTTCGTATTGGTGATTGGATTTCCAACAAATGGTCGGGTTAAGGAACTTCCTATGCCACATGGGTACGCCTCTGGAGGGACGTCCCTAGAACCTACCCGGCTCTCTGCCAACACAAGGCTGGGTTACCTCTGTAACTAGGTAACTACTACTCGAGTATGCCATTCCCCGGCCGTTTTCGACCTTTATCCGAGGGCCCTCAACCACGAAGCAACAACCACATGGTAGTGAATTTGAAGCAACCACAAAGGTTAAGTATCTGGGTTCCATACCATGATACCACCTTTTTCCAGAAGGAAATGACATAACCTAAAAGGTGCGACCCTCATAACCTTGCCGCATTTTCTTGTTTCGACCATTTCCAGGGTGTGAGGTTCGATGAGGTCTCATCCACAAAGCTACGCTTTACACAAAAGCCTTAATTTGATCAACAAACGATCAACAACACACAGCAGCACTCAGCATGCCACACTAACAAAATGGGAGTATATCACTAATAACCTTCAACTACTTAACCTCTGAGCTTGTACGTCTCAGAGAAGGGTGTTAAGCTAGAGAATAAATTCTCCGCCACCAACAGAAATGTGTTTGAAAGAAATCTGCTTTATATCTCAAAGTGTAATGTCAGACATACAACCATACAAGTCTGTTCCGTATTCGAACAGAACCGAAGGCACTTTTGAAGAAGCCCTTGCAATTCGGGTATTCACAATCCCGATCGGACTCCCCATCAAATATGGAGATCTCTATACCAGAGCAACTCAGTGTAGAGTCATTCGATAGGTTATCATATCGTTCTCGAAAACACCCGGTCTTCACCGGCGTCTTCAAATGCCATCCATTTCGTCGTATTACTATTCAGAATGAGTTATATGACATAAAGTCTTCTCCCGGCTAAACCGAATAATGAGCGCTTAATTTTCAAAACACATGGATGTATCATTCACAAAGATTCAATATCAAAAATCGACGTGGGTTTTCGATAATCAATTGGAATCTAACTCCCTATCGCATCGAAATTTAAATGTCGTTTTACGGGCCAATGGATTTTCACATTCACAGAAACAAATCACAGATATCACAGCTCAGCACAAAGCAATTCACATTACATAGCATCACAATCACATATCAGAAATATCAATCCAATACACAATATTCGGTAATAATCAATTATCTTCAATTAAGATGAACTAATTGTGTGATTTAAATTAATTAACCACATAATTACTTCATTAATTATCTTTAATCAATGATTAATTATCCTTAATTATAAATTAATTAAATCTTAATCACCTTCATTAATTAATTATTCCTTAATTAGTAATCTTGGTTAATTAATCATTAATTGTTAATTAAATAAATCTTAATTACTTTTATTAATTAATTATTCCTTAATTAATTATCTTAATTAATGATTAAATGTTCTTAATTATACACTAATTAATCCTTAATTAAAAATTAATTAACCTTGATTATCATTTAATTAGTTATTAATTATTAATTACTAAATTAATTAATTATTCTTAATTATTGCTTAATTATTAATTATTTAATCTTAATTACTTCTATTAATTAAGTATCCTTAATTAATTACATTAATTAATTTTATTCCTAATTACATTTCAATTAACCGTTTAATTACATTATTTGTTTAAAATAAATTAAGAATAAATTAATAAAAATAAACTTAATTACTTTTAAAGCATAACTTTCTTATCTTTAACTATCCAATTTTAAATCAAAACAATTTATTGTTTTAAATCATTGATTTAAAAGATTTTAAATTTTAAATCTGCTTTTATTTAAATGAACCTGTTTTGTAAGTCAAGCCGAGACCTACTTCGGGTGTTCCTCGAGTTAAAACATCATCTGCTTCGAGTCATTTCCAAAACCCACCCGTATTCCCTTTTTTTATTTAAATTTTATTTAAGTACAAACCCGATACACACAGCAAACTACTCGAACTAGGACTCGAGCTAGTAATGCAATCACTCGAGAATAACTTTGAGTCACCCACTCTTCTTCCCAAACCCACCTTCACTGATACAAACATCTTGCCGTGTACAAGCACCAGAGCTCCGGCCACCTCTGGCCAGTGCTATGACCTTCCATACATCGGCATCGATCTCCCGAGCCTCACGACCATCCAGAACCCCTAAAAAATGGCGAACTCACGATCGAGTTATCTGACCACTCCAAGAACAAACCTGATCCTCACAAAACCACTCCATGCTTCCATCTCTGACCATTAGAGGTCGTGCGATCGTGCTCGAAGCTTCAACGATGTCTAATGCTTTGATTGGCACACATGCGATTGATTCCGGTTCTCTGATGAACTCGTGGCGATCGTATTTCCAGCTATGAACGAAATATGGGTTTAAACTCAAGATCGTCTGAATTAGATCGCCACAATGATTCGTAAAGTTATCAATAATTTTCCCCTGATCCTATATCATCATGCTAGCTACTGCCATGATCGCGTGATGAACTACATCGTCGATCATCAAAAAAAGGATGAAACCCTAATTCTGTTCATCCATCAATTTCTCTCGAGTAACTCAATTAAAAATCGTGATTTAAATTTTAAAAATCAACATTTTCTAAGATGTTTTAGGTTATAAAATCAAATCAAATAATTAAAGAAATTAAATTTTTATCACAAGATGAGTTTACAGCTATTTCTTGTTCTAGACAATAGACACTAGATGTTTGTTTTTAATTTTTTTTTTAAAATTAAGTTCTGATAAATTTTTACACTTTTTGTTTTAACATTTCATCCTAACAATAACTAAAAACAGGGTTTTTGGAATTTGATAGGTTTTCAAAAAACCTAGAACTAGAAAACAGGGTTAAATATCCCTGTATATCAACATGCACAGAGGATATAAACACATATACATACATTTTATATACATGCCACCAACTTAAATTCAAGCATGATCTCAAACACAGATTTGAATTCCAGAATTTCAAAGTTTACTTACCTTGATCCAGAAAGAAATCAGAAGGCTTTAAATCTTGAAAGTTGAAAACAGAGAATTAAAGTTTGAATCTGGTTGTTTGAATTAATTTGTAATGGTCCCTAAATCCTTGATTTTATTTGATTACTGTGTTGTTCTTCACTTGTTTGAAATTCTTCCTCTACAAGCTTGAGCTTTGAACCTTGGGTATATTTGAAATGAATGGATGAAGAGGTTGTTCTGCTTTGATTCCTAGGTTTTTGAAAGAAGTTGTATTTGCTTGCTTAATTTTTTTTCTTTGTTTTTTCTGATTTGCTTGATTTGTTATTAAAGTTTTCTTTGAAAAAAATAATTATGATTTGTTTTTTTCTCAGATTTGTTAAAGTCTTGAAAATGATAAAATAAATGAGAAAAAGGGGGTTTAAGATGTTATATAGTTTCTATTTTCTTTTTATAAATTTTCTTAAAAATGAAAACAATATGATGACACTTGTAAATTTCTTCCTCCATGATTTACACTTGTTAATTCATTTATTAAAATTCAAACACTTGTTAATTAATATGTTACTAATCCTCCATATGTCCTTTGCATGAGAAAAATGTTATACATATATATATATATATATATATATATATATATTAAAATTGTTTTTCTTATTTTATAAATGCATTTATCTTTTATTTAAGAATATATAATTTAAAGGAAAATACTTTAAACCAATTATAAATTAAATAAATTACCCATATATAATGTTTTAAATCCAAAATATTTTACTAAAGCATTTATTTTAAAATTTAAATTCAAATTCAAAGTCAAATTCAAATCTACTCATATATACATACACATACATATATATATAATTTAAATTCAAATGATTTTAAAAATGTTTATTATTTCAAATTATTAAACTCAAATGAAATTGAAATCTTATTCATACAATTTAACACTTATTTGATTTGAAAATTTTCCATTCCCTCTTAAGAAAACTTCGTCCTCAAAATTTGAAAGAGAGAGAAAGCAAACAAAGAATAGAGGAACACAGAAAAAGAAAGAGAAATGGCTTACCAATTAAGCCGGAATATCCACTCCGCAATTGTGATAGGACTTTTGCATAATATCTTCTATTTCCCAAGTGCAGTCCTTTAGATCACCGTTCCATTGCACTTTAACCAGTATCACAATTTTGTTCCTTAATTGCTTTTCATCATGATCTATAATCTTTATCGGATCTCTTTTAACTGCTAAATTGGGAGTGATTTTGAGATCTTGCTGAGCAGCCTCTTCAATGATACTGTTTGGATCGTGTACATATTTCCAGAGGTTAGAAATGTGAAACACATCATGCACGCAAGATAACCGGCTGGGTAGCTGCACTCGATAGGCTAAAGGACCGATCCTCTCTAAAATAGGAAAAGGACCAATATACCATGGTGCCAGCTTACCAGTTTTCCCAAATCTTAACACACCACGCATTGGAGAAACTTTGAGGAAAACTGAGTCTCTAATCTAGAATTCCAAATCTCTTCTTCTGCGATCAGCATAACACTTCTGACGACTTCGAGCCATTTTCAACTTTTTTCAAATAAAATCAACTTTCTTTTTGGATTCCTTAATCATATCTGATCCAAGGATGAGTCTATCACCAGACTCAATCCAGCATGCCGGTGATCGACACGGACGACCACATAAAGCTTCGAAAGTAGCCATCTCGATACTGCCTGATAGCTATTGTTATATGAGAATACGACTAGATGCAAATGGTCCTCCCAAGAACGACCAAAACCAAGTATACAAGCACGCAATAGGTCTTCTAAGATTCGGTTAATCCTTTCAGTCTGTCCATTAGACTGTGGGTGATAAACAGTACTGAAGTTCAGCTTTGTTCCCAATGAGGCTTGAAATGCCTCCCAAAATCAAATAGTGAAGATCGGATCACGATCACTCACTATACTGCTGGGTATACCGTGGAGATGAACAATTTCTTTCACATATAACTCAGCTAAACTTACTGCTGTGCAGGTAGATTGCACTGGTAAAAAGTGGGTTGTCTTAGTCAAACGATCCACGATAACCCAAATTGCTTCATTGCCTTTCCGAGTACGGGGCAACCCGTCGATAAAATTCATCGATACCTAATCCCATTTCCACTTGGGTACCTCCAAAGGTTGGAGTAAACCCGCCATTTTTATCTGATCACTTTTGATTTGTTGACAGGTAGCACAACGACTCACATACATAGATATATCCCTCTTCATTGTCTTCCACCAGAAAGTTATTTTGATATCTCTATACATCTTATTAACTCCTGGATGGATACCAAGTTTAGACTTGTGGCACTCGTTCAAAACTTCACGTTTTAATTCTGGAATGTCTGGGACACAGATGCTTCCTTTCAATCTTATAACTCTTTTATTATCAACCTCAAAACTAGTATCTTCACCTTGGCATGTTCTTTTATAGATTTCTCGAAGAAACTCGTCTTTTGCCTGGTTTCTTGCAATCTTCTTAAGAAGAGTAGGAGCAACAACAAGATATGCGAGAACAATATGTCTCCTGCTTAAAGCATCGGCAACTACATTGGCCTTTCCAGGCGTATAAAGAATATCTAGGTCATATGATGCTAGAAATTCCAACCAGCGTTGTTGCCGCAGATTTAAATCATTCCGAGTGAAGAGATATTTCAAAGATTTGTGGTCGGTGAATAATTCAAAATTTTCACCTATGGAGTTCATTAAGTATATTTATTAAGTTAAGTTAAACTCTTAAATTGTTAGAAAATCTGAAAGAGAATTTACCAAGAAGAGCGTGTCGCCATATTTTCAAAGCGAAAATAACAATTAGAAGCTCGAGATCGTGAGTTGGGTAATTCCTCTCATGTAGATGTAATTGTCTACTCGCGTAGGCAATTACTTTCCTATTCTACATTAATACCGTACCCAAACCATCACCACAAGCGTCGGTATAGACATATAAAACTTGGTGCTCGTTAATAATAGCGAGAACTGGAGCAGTAGTCAATCTCCTTTTCAACTCTTGGAAAGCTTCATCACATTTTGGAGTCCAATCGAATTTAGCATTCTTCATTGTTAGCTTAGTCAATGGACCGGCCAACTTGGAGAAATCTTGGACAAACTTTCTATAATATCCCGCTAAACCCATAAAACTTTGAACTTCTTTTGGAGTAGTGGGTTTCCTCCAGTCAAGAATAACGGAAATCTTGCCTGGGTCAACAGAGATTCCTTCTTCATTAACAATGTGCCCAAGAAATTTAACTTCTTTGACCCAAAAATGGCATTTGAAAAATTTGGCGAATAGAATATTTTTCCTCGATATCTCCAAGACAATTCTAAGATGCTCAGCACGCTCCTCTTCGGTTTTGGAGTAGACCATAATATCGTCAATAAACACAAGAACAAATTTATTTAACACCTCTTGGAACACACGGGTCATTAAATCTACGAAGTATGCTGTAGCATTGGTTAGTCCGGAAGGCATGACTAGCCATTCGTAGAACATGTTAGGACCCCTGAAGGCAGTCAAGTGAACACAATCTTCGACAATTCACAGCTGATGGAATCCCTGAGCCAGATCCATCTTAGAAAAGAGACGAGCGCCGTGCGGTTGATCAAACAGATCATCAATTCTAGGTAGAGGAAATTTGTTTTTGAGTGTTAGCTTGTTGAGATCGCGATAGTCTACACACAATCTCAAGGATCCGTCAGATTTAGCCACAAACACCACAGCTAAACCCCATTCAAAAACATTAGGACATATCAACCCTTTTTCTAGCAAATCATCAGTTTGCTTGACTAGCTCAATTCTTTCCATGGGTGCCATCCTACGACTTTCATGAACGACGGGACGAGCATTAGGTACTACGTCAATTCTGAATTCTATTTCTCTATGTGGAGGTAAGGATTTTACTTCTTCAAACACGTCTAGAAATTCTCGGACAATGGGTATGGGCTCTAGACTAGGTTTGGGATAACCCAAATTATACATTAAGTCATCTCGTTTAGGACTCTGATCCTCATAAGAAGTCTCAACGAAATCTCCAAATTTGGTTTTGATCGAAATCAATCGATTATTACAATCTAATTTGGCTTCGCATTTTGATAGCCAATCCTTTCCAAGTAAGATTTCGAGTTCATTAAAATCAAGGACAAAGAGACCGATAGGATATTGGTAACAAGAGTATGAGATAGGAATGTCTCTATATCGTGGACAAAGGTTCGCGGGCCTACCAACTGGATTCTTTACGCAAATAGGTTCATCGACAAATTCAGGTTCAAGATTTAATTCATTTACAGTTCGTTGGGAGACAAAACTATGTGTAGCGCCCGTGTCAAACAAAACTCTAACAATTCTATCATTAATAGTAAGGTTACCTTCTAAAACTCCTTTCCCTTTTTCTGCTTTAGAGGTTTCAAGTTTATCTTTGACTGTGTACACCTTTGCTGTCTGAGCTTGCTTCATTATTGGGCAGTCTTTAACTTCGTCTCTCGATTTCTAACAATAATAGCATTTCCTGGGTTTTGTTTGTACAGATTGATCTCTCTTTGGCTTCTTGCAGCTGTTTGAATAATGTCCTTTTTCTTGACAATTGAATCAAGTAACGTTCCTTGCCGAGTTTTCCTGATTTCTCTTCTTCTCCTTTCCCTGCCACGGTTTCTTGCCTCTGAACTTTCTTTTTTTCCAATTTGGATTGCTTGTATTTCCTTTCTCCACTATGGCTTCTTGCATATCCAGGGTAGCATATCTGTACCCCATATCGATTAGATCTGAAAAAGACTCTTTAACGTAGCCAGTCATCCTTTCGTGGAACTTCTTATTCATTCCACGAACGAATCAATTCTTCTTCTTTAGACATGTATTTACCAACTCTGGACCGAAATGAGACAATTCGTTGAATCTATTTAAGTACTCCTCAAGTGATAAACTCCCCTGCTTTAAGTCCATAAATTCCTAGTACATTCGGGAGATTCCAGCCGATGGCATATAGCGTTTCTTAAACACTTCTTTAAATCGTTCCCACGTGAATTCTTCTTTTGGCTCATCTACAATAACTGTCTCCCACCAAGCAAGAGCTTCTTCTTGCAGCTGCCAAGAAGCTATGAGTCACATTTGATCGTCTTCCAACTTTAGCCTTTTAAAAATTCTTCCACATGATCTAATCCAGGCTTGAGCTTCAACAATAGACTTTTGTCCAACGAACGGCTTACCACCAAGTCTCGAGAAGCTTTTACATAGATCAGCCCGATTCGGCTGATGTTGAGTAGATAAGGCTGCTTCTGCTGTTGCGGGGACTTGACCAGTTGAAGTGGCAATTCCCCGACCCCTAGCTCTTTCTCTTCGCCTGCTCATTCTTACTATCTATAATTAGTAAGAAAACTTGATTTAGGTATACGTATGAGATATCTTAGGAAATATCAACGGTTAAAAGAAATAAACCAAGAAAATTTAGGGTTTTGGTCTCTCAGGTTATACTCATTCTAGGGTATACTTCACCCTATCTCTAATGAGCCACGTAATGTTTTATACTCCGTAGCTAAAGTTCTTACTCAACCTTTAGCTCAGATACCACTTTTCATGACCCGAAATCTAGTGTTCGAAAATCAACATCAAATACCTTACTTGTATTCGACTACTGGAGAGTCAAACGTCGAACTCCAGTTCCGATGGAACTTATAATAACATTAGATGAATATAAATAGCAGAAACAAAATGAATAATCATTTATCACAATAGAGATACAACAACACAATATTTGATTACAACCATTATCACCAACATCAGAGTGCTATACTTTATATAACAACAGAATAGTAACAATTTCACAACGAAATGACAATAAAGTCTTTAAAAGGTTCCAAAAGTCTTTAAAAGGTTCCAACATACTTCTACTTCGATAAGGTCTTCAAAAGACCAAAACTTCAAAAGATATATGCAAACCAAATCTTTCCCAAAATCTGAAAGCTTCCAAACCAAAAGACTTCAAAAGATTCCAAGCTATCCCCAAAACACAGACAACCTATTTCTAGGCTGCTCGTATGGAAATTATAGGTATCCAGAGTTTAGAAAGGGAAGAATAAACTCCGGGTCAGTCTTGGGACTGGTATGAGTAAACAAAAACAGTTGTTTGTACAAAAAAATTTATAAAAGAAAATCAATATGCCTTTGGAAAATGAAATTACCATAAGACATCCCGCCACACACATAATGCAATCGCAGAATTTGAGGAGATTTCGTCTTATGATAGTCAAACATGCTTGATATGAGAATTTTTTTTTAATATTAATATTAGTGTATAATGTAGAAAACATTTTGAAAGTATAGTATTAATCTTAGCCAGCATAGACATTTCATACTATGCCTACTATAACTACCATCTAAATAATGGGGCGCCACAATAAGTAAATGGCAGGTAATATAACTAAAAATGTACAGTGTTCGTATTGGTGATTGGATTTCCAACTAATGGTCAGGCTAAGGAACTTCCTATGCCATATGGGTACGCCTCTGGAGGGATGTCCCAAGAACCTATCTGGCTCTCTATCAACACAAGGCCGGGTTACCTCTGTAACTAGGTAACTACTACTCGAGTATGCCATTCCCCGATCGTTTGCGACCTTTATCCGAGGGCCCTTAACCATAGAGCAACAACCACACAATAGTGAATTTGCAGCAACCACATAGGTTAAGTATCTAGACTACATACCATGATACCACCTTTTTCCAAAAGGAAATGACATACCCTAAAGGGCGTGACACTCATAACCTTGCCGCATCTTTCCTATTTCGACCATTTCTGGGGTGTGAGGTTCGATGAGGTCTCATCCACATAGCTACGCTTTACACAAAAGCCTTGCTTTGATCAACAAATGATTAAAAAATGATCAGCAACACACAGCAGCACTCAGCATGCCACACTAACAAATTGGGAGTATATCACTGATAACCTTCAACTACATAACCTCTGAGCTCGTACGTCTCAGAGAAGGGTGTTAATCTAGAGAATAAATTCTCCGCCACCAACAGAAATGTATTTGAAAGAAATTTGCTTTATATCTTAAAGTGTAATGCCAGACATACAACTATAAGTCTATTCCAGGTTCGAACAGAATCGAAGGCACTTCCAAAGAAGCCCTTGCAATCCGGGTATCCACAATCCCGATCGAACTCCCCATCACATATGGAGATCTCTATACCGGAGCAAATCAGTGCAGAGTCATTTGATAGGTTATCCTATCATTCTTGAAGACACTCGGTCTTCACCATCGTCTTCAAATGCCATCCATTTTGTCGTATCACTATTCGGAATGGGTTATATGACACAAAGTCCTCTTCCGGCTAAACCGAATAGTGAGCGCTTAATTTTTAAAACACGTGGATGTATCATTCACCAAGATTCAATATCAAGGTTCGATGTGGGTTTTCGATAATCAATTGGAACCCGACTCCCTGTCGCATCGAAATTTAAATGTCGTTTTACGGGTCAATGTGTTTTCACATTCACAGAAACAAATCACAGATACCACAGCTCAGCATAAAGCAATTCACATTACATAGCATCACAATCACATATTAGAAATATCAATCCAATATACAACATTCGATAATAATCAATTATCTTCAATTAAGATGAATTAATTGTGTGATTTAAATTAATTTACCACATAATTACTTCATTAATTATCTTTAATCAATGATTAATTATCCTTAGTTATAAATTAATTAAATCTTAATCAACTTCATTAATTAATAATTGCTTAATTAATTAATCCTTAATTGTTAATTAACTAAATCTTAATTAATTTTATTAATTAATTATTCCTTAATTAATTATCATAATTAATGATTAAATATTCTTAGTTATACACTAATTAACCTTAATTATCATTTAATTAATTTTTAATTTTTAATTACTAAATTAATTAATTATTCTTAATTATTGCTTAATTATTACTTATTTAATCTTAATTACTTCTATTAATTAAGTATCCTTAATTAATTACCTTAATTAATTATATTCCTAATTACAATTTAATTAACCTTTTAATTACATTTTTTGTTTGAAATAAATTAGGAATAGATTAATAAAAATAAACTTAATTACTTTTAAAACATAACTTTCTTAACTTAACTATCCATCGTAGCTCGTTGGTTAGGGAGTTGGGAGATGGGAACCAAAGGACTGTGTCCGGGCAGGTTCGAATCCCAGCGCCTAACCATCAGCGGGAGTTTCAACGTTAAGCATTCGTGTGCGACGACTAAATAAAAGCGGGGTAGACACACAGCGTGGGGTTTACTTAAGTGAGTATCAATGAATACCGTGATCTTAAGGTTCCCTATGATATCAAAAAAAAAACTATCCAATTTTAAATCAAGACAATTTATTTTTTTAAATCTGGTTTTTTAAAATGAAGCTGTTTTGTAAGTCAAACCGAGACCGACTTCGGGTGTTCCCCGAGTTAAAACATCACTTGCTTCGAGTTATTTCCAAAACCCACCTGTATGCCCCTTTTTTACTTAAATTTTGTTTAAGTACAAACCCGATACACACAGCAAACTACTCGAGCTAGGACTCGAGCCAGTAATGCAATCACCGGAGAATAACTTCGAGTCACCCACTCTTCTTCCCAAACCCACCTTCACTGATACAAACATCCCGCCGTGCACATGTACTAGAGCTGCGGGCACTTCTGGCCAACACTATGACCTTCCACACATCGGCGTTGATCTCCTCGAGCCTCACGACCACCTACAACCCTTGAACAACGGCGAACTCGCGATCGAGTTATCTGACCACTCCAGGAACAAACCTAATCCTCACAAAACCACTTCGTTCTTCCATCTCCGACCATCAAAGGTCATGCGATCGTGCTCGAAGCTTCAACGATGTCTAATGCTTTGATTGGCACACATGCGATCGATTCCGGTTCTCCGATGAACTCGCGGCGATCGTATTTTCGGCTATGAACGAAATATGGGTTTAAACCCAAGATCTTCAGAATTAGATCGCCACAGTGATTCGTAAATTTATTCAACACTTTTCCTATGATCCTAGATCATCATGCTAGCCACTACCATGATCGCGTGATGAACTACGTCGCCGATCATGAGAAAAAGGATGAAACCCAAATTCTGTTCATCCATCAATTTCTCTCGAGTTACTCAATTAAAAATCTTGATTGAAATTTTAAAAATCAACATTTTCTAAGATGTATTAGGTTATAAAATCAAATCAAATAATTAAAGAAATTAAAATTTTCTTGTAAGATGCGTTTACAGCTATTTCTTGTTCCAGACAACAGACATTAGATGTTTTTTTAAAAATTATTTTTAAAATTAAGTTTGGATAAATTTGTACACTTTTTTTTAACATTTCATCCTAACAATAACTAAAAACAGGGTTTTTGGAATTTGACAGGTTTTCAGAAAACGTGGAACTTGAAAACAGGGTTAAATATCCCTGTTTATCAACATGCACAGAGGATATAAACACATATACATACATTTTATATACATGCAACCAACTTAACTTCAAGCATGATCTCAAACATAGATTTGAATTCCAGAATTTCACAGTTTACTCAGCTTGATCCAGAAAGAAATCGGAAGGCTTTAAATCGTGGAAGTTGAACACAGAGAATTGAAGTTTGAACCTGGTTGTTTGAATTGATTTGTAATGGTCCCTGAATCCTTGATTTTGTTTAAGTACTGAGTTTTTCTTCACTTGTTTGAAATCCTTCCTCTTGAGCTCTGAACCCTAGGTTATTTGAAATGAATGGATGAAGAGGATGTTCTGCTTTGATTCCAAGGTTTTTGAAAGAAGTTGTACTTGCTTGCTTAATTTTTTTTCTTTGTTTTTTTCTGATTTGCTTGATTTTTTTTAAAGTTTGCTTTAAAAAAAATTCTAATTTGTTTTTTCCTCAGATTTGTGAAAGTCTTGAAAATGATAAAAGAAATGAGAAAGAGGGGGTTTAAGATGTTATATAGTTTTTATTTTCTTTTTATAAATTTTCTTAAAAATGAAAACAATATGATGACACTTGTAAATTTCTTCCTCCATGATTTACACTTGTTAATTCATTTATTAAAATCAAACACTTATTAATTAATATGTTACTAATCCTCCATGCGTCCTTCGTATGAGAAAAATGATATACATATATATTTTAAAATTGTTTTTCTTATTTTATATATGCATTTCTCTTTTATTTAAGAATATATAATTTAAAAGAAAATATTTTAAACCAATTATACATTAAATTAATTACCCATATATATTGTTTTAAATCCAAAATATTTTACTAAAGCATTTGTTTTAAAATTTAAATTCAAATTCATAGTCAAATTCAAATCTACTCATATATACATACATACATATATATATATATAATTTAAATTCAAATGATTATTATTTCAAAATTTTAAACTCAAATGAAATCAAAATCCTATTCATACAATTTAACACTTAGTTTATTTGATTTGAAAATTTTCAAATAAATTTCATTTTAGGTTTCAAAAATTCAAACAATTTACTAATTTAAACTAATAAAATTTGGGACGTTACATTAATTCCATGAAAATTCATCAAAATCTGAAAATTGAAACCTATCTCCAAAATAATATTTATGATCTTCATAAAATTTGCAGGGCATTCGTATGTTATTTATAAGGTTTTCACCTTAAAAAATATTATAAAATCCATATAAGTATACATAAACCATCAACACACAGATATATATATATAATCATTCCATCATTCAAAATCATAGAAAATCATTGCAAAATATTCGGCAATCATCCAAAATTTGAAATAAAATCAAAAATGAGAGGTACACATTGTTCACCTTAGCCTTTGTGACTAAAGAGATTGAGATATGAATAGATTTGGTTTGCTTAAGCTTCGTCCTGGCTTTTCTTCTTCTTCTCCTTGTTAATGGTGGTCGGCCTATGGTTATAAAATTTTCAAATGAAAAAGAATGTGTATAGGAATACTCTTCCTAAGGGAAAGGATATAGGAATGGCCTCTTTCCTATTCTACCCCTCCTCTATTTCATATTAAACTCTTCTTTTTGTTCATGGTTAAATGGCATGGCGACACTTTAATTAAAATCAAATCTCAATCCCCTGATCAATACATTATTTTATTTAATTTAACTAACTAAATATCCTAAAAAATATTACCAAAAATCTAGGGTGTTACAGGCTCCCTCCTTAAAGAATTCCGTCCTCGAAATTATAATAAGGTACACAACAAATCAAACAAAAAGGTAAAATATACCATCAAACGTCAGGATAAGTATCTCTAAACATGCTCTCAATCTCCTAAGTATAGTCCCTGGCATCATCGCTCCAATGGACTTTGACTAATCTGACCGTCTTGGTTCTACGCCTCTTCTCATCTCTCACGACAATGCAAATTGGCTTCCATACTATAGTCAAATCTGGCTCTACCACTAAATCATCTAGCACTGTCGGTGCAATAGTAGTCTCCGGGTCTCTAACACACTTCCTGAGATGAGAAACATGAAAAACATCATGGACTCCTACTAAACTGCTTTGTAACTCAACTCTATATGCGAGTTTCCTGATCCTCTCAACAATAGGAAAAGTTCCAACAAATATCGATGCTAACTTCCCTGATTTTCCAAATCTAATCACACCCTTCATTAGTGATACTTTGATGAAAACCGGATCTCCAACTAGAATCTAGATCTTTTCATCTCTTATCTGCATAACTTTTCTGCCTAGACTGAGCCTCCTTCATTCTGGCCCGAATGACCATAATCTTTTCTGCAGCTTCTTTGACTAATTCTGGACTAAGAACCAACCTATCCCCAGTCTCTAGCCAAAAAAGGGGAGATTTACATGCCCTTCCATACAAAGCTTCAAACGGTGCCTTCCTGCTACTAGTCTGATAACTGTTGTTATAGGAAAAATCGACTAAATGCAGATTGTCTTCCCATGATCCCCCGAAATCAAATACACAAGACCTTAACAAATCTTCTAAGATTTTGTTAACTTTTTCCGTTTGCCCATCTTTCTGCAAATGGTAAGCGGTACTCATCTTGAGCTTGGTTCCCAAAACTTCCTACAGACCCTTCTAGAATTTGCTAATGAACAAAGAATCTCTATCAATAACTATGCTACTAGGAATTCCAAGAAGTTTAACCACATTTTTCAAAGACATCTTTGCCAAAACAGGTGTCGTTCTGATTGACTTAACTAGAATGAAATGGGCACTCTTGGTCAATATGTCCACTATGACCCATATATTATCATGTCCTCTGCTTGACTTTGGCAACCTGTTAATAAAATCCATGGATATAAAATCCTATTTCCATACTAGAATATCTAATGGCTGAAGCAACTCTTTGTTTCTAGTGTTTAGCCTTTGCCTGCTAGCAAAGAATGCACTTCTTCACACACATCCCAATATCCTGCTTCATACCTTACCAGAAGAAACTTCTCTTAATATCTTGATATATCCTAGTACCTCCTGGGTGAATAGAGAACTTTGAATGATGGCATTCCTCTTGGAGTTCTTTCCTTATGTTTCCTACACCTGGAACACATAATCTTCCTTTCTTTCTCTACTACCCATTGTGGTAAAGACTGAAATCTTTCAAGTCATCGCCCTTGGTTCCATCTCTTAGCTTCCTGATCTGTTGAGCTAATACCGAATCCTCTTCCTATTTAGAAGCAATCCTTTCGATCACTGCTGGTCGAACTTCCAAACAAAATAAAACAATTGTATCTCCACTTGACCCAGCCTTGGATCTCCACTTTACTTTGCAATCTATTAATGCTTCCATGTCCTTCCACTAAGCAATCATTGCTAAAACTGCATTCAGATGTTTCCTGCTAAGTGCATCTACAACTATGTTGCCTTTCCCTGGTGTGTACTCAATCCCAAAATCATAAGAGACAATAAACTCTAACCACCTCTGTTGTCTCATGTTCAACTCCTTCTGAAATAATAAATATTTTAGCGACTTACGATCTGTATATAATTCAAACCTTGCCCCCCAAAGGTAATGTCTCCACACCTTCAAAGCAAAAATAACTGCAGCCAATTCTAAATCATGTTTCGGTATCTGACCTCATGCGGTTTCAGTTGTCTAAAAGCATAAGCAATCACTTTACCCATCTACATCAACATAGCCCCTAGTCTTGTTCCGCATGCATCTCTATAAACCACCAGATCTTGATTAGCTTCTGGAAAAACCAATGCAGTTGCATGGGTCAATAAGTGTTTCAAATTTTGGAATGCTTCCTCACACTTATCGGTCCATACAAACTTCATGTCCTTTCTTATCAGCTTGGTCATCGGTGCTGCTATCCATGAAAAATCCTTAATGAACCTCCATAGTAACCAGCCAACCCAAGGGAAGTCTTTATCTCTATTACTATCTTGGGTCTCTTCCAACTATTCACTAGTTCAATCTAAGTTGGATCCACTGATAACCCTTCCTCTGAGACTGCATGACCAAGAAATTTCACTTCTTTCTTCCAGAAATGACTCTTCGAAAACTTCGCTTTCAGCTGATGCTACCTTAACATCTCAAGCACCACTCTAAGATGAACTTCATGCTCCCTCTTATCCTTAGAGTAAATCAAGATATCATCTATAAAGACCAACACGAACATATCTAATTGGCCTCGAAAAAACCGGTTCATCAAATCCATAAAGAAAGATGGTGCACTAGTCAGTCCGAACGGCATGACTAACCAATCTATGGCCCATACGAGGTCCTAAACATCGTCAAAGGTATACTATCCTTTGCTACCCTGAGCTGATGGAAACCTATCGCTAAATCCAACTACGAAAATACCTTATCTCCACACCTAGTCGAACAATCGTCAATCCATGGCAGTGGATATCGATTCTTTATCAATCGCTCATTCAAATTATGATATTCGATACATAGCCTTAACAATCCGTCCGGCATCTTGCGAAACACTGTGGTTGCTCCCCAAGACAAACAGCTCGGCCTGATAAAACTCTTGGCGTCTAATTCCACCAACTGCACCTTCAACTCCCTCATCTCTATAAGGGTCATCGTGCTTGGCGGTCTACTCACTGGTTCTTCTCCTAGAACCAAATCTATCTAAAACTCAATGGCTCGTTTCGATAGAAATCCAACTACAGGCTTAAAAACATTTATGAATTCTCTAACCGCGAAAACTCAATTCATCATCTAATCCCATTGCACCCAACAAGGCATACACCTCACCGCAAGAACTTTCTATGGCATAAAATATCAGATCACTACAATCAAGGTGTCTAAGAGATATTTTCCTATCTTGGCAAAATATCCAGCATTGTACTCAATTATCCAATCCATCCCGAGAATAATCTCGAACCCCACAAAATCAAACACATGCAAAATACAAGCAAAAGTATGACCTAATACGTCAAACTTTAATTGATCACATCTCATCCCTAGAGTTGCATACCCTCCTACTGGATTCGCAACCCCTAAGGAAGTAACTAAATATGTGGGTTCTAGGTTAAGCTTATCTATCAAACATCTACATATAAAAGAATCGATGCACCAGTATCAATAGAACACTAACAGTTATATCATGAATCTGAAGCGTACCTCCCAAGACTGCCTTTCCTTTCTCCTGGGTTGTTGGCTTAGAAGCAGCAGGCTCCAATGCATATACTTTGCCCTTTCCATCCTTTGCAGGCTCCTTGCACCGACTCTTATGGTGGCCAATCTATTTATTGCACCTGACACCCTTCTTTCAAGCTACCTCCTTTGCCTTTCCAACACGACACTCATTAGCACAGTGCCTCTTCTTATCGCACTTGAAACAAACAATCTCAGACTTCCCCTTCTTAATTGCCACACCCTTCTGAGCACCTGTCTTCGGAAAGAACTTCCTGCTCTGATTCTACCCACCCAGGACTTTTTTAGCCTTACTCTTCTCTAGAGAAGCAAGCAACTCCTCATGCCTTAAGGCCATCTCCACAACAAACTCAAAAGGATCTCTAATATGAGGTATTGTGGCCCTAGCTAACTCTGGCTTCAACCCCCGATATACTTTTCATTCCTCTTCATGACTGTGTCCACTGAAGCATACCCATATCCGACCAACTCCCTGAACTTTCTAGCATACTTCAGAACTGACATTTCCCCGTGCTCTAATTCAGCAAACTTCCTAATGAAAGCTAATTGTGTCATTGCATATATAAACCTCTCCTGGAACCTTCCCTTGAAATATTCGTCGATCATTGATTCCTCATCCACCGCCACAGTCACACTATTCCACCAGAACAGAGCTGCTCCCTGAAGCTGCTTAGATGCAAACCTCCTCTTTTGCTCATCATTGAGCCCCAAATCTACAAAGATCCTTTCTTAATGCAACATCTAATTCTCTACTTCAATGGCATCCTCCATTCTGACGAAGGCTTTCCTCCAAGCTTGGTGTAATCTCCACTCAGCTTAGCATAATGATTAACTACTGGAAATTTCTGAATCCCTGCTCCTGCAGCATTTCTTCCTAACACTCCGGCTGCAACTTCCGCCTGCATCATATTCCTAAAAAAGTGAAGCATAGCTTCCGTTCTAACCTGCTGGACTCCAGCAACCACATTCTCTGCTTGTGTCTAACCTTAATCTCTTCTCACATTAGGCCTGAATTTCCTTCGGTGCCCTCCCCTCCTTAGTTAACTCTTCCTCTTCTTCCTTCCATATTTGTATTCAAACCTTATGAGGTATAGAAAAATAACCTAATAAGGATAGAATACTTGAGATAAAGCATATACTTATATATAACAAATACAAGTACGTCACTATAGCATTATCCTATACTCCAATCTTACTCTAATTCCTTAGGATTATGATTAAAATACCATTTTTAGTTTAAAGTTTTTCATAAACCATGTTCTGATATCGCGTTGTAACATCCTGTATTTAGAGGCCAATAGCTAAGCACAGAGATGTTTTAGTCATGTATAGTATTAACTTCTTGTGACAAAATACAGTAATGATAATGGAATTCATAATATCAGAAGCACATGAATATAACCAAAATCATAGATTTCAAAAAACAACATTTTGCTGATTACATTACAAAACAATAATTCATATCTATGTTACATAATCCCTTAACATTTTCCCATGCAATGATTAAATATATATACAAAATGCGCCAAGAGCGACATATGACGATGCCCTTTTGGTTTATCAAAGAAATATAGTCATATCTGACTTAATACACAGCGGAACAAAATAATAAGCAATTCCTAAACTAGTTATCTGTCAGCCACCTGCTCGTCTTCGGATGCTTTATTCGCCAGAAGACTAAAACCTGAAAACCTCAACCCTCGGCCTACTCAAATCAATTTTAAGTACCCAAGAGTTTAAGGGAGAACAAAAACTTCGAATTAGACATAAAGCCCGGTGTGAATAATTCTGTTACATCATGGTTTACCGATAGTAAATGAGACCACTCTGCTTACTGGAATGGGTTTCCCTTCACTTATATCCTCTTTAAAACATATATTTTCCAAATCCTTTCCTGCAACCAAATTGGTTAATCAAACTGATTATATCAAAGTAGTAATATCCTTTATGCTAATAAATGGACTATCTGTCCATAGGACAAGTAATATGAAATATCTATCCACGTATAATAGCGAGATCCGTTATGGTACAAGTGGACTATCTGTCCAAACAACTAGGTTGATAGTCTGCAAATTGGACGAACTCTTTAAATCTCAGCCGACGGCCTACAAAATGTACTAACTGTCTGAATTATTTTCTTAGGGTTAACTATCCTTTTATATTTTCCTTGAAAACCTTTTCAAAACGTGACAACACGGCACAGTGACAAGCCTTCTACTCCCAGTCGTCGAACAACCTGACTTTCACCCACAGTTGCAAACCAAAGAAAACCACTACAACCATTACTGCACCTTCAATGATCACACACTCCACTGTCATTCAACTGCCAATAAACCCAAACAAATCACGATCAATCTAATCGACCAAATCGAACCTCCTCCTCCACCACTGTATTGACACAGTGTAGTTCCTTATACCTCTAACAACACCGTCAAACTATGCCCCCTCTAACAACAACAGTGCCACACTCCACCTACTCTATAGCATCATCACTGCTCTACACAGTTCACTTCAACCCAAGTTTCACTTCCTAGAACATTCGAACAGCAATAAAACTAAAAGCCTGAACCATCAATCAACTTCGAGCATCACCAAACCACAAACCAGATCGCAACTGTCTCAACCGATACATGCATTCAATCCACCTTCACTCGTCGAAACCACACCTCACGGCAACCCAATTCACCTCACAATCTCCTCCCACACCCAAATCAATCATTTGAAACCACGACATCAAAACTTCAAACTCATCATACGACGACCTCGAATTTTATTGTGAATTGAAAATTTGGATATAGAACACGTTCGAGAATTTGGAAGTGATTTTTTTTTTTAATTTTGATTTAGGCATGTTTTCTGATGACGTAAGTTTGGGCTGACCCCTAAATTTTTGAATAAAATTTTTGTGTGTTAAAGTTATTTTTTTTTTCCCTTTTCTTTTAGTTTCTTTCTAACCTTACAAAAAAAAGTAAAATAAAAAAGTTTCAATTCCCTTCTAAAAAAAACTCGTTTGTTGTGTTTTATTTTGAATTATTTCAATTCCCTTCTAAAAAAAGTTTGAATTTATTTTCATTTGTTTTGTATTTGTTTTTGTTTGTCTTGTTTTCATTTATTTTAAATTCCATCCTTATAAAAAAAATGCATATATCTTGTTTCTAATTTCAAGTTGCCCAAGAAGAAATTAAAAAATAGAAGAAGTGCTTGCCAAAAATTGCTTGCTCCACTGCTTAGCTTGCTTATAAAAAATATTGCCACTTTAAAAATAAATTGCTAATAATCTGCACACTCTGGTATCGTGCCCTATCTTTGTTTTTATTTGAATTGCATTGTTGGTTGTTTGCATTTGCACTTATATATATAAAAAAAAATATTTCAAAATCCAAAAACAAAAACAAACATCATTTTAGTTGCATTGTAAATTCACATTTAGTTTTTTGCATTCATCTCATCTTGTTTTATTTTCTAAGCGCAATACTCTAAATCACATAATGTGAGGGATTTCATCACCCTTTCCTTAGCCCACAAACGCATTTCATCATAGAATTTGATTAATAATAAAGGTTAGATATTCGCTTAAGGTTGTCACGAGCTCATCTAGGGCATAATTGTATCTTCATAATTGTTTTCTTTGAATAATTTTATTTCTTGGTGTCTAGGCTATGGCAGAGTAATAACCATTTGTAAATATTACAGTGGTTCATAAATATTATATTGGTTGTTCCTCTAAAGGTACTTAAACCTTCGATTGCATTGCTACGGTGGTTCTTGGTGCACCGATAACCCCTTTTCGTTACCTGGCTGAGAAATATTTATGTTGATTTAAGACAAAGTGTGCTTATACAATTTTAGGGTAGGAGCTACTAAGGATAGAAAACTGTAATTAACTCCTTTGCATTCATTTAGTTGCATTAGTTCATGCATATTTAAAAACAAAAAAAAATCCAAAATCCAAAATCCAAACAAAATTTGTAAATTTTACTTCACTTAGTTTTAACCAAAAAACCCCTTTTTTATTTCCTTTGAAAATTTTCAATCAAAATAAAAAATTCAATATATATATATAATCTTTTCAAAAACAAAAAAATCGAAAAAAAAAAATCTTTATGGTAAATATTTAAAAATTTGAAAGTTCAAAAATAAAAATAAATGTAAAAAACAAAAACATATAAAAAATTGAAAAACCAAAAAAACAAAACAAAAATCAAACTTTTCTTTTGAAAATAAATTTCAATTGGCAAATAGTTTTCTTCCTTGTAAAAAAAATAGACAAATTTTTCACTTCGTTTTTCTAATCTTGTTTCATTCTCTAAACTTGTTTCTATCTTCTTTCTCTTCTCGACTTTCCCTTAAGCATGAGTACTTGGACTCATGATACAACAACAAATCATTGGACTCGCGACTCAATAATTAACTGTTTAGCTCGAATAGACGAACCTTCAAAAATGGCGAATGAGAATGCCCCTCGAACTCTTGTGGATAGAATCTTTTCCGATAGAGTTCCTATTCCATCTTGCATCATGTTACCCGCCTCTACGTGTAACCATTTCGAAATTCACTCGAACCATATTGCCACACTTCCGAAATTTGGCAATTTCGAGCATGATGAACCATACATCTTTTTGACTAAATTCGAACAAGTTTGCACAACCATAAAAATCCAACAACTTTCCGATGATGGGATCAAACTTCGATTAATCCCATTTACTCTTACGGATTACGCTGAAAAATGGTTGTACAACTTAACGTCGAACTTGATTAAAACTTGGGAAGAAATTATAAAAGCTTTCCTAAAAAAATTCTACACCTTGGAAAAAACGAGTAGAATCCAAAACAAAATTGTAAATTTTCATCAATTCAAGGGAGAACCATTAGAAAAATATTTTGAAAGATTCAAAGAGCTTTTGATAAAATGCCCACACCATAACTTCGAAAAATGGATGATTTGCCAAATCTTATACGATGGACTCGAAATCAGCTCACGAACCATGCTCGAATCAATGTGCTAAGGAAATTTTCTTGCCTAACATCACGACGATGCTTGGCAATTTCTTGAAAACCTCGTCAAAAAATCATCCCAAAGGGAACGTTCAAACGAAAAATCAATTTACTCACGATTGTGTGCACACTCGATAGGATCTTCTTTTGCTTTGGAAGCAAAGATCGACGCAATGATTAAAAAATTCGATAATGTTTTCTCGTCGAATCAATTGAACCATGCGTCCCAACCAATGTACTATAAATGCAACGATCCTGATCATATAATCGATCAGTGTCCCCATTCTATCGAACAAATCAATGCTTTCAATAAAGCTAAAAATGGCCTGTTTTCTCCAACGTATAACCCTGGTTGGAGAAATCATTCAAATTTTGCGTGGAACCAAAACAATCCCAACACGAATATGATTCGTCCCAATTTTCAAGCATTTTCGAATAATGCTTCGAATCCTCCCTTTCAGCCCAACAATTTTCAAACAAGCTTTGCTGGCCCGTCCCATAATCAACCACAACAATCAAATTTTCAACCAAATTTTGCTCATCCTCCCCAAGACGATAAACGTTTAAGTTCATTTGAGAAAACTCTTGAAACGTTGGCTAAAGCAACTACTCAAAGACTTCAATCAAATAGCAATTTCCAAAAATATTAACCTTATATGTGCAAAACACAAACCAATCAATTGCAAAACTCGAAATGCAAATGAGTCTATTAGCCACGTCTGCAAGTGAACGCGAACGAGGAACATTCCCAAGTCATCCCCTTCCAAATCCCAAAAATCAAAACGCGAATTCATTAAAGCCCATGTTGTTCAAAATAGCAATGTCACCAAATTGAATGCTATCACACTTTATGTTCCGGTAAACAAATCGATAATCAATTCGTTAACCCAAAAGACTTTACCGAAAACCTCTCTTGATGCATCCAACGAATCTGAATAGACGTGGAGCCAAACGTTGAATCGAATGCCAGTCAAAATTCTTCTTCTACTACTCGAGTAGACCTGCCTACCGAGTATCGTGTTCCATTTCCACATCGTCTCCGACCTAAGAAAACTCGAACCAAATAGAAAATACGTTGGAAATTTTGAAACAAATGAAAGTGAACATCCCGCTTCTTGACATCGTTCAGCAATTACGCGAAATTTCTAAAAGACTTGTGCACCCAAAAGCGACGCACTCAAGTGCCCAAAAAAGTCTTTTTAGCTACTAGTTTAAGTGAAGTATTGTCCCAATCCATGCCCGTTAAATACAAAGATCCTAGCTGCCCTATGATTTCGTGTACAATTGGAGACAAGACGATTAACAAATGTTTGATAGACTTAGGCGCGAGTGTCAATTTGGTTCCATACTCCGTGTACGAATAATTAGTCTTAGGTGAGCTTAAATCCATAAAAATTACGCTTCAATTCGCTGATCATGCCATTAAAAATCCCATGGCAGAAATCGAGGACGTGCTCATTCTAGTAGGGCAATTCATATTCCTAGTTGATTTTCTCATTCTCGAAACATAACCCATGACAAATCCCACGAGTCAAATTCCATTGAATTTGGGCCGACCATTCTTAGCTACCTCAAATGCCTTAATCAATTATCGTAATGGATCAATGAAAATTTCTTTTGGAAACATGACTTTAGATCTCAACATTTTCAATCTTGAAAGCCAATCGAATGAACCTCGTGACCAAACGTTGGAAGTTAGTGTCGTTCACGAAATCTTTGAAAACGAGACACTTGATCTTAACGATGAACATGAGGCCATGTACGAAAGATTGTTTCACGAAATTCCCAACCAGATTAAATATACTCTTCCTTTTGAATCTCTTCCAGTTGAATGTAAATCTCAACCCAATTCTTCGATCGAAAAACTCCCAAAGTTGGACCTCAAACCACTTCCCGACCACCTTAAGTACGCACACTTAGGTGAAAACGAAACTTGTCCTATCATAATTTCTAACGATCTTTCTCTTGACCAAGAAACTTCTCTTCTCTCTATTCTTTCGAAAAACAAGGAAACAATTGGATGGTCGATCTCCGACTTAAAGGGAATTAGTCCCGCTCTTGTTCAACATCATATCCATTTAATTGACGATGCCAAGCCTGTTCGTCACACACAACGAAGGCTTAATCCAAAAATGAAAGATGCGGTGCGTGATGAAATTATTAAACTTCTCGATAACGAAATCATTTACCCGATCTCTGATAGTTCATGGGTTAGCTGTTGTTAAGAACGATTCAAACGAATTTATTTCAACTCGTACTCAAACGGGTTGGTGTGTTTGCATTGACTATCAAAAACTAAATGCCACAACACGTAAAGATCACTTCTCTCTTCCATTTATTGACCAAACGCTCGAATGTTTGGCCGGCCATGAATTTTACTGCTTCCTTTATGGTTATTCCAGCTATAACAAAATTCCCATCGCTCCATAAGATCAAGAGAAAACGACTTTCACATGTCCATTCGGAAACTTTGCTTATCGATGTATACCATTCGGACTTTGTAACACTCCTGCGACTTTCCAACGATGCATGGTGGGCATCTTTTCTGACATGATTGAGCGTTTTCAAGAATTTTTATGGACGATTTCTCTATCTTTGGTGATTCTTTTTCCCAATGTTTAAATCACCTCGGGTTGGTTCTGAATCGATGTAAAGAAAAAATTTGACTTTGAATTGGAAAAATTGCCACTTTATGGTCAAACAAGACATAATCCTCGGACATATCATCTCAAATAAAGGCATTTGAGGTAGATAAAGCAAAAATTGTTGTAACTGCAAATCTACAAATCTGTTAAGGATATTCGATCATTTCTAGGACACACTGGTTTTTATCAATGCTTTGTGAAAGACTTTAGCAAGATCGCTCGTCCTTTGATGAATCTCCTAAAAAAGACCTTCCTTTCGATTTTAACTCCAAGTGTATCTCTTCTTTTGAACGTCCCAAAAACGAACTCATTTCTACTCCAATCATTTGCACGCTTAATTGGGATCTTCCTTTCGAAATCATGTATGATGCTTCTAACTTTGCGGTTGGTGCTGTCTTAGGACAATGCATCAACATGATCCTTCACGTCATTTATTATGCAAGTATTCTTTGAAAGGCGCTCAACTCAACTACACAACAACTTGAAAAAGAGCTTCTAGCTGTCGTTTTTGCGCTCGAAAATTTTCGACCTTACTTGATAGGTTCACACATTCCTGTTTACACAGACCACTTTATGCTTCAATATCTCTTCGCTAAAAAGGATGCTAAATCTCATTTGATTCGCTGGATCCTTTTACTTCAAGAATTTGACCTTACAATTAAAGACAAAAAAGGATCCAATAATGTCATAGCCGATCACTTGTCTCATCTTCCGAATGCACCTTCTTCTTTGCCTATCAATGAAAATTTCCTCGATGAACAACTTCTTTCAATTTCTATCGATCCGTGGTGCCCTGATATAATGAACTACTTAATCACTAAAGAAACTCCCCCATCTTGGTCCAAACAGGACAAATGCAAATTCATGTACCAAGTGAAATATTTCAATTGGGGCAATCCATACCTTTTCAAATATTGTCCTGACCAAATCATCCGACATTGCATTTCGGATAATGAGAGCAAGAGTGTTTTTTCGTTTTTCCATGATCAGCATGCGGTGGACATTCCGGTCCGCTTCAGTGTGGTTTCTATTGGCCTTCTCTTTTCGAAGACACATTTGAATTTTGTAAAACTTACGATCGATGTCAAATTCTTAGATGAATTTATCGACGAGATATGATGCCTCTAAACCTCATCCTTACGATCGAAATCTTTGCTGTTTGGGGTATTGATTATATGGACCATTTCTCAATTCTTTTGAAAACTTGTATATCCTTCTCGCTGTCGATTACGTCTCAAAATGGATCGAAATTGTTCCTTACAAAACCAACAACCATAGAATTGTTGTGAAATTTCTCAAAGAAGACATCTTTTTGAGATTCGACACACCTCGCACAATAATCAGTGATAACGGAACGCATTTTTGCAATCAATTTTTTGAAACATTAATGAAGAAATACTTGATAACCCACAAGTTATCCACTCCACATCATCCTCAAACTTGTGGGCAAGCTGAAGTTTCAAATCGTCAAATAAAACAAATCTTGGAGAAAACTGTCAACGAAAATAAAAAAGAATGGTCTTAGAAATTGACCGACGCCCTTTTGGCTTACCGTACTGCTTTTAAAACTAACCTTGGGATGTCCCTATTTCATGTAGTTTACGGTAAAGGTTGCCATATACCCATAGAAATAGAACACAAAGCGTTGTGACTTTGATCTTGAAAAGCCAGGCGAAAACCGAAAACTACAACCCAACAAACTAGAAGAACTTAGGAACGACATGTATGAAAATGAGAAAATCTGCAAAGAAAGAACCAAAGTTTTTCATGACAAGTCAATCCTAAGGAAAACGTTTTCGACTAACCAGAAAGTTCTTTTATATGACTCAAGACTTCATTCGTTCCCTGGGAAACTTAAATCAAGGTAGACCGGACCATTTGTGGTACAAACTATTTTTCCACATGGTGCCATAGAAATAGAAAACCCCAGAGATGGATCAATTTTTAAAGTCAACGGTCATTGTTTGAAACCTTTCTTGGAATTGCCAAGTAACCAAGAGGAGGAGCTCATGATTCTTCATTAGCCAAACTACGTCTAGTAAGAATGTTAACCCTCTTTTGTAAATATGTACATATTTTCCCCGTTACACTCATTATATCGTGCATTGACTGTGGGGACACGTCAATAATTAAGTGTGAGGGGGAGTCTCATTTTCATTTTTTTTAATTTTTCATGTCATTTTTGAATTTTCATTTTCTTTTAACCAAAAAAAAATCTCAAAATTTCTAAATCTCGAAAACATTTTCTTTTTAGCATTTTGAATTATTTTCGAAGAAACATTATAGGATAAGTATAAGTATAAGTTTCGGTTGATAAATTGAAATTTTTGAAAATTTGTTTGTCTTAACAAAAATGAAAATGAAATTTGATTACAAATAACAATGGTTTAATTAGTATATAGGAAGGTTCGTATGTGTTAATTGTGAAGTATGTTCTAATTGAAAATCTTTGTTTAATAAAGTGGTAAATTTAAAATAAAGGATATAACAATTTTGTCTTCTAAGCTAAATGGTGCTAAGATGATTTTGCACTCTTTTAAAAGAAATATATAAAAACAGAGTAAAAAAAACTTTTTTATATATGTGTGTGTGTGTGTGTGTATATATATATATATATATATATATATATATATATATATTTAACACCTAGAGTCATGTGTTCACACTTGTGTGTTCACTCGTCATATTCTGTGCCATTCTCACATAAGCACAAAAGGCAGTGCACGATCGGTATATCTGGCCTCAATTTATCTAAATTAGGTATATGTATGTAAAAATTCTTTTTATTAACGCCTACAGTCGATAAGTGTTTGCAATTGTGTGTCCACTCGCCACGCTTAGTATTCCCCTCCCATCAGTCTGCAACGCAGTGCACGGGTAATATATCTGGCCTTAGTTTACCTGAGTTAGGCATATGTAAATATTGTTAATATCAATAAAATTTTCAAATAGGAGAGATTAAGCAATTGAAATCTAAGCCTTATTTTTACTTGTATTATTTTACTTATTATTGGAGAGAAATGAGAATACCACTTTGACAAACTTCGATAATCAACTAAGAATCCATTTCATAATTACATTTTGTTATCAACCGAAACAACTAGCCAAACAATACTCTATCTGTTATGACAACTTAGTTTTTGTTGGAAATTTTGATGAGTAAATAACTTAAATTTTCAAGATAATGACCAAAACTTATATTTAACTTATTTGTGTCTATTTAAAAGTAAATCTTTCATTTATAAATACTTTCAAAAAAAACTCGCATTCATCTCATTGTAAATAAGTCTTGCATTTTGTAAACATTTTCGCTTTGCATTTGGATTTTATGGGTAGTATGTGTTGAAAATCCGCACGAGAAAACATTCGTCCTACTAGGGACATCCAGAGGTTTAATGGCTTGTTGCATACACTCAATGCAATCGTGCTTCCAACAAAAGTGGATTTATCTTAGTTTTCCTTTATTCAAGTATGAATAAAAAGATAAGTGTGCGGGTATTTGATGTGTACGTAAATGTGCATATATTTACATCCATATTTTATCTCTTTTTATTTAAATAATCGTCATATTTGAGAATTTTAACATATTTAAAACCAAAATTCAATTATTTTCAAACCATCATATTTTCATCTTCATTTAGGGAAAAACGGTCATTTTTGTGCATATGTCAATGTAAGAATTTTAATTTGGATAGTTTTTATGATTTTTATAAGATATTTTGATGCATATAGAATAGGGATTCATGATGATATATGCATGAACAAGGAAATACAAAGGAATGAAGAGGAAATAATTCAAGTTCAAGATCATGGAGGACCCCACCCACTTATCTTGATTTTCAATTAGGAGCTAAGCATATGCTAAAAGGTCATTAAAGCTTCATGTACATTTAAGTGGGGAATTAGTGGATGTTAATGATTACTTGGTGGCCACACTTCCTCAAGGGCATTTTGGGCATTCCCCAAAGGGTTTTATGTATATATAAATAACCCTCTTTTGTTCATGAATATATCTTCTACTCTCATATATGTTTACTGAAAATTAGCAAGTTGTAAACAAAAATCAAAGTGAAATAAAAATGTCTCCCTATGCTCTTTCTTTTCTCTTTTCTACATGCTTTACTTTGTTTTATTGTTAATGTTTATTTCTATGCTCTCTTTCTCTTTATGTTCATAGCTTAGATTTACATTCATGCAAGTAATGTAGCTTTAATTTTTATGCAAGTAGTCGGTAGCTAATCTCTTTTGCTTTCTTTTCTTAGTTTTATTTCTTTTGCTTTTTAAATGTTTAAATTTACAAGTGTTGATTTGATAACACAAATGAGTAGCTAAACCCCTTCAATTTAGGGGTGATAAAGCTCTCTAACTTTATGAAATTTCAACATTTTTTATGATTTATGATCTTTTTTATTTATGCTTCATGAGAGTGATTTTGATGCAATTTTGTACAAGTAGGTTTGATAGCTTATGTTGCTTTTGCAAAAGAACTATTCTTATTCAACATAAACACAATTTGCATCATCATTTTCTAATCCTTTATTGATTTTGAAATGAAAGAAAAAATGAAATTTGATGATCTATATTACTGGTTACAATAGTAAATAGATCATACTTAAAATAGCTTTTATTTTGGCTTCATTTTCATGAAAATTATAAGTGGTATAATCGTTATATTATAGTTTGATGGCTTGATTTATGTTAATCAATGACATAAACAAACCATACTTATGATAAATGCAATGATTATTTCACTTAATATCATAATTGGAGATCGTAAATTATTAATTGTTAATTTATAAAAATATGAAAGTGGATTTATCCCTAAATTGTTCTCTAGTCCAATAGTTTTTAAGTCACATTTTAATTCTAGCTTTAGCTTCTTTTTTTGTAGTTCACAATTTCCTCTCACTTTGGTCTAACTTGATTGAATTTGAAAAATTTAAAATCTTAAAAATTCTCTGCGGATCAACCCGTACTAGCCATGTACTACAATAGTACACCATGCGCTTGTGGTTATTTTATTTCAAAATTTATCGGCATTTCTCTAATCAATAGAAATTTTGCCGCTAAACACCGATGCAAAAAAACCTTTCTCACAAATCATAAGAATACTTGAATAGACAAGTATTTATATATATGTGTGTGCCATTATAAACAGTTATTCCATGTAATTTTATAATCATTTAAAATCAAACTAGATGGCAGATACAAAAAGACCATAATAAATATGGTTAAATTATAATGTTCATAATCTACATAAAATAGTGATTCATGTATTTCAATAATATAATTCATATTCATTCAACAATTCGTACTATCTCACAATTTGGTTCAAATATTCAAGCTCACTCAACATCCTAATATTTCAGCAGTTAATTTCAGTTCTTCTTCAGACAAAAAGAGTCTGCATGAAATGAAATAGAAAAAACATATATCACAGATGTTTCACTAATCTAACAATATAATTTTTGTTGATATCAGCTTTCCCTTTCCCATTCTCATCAATTTCTTCTTTAATGGCAATAAGAGCATTACAATATCTGCTTGTAATGGAATAGAATGTTTTATTAATGATGTAGCAAATGAAAAGGGCATTCGATATAAGAAATGGATATCAGTTTAGTTAATTACTTTGCTTTCATTTTTGATTGGCATAGTTGGTGCATGAAATCCATAGTCAATCAGACGCTTTGCAACATCTTCGGCCTCAACTCCAACAGTATTCTTTAATAAATTAAAGTGTCAGTATGTAAAACAAAATATAAAGGTTAGAAGAAATAATAAATTAACTAGAACCGAATGATTAGAATCAGCATAAAATACCTTCGAATAAAATATGCTGCATTGATCTTCCATTGTTTACCACATCCTTCCATAAATTAAAAGATATATCAAATATAACATCTAACTTCAAATAGTGCTATCTATGCCCTAAGTTTTAACGTAATTCAATATTAAAAGAGCGCTCAGAAATAATAATTGAACTACAAACATAAGAATAGGCGGTTCACCTCGAGACGCTTTGCCATATAGTTAACATTCAAAATGGCAACATACGTGAATGGGCAAGGACACTTTATGTTGCAAATAATAACAATTTAACAACCATTCCTTGATTGAAAAAAAATGTCAATGTCAAATTTAGCTAGCATGGGACTAGTAGCTTAAGAAAATTTTTCGTAGGAAAATTTAATCACTGGATAACCTTGAACCCGTTTAGTTGGAGCTAATGGGTGTATATCAGAAAATTTAGGCCATGTAATGACAATCATTCTACTGTAGCATTTGATTTCATAGTGCAGGAGCTACGAGGAATAATCTTATGCCATGTAACAGTTAACAATTGTGTGCATTCAATCCCATTCCTCACATCCCCATTTAAGGAGCCCAGAAGAAGAAAAAGCTCTACACCAACTAGTTCAGAAGCACAGACCACGCAACTGGACATTGATATCTCTATTTCAGGGAGATCCGGCAAGTCGTGCCATCACCGATGATGTAGTCAGCTATCGCCTCAGGTAGAGCCCTGTCCATTTACTATGAAGGAAGATGAGAACATCATCGATGCACACAAACGATTTGGCAACAAGTGGGCGACCATTGCTAGGCTCCTGTCAAGAAGGACGGACAACGATAGTAAATGTCACTGGAACTCCAACTTCAAGCTTAAGTGTGAAGTTTTGAATCTAGACGAGTTTGGCAAAGATGAGTCGAGCAAAAGGAGATCGGTGAGTCCGGGATCGATGTCAGGGTCAGATTTATCGGAATCGTAACGATCCGTATTTTATGATCGGTGGATCGTAAAATAATTTTATTTAATTCATTTGAGGCCATATGATTCTAATATTTTGGGATATGCTTCTTAGGAATGTTTTACACGTTTATGGTTTTTCCTGAATTTTTATGTTACCATTTCGCCCCTGGAGCTCTTATTTTGGCTATAACCTTTGATAGAAACCGAATTAGATGTTTTAACATGTTCATTGCTTCGGGACGGTGGTTTTCCATTCCATAAAGTGGTCGCATAGGGAAATTAGATAAATGATTAGTAGGTTATAGCTTAAGTTTTAAAATCTACTGACCAGAAGTATAAAAGGAATTAATGGGCTGAATTAGCAAACTCATTAGTCTAATCAGGTTTGGTTATAAATAAAAGGTGAGAGAGACCATTCGATAATTTGCCTCTCATTCTGTGTAGTTAATGCCTCGCTATTACCCTGCTATAACCCCGCTATATCTCATAACGGATTTCTACCGCTACGATTTTTCCATATGGCCTCAAAATATAGTCTTTCCGCTTTAATCCCCGCTATTTCCGCTATATCCCGCTATTCCCGCTATATTTTGTTATTTCCGCTATATCTTCTTTAATAAAATGAATTAAAAAATTGTATGTATACATTATAAAAATTATGAAACTAGTTTATTTGATTTAATTTTTAATATATTTTCAGAAATGAAAATACTCTAATATTCTACTAAATTCAATTATGTTATATAACAGTTTTACGTTTATTTAAAGTATATTCGCACATATTTTTTGTTTAAAATTATTTATGTATTAATTATAATTCAATTGAATGATAATTTTTCATTTAATTACCATTTGTATATTTGTAAAAACATTAAGTACGAGTTTTATATGCTATTTTAGAGTCATCCGCTATATCCCGCTATATCCTCACTGTATCTCCGCTATAACTTTTTGCACCTACACCATTTCGAATCTGTCGAGCGCTTTAACTGCACAACCCTCATTTGATATCAGTTCCAAACCCTAACTCTTCTTTAATTCTCCATTCATCTTATTGGATTTCATCTTAAATCATCTCTAATTACAAATTAAAAGCTAGATCTTCAACGGGGAGCTTGATTTCATCATTTGTATTGCATCTTCATCTGATTTTTCATTCGAATCGGATCTTCATCATATTTCATGGGTTCGGTAGATTTGTTGATTGATGATCTCTCACTAGTCCATGATGGATAATATGTCGTAATTATGTGATTAGATTAGAATTGTCAAATTAAGCTATAAATTGGTTTGACTTAGGTAATTTCAGATTTGGAAACCTAGATTAATCTAATTAAACATGTAATTGGGATTAGTCATTGGCTAGTGTCATTTGTGTACATTTGGCTATGAAATTTTATATGTTAGATTATATCTATGCTAGAATTATGATGATAGATTGAATTGGATGATTTGTATGTTCATATTGGATGTAATTTGAAGATCTGCTATGTTTGATTCACTATTATGTTTGAATTGGTTGCTATGCTTGATTCGTTTGCTAGTGTTGTGCTTGTGTTAGGACTTAGATTTGTGATCGGAGCGTATTGGAAGCAAAGTTACTCTTAATCACATGGAACTTGGTGGATTGGTTCTGGAGCACGTCAAGAGGAAATCCTATGAACTACACCATAATTGGAGCTAAGTATTTGGATTGGCACCAATCCGATTGGATTAGATCGGTATTGATTTGAATTTTGAGCTCCAATTGAGGAGCGATTCATATGGGGAATAGAGCACAGTTTCTAGAATGGCTCTATGAAGTTGGATCGGAGGATAGGCCAAGTGTTGAAGATTAGATGGATCTTCTTCGTTGGATCGGCTATGGTGCATGGAAGAGAAGATCTGAAGGCTAAGAGGGATGGCTAAGGGTCTATGGCATCTAGAGAAAGTGCACTAGAGGATGCAAGAAAAACAGAGTCAAAATCGGCTATGTATTTGGATCGGCACCGATCCAATTGGATCAGATCGGTGCCAATCCAAATTATGGGCTATATTTTATATGAGATTTAATGTGGAGACTCTGAGGTTATAGTGGATCATGCTGGAAGTGGTGGCACATTGATTGTTTTATGGTTTGGAAGTTATAGCATGATGAAGTTTCAGCTCTTCGGTCGGGGGCTCGGATAAGCAGTAGGATCGAAGGAATTGATAGACAGCTCAGGATGGAATGAGGCTATGGTATAGTGGACTGGCTTGAGTGGCAGGACTCGTGCCTAGAAATTGATTGGAGTGGTGAAAGCTTTGATGATTTGGGAGAGCAAAGGAATCATTGATAACTCGGAGTGTTCTGGTTGTATTCAAGTAGGGGTACTATATGCGGGGGCACTCGAGGACCGGTAGCGCCAGTCGTGTATCCTGGACTACTCAGAGAGGGTTAAATATTAGACGGTACGGAGATACTGCAAGAGACAACCGTGTGGGTTTTTAGACCTGAAAGTAGGGTGAACACAATCGAGAACCGAGATTTCCATTAGTCTCTAGCAAGCGAGGACGAGGTCGTACAAGTTATCATATATTCAATACTTTAGAAGATGATATCCAAGTTTTGTTGATGGTGTTATGATTTTTACGTTTGCTATTTCTCTTGTGTAGGCTGTCATCTATAGGAATAATGGAGAAGGGATTGGGAATAGGGTCAATAAAGCAGGTCGCTTAGATTCTTCTATCTTGTTCTGTTATAGTATCCTATTATTATTTATTTGAGTAGCATATTATATCTTATTATTATTTGCTAACTCTTTGGTTGCCGAGGCAGGTCAGGTATGGTTTTTGTACCCGTCTAGTACCATATTTTCCAATATAGCTTTTAATATTCATTTACCACTCACACTAAACTATTGTCTGAACTAAGATTTTATGTTTCCTCTTATCATCTTGGGTGCTCTTAAATGAGTAGACTAGAAGACATATTTGGATTCGCAACTGCTGTATGAAGATGAGCTTAGAAAGAGCTATGGTGTATAACTATATATTTATAGTTTATGATGTCTATTTCTATGTACTTTGAGGGACGTAGTGAAGAAATATTGTATTGTGATATTATGACATTTAAACGATAATTCATGATTTATTAGAGATGTTATCCTCATATGTTGTGGCTCATTATATTCTGTTGTAGATTTTCTATATTACATTTTATACATGCATAGGGCGGTCGTCACATTTGATATTAGAGCACTGGTTATGGGTTAATTGAAGAAAATTGAGAGTATACGTTAAAGAACGGAGCATATTTATTAATAAAGATATTATGACGTGTAGTAATATTATATAGTATAGTATGGATTTGAGTACAGTTACAGCTTTTTTTGGAATGAAGCTAACCATTCTTATTACAGATAAGTATAAATCAGAACACAAGGAATGCTGCTAGGAATAAATCAACCTCAGTAGCGGAAGAGGGAGCGGGATCGGGAGCTGCTACACCTGATTTTCAAGCCATTTCGATGCAATGGTGGCTTCGCCAGTGAGGAGAGCCCAAACTTCTCCTGGTGTGACTTTAAGTGGTGGTGCTCCTTTGCAAGTGCCTAGGATTGACTTTGCAAAACTTTGCAAGGATTATTCTACACTTGGAGGAAAGTCATTCTTGGGAACAGAATCAGCTATTGAAATGCAAGATTGGATAGATACTTGTGAAAGCAATTTCAAGGATATGGAAATGGAAGACGCTATGAACAGGAAGGTTTCTTCAAGATAGCTACAAGGACGAGTAATGAATTGGTGGAATGATGTTACCTTTGCTACTCTAGAGGATCAGATTTCTCAGGATCAGTTTAAGGCTAGATTTGAGGAGACGTTCATTCCTGCGGCTCAAAAGTGTTGTTCAAGAAATTTGCCGAGTTGAAGCAAAGGGAGATGTCCATTTCTAAGTATAGGGTAGAATTTGATGCTTTGTCAAAATATGGGATGTCTTTTAATGATACACCTTTGAAGAAGAATGAGAAATTTATCACTGGATTGAATGACCACTCGGGAGAGAAGTTGGTAGAGCACATTGAAGTTTATTTTGAGAAGTTGGTTGAGAAAGCACTTAGATATGTAAAAATAACTATTAATACTAAATATTAGTTCATAAGTATTAAATTTTATTATTAATTATTAGTTATTAAATGTTAATCTTAATTATCATATGATTATTAATAATTAATTATTTAATAGTAATTACTAATTAATAATTGTTAAAAAATAATTATTAAATATTAAATATTAATTATTAAATATTATTTATTCAAAATTTAATATTGATTATCAATATGTTTATTACTTATTAGATGTACTTAGTAAACATTAACTACAATTTACTAATTATTAATAATTTACCATAATATTATAAATATAAAAATAACTATTGATTATTTTTAATATTAGTAATTATAAATTATTTATGGATAATCATTAATTATAATAAAATATAAATAATGACATATGTAAGTTGTTGTTTATGATTATTGATATGTGCATTCCCTTCGATTAAAATAATGTGTAGATGCTTCGGCTCCTAAGGAATCGATACAAATAACACAATTTGCTTCGACGCATTTGCATCGATTCCTAAGGAACCGATGCAAATAACATTATTTATTTCGGTTGTAAAGACAGCCAATGCAAATAATACTATTTTCTTCATTGCATGCATCGGTTCATAAGGAATCGATTCAAATGACAATACTTGCTTCAGTTGTAAAGACAGCCGGTGCAAATAACACTATTTGCTTTAATGCATTTGAATCAGTTCCACAAATAACACTATTTACTTTGGTCGTAAGGACAACCAATGCAAATGAGGGGATGCAATAGGCATATTTTGTGCTAGTGAAAAATATTTGCAGTGGGAAAGGCCATCTTTGCTGACGAAGAGGCCGCTATTGGGGCCAAAGCTCTTTTCCAAGTTCATCAAGTCCGGACAAATCATTTATTCCAAAGGTTGGAGAGACTACGATGACCATCCTAACTTTTGCACCGGCGACTCATGATGAGCCCTATATTCCTTCCTTCATGGGTCAAATGGAGGAACGCACGACGAAGAAAGGGAGTTTTAGGTCACCTTTCATGACCAAAATGCAGGCTCGGGCATTTGTCTCTTCTCGCCAGTCTTCGAGAAGCTTCGGCTTTCTCGTGAATCCATCATTAAACATTTTTTAACTTGTAGGTCAATCTTACCTTCCTTCTCCTCCTTCACCTCCTACTCAAGGCATGGGGATCGAAGCAATCTTAACTGTGTTGACTTCTGTTTCAATAGGACTTGTTGCTCTGGTCTTGCCTTCCCACTCTGGGTCTGGTTCTGATTCGCAGAAGATTGCAACTTTGGACGGGCTAGAGGACATTTCCATATCTTAAGAGAAAGAAGATGTCACTATTATAGGCACTATAGACCCTACCGATCAAACCACGATGGTGGAGAGATTTGAGTATTGACTCTGAGAAGATCCATGTGGAGTATTATCCTGGCATCACGATGCCTGCCGGTTCTACTTAAACAAATCCCATTTCTAAACCTCCCATTCTCAAGATCAGGCCTCTCAAGGCTAAGTGCAGTAAAGCACCAACCAGCAAATATGACGATCCTCATACTGCAGCCAGTGAAGTGTCTACCCATTCGGAGGGCGACACTCCCTCCAAGCAGGGTGATTAGAGGCGAGAAGAAAAAACACAAGACTCGTCCAAGAGGAGGTAGTGGCGAAGGTGGCAAAGATGACAAGAAGGAGAAGACTAACTAGATTACACTTAGAGCTTGTCGGCTGAAAGTCATGTATTTTATGTCATGGAGTCTGTATCTTTTTTCTTTTTGGTTTTGAGCAGACCAAGATTGTGTGGGCATGGCCCCTATTTTTCGATGTACCTAAATGGTGTGGTAATGAAAGCTTAACTTTTTTTCTGTAACCCTTTTCTTGTTTACTATTCTGAACCTTTATATACTGTACTATTTGTATATAATTGCCTGTATATATGATACAACTGCTTATACTATAATTATATACACCTGTTTCTATGAAATGAGCTTATTTACTATAACTATGTGCATATAAATAATATTCCTACAATTGTCTTGGTTATACCTTATTACTTAACCATACTTATAGCTGTTGAAATGCCCCCATTTGGCCAAACATGATCGTTATTTAACCAACTTTATGGTTATTCCTACCGGTTCCTAGACAGTTTCCTTGCGACTAGTTGTTTGCATGCTTACCCTTATTTACGAGATTTATTATTCCAAATGCCAGACTTCATGCATTTATAAGCTATTAGTGTTGTGGGGGAACTTCTTCGATTGCCCCTAATATAAGTGTGCTTTTTCGATCCTAAAACTAGTCAAGGAAAGCATGACAAATTCTTGTTTTTAAGCCTCTACGACTATCCTCACTTATCCTCGACCAATTAATTGCTAGCACTATCATTGAGATTCCCGTTCATTTACCCGCTCATATCTTCAGGAATCGATGATTTTATTACCTAATTCAAGTACTATTTTCTTAACGCTGCCTAAATTTGGGCTACATTTGAATTTTTTTTTATTTAGATTTGGAAATTCGATCGCACTAGTTTCTATCTCCGAAAATCAGCACAAGAGTAGGTCAACTTTGAGAATTCCTTTCTAACACTGCATGTCTCTGGGAAATCAATGATACTCGCAAGGTAGAGTTGAATGATCTATCCACTCGAAAGTGAAATCACTTTCCGGGCGATGTCTTTCTCCAGGCTACAACACATTCCTGCTTTCTAGGATCGAATTATTTGATCGATCCCTAAACGAGTCGTCTGACCTTCTCCTCATCGCTAATGTCTAGGCAACGGCGAATTCGTGAAGGTCAAAGGTTCTTCTCCTCGACGGCGCTATCTTCACGCGATGCTAGAATCTTGAAGGAGGTGTTCGAATTATTTGATTAACTCGGGAGTGAATGCACCTCTCCGACGTCACTATCTCCGGGAAACGTCAGTTTTTTAGTAGGTGAAGGCTAGTTTTTTCCATCGACTTGGCAGTTTGAGTTGATTTTCTCTATCAACCCGATGATTTAGACCTTCTAGACATTGCCTATCTCCGAGCAACATCGGTTTTTTTAGAAGGTTGGGGTTGAGTTTCCCCAACGATCTAGCATTTTGGACCATCCTGACGTTGCCTGTCTTCGGGCAATGACGTTCTAAGAAGGTTTGGATCAATTTTCCCCGTCGGCCCAGCAGTTCAAACCTTCTTGACTTTGCCTACCCCTCGGAAACATCGGGTCTAAGAAAGTTGCGGGTTGATTTTCCCCATCCACCTGGTGGTTTAGAAATTCCTGACATTGCTGTCTCCGAGGAATGCTGGCTTTTAGTAGGTTGGTTTTTCCCCGTTGACCCAGGGTTATACCTTCTCTACGTTGCTTGGCTTCGAGCAACACCGGTTCTCTGAAGTTTGATGGTCAATTCTCTCCATGAACCTAATAGTTTAGACCATCCCAATGTTGCCTGTCTCCTGCAACGCCGATTTTCAAAATGTTAGGAGTCGATATTCACCATCGACGTGGAACCCTCTGTGAAACAACAAGTCGATACCTTGCATCTCCACCATCAGATCAACATCCCATTTGTCTAGTTCCATAGGCAAATTGATCATTCCAATTAGCTGTTTTGCTTCATCGGTAAACCGCTGAATCTTTGTTTTACAAGTCATTACCTCCATCTTGTTGAACTTCATCTTAACAAATGTGGTTCTTAAGAGTATATTCACCAAATTTCGCATGTCTATCGATACTTGACGTACAGATGCCGGTCCGATTCCATTCGTTATTACCATGGGTTCGAAAGTTGGTCTTCGGCCCCATCAATGTCTCTATTTTTGATTATGCTATCATCGGTTATCATCTTTGCTCCATGGCCGGAGCTCCATCTTCTACAGCAAAGCATCCCTCCTATGGAATGTGCTTCAATGAGCTTGTGTACCGTTTTATTTCCCTCCAGACCTTTTCCGCTATATGAGGTCCTCTAATTGTAGCATTAATAACCAAGTTTCCATCATTCCACCTAGGCTCCTCTTTGCTCAGTCTAGGCAGATTCCCATTGGCAGGTGGCCCTTAAGGTCTCGTAGCTTGGCCGCCACCTTATGGTTCTTTGACATACTGCTGGAGCCTATTCTTCCTTATCAGCTCTTCAGTTAGGTCCTTCAGATATTGGCACTCTTTCTTGTTGTGTCCATAAGTTTCATGGAAGCAATAGAACTTTCTCGAGCGCTTCTGCTCATCGGTTTCCCCTTCCTTAGTGGGTTCTTATATCACTCTATATCTTGTGTGGCAAGGTATATGTTTTAAAACATGTCGTTCAAGGGCATGTAATCTTTAGTCTAAAGTTTCTGGGGTGCTTTCTATTCCTGTTTCGCCTACCACCTGAGCCTTGATTTGTTTTCTTTTATTTAACGGAGTTTAAGGTTTTTGTTGCCACATTATCAATGCTATCTCCAAATTGTTTCACTGTCACATTGCTTTGGATAACCTTCTTTGACCATCTGTCATAGGCATTGCTTGAAGCTTGATTTGCTTCCTCCAAGTGCATAAACTGGTTAGCCGTCTGATGGGGCTCCTCCATGGTTGTAGGTTGCTCTCTTCAACCATCTATCAAAATCCATGTCCGGGTGAATGCCCTGGACCAATGTCTTAAATATAAGATCTTCCTTTGGATTGCTAACTTCCGTAATAGCGATATTAAATTTGTTCAAGAAGCCCTTCAACGACTCCATGGGTCCTTAAGATGAGTAGATAGGGACATCACATCCTCTGTCGGGCAGCATGGAGCTTGAACTGCTCCAAAAACTTTCTTGCCAACTCATCAAAAAGTAGACATGGATCTCGGCACGAGCCTAGTAAACCACATAAAAGCGACTCCTTTTAAAAAGATAGGGAAACATACAACGAACAACATCCGTAGCTCTAGCTTCATATGTATGACATTCCTATTTGAGAAAGTGTTGTCTAGGGTTAGTAGTGCCATTGTATGATGAATTATTGGCATCGTGAACTTTATAGGTTGATATTCTCTTAGAATATTTTTAGTTAAAAGAGTCCTACTCGATGCAAAACTCTAATCTTCATTATTCCTTCCTCTGATTTCCTCCACTAATCTTTCAACCATATCCGTTATATATTCCCCATTGGCAAGGTACTCTAAAGGTCGAGTGTCAGAGACTAAACTAAGCGTTTGACTCGAAAAACGGTCTCGGTGATCTTTAGTAAGGTACTATATTTTTATTGATTTCCCCATTGGCAAGGTAATATATTTTTATTGATTATGGATTTGAGAGAGAATTAGAGTCATTAGTATAAGAAATTAACAGGTTCTTAAGCCAAAAGTTGCCAATATTATCTATCTAGGCGACTATTGTAAGAGAGATATAGGAGATGAAGAAGGAGCCTTATCCCCTTTTGATTACTATAGAGCTGATATTTATAGGGAAATAGCTCTAAAGTTCCAAGGGTCGGCATAAGCCGAAGTCCAGAAGAAAGCCTAATGATGTACAAGTGAGCACTAGGGTCCATGGGAAAAACCTCGTGGTACGAGTTGTTTTTCTTAGTGAAAATCAAGTTTTTTTCCTTGCATTGTCCCTCCTCTCTTCTTCGATGCATTTCAAACTCTTTTCCATGTACTTTGAGTTGCTTATGATGGTTTTCTCCATAACACTTATTATCCTACTTTGCTTTCTTCTCATCAATCCCGAGAATTGCTCATCCATACTCTAAGAAAAGCACTTGACCATGAGTGGTCGAGTGGCATGTAAAGTATATGGGGTTTTAGTGCCGAAATAGGAGGAAAAACCTCCCGGTATAGAAAGAACGCCTCGGTACAGAGAGAACAACTTGGTATAGAAAGAACATCCCGGTAACGAGTGATTTACTTAGCCCCAAACGCCGTAGTTTTTACTCGAGTTTTCTTTTCTACTTCTTTTAAGCGTGTTTCCAAGTTAACAAGTTGTTTTTTCATCGTTTTGATGTTCTAATTTCTATTGACATTTGCTTAATTAAAAATCTGGCAAACACTTATACTAGTTTTGATCAAAATTTTAAAATTTATACCTTTTTTTAATTTATAACATATCTACTGGTTTTTTTAAGTACCAGGATGAAATTTGATCCATCGACAAGTTTAATGCCTTTCTTAATTTAAAGAACCTATGATATGTGCAGATGCTTGGAAACAAAAATAATTTGTGTTTGTATATATCAAAGACAATAATTATAAAGTAAATACGAAGAAGCGGCCTTTGTTCGTCTCTTCCTTGCCAGATCAAGTGTGTGACAGCATCCACATAAGCTCTGGCGTTGTACTGAATGCCTCCACACCGTTGAGCAGTGCTTCTGTGACTTCGTCTCCGCCGGCGCCTGCATCTCCGCCTAGGCCAGTGCCTCCTCCGTTGCCTGCCCATGCCTGCTTTAGCAATCCTTATCTGTTCGAAATTCCTAATGTTCCCCCTACTGTGTCAACTTCTACAATCGCGCCTCACAATGTTGTTTCGAGTAACAACGCTCTTCAAAATGCGAATGGTTCTACCCTGAGATTTTCGAGTAGAGGTAATACATTTGCTTCTCTGTTGTCTGATATGAATTCTCTACTAATGGCCGCCATCTCAACTGTCTGCCTGTACTTTGGATGTTGGTGAGTACACCTTAAATCCCCTTTTAGCTAATGTTGGTAATTCCTGATGGACGCGGTCTGATGTTGGTTTGAATATTGGTACTAATAATGGTGATATCGAAAATAAGAAAAATGAAATTGAAATTGGGCCTTTGGCTGTTGCCATAGATGGAAGTGAAGATTGAGCATCTGTAGTTGAGGCAGTAGTGTCTAAAAATTCTAACAGTGGAACGTTATGTGTATGCACACTAGGTGCTTATGGAAATGATGATCCCAACCCCCATTAACTGGTTCTCCTCCTTGTGGTCCATCATCTGTTGTTACTCGTGCTGCCTCTGTGGAACCTTCTTCCCCCGTGGTAGCACCTTTGTGGCCATCATTGTTCTCCAAGTTCCCAAAAAATACAGGTATGCATACTCCTCGTTGCTTTGATAATGTTGAGATCGACGGTGTTATGATTCCTCCTATGGTGGTGATTGATGCCGGTGTGGGTTTTTGGAAAGATTATTTAGTTGGATTTTTCCTCGACTCCAATCTTTCCTATCATCTTGTAAAGGCTCGATGCGATCAGGTTTGGAAGCCTAGAGGGAGGTTGTCATTTTGATATGAAATATTCTATTTTAATTTCTCGCATAGTGATGAAAGAAAACATATTCTTGAAGCTGACCCAATTCTCATAGACATGAAACCTTTTATTATTACAACCCAGAGCCCGTCTGTTGATATGACTTGTGATCATGTTTTGTCTATTCATGTCTGGTCCCACTTTTCTCACATTCCATCTGTTCTTCAGCTTCTTATCGAGATTGATTAGCTAGCAAGGCTCGTCGGTAAGGTTATATGTTATGATGCTAACATTGTGGTCAGAAAGAGATTAGTTTATACCAAAGCGTTGATCGAAATAAATCCTTCCAAATCTTTACCTTTGGTTATAAAAGTCAGGCGAGATGAGGGCCATTTTGGTGAGGTCAGAGTTCGCTATAGTTGGAAACCTGAGATATGTACGTCATGTCAGTCTTTTGGGCATCTTTTGAATGCATGTTCTAGCCTGGTCTTTACAGGCTTTGTTCCCCTTACTGATCGGATTCCTCTTCCTCCTCCTATCCGAAAATGGAATCCGAAGGATGCACCTCCTTCTACTAACTCGTCTAATTTGGACATTCCAGTTTGTTTAGCTCCTATGGTTGATGCTCCAATTGTTTCTTCCTCTACTAGTCCATCTCTTGTGGTCCTAGTTGAGGATGTTTATGTTACTCCATCTGATTCTATTACTTGGATTTCTAAGGAATGGGCCTGGATTCTTGCTCCTGCTAATATGAGGTACTCTCCTGAGACAGACACTTTTTACGCCTTTTTCAGTGATAAATAGTCGTTATCTTATATACCATATTGAGGGTGAAGGTATGTCCCTTACTAGGTTGGCAAGATTGGTAAGGTGAACAAAAGTCACTTTTATGATGTTAGTTGAGATAGGAAATTTATTTACTCTCCTCCTTTTGAAGGATATAATCTTCTTCTGGCTAATCTCTTCTCTAGTCACTCTCATGTTAGTGGTATAACGTCGGATGACGGACGTGGCTATTCCTCCTTTTTTGTAGGAGACTAGTCATGTTGTATTAGTAGTTTAGGCACCTTTGTCTAGCTCCCGTGCTTTATTTTTATTTTTGGTTTGGGCTCCTTTTTCCCATTTAATTGTTCTGTGCATGTGCATAACACATGTTTTCCCTTATTTTTATATAGTGGTACGGCCCACTGTAAACTAGCTAGCTTTGCTAAAAAAAGTAAATATCCAGAAACATATTGAAAATAATATAATTTGCAACGTTACTTAGTACCCAGGACCTCCCTTCATAACATCAATAAAATTTTGATAGATTAACTATAATAAACTATTAAATGTAAAAAATAATCATTGTAGTAGAAATTATATATTAATTGTTAATAACCATTAATCATAAATAATGAATTATATAAGTTGTCACTTATATATTAATTAATTGTAAATTACCATTTATAAATTATTTAGTGTTAATAATTAATTACTGATTATTAATTAGTCTAATATTTAAAGCAGTAGTAAATATAATTACTATCTACAAATTTATTAATTTTTACAAAAAAATTGTAAATGGGCTTTTTTACAATGTTTTGAAAATAAACGTTGCAAAAAACGTTGTAATAGGTCATTTTTGTTATAATGTAATCGTTAATTACTAATTATTAATCATCAGTAATTTATTAAATATTTTACTAAATAGTATTTATCATTATTGGTTATTAATTATTAAATGTTAATTTTTAAACTACAATAAATTATTAATTACTAATTACTAAAATAGTAAATTAATGAAATATTAAATATTAAACATTAATTATTAATTATTAAAGTTAATTATTTAATATTTAATATTAATTTTTATCTATTACAACTAGTAAACTAAAAAGTTTGTAATATGTATCTATTACAACTACAGAAAAAAAGAGTTGTGAAAATTGATATATGTTACAACAGGCAAAAGAACACGGTTGTAATGGACATCTATTACAACAGGCAAAGAAGGATGGAAATTGGCATCTATAACAACAGACAAAAAATAGTTATAATAGGCATATATTACAATAGACAAATGAAAAATGTTGTAATAGGTATCTATTTAAACATGTAAAGAAAAAGTGTTGTTGAAAAGTGGCATCCATTACAACAGGTCAGTAAAAACCATTGTAATAGGTTTCTACTATAATGGGCATTTACTGACCACTGTAAAAATGGCGTTGTAATACGGTATTATTGTTGTAGTGTGACTAGGCAATATCTATATGGACTTGATGAGTCAAACTTGATAGATATCAAGGTACGAAGCCAGGAGAGATAACTGTAAAGCCCAGAAAGCAAGTACAATCAAGATCACAAGCTAAAAACAAGATCACCCCGGAAATTCCAATGCATGATCCATCAAAGTGATGGATCGGTACTTATCAACAATACTTCCTCAGAAGAACTCTAACTTCCTCCTACTACCAATTCTCAATGAAAGAAGATTATTTCAAGTTCCATAGGTCATCGCTAGTCATTTACTATCGAAACCCTCAAGCACTTGAAATCACCAACTCCATCCTATACTGATCCATCTTGTTGGCCCAGAAACAAGTTTATAACGGTGCAATCAAGTTCGAAATTACGAAGCTAACATGTAACGATCCCAGTTTTGAGTCAAATTTAATTTGATAATTAATATAAAATTTTGAATTAAATTGTGAATTAATTTTATATTTTCCAAGTTTAATAAGATATATGCTTATCTATTTATATAAATAAATTATATTTGAAATTTGAATTTTGAATTTTGAATTTTAAATTCAAGGATAAATATTTTAGAAAATAAATTGAATTTAAATACTCTATATTTTAAGATTAATAAAAAAAAATTTGGAATTATAATATATATATATATATATTGATATGAAAGTTATATTTTGAGTGTTTTTCAAAAGTTGTTTAAAGCTAAATTTTGTATTATCTAATAAACATATATGTGTTCATTTATTAAAGTATAATTAGTTTTAAAATCATATTTCTTTGAATTGATATGAGTATAAATATATAGACAAGAGAAAATATATACAAATAAAAGGAATTGGGTTTGTTTAAATTGAAAATATAAATATAAATCATATTTAAACATTTAATAGATATATAATTTACAAGTGTAAAGGTTTTATCATACAAATTTACATTTGTAACTAGTTTAACAAGAAATAAGACAAGTGTGTTATCATCATTTATTTTAATTATTAATAAAAAGAAAAAAAAGCTATATATATACAACTACCATCCTACTTATTCATTGTTGTTTTAGATTTTTCAAAATACAAAACCAAATCAGATAAAAAAACAAACCTTAGAATAAAAATTCAGAGCATCTCAAATCTAAAATTTGCAAGTTCAAGCAATTCAACAAGAAAGAAGAAGATCATTTCAATCAATATCAACTCAAAACTGAAGCAAGTTTAAATCAAAGCCTGAAACAAATCTTCAACCTGAGAAGATAAAGCATTCCAGGTTTCAGATTTAAAAATGAATTGCTGTTTCAGATATAAATACAACTCAACGCAATCAAGATCAGTTCAACATCAAAAAGCTTTAGTCTCAACCTGATTTAAATAATCAAAACAAAATCAAGGAGCCTCAAATCAAAATGCAAGTTCAATTTTCAATTTACAGGCTCTATTCTTCATCAAATAGGTGAGCAACCTACCTTGCTAAATCTTAAAACTATGATGATTTGATTGCATGTGATAATTCTCGAAAATGAGTACATATAAATAAAAATGGCTACATGTATGAATATATATGTGGAAAATGAGTTTGCATATCTGTGATGATTTGTTACAGGTTTGCAGAGTTTAAACCTGTTTCAAAAATCAAAATTTCTCCCTCTGATTTTCTTTAGGGTTTAGAATCTAAAAAAACATGTTTGTTTAATCAAGATCTAGATCTTAAAAATATTTTTAGGTAAAATTGATCAAAGCATTTTCTAGCAATTGAAATATATAGTGAAAACTCAAAACATCCAAAAATTCGATTTTCAAGTTTTCTCTATTTGATTATATAATTGGAATCCTATTTGAAAATGATGAATTTTGAGAATGAAATCAATATTTTTAAGTTCGTATGTGTTAAGAAATGACGAGTTGAACAGAAAATGCGTTTGGGTCAAATTCCGGCGATCACGTGGTCTGGAAGTGTTGGTTTTTCGGCTGGAGCAGGCATGGAGGTCGGTGGTAAGGGGTAAAATGATCGGAGCATTTAAAGGTGGCTGTGGTGGCCAGTCAACGTGGATTTAGGGTTTAACGTTTGGGTTTTTTGACATCAATTCTCGAGTTCGTACATCATCAATGGTGGACTAGAAGCGATCGCATGTAGGGGAAAGGAAAGTGGGAAGTCTGGCACAGCTCTGATCATGGTAGCGTAGTCTCTGGTGGTCGGAATTGTTGTAGTGAGGTGAATTTGTTGACCTGGGTTTGGTTCCAGGTTGAAGTTGATAGCTCGAATTCGATTTCAGGCAAGTTCAAAGGTGATTAGGTGGTCTAGGTGAATTTGTTGACCTGGGTTTGGTTCCAGGTTGAAGTTGATAGCTCCAATTCGATTTCAGGCAAGTTCAAAGGTGATTAGGTGGTCACGTCGACTCAGGGGGGATCGGCGACATGTCGATGATCGAAGACGATCAGATCGATCGTACATGTGCACAGATATCATGTATATTTGGAAGTCGTTGTGGATTTTGGGAAGACGATGTTTTCTCAGGGAGATCTCGAGTGCTTTTCGCGTGAGACTCGAGGGAGAGAGGTACGTGAGTTTTCTAGGGAAATACTCAGGGAAAATACGAGGGTGGCTCGGGTTTGAGTGTTTGGTATGATAGCAAGTTTTAGATTTTAAAATAAGACAAGTTTTATTCAAAATTTTAATTAAAACAAGTCTTAAACCTTTTCTGATTTATTCTTCTAGGATAATAAATGTTTTAATTTAGCTTTGGAATTAGGATTAAAGTAAATTATTTTAAAGTTAATTAAGTTTAAGCTTAACTAAGAAATTACTATAAAAGAGAATGATGTTTTAAATTGTTATTTGACTTTAAAGTCTTAAGTTAATTTGTGGATTAATAATGATTTTCTTTCAAAGATTTAAGGCTTAAAGATTAAATGTTTTTAAAGTAATTAATAAATAATTACTTTGTGTAATTAAATTTAAGATAACTACTTTGTGTAATTAAATTTAAGCTAATTACTTTATGTAATTAAATTAAAGCCTTTTACTTTGTGTAATTAATTTAAGGCTAATAATTATTGTGATTAAATTAAAGAACGATTAATGTAATTAAATAAAGGATTTATTAATTAAGTTAATTAATTACTTGAAGATAATTACTTAATGAAAGTAATAATGATAATTAATTAATGATTAAGGGTTGATTAATCAAGTGATTGAAGAATAATTAATTAAAGGATAATTAATTAAGGTGATTAATTAATTAAGATGATTAATTTGAGGAAAATAAATTGATTTAAACATTAATTAATTAATGAAAGTGATTAAGGGATGATTTAATAATTATAGGTTAATTAATTAATGTAATAATTAATTAAAGGATAATTAAATGATGAAAGGTTAATTATTTTAATTAATTAAAGATTGATTAATTAATATTTAAGGATAATTAATTAAAATGGTTTGTGATTAATTAATATTAATTAACCAGGATTAGTAATTTATTCATAAGTTATTAATCTGGTTTAAATTAATTAGGTGATTACTTGATCTTACTTATGAATGTTTGGATTCTACTAAATGTTGACTTGTTTGATATCCTTGATGTGTGATGTTCTATGTTATGATTGAGCTGTGTATTATGATTTATTTATTTATCTGTGATGAATTTACAATTTATTTGTGAATTTGTGAATGAAGATAAGCGTTATAGAAGTATATCGCTTATCTATACTGTTGTGCTTGAATTAATGATGGTTGTGATAAGATGTTATTGTGAGTTAAACCCCAGGACTACACCACGCACACACAAACATGGATTGCATGGGAAATTGGTTAAGTCGCAGATAATTTGAATTTAATATTATTTTATTCAAATGATGAAATGGTTTTAATAAATTAATTTTGAATCCAAATGGTTTTGGAAATGGAATTGGATTGAATATGTAAAGCTTTGAAAAGGAAATTTTGAAATTTAAAATTTGGTTTGAATACAATATATCCTGTTTAAGCTTTGAAATTATTTTGGAAAATATGGTTTGAAAGGGTTATACAAGTTATACAATGTATATGTATAGATTTTAAACCATTTTGAAGTGTATTAAATAAATTATTTTGGAATTTGAATTTAATTCAAATAGAACTTGCCGATGATACGGCAGTTTGCTAATTTTCTGGTTTATACATTTAAAAGGCTATAACTTGGGTATATTTGATCGTATTTTTTCGAATCAAAAAGAATTTGTTTTCAAATGATAAGGGCTTTCATATAACGAAAGAATTTCCAATTTTATTGAAAGGATTTCAAGTTATTGGTGAATCAAATTGAAAATAGTTTTGAAAGCTATGAATGAATCTTTGTGAAAGATTGGTGAACTTTATTTCCAAAGTGAAGTGAATCTTTTTGTTTAAAAGTTTAAAAGTGGAAATTTGTTAAACCATTCAAAAGAAAGGTTTTTGGGCTATAAGTTGTGACTTAATTAAGATCTCATATATCCATATGCTTTTTAAAATAAGCGCTCATTATTCAGTTTAGTCGGGAGTGGACTTTGTGTCATATAATCCATTCCGAATAATGATACGACGAAATGGATAGCATTTGAAGACTGGTGGTGAAGACCAGGTATTTTCAAGAGCGAAAGGATTACCTGTCGAACGTCTCTACACTGATTCGCGTCGGTATAGAGATCTCCATATTGATGGGGAGTCCAATAGGGATTATGAATACCCGGATTGCAAGTGCTTCTTTTGAAGTGCCTTCGGTTCTGTTCGAACCCGGAGCAAACTTGTATGGATGTACGTCTGATATTACACTTTGAGATGTAGAGCCAGTTTCTATCAAATACATTTCTATTTGGTGGCGGAGAATTTATTCTCTTAGCTTAACACCCTTCTCGGAGACGTATAAGCTCAGAGGTTATGTAGTTGAAGGTTACTAGTGATACATTCCCAATTTGGTAATGTGGCATACTGAGTGCTGCTGATCATTAGTTGATCGAAGCATAGCTTTTGTGAAAAGCGTAGCTTTGTGGACGAGACATCATCGGACCTCACACCTTGAAAATGGTCGGAACAGGAAGAATGGAGCAAGGTTATGAGGGTCGCGCCCTTTAGGGTATGTCCATTTCCTTCTGGATAAAAGTGGTATCATGGTATGGAGCCTAGATACTTAACTTATATGGTTGCTGCAAATCTATTGCTTTGTGGTTGTTGGTGTTGAGAGCTCTCGGATAAAGGTTGGTGACGATCGGGTGATGGAATTACTCGTGACAATTAGTTACCTAGTTACAGAGGTAACCCGGCCTTGTGTTGGCAGAGAGCTGGTTAAGTTCTCGGGGCATCCCTCTAGAGGCATACCCATGTGGCATAGGAAGTTCCTTAGCCTGACCATTTGTTGGAAATCCAAAGAAAAAATACGTGCCCTTTACGGTTTTAGTTGTATAACCTGCCACCTCAGGTGGTAGCTATTGCAGGCATAATATAATGGTACCTATGCTGGCTAAGATAAATATTATACTTTCGAAAGGTTTTCTACACTATGCACTAATAATAATATTAAAAGGATTTTCACTATCAAGCATGTTTGACTATCATAAGGAGAAATCTCCATCAATTGTGCGCTTGCATTGTGTGTGTGCGGGGAGGCCTTAAGGTAGTTTCATTTTACAAAAAGCATTGTGGATTTTTTTTATTTCTTTTCGTTTTGTTTGTTTAAGAAAAATTATTTTCGTTTACTCACACCAGTCTCATGACTGACCTGGAGTTATTAGTGATTGTTATTGGTTGCACTATGATGGATGTATATTATATTACAATTTATGTTCTATAAAGAACATTGATATAATATTATATGTTGTTCCGTTGCGATTATTAGATTCTGTAATTGTTTTACTTTCTATTTATTTGTCTTCTTCTCTCTTCTTCTCTTCTTCTCCTCTTTTCTCTTCTTCTTTCTCCTTTCTTTCTCATCAAGATCTAGTTATCTGTTCAGTTTGACTTGGACATGTATGGTTTATAGTCAGCTCAAATGGGTCAAATCTGCTGGTCTTGACATTTGGTATTAGAAATCGAGAATAATACATCCTCGGTATTCATGTGTCGTAAATCCAAGTGCTAGAGTAGCAGATTCTCAAGAGTAAGAAAAATAATGAAAAAATAGAATCTCACATATATAAACTTTATAGCAAAAATTTAAAATACATTTATCAGAGTTTAAGAATGGACAGTTATAAATTCCTGTCATCACAAATGCAGAATACAATACTACTCAAGTGAGGTGGAAACAATCTTCAGAAAAATCTTCTAGCTCCATGCTTCGAGCTCCATCTAGATTTCTTCTAAACTAAACCTGACCACTAGGTTGTCCAAGAAAATTAGGGCACCCGGAGTTTAAGGAAAAGGAAATAAACTCCGGGTCGGTTATGAGACTGGTGTGAAAACTCAAAATACGCGTTCTGAAAACCAAAAGGTATCTCATAAGACCACGCCGCACATAAACATGGAGCGGATTTTTACCTTATGACAACCAAATCATTATTACATAAAAATAAGGGATATTATTTTTAATGACATTTCTTTGAATATGTTTGCAAGTAAACTTATTAATCTTAGCTGGAATTGTTGCATTGACTAAATTCTAGCATACTAACCACAAAAGTGGGTTCTGCAAATAAAATGGCAGACACTTATTGAAGAATGGATTTCCATACAAATGACTAGGCGAAGGGATTACCTTTCAACAGTACATCTCTAGAGGAATGCACCGAGGTCAATAGAATATCTACACCTCTACTAACACAAGACCAGCCTACCTTTCTCAATAGATAGTACCGAATATGTCATCACCTCGGTCGTTTCCGACTTGTTCGAGGGCCCTCACAGCATACATCTACAATAATTTAAGTCCCCAAAGTCATAGCGGGAATAAATATATCTAGAAGGGGATGATCGTATCCTAATGGTTGCGAACCACATAGCCTTACCACATCTACCCTATTTCGATCATTTTCGGAAGTGAGGCTTGAGGTAACGCTTACCTTTCACTTTGCATATTCCACTTTGAATTCCACATTACCATTCAATGGTCGCATAACTAATGGCTACAAACGTATAACACTTGAGCTTGTACATCTCAGTAAAGGGTGTTAAGCTAAGATAAGTTGCCTTCTCCGCCACCAAACAGATGATACGTTCATGTAACCAATAATGCAACATCAAGCATTCGTCCATACAAGTTCGTTCTAGGACTGAACAAAATCGAAGGCACTCTCCTACCACATCCTGATGAGGTTGCCCTAGGATTAATAGTGAGAAGTCCAAGCAACCCGAAGAGTTTCAGATATGAAGGACCACTGCTAATTTAGTATTTGGGAGCTAACAACAATTATCAACAAGTAGTTTTTTCGCTCCAAAGGTCTTCAGTCTCCATCCTTTAATTTCTTTATTAGGTTTTCATTTTTCGAACGCATATATTGGTTTGAAGTGTTTTTTGAATAGGAATTATCCAAATCCAAATCTGATTCCTTCGAACCTATCATCGATAAAAAGAGGTTCTGTGAATAGGGAATCATTCTTTAATTGATAAGTTATTTTTATCAAAATCACTTCTGAAGTTATCTATTTCTTAAACATTCTTTTCGGTATATACAGGATTATTATACCTCTCTTATTAAATACTTTGATTACTTCTAAACCCTTTTTAGGAATAATTCGAAATCATTTCAATTTTCACTTAGAAAAATATTTCCAAATCATTTCATTTAAATCTCAACAAAGATTTCATAATTCAGAACTCATAATTTTGATTAAGTTAAAACCATGTTATCTAGGATGTTAATCAAAAATCAGTAAATATAGAATGAGCTGAATCTATAGAAATCATCTAATTCTACTCAAAATCAATTCTCGAATTCAACAAATATCGTGGATGGAATAACGGCGAAATCACCTTATAAATTCCATGTATAGTACAAGTTCCCTCTTCGGGATTTAACATCGAGTATAAGAAGATTATCCCATAAAATCCAAGTTGTTTTAAATTTAGAAAATTTTATTCTTTATTCTTTGGAAAATTTTGATCCAAGTAAATCAAATTTACTATCCCCTCCATCGGGCCAGTCCGGATAGCCGAGGAGAGCGGAAAACTGGTTTTCCAAACCCAAACCTAGACTATCTCTCTGACGTCCAAAGGGCGGTCAAGTTACTTGATCGACTCTAAATCATTTAACATTTAACGATTCCATCAATCCTTCAGCATCATCTTTAGAAAAACTTATTAATCATTTAAAAAGATTTACAAATGATTAGGAAAAGAATGGTTACGTTTAAAACTAAATTTCAAAAGTTATAGAAAAGTGTTGCGGAAATTGCTTTTTTAAGCTATATTGATCAAAACGACTTTTTATCATTTGAAAATTCATTTTTATTACTCAAATCACTTTAAAAAGATTATTAGAACTTATTTCATATTTTTAAACAAATTCAAAATATCATTTTCAAAGAAATCCAGTTTTGGATTACAAACTGCAAAACCGTGATTTTTCCAAAAACTAGTTTTACTCATATTTCAAAATCTACTTGTCGACATCTCAATTTTCTTTCTTCATTGAAAAACTATGGATATAGTATTTCATAAAATTATTGTCTCGAAGAATTTTGGGCTATATTCCATTCTATACACTTGTTTGACTTTTATGGCACGAAGTCGTGAATTACCGATGCGCGAAACGAGTATTTTTGATTCAATTTTCATTTCCCATTTAAACTTCACTAAAACACTTTTAAATATTTATAAAACATTTATAAATCATAGTAAATCATTTTTAAAGAGGTTTAACATTCCATATACACCAATTCTTTAATATAGAGGTAAGTGATTTCCTTTATGCTTATCGACGTGTATTTCTGTGACTTGCATATATGTTCAACATTCATATTAAACAATCATCATCAACAATCATAATCAAACATACATAACATCCAATAGCATATAATACTATAGTTTAGGAGTTCTCACCTTCATTTTCTCTTTGAGCTAGTATAAAATCGGTTATAACTCTGCTATCTCGAAATCTACGCTCACCGATCACTAGCACAATCGACATAAATGGCTCGGCCTTGCTTTGAAGCTCACAGCCTTGGTGGGAAAGGAGATAGGCCTCGGCCTAGTTCTTAGGAAGTGGTGGCCGTGAATTTTGAAAAGGTAGAGGAGGAGTTTCGTTTCCGCTTAAAGTGGAATTAATAACTTATATATATTATACGATTTTTAAGTTTATTTTGCTAAATATTTTGCCATAAATTTTACAAGCTTAGAAGCCATGAAAAGTAGCTTGAACTGGAGAAGAAGATGACAATAATATGGTGAAAAATATGATAAAGTGGATGGGTATTTATAGGAGAAAACTTGGAATAAAACATCTAAAGGCAAAATTACCAAAACGCCCCTAGCCCACACACCCCCTACACCCTCTACATGCACACCCCACCTTTAGGCCATGTGATGGTGATGTGAGGTGATGGTGTGATGATGGCGTGGTACGGTGAGTTGATGTTTGCTTTGTTGTTACTTAAAGGTTAAGTCTACGGAAATTATTTAATTATTTTGTAATATGTATATATTTAAGTGTTTATGTATATATGTATATGTCATCATGTGCATGCAACATATATATGCATCTACGTATATGTACATAACACTTCAAACGTCTTCGGACAACTTTCGTTTGTTAACTCGTTGAAAACCAGGAAACCGATTGTCCGTCACATTTTCATTTATTAATTAACGTATATTTATTTGTAAACAAAATGTACAAATAATTTTCTTATCATTTTAAGTTAATTAAAATGATCATATTTGAATTATAAAACCATATAAATTTATATTAAAAATTATTTACAATAATTACTATTATGTGGATAAAGTGATATCGATTTTTCCTTATGTCTTCAAATCTAAAGTAGATCTTTATAAAACTATCATAAATGTTTTATTATCGTCTTATAACTATTCAAAATGAATTATATTATTTAAAATAATTATTTAACTAATTAAAATAATAGGAAATTATTGTCAAGGATAAAATTTCTCAATTATTTAGCCTCAAGGACAGACTTTCAGTATTTTAGCTTGAAGAACAACTTTCTTTAGGTATCACCTTTTAGTTATTGATAGCATTTTTTAGGTATCAGTTTGTAGTTACCGGTAGCAGTTTTTAAGTATCAATTTTTAGTTCAGTAGCAGTTTTGGAAGAATGTTTGTCCTTATGAATAATTTTGAAAGAATGTTCATCCTTGTGATAATTTTTAGGAGAATGGTTTTCTTTGTGGTTAAAATATTGAGGTCGTGTCCTTGAGGCTAAAAATATACAATTTTTTGTCCTTTAAACTAATTCCCCTTTAAAATAATTATTAAATCATTAAACCTCAATAAATCAATTATTATATTTAAGTGCATTAAAAATGTCATAAATACATTTAATTTTCACAAAATATAATAAATTACTTTATTACACATTCTTGTTCAATTATAAAATTACATGTAGATGTTTAATGATTTTCGAGCTGTTTACCGATAAAATAGTTTTCAGCCATTTTATCGATTTAAATTTCAAGGAAAATATTTTGTGTTTATTCAAAAAAGGATTACTATTGCTTATTATTACTCAAAACAATATTATTTGTATTATCAACCTTTTATTTGAATAAACTTAAAATTAAATATGATTTATCAAAGTGATAAATCTATGGGTCGTTACACGTCAACTATGCTGACTTGGCCATGTCTTTTCGAGGCTAGCTAGTGCATGAACATGGGGATCATGGGAAATAATGAAATGGAGCATTTCCCGCCAACCTAAAGCTATAAATCGAAGAAAAGGCCAGGAACAAGTCGGGGCAAGGTGCTATGAATTGGTACCGAACTATCCAATTATATTTCTGGTTTTTTATTTTTAAATGACGGTGTTGACTTGGCTTTTGATCATGCTGCATATGGCCAGAATATTGGAAATCAAGTAGCTATTGTGGATCCGCCTTGAAGAATTCATCAAACTGCTGAACGAACGTTTCTCCCAGAGTCAGGAGCGCTTAGGTATCATGAAACAAACCAAGAGAGTTTATTGGGCTAAACACTCAGGGTGGATCATGGTTATCACCATTCAATAGATCCACCTGAGCCGGATTTGATTGAAATGGTCGGGAAACTTATAAGTGAGTGCCAGCATCAGACTAATGATGAGTTAGTTCCACCTCGAGAGGAAATCCATTCACGGAAGACATCCTATATAAGGAATACTTAAAGGATATTTGTGATGCCAATGATGACGTCATATAATGAAAAGACAGAAGCGAGGCACACTTGATAAAGTACGACCGACAAATGGATTCTGCCAGGGCTACAAATGTTGTGCGATGTAGTTATTTCCTGATTTTCCTAGAGGGAGTGGTTAAGATGCGGTTCACACAGTTGCATCGAGATCTATATCGTCTTTTGAGCAGTTGGCTCGGAAGTCCAATAAGTCTTCCGTACGCACACGACCCACCCGAAGGATGTCATGTCACTTTTCAACCTGTTATAGGGAGTGGGAGAATCTTTGATGGACTTCTTACACGGGTTTAACACCACTGTGACTGAAGTGAGCAATGATCGGGAGGATATCGTGTTGGTGGAAATAATTAGGGGGACTCATCCCAAGACAGACTTCGAGAGGCGATTGAAGATTAAACCCCAATCAACAATGGATGTGTTCTATAGAAAGATGAATCGATTCTTACACTTAGAGGAGGCAAGCATTAATGCTGGAAAGACCAATGCTATACAGTAGGCAGAGGTAATACAAAGTAATGATGCTGTGAAACAGTCCAGAGGGAACTCTGACAACGTTGATTTCATTGTGGAGAATCAAAGTGTTGGACAAAGCAAAAACAATGATGTAGTTAAAGATAAGAAGTTAGATTCAAGGAGACATCCGAGAATCCCAAAGTTTGATAGTTATACCCATTGAACTACTCGATTGAGAATATATATTTGGCTACCCAGGGCAAAGAGCAATACAGGAAGCTGGCTTCTTGGGAGTTGACTGAGAAGGAAAAGAAATCTAGTAAGTTTTGTAGATTTCACGAGACACATGGTCACAACACCAACGAATGTAGACATTTGTGGATGCGATTGAAGAAATGATTCTTAAGAAGAAATTATAGCAGTTAGTACAACCCGTAAGATGGTAGGAAAGTAACTTCAAATCCCCTAGCTGGGGCAAGCCATGATTGGTGTTGAGGAGCCCAGGCGACTTAAGAAGTGATTAGTAATCAATACTATTATCAAAGGACCATATCTAGCTGAGAAGAGCTGGAACGAGATGGAATGGTATGTGGAAGCATTGACGCATGTAGTGAACGGGAGCTATTTGGCCGTTGAGGATGATGTTTGTGCAAAGCAACCTAGAACTACGATAGATGATATTGTTTTCCAAAACAAAGATGCAGATGGAATAGAGGCCTCGATGATTGATCTGCTTGTCATATCGGTCATTATTGGCCCTGCTGTTGTGAACAAAGTGTTGATTGACTGTGGAAGCTCAGTCAACATTCTGTTCAAGAAAGCCTATGACTAGGTGCTTCTGGAGGGAAAGGACTTAAAGCCGTGTGAATCTCGGATCCGGGGATTTAAGGAACTACTACTGAGCCTGTGGAATGCGTGGATCTATCGATGGTACTTAGAGTGGGTGACCATAAGAGAGTATGGATCATGCGTTTTGTTATGTTGGACAAGTAGTCTACTTATAATGCATTTTTGGAACGATCGGCCCATGCTGAATTTAGAGCGGCCACCACTCCGTGGTGCTTAACGATGAAGTTCCCGACTGAGAATGGTGTGGGAATTGTTCAAGGAGATCTGGTGCTTGACCACAAATGTTACGTCGCTAAGCTAAAAGAGGCGAGGCAAAGAGATAAAGGAAAGGGCGTGGAGGAGACCCTTTGCATCAAGGCTGTGGATGCGTAGTAATCACCACCTGAGCCCTTAATCGAGCAGCACAGTTGGTTCCATAATGATATGGATCCACGAAAAGAGCGGGAGGATAGAAGGGTAGCTCTAGCTGAGTTAACAATCAACATCCCGATCAGTCAGGATGACCAACATGGGTCTTAAGAGTCAGATCATAACTCGGCATGAAGATAATGAAAGAGTTGGTTGTTTTTCTCCAAACGAACCTTGTTGTCCTCGCCTGAACTCACTCAGACATATGTAGGGGATATTGTCGAAGATAGTAAGCCATGCATTAAATATAAATCCTAAATGCGTTCCTGCGAAACAGAAATACCACAGATAGGGTCCGGAGAGATTCGCTACACTCAAAGAAGAAGTGAAGAAGTGAAGAAGCTGAAAGATAAGAGATTCATCCACGATGCCATGTACTCGGAGTGGGTATCAAATCCAGTCTAGGTAAAAAAACTCGAAAGGGAAGTGGAGGACATGCATAGACTATTGGGACCTGAACAAGGCATGCCCGAAGGACAGCTTCCTGCTTCCAAGGTCGATCAGCTGGTAGACTCAACAACGGGACATGAATTGCTCTCATTTATAAATGTACACTCAGGATATAATAAGATTTCAATGCATGTCTTGGATCAGAAACACACCAGTTTTATAACTGATATGGAACTATACTGCTATCTAATCATACCATTTGGATTGAAGAATGCCGAAGCAACTTACCAAATGTTGGAGAACAAGATGTTTATAGATCAGATCGGATGGTCAATGGAGGTCTACGTGGACTATATGCTTGTAAAGTCACGACCATCGAGGAACCACATTGATGAATTCGTAGAGATGTTTAGGATTCTCCGAAAGTATGGGATGAACCTTAACCCTTTGAAATGCTTATTTGACGTTGCGTTAGGGAAATTTTTAGGCTTCATCGTGAACTCCCGTGGAATCAAAGCTAATGTAGAGTTGATCGGAGCACTAAGGAACATTAAAGCACCGTCAAAGACGTTCAGAAGGCGAATGAGAAGGTCACAGCCCTTAGTTGATTCATCTCCTAGCCATTGATAAATACATCCCTCTCTTTGATGTGATTAAGAGAAGGAAGAGGAATTTTGCTTGGATGCAAGAATATATTGGTACATTCCAGGCTCTGGTGGATCACTTAGAGAGACCCTCCATTCTATCAAAGCCACTAGATAATTAGAACTTGTTTTCTTATCCGGTAGTGTTGGCCCACGCTTTAAGCGCTGCACTTATACATGACGATTCCCGAATTCAAAGATCGGTGTACTACATCGGTATGTGGTTAAAGGGAATAGAAAGAAATTACCCAACGTTGGAAAAGCTCGCATACTACTTGTTAATCACTTCAAGGAAATTACATCCTTACATTCAGGCTCATCCGTTCAAAGATCTGACCGGCCATCCATTGAGACAGGTCCTGTAATGACCTAAGACCTCTAAAAGGCTATTGAAATGGAACCTTGAATTAAGCCAGTATGAAATAACCTATTATCCCCAAAGAGTGATCCAGTGTCAAGCTTTGGCAGATTTCATTGCTGAATACATTACGTGATGTGCATGTAAATGTGCATACTTTTACCTCCATATTCAATCAACTTTTATTTAAATAAATGTCATAATTGGGTGTTTTTACATATTTAAAACCTAATTTCAAAAATTCTTTCAAGTTATCATTCATGCGTCTACATAGGGGTAAAATGGTAATTTTGTGTATGTATTAATTTTAAGAATATTCACTTGCACATTTTATTTTTGTTTATTGAAATTTGGATGGAAAATGAGAAGAGCTTTCATATATGTAAGCATGCACAAGGACGGAAGAACAAAGGAATGAAGAAATAAATCAATTCATGTATCATGGAGGACCCTACCTACCTATTAACTATAAACTTCAATTAGGAGCTAATGAACATATTAGCGGAGATTAAAGCTACATGCACATTTAAATGGAGGATTATACTCATACTAATGATTATTTGGAGGTTACATTTCCTAAAGGGCAATCTGGATAGCTTCCAAAATATGGATTAGGGTTTTAGGCTTGTATAAATACCCCTCTTATGTTCATGCAATGAATCTTTTATCTCTTCTCATATTATATAAGTTGTAAGCCTCAAAATTACATGAAATAAAATGGCTTCCTAAGTCTCTTTTTCTTTTATTCTTCTTTGTTTTTATTTTATTTTCCTGCTCAATTTATTTACATGCTCTTTTCCTTTCATGTTAGTAGTTAGCTTTCATTTATGCAAGTAGTTTAGCTCTATTTTTATGCAATTATTTAGTTCTCTTTTCTTTTAAGTTGCTCTTATTTTTTTTCTATGTTGAAATTTACATGTGTTGAAATGATAACACAAATGAGTAGCTAAATCCTCTTAATTTAGGGATAATGAAGCTCTCTAAAATTATGTAAATCTAACATATTGTGTGATTATGGTCTCTTTAATACTTCATGAAAAGTTAGTTTATGATGTAAGTTTATTAGAGAATTTAATAGTCTATATTGTTATCACAAATAGGCTATTCTTATTTAAACATAAATACAATTTACACCATTGGATAACTAAGTGATTTTTGATTGTGAAATTAAAGTTGAATCAAAATTTGATGATCTATATTACTACATACAATAGTAATTAGATCATACTTAAAATAGCTTTTGCTTTGACTTTATTTTCATTACTATTGATAAGTGGTTTATGTATTGTATTATAGTTTGATGGTTTAAGTTATGTTGGTTAATAAATAAATAGACCATACTTATGATAAATGCATCACTAATTTCACTTAAGATCAAAATAGAGAGATCATAGATTGTTTGTGTGTTGATTTATGTAAAAATATGAGAGTGCATTTGCCTCTAAATTGTTTTTTAATAACTTATATTTAATCACTTTAATTTCTAGCTAGTCTTTGCATTACTTTTTAGTTTAAATAATCTCAGACTCTTTGGTTTAATTTGATTGAGTAGAATTTTTAAATCATTTCAATTCCGTACGGATCGACCCGTACTCGTCACGTACTAAAATTGTACACAGTACGCATGCGGTTATTTTTATTACAATTTTTCGGCGATTTTCTAAACCGATAGAAAACTCGTCATTTCAACAAGTTTTTGTCGTCATTGCCGGGGGATTTGAGTTGACTTTATTTCTATTATTCGAATTATTTTTGTTTGATTTTATTATGTTTTCATTTTGTGTATTGAGTAGCATTTAAAAAAAAAATCTTTTGTTGTGTGAATTGTGTTTTTATTTTGTTTTTGCGCTTGTTACTTTTCTATTTGGCATTTGCATTTCTATTAAAAAAATATACACATTTCTATTAAAAAACACACATTTCAAAACAAAAAAAATTCATTTCGTTCACTGTACAAGTGGTTTGTTTTCCGTTTCATTGTTCTATTATTATTACTTTTGCTGCCACCATCCTTGCATACAGTGCACCAAAACAGTCGCCACCAGGGCCGGCCCTAGGGCATGGCGAGCAAGACGGTCGCCTAAAGCAACGGATCCGGCAGGGGCAACCGGTGGTGGTGGTGGTTGTTTAGCATTTTATGAAGGTAAAAATATTTTATAGAAGATTGTTAATAATTGAGTGTGTGGTGGAGTGAGAATTACACTATTTGCTCAATGGGGCAACCCAGGTTCAATTCGTAGCAAAGTGCAAAATTTTTGGTTATATTACTTAAAATCTAGACTAGGACAACCAAATTACTTGGACCGGCCCTCACCCACTGCTTACTAAATACAACCTTATTGCCAAACCCCCTGATTACACATTATTGCTACACATTTCCTCCTTCCATCAACCATACATACTCCTCCACCGTACAATCATCCTCCTTCCATAAACCACCCCTGGGCCCTGACCATACTGCATCGTCCTTAACTATGCACTTCAACTAACAACTCCACTCCAATCCCATCCACTTCTTCATCCTCCTTACATTACACTTTCTAACCAAAACCATCAATGTACCTACCTTCCTCCATTTCCACAACCTCACCGCAAACACTTTCACTACCACCTTATTCAATCTGCCTTCACACCATCCACTACTACACTTCTACACTACCATCACCTTCTCCTTACTAATCCACTTCACTGCAGCAGCCAACAAACCTCTCCACTGTCAATATATTCACCTCTGTTCCACTAGAAAACATCACATCACGTACACAGTGCTTCAACCCCATGATCTCTTCCACATTCACAAACTGTCGTTAATTCAAACCATCAAACATCACTACATAACTGCCTGCAACCTGCCAACAAATACCAAACTTTCAAAAACCTAACCTCATCACCAGTCGCCTGCCATCAAAAAAAACCCCATTGTCACACTCCCACGGCGGCAAAAACTCCTCCATACTGCTACCATCCCACATACATCTCCACATACACACTGCCTTGACTTCACAGCTACACAACCACAAAACTTGTATACACCCTACTACTTCAGCCAAACTAAAACCCAGACTCACTGCCATATTTTACAAAACAGTGAACAAAAAAAACTTCTCTTCCTTATGCACATCCTGCACGTCATAACCTCATGACAATCACCTCCCCCAAATTGCCTGCTTCAATCACCCCTATATCATCCTAAATTGACCTTGAAACCATTGCAATCGTGACTGAAAATCATAATCGACTTGAACTTGAACCAACCAGACGCCCTTCCAAATCGCCAACCACCGTTGACCAGCAAATCACCCGTTATGACCACTTCACGCGACCACCGCAAATCACGAACCAAGCAATCGCCTCCATCACCGAATCGACTTAACAAATCCCAAACGCAAACTCTGAAATTTAATTTTGAATTTCAAAATTTCTTTTAAAATAAATTCGCCTTAGTCGTTTTTGGGTTTCGAATTTTTTTTTTTTGTAAAAAAAAACAGAGAACGGGAAGTAATTGAATTTGGGTATAATAGGATTTAGAGTGTTGTTGGGCCGGGTGGGTATAATAAAATTTAGAATTTTTTTTCTCTTGCAAATTGTTTTGTTTAAATTTTTTTGCTTCCTTTACAAAAATTGTTTTTGTAATTTGGGTTTAGTTCAATTGTTCTTTAAGTTTTCTTTTTGCTTTAAAAAAAAGACGTGTGTGTATTTCACTTGTTTTTAAACAATAATATATACTCATTGTCTACTCCTTTTTAGGTTGTCAAAGCAGAAAAGAAGAAGATTTGCTTGCTAAATAATTACTCTGCTTTGCTTGCTAATTGCGCTAAAAAAATATTGCCGCTTAAAAAATTAAAATTGCTAATAATTCTGCACGCTCTACTATCGTGCCATTATCTCGTGTTTTTATTTTCAGTTTGCATTTTTTTGTTGCTTGCATTTCTTTAAAAAAAAATCAAAAAAAAAAAAAAATCGTTCGTAGTTACATTGTTAAAATCATGTTTAATTTCTCTTTTACATTCATACCATCTTGTTTTCTATTTTCTAAGGGCAATACCCCAATCCATATAAGGTAGGAGATTTCATCATCCCTTCTCTGACCTACAAAATGCATTTCATCTTAGAAGTTTGACTAGCAACAACAGTTAGACATTTGACTCTAAGTGAGTCGCGAGTTTACCTAGTGCTTAATTGCACCTTGACAGTTGTCTTCTTTGAACAATTTTATTTCTTGGTGCTTAAGCTACGGCAGAGCAATAATCAGTTATAAATATTACGGTGATTCTTAAATATTATACCGATTGTTTTTTGAAGATACTTAAACCTTCGGTTGTATTGCTACGGTGATTCGCGGTGCACTGATAATTCTTGCCCATTACCTGGCTAAGAAGTATTTTGTTGGATTAAGACAAAATATGATTATATAAATTTGGGTTAGGAGCTACTAAGGACCGAAAATTTGTAATTAAGTCATTGCATTCATTTAGCTGCATTATTTCAGCATATTTAAAAAAAATCAAAATCCAAAACAAAAAATTGTAAATTTGATTTAACTTAGTTTTTAAATCCTTTCATTTGAAAATTTTCAATCAAAATCAAAAAAATAAAATTTAAGTTAGTTTTTTTTTGTTTAAACAGATCCAAAAAAAAACATAAAAAAAACTTGAAAATCCAAAAAACAAAACAAAAACAAATTCTCTTTAAAAAAAGAAATCCTTTTTGGTAAATACCTTTCCTCCTAAAAAAAATTAAAAAAAAAAACAAATTCTCACTTCATTTTCTAAACCTTATTTTTTCTCTTAAATTCAATTTTCACTACTTTCTCTTTTCGACTTTTATTGTATATGAGTACTTGGACTCGTGACACAATGACAAATACTTGGACTCGTGACTCAACAACAAATCATTTAACTCGAATAAACTGTAACGACCCGGTATTTTCAACCATTTGCATCCGCACATGTCAGACTTGAATTGTTCAAAATACCGCGTTGTAAATATAATTTGGCAAATCTTAGAATATACAGTAAATATATAATCACAGGTCACATAATCAAAATACTCGCAGCGGAATTGAAATAACTTAGTGGTTCATGAAGCCACTATCATTAGTCTCAAAATAAGAAATTTTTACATAGTTTTAAAACCAAATATAATTTGAATCAACCATAGAAAAATCCAAATTTATTTGTCTCCATTACATAAACTAAGATAAAGAACTGAAAGGAACTTTGACAGCAACTTGAAAAGATGATCTGCAGAAGTCCTAGCTCCGGGGATGAAGTCCGAACTGAAACTCAGGCTGACTCGAGCGTAAAATAAAACATAAACACTCGAGTCAGGACATACATACTTATACAGTGTAAGCTAATTCAAGTGAATTGTAATATAAAGGCAAGTAACTTAAAGGATGCTTTGGACCGGCCATCCTCTAAGGATCCGTTAAACTATTTACTATGTAGTAATATTTCGCTATTATAATAGTGTCTATTTGTAAAGTAAACTTATTTTTAAATAGCGTTAAGGGGTTACCCGTATAGCCCTTACCACATAATAGTCCCAGTAGTCCATCCAGTATCAGCGCATCTCCGAATCGGGAGACTACCCTAAATACTCCACGGGCGACGGGAGAAAACCAATCTTGTACAAGGCGCGCTAGGGTAGGTGACACGGCACAACTAGGCAATGCCAGGGTAGATATACCGATTACGCATCCGGACCGGTGGTAACGCGTAGCTGCTACTACCGTCCACCTCGAACAACACTCCCGAAATCACAAAGTAATAGAATGACATACGAAGAAGTACGTCCGATCAAAGGTGCTACCTCATTAGTCCGTCAATCGCTCCTGTTTTAGCCACCTTATGCCAACTCACGGGAGTCGGGTCCACGTACATACCTTAATAGAACGTCACCATCATCCTACTTCATTCTAGAATCTCCACCGCGTACACAGTTGTCAAAGTGGTTTTCGGTATCGACAGAGAGTATGCCCATATCCGATCCCGGTCTCTTTAACAACCAAAGTTATTAATACCCGTGGTTATAAAAATCCAAAATAGTTTTATATTTCAATCAAAATACTACATTTAAAACTATTTAAAAGTGAAGTTATAATTCTTACAAAATCCAATATAAATCCCAAATGTTTAGCCTTAGTTCATTTGTATCAACTACAGCACTTGCGCAGTGCAGTAATATCCTTTACAGCAAATTTGAGTAAATTGAATTTTAGACTTCAATAAAATTTCAACAATAATTAAACCTTAAATTAAATCGATTTAGCTTATATCATCATATTTTCCACCTTTGAATAGTCATTTAAATTACTCAAAAATTTATGATTATTATAAAATAGATTTTGCAAATATATATCTAACTTCTCTGTACTTTACTTATTAAAATCAAGTGCAAAATTCTCTATAAATTTTAACTTCAATTGCCGCTTCAAAAATAAACTTAATTTCTGATCAATTTCTTAACTTACCTTTATTCTAAACCACTTTACATTTCTAAATTTAGTCATATTTCAACTTCCATTTTAAGTATTCACTTTTTTTTAACTATTTAATTCATAGACAACTTAACCCTTTATTTATTTGCTTATATTCAAATTTATACCAAACATCATATTTTATTTCTTAACTTGAATTCCATTTTATTTTACAAATCAAAATTTTTAAAACAAATTTATACTTTAAATTCTTAAAATTTATTTATCTACATATTTAACTTGTATAATATCACTATACTTATAAAAATCATTGTTAATCCAATTTTTAAACAAAATATTATAACATTCTTATTTAAAAATATTTGATATTTCCAGAGAATATATATATATATATATATAACCACGGGTCTGTATAATATTTCTAACCTAGGTCAAGTGATACGGATAATATATCATTTCAATCCGTAATTTATAGAGAAAATCCAGGTTCTATCATTTCAAACCCGCAATCCCAAGTTAAATAATAAATAAATAAATAAATAAATAATAAATATCGTTCAGGCCTATCATTTCAGCCGTAACGATTCTATTCTACAGGGAACTTGCAGTGTGATAAACAGTAAATAAATAAATGGTATAACAACATAAATATAACAGTATAAAATATAACTGATGATGGGTAAATTTAATAACAGGGTTTTTTTTAACATCATAAATTTTTATCACAGGCAATTAAAAATAAAATAAAATTATTCTACAGTTTCACTTTTTAATAATTCACAGATCTATAAGTACGTTTGTCGGGTGAGAAGTACTCACTTTTTTGAAGCTGCAGATTCTATTCAAACAACGATATTCCCTCTGAAAAAAAAGTGTCCAAAAGGCACGATTAATTTTTAGCGGAAGCAACGACTCGATTCAAATCTTGAACAAGATAAATAAAACAAATTACGATGCAAATTTTTTTATAAATCAAACTGGAACAAGATTTAAATAAGAGAATAATTGACACAACTTTCTCGACCACTCCACCCCACGACTTGACCACGTTCTCCCTGCTCAGCCCATTTTTTTCTATTTGAATTATATGAATGCAAGCGAGTCAACAGTGTGATATTTATATGCATATAGTCTTTGATAAAAATGCAAAGTGGTGCACGTACACTTATTCTTCTTTCAAACATGCAAAAGGTGATGCAAACTTTGGTCCCAGAGTTGGACACGCATCAACATTCAACTCATTCTTTTTTTTTTAAGTGACCACATCATGCACGACCAAGAACAAAATACAAAATTAGTCATGCACGACCAGATCAGGTGTATTAAGGGGAAGGGAAGGGTTTTTATTGGAGTGGTGGCGGAGGAGCTGAAGTCGGTCTTGCCAAGGTGGTGGAGATGGTGTTGGAGTCGCCGATCACAAAGTTGGAGGAGACAAAGAAATGGAAACAAAGAAATGCAAAGACAGAAGAAATAAAATAGGAAGAATAGGTGGCCATACCTGATGAACTCACGCACAAATGCAGATGAAAGCTGAAACTAAAACGTGGTGCAAATGTTTGATACGTGAGTTTGAATTTATAACATGAGTTGCATGAATCAAGGAGGAGAAGTGGCAAGAAAAAAATAAAGTCAAATATTACTTCAGTGGTATACATACGTGACTGAGAAAAAAAAAGAAACTTGCATTGATTTGGATCTGTACATTTGAAGGGATATTATTCCTACTATAAAATAGGAAGCCAAAAAGAGGTATAGACAATTTTGTTGCGCGATGATTGAGTTAATGAAGAGGTAATTGCGTTAATAAATAAATTAAAGAATGCACGAAATAAAGATGTTTGAACCGTAAGGAAATATGAAATTTATGAACATGTTTTTTTCTTTGAAATTTAAACGAAGTAATAGCGTTGATTAATTGGAAGCAATTGGAAAGAAATAAAATTTTCTTTTGAAACGGTCAGGAGATTTCTCTGCGTGATGTTTGCGTTTATAGGATGGTAATTGCGTTGGATAGATTAAATAAACAAACGCACGAATTAATGGTATAGGAATATTAAGCAAATAAAAGAATTTCGTTTAAACAGTAAGGAAAAATAAAAGATTTTGTTCCTATTAATTGCACAGGAGTAAATGGAAAGGAAGTGACTCTTATACACGTGAATTTCAAGCAATCTTGAAACGGATTTTGAACGTCTAAAGAGAAATAAATTTGCTTGAAACAGCTATGCGAATTTTTATTTCTATTATAAAAATAAGAAAAAAGGGAAGCGTAGAAATTTACACGTAACTTATCAAAGCTAGATTTAAAAGAAATTGAACGGCTAGGGAAATCATTTCTTTCCCACTTGGAATTGCAAGACTACAGATAAATTTATTTATTTAGTTAAGATAATAAATATTATAAGAATGTGCACTATAGATGCATTAATCATAGGCCCACATTTAAATAAAAGTAACACATTTAAATTTATATGTTTTCTTATGTAGTAAATATACATTAAAATATTCCATCAATTAACGCGCCATTTAAACGCGAAATTAACAGCTTATTAATACACTATTTATTACTAAATTTGAAATTTAAATTTGTTGACATTGGTTTGATTTACTTAACATTTAACAAATAGATTGATGTATATACGTAAAATTTATTTCCTTTCACAATATTTATTACCTACTTTAAAAGTATACAATCAATATCAGTAAAACAACCGCAAAATAAGTATTGTGCACATGTATATCTTATATAAAAGGTTCGGTTTTATTAGTTAAGGTATGAAATTTATGAGCGCGTACTAGATGCAAAATTTTAATCGAACGTACGCTCAAATAATTGACAAAAGTAACGTGATTAAAACTATTCGTTTCTTATTTATTTCTTTTACCCAATATTAATTTCTTAATTAAAAGGTATATAACCAAATTTAAAAGAATCAAAGTGGAATAAAATGTTGTTACGAAATATATTCAGTTAAATTAAAGATTTGAAAAAATTTCTACCACACTTTAAAACAAATAAAAAACCAGTGAATAAAGTAAAACAAACTGAAGTAAAGTGAAAAAGAATGCAAATAATTATATTTTAGGAAAATAGAAAGATAAATAAAGAAAATAGCTTAATTTATTGAAACTAGCTTAAGAAAATTGCAAACGTAATCCACTTAACTTTGAAAAATTACAACACTTCTTGAAAATGGATTAAAATAAATCTTTGAGAAACAAAATAAGTGAGAATGAGAATAAAATAAATTCTTAATAAAAATATGAAATAAATAAAGAATTTCTTAAATTAATTGAAGTTGGAAATTAGAAATTGTAAACAAAATACAACTGACATTGGAAAATATCAATTACACTTTTAAAAATGTTTTAAAAACCAAAATATGTACAAAACAAGTTATTTTACCCCTGAAAATATAAATTAGAACATTACATGACCAAATAAAATATTATTTATATAATTTAAAGTAAACAATTTTGTTAAATACAGCAAATTACACACAATAGTTAAAAAGGCATAACTTTCACATTATAAATCAGATTTCAACGAAACGAAAAGCAATATTCTTAAAATTTTATTTACTTTAAAAATAAAAGATAAAATTCAAATTGTTTAAACTTTTAAATTTTTAAATTTAAAAGTCAAAGTTTGACCATATTGACAAAATTCATATTTCTGGAAAATATTCTATTAATTCATGTGTGGAATTCTAATCCACACCAAAATTTATATTTTAAATAACAAAATTATCTAAATTAAATAAATAAAACATTTATTAAAAAATTTGGGCTGATACATAGATGGTTTGGATGTCAAGCAAAGTGAGAGTAAATGCTAAGAAACAGAAAAGGCATAAGTTAAGGAGAAAGAAACGTATATATGTTTTATACTTAAATGCAAATGAAGATGAGGAGTTTTGAAATGAGAAATAAATCTTCTTCTACATGATTTGCAAATGAGAAATACACGGCTAGAAAAAGAGTTTGTATGGCTAAAGCAAGAAATAAAGAAGCCATGTAGAAAAAAGGCAAGAAATCAAGCAATGACCTGATGAATTTAATTAATTTCTTTCCTTTGTATTAACAGTTGTTCTTAATTATATTGAATTTGTTAAATGTGTACATTTATTATGATTGAATCCTCAAATAAATTCATTCAGATAAGTTTCATTCTTTTATATTACCTTAAGAATAAAATATGCATTTCCACTTTAACATTCCTTCTTTACAAAGTTTATTTTTCTTCATATTAAATGACCAAAATTTTATCAATTTAACAATTTTAATTATTAAAAATTTATGGGCCGTTACATAAATGATCCTCCTGAAATTGCGAACAATAATGCCCATCAGACTCTTATGGATAGAATCTTTCCCGATGGAGTTTCTATCCCTTCTTGCATTACTTTGCCTGCCCTTACGGGTAACCATTTCAAAATTCACTCAAATCATATTGCCACGCACCCAAAATTTGGAAACTTCGAACAGATGACCCATACATTTTTCTAACGAAATTCGAACAAGTTTGTGCAACCATTAAACTCCAATAACTTTCTGATGAAAAAATCAAACTTTGATTAATTCCATTTTCTCTTACCAATTACGTTGAAAAATGGTTGTACAGCTTACCATCAAACTTGATTAAAACTTGGGAATAATTCGTTAAAATTTTCTTTAAAAAGTTCTACCTCTTGAAAAAAACAACTAAAATTTGAAACGAAATCATAAATTTTCAACAATTCAGGAGAGAACCATTCGGAAAATATTTTGAAAGATTTATGGAGCTTTTGATAAAATATCTACACCATAATATCGAAAAATGGATGCTTTGCCAAATCTTATATGATGAACTCGAAAAAAGCTCACGAGCCATGCTCAAATCGATGTGCCAAGGCAATTTCCTCGCCCAACATCACGATGATGCTTGGAAATTTCTTTAAAACCTATCCGAAAAATCATCTCAATGGGAACATTCTAACGAAAAATCCGTTTACTCATGATCGAGCGCACACTCGCTAGGATCATCTTTGGCTTCGGAAGCTAAGATCGAGGCAATGATTAATAATTTGACAACGTTTTCTCATCTAACCAAATGAACCAAACTTCCCAACCCATGTGTTATAAATGTAACGTTCCGAATCATATAGCCGATCAGTGCCCTAATTCGATCGAACAACTCAACGCTTTCCACAAGGTTAAAATGATCTGTTTTCTCCAATGCACAATCCTGGTTGGTGAAATCATCCGAATTTGACTTGGAATAAAAATAATCCCAACACAAATTTGGTTCGTACCAATTTTCAAGCATTTCCAAACAACGCTTTAAATCCACCCTATCAACATAATCGTTTTCAATAAAACTTTGCGAGTCCGTATCAAAATCAACTACAACAATCTTTTGCTCCTCAAGATGATAAATGATTGTATTCTCTTGAAAAAAGTATCGAAACTTTGGCTATAGCAACGACTCAGAATCTCCAATCAATCATTTGCAAAATTTGTTAACCTCGTATATGCAGAATACGAGTCAATCAACTATGAAACTTGAAATGCAAATGTGTCAATTAGCCACGCCTGTAAGTGAATGTGAACATCCCAAGTCAGCCAGTTTCAAATCTCAGAAATCAAAACACTAATTCGAATCAAGCCCATGTTGGTCAAGGTAGCAACGTAACTCAAATGAATGCTATCACAACTTTACGTTTCAGTAAACAAATCGGCAATCAAGTCATTAATCCAAACGATTTACCGAAAACCCCTATCGGCACTTCTAAAGGAACAAACGAATCTGAAAAGAATGTGGAGCTAAATGTTGAGCTAAATTTCAAACCAAGTTCTTCTTCTACTTACGTACACCTACCCGCTGAGTATCGTATTCCATTTCCACATCGTCTCCGACCAAAGAAACACTCTGATCAAATGGAAAAGATGTTGGAAATTTTAAACAAGTGAAATTTAACATCCCTCTTCTTGATATCGTTTAAAAAGTTCCAACTTACACTAAGTTTCTCAAGGACTTGTGTACCCAAAAACGACACAATCATGTACCTAAGAAAGTTTTCTTAGCCGCCAGACTCAGCGAAGTTTTATCTCAATCAATCCCTATTAAATACAAACATCCTGAATTTCTGGCATCTCGTGCACAGTAGGAGACAAAACGATTAAAAAATGCTAAGTCGATTTGTGTTCGAATGTCATTTTAATTCCTTATTCCGTTTACCAACAACTTGGCTTGGATGAACTGAAACCGAAAAAAGTAATTCTTCAATTTTTCGATCGTTCGATTAAGAAACCCATGGGAGAAATCGAGGACATACTCATTAAAATCGGCCAATTCATATTCCATGTCGATTTCATTGTGTAACGTTCCGCAAATCCGTACCCCTTGAGTCAACACTATTTTACATCAATCAACTCAAGTTGAACAGAAATACGAACCATTTGGGTTAGAGAAGAAGAGGGTGAAGAAGAAGAAATTAGAAAACAACATCAGAATCTAACCATCGCAGCGGAATAAAATATAATAGATAATAAATGATCTATACACAGAAACAAATACGTCTGTTTATACATTACATCATCAGAGTACATCAATCATATAACTCATAATTGGATAGTAATCATAACATGTCCTCTCACAACTGAGTACACAGCTAATCAACACAGCGGAATATATAAAACAAGTACGGAAGTACGTATCGCCATCCAGCTCGTCTCCTGAGCTTCACATCATCATATCATGTATTTTATAATACTCAGTCTGACCCGGGCATTATAGTTAAATAACACCCGAGTCAGACTGGAATACCAACGTGAGAAATCACACTCAAATTGATTATTAAAATTTCAAAATCCTTTGAAAACAAAAGCATCTCGTAATTCCACGCCACAAATAAACATGTCGGGGTTTTACCTTACGATAGCTAAAACACCTTTTTATTAAAATTCTCTGATATTATAATAGTATCTATAGAAAGTAAAATAGAATCTAGCTGAAATGCTTACATCTCACGTTTCAGCAATAGTTGGGCACAATCAAAACCGTACGGGCGCTAGGGAAAATGGATTTCCAACTAATGACTAGGCACTGGGGTACCACCTATCACGGTAGCTGGTCTAGATCAGCGTACCGAGGATCACTCCCGACCGCCTGCAACACAAGGCCCAGACTACCCCTTATTGGATAATCCCAAGTAAGATCACCCCATGGTTGGGATCAGCAACCGCACCACTAAGCCAAAATAAAAGGGACATCTAGACAGGGAAGACCTCATCCGAAATGGGTACTACCCACCAAGCCTTGCTGCATAACCCCTGATTTTCAATCATTCCCGGTTGATGAGGCTTGAGGCTAAGCATTACCTTTTAGAACGTTTCACTTAGAATGCTCATCGTCCACCTGACGATGTTCTGAAAGCATTCATCCATACAAGTCCGTCCCGGGTTCAAACGGAACCGAAGGCACTATTCCTGCTACATCCTTTTTGGAAATATCCTCAGGATTAGTAGCGACTAGCCCTTGCACTTCACTGCTCCATCATCGAATCCAAACTCGTTTTCCCACGAAAACATACAAACCAGATTGAAGTGGTTTTCGAGAAATTAATCCCGATCCCGGTCTCTTCGAAACGATCAGCGTACTTGGCCAATATTGATAGTCGGTTATTTAACTACCAATTACCATTCATAAACATCCATCAAACAATAAATAATATCCCAAATTATTTATTATTCTCAAAATATCTTCGCAAGATATATTTTCGCTTTCAAATCTCTTTTTGAAAACAGTTTTCAAACCATCTCCCTTTTATAGAATAAATTTTCCAAATATTTTCTATTTCCATTGAAATCACCAAGCACAAAACCTTAGATTTTTAAAATAATTTAAAAACACTTTATTGTAAAATATGCTTTAACATTTAAATTTACAAAAAAAATACTTTAATACTTATTAAAAATAATACTTTAGAAATAATTAAAATTAGGTTACTTTATAAAATAAAACTAGATTTTCTCCTTTAAAACAAAATACAAGTCACCTTTAAATAATTAATATAATAATAGATTTGAAAAATATTTACTTTAGAATTTAAACATTTAGCAATAATAAATTTTCTCAAAACATGCTTTTTGAAAACAACATTAAACCTTTTTCTTATATTTAAAAAAATCTACTTTAAAAACGCACTTGGCTATCCAGGGAAATATACTTCTCTTCACATTCTTTAAAAATAAATCTCTATTTATTTTTAAACAAGTTTCCCACTCCTTAAATAAATTCCCACCTTGAATTTATTCTTCCAAATATCCACTGATATATTTTACTTTTTTTATAAACTCAGTTTATAAATTCCATAGTCACATTCTACTTTAAATTTTCAATTTTAAACACTTGAATCGATTTCCAATTTACTCCGTTTTGAAATAAATTTCCTCACTTACTCAATTCATTTCAAAATCCATTAATTATAGGCTTTATATATTTTTTCTTCGTTTGATTTTAAATCTTTAACTGAAACATACCCATTTTCAGATTTTTCCAAATTTCTTCTTTATTCTTTTCAATAATTTAAATCTTAAATTTAAAATAAATTCTTTATTCTTTAAAATAATAACACTGAAGTTTAAAATTCATTAGCTTCCTGTTTATTCAAAATTCTCTTTTCATATACGAAATTTATTTATTAGAATTTTAAAACCACTATTATTCTTATGCAGTTCATTCTTAATTTATTTAAATTTTCCGTAATTATTTCACTTACAAATTCTCTTCCTTTTATTTTCAAAAATCCAATTCTACATATTTTTATAACTCAATGTATCGAAATATATTCAAGTAAACCATAGCATCCAATATTACAACTATCAATAATATTCATTACAGAATATCAAATATTCACATTTGAGAATATTAAACAATATAAATAATTTTGAGGAATCCAGTTGGATCCCTCTAACATGTTTCCCTGCATCCACAGATGTTAGCACAATATAAAATACCAATTCCACTTCGAGGTGGAATATCACGGTATATGGGTTTTAAATATAAATCATCCGCTATTATGCGGCGCATAGGGTCTCATCCGCTATATAATGCAGGAAATCAATCATTCCAAGATATATTATATATTACTATATATATAATATAGCACATCAAAACAATTTAATCATTCAACCAATTATTTAAATCTAACTATTTAAATCTAAACAACCCAGATGAGCGAGATTAACTCACCTTTGAATTTGTTTGCTGTCCACTTGAATTCAACTTGGCTTGTTTCCATTATTTTTTGCCCTTGTATAAGCATTATAGGATTTTATTAATATTTGAACCGACTGAATAATCAACTACCATTCAATAAATTTAATTACCTAATTGTTTTGTTTAAACTAAGTTTCCCTTTTGAAGATCTTTTAGTCACTAGGATAAATAATAAGCTAGTTTAAACATTATATATATATATATATATAAACTCTTATTTTGGAAATCTCATGTATATTTATAAAAATGAAAATTTCTAACTTCACACAGGTTTTCAAACATGTTTGTATTCAATATTCTTTTAAATGGAAATATATCTTGTTTATCTACATATTTTAAAATGAAGATACATATATAAACTGTATTTATATATTTTACTGTAAATTTATTTATATTCCTCTATAATATAAGTATTCAAGAGAAGAAGTTATAATTTGTTGTCATATATTCATTTCTCTTCCGATATCGATTTAAACAACAAGGATGAATTAAATAAATTCCCAAATCAATAAATTACCTAAAAACAGAAGCTGTATCCCTCAGCCGACCATTGGAGGCACATCACCACCATGACGTTACCCCACTCCTACCAGATCGGCTTCCTCCTTGCTAGCCACGCTCCTGCGCGCTCACCTCAACCTGAGCCAGAACCCTTGCCTCAGGATCGACTCCACAACTACGAGCTCGACACCAACATCGCTACTCGATCTGCACTCACGCGCTCGAGCTTCCACCTTCCAGCCATCCACGAATCGATACATATAGCCTACATCAACACGACCCACATCATCGAGCAGCGGCACCGCTCCTTCTCGCGCTGCTTCGCGTGCGCGTACGAGCCTCGCACTTGGCCTTTGTCTCCCCTTTCTTTGCCGGGAGGTTTTCGATTTCAATTCGAAATGAGGAAGAGCAAAAAGAGTTCCCTCAGAGTTCCGCTATTCATTTTCTTCTGCAGTGATTTTGATTTTAAACGAGCGGAGAGGAAAGGAATACATGTTTTTCATTAGTTTCTATTAGAAGTGTCGGCCATGATTTTATCAGTTTGTTTTTTTTTAACCGAGAGAAAGGAAGTAGGCATGATTTGAAAAGGAAGCGACATTGATGTTTGCACGTGGAGAAAGGTTGCAAGTATTTAGATTTAAGGTAAAAGGTTGCGTGTGTGACGCTAGCTATAGTAACATGAAGAGAATAAAAATGTGGCCGATGGGATTTGTTTGTCTGGTCCACAATTTTATACCTATCAATTTTAAATTTTAACTTCAAATTGTTACGAATTCAAAGCTCAAAATCTTGACATCCTATCGAGGCGTACCGCTAGACGTTTATAATGTTATACCCTATTCCGAACGCTATGGAAAAGGTTTCAAGTCCTAATTCGATCGTATGGAGAAGATAGCATTTTGAATTGACTATTATCAATTAAATTTCGATATAAATTCAGCGCGTTTGCTTATCGTACGACCAAACGATCATTCCAAACACTACAAATATTGAAAACCGATAATAATACAATATTACGGATCCAATGGAACTGGTTTCGTTGAAATCCGAGACTGTGCCTTAGAAAGCTATTTTTAAATATCGATTTAAACGATATATTTTCAAAATTTAACAAAACATTCCTAAATTCAATTTTAACCCTATTACTATCTTCAGTATTATCAATATAAATTTTACAAGCCTTCCAATTATTTTTAACAGGCCTAAAACAGAAGATTTAACAATTAACCCAATTTCAGTTTATTAAATCCAATAACTTAATTGCTAAATAATACTAATAATAATATTTGAAATCAAGTTGAAAATTAACCTTTAAATATTAAAATAAATTAAATATCTCGATTTCAAATGTTCAAAAATTTCGGGTCGTCACATTCCTCCCCCTTAAAAGAATTTCGTCCCCGAAAATACTAATTAGGACGAATGATCCAATATCCATTTCTATTTTCCAAAACCAAACAGTTTTATCAACTTGCCATAACATATCTTTTATTAAAGACCCACTATTACTTCAACCAACTCTACAAAACCTTACATAGTTTTGAACAACATTATTTACTCCATTTATGCAAATTTAAATTGAAATTCAAATTGAAATTATCTCAATTTTCTCAAAAAATTTCTAGCTCTCTAAATTTCCAAAAAATTTCGCCAACGTCTCCTTTGCGCGGCTAGCTCGGTACAACTACAAAAGGCCTCTACGGGCTCCCAAATTCCAAAAGTAAACAAATAGCCAAGTGGCAAGATAAAAAACCCAATCAAATTTCATACAGAAATTTAAACACATGCCTTTTTGTCGAGCAATTCAAATTTATCATCTGAAATCAAAACCAATTCTCCTTTCCCTTTATAATACCTGCATATTTTACTTAGCCATAATATCCAATCATAGCTTTTAAAATCATTTTATTAAATCTTCACTTCAATGCTTATTCAATATATTTTTTTCCCAACACCCATATTACTTAAGAATCTTATCATTTATTCTTAAGTTCAGTATAAGTATTTTATACGCTTCTTATATTTATTTTCACTTTACCACTTAAGTTTATATCTACTTCTATTCAATTTAGTTTTCCCATTTCCATGTGAATTCAATTTATTCTTAATTCTGAATATAAAATTTCATCTTCCATTCAAAACCGATTCATATCATTATTTAAATTAGTTCCATCCACTCTATCTATTTCAATTTCCAATTTGAAATCATTTTGTCACTAACAAAAAATTTTCTAACTCCCAAAATTTCCGAATTTTTTTGGCAGTGACTCCTTTGTACGGAGGAGCTTTTGCAATTTGACATAAGATATAAATATATATACATCGACCCACCCGGTCGGAAAAACAAAAACAGTTCATATTTCCTATTTTTATTGCGTAGGCGTACCTTTATTTAGCATTTTTAAGCACGCGACATATTTAATTAGCATTTTGCGCAATCAAATCCAGCCCAACGACTTCCCTAAACCTGTACTTACTCAACTAAAACATGTAAGTGCCATATATATGAAGTTTAACAACATTTCACTTATTTGCAATAGTTAAACACATGAATTCTAAATGCATTGCACACTAAACACTTTCCGTAAGCAATTTATATAGTTTTAATACTAATTCAACTGTTTTCAATTGATTAATATACCATTTTCATTCAATTAGAATGGTCTACAACCCACTTGCTTACATTCAATTCATTTGTAATTTTAAACAAACTCATATTAATCCAATTGATTTAAAAATTCAATTTTATTCACGATCCATTCATTTAAGTTTCATTCCATATTTGCTTTCATTTCATATTTTTTTATTCCAAACTATTTTATTTAGCTCGAAAACAATCCAGGCTAATTCATTCAATAACTATTTCTCAACTTATTTAAACCACACTTCTATTTGAGTTCAGCTTTCATTTAACACATACTTAAGTTAATAACTTAAGTTCATTTCCATTTGACCAACCTCCATTTATTTTTGCAACAAGTTCTATTTCCATCTTTCATTTGATTCTTATTTAATCAAATTCCATCCATTTATTTATTCAATACAATTAGTTTATTCACTCAATCCACTATGAATTTTAATTTCCATACTCAATTCATCCGAAATTATTTTATTAATAACAAGGCCATTTCCAATTTATTTCTACCTATTTGGATTTTATTTGCAATACAAACCATTACCACTTTAATCCAATTTCTTTTTATTTGGCAACATTTTCAATTATATTTACTTCACTAACGATTCAAGTCGAACTTGATTTATAACTTGAGTTTTATTTCCAAACTTCAATATTAACTCACAAATTCAGCTTCTATTTAACCACATTAGGTTCTATTTACATATTTCATTAACTAATTTATTATCTAATTAGTTCTCCTCCTATTCCAAATTCAATACTTGATTTTTAATCTTAAAAATCACTTCATTAAATTTTCTTAAGTTCAATTTATTTTATAATTCAAGTTTTGATTTTTGTTTCATTTTTCAAAACATCAAACAATATTTATTTTGGGTTTTCTATTCCACTTTTCAGTTTTATAAGTCACAACTTATTATTTTACACGTTTCCATTCAATCCGGGTTTGAATATATTCATTTTTTTTATTTTAACTCGAGATCTACGCTTATTTATAACCCAAGCATATTTTATTCCATGGATTTTTAATTCTTTTATAAGTTATTCTAATTCATTTATTCTAACTTATTTCTTATCCAACTTACTTCCGTTTATTCAAGTAAGGATCTATTTCCATTCAATATCACCCATAACTCAACTGAATTTTTATTCCAATTCAATTCTATTTTAACTCAGATTTATTTATTCAATTCAATTCAATTTCCTTCCTCAATCCAAGTTAATTTCGTTTTTACCTTTTCACTTTAAATTTTAATTCCAACATTCAATGCTCATATTCTCCTACCTTATTTAAAAATCATCTCAAATTTTATAAGTTCATAAATTATCTCATCAGGATTTCCAACTCAATTAAGGATTCAGGATTTTTAAGCACCCGGCTTTTGGTTTTCAAATCATTTTGAAATCTCCGTTATCACAAAATCACACTTCACAAAACTTTTAAACCAATCCTGGTTTTTATTCCCAACAAAATTCCGTTGAAATTTCACAAACAAACTTGTTCTTCTGAACAAATCAATTTTTGGCAGCAATCCGTCACTTAGAAACTCGAAAATGAATACTAATGATGCTGCGCAGTCATCACCAGGATTATTTTCCAGCGACTGAAGTGAGTTCAATGCTATATTCCTTTCCAAAATTTATTTGAAAAAATTTCCTTTCAGAAATACTTTCAAAATAATAATAATGCTATTATTTATCTTCAAAACACTTCGAAAAATTCTTCCAAAATCTCCAGGATTTTAAATTTTCAATTTCTGTCTTAAATCAAATTTTAACTATAATTCATTTGTATAATTTATGCTCATACAAATTCTCATTTGATCATATTTCAATTTATAAACCACATTTATAAATTTCCTTTATAAATGATTTTATTTCCTTAACCTTTGGTTATATTTTCAACTTCTAGTTAAATTTTCACACAACAATGATAATAATTTAATATTATCATTCCAAACATCCAAGCAACCATATATTAGCTAAAATAGTTTACAAAAACTTTTCTTTTTATCAAAATATATTTTTGGGTAAAATTATTTCATTCATCCACCTTTAAAACAATAGAGTGTCAATTTATCGCGTCAGGTGTTTATAAACTCTTCTCAAATAGCGGCCAACATACTTGATCAGAATTCATATTCCACCCAACCAATAAGCCCACACAATATTTAAAACAATTTATATTCACTAACAAATACGCGCTCATATCTATTAATACGCTCAAACTCATTCTAGAGTACTACGGACTCTAATTTAAATGAGTAATTCCCACCAGAGCCAAGGTTATCACCAACCTAAGCTCTGATACCAACTGTAACGTTCCACAAATCCGTATCCCTTGAGTCAACACTATTCTACATCAATCAACTCAAGTTGAACAGAAATACGAACCATTAGGGTTAGAGAAGAAGAGGGTGAAGAAGAAGAAAGTAGAAAACAACATCAGAATCTAACCATCACAGCGGAATAAAATATAATAGATAATAACTGATCTTTACACAGAAACAAATACATCTGTTTATACATTACATCATCAGAGTACATCAATCACATAACTCACAATTGGACAGTAATCATAACCTGTCCTCTCACAACTGAGTACACAGCTAATCAACACAGTGGAATATATAAAACAAGTACGGAAGTACGTATTGCCGTCCGGCTCGTCTCCTGAGCTCCACAACATCATATCATGTATCCTATAATACTCGGTCTGACCCGAGCATTATAGTTAAATAACACCCGAGTCAGTTTGCAATACCAGCGTGAGAAATCACACTCAAATTGATTATTAAAGTTTCAAAATCCTTTGAAAACAAAAGCATCTCGTAAGACCACGCCATAAATAAACATGTCGGGTTTTTACCTTACGATAGCTAAAATACCTTTTTATTAAAATTCTCTGATATTATAATAGTGTCTATAGAAAGTAAAATAGAATCTAGCTGAAATGCTTGCATCTCACGTTTCAGCAATAGTTGGGCACAATCAAAACCGTACGGGCGTGTAGGGAAAATGGATTTTCAACTAATGACTAGGCACTGGGGTAGTACCACCTCTCACGGTACCTGATCTAGATCAGCGTACCGAGGATCACTCCCGACTCCCTGCAACATAAGGCCCGGACTACCCCTTACTGGATAATACCGAGTAAGATCACCCCACGGTTGGGATCAGCAACCGCACCACTAAGCCGAAATAAAAGGGACATCTATACAGGAATGACCTCATCGAAAATGGGTACTACCCACCAAGCCTTGCTGCATATCCCCTGATTTTCAGTCATTCCCAGTTGATGAGGCTTGAGGCTAAGCGTTACCTTTTAGAACGTTTCACTTAGAATGCTCATCGCCCACCTGACGATGTTCTGAAAGCATTCATCCATACAAGTCCGTCCTGGGTTCAAACGGAACCAAAGGCACTATTCCTACTACATCCATTTTGGAAATATCCTCAGGATTAGTAGCGACTAGCCCTTGCACTTCACTGCTCCATCTTCGAATCCAAACTCGTTTTCCCACGAAAACGTACAAACCTGATCGAAGTGGTTTTCGAGAAATTAATCCCGATCCCGGTCTCTTCGAAACGATCAACGTATTTGGCCAATATTGATAGTCGGTTATTTAACTATCAATTACCATTCATAAACATCCATAAAACAATAAATAATCTCCCAAATTATTTATTATTCACAAAATATCTTCGCAAGATATATTTCCGCTTTCAAATCTCTTTTTGAAAACAGTTTTCAAACCATCTCCCTTTTACAGAATAAATTCCTCAAATATTTTCTATTTCCACTGAAATCACCAAGCACAAAACTTTAGATATTTAAAATAATTTAAAAACATTTTATTGTAAAATATGCTTTAACATTTAAATTTAGAAAAAACTACTTTAATACTTTATTAAAAATAATACTGTAGAAATAATTAAAATAATGTTACTTTATAAAATAAAACCAGATTTTCTCCTTTAAAACAAAATACTAAGTCACCTTTAAATAATTAATACGATAATAGATTTGAAAAATATTTACTTTAGAATTTAAACATTTAGCAATAATAAATTTTCTCAAAACATGCTTTTTAAAAACAACATTAAACCTTTATCTTATATTTAAAAAAATGTACTTTGAAAACGTACTTGGCTATCTAGGGAAATATACTTCTCTTCACATTCTTTAAAAATAAATCTCTATTTATTTCTAAACAAGTTTTCCACTCCTTAAACAAATTACCACCTTGAATTTATTCTTCCAAATATTCACTGATATATTTTACTTTTTTTTATAAACTCAGTTTATAAATTCCATAGTCACATTCTACTTTAAATTTTCAATTTTAAACACTTGAATCGATTTCCAAATTGATTTCCAATTTACTCCGTTTTGAAATAAATTTCCTTACTTACTCAATTCATTTCAAAATCCATTAATTATAGGATTTATTTATTTTTTCTTCGTTTGATTTTAAATCTTTAACTGAAACATACCCATTTTTAGATTTTCCAAATTTCTTCTTTATTCTTTTCAATAATTTAAATCTTAAATTTAAAATAAATTCTTTATTCTTTAAAATAATAACACTGAAGTTTAAAATTCATTATCTTCCTGTTTATTCAAAATTCTCTTTTCATATACAGAATTTATTTATTAGAATTTTAAAACCACTATTATTCTTATGTAGTTCATTCTTAATTTATTTAAATTTTCCATAATTATTTCACTTACAAATTCTCTTCCTTTTATTTTCAAAAATCCAATTCTATATATTTTGATAACTCAGTGTATCGAAATATATTCAAGTAAACCATAGCATCCAATATTACAACTATCAATAATATTCATTATAGAATATCGAATATTCATATCAGAGAATATTAAACAATATAAATAATTTTGAGGAATCCAGTTGGATCCCTCCAACCTGTTTCCCTGCAACCACAGATGTTAGCACAATATAAAATACCAATTCCACTTCGAGGTGGAATATCGTGGTATATGGGTTTTAAATATAAAATCATCCGCTATTATGCGGTGCATAGGGTCCCATCCGCTATATAATGCAGGAAATCAATCATTCCAAGATATATTATATATTACTATATATATAATATAGCACATCAAAACAATTTAATCATTCAACCAATTATTTAAATCTAACTATTTAAATCTAAACAACCCAGATGAGTGAGATTAACTCACCTTTGAATTTGTTTGTTGTCCACTTGAATTCAACTTGGCTTGTTTCCATTATTTTTTGCCCTTGTATAAGCATTATAGGATTTTATTAATATTTGAACCGACTGAATAATCAACTACCATTCAATAAATTTAATTAGCTAATTGTTTTGTTTAAACTAAGTTTCCCTTTTGAAGATCTTTTAGTCACTAAGATAAATAATAAGCTAGTTTAAACATTTTATATATATATATATATATATATATAAACTCTTATTTCGGAAATCTCATGTATATTTATAAAAATAAAAATTTCTAACTTCACACAGGTTTTCAAACATGTTTGTATTCAATATTCTTTTAAATGGAAATATATTCTGTTTATCTACATATTTTAAAATGAAGATACATATATATAAACTGTTTTTATATATTTTACTGTAAATTTATTTATATTCCTCTACAATATAAGTATTCAAGAGAAGAAGTTATAATTTACTGTCATATATTCATTTCTCTTCTTATATCGATTTAAACAACAAGGATGAATTAAATAAATTCCCAAATCAATAAATTACCTAAAAACAAAAGCTGCATCCCTCAGCCGATCATTGGAGGCACAGCACCACCACGACGTTACCCCACTCCCACCAGATTGGCCTCCTCCTTGCTAGCCACGCTCTTGCGCGCTCACCTCAACCCGAGCTAGAACCCTTGCTTCAGGATCGACTCCACAACTACGAGCTCGACACCGACATTGCTACTCGATCTGCACTCACGCGCTCGAGCTTCCACCTTCTAGCCATCCACGAATCGATACACATAGCCTACATCCACGCGACCCACATCATCGAGCTGCGACACCGCTCCTTCTCGCCCTGCTTCGCGCGCGCGTACGAGCCTCGCGCTTGGCCTTTGTCTCCCCTTTCATTGCCGAGAGGTTTTCGATTTCAATTCGAAATGAGGAAGAGGAAAAAGAGTTCCCTCAGAGTTCGGCTATTCATTTTCTTCTGCAGTGATTTTGATTTTTAAACGAGCAGAGAGGAAAGGAAGACATGTTTTTCATTAATTTCTATTAGAAGTGTCGGCCATGATTTTATCGGCTCGTTTTTTTAACTGAGAGAAAGGAAGTAGGCGTGATTTGAAAAGGAAGTGACATTGATGTTGACGTGTGGAGAAAGGTTGCAGTGATTTGAATTTGAGGTAAAAGGTTGCGTATGTGACGCTAGCTATAGTAACATGAAGAGAATAAAAATGTGGCGGATGGGATTTGTTTGTCTGGTCCACAATTTTATACCTATCAATTTTAAATTTTAACTTCAAATTGTTACGAATTCAAGGCTCAAAATCTTGACATCCTATCGAGGCGTACCGCTAGAAGTTTATAATGTTATACCCCTATTTCGAACGCTATGGAAAAGGTTTCAAGTCCTATTTCGATCATATGGAGAAGATAGCTTTTTGAATAGACTATTATCAATTAAATTTCGACATAAATTCAACGCGTTTGCTTATCGTACGGCCAAACGATCACTCCAAACACTACGGAAATTGAAATCCGATAATAATACAATATTATGGATCCAATGGTACTGGTTTCGTCGAAATCCGAAACTATGCCTCGGAAAGCTGTTTTTAAATATCGATTTAAACGATATATTTTCAAAATTTAACAAAACATTCCCAAATTCAATTTTAACCCTATTACTATCTTCAGTATTATCAATATAAATTTTACTAGCCTTTCATTTATTTTTAAAAGGCTTAAAACAGAAGATTTAACAATTAACCCAATTTCAGTTCATTAAATCCAATAACTTAATTGCTAAATAATAATAATATTTGAATTCAAGTTGAAAATTAACTTTTAAATATTAAAATAAATTAAATATCCCGATTTCAAAAGTCCCAAAATTTCAGGTCGTCATATATTGTTTTGGAGACTCAACTCGTGAATAATCCCATAAGTCAAATTCCATTGATTTTAGGCTGATCTTTCTTGTCTACTTCAAATGCTCTAATAAATTGTCGCAACGGTTTAATGAAAATATCTTTTGGAAACATGACTTTGGTTCTTAACATATTTAATCTTGAAAATATATCGAATGAACCATGCAACCAAGCATTGGAAGTTAGTGCCATTCACAAAAACTTCGAAAACAAGATGCTTGACCTTAACAATGAACACGAGGCCGAGCACGAATGATTGTTTCACAAAATCCCCAACGATATTGAATACACGCTCCCGTTTGAATCGCTTCCCGTTGAGTCCGAATCTCAACCTAATTCTTTTATCGAGCAACCACCAAGGTTGGACCTTAAACCCCTTCCCGATCATCTTAAGTATGCATACTTAGGTGACAACGAAATGTTTCCCATAGTAGTTTCTTCAACTCTTTCTCTTGATCAAGAAACTTCCTTACTTTCAATCCTTTCCAAAAACAAGGAAGCAATTGGATGGTCGATCACCGATATAAAGGAAATTAGTCCCGCTCTTATTCAACATCACATCCATTTAATTTATGATGCCAAGCCTGTTCGTGAAGCACAATGAAGGCTTAACCTAAAAATAAAGGATGTGGTTCGTGACAAAATTCTTAAACTTGTTGACAATGGTATCATATACCCAATCTCTGATAGTTCGTGGGCTAATCGAATTCATGTTGTACCGGAAAAGTCTAGACTTACCGTTGTCAAGAACGATTCAAACAAACTCATTTCGACTCGTACTCAAACGAGTTGGCGTGTTTGCGTTGACCATCGAAAAAAAATTGCTGCAACACATAAGGATCACTTGCTTCTTCCTTTCATTGACCATATACTCGAACGTTTAGCCGACCATGAATTCTACTGTTTTCTTGATGGTTATTCCGGCTATAACCATATTTCAATCGCTCTCGAGGATCAAGAGAATACAACTTTCATATGTCCCTTTGGTGCTTATTCGTATCAACATATGCCTTTTGGCCTTTGCAATGCTCCTGCTAAGTTTCAAAGATGCATGGTCGGCATCTTTTCCAATATGATCGAACGCTTTCTCGAAGTGTTTATGGACAATTTTTCTATCTTCGTAAACTCTTTTTCCATGTGCTTAAACCATCTTGAATTGGTTCTTAAACGATGCAAAGACAAACATTTAACGTTAAACTGGGAAAAATGGCACTTCATGGTCACTCACGACATTGTCCTTGTACATGTCATTTCAAACAGAGGAATTGAGGTAGATAAAGAAAAAGTTAACATAATTGTGATTCTACCCATTTCCAAATCTGTCAAAGATATTCGTTCATTCCTTGGACACGCTGGCTTCTATCGACGTTTCGTGAAATATTTCAGTAAAATTGCTCGACCGCTTACGACTCTTCCTGGAAAATACGTTTCATTCGACTTTAATTATGATTGTGTTTCTGCTTTTGAACGTCTCAAAAAAGAGATTGTTTATGCTCTTGTAGTTTTCTCATGAATTGGGATCTTCCATTTGAAATAATGTGTGATGCTTCGAACTTTGTAGTTGGTGTTGGCTTAGTACAACGTATCAACAAGATCCTTCACATTATCTACTACACTAGTATGACTCTGAACGATGCTCAACTTAATTACACAACCACTGAAAAAGAGCTGCTAGTCGTAGTTTTTGCTCTCGAAAAATTCCAAAAATATTTGATAGGCTCACACATTACGATTTACGCTAACCATTCCGCTCTTAGGTACCTTTTCGCTAAGAAGGATGCTAAGTCTCTCTTAATTCATTGGATCCTTTTACTACAAGAAATTGTTCTGGCAATCAAAGACAAAAAAGGATCCGACAATGTCATAGCCGATCATTTGTCTCATCTTCCCAACGCACCATCGCCTTTACCAATCAATGAAAACTTTTTCGATAAACAACTCCTTTCTGTTTCTGTCGATCTGTGGTATGCCGATATAGTGAACTATTTAGTCACTAAAGAAACACCATCATCTTGGTCCATACAGGATAAATGCAAACTCATGTCCCAAGTGAAATATTTCTATTGGGACTATACATACTTGTTCAAGTATTATCCAAACCAAATCATTAGACGATGCATCTTGGATAACGAATCAAGAACGTTCTCTTGTTTTGTCGCATTCAAGCATGCGGTGGACATTTCGATCCTCAAAAAACTGCTGAAAGAGGTGCTTCAATGTGGTTTCTATTGGCCTACTCTTTTCAAATACTCATTCAAATTTTGTAAAACTTGCGATCATTGCCAAATATGATATGCATGTAAATGCGCATATATTTACATCCATATTTTATCTCTTTTTATTTAAATAGACATCATATTTGGGCATTTTAACATGTTTAAAACCAAAATTCAATTATTTTCAAACCATCATATTTTCAACTTCATTCAAGGGCAAAATGGTCGTTTTTGTGCATGTGTCAATTAAGGATTTTTACTTGGACAATTTTTATGATTTTTATAAGATATTTTGATGCATATGGAAGAGGAATTCATGATGATATATGCATGCACAAGGAAATAAAAAGGAATGAAGAGGAAATAATTCAATTTCAAAATCATGAAGGACCCACCCACTTACCTAAATGTACAATTAGGAGGTAATGGACAACTAAGTGGAGGTTAAAGCTTCATGCACATCAAATGATGGATTAATTAGTGGCTAATGGTTGCTTGGTTGGCCACACTTCTTAAAGGGTATTTTGTGAAGCTTCCTAAAAATGGAATTAGGGTTCTACGCATGTATAAATAGCCCTCTTATATACACGAACATATCTTCTACTCTTTCACATTAGTTAGGAAATTAAGAAAGCAAGTTGTGACGGAAATGTTTCATGAAATAAAAATGGCTTCCAAGCCTCTTTCTCCTCTCTTTTCTACATGCTTTTCTTTGCTTTCATGTTAATGTTTATTTCTATGCTCTCTTTCTTTTAGTGTCCATAGCTTAGATTTACATTCATGCAAGCCGTGTAGCTTTAATTTTTCCGCAAATAGTTAGTAGTTAGTCTCTCTTTCTTTCTTTGCTTAGTTTTCGTTTCTTTGCTTTTTAATGTTGAAATTTACAAGTGTTGATTTGATAACAAAAATGAGTAGCTAAACCCCTTCAATTTAGGGGTAATGAAGCTCTCTAACTTTTTGTAATTTCAACATTCATATGATTTATGATCTCTTTTGTTTGTGCTTTATGAAAGTAAGTTTTGATGTAAGTTTATACAAGTGGGTCTGATAGCTTATATTGCTTATGCAAATAAGCATTCTATTCAACATAATCACAATTTACATCATCATTTGCTACTTAATTTTCCATTTTGAAATGAAAGTAAAAATGAAATTTGATTATCTATATTACCACTTACAATAGTAAATAGATCATGCTTAAAATAGCTTTTTCTTTTACTTCATTTTCATGAGAATTTACAAGTGGTATAATTGTTGTATTATAGTTTGATGGTTTGAGTTATGTTAATTAATAACATAAAAAAACCATACTTATGATAAATGCAACAACTATTTCACTTGATTTCATAACTAGAGATCATAAATTATTTGTTTGTTGATTTACAAACATATGAGAGTGGATTTGCCTCTAAGTTATTCTCTAGTCGAATAGTATTTAAATCACATTTTAATTCTATCTTTAGCTTCTTTTTTTTGTAGTTAACAATTTCCTCTTACTTTGGTCTAATTTGATTGAATTGAAAATTTTAAAATCTTAAAAATTCCCTATGGATCGACCCGTACTCGCTACGTACTACGATAGTATGTCGTGCGCTTGTAGTAAAATTAAATTTAATTTTTTCGACTATTTTCTAAACCAATAGAAATTTAGCCGTTGACCAAGTTTTTTTACAATGGGATGAAGCAAAAACAAATCTTTCCATGTGCTGTTTTATTTCATTTGATTTTAATTGTTTTGATTTTTCATTTGTTTTAGTATTCCTTTTAATTCAAAAAACGGTGTGTGTGTATTTATCTTGTTTATAATCTTAGGTTGTTAAAGCAGATAAAGGAAGAAGTGCTTGCTAAAAAAATTCCTTTGCTTGCTCAAAAGAAAAAATTGCCGCCTCAAATTGCTAATAATCTGCACACTCTGGTATCATGCCATTTTCCCCTGTTTTTACTTGAATTGCATTGTTGGTTATTTGCATTTGCATTTACAAAAAATTTAAAATCCAAAAACAAACAAAGCTTCATTTTAGTTGCATTGTAAATTCACATTTAACTTTTGTTTTGCATTCATCTCATCTTGTTTTATTTTCTAAGGGCAATACCGCACTTCACATAAGGTGAGGAATTTCATCGCCCTTTCCTTAGCCCACAAACGCATTTCATCGTAGAATTTGACTAATAATAAAGGTTAGACATTCGGCTTAAGGGTGTCGCGAGTTCACCTAGGGCTTAATTGTATCTTCACAATTGTTTTATTTGAACAATTTTATTTCTTAGTGTCTAGGCTACGACAAAGTAATAACCAGTTATAAAAATTACGGCGATTCGTAAATATTGCATTGTTCCTTTGAATGTACTTAAACCTTGGGTTGCATTGCTATGGTGATTCATGGTGCACCAATAACCCCTGCACGTTACGAGGCTGAGAAATATTTTTGTTGATTTAAGATAGTGTGATTATACAATTTTGGGTTAGGAGCGACTAAGGACAGAAAACTGTAATTAAGTCCTTTGCATCCATTTAGTTGCATTAGTTCATGTATATTTAAAAAAATCCAAAATCAAAGAAAAAATTGTAAATTTTACTTAGCTTACAAAAAAAGTTCCTTCTCTCCTTTCCTTTGAAAATTTTCAACCTAAAACAAAAATCCAAAACAAACATAAAATCCTTTCAAAATGAAAAAAATTAGAAATTCAAAAAAAACATTTTAAATTCAAAAACAAAAATCAAATTTCCATTTTTTTAAAATTGAAAAAATTTGGTAAATATTTGAAAATTAAAAAAGAAATACAAAACAAAAACATATAAAAATTTGAAAAACAAAAAAAAAACAAAAATCAAACTTCTCTTTTGAAAATAAAATTCACTTGGTAAATATTTTTCTTCCTTAAAAAAACAAAAACAATTTCTCACTTTATTTTTCTAATCTTCTTTCATTCTCTAAACTCGTTTCTAACTTCTTTCCCTTCTCGACTTTCATTTGTAGATGAGTACTTGGACTCGCGATGCAACGACCCTGGTTTTTTTAGTTAAATTTAAATTGGTAATTTATTTGAATTTTTAGGGATAAATTTGAATTAAATTAGTAATTAATATAATTTTGGGATTAAATTATGAATTTATTTGATTTTTTCCAAGTAAAACAAGATATTTATTTATTTATTATATATGTATATAAATTGATTTTTTTTATAGAATTTGGATTTGAGATTCAAAATAAATATTGAAAATAAATTGAAATTTGGATTTAAAATTCAAATATAAATGTGTTGAAATATAAATTGGATTTAAAGCTATATTTTAAAAATAATAAGAATTTGTCTTCTAGTTTTAATATACATATAATTTGAAAGTTATATTTTGAATTGAATACAAATAATTTTCAAAACCATTGTTTAAAACTAAAATTCTATAATATACATATGTGTGTTGTTATATATGTATATTTAAGTTGACTTTGAATTGGATTTTTCAATTTAATTTGAATTTGGATTTAAATTTGGAATTCTAAAAGTAGATATTTTAAAATGTTTTGGGTTTTAAAATATATGAATAAGATTTTTTTAATAATTGGTTTTATGATATTTTCTTTAAAGTAATATATATATATATATATATATATATATATATTTGGATAAGTATTTATAAATTAATGAATTTAATATAAAAGCTTTATTATTTACATTAAAAATAAGTATTAATTACTTAAATGACAAGTGTATATATAAAGGCTTAATATAACAAGTGTTAGTTAATGAACTAGAGTAAATGACAAATGTTAGATTTTAATGCAAGCGTCACCTTAAATTTTAAAAAATTTCTTTTATTTTTCATAAACCACATTTTCACTTATATAAACATATGTTCCTCCTCTTCATTATTTTTCCTACCCTCTTCTTTTCAAAAAAACTAAGAAAATTAAACCCTGTACAATTCTCTCAAGGACAAAATCAATGATCAAACAAACAAATAAAAATCAAATTTGCAAATCAAATTCTAGCAACCTGTAATTCATTTTCAACTTTAAAAGCAAACAAGAAATCAAAAATCTGAAAGTCATCCTCCTCAAACCAGAAATCAATTCAAAAGCCTGCAAACCATTTTCAAGTTTCAAATCAATAACCAGTAAACATCATCCTCAAAATCAAAACAACTTAAAACCTGTTTCTTTCTTTCAAACCTGAGATGAACAAGCCTGCATTTCTTCCATCTATGATATATCAAGCAAGTTCAAAACCAAGGCAGTTTTATCTTTGTCCAAATCTGAGTCATCCTCAACAAGTTTTCAAAATCCAGTATCAAGCATGCAGTTTTTAAATCAAAAACAAAGTAGCAATTCAAGTTCTTTTTCAAATTCCAGACTTAAACTTAAAGCCAGTGCTCTGTTCTTCATTTGAACAGGTGAGTAACATATTTTTTTAAAATAACTTAAGTATAAATATGGCTGCATGTTAATTTCTGTGATAATTGTGTTTTGTTTGAATATATATATATATATATATATATATATATATATGGGTTCTGCATATATATATATATATATATATATATATATATATATATATATAAATTTATTGATCGGTGTGCATGCTGTGTATCTATGTTTCCTGGTTTTAGTTTCCAGGTTCAAAATTTATTCAAAATTCATATCCTCTTGATCTGATTGTTGTTAAGACTTAAGCTTCAAATAGGATTTGTTTGTTTGATTATAGACTAAGTTTTAAAATCTTATTTAAGTTAAAATAAATTAGAAATTTCACTGGGAACTAAAAAGAATTGAGAAAACTTTGAATAAGTGAAATTTCAAACCTACTAATTTTATTATTCAAGCATGTAATCTGAAACTCCATCCCAAAACATGATTTTTAAAACTAAAATCATAATTTTTAGCTTGAGGTTGAATGAGCAGTTTGGGGTTGACCAGATAAGGTGTTTTGGATAGTCTTTGGTGATCTAGATGATCTGGGAGTCATGGTTTTCTCTGGAGGTGGAAGGATAATTGGGGACTTCGGTAAAATTGTTGGAATGGCGATCAAGTGGTTGTGAAGGCGGCGTTGTTCGATTTTAATCTGTAACCCTAGTTTTGGAAAGGCTGGAGGTTTTGATCATCATGACACCGCTGGTGTATGGAGTTCATCAGAACTTTGGAAAATGGAAGAGAGGATGTTGGCGAGGTTGTGGATGGAGGCGCTGACGTTCCGATGATCTGAGGCACGAGTTCGAGGGATTTTCTGGTTGTGGGTATGTTCCAGTTTTGCGCAGAGGTACTCAATCTTGATTTCGAGCGTGAATCGATGGGATTGGGTTTCGGTTCATTTGAGGATATGATCGTTGACTGTGGGAGGGTCGCGAAGATGACCACAAGTGGTAGGAGCCACCGTGCATGTGCATGGTGCATTTTGGTTCCTGGTGAAGTTTGATTTGGGGAAGATTGGTCTCAAGTTTTTCTCAAGTAGTTTGCGTGAGTTGCCCGAAGTTCTGAGAGGTTTGACTCTAAGTTTTTGAGTGGGTGCTTTGGGTCATTTGTTTATTTACAGGTTTTAAACCTGTCAGTTTTTCAAAATTTAAATTGAATTTAAAATTTGAAACCAAGATTTAAAACAGAGTTTTAAATCAAATTTTAAGTGTGGATTCAAATTAAATTTGTATCCTAGTTTTTGAAATAAACAAAGTTTTATAAAATCAAAATGTTTAAACAAGTTTAAAGGTTTAAAGTATATTTGTAAATAAGTTAGCTTTCCAATAAAATGTTTAAAACTTTATTTATATAAAAATTCTTTTATAAAAGTTTTCTTTAATATTTGAATGGGAAGTTAAATAAATTTGTTAAACTTAAATATGCAAGTTAAATGATAAGTTATTTTTAAAGCTTGATTATAAAATATAATTAAGTAAATTAGTTTAAATCTTTCCTTATATAAGTTTCTTTTATAAGTGATAAATGTTTCTTTACATTTGTTTAAGAAGTTTGTAAATTGTTTTAAATTTTTATAAGTTAAATCATTTTTAAATCTTAATTAAAAATGGAATTTAAATGTAGATGTAAAGGTGTAAATTGTTTTAAATACACATCTTAATGATAATTAAGTCATTAATAAAGAATATAATTTACCTTAAAATTAATTAAGATTTTAATGATTAATTAAGTTAATAAGGTAATTAAGGAGTAATTAATTAATTAATTAATTAATGATATCTATTAATTTGTAATTAGAGATTAATTAATTGGTAATCAGGGATTAATTAATTTGTAATTAATAATGGTTAATTGGAGCATAATTACTTAAGGAAAGTAATTAAAGAATTGTTAATAGTTAATAAAAGATTATTAACTAGGGATTATTAAATGATTAATTAATGTCGTTAATTTTAACGACTAATTAGGTTAATTAATTAAAGATAATCATTTATGGTATTATTTAAGATAATTACTTAATGAAAGTAATTAAAGGGATTAATTACTCAATGTAATTAATTAAGTTAATGTGATAAGTTAATTAATTATTTAATTAATTTGATATAATCACTTGATGATTTGTTAAGGATAATTACTAAATGTAATTTATAAAGTGTAATTACTTAGTGAAGTAATTAGTGATGGTAATTAAGGACTAATTAGTTGTAATTAAGTTTAATTAATTAATTAGTTAATAAAGAATAATTAATTTATAAATAAAATGATTAATTGAAATGGGTTGTAATTAATATTAATTTATTTATAAGTAATTGATCTGATTTAAATTAATCAGATAATTAACTAATCTTACTTATGGATATTTGAATTCTGTTGATTGTTGAATTGTTTAATATCTCTAATATGTTATGGTTTGTGGTATGAATTGTTTTGGTGTGATCTGTGATGTAATTTGTCTGTAATAAATTTATATTATTTATCTATGAATCTGTGAATGAAGATAAGCATTATTGGATTATACCGCTTATCGATATTGATGTGCTTGAATCTGTAATGATTGATGTTGTTGCACTATTGTGTAAAACCCCTGGACTACACACTACACACACAAATATGGATTGCACGAGGAAATTGGTTAAGTCATAGATTTTTAAAATGGTTTTAAAGTTGAATTTTGAATTCAAGTGGTTTAGAAATGAAATTGGGTTTAATACAAAAAGTTTTTGGAAAAAGAGTTTTTAAGATAAAAGTTATTTTGAATAACTTGATAAAGTTTGAAATTTAAATAATTTGATTTGAATTCAAATTCAAGTTTTGAAATTGAATTCTATGTTTGGAAATTATGGTTTAAAAATGTTATACAAGTTATAAACGTGTTCATATGGGTTTAAACAATTTTAAAAGTATTATTTGGGGAATTTGAATTTAACCCAAGGGCTTTAACTTGTACAAATGTAATCCGATTTTCAGGAACGAAATCGATTTGTTTTCAAATAATAATAGCTTTCATATAAAGGAAGGTTTTCCAATTTGTATTGAAAAGATTTCAATTTTTGAAATGAAATTATTTTGAAAGCTATAAATGGATCTTTGTGAAAGAATTGTTGAACCTTGTTTTGAAATTGAAAAGGATCTAAAAGGTGTATCTTTCGTATAAAAGATTTGAAATGAAAATTGTTTTTGAAACCTATGAATCTTTGGAAATGATTTTTAAAGCTATAAATTGAATCTTTGATTAAAAGATTGGATCAATTAATCCAATCTGAAAGGGAAATTGTTTATAAAGGCTATGAACTAATCTTTGTGAAAGATGGGCAAACTTTGTGAAGTGAATATTTTTGTTTAAAAGATTAAAAATGGTGATTTGTTTAAACCATTTGAAGAAAGGTTTTGGGTTTTAAGTTGTGACTTAATTGAAATTCCAATATCCATATGTTTTTAAGTATTGCGCACATTATTCGGTTTAGCTGAGAGAGGACCTTGTGTCATATAACCCATTTCGAATAATGATACGACGTTTTGGATAGCATTTGAAGACTAATGGTGAAGACAGTATATTTTCGAAAGCGAAAGGATAACTCATCGAATGTTTCTACACCGGCTGATCCCTGGTATAGAGATTTGATCACCCTTTGTGATGGGAAGTCCGTACTTGATTAGGGATTATCCAGATTTGCAAAGGCTTCTTTGTGAAGTGCCTTCGGCTCTGTTCGAACCTGGAACAGACTTGTATGGATGTATGTCTGACATTAAAATTTGAGATGTAAAGCTGGTTTCTATCAAATACATTTCTGTTTTGTGGTAGAGATATATTCCCTTAGCTTAACAGCCTTCACTGAGACGTACGAGCTTAGAGGTTATGTAGTTGATGGTTACTAGTAATACATTCCCAATTTGGTAGTGTGGCATGATGAGTGCTGCTGAGTGTTGCTGATCATTTGTTGATCGAAGCAAGGATTTTGTAAAAAGCGTAGCTTTGTGGACGAGACCTCGTCGGACCTCACTCCCCGGAAATGGTCGAAACAAGAAAGATGCGGCAAGGTTTCAGGGGTCGCGCTCCTAAGGTATGTCCATTCCTTCTGGAAAAGGGTGGTATCATGCTATGGATCCCAGATATTTAACCTATGTGGTTACTGCAAATATCATGTTTTGTGGTTGTTCGTCGAGCGGTACCATGGATAAAGGTCGCAAACGACCAGGGATGGCATATTTGTAGGTGTTACTACCGGGAAGGGAGGAAACCGGCCTTGTGTTGGCAGAGAGCTGGGTAAGTTCTTTGGGCGTCCCTTTAGAGGCATTCCCATATGGCAATAGGAAGTTCCTTAGCCTGACCATTTGTTGGAAATCCAATCTTCAATACGTTCCTTGTACAGTTTAGTTGTATAACCTGCCATCTACTTACGGTGGCGCCCCGCTATTTAGATGGTAGCTATAGTAGGCATAGTTCGAAATGTCTATGCTGGCTAAGATTAATATTATACTTTCAAAAGTTTTTCTGCACTATGAACTAATAATAATATCAAAAGGTTTTTGCGTATCAAGCATGTTTGACTATCATAAGGAGAAATCTCCTCCAATTCTGCGTTTGCGTTGTGTGTGTGGTGGAAGGCCTTATGGTAGTTTCATTTTCCAAAAAGCATTATGGATTTCCTTTTTATTTATTTTGTTCTTTGTTGTTAAAAAGATAAAACTATTTTCGTTGCTCACACCAGTCCCATGATTGACCCGAGTTTATTTTTCCCTTCCTAAACTCTGGGTGCCCACAATTTTCCACACGGCAGTCTAGAGTTGGGTTTTTCAGATAATCAAATAGTAGGTGTAGATCCGATATCTTTGGAGTCGTTCCTTGGATTTGCCTATCGCTTTATGCTTCTCTTCAACATTCTGGTCTGACCTTGCTAAATAAAGCGTGATGGTGGTGGTTCAAGCTTGTGGTTTGGATATATCTGCTTTTGGATTGGAGATCTTTGGAGTATTGGTTTGGAGTCTTTCAAGATTTGGAAATGGAAATTGATGATGTTATATGTTATCTTGGAAGATCACTTTGAAGTTATTTCTGCTGTGGTGTATTTGTATTGCTCTGATATTAGTAGTCAAGTATTGTTGTATATCATTGGATGTTGTATTCTTGGAATTGTATCAATGATATTATCTTTTTCTTCCGCTGTGTTTTTATAACTAATGTGTTATAAGCTCCGACGCGAATCGGGAGTCAACGGTTGAATCTGCGGCATTCGAGTACAAGTGAAGTACGGATGTCGATTTTCGAACGTTGAAATTCGAGTCGTGACATCTTGGTATCAGAGCTGAAGGTTGAAACTTTAGCTCAGGAGTATAACACATTAGGTAACTCATTAGAGATAGGATGAAGTATACCCTAGAACGAGTATATCCCTAAGATATCCGTCCGTGTGCCCAGTAAATTCTCTTACTATCCACTAGTAGTGAGTATGAGTGCGAGAAGGGGATGAGATATGAGACAGGGGAGTACCACTATAAATGGACGATACCCTGCAACAACAAGGAAACAAATTCTCTATCAATCTCTTTTGTTCATCATCCAGTTTCAATTCTTTGACAGTTCCTAGCAGCTCCTTGAAGAAGCTTTGGAGAGAGATCATTATTTTGGCTAAGACAAAGAATGAGTTGGCATGGGATATAAACTCCAAATAGGTTGGAATTGTTTGTTTGAACGAAATTGTTTGCTTTTGATACTATGGCTGATAGGTATACTTTGTTAAAACTTAAGTTTTGGGATTGTCCCCTACTTTCAAATTTCGAGGACGAAATTTTCTTAAGGGGGGAATCTGTAACGACCCCGGTTTTTTTGTAGTTAAATTAGAATTGGTAATTTATTTAAATTTTTGGGGATAAATTTGAATTAAATTAGTAATTAATATAATCTTTGGATTAAATTGTGAATTTATTTGATTTTTTCCAAATAAAACAAGATATTTGTTTATTCATTATATATGTATATAAATTGATTTTTTTATAGAATTTGGATTTGCGATTCAAAATAAATATTGAAAATAAATTGAAATTTGGATTTGAAATTCAAATATAAATGTGTTGAAATATAAATTGGATTTAAAGCTATATTTTAAAATTAATAAGAATTTGTCTTCTAATTTTAATATACATATAATTTGAAAGTTATATTTTGAATTAAATACAAATATTTTTCAAAACAATTGTTTAAAACTAAAATTCTATAATATACATATGTGTGTTGTTGTATATGTATATTTAAGTTGACTTTGAATTGGATTTTTCAATTAAATTTGAATTTGAATTTGGATTTAAATTTGGAATTCAAAAAGTAAATATTTTAAAATGTTTTGGATTTTAAAATATATGAATAAGATTTTATTTTTTTTATAATTGGTTTTATAATATTTTCTTTAAAGTAATATATATATATATATATATAATTTTTGATAAGTAATTATAAATTAATAAATGTAATATAAAAGCTTTTAATATTTACATTAAAAATAAGTATCGCTTACTTAAATGACAAGTGTGTATATATATAAAGGTTTAATATAACAAGTGTTAGTTAATGAACTAGAGTAAATGAAAAATGTTAGATTTTAATACAAGTGTCGCCTTAAATTTTTAAAATTTTCTTTTATTTTTAATAAACCACGTTTTCACTTATATAAACATATGTTCCTCCTCTTCATTCTTTTTCCTATCCTCTTCTTTTAAAAAAACTAAGAAAATTAAACCATGTATAATTCTCTCAAGAAAAAAATCAGTGATCAAACAAAAAAATCAAAATCAAATACTACCAACATGTAATTCATTTTCAACTTCAAAAGCAAATCAGAAATCAAAAATCTGAAAGTCGTCCTCCTCAAACCAAAAATCAATTCAAAAGCCTGCAAACCATTTTCAAGATTCAAATCAATAACCTGTAAACATCATCTTCAAAATCATAACAACTCAAAGCTTGTTTCTTTTTTTCAAACCTGAGATGAACAAACATGCATTTCTTCAATCTGTGATATATCAAGCAAGTTCAAAACCAAGGCGGTTTTATCTCTGTTCAAATCTGAGTCATCTTCAACAAGTTTTCAAAATCCAGTAACAAGCATGCGGTTTTTAAATCAAAAACAAAGAAGCAATTCAAGTTCTTTTTCAAATTCCAGACTTAAACTTAAAGCCAGTGCTCTATTCTTCATTTGAACAGGTGTAAAATAACTTAAGTACAAATATGGTTGCATGTTAATTTTTGTGATAATTGTTTTTTATGTGAATATATATAGATGGGTTTTGCATATAAATATATGAATGTATTGATGGGGGTGCATGCTGTGTATCTGTGTTTCCTGGTTTTAGTTTCCAGGTTCAAAATTTATTCAAAATTCATATCCTCTTGATCTGATTGTTGTTAAGACTTAAGCTTCAAACAGGATTTGTCTGTTTGATTATAGACTAAGTTTTAAAATCTTATTTAAGTTAAAATAAATTAGAAATTTCATAGGGAATAAAAAAGAATAGAGCAAACTTTGAATAAGTGAAATTTCAAACCTACTAATTTAATGATTCAGGCATGTAATCTGAAACATCATCCCAAAACATGATTTTTAAAACTAAAATCATAATTTCTAGCTTGAGGTTGAATGAGCAGTTTGGGGTTGACCGGATAAGGTGTTTTGGGTACTCTCTAGTGATCTGGTTGATTTAGGGAATCGTGGTTCTCTCTGGAGGTGGAAGGATAATTGAGGACTTCGGCAAAATTGTCGGAATGGCGATCAAGTGGCTGTGAAGGCAGCGGTGTTCGATTTTAATTTGTAACCCTAGTTTTGGAAAGGCTGGAAGTTTTGATCATCACGACACCGCTGGTGTATCGAGTTCATCAGAACTCTGGGAAATGGAAGAGGGAATGTTGGCGAGGTCGTAGACGGAGGTGCTGGCGTTTCGATGACCTGAGGCACGAGTTCGGGGGTTTTTTTGGTTGTGGGTCTGTTCCTGTTTTGTGCAGAGGTACTCAATCTTGATTTCGAGTGTGAATCAATGGGTTTGGATTTCGGTTCATTTGAGGATGTGATCGCCGACTGTGGGAGGGTCGCGAAGATGACTAGAAGTGGTAGGAGCCATCATGCATGTGCACGGTGCATTTTAGTTCCTGGTGAAGTTTGATTTGGGGAAGATAGGTACTCGAGTTTTTCTCGAGTAGTTTGCGGGAGTTGCTCGAAGTTCTGAGAGGTTTGGCTCGAAATTTTTGAGTGGGTGGTTCAGTCATTTGTTTAGTTACAGGTTTTAAACCTGTCGGTTTTTCAAAATTTAAATTGAATTTAAAATTTGAAAGCAAGATTTAAAACAGAGTTTTTAATCAAATTTTTAAGTGTGGATTCAAATTAAATTCGTATCCTAGTTTTTGAAATAAATAAAGTTTTATAAAATCAAAATGTTTAAAGAAGTTTAAAGGTTGAAAATGTATTTGTAAATAAGTTAGCTTTCCAATAAAATGTTTAAAACTTTATTTATATAAAAATTCTTTTATAAAAGTTTTCTTTAATATTTGAATGGGAAGTTAAATAAATTTGTTAAAGTTAAATATGCAAGTTAAATGATAAGTTATTTTTAAAGCTTGATTTTAAAAATATAATTAAGTAAATTAGTTTAAATCTTTCCTTATATAAGTTTCTTTTATAATTGATAAATGTTTCTTTACATTTTTTTAAGAAGTTTGTAAATTGTTTTAAATTTTTATAAGTTAAATCATTTTTAAATCTTAATTAAAAATGGAATTTAAAAGTAGATGTAAAGGTGTAAATTGTTTTAAAAACACATGTTAATGATAATTAAGTCATTAATAAAGAAAATAATTTACCTTAAAAGTAATTAAGATTTTAATGATTAATTAAGTTAATAAGGTAATCAAAGAGTAATTAATTAATTTAATTAATTAGTTAATGATTTAGATTAATTTATAATTAGAGATTAATTAATTGGTAATCAGGGATTAATTAATTTGTAATTAATAATGGTTAATTGGAGCATAATTACTTAAGGAAAGTAATTAAAGAATTGTTAATAGTTAATGAAAGATCATTAACTAGGGATTATTAAATGATTAATTAATGATTAATTTTAAAGATTAATTAGTTAAAGATAATCATTTGTAGGATTGTTTAAGATAATTACTTAATGAAAGTAATTAAAGGGATTAATTACTCAATGTAATTAGTTAAGTTAATGTGATAAGCTAATTAATTATTTAATTGATTTGAGATAATCACTTGATGATTTATTAAGGATAATTACTAAATGTAATTTATAAATTATAATTAATTAGTGAAGTAATTAGTGATGGTAATTAAGGATTAATTAGTTGTAATTTAGTTTAATTAATTAATTAATAATTAAAGAATAATTAATTTATTAATAAAATGATTAATTGAAATGGGTTGTAATTAACATTAATTTACTTATAAGTAATTAATCTGATTTAAATTAATCAGATAATTAATTAATCTTACTTATGGATATTTGAATTTTGTTGATTATTGAATTGTTTAATATCTCTAATATGTTATGCTTTGTGCTATGAATTGTTTTGGTGTATTCTATGATGTAATTTATCTGTAATAAATTTATATTATTTATCTATGAATCTATGAATAGAGATAAGCATTATTGGATTATACCGCTTATCAATATTGATTTGCTTGAATCTGTAATGATCGATATTGTTGCACTATTGTGTAAAACCCCTGGACTACACCTTACACACACAAATATGGATAGCATGAGGAAATTGGTTAAGTCACAGATTTTTGAAATGGTTACAAAGTTGAATTTTGAATTCAAGTGGTTTAGAAATGAAATTGGGTTTAATACGAAATGTTTTTGGAAAAAGAGTTTCTAAGATAAAAGTTATTTTGGATAACTTGATAAAGTTTGGAATTTAAATAATTTGATTCGAATTTGAATTCAAGTTTTGAAATTGAATTCTATGTTTGGAAATTATGGTTTAAAAATGTTATACAAATTATAAATGTGTTCATATGGGTTTAAACCATTTTAAAAGTATTATTTTGGGAATTTGAATTTAACCCAAGGGCTTTAACTTGTACAACTGTAATTGGATTTTTCTGGAACGAAAACTATTTGGTTTCAAATAATAATAGCTTTCATATAAAGGAAGGTTTTCCAATTTGTATTGAAAAGATTTTAATTTTTGAAATGAAATTATTTTGAAAGCTATAAATGGATCTTTGTGAAAGAATTGTTGAACCTTATTTTGAAATTGAAAAGGATCTAAAAGTTGTTTCTTTCGTGTAAAAGATTTGAAATGATTTTTTTTTGAAACCTATGAATCTTTGGAAATGATTTTTAAAGCTATAAATTGAATCTTTGATTAAAAGATTGGATGAGTTAATCCAATCTGAAAGGGAAATTATTTAGAAAGGCAATGAACTAATCTTTGTGAAAGATGGGTGAACTTTGTGAAGTGAGTTTTTTTGTTTAAAAGATTAAAAATGGTAATTTGTTTAAACAATTTAAAGAAAGGTTTTGGGTTTTAAGTTGTGACTTAATTGAAATCCCAATATCCATATGTTTTTAAGTATTGCGCACAATATTCGGTTTAGCAGGGAGAGGACCTTGTGTCATATAACCCATTCCGAATAATGATACAACGTTTTGGATAGCATTTTAGGACCGATGGTGAAGACTGTATATTTTCGAAAGCGAAAGGATAACTCGTCGAATGTCTCTACACCGGCTGATCCTCGGTGTAGAGATTTGATCACCTTTTGTGATGGGAAGTCTGGACGTGATTAAGGATTATCCGGATTTGCAAAGGCTTTTTTTTGAAGTGCCTTCGGTTCTGTTCTAACCCGAAACAGACTTGTATGGATGTATGTTTGACATTACACTTTGAGATGTAAAGTTGGTTTCTACCAAATATATTTCTATTTGGTGGTGGAGATTTATTCTCTTAGGTTAACACCCTTCTCTGAGAGGTACGAGCTTAGAGGTTATGTAGTTGATGGTTACTAGTAATACGTTCCCAATCTGGTAGTATGGCATGCTGAGTGTTGCTGATCATTTGCTGATCGAAGCAAGGCTTTTGTGAAAAAGAGTAGCTTTGTAGACGAGACCTCGTCGGACCTCACTCCTTGGAAATGGTCGAAACAGGAAAGATGCGGCAAGGTTTCACGGGTCGCTCCCCTAGGGTATGTCCGTTCCTTATGGAAAAGGGTGGTATCATGGTATGGAGCCCAGATATTTAACCTATGTGGTTACTGCAAATACATTGATTTGTGGTTGTTGGTTGAGGGGTACCTCGGATAAAGGTCGCAAACGACCGGGGATGGCATATTTGTAGGTGTTACTCCCGGGCATGGAGGAAACCGGCCTTGTGTTAGTAGAAAGCTAGGTAAGTTCTCGGGGCGTCCCTTCAGAGGCATTCCCATGTGGCAATAGGAAGCTCTTTAGCCTGACCATTTGTTGGAAATCCAATCTTCAATACACGCCTTGTACGGTTTTAGTTGTATAACCTGCCATCTACTTATGGCGGCGCCTTACTGTTTAGATGATAGCTATAGTAGGCATAGTTCGAAATCCTATGCTGGCTAAGATTACTATTATACTTTCGAATGATTTTCTGCACTATGCACTAATAATAATATCTAAAGGTTTTTGCATATCAAGCATGCTTGACTATCATAAGGAGAAATCTCCTCCAATTCTGCGTTTGCATTGTGTGTGTGGCGGGAGGCCTTATGGTAGTTTCATTTTCCAAAAAGCATTGGATATAACTGCTTTTGGATTGGAGATCTTTGGAGTATTGGTATGGAGTCTTTCAAGCTTTGGAAATGGAAATTGATGATGTTATATGATATCTTAGAAGATCACTTTGAAGTGATTTCCGTTGTGGTGTATTTGTATTGCTCTGGTATTAGTAGTCTAGAATTATTGTATATCATTGGATGTTGTGTTCTTGGAATTGTATCAATGATATTATCTTTTTCTTCCGCTATATTGTTATACTTAATATGTTATAAGTTCCGGCGCGAATCGGGTTTCAACGGTTGAATCTGCAACATTCGAATACAAGTGAAGTACGGATTTCGATTTTCAAACGCTGAAATTCGGGTCATGACACGCGACACAACAAAAAATCGTTGAACTCGCGACTCAACCACTAATCGTTTAACTCGAACAGACGATCCTTCCAAAATGGCGAACGATAATGCCTCTTGAACTCTTGTGGATAGAATCTTTCTTGAGTTTCTATTCCATCTTGCATCACATTACCCATCCTTACGAGTAACCATTTCGAAATTCACTCAAATCATATTGCCACGGTTCTAAAATCTGGCAATTTCGAGCACGATGACCCATACATTTTCTTGACGAAATTCGAACAACTTTATGTAACCACTAAACTCCAACAACTTTCCGATGATGGAATCAAACTTCGATTAATCTCATTCGCTCTTACGGATTACGCTGAAAAATGGTTGTACAGCTTACCATCGAACTCGATTAAAAATTTGGAAGAATTCATAAAAGCTTTCTTAAAAAAGTCCTGCCCCTTGGAAAAAACGAGTAGAATCCGAAACGAAATTGTAAATTTTAATCAATTTCAGGGAGAACCATTCGGAAAATATTTTGAAAGATTCAAAGAGCTTTTTATAAAATGTCCACACCATAGCTTTGAAAAATGGACGGTTTGCTAAATCTAATACGATGGACTCGAAAATCACACACGAACCATGCTCGAATCGATGTGCCAAGGCAACTTTCTTGCCCAACATCACGACGATGCATGGCAATTTCTTGAAAACCTCGCCGAAAAATCGTCACAATGGGAACGTTCGAATGAAAAATCAATTTACTCACGATCGAATGCACACTCAATAGGATCTTCTTTTGCTTTGGAAGCTAAGATCAACACAATGACTAAAAAATTCGATAACGTTTTCTCATCGAATCAAATGAACCAAGCTTCCCAACCAATGTGCTATAAATGCAGCGATCCTAGTCTTATAGCCGATTAGTGTCCCAATTCTGTCAAACAAATCAATGCTCTCAATAAAGCCAAAAACGACCCGTTTTCTCCACCGTACAACCCTGGATGGAGAAATCATTCGAATTTTGTGTTGAACCAAACCAATCCGAACACGAATATGATTCATCCTAATTTTCAAGTATTCCCGAATAATGCTTCGAATCCTCCCATTCTGCCTAATAATTTTCAACCTAACTTTACAGGTCCATCTCATAATCAACCGCAACAATCAAATTTTCAACCAAATGTTGCTCATCCTCCCAAAGAAGATAAACGTTTAAGTTCATTTGAGAAAACTCTTGAAACGTTGTCTAAAGAAACTATTCAAAGCCTTCAATTAAACAGCAATTTGAAAATTTTATTGACCTCATATATGAAAAACACAAACCAATCGATTGCAAAACTAGAAATACAAATGAGTCAATTAGCCACGTTTGTAAGTGAATACGAACGAGGAACATTCCTAAGTCAGCCCCTTCCAAATCCCAGAAATCAAAATGCAAATTCAAATCAAGCACATGTTTTTCAAGATAGCAACGTCACCCAATTGAATGCTATCACAAATTTACGTTCCATTAAACAAATCGATAATCAGTCATTAACCCAAACAATTTCCGAAAACCTCTCTCGACGCTTCTAAAACAACAAACGAATCTGAACAGAATGTGGAGCCAAATGTTGAATCGAATGCCAATCAAAATTCTTCTTCTACTCGAGTAGACCTGCCTACCGAGTATCATGTTCCATTTCCACACCGTTTTCGACCAAAGAAACAACCGGACCAAATGGAAAAGATGTTGGAAATTTTTAAAAAAGTCAAAGCTAACATTCCACTTCTTGACATCGTTCAGCAAGTCCCCACATACGCAAAATTTCTTAAGGACTTTTATACCCAAAAGCGACACACTCAAGTGCCTAAAAAAGTCTTCTTAGCTACTAGTTTGAGTGAAGTCTTATTCCAATCCATGCCTGTTAAATACGAAGATCATGCCTGCCCTACAATTCATGTACAATTGGAGACAAGACGATTAACAAATGTTTGATAGACTTAGGCACGAGTGTCAATTTGATTCCATATTCCGTATACGAACAACTGGGCTTAGATGAGCTCAAACCCACAAAAGTTACGCTTCAATTCGCCGATCGATCCATTAAGAAGCCCGTGGGAGAAATCGAGGACGTTCTCATTCGAGTAAGGCAATTCATATTGCCCATTGATTTTATTGTTCTTGAAACACAACCCGTGACAAATCCCACGAGTCAAATTCCATTTATTTTAGGCCGACCATTCTTAGCCACCTTAAATGCCTTAATCAATTGTCGTAACGGTTCTATGAAAATCTCTTTTGGAAACATAACTTTGGATCTTAACATTTTCAATCTTGAAAGCCAATCAAATGAATCTTGCGACCAAACGTTGGAAGTTAGTGCCATTCACAAAAACTTCGAAAACGAGACACATGATCTTAACAATGAACGTGAGGCCGAGTACGAAAAATTGTTTCACGAAATTCCCAATGAAATTGAAGACACTCTTCCCTTTGAATCACTTCCAGTTGAGTCCGAATATCAACCCAATTCTTTGATCGAAAAACTCCCAAAGTCGGATCTCAAACCACTTCCCGATCACCTTATGTACGCATACTTAGGTGAAAACGAAACTTGTCCTGTCATAATTTCTAACGATCTTTCTCTTGACCAAGAAAATTCTCTTCTCTCTATTCTCTTGAAAAAAAAGGAAGCGATTGGATGGTCGATCTCCGATATAAATGGAATTAGTCCCGCTCTTGTTCAACATCGCATTCATTAAATCGACGATGCCAAGCCTGTTCATGACGCGCAACGAAGGCTTAATCCAAAAATGAAAGATGAGGTGCATGATGAAATTCTTAAACTTCATGACAACGGAATCATTTACCCAATCTCTGATAGTTCATGGGTTAGCCCAATTCACGTTGTACTGAAAAATTCTGGGCTAACTATTGCAAGAACGATTCAAACGAACTTATTCCAACTCGTACTCAAACGGGTTGGCGTATTTGCATTGACTATTGTAAACTAAATGTCGCAACACGTAAGGATCACTTCCTTCTTCCTTTTATTGACCAAATGCTCGAACATTTAGCCGGTCATGACTTCTACTACTTCCTTGATGGTTATTCCAGCTATAACCAAATTCCAATCACTCCCAAAGATCAAGAGAAAATGACTTTCATGTGTCCTTTTGGTTTGCTTATCGACGTATGCCATTCAGACTTTGTAACACTCTTGGATTTTCCAACGATGCATGGTTGGCATTTTTTCTGACATGATTAAATGCTTTCTAGAACTTTTTATGGACGAATTCTCTATCTTTGGCGATTCTTTTTTCGAATGTTTACATCATCTCTAGTTGGTTCTAAATCGATGTAAAGAAAAACATTTGACTTTGAATTTGGAAAAATGCCCCTTATGGTCAACAAGGCATAGTCCTTGGACATATCATCTCAAATAAAAGCATTGAGGTACATAAAGCGAAAATCGACGTAATTACAAACCTACCCATTCCCAAATCTGTTAAATACATTCAATCATTTATAGGACATGCTGGTTTTTACCGACGCTTTGTGAAAGACTTTAGCTAAATTTCTCATCCTTTCACGACTCTTCTCGGAAAAGACGTTCCATTCGATTTCAACTCTGAGTGTGTCTCTTCTTTTGAACGTCTCAAAAACAAACTCATTTCTGCTCCAATAATTTGCGCTCCCAATTGGGATCTTCCTTTTGAAATAATATGTGACACCTCTAACTTTGCAGTTGGTGTTGTCTTAGGACAACCATCAACAAAGTCCTTCATGTCATTTACTATACGAGTATGACTTTGAACGATGCTCAATTCAACTACACAATAATCGAAAAAGAGCTTCTAGCTGTCATTTTTGCGCTCGAAATGTTTCGACCTTACTTGATAGGTTCACACATTATTGTATATACGGACCATTCTGCGCTTCGATATCTCTTCACTAAAAAGGATGCTAAATCCTATTTGATTCGTTGGATCCTTTTACTTCAAGAATTTGACCTTACAATCAAAGACAAAAAAGGATCTGATAAGTCATAGCAGATCACTTGTCTCATCATTCGAACACACCATCTTCTTTGCCAGTCAATGAAAACTTCCTCGATGAACAACTTCTTTCAATTTCTGTCGATCCATGGTAGCTGATATAGTAAACTACTAAGTCACTAAAGAAACTCGCTTATCTTGGTCCAAACAGGATAGAAAATTCATGTACCAAGTGAAGTAATTCTATTGGGACGATCCATACTTGTTCAAATATTGCCCCGATCAAATCATCCGACATTGAATTCGGGATAATGAGATCAGGTGTGTTCTTTCGTTTTGCTATGATCAAGCGTGCGGTGGACATTTCAATCCTCGAAAAATTGCGGAAAACATGCTTCAGTGTGGTTTCTATTGGCCTTCTCTTTTCAACGACTCATTTGAATTTTGTAAAACTTGCGACTGATGTCAAATGCATGGACATATTTCTCGACGAGATAAGATGCCTATAAAATCCATTCTTATGATCAAAATCTTTGATGTTTAGGGTATCGACTTTATAGGACCTTTTTCCAATTCTTTTGAAAACTTATATATCCTTCTCGCTGTCAATTACATCTCAAAATGGATCGAACCCGTTCCGTGCAAAAATAACAACCATAGAATTATTGTGATATTTCTCAAAGAAAACATCTTTTCGAGGTTCGGCACATCTCGCACAATAATCAGTGATAACGGAATCCATTTTTGCAATCGTTCTTTTGAAACTTTAATGAAGAAATACTCTATAACCCACAAGTTATCCACTCCATATCATCCTCAAACTTGTGGGCAAGTTGAAGTTTCAAATCATCAAATAAAACAAATCTTAGAGAAACCTGTCAAGAAAAACCGAAAAGATTGGCCATAGCAATTGACCGACGTGCTTTGGGCTTATCGTACTGCTTTCAAAACTAACATTGGGATGTCCCCATTTTGTTTATTTTACGGTAAAGCTTTCCATTTACCCGTTGAAATCGAACACAAAGCGTTATGGGCAATAAAGAAAAATCGAAAACTACAACTCTACAATCTAGAAGAACTTAGGATTGACGCATATGAAAAAGAGAAAATTTACAAAGAAAGAACCAAAGTTTTTCAAGAAAAGTCAATCCTAAGGAAAACGTTTTCGCCTAACCAGAAAGTTCTTTTATATGACTCAAGATTTCGTTTATTCCATGGGAAACTCAAATCATGATGGACCGGACCATTTTTGGTATGAACTGTTTTTCCACATGGTGCTGTAGAAATAGAAAACCCCAAGGATGGATCAACTTTCAAAGTCAATGATTATCATTTAAAACCTTTCTTGGAATTGCTCGGTAACCAAGAGGAGGAGCTCATGATTCTTCATGCACCAAGCTATGTCTAGTAAGAATTTTAACCCTCTTTTGTAAATATGTACATATTTTACCCGCTACACTCATTATATCATGCATTGACTGTAGGGACACAGTCAAAATTAAGTGTATGGGGAGTCTCATTTTCATTACTTAAGTTTCATGGAATTTTTATTTTCCTTTAACTAAAAAATTCAAAATTTCTAAATCCCACAAACATTTTCTTTTTAGCATTTTGATTTATTTTTGAAGAAACACTATAGGATAAGTATAAGTTTTGGTGTAACATCTTGATATTTTCAACCATTCGTATCCAGACATGCCGAATTTGAATTGCTCAAAATACAAGATTGTTAATTTATATTTGGCAAAACTCAACATATACAGTAAATAAATAATTACATAATCACAGACAAAGAATAATATACAATAATGAATAGTAGTTCATGAAGCTACTATATATATAAATCAGAGTTAAATAAGTTACAATAGAAGTTTCAAATACAAATAGTCAAATACAAGATCAGAATACATCACTGGAATCAACCAAATAACTCCAAGCTGAAAAGATGTAGATGGATCTCCAAACGAAGTTCTAACTCCGAAGGTGAGTCTGAAAAGCTATATCACTCAGTCTGACTCGAGCGTAAAGCAAAACACAAACACTCGAGTCAGGATTAACATTTTTATATCAATAAATCGAACTCAAGTGAAATAACAACTAAAATACAAGTAACTCAAAGGATGTTGGGATAACCATCCTCTAAGGATCCGTTAAACTATCTACCATGTAGTAATATACGCTATTGTAATAATGTAGAAAGTAAAGTATAGTATATTTAAAAATAGCGTTAAGGCGTTACCCATATCCCCCTTAACACATTTTATAGTGCCAATAGTCTATGCAGTACTGTAGTCCCTCCCGATCGGAAGGCCACGAGAGGATACTCCATAGGTACGACACAAATGAAACTCATAGTAAAGCATGCTAGGGTAGGTGCCACGGCACAACTAGGCAATGCCAGGGTAGATATAGAAATTATGCATCCAGACTGGCGGTAACGCATAACCACAGCCACTGTCCACCTCGAGCCACACTCCCAAAATCAAAAATCAAAAGTGGCTATCAAATAAATCACAAAGTCAGAATATAGTATCGAAGGACTATGTTCGATCAGAGGAGCTAACTCATTGGCCCGGAATCGCTCCTGTTTTAGCCACCTTATGCCAACTCACGGGAGTCGGGTCCACGTATATACCTCAATAGGACGTCGCCACCATCCTACTTCATTCTGGTATCTCCACCATGTACACGGTTGTTAAAGTGGTTTTCCGTATTGGCAGAGAGTATGACAATATCCGATTCCGGTCTCTTTAACAATCCAAAGTTAGTATAACACCACGGTCTTTTCAAAATAGTTTATATTTCAAAACCAAAATATCGTTGCCATTTCATTTCCATTTCAAAAACCAAATACGATAAAATTTCCATTTCAAATACATCTTTTCCAAAATCATAGCACTTCAAAGTTATAACACTTCGAAACTAAAAAACTTGAAATTATAACACTTTGGAAATCATAGTTACTTTGTAAAACCACAACACTTCCTTTTAACAATTTTGGTAATAATAATAGTATAAAAATAAAATAGTTTATACAAAATAGTTATAAGTTGAAATAGTATATATTAAAGTAGTTCATATCAAAAATAATTTGTATGAAATTAATTTATAAAGTAAAATACATAAATAGTTTTAAATATAATTTTAAAATACTTTATATAATAAAATAGTTTCCTAAAAATTCCACAAATCAATTCCAAATTAACTCAAATTCCAACATTCAAATTTAATCAAATCTCAAATCGTCCATCAATTTGGTTTCTAAATAAACTATTCCAAAATATATCGATTCCAAAATAGATTTGAACCTCAAATAAACCATTTCAATTTCAATATATTTCAAAGTTTTAAATATTCCATAATTTCAAAACTAAATTAGATATCTTTAAATAAAACTCAAACCTGAAATATTCATTAATCATCTTAAACCAAAATCAAGTTATAAAATCATATCCTTTAAAATATCAAATTCAACAAGTTCAAATCGATTTAATTAAATAAAATTCTTAGTCAAATACAATTTCAAATAAATTTAAATCTATCTTCCCCGCCTTAATTTATTAAAATTGTTATAAACTCTGTTTTAATATAGTTTAAATAAATACTTAACCATATTATATTTAAGAAAATCAAACTTTATTATTAAACTTATTTTATATTGAAACAAATTTATACTTAGCTTAAAATCAAGAATTTAACTATATATAAAATAACATTTATATAATATCTAAAATCAATATTTATAAAACCATATATTTCTTTCCAAAACCCATAGAAATCATTTTCAAAATATTTATACATAGACCACGGTGTCTGTATATAATTTTCTATCCTATGGTCAAGTGATACAGATATTTACCATTTCAATCCGAATTTAAATATATACGGGTATATATCATTTCAACTCACAATCCCAAATTCAATTCAAATGAAAATCGCTTGGGTTTATCATTTCAACCCATAACGATTTTCTCCTATTCTATAGATCGTTCGGGTATGTATCGTTTCAACCCATAGGGAATTCTATACTAACAGGGAACTTGCAGAGTGATAACAGATATGATAATAATATAATAGGCATATACATCAATATAAATAACAGATAATGGCGTCAGATGTCACAGGTGAACAGATACAGATAATGATATATATAACAATGTAAATAACTAACAGCAGCATATTTCAATTGTAGTTTCAATTGAAATCAAATTTAATAAATATAAGAACATTAATTGTAAGTGATTGCTCACCTTTCGAGGCTAGATAGATTTGACAAAGAAATGAGCTATGAATTCCTAAGCAATGCTAGATTGGCACGAATTCGATGGACAAACTGATAGATAAAAAATTGATGAAATAAATCAGAATCATCAAGATAGGACAGAATATATATATAATATATTTATTTTCAAATCAATATTAATTTAAACAAGCATTAAATATATTATACCCAAAATCTTTATTCCTAAAATATATTAAAGTTATTATTATTATATATATATACCTACTTCAAAACAAATACTTTAAAGACAGATTATCAAAAAGAACTTTAGATATATTATACGCACATATTAATAAAAGCTATATGCCATTTTCTCAATGATAACCCCATACTTCTTTTTTATATATATTTATATATCAACCACAAATATAATATACATATGCAAACTATAAACTTAAATAAATAAACACGTCCATTCGCCAACAAATATACAAACAGCTTATGTATATAAAACATACCTTACACTACAGACTCAATATATGCAGAAAAACATATATAAACTAATAATATGTGTTGACCCCACTATATGCAGACTATACGTGACTATAAATAATGTATTTATCACAGAAGTAAAAATTTATATAACCAGAAACCTGGACATTACAACTGATAGTAAAATTTATAACATAGAAAACATATTTTATAAAACCTTTCACAGATCACATATGTAAGTGTAAATATATACCAAAATCGAATAGCTTTATCAAAATCATATATATAAAAATATAACAATCAAAATATCTTATATTGTATACAGTAGATATAGCTAACATATGCAACTCCAAAATATTTCATATATAAACGGATCATACAAAACTTATTTGTAAAAAATCAATATATACATTTACAGGCTACTTTATGTGCAGACACAAAAAAATTGTAAACAAATAGGCATGCAGACCTATATATATGACAGAGCATATTATATATATATATATGCTTTTAAATCCTATTACAACATATAAACCTTTATATAAACGTATATAACCTATAAAACAAACTGTTATTTATATACTTTAAATATATATAAAATAAATACTATAGCCTATATACATCTTGTATAACCAACTAGAAATATGTATATGAACAAAATATAACAAAATAAACAAACTTATATGTACTATACCCAAATTAATATCAACTATATATATGCAAAAATATATAAAACTGCAACTGTAACTAATATATATTTACAGTTTGTGCCTCGGTGATTGTTGATGTTTGGGAAGAAGGGTCTGGCTCGGGGATGGGCAAGAGTAAACCGAAATTTGGCTCGAATTTTGTTCAAGGGATTTGGTCTTGTAGCTCGGGTTTGTTTTGTTAAATACTAGGTTTTAAAATTTGAAAGAAAATTTTGTTCGAGGTTTTAAAATCAAAGGAAAACCAAAGTTTTAAAGTTAAAAGCAAATGCAAGTTTTTAAAAGCATATGAAGGTAAAAGAAATATTAACTTGGTTTGAAAGCAAGTATTAAACAAAGTTTGAAAGCTAAGAAAAAGATAATGTTTTCAAAGCTTAAAAATAAAAGTGAAGTATTAAGAAGTTTTCATGTAAATTTATTTAAACAAGTTTTCAAGATTTAATTTTAAAGGTTAAATGTTTTTAAAATTTTCATGGGCTAAATATATATATGTTAGATAATTAATCCCTAAGTGTTTCAAGTGTAATTTAAATAATGAAATTAGGAAGTAATTAAGGTAAGTATATTCTCAAATGATTTTGAATAAAATGATTTCAAGCATTTAAATTAAATAGATTTAAATGGTGTAATTAAGTAATTAATTAAGATAAAAGGGTTTATCTTTAATTAATTATTGTTTTGATAAATTAAAGAATGATTTACTAATATGATTTATTAAAGGATAATTACTTAATATAATTAATTAATGGTTAATTAATTAAGGGTTAACTAATTAACTTAACTAATTAAAGGATTAATTAATTTATGTGATTAATTAATTAATGCGATTAGTTAAAGGTTAATTATTAAAGGATAATTAATTAATGATTGAAAGTTAATTAATTAATGAAAGTAATTAAGGGATGATTAAATACTTAAAGAATAATTACTTAATGTAAGTAATTAAAGGATTGGTTTGTTAATGTAATTAAAGATTAATTAATTAATAATTAAAGGTTAATTAATTAAGGAACTAAAGGACAATTGATTAATAATTAAAGAGTGATTAATCAAGTAATTAAAGGATAATTAATGTGAGTAATTACTTAATAAAAAGGTTGATTTGATAATATAATTAACTTAAGGCTAATTTATTTTTGTGGCTAAATAAGGAATAATTAATTAATGTACGTAATTGAGGATAATTACTTAAGATGGATAATTAAGGATGATTAATGAATTTCATTAATTAATTAAACAATAACAAATGGTTTGTAATTAATTAATGTTAAGTAAGCATGATTTAAAAAGTTATTAAAGTAATTAATTTTACTTATCTAAAGAAGAAATTGAATTAATTAGGGATTAGGTGATTAATTACTCTTGCTTATGGATGATTGGATTATATTGAATGCTTTGAATTGTTTGATATCTCTTATATGTGATGTTCTGTGATATGATTGCTTTGGATTGAGCTATGATAAATATGAGGATTATACCACTTATTGATATTATTGTGCTTGGATTTATGATGGTTGTTTATTGTTATATACAAAACCCCTACACACCACACATACAAATATGGATTTCATAGGAAATTGGTTAAGTCATGGGTATTTTGAATTTAATATTATTTTATTTAAAAGTTAAATTTGAATTCAAAATGGTTCGGAGGTGATTTGGGTTAAACTTTTGAAAAGGGAATTTTGGAAATAAAATTATTTTGAATATAATATGGTTTGTTAAAGTTTTGAAATTAAAATAATAATATGGTTTAAAAAGGGTTATACAGGTTATAAAATGTATATATATGGACTTTAAACCATTTTTGAAGTATTTTAAATAAAGTATTTTGGGAATTTAAATTTAACCCAAATAGAACTTGCCGAGGGTCTGGCAGTTCGCTAATTTTTCGATTTATACTTTAAATGGCTATAACTTGTACATATTTGATTGGATTTTCCTGAAATGAAAAAAACTTTGTTTTCAAATGATAATAGCTTTTATATAAAGAAAGAATTTCCCTTTTTGTTGAAAGGATTTCAAGTTATGGGTGAATCAAAGTGGAAATATTTTGAAAGCTATTAATGAATCTTTGTTAAAGATTTGGGTAAACATTGTTTCAAATTGAAGTGGATCTTAAAGATGGATCTTTTGTTTTAAAATGGAAATTTGTTTAAAACCATTCAAAAAGAAAGTTTTCGTGAAATAAGTTGTGACTTCACTAAGATCTGAATTTATCCATAAGTTTTCAAATAAGCACTCATTATTCGGTTAAGCCGGGAGAGGACTTTATGTCATAAAACCCATTTCGAATTAATGATACGATGAAATGGATAGCATTTGAAGACGGTGGTTAAAGACCGGGTATTTTCGAAAGCGAAAGGATTACCTATCGAATGTCTCTGCACCGAACGGTCCCGGTGTAGAGATTTATATTACCTTATGTGATAGGGAGTCCGAACGTGATTAGGGGATATCCGGATTTGCATGTACTTCTTCCTTAATTGGACGAAGTGCCTTCGGTTCCATTCAGATTCAGGATGGACTTGTATGGATGTATGTCCGACGTTACACTTTGAGATGTAAAGTTGGTTTCTATCAAATACATTTCTGTTTGGTGGCGGAGAATTTATTCTCTTAGCTTAACACCCTTCCCTGAGAAGCACGAGCTCAGAGGCTATGTAGTTGATATTTACTAGTGATATATTTCCAATTTGGTAATGTGGCATGCTAAGTGCTGATCATTTGTTGATCGAAGCATGGCTTTTGTGAAAAGCGTAACTTTGTGGGATGAGACTTCATCGAACCTCACACCCCGAAAATGGTCGAAACAGGAAGGATGCGGTAGGTTATGGGGGTCGCGCCCGTTAGGGTATATGCATTTCCTTATGGATAAAAAGTGGTATCATGGTATGGAGCCCAGATATTTTACTAATGTGGTTGTTGGAATTTGTTGGTGAATCCCGAGATAAAGGTCGGTTACGACTGGGGGATGGCATACTCGTGACTGTTAGTTACCTAGTTACAGAGGTACCCCGATATTGTTTTGGCAGAGATCCGGTTAGGTTCTCGAGGCGTCCCTCCAGAGGCGTACCCATTCGGAATGGAAGATCCTTAGCCTTGGCCATTTGTTGGAAATCCAATCACTCAATACGAGCCCTGTACGGTTTTAGTTGTAGAACCTGCCATTTAACATGGTAGCTATAGTATGTATACTATAATGGTAGTATGCTGGCTAAGATTAATATTATACTTTCGAAATGTTTTCTACACTATGCACTAATAATAATATCAAAAGGATTTTCGCGTATCAAGCATGTTTGACTATCATAAGGAGAAATCTTCCTCAAGTGTGCGATTGCATTGTGTGTGTGGCGGGAGGCCTTATGGTAGTTTCGTTTTCCAAAAAGCATAGCGAATTTCTTTTATATCTTTTGTTGTTTCATTTTGTTCAAACAACTGTTTTTGTTTGCTCACACCATTCCCATGGCCGACCTGGAGTTTATTGTTCCCTTTCTAAACTCTAGGTGCCCATAATTTTCCACATGGGCAGCCTAGAGTCAGGTTATCAGATAGTCAGCTAGTAGGTGTAGCTTTTGGCAATCTTTGAAGTCTTTGGATTTTGGCGATCGCACTATGCTATACTACAACATGATAGTGGTTCGAGCTTTTTGGTTTGGAACTTTGGAGCTTTGGCGATGAAGATGTTATCTTTCCGTTGCTGTTGATATTGTTTTCCGCTGTTATTCTTTTCCACTGTTGTATATATCTTTGATAATGTTGATTACTTCATTTTGTATCATTGTTGTAATCAATTTTTGTATATCAATAAAATTCATTTCTGTTTCCACTGTGTTGTTTTCACCTAATGTGTTATAAGCTCCGGCGAATCGGATTTCAATGTTTGAATCTGCGGCATTCGAATACGGTTGATGTATGGATGTTGATTTTCGGACGCTGAATCTAGGTCGTCACATCTGGTATCAAAGCTAAAGGTTGAGTAAGAACTTTAGCTTTAGAGTACAACACATTAGGTGACTCGCTAGAGATATGGTAGAAATGCCCTAGAATGAGTATATCCCTAAGATATATTGTCCGTATGCCTCAGTCAATTCTCTTACTATTCATTGATATTGAGAATGAGTGCAAGAAGGAGACGAGGTAGGGGACAGGGGAGTACCACTACAAATGGTTGGTACACTGCAACAACACTAATAGTGGGAACAACTTTTCCATCAATCTCTTTTGATCATCATCCAGTTTCAATTCTTTGATGGATTCCAGGCAGCTCTAAAATGAAGCTTTGGTATGGTGGTGGCCCTGCGAATCTTTGTTTACGTTGTAGGAAGGTTTCTATTTCATATTCTCGTCATCAGTTTCCTAGCATTCTTTTCGTTCTTAACTTTAATGAATTTGGAATTTTACTTTGAAATGAATTGATTGAAAAAAAATATGAAGTTAAATTGGATTGTATCCATTTGTCTGTTATTTTGGGTCTCGATACATTCTACGAATGGTTAGTTATCCTTTCGGACTAACCAATGCCCCTGCATATTTCGTAGAATTGATGACCCAAGTATAATTTGAGAAGTATTGAATAAGTTCGTTCTCGTATTTATTGATGATATTCTGGTTTGGTAAGCCAAATGTAGAATAAATAATCATTTTTATTTGGTAGTCCATTTCTCTTTTTTTCTATGCGTTCATCTGTTCTTTGTTGTCTCCCTTTCTAGAAAATTTCGAGATGAAATTTTCTTAAGAGGGGGAATCTGTAACAATCCCGTTTTTAAGCCAAATTTAATTTTGTAATTAATATAAAATTTTGGATTAATTGGTGAATTAATTTGAATAATTCCAAAATAAATAAGATATGTGTTTGTCTTATATATATATATATATTGTAAATGGAATCTTGATTTGAAATTCAAAAATAAATATCTTAAAAATAAATTGAATTTGAAAACTCTATAATTTAAAATTAATAAAAATTTATTTTGTAATTATAATATGTGTATATATACATACATTGTGATTTGAAAGTTATATTTTGAACTTGATATAAATAATTTTCAAAAGTTGTTTAAAGTTAAATTCTATATTTTAAAAATAAACTTAAAATATAATATATATATATATGTGCGTGTGTATGTTTGTGTGTTTATTTATTAATGTATAATTAGATTTTAAAAACCATTTTCTTTAAAAGTCATATAGGTATAAATAATAGAAAATGTATAAAACATGTATAAAAGTAAAACATATGTTAATATAAAAAAAAATGCATTAATTAAAAATAGAAAATATAAAACAACATACGTTAATATATAAAAAGAAATATATTAAAAATAAAATTGAAAATTATATAAATATTAAATACATGAAAATGACATGGTATTTATCTTAACATAAAATTGAAAAAATGTAAGTTAATTATATCATGCATTAACAAATGTAAACCATGAAACAAGAAATTAAACAAGTGTCATGATTTAATTTATTTTCATTCATTTTAAAAATAGTAAAACATTCCTATATAAACATCTCTACTTCTCTTACCTTCTTTCTTTCTTCATCTTTCACTTCCAAAAGACTACAAACCAGAAAAAAATCAAAATCAAAATTTAAACCTGGAAACAAATTCAAATCAAAAACACACTTCATGCTTTTAACTTGAAACAAACTCTTCAATTTTTAAATCTGAAGTAAGCAACCAAAGAATCTTTTTCAAGATCATCTAAAACCTGAAGCAGTTCAAGCTTCAAAACAATTTCAGTTGTTAAAGAGCAAGCTAATATCAAACCTGAAGCTATAAATTCAAATCAAAAAACAGATCAAGTTAAAGATCAAAATCAAGTTCAAATCAAAAAGCAATTCGAGCCCGTTCTCTGTTCTTTTAATCTAGGTGAGCAAAATAACCTATTAAAAGCTTAAATCTGTGTTATACTTTGGTATATGTGTTAATTCTGTGAAGTAAAATGGTGAAAATTGTTTGCATGGATGTAAATATGTTTGTATATATAAATATCCAAATACTTGAGTATCTTTATATATGTATAGATCTAGGCTTTTGTTGTATTACAGTCTCAATTCCACCTTAATAAATTCATCTGCTCTTCATACAATCATTGTTAGGTTATGATCTCTAAATAAAAAGGATTCCAATAATGTAATATCAAATTTAAAAATAATTTCGAGTATATTTATTGAGTAATTTTTTTTAAAAGTGATAAAATATAGTAAAAATCAAAGATAAGTCAAAAATCGAATTTCTTTGTAATAACCTGGAATTTCCGATGCCGAAAATTCTAAATAGTTAGGGAAAGAAGAAAGAGATAGAAGAAGAAGACGAAGAAACACAACAAAGATTCTCACGTTCACAGCGGATCAAAATATAATATCGAATAATAGCCGTTTACAAAAGAATACTATACCTATCTATTACATTTCAATACATCAGATTTCACACATACTCAAACACTGGACATATACAAATCAACATGCCTCAGAAAGTCAGAAATATATTACAACGGAAACACTCCATACGTTCCAACCATCCAGCTCGCCTTCTGAGCTCCAGAACGTCCTTACCTGAAAATCTGTAATACTCGGTCTGACCCGAGCATCACATCAAAGTAACACCCAGGTCAGGCTGGAAACCAGCGTGAGTAAATCCATCTAACATGAATGACCAAAGCATACAACTTATACATATAACCCGAGGTAACTTGTATCAATTTACAACTTCTTAAGTCATTATAGACATCACTTACATTACACATCAATTTCTAAGTACCAAAAACTTAGATTAAAAGGTCCAATTCACTTAAATCATTCCATTCTAGCCTATTGATTCCACATATTAATTTATAAAGAATCGAAGTGGTTTCGGGTATTTACTAATACCCGACTCCGGCCCCTTCGAATTCAATGCCATCTTAACCCAAGTTATCCAATTAAATACAATTCGGCTTTGATTACCGGATAATACCTTTACACAGCAATTCATAATTGATAGATTGTCCATCCAAATATATCATATCACAAAGCAATTCATATCAAAGATATCAACCAGCCCAAGGCACTCATCATTATTCAATCATTCATAAGCAAGATTAATCACTTTCGTCAACTACATTAATTAATGATCCTCTAATTATTAGTTAATTATTCTTAAATTTCATTAAATAATTAACCTTTAACTTAATTACATTCATTAATCAACCTTGATTAATCACAATCAGTAATTAACTTTCCTTAATTACTTCACCAAGTAATTACACTTAATTACTTCATAAGTAATTATCTTAAATTAATCACTAATTAACTACTTAGTTAATTATTTAACTAATCATTTAAAATCAATTAAATAATTCCTTAACTTCTTATATTTAAAAGATCCTTAATTAAGGAATTTTATTATCTTAATTAAATTATTTATATTAACCATCACTCTTCAATTATTAATAATAATTGAATTGGTTTAATTATCTTCACACATTTATTTATCTTTAATTGATCAAAATTCTTAATTACTTAAGGTAAATTTTTATTATAATTAATTACTAAATCTTAATCATTAAAGTTTATTTTAAATAAAATAATTTAGAAATCAATTATAATAAATTAAACATTCAAATTTAACATTTAAATCTTTAAAACTTTTCTAAGTTGTTAAATAAACTTTTAATACAAACATCATTTTGAAAATCTACCTTTTATCCTTTTAAAAACTTATCTATTGCATATTTAAAAACTTATTTATCTTCGTTTCTTTAAAACTTGAATTTTTTTTACAAAAGAAAACTTCTTTGTTTTGATAACTTAAATGCCCTGTAAAAAAAAATTGTTCTTGAAAACAATTTACTTCCATAAGCAAAACTTGGTTTACGTTGTTTAAACTTTGTAACCTTTTAACAATCAAATTCTTTTATTTAAAACTTTTTAAAATTTTTCGATCAAAACTAAAAACTGCTCAATACCCAAAACTCGAGAAACACTCTCGATCTTTCCGAAGCAACACGCGGCAATCCACGAGACCTCCCCAAAGAAAACGCGAACAAAACCCCTGCTTCTTCCCTAACCCAAACAGATGCACATAATCGTGCACATCCATGTGCACATCGCCGCTGGTCGACGACGAACTCCACTCCGGCCTCCGACACATCGCCTATGACCACGGTAACCACTCATGAACATCCATCAATCTCGATTCGCTCGAGAATCAAAACGACCAAAAATCCATATAGACCGGTATGCACATCACCAGGAAAACGCTCGTCACCATCGATACCTAGCTCCATTCGCCTCGCCATCATCACCAAAGCTCCGCCATACCTTCCAGCATCTACAGCTCATCTCGCGATTGATCCCGATCCCCACTAGGCATCACGAAATCCATTTGAACACTCGCGACAAAACCAGATGCTAAAACCCTATCTCGATCGTTCTGGCCATCACGATCATCAGTAAATCACCATAGCAATTTTCCGATGATCCCCTGCGCCCACTCGCCCTTCAAACCCAATCACAACGACTAGTTCGCCGTTGATCGATAGAAATTGATCAAAACCTTCCCGACGTTCAACTCAAGAATGCACACAAATTCCACAACTAAAAATCGTGATATGGTTACTAAAATTCATAGTTTAGCATTTTGAATTCAAACATATACTTTAATATGAAAATTGAATTGATTAAATTTTGACCAAAATTAAGATTTCACTATAAAATTTAAATTTTCAAACGAAAGATTGATTCTAAATTCCTGTAATTATTTTTAGGTGAGATGTTACATGGTTACAAACAAATTTCATTTACAAATCACAAACTAATTCGAATTCAAAGTTGAGATATTGAATTTATTAAGAAATCCAAACCTGTAGTTTATCAACAGAGCCTATTTTTAAAACTACACAGGCATTCAATAATCACACATATAACATGCATCCATTCCATCCAAGTTTTCAGGCTAACAAGATGAATTATATTCAGATATCACAAAAAAAATTAGGGTTTAAAACTGTTTTTAGAACTTATATTTACTCACCTTATAGTAGCAGAGAACAGAGAGCAATTTTGTTTTACAGGCTTGTTCCAGACTTGAATTTTTCTTATTTGATGAATTTTGCATCAGGCTGTTGATCTTTATCTTTAGTTGCTTGTTGATCGAATGAGAAGAAAAACAGGGTAGGGGATACATATAGAGAAAGTATACTGCATTATGTTTTTTTTTGTATACAACAAGCTTCTTTATTATTATATATTTTTATTTTAATTATATGACTTGATTGTGATTTGTTTTGACTTGATACAATGTTTTGTATGCTGGAAAAGATATGCATTTATGACGTTGTTCCCTATAGAACAGAGCATTGCTTTGGTTAAGTCCCCCTAATGATCTTTGTTGAGGCTTGAGTGTTTGTATGTGTGTGTGTGTAAGTTTTTAACTAGCAACTTGTAACCTCCTCTATTGTCTTGCTCGAATGAAGGGATATAAAGCAAGGCATAAATATTTTTATAGAAAGAATGGGCTGTAGCTTTTATGTACAGCACCTATTTTTATATAAAGTTGATTTGATGTATTATGGCTTGAGTTGAAAGGTTGTGTGCTTGCATTTAATTCAAGTCATGATGATGTTTCTTCTACCATGTTTACACGTATTACTACCTGAATTGATATATAGATATGCATACATATTCTCTTGTATGTGTATATACATGGTTATGCACTTATCCTTTTATTCTTGCATTTGTATTTTTCACTATCCTGCACATATATGGTTGTGTTCATACCTATTTCATATAACATATATGCATACAGTTATTTGTGTACTGTTATCGTATCCAAAGATTTTATAAAACAATATCTAATATTGTTTTTAAATCATTTTATGTATATATCGAGATATTCTAATTGTTAGAATTGTATTCGTTCGATTAACAAAATCAATATTTTCCATAATTAAAAATTAGTTAATTACCCAATCAACCGCCATCAAAACCCAGGTCGTCACATTCCTTCCCTCTTTAAAACTTTTCGTCCTCGAAAGGGAACGAAATGAGAATTCGTGAAAATGCTTAAAATCAGATAAATATTCCTTGATCACTTTTTAATATCCATATAATATTATTCCAAAGTAGTTTTTATAAAAATACTTTTATAACTCGATGTTTCAACAAGTCCATCCTTGTTCTCATAGAAATTCGGTCATACGTTGAATCAGGCGTAGAACTGAACAACGTATGACCGAAAATCTATAAGTATTTGGTGCAACCGTTTTCAATACCCAGTGAAAATACTTGGAAAATAATTTTATTGAAAATATAGAAAACATTTTTAAAATCGAGGAAATATCTTTGGTGAAAGTGCTCTGGAAATCATCACCCCCATCCATGGTCGCAGTTACATCCTGGGTTACGCTGCCATCGCAGCAAAAGTGCCATGTAACTGTAGGCACTCCGCGCCCCTCGATTACGCCATGGAACCGACAACAGATCGCAGTTACATTCCAGGGTTACGTTGCCATCGCAGCAAAAGTCGATGTAACTATAGGCATCAGCGCCCACGATTTTCGCTGCCAAAAATGAAACTTCTCCACTCCTACATAGGTCGCAGTCTACCGATGTAAAATCAAACGTAGACTGTTGGCTCTCAGCAGCACACACGACTTTCTCTATGTTACCATAGGTCGCAGTCTACCGATATAAAATCATACGCAGACTGTTGGCTCTCAGCGGCATACACGACTTTCGCTATGGTCTACAGTAGATCGCAGTGACATCGAGTTATGTTGTCGTCATAGCATAACCCAAATGCATCTGTAGGCATCAGCGCCCTCGACTTTCGCTACACACTACTCATAATCCTCAGGAACTAGTTTTGTCCAGACTCCTCACAGGATCAAATTTAGAACCCCTCCTTATGGTTTAAGGCAATACCACCCTGTGGCACTCCTTAGTAGTTCATTTCAAGGAGGCGCCTTTCTCCCCAGAGCCATTATCAAAACACTTTATACTATACACATATAGTATCTTCCAAATCATACAGCTAGTATGATCTCATACAAAGCTCCTTTACAGAAAATCAATTATCCCAAAATCGATAATTCTCAAATTAGGCTTTCCAAATTCCAATATTAATTTTACCCAAAAATCAAAAGCCTTTCCAAATCCAAAGGTTCCCAAAACCTTTTTCCAAAATCCTCATAAGATCCTTTATATATATATACACACATATATATACAATTTTTAAAAACTTGGATCGTTTCAAACTTGTACAAAACTCCTTTTATACTTCAAACACTTCTCAAAATCCTTTTTTTCGGGCAATAGATTCAACAAGGGAAGATTTACCTTATATAACAAAGATATATAACTTTCTTTATTCAAAATCAAATATTTAATTTTGATCACTCCTTTATAAATTCACTTACCAAATTTACTCACTTCCATAAAGTAATTTTTTTTAATAGAAATCTCCAATTTCCACTTAACTTCATCATGTATTTAACAAAATATACCTTTCATTTCGAAAACAATTTTACATTCCTTATCCACAAATTCCCAGTATCAATTTCATTCAAACTCGTACGATGTACACATATCATCCATACGCTATATCAATCTGATCGCTCACTCGATCACACAATTTCACTTCCGAACTAGTATCGTCCACCCGACTTCTCAGTGCAGACACAGATCTGGTTTCTTGATTAGAAACCGTCATTCTCCTTGTATATTCATAGCTATGATAGAGAATATTCAGAACCAATCAACAATCCATATCCAGGTTCGCCATCGAAAATTGAGTGAAAATCCCAACTCGGATCGATATAATTATCTCGAAATTCTGTACTCGAATCTGGATCAAATCACTATGCGAATAAAATAATATACGTACATCCTACGTATTAATCTTCATTGATTATTAATTAAATCAATTCCCTTCTATTCAGCCTGTGAAATCAAAGGTGATTCTTCAACCTTAAAAGTTAGTTAAGGAAATGAAATTTATAAGGTAATTATCTCGTTTATGATTAAATTATTCGAATTTTGTTCGACACCGGAACTATCCTTAGTTTTATTTTCAGCAAATCGCAAATGAGTTAAATCTTGAATCTGAAATCGTAATCGAATCTATTTTGTCTATTTCATTGGGTTTCGATATATTCTACGAACGGTTAGTTATCCCTTCCAACTAACCAATACCCCCGTATACTTCGTAGATCAGATAACCCAATTGTTTAGTAATTGACTGAGTTTGTCCTCATATCTGTTGTTGATATTCTGATTTGGTAAGCCAAAATGCAGAATTGAAATTCAGTTAGATCTGGAGTGATATTTCTCTATCTTTCATCTATCTTTGCATAAGTGAATGGTAGGTTCTACAACTAAAACCGTACAAGATGGGTATTGTTTTATTTGGATTTCCAACAAATGGTCAGGCTAAGGAACTTCCTACTATCAATGGGATCGCCTCTGGCGGGACGTTCCGAGAACCTAACGTTACGGTTAGATCTCTGCCAATACAAGGCCGGGCTTCCTCTGTAACTAGGTAACTACTACACGAATATGTCATCCCCCGGTCCCTTTGGACCTTTATCCGAGCGCTCGATAACCAACATCACACAGTAATAAATATAGTGTGTCAACATGAGTAAGTAACTGGGCTCCATTCCATGATACCACCCTTTCCCCAAGGAAATGACATACCCTAAAGGGCGCGACCCTCATAACCTTGCCGCATATTCCTGTTTTGATCATTTCCGGGGAGTGAGGTCTGACGAAGTCTCGTCCACAAAGCTACGCTTTTTTTACAAAGCCACGCTTTGATTAACAAATGATCAATAAATAATCATCACACAACAACACTCAGCATGCCACATTACCAAATTGGGAATATATCGCTGATAACCTTCAACTACATAACCTCTAAGGGTGTTAAGCTAAGAGAATAAATTCTCCGCCACCAACGAAAATATAGTTGAAAGAAATCTGCTTTATATCTCAAAATGTAATGTCAGACACGTAACCATACAAGTCTGTTCCGGGTTCGAACAGAACCGAAGGCACTTCAAAAGAAGCCCTTGCAATCCGGGTATTCACAATCCCGATCGAATTTCCCATCACAAAGGAAATCTCCATACCGTAGCTAACGGTGCAGAGACAATCGATAGGTCATCCTATCGTTTTCACAAATACCCGGTCTTCACCACCGGTCTTCAATGCTATCCCTTACGTCATATCACTATTCGGAATGGGTAATCCGAATAACGAGCGCAATAATTTAAAAATAAGTGTAGCATTCAATTTCAACCAATTCACAACAAATAGCCATTCAAGGGTCAATATTGATAGTCGTTTATTTAACTATCAATCAATATTCACAACATCACCCGATTTCAAATAATTTCCCAAATTATTTATTTTCAAAAAAATATCTTTACAAGATATAATTTCCACACTTCAACCATTTGAAAACAAATTTCAAATCATTTTCCACCTTTCAATCTTTGAAAACAATTTCAAATCAATTTCCTTAAATGGGAACACTTCCAAATATTTATCCATTTTCAATTTAAAATGGTTCATTTAAATCAATCAAATAAATCCTTACCGATTTATTTTAAACTTACGTTCCAAATCCATAAATTTATTTCCACACTTCAAAAATAAATCAATGTTTATTTTTAAACAAATTTCCCTTTCTTTTATAAATTCCATGGTGAATTTACATTTCCAAAATATCTATGAATATACGATTTTTAAATCGATTTCTAATATTCATTTTCAATTTATCTTCAAAAGATAAAATCTCAAAACATTCACTTCATATTGGAAAAACATTTCCACACTTATTTAATAATAAGTAATTCACAAACCTATTTATTTTCAACACTTGGAAAATACTCAATATACTTAAATCACAATTAAGTATATAATTTATTCTTTAAGGAAAACATTCTCTTAAACACATTTATTTGAGTCAAAACGAATGTTGCGTAAAACATCGTTACGACAACCCAAAATCATTAGTATAGGGATTCAAACTTAAAATAGATAATAAATCCCAATACTATATAAAACATTTCCTTTCGGATTCAAATTCAAGCAAATCACAAAAAATACCCATTCAAAGGTCAATATTGATAGTCGGTTTTTGAACTATCAATGGATATGCACAACCTCACCAGATTCCAAATAATTTTCCAAATTATTTATTTTCCAAAAATATCTTTACAAGATATATAATTTTCACACTTCAACCATTTGAAAACAATTTTCAAATCACTTTTCACCTTTACCACTTTTTAAACAAATTTCAATCATTTTCCTTACGCGGAAATACTTTCATTTCAATATGGTTCTTTTAAACCCATTAAATAAATCCTTAACGATTTACTTTATATTTACGTTCCAAATCCGTAAATCAATTCCCACACTTCAAAAATAAATCAAAGTTTATTTTTAAACAAATTCCCCTTTTCATTTATAAATTCCATAGTGAATTTATATTTCTAAAATCTATTGATATACGATGTCAATTATTCATTTTCAATTTATCTTCAAAAAGATAAATTCTCAAAAACGTTCATTTCTCATTGGCAAAACATTTCCATACTTATTTATTAATAAGTAATTCACAAATCTTTTTATTTTCAACATTTGGAAAATATTCAATATACTTAAATCGAAATTAAGTATATATTTCATTCTTTAAGGAAATCATTCTCTTTAACATATTTATTTGGGCCAAAACGAATGTTGCGTAAAACATCGTTACGACAACCCAAATTCACTAGTATAGGGATTCGAAATTAATATATATATATAAATCCCAATACTATATAAAACATTTCCTTTCGAAAATCATTTACTATGACAACAGTGTTATAGTCCACCATTTCCTTCTATTTCTCGAAAACGTCTATTTCAACAATGAATGTTGAAATCTATGGTTTCGAACTTTAACACATTTAAAAAAAACATCGTTAGATCGTTTTAATTCTATTTAAAACATCACATCCAAAACATTTTCTTTAACATAATATTCAGTATCCAAAAACGTGAATATACTTCGTTAACCAATTTCATCATTTCTATACATTTTATTTTAAAGGATTATTCACTGTTTAAAACGTGAATATAACTCCATTAATAAGCTATAACAATTTACTTGTCAAAATAAGTCGTTTTGCGGATTTATAAAACAATGTTTATAATTTCCATTTCTATTTATTTTATAACAACTTCCTTTTATAAATCTCCTTTATTAAGCTATTTCAATTTATAACTCAATTATATACCAAAAGTTCATATTATAAGTTAAATGCTTATAATTTATTTGTTTACAAAATCGTTCTTTTAAACTTCCCAAATTATATATCTTATAACTTATAAGATTCATTTATTTACCCAAATCTATTCTTTTAATAACTTTACAAATTTTATAAACCTACTGCTTATAAAATTCCACTTATAACTTCACCGTTTATAATTCTATAAATTTCATTCATTTATGAAATTCATTTACACTTCCTTCTAACACTTATAAAAACTCGTTTTATGATTCAAATATTTTTAATTTATAAATATCAATTTTATAAATCCTTTATATAAATCAATTAATATTATTATTTAAAAACATCTTTAAACTCCTTTATAAATTTCACCATTTTCTTTTATTTACAAAATAATCAAATTTCATAAATCCTATATTTTAAACATTTTATAATAAATTCAAAAATCCCAATTTAAACTATTTTGTAAAAACATAAACCCAATATTTTCAAAAATCAACTTTTAACTATATTTCTCAAAAATCATAATTTTTATAACATTAAAATTATAACCTTTGTTTATTTAAAATGAATCAATTCCAAAAAAATATTTTATAACGTATACTTTCAAAAATCACTTTAAAAATCCTTTTAAAATTCCAAAATTGGCCCAATGATGCTACACACCAAATAGTCAATCACGACAACAACGACATCATATACCTGCATATGATAATCAACGTATATCAAAATATCCATAATCAAATAAATACTGTTGAGGAATCCAGTTGGAACCCTCCAACCTGTTTTCCTGCATCCAAAGATGTTAGCACAATACCAATTCCATTCCAGTACGGAATTATCGCGGTATATGAGATTTAAAATATATTATCCGCTTAATAGACGGCGCAATAGGGTCTCATCCGCTATATAATGCGGGAAATCAACTCTAAGTACATAAATAATACCAATTTCACGGTACTGTGAAATATTCGCAGTATATGTTTTTAATAAATAACCCCCGCTTACTAACGACGTATAATGTCTATTCTAACAATCAATAGATAACAATCATCATTCAAATATACATTCAAGAATTTTAAATATAACTATTTAAAATTAAAATCGAAACCGATTCGATTGGGTGAGAAGTTCTCACCTTGATTTCAATTTCGTTTTGAGCTTTATTTCGAATAAAATTAAACGGACGTTTAATTTTATCCAAAATTTTCGCTAGCTCCAAACGACTCCAATCTAATTCCATAGCGTAGTGTTCGTCCATACGAACCCAACATAAAAAATTTCATGCGTTTTCGACCTCGTATGAAAAAGATATGAAATTTTAAAGTTACACGAATTTTTAATAAAATTAATTTACACTTCTTTTTAATTTTAAACCTCAGATGGATCCTGGCCGTTAATTTTGCTTGATGAAATCAGGACCGTGTACGCGTCCTTCTTCTCCTACAGGTAACGAACGCGAGCTCGAACCCATATACACGTTAAACCCTAAATCACGCAACTTCTACAAGCAAAACGAAGATGATTAGAGGCCGCCATCTTGAAGAGCTTCGCCAACACCATGCTCGGCCGCAACCCCTTGAAGCTCGGTCAACCCCTTTTCTCGAAAAACGCGTACGAAGTTCGGACCTTTAATCACAAATTGCAGTTGAATCTTTGCTCCAAACACGATCATACCCGTTGGATATCTAGAACTCACTGGCCTCTACAATCTTCTAGTTGGAAGTTTTTCGAAATGAGTTACGGATTGGAAGAAAATGAGGAGGGAAGAAACGATTTTTTCGGCCATTGATTGCAGAAAGTGGCGGCTGGCTATTAGGTTTAGGGTTAGGGTTTTTGATGTAAATGATGAGATGAGGGGTCCTTTTATAGAAAAATTCCAGTTTACTATTCACCGAAAATTTTTCAAACTCCAAACGAAGCGTGCCGGTTGGCGTTCCTAAGGTTTACCCCACATTCCGAACATAATGGAACGTGTTTCGGGAGCTAATTCGATCATCTATGCGAGTTATGGCAATAAACGATCGATTTTAAATTAAATTGGTAAATCAAATTTCTAGGCGTTTTAGCTTGACCCGGACAAACGGTAAATCCGATTGACACAAAATTTGAAACCATACAATAATATCACATTACGGATTCGATGAAACTGGTTTCGTCGAAATCCGAGAGTGTTTGAAAAATGGCTATTTTAACTCGCCAAATAAATATTAAAACACTTTCGATGCGTTTCGAGCTGCCACGGTCAAAGGAAAACTCCGATTGCTACGAAAATTTAAATCCGATAATAACAAACTATAACGGATCCAATGGAACTAGTTTCGTCCAATTCTGAGACTGTTCGAAAAAAAACTAATTTCACCAGTCGATTTAAATATTAAAATATTCAATTTTCACAAATTAACTTTAAATTCAATTTTAAAAGTTCTAAAACATCATTCTAACTCCAATATGATAAAATAAAATTTTACGAATAATTTTCAATCATATTTAACCCAATTTTCAATCATTTCTGTATTTTCAACTATTTAATTATCGATTTAATTATCCAATTAAATCTAATTATTCGAAATAAAATTTATTCGACTTATAAATTTCACTTATTAATATTTAAAATTAATTAAATATACGAATTTTAATTAATTAAAATTCTGGGTCGTTACATACTTCCTCTCTTAAAAGAATTTCGTCCTCGAAATTACTAGGTAAGAAAAGTTACAGAATCTTTTAACTTTCCATAAATCCATAGTTAAACTTCTTACAATAACTTTACTAAGTTTTCAAATCCAACTTAGCTATCTTTTCAAAAACAACTACTATCGTTTAACTTTCAACTCCAAATCAAAGTTATAGTTTTCACAAAAAAATTTCAATTTATTTCAAAAATATTCTAACGCCTTAAATTTTCGGAAAAATTCGCCAGAGTCTCCTTTGCGCGGCTCGATCCGAAAAAAATGACAGTATATATATCACAAATACACATCTCATCAAGTGATGAGGCATCCCGCAGGGAAAAAATGTAAAAGTACGATATTTAATCCGATATATGTACCTTATATTTTATTAGCGATCATATACAGCTAATATAGCGCGAAAGTGAGCTCCAAATGCGAAGCAAACACGATCCGCACCTACTAAACACTCAACAAACAATGAGAAACATGTATATAGACAATAGTATCGATATACAACATATAGCAACATAATAACTATATATGCCAACATAGCAAATGCAATAAAAGCAATATATTAAACCATCAACCAACTATCATCCAACAAATCCATATCAAATCAATATACATTCACTTCTCATTAATATTCAATGAATTGATTTTCAATTTAATCACATTTGATTCATTAACAGTGGATGTTTTTACTAACATTCATTTTTAATTAGTTTATATTCACTAATTCATATTCAAGTTAGTTCACTTCCAAATCAAATTCAATTCTATTTAAGATTTACTTAACTTCCAATTGGATTTCAATTACTTTAGCTTTTAATTTCATTAACTCAATTGCATATGGGTTTTTATACAATCAACTAACAATCATATAACAACCAATATATATTAATTACAACCAAATTCCTTTGCTTATATTCATTCACTTTGGTTCATCACTTTTGATTAGCTTTAATGAATTACACTTACATTCATTATTTCATATCAATTATTTACATTTAATTGATTAACATTCAATCCATTCATTCAATTCAATTACAAAAGTTGAATTTCATTTATATAACTCAAGTTTATATCCATCACTTTACTTTATTAATTTACTTTGATACCAAAATCAACTTCATTCAACATCTCTTAAGTTAGATTCCATTTTATAAACATCACTTGGTTTCAATTAACTTAAATTCCCACTTATAAATTCCAATTCAGATTCCCAATTCTAAAGTAAATTTTTATTTAACCTTTACCAAAGTCAAATTTCATCACTTATTCAAATTCATTTTTATTTACAACTCATATTCATGAATATATTCATATAGTTTCACTTCTTATATATATAAGTTTATTTCACAATTGTAAATCACATTAATTATAATTTCATACTTATAACTATTTTTACTTATACAATTATTATTTTATTTAGATTATTCAAACATCTTCTAATTAACTCATATATATATTCTTACATTTTCAACAACTAAACAATCAACTTATATACACTTTAATAATTCTGAAAAATTATTCCTTTAGATATCTAAAATATACTCAAGGTAAAATTATTTCATTTACCCAATTTAAAACAATATCGTGTCGATTTGTTCTGTACAAGTGTTTAGAGATCCCTATCAACAACGTTAATTACTCGTATTAACAAGAATCCGTATACCACTCAACAAACAAATCATCATAATATAAAACAATTTTATATTCACTAACAAATACGCACTCATAGCTATTATTACACTCAAACTCATTCTAGAGCACTACTGACTCTATCTCTAATGAGTAATACCCAACAGAGCCATGGTTGTCGCTTAACCATATGCTCTGATACCAAATGTAAAGAACCGAAAATCCGTACTCCTTTGAGCTGGCAACATTCCACAACAACCCAGCCAAAGAGGAACAAATTTACGAGTCTTTAGGGTTTAAGAAGAAGAAAGAGAAAGAAGAAAAGAGGTAGAAGAAGAGAGAAAAGATAGAACAGAACAGAAAGAAAACAGCAGAACAATATCAGAATCTCACAATCGCAGCGGAAGAACATATAATAGATAAATGAATAATCTTTAAACAACGAACTATATCAATTATTACATCACATCACATTACATTACATTATCAGAGTGTACAAAAATCAAACAACAACAAACAGCGGAAAAGAAATACTATATACTAGTGGATACGCCATGCCATCCAGCTTGCATCCAGCAACTCCTGAATTCTAGAATATCCTGATAAACCTGACTCTTGACTGCCCGTGTGGAAATTGGTGGGCACCCAGAGTTTAGGAAGGAAAACAATAAACTCCGAGTCAGTCATGTGACTGGTGTGAGAACTAAAACAGTTTATTTTTAAAACAAAGAATAGGATAATTTTAAAATAGATCCGCAATGCTTTTTAGAAAATGAGACTAGCATAAGGCCTCCCGCACACAAACACAATGCAAACGCAGAATCAGAGGAGATTTCTCCTTATGATAGTCAAAGATGCTTGATACGAATTAAAAATAAACATTTGATATTATTACTAGTGCTTAGTGTAGAAAAAAAATCATTTCGAAAGTAAAGATATAAATCTTAGCCAGCATAGGCATTCCGCACTTATGCCTACTATAGCTACCATGTTTAATAGCAAGTTACCGCCACATTCCATGGCAGGTTATACAACTAAAACCGTACAAGGCTCATATTGTTTCTTTGGATTTCCAACAAATGGTCAGGCTAAGGAACTTCCCATTGCCACATGGAAACGCCTCTGGAATGACGTCCCGAGTACCAAACCAGATCTCTGCCAACACAAGGCCGGGTTACCCCTAACTGGGTAACTACTGACACGAATATGCCATCCCCCGATCATAACCGATCTACATCCAAGGATCCTCGATTTCCAACAACCACAAAGTAATAAGTTTGCAGCAACAACATAGGTTAAGTATCTGGGCTCCATACCATGATACCACCTCTATCCAGAAGGAATGACATACACTAAAGGGCACTACCCCTAATAACCTTGCCGCATCCTTCCCGTTTTGACCATTTCCGGGGTGTGAGGTCCGACGAAGTCTCGTCCACAAAGCCATGCTTTGGGTCAACAAATGATCAAAGTAATGATCACAAAGATAAATGATCAAACAAATGATCATATCAAAAATGATCAAACAATTATCATTTCACAGCAACACTCAGTATGTCACATTACCAAATTGGGAATATATCGCTGATAACCATTAACTACATAACCTCTAAGCTCATACGTCTCAGAGAAGGGTGTTAAGCTAAGAGAATAAATTCTCCGCCACCAACAGAAATATATTTGAAAGAAATCAGCTTTATATCTCAATTTGAATTGTCAGACATACTATCCATACAAGTCTGTTCCGGGATCGAACAAAACCGAAGGCACTTACAAAGAAGTCCTTGCAATCCAGATACTCACTAATCACGACCGACTTCCCTTCACATATGGAGTCTCTATACCGGGGACCAGTCGATGCAAAGACATTCGACGAGTTGTCATTTCGCTTTTGAAAATATACGCTCTTCAACACCGGTCTTCAAATGCAATTCATAACGACGCATCACATATTCGGAATGGGTTATACGACCCCAAGGTCCTTTCCCGGCTAACCCGAATAGTGAGCGCTTATTTAAAAATAAGTGTGGCATTCAAATTCAAGCAAATCACAACAAATACCCATTCAAAGGTAAATATTGATAGTCGGTTATTGAACTATCAATGGATATGCACAACATCACCAGATTCCAAATAATTTTCCAAATTATTTATTTTCCTAAAATATCTTTACAAGATATATAATTTTCACACTTCAACCATTTGAAAACAATTTTCAAATCACTTTTCACCTTTACCACTTTTTAAAAAAATTTCAATCATTTTCTTTATGCGGAAATACTTTCATTTCAACATGGTTCTTTTAAACCCATTAAATAAATCCTTAATGATTTACTTTATATTTACGTTCCAAATCCGTAAATTAATTCCCACACTTCAAAAATAAAACAACGTTTATTTTTAAACAAATTCCCCTTTTCATTTATAAATTCCATAGTGAATTTATATTTCTAAAATCTATTGATATACGATGTCAATTTTTCATTTTCAATTTATCTTCAAAAAGATAAATTCTAAAAAACGTTTCATTTCTTATTGGAAAAACATTTCCATACTTATTTATTAATAAGTAATTCACAAATCTTTTTATTTTCAATATTTGGAAAATATTCAATATACTTAAATCGAAATTAAGTATATATTTCATTCTTTAAGGAAATCATTCTCTTAAACATATTTATTTGGGCCAAAACGAATGTTGCGTAAAACATCGTTACGACAACCCAAAATCACTAGTATAGGGATTCGAAATTAAAATAGATATATAAATTCCAATACTATATAAAACATTTCCTTTCGGAAATCATTTACTATAACAACAGTGTTATAGTCCACATTTCCTTCTATTTCTCGAAAAAGTCTATTTCAACAATGAATGTTGAAATCTATGGTTTCGAACTTTAACAATTTAAAAAAAACATCGTTAGATCGTTTTAATTCTATTTAAAACATCACATCCAAAACATTTTCTTTAACATAATATTCAATATCCAAAAACGTGAATATACTTCGTTAACCAATTTCATCATTTCTATACATTTTACTTTAAAGGATTATTCACTGTCTAAAACGTGAATATAACTCCATTAATAAGCTATAACAATTTACTTATCAAAACAAGTCGTTTTGCGGATTTATAAAACAATGTTTATAATTTCCATTTCTATTTATTTTATAACAGCTTCCTTTTATAAATCTCCTTTATTAAGCTATTTCAATTTATAACTCAATTATATACCAAAAGTTCATATTATAAGTTAAATGCTTATAATTTATTTGTTTACAAAATCGTTCTTTTAAACTTCCCAAATTATAAATCTTATAACTTATAAGATCCATTTTTTACCCAAATCTATTCTTTTAGTAACTTTACAAATTTAATAAACCTACTGCTTATAAAATTCCATTTATAACTTCACCGTTTATAATTCTATAAATTTCATTCATTTATGAAATTTATTTACACTTCTTTCTAACACTTATAAAAAATCGTTTTATAATTCAAATATTTTTAATTTATAAATATCAATTATATAAATCCTTTATATAAAACAATTCATATTATTATTTAAAAACGTCTTTAAACTCCTTTATAAATTTCACCATTTTCTTTGATTTATAAAATAATCAAATTTCATAAATCCTATATTTTAAACTTTTTATAATAAATTCAAAAATCCCAATTTAAAATATTTTATAAAATCATTAACCCCATATTTTCAAAAATCAACTTTTAACTATATTTCTCAAAAATCATAATTTTTATAACATTAAAATTATAACGTTTATTTATATAAAATGAATCAATTCCAAAAAAATATTTTATAACGTATACTTTCAAAAATCACTTTAAAAATTCTTTTAAAATTCCAAAATTGGCCCAATGATGCTACACACCAAATAGTCAATCACGACAACAACGACATCATATATCTGTATATGATAACCAACGAATATCAAAATATCCATAATCAAATAAATACTGTTGAGGAATCCAGTTGAATCCCTCCAACCTGTTTTCCTACATCCAAAGATGTTAGCACAATACCAATTCCGTCCAGTACGGAATTATCGCGGTATATGGGATTTAAAATATATTATCCGATTAATAGACGGCGCAATAGGGTCTCATCCGCTATATAATGCGGGAAATCAACTCTAAGTACATAAATAATACCAATTTCACTGTACTGTGAAATATTCGCGGTATATGTTTTTAATAAATAAACCCCGCTTACTAACGGCGTATAATGTCTATTCTAACAATCAATAGATAACAATCATCATTCAAACATACATTCAAGAATTTTAAATATAACTATTTAAAATTAGAATCGAAACCAATTCGATTGAGTGAGAAGTTCTCACCTTGATTTCAATTTCGTTTTGAGCTTTTATTTCGAATAAAATTAAACGGACGTTTAATTTTATCCAAAATTTTCGCTAGCTCCAAACGACACCAATCTAATTCCATAGCGTAGTGTTCGTCCATACGAACCCAACGTAAAAAATTTCATGCGTTTTCGACCTTGTATGAAAAAGATATGAAATTTTAAAGTTACACGAATTTTTAATAAAATTAATTTACACTTCTTTTTAATTTTAAACCTCAGATGGATCCTGGCCGTTAATCTTGCTTGATGAAATCAGGACCGTGTACGCGTCCTTCTTCTCTTACAGGTAACGAACGTGAGCTCGAACCCATATATCACGTTAAACCCTAAATCACGCAACTTCTACAAGCAAAACGAAGATGATCAGAGGCCGCCATCTCGAAGAGCTTCGCCAACACCATGCTCGGCCGCAACCCGTTGAAGCTCGGTCAACCCCTTTTCTCGAAAAACGCGTACGAAGTTTGGACCTTTAATCACAAATTGCCGTTGAATCTTTGCTCCAAACACGATCATACCCGTTGGATATCTATAACTCACTGGCCTCTACAATCTTCTAGTTGGAATTTTTCGAAATGAGCTACGGATTGGAAGAAAATGAGGAAGGAAGAAACGAGATTTTCGGCCATTGATTGCAGAAAGTGGCGGCTGGCTATTAGGTTTAGGGTTAGGGTTTTTGATGTAAATGATGAGATGAGCGGTCCTTTTATAAAAAAATTCCAATTTACTATTCACCGAAAATTTTCCGAACTCCAAACGAAGCGTGCCGGTTGGCGTTCCTAAGGTTTACCCCGTGTTCCGAACACAATGGAATGTGTTTCGGGAGCTAATTCGATCATCTGTGCGAGTTATGGCAATAAACGATCGATTTTAAATTAAATCGGTAAATCAAATTTCTAAGCGTTTTAGTTTGCCCCGGACAAACGGTAAATCCGATTGACACAAAATTTGAAACCATACAATAATATCACATTACGGATCCGATGAAACTTGTTTCATTGAAATCCGAGACTGTTTGAAAAATGGCTATTTTAATTCGCCAAATAAATATTAAAACAATTTCGATGCGTTTCGAGCTGCCACGGTCAAACGAAAACTCCGATTGCTACGAAAATTGAAATCCGATAATAACAAACTATTACGGATCTAATGGAACTAGTTTCGTCCAATTCTGAGACTGTTCGAAAAATGACTAATTTCACTAGTCGATTTAAATATTAAAATATTCAATTTTCACAAATTAACTTTAAATTCAATTTTAAAAATTCTAAAACATCGTTCTAACTCCAATATGATAAAATAAAATTTTACGAATCATTTTCAATCATATTTAACCCAATTTTCAATTATTTCTGTATTTTCAACTATTTAATTATCTATTTAATTATCCAATTAAATCTATTTATTCGAAATAAAATTTATTCGACTTATAAATTTCACTTATTAATATTTAAAATTAATTAAATATACGAATTTTAATTAATAAAAATTCTGGGTCGTTACATAGGGTCTCATCCGCTATATAATGCGGGAAAATCAACTTCAAATACATATATAATACCAATTCCATACAAGTTGGAATTATCACGGTATATGTTTTTAATAAATAACATCCGCTTAATATACGGCGTATAGGGTCTATTTCAATACAACAAATAATAATTATCATCCAATCACACAATCAATCAATTTTTAAATCCAACTATTTAAAATTTAAACCGAAGCAATTCGATTGAGTGAGAAGTTCTCACCTTGAGTTTTTGATAATAGTTGTAGCGTTTTATTTTGAATAAAATTAAACGTGCGTTTAATTTTACCCGAAATTTTCACTAGCTCCAAATGACTCCAAACCAGCTCCATTGCGTAGTGCTCGACAAAACGAACCCCATGCAAGTCGTTTCGTAATTTTTCAACCTCGTATGAAAAAGTTATACATTTTTAAAGTTTACACGAATTATAATACAATTAAATTACAATTTTCTTATTTTATTTTACCAAGATCTCATCTCAGCCCTTCATTCCATTATCAACAAATCTGGGCCACGTTTGCCGGAAAGTTTGAAACTCCGGTCGCTGCTTCGTTGATGTCTCCCCCACCATTCCTCCAAACCACGACGAACTCGACCCACTGTAGAGGCTGTGGCGATCGAATAATTTAGCACAGTAAAAACTAGGTTTAAAATTTAAATTGATCGCCGCCGCCTCAACAGTGGGTCGAGTTCGCCGTGGTTTGGAGGAATGGTGGGGGAGACGTCAACGAAGCAGCGACCGGAGTTTCAAACTTTTCGGTGGTCGGAGCGTCGAACATGTGGTATCAGAGCGATATCTTTGTTTATACAACAGGGTGATAATATTTTGTACAAACCAGGACAAAGATATTTTCTTTGCTTTTGTTGAGTATGCAGATTTTCATTTCGGCTGATAGTTCATTTGATGGCTAAGCATTAAATTGTTGTTGTACAATTCTATACTTATCTAATTTTAAATCATATTTGAATGTATTGTATTGTCTTCCTTGTCTTCTTATACAAGCCAGTACATACTTAACTATATTTTTTTTAGCTGATATGATACATACTTTCATATATATATATATATATATATATATATATATATATGTCTACTTGTTTTAATACTTGCTTTGTAATTCAATGAATTTGTATAATTTGTCATATATATATATATATTTATATTGCTATTTTAAACATGTATTTCTTACTTAATATTTTACATTAACATTTTTATGTTAAAGATTTTTCTTTCTAAATTTTTTTTGTCTTGTTACTTTAAAATATAAATGAAATTCTATAGTGTCTAATTTTATTTACTTTATAATATGAATACAGTTCTATTTTTAACATGATATTAGAACTTGTCTAATTGACTTCATATTTTACAAAGTTTACAAATATGTGTTTACTAATGTTATTTGTAAATTTCAATTCAAATCTTTTTTTTATTTTAATCTATTTTATTTTTTAACTTCAATAATTAATTTAACTTACATATCAAATTTCAACTTAAAGACTTATCATCTTGTATTCACATTGTATTTATATTTTACTTTATTTATTTTATAAGTATAATTTGTTTGTATTCACACATATTATTCTTTCTAAAGTACAATGTTTTGAAATCAAATACATATTACATGAATTACATAGATATATTTTATAAAATTTATCAATTTACCAGTTATTACACAATAAATTATTCAAAAATAAAATAAATTATCAAGTTAAAATTAATTAAAATTCGGGATCATTACAGATTCCCTTCCTTAAGAAATTTCATCCCCGAAATTTGCAGGCACGAAACAACACAGAGATAGATGAAAGATAGATGAAACATCTTTCGAAATCAAACTGGATATTTATTCTGCATTTGGCTTACCAAATCAGAATATCAACTATAGATATAAGAACGAATCTATTTAACACTTCATAAGATACTTAGGTCATCCAGATCTACGAAGTATGCAGGGCATGGGTTAGTCCGCAGGATAACTAACCGTTCGTAGAATATATCGAGACCCAAACGATAGATATGGATTTAACCTTTCAACAACTTTCAAACACTAGATATGGATTCCAAACTCAAGTCGGAATACTTACACTTTGAGGTATATATAACTTGTCCCTCTTCGGACTTCAATCTACACAAGAAATTACAATAGAATTTCAATTTTGGTTTTAACCGATATCGTTTTATCGATACAATTCAAATTTATCCTTCATATTCTATTAATCGATTTAATTCAAATTAAAATTTCAAATTTATTTAAAATTTCCAATTCCAAATTTCAGTACATATTCATTAAGGTTTAAATAAAAAACTGATAAGAAACCGATGAAATACGAAGTAAAAAATTTCTACAACGATTCGTAGAGCCATCATCACCCCGAAACTTCTCCTGGAGCTGCCTCGAAGCAATCAAAAGAATTCGGAAACGAATCAAAGGAGATTGATAGAGAAATTTATTTCCACTGCTGCAGGGTATTAACTATTTATAATCGTATTCCCCTGTCCCCTATCTCGTTCTCTTCTTGTACTCATACTCACCATCAGTAGATAGTAAGAGAATTTACTGAGACTTTCAAACGGATATCTTGATTACGTATTAATGTCAATTTTCGAGCGTCGAAAAGTCGCGTCGTTACAATCTGGTATCAGAGCATATGGTTAAGTGACAACCTTGGCTCTGTTGGGTGTTACTCATTAGAGATAGAGTCAGTAGTACTCTAGAATGAGTTTGAGTGTAATAATAGCTACGAGCGTGTATTTGTTAGTGAAAATAAAATTGTTTTATGTTGTGATGCTTGGTTTGTGGAGTGGTATATGGATTCTGGTCGGTATAGTTTACACAACTCTATCGATAGGGATCTCTAAACACTTGTTCATAAGTGCTTTGGAGCTCAAGTGGCGAGTTGGATGGCGGGACGTACTACTTGTATATGATATTATCTTTTCCGATGTATAGATTCACTTGAAAGGACATGTTTGTATAACTATCCATTGTTTTGTTGTGTTGTATATTGTTGTTGTACACTCTGATGATGATGTGATGTAATGTAATAACTGATATAGTTCTTTGTTTTAAAGATCATTCATTTATCTATTATATGTTGTTCCGCCGCGATATGTGAGATTCTGATATTGTTTCTGTTCTGTTTTCTTACTTCTTCTATCTTTTCTTCTACCTCTTCTTTTTAACCCTAACAATTCGGTTTTCCGGCATTCGATTATGCGGCATTTGATACAGTGGACGTATTAATGTCGATTTTCGAGCGTCGAAAAGTCGCGTCGTTACATCTGTTTCTTTGGATTTTCCAATAAATGGTCAGGTTAAGGAACTTCCTACTGTCAATGGGATCGCCTCTGGCGGGATGTCCCGAGAACCTAACGTTACGGTTAGATCTCTGCCAACACAAGGTCGGGTTACCTTTGTAATTAGGTAACTAGTACACGAATATGTCATCCCCCCTTCAAAGAATTTCGTCCTCGAAATTACCAAGTAAGAAAAAGTTACAGAATCCATTAACTTTTCAAAAATCATTGTTCAGATTAAATTTCAAATTCATTTAAGTATTTAACTTTCTCAAAATCCATAGTTAAACTTCTTACAATAACTTTACTAAGTTTTCAAATCATACCTAGTTATCTTTTCAAAATTTTCCAATTTCGCCATAACCTCCTTTAGATTCCAAAAATATTCTTAGTAATTGATGTATCGACCCGAACTCGATGTTCGACAAACAACATCAAATTCGTATCGCGGGAGCTTGCAACACCCTTAGATGATAAATAACACAACAGAAAATAAAAGATGATATCACTGATACAACATGAATACAATATCCGATACATCAATTTGATACAATGATAATCATCAACATCAGAGAATATACAACACAGAATACAGCGGATCATGATACAATCTGAGATAAGTCTTCACAGAACCCAATACCGCAACTCTGGTCCAAAAACTACAAAGACAAAGCTCCAAAACTCCAAGCTCGATCCACCATCAAGATTCCACCTAGATAAGCAAGACTGGTGCACATCCAAAGACTAAACTAGCTCCAGATAATCCACTGAACCTAACTATCTGAAAAACCAAACTCTATACTGCCCCTGTGGAAATTGTGGGCACCCAGAGTTTAGGAAAGGGACAATAAACTCCGGGTCAGTCATGGGACTGGTATGAGCAAACAAAGAAAACAGTTTGTCTTTAAAAGCAATCAAAAGATTTAAATTTGATAACCGCAATGCTTTTCGAAAATGGAACTACCATAAGGCCTCCTGCCATACACACCATGCAAACGTAGAATTGGAGGAGATTTCTCCTTATGATAGTCAAACATGCTTACTACGCAAAATTTTTCTTTTTATATTATTATTAGTGCATAGTGGAAAACCTTTCGAAAGTAGAATATTAATCTTAGCCAGCATAGATATTTCGAACTATGCCTACTATAGCTACCATCCAAACAGTGGGGCGCCACCATAAGTGAATGGCAGGTAATACAACTAAAATCTTACAAGGCTAGTATTGTTTTTTTTGGATTTCCAACAAATGGTCAGGCTAAGGAACTTCCTACTGCCACATAGGAACGCCTCTGGCGGGAAGCTCTGAGAACCTACTCGGCTCTCTGCCAACACAAGGCCGGGTTCCTCCCTGCCCGGGAGTAATACCTACAGATATGCCATCCCCGGTCCTTTGGGACCTTTATCCGAGAGCCCTCAACACCAACAACATCACACAGTAATAAATATACTACAGTGCCCACACGAGTAAGTATCTGGGCTCCATACCATGATACTACCCTTTTCCAGAAGGAATGGTCACACCCTAGGGGAGCTACCCCTGAAACCTTGCCACACAATTCCTGTTTCGACCATTACCAGTTTGTGAGGTTCGACGAAGTCTCGTCCACAAGCTACGCTTTTTTCAAAAGCCACGCTTTGATCAACAAATGATCAGCAGCACTTAACATGCCACATTACCAAATTGGGAGTATATCACCGATAACTATCAACTACATAACCTCTGAGCTCGTACGTCTCGGAGAAGGGTGTTAAGCTAATAGAATAAATTCTCTGCCACCAACAGATATGTATTTGAAAGAAATCAGCTTTACATCTCAATTTTTAATGTCAGACATACAATCCATACAAGTCTGTTCCGGGTTTGAACAGAACCGAAGGCACTTCTAAAGAAGTCCTTGCAATCCGGGTATTCACAATCCCGATTGGACTTCCCATCACTTAGGGAATCTCTATACCGGAGCAACTCAGTGTAGAGAGAATCGATAGATCATCCTATCGTTCTCGCAAATACCCGGTCTTCACCACCGGTCTTCTAATGCTATCCATAACGACGGATCACATATTCGGAATGGGTTATACGACACAAAGGTCCTTTCCCGGCTAAACCGAATAGTGAGCGCAACATTTAAACATATGGATATAGGATTTCAATTAAGTCATAACTTAATAATTCAAAACTTTCTTTCAAATGGTTTAAACCAATTACCATTTCAAATCTTTTAAACAAAAGATTTACCTCATAAAGTTCACCTAGTTTCACAAAGATTCATTCTCGGATTTCAAAACAATTTCCGTTTCAATTGGATTAATTCATTAAATCTTTAAATCAAAGATTTATCTCATAGCTTTCAAAACTTGTTTCCAAAGATTCGTCCATAACTTGGAAAATCATTTTCAATTCAAACTTGAAATCCCTTTAATATAAATTGGAAGTTCATGACTCATATGAAAGCTTTTTATCACTTAGAAACAATAGTTTTATTTCGGAAAAACCCTGATTCCATTTATACAAGTTACAATCTTTGGTTTAATTCAAATTTCCAAATCAACGCTTAAAAAAAACGGTTTAAACCCGTATAACTTGTAAAGTCCTTTTTAAATCATAAGTATTGAATATAGAATTCAATTTCAGATTTTTGAATTTCAATTTAAATCAGATTATTCAAACTTCAAATCTTTATTAGTTATTCAAAATAACTTTTATTCTTAAAACAGCTTTTCAAAAGCTTTTCATATTAGACTTAATTTATTTCCAAAACTATTTGAATTTAAAATTCAAATTCAAACTTATTTAAAAATCTGTGACTTAACCGATTTCCACGTGAAATCCATATTTGTGTGTGTATGAGTGTGGTCCAAGGGTTTTACACAATAGTGCATAACATCAATCATCATAGATTTAATCAATATCGTTAAGCGATATAATCAATAACGCTTATCTTTATTCACAGATTCATAAATAAATAAATTTACCAATCACAAAGATTAATCATGACAATTCGATGTCGGTTTCAGATAACCAACTGGAATCCGATTCCCTGTCGCATCAAAATTTAAATGCCGTTTTACGGGAAAAGAGGTTTTCTCATCAATATAGAATCAAATCACCAATCATAATCCAGCATAGAGTAATTCACATCTCACGACATCACAATTTCAAACAGAAATATCAATTCATTTTACAACAAATCAGATATTCTACATACACAATCTATAAGCAATCGTCTTTAATTCTTATTGTAATTAATTCAAATTTAAAATTAATTACTTTAGAGTTAATTCCTTAACCCTGATTAATTTATCAATAATTATCAATTGATTACTTATTTCATTTCAAATTAGTTAATTAACAAATCAATTCTTAATTAATTATTAAGTCTTAATTACTTAATTCCTTTATTCACTCTATTAAATTAATTACTTCATAATCAATTTATTTAACCTTGATTAACTATTCTTTAACAATTAATTAATAACTTTAATTATTAATTTATTTACCATTAACTACTTAGTTAATCAATTCTTAATTAAATTATTTATTTATTAACTGTTAATCATTCATAAATTAACTTAAATAGTTGATTACAAATTCATTTATTAATTATAATCCATCACTAATTACAATTAAAAATTAATTATTCTTAATTACTTTCTGAAAATAACCAATTTTAATTACGAATCATTCTTAATTACTTTTCAAAACCATTAGTTAATAAAAATTTATTTACCTTAATTATCATTGAAAAATCTTCTTTATACTTTGGAAATCAATTTATTATAGTTATAAAAAGTTTAATGTTAAGTAACTTAAATATTTATCTTAAATTAAAGTATTAATTAGATTTTTTTTTAAAAACAGAACAGGTTTAAGTAAAAACAAAAACAAAAACTGGAAAAAGTCCTTCTCCACAAACTCGAGCTCGACCGAGTATCAACCCAGTCTTCACGCGATTCTCCTTCGAGTTTTCCCTCAATTTACCCGCGCCATGCTTCGAGCAACTTCCCTTTCTTCCCCAACCAGTACAACTAATACTACCACCTCCCATGTATACGTGCACCAACACCGGAGGCTTGTAACGATACGGATTTTTCGTGTTTGAAAATCGACATCCATACTTTACATCATACTCGATTGCCGCAGATTCGACCGTTCAAATCCAATTCGCCGGAGCTTATAACACAATTAAGTAAACAACACAACGGAAGAAAAAGAATAATACATTTCTATACAGCATTGATACAATATCTGATACAATAGATGATACAATAAATATCAATATACATCAGAGATATGATACAATAAAATAGCAGCGGAAAAGAAAAATAGATAACACCAGCAGTGGAAAAAATAACTCAAGATAGTCTTGAAGGAAGAACTCCAGCAGCAGCTCGAACCAACATCATGATACACTAAGACAAGCAAGTCTCGTCCACATCCAAAGACTGAACTAGCTTCAGATAATCTACTAAACCTGAATATCTGGGAAAAAAACCAAACTCTAGACTACTCGTGTGGAAAATAGTGAGCACCCAAAGTTTAGGAAAGGAACAATAAACTCCGGATCAGTCATGGGACTGGTGTGAGCAACAAAAACAGTTTATCTTTAAAAAAAACCAAGAAATATTTTAAAATAGATCCGTAATGCTTTTAGAAAATGTAACTACCATAAGGCCTCCCGCCACACACACAATGCAAACGCAGAATTGGAGGAGATTTCTCCTCATGATAGTCAAACATGCTTGATACGCGAATTTCTTTGATAATATTACTATAAGTGCAAGGTGCAGAAAACATTTCGAAAGTAGAATATTAATCTTAGCCAGCATAGACATTTCGAACTATGCCTACTATAGCTACAACCCAAACAGTGGGGCACCACCATAAGTAGATGGCAGGTAATACAACTAAAACCGTACAAGGCACGTATTGTTTTGATTGGATTTCCAACAAATGGTTAGGCTAAGGAACTTCCTACTGCCACGTGGGATCACCTCTGGCGGGATGTCCCGAGAACCTAACCGGATCTCTGCCAACACGAGGCCGGGTTACCTCTGTAACTAGGTAACTACTACTCGAGCATGCCATCCCCCAGTCCTTTGGGTTGGCAGAGATCCGGTTAGGTTCTCGGGATGTCCCGCCAGAGGCGATCCCATGTGGCAGTAGGAAGTTCCTTAGCCTGACCATTTGTTGCAAATCCAATAAAAACAATACGCGCCTTGTACGGTTTTTGTTGTATTACCTGCCATCTACTTATGGTGGCGCCCCACTATTTGGGTGGTAGCTATAGTAGGCATAGTTTGAAATGTCTATGCTGGCTAAGATTAATATTCTACTTTCGAAATGTTTTCTGCACCTTGCACTTATAGTAATAATATCAAAGAAATTCGCGTATCAAGCATGTTTGACTATCATAAGGAGAAAACCCCCCAATTCTGCGTTTGCATTGCGTGTATGGAGGGAGGCATTATGGTAGTTACATTTTCTAAAAGCATTACGGGTCTATTTTAAAATATTTCTTGGTTTGTTTTTAAAGATAAACTGTTTTTGTTGCTCACACCAGTTGTGACGCCCCACCTCTATACCCACGCTAGACAAGAACACTACGGAGTAATGCTGTCGACTAGCACGGAGAATAAGGCTGTTGAGGAGCGACCATCTGTATAATTGCTTTGTGCAAGTACCGATATGCCGGATAAAAATATAACTTTTCATCTCAAGAGGAAATCCGACATACCGACACAAACTCAAAGCTACTACACAGTGGCTATAAAGGTCTTCGGAAACAAATATAGAAATAAACATAACACAAATCAGTCACAGATAATTCATATCACAAAGGCGGAAATAGATATGAATATAACACATGAAAGCGTACATCAAAGTAGTGGTCAAACAAGATCCACAATAATACAAAGGAATAGATACAAGTGCTAGACAAAAATATGTATACATCAAGGAGTCTATATCTTAAATGTATACAACAAAAACTACCAAACTAAAGTAGTTAACCCAAAGATCAGGTGTAGACGGATAAGGAGTCAAGCAGAAGCACCTGTAACATCTCGGTCTGACCCGAGTATTATTTAAGAAGAAAATAATAAACGGATCAGTCTAGCTATAAATATCAGATGAAATGATACAGAATAAGAGATATGACTAAACGCATAATAATCACAATGCAAAGCTGTGATATATAAGAAATTGAAAAATAAACAAGAGATTAATCAATATCACAAAGATATACTCAAGATAAAAAGGAATGTCATACTCCTAATTTCATTAACCAAGCCACAATAATTGATAAATCAAATCAATAGAAATCACGAAAATAGGTGAAGCATAAATTCCAGAATTCAACACACGAAATCCAGATATCACAAGAAAAGGATGGCCAATCCATAAAAATGAGCCAGAGCTCCTCCAGACAGGGTATAGTCCCCCATTGCGGACTTTGAGCCGAAGCTCCTCTTGGTGAGTCAAAAACTCCTCCTGACAGGGTATGGTCCCCCATTGCGGACTTTGAGCCGAAGCTCCTCCTGGTGAGTCAAAACTCCTCCTGACAGGGTATGGTCCCCCATTGCGGACTTTGAGCTGAAGCTCCTCCTGGTGAACCGAAGTTCCTCATGACAGGGTATAGTCCCCCATTGCGGACATTGAGCTGAAGCTCCTCCTGGTGAGCCGAAGCTCAATAAAAACGACGTACAGTCCTCCACGTGGACAAAGAGACATCGCACAATGCTAGTCTAAACCATAAAATGATCGTCATGATCAAAGAGAAGTGTCGATTACAGTAAGCTAGTAAATATATGAGCTTAGCTTCATGTCATATAACCACTAGCTTAACTTAAATATTTACGAACAAATTGTAGATCTCGACTAGAAAATTGTCACAAGAGATTCAATCGAACAAGTCCAAGAATTAACCAACGAAGTAAACGCAAGCGTTTCATACCACTCGTTTTACTAGGTCGTTTAATTAGATTTCTCATACGAGTGAGGCAAAGGCTTGTATATACTAATAGATTGGAAAACGGTTTAAGAAAACGAGCCTTGTAATAAAATAGTGTTGAAATCGTTGTGATGAAAGAGTTTTGATATTTACTACTAGTATAGGAAACAACACGAATCGATTAAAGTTGGAAATTCAAACAGTTAGGCGAAGTGGGAAAAAGTGCAACAGGTCGGTCGGCCGGCTACAGAGCTCGGTCGACCGGACCCTGTTCTGAAAAATAGTTCGGGAAGCAAGTCGGTCGACTGAGCTCTGTATTCGGTCGACTGGACCATAAACAGAGAAGTGCTTATGCACTTGGCAACAGGTCGGTCGACTGACAGCAGAGCTCGGTCGACCGGACCTGATGCCAGCCTCTTCCCAGCCCATCCTAATGAGATCCAGTCTCGACCAAATTGCATTCGCTCGAGCAACGACGCTAAGGGTTTATGCCAATCGACTACCCGGCCCTTTAAGCTCCTCGATGCATCGCCAAAAACATGTTCAAACATCAAAATTATGATTTTTAAAGAATTGAACGCAAAACACTAAAAATTGGAATGTTCACCTAATCAATCCAAACCAAAAGCAAATGCACACGAATAAGCGTTAGGAATTCATACCTAACAATCAAAGAGAATTATAAGCATAGATGTGAGATTAAAAATCTCACCTTTGAACCCAAACGAATGAAGAAGATGCTATGAAGCAATGGCAAGAACAAGCACTCTTTATTTCCAACTCAACAAGCTTGAATCTAAGCTTAAAAGAGAAACATTCCCTAAATTAGGTTTAGGAAATTTCTGAAATCAAAGAGAGAATGAGTTGGAGAAGAAGAAGAGGAAGCTTACCAATGGGTTCTCTTGAACTTTGGAGCTAGGAGATGGATTTGCAAAGGAAGCTAGGGCTTGGAGTTTTAATTTCCACTCTTCACCTCCATTTTCAGTTTTGCTAGAGAGTTAGGAGTTGGAATGAAGTAATGAAGAGGAGAGGGGGATTGGGACTGAGTTAGTAAGTGGTTAATTGGCTCAGCCCAAACCAAAGCCCTAAGCGGGAAAAAGTAGCAAAAATCAACTTTCTCCAAACATATCGAAGCTTATACTCAAAAAGGTCGCAAACGGCATTTTGAACTCGATGGAAGTGGTCTCGAGTCCTAATTCGACTGTTTGCAAAAAGTAGCTTTCCGGACCAAAATCCGACGAACGATAAAATATTTAAATAAAATATTTAAATATAAAATCGATAAATATGTGGGTTGTTACACCAGTCCCATGACTGATCCGGAGTTTATTGTTCCTTTCCTAAACTTTGGGTGCTCACTATTTTCCACACGAGCAGTCTAGAGTTGGGTTTTTTTTTCAGATAGTCAGGTTTAGTAGATTATCCGGAGCTAGTTCAGTCTTTGGATGTGGACGAGACTTACTTGTCTTAGTGTATCGTGATGTTGGCACGAGCTGCTGTCGGAGTTCTTCCTTGAAGACTAACTTGAGTTATTTGTTCCGCTGCTGGTGTTATCTATTTTTCTTTTCCGCTTCTATTTTACTTTATCATATCTTTGATGTATACTGATATCTGTTGTATCATCTGTTGTATCAGATATTGTATCAATGCTATATATCAATGTATTATTCTTTTTCTTTCGCTGTGTTGTTTACTTAATTGTGTTATAAGCTCCGGCGAATTGGATTTGAATGGTCGAATCTACAGCATTCAAGTACGATGTAAAGTATGGATGTCAATTTTCGAACGCGAAAAATCCGTATCGTTACAAGTGGTATCAGAGCCTGTTTTGTTTTTATACATAATGTATAGATAAAAAATATGAATGCATTATAAACAAAAATTACATTCATCACAGATCACACTGAAACAATTCATAGCACAAAGTATAGCATATCAGAAATATCAAACAGTTCAACAATCAATAAGATTCAAACATCCATAAGTGAACTCAATAAATTATCTGATTAATTTAAATCAGATGGGACATAGATCATGGTTAATTAACTGTAATTGATTTCAAATCATTTGATTATTTATCCTTTAATCATTTATTAATTAAATTAATCAACCCTCAATTCTTTAGATAACTAACCCTTAATTATTTACCATTAAGCAATCATCTCATAACAATTAATCATTAATTTCCAATTTATCTAATGATTTACTTAAACTAAATTAAACTAAATTAATTAACTTTAATTAATCAAAATATCCAAAATTTGTTTACAATAAGTGATTAATCCTTAATTACTTTCATTAAGTAATTACATTTAAACAATTTTATAATTGATTATCTAAAATTAATTAATCGGAATAATTATTAAAATTAATCACATTAATTAAACAATCTTAGTTAATGACCTTCATTAACTAATAACCATTCTTTAATTACTTTTCTAAAGTAATTAACCTAGATTAATCATTATTAATTACAACTTAATTATTCTTTAATAACTCCTTAATTAATCCTATTTATTTAACTAATTAATGAATTGGGTTAATTAAATAAGTAATTAAAGGTTTAAATTAATTAATTAAGAATCAAAGATTATTTAAGTAGGGAATAATTAATTTGTAAATTAAGGATCATTAATTAAATAAGATTTGAATTTTTAATTAATAATTAGTAATTAATTTACAAATTAATTAATGATTGATTAATCGAATGCCGGAAAACCGAATTGTTAGGGTTAAAAAGAAGAGGTAGAAGAAAAGACAGAAGAAGTAAGAAAACAGAACAGAAACAATATCAGAATCTCACATATCGCAGCGGAACAACATATAATAGATAAATGAATGATCTTTAAAACAAAGAACTATATCAGTTATTACATTACATGACATCATCATCAGAGTGTACAACAACAATATACAACACAACAAAACAATGGACAATTATACAAACATGTACTTACAAGTGAATCTATACAGCGGAAAAGATAATATCATATACAAGTAGAACGTCTCGCCATCCAACTCGCCATTTGAGCTCCAAAGCACTTCTGAAACCAGAATGACCTGATAACCTGACTCTAGACTACCCGTGTGGAAAATTATGAGCACCCAGAGTTTAGGAAGAGAACAATAAACTCCATGTCAGTCATGAGACTGGTGTGAGAACTCAAAAAAGTTATTTATCTTTAAAACAACAACAAGGGAAGTGAAAAATATCCGCAATGATTTTGGAAAATGAAACTACCATAAGGTCTCCCCGCACACACACAATGCAAACGCAGAATTGGATGAGATTTCTCCTTATGATAGTCAAAGATGCTTACTACGCAAAACAAATAATTTTTTATATTATTATTAGTGCATAGTGATGAAAGCATTTCGAAAATAGAATATAAATCTTAGCCAGCATAGGTACCATTAGATTATGCCTGCTATAGCTACCATATTAATGGCAGGTTCTATAACTAAAACCGTACAAGGCTCGTATTGTTTCTTTGGATTTTCCAACAAATGGTCAGGCTAAGGAACTTCCTGCTGTCAATGGGATCGCCTCTGGCGGGACGTCCCGAGAACCTAACGTTACGGTTAGATCTCTGCCAACACAAGGTCAGGTAACCTTTGTAACTAGGTAACTACTACACGAATATGTCATCCCCCGGTCCCTTTGGACCTTTATCCGAGCGCTCGATAACCAACATCACACAGTAATAAATATAGTGTGTCAACATGAGTAAGTATCTGGGCTCCATACCATGATACCACCCTTTCTAGAAGGAAATGACATACCCTAAAGGGCGCGACCCTCATAACCTAGCCGCATATTCATGTTTCGACCATTTCCGGAGTGTGAGGTCTGACGAAGTCTCGTCCACAAAGCTATGCTTTTTCACAAAGCCACTCTTTTATCAACAAATGATCAATAAATAATCATCACATAGCAACACTCAACATGCCACATTACCAAATTGGGAATATATCGCTGATAACCTTCAACTACATAACCTCGAAGGGTGTTAAGCTAAGAGAATAAATTCTCCACCACCAACGGAAATGTATTTGAAAGAAATCTACTTTATATCTCAAAAATGTAATGTCAGACATGCAACCATACAAGTCTGTTCCGGGTTCGAAAAGAACCGAAGGCACTTCCAAAGAAGCCCTTGCAATCCGGGTATTCACAATCCCGATCGAATTTCCCATCACAAAGGAAATCTCCATACCGTAGCTAATGGTGCAGAGACAATCGATAGGTCATCCTATCGTTTTCACAAATACCTGGTCTTCAACACCGGTCTTCAATGCTATCCATTACGTCGTATCACTATTCGGAATAGGTAATCCGAATAACGAGCGCAATAATTTAAAAATAAGTGTAGCATTCAATTTCAACCAATTCACAACAAATACCTATTTAAAGGTCAATATTGATAGTTGGTTATTTAACTATCAATCAATATTCACAACATCACCCAATTTCAAATAATTTCCTAAATTATTTATTTTCAAAAATATCTTTACAAGATATATTTTCCATAATTCAACCATTTGAAAACAAATTTCAAATCATTTTTCACCTTTCAATCTTTGAAAACAAATTTGAAATCAATTTCCTTAAATGGAAACACTTCCAAATATTTATCCATTTTCAATTTAAAATGGTTCATTTAAATCAATCAAATAAATCCTTACCGATTTACTTTAAACTTACGTTCCAAATCCGTAAATTTATTTCCACACTTCAAAAATAAATCAATGTTTATTTTCAAACAAAATTCCTTTTCTTTTATAAATTCCATAGTGAATTTACATTTCCAAAATATCTATGAATATACGATTTTTAAATCGATTTCTAATATTCATTTTCAATTTATCTTTAAAAGATAAAATCTCAAAACATTCACTTCATATTGGAAAAAAATTTCCATACTTATTTAATAATAAGTAATTCACAAACCTATTTATTTTCAACACTTGGAAAATATTCAATATACTTAAATCACAATTAAGTATATAATTTATTCTTTAAGGAAAACATTCTCTTAAACACATTTGTTTGAGTCAAAACGAATGTTGCGTAAAACATCGTTACGACAACCAAAAATCATTAGTATAGGGATTCGAACTTAAAAAAGATATATAAATCCCTATACTATATAAAACATTTCCTTTCGGAAATCATTTACTATAACAACAATGTTATAGTCCACCATTTTCTTATATTTCTCGAAAACGTCTATTTCAAAAATGAATGTTGAAATCTATGGTTTCGATATTCAATACCTTTTAAAACATCTTCAGAACAATTAACTTCATCTTATAATATCACTTCCCCAAAACATATCCATTTTATTTAATAATATATTCACTGTCCAAAATCGTGAATATACTTCCCAACCAAACTCTTATTATTACAACATTTAACTTAAAGGATAATTCGCTGTCCAAAATCACGAATATATCTCCTTTAATAAACTTCTATATTTAATTTATCAAATTCAATTGATTTCAGATTTATAAAATGACGTTTATAAATTCACCAATATATATATATATATATTATAAAAACTCCAACTTATAAAACTCCCTTAATTAACAAATTTTATTTATATCTCATTTAAATGCCAAAATCCAATTTATACGTTAATTCCTTATAAATCTTTTATTTTACAAAATATATTCATTTTATAACTTCACAATATATAAATCTATAAATTTCATTCACTTATGAAATCCATTTTTATTTCATTTTAATACTTATAAAAACTCATTTTATAATTCCAATATTTTAATTTATAAATATCAATTTTATATATCTTTTATATAAATCATTTATAGTAATTCAAAAATCCCAATTTAAACCATTTTATAAATTAATCATCTACTTATTTCGAAAATCACATTTCAGTTATATTTCACAAAAATCATAATTTTTATAACATAAAAATTACAACGTTTACTTATTCAAAATGAATGAATTCCAAAATTAAATTTTAATATGAATTCTCAACTTAAATATTCAAAAATCAAATTTTACTTATTTTCGGCATCTAACGATACCAAAAATATATTCGGCTAAAATTTAGCCTTTAACGATTTCAATCACAAAGATAATCACGCAGATTATAAATAGATCAATAAATAGATCAACACACAACATTGAAACCAATTCAATCATTTGAGGAATCTAGTTGGATCCCTCCTACCTGTTTCCCTGCATCCACAGATGTTAGCACAATACCAATTCTACTTCAAGACGGAATATCGCGGTATATGGGATTTATAAAATACTATCCGCTATTATGCAGCGCAATAGGGTCTCATCCGCTATATAATGCAGGAAATCAACTCGAAGTACATATATAATACCAGGAATTATCGCGGTATTTGTTTTTAATAAATAACATCCGCTTAATATACGGCGTATAGGGTTTATTTTAATACAACAGATAATAATTTATCATCCAATCACACAATCAAGCAATTTTAAATTTAACTATTTAAAATTTAAATCGATACAATTCGATTGAGTGAGAAGTTCTCACCTTGAGTTTCCGATAATAGTTGTAGCGTTTTATTTCGAATAAAATTAAACGTGCGTTTAATTTTACCTGAAATTTTCACTAGCTCCAAACGACTCCAAACCATCTCCATTGCATAGTGCTCGACAAAACGATTGCAACACAATTCGTTTCGTGCGTTTCCGACCTCGTACCAAAAAGATATCACATTTTAAAGCTTGTACACATTTTATATAATACAAATTCACAAATTATTTTTATTTTTAAAACCCTAACTGATCGAGGCCGTAGGGTTTCTTGGCATCAATCTCAGCCGCACTCTTTTTCTCCCTCCCCCCACCTTTTTTCTTCCAGGTAAACGATGGCGTGAAGAACCCATGCTTGCCGCCCTCTTTATCAAATTTTCGCGGCCATCTCCTTGATCGAAACATCATCACTCCACCATCAAATCGAAGGTCTACGCGAACTCCACCTCCACCGTGAATAGCATCGAGCTTGGATCCTCCTTGCTTTCGAAAAACATGCCTAAACCTACCCCGAACGCGAGCAGATAGCTCCCTCCATGGTCGACGATTCAACGAAGTACCCGTATAGATTGAAAGCTCTTCCGATGCTCTTCAACTTTGCAGTTGACAACTTTTTCTAATTATTGACGGATTGAAAGAGATTAAGAAGAGAAGAAGGTGAAACTCTGGCCTTCGAATTGAAAATGGCAGCTAGGGCTGAATGAATTAGGGTTTGTGTAAATTGAAGAGAATGGGGGCCTTTTATAGAAAATTTCTCAAAACACTATTCATTCAAAATTTTCCGAACTCCAAACGAAGCGTGCCGGCTAGCATTTCTAGGGTTCACCCCGCGTTTCGGACACAATGGAATAGGTTTCGGAGGCTAATTCGATCATCTGTGCGAGTTACGGCAATAAACGGTTGATTCTAAATTAAACAGATTAAACTAATTTTTATGCGTTTTGGCTTGCCCCGGACAAACCGTAAATCCGATTGACACGAAATTTGAAACCATGCAATAATATAACATTACAGATCCGTTGAATCTGGTTTCATTGAAATCCGAGACTGTTTGAAAAATGGCTATTTTCACTCGTCAATTAAATATTTAAAATATTCAATTTTCTACAAATTAACGTTAAATTAAATTTTAAAAGTTTTATAACATCATTCTAACTCCAATATGATTAAATAAAATTTTGCAAATAATTTTTAACCATATTAAACCGAATTTTCAATTATTTCTTAAATTTCAAATATTAAATTATTGATTTAAATACCCAATTTGAATCTAGATATTCGAAATAAAATTTATTCGACTGTTTAATTTCACTTGTTAATATTTAAAATCAATTAAATATATGAATTTTAATTGACAGAAATTCTGGGTTGTTACAAATTTTCCCCCTTAAAAGAATTTCGTCCTCGAAATTACCAAGTAAGAAACAGTTACAGAATCCATTAACTTTTCAAAAATCATTCGTTCAAACTAAATTTCAAATTCATTTAAGTGTTTAACTTTCTCAAAATCCATAGTTAAACTTCTTACAATAATTTTACTAAGTTTTCAAATCATACTTAGTTATCTTTTCAAAATTTTCCAATTTTCTCAAAAATATTCTAACGCCTTAAATTTTCGAAAAATTTCGCCATAACCTCCTTTGCGCGGCTCAATCCGGAAAAAAATGACAGTATATATATATCACAAATATACATCTCATCAAGTGATGAGGCATCCCGCAGGGAAAAAGTGTAAAAGTACGATATGTATTCCGAGATATGTACCTTATATATTATTAGCGAGCATATACGGGTAATATAGCGCGAAAGCGTGCTCCAAATGCGAAGCAAGCGCAGTCCGCACCTACTAAACACTCAACAAACAATGGGAAACATGCATATATGGAAATAATATCGATATACAACATATATCAACAACTATATTTGCCAATATAGCAAATGCATCAAAAGCAACAAATGCAACCATCAACCAACTAGCATTCATTCATATTCAATTTCAATTAGTTTACATTCACTAATTTACATTCAATTTAGTTCACTTCCAAATCAAATTCAATTCTATTCAAATTTATTTTCTTCTAATTTGAATTTAATTACATAGCTTTCAATTTTATCAATTCAACTTCATTAACACTTAATGAAATATACACAATTAACTAACAATCAAATAACAACCAATGTATATTCAACATAACCAAATTATTTAATTTACATTCAATTTGGTCCAACACTTTTAATTCCAATTGGTGTATATTAAATTGATTTTCATTCAATTATTCAACTTCCAATAACATTAGCTTTTAATGAATTAACACTTACATTCATTATTTCATATCAACTTATTTACATTCGATTGATTAACATTCAATCCATTTATTAATTCAATTGCTAATTCATTTTACAAATAAAGTTGAATTTCATTTATATAGTCAAGTTCACATTCATAACTTCATTTCATTAATTCACTTTGTTATTTTACTTCGATACCAAAATCAACTTTATTCAATATTACTCAAGCTATATTCCATTTCAATTCATCATTTGTTTAACTTAACTTAAATTTCCACTTACAAATCCAATTCAGATTCTAATTCTAAAGTAAATTCTATTTAACTTTTACTTAAGTCAAATTCACCACTTATTCAAATTCATATCTCGTTTTGCTTATCAAAATTATTTAACCATTTATCATTTGGTTTCACTTACATCTTCTCACTTTATAAGTTATACAACTTACTTATTTAAACTTCCAAATCTGATTTAATTTATTTAACTCCCTTTAGTTAAATTCCAAATCATATGTTTTGTTATGCCAACTCAAATTCTTTAACTTCACCAAAGCTAATTTTTTTTATCTCATAATATAAGTTCAAAACTCGTTTTACTTATATTTATCAATTTCAACTTGGATTTTCAATTTCAAATTTGTTTATCACAACAAAACTTCAATTTCAATTTACTATGGTAGCAAATCCATCACACAGAAACTCGAAAATGATACTGATAATGTTGCAGTCATCATCCTTATTATTTCCCAGTAACAGTAGTGAAATCAGTGCTAAATATTCTTTCAAAATTTTCCTTTTCGTTATTTATAAATCACATTTATAAATTTTTTTCCTCATATAATTTCACTATTTATATATATGATTATTTTACAACTATAAATCATTTTAATTATAATTCCATTATTATAATTCATTTGCATATACAATTCATTCTTTTACAACTGTTGTTTTTATTTAACTTATTCAAACAACTTTTATTGACTTATACATTTTTACATTTTCAACAACCAAACAATCAATTTATATATACTTTAATAATTTCTTAAAAATTATTTCCTTTATATAAAAATATAATCGGGGTAAAATTATTTCATTTACCCAATTTAAAACGATATCGTGCCGAATTGTTCTGAACAAGTGTTTAGAGATCCCTATTGACAGAGTTGTATAAACTATACCGACCAGAATCCATATACCACTCCACAAACCAATCATCACAACATAAAACAATTTTATTTTCACTAATAAATACGCGCTCATAGCTATTATTACACTCAAACTCATTCTAGAGTACTACTGACTCTATCTCTAATGAGTAACACCCAACAGAGCCAAGGTTGTCACTTAACCATATGCTCTGATACCAGATGTAACGACGCGACTTTTCGACGCTCGAAAATCGACATTAATACGTCCACTGTATCAAATGCTGCATAATCGAATGCCGGAAAACCGAATTGTTAGGGTTAAAAAGAAGAGGTAGAAGAAAAGATAGAAGAAGTAAGAAAACAGAACAGAAACAATATCAGAATCTCACATATCGCAGCAGAACAACATATAATGGATAAATGAATAATTTTTAAAACAAAGAACTATATCAGTTATAACATTACATTACATCATCATCAGAGTGTACAACAACAATATACAACACAATAAAACAATGGACAGTTATACAAACATGTCCTTACAAGTGAATCTATACAGCGGAAAAGATAATATCATATACAAGTAGTACGTCTCACCATCTAACTCACCACTTGAGCTCCAAAGCACTTCTGAATCCAGAATGACCTGATAACCTGACTCTAGACTGCCCGTGTGTAAAATTATGGGCACCCAGAGTATAGGAAGAGAACAATAAACTCCAGGTCATTCATGTGACTGGTGTGAGAACTCAAAACAGTTATTTATCTTTAAAACAACAACAACAAGGGAAGTTAAAAATATCCGCAATGCTTTTGGAAAATGAAACTACCATAAGGCCTCCCCGCACACACACAATGCAAACGCAGAATTGGAGGAGATTATCCTTATGATAGTCAAAGATGCTTACTACGCAAAACAAATCATTTTTGATATTATTATTAGTGCCTAGTGATGAAAGCATTTCAAAAATAGAATATAAATCTTAGCCAGCATAGGTACCATTATATTATGCCTGCTATAGCTACCATATTAAATGGCAGGTTTTACAACTAAAACCGTACAAGGCTCGTATTGTTTCTTTGGATTTTCCAACAAATGGTCAGGCTAAGGAACTTCCTAGTGTCAATGGGATCGCCTCTGGCGGGACGTCCCGAGAACCTAACGTTACGGTTAGATGTCAGCAAACACAAGGCCGGGTTACCTTTGTAACTAGGTAACTACTACACGAATATGTCATCCCCCGGTCCCTTTGGACCTTTATCCGAGCGCTCGATAACCAACATTACACAGTAATAAATATAGCGTGTCAACATGAGTAAGTATCTGGGCTCCATACCATGATACGACCCTTTCCAGAAGGAAATGATATACCCTAAAGGGCGCAACCCTCATAATCTTGCCGCATATTCCTGTTTTGACCATTTCCGGGGTGTGAGGTCTGACGAAGTCTCGTCCACAAAGCTACGCTTTTTCACAAAGTCGCGCTTTGATCAACAAATGATCAATAAATAATCATCACACAACAACACTCAGCATGCCACATTACCAAATTGGGAATATGTCGTTGATAACCTTCAACTACACAACCTCTAAGGGTGTTAAGCTAAGAGAATAAATTCTTACCCACCAACGGAAATGTATTTGAAAGAAATCTGTTTTATATCTCAAAAATGTAATGTCAGACATGTAACCATACAAGTCTGTTCCGGGTTCGAACAGAACCGAAGGCACTTCCAAAGAAGCCCTTGCAATCCGGGTATTCACAATCCCGATCGAATTTCCCTTCACAAAGGAAATCTCCATACCGTAGCTAACGGTGCAGAGACAATCGATAGGTTATCCTATCATTTTCACAAATACCCGGTCTTCAACACCGGTCTTCAATGCTATCCATTACGTCGTATCACTATTCAGAATGGGTAATCTGACTAACGAGCGCAATAATTTAAAAATAAGTGTAGCATTCAATTTCAACCAATTCACAACAAATACCTATTTAACGGTCAATATTGATAGTCGGTTATTTAACTATCAATCAATATTCACAACATCACCCGATTTCAAATAATTTCCCAAATTATTTATTTTCAAAAATATCTTTACAAGATATATTTTCCACACTTCAACCATTTGAAGACAAATTTCAAATCATTTTTCACCTTTCAATCTTTGAAACCAAATTTCAAATCAATTTCCTTAAATGGAAACACTTCCAAATATTTATCCATTTTCAATTTAAAATGGTTCATTTAAATCAATTAAATAAATCCTTACCGATTTACTTTAAACTTACGTTCCAAATCCATAAATTTATTTCCACACTTCAAAAATAAATCAATGTTTATTTTTAAACAAATTTCCCTTTCTTTTATAAATTCCATAGTGAATTCACATTTCCAAAATATCTATGAATATACGATTTTTAAATCGATTTCTAATATTCATTTTCAATTTATCTTTAAAAGATAAAATCTCAAAACATTCACTTCATATTGGAAAAAAATTTCCATACTTATTTAATAATAAGTAATTCACAAACCTATTTATTTTCAACACTTGGAAAATATTCAATATACTTAAATCACAATTAAGTATATAATTTATTCTTTAAGGAAAACATTCTCTTAAAGTGAATGAGTTCCATAATTAAATTTTATTTTGAATTCTCAACTTAAATTTTCAAAAATCAAATTTTATTTATTTTTGGCATCTAACGATACCAAAAATATAATCAGCTAAAATTTAGCCTTTAACGTTTTCAATCACAAAGATAATCATGCAGATTATAAATAGATCAATAAATTGATCAACACACAACATTGAAACCAATTCAATCATTGGAGGAATCCAGTTGGATCCCTCCAACCTGTTTCCCTGCATCCATAGATGTTAGCACAATACCAATTCCTCTTCAAGACGGAATATCACGGTATATGAGATTTATAAAATACTATCCGCTATTATGCGGCACAATAGGGTCTCATCCACTATATAATGCGGGAAATCAACTCCAAGTACATATATAATACCAATTCCATACAAGTTGGAATTATCGCGGTATATGTTTTTAATAAATTACATCCGCGTAATATACGGCGTATACGGTCTATTTCAATACAACAGATAATAATTTATCATCCAATCACACAATCAAGCAATCTTAAATTTAACTATTTAAAATTTAAATCGATACAATTCGATTGAGTAAGAAGTTCTCACCTTGAGTTTCCGATAATAGTTGTAGCGTTTTATTTCGAATAAAATTAAACGTGCGTTTAATTTTACCCGAAATTTTCACTAGCTCCAAACGACTCCAAACCAGCTCCATTGCATAGTGCTCGACAAAACGATTGCAACGCAATTCGTTTCGTACGTTTCCGACCTCGTACCAAAAAGATATCACATTTTAAAGCTTGTACGCATTTTATATAATACAAATTCACAAATTATTTTTATTTTTAAAACCCTAACTGACCCAGGCCGTAGGGTTTCTTGGCATCAATCTCAGCCGCACTCTTTTTCTCCCGCCCCCCATTTTTTTTTCTTCTAGGCAAACGATCGCGTGAAGAACCCATGCTTGCCGCCCTCTTCATCAAATTTTCGCGGCCATCTCCTTGATCGAATCATCATCACTCCACCACCAAATCGAAGGTCTACGCGAACTCTGTTGAATATGCGCTTATATGTTTTTGTTTGATAATAATAAACATATATATTCATTTAAATGTATTTGGTAATGTACTATTTTGTTTTTCATAGATTAAATAAATATTTGTTGAATAAAATAAATTACACAGAATTTGAATTTGAATTCAAACAGAATAAGTTACACAGATTTTGAATTCAAACAGAAATTTTATTCAAACAAATATTTATTACAATCTTGAATAGTACAAATTCATGCTCTCACTATACATATACATTTCTGATTACATCACGATTACATCACAAATATTTTTACATTGATAACCTCACTACATATCACTCACACTCGTATTTTGTCTTCAACTGCATTCCAGTTTGAATTCAGCATCTGAGAAATCTGCAAAAATATTCACTAACGCAGTAAAATTGAAAAAGAAATATTTTTGCAATATAAAATGAAATACGATTTTTGAAAATATGATTTGCCTCAGTTATTTGGGTTGTTCGTCATCATTCACACTTGATTTCATCACAAAGTCGTGCATATAGATATTACAGGGACATGTAACCATAAGTGGCTGCAATACACACGTGTACATTCATACACGTGTGCACTGCCTCGCCAACTCGTGTGCGCAGCCAAAAAATAGCAAGCGTGCAAGCACAACTTCAACAAACAAGGCAATGCACTATGCAATGTACAACAAGTCCAACAGTCCAAATGAACAACAAAGGGTCAAAACTCAATGTACATGAAACCAAAGACCGAGCAATTGATATATGGTGATACAGTCAACAGCTACAAACTGCAACGTCAAGTTCAGACCAAATAGTCGAAGACATGAATGCAACAAAGTTCAAAAGTGCATCAAAGGCAGTTCAATGTGGATAGCAACAGCAAAAAGGGACTGCAAAAAACATGTATGCAGCATCAAGTCAGGCATGAAGAGAACAGAGTGAAGATGACATGTTCAACAAAGACCAAGTCAAAATGGAAGCAGTAATACAAAGTAAAGTGGCAACAAACATGAAAGGAATCGAGTCAGTAAGGCAATGCACAAAGTAAGTAACAGTAAGCAACAGAGATCAGAGACCAAGCAAAGCATAGTAACTGCATAGCAACAGCAACATGATCAAGTAGCAGTCTTTGAGCATGAGATATGCAGTGTACATGAATGCATCAATAAACCAAAGTTACAAGCATACAAAATCATCAATGCAATGCAACACAAATGGGTTCACATATACCAAGCCACGACCAACAGAAACAAAGCATGTACACAAGTATACAACTACAGGTCTCAATATTAAAGAAACAACTCAGCATTGAATTGAATACAAGTTCGACTAAAAGTGCAGACGACAGCTACTCAATGATACAGTAGCAAGCTACAATGGATGCAGCAATACCAAGTGAAACAAATGTAGAACTGACAAATGTATCAACTCAACTACAGCCAGTACAGAAGTTCTGAATCAAAAATGAAGACTACCAAACACAAGTCAGTGGTGAAGCAACAACAATGAGTCAGAGAAGTAATATAGGGAATCACATGAACAAATAATTAGACAACATCATGCAGTGCTAAAGTAAAATTCAGGTAGCCAAAAATGCTAATTCGAAGATCATGTTAAACCAACCAGAAAAAGATGGCCAGAGACAAAGACATGATGACCACGAGATTCAACAGTGCAGAGATGGGGCCGAAGTTAGAATTCAATGAATATAAAATTCGTATCATTATTTTTTGAAATGGTCAGAGATGTTAAAAAGAGGAAAGTTTCTGTCTTGTTATTCAAGAAGGATCGAACGTTCTCAAAACAAAGCCGTATGAATCAAGTAAGTAACGAACGCATTAGGAAAGTCGTGTGCATCACGAAAGTGAATTTCAGGAAAGTATCGAGTTAATTAGTGTAATCGAATTCATATAAATTCAACCCGAAGGTATCATCATCAAACAAGTGCTTCAATTCACAATCGAACTATCAATCGCAATCCCAATTTACATCATCGGCTATTAAGTTAAAATCGAGTCCAATCGAAGCAAGCAATCAAACCTAAAAGCAAAAGATACAAATAACATACCAAGGCGAATTCAATTATCTCGAAGAAACCGAAGCCGAACCCTAATTTCACAAATCAAGAGAAGCAGCCGAGCGCGACTCCAAGCAAGTGATCGACAAGGCAACCAACCAGCAATCATGAGCGGCGGCTTAAATTGAAGAGCCCTAATTGCCACAAGGGAACGAAGCCCTAATTCATCGAACAAAGAAACAAGAGCAAGGCCGACATTATTCTCAGGAGAAGAAAGGAATCGGGTTAATGAAAAACAAGGGGCCGGCCTTGTTAGTTTTAAAAGAGGCTTAAGTTATTTTTAGGGTTTAATTATAAAGGGGTGTTTTAGTTTTTTATTTTGAGCAAAAAATTACGCATTCAAGTTGTATTTTATTTTTTTTGCTCCGGTTTTAATTTTGAAGTTTGTTTTTCTTTTCGAGTCGAAGAATTTGTAAATCACCACCTAGGAATTAGGTAGTGTCAGATTGTCTATTTAGAATTAGTTCAGTGAGCAGGGTGTGCGAGTTTGCAAAGCTCTATAGGCGGGAGCAGTGTTTGCGAGTAAGCGAAACTCTATAGGCGGGAGCAGGGTGTGCGAGTCTAGTAGAGTGTTTGTGAGCGGGAGCAAAAGGGTCTGCGAGTCTAGTAGAGTGTTTGTAAGCGTGATAATGTTTAATTCTAATAGAAATCTGGGAATGCAGCAGTAGGCAGGGGTTGCCGAAGCTGGGTAAATTTTGTGTGTGATTTACTTTTCAGCATATTTATTTCTGCAATTATATTTCTGTGTTTAATTCGAGAAAATTTGCTATAACCCTATTCAACCCCCCCTCTGGGGTTAATCTAGATCCTACAGGTGGTATCAAAGCCTGGTATTTTTTTATTTAACTCTAGAGTCATGAATCCGTCAAATAATGCTTTTTCTGAGGGGCAATCTATTGTTAAGCCACCCATGTTTAACGGGAATGATTATGCTTATTGGAAAGTTAGGATGAGTATTTATCTTAGTTCCGTTGATTATGATGTTTGGGATATTATTGAAACTGGCTATAAACCTCCCACTATAATCGTTGGTGGTACTGAGATTCCTAAACCTAAAGATAGGTGGGATGCTAACGATAAGAGATTGAAAACGACAAATGCTAAAGCCATGAATGCTTTGATATGTGCTCTTGATAAAAATGAATATAATAGAATTTCTCATTGTACAACAGCACAGGAAATTTGGCACACTTTGGAGGTGACACACGAAGGAACTTCTCAAGTCAAGGAGTCTCGTCTAGCCCTATTCAGCAATGAATATGAGAACTTTGTGATGGACAAAGGCGAGAGCATGAAGGACATTTTTGGATGCTTTTCAACTTTGGTGTACAACGCTAGAGCACTTGGGAAGGTATTTATTGAGGTAGAGCTTGTGCGGAAGATACTACGAGTCTTACCAATGAACTTTGAGGCAAAAGTCACGGCAATCTAAGAATCGAAAGATCTGAGTAAGCTAAGCATGGAGGAGTTGATTGGAAACTTGATGACATATGAGCTTGAGCTAAAAGCAAAGGAAGAACGCAACAACTCCGAACCAAATAAAAAGACGATTGCCTTAAAGAGCAAAGAAGAAAGCGATGAAGAAGGAGAAGATCCAATTGAAGAGCTTGCAATGGCTGTCAATAATCTTAGAAAATGGTCGAGATTCAAGCCACGCAAGAAGAAAACAAATCGTAATAGGCCAAAAGATTCTGACAATTCCGATAATGAACCGACGTGCTTTAACTGCAAGAAGCCCGGACACTTCATACAAAAATGCCCACTTCTCAAAAACAACAAAGGAAAGAAAAAGGCAAAGAAGGTATTTGCAGCAACTTGGGATGATGAAGAAGGAGAAGAAGCTTCGGATAGCAGCTCAGAGGAGGCTAACTTGTGTCTTATGGCGAAATCAAATTCAGATTCAAGCTCAGAGGAATCTAGTGAGGAAGGTGAGTATTCCTATAGAGATCTTGTTTTTATGTGTTCTGATCTTACTAAAGTAGTTGATGCTCTTCAATCTAAAATTGAAAAACTGAAAATTGATAGGAGAGAACTTGCTCGTAAAAATTTTAGGTTAGAAACTGAACTTGAAAATATTCAAAACCTAGAATGTAAAAGATGTAAAGTTTTAGATTCAGAATTGACAATACTTAAGAATAACTCTGAGAATCTTGAAAAAGAAAACTTGAATCTTAAGGAAACCATCGACACTAGGAAAAAGGACTTTATAAATCGATGCACCTCACTTGTCACTGAAAATACAACACTAAAAACCAAAGTCCAAAATCTTGAGAAATCTTTGAATAACTTTTCAAGAGGCGAAAAATCTTTCAACATGCTATTGGAAAATCAAATTTTTGCTAACAACAGAAAAGGACTTGGTTTTGGGAAAACACAAGCTGAGGATAATGCAAAAGGGAAAAGTATCTTTGATAAATGGGAAATAATTGGACATCATGTTGAAAATTGTAGTCATAGGAATAAGAATACAAAATTTATACAAGTTTGGGTTCCTAAGAATTCTACAAACAAATTTCATGTCTATTGGAACAAGAATAAAAGGACTAAACAAGTTTGGGTTCCAAAGGGTTTGTTTATTCATAATGTTTCTGCCACTAACAATCATGGACCTAGAAATAGGTCACAAAAATCTTTCATCGTGTAGGTGTGGTGGCAGGCTAAGGAACAACAACGGTGTTCTCTGGATTTTGGCTGTTCCAGAAACACAACGGGCAACATAGCATAGTTCCTTAGCCTAATATAAAGGTGACAGAATCACAATGGGCAATCACGAGAAATTATCGTAATGGTAAAACAGGTGAAGGTATACTAAATATAATCTGCACCATATTCTGAATAAAATCAGCCAAAATTGCGATAATGATGTGATGTCTTTAATTCTGACTTATTGATATGATTTTTCCTTTGACTTGTTCTTACTTTGATTTGTGCTTAAAAGTAGACCAACCATCCTTTCATCATTGAACTTAATCTGTTTGGTCAAATTATGATGTTGATTGATTAATGTCTACTCATGCTACACGTAGATATATTTTGACATTTTGATCACTGCTTGTAAATTTGCACGATTTCAAATTCATGTGAAAAAGGATTTTAAGAAATTGTTGAACTTTAAGAAATTGTTTTTGAAATAATTATGATGTTGATCGACTGTTGATTACTCATGAATATCTGTTCATCCTACGGTTTTTTGAAATTAACACTATGATATTTGTTTGAGTGTTAACATGGCTTCATTCTGAGATAGTTTGTTGAAATTTCACAATCAGGTCTTTGACATCCAACGAGTGAATATTGAGTGAAATTTAAATTCAGATGCAGATTACACTGGTAATATAGTTGATAGAGAAATTACTAGTGTAACGTGATTAATTTTTGAAACATTCATTTGCTGCATCGTTTTCCAAAGAAAATATCTGCATATTTTTCACTTGAAATAATTTTTTCATTTAGCAGAATTTTTTTCATATACCCCCGTCGAGAAAACAATTGTTTGACCATATTTTCAGATTAGTCATTTGATTTTAAATGACAAATTTTGACTAATCTAACTCCCTACTAATTATCAAAAAGATAAATAGTGATTGAAAAAGTGATAAGTGTTGATATTTAACATACATTACTCAAGAGAGTATATTTGAAAAACTTTCTTTAGAAATTAAAACAAGAATTATAAAACTTTTTGTTGGGTAAAGATTCCATGACCATTTCTATATCTATCATTATTTCTATCGACCATGTTTTATCAAATATTCAATATAGTTTGTCGATATGTGGTACTATAATCAGGAATCATTTGTTTTTCATGTCATATTTTTTAAAAACAAATAAATATCCAAAGTATTCACTCTCATTTAAAAGTCCTCACGGTTATGCATGGGTGAATTACTTGGATTTTTTTTGATTATGTGCTACCATGCTCATTTAAAAATCCTTACGGTTATGCATGTATGGAACGCATATCAAAATTAATTGCTTAAATAGACAAGTTGATTCTAATCCCATTTAAAAGTCCTCACGGTTATGCGTGGTTAGAAGATGCTTGATTTCATTTTTTAAAATTAAATTCGAATACTACTAATCTCATTTAAAAGTCCTAACGGTTATGCATGATTAGTAAATATTCAAATTCCTGATAGAAATGTACCACAAGAAGATTCAACTGTATGATTTTATATGAACATCATATCCATCATTTCTAAAAGTGGAATATGTGCCTAACAAGGGTAATTATGGTTTTTGTTTGATTCTTATTGAAGTTTACTATTTATATTCAATTTGAGTTTAATGTTGGATTAATATTGATCACTTAATCTCTATTTTTTCTCTAACACTATTATTCTTTTGCTGATAACAAAAGGGGGAGAGAAAAGTTAAGATTTTGTCAAATAGAATCAAGCAAAGGTCAAATAATTTTTCCATATGCATCTAGGCTCATTTGAATATATTTCTATTTGTATGCATATATGTAGGGGGAGCATCATGTAGAGAGGAAGCATTTAAATAGGGGGAGCAATTAAAGTATATCATTGATCAAATACATTTAACACATGTACAAAATCTTAAATATATGTTTGTTATCATCAAAAGGGGGAGATTGTTGAATATGCGCTTATATGTTTTTGTTTGATGATAATAAACATATATATTCATTTAAATGTATTTGGTAATGTACTATTTTGTTTTTCATATATTAAATAAATATTTGTTGAATAAAATAAATTACACAGAATTTGAATTTGAATTTAAACAGAATAAGCTACACAGATTTTGAATTCAAACAGAAATTTTATTCAAACAAATATTTATTACAATCTTGAATAGTACAAATTCATGCTCTCACTATACATATACATTTCTGATTACATCACGATTACATCACAAATATTTTTACATTGATAACCTCACTACATATCACTCACACTCGTATTTTGTCTTCAACTGCATTCCAGTTTGAATTCAGCATCTGAGAAATCTGCAAAAATATTCACTAACGTGGTAAAATTGAAAAAGAAATATTTTTGCAATATAAAATGAAATACGATTTTTGAAAATATGATTTGCCTCAGTTATTTGGGTTGTTCGTCATCATTCACACTTGATTTCATCACAAAGTCGTGCATATAGATATTACAGGGACATGTAACCATAAGTGGCTGCAATACACACGTGTACATTCATACATGTGTGCACTACCTCGCCAACTCGTGTGCGCAGCCAAAAAATAGCAAGCGTGCAAGCACAACTTCAACAAACAAGGCAATGCACTATGCAATGTACAACAAGTCCAACAGCCCAAATGAACAACAAAGGGTCAAAACTCAATGCACATGAAACCAAAGACCGAGCAATTGATATATGGTGATGCAGTCAATAGCTACAAACTGCAACGTCAAGTTCAGACCAAACAGTCGAAGACATGAATGCAACAAAGTTCAAAAGTGCATCAAAGGCAGTTCAATGTGGATAGCAACAGCAAAAAGGGACTGCAACAAACATGTATGCAGCATCAAGTCAGGCATGAAGAGAACAGAGTGAAGATGACATTTTCAACAAAGACCAAGTCAAAATGGAAGCAGTAATACAAAGTAAAGTGGCAACAAACATGAAAGGAATCGAGTCAGTAAGGCAATGCACAAAGTAAGTAACAGTAAGCAACAGAGATCAGAGACCAAGCAAAGCATAGTAACTGCATAGCAACAGCAATATGATCAAGTAGCAGTCTTTGAGCATGAGATATGCAGTGTACATGAATGCATCAATAAACCAAAGTTACAAGCATACAAAATCATCAATGCAATGCAACACAAATTGGTTCACATATACCAAGCCACGACCAACAGAAACAAAGCATGTACACAAGTATACAACTACATGTCTCAATATTAAAGAAACAACTCAGCATTGAATTGAATACAAGTTCGACTAAAAGTGCAGACGACAGCTACTCAATGATACAGTAGCAAGCTACAATGGATGCAGCAATACCAAGTGAAACAAATGTAGAACTGACAAATGTATCAACTCAACTACAGCCAGTACAGAAGTTCTGAATCAAAAATGAAGACTACCAAACACAAGTCAGTGGTGAAGCAACAACAATGAGTCAGAGAAGTAATATAGGGAATCACATGAACAAATAATTAGACAACATCATGCAGTGCTAAAGTAAAATTCAGGTAGCCAAAAATGCTAATTCGAAGATCATGTTAAACCAACCAGAAAAAGATGGCCAGAGACAAAGACATGATGACCACGAGATTCAACAGTGCAGAGATGGGGCCGAAGTTAGAATTCAATGAATATAAAATTCGTATCATTATTTTTTGAAATGGTCAGAGATGTTAAAAAGAGGAAAGTTTCTGTCTTGTTATTCAAGAAGGATCGAACGTTCTCAAAACAAAGCCGTATGAATCAAGTAAGTAACGAACGCATTAGGAAAGTCGTGTGCATCACGAAAGTGAATTTCAGGAAAGTATCGAGTTAATTCGTGTAATCGAATTCATATAAATTCAACCCGAAGGTATCATCATCAAACAAGTGCTTCAATTCACAATCGAACTATCAATCGCAATCCCAATTTACATCATCGGCTATTAAGTTAAAATCGAGTCCAATCGAAGCAAGCAATCAAACCTAAAAGCACAAGATACAAATAACATACCAAGGCGAATTCAATTATCTCGAAGAAACCGAAGCCGAACCCTAATTTCACAAATCAAGAGAAGCAGCCGAGCGCGACTCCAAGCAAGTGATCGACAAGGCAACCAACCAGCAATCAAGAGCGGCGGCTTAAATTGAAGAGCCCTAATTGCCACAAGGGAACGAAGCCCTAATTCATCGAACAAAGAAACAAGAGCAAGGCCGACGTTATTCTCAGGAGAAGAAAGGAATCGGGTTAATGAAAAACAAGGGGCCGGCCTTGTTAGTTTTAAAAGAGGCTTAAGTTATTTTTAGGGTTTAATTATAAAGGGGTGTTTTAGTTTTTTATTTTGAGCAAAAAATTACGCATTCAAGTTGTATTTTAATTTTTTTGCTCCGGTTTTAATTTTGAAGTTTGTTTTTCTTTTCGAGTCGAAGAATTTGTAAATCACCACCTAGGGATTAGGTAGTGTCAGATTGTCTATTTAGAATTAGTTCAGTGAGCACGGTGTGCGAGTTTGCAAAGCTCTATAGGTGGGAGCAGTGTTTGCGAGTAAGCGAAACTCTATAGGCGGGAGCAGGGTGTGCGAGTCTAGTAGAGTGTTTGTGAGCGGGAGCAAAAGGGTCTGCAAGTCTAGTAGAGTGTTTGTAAGCGTGATACTATTTAATTCTAATAGAAATCTGGGAATGCAGCAGTAGGCAGGGGTTGCCGAAGCTGGGTAAATTTTGTGTGTGATTTACTTTTCAGCATATTTATTTCTGCAATTATATTTCTGTGTTTAATTCGAGAAAATTTGCTATAACCCTATTCACCCCCCCTCTAGGGTTAATCTAGATCCTACAAACTCCACCTCCACCGTGAATAGCATCAAGCTTGTCTCCTCCTTGCTTTCGAAAAACGTGCCTAAACCTACCCCGAACGCGAGCAGATAGCTCCCTCCATGGTCGACGATTCAACGAAGTACCCGTATGGATTGAAAGCTCTTCCGATGCTCTTCAACTTTGCAGTTGACAACTTTTTCTAATTGTTGACGGGTTGGAAGAGATTAAGAAGAGAAGAAGGTGAAATTCTGGCCTTCGAATTGAAAATGGCGGCTAGGGCTGAATGAATTAGGGTTTGAGTAAATTGAAGAGAATGGGGGCTTTTTATAGAAAATTTCTCAAAACACTATTCATTCAAAATTTTCCAAACTCCAAACGAAGCGTGCCGGCTAGCGCTTTTAGGGTTTACCCCGCGTTTCGGACACAATGGAATAGGTTTCGGAGGCTAATTCGATCATCTGTGCGATTTACGGCAATAAACGATCAATTCTAAATTAAACCGATTAAACTAATTTCTATGCGTTTTGGCTTGCCCCGGACAAACCATAAATCCGATTGAGACGAAATTTGAAATCACGCAATAATATAACATTACGGATCTGATGAAACTGGTTTCGTCGAAATCCGAGACTGTTTGAAAAATGGCTATTTTCACTCGTCAATTAAATATTTAAAATATTCAATTTTCTACAAATTAATGTTAAATTAAATTTTAAAAGTTTTATAACATCATTCTAACTTCAATATGATTAAGTAAAATTTTGCAAATCATTTTTAACCATATTATACCCAATTTTCAATTATTTCTTTAATTTCAAATATTAAATTATTGATTTAAATACCCAATTTAAATCTAGATATTCGAAATAAAATTTATTCGACTGTTTAATTTCACTTGTTAATATTTAAAATCAATTAAATATACGAATTTTAATTGACAGAAATTCTGGGTCGTTACAAATTCCAAATAATTTTCCAAATTATTTATTTTCCAAAATATCTTTACTAGATATATTTTTCCACACTTCAAAAATAAATCAATGTTTATTTTTAAACAAATTTCCCTTTCTTTTATAAATTCCATAGTGAATTTACATTTCCAAAATATCTATGAATATAGGATTTTCGAAACGATTTCTAATATTCATTTTCAATTTATCTTTAAAAGATGTAATCTCAAACATTTCACTTCATATTGGAAAAAAAACATTTCCATACTTATTTAATAATAAGTAATTCACAAATCTATTTATTTCCAACACTTGGAAAATATTCAATATACTTGAATCACAATTAAGTATATATTTTATTCTTTAAGGGAGAACATTCTCTTAAACACATATATTTGAGTCAAAACGAATGTTATGTAAAACATCGTTACGACGACCCAAAATCACTAGTATAGGGATTCAAAATTAAGATAGATATAAATCCCAATACTATATAAAACATTTCCTTTCAGAAATCATTTACTATAACAACAGTGTTATAGTCCATCTTTTCCTTATTTCTCGAAAACGTCTATTTCAACAATGAATGTTGAAATCTATGGTTTCGACACTTAATACATTTTAAAACAACTTCAAATCTTTTTAATTCTATTTAAAATATCACTTCCCCAAAACACTTTAATATATTATTCACTGTCCCAAATCGTGAATATTCTTCGTTAACCAAATTCAACATTTTACTACACATTTTATTTAAAGGATTATCCACCGTCCAAAATCGTGAATATATCTCCTTTAAAAATCTAAAATAATTGACTTATTAAAAATAAGTCGGTTTCGGATTTATAAAACAATGTTTATAAATTCCATTTCTATTTGTAAAAACTTCGATTTATAAATCTCCTTTATTAACCAATTCAATTTATAACTCAATCATATACCAAAAGTCCATATTATAAGTTAAATACTTATAATTCATTTATTTATAAATCTTATAACTGATAAGATTCATTTATAACTCCCTTTTTACATTTATAAAAACTTCATTAAAATTCCATCATTCTGATTTATAAAAATTCAATTTTATAAATCTTATCTATAAACCGTTTATAATAAATTCAAAAATCTCCATTATACTATTTTACAAAATCATTAACCCCATATTTTCAAAAATCAACTTTTAACTATATTTCTCAAAAATCATAATTTTTATAACATTAAAATTATAACGTTTATTTACTTAAAATGAATCAATTCCAAATTTAATAAAACGTATACTTTTAAAAATCACTTTAAAACCCTTTTTAAATTTGAAAATCATCACTTTAAAATCCTTTTAAAATTCCAAAATTGGCTCAGTAAGGCAACACACCAAATAGTCAATCACGACAACAAAGACATCATATATCAGTATATGATAATCAACATATATCAAAATATCTGTAATTAAATAATATTGGTGAGGAATCCAGTTGGATCCCTCCAACCTGTTTCCGTGCATCCACAGACATTAGCACAATACCAATTCCGTTTCAATACGGAATATCGCGGTATATGGGATTTATAAAAATATTATCCGCTATTATGCGGCGCAATAGGGTCTCATCCACTATATAATGCGGGAAAATCAACTCCAAGTACATATATAATACCAATTCCACATCAAGGTGAAATTATCGCGGTATATGTTTTTAATAAATAAAGTCTGCTTAATATAAGGCATATAGGGTCTATTTTAACAATCAATAACAATCATCATCCAATCAAGCAATTTTAAATTTAACTATTTAAAATTTAAATCGAAACAGATTCGCTTGAGTGAGAAGTTCTCACCTTGGTTCCAATAACAGTTGTAGCGTTTTATTTCGAATAAAATTAAATGTGCATTTAATTTTACCTAAAATTTTCACTAGCTCCAAACGATTCTAATCCAGCTCCATCGCATAGTGCTCGACAAAACGAAGCCATCGCAATTCGTTTCATAAATTTTTGACCTCGTATCAAAAAGATATCACATTTTAGAGTTTACACGAATTTAAAATATATAAATTTACAAATTTCTTTTATTACTTTAACCTAGAATTAAATCGGGCCGTTCATTTCCTTTAATCAACATCAGGTAGCATGCACACTTCATCTCCCCCAGGCTAATATCATGTTCGAGAAACCCATAAACGCACGACCCCAATTGAATGCCGCTCCCCCTATCGACTACCGGAGGTTGATGCCGACCTCCACGTCATGCGTCGACGCGAGACACACCACCATACTGAATAGCTTGGAGCTCGGTCGCCCCATTGTCGCGAAAACCCACTTGAACGCGCACCCTTCAGCGCCTGATTTTGGCGAATCCAAGCCACTTCAACGCAAATCCACCGTTGGATGTGAAGATCTCGTTACGCTCTACAACTTCGTAGTTGAACGTTTTTCCTATAAGTGGATGGATTTAAAGATATTGAGGGAGAAAGCATGGAGCATTTCTGCCATTGATATAGAAGTGGCGGCCTGAAGCTTAAAACCCTAGCTAGGTTTTGTTTTGTGAAAAATAGCAAAATGTAGGTCTTTTTATAGAAAATTGCAAAACACTATTAATCTCCAAATTTTCTAAACTCCAAACGAAGCGTGCCGGCTGGCATTTCTAGGGTTTACCCTGCGTTCCGGACACAATGGAATATGTTTCGAAGGCTAATTCGGTCGTATGTGCGAGTTACGGAAATAAACGATCAATTTAAATTAAACCGATTAAACAATTTTCTATATGTTTTGGCTTGCCTCGGACAAACGATAAATCCGATTGACATGAAATTTGAAATCTTAAAATAAAATAACATTACGGATCCGATGAAATAGGTTTCGTCGAAATCCGAGACCGTTTGAAAATTGTCAATTAAATATTAAAATATTCAATTTTTCACATATTACCTTTTAATTCAATTTTAAAAGTTCTATAACATCACTCTATTTCCAATATGATAAAATATAACTTTACAAATCATTTTTAATCATATTAAACCCAATTTCCAATTATTTCTGTATTTTCAAATATTAAATTATCGATTTAATTATTCAATTAAATCAAGATATTCGAATAAAACTTTATTCGACTTACAAATTTTACTTATTAATATTTAAAATCAATTAAATATATGAATTTTAATTGACAGAAATTCTGGGTCGTTACAAACTTGCCCCCTTAAAAGAATTTCGTCCTCGAAATTACCAAGTAAGAAAATATCTTGAAATCCATCAACTTTCCCAAAATCCATATTTAAACTTCTTACAATAACTTTACTAAGTTTTCAAATCATAGTTAGTTATCTTTCAAAACCAACTACTATTGTTTAACGTTCAACTCCAAATCAAAATTTATTCTTCACAAAAATTTTCAATTTCTCTCAAAAATATTCTAACGCCTTAAATTTTCAGAAAATTTCACCATAGTCTCCTTTGAGCGGCTCGATCCAAAAAAAATGACAATATATATATCACAAATATACATCTCATCAAGTAATGAGGCATCCCATAGGGAAAAAAGTGTAAAAGTACGATATGTAATCCGAGATATGTAACTTATATATTATTAGCGAGCATATACGGCTAATATAGCGCGAAAGCGAGCTCCAAATGCGAAGCAAGCGCAATCCGCACCTACTAAACACTCAACAAACCATGAGAAACATGCATATATGAAAGTAATATCAATATACAACATATATCACTACAACAACTACATATGCCAATATAGCAAATGCAACAAAAGCAATAAATGCAACCACCAAACAACTATCATCCAACAAATCCATATCAAATCAATATACATTCACTTCTCATTATTATTCAATGAATTGGTTTTTCATTTAATCACATTTGATTCATTAACATTGGATGTTTTTACTAACATTCACTTATTCATATTCAATTAGTTTACATTCACTAATTTACATTCAAGTTGGTTCACTTCCAAATCAAATTCAATTCTATTTAAGAATCACTTAACTTCCAATTTGATTTCAATGATTTATAGCTTTCCATTTCATTAATTCAATTTCATTTGGATTTCTATAGAATCAAAAAACAATCGTATATCAACCAAATCATAACCGTCATAACCAAATTATTAAATTTACATTCTATTTGGTTTAACACTTTTTTAACTCCAACTGGTTGATATTAAATTGAATTCCATTCAATTATTCAATTTCTCAACTTCATTAGCTTTTAATGAATTTACACTTACATTCATTATCCCATATCAATTCTTTTACATTCGATTGATTAATATTCCATCCATTTATCAATTCAATTGCTAATTCTTTTAACAAATAAGGTTGAATTTCATTTATATAACTCAAGTTCATATTCTTCACTTATCTTGATTAATTTACTTCGATACCAAAATCAACTTCATTCAACATCACTTAAGTTATATTCCATTTAAACATCATTTGTTTAACTTAACTTAAATTTCCACTTACAAATCCAATTCAGATTTCATTTCTAAAGTAAATTCTATTTAACTTTTACCACAACTAAATTTATTAACTCACATTATAAGTTCAAAACTTATTTCACTTATGTTCATCAATTTCAATGGCTTATCTAATCCAAATCAATTTATTTAACTTTCCTTTAGTTAAATTTCAAATCACATGTCTTTGATGACAACTCAAATTTATTTTAACTTGGATTTTAATTTCAAATTTGTTTGTCACAATCAAACTTCAATTCCCAATTTACTATGGTAGCAAATCTATCACATAGGGACTCGAAAATGATACGATGATGTTGCAGTCATCACCCTTATTATTTCCCAGTAATAGTAGTGAATTCAGTGCTTAATATTCTTTCAAAAATTTTGTTTTATTTATAAATCATATTTAATTATAATTCCACACTTATAATTCATTCTCTTATATAATTTATTCTTTTAATTAACTTATATTTATTCTTACATTTTTAACGACCAAACAATCAATTCATGTATACTTTAATAATTCTGAAAAATTATTCCTTTATATATAAAATATAATCAAGGTAAAATTATTTTATTTACCCTATTTTAAAACAATATCGTGTCAAATTGTTCTGTACAAGTGTTTAGAGATCCCTATCAACAACGTTAATTACTCGTGTTGACCAGAATCCATATACCACTCAACAAACCAATCATCACAATATAAAACGTTTTATATCCACTAACAAATACGCGCTTGTATCTATTATTACACTCACACTCATTCTAGAGTACTAATGACTCTATCTCTAATGAGTAATTCCCAACAGAGCCATGGTTGTCTCTTAACCATATGCTCTGATACCAAATGTAACGTTTGTGATTTTTCGACGCTCGAAAACCGACATCAATACATCCACTGTATCAACTGCCGAGCAATCGAAGGCCGAAAAACCGAACCGTTATGGTTAAAAGAAGAAGAGAAAGGTAGAAGAAGAGAGAAAAATGATGGAACAGAACAGAAAGAAACAACAGAACAATATCAAAATCTCACAATCGCAGCGGAACAACATATAATAGATAAATGAATAATCTTTAAACAAAGAACTATATCAGTTATTACATTACATCACATCACATTACATCATCAGAGTGTACAACAACAAAACAGCGGAAAAGAAATACTATATACTAGTTGATACGTCATGCCATCCATCTTGCCTCCAGATCTCTACAGCAACTCCCGCGTTCTAGAATGACCTGATAACTTGACTCTAGACTGCCCGTGTAGAAATTGGTGGGCACCTAGAGTTTAGGAAGGAAAATAATAAACTCCAAGTCAGTCATGAGACTGGTGTGAGAACTTAAAACAGTTTATGTTTTAAAACAAACAAAGGGATATTTTAAAATAGATTCGCAATGCTTTTTAGAAAATGAAACCACCATAAGGCCTCCTGCACACACACAACGCAAACGCAGAATCGGAGGAGATTTCTCCTTATGATAATCAAAGATTATTGATACACATTAAAAGAAACATTTGATATTATTACTAGTGCATAGTGTAGAAAACATTTCGTAAATATAATATAAATCTTAGCCAGCAGAGGCATTCCGCACTTATGCCTACTATAGCTACCATCTAAACAGTGGTGACCACCATAAGTAAATGGTAGGTTCTACAACTAAAACCGTACAAGATCGTATTGTTTCTTTGGATTTACAACAAGTGGTCAGGCCAAGGAACTTCCCATTGCCACATAGGTACGCCTCTGGAAAGACGACCCGAGAACCTAACCTAACATTACGGTTAGATCTCTGCCAACATAAGGCCGGGTTACCCCTAACTGGGTAACTACCGACACAAATATGCCATCCCCCGGTTGTAACCGACCTTCATCCGAGGATCCTCGATTCCAACAACCACAAAGTAATAAATTTGCAGCAACAATATAGGTTAAGTATCTGGGCTCCATACCATGATACCATGTGACGCCCCACCTATATACCCACGCTAGCCAAGAACACACCGGAGTAGTGCTGTCAACTAGCACGGAGAATAAGGCTGTTGAGGAGCGACCATCCATGTAATTGCTTATCACACGGTGGCTATAAATAATCTTCGGAAACAAACATAGAAATAATCATATCACAAATCAGTCACAGATATCCATATCACAAAGGCGGAAGAAGATATGAATATATAACTAACACATGAAAGTGTACATCAGAGTAGTGGTCAATAAGATCCACGATAATACAAAAGAATAGCAACACGTGCTATACAAAAGAATACAACTATGAGTCTATATCTCAAGTGTATACAACAAAAACTGCTAATCTAAACAGTTAGCCAAAAGTCAGAGTGATGAATCCCTGGGAAGAAGTCAAGCAGAAGCACCTGTAACATCTCGGTCTGACCCGAGTATTATTTAAGAAAATAATAAACGGACCAGTCTAGCTATAAATATCAGATGACATGATATAACATAAAAGATATGGCATAAACATAAACATCCATAACGACATACCACTATAAGTATGTAAATAATGATCAACAGAAGATCAATCAATAAGAGATAATCAATATCACAAGAATCTTCTCAAAGATTCGAAGAGGGCATCATACCCTAAACTTTTACTCATAACAAGTCAATGACATAAATTCCAGAAATCAACACGAGAAATCCAGAAATCATAAAAAGGGAAAGAGGCCTATCACATGACGGTCCGAAGACCAAGGGGAGCTACCCCGCATGTGTGAATGGAATCACACAGATTGAGGTCAAGACTAACCAAAAAGCAGAAAGGTATGTGTGAATGGAATCACACAAGTGGTGTCTAGTCTAACCTTGCAATGAAAGAGACATCGCGCAATTGCTAGTCTAATTCATAAAGCGATCATCAAGATCAACGAGAAGTGTCAATTACACTAAGCTAGTAAATATAGAAGTTTAGCTTCATGTCCCATAACCACTTGCTTAACTTAAATATTTACGAACAAACTGTAAATCTTCACTAATAAAATTGTCACAAGAGGTTCAATCGAACAAGTCCAAGAATTAACCGACGAAGTGAACGCAAGCGTTTCATACCACTTGTTTTACTAAGTCGTTTAATTAGATTTCTCATCCGAGTGAGGTAAAGGCTTGTATATACTAATAGATTGGAAAACGGTTTAAGAAAAGAGCTTTGTTATTAAAAATAGAGTTGAAATTGTTTGTTAAAAGAGTTTTGATATTTACTACTAGTATTGAAACCTTTGTATTATAAAGTGACAAAACACATAAGCAAGTGTAGAAACAATCAGTCACAAAGATCGCATACGGAGATGCGAATAAAATCCAAGGAAATCAGCTCAATGTTTTTCAGATAAGATCCCCTACGGAGGGGGGGTCCAGGGGGGGTGGCAACCCCCCAAGGTGGGGGTGCGGGGGCAACGCCACCGCTTACGGGGTTCGACCTGCCCGGTCAGGTCGCGGGGGTCCAGGGGGCAGCGCCCCCGGCGGGGTGCGGGGCAGCGCCCCGACCAAAACGGTACGACCTAGTGAAGACAAAATGAGGTCTAACGACCTAACGACTCAAGGGTCATATGACCTAACGGCTGCGACCTAGGGGTCTAAGGGGTCAAGCGACTTAGTGGTTGTGACCTAGAGGTGTTCGCGACCTAACGATGAATCACGACCCAACATGGCCGACTTAACAGAGTCGAGCGACCTAAGGTAAATGGTCCAACGACCTAACTCGAACGACTTATCTGGAGCTTAGGTCGGAGACGACCTACGAGATAAACCAGGCCGACTTAGTGGACGAGCGACCTAAGGTAAATGGTCCAACGACCTAACTCGAACGACTTATCTGGAGCTTAGGTCGGGGACGACCTACGAGATAAACCAGGCCGACTTAATGGACGAGCGACCTAAGGTAAATGGTCCAACGACCTAACTCGAACGACTTATCTGGAGCTTAGGTCGGAGACGACCTACGAGATAAACCAGGCCGACTTAGTGGACGAGCGACCTAAGGTAAATGGTCCAACGACCTAACTCGAACGACTTATCTGGAGCTTAGGTCGGAGACGACCTACGAGATAAACCAGGGCGAGCGACTTAACGTTTGCCTAGAGATTATAGGTCGGAAACGACCTAAGACTTAAAGCTTAACTCGCGAGCGACCTACGGCTTAAGGCCAAACTCGTGAGCGACCTACGACTTAAGGCTTAACTCGCGAGCGACCTAACTCCGAAGTGCCAATACTTCCAGAATGACCTAAAGCCCTGCGACCTATGGTACTAACTCGCGAGCGACCTAACGACTTAACTCGTGAGCGACCTAATTCCGAAGTGCCAATTCTTCCAGAACGACCTAAAGTTAACTCGTGAACGACTCACGACCCATGGACGAACGACTTAACTCCGAACGACCTAAAAATGGCCAGAACGACCTAAGTGCAGAAAATTCACCAAAATGCTAAAAATTGGAGTTTTTCGCCAATCCAATCCAAACCAAATGCAAATGTGCATGCAAAAGTGATAGGGAATCATTCCCAACAGTCCAATATAGTTATAGACTAGATTTGTGAGACAAAAATCTCACCTTTGCACTAAAGTTTATGAAGATGAAGCTTGAAAGCAAGGAGAAGCAATCCAAAGCTTGAATCCAATATCTTCTACTTGAATTTGGAGTTGAATGTTGGATTTGCAATTGAATTTGTGCTTGGAGTTTTAATTTCCCATTCCCTCCACCATTAATGCCAAAGCTTGATTAGTTAGGAAATTTATGAAGAGTGAGGAGAAGAGGGTTGGAACTTGGGCTTAATAGGCTAAACTAACCCAAAGTCCAAAGCGGGAAAAGTTAGTGAAATTTCACTAACTCCAAACCTATCGATGTTTATACTTAAAAAGTTGTAAACGACATTGCGAACTCAATGGAAGTGGTCTCGAGTCCTAATTTGACCGTTTGCAAAAAGTAGCTTTTCGGACCAAAATCCGATTAACGAGTTAATATTTAAATAAAATATTTAAATACAAACTCGATAAATATGCGGGTTGTTACATACCACCTCTATCCAGAAGGAATGGCATACACTAAAGGGGCTCTACCCCCTAATAACCTTGCTGCATCCTTCCTGTTTTGACCATTTTCGGGGTGTGAGGTCCGACGAAGTCTCATCCACAAAGTGACGCTTTAATACAAAAGCTGTGCTTTGATCACATATGCTCAACAGCACTTCGTATGTCACATTACCAATTTGGGAATGTATCACTAGTAACCATCAACTACATGACCTCTGAGCTCGTACGTCTCAGAGATGGGTGTTAAACTAAGAGAATAAATTCTCCGCCACCAACAGAAATATATTTGATAGAAACCAGCTTTACATCTCATATTGTAACGTCAGACACACATCCATACAAGTCCGTTCCGGGATCAAACGGAACCGAATACACTTCCAAAGAATTCCTTGAAATCCAGATAATCACTAATCACGTCCGGACTTTCCATCACTAAGGGTGATAAAACCTCTATATCGAAGATCAACCGATGCAGAGTCATTCGACGGTAATCCTTACATTTTCAAAATATCTGGTCTTCAACACTGGTCTTCAAATGCAATCCATAACGACGTATCACATATTCGGAATGGGTTATACGACCCAAAGGTCCTTTCCCGGCTAACCCGAATAGTGAACGCTTATTTTGAAAATAAGTGTGGTATTCAAATTCAAGCAAATCATAACAAATACCCATTTAAAGGTAAATATTGATAGTCGGTTATTTAACTATCAATAGGCGTGCACAACATCAACAGATTCCAAATAATTTTTCAAATTATTTATTTTCCAAAATATCTTTACTAGATATATTTTTTTACACTTCAAAAATAAATCAATGTTTATTTTTAAACAAATTTCCCTTTCTTTTAAAAATTCCATAGCGAATTTACATTTCCAAAATATCTATGAATATACGATTTTCAAATCGATTTCTAATATTCATTTTCAATTTATCTTTAAAAGATGTAATCTCAAACATTTCACTTCATATTGGAAAAAAACATTTCCATACTTATTTAATAATAAGTAATTCACAAATCTATTTGTTTCCAACACTTGGAAAATATACAATATACTTGAATCACAATTAAATATATATTTTATTCTTTAAGGGAGAACATTCTCTTAAACAAATATATTTGGGTCAATACGAATGTTACGTAAAACATCGTTACGACGACCCAAAATCACTAGTATAGGGATTCAAAATTAAGACAGATATAAATCCCAATACTATATAAAACATTTCCTTTCGGAAATCATTTACTATAACAACAGTGTTATAGCCCATCTTTTCCTTATTTCTCGAAAACGTCTATTTCAACAATGAATGTTGAAATCTATGGTTTCGACACTTAATGCATTTTAAAACAACTTCAAATCGTTTTAATTCTATTTAAAATATCACTTCCCCAAAACACTTTAATATATTATTCACTGTCCCAAATCGTGAATATTCTTCGTTAACCAAATTCAACATTTTACTACATATTTTATTTAAAGGATTATCCACCGTCCAAAATCGTGAATATATCTCCTTTAAAAATCTAAAATAATTGACTTATCAAAATAAGCCGGTTTCGAATTTATAAAACAACTAGTGCTTGGCCCGTGCTACGCACACGGGTAGGTGCGAAAGTTTGATGTTTGTATTCATGGTATATTTAATTCATCTCGTTCTTCCATCAATGAGATTTACGCTTAAATGTTACTCATGTTATTTTTGTAATGATATATTTGCTTAGAGTATTGTAGAATTTTTCATTTCGTGTAAACAACGAAAGTTAGTAAGTTTGTACCTGTTAACGTTCCAAAAATTATTTTGACAGATATTTTGGTCTTGTTTGGTTCAATTTAAATATGCTACTTTTTAGTTTTTTGAAAGACACACGGGCATTGTTGGTAATAGAATTGGCAAAGAATGTTGTTAGGAATACAAAATTTGGAAATAGAGATGTGTTTGTATGTTACTAATGTAGGAAAATTTACAATGAGGTGTGTATGCAAATATCTTATATATATTATTAGTTTTTCATTTTGTGTAGTAGTTTTGGAAGTTTCACTTATTTGCTATATTTAGTTTTCATATGTTTATTGGCACTAAATATTTGAAACGGTGCTTATTTCAATAAAGGGAGTAAAAATACATCCTATAGGATAAACGAATAATTAAAATATTACAAAACTGTTTTCGATTATATATATCACTTTCATAAAGAGGAATGTACATATAATTTTGGGAATTATATATTTGGATGGTGTTACTACGTACAAACACTAAAACAATCTGTATTGACATTTAAGAAGAAATTATAATAAAATAAAATAAAACTCAATTCAAACGTTTCAATATCTACAATTTTATATAAGAAAAACCAACTTTGAATTTGTTCATCCATATGAATAATTGTTTATTGGCCTTTCGTACTTAACTTATCTTCTATTTTTATTGCTCGAAAAGGGATCTCAATGAAATAATTACCTATTAAGATTTGAAAATTAACAACCCATTTCAGTTGATAGATATTTATGGAGAACTATGTAGTAATTGATAAAATTTGAACTTGTGATTCCTTTTGATAATTAATTTCAAAAAAATGATAGGAAAACTGAAAGGTTGTATAAAGGTTAGATGAGTACTTGACTAAATATTGATGCATGAGAGAAGAGGTGGATATAATAGCAGCCATAAAAATAATCGGTTATAGCAGTCTGTCAACCTATAAAAATGTATGAATTTTGGTATGTCCTCTTATTTCACTATTCGTACGAAAACTTTTTTGGTTCCATCCCAACGTGTATTGGTTGTTATAAAAAATTAAAACAAAGAATTAATGACATGCACAGCTAATGCATGGTTCATCGTTGTTTTGCAATCAAAACAAATAACTTCCATTTCAATGTGAAAACAATTATTAAAAAATCCCATAATAAAAAGCATAAAGTTGGCTACTAATGTTGTAAAGTGCTGATATTATTTAGTGTCACTAAAGTTGCAATTTTGATATGAATGAATTAAATGGTTTCTTGTCCATTTCAAAGTTGATATAAGTTACATTATTAATGTAATTTGTATTAGCAAGAATCTCTATTTAAATAATGCATTTAAAGCTAATCAAAATTCAACAATTACACTTCATACTCAAAATAAAATATAGCATTCTAGTAGTACATTATTCATGTGAAGCTCATATAAATGTTAACAAAGATTATTCAAGATAGTAAATTCTTAATTCTCATCTATTTAAGCCTCTTAATCCTAAAATAGCCAGCAAACTTAGGAGCATACAACCTAATTTATTCTGAAAGAGTCATCAATCCTGGGACCATACAGCTTGTGAGAGTCCACAACCTACAATTATCTGGTCCATTAACGAATAGAAACGCGGAAATTTAAATTACCACACTCCATTACCTACAACCAAACATCACACTCCATCACCTACTCCCTTCCTCTACCACTACACAAAATCTTCAGTCAACATAAAAACCTAACACCAACCTACCATCTATATCTCCCTACTTCTACAGAACAACCCGTACCTCACATTCAAAGGAGCATTAACAACCACCAACCTTCACCAACCTCATCACCATTCCACTACAACCTGCTACTTCACCACTATATACAACACAACCTTAAAAAAAACAACCAACAACCACCTGCCTCGACTAAACAACGATCTCCACTTCACCAAACCTGCGTCAAAACACCAACCACTGCCACTCAAAACTCCATGCTTACACCCAACCCACCTGCATCCACTGCTGCTAAATCTAACCAGCACCAAAAAATCACCACCAATATCCTACAGCAACTTCACAACCCATCGCCTCTGCCATAAACAAACTCCAATAGCAATACACTTAAACCACTTCATCATCCACTTCAAATCACTCCACATGCAAACACTTCAAACACTTCTAGAAATCATCTCCTGAAGCAGCAGACTTTTGCAAATGGCCTCAAACCCAATCTTAGCATCGAAGTATATGAATCCGATCTGGGAAATTGGGTTGCCAATATTTGCCTAATAGCATAGGGCACACAGTGTCAGGATATAGCTAAAGACCATTTACATGCAACATGCAAAGCAATTATATGATATTTTCATTACGAAAGTTTCATGATTGTATACATCAATCCTGAAAATTCTCTAAAAGCTTCATGTACATCAATCCATAATTGTAGAAATTTTCTTTACCATTGTTCATGTAACCCAGGAAATTGGTTTATGCGATTTCATCTATCCAACACATTAATGTCATCTTTCTAGAAAAATTTACTGACACAAAAGTTAAGAACACCTTTTTTTACATTTTGAACTATTTTTTGGTACATATTTCCAATCTTTTATGAATGAACTTAAAAGGACATAATATATACTAACTTTTTATCATGTATGGAAGGCGGGGGACTAAGTCAAATTTAGGAAAAGGACCTTAAGTTCCAGTGAGATCTTAATAGATGTGATAATGGTGCGTTGCATTTTATCAACACCCTCGTCCCATTTCCCTGCATAATCTATTTATTTGACACCAATTTCAAATATACATAAAAGATATAAGTGCGTTATGCAGTCATAACATAAATTATGCAACTAAAGTAATACTCTATTATATGGTTGGACCTTCCTGAGATAGCTGTGTTGATTGAATAAGATAATATTAAATTACTCAACTTATACTTTTAGATTTAGGTCTTATAAAAGAAGTAAGCTGAATATAAAGAGATAACAGTTAGTCTCAGTACTCATGTTTGATGTACTAAAGTAAATGAAGTTAGATACTATTTGCTGGAGCTAACACCTTACAAATTAATCACTCTAGCGCAACATAAAGTTTGCTCATTATCTACTTAAAACTAAATGTTTTATATCTAATAATTTTTTGTAGTTTACAATGGGTTGATTCTAATTTATTATTCTACAGTTATAACAACACACTTCAATATATGACTAAGGTTTATATATATTTGGATGCGGAATAACATAAAGACATGACATAAAATACCAAACGAAAATTTTGAAAGGAGATATGAATAGAGAAGTGATGCAAGAAAATGGGACCATTTCGGTCCACTTTTCATCATGAACTACAGTATAGGATATCTCCTAGCTTGAGAGGATTGACCCTCCACAACATGTAACATATGACAAAATATTATAAACATAGAAATTAAATAACAATTTTGCAATAAATTGGGAATCATTCAGCATCTTCATAAGCATTTGCTAGTTACTAATTATGGAGTTCAAAATTTATGTTATGGTAGCAAGATATTTATGGAATAAAAGAACAAAGATAAAACAATCATATTGAACCTACGAAAATTTACCAGGATGATCTAGATAGGAAGATAAAACAATCATAATGAGCCATGCATTGCTAAATCTATTACCATCTCCTCCATTTGTTTGTATTTGTCAAGTTGCATACTCATCATGCTGCGACTCTTCTCTATCTAGTTGAAATAACAAAATATAATCTTCAATAGATACCACTTGGGAACTAAAGCATTATTTTAGCCTGACATGTACAACTTTATCATCTTATGATTTAAATAATATTTGTATTTTAAATATGAAAATATAATAGGTGTATGCTAATAATAGGAACATAAGACCACATCAAGAACAGTTTTTGAGATAATCCAATATATCGCAAGTATTGTTTGTATTTTCATTATAGGCCGAAGTGTTGAATCAAACATGCATATCAACAAATTCAACCTAAGGTAAAAATAGTGAGGTAAGAGTAGCCAAGTACACAACGGTCACCTAAAACATATAATACTACAATAATGGCCTGACATAAAATTAAGGGCTAAATGAGCAATACTTTTATGCTAATATAGGTAATGATGTACTAATGGTAAACAGTGGATATAATAAAATAGCATAAGCACAAACTCAATAACCACCATTTTTAAAGCTAAATGATGGCATGTAGATTAAATATTCCAAGATATAATTTATGGAATCAACTAACTCGTAATTTTAGTACCTCACATGATACATTCATTTAAGTATAGAATCTGATCGTTCATCAAAAGATTATGAAGGCAAAATCATGTTATTCATTATTTGGTTATAATTTATCCTTGGTAAGTTGTGCAAAAAGCATGATTCTACGTTTATATGGCGATGTGCGCTTATTCTGGAAGAACAAACTAATTATATATGTGGTATTCTAACTTTTATTTTGAAGAAAACACAAATATAAGAAACCAAGTACGGAAAATAGTTCTGTGGTACGTAATATGTTGATGTTAGGTTGTTAATTTAATGGCATGTAGGGTTGATGTATTCCCATGATTGATTATGTCCTAGTTAGTTGGTTTAAATTTGAACTGTGCTTCTCAACCCATTATGTTATTGAAGAGTCTATCAACCATGTCATCTCCATTGTCCTAAAAGAGTATCATAGTGCGGTTTAGTGATTTGCAGTCAGGCCTTAATGATTAACAGGACAAAGGTTAAGGGCTGTAAAACGTGAGTATAAATTGATTACAGAGTCGAATATTAATATGTGTACCTTTTTGGATAGTTCCATTATCTTGTCTGCGCTTCATTTAACCAAGCAAGCAGTCTCTCTATTAAAAGCTACTATAGTGGCAGAACCAGTATAGTAAAAAAAACTTCTATTGCTAACTAATACTTGTTTGCCTCAAGTTGCTAGTTAGTTTAAGTATACATCACATCGGAGTAGGCAGAGCTATTAACTGGCTTGGCAATAGTATCGTTGCATTTCGGGCATGTAAAATAGATTGCTTCCTTTGTTACAATCTTCCTATAAAGCGGGCAGGAGAGATAACTTTATCCAGCTGATGTCCTAATCTTAGTCAAAGTAGCATGTACAACATACGTCTTACCCTAGAAACATAGCAGTAAATAAACGTTACTCTAATTTTTGTAGTATTATAGTGTAGCATGTACAACATACTTCTTACCCTGGAAACACAAAAGTAAATACGACTATTACTCTAATTTTTGTAGTATTATTGCGTAAGAATAAATGATCAATAATTACATTGCAGTCATTAGATCTAATGTTGTTCATCTAACATATAATGGGATTAAACTTACTATAATTAACAGCTAATAATTGAAAAACAGATCATGTTTTCAGTTGGTGTCGAAAAATTAGAGTATAATTAGGTACTGAATGAATATCACAATATATAACGGTGTAATATTTAATACTGCTAATTCTAGCATTTTATCAACCAATGACTACTGAAACGACAGGACCGACCAAAAAAACATTTCAAAATAGACTGATCCAAGATACGATTTAGATACATATGTAAATACATGGCTGCCAATTGGAAAATGGTAGTGGAAAAAGAAAATATCTATTTCTTTAGACTTCTTTAAGCATAACTGCATTTAAATATAGACTAATACAGACATAAAATAATTGGTTCAAAATTCAAATGAAACAAACATATCAAAATTATTACTATAGTCACCGACGCACGTTTGTATGACTAAATTATAAACTGTCAGATTATATTTGGCCTAACTTTAAAGGAAAAGGACTTACTAATTATAAACAACGTTAAAGCAAAACCAAATAACATGTGAGTATGCTCAATTTGTATTTGCCTACTAAATTTCCTCTCTTATAGCTAATTACCCAACATATACTACTGTAAACCTTAGCTCCACAGTATGGGAAAGCAAGCACAAAAATTCAAATTTAATTACAACAATGATTTTATATAACAAAATTACATCAACTGATTTGATGATAAAATGGAATGGCAAATGGACTGATAATTTAATCTAACAGAAAATGCAACTGCCTTGATATTCAAAAGGAATGGCCTATTAATTGAAAATGAAATTGTACTAATGTGTAATAATAGTTCTATATAATGAATTTGAACGTAGAAAATTTCTCCAACTTAGGAACCGCTAGATTTCCAAAATGTGAAATCGTAAGTTTTGTGTAGGTGGGTGCAAGTGAGTACAAATCCTCAAAGAAACCCATAACATTAAACTAATATAGAACACTAAAACACATAAGCTTGCGACATTCCCATCTCTTCAAATCAGAATGTTTGAAAAAATGCACCGGTGGTGACGAACAAAAAATCATTTTGGCCTGAATCAATTTTTTCAACAGACAGCAAAAAATGCTATGCTTACTAACTATGTCATCTGTTGATCAACCATGTGTACTAAATTTAATAGTCATGTAATATATCCGGCTTTAATTGTATAATGTTGCAAACATAAGAGAACTGATAATTTGTACAACTTACTGAGTTTTGAGAGAAAATAAAAATTCATGACAATACAACCTTCAAAAAGGACGATTATATTTGTTAAAATTAAGGGTTTAAATAACTGTGACTGACAACTTGATACCACATCTTTTGTAAATAGTACAAAATATGGTTGTACCAAATTTTTATTTTATGATACTCATATTATGTAAAGCATCTAAGTTGGACATTGATAGTTATAGGTACAGTAGATCATCAATGAATATACCCAAACAAACTCTAACTGCTGCGGCTTAAAATCTATGCACGGTTTGAAAATTAGAGCAGAAGAAAATTTTACATGAAAGGATGTAATAACCACAGATCATGAAATTATGAAACATAAATCATCCTACCCATTAAGCCCTAATGTATATACAAAATCACGGTTTTTAGTTAAAAATTTCCCACATTGCAAACCTTAAAAATCATAGCTTTCTAAAGTAAATCACCAATGTGCCATTTTGTAAAAGCATCTTCTATACATGAGTTGAAATAATGTATAAGATTACACCCAATGATGCAGTTTCAAATGTACCTGTTCATGCATCAGCATAAAATAAAAATTATACATCAATGTACAGTTTTTGAACTATAAAGAGATCGAAACTTGTTCGAATCCGAAATAAAAGGTATGCCTATTGTTGATAGATCATTCATTAACAGTCATAGTTAACAGTCGATGTTGTTGATTTGGAATGAGTTGTTAAGTTTAGCCCTGATAAACCACTAAATAATTACAGACCAAATGTGAGGAATCAGTTTTATTGGTTAAAAAATACTTTTCAGGAATGAGTTGTTTAGTTTAACCTTCATAAGGCATTAAATATGTACAAACTCAATGTACAGAATATAGTTTTATACTTTAAAATGCTACTTGCCAGTAATTTGTCCCCACTCAAAAAGCATGAGCCAAAAAAAAGCCACTACATTATGTCGTCATAACTATTGCTGAAAGTTATTATGAACAACCTACCAACTAAATGTTCAAATCCACAGACAGTACCCAAAATGAGGAAAAGATAGTAAATGACCAACCTAGAAAACCCTAATTTCCAAATTCATTGTTAAGGCAGCGGATGGATACTATCAGTGTGCATATTTGTGTGGTAGGATTATTCGGCAAGCAAAGTGACGTAGGATAAAAGTATTGAATTTTCAGACCGCTGGTCATAGTGGTGGTAAGTTAAGATGAAAGCATTGAAGAAGGGTATATTGTAGTCAGCAGAGGAGAACTTGACCAAATGTTGATTGAATGATAAAAAAGGGTATGTCGAAAAAAGGGTAGGATGAGAGGTTGCGGCGGAGGAGTTCACCAAATTTAACGTAGTTCATGCATACTACATGGTCGTTTTCACCGTAAAATCCATCTGTTCCGAAAGATAGCAACAAATCCAAATCAAAAACATGTGTCATCTCCAAAATCGAAAGGATTTGTTGTAGCCAAGAAGCGTTGATTCGAAAATCTGCAAAATAGGAATGAAAAGATGAATTGTCATTTTGTCAGTTAAAAGGTGGATATGGATTATACAGTGGTAAGGGTTAATGATATCAGACCGTGAGTTTCAATTTTCAGACTTCATAATGTAATTGTGATTAGTAGAAGAGGAATGATCGATGTTTGGTTGGGAAACGATGTTAGAATTGGGGAAGATAACTATTGCCTCGCAAATAAAATGAACGGACAGAAAAAAGAATGAACTTCGAAGTATAGGGACACGTGTAACTCAAGCAATGCCATGGATTCTCCTTTCCTATTTAAATAATAGAATAAGTTCGCGGTGCAGATGCACGGTGATGAATTTCTGATGTAGTGTGGCTGATGATGTATGGGTTAGTTGGTAACAGGGTGTTGCTTGAAGTTGCTCGAAGTAGATGGGTTGTTGACTCAGGGAAATCAGGCTGTAGTCTCGAAGCAAATTTTTGATACCTTGGGTTGAACTATGTTTTACAGGTTTTACTGAAACCTGGGATTTCTGTTTTAAAATTTTTAAAATTCAAAGTTTTTTAAATGTAGAGAAAGATTTAAACCTAGTTTAAATTCAGGTATGAATTTTTGAAACTCAGGTTTAAAGTTAAAATCTCATATTTTAAATAAAAATAAAGTTCTAAAAAATTGAAGTTAATTAACTACTTTATTTTGGTAAAAGTAATTTGAACTTTTTAAAAATGAAGTTTTGTTAAAATATGAGCAAGATTTGAAATTCAATTTAAAATCTGGAAATTTAAAAAAAAATGAATTTCAGTTTTTAAAAATTAGAAGAAGATTTAAATTTGAAAATTTAAATTAGATATAAATTGAAGTTATTGAAATTTTAAAATGAATTAAATTTCAAAATTCTTATGAAATTCATTTCTAACGCAAAACACTTGTTTGACTTGAAATTTTAAAAAGTTATAAATTGTTTAAACTTTGATAAGTTTAAATTATTTTCAATCACCAAATATGTGTGTGTGTGTGCGCGCGCGCGTGTGTGTGTGTGAAAGAGGTATAAAATAGTTGTAAAAAAGCACATTAAACCTAAAGGACAGTTACAATATGCAGATTGATGTGCATATTAACATAGGCATATCACTGTCAAGTAAATGGAATCAAAACAAAGCCTGAAAGGGTATGTTTGGTGAAGAGAAAGATACATCGGTTTTTCTTTTTGCTTAAGTTTATTGTAATTGAACATGGTAAATAATAAATAATGTATGTATTATGGAACAGAACCAAGATATCTAATTACTCAACCAAATGTTCACTACAATTATCAGTGATCATTGTCACTCCAATTGTTTCACATTTTGTGGATTAACATTAAATTGAAAATGAAGTTCTTCAAAAGATCATAGGTTGATCATCTTCTTTTAGAGAATCCTACTTCTATCCAATAAAATTCATTTGTAAACCAAGTCATCTTGGAAAAACATGCGAGTAATGATAAAGAGTGTTAGACCAGGCCCTGCAATCTCTTATAGTATCCTGCCTACACTAACTTTTAAATATAGAACGGATCAAATGGTAGATGTTGTAATTCAAACATCAAAGTAAGTAACATTAACTTGGCATATCAATGAATAAATCTCCTAGCTTGCACTATAATGTATTCACACAGACCTGCCATTTAGAATTTTAAGAGGTATCAATTAACTTGTTAAATTACTTAAGAAAGAAAATTTATTATGAGGTGATAGTGGAAACACATTATATAATAAAATTATGTCAAGTTTGTCTTCGAATATCATTGAAATTTAGACCCAAAAAGCAAGCAATCAAAATAACATTTGTTGAAAAAGAGGTGAAAATTGAAGGGAAAAATTTATGATAGCAGGAAAAAACTTGTTTTCCATTAATTATAGAAATTTTTATTTGTAAAGTATTAATGGATGTTTTTTGTTAAAGTTACGGAGATTTGCATTTAAAAGCTATCATGGAGTAAAATAATTCCATTCTGAAACATTGTTTAAGTATTTATAACTTATAATATGGTCATGATACAACTAAACAAATTTGGATGACTGCTTATAAAGATAATTTTTTAATGTAAAATCAGAAGGAATAGTGATTGAAATGAATAAGAGTAATAAACCTGAATTGGATGATATTGTTAAAAAAGTTGAATTTGATCATGGACAAATATGTATTAGAATATTAAAGATAAGTAAAATAATACCTAAGCGGCTTGGAGAAACAGAAAATGGTATGTTATATCTTACTGTATGCATGAGAATCTGCATAGAGATGCTGAAGTATTTTTTGTGTATTATTGTTATATATTTGTAGCATGCATGTAAAAAATTACAATAATCCTTAAAAATAACAATCCTAAATGGATATGATTCTGAAATGTATAACAAGAATCTTAATTCTTTAGACATTGTGGGGAGATTTTTAAGTTATGTTATATTATTAACATTGTGTTTCTTTTTTTCACTAAATATGCATAACATTCTTTGGCTAAAAAAATATTTTTAACTTTTAACCTAGTTTTGAAAGCTTTATCCACTAAAGTTGTCACTTTGTTCATATAGTTAGTTGGCATTTTTCTAACATTTCATTTAACTCATTTGATATTGCTTTTAAATATATTGAACTGCATCCACTACATGGTTAGTATGACTAAATGTGGATTTCAAAAATAAAATAATATTGTAAATTAATCAATAGTGATATTAACATTATTAAACACATTCAAACAATAATGTGTCTTTATATTACAACACGTTACTGTATACGCTAAAACTTGTAAATCAGTTCGCCCGACCCATAATCTAAAACTATGGGTACTATTTTCTATTTTTTCTTCAGATTATTTTGCATTGCCTTGGCCCTTGCCTTACAGATTAATTAATATATTTCTCCCACAAATTGTTAAATTATGGGTCTTCATCAAATTTTCTAGGTCAAGATTTAGAGCTCATGAAGAGTAGTAGGCAAGAATATTATAGTAAAAGATGTACTTACAAAAATGGGAACTTAGACTTTCTAAAGTGTGGTCCAAAAGAAATAAGTCGATATTAGTGCCTCTCCTCTATGCTCTAGAAAATTCTAAAATAGCATTATTCAGAAGTATGAAAACTCATATCTAAAATTGTAGGAAAAAGTAAAACTGGAGTATGGGAAAATAAAATAGTATGATAAATATTGTGAAGCAAATTGACTTAATACAACATTACTTCCAGTAAAAGTTTTGTTTTGATTTTTGGCATGTGTTAGTGAGTAAGGATATCATAAAATCGTTTATCTTTTTTATTGGTCATTTATAGTATAAAAATAACAATTATATTTAAATCCTATAAGTCAGATGTAACGATAGATGATTGTAATTGTATGCATGCCACTGTTCAACACATCTAGGATTATTTTATTTGTCAAGTCATCATGGTTTGCATTATATACTTGATTTTTCAATTTATAAACCTGAGTTAAATATAGGTTGGACTAAAAAGTATAATGGCACCAGTTGGATGTATATTAAGCATAATGGGGTTCAGTTTTATTGCATTTCTACCAGTTCATATAAAATTTACTGATGGGTTTTTATTTTAGATATATTGTTCAATCAATATATTTGTAAACTCGGTTAAGTACACTATAATTTCTAGCAATAACTGACATAAGGCACTAACTGTATCAATCTCCAAAAACAACCGTATCAAAGACATCTATATTTTAGCAACATATAATGGTTTAAGCCTCGAATCTTGAAAAAACCGTATAGTTTTAGTAATTCTTTAACTACAGATTATCAAATAAATTTTACAGTGAAATTCAGTAGATGGAAACAAATTTCAACCATAGTTTGATGAAGATAAAACTTATATATTGTTCTCTAATATGCGAATATTCATTTTGGAATTGCGTATGCCAATATATATTATCTGAACCTGACGTATTCAGACATTGACATATTAATCAATCAACATAAATAACTTGAGCTTTAAACTATTTAATCCAAAATAGTTAACGAAAATAGTAAAATAAGTTACCTAATTGGAATGTCTCCAACCAAAGCATGAATCAGTCAATAATTGGGGAAAGATGATACCAAACTGTAGTTTCATCAACCAAAGCACGGATCTGTTCGAACTTGATAAACGGAAAGATGAGGAAAAGACGTTGGTTGATTTGGGGTAAGATTAGTGAACAGAAAAAGAAAGAAAGAGCGGTGTATGGATTGTAAATCGTGGAGAGAGAAGCGGAGAGTGAAGAAGGGAATACGGTTTTGGGATTCAAACCAACAGAGTTAGAGAAAACGCATCAGTTGCCTGCAAATAATATGATGTAGTTCCGAAAATACCCTTCTAAAAAAGGACACGTGTCGTCATATAAATGATGTGGTTTTTGTTTTCCTGTTTAAGTAATAGATGTTTATAAATTCCATTTCTATTTATAAAAACTTCGATTTATAAATCTCCTTTATTAACCAATTCAGTTTATAACTCAATCATATACCAAAAGTCCATATTATAAGTTAAATACTTATAATTCATTTATTTAAAAAATCGTTCTTTTAAAACTTCACAATTTATAAATCTTATAACTTATAAGATTCATTTATAACTCCCTTTTTACATTTATAAAAACTTCATTAAAATTCCATCATTCTGATTTATAAAAATTCAATTTTATAAATCTTATTTATAAACCGTTTATAATAAATTCAAAAATCTCCATTTATACTATTTTACAAAATCATTAACCCCATATTTTCAAAAATCAACTTTTAACTATATTTCTCAAAAATCGTAATTTTTATAACATTAAAATTATAACGTTTATTTACTTAAAATGAATCAATTCCAAAATTTAATAAAACGTATACTTTCAAAAATCACTTTAAAACCCTTTTTAAATTTGAAAATCATCACTTTAAAATCCTTTTAAAATTCCAAAATGGCCCAATGAGGCAACACACCAAATAGTCAATCACGACAACAAAGACATCATATATCAGTATATGATAATCAACATATATCAAAATATATGTAATCAAATAAATACTGGCGAGGAATCCAGTTGGATTCCTCCAACCTGTTTCCCTGCATCCACAAACATTAGCATAATACCGATTCCGTTTCAATACGGAATATCGCGGTATATGGGATTTATAAAAATATTATCCGCTATTATGCGGCGCAATAGGGTCTCATCCACTATATAATGTGGGAAGATCAACTCCAAGTATATACATATAATACCAATTCCACATCAAGGTGAAATTATCACGGTATGTGTTTTTAATAAATAACATCCGCTTAATATACGGCGTATAGGATCTATTTTAACAATCAATAACAATCATTATCCAATCAAGCAATTTTAAATTTAACTATTTAAAATTTAAATCGAAACAGATTCGATTGAGTGAGAAGTTCTCATCTTGGTTCCAATAACAGTTGTAGCGTTTTATTTCGAATAAAATTGAACATGCGTTTAAATTGACCCAAAATTTTCACTAGCTCCAAACGATTCCAATCCAGCTCCATCGCGTAGTGCTCGACAAAATGAAGCCAACGCAATTCGTTTCGTAAATGTTAGACCTCGTGTCAAAAAGATATCACATTTTAAAGTTTACACGAATAAATATATAAATTTACGAATTTCTTTTATTATTTTGACCTAGAATTAAATCGGGCCGTTCATTTCCTTTAATCAACATCAGGTAGCACGCCCGCTTCATCTCCCCCAGGCTAATATCGCGTTCGAGAAACCCATAAACGCACGACCCTAATTGAATGTCGCTCTCCCTATCGACGACCGGAGGTTGATCGCCGACCTCCACGTCGTGCGCCGACGCGAGACACACCACCACACTGAATAGCTTGGAGCTCGGTCACCCCATTGTCGTGAAAACTCCACTTGAACGCGCGCCCTTCAGCGCCTGATTTTGGCGAATCCAAGCCACTTCAATGCAAATCCACCATTGGATGTAAAGATCTTGTTACGCTCTACAACTTCGTAGTTGAACGTTTTTGTTATAAGTGGATGGATTTAAAGATATTGAGGGAGAAAGTATGGGACATTTCGGCCATTGGTATAGAAGTGGCGGCCTGAAGCTTAAAACCCTAGCTCGGTTTTGTTTTGTGAAAAATAGCAAAATGTAGGTCCTTTTATAGAAAATTGCAAAACACTATTCATCTCCAAATTTTCCAAACTCCAAATGAAGCGTGCCGACTGGCATTTCTAGGGATTACCCTGCGTTACAGACACAATGGAATATGTTTCGGAGGCTAATTCGGTCGTATGTGCGAGTTACGGAAATAAACGATCAATTTAAATTAAACCGATTAAACAATTTTCTATGCGTTTTGGCTTGCCCCGGACAAACGGTAAATCCGATTGACACGAAATTTGAAATACAACAATAAAATAACATTATGGAGCCGATGAAACTAGTTTCGTCGAAATCCGAGACCGTTTGAAAAATGGCTATTTTTACACGTCAATTAAATATTAAAATATTCAATTTTTCACAAATTAACTTTTAATTCAATTTTAAAAGTTCTATAACATCACTCTATATCTAATATGATAAAATATAACTTTACAAATCATTTTTAATCATATTAAACCCAATTTCCAATTATTTCTGTATTTTCAAATATTAAATTATCGATTTAATTATTCAATTAAATCTAGATATTCGAATAAAAATTTATTCGACTTACATATTTTACTATTTAATATTTAAAATCAATTAAATATACGAATTTTAATTGGCAGAAATTCTGGATCGTTACACTTATATTTACTCACCTTATAGTAGCAGAGAACAGAGAGCAATTTTGTTTCACAGGCTTGTTCCAGACTTGAATTTTGCTTATTTGATGAATTTTACATTAGGATGTTGATCTTTATCTTTAGTTGCTTGTTGATCGGATGAGAAGAAAAACAGGGTAGGGGATATATATAGGGAAAGTATACTGCATTATGTTTTTTTTGTTGTATACAGCAAGCTTCTTTATTATTATATTTTTTTATTTTAATTATATGACTTGATTGTGATTTGTTTTGACTTGATACAATGTTTGGTATGCTGGAAAAGATATGCATTTATGAGGTCGTTCCCTATTGAACAGAGCACTGCTTTGGTTAAGTCCCCCTGATGATCTTTGTTAAGGCTTGAGTGTGTGTGTGTGTGTGTGTGTGTTTCTCTAAGTTTTTAACTAGCAGCTTGTAACCTCCTCTATTGTCTTGCTCGAATGAAGGGACGTAAAGCAAGGCATAGATATTTGTATAGAAAGAATGGGTTGTAGCTTTTATATAGAGCACCTATTTTTATATAAAGTTGATTTGATGTATTTTGGCTTGAGTTGAAAGGTTGTGTGCTTGCATTTAATTCAAGTCATGATGATGTTTCTTCTACCATGTTTACACATATTACTACCTGAATTGATATATAGATATGCATACATATTCTCTTGTATGCGTATATACATGGTTATGCACTTATCCTTTTATTCTTGCATTTGTATTTTTCACTATCCTGCACATATATGGTTGCGTTCATACCTATTTCATATAACATATGTGCATACATTTATTTGTGTATTGTTATCGTATCCAAAGATTTTATAAAAAAATATCTAATATTATTTTTAAATCATTTTATGTTTATATCTCGATGTTCTAATTGTTAGAATTGTATTCGTTCGATTAACAAAATCAATATTTTCCATAATTAAAAATTAGTTAATTACCCAATTAACCGCCATCAAAACCCGGGTCGTCACAGTCCTAATTCCTTGTTTTGATTCTATATCTTGATTCGTATTAGAAAACAATGATTTTTGGTAATGATTTCAAGATTTTTAGGATTTTTAATGTCTAGAATTCTTAAGTTGAACGGATTTGGGTTTTTTGTGAATTTCTAATGAGCAGAGTGGAGATGGTCATCGAGATCAAGGTGGGAGGAAGCTTGGATGGTGGTAGTCATGGAAAAAATACCATGTGGAATTCTCGAGCAACGTGGTGCCTGTACGATGTCGATATAGGGTTCGATGACTAGTTTTGGTCGATATTGTTCTCGTGACGATTTCGTTGATGTCGATGGATCGTAGGCGATCAGACCAGGGGGATAGATGCATGGGACGATGGCGTGGCTATGGGTGGAAATGCGAGGTCTCTGGTGGTCGAGATCATCGTCGGCAAGGTTTTTGTTGATCGGGCTTTTAGGTTCCAGGTGCTCGAATTTGTTCTATTTCAATTTGTCGAGTCGATCGATGATCTAGGTGCTTGGGGTGATTGGCGAGATCGTCGACAACGTGTTGAGGTCGGCAAGGTTGAACGGAGTTGGACGGAGATCGTGTGCACATGCACACGTATACGTTTGTGCCTGGGTGATTGTTGATGTTTAGGAAGAATGGTCTGGCTCGGGGATGGGCACGAGTAAATCGAAATTTGGCTTGAGTTTTGTTTTGGGGATTTGGCCTTGTAGCTTGGGTTTGTTTTGTTAAATACTAGGTTTTAATATTTGGAAGAAAATTTTGTTCCACGTTTTAAAACCAAAGGAAACCAAAGTTTTAAAGTTAAAAGCAAATGCAAGTTTTTAAAAGCATATGAAGGTAAAAGAAATAATAACTTGGTTTGAAATCAAGTATTAAACAAAGATTTAAAAGCTAAGAAAATGAATAAAGTTTTCAAAGCTTAAAAATAAAAGTGAAGTATTGACGAAGTTTTGAAGTAAATTTATTTAAACATGTTTTTAAGATTTAATTTTAAAGGTCAAATGTTTTCAAAATTTTCATGGGCTAAATATTTATATATATGTTAGATAATTAATCCTTAAGTGTTTCAAATATAATTTAAATAATGAAATTAGGAAGTGATTAAGGTAAGTGTATTCTTAAATGATTTTGAATAAATTATTTGAAGCATTTGCACTAAATAGATTTAAATGTTGTAATTAAGTAATTAATTAAGATAAAAGGGTTTATCTTTAATTAATTAAGGTTTTGATAAATTAAAGAATGATTAATTAATATGATTTATTAAAGGATAATTACTTAATATAGTTAATTAAAGGTTAACTAATTATGGGTTAATTAGTTAACTTAATTAGTTAAAGGATTAATTAATTCATGTGATTAATTAATTAATGTGATTAATTAAAGGTTAATTATTAAAAGATAATTGATTAATGATTGAAGGTTAATTAGTTAATGAAACTAATTAAGGGATGATTAATTACTTAAAGAATAATTACTTAATGTAAGTAATGAAAGGATTGGCTTGTTAATGTAACTAAAGGTTAATTAATTAATAATTAAAGGTTAATTAATTAAGTAATTAAAGGATAATTGATTAATAATTAAAGAGTAATTAATCAAGCAATTATAGGATAATTAATGTGAGTAATTACTTAATTAAAAGGTTGATTTGACAATATAATTAACTTAAGGTTAATTTATTTTTGTGGCTAATTAAGGGATAATTAATTAATGTAAGTAATTGAGGATAATTATTTAAGATGGATAATTAAGGATGATTAATTAATTTCATTAATTAATTAAAATAATAACAAATGGTTCGTAATTATAAGCAGGATTTAAAAAGTAATTAAAGTAATTAACTTAATTTATCTAGAGATTAAATTGAATTAATTAGGGATCAGGTGATTAATTAATCTTGGTTATGGATGATTGGATTATATTGAATGCCTTGAATTGTTTGATATCTCTGATATGTGATGTTCTGTGATATGATTGCTTTGGATTGAGCTATGATAAATGTGATTTATTTATCTGTGATAAATTTACTTGTTTATCTGTGAATGAAAGATAAGCGTTATAGGATTGTACCGCTTATTGATATTATTGTGCTTGGATTTATGATGGTTGTTTATTGTTGTATACAAAAGCCCTACACACCACACACATACAATTATGGATTTCATAGGAAATTGGTTAAGTCATGGGTATTTTGAATTTAATATTATTTTATTTAAAAGTTAAATTTTGAATCCAAAATGGTTTGGAGGTGACTTGGGTTAAACTTTTGGAAAGGGAATTTTGGAATTAAAATTATTTTGACTATAATATGGTTTGTTAAAATTTTGAAATTAAAATAATAATGTGGTTTAAAAAGGGTTATACAGGTTATAAAATGTATATATATGGATTTTAAACCATTTTTGAAGTATTTTAAATAAAGTATTTTGGGAATTTAAATTTAACCCAAATAGAACATGCCGAGGGTGTGGTAGTTCGCTAATTTTCAGATTTATACTTTAAAAGGCTATAACTTGTGCATATTTGATCGGATTTTCCCGAAACGAAAAATTTTTGTTTTCAAATGATAACAGCTTTCATATAAAGAAAGAATTTTCAATTTTTGTTGAAAGGATTTCAAGTTATGGGTGAATCAAATTGAAAATAGTTTTGAAAGCTATGTATGAATCTTTGTTAAAGATAGGTAAACCTTGTTTCAAATTGAAGTGGATCTTAAAGATGGATCTTTTGTTTTAAAATGAAAATTTATTTAAAACCATTCAAAAGGAAAGTTTTTGGGAAATAAGTTGTGACTTAACTAAGATCCGAACTTATCCGTATGTTTTTAAATAAGCGCTCATTATTCGGTTAAGCTAGGAGAGGGCTTTATGTCATAAAACCCATTCTGAATTAATGATACGACGAAATGGATAACATTTGAAGACGGTGGTCGAAAACCGGGCATTTTCAAAAGCGAAAAGATTACCTGTCGAATGTCTCTACACCAAATGGCCCCGATATAGAGATTTATATTACCCTATGTGATAGGAAGTCCCAACATGTTTAGGGGATATTCGGATTTGCAAGGACTTCTTCCTTAATTGGACGAGGTGCCTTCGGTTCCATTCAGACCCAGGATGGACTTATATGGATGTATGTCTGACATTACACTTTGAGTTGTAAAGCTGGTTTCTACCAAATACATTTCTGTTTGGTGGCGGAGAATTTATTCTCTAAGCATAACACCCTTCTTTGAGACGTACGAGCTTAGAGGTTATGTAGTTGGTATATACTAGTGATATATTCCCAATTTGGTAATGTGGCATGCTAAGTGCTGATCATTGGTTGATCGAACCATGGCTTTTGTGAAAAGCGTAGCTTTGTGGGACGAGACTTCATCGAACGTCACACCCCGAAAATGGTCGAAATAGAAAGGATGCAGCAAGGTTACAGGGGTCGCGGCCCTTAGAGTATGCGCATTTCCTTCTAGATAAAAAGTGGTATCATGGTATGGAGCTCAGATATTTAACTTATGTGGTTTTTGGAATTTTTTGGTGAATCTCAGGATAAAGGTCGGTTACGACCGGAGGATGGCATACTCGAGACAGTTAGTTACCTAGTTACAGAGGTAACTCGGGCTTGTGTTGGCAGAGATCCGGTTAGGTTCTCGGGGTGTCCCTCCAGAGGCATACCCATTCGGAAAGGAAGTTCCTTAGCCTTGGCCATTTGTTAAAAATCCAATCCAATATGAGCTCTGTACGGTTTTAGTTGTAGAACCTACCATTTAACATGGTAGTAGGTATGCTATAATGGTAGTATGCTGGCTAAGATTAATATAATACTTTCGAAATGTTTCTACACTATACACTAATAATAATATCAAAAAGATTTTCGCGTATCAAGCATGTTTGACTATCATAAGGAGAAATCTTCCCTAAGCGTGCGATTGCATTGTGTGTGTGGTGGGAGGCCTTATGGTAGTTTCATTTTCCAAAAAGCATAGCGAATTTCTTTTATTTCTTTTGTTGTTTCTTTTTGTTCAAACAACTGGTTTTTTTTTCTCACACCAGTCCCATGACTGACTTGGAGTTTATCGTTCCCTTTCTAAACTATGGGTACCCATAATTTTCCACACGGACAACCTAGAATCAGGTTATCGGAGAGTTAGCTAGTAGGTGTAGCTTTTGGCAATCTTTGAAGTCTTTGGATTTTGGCGATTGCTGTAACGTGTCCGATTTCTCGACGCCCGAAAAGTCGACATCAATACGTTCACTGTATCGAATGCCGAACAGTCGAATGCCGAAAAACAGAACCGTTAGGGTTTAAAGAAGAAGAGGTAGAAGAAGCAGAAACAATAACAGAATCTCATATTTCGCAGCGGAATAAATATAATAGATAAATATATCTCTAAACAGAGTCACTATATCAGATGTTACATTACATCACATTACATTATCAGAGTGTACAACAACAAACGGCGGAAAGAAATATTACATATATAAGTGATATGCCTCGTCATCCAGCTCCAACCCCCGATTCCACAACAACTTCTTGAATTTGCTCCCGAATAATGATAACCTGACTCTAGGCTGCTCGTGTGGAAAATTGTGGGCACCTAGAGTTTAGAAAGGGAACAATAAACTCCAGGTCAGTCGTGGGACTGGTGTGAGATCTTAAAAATAGTTATTTTCACAAAGAAAATAAAAAAATGGTCAGGCTAAGGAACTTCCTATGCCACATGGGTACGCCTCTAGAGGGACGTCCCGAGAACCTACCCGGATCTTTGCCAACATAAGGCCGGGTTGCCTCTGCAACTAGGTAACTACTACTCGAGTATGCCATCCCCGGTCCTTTGGGACCTTTATCCGAGGATCCTCTACACCAACAACCACAAAGGTTAAATATCAGGGCTCCATACCTGACACTACCCTTTTCCAGAAGGAAATGACATACCCTAAAGGGCACGACCCTCATAACCTTGTCGCATCGTTCCTGTTTTGACCATTTCAGGGGTGTGAGGTCCGACGAAGTCTCGTCCACAAAGCTACACTTTTCACAAAGTTATGCTTTGATCAACAAATGATCAACAACACTTCGTATGCCACATTAGCAAATTAGGAATGTATCACTAGTAACAATCAACTACATAACCTCTGAGCTCGTACGTCTCAGAGAAGGGTGTTAAGCTAAGAGAATAAATTCTCCGCCACCAACAGAAATGTATTTGATAGGAACCAGCTTTACATCTCAAAGTGTAACGTCAGACACACATCCATACAAGTCCGTTTCTGGGATCGAACGGAACCGAAGGCACTTCAAAGAAGCCCTTGCAAATCCGGATATTCACTAGTCACGTCCGGAATCCCCACCGCAAAGGTTATAAAATCTCTATACCGGAGTAACCCGGTGCAGAGACATTCGACAGGTAATCCTTTCGCTTTCGAAAATACCCGTTCTTCAACACCGTCTTCAAATACAATCCCATTTCGTCGTATCGCTACTCGGAATGGGTTTTATGACACAAGGCCCTCTCCCGGCTAATTTGAATAACGAGCGCTTATTTTTAAAAATAAGTGTTACATTCAGATTTCAACAAATAACAACAATTTTCACTTTGGTCTTTTAAATAAAAGATCCATCACAATCACAAAGGTTCGATGAGGTTTTCGGATATCCACTTGGAATCCGACCCCCGGGCGCATCGAAATTCAAATGCCATTAAAACGGCCAATATTGATAGTCGGTTATTTAACTATCAATCAACATTCACAACAATTACTGGATTCCAAATAATTTTTCCCCAATTATTATTTTCAAAATATCTTTGCAAGATACAATTTTATACTTCAACCATTTGAAAACAAATTTCAAATTACTTTTTACCTTTCAATCCTTTGAAAAAAATTTCAAATCATATTTCACTCGCGGAATAAGATTCCCGATATTATTTGTTTCCACTAAAGGTCTGCCGAGTTAAAATACTTTAGAATAATTTAAATTACTTATCCAAACATATATACTTGGAAATATTTAAAATAAAACTATTTTAAACACTAACTTAAATATTAGTTATGAAAATATTATATAAAAATCCTGTATAAAAATTCAAAGCTAAACTAATTTTAAAATAAAATTAATAGATAGGATATAACTATTTAAATATCCGTTTTCTAAAACAAATATCAATTTAATCTTTAAATAATTACTTCTATAATAAATTAAAATAAATCTTTACTTTAAAGATTTTCAAAATAACCCAAGTAAATAATTTCTCCAAAATAATCTTTCCTTAAAACCATCTTTACAACTTCAATTCCATATTTATAGACTCTATTGAAAAAAACATACTCGGCTTTCCAGGGAAAGTACACCTTCCATTCTAAAATGGTTCATTCATATCAATTTATAAATCCATCTGGATTTACTTTAAATTTACGTTCCAAATCCATAATTCCTTTCCACTCTTTTATTTTTAAAACAAATTCCCCTTTCTTTTATAAAATTCCATTATGAATTTAAACTTCTAAATATCCCTTGATATACTTTTCAAATCGATTTCTAAATATTCATTTTCATCACTGAATAAATTCTAAATTGATTTCCAAATTTATTTTCAATACCAAATCAATTTCCAAAATTGATTTCTAAATTAATTTCAACACTAAATTTATTATCATTTGAAACAAATTCCTTCTTTTCAATTTATTCAATTTTCTAAATTAATTTACTATAAATTTTCTACTAAATTTCAAACATCCAATTTTATCTATTTTTGGTATCTTGCGATACCAAAATTATATTTGGCTAAATTTTAGCCTTCAATAGTTTCAATCATAAATAGTCACACACAGATTATAAATAATCAACATACAATATTGAAACTAATTCAATTATTTGAGGAATCCAGTTGGATCCCTCCAACCTATTTTTCCTGCATCCACAGACGTTAACACAACAATCAAATACAGTTCCACTTCGAGGTGGAATATCGCGGTATATGGCATTTATAAAATATCATCCGCTAATATGCGGCGCATAGAGTCTCATCCGCTATATAATGCAGGAAACCAACAACTCCAATATATACTATATACTACTATATATATATATATAATATCATCCAGTGAATAATTATTATAAATCAATCATGCAAGCACACAGTCAATCAATTTCAAATCTAACTATTTAAAATTAACGGGAGATTTTAATTGAGTGAGAAGATCACACCTTTAACAATGCATGCAATCCATTTCTCATTCCAGTTTGTTTTTCACGATCTTTAAACCTTGTATAAACAATTATACAATTTATTAATGTTCAAAATAAATCGAACAATTTAATTATCATTTAATAATTTTATTTAACTAATGATTTAAATTTCAATGAATAATTAAATTCCAAACTAATTTCCTTTTGAAATAACTTTTAGTAACTAAAATAAATTTTAAATAAGCTAACTAAACAAATATATTACTTTATAGTTAAACTAGTAAATTAAAAACGTATACGTATATTTATTTTATTAAAACCACATATATACCTATATAAAAAAAATGTTTTTATCAGGTCTGAACTTAAGAAATGGTTCATATAAAATCTGTATATGTTTACATATAAATATAAATCTTACATTTGAAAAATAAATGGTTTCATATATCTTACCGTAAAATTTTCTTTCCCTCATCGATTTACAGCAAAAATAATTTTTCTAATTTACAACTAGATCGACAGATACCTCACTGACATCAACACCTGGGCCAGCCTCCTTGAACTCGCGACCACCATCTCGTGCCTTTACTACCACACCCTCACGCTTACTAAATCTCGATGACCCATCTTTAATCGAACGTCGACGACCGGTGCTTCTTGTAGACAACATCGCCTCTTTCCAGTCGCGAGTTCCAATCCGTCTCTTCCACGCGAAAACACGGTTCAGGTGCTCACGTACATGGCTCGCCAGCAGTCGCGAGCCCCCAGCCTTCACGAAATCGAGATCCAAATCGTCGGCCCTATTTCCTGATTCAAATAGTTTCGAATCAATCTTCGTGCGATGATGAATTTAGGAACGAAACTATCTAGGTTAGAACTGCTACATCGCCATTGCCCGAGATCGCCATTCAAAGGGTTCGGCACATTTTTCTTACAAGTTGATTTCGAGAAGGTTTTTCTTTTCCTTTTAGAATTAAAGAGGATAAGATAACTTGCATGAGAATCCTGCAGAGCTACAGTAATAGAAAAGAAAGAAAAAAAGTTTGATGTGGATGGAATTACGGGTGTTGATTAGAGTGTATAAATTTATGTTTAAATTAAATCGATTAATTATTGTCTAGGCGTTTATATCTCGTACGATCACATGATAGCTCCGAAAGCTACGAGATTTGAAATCCGATAATAATTCAATATTACGGATCCAATGGAACTGGTTTCGTCGAATTCCGAGATTGTGCCTCGGAAGCCTATTTTTAAATATCGATTTGAACTATATAATTTCAAAACTGAACAAAACATTTCCAAATCAAATTCTGAGGCTTCCATTAACCTCAGTATTATCAATATAAATTTTCTAAGCCATCAAATTGTTTTTAACAAGCTAAAAATTGAAAATTCAAATTTTACCCAACTTCAGTAAATTAAATTCAATAATTTAATTGTCAAATTCATATTTATATTTGAAATTCAAGCTAAACCATCATTCACATATTAAAATCAACTGAATACTTCCAATTTCAAATGTTAAAAATTTTCGGGTCGTCACAATTGCACTGTGCTATACTACGGTGTGATAGTGGTTCGAGCTTTTTGGTTTGGAGCTTTGACAATGAAGATGCTATCTTTCCATTGCCGTTGTTGTTGTTTTCCGCTGTTATTCTTTTCCGTTGTTGTATATCTCTGATAATGCTGATCACTTTATATTGTATCATTTTGTAATCAACTGTTGTGTATCGATAAAATTCATTTCTGTTTCCGCTGTGTTGTTTTCACCTAATGTGTTATGAGCTGCAGCGAATCGGATTTCAACGTTTGAATCTATGACATTCGAATACGGGTGATGTATGGATGTCGATTTTTAGATGCTGAATCTGGGTTGTCACACTATGTGCCATTTCCATAACTCGTATGGAATTGTTCCTGTTTATTGTGGAGAACCTTGTTTAATATGTGATTAGACATATTTAAGGCTTCCCCTTACAAGTTCGTCGATAGACCAGAGGTTAATAGCATTGCATTTATCACATCTTTTAGTGTTATATTCTTTCTGTAGGCAATATCATTTTTTTGTGGTGAATATGGAGCTGTTGTTTGATGACTTATACTAGTTTCTACACAGAATTGTTCAAATAGTGATTCATTTTCTCCACGTCGATTCAAGATTTTAAATATCGGATTTCGGTCACGTTTCGTCTCAGATTTTTTACACAAGTTATCTCGTATCGGAGGAGATCTCGGACGAGATGCATACACATTGGGTGTACATCTCGGATTGACATCTCGGGTCTTATAATGCATCTCGGGAATATCTCGGTTGTATTTATGTGTCTAAAATTGATGTGTCAAAAATTTATTTAATGAGTATAACTTTTTTAGTAAAAATAAAAATGGTAACATACATGATTTAGATGAAAAAAAGGAATATTTTTAGAAAAGTAGCTTGATTATCTTAATTGATTTGGTAATGATTGAATAATATCCTTTTATTTGAACATAAAAAAGAAGTGAAACCTTTCGCTATGGCTCATTAAGATAAAAAGTAAAGAATATGTTCAAAAAGTTGGTAAATTATAATTGGATTGAGTAGTTTCTTTTGAATCAATTGAAAATAAAAATATTATGTAAAATAAGAAAAATATATAATTTCGGGTAAGATCTCGGATTAAGATTTTGATCCATATTTTGGGTAAGAATTGAATATCTAAGACGAGATGAGTGTTGAGGGAGATATGGAGGAGATTTGATGTTTTGTCTCGTTTAAGCGTGAAAAGGATATCTCAGAGGAGATCTTGGGCCATATATAGAAGGTTTAAAACCATGCCTCGATCAGATCTCAATATCTTGATCTTTTTATTTAATTGATTTTCTACTTCAGCCTTATATTTTATAAACGATGTAATTACTTCATCTTTACTATTCAAAAGATATACATAACAATATCGTGTATAGTCGTCAATAAAAGTGATAAAGTACCTTTTTCCACCTCTTATAGGTATGATTTAAAATCACATAAATCAGTGTGAACCAAACCTAGTGGTCAGTACTTCTATCAACAGTATGAAATGGTTTTTTAACCAATTTTGCTTCTACACATGTCTCATATTTGTAGTTTTTATCTACTTGGAATTTAAGAATTAATCCCAAGTTTGCTAATTTGTTCATTTTTTGTAAATTTATCTATTTTAATCTATCATTTCATAGTAAAATTTCATGCTCAACCAAGAAAGAAACTTCATTTTTATTAATAGCACAATCAGAATACGTTGTTTTATTGCCGACTACGACTACATTTGCCTTAAATGGGCCATCACATAAATACACCCTTCCTTTATAAATTCCAACCTTAGATAGAACTACTTTATCTGACTCAAAAACCATACGTAAGCCTTTCTTTGAGAGTACGTGTCCAGAGATAAGATTCTTGTGGATATCCGAAATATGAAGAACTTCAATTAGTGTTACGGTTTTTTTGGATGTAAATTTGAGGATGACGCTGTGTAGTTAATGCCCCGCTATTACCCCGCTATAACCCCGCTATATCTCATAACAGGTTTCTACCGCTATGATTTTTCCATGTAGCCCCAAAATATAGCCTTTCCACTTTAAGCCCCGCTATTTTCGCTATATCCCGCTATTTCTGTTATATCCTTTTTAATAAACTGAATTGAAAATTTGCATTTATACATTATAAATATTATGAAACTAATTTATTTGATTTAATTTTTAATATATTTTCTGAAATGAAAATACTCTAATATTCTACTAAATTCAATTATGTTATATAACAATTTTACGTTTATTTAAAGTATATTCACATATGTTTTTATTTAAAACTATTTATGTATTAATTATAATTCAATTGAATGATAATTTTTCATTTAATTACCATTTATATATTTGTAAAAACATTAAGTACAAGTTTTATATGCTATTTTAGAGCCATCCACTATATCCCGCTATATCATCGCTGTATCCCCGCTATGACGTTTTGCACCTCCACCGCTATGAATCTGCCGAGCGCATAACTGCACAGGGATGATGTGCCGTTACCTTCGGTCATGGAAACCGCAGAATTACCCATGTAGAGATTTTCTTCCTGATCGTATTTCTTGTAAGTGGAGAACATAGATATATCATAACATACATGACAAGTAGCGTCTATGTCTACCTAACATTGTGCAGGGTTCCGTACTAAGTTACATTCCGAATCAACTCTTGAAATATTCATCTCCTCAATGTTTGAACTCAAATCTTCCACTATATTTACCACCGTCTTGTCAATCGTCTTCTTGTTCCTGCAATCTTTAGCTACGTGCCCAGTCTTTCCGCAGACCCAATATTCGCCTTTGGACTTCTTGGTTTGCTTATCTTTGGATTGATTATCTAGTGCCTTTCTTTTTTTCTTTTTGTTGTTGAAGTGCCCATTCTTTTTTGACCCTTCTGTAACAAGTGCCCCTTCGCCTTTGGGTTGTGTTATTCTGCAATTATCTGCCTCAATTTTTAATCTGATAATGAGATCTTCTAAGAAAATCTCCTTTTTTTACGTTTCAGATAGTTGCGGCAGTCTCTCCAGGATGGTTGTAATTTTCTTGTTATCGCTTCAACAAGGAATGACTCTCCAACTTTATGTCCTTCCAATTTAAGTTCATGGATTATAAGTTGGAGATCCTGCACTTGGCTAGTTACGGATTTGGAATCCACCATCTTGTATTCCATAAATTTGTCTATTATGAACTTATTCAAACTGACATTCTATGTCTTGTATTTATTTGCAAGTGCAGTCCATAGGGATTTTGCTGTTTGTTATGGCTGATACACTTTATACAGCATTTTATCTATGCAATTCAGAATTTAGTTTCGGCACAGGAAGTCTGAATGCTTCCATGAGTCAATTTGGAGAAAATCATCTGCGTCTTTTTTTCTAGTATGTCCATCTTTGGGCTTTGGTTCATCTTCCTCAATGCACTTATGCAGCCTTAACACGGTGAGATAAACAACAATTGATTCTGCCATGTCAAGAACTCATCACAATCTCCTCTAAATGGATCATGCCTATTGCGTGTAGTAGTTTTTGCTGATAGTTCAACTACCGCCATCTTTGTTTTAGTAAAAATAGAAAAGTCTTGAGATCTTATACGACCAATATATGAAAATAGAGATGAATCACTTATAAACTCCTCACACAAGTTTAAAAATTAGTTTTCCACTACTTTGGAATTGTATATCAGTAGTTTTGAACAATAACTATTGTTTTGATGAATTTACAACAACAGAATATAGCAATAGCACAATTAAGTGTTGTGTTAAACTATAGTGATAAACAATCGTTGTATTACTTCATAGAACCAGTGCAACTTTGAAACGGAAAGGTTACAAAACGATGTATATAAATAAACAAGAAATCTAACCGAATGAAGAAGGAAATTTCGCCTGAAGCTTGCCATAACAGTTTCCTTAAGACTTTATTCAAAGTATTTCAAGATATAAAAGACATGATCTGCTTGAGATTGTGGTGTGTATGCTCGAATTTTTAGACTTTTTAGAAACGAAGAGGAAAAAGAGGGGAAAATGGAGTGGTAAACTGATCAGGTTTCCTGTTCCTTTTATAGGTGAATTTCCAATGGTTATGTCCATTGGGAAAAATCGCGTCTCTTCGTTTGCAATGGCCAAAAATGGTCGGGCCTCTTTGTTCGCAGTGATTTCGTCCCTTCATTTACAATGGCAATTTCTGTTGAAAATCCTCGTCCATTCAACCAACAGTCACTTCTGTTTGAATTTAAACATTAGAAACTGTTCACTTTTGTGCAGCAAAAATATTGCACGATCCACTATCATTGGACCCTCACCCGACCCCGTCCGATTTGGGATGAGCGGAAGGCGCGCGTGCGTGTGTGTTAGTTCATGGCTATATAGGTCCTCCTTCTCGCACTAAATTATCTAATCCTAAAGGTCAATATTGATTTGAGGAAAGTAATATATAAGAATGAATATTTACTTATTTTTGGTAATGTAGGACAATATCTCATTCACTATAAAGGGCCTCTAACAAAAATCGTATAAGGAGAGTAAACAGAAGTAGGTGTCTCCCATGCTATAGCCCAAAAGATGAAAACTGTACTTGAATCAATTAGTTTTTCTCACATCTTGTGCTGCTAAAGAGTTGAGAGGGATGAAAGTTAAGAAAATAGAAGAAATTGTATATTGAAAAACTTTATTGATTTCTTTCATTCTTCTCATGTACAAAGCTTTGTATTTATAACAGAATGTAGTGGGCTGACTGATATATTTGGGCTTATACCTGAACTCTTGTATACAGTACTCTGAAGAAATAATATGTGGCCATATTTTGTTTCGATACATTTGCTCTTTTCATTTTATATCCCCCCCTCAAACCCGTCTAGGGTTAGGGTTTGCGATATTCCTCTTTGATATCGCCGCTCTTCAAATCACTCGAATTTCTTCACAAATTGATGATAAAATATGTGCTTTAAGTGGTAATATAGTAGATTCTGTGAGATATTGAGATAAAGAGCTCGGCTTGAGTTCTCTTGAGGTTGCCTGAGGAAAAGTGAAGAAAAAAGAAGAAAATCCAAGTGCAAAATCAGATCTTTGATTTGATTTTGTAATTATGATTCTTCTCTATGGATAATTAAGTGATGACAAGCTCTAGCTTTGGCGTCTCTCAGATCTAACATCAGTTGGAGGAGGCTTTCTATGCGCGTTGCTTTTTCGACTGGCTGGATGACTGTTGCTGATTTCAGTGACCTTCAGATCTTGTCTTAGATGAAGAAAATTTATTTTTGATAATGGTTTCGTGAGAATGTCGGCTCTCTGGTAGGTTGATGGTATGTGATTTACAGTAATATTCCCTTTTATAACTTTTTCTCTGACAAAGTATATATCAAGTTCCATGTGCTTAGTTCTAGAGTGCAATACTGGATTAGCAGATAATGCTATTGTACTCATGTTATCGCGCCATATTGTAGCCTTGTTTGGAACTTTTACTTTTAATTCACTCAGTAGAGATTTAATCCATATAATCTCTACTGTGGTCCTAGCAACGCTTCTGTATTCTTCTTCAGTGCTTGATCTAGATATGGTTGACTGTTTTTTTGAACACCATGAGATAGGATTCTGACATAGATTAATGCAATATCCTGTAGTTGATTTTTGATCATCTATATCCGTGGCCCAGTCTGCATCTGCATATGCTGTTATATTAAGAATTTTACTTGCTTGCAGAGTTATACCATAGTTGAGTGTACCATTTAAGTATCTTAATATTCTTTTTACAGCCCTCTAGTGTTCATCTAGTGGGTTTTGCATAAATTGACTTGCTTTGTTAACACTGAATGAAATTTCTGGTCTAGTGATGGTTGCATATTGTAGAGCCCCCACTATGCTTCTGTATTGCTTGATGTTTGAAATTGGTTCTCCTCTGTTTTTAAATAGGTGTAAGTTGCTTATCATGGGTGTAGGTAGAGGATTTGAATTATCCATTTTTTCTCTCATAAGAATCTCTGTGATGTATTTTCTCTGACTAAGATGCATTGTTGAGTCTGAATTTTTGCTGACTTCAATTCCTAAAAAGTAGTTAAGATTTCCAAGATCTTTGATGGATAAGATGTCCTTTAGTTGCTTGATAGTGTTGTTGACTTCAGTCTGATTGTTTCCAGTAATAAGTATATCATTAACATATATTAGTATATAAGTTGTTTTATCAGTATCAAACTTTGTAAATATTGAGTTATCAGATTTTGTAGATGTATATCCCATTGTCATCAAGGCTGATTTTAATTTGTCAAATCAAACCCTTGGTGCCTGCTTCAAACCATAAATTGCCTTCTTTAGTCTGCATATAAGTTGTTGAGAGTCATTTTCCTGAATCCAAGTGGTTGTTCCATATAGACCTCTTCCTGCAACACACCATTCAAAAAAACATTATTTACATCAAGTTGCCTTATGATCCAATTTCTATGCAAGGCAATTGTAATGATTATTCTGATTGATGTTGGTTTCACAACAGGTGAAAAGTTTCACCAAAATCAAAACCATTCTGTTGTGAATACCCTTTTGCCACCAATCTTGCCTTGTATTCAGAGATTGAACCATTGGCATCCTTTTTTAATCTGTATGTCCATTTGCATCCTATAATGTTTTTATCTTTTGGTAGTGGAACAAGTTCCCATGTATTGTTTCTTAGAAGTGCTTCATATTCTTCATTCATGGCTGCTTTCCACTTTTGATTCTGAATTTCTTAATAATAAGTGCTTGGCTCATCATTCTCTACAACAGTGTTGTATATTTTTGGTTTGAATATGCCCCTTTTTGCTCTTGTGACCATATGATGACCAGTGTTTTCAGGAATGATTTGTTGAGTGATAGATTCAGCAGGGTTGCCTGTTGCGCTCTCTTGTTGATCAATTGATGGTTCTGAATCATCAATTGGTTGACTGGTTTCATACATACTCCTGCTATGGGATACATCTTGTTGTGGATTGTCATATCCGTTTCTTTGATCATCTCTTACTTCTGGATCTGATGTGTCTTGATGTAATCCACTACCATCTTACTGATATTCTGCATAGCTAAATCAGGTAATGGAGGTATGGAGAATTTTGCATTATGCATTTTTGTGTTGTTTTTATGTTTACTTCATTGAATGGAAAATTTTGTTCATTAAAAACAACATATCTAGATATAAAAACTTTCCTATTACCATCTATACACTTGTATCATTTTTTGTTTGTTGTATATCCTAGAAATGTATAAGGAGATGATCTGAAATCTAATTTATGAGCATTATAAGATCTTAGACAAGGAAAACAGAGGCATCCAAATATTTTTAATCTATGATAATCTGGTTTCCTATTAAATAGAACCTCCATAGGACTTTTAAGGTTTAGAGTTTTTAAAGGTAATCTATTTATTAAATACACACTAGTAGAGAAAGCATCAACCCAAAATTTTAAAGGTAGAGAGGCTTGAGCTAGTAATGTTAAACCAGTTTCAACTATATGCCTATGTTTTCTTTCAATTAGATCACTTTATTCTGAAGTATAAGGACATGTTGTTCTGTGAACAACCCCTTTATTTTGCAAATAAGTTTTCAGAGGGTAGAATTCTGTTCCACCACCTGTTTGCAATATTTTGACTTGACTATCAGTTTGTCTTTCAGCAGTGTTAATAAATTAAATCACAGAATTACATGCTTCAAATTTTGACTGTAAGAAATACATCCATGTATATCTTGAATAAGCATTTATAAAGGATATGTAATACTTAAACCCATAGTCTGTACAGATGGGTGCAGGACCCCACAAATCAATTGCAACTAATTCTAATGCCTTAGTGTATATAGTTGTAGAATTATTGAAAGGCAACTTGTGACTTTTTTCCATTTGTCAAAAGGTACAGACATATGGTAAAGGAATATTTTCAACAGAAATATTATTGCTACTCTGTACTTGCTTTACTATTTTTGCATTTAGCTGACCCAATCTATAATGCCATTAATCAAAGGTGTTACATGCACTTGCTTGAACTATCTCTGAGTTGTTACACCATTTGTCTCTGTGCATATCTTGAGTTGTTGACATTAAACTTGTAAAGCCCCTTACATTCCCTACCTTGTAAAAGAGTTTCATTAGTTAAAAGATCTTTAACAACACAGTAATCAGGGTAGAACTCAAAATCCACATTATTGTCTTTAACAAATTGTGATACACTATTGATACACATTATAATCTGGATCGCAACCTTTTATTATATACAACAATGCATGTGGCATGTGATTGGTAGGTGTCCTTGTCCAAGAAGAGAAGGTAGTAGCATATGCTAGTATACAATTGAAGGATCATGAGAAAACGTATCCTACTCATGACTTAAAATTGACAACTGTTGTTTTTGCTTTGAAGATGTGGAGGCACCAGATTTGAGTTATTCATCGACCACAAATCCCTTAAATGCCTCTTTTTTGAAAGAGACTTAAATCTTAGGCAGCAGAGATGGATGAAGTTTATAGCATCATATGACTTTGAGATTCAGTATTTCCCCGACAAAGGGAATGTCATTGGCGACGCACTCAGTCGAAGGCATGCTGCTCTTAATGCTATTTACGAGTGGAGGCATTTGGAATTTTTCTTAAAATTTAATTTCCAATCACCAGTAGTACCGACTCAAGGATATCTACCAGTTGTGGAAGTAAGACCGGTGTTAGTGGATCGCCTAATGCCAGGCAGAAGGAGGATGCGATGTTGGTTGAAATTTTCAACAAGCTTAGTAGAGGTGAGTTTATTCCCATGAAAGTTGATGCCTTAGATTAAAGGGGATGGCCGAGGAGAGATGGACGCCTATGTTTTCCAATGTCGAAGGATGTGCTGGAGGAAGTTCTACGGTATCTCACCACTCTTAGATGACTATTCACCTCAGAAAAGATAAAATGTATAGAGATATGAAAAGGCTTTTCTTTTGGCTCAGAATAAAGGAAAGGGTAGCGAAGTATGTCTCTAAGTGTTTAACCTGCCAAAAGATTAAGGCAGAGCAAGGAAAGCCCAGAGGTCTGTTATTGCTGCTAGAGGTAACAACTTGGAAGTGGGAGAATATATCTATGAATTTTATGGATGAGTTGCCTAGATGTCAAAGAGACAATGAAGCTATTTGGATTATAATGGATAGGCTCACTAAGAGCGCTCACTATATAAAAAATAATAGAGCTGTAGCATCTCTAGCACCAATTTATATTAAGGAAGTTGTGCGACTTCATGGAATTTTAGTCAGCATCATTAATGATAAGGAAACCTTGTTCACCAATGAATTTTGGAGAAATTTGCAGTCTGCTTTGGGGACGATTTTGAGTCTTAGCACTGCTTATCATCCATGGACCAACGGCCAGACGGAAAGGATTAACAGAATTTTAGAAGACTTGTTGAGAGATTACATCATGGATTTTGGAGAATCTTGGGAACATCACTTTCCTTTGGTAGAGTTCGCATACAATAATAGTTACCAAGCACCGATTGACATGACACCCTTTGAAGCTCTATATGGAAGGTCGTGTAAGTCGCCTAATTGTTGGTGGGGAACAGTCGACAAAGTCATACTTAGACCATATTCAATCCATGAGACCTTGGAGAAGGTAGAATTGATTAGACAATGGATGAAGGCCATGAAGAACCGTTAGATATCCTCATGGCGATTTTTTTTATCAATTTTCATATATAATATGTCGAAATCAGAGTTCAAACGGAAAATTTATGGACGTTTGAAGTTTTTAAGTTTAAAATAATTCAAAACGAATTTAAAATTTAAATATGTAAGGAATTCAAAAGTTTGAAATTTGAAATTAACAATATCTTGGACTGGAGTAACGATAAGTTAACGTTAACAGGAATTAAGGAATTAACTAATTAGGGTAATAAATAACAAAATAACGGAAGGAAATTAGTCGACCATAACTAACTGGACTGGTAGACCGCCTTGCTTGGGTCAGTCGACCGATGGCTGCTTTCGGGCACCGAAAAACCCTTGGCTAGGATGGTTCAGATTTATTTATTTTAAATCCAACTGCTCTCGTTCCTTCCCAACTTTATAAATAGACCTATATACCACCACTTTCCTTTATAAAATTCTTAAAGCAACAACGAAGCTCTGTTAAAACTCTTTCCTCATGAGTTTTCAGTAACAGTAAGAATTCAAGCGAGGAATTCTTATCTCTAATTTAATTTAATTCACAATACTTCCCCCTTCTAGTTTTTTATTTTTAAATCTAATATATACATAATCCATTTGTTGAATATTCAAAAAGAGGAAGATCTAAGAGAGAATTAGAAGCGACATAAATCAGATTCAAATCTAAAAACAAGGAATCTTATATGGGTGGATGTTCAATCTTTCCCATTTTAGTAATTGTGTTGTATTAACTTGGATTTTATATATGGTTTGAAAAATTATGTAAACGCAAACCCTAAACAATAAAGCTTTGAAAAATGTTGGAATTGTAATAGTTTTATATTAATATATTAGAATTGAATCAGTTGTTTAGAATTAAATAATTTATTGTCTATTCAACTTGTTCTCTTTTATCTTCGCTTGTACCGTTAAAGGATTCCAAAAACAAATAAAGTGGAAATGACATGCAAAGTATGAATTTGATTGTTTGTAGTTTGCACCGTCTATTTTTATGAACCAAATAAAAATGAAATCCTTTTTAACTCCAAGGTTGTACGTGTAAAAGTTGGATGGAACGTAAATTATCTAATTTGATCAATGACTACATAAAATCAAAAAGGACCATTACATGTAAACTATCATGAACACCTTTCACATTTGATGCACAAGCAATTGAATAGAAATATCCAGTGACAGCAGTAGCAACCTACTATCCCGCTGTGCCAGCATACCCTTTCGAAGTGTGACGTTGCATTACAGCAGTAATAGACAAAGCCCATATGTGCCAAGCTTTAGACAATCCTTAGCAAAATGAGTGGCTTTCTCGTATGACTTATAAACATCTGTTAACGATATAGATCCTAACAAAAATAGACAGTAACCAGTAACATAATGTAGACACTAACTGGCATTTATAACATTCATCATTGGCAGCAAAAGCTCTATAATTACTCCTAGTCTACAATTCATTCAACGTCAGAATCAAAATACTTCAATTCAAAACTGTTAATCCAGATCAGGGAAATTATAGTAATATTTACCCGTTTGAGAATAATTTTATAAATAGTACTTCAGTATCCACCAAAATGAAAGCTCACTACTAATTTTATGGACATGAATTGACTTAATTTAAGGTAAACTTACTTAACAGGTGACCTACGTTGATTACCTCTGGGTCTTGGGTTCTAAGGCCTTAGACATCAATTACTAATTTTCAAATAATAATTAAATTGACAATTCATATATTCATAAGAATAAATAAAGTGTGCTACTATTGATACCTCGATTTTCTTTTCTGGCCACTATTATAGTTTTAATTGAAATAAATATTTTGTATGTGCTTCTAGCCACCAATATCATATTCCTTCACTCGGTTATAAACAACCGTTTGTATCAGTAGTTTTTCGGTGGTTTAACGCCGCACATCCATGGGCAACCGAACCTTATTCATGGAAAACGGACGGAGATGGTCGAATAGTATTTCGGTCCTTTGTAGCCAATCGGGGTGCCGCTTGATTTAGAGAGAAAAATAAGCAGTGTTAGGAAGAGGAGTGCACATTATTTTGGGGCGACCTTCAATGTAGGTGTACAGAAGAGGAAATCAGGGTGTCAGTAGCAGTACACTATCTAAAAAGCATCAGTGTTGATATAGTCCACAACCTATATTGAGAAAGAAAGTTCTGCGATTAAAAGAGACAAAATAACAATCATACTTGTATTCTTGAGAATGCATCATGTCTTTTAAAATCATCGTTAAGAGACAACTGATACTTAAGGTATGCTAACATGACTCTTAGGTGCTCATTGTTTACAGAATTTCCAAAAGATGTTTCAAGATCATACTATTCAAAGAAAGTTTACTTAACATGAAATTTAAAGTATCAAATTAAGGTTTAACAGATTAAAACAAACCTTTAGATGTTTGACTAAATTAGATCTAGCCTGGCTTATATTGTAACGAACCGAGTTTTTCGACCCTGGAAAATCGACACTAATGCATCCATTATATCACATGCCGAGCAATCGAATGCCGGAAGACCCAATTATTAGGGAAAATAAAGAAGAAAGAAGGAAGAAAACTAAACAGCACAGAATCTCACAGCAGAACGAATAATCTATAACATACCATAAGTATTTACACAAAAACACAACTGTAACATATGTATATACAGACATCAATTAGAGTATACTGACCTATTTCAGCCTGGACAGTTATAACAACCTGTCCTCACAATGGCTGATAAACACAACAATGAATAGAATGGGAAATAACTATCCATGTGAATATGCCTTCGGGCCTCATACTTGTCTCTTGAAGCTCCAAGCATCCAAACCAATCTGTAATATACTTGGTCTAACACGAGCATTATAATTTAATAACACTCGAGTCAGTTTGGAAAATTAGCGTGAAAAAACACACCCAACTGGATATTAAAGTCATATAAAAATCTTTGAAATCAAAAGATATCCCGTAAGAGCACGCCACACATAAACACAGACGGGTTTTGAAATTACGAAAACCAAAACATTTTCTATAGAAAATCCACTCATATTATAATAATGTCTAAAAAAGAAAATAATAATAATCAAGCAGCTGTGATGCTCGTGAGTGAACATCACAACAATACGAGGTATATAATCGAAAATCGATAAGACGCGTTCACTAATTGTGAAGGATTTCCATGGAGGTGCCCTAAGTACTTCGAGGAGCAGTCCTCATGCACAAGGATTAGAGATATCCTTCCAAAGCAGCATGCATCCCTTGTGATGTACCATAGGGAAAACATAGTTGGTCTCGCTAAGACCGAGTGCATTGCTCCATGCATGCATAACAACTATAAGTGACATCTAGGAGGAGCCGACTACACCTTATGAGTTTGCTAACCCTGCTGGCCATGCCTCCTACCTTTGGTTTTAGTCATTCCCGCTGATGAGGCTATATTCATCATTCCAGCTTATGCACCGCCACCAAAATAAATCATGGAATCCCACTCAGATCCCAATACCCCAATGGGTCTCGAAACTGCACATAGGTTCCTACATCTCAATTAGATTTTGTAATCACACCCGGATTCCCATACTCCAACAGTCTCAGAATTACCCATGAATCCCAACATCGTAATATATCATATATCTCCTCCATAGAATCGTATATGGTTTTCAGAGTGGTCATGGTTTCGAGTCATCTCTTACGAGTACACTCTTCCATTTCCCAGGTGCTCCATAAAACCAAACGCCGATTTCGGGAATGCTTAATACCGATTCTTTAGAAAATAATCAGACAATACATAAGAGCGGGGATCACCTCCTAACTATTTAAGTGGACGGATTTCCTTACCATTTGTCCTAGAAGAACGAAACATGTTTATAAGTACAATATAGCATCACCGATGGTAATTGTACCATATATATAATTCTTATGTTTCCCCTAGATATTTCCAGAGTTAAAATCCTTCGGTGTTAAGTATGGAATATTTTCGTACCACCAAAATTAAGAAGGATTACATATTTAGACCAAGATTTGATAGTTGATTATTTAACTATGAAATAACCAAACATTCAAATAGAGATTATATTTCATAAGGAAAACCAACAGTGGTTAAGCATATAAGTGACCACTATCCTCGTTTTATAAACCTTTCACGAAATAAAAACCACTTGTAAATTTCTTTTATAAGAGTACTTTTACAAGATATATCTACTGATGCCTATATTGTCAATATTTAGAAAATATCTATATACTTATCTCAACAGTATAAGTATATTTACAAACTGAGAAAGATTCTTTTTTCATTCGACTCCAAATCATTTATAAATTTCCTTACAATTCTCCAAACCGTTTATAAATCATTTTATAAACCTCCCTAAAACCATTTATGATTCCTTTATAAAAATTCCATCCCTTATAAGCTTCTTGCACATTCCAAAAATCACTTATAACCCTTTTTGAATCCACAAACCATTTATAAAAACTTCTTTTATAAATCTGTAACCTCGTTTCTAAAATTCATTTATAAATATTTTATATTTATAAACTCTTTCTCCTTGCAAAGAACCTTTCCTTACGTCTTTAATCCATTTTATAAATTTCTTTATAAAATGCAAGTCTTTCAACTCTATTTATACTCTCGAAAACATTTATAAGTCATTAAAATCGTTTACTTCAAAACATTATTATATAATAATTATTAACAATGAACATTATAAATAAATGGAAATCATCAACTTTAATTATTTTAAAATAATAATTAATCATTCCAAAATATTGTTTAAGAACTAATAATAATAATCAATCTTTACCATTTTATAAATAGTTAATTTTTGATTTTAAAACCTTATTAATAATCCATATTATTAATTTTAAAATCACAATTATTCTTAAATAATTAATCTTTCAATTCATCAACCTTTTTATAAATTCTTAAAAAATATTAACTATAAACAAATATCTTTAAAACGATATTAAAATAATTAAATAATTTTAAAATAATATTAATGTGAATATATAACTAAAATAATTTTAATATAATTAAATAACTTTAAAAGAATATTATTATAATTAAATAACCTTAAATTAATATTATAATTAAATAACTTAAAAACAATATTACTATAATTAAGTAACTTGCAAACAATATTGACATATTTAATTAGGTAATCCTTAAAATATTTTCGAAATCCAATTTCAAATTTTAGAATTGTTTCTTGTCTCAAAATCAACTTTCGATTTAAATGACAATTTATAGTATTTTAAAATACTAATTTGAGGTCAATAGCCACCCAACACTTAAACACTATCGATATTGATTTTCTTATCACTACTGTATTTATTTTCAAACATTTAACGATATTATAACCATCGTGTCCATAATCATCTATTACCCAATAATCCATACAAAGGAAATAACATTGAAATAATGTAATTCAATAATAGAGAGGAATCCCATTGGATCCCTCCAACCTGTTCTCCCTTGCATCACAAATGTTAGATAATCATAAAATATAAATCAACCGCTTCGAGGCGGGATTCGTATACAAAGAGTCATCCGCTTTTACATGGAAATTTAATAGGGTCTCATCCGCTCCAATAGGCGGAAATATATCCAAACCAACTAATAAATATAATAACTTATTCAAACAGTCATTCAACAATTTTTATCAATTACAAATCATACTAATGATCCAAAAAGGTGAGTTTAACTCACCGAAATCTTCTGTTGTCGCTGAGGCGTTTCGGTTTGGAACTAAAATCGAACGACGTCCGATTTTACCCCAAATTTCTACAGTCTCCAAATCTGTCCAAACTAGTTTCATTGTGAAGCTTGTGTTGCCATGAGCATAATGCAAAAGGTTTCATCTCGATTAGACCTCGTATGATGGAGTAATAAGTTTTGTATATCATCGAATGAAATTAATTCAAAATTAAATAACTTTAATCAAATTACAAATCTACCCCTGCTTACACCTTCTTCCCCAATGAACATTTCCTATACATGATAGTTGTGCACACCATTGCCGTGCATACTCAAGCGTCAACACAAGGCTATGTTTTTCGAAATTCGAACCCGTCGACTCTAGCGACCTTCTTTCCTCGAACTCGATCTAACCGGCACACAAACTTACAACCACGCCTTCCAACCGAAAAGCGTCTCCACCCTACCCCTTTTCGACCGTACAGGTCGCGATGCCTCCCAAGCACCGCCTCTCACCAAGAACGCTCCACCCCCTCACCTTGCCTCGCTGAACAAGAATCCAACCTCCACTTCCCACAATTTCACTCAACATGGCTACAATTCCCAACTTTAGTTTACCACTCAAAAAACCTTGGTCATCAAACCATGATCGAGCACCACCTAACCCATATTCGCACAAAGCACTTATCAAACCATGAATTTTAAAGCTTGTTTTTAATTTTTTTTGTTGAGCCATTGTTGAGATATTAATTTTTGTAATGTTTATCTCCTTTTTTTTATCTGGTGATGTTTAAATAACAGATAATGGATGTGAGATCTAGAGGGGGTGTGGGCTTGGGTATGAGTTTGGTTTGGAGAAGATGGAACGTAGTAGTGAATGGCCAAAGTCATTGATGAAGGGAGTGAGGTATTCTTGTACAGTCAAAACAATGTGTATATATATTATTATTAATCAATTTCGAACCCCGATCGAGGCGTGCCGCCTGGCATTCAATATGTTATACCTTATTTTGAACGCAATGGAACTAGTTCTGAGGTCTAATTCGATCGTAGGGAGATGATATCTTTTTCAACCTAATTAATATATTAAATTTTCCGTATTAATTTCATTGTGTTTCTATTCTGTATGACCAAACGATACGTCTGTCTACTGCGAAATTTGACCGAGTATTATAATTCATTATTACGGACTTAATGACACTTGTTTCGTTGAGATCTGAGACTATGCCTCGGAAGGCTATTTTTATATGTTAACAAAAACGAGTTAATTTCAAAATTATCTAAATCACTTTTAAATCAAATTTAAATTTTTTATTATCTTTAATCTTATTACTAGAAATTAGACAAGCCTGTAATCATTTTTATCCAGCTAAAAACCCAAGATTCAATTATTAAAACGATTTTCAATTATTAAATTCAACAATTAAATTATCCAGTAAATCGCTATATTCGAAATTCGAGTTATTTAATTCATAAAATTAACTTTTCAATACTTAATTAATTAAATCCAAATTCAAACAAATGAAATTCTAGATCGTTACATTCTTCGCCCCTAAGAGAATTTCGTCCTCGAAATTCCCAAGGTAGGAAAAATTCCCAAAACCCATTACCTTTTAAAATCAATTAGTTGAAATAACCCACTAAATCCTTTTTAAGCCTTCAACTATTCCCAAAATCAACTCGTTGAAACTTTGTTATTACTTTTACCAAATTTCTGCATTCATTCATATATTCCAACTAATATCATCCCATTCAATCATTTCAGTTTGTAACTCAAAATCAAATTTTAGTTATTTAACAATTTCTTCAGAATTTCTAATTCTTTAAATTTTCGAAAAATTCCACCAGCATCTCCTTTGCGCGGCTAGATCAGAACAACCACAAGTCACCACTACGACCCAAACCAACAAAAGAAAACAAAAGCCAAGTTGCTAGATCATAAAACCATCAAATCAAATAATAATATAAACATGTACCTTTTAGTCGGGCAACCCCAATTTTACTTATGAAACCCAAGGCATTAAGTTACCTCTTGCATTTATACACCTAGATCTTATTTACCAATGATATCCAATCATATAGCTCATAATTATTTTATTTTGAATTTTTCCATTTTCAACATTTGTTTTACTTAAGCCTGTACGAGGTACATATATCATCCGTGCGCAATATCAAATCTGATCGCTCGGTCGATCACACAATTTCATTTTCAAACTAATATCGTTCATGTGCCCACTCTAGTGCATAATCAGATCTGGTTCCTCGATTAGAAACCGTCATTCTCCTTGCATAGTCGTATACTATGATAGAGAATTCCAGAATCAACAAAAATCCATATCTAGTGTTTGTCGTCGAGAATCGAGTGAAATCGCAACTAAGATCGATGTAAATCATCTCAAAATCATGTACTCGAATCAGGATCAAATTGTTATGCGAATAAAATAGCATATGTACAACCTACATATTTATTTCAATTGATTCTTAACTATAACAAATTCCTTTTATTCACGTTCACTTAATCTATATTCAATTATCCACATTCACTTATTACTTAGTATATTTTTTTTCAATGCCAATATCTCTTAGAGATAATTTCATCAAATTTCATGTTTAACACGTTTCACTCTATATTAATTTCATTTGTGAATCATTTCACAAAATTTTACTTAAGTTTATAACATTTTACACAACTCTTCTCATTTTACTTAAGTCCTTATCAGTTTCTTACCAAATTCAATTCCATTTTCCAATTTCAGCATTCAATTTTAATCAATCAACATTCCAAAGCATATCAATTCACTAACTAATTTAATTAGTTCCATTATTAATTCATTCAAGCATAATCAATTTTATTTCCAAAATTTATTTCATTTACCTAACTTAGGTCAAGTTCCTCTTCAAGATTCATTTTGTTTAACTTATCTTATGTTAAATTTCATTTCCAAGTTCAGTTCTGATTCAACATTCATATTCAACAATTTAAAATATTTTTTTGACTTACTAATTTTCAAAATTTATAAGTTATCAACTTATTTTCTCATATTTTCAAAAATCGCTCAATGAAAATTTTAAAGTTTAAAAATCTTATTCTTACTTGTTCCAAACCATTTTAAAATCATACACACACACACACACACACACATAATCCCCTTATTATATCAAATCATTCTTTCAGATTTTAAAGCCAAAACTAGTTTTATCAAAACAAACCCCAACGATAGCAATTCCTCTCTTGAAAACTCGAAAATGAACATCAATGATGTTGCAGTCATCACCGAAATTATTTTCCATTGATCGAAATGAGTTCAATGCTTTTATTCCTTTTAAAAACCCTTTTTAAAAAAATATTTCCATTCAAAAATATTTTCCAATTGATATCATTATTATTTTCCAAAATTATAACAAAACCATTTCCAAAATTAAATTCCCAAATTTCCTTTTTCTTAAATCCTTTATAAATCGTTTTAATAAACCATATTTATATAATATACTTCTGAAATTTCATTTTAATTTGTAAATCGCATTTATAAATCATATATTTATATAATCTAACTTTGGTTATAATGGTTCATTTTTAATTATAAATCTTGCTTTCATTATAATATCAACTTTTATTCGATAACAAATGACAAACAACAAATGATAATAGTTTAACATTATCATTTCTTAACAACCAACCATACCATATTTATCATAATAATTTCTGAAAATTTATTCCTTTATATATATATATATAAATATAATCGGGGTAAAATTATTTCATTTACCCAATTTCAAATCAATACCGTGTCGAATTAATCTGTTCAAGTGTTTAGAGATCCCTATCAATGACGTTAATTACTCTATTGACCCTAATTCATAAGCTACTTAATAGATCAACCAACACAACATAAAACTTTTTTTGTATCATTAACAAATATGTGCTAATATATATACACTATAACCCATTCTAGGGTGCTACTGAACCTTTCTACAACGAGTTACCCCACCAAAGCCAAGGTTCCCGCTTAATCTTCAGCTCCGATACCAAATGTAACGAACCGGGTTTTTCAGCCCTTGAAACTCAACACTAATACGTCCATTGAATCACATGCCGAGAATCGAATGTCGAGGGGCCGATTGTTAGGGAAAAGAAAGAAGGAAGAAGATAAGAAGAAAATAAAACACAAAGAATCTCAAAGCGGAACGAATAATCTATAATATACCATAAATCTTTACACAAAAAAAACTGTAACATATGTATATGCAGACATCAATCGGAGTATACTAACCTGTTTTAGCCTGGACAGTTGTAATAACCTGTCCTCACAACGCCTGATAAACACAACAATGAATACAGCGGGAAATAACTATCTATGCGAATACGTCTTTAGGCCTCCAACTGGTCTCTCGAAGCTCTAAGCATCCAAATCAATCTGTATTATACTCGGTCTGACCCGAGCATTATAATAAAATAATACCTGAGTCAGTCTGGAAAACTAGCACGAGAAAACACACCCAACTGGATTTTAAAGTTATATAAAAATTATTGAAATCAAAAGATATCTTGTAAGACCACGCTGTACATAAACATGGATGAGTTTTTCCCTTATGATAAGCAAAACATTTTTTATAGAAAATCCATTTATATTATAATAATGTCTAAATGAGAAAATAATAATAGCAAGTAGTTGTGATGCTTGTGAGTGTATGTCACAATAATACTATGTATATAATCGAAAATCGATAAGGCGCATTCGCTAATTTTGTAGGATTTCCATAGAGGCGCCCTCAGTACTTCAAGGAACGTTCCTCCTCCACAAGGACCAGAGATATCCTTCCGAAGCAGCATACATCCCTAGTGATGTATCATAAGATACACATAGCTGGACTCGCTAAGACCGAATGCATCACCCCATGCAAGCATAACAACTATAAGTGACATCTAGGAGGAACCGACCACACCCTATGGGTTTGCCAACCCTACTGGCCTTGCCTTCTATATCTAGTTTTAGTCATTCTTGCAGATGAGGCTACGTCCATCATTCTAGTTTATGCACCGCCACCAAAATATATCATGGAATCCCACCCAGATTCCAATACCCCAATGGGTCTCGGAAACACATATGGGTTACCACATCTCAACTAGATTTTGGAATCGCATCCGGACTCCCATATCCCAACTGTTATGACCCAGATATTCGCGTTCGAAAATCGACATCCATACTTCACCCATATTCGAATGTCGTAGATTCAAATGTTCAATCTGATTCGTCGGAGCTTATAACACATTAAGTACAACAACACAGCGGAATAAAAGAAAAATAACTTTATTGATATACAACATTTAATACAACAATGATGCAATGAATATCTATCAGAGATACAAGGTACATCGAAATGGAATAACTCCTAAAGATAATATCTTCAGATGTCCACAAAATTAATACTCCAACATATGGCGACTCCATTGCCAAAGTTCCAAAGACTCCATAAGATAGAACCACCAACATGCTTACCAAACGCGAAGCGAGAAACCCCCATCACGTTGTATTGAAGCAAGGTTAGCCATGAATGCCGAAGAGTAGCAAATGCGATCCACAAATCCAAAGGCTTCGATCGAATCTACACCTACTATTTGATTATCTGAAAAACCCAACTTTAAACTGCCCATGTGGAAAATTATGGGCACGCAGAGTTTAGGAAGGGAACAATAAACTCTGGGTCAGTCATGGGACTAGTATGAGCAAACAAAAATAGTTTTATCTTTAAAACAAACAAAAGAATTTAAAAGAAATCTGTAAGCTTTTTGGAAAATGAAACTTCCATAAGGCCTCCCGCCACACACATAATGCAAGCGCGCACTTTGAGGAGATTTCTCCTCATGACAGTCAAAAATGCTTGATACACAAAAACCATTTGATATTATTATTAGTGCATAGTGCAGAATTTTTTTTTGAAAGTATAATATTAATCTTAGCCAGCATACCACATTTCGTCGTATGCTTACTATAGCTACCGTGTTCAATAACAGGTTGTCGCCACATTCCATGGCATGTTATACAACTAAAACGTACAGGGCGCGTATTGTTTCTTTGGATTTCCAACAATGGTCAGGAAAAGGAACTTCCTACACCTAATGGAACGCCTCTAGAAGGATTCCCCCGAGAACCTAACCGGATCTCTGCTAACACAAGGCCAATGCTACCTCATGCTTTAACCAAGCTATAACATAGATAACAACCACACAAGTATGCCATCCTTGGTCGTTACCAACCTTTATTCGAGGTACCTCTACACCAACAACCACAAAGCAATAAGTTTGCAGCAACCACATAGGTTAAATATCTGGGATCCATACCATGATACCACCTTTTATCCAGAAGGAAATGGACATACCTTAGGGGCGCGACCCCTAAAAACCTTACTGCAACATTCTTGTCTCGACCATTTTCGGGTTGTGACGCTCGACGAAGTCTCGTCCACAAAGCTATGCTTTTCACAAAAGTCATGCTTCGATCAACAACTGATCAGCAGCATTTCGTATGCCACATTACCAAATTGGGAATGTATCAGTAATAACTATCAACTACATAACCTCTGAGCTCGTACGTCTCAGAGAAGGGTGTTAAGCTAAGAGAATAAATCTCTGCCACCAAATAGAAATGTATTTGATAGAAACCAGCTTTACATCTCAAAGTGTAATGTCAGACACATATCCATACAAGTCTGTCCTGGGTTCGAATAGAACCGAAGGCATTTCCGAAGAAGCCCTTGCAAATCCGAATATTCTCTAATCACATTCGGACTTCCCATCACATAGGGTGATAAAATCTCTATACCAGGGATCAGCCGGTGCGGAGACATTAGATGAGTTATCCTTTTGCTTTCGAAAATATTCGGTCTTCACCACCGGTATTCAAATGTTATCCATAACGTCGTATCATTATTCAGAATGGGTTATATGACACGAGGTCCTCTCCCGGCTAAACCGAATAATGAGCGCAATATTTGAAAACATATGGATAATGGGATTTCAGTTAAGTCATTACTTTAAAATTCAAAACCATTCTTTTCAAATGGTTTAAACAAATTACCATTTCCAAATCTTTAAACAAAAAGATTCAATTCACAAAGTTCACCCAGCTTTCACAAAGACTCATTCACATATTTCAAAACAACTTCCATTTAAAATCTTTTATAGGAAGGACACACCTTTAAGATCCCTTTTCAATTTGAAAACAAAGTATACCAATCTTTAACAAAGATTCATTCATATTCTTTCAAATAGTTTCCCTTTAAAATTGGATTAACTCCTTTAATCTTTTAATCAAAGATTTAATTCATAACTTTCAAACCATTACCAAAGATTTATTCATAACTTAAAAAACCATTTTCATTTCAAACTTGAAATCCTTTTAACACAAATTGAAAATTCTTTCCTTATATGAAAGCTTTTATTATTTGAAAATAAATAGTTTTCATTTTGGAAGAATCCGATTTCATTAGTTAAAGCCCTTAGGTTAAACTCAAATTCAAAACAATACATTTAAAATGGTTTAAAACTCATATAAACTTGTATAACCTTTTTAAATCATAAATTTCCAAACATAGAATTCAATTCAAATCTTGAACTCAAATTCAAATCAAATTATTTAAATTTCAAAACTTTATCAGGTCATTCAAAATAACTTTCAAAACTGCTTTTCAAAAGGTTTTCACATTTAACCCAATTTCATTTCCAAAACTATTTTGGATTCAAAATTCAACTTTTAAAACCATTTCAAAAATCTATGACTTAACCAATTTCCTCGTGCAATCCATATTTGTGTGTGTAAGGTGTAGTCCAGGGGTTTTACATAATAGAGCCACAACATCAATCATTACAGAGTCAAACACAGCAATATCAATAAGCGGTATAATCTATAATGCTTATCTTCATTTACAGATCATAGATGAATAATATAAGTTCATCGCAGATAATAAATTACATCACCGATAATAAGTTACAATTCACAGCTTAATCATGTCACAGAACATCATACATCAGGGATATCGCACAATTCAAAGCATCCAATTCAATCCAAGCATTCATAAGCGAGATCAGTTAATTATCTGATTAATTTAAATCAGATCATTTACCTATGAATAAATTTATAATCATGGTTAATTAATAATTAATTAATTACAAACCATTACTATTAATTATTCTTTAATCATTAATTAACCTTTAATTAATAATTAATTCTTTGATTAATTATCCTTAATTAATTATATAAAGTTAATTAATTAATCCTTAATTAATAATCATCCCTAAATCACTTTCATTAATTAATTAACCTTTAGTTAATTAATTATTCTAAAATTATTTACCTTAATTAATTAATCACATTAATTAATTATTCTTTAAATTAATTAATCTTTAAACACTTGATTAATCAATCTTTAATCATTTATTATTCATCTTTAATTACTTTTATTAAGTAATTATTTTTAAGTAATTAATTATCCTTAATTAATTATGAATTAATTATAATAAGTGATTATTCTTAACCATTTTCATTTATTAAATAACCTTAAATTAATTATCCTTAATTAATTACATTCATTAATTAATCCTTAATTAGTTACCATTAACTAATCAATTACCCTTTAATTTATTAAAATGAATGATTATCTCTAATCATTTATATTAGTTAATTACAAATTAATTGCATCGAGGAATTATCTTTAAAATAATTACATTAATCAATCATTAATCAATTATCATTATCTTTTAAATTAATTACATTAAATAATTTCTTAATACCTTTTGATTAAAACTTAATACACAAATCTCAATTTATAAATCAATCAACCTTTAAATAAAATAATATTTAAATTCAAAATCATTTTTTAATTAAGATTTCTAATATACTTATTTCCAACAGTTGCTTAATTCAAGCATTATCAAATTCCATTAAAAATACATAGAAATATAATCATTAACATCATATAAATTATTTCAAAATCAATTTATTATCAAATCAAATTAAAAATATTTAACCCTAACCTTTTTCATTTGAGACTTGCTCATACTTTTAGTTTTAAACCTTGGTACAATATTTACTTAAAAGTTTAAAAACCCTGCTGCATTTTCAATGACCCGAGCCAATCACTCACTTACCCGTGCCCAACTTCGGGTTTATCCACGTTTCACTTGCTTCGAGCTATCATGCAATTTCCTTCGAGTACGACTCGAGCTTCTTCATCTTCCTCAATCAACAGGTACATGCCCATACACATGCATGTACACGGTCGGAACTTCCACCTCTGGCTGAAGCTCCGGCCATCAACAAACTAGCCACAACCCCCGCATCTCACCAGACAACCCAGAATCACCAAACAACATCTAGTTCAAAATCGAGCAACTGATTTGAAACTGGAACAAAAACAATCATCATGAAACCGCCACGCTCCTCCTCCTCTGACCATCAGAAAACACGTACTTTTGTCCATAGCTGCGCTGTTAACGAAAAAGTTTTAAACGCTAACACCCTGGTGTATAAGATGTGATTGTGAAAGCACCACCCGTTTGTACGGGAAACAGAAATAAGCAGAAAGTATGTAGAAAAACGGTAAGAGACACAGTATTTATAGTGGTTCGGCTTATAATCCAGCCTACGTCCACTTTAATCTTTTCATCACTAGTTTGATTACAATTCTTTACAAGATCTTTCAATTACAACACACTTCAAGTGATAGGATATGTGAAACAAGTAGCTCAAGCTTTGATGTTGACAATCATCTTCAAATCCATGGTGAATGTGGATGATTCCTTCATGGAGTTCCTTTAGAAGTTTGTTGGATCTAAAAAGCTTTGAAGTCGTCTGGAATTCGGCAGAGTAATGGCGCTTGAAGAGAATGAGCCCAAAAGTCCTTTGCATGTTGGAGATGGTTTCATATTTATAGAGAGTTCTGGGCGGAAAAAGTGCTAAGTCCTAACTCGTGGCCGACTTAAGATAAGTCGTGTTCGACTTAAGGTAAGTCGTCCCCGGGTCACTGAGCCGAGTCTATGGCAGTTCCCCTTTTTTGAACCCACCCCTAAGTTCTAAGTCGTGTGCGAGTTATCTGGCTGCAATTGCTAATTTCCCTTCTTAAGTCGTATACGACTCTTTTTATGTCATAAGTCGTAGTCGACTTAACCAATTGCAACTGGTTTAAAGCAAGTCTTAACTCGTAGACGAGTTAAGAGGTGTGTCTTTAGGTCGTATCCTCCTTAAGTCGTATAACTTCTTTAAGTCGTAAGGGTCTTAAGTCGTACAAACTGCAGTTATCATTAAGTCGTAGGCCATCAATTTCCTTAAGTCGTAAAGACCTTAAGTCGTTAGCTTTTCTTAACTCGTATGCCTGCTAACTCGTAGAAGATCTTAACTCGCAGAGGATTAACTCGTAGAGGCTTAACTTGTGGAAGATCTTAACTCGTACACTTGCTAATTTGTAGATATGCTAACTCGTAAAGGCTTATCTCGCAAGTAGCTTAACTCGGGTACTCCTTAACTCGTAGGCTGCTTATCTCGTAAGCTTGCTAACTCGTAGAGGTCTTTAAGTTGTAGGAAGTTGCTGACTCATGTATCCTTTAACTCGTACATGCCTTGAGTCGTACATGCCTTGAGTCGTACATGCCTTGAGTCGTACATGCCTTAACTCGTGGACCTGTTAACTTGTGAACGAGTTAGGGTTAACATTTGCCCCTCGAAGCACACGCTTAAATCGTAAGTCGTGTGCTTCGACTTATCATAACTCGGTCATGTCGTTTCAAATCCCAACCTTTCCAGATATAAAAGCCTGAGTCGTCCTTCTTCTCATCACTTAACCTTTTAAACTGCTTTCTGCCATTAACGCATCTTCAAGCTCTCCGAGGCGATTTCGACCCGATTCATCTCTGATTCTTTCTAGCATCAAACAATCGTAAGAGATCTTGCTTCAAACTTCGACCGTTAACCATTGTTACTTTATGTATTCAGTTCATCATCTTTGGTTTGCCCCATTCAAACCCTGCGAATTCTATTCGAATTGATTACCGATGAACTAAAATTCATCTGATTTGGCCTATGGTGATTCGCGCTTTGGGGCGATTCATAGTGTAACGAGTTAAGGTTGTCGCTGCTGAAGAAGCCAAGGATGAACAGGTTAAGAGATTTGAAAGGGAGGCGAGTTGGTCGAATAGGTTGAGTGATGATAACAAGGGATCGTCTCATATATGACTCGGCTTCTTCCATGTGACTTAGCAATTTCCATGAGCCGTAGCCGAGTTAAGACTTGGAGGATTTCTAGTTGTTTTGGATCAGAGCCTTTCTCCTGTTCCCCGAGTTACGACTTAGGACTTAGAGGATAAGCAGCTTGATGTGTTTGATGGCTGAGGATAGGAACGACTCATCCCTTGAGTCGGTTGCGACTTAGTACTTGAGTCGGTTTTGACTTAGCACTTGAGTCCGATACGACTTAGCACTTGTGTTCGATACGACTTAGCACTTGTGTTCGATACGACTTAGCACTTGTGTTGTTTTTTTTTTAGGATCTGCTTAAACCTTGAATTTGCAGTGATGTTGAACTGTTGAACTTTGATGCCTTCTTTTACAAATTACTTTGACTCGCAAGTTAACAACCTGTCCAATACAACATTTACAGAAAAACCGGGGCGAATATACTGCCATTGATCGCCCTCTTCGAATGACAGATTAGCTAACAACAGTCATTAAACTTAAACAGATTGTGTGAATGAAGTGCTCAACTTATTAACTTCAAGTAAAATACTAAAGCAATACTGAAATAGTCAATTAAAATTGACCAGCTCGCATTAATATTATACTTGAACTAAAGACTAACAAGTTCTGAAATTTTTGTAATCGATCAATCGTCGACTAGTTTTATTTCAGTTATATTTACTTGTTATTATTATTTTTTATTAGTTTTTTGCACAACACTTCACACTTTTTTTAGGAAACGTGCACCTTCATATTTGAATATCCAGTTGTTTGTGTAGAATGACTTCTCAGGAAGGTGATACAACAGTTCGGACTGGAGAGGTAACTGTTCTTCCGGCTCCACTGGTTAATCCTCCCGAAAGAGCTCCTACTTCACTATCATACAAAGTTTTTCGCCAGTTGTGTGCTCAGTTTGGTATCGTTGAATCAGATGCCATTCTTCCCGAAAGAAATAACACTGCCGATATAGCCCCTTCTGGCTTTGTGACAATTAACCGGCAAATGTGCCTAAGTGGAGGCATTCCTCCTTTCAACGACTTTTTCCAACAACTTCTCCGTCAACTGGCCATTGCTCCATCCCAGCTACACCCCAATGGCTATGCCATTCTAATGGGGTTGTGTGTGCTTTTTAGGAGAACACTTGATCGACTTCCAAGCTTTGGTGAAGTTTGTTATCTATGCTCTTTTTCTCGGACTAAGGATCATCCTTCCATTACTGTTGTGAGGAGCGCCCGAAACCGCAAACTGATTGTTGGCCTCCCTGATACTGCTCACGGGTTTTTAACCCAATTCTTCTATGTTCGTTGCCCTCCGGGGTTTTATGGTGTGTGGAGAGTTGGAAGTAAGGGCGTTCAGCTTTATTCCTGACACATGTTTTCCTTATAAAATCTTTTCATAGCCTGAGTAGTTAGATGTTAATTTCCCTTTTTACTTTTCAGCGCTTCCACCTCCTTCTAGAGACCCAGGCTATAAGCAAATTTTTGAAAGATTGAATGCTGTGCCAGTAGAAGAGAGGAATATAAAGTTTTTGCTGAGAGATGACTTTTTACATCAATACGGGCTTCTTCACTCTTCTCGCTATACTCAGCCTCATGAAGCCCCGACTGAAGTTCCCGATTCCCCGACTGAAGCATCGGATGCCCCCGTTACTATCGAACAATCTTCATCAAAAGAGTCTAACATCGAAGCTTCATTGGTGAAATGTTCCACCCCTACCGACATTATGGGGTCATCTAGTAAGACGGCACTTGCCCCGATTGAGGAAGAAGAAGAACCTTCACAGCCTCTCGGGGGATTAGCTGATGTAGGAACTGAGAAAACAAGTCTCACCGAGCATGATGGTGACGATGTTTATGATGGGTTGAGCGACATAATAGTGACCTCACAGGAGCTTTTTAGAGATGACGTGTCTAAAACTATCTCTCCTATGATTGAGGCGACGTCCCTTCTTCGACTAACACCAACACAAACACCAACTCCTCATACCCAAGCTATCATCACCCCTACACCAATGAGTGGTTTGTAGCTTAATGCGCGTAGCTTGCACATCACACAACACTTAGGATTTTTCGGCATTTGTTCATATTTAACTTCTTTTCTTCGGAAGTTTCTAAGACTTGCTATTTTTGCCTTTTCAGATTCCTCTATGGGGCGCAGCGGCAGCGGTTCCTATTACAAGGACTTTCGACGCTATGGAGGGCGTGGCAGCTATGACTACAAGCAATACTATGCCGATCCCAGAGAAACCAATGAGCAGAGAGCTGCGCGAAAAGCTGAAGAGAGGAGAAGGTATGAAGAACGTCATGAGGGAGCGGGCACGCGACATGAATCCTTCCCAAGGGATGATGACTCCCATAAACGTAAAACGCACGATGATAGGGGGAAGAGCCATATTGAGGATTCGAGAAAGCGGACCAAACTTGGCGAGGAGCACGTGCCCGTGACATCTGAGAGACCTGGTGCCTCAGTTTCTATTGACATCCCTTCCAAATCTCCTGCTCTTGAAGGAAGTGCCATCCAAACACTTCTCAACAGGCCTTCATACCATGTTGAAAGGGGGCCCCCGACTTTGCAGAGCCGATTCCCGAACTGGTGTTTGAGGGGGGTACGCTTCGACCTTGATTTGGTCCCCATCGACAAAGAAGCTATGTACAGAAATCTCGATGCTGTCAAGCTTGATATCGATAGAATGTCTGGATGGCAAAAGCTGGTTGATGAACTTCAAAGAGTTAATCGGGCTAACATCGAAGCAATGCTGACCATGGAAAATGACAAATCAGAATGGCAGAAGATTCTTGATCAACACAACGCTGAGATGAAGGAGATAGCCGAATACAATGAAAAACTCGAAGCTGAAGTAAAGCAGCTCAAAGATGATCTTGCCTCTTCTACTAATACTTACACCCAAAGAGAAGAGGTATTGCAAAAACAAGTGCGAGATGCGCACGCCAGCCAGAGGGACGCTGAAGCTAAAGCTGAGAGGTTGGAACAAGCTGTAGAGAACCACCGCACTGATGTCACCCAGCTGCAGAATAAACTGAGCGCCCGGGACATGGAGATTGAAGCGCTAAAAGCCCAACTTGCTCAGACCGAAAAAGATCGAGATGAGGCCATGGCTGGCAAAATTGCAGCCGAAGAAACTGCTCAGACCATGGAAAACGATATCAATTCGACTTTATTCGATTTTTATTTACATTGTGTCTTGGGACGCGGCAGCCTCTCTTTTCTTGGTCCTAAGTATGAAATCACCCTGGCCGAGGTGTGGGAAGCTGCTCTTAACATGTTTAAAGACGCCGGGTATGGCGATGAAGATTTTGAGGCGCGTTACCTGGATGAGGGAGCTCGCGCTGCTCTTGCGAAGGGGCGAGAACAACTTGCCAGGATGAGAACCGGAATGGCGGAAGAGGAATGTTCTGGAAAGGAATTAACGCTTATTTCCTCTGTCCATCCTCCAGTTTCTCCTGTGGTTGACATCACGGGTTCGAGCTCCTCTACTCCGCCTGCAACTAAGACAGTAACTGAAACTACAAGTGCACAAGGCGGGGATGAAGGTGGTGAAAGCAACGAAGCACAGCGATATGAAATCAGCCTCAGAGATCCAACTACCCCAGGTAAACTTGACACCGGACCAGCTCAAGTGGTGAACTGCTCGTTCGCTCCTTGTGAACTTGACGATCTTCTTGATTATTTTTCAAATGTCAATGAATTCCCGACTTTTGATGAGCCGTCATCCCCTCTCTTTTCGAAAGATACTGATATTTTAAGTTTTTTCTCCTTTGTAGAGAAAGCACCGAGTCAAACTCAAGCTTCTCCTCCCCCGGTGATCCTTCCTCCATCTCTTCAAGTGGCGCCTCCCTCTGCTTCTCAACCTGGGTCACAAGAAGAACAAATAGAAGCTCTCCATGGCCTGGATGATCCCATTGCTTCGCAAGAGCAAAAAGATGAGGGACTTGAGGGAGGTGACATATCTCCGGAGCGGACCCCTTCTGACGATATAACTTTATCTAAACTTGTCACTCCAGGAAGTGAGTCTTCCTCAAAGAGGAGAAGGAAGCAAGGAGCATCAAGGAGGAGAGGGAAGATAATCACTGCCACTGAAGAGGAGCCAGAAGTTGGGCCAGCTGCGCCTACCTCTCCTTCCTCCCTTATACCCACTGGTCGACCTGAAAAGCTGATCATTCGGCCGGGTAAAGGGTCTAAAGGCAGCAAAAAGAAGTGAAGATCTTCAGTTTCTAGTTTTTTGTGTTTTGCATGTACTGGCCGAGAATTGTGCGGGTACCGGCCCCCGCTTTTCTTTATTTTGAAACCTGTACCTGCGTTGTAATTGAATAAAATGATTCCTCGTTTGTACAAACTTTTGTTTGAATTAAAGAATACATTTGTTATTCGTTTTGGCATGAGTTTATTTGATATTGCAGCGAGCTTATGGTATGTTACTTGAGCGTTACCTTTTGCTGGTTTAGTTATACCATATTGTGTGTAATTATACTATATTGCCCCCATTCCATAAGTATGCTGCAATATTCTATACCTCGAGGGGACTTACACTCTTATTTGCTAAAGAATAATTATTTTATTCTTTAAAGAAAATTTTATAGAGTACAACTCCCTTCGTATAAGTTTTTACGCTTGGTCGTTCGAAGAAATCACTTTTTTCTTTTGCTTATGTGCATATCTCATCAAGTGAATTCCTCTATGTGGTAAAGCGGACCTCTGAAGGGTACTTTAACTTCTTTTCTTTTTACGATCATTTCCCACAGTAGGCAAATTACTTTTCCTTTGAAAGTTAAAGTACGCTTTTGATGAGGATTTTTTTTTTATAGAAAGTTGTACCTCTGAGGAGGGATTTTTTCACGTTTCAACACTTGGAAGTTTTATTTCAATCTCGGTGAAACGTGTACCTCCAAAGAGTTATGCTTTAGAAATCCTTTTCACGTTTCAACACTTGGAAGTTTTATTTCAATCTCGGTGAAACGTGGGTTTCCAAAGAGGTCTTTTTTTTTTTAATTGTGTTCCCGGGAGGGGGTTGTACCTCTGAGGAGGGATTTCTCACGTTCCAACACTTGGAAGTTTTATTTCAATCTTGGTGAAACGTGTACCCCCAAAGAGTTGTGCCTTTGAAGAAAGCCTTTTCACGTTTCAACACTTGGAAGTTTTATTTCAATCTCGGTGAAACGTGTGCTTTCAAGAAGGTCTTTGTTTTTACATTTCAACTTTGGTGAAGTGAAATTCCGAAGAGCGGCTGCTACACTTCAACTCCTGGCGAAATGGGCCTCCGAAGAGGGCTTTTATTTTGTTTACATTTCAACTCTGGTGAAGTGAAATCCCGAAGAGCGGTTATAACACTTCAACTCCTGGTGAAATGGGCCTCCGAAGAGGGCTTTTATTTTGTTTACATTTCAACTCTGGTGAAGTGAAATCCCGAAGAGCGGTTATAACACTTCAACTCCTGGTGAAATGGGCCTCCGAAGAGGGCTTTTATTTTGTTTACATTTCAACTCTGGTGAAGTGAAATCCCGAAGAGCGGTTATAACACTTCAACTCCTGGTGAAATGTGCCTCAGAGAGGGTTTTCATCGCCTGGAAGTTACTCTCTCATGGTTGGAGGGTCATGACTCCTCCAATCTTTTTTGTTGAGTAGAGAACTTTCTTTTTTGTGGCATATGACCCATTAGAGGTCTTTTATTATCCGAAGAGTTGCGCCTCCGAAGAGGACTTGTGGCGCTGATGGTAGCTTTGGTTGTTCCTCTGTTCACTTGCTTATGCCTTTTCAGCGATCCCTTTTTTTTTTTTTTTTTTTTTTTTTTTTTTCAAGTTTTCATCCCCCTTTTTCTCACAAGTGGCTTGTTTAATCCAAGGAAGTGTACTTCATTGCCAGGCAAGTTCGTGAGAACGGGCACTAGCTTCCTAATTGGATGTTTGTTTGTTTAAACAATCTCAATTTATCAGCAAGGGCTCGTTCCTATCGAAATCATTAGCCGTTCAATTGAAGCATTTCCTATCTAGGATTTGAATTCGGGGTCTTTGTGACTTGAAATTTGTTTGTTGAATGATGGTGAGAATCGCTCGGTCTTATTATGCGCAAGTTTTATCTCCACTGTCTGCAAAAATTTAAATCGATATTTCAGCAATACATTTTGTGTATTTTTATATCGAAAACAAAGCAAACATATAATGATAATAAGGAACACAAGATTTATAGTGGTTCGGCCATGAAATTGGGCCTACATCCACTTTATATTCTTTCATTATTTACTTGCATCAGTTTCACAATTGCTTTCAATTACAGGAATCATACATTCATAATTCTTTTTACAATGTTTCAACAAAATTTTCAAGTAAAGTATGGACGCAAGTGATTGCTGTTCCATGCCCTTGGAATTTGATCTCCATCAACTGTGGTGAGCTTGAATGTGCCGTCAAGAAGTTTCTGACCTATCACATACGGTCCTTCCCAATTTGGCCCAAACACACCTGTCGCAGTCATAATTCTTTTTAGGACTAGATCTCCAATTTCAAAGCTGCGTTGACGAACTTTGGAATTGAAATGTCTGGCTATCCTTTGCTGATGAGCTGCAACTCTGAGGTTAGCTTCATCTCTTTTTTCATCAAGGAGATCCAGCGCTTCAAGTTGCAGCTTTTCATTTTCTGCTTGATTGAAATGGATTCTTCTGTGTGAAGGGACCTCTGTTTCAACCGGGATCATTGCTTCCGATCCGTATGCTAACGAAAAAGGAGTATGCCCAGTTGCAGTTTTGTGAGTAGTTCTGTATGCCCATAGTGCAAGTGGTAGTTTATCGACCCAACCACCTTTTGCTCTTTCGAGTTGCTTTTTGATGGTTGATTTGATGATCTTGTTCACTGCTTCCACTTGCCCGTTTGCCTGCGGATGAGCTACTGCCGAAAAGCTTTTCTGGATTTTGAATCGTTTGCAAAAATCCTGGAATTCCTCACTTTCAAACTGAGTACCATTGTCTGTGATTATTTTTTGAGGCACACCGTATCTGCAAATGATATTCTTGGTCACAAAGCTTATCACTTTCTTAGAAGTGATAGTAGCCAATGGTTCAGCTTCAGCCCACTTAGTAAAATAATCAACCGCAACAATAGCATATTTAATCCCTGATTTAGCGGTTGGTAGCGGCCCAATGAGATCCATTCCCCAAATTGCAAATGGCCATGGACTGATCATCTGTGTGAGTTCGGTAGAAGGTGCTCTAGGAATTTTGGCATATCTTTGGCACTTGTCACATTTTCGGGAGTAATCTGCGGCATCCCGATTAATTTCTGGCCAAAAATATCCGTATCGGAGAATTTTCTTTGCTAATGTTTGACCACCTGAATGATCACCGCATTCTCCTCCATGCACTTCAGTTAGGATTGTTTTGGACTCTTCCCGGGATACACATCGAAGCAATGGCATTGAGAATCCTCGTCTGTATAATTGACCATCCTGGATTATATATCGAGAAGCTTTTCTCAGTAGCTTTTGTCGTTCTTTAGAGTTTTCTGGTAAAGAGCCATTGAGTAGATACTTTGTTATTGGAGTCATCCATGATTCTTGCTCTTGCGACATACTCATAACCCAATCGATATCCATTTCATCAATGCTCGGATTTGACAAAACTTCCACTGGAACTAACCCTAAGGATTGGGCTTCGCCAGAACTTGAGTATTTTGCGAGAGAATCTGCTTTCATGTTTTCTTCTCGAGGAATATGACTTATCGTGTAATGGTCGAATTCACATAAAAGTTCCCAAGCCTTTGACACATAAGCGGGCAGATTTCCTCCTTTCGTTTGAAACTCCTTCTTGACTTGGCATACTATAAGCTGAGAATCACTGAAGATCTGTAACGCTCGAATGTTTAGTTCTTTAGCAATTTTCAAACCAGCGATCAGAGCTTCATATTCTGCTTCATTGTTTGTTGAAGGAAATTCTAATCTTAGCGCATAGCATAATGACCGGCCTTCAGGAGTTTCAAGAACAATTCCAGCACCTGAACAGTAATCATTTCTTGCGCCATCTACAAACAACTTCCATTGGGTTGGGGAGTTCTCGATTGTTTCTTCCTCGCTGTTACCCTTGTCTGTAAATTCTGCAATAAAATCTGCCAAAGCTTGTCCGTTGATCGCTTTTCTAGGATGATAAGTGATGTCATATTGGCTCAATTCAATATTCCACTTTAAAAGGCGGCCCGAAGTCTCAGGGCGAAACAAGACTTGCTTTAAAGGTTGATCAGTGAGGACTTTGATAGGATGAGCCTGGAAATATTGCCTCAACTTTCTTGAGGCAATCAATAGACAATAGGCGAGTTTTTCCAACTTGGAGTAATTCATTTCTGCCCCAGTGAGTCTTTTGCTGATATAGTAAACTGGATGTTGAATCCTTTTGTCTTCCCGTACCAGCGCTGCACTTAAAGCATGAGATGAAACTGCCAAGTATATAAGAAGATCCTCGCCATCGCCGGGCCTGGAAAGTATTGGAGGCGTTTCCATATGTTGAATCAATTCTTCAAAAGCTTTCTGGCATTCGGGAGTCCAGTCAAAGTTTTTCTTTCCTTTCTTTAGAGCGTCGAAGAATGGAATGCATTTATCAGTAGCTTTGGATATGAACCGACTTAAGGCGGCAATTTTTCCATTGAGACTTTGCAATTCCCTCTTTGTTTTAGGAGCTTTGACTTCTTTTAGAGCAGTGATTTGAGCTGGACTAGCTTCAATGCCCCTAGCGCTCACGATGAAACCCAAGAACTTCCCAGATTCTATCCCGAAAGAACATTTTAAAGGGTTAAGCTTCATTCCGTATCTTCGGAGAATTGCGAACATTTCTGCTAAGTGTTCGATGTGATCCACTGCTTTCTTAGATTTTACTAGCATGTCATCAACGTAAACTTCCATAGTCTTTCCCAACTGCGGTTTGAACATAGCATTAACCAGTCTTTGGTATGTTGCCCCCGCATTCTTCAACCCAAAGGGCATAACTCTGTAACAGTAAAGACCGACATCGGTGATAAAGCTTGTGTCCTCCTGATCTGGCTCATACATCATGATCTGATTATATCCGGAGTAGGCATCCATAAAAGACAACAATTCATGACCCGCTGTTCCATCTACCAGTTGATCGATCCTGGGTAATGGGAAGCAGTCTTTGGGACAGGCCTTGTTTAGATCTGAAAAGTCGATGCACACTCTCCATTTACCATTGGCTTTCTTAACTAGCACTGGATTTGAAACCCAATTTGGATAGGTAGATTCTCTGATGAAATTATTCTCCATGAGCCGGTCAACTTCCTCTTTCAATGCTGTCGACCTTTCTAGACCTTGGATTCTTCTTTTCTGCTTTACTGGCGTGAACTTTGGGTCAATATTCAGAGCATGTACCGCAACTTCTGGGGATATTCCGCACATATCGGCATGGGTCCAAGCGAAAACATCCAGGTTTGCTTTCAAAAAAGATATCAAGGCATTCTGAACTGACACATTAAGTTGTGAACCCACATTCAGCACCTTGTTTGGGTCCTTCAGATCAACGGGCACCGGTATCGTTGTTTCTGCTGGTACCACCCTACTCTCCCCCGCACTGGCCTTTCTAGGATCCATCACTTTTCGTGCCCCGCTATGCTCGCCAGTGCAGGGTCCGCCCTGTAGTTGCTATAGGGTTGGTGTTTTGATGCGGATTGGGGTTGCCGCATCTTTCCCCATTTCTCTCTTCCTTGTTTCTCGCAGCTCTGTCATATAACATTCTCGCCCAGCGTTCTGGTCTCCTTTAATAACTCCTACCCCATTGTCTGTAGGGAATTTAATAGTAAGACACCATGGGGCAAGGACAGCTTTGAATGCAGCAAGAATAGGTCGACCAAAGAAAGCATTATAAGCAGAAAATTCATCTACTATCACAAAAGTCTGCTTGCGAACTACTTTTCTTTCTCCTTCTCCGAGTTCCACAAGCAAGTCAATGGTTCCTACTGGTTGCTTTGGCTCCCCAGTGAAGCCAACAATCTTCTGAGATGAGGCTTGCACATCCGCCATCGGGATTCTCATCTGGTCAAACGTTTTCTTGAAGAGGATGTTGCAAGATGCGCCGCAATCAATAAGAACTCTTCTGACAATAGCCGGTCCAATACCGGCCGAGATGACTAACGGGTCCAAAGTAGGGGCCTCAATGCCCGTGGAATCTCTAGCCCTGAACACAATATCATCATTAAAAGTCCTTTGTTGTTTCAGGGGTGTAGAGTCCTCTAAAACAAAGACATTCTCTTCAGTTGGCATATGTTTCAGAGCTCGAGTGTACCTCTCCATTTCACCCCAGCTTCTGCCTGCTGGGTGGGGTCCTCCTGTGATGACATTAATAACTGGCCTTCCAGATTCATGTCCTGCGGCCTTCTCATTTGTCCTGGGCTGATGAGCAAGAGCTTGTTGCCCCTGACTTGACGAAGCAGGATCATTACCACTCTTCTTCACAAATTGCTGCAGCTTATTTTCTCTTAGCAATTCTTCGATTATATTTTTCAATTGACGGCAGTCGTCTGTGTCATGACCAGGCTGATTATGAAAGCGACAGAACTTCCCACTTTGCACAGCTTTTCTTCCGGTTCTGAGAACAGGAGGTTTGGGATACTCAAAAGAATCTTTTGTAGCCAGGTAGATGCGCTCTGGTGTTTCTAACAAAGGAGTATATTCTGATGGCTTGAAGGATCGAGGCTTCTTCGAATTGTGTTGTTTCCTTCCATCATTATTTTCTCTTTTCTGTCCCACAGATCCATTCTTACGTGGCGCAGCAGTGTTGTCTTCAGCTTTCTCTACTGTTGCCTTTGCCGGGACAGGACGGCTTTCCAAACGCATGAATTCATCCGCCTTTTTGTAGAACTTTTCCAGAGAATTTGGCTCCTTCATGTTCAGCCACTTTCCGAATTCACTTGACTTATCAATAGCTCTCATCAAATAGGTCAAGACCATGCGGGGTTCTGCATTATCCACCTCAGCTAACGCTATATTAAAGCGATTTAAAAAAGACTTGATAGTTTCCCCCGGATTCTGTTCCAAACCGGATAACGACATGATGTCTTTTGCCTTTGAAGCATATAGCCTAAATTGCTCTTTAAATTTCCTGGTTAGGTCTGAAAACTGATCGATGGACCGGACAGGTAGTTTTGTGAACCAAAGCAGAGCTACCCCTTCCAAATACACAGGAAAATAGCGGCATTTTATCTCGTCAGAAGCTCTGGCACCTGTCATGTGCCAATCATATTTGTACAGGAACTCATTTGGATCACTTGTCCCTTTGTAAGCTGGAATGGTCGGAGGGACGAACTTCCTTGGGAATTCAGCTTTTAGGATCTTTTCAGTAAACGGAGTCTTGCTCGGAGCGAAACCCCACTCTTTCTCATCTTCGACCCTTTGCATACTTTCTTTCATAATCTGTCGAACCATACCAGAAAGATATTCTTCGTCATTCCTATTTCTGGATCCTCCAGCCTCAGGCAATGTCTGTTCAAAGGGGCTAGCAGCCCTTTCGGGAATGTTTCTAGTTTCAGCATCATGGACATTACCGACAAAGTTCCTTTCATTATTCGCAGGTTGACGGTTTGCCCCGAGCAGATCGTTTAACCTATTCAGAATCAGAGCATTCTGAGCATTCTGAGCTTCCAATTGCGCGTTCTGGGCATTTATTTGCTGATTCAACCCAAAGATAGCAGCGTCCAATTCCGCTTTTGAAACTCCAACAGCTGGAGTGGCTTGATTTGGTGTTGGGGAAGTGGAGGTTCCCTCTTGAATGTTTGCAGATCTCACAGATTTACTTTTCCTTCCAGGAGCCATGATTTCGGATAGACTTCTGGTTCTTAAAGAAACTCTATCTACAAATCTTTCTGAAACAATGATGATAGATGTCCTGAGTTCAATTCTCAGTGAAAGCACCAAAATGTTAACGAAAAAGTTTTAAACGCTAACACCCTGGTGTATAAGATGTGATTGTGAAAGCACCACCCGTTTGTACGGGAAACAGAAATAAGCAGAAAGTATGTAGAAAAACGGTAAGAGACACAGTATTTATAGTGGTTCGGCTTATAATCCAGCCTACGTCCACTTTAATCTTTTCATCACTAGTTTGATTACAATTCTTTACAAGATCTTTCAATTACAACACACTTCAAGTGATAGGATATGTGAAACAAGTAGCTCAAGCTTTGATGTTGACAATCATCTTCAAATCCATGGTGAATGTGGATGATTCCTTCATGGAGTTCCTTTAGAAGTTTGTTGGATCTAAAAAGCTTTGAAGTCGTCTGGAATTCGGCAGAGTAATGGCGCTTGAAGAGAATGAGCCCAAAAGTCCTTTGCATGTTGGAGATGGTTTCATATTTATAGAGAGTTCTGGGCGGAAAAAGTGCTAAGTCCTAACTCGTGGCCGACTTAAGATAAGTCGTGTTCGACTTAAGGTAAGTCGTCCCCGGGTCACTGAGCCGAGTCTATGGCAGTTCCCCTTTTTTGAACCCACCCCTAAGTTCTAAGTCGTGTGCGAGTTATCTGGCTGCAATTGCTAATTTCCCTTCTTAAGTCGTATACGACTCTTTTTATGTCATAAGTCGTAGTCGACTTAACCAATTGCAACTGGTTTAAAGCAAGTCTTAACTCGTAGACGAGTTAAGAGGTGTGTCTTTAGGTCGTATCCTCCTTAAGTCGTATAACTTCTTTAAGTCGTAAGGGTCTTAAGTCGTACAAACTGCAGTTATCATTAAGTCGTAGGCCATCAATTTCCTTAAGTCGTAAAGACCTTAAGTCGTTAGCTTTTCTTAACTCGTATGCCTGCTAACTCGTAGAAGATCTTAACTCGCAGAGGATTAACTCGTAGAGGCTTAACTTGTGGAAGATCTTAACTCGTACACTTGCTAATTTGTAGATATGCTAACTCGTAAAGGCTTATCTCGCAAGTAGCTTAACTCGGGTACTCCTTAACTCGTAGGCTGCTTATCTCGTAAGCTTGCTAACTCGTAGAGGTCTTTAAGTTGTAGGAAGTTGCTGACTCATGTATCCTTTAACTCGTACATGCCTTGAGTCGTACATGCCTTGAGTCGTACATGCCTTGAGTCGTACATGCCTTAACTCGTGGACCTGTTAACTTGTGAACGAGTTAGGGTTAACATGCGCAAAACATTCCGCCTTCGATCGCCATCGGAGCGAACATTTTCAGTCCATCCATGGTGACACATTAATACATTTTCCGACCACGACCATTCATGGGTATTAAACCCTAATTGAATCTCGTCAATCCACCGCATCAAATAATAAAATCGACGAGCATTTTTCAGATGATCTATGATCTTCCACAGAGCTACACCTCAACCTCGAGACCCAAAATATTCCGATCATTGGAATTTAGCAAAAACCCCAAATTTTATTATTTCACAAAATATAAATGAATTCATACTTAAAAATTTTTGATTTTACTTTTAAAAATCAACACTTTCGAAAACATTTACAATGACATTCCTGAAATTAAAAATCTTGATGTATGAAATTTCAATACATTTTGACTTTGCTTGTAATTTCGAATTTCCAAAAAAACTTTGATTTATTTTTGCTCAAATTTATTTTTAAAACTTGAAAAAGGTTTAAATAAACAACTTTTGTTTAAATCTTATGGCTTGAAATGAATCAGAGGAATGGGGATTGATTTTTGAACAGGCCTGATGCCTGTTAACCTAGAACAAAGAAGCATACATCTGTTCTTTAGACATGCACAACTAAACCATGTATATATTCAAAGATTAATGCACATGCAGGTAAATTTTACTTCACTTCAGGCATGCATTCAAATAATATTCAAAAATTCAGATGTCACAAGGGTTTACTCATAGGTAAAAGAAACAAAGAAACCTGGTTTAAAAATAAGGTTTGCTCTCCTTTATGTTGAATACAGAGAACACAGGCTTTAGTTTTGATTTTTCTTTTGCTTTCCACGTTTGCTTTAGAACTTTGCCTTAGGCTTTTTGAATTTTTATTTGTTACTTGATTTGCCGACCCATGTAACTGAAGCTTTAATTGCTCCAAATCAAGTTGAACTTGAAACAGGTTTTGATCAGAAACCTAGAATCTGATCCTTGTTTTTGTTTTCCAAATTTATGATTTGAATTTTACTTTGAGAATCTGTTGTTTGAACATTGATTTTGAACAGGTTTGCTTAAGGCTTGATTTTTTTTTGATTCAACTTGAATCTGGTTTTGATTTGCATCTTGTATCCTCAGATTTTTAACTTTCATTTGATTTCTAGATTTTGAAATCTTCTTGTTTTGTATTGTTTCAGGCAACCTGATTTTGAGTTTTACTTTGAACTTGAGATGATTTTGTTTGTTTTCTCTTTTTTTTACTTTTGAACTGAAGTATTGTTTACAGATTTGAGAAGTTTCAAACTGATTTCTTTTAACTCATTTTTTTTCTATAATTAAATTTCAAAAGAAGAAATGAATTTTGCCACTTGTTACATTTTACTAACACATGTTAATCTATATTGTTAGTTATCAAACATTTGTCACTGATATGAATTTTATGCCTAAACCCCTTTGTTTATAAATTATGTTTAGCCCTTTATTTTTATTAATTTAGAATACATGTTTTTCAACCTTGTTTAATCTTATATTTACATATGTGTTATAGTTATATTTATAAATACACAAACCATATTTATTCAATTTAAGAGAAAATGTATTTTAAATTTTATGCTTATATTCTCCTTAAAGAGAAATGTTTTGAAACTAAATTACACTTTAATATAAAAAATCATATCTTCATATACACATATTAAGATTAGAAAACAATTTTTTTTATTCATCTCTCTAAATTCAAATCAAATTCAAATTGTCTTATATAATCCATTTATATAAATGATAAACATACATTTTATTAAATTTGGAAAATTCAAACTAATTCACAATCTTATCCAAAAATTTGTATTAATTACCCATAATTTCAAAATCTAATTCCAAATATTAAATTAATTATCAAATTAATTTTGACTCAAAATCGAGATCGTTACAGATTCTCCCTCTTAAGAAAATTTCGTCCTCGAAATTTGCAAGGGAGACAACAAAGAATAGATGAAAGATAGAGAAATATCTTTACAGATCAAACCGAATATCTATTCTGCATTGGCTTACCAAATCAGAATATCAAAAATATAAGAACGAATTCATTCAATATCTCACAAGATATTCGGGTCACCAGATCTACGAAGACATACAAAGCATTGGTTAGTCCGAAGGATAACTAACCACTCGTAGAATATATCTGGACCCAACGGAACAAACAAATGGATTCAATCCTTCACAACTTTCAAACATTAGGTATGGATTCCAAACTCAGGTCGGAATACCCCGAAGGTTTACACCAGCTGGTCCCTCTTTGGATTTTGATACTCATAAGAAATTATAATAGAATTTCAAATTTGGTTTTAATCAAAATTGTTTTATCGATACAATTTAATTTAACATCATATTTAATTACCAATTAATTCCAATAAAATTTCGATTTCGTTAAAGTTGAAATGAAAAGTTGATAACGAGAATACGATATAGGAATTTATTTATAACGATCCGTAGGGCCATCACCACACTGAAGCTTCTCCCTCGAGCTGCCATGAAGTCATCAGAGAATTGGAATTGGATCAAAGGAGATCAAGATAAGTTGTTTTCTTGTTGTTACAGGCATCGACCATTTGTAACGGTATTCTCCTATCCCCTACCTCATCCTCTTCTTGCACTCATACTCACTATCAGTGGATAGCAAGAGAATTTACTGAGGCATACTAACAAGATATCTTGGGGAATGCTCATTCTAGGGTATGCTTCACCATATCTCTAATGTGTTACATAATGTGTTATACTCCTGAGCTAAAGTTTCAACCTTCAGATCTGATACCAAATGTGACGACCCAAATTTTCACGTTTGAAAATTGACATCCATACTTCACCCGTATTCGAATGTCACAGATTCAAACGCTCAATCCGATTCGCCGGAGCTTATAACACATTAAGTACAACAACACGGTGGAAGAAAAGAATAATAACTTTATTGATATACAACACTTGATACATCAATGATACAATGAATATCTATCAGAGATACAAGGTACAGGGGAATGAAATAACTCCAAAAGATAATATCTTCAGAAGTCCACAAAATTAATACTCCAACGTATGGCGACTCCATTGCCAAAGTTCCAAAGACTCCATAAGCTAGAACCACCAACATGTTTACCAAACGCGAAGCGAGAAACCCCCATCACGTTGTATTGAAGCAAGGTCAGCCATGAATGCTGAAGAGTAGCAAATGCGATCCACAAATCCAAAGACTTCGAAGGCTATCGAATCTACACCTACTATTTGATTATCTGAAAAACCCAACTCTAAACTGCCCGTGCAGAAAATTGTGGGCACCCAGAGTTTAGGAAGGGAACAATAAACTCTGAGTCAGTCATGGGACTGGTATGAGCAAACAAAAACAGTTTTATCTTTAAAACAAACAAAAGAATTTAAAAGAAATCCGCAATGCTTTTTGGAAAATGAAACCGCCATAAGGCCTCCCGCCACACACACAATGCAAGCGCACACTTGGAGGAGTTTTGTCCTTATGACAATCAAAAATGCTTGATATGCGAAAACCATTTGATATTATTATTACTGCATAGTGCAGAAAACATTTCGAAAGTATAATATTAATCTTTGCCAGCGTAGCACATTTCGTCGTATGCCTACAATAGCTACCATGTTCAATAGCAGGTTACCGCCACATTCCATGGCAGGTTATACAACTAAAACCATACAGGGAGCATATTGCTTCTTTGAATTTCCAATAATGGTTTGGCAAAGGAACTTCCTACACCGAATGGAACGCCTCTGGAAGGACGCCCTCGAGAACCTAACCAGATCTCTACTAACACAAGGCCGACGCTACCTCACGGTTTAACCAAGCTATAACACACGTAACTACCACACAAGTATGCCATCCCCGGACGTTACCGACCATTATCCGTGGTACCTCTACACCAACAACCACAAAGCAATAAGTTTGCAGCAACCACATAGGTTAAATATTTGGGCTCCATACCATGATACCACCTTTCATCCAGAAAGAAATGGACATACCCTAGGGGCGCGGCCCCTAAAAGCCTTGCTGCAACATTCCTGTTTCGACCATTTTCGGGTTGTGAGGCTCGACAAAGTCTCGTCCACAAAGCGACGCTTTTCACAAAAGTCATGCTTCGATTAACACCTGATCAGCAGCACTTCGTATGCCACATTACCAAATTGGGAATATATCACCAGTAACCATCAACTACATAACCTCTGAGCTCGTACGTCTCAAAGAAAGGTGTTAGGCTAAGAGAATAAATCTCCGCCATCAAACAAAAATGTATTTGATAGAAACCAGCTTTACATCTCAAAGTGTATTGTCATACACACATCCATACAAGTCTTTTCTGGGTTCGAATAGAACCGAAGGCACTTTCGAAGAAGCCCTTGCAAATCCGGATATCATCTAATCACGTCCGTACTTCCCATCACAAAGGGAGATCAAATCTCTATACTGGGGATCAGCCGGTGCAGAGGCATTCGACGAGTTATCCTTTCGCTTTTGAAAATATCTGGTCTTCACCACCAGTCTTCAAATGCTATCCATAACGTCGTATAATTATTCGAAATGGATTATATGACACAAGGTCCTCTCCTAGCTAAACCAAATAATGAGCGCAATATTAAAAAACTTATGGATAATGGGATTTCAGTTAAGTCATGACTTTAAAACCCAAAACCTTTCTTTTCAAATGGTTTAAACAAATTACCATTTTCAAATCATTGAACAAAAAGATTCAATTCACAAAGTTCACCCAGCTTTCACAAAGACTCATTCACATATTTCAAAACAACTTCCATTTCAAATCTTTTATAGGAAGGACACACCTTTAAGATCCCTTTTTAATTTAAAAACAAAGTATACCAATCTTTAACAAAGATTCATTCATATTCTTTCAAACAGTTTCCCTTTCAATTGGATTAACTCCTTCAATCTTTTAATCAAAGATTTAATTCATAGCTTTCAAACCATTACCAAAGATTTATTCATAACTTGAAAAACCATTTTCATTTCAAACTTGAAATACTTTTAACACAAATTAGAAATTCTTTACTTATATGAAAGCTTTTATTATTTTGAAAACAAATAGTTTTCATTTCGTAAGAATCTGATTTCATTTATATAATTTAAAGCCCTTAGGTTAAACTCAAGTTCAAAACAATACATTTAAAATGGTTTAAAACCCATATAAACTTGTATAACCCTTTAAAATCATAAATTTCCAAACATAGAATTCAATTCAAATCTTGAACTCAAATTCAAATCAAATTATTTAAATTTCAAAATTTTATCAGGTCATTAAAAATAACTTTCAAAACTCCTTTTCAAAAGCTTTTCACATTTAACCCAATTTCATTTCCAAAACTATTTTGGATTCAAAACTCCACTTTTAAAACCATTTCAAAAATCTGTGACTTAACCAATTTCCTCGTGCAATCCATATTTATGCGTATAAGATGTAGTCCAGGGGTTTTACACAATAGTGCCACAACATCAATTATTACAGAGTCAAACACAGCAATATCGATAAGCGATATAATTTATAACGCTTATCTTCATTTACAGATCATAGATGAATAATATAAGTTCATCGCAGATAATAAATTACATCATAGATAAATAAATTACATTCATCATAGATAGTAAGTTACATTTCACAGCTTAATCATATCACAGAACATTATACATCATGGATATCACACAATTTAAAGCATCCAATTCAATCCAAGCTTTCATAAATAAGATCAATTAATTGTCTGATTAATTTAAATCAGATCATTTACCTATGAATAAATTTATAATCATGGTTAACTAATAATTAATTAATTACAAACCATTACTATTAATTATTCTTTAATCATTAATTAACCTTTAATTAATAATTAATCCTTTGATTAATTATTAAAAGTTAGTTAATTAATCCTTAATTAATAATCATTCCTAAATCACTCTCATTAATTAATTAACCTTTAATTAATTAATTATTCTCAAATTATTTACCTTAATTAATTAATCACATTAATTAATTATTCTTTAAATTAATTATTCTTTAAGCATTTGATTAATCAATCTTTAATCATTTATTATCCATCCTTAATTACTTTTGTTAAGTAATTACTTTTAAGTAATTAGTTATCCTTAATTAATTATGAATTAATAAACCTTTAATTAATTATAATAAGTGATTATTCTTAATCATTTTTATTAATTAAATAACCTTAAATTAATTATCCTTAATTAATTACAATCATTAATTAATTACATTCATTAATTAATCCTTAATTAGTTACCACTAACTAATCAATTACCCTTTAATTTATTAAAATGAGTGGTTATCTCTAATCACTTATGTTAATTAATTATAAATTAATTGCATTGAGGAATTATCTTTAAAATAATCACATTAATCAATCATTAGTCAATTACCATCATCTTTTAAATTAATTAAATTAAATAATTTCTTAATAACTTTTGATTAAAACTTAATACACAGATCTTAATTTATAAATCAATCAACCTTTAAATAAAATAATATTTAAATTCAAAATCATATTTTAATTAAGGTTTCTAATATACTTATTTCCAACACTTGCTTAATTCAAGCATTATCAAATTCCATTAAAAATTCTTAGAAATATATTCATTAACATCATATAAATTATTTTAAAATAAATTTATTTTCAAATCAATTTAAAAATATTTAACCCAAACCTTTTTCATCTTAGACTTGTTCATATTTTTAGTTTTAAACCTTGGTACAATATGTACTTAAAAATTTAAAAACCCTGCTGTATTTTCAATGACCCGAGCCAATCACTCACTTACCCGAGCTCAACTTTGGGTTTATCCACGTTTCACTTGCTTCGAGCTATCGCGCAATTTCCTTCGAGTACGACTCGAGCTTTTTCGTCTTCCTCAATCAATAGGTACACGCCCATACACGTGCACGTACACGGTCGGAACGGCCACCTTTGGTCGAAGCTCCGGCCATCAACAAACCAGCCACAACCCCCGCATCTACCAGACAACCCAGAATCACCAAACGACATCGAGTTTAAAATCGAGCAACTGATTTGAAACTGGAAAAAAACAATAATCACGATACCGCCACGCTCCTCCTCCTCTGACCATCAGAGGACACATACTTCTGGCTATAGCTGTGCAAAAGATTTCACCTTCGATCGCCACCAGAGCGAACATTTCCGGTCCATCGATGGTGACGCATTAATACCTTTTCCGACCACGACCATTCATGGGTATTAAACCCTAATTCAATCTCGTCAATCCACCACATCAAATTATAAAATCGATGAGCATTTTTCAGATGATCTACGATCCTCCATAAAGCTACCAGCTCAACCTTGAGACCCAAAATCATTCCGATCATCGGAATTCAGCAAAAACCCCAAGTTTGATTATTTCACAAAATCTAAATGAAATTCATACTTAAAAAATTTTGATTTTACTTTTAAAAATCATCATTTTCGAAAACGTTTACAATGAGATTCCTGAAATTAAAAATCTTGATATTTGAAATTTCAATACATTTTGACTTTGCCTGTAATTTCAAGTTTCCAGAAAAACTTTGATTTATTTTTGCTCAAATTTATTTTCAAAACTTGAAACAAGTTTAAATAAACAACTTTTGTTTAAATCTTATAGCTTGAAATGAATCAGAGGAATGGGGATTGATTTTTGAACAGGCTTGATGCCTGTTAAACTGGAACAGGGAGACATACATATGTTCTTTAGGCATGCACAGCCAAACCATGCATATATTCAAAGATTAATCCACATGTAGGCAAATTTTAACTTCACTTCAGGCATGCATTCAAACAACATTCAAAAATTCAGATGTCATAAGGGTTTACTCATAGGTAAAAGAAACAAAGAAAGCTGGTTTAAAAATAAGGTTTGCTCCCCTTTATGTTGAAGACAGAGAACACAGGCTTTAGTTTTGATTTTCCATTTTCTTTCCAGGTTTTCTTTAGAACTTTGCCTCAGGCTCTTAGATTTTTGATTTGTTACTTGATTTGTTGACCCATGAAACCGAAGCTTGAATTGCTCCAAATCAAGTTGAACTTGAAACAGGTTTTGATCAGAAACCTAGAATCCGATCCTTTCTTTTGTTTTCTAGATTTATGATTTGAATTTTACTTTGAGAATCTGTTATTTGATCTTTGATTTTGAACAGGTTTTCTTGAGGCTTGATTTTGTTTTGATTCAACTTAAATCTGGTTTTGATTTGCATCTTGTATCCTCAGATTATCTTTCATTTGATTTCCAAATTTCGGAATCTTCTTGTTTTGTATTGTTTCAGGCAACCTGATTTTGAGTTTTACTTTGAATTTGAGATGATTTTGTTTGTTTTCTCTTTTTTCTCTTTTGAAATGAAGTATTGTTTACAGATTTTAGAAGCTTCAAACTGATTTCTTTTAACTCATTTTTTTTCTATAATTAAATTTCAAAAGAAGAAATGAATTTTTCCACTTGTTACATTTTACTAGCACATGTTAGTCTATATTGTTAGTTATCAAACATTTGTCACTGATATGAATTTTATGTCTAAACCCCTTTGTTTATAAATTATGTTTAGCCCTTTATTTTAATTAATTTAGAATACATGTTTTTAAACCTTGTTTAATCTTATATTTACATATGTATAATAGTTATATTTATAAATACACAAACCATATTTATTCAACTTAAGAGAAAATGTATTTTAAATTTTATACTTATATTCTCCTTAAAGAGAAATGTTTTGAAACTAAATTACACTTTAATAAAAAAATCACATCTTCATATACACATATTAAGATTAGAAAACAATTTTTTTATTCATCTCTTAAAATTCAAATCAATTTCAACTTATCTTATATATTCCATTTATATAAATAATAAACATACATCTTATTAAATTTGGAAAATTCAAATTAATTCACAATCTTATCCAAAAATTTGTATTAATTACCCATAATTTCAAAATCTAGTTCCAAAGATTAAATTAATTATAAAATTAATTTTGACTCAAAATCAGAATCGTTACACCAACGGTCTTGGAATCACGCATGGATCCCAACATCACAATATATCACGAATCTTCTCCATAGAATCGTATATCATTTTCAGAGTGGTCGCGTTTTCGAGTCATCCCTTACGAGTACACTCTTCCATTCCCGTGTGCTCCATAAAACCAAACGATGATTTTCGAAATGCTTAGTACCGATTCTTTAGCAAATAATCCTACAATACATAAGAGTGGGGATCACCCCCTAACCGTTTAGCTGGATGGATCTCCTTATCATTTGTCCTAGAAGAACGAAACGGTTTTATACATACAATATAGCACCACCGATGGTAATTGTACCATATAATTTTCATGTTTTCCCTTAATATTTCCAGTGTTAAAATCCTTCGGTGTTAAGTATGGAACATTTTTGTACCACCAAAATTAAGAAGGATTACATATTTAGGCCAAGATTTGATAGTCGGTTGTTTAACTATGAAATAAGCAAACATTCAAACAAGGATTATAATTCATAAGGAAAACCAACACTAGATAAGCATACAAGCGACTACTATCCTCGTTTTATAAACCTTTTACGATATAAAAACCACTTGTAAATTTCTTGTATAAAAATACTTTTACAAGATATATCTGCTGATGCCTATATTTTCAATATTTAGAAAATATCTATATACTTATCCTAACTGTATAAGTATATTTACAAAACTGAAAAAGATTCTCTTTTCATTCGACTCCAAATCATTTATAAATTTTATTATAATTCTCCAAACCGTTTATAAATCATTTTATAAACCTCCTTAAAGCCATTTATAATTCCTTTATAAAAATTCATTCCCTTTTAAGCTTCTTGCACATTCCAAAAATCACTTATAACCCTTTTTGAATCCATAAATCAATTATAAAAACTTCTTTTATAAATCTACAACCCCGTTTCTAAAATTCGTTTGTAAATATCTAACTATTTATAAACTCTTTCTCCTTGCAAAGGACCTTTCCTTACGTCTTTAATCCATTTTATAAATTTCTTTATAAAATGCAAGTCTTTTAACTCTATTTATACTCTCGAAAACATTTATAAGTCATTAAAATCGTTTACTTCAAAACATTATTATATAATAATTATTAACAATGAACATTATAAATAAATGGAAATCTTTAACTTTAATTATCTTAAATAATAATTTATCATTCCAAAATATTGTTTGAGAAATAATAATAATAATAATCAATCTTTACCATTTTATAAATATTAAAATTTATTTTAAAACCTTATTAATAATCCTTAAACAAATAAATTTTAGACAATATTAAATAATTACATAACTTTAAAATAATATTAATGTGAAAATATAACTTTAAATAATTTTAATATAATTAAATAACTTTAAAAAATATTATTATAATTACATAACCTTAATAAATATTACAATTTAATAGCTTAAAAACAATATAACTATAATTAACTAACTTAAAAACAATATTACTATATTTAATTAGGTAATCCTTAAATTGTATCCGAAACCCAATTTTGGATTTTAGAATTGTTCCTTGTCTGAAAATCAATTTTTGATTTAAACGGCAATTCATCGTATTTTTAAAATACTTATATGAGGCCAATAGCCACCCAACACTTGACCAATACGATATTGATTTTTTTATCGCTATTGGGTTTATTTTTATACATATAATGATATTATAACAACAATTTCCACTATTATCTTATTGCCCAATAACCCATATAAAGGAAATAACATTGAAATAATATAATTCAATAATAGTAAGCAATCTCGTTGGATCCCTCCAACCAGTTTTCCCTCGCATCACAAATTTTAGATAATCATAAAATATAAATCAACTATTTCGAGGTGGGATTCATATACAAAGGATCATCCGCTCTTACATGGGAACGTAGTAGGGTCTCATCCGTTCCAATAGGCGGGAATATATCCAAACCAACTAATAAATATAATAACTTATCCAAACAGTCATTCAATAATTTTTATCAACTATAAATCGTACTAGTGATCCAAAAAGGTGATTTTAACTCAACCAAATTTCTGTTATCGCCGAGGCATTCGGGTTTGGAACTAAAATCGAACGATGTCTGATTTTAGCCCAAATTTCAAAAGTCTCCAGATCCATCAAAAATAGCTTTATTGCGAAGTTTTCATCGTCATGAGCGCAACGCAAAATGTTTTGTCTCGATCGGAGCTCGTATGAAAGAGTTATAAGGTTTATAAGTTATCGAATAAAATTTATTCAAAATTAAATAACTTTAATCAAATTACAAGTCTACCCTGCATACACCTTCTTCCCTAACAAACATTTCCTATACACGATAGTTGTGCATACCATTTTCGTGCACAATGAGCATTGACACAGGGTTACAGTTGCCGAAATTTGAATCATGCGACTCCAGCGACCTTTTCTCCTCGAACTCGATCTACCCGGCACCAAAACTTCGAACTCGCATCATCCAGTCAAAAAGCATCTCTGCCCTACTCCCTTTCGACTATACAAGTCATGACGCCTCCCCTAGCACCGCCCTTCACCAAAAACTCTCCACCCCCTTTGCCTTGCCTCGCCGAATAAGAATCCACCCTCCACTTCCCACAATTCCACTCAACATGGCTACAATTCCCAGCCCTAGTTTACTGCTCCAAAAACATCGATCACCACACCATGATCGAGCACCGCCTAAGCCATATCGGCACGAAGCGCTTATCAAATCGTGAATTTTAAATCTTGTTTCTGATTTTTTTATCGAGCCATTATTGAGATATTAATTTTTGAAATGATGATCTCCTTTTTCTTATCTGGCGATGTTTAAATAGCAGAGGATGGATGGGAGATCAAGTATGGGTTTGGTTTGGAGAAGAGGGAACATGGCAGTGAATGGTCAAAGTCATTGATGAAGGGAATAGGGTATGCTTGTATAGTCAAATCTATGTGTGTGTGTATTATTGAATTTCAGAATATCTAGCTATAAAATTTCAAATCGCGATCGAGACATGCCACCTGATGTTTTATATGTTATACCTCTATTTCGAATGCAATGGAACTAGTTCCAAGGCCTAATTCGATCATATGGATAAGATAGCTTTTTGAATCCAATTAGTATATTAAAAATTTCATATTAATTTCAGCGCTTTCTATCCCATATGACAAAATGATAAGTCCGATCGTTATGAAATTTGACGGCATATAATAATTCATTATTTTCGGACCCAATGACATTGATTTCGTCGAAATCGGAGGCTGTACCCTAGAAGGCTATTTTTATATGTTAATTAAAACGAGTTAATTTCAAAATTAGCAAAATCACTTTTAAATCAAATTTAATTATTTTATCTTTATTCTTATTAATAAAAATTATACAAGCCTTTAAATCATTTTTATCCAACTAAAAAACCCAAGATTCAATTATTTAAATGGTTTTAATTATTAAATTAAACAATTAAATTATCCAGTAAATCGCTTTATTCGAAGTTCGACTTATTTAATTCATAAAATTAACTTTTCTATATTTAAAATTAATTAATATTCCAAATTCAAATAACTAAAATTCTGGGTCGTTACATATATGACCACTTTTTCTATAAAGAGATATAAACTTAAGCCAAGAATCTATATCTTCAAAAGGAGGCAGAACGAGTTCTCGAACAGCAAGAATTGCTGGCCAAACTATAACGACCCTTATTTTTAGTAACATTATTAAGGATATTTAATTATTTAAATAAAATAAAATAAATTAATGGTTAGGGGATTGATATTTGTGGTTAATAGAAGGGTAGCTTTGCCTATTTGAACTAATGATCTAAGAGAATTAAATTGAATTAAATTAGGGTAGTAGAGAAGGGCAGTATAGGAATAAGTAATAACCTTATACCCTAAACCCTTGTACACATTCATTTTACAAGTTCATTTTCATAACCTAAAACAAAACAAGAAGCCAACCACCCTCAAGGAAGAGAAAGAAGTAGATGAATAAGAATCCAAAGAAGGAAGCTTAATCAACCTAAATTAAGATCAAATACAACTAAGATCATATCTCAACTCCTTAATCGCAAAGTTAAGGTGAATAATGACTACATCTCAGGTTTTTGATTGTTTTCGGTTCTACATTAAATTCATATTAATTCTCAAATGTTTTGCCATGTTTTTATTGTTAAAATGGATATATATGCTTGTTGATGATTTATGCTAATTCATATAGATTTTATGATATGTCTTAATGAGAAAACCCTATTAAATTACATCCAAATGCATTGCAATTTTAGATTAAGGTCAGGAATGATATTTTAGAGATGTGTTTCAATTTTCATAATTTTATGAATTAATATGGATTTAATATTAATTTTCTAGTGAAGAAAATGGTTATTTGGGTTTAAAAATTAATTACAGTTAATATATGTATGTTTTGGGTCAGAAATTAAACATGTCAAGAAAAATATTAAAAATGATTTATGGAAATTTTTATAGATTTTTATTAAGTGTTTTAATAAGCATATAAGATTATTTAAGGTATGGGACTTAAATATTATATATGTATATATAAAAGGAGAGGGGGCATTTTGTAAATAACAAGTGTAGCTTAAAAGAATTAACAAATCAACAAGTGTAATGAATTTCAAAAAGTGTCATTTGTTTTAAAATAAAATTAAAAAAGAGAGAGGAAAACCTGTTCACAATTAATCAAAAAAGGAAGGAAAAAAATCAAGCAAGGCGAACTATTTCACAAATTCAACTTCTTCAGTAATAAGCTCCAGATTCAACTCAGTAATCAAAATATCTAGATCAACATTCAAGTTTTTAAATCCAGTATCAGATCATCTTAAACAAAACAAATCAAGTTCAAAGTCCAGTCAGTTTCCATATTTTCAAATCCTTCTCTGTTCCTCTGTTCAAAATCTTGGTGAGTAAACCAAACATTAATCTATTTAAACTTGGATGCATGAAATAAAATCCTTGAAAATAAGATGTAATAATTATTGCACGATATAAAATGAATGGGTATACATATACATGCATACATACATACATACATACATATATGTATATGAACTGAATAGATATGCATGTCTGTTTACAAGATGGTGTTCTGTTCTTGCTATTCAGGTTTTAAATCTGATCAAAAATCATGTTCTTCCTCTCTGATCTTCCTTAGGACATGTTGTATAAACAAATTTTGGATGTTATAACATGATATAAAGTTAAAAATAATTTCAAGATAATCTAAAGCCTGTTTTTAAATGAAAAGGGAAGAAGAACAGTAGAAATTTAATACTCATCAAATCTCAACAATTTTAATTTGTTGTTTCAGGGTTATAATCAGATAAGTGATCAAATATTAGGATTTTTAAAATTAAAATATTGATTTTTAAGTTGGTATTTTGAGAGTTATTGTGGGTTGGTCGGAATTTGGATTTTTTGCAATTACAAATGATAGGGTTGATGTGGATGATCGTAATTTGGTCTGGAGGAGGTTTATGTAATGTAGATCATGGGAAAAATAGGGTTTTATTTTTCAGATCATCGTTGCTGTCAATTCGATGATAACCAGGGTTATAGACCCAGATATATCGAGGTGGTTTAAGTGGTTATTGTGATGGCCAGGGAGCATCGAGTTGGTCAAGGATAGGGGAAAAGGAAGTTTGGAAGGTTGGTAGCTCCAGGCGAGGCGGCAAGGGTTTCTGAGATCATCGGTGGCGGTGCGTGATGGATGTGGGGTAGGCCTGTTTTTCTGGTAAGTAGGCGAATTAATCGATCTTGGGTTCTTGTGGTTTTCGAGTACTTTTATGGAGCCATGAGGGACGAGGAAGGCTCAGGTGGTTTGCGGAGTCGGTCGTTGGCGGTGGATGATGATCTGAGGGTCTATGCACTTGCACAAAGTTCAGGCAGTGTGCATGTTTTAGAAAGGAAGAAGAAGATGAGGTAAGGGTTAAAGGGGAAGTACGGGAGGATGAGTTAAATCGGGCGTGCTCGAAAAATGAGAGGAGAACGCGAGGGTGGCTTCGGGTAAATTCGAGTGGTATGGTATGTTATCAGTTTTAAAGGAAAAATAAATGATCATCAGTTTTTGAAGCAAGATAATTTGAGTTGTCCTGTTTGGAAATAAAATTTCCATAACACGTTCAAGCAATTTTTTAAAACAAGTCTCCAAATTTAATTTAATTTAAAATAAAATGTTTTGAGTTAATTGTTTGGTTTTGTCTAATTAGATCGGGATAATCAGTTAAGTTTAAAATACCTAAGTATTTTCAAATGGAATTTATGATAGGATTAAGTAAGTATTTAATATCAGTGTATTTAACCTTAAATCAATTAAAAATTCTTTAGTGTTTGTTTTCAAGCATTTAATTTAAACAACATATAGGTGATGATTAAATAACCAATTAAGGTACATAGCCTACCTTGTTTAATTAAATGTTGACTCATATAGGTATTTTAAGGAATAATGGATGTGATTAATCATTGGTTATTTTGTTAATGTGATTAATTAATTAATTAAGGTTAGTTAATCAGTGTAATTAATTAAGATTAATAAATAATTAGAGGATGATTAATTAATAATTAACGGTTAATTAAGTGAGGATAGTTAACCAATGGGATAATTACTAAATGAAGGTAATTAGGGGTAATTAATTTAGATAGATAATAGAAGGGTATTCGAGTTGCTCGAGTATTTAGCGTGGGTTACTCGAAGTGATGTGAAGTTGGACTCGAAGCTTTTGAAGATCTGGTTCAGGTCATTGGTTGATTACAGGTTTTAAACCTGTTTGTGTTTAAGTTTTTTTTAAAATGAATTCTAAAATTTGAATAAGATTTAAACCAAGTTTTTAAACCTGGATTCAAATTTAATTTGTATTCTAGTTTGGAATAAAATAAAGTTTTATCAAATTTAAAATGTTTAAACAACTTTAAAATGTTAAAGTATATTTTATAAAATGATTTGAATTTAACTATCTTGGTTTAAACCTCCTATAAATTTAATTTATAAGTGATAAGTGATCCTTTAACATTTGGATTTAAAATGTTTTCTTTTAAAATTTGTTTCTAAATTTTGTAAAGTTAAATTTGTATTCATTTTAAATCTTAAATTTGAAATGGAATTTAAATGAAATTTTAAAGTAAAATGTTTCCAAATGCTTTTGTTAATGGCAATTTAATCATTAATAAGAATATTGTCTTTATCTTAAAAGATAATTAAGATTCAATGATTTGTGATTCATTAAATTATTAAGATAATTAAAGAATAATTAATTAATTTAATTTATTAATGATTTGGATTAATTAATTTAGTAATTAAGGGATTGATTAATTTAAGTTAACTAATCAATGAAGTAATTATAGAAAAATTAATTAATGTAATTAATTGAGAATTAATATAATTAATTATAGATGATTAATTAACAGGAGTAACTAAAGGTTAATTACTATAATTATTTGAGAATAATTATGTTGTGTAATTAATTAAGGATAATTACATAATGTAATTAGAGAATGATTAATCAAGGATGATTAATCAAGATGAATAATTAAAGGATGATTAATTAATTGAATGCAATTAATTAATGTTAAATAAGCAAGATTGTTAAGTAATAAACTAATTAATTTAATTCGATGGTAGTTAATTAAATTAATGAGGAATGGTATGACTAATTTATCTTGCTTATGAATTATTGTATGATATTTGAATGCCTTGGATTATTTGTTATCCCTGATATGTGATGGTAATGCTTTGTGAAATGAAATGTTTTTGTGATATGATATGTTGGGTTAAACAAAGATAATGTGGTTATCTATGATGAATTGCCATGTAAAAGTGACATCTGGTATTTAAAATTTAATCACTTGAATAACTTGGGTTAAGATAACATTGGACTCGAAGAGACCAGAGTCGGGTATTAGTTAATACCCAAAACCAGTTCAATTCTTTATAGATTGATACGTGAAATGAATAGGCTATTATGAACTGATTTAAGTGAATTGGACCATTTAATCTAAGTTTTGGTACTTAGAAAATGACATGTGAGATTATGATGTCTATAATGACTTGTGAAGTTGTAAATTTATACAAGTTACCCGGGTTTATATAAGTTGTATGCTTTTGTGTTCCATGTTAGATAGGTTTACTCACGCTGGTTTCTAGCCTAACCCGGGTGTTACTTTGAAGTAATGCTCAGGTCAGATTGAGTATTACAGATTTTTAGGAAAGGGCGTTCTGGAGCTCAGGAGGCGAGCTGGATGGCAGGGACGTATAGAGCGTATTCATCTGTGATATATTGTAGTTGTCTAGGCAGGTTGATTGAATCTGTCCAATGATTGTGAAATATTGTAACTCTGATGTATTTAAATGTAACTGACTGATATAGTTTTCTTTGTGTAAAGAATATTATTTGATATTATATTTTATCCGCTGCGAATGTGAGGTTCTGAATTGGTTTTCTGTTTCCTCTTCTTCTATCTCTTTTCTTCTTTTCCTAACTATCTAGAATTTTCGGGATCAAAGTTTCCGGGTCATTGCATTTCTGGTATCAGAGCGAGGTTAAGCGAGAACCTTGGCTCTGGTGGGATTACTCATTATAGATAGGGTCAATGGTACCCTAGAATGAGTTGAGTGTGTGTGTGTATGAGAGCATACTTGTTATTTTCTTATATAAAGATTTAAAATTATTTTATATAAGAATATATTTTGATATATAAAGCAATATTTCTTTCTAATAAATATTAAGGTAATTGGTTGTTAAATTATTGGAATTAAATTAAGTGATAATAGAAATACAACCAAATTGAAATTAAATAAAGATAAGTTTGAAATGAATTCAAACTGAAGTTAAAATCTTGAATTTGGGTAAGAGCTTCAGAATAAGATAATAATGAATTGGTTTCCAAATATGATAATCTTGGTTATTATCATAAATGATTGTTGTGTTTAATAATAAAATGTGTATTAATGAGTAAGCAAAATAAAATGTTTTAGGGAAGTAAAACATTTAGGCAAGTATGACTTATGAATCGGAACTGAAGATGATCTAAATTGTGAAGTTTGAATCCTAAAAATTAAACATTTGAAATTTATTTTCAAATTGTTAAAAAGAATGATAAATAATATTATTCAGATTTTTTTTAAAAAAAGGTAAATCTTATTTTAAAATAAGAAGTTGTTTGAGAACTTTTGTTTGAATTAAAAGTCAAAGATGGTTTAACACTTAAGGTATAACTTGGTAAACAAATTGATATATAAGATTAAAAGTTGAATTTTTCTAATTAAGTCTAATTTATAGATTAAGAAGTCCCTCTAGAATTCAGTCTTTCAGAGAAATGGCTAAGAGTGAAGAATGGAAGGCAAGGCGTAGAGAATGAAAAACAGCTGCACGTAAGGAACAGGACATAGCAATACAAGAGTATGAAAATCGGATTAAGGAAAGAAATGGACCACGACATTATGATAATGTCACCTGCTATAGATGTTTCAATAAAGGTCATTACGCAGCAAAGTGTGGTAAAACTAGGAAAGAATTAAAGTGTACATTCCAACGATTTCGCTCCGAGATATTATGCTTTAAGTGCCATAAGAAGGGACATTTCCTTAACCATTATCCTGAATTGAGGAACGTGAAGCGTAAACAAATGGAACCAATCAAGGAGTCAACCATTTGCTATCATTGTAAAGGGTTGGGACACATCGCTAGAAATTTTCCCAAGAGACAAAGAAAGAAGATTAAAGTTGTGGAACATCCTGTAGGAAGCATGGAGGTCATCCTAATTGATGAGAGGGAAGAAACCTATTGTGGAAAATTATATAAGTGGGGACATCCAGTTGAAAGGTGCATGTTTGGGCTTTGCCCATTGTAAGGAAGTCCATAGGAAGGATTCTGGTAGAAATGCTAGGACTCTTAAACCTTGGTGATGGTGTAAACTTCTAAATTTATGATTTTGTAAGGCTTTTATTGTGATAAATGGATGTAATGTTGAACTGCTAGTGTGCAGTCTATCAATGTATGAAACATTTTATGGCAATGCGATCTAATAAAATCACCTTCTTTTATTTGAAATTAGTTCAAAATAGAAATCGTTTAAGAACTAGTTTCAAGGTTGAAGTGGGTAATAAATTGGATTTCAAAGATTAGTTGATTTAAAGAAATTAAATCAACATTTGAAATTTAACTCGAATTTATATAATTCGAGATGGTTTAAAGTTGAGATTTAAATTGCATTAGTTCAATTGAATTTAGTTTGAATTAATTAGAATTGTGATTGAAGATGGATAAGTGTAAAAATTCAAATGGAAAACTTGAATTCGATTAATTCGAAATGAAATTGAAGTTGAATAATTCAAATTCAAATGGGAATTGGGATTAATTCAAACTGGAATTGATATGAATTAAAATTGGTCCAATTTAAATTTTATTTGAATTAATTGAAATTGTGATTAAAGTTGAATAAGTAAATTCAAATGGAATTTGAATTGAATATAGAAAAGAAATTGAGGATAATTCAACTTGAATTGGGATTTAATCAATTTAATGGGAAATTGATTGGAAATGGAGAGTGGGAGGATGTATAGTTTGACTCTGGACTATTTTCAAAATAAATTGTTTTAATATAAACTTATTTTTCCAAGCTATTTATATATACAACCTTTCTTTTTTAAACCCCAAACTATTTTATACTTATTTTATAATTATTTTTGAAATTATTTAACTATTTTACAATTGTTTTATAAACTAATTACTATTTTTCAACTGTTTTATAACTAATTACTATTTATAACTATTTTACAATTATTTAACTATTTTATCATTATTTAACGATTTTACAGATATTTTACAAACTAATAATTATTTTTCAAATACTTATCTATCCTTAAAAATTTTCAAATTATTTTCTTAATTTAAGCTGGACAGAGTTCAAGCTGTTTATGATTAAATACCCAATTAGGATAAGGATTAAAGTGATAATCCAAATGAATTAAAACAATTGTGAATAAGTGTATGGAAATCATAAGTGAATGTGAATAGAAAAGAGAATTGATTTGGTTAATAATCAATGAGGATAAATATGTAGGATGTACGTATATTATTCTATAGTGATTTGATTCAAATTCGATCATAGAATTTCGAGATAGTTTATCGATCCGAGTTAGGATTTTTCACTCGATTTTCGACGGCGAACCTGGATATGAAATGTTGATTTGTTCTCGATATTTTCTATCATAGTTATGCCTATGCAAGGAGAATAAAGGTTTTTTCTATCAAGAAACCAGATCTTAGTCCGCACTAGGAAGTCGGGTGGACGATACTAGTTCAGAAGTGAAATTGTGTGATCGAGTCAGCGATCAAGTTGATATAGCGTACAGATGATGTATGCATCGTACGGGTTTGAATAAATTGATATTGGAAATTTATGGATAAAAACTGTAAAATGATTTTGAAATGAGAAGTATATTCTATGAGATATATGATAAAATAAAGGGGTAACTGGATATTTCTATAATAAAAATTTACTTTATGGAAGTAAGTGATATGGTAAGTGGTTTTGTAAAGAGTAATCAAATTTGAACATTTGGTTTGACATAAACAAAGTTATGTATTTTTGTTATATATATGATAAATCTCCCCTTGTTGAATCTAAAGCAGAAGAAAATGGTTTTGAAAATATTTAAAGTATAAAAAGGGTTTTATACAAGTTTGAAATGTTCCAAAGATTTTTCAAGGTTATATATATATATATATAAAGGATCTTGTAAGAATGATTTTGGAGGAAAGGTTTTTGGAACCTATTGATTTTGGAAAGGCTTTTGATTTTTGGGTAAAATCAATATTGGAATTTGGAAAGCCTACTTTAAGAATTATCGATTTTGGGATAATCGATTTTGAGAAAAAGAGATTTATATGGAATTCATCCTTGGTGTATGATTTGGAAGATACTATATGTGTATAGTATAAAGTTCTTTGAAAATGGCTCTGGAGAAAAAGGCGCTCCCTTGAAATGAACTTCTCAGGAGTACCATAGGTTGGTACTGCCTTGAGCCTCAAAGGGGGAGGTTCTAAAGTTGATCCTGTGAGGAGTCCGGACAAACTAGTTCCTGAGGATTATTGGGTAGCGAAAGTCGAGGGCGTTGATGCCTACAGGGGCATTTGGGTTATGCTGTGACGACGGTGTAACTCGATGTCGCTGCGATCTACTGTGTACCATAGCGGAAATCGTGTGGAGGTGAGTGTCAACAGTTTACGCTTGATTTAGTCGGGAAGGCAACGTAACATCGGTAGAATGCGATCTATGGTCGAGTGGAGTGGAGAAGTTTCATTCTTTTGGCAGCGAAATTCGAGGGCACTGAGGCCTACAGTTATATGGGATTTTGCTGTGATAACAACGTAACCCCGTTGTAGCTGTGATCTGTAGCGGGTTCCATGGCGTAATCGAGGGCTGCCGAGGCCTACAGTTATCTATGGATTTTGCCGGGATGACAACGTAACCATCGGGTTTACTGCGACCATGGATGGGGGTGATGATTTCCAGAGCATTCTCACCAAAGATATCTCCTCTATTTTCAAAAATGTTTTCTATATTTTCAATAAAATTATTTTTCAAGTATTTTCACTGGGTGTTGAAAACGGGTCTGCTAAGTACTTATTGATTTCAGTCGTACGCCTGATCAACGTACGACCGAATTTCTGTAAGAACAATGATGGACTGGTTGAGACATTGAGTTATAAAATGATATTTTGCAATATTATATAGATTATAAAGTGTTTTAAAGGTGATCAAAGAATAATTTTTCTGATAATAAGCATTTTAATAATTCTGGCTTCGTTCCTTTTCGAGGACGAAAAGATTCATAGGGGGAGGAATGTGATAACTCGAATTTTTGGACTTCTGTAATTGATTAACATACTGGGTTAATTAATAGAATATTGATTTATAGATTGAACAAATAAATCTGATGATAAATATTTATACTTGGATAGATATTTATTTGATAATCTTCTAGTATAATTATTTAAAATTTGCAAAATCATTATTTTCAAACAAATGTAGTGTGTGTTTGTTTAAATATGTATATGAGTCAATTTAATTTGAATTTGAGATTGAAATCAAAAGATAAAAATCTTAAAATAAATTGGATATAAAATAATAATAATGTGTGTTCCATTTCTATTAGAATACAGGTAGTTCTATATTATTTTCTTTAAAAGATTTTATGTATATAGTAAGGAGATAAAGTGTTAAAGGAAATATATAGATATGATATTAAAACATATGTTATATTGCATAATTATATAAACATAAGCTAAAGAGGGTTTAAAACAAGATTTATAAAATTATTTTAAAAAAAAGATTTAAACATAAATTCACAAATAAAAAGTGTAGCTTAGAAGAATTAACAAATCAACAAGTGTAATGAATTTCAACAAGTGCCATTTGTTTTAAAATAAAATAAAAAAAAGAGAGAGGAAAACCTGTTCACAATTAATCAAAAAAGGAAGAAAAAAAATCAAGCAAGGCAAACTATTTCACAAATTCAACTTCTTCAATAATAAGCTCCATATTCAACTTAGTAATCAAAATATCTAGATCAACATTCAAGTTTTTAAATCCAGTATCAGATCATCTCGAACAAAACAAATCAAGTTCAAAGTCCAGTCAGTTTCCAGATTTTCAAATCCTTCTATGTTCCTCTGTTCAAAATCTTGGTGAGTAAACAAAACTTTAATCTATTTAAACCTGGATGCACGAAATAAAATCCTTGAAAATCAAATGTAATAATTATTGCATGATATATAATGAATGGGTATACATACATACATACATATATATGTATATATGAACTGAATAGATATGCATGTCTGTTTACAAGATGATGTTCTATTCTTGCTATTCAGGTTTTAAATTTGATAAAAAATCATGTTCTTCCTCTCTGATCTTCCTTAGGACATGTTGTATAAACTAATTTTGATGTTATAACATGATATAATTTAAAAATAATTTCAAGATAATCTAAAGCCCGTTTTTAAATGAAAAAGGAAGAAGAACAGTGGAAATTTAATACTCATCAAATCTCAACATTTTTAATTTGTTGTTTCAGAGTTATAATTAGATTAGTGATCAAATTTTAGGATTTTTAAAACTAAAATATTGATTTTTATGTTGGTATATTGAGAGTTATTGTGGGTTGGTCGAAATTTGGATATTTGGCAATTACAGATGATAGGGTTGATGTGGATGACTGTAATTTGGTCTGGAGGAGGTTTGTGTGATGTAGATCATGGAAAAAATAGGGTTTTATTTTTCAGATCATCGTTGGTGTCGATTTGATGATAATTAGGGTTTTAGACCCAGATATATCGAGGTGGTTTGAGTGGTTATTGTAATGGCCAGGGAGCATCGAGTTATTCAAGGATAGGGGGAAAAGGAAGTTTAGGAAGGGTGGTAGCTACAGGCGAGGTAGAAAGGGTATCTGAGATCATCAACGGCGGTGCGTGATGGATGTAGGGTAGGCCTGTTTTTCTCGAAAGTGGGCGAATTAGTCGATTTTTGGTTCTTCTGGTTTTCGAGGACTTTTATGGAGCCGTGAGGGACGAGGAAGGCTCAGGTGGTTTGCAGAGTAGGTCGGTGGCGGTGGATGATGATCTGAGGGTCTGTGCACTTGCACAAAGTTCAGGCAGTGTGCACGTTTTAGAAAGGAAGAAGAAGATGAGGCAAAGGTTAGAGGGGAAGTACGAGAGAATGAGTTAACTCGGGCGTGCTCGAGAAAAATGAGAGGAGAATGCGAGGGTGGCTTCGGGTAAATTCGAGTGGTATGGTATGTTATCAGTTTTAAAGGAAAAATAAATGATGATCAGTTTTGGAAGTAAGATAATTTGAGTCGTCCTGTTTGGAAACAAAATTTCTATAACAGGTTCAAGCAAATTTCTAAAACAAGTCTCCAAATTTAATTTAATTTAAAATAAAATGTTTTGAGTTAATTGTTTGGTTTTGTCTAATTAGATCGGGATAATTAGTTAAGTTTAAAATCCCTAAGTATTTTCAAATGGAATTTACGATGGGATTAAGTAAGTATTTAATATCAGTGTATTTAACCTTAAAACAATTAAAAGTTCTCTGGTGTTTATTTTCAAGCATTTAATTTAAACAAGATATAGGTGATGATTAATAATCAATTAAGGTAAATAATCTACCTTGTTTAATTAAATGTTGATTTATATAGGTATTTTAAGGAATAATGGATGTGATTAACCATTGGTTATTTTGTTAATGTAATTAATTAATTAAAGTTAATTTATCAGTGTAATTAATTGAGATTAATAAATAATTAGAGGATGATTAATTAATAATTAAAGGTTAATTAAGTGAGGATAGTTAACCAACGGGATAATTATTAAATGAAGGTAATTAGGGGTAATTAATTTAGATAGATAATAGAAGGGTATTCGAGTTGCTCGAGTATTTAGCATGGGTTACTGATGCAGCACGATCTACAGAAGTTCAAAGGTTAGGTCGTTCACAAGATAAAGAAGTTTCGGTTTTAACTCGTAAGTCGTGCACGAGTCAGCATCTTGAAGTTCCGGTTTTAACTCGCGAGTCGTGCACGAGACAGCCTAAGGAGTCACATGGGAAAGAGCTACGACCTAACCTAGAGAAGGAAAAGGAGTTACGACTTAAGTCTTTGATGAGTCATACGCGACTCAACGACTCATCTATAAGTCGTCCACGACTTATCTTGAAGCAGGGGAAAGTTCCAGCTATTGAAGACTTTGAGTCGGAGGAAGGCCACGACCTAGTTAAGTCATTAAGGAGATATGCCACAAGAAGCTCGTGTTGTATGAGTCTTAGGTCGTAAGCCAGGACATGCTAAGCTGTGAGTCTTGAGTCGTGGTGTTGTTAAGTCGGTATGACGTTCGGCCGAAGGCTGTTGTGATATAAGGAGTTGAGTCGTGTACATAGTCTTGTGTATATATGTTGAGATGTAGTTGAGTCGTAAGTCGTAGCTTGCTTAAGTCGTATACCTTGTGTTGTTGTGTTGAGTCGTGTGTCGCGTGCTCTCTTGAGTCGTGTGTCATTTGTTAAGTCGTACGTCGTTTGTAAAACTAAGTCGTGTCCTATGTTTTGTTGAGATGCATGTATGAGTCGTGAGTCGTCTTATCTTTAAGTCGCATGATTGTAATGCCGTGTGAAAGCCTGTTGAGTCGGTGCCGACTTAACTAAGTCGTAAGTCGCATACGACTTAAGGGACAGTGGTGAAATACTATAAATAGGGAGTGAGTTGTAACTTTTTTGGCGGTTGATTTTTGAATAAAATTTCTTGTTGATTGCTGTGTGCTTTCTTCTTAAATTGGTAGTTGAGTGTAATCACCTATCTCCTCTTTCGGTTAATCGAGTGCGCTCGATTCAACGATCGTAGAAGCCGATTCACGGTATCTAGTGCGCTAGATCAACGTACGAAGAATCGTAGATCTTTGAACACGGTATAGTGCGCTATCAACGTGTTTGAGATAGCTAGAATTCGGTATCTTCGGATCAACGAATTTGGGCATTTTGGTATTCATCAATCCACCGATTGCTACTTTCATCGATTGAAGTTTATTTTGATTAATCCGCTGCGTCAGTTTTGGTATCAGAGCCAGACTTAGCCAATCATAGCTAAGCCGAGACTTGGAGCCAATTTTTGAAGTTGAAGTTTGAAATTGTTGTTCATCGTGTTCATATTGAAGTTGCAACAAGATTGAAGATTTTGATCCATCTCATTTTGGATCTAGAGTTGGAGAAGTGTTTGAATTTGAAGTTGCATGGAAATCTTGAGCCGAGCCAAGTTAAGCCGTGAAGCGTTTGAAGGCCGAGCATAGTTGTGTTGAAGCACATTTTGTTGAGGTGGAGGCTGAGTCAATTTGTTGCCGAGACAAGTGTTTGAGCCGTGAGTTGAAATTTGTGAAACTTGTGAAGTTTGAAGTGTTTGTGAAGAATTTCTAATCATGCCACCAAGGAGAGCTAATCGTCATCAAAACGTTGAAGCCTTGTATCGAAGAGAAGAAGCCGAGCTTATGGAACAACGTATTAATGAGAAATTTGATGAAGGCATTGGAATGTTAGAGAAGTTGATGAATGATTTGAATCAAACTCAAAGGAGGAGATCACCAAACTCGAACCATGGAGGAAACCGAGTTTCGCCATCGGTTACGGAAGCGAGGAGGATATCACCGCATTCTTTTAGAGATAGAAGAGAAACATCAATTTCATCAAGGAGAGATCATCATGACTATGGACATGAAGAGAGAAGAAGTCAACGTGAATTTGACAATGAGGCATATAGAGATGAAGAGAGACATAGTCGAAGAAGCATGCATGAACGAAGGGATGATAATGGTCGAGATCGATGTAGGCGTACTTTTGATTTTGATGAAGAGGGCGACAGAGCAAGTATTCATTATCGAGATCGAGACCAAGTTCGAAATTCTTATCGGGATGTAGAGGATGATCGTCGATGGGAATCAGGTATGAAGATGGAAATTCCAGAGTTCAAGGGTGGAATGGTAGCTGAAGAATTTCTTGATTGGTTGTCAAATGTTGAAGAGATCTTTGATTTCAAGGAGGTTCCGGAGAATAGAAGGGTGAAGTTAGTTGCTACTAGGTTGAGGGGGAGAGCTTTGGCGTGGTGGCAGCAAACTAAACTTACGAGGGAAAGAATGAGAAAGTCAAAGATTGAATCATGGGAGAAGATGAAGAAGTTGATGAGAGCTACATTTTTGCCTTACAACTACCAATCACTCATGTACCAGAGATTGCAGAATCTAAGGCAAGGGACGAAGTCTGTTAGTGATTATGCTGATGAATTTTACCAACTCATTGCCAGGAATGATATTATGGAAACGGAAGAACAGATAACTGCTAGATTCATTGGGGGGTTGAGAATGCAGATCCAGGATATGGTTAATATGTTTGATCCAAGATCTGTTGCAGAAGCACATCAGAAAGCGTTGGCTTGGGAGAAGTAGGGAAGGCGTGGAGGTGGTGTGTTTACTAATTCAAATAATCAAGCGAAGGGTGTTAGTGGAAGTTCTCATGTTCCTAAACCTGTTACAAAACCAGTGGTGAAGGAGGCTGAGAAGGTAAAGGTTAGCAGTGGTTTCAAATGTTACAATTGCCAGGAGTTAGGTCACAAAAGCAATGAATGTCCGAAGCCGAAGAAGAGAGCAATGGTTGCTGAGATTGAGGATGAAGGTGAGGAGGCAGAATGTTCAAATGCACCTTATGTCGAGGAGGAAGAAGAATTATCTGGAGATGAAGGCTGTAATCTTATGATGAGGAGGTCATGTCTTACACCAAAGCAAGAAGAGGATTCTAGTTGGTTGAGAAGCAACATTTTTCAGTCGACATGCACTATTTTAGGGAAAGTTTGCAAGTTCGTTATTGATGCTGGAAGCTGTGATAATATTATCTCTACTGAAGTAGTAAGGAAGTTGAACTTGAAAACTGAGAAGCATCCTAAACCGTACAAGTTAGCATGGTTGAGGAAGGGTGGTGAAGTGAAGGCGTGTCGAAGGGCTTGTGTGAATTTTTCTATTAGGAAGAAGTACAAAGATGAAATTTGGTGTGACGTTGTAGACACGGATGTGTGTCATCTGTTGTTGGGCAGACCATGGCAGTTTGATAGAGCAGTACAGCATGATGGTCGTGCTAATAGTTATAGTTTCATGTTCGAAGGTACTAAGATTATTTTAGTTCCTAAGAAGCAACAACAGAAGGAGAGCAAGCTGGAGGAGATTGAGGAATTGAAAACTCTGTTGACTTTGAAGGAGTTTGTTAAGGAAGTTGAAGAGGAGCCTGAAGTCTATTTGTTGATTGGGCGAGAGAGTCATGAAGAGGTTGAGATTCCAGAAGAAGCGAAGCCAGTTTTGAAAGAATTTGAGGATGTATTTCCAGAAGAGTTGCCTAAGGAGTTACCGCCACTAAGAGACATTCAACATCAAATCGATCTTGTTCCGGGAGCAGTTTTACCACATCGACCACATTACCGAATGAGTCCGAAGGAACATGAGGAGTTGCGAAGGCAAGTGGAAGAGTTGTTAGAACAGGGACGTGTTCAGGAAAGCTTGAGTCCTTGTGCAGTACCAGCTTAGTTGGTGCCGAAGAAGGATGGAACATGGAGAATGTGTACGGATAGTAGAGCTTTGAACAAGATTACTGTTCGCTACAGATTTCCTATGCCAAGGTTGGATGACTTGCTAGATCAGTTGAGTGGGCCTACTATCTTTTCGAAGATTGATTTGAAGAGTGGTTATCATCAGATTCGAATTAGACCGGGAGACGAATGGAAGACAGCCTTCAAGACGAGAGAGGGGTTGTACGAATGGTTGGTTATGCCATTTGGTTTATCAAATGCACCTAGTACATTCATGCGGGTGATGAATCAAATCTTTAGACCATTCATTGGGAAGTTCGTGGTAGTTTACATTGATGATATTCTGATTTATAGTGCGAGTACGGAGGAGCATGTAGAGCATTTGAGAAAGGTGTTAATTATTCTTCGTGAGGAACAATTTTATGCAGCTACGAAGAAATGTGTGTTCATGACGAGAAGTGTGTTATTTTTGGGATATGTTGTATCTGAGAAGGGAATCCAGGTGGACCAGAGTAAAGTTCAAGCTATTAGAAATTGGCCACAGCCGAGAACTATCACTGAAGTTAGAAGTTTTCATGGATTGGCATCATTCTACCGAAGGTTTATTCCACACTTCAGTAGCGTAATGGCACCGGTTACTGATTGTATGAAAGGAAAGCAGTTTTCTTGGTCGGAAGAAGCGGGGGTTGCTTTCGAACGAATCAAAGAACTTTTGACGACAGTGCCAATTCTTGTATTACCGGATTTTCAGTTGTTGTTTGAACTACACACTGATGCATCAAAGGTTGGGATTGGAGGAGTGTTGAGTCAGAGTGGGAGGCCAATTGCTTATTTCAGTGAGAAGTTATCAGGGGCAAAGATGAGATATAGTACATACGATGTTGAGTTTTATGCAGTTGTGCAAGCCGTGAAGCACTGGAGACATTATCTTTTTCAGAAAGAGTTTGTTCTTTACACAGACCATGAAGCTTTGAAGCATTTACATGGGCAGGATAAGATTTCAGCGAGACATGCATCGTGGATTGCATATTTACAGCAATTTACCTTTGTTGTTAAGCACAAATCTGGGGTGACGAATCGTGTGGCTGATGCTTTGAGTAAAAGGAAACATTTGTTGACTACAATGAATGTTGAGGTGACAGGGTTTGAATTATTGCCAGAATTGTTAGAAGAAGATCCTTACTTTGCAAAGTTTGTTGAAAAAGTTAAGGATGGGAATTCTGATGAATTTGTGTTAGTTGATGGATTCTTGTTTAAAGGAAATCGGTTGTGTATTCCTGAGAGCAGTTTGAGAATGAAGATTATCAAAGAGTTTCACGAAGAAGGCCATGTGGGTAGAGATCATACTTTGCAGTTAATTTCTCAATCCTATTTTTGGCCATCGATGAGGAAAGAGGTTGAAAGGTTTGTGGAGAGATGTCACATATGTCAGGTTTCGAAGGGAACAGCGACAAATGCGGGATTGTATATGCCGTTACCTGTACCATCTAAACCATGGGTTGATATTAGCATGGATTTCGTTTTGGGTTTGCTGAGAACTCAAAGGGGGAATGATTCTATATTTGTTGTGGTTGAAAGATTTTCGAAAATGGCGCATTTTGTTGCTTGTAAGAAGACGGCAGATGCTGTTCGTGTTGCTCAGTTGTTCTTTAAAGAAATCTATTGACTTCATGGGTAACCAGAGTCTATTGTGTCGGATAGAGATACCCGTTTTCTGAGTCATTTTTGGTTGAGTTTGTGGAAGATGGTAGGAACTAAGTTGAAATTTAGCAGTGCTTATCATCCGCAAACAGATGGACAGACAGAAGTTGTTAACAGATCGTTGGGGAATTTGTTGCGATGTCTTGTGAAGGACAATCTGAAGAGTTGGGACATGAAGTTATGCCAGGCAGAGTTTTCTCATAATCATGCAACGAATCGTAGTACAGGATTCAGTCCATTTCAGATTGTATATTCAAATTTACCAAGGGGGCCGTTGGATTTAGCAGTAGTACCACAACCGAAGGGGAAGGTTAAACGAGCTGCTGATTTTGTTGATGAATTAACTGAATGTCATAAGATCGTCCAGGAACGATTGGAAAAGTCAAATGAGAAATATAAGAAATTTGCAGACTTGAAGCGACGACATGTTGAATTTAACGAAGGTGATTTAGTGTATGCTGTGTTAACGAAGGATCGTTTTCCAGTGGGCGCTTATAACAAGTTGAAAGCCAGAAAAATTGGTCTAGTAGAAGTTGTGAAACAGATCAATGAGAATTCTTATAAGTTGAAACTGCCGGAGAATGTATACACTTCTGACGTATTCAATGTTAAGCATCTTGTGTCGTATTATGGAGATAAACAATCTGTTGGGGAAGAATTTACAAATTCGAGGACGAATTTTCTCAACCAGGGGAGGATGATGCAGCACGATCTACAGAAGTTCAAAGGTTAGGTCGTTCACAAGATAAAGAAGTTTCGTTTTTAACTCGTAAGTCGTGCACGAGTCAGCATCTTGAAGTTCCGGTTTTAACTCGTGAGTCGTGCACGAGACAGCCTAAGGAGTCACATGGGAAAGAGCTACGACCTAACCTAGAGAAGGAAAAGGAGTTACGACTTAAGTCTTTGATGAGTTGTACGCGACTCAACGACTCATCTATAAGTCGTCCACGACTTATCTTGAAGCAGGGGAAAGTTCCAGCTATTGAAGACTTTGAGTCGGAGGAAGGCCATGACCTAGTTAAGTCGTTGAGGAGATATGCCACAAGAAGCTCGTGTTGTTTGAGTCGTATGAGTCTTAGGTCGTAAGCCAGGACATGCTAAGCCGCGAGTCTTGAGTCGTGGTGTTGTTAAGTCGGTATGACGTTCGGCCGAAGGCTGTTGTGATATAAGGAGTTGAGTCGTGTACATAGTCTTGTGTATATATGTTGAGATGTAGTTGAGTCGTAAGTCGTAGCTTGCTTAAGTCGTATACCTTGTGTTGTTGTGTTGAGTCGTGTGTCGCGTGCTCTCTTGAGTCGTGTGTCATTTGTTAAGTCGTACGTCGTTTGTAAAACTAAGTCGTGTCCTATGTTTTGTTGAGATGCATGTATGAGTCGTGAGTCGTCTTATCTTTAAGTCGCATGATTGTAATGCCGTGTGAAAGCCTGTTGAGTCGGTGCCGACTTAACTAAGTCGTAAGTCGCATACGACTTAAGGGACAGTGGTGAAATACTATAAATAGGGAGTGAGTTGTAACTTTTTTGGCGGTTGATTTTTGAATAAAATTTCTTGTTGATTGCTGTGTGCTTTCTTCTTAAATTGGTAGTTGAGTGTAATCTCCTATCTCCTCTTTTGGTTAATCGAGTGCGCTCGATTCAACGATCGTAGAAGCCGATTCACGGTATCTAGTGCGCTAGATCAACGTACGAAGAATCGTAGATCTTTGAACACGGTATAGTGCGCTATCAACGTGTTTGAGATAGCTAGAATTCGGTATCTTCGGATCAACGAATTTGGGCATTTTGGTATTCATCAATCCACCGATTGCTACTTTCACCGATTGAAGTTTATTTTGATTAATCCGCTGCGTCAGTTACTAGAAGTGATGTGAAGTTGGACTCGAAACTTTTGAAGATCTGGTTTGGGTCATTGTTTGATTCTAGATTTTAAACCTATTTGTGTTTACGTTTTTTTTAAAATGAATTTTAAAATTCGAATAAGATTTAAACCAAGTTTTTAAACCATGATTCAAATCTAATTTGTATTCTAGTTTGGAATAAAATAGAGTTTTATCGAATTTAAAATGTTTAAACAACTTTAAAATGTTAAAGTATATTTTATAAAATGATTTGAATTTAACTATCTTATTTTAAAACTCTTATAAATTTAATTTATAAGTGATAAGTGATCCTTTAACATTTGGATTTAAAAAGGTTTTTTTAATTTTTTTTTAAATTTTGTAAAGTTATATTTGTATTCATTTTAAATCTTAAATTTGAAATGGAATTTAAATGAAATTTTAAAGTAAAATGTTTTCAAATGCTTTTGTTAATGACAATTTAATCATTAATAAGAATAATGTCTTTATCTTAAAAGATAATTAAGATTCAATGATTTATGATTCATTAAATTAGTAAGATAATTAAAGAATAATTAATTAATTTAATTTATTAATGATTTGGATTAATTAATTTAGTAATTAAGGGGTTGATTAATTTAAGTTAATTAATCAATGAAGTAATTATAGAAAAATTAATTAATGTAATTAATTGAGAATTAATATAATTAATTATAGATAATTAATTAATAGGAGTAATTAAAGGTTAAGTACTATAATTGTTTGAGAATAATTAATTTGTGTAATTAATTAAGGATAATTACATAATGTAATTAGAGAACGATTAATAAAGGGTGATTAATCAAGATGAATAATTAAGGGATGATTAATTAATTGAATGTAATTAATTAATGTTAAATAACCAAGATTTTTAAGTAATAATGTAATTAATTTAATTCATTGGTATATAATTAAATTAATCAGGAATGGTGTGACTAATTTATCTTGCTCATGAATTATTGTATGATATTTGAATGCCTTGGATTATTTGTTATCCCTGATATGTGATGGTGATGCTTTGTGAAATGAAATGTTTTTGTAATATGATATGTTAGGTTGAACAGAGATAATGTGGTTATCTATGATGAATTGCTATGTAAAAGTGACATCCGGTATTTAAAATTTAATCACTTGAATAACTTGGGTTAAGATGACATTAGATTTGAAGAGACCGAAGTCGGGTATTACTTAATACCCGAAACCACTTCGATTCTTTATAGATTGATATGTGAAATCAATAGGCTGGTATGAAATGATTTAAGTGAATTGGACCATTTAATCTAATTTTGGTACTTAGAAAATGATGTGCGAGATAATGATGTCTATAACGACTTGTGTAGTTGTAAATTGATACAAGTTACCCGAGTTTATATAAGTTGTATGCTTTTGTGTTCCATGTTAGATGGGTTTACTCACGTTGGTTTCCAACCTAACTCGGGTGTTACTTTGATGTAATACTCGGGTCAGACTGAGTATTACAGATTTTCAGGAAAGGATGTTCTGGAGCTCAGGGGGCAAGCTGGATGGCAGGGACGTATAGAGCATATTCATCTGTGATATATTGTAGTTGTCTGGGACAGGTTGATTGAATCTGTCCAATGATTGTGAAATATTGTAATTCTGATGTATTTAAATGTAATTGACTGATGCAGTTTTCTTTGTGTAAAAAATATTATTTGATATTATATTTTATCCGCTGCGAATTTGAGGTTCTGAATTTGGTTTTCTATTTCTTCTTCTTCTATCTCTTTTCTTCTTTTCCTAACTATCTGGAATTTTCGGGATCAAAATTTCTGGGTTGTTACAGAGTCAGCCAAAGGTTAATAGTTAGCCAAACAAAACTATAGCATTCGGACAGATAGTCCATTTGTTACTTGATTTGTATGCATATATGATATTGTATTATTGTTTTAACCAGTTTTGGTTATAGTATTATGATTTGCAAAAGATATTTTTAAAATAATATTAGTGAGGGAAAACCCGTTCCGCTAAGCGGCATGGTCTCACATAATATCGAATAACCGAGATGTATATTATTATTCACACCAGGTTTAATGTCTGACTCGAAATTTATGTTTTTTCCCTACTGTTGAGTGCTCAAAATTTATTTGAGTAGGCTGAGCGTTGAGGATTTACAGGTTTTAGTGGATTGGCGAATAAAGCTTTTGAAGATGAGCATGAGGCTGATGGATAGCTATTTATGAGCTGTTTTGTTATTTTATCCTGTTGTATTGTATTAAGTCTGTTATGAGTATTTATTACTTTGGTCATCCAGGGGGCATCTTCATATGTCTCTCTTGGCATATTTATGTAATAATTATATTTGATCTGAAATTGGGAAACATTTTGGATTATGTAACTTGGATATGAAATGTTATTTTTGGAATGTAATCAGAAAAATGTTTTTATATGTGATAATTTTATTTTATATTCAAGTGCTTCTAATATTATGGATACCATTAGCATTACCGTATTTGGTCATTGGAGGTTAATAATATGGATGACTGGAGCATCTATACCGCTTAGCTTCAGGCCTCCAGACGGAGGATATTACAACTTGGTATTAGAGCATAGGTTATAAAAACTTTAAACTAAAATGATTTTTGTAAACATAATCCTAAGGAATTAGAGATAAGATCGAGGTATAGGATAACGCTATAGTATCGTACTGGTATTTGCTATATATAAGTATATGCTATATCTCTATTCTCTTACCTCTCTTAGGCTATTCTTCCGCATCTTATGAAGACGCCATTGAAGTAGAGAAATGGTTACTGCGCTGTGAGAGAATCTTTGTAGATTTGGGGCTTAATGATGAGCAGAAGAGAAGGCTTGCTTCTAGACAGTTATAAGAAGTAGCGTTGTACTGGTGCAACATCGTTACAAGTGGATTTAATGAGGAGACAATGACATGATCTGAGTTCAAGAGGAGGTTTGTAGAGAGGTTTATGTCTAATATTGCAAAGTCTTCCCCACTTAGAAAGTTTGTTGAGTTGGAATAGGGGGAGATGACTAAGCTGGAGTATGCTACAAGGTTTGAGGAGTTGGCATGATATGGCTATGCTACGGTGGATGTTGTGATTAAGAGGAACGAGAAGTTCATCAGGGGTTTGAAGCCTGAGCTTGCTAGAGCAATGTTATCGCATATTAGGGATCCATGTGATGTTGTACTGGAAATGGCTTTGAGGAATGAAGAGATGCTTGCTTTTCTGGAGTGCAAGGCAAAGGAAGTCCAGGTGGGGAGAGTTGGAAAAGAAAGTTCTTTCAAAAGAAAGGAGCTCAGAAAGGTGGAGCTGAAAAAGTTAAAGGTTGTCTTCTTTAAATGTGATATGAAAAAAACATTTTGCTAATGAATGTCATTCTAGAGAGGGAAATACGGTGATCAAGAAGAAGAATATCAAGTGCTTCAACTGCGATCAAATTGGACATTATAAGAACTAATGCAAGGCGCCTTTTAAAGATGGGGAGGGCAATTTTTTTGCATTGGAGCCAATTACCTCAAGGCCAACAGCAGAGGAAAAAAGAAAAGGCTATGCTGGGAGGTATACTTCTGATTCATGGTATGTCAGTTGGCATTCTGTTTGATACTAGCGCATCACATTCTTTTGTATCTCGTTGTTTGATAGATAAGCTTAACCTAGAACCCTCACACTTTGTTGCTTCCTTAAGGGTTGCAAATCTGGTAGGAGGGTATTCGACACTTGGGGTGAGGTGTGACCACTTAGGGTTTGATTTGTTAAGTTATACCTTTGTTTGCAGTTTTCATGTGTTTGATTTAGTAGGGTTCGAAATTGTTTTAGGTATGGATTGGTTAAGTAAGTACGATGCTAGGATATTTTGCCATGATAGAAAAATATCGTTTAGACACCCTGACTGTAGTGATCAAATTGTATATTCCGTAGAAAACCCTAGCTGTGAGGTGAATGCTTTGATTGTTGTTATGGAGGTAGAATACGAGTTGAATCAAGTTTTTGTTGTTACAGAATTCAAAGATCTTTGAACCTGTAGTGGGATTGCCACCGAAACGAGCCATTGAGCGTCAGATAGATAAGGTACCGAAAGCAGAACCAGTGAGTAGATCGCCAAGCAGGATGACACCTATCAAGATGAGGGAGCTAAATGTGCGGTCGGTGGATTTGGAAGGCAAGAATTTTATTAGGCCAAGAAGTTCACCTTGGGAGCAGCCACAGTGTTTTCTAAGAAGCCGAACGGATCGTTAAGGTTATGTATAATAGAGTTAAAGGTATGTCGTAGGGATAATTATGCAACTTGTTAAACATATCTAACTCGTTGACCAATCTTGTTCGAAATAAATGTATTTCCTTTCTATTATATACTTGATATAATGTGGTTATATTAATTATCAATTTAATTAAAAATATATTTAATAGAAAATCCACAAATGGCATCTTTTGTGATAGTAGATACAAAGTGTCGTAACCGTGAGTAATTTATCACGATGAAACAAATATATCATTTTAAATGTTCCTAGTTAAGATGCATCGAGACTGGATATCGATGTATCCGTTAAGACTAGAGTAAGTAATGCTCTCTAAATGTTGAACAGTGTATTACTCATGACCGTTGGGGGCATCAAAGGGTTACGTATTGATAGTTACTGGATAAACTATGGAATGACTCAATAGATAGTTTTCTTTGGTCAATATATGTAACAACCCGATATTTTCAGCCATTCGCATCCATACACGCCGGACTTGAATTGCTCAAAATACCACATTGTAAATAAATTTGGAGCAAATGAAATACAATCATAGAATCACAGACACAAAAATATCAGAATAACTCGCAGCGGAAATTAAAATACCATAGTAGTTCATGAAGCTACTATAACAAACACTCAAAACATAATACATAATATCAGTCTGAAAAACATATACAATAGAAATCTCAAATACATAGCAGTTTATAAATATCAGAGCTGAAATAGAACAACTGAAACTGAAAGGGAACAGATAACTGGACAAGCAGAATCTCCAGCGATTCCTAGCTCCAGAAAAGAAATCCAAAGCTAAGGTGTAAATACTCAGGCTGACCCGAGCGTAAAGTAAAACACAAAACACTCAAGTCAGAACATATATACTTATATAATGTACACCAACTCAAGTGAACTGTAGTAGTAATGTACAATAACTTAAAGGATGCTTGGGATCGCCCATCCTTTAAGGATCGGTTAAACTATAAATTAAATACATCCAGTGGTTAAAATTTCAAAATGGTATTTTATACTTCGAAATCAAATATCATTTCAAAAATTCAATATCATTCAAAAATCCATTTCAAAATATCAAAATATCGTATCTTCCAAACCATATTCATTTATTTAAAATACCATTTCAATACACATTTCACATAGTTTATATTTCAAATAAAATTACTTCATTTTAAATCATAAAAATGAAGTTATTATATTTAATAATTAAATTATTAAATTTTCAAAATTTTAACCTTTCAAAATTCATTTATTCACTTAAATTTATTAAAACAATGAAAATTCAACTTTCGCAGCATTTAAAAAAATGCTACAGAAAGTTACTTTTAAAACAATTCAATTTAACAAAAGACTGCATTCAAAATGGTGTAATAGGCTTACACTAATTCAAATAAAACCTTAGTTAAATTCAATAATTATAGCACTTACATAGGCTATAATAGCCTTTAATTCAATTTATCCCTTTAGTTCATTTATAATTAACTACAACATTTACAAATGTTGTAATATCCTTTACTTTAGAAAATAGTAGCATTTCAAAATGCAGCCAATTAAATTCCAACTATTCACCACACTTTCAGAAACCATTAAATTTTTATTTAAACCATTTCAAACTTATAAAATCGTATATTATTCACTTTTATAACCATTATTTAATTTTCCTTAAATTCATGATTTTATAAAGTTAAATTTCCATTCAAAAATCAATATTTAATAATAATCCACTTATTAAATTCCAACATTCAATTTCAATTCATATAATTAAAATTTTAACTTAACACTTAAGTTTAAATTTCAAAATTTAACTTATTTTACATTTTATTTACTTAACTTCAAAATTCACTTTTAAACAAAATTCACAATTTTCCAATTTAAGTTATATTTCAAAATTCAACTCAATATTCATTTATTTCACATTTAACTTATTCAAAATCCATTAATATATTATAAAAATCATTTTAAACTAATTTAATTCAAAATATCATAAATTTATCATATTTTCATATTTAATTTATATTCCATTTATAATTAAATCAAAATTTCCAAAATAACTTTTATTTCAAATTTCCACTTTATCATCAACTTATTTCACTTATAAATTCTAAGAAAAATCAAAATAATTTACAACAAAATCATTTATAATTAAGTTTAAATCAAAATATTATAATATTTACAGTTCTAAAATATTTTAAAAATTTTAGAAAAATAAATTTTAACCACGGGTCTGTATATCATTTTCTACACTAGGTAAAGTGATACGGGTAATATATCATTTCAATCCGTAATTTACAAAGAAAACCCGGGTTTATCATTTCAAACCCGCAGTCCCCAGTAAAATGAAATAATTGAAAATTGTTCGGGCCTATCATTTCAGCCCATAACGATTTTCCCCTATTATAAAGTCCGTTCGGGTATGTATCATTTCAACCTATAGTGATTCTAATCTAAAGGGAACTTGCAGTGTGAAAAACTGATATAAATAACAGAAGAACATAATATAACAGTAACATTTGATATAACAGGTGTTTAAGAATGGGTGAACATCATATAATCGTAGCATATCAGATATAATATGGTGATGCATTTTACAGATTCACAAGTGATCGATTTACTAATTATACAAGTACAAAAATGTCTAGTGAGAATAACTCACTTGTATAAGCTGGAGATGACAACCAAATGCACAAACAAAGATCTTAAAAGGCATGATAACACGACAATGATTTGAGAGTGGGGGAGCCAAAGCTAATTGTCTTTTTTAATTCAAACAAACAAAGTACAAACATGAATTTCAAACCAAACTATTTATAAACAATGCTAGAATTAACTGCATAAAACAAAGCTAAAAGCTTTGCACTTGCTTTTAACCTTTCTTAGGCTTGGCCATAGGGTGGAATACATGGCTAAGGCATGGTTTTGATCTGGTTGTGGGTTCAATTGGGTGGCCATTCATGGGAAAAATGGTGCAAAGGTGTGCATGAACTAGAATACACAAAACAAGCAACACACACGGTTTTCAAGCAAATCAAGGCCACGACAAAGGCCACAAGGGCACGAACATCTCTGGTGGGGTGAAGAGGATGATGTGGAAGTGGTGTCAGGTGAGGTTGGAGGTGGTGGTGGTGGTGTAGGTGGCCGCTAAGGGGGTGATGAAGGAGATGCAAGCATTGTGGTGCTCGGCTAGGTGGTATAGGTGTAGTTTGGTGCATTTGGTGTTGGATCTTCAATCCAAGGGTGGCTCGGCAAGGGATGGTAATTGAGGAGGAGGTGGTGACATGTTTAGCTGGTGGTAAAGGCGGCAAGGCTGATGGAGTGGTGGGGCCGAACCTAGAAGTGAACGAAGCAAGAGAAAAATTACATGAAAACAAGTATAAAACAATGAAAAGAGAATAGAATTTTACCAAAGTTTGTTCAAGATAATGGCCGAAATTTTTTCTTGATTTTGAGAAGAAAGGTTCACGTGAAAATGAGGAAGTGTCAGAAGAGAAATGAGTTAAGGCAACAAATATGGAAAGGTGTTGGTTGAAGTTGAAAAGGTGTGAATACAAAAAGGCAAAAGCAAACCAATGGTCACAAACTCTTCAAATATCCACCATATTCTTTTGAAATTTTAAATAACTAATATATATATATATATAAATTTAGTTAAAATAAAAAAATAAAAAAATAAAAAAATATAAATAAATAAATATTAATTATATATAATTAAATTAAGAAAATAGCACAGAAAATATAAACTAGTCTAGAAAATTTGAAAAAAAATGGAATAAACTTTGAGAAAATTTTACGCACTTGAAAAATATTTATAAATAAAGATAAGGACATAAACTAAAAATGAATTCACAAAAATAAATAAATTTTAATTAAATATAATTAAATGAAGAAAATAGCAGAAAAATAGAAACTAGCCTTTAAAAATAGGAAATAAATGCAATAAATTTTGGAAAAATTCTATTATCACTTTAAAATTATTTATAAATGAAATCTTACAAATAAACAAAATTTAAAAAATTTCAAACAAAAATAAAGTCAAATTTAAATTATATTCAAAAATCTAGGGTTGTTACATTCTCCCCCACTCAAATCTTTTCGTCCTCGAAAACAACGGCAAGGAAAATAAAGAGAAACAAGATAGAAAAACAAAAAAGTACCTGAAACGAACAACTCCGGATTCGAAGCACGAATTCTCTCCTCTGATTCCCAGGTAACATCTCGTTCGTTTGTACGCCACTGTACTTTGACCAGATTAACAGACTTCCTTCTGAGCTGTTTCGTACCTCTGTCGACAATACGAAGTGGCTTCCTCTCAACAGTCAGATTAGGCTCAATATCCCAACCATTAAGAGCAGAAGGCTGAACAAAAGAGATAGGTTATAAAGATACTGGAGAAAATGTGAGACATAGAATACATCATGCACTCGAGACAGCTTCTCGGCAAATCCAGACGATAAGCCAAAGAACCGACTCTTTCCATAATTGCGGAAAGGACCCTCGAAGAGGAAAAAGGTAGAAATAGTTAGAAGGGAAAGCATAAGTTGAAAGCAAAAGGATGAACCATATTTTAAAACCATATAAATTTCAATTAAAATTTTATAGCATTTTAAACATTTTATAATATAATGAATAGTCATTTGATTCAAATCTGATAGTTCGAAGTAAACAATATTTAAAACATTTTAATTATTTAGAAAAGTAAAATAAATGATCAAAATATCCTTTATATAATACTTTTATAACTCGATGTCTTAACAAGTTTACTTTCGTTCCTGTAGACTCTGGCCATGCGTTGATCAGGCGCAAAGCTAGAATTCTTCAGGTAATTAATGGACTTGTTTCAACACCCAGTGAAAATACTAAAAAACCTTTTAAAACAGCAGATATGGAAAGTACAATCCAGACAAATCAACCAAACCAAACATGTCGATCGTGGATCGCGGATACTCAATGGTTACACCTGGATCCCCCAGGAAACATTCGTACCCGTAGGCCGACTACCGCAGCCCTACGATTACGTCATGAAGACTGGTGGTACCGCAAATACACAATGGTTACGCCTGGATCCCTTAGGAAACATCCGTACCCTTAGGCTTTCGCAGCCCCTGCAGATTACGCTACCAAGTGACCCAATAGATCACAGATACACAATGGTTACGCCTGGATCTCCCTGGAAACATCCGTACTAGTAGGCTCTCGCAGCCTCTATGAATTACGCTATGCAATCGCGCTCGTAAGACCATGGAGATCGCCGTGGAATTCGATGGAAACTTGAGTATCATATCCGGAAAACCCAAATCAGAGAGAGAATAATATCGATAGAATGAATCCAGACTGTGGCCACAAAACAGATATCAAGCAGAAGGCACTTTCCATATCTTTACTTCGAAAATATGTATTATATAGTACCTTTCAAAATCACTTTTAAATATCATACTTATATAAAGTCCATTATATATAAGATTTCATTTCAAATCGAATACTTTCCAAATCAATAATATATCAAATCATACTTACATAGACTTCGATTGTATAAGATTTCTCTTCACAAATTAAGCACCCTTTCAAATCGACAGCTTCAAATCACTTCATACTTATACAAATCAATTTAATACTTATACAAATCCATCTATATAAGTTCAATAACTCCCAAATCAAAGTATTTAAATAAACAAGGTTCTCAATTTCAAACCATTTCAATATCAATTCAGTTTCAAAATCATATATGATTTCGCCAAATCATTTCTTCCTAATTACATATATTCAGTTTCAAAGTTTCTTTAAAAAAATAGGTTTAGAAAAAAAATCCAAATTTCCAAATCAACAAAATTTGTGTCAAACAAATTCATTTCCATTTCAAACATATATTCACTTTCAAAAAATCATAATACTTTCAAAGTTATAAATCTTTCGAAATCAAAATACTTGAAATCATTACACTTTGAAAATCATAACCTTTCGAAATCATACATTTGAAATCATAAAACATTCCTTTAACTCCTTACATTTCACAAATTTATTCAATTAAACCTAAATCTAAAATTTCCAATTTTAATTCAATTCAAACCATCGGTTTCAATTCAATTTAGTTTTCCAACAAAACCCTTTCAAATATTATCAAATTTCAAATAAAGATTTGATCCATAAAATAAACTATTCATTTCTTAGTATATTTCAAATCTTAAATATACCACATTCCATAACTAAATTTTATAGTTTCATATATCTCAAATTTTACTTCACTATTACTTAGTTTTGAAATATTCCTTTCGTAAATCTAATATTTTTAAATAAACTCAAATTACAAGTAAACCAAATATCCTTCATACAAATATAAAATTCAAATATTCATTTAACAAAATCAATTATCATTCTAAATTCACATTCTTTATCAAATAAATATTAAATCATTTCCAAACCATTTCAATTATCAAAATATCTAAAATGGTTACTAAATTTAAAACCATCTCTTTTTAAAACCTTCAAACTATTTATTTCTATATGAAAAATCCAATTTACCATTGGAAAGATTATTATTCTATATATACTTTAATCAAAACATTTCAAATCTATATTTCATACCAGTATAATTCAACATAGTCTTATTTATTTCACTCAACAAATAGTTTCAAACTTATATAAATCATATTACTTTATACTTTAATCATACCAAACTAAACTTATATTCTTTATCAAATACCTTATACTTTTCAAAATTACATAGCTTTGAAAAGTTAACCTTGATTTGGAAGTGCTCGAACTTTAAAAATAGTCGAAGAAATCATATTTTCAATCCAAGAGTTGGAAATCACCAACAAATCATTAAACCAATTCCAAAAGATAGGGTTATACCAAAACAAATCTGAATCTTGAGGACTGAACACCGGCTTGCTTTAAATCATTTCAAATACATACATACATACATACATACATACATACATACATACATACATACATACATACATACAGACACATATACATATATCTTTCGAATATCAAACCATACTTCAAGATCAGAGATCAAAATTTGATTTCACAAAATCACTCGCATAGCAAAGCTACTAGAGTGGCCTCTCTCCCACTCAGAAACTAGAAAATCAATGTCGATGATGCATGCATTCATCACCGAAATTATTTTCCAACATCATAAGTGGGTTCTAGACATTTTTTTTGAAACTTCTTTGAAATCTCTTAGAAATCATTAGAATTCATTCGAATACATTTGAAACATTTCTTATTCAAAAAATATCTTTAAATCATATTATTATTATTATATATTTTCCAAAATCTTAAAACCGATTTCAAATCACCGGAGTTCGATTCCTCGAAATTCAAATTCGAAACCCTTTAGTTATAAATCATTTTATATAAGTCAAATTCTTATAAATTTTCAAAATTTCAAATCCTTTCGAAACTTCAAATTCTCATTTTCAAAAGATATAAATTCCTTGTTGAAAATATTTCACTTTTACATACAAAATAGGGTCATCCTTATCAAAATAATAATTTCGATGTATGCACAAATTCAAAATACAATCAAACACAAACTTTCAAAGAATGATTCAAGGTTAGATTTCAAACTATGCGGAGATTCGAATTTAGAGGAATTCTAATCAAATATAATTCTGGTTCGAAGATAAGCTCGAACGAAGATAATAAATTTTTATTACCAAATAGAAGATGGATAAGCCCATATAAATCGCGGGCGACCTTAACCGGTCAACCATGATTTCATGAATATAATCAATTTGGAAGTCTAAGGCAAATCAACATTCGATCGCCAGAGATAAAATCCAGATATAGCAGAAGGTCGATAGCATCGTAAACCGAGGATACAAAAATCTCCAGTTAATCAATGCCAATTGTAAAGGAGTTTCACCCCTTTACAACTCATTCAAAGATTGGCGGAATCACCGATCATTAGAGAGGTTATTCCAAAATGGAGTTACGGAATGCCCTAAAATCAAAAGGATAAAATAGGGAAGACAAGACTGGATTTTAGAACAAGTGGGAGCGTTCCAAAGTTCAAGGAATCCTAGTCGATAAGAATCCTAACCAAGAGATTTCTAATAAGGTGGATACAGAAGGAATGAAGTTTAGAAAATCATGGTTTCCAAATAAGAAAATTTTATACCAAAATAATCTTTTAAACTCCTTTAAAAATCATTTAGAAACCATTTTATACTTCGAAAAAACGTTCACTCACAAGTTAATGATTCTGAGATTGATTTCACTCATTCTAGGATATTTCTACCCTATCTCTAATGAGTTTTTGCTCCGCAGGCTATGGTTTGCCTACAAACCAAAGCTCTAATACCAACTGTAACAACCCAATATTTTCAGCCATTTGCATCCATACATGTCGGACTTGAATTGCTCAAAATACCGCATTGTAAATAAATTTGGAGCAAATGAAATACAATCATAGAATCACAGACACAGAAATATCAGAATAACTCGCAGCGGAAATTAAAATACCATAGTAGTTCATGAAGCTACTATAACAAACTTTCAAAACATAATACATAATATCAGTCTGAAAAACATATACAATAGAAATCTCAAATACATAGCAGTTTATAAATACCAGACTGAAATAGAACAACTGAAACTGAAAGGGAACATATAACTAGACAAGCATAATCTCCAGCGATTCCTAGCTCTAGAAAAGAAATCCAAAGCTAAGGTGTAAATATTCAGGCTGACCCGAGTGTAAAGTAAAACACAACACACTCGAGTCAAGACATATATACTTATATAATGTAAACCAACTCAAGTGAATTGTAGTAGTAATGTACAATAACTTAAAGGATGCTTGAGATCGCCCATCCTTTAAGGATTAGTTAAATTATAAATTAAATACATCCCGTGATTAAAATTTCAAAATGGTATTTTATACTTCGAAACCAAATATCATTTCAAAAATTCAATATCATTCAAAAATCCATTTCAAAATATCGTATCTTCCAAACCACATTCATTTATTTATAATACCATTTCAACACACATTTCACATAGTTTATATTTCAAAACAAATTACTTCATTTTAAATCATAAAAATGAAGTTATTGTATTTAATAATTAAATTATTAAATTTCCAAAATTTTAATCTTTCAAAATTCATTTATTCACTTAAATTATTAAAACAATGAAAATTCAACTTTCGCAGCATTTAGAAAAATGCCACGGAAAGTTACTTTTAAAATAATTCAATTTAACAAAAGACAGCATTCAAAATGTTGTAATAGGGTTACACTAATTCAAATAAAACCTTAGTTAAACTCAACAATTATAGCACTTACAAAGTTCTATAATAGCCTTTAATTCAATTTAGCCCTTTAGTTCATTTAGAATTAACTACAACATTTACAAATGCTGTAATATCCTTTACTTCAGAAAATAGCATTTCAAAATGCTGCTAATTAAATTCCAACTATTCACTACACTTTCACAAACCATTAAAATTTTATTTAAACCATTCAAACTTATAAAATCATAAATTATTCACTTTTACAACCATCATTTAATTTTCCTTAAATTCATGATTTTATGAAGTTAAATTTCCATTCAAAAATCAATATTTAATAATAATTCACTTATTAAATTCCAACGTTCAATTTCAATTCATATAATTAAATTTTTAACTTAACACTTAAGTTTAAATTTTAAAATATAACTTATTTTACATTTTATTTACTTAACTTCAAAATTCACTTTTAAACAAAATTCACAATTTTCCAATTTAAGTTATATTTCAAAATTCAACTCAATATTCATTTATTTCACATTTAACTTATTCAAAATCCATTAATATATTGTAAAATCCATTTAAAATTAATTTAATTCCATATATCATAAATTTATCATATTTTCATATTAATTTAAATTCCATTTATAATTAAATCAAAATTTCCAAAATAACTTTTATTTCAAATTTCCACTTTATCATTAACTTATTTCACTTATAAATTCTCAGAAAAATAAAAATACTTTACAAAAAAATCATTTCTAATTAAGTTTATATCAAAATATCAAAATATTTACATTTCTAAAATATTTTAAAAATTTTAGAAAAATATATTTTAACCACGGGTCTGTATATCATTGTCTGCATTAGATAAAGTGATACGGGTAATATATCATTTCAACCCGTAATTTACAAAGAAAACCCAAGTTTATCATTTCAAACCCGCAGTCCCCAGTAAAATGAAATAATTAAAAATCGTTCAGGCCTATCATTTCAGCCCGTAACGATTTTCCCCTATTCTAAAGTCCGTTTGGGTATGTATCATTTCAACCCATAGTGATTCTAATCTTAAGGGAACTTGCAGTGTGAGAAACTGATATAAATAACTGAACATCATAATATAACAGTAATATATGATATGGGTGAACATTATATAATCATAGCACAGCAGATAAATATGGTGATGCATTTTACAGATTTACAAGTGATCGATTTACTAATTATATAAGTACAAAACTGTCTGGTGAGAATAACTCACTTGTATAAGCTGGAGATGACAACCAAATGCACAAAAAAAGATATTCAAAGGCATGATAACATGACAAAGATTTGAGAGTGGGAGAGCCAAAGCTAATTGCCTTTTTCAAATCAAACAAACAAAATACAAACATGAATTTCAAACCAAACTATTTATAAACAATGCTAGAATTAACTGCATAAAAAAAAGCTACAAGCTTTGCACTTGCTTTCATCCTTCCTTAGGCTTGTCCATAGGGTGGAATACATGGCTAAGGCATGGTTTTGATGTGGTTTTGGGTTCAATTGGGTCAGCCATTCATGGGAAAAATGGTGCAAAGGTGTGCATGAACTAGAATACACAAAACAAGCAACACACATGGTTTTCAAGCAAATCAAGGCCACGACCAAGGCCACAAGGGCACGACCATCTCTGGTGGGGTCAAGAGGATGACGTGGTAGTGGTGTCAAGTGAGGCTGGAGGTGGTGATGGTGTTGTAGGTGGCGGCTAAGGGGGTGATGAAGGTGATGGAAGCATTGTGGTGCTCGGCTAGGTGGTATAGATGTAGTTTGGTGCATTTGGTGGTGGATCTTCAATCAAGGGTGGCTTGGCAAGGGATGGTCAGTGAGGAGGAGGTGGTGGTGACATGTTCAGGTGGTGGTAGAGGTGGCAATGCTGATGGAGTGGCGGGGCCGAACCTAGAAGTGAAGGAAGCAAGGGTAAAATTACATGAAAACAAGTATAAAACAATGAAAAGAGAATAGAATTTTACCAAAGTTTGTTCAAGATAATGGCCGAAATTTTTTTCTTGAGTTTAGGAAGAAAATTTCATGTGAAAATGAGGAGGTGGCTAAAGAGAAAAGAGTTAAGGCAGCAAATATGGAAAGGTGTTGGTTGAAGTGTGAAAAGGTGTGAATACAAAAAGGCAAAAGCAAACCAATGGTCACAAACTCTTCAAATATCCACCATATTCTTTTGAAATTTTAAATAACTGAAATATATATATATATATATATATATAAATTCAGTTAAAATACGAAATTATAACAAATAAACAAAATATAAATAAATAAATATTAATTATATATAATTAAATTAAGAAAATAGCCCAGAAAATGTAAACTAGTCTAGAAAATTTGAATATAAATGGAATAAACTTTGGGAAAATTTTATGCACTTGAAAAATATTTATAAATAAAGACAAGAAAACAAAATAAAAATGCATTCACAAAAATAAATAAACAAAATTTTAATTAAATATGATTTAAATGAAGAAAATCGAAGAAAAATAGAAACTAGCCTTTAAAAATAGGAAATAAATGCAATAAATTTTGAAAAAAAAAATCAATTATCACTTTAAAAATATTTATAAATGAAATATTACAAGTAAAACAAATTTAAAATAATTTAAAACAAAAATAAAGTCAAATTTAAATTATATTGAAAAATCTAGGGTTTATTACAATATAACTAAGGTCAAGTAAAGAATATCGATGTGACTAATTTACATAGTTCTCTCGACTTGAGAATACTGTTGACCTTTAATATGAAAGCTCCGCTTTGATTATAGTCAAATCATGGCATGGCGTTCCATCGAGTGATTATAGCCGAGTCGAGTAGAGGTATTGGGAGTGAAGCACTATTCAAGAGAGGATTCGTCTCCTTAGTCATATGGGGTTAGTATCATGGCCAACTCAAGTCAATTGAAAGTCAAAGTCTCTGGCTAGAGCATTTTGGTTAATAATAATTGTTGTTATTGAACCAAGGACTTTGTATTTGGACTATAAAGTTGAATGTGGATGATAATGGAATTTTGACCATTACCAAATTCCATAAATCCAAAGTGATATAGTTTTGACAAAGAGAATTGTTGTAAATAATTGTCACTATTAGGTACCGTTTATAATAAGTAAAATCAGATTTTACCAAAAGGTGTGTAGGCGATGAATTCAACCAAAATGTCACACTACCTGCTAAGTGATGTGTGAACGTTAATATTTGAATTGTTCAATATTAATCGTTGGCTGAATTTACACCTTTGAGTCGCACAACCGTAATGATGAATTCTCTAAAAGACCACATGATTTAATTAATTTATAAAAAGTTGTAAATTAATTAAATTAATTAGTATTTGAGGAATATTAATTATTATTTATTTATTTGATGTTTGGGAGTTACTTGTAATTATTTGAATGCATTTATAAAAGTTATATTTGCGTGTATTAATATATGATATCATTGTAATTAAATAAAAGACAATTATATGAATTAACTTATGGAATCATATGTCATTTGACGATACGTAATTTTCAGCCATATCATGTAAAGAAATAAGTGTGAAAAGAGAAAGTTAATCAAGAGAATTAATTAGAGAAATTTGAATTAAAGAATGGGAAAGGTTTCCTTCTTTCAAATAAAACATATTCTCTAATTCATTCTGAACGTACAATTGAGTTTCTCATTTTTCATTCTTCTTTCTGTAACTTTTTTGGTTCTCTCCTTATCTAATGGGAGAAAATATGAGATCTTCCATGGTTTCAATGATTCCTAAAATAAAATACAAATAAAATCAATAATGAAAAGTGGTTTATTCCTCTTGATCCTTGCAACATTTGGAGGCTGATTTCTAAACCTAGGACATTTGATGCATCATTCAAGGTACGATTCATTGGCTACATGTAACAACCCTAGATTTTGACTATAAATTTGAATTTGACTATATTTCATTTCAAAAATTATTTCAAATTTGTTTTATTTGTGAAATTTCATATCTAAATATTTTAAAATGATAATAGAATTTTTCCAAAATTTACTGTATTTATTTCTTACTTTTAAAGGCTGTTTTCTAATTTTCTGCTATTTTCTTCATATAAATTTTATTTAATCAAATTTTATTTATTTATTTTGTGAATTAATTTTTATTTTTATGTTATTATCTTTGTTATAATTATTTTTCCAAGTCCATATAATTTTTCTAAAATTTATTCTGTTAGTTTCAAATTTTTCTAGACTAGGTTGCATTTTCTAAGCTATTTTCTTATTTTACCTTATATAATTAATAAATATTTATATATGCTTTAATATTTTGTTAAATTTTCGAAATTTTAACTGAAATAATTATTATTGTCAGTAATTTAATCTTATATAAATAAATTAAAAGAAATGTGAAAGGGTTTTGACTTTTGGTTTTCAAATGGCCCTTTATTTTCCAACCTTTCATATCCGTAACTTACTTTTGTCATCAATTAGCTTTTATTTTTCACATCTTTCAGCCGACCAACCTTATTCTCATTCACGTACAATATTTTTTCACTCCTCAAACTGAAAATTTCGGCCATGGCCTTGTGAAGAAAGTGGTAAACTTCTTCTCTTCTTTCTCTTTGTTTTTCTATTTTCTACTTTGATTTTGCATTGATTCTCAACCATATATGGATCGGCCACTCCTCCTCCAGCCCTAGGCCAACCTCCACCACCTGATACTCCGACCAGCAAATTCCCTAGTCCGCCACCATGGCAGGCCAAGCACATCCATGGCATGAATCACCACTAAAAATTCACAAAACCCATCACCTAGTAGGCAAACCGAGCCTAGTTTGTCTACATCACCTTCTACCACCATTAGCCGCTACTACCACCACCACCACCACCTCAGACCTGACCACTACCCTCTGCCACGTCACCCACCACCACCTACACCACTGGCTAGGCCCACATAGCCTCTGGCCGAAACCAATTGTGGCCTAGAGATGTTGAAATTTGCCTTGAACTTGTTGCCTTGTTATGTTGTTTTCACATCATCCACATCCACCACTTCCACCACCCATGGCCGCCACCAACAACACCCACACCACCTCCAGCACCACCTTAACTCTCAGCCACACCATTCCCTTGGCTGCTACAGTGAGGGCCGTGACTTTTATGCCCTTGGCCGATCCAATCTATGGCCTTAAACCCTTGTATATTGCTTTGTTATGTTGTTTTCACCACCACCTACCTTTGCACCACCTTCTAGCATGTTAGGCCGACCCTTAGCAACCCAGACCTGAACCAAAAACATTGCTCTAGACCTGTAATACACTTTTGGCTGAACCCAATGTGTGTTGGAGAAAAGTGCAAAACAATTCCGCTTTGATTTGTGCAGTCTATTCTATCATTGTTTATCGTATTTGCATTTGAAACTTATGTATATTATTACTCTTTGTGTGACTTGTGTTCTAGCGATTTGATACTTTGGCTCCTCCACTCATATTTGAATCGTGTTACCGTGCTTGTTTGGATCTCATTCGTGCATTCGTCGTTGTGTCTCCAGCACAAACCAGTGAGTTATTCTCACCAGACAATATGTACATATATAACTAGTGAATTGACCCCTTTTGACTCTGTAAAATGCATTATCATGTTACACCTGCTATATTATAATTATATGATGTTCACTCATGCTTAAACAACTGTTATAACATTTGTTACTGCTATATTATGCTGTTCTGTTATTTTGATCAGTTTATCCCACTGCAAGTTCCCTTCAGATTAGAATCACTATGGGTTGAAATGATACGTATCCGAACAGACTTTAGAATAAGGGAAAATTGTTATGGGCTGAAATGATAGGCCTGAATGATTTTCAATTTATTTCATATACTTGGGACTGCGGGTTTGAAATGATAAAACCCGGATTTTCTTTGTAAATTACGGGTTGAAATGATATATTACCCGTATCACTTTTCCTAGTGTAGAAAATTATATACAGACCCGTAGTTAATATATATTTTTCTAAAAATTTTAAAATTATTTTAGAAATGTAAATATTAAAATATTTTGATTTAAATCTAATTAAAAAATGATTTTTGTAAAATATTATTGGATTTCTGAATAATTATAAGTGAAATAAATTAATGAAAAAGTTAGAAATTTTTGAATGTAAGTTATTTTGGAAAATTTTATTTAGTTATAATTGGAAATTAAATTGAATATGAAATTATGATAAAAATATGATAATTTGAATTTGAATGAATTTAAAGTGATTTTATATCATATTAATGATTTTTAATAAAGTTGAAATGGGAAATGAATGAATATTTAAGTTGAAATTTTGAAATATAACTAAAATTGGAAATTTATGAAATCGACTTAAAAGTGAATTTTTAGTTAAGTAAATAAAAATAAAATTAAGTTATATTTGAGAATTTGAACTTAAGTGTTAAGTTTAAATTTAATGGAATGAATTTAAAATTGAATCTTGCAATTTAATAAGTGAATTAGTATTAAATATGAATTTTTAAATGGAAATTTAACTTTATGATATCATGAATTTAAGGAAAATTAAATGGTGTTTATAAAAGTAAAAATGTGTGATTTTATAAGTTAAAATTGATTTAAAGAAAAAATAATTGTTGTGAAATTATATTGAAAATTTGAAATTAATTAACTGCATTTTTGAAATGCTATTATTTATAATGTAAATGATAATGCAACATTTGTAAATGCTGTAGTTGATAAGTGAACTAAATAGCTAAATTGAATTAAAGGCTATTATAACATATTATAAATGCTATAATTGTTGGATTAAACTAAGTTTTCTTTGAAACTAATGTAACAATATGACAGCATTTTAAACGCTGTCTTTTGGTAAAATTGAACTGTTTTGAATATAACTTTCTGTAGCATTTTTCAAATACTGCGAAAGTTGAATTTTCACTGTTTTGATAAAATTAAGTGAATGAATAAACTTTGAAAGTTGAAAATTTTGAAAATTTAATAATATAATTATTAAATGTAATAACTTCACTTTTAAATGATTTAAATGAAGTAAATTGTTTGGAATTGAACTATTTTGAAATGTGAATTGAAATGATATTTTTAAATTGAATAAAATGAATATGTTTTTCAAATGAAATGATAATTTGATATTTTGAAATGGATTTGAAATGATATTGGATTTTGAGAAAATAAATACCATTTTTAAATTATAACTATGGGTTATAATAACGATTGGTTGTTAAAGAGACCGGGATCGGATACAGACATACTCTCTGTCGATACCGAAAACCACTTTAACAACTGTATGCGCGGTGGAGATTCCAGAATGAAGTAGGATGGTGACGACGTTCCTAAGGTACTTTGTGTGGACCTAACTCCCGTGAGTTTGCTTAAGGTGGCTAAAACAGGAGCGATCTCGGGTCAAAGGAGGTAGCACCTCTGGACTGGACACACTTCTTCGATACAATTTTATTACTGTTGTGATTGATTTGGGTGCACCCCTTGATTTGGAGTTTTGTTCTGGGTGGGCGTATTGGCTACTACGTTACCGCCAGCCCGTGTGCGTAATTGATATATCTTCCCTGGCATTGCCTTGTGTGCCGTGTCACCTACCATATCGAGCCTTTACTACGAGTTTGTTTTTCTCCCGTAGCCCATGGAGTATTTAGGGTAGTCTCTCGGAGATATGTTGATACTAGATGGACTACTGGGACTATTATGTGTGAAGGGTGATATGGGTAGCCCGGAACGATATTTAAAAGTATGTTTATTTTACTGTAGACATTATTATAATAGCGAAATATTACTATATAGTAAATAGTTTGACGGATCCTTAAAGGATGGGCGGTCACAGGCATTATTTAAGTTACTTGTATCTTTATTACAGTTCACTTGAGTTGGTTAACATTATATAAGTATATTGCCCTGACTCGAGTGTTTTGTGTTTTTCTTTACGCTCGGGTCAGCCTGAGTATTCACAACGTTGGATTCTCTTTCTGGAGCTGGTCTTTGCTGGAGTTTCTGCTTATCTACATATTTATCTACTTCTGTTTCAGCTGTTTTAGTTTATCTCATGTATTGGTGAACTTCTATGTATTTGGGATTTCTATTATGTTGTTTTCAGACTGTATTATGTATTTGGTTTGAAACTCTGTTGTAGTAGCTTCATGAACTACTATGTATTTTTATATTCCGCTGCGAGTTATTCTGTTTGTTCTGTGTCTGTGATTCTGTATATTTGATTTTATTTTCTTCAAATTTATTTACAATCTGTTATTTCGCATCATTCAAGTCTGACATGTGTGGATTATTGTCGATTTGAATGGCTCGAAATTGGGATTGTTACAAGTTGGTATCAAAGCTTTGGTTTTTGGCAAACCATTGCCTCTGCGGAGCAAAAACTCATTAGAGATAGGGTATTTCTACCCTAGAATGAGTGAAATCAATCTCAGAATCATATCTTTGTGAGAGACGTATTTTCAAAGTATAAAATGATTTTTCACAATGTTTTCAAAGGATTTTCAAAGATTATTTTGATATATAATTTTCTTGCTTTTAAAGGATTTTCAAAGGTTTTCTAACTTCCTTTCTTTCGTATCTACCTTGTTAGGATTTTTCTTTCTATAAGATATTCATCCAAGTGTATTATCTTGTCTTTATTCTTGTCCTAAATTCATTCTTGATATTTTTCAGGATGAATCGAGGAAATGCTAGCGGTAAGGGTCGTGGTATTGCCCTAGCTCCTCAACCTGTTGCTCCAGTCAGGTTCACTGTTCTTTGTAAAGAATTCCCTCAACTACGTGGAACCCCATTCACCGGTTCAGGGAGTATCATTGAGGCTCAGTAGTGGTTGCGGAGTCTTGAGAGGATATTTACTGGTCTTAATATTACTGATGCCCAACAGTGTCAGCTAGCAGCTTGGCAGTTGTGTGATTCTGCTTTAGATTGGTGAGAGTCCGTTACGGATAACACCTTCAAGGCTGATCTCACTTGGGAGTAGTTTAGGTATCCTTTGTGTTATCTTAATTTTGTTCCAATTTTTCCTTTCTTTGAATCTATCTTAAGCTTGTTTTCTGTATCTCTTTTCCAGGGAGGCTTTTGTGGCAAAATGGATGACATAAGCCGAAAAATCTCAGCTTTATCGTGAGTTTATGGATTTGAAGCAGGGTACCATGTCTTTTGCTGAGTATGAGAGGAAGTTCAATGAACTTTCCAAATTAGTCCTAGCCTTATTGATACTCCTCTTAAGAAGAATGAGAAATTTACTGCTGGTGCTCGTCCAGAGTATTATAGTCGCCTTATTCCTCATGTTCATGGTTCTTTCACCCAGCTTATGGATATGGCTATTCGTTGTAAGAATCCCACATCCAAAGGTTCTGCTGCTTCTGGTGCTTCTCCAGCTCAGTCATCCTCTGCTAATTCCAAGAAGCGTAAGCCAAATTTCCTCCAGCAGAAGAAGAATTGGCTAAACCGTCCTGGTTTGGGATCTTCATCATCTGCTCCTGCTCAGAGGCAACCAGTTGATCTCTCCTCCATCACTTGCTTTAGGTGTGATCAGAGAGGGCACTATGCCAATAGCTGTCCCACATTATCTGGTGCTGTTGTCCCTCCACCTGCTCAGTCGATAGACGTGATCTCTGTCATATCTGTCTCCAGTCCGGTCATTTTAAGAAGGATTGCCCTACCCAGCAGAGGGGTACTCCTTCTGGTATTTTTGCTGTCACTTCTGCTTCGTCTCCAGTTCCTCCAACTGCTCCTGCTCCTAGTGATGACCAAGGTACACTCCAGGGTTCATTTACTTTATTTCATCATCTTGTTCATGTGTTGTTTGATACTGGTGCTTCACACAATTTTATTTCTGTTGATTTGTGTGATAAGTTTGAGCATCTCCTTTCTCCTGAGTATACTTCTGTTCCATTATGTGTTTCAAATCCTATTGGGGGTCCTGCTAACCTTAATCGGATTTGTCGAGAAGTGAAACTTCTCTATTCTGATCATCGCTTTAGTGGTGATTTTTATATTCTGAGCTTCGATGCTTTTGATTTATTGCTTGGTCAGGATTGGTTAGTGAATCATGATGCTCATATCTCTTGTAAATCCCGGTCTGTTCGTCTCTTTGATGATCATGGGAATTCCTTGATTATTCGGTGCCACAAGCCTTAGGATTTTGCTGGCAACTTTATTTATTCTTTGGATTCTTCTCCCAGTGATCTTGATTCTACTCCTGTGGTTAGACTATATCCCAATGTATTTGGTAAACTTGCTTCTTTATCTTCGAAGCGGGAAATTGATTTTCAGATTGATCATATTCCTGGTGCTTGACCTGTTGTTCTTCCTCCTAGAAGAATGGCACCCCGCGAGAAGGTTGAGATGGGAAAGAAAATTGAGGACTTATCTTCCGAAGGTCTAATTAGGCCTAGTTTTTCTGCATGGGGGGCTGTAGTGGTTTTTGTCACCAAATCTGATGGTTCACTTCGGATGTGTGTTGATTATAGGGAGCTGAACAAGCTCACTATGAAAAACAAATATCCAATGCCTCGTATAAATGATATGTTTGATCAACTTTATGGTGCCACTATTTTCTCTCAGCTTGATCTTGCCACAGGTTTTCATCAGCTCAGGGTTGCTGAGTATAGCATTCCCAAGACTGCTTTCCGCACTGAGAATGGGTTTTATGAGTGGTTAGTCATGCCTTTCGGTTTGACTAATGCTCCTGCTTTCTTTGTTGATTTGTTGAATCGTGTTTTTCGTGATGTGCTTAATAAATTTGTGCTAGTCTTTGTTGATGATATCCTGGTCTTCTCTAAGACCCAGGAAGAGCATGAGTTGCATTTGAAATATGTTCTTGAGACTCTCAGAAATCATCAGTTAAAGGCTAAATTTTCTAAATGCCATTTCTGGAAGGATGAAGTCCGATATCTCGGGCATATTGTTTCTAGTAATGGAGTTTCTGTTGATCCAGTCAAGATCGCTGTGATCAATGTAAGTCTTTCTTTCTTCTCTTTTCTCTACCATTTTAATAATTCTATCTTTCCTGTTGTCCTTATTTTTCTCCCTATTCTGTTTCAGGATTGGGAAACTCCAAAGACTCCATCAGATATTCGTAGTTTTCTGGGCCTTGCCGGTTACTACCGGAGATTCATTGAGAATTTTTCTCGGATTACTGCACCTCTCACAGCTTTGACTCGAAAGAATGTTAAGTTTGTCTGGAGTGATCAGTGTAAGGCTGCATTTAGTGAGTTGAAGAGCAAGCTAACTTCCGCACCAGTTCTTACTGTTCCGAATGGAAGTGAGGGATTGACAGTTTATACTGATGCTAGTCGTGAGGGTTTGGGTGTTGTTCTCATGCAGGATGGTAAGGTCATTACCTATGCCAGCCGTCAGTTGAAAACCCACGAGGCAAATTATGCTGCTCATGATTTAGAGTTACTTGCTGTTGTCTTTGCTTTGAAACTTTAGAGGCATCATCTTCTTGGAACCAAGTTTGAGCTTTTCACACATCATCAGTCTCTGAGATATATCTTCTCCCAGAAGGATTTGAATCATAGGCAAGTTCGTTGGCTTGAGTTTCTGGCTTCTTACGACCTCGATATTAGTTATACTCCCAGTAAAGCTAAAGTTGTGGCCGATTGTCTGAGTCGGAAGAAGGCTTTGTTGTGTCAGCTTGTTGTTTCTTCTTATCCTCTTCTGGATCGTATTATGGCTAAGTAGGATGAGGATGAGATGCTTAGATTGATGAAGGAGAGTGTTCGTAGCAGAGTTGGTAGTAGTGTAGGATCGATTTCACCCTAGAGGGGGGGTGAATAGGGTGATAGTGTTAATTATAAAAATTAATCGCGGAAGCTTATAAACTAATATTAACACAGATCACAGAATATTACCAGCACAGAAATAAATAGCAGAATAATAAAATGCAGAACAGAACAACACAGAATTTACCCAGCTTCGGCAAAACCCTGCCTACGTGCTGCCCCCAAGGTTTCTACTAGAAATTAGATAGTCCCTCGCTTACACACGTAAACTCGCTATACCCGCTATTGACTAACCTAACTCTACGCTCAAAACCTTGACCACAACTCAACTACCGAGTTGCAAATTCCCAAACTACACACCGTAGTTTGCACCCTAGTCACACGACTAGAAAATAAACGGTTTAAAAGTAAAATACAAAACAAAAACAAATTAAGTAAAATAAAGCCCTATTTAAAATAATAAACTAAAGCCTTTTAATAAAAGAAAGTCGGCCCCTTGTTCACTTCAACCCGTTTCTCTTTTTTTTTTCCTTCGTGAAAAAATGGCCGCTCCTTTTTCAGATCTAGGGCATCGTCCCTTTGATTCAATTAGGGCTTTTGAAGTGCCGATCCTACTTCGATCGATTTTGTGATTGTTCACGTGTTGCCTTGCTCGATCGATTCTCGTTGGTCTCTCTCTGGCTACTTCAAGTTGATGGAGTTCGACTTTGATTTGGTATGTGATTTCTGCTTCGTTACTGTTTGATTTTCGTATTCGAACTTCCATGATTATGCCGATGATGATTTTGGTTTATATAGGATTTGAATTCCTATTATTGCGTTCGTATATGTTTTATTTGAATTTGTCAAATAATTTGTTCTGGCCATTCGATTATACTTGAATGCTCGTGATTTTTCCTTGACTAAATCATACTCGATTGCTTGATTGACACGGCTTTACAAATTGTGATGAGCACGGCTTTAATTTGACTTTGTCATATTCGTATATTTCATGTTGATTTCTTGGTATTTTTTACTTTGACTTGTTCAAACTTGACATGGCGATCTCTGTTGGTTCTTCTCAAAAATTTGCCGTGCCGCTTTTCATGATTTTAACTTCTCTGTGAACTTTTGCTTGTTGCCTGTTGAACTTGTTTTGTATCACTGCAAAATTTGTTGTCTGTACATTTCATATACTTGCAACCTTGCTACTGCATATTGTTGTATTTGGACTTGATGTACATCTGAGTCACTGTTGCCTTGTCGCTGTGTCATACTCGATGTGTTTGCACTTTGATATTGTTTCTGGCCTGTGCTCGGTTACTGATGCATATACGAACTGTTGCTCGTATTGTTTCTTCATATACATATGTCTCTGTTCGTCATGTTGGTTCGAATTGCACTTGGTCTTTGTTGTGTTAGTGACAAGTCTTGTTCTCTGGTATCTTGGTTCACTTCATGTTGCCTTCTTCACTGTGTCACTTATGTGCATATGTTTGCACTGTTTTATGTTGTCACTTGATCTGTTATATTTGGTTCATAATTGACTGTTGTCACTTGCATGCATTTAGCTCGATGGTTGTTGCATATTGCAACTTGTACATGATTTTGGTCTTCAATGCATTCTTATATTCTCCTGTATCATGCTTGGCACAGGCTTGCATAGTTGTGGCATGGTCATTTGTGTATGGTTCACTGTTGGTCTTGTTCATCATTGATGCTGCAGCTTGGTCATTTGTCTGCACTTTCACTTGAACTTGTAGATGATGGTTCATTTGACTTGGAATTGGATGTTTGTTCATTCCAGTGAGTTGTCTGGATTTATTCAACATAGTTGTATTTGTACATTGCCTTTGTTGTGGTCTGGAGTGTATGTTGGCAACTTGTTCGGTGCATTTGCTGGCAGTTGGTCTTTATTGCATTCATGTCATATTTGAACATAGTTGCATTATATTGGTCGAGCTTTGATTCTTTGTTGGCACTTGCTTGAACTTGATTTGTTTATCTGCACTGTTGTATATTCGAACTGTACCTGTGTTGAATCCAGTTTTATTTGGATTTGACCTTGTGCTGAAGTCGTGATATATTGCATGTTTCACCTGAGTTGAATCCTGTATTTTTATTTGGGTTTGACCGGTGCTCACCTGTCCCTTTAACTCAATCAAGTGTATATATCGGTGTGCACGGCCTTGTGGCATATACAGTGATACACTGTGTATGTCACAAGTTGTTCGTGTATGATGAATTCAAATTTAAATTATGACGAACAACCCAAATAACTGAGGCAAATCATATTTTTAAAATCATCTTTTAATTTATATTGCAAAAATATTTTCTTTTCAATTTTACTGCGTTAGTGAATATTTTTGCAGATTGCTCAGATGCTGGATTCAAACTGGAATGCAGTTGTAGATAAAAATACGAGTGTGAGTGATATGTAGTGAGGTGAATATGTAAATGTGAAATGTGATGTAATTGTAATCAAAGTTGTATAGTATAGTGAGAGCTTGAAATTGTATTATTCAAAATTGTAATAAATATTTGTTTGAATAAAATATTCGTTTGAATTTAAAATCTGTGTTATTTATTTTATTCAGCAAATATTTATTTAATCTGTGAAAATAAATAGTATATTAACAAATACATTTAAACGAATGTATATATGTTTATTATCATCAAACAAAAATCATATAAGCGCATATTCAACAATCTCCCCCTTTTGATGATAACAAACATATATTTAAGATTTTGAATATATTAAATGTATTTGATCATAGTTATATCCTAATTGCTCCCCCTATTTAAATGCTCCTCTCTACACAATACTCCCCCTACATATATGCATACAAATAAAAATGAGCCTAGATGCAAATGGAAAATTATTTGACCTTTGCTTGATTTTATTTGACAAAATCTTAACTTTTCTCTCCCCCTTTTGTTATCAGCAAAAGAATAATAGTATTAGAGAAAATAGAGATAAAGTAATCGATATCAATCCAACATTAAAACTCAATTGAATATAAATATTAAATTTCAATAAAAAATCAAACAAAAATCATAAATATTTTGTTAGGCGCATATTCCACTTTTAGAATGATGGAAGTGATGTCATCATATAAAACCATACAGTTGTGTCTATTTGTGGTATATTTATATCAGGAATTTGAATATCTACTAACCATGCATAACCGTTAGGACTTTTAAATGAGATTAGTAGTATTCCAATTTTATTTTATTTTATTTTTTTTTAAAAAAATGAATTCAAGTATCTTCTAACCACGCATAACCGTGAGGACTTTTAAATGGGATTAGAATCAACTTGTTTATTTTAAAAAAAAACTTTTGATATGCGTTCCATACATGCATAACCGTGAGGACTTTTAAATGAGCATGGAAGCACATAACAAATTCCAAGTAATTCACCCATGCATAACCGTGAGGACTTTTAAATGAGAGTGAATACTTTGGTATTTATTTATTTATTTATTTTTGCTTTTTAAAAAAAATGTGAAAATGAAAAATGAACGATTCCTGTTTAAAGTACCACATATCGACAAACTATATAGAGTTTTGATGAGTGATGGTTGTTAGAAATATGACAGATATAGAGATGGTCATGGAATTTTTACCAACAAAAAGTTTTATAACTCTTGTTTAAATTTCTAAAGAAATTTTCTAATTATACTTTCTCGAGTTATAATATATGATAAATATCAACACTCATCACTTTTTCTATTACTATTTTTCTTTTCGATAAACATTAGGGAGTCAGATTAGTCAATAATAGTTATTTAAAATCAAATTCAAAAATAATTATGAAATTAATTTTTCAAAAATGAATAATCTGAAAATATGGTCAAAAATGATTTTCTCCAGGGGGTTTTTAAAAGAAAATTTTCTGTTGTTTTTTTTTATTTTAATTATTTGAAATGAAAAATATGCATATATTTTCTTTGAAAAACGATGCAGTTACTAAATGTCTCAAAAAAAATCACGTTTCACTAGCAATTTTTCTATCAACTAGATTACCAGTGTAATCTGCATCTGAATTTCTCTTTCACTCAAAAATTCACTCGTTGAATGTCAAAGACCAGATTAAGAAATTTCTCATGATTATTATCAACAAATTTTAAATGAAATTCTCTTGGATTTGAAATGAAAACCGTGTCAACAATCAAACATATATTAAAGTGTCAATTTTAGAAGCCATCAAACATTATTTTTATTTCAAAACAATTTCTTAAAAGTTTCAACAATTTCAAAAAAAAATTAAAATCCTTTTTACAATTTTTAAAGTAGAATTCATTAGGATTTTAAATCGAGGCCGTGTCAAAACATGAATATAGATTTAGCCAAAAATATTATAACAACAATATTATTATCCAATCAAAACACTATTTTTCTCTCAAACTTATATATCAAGTAATTCTAGAGAATTTTATAGTGTTTTTGGCATAAGAATATAAATGGCTAATCAATTTTGAATAAAGTCAGAATCAAAATCATCATTAAATCATCATCATATCATAATTGGCTGATTTTAATTCAGAATATGGTGCAGATTATCACATTTAATATATCATTCAAATAAATATACTTTTACCTGTTTTTACCTTTATGATATTTTTTCGTCGTTGTCCATTGTGATTCTGTCACCTTTATACTAGGCTAAGGAACTTAGCTTTGTCTCCCGTTGTGTTTCTGAAACAGCCAAAATCCAGAGAACACTATTGTTGTTCCTTAGCCTGCCACCACACCTACACGGAAAAGGATTTATGTGACCTATTTGTTTTTATAGGTCCATGGTTGTTAGTGGCAGATAATTTTGAAAAATAATTTTGTATAGACCCAAAACTATTTATAATTGTTCCCTTTGGCACCCAAATTTGTTTAACTTTGAGAGATTTTATATTTGTGCCTTTTGGAACCCAAATCGGTATAGTTTTCACATGTTTGGGTCTATACCAACAATTATTGTGATCGTGTCCAAATTTTCTACCAATTGTGGCCTAGAGATGTTGAAATTTGCCTTGAACTTGTTGCCTTGTCATGTTGTTTTCACATCATCCTCATCCACCACTTCCACCACCCATGGCCGCCACCAACAACACCTACACCACCTCCAGCACCACCTTAACTCTCATCCACACCATCCCCTTGGCTGCTACAGTGAGGGCCGTGACCTTTATGCCGTTGGCCGAGCCAATCTATGGCCTTAAACCCTTGTATATTGCTTTGTTATGTTGTTTTCACCACCACCTACCTTTGCACCACCTTCTAGCATGTTAGGCCAACCCTTAGCAACCCAGACCTGACCCAAAAACATTTCTCTAGACCTGTAATACACTTTTGGCTGAACCTAATATGTGTTGGAGAAAAGTGCAAAACAATTCCGCTTTGATTTGTGCAGTCTATTCTATCATTGTTTATCGTATTTGCATTTGAAACTTATGTATATTATTACTGTTTGTGTGACTTGTGTTCTAGGGATTTGATACTTTGGCTCCTCCACTCATATTTGAATCGTGTTATCGTGCTTGTTTGGATCTCATTCGTGCATTCGTCGTTGTGTCTCCAGCACAAACCAGTGAGTTATTCTCACTAGACAATATGTACATATATAACTAGTGAATTGACCCCTTTTGAATCTGTAAAATGCATTATCATGTTCACCTGCTATATTATGATTATATGATGTTCACCCATGCTTAAACACTTGTTATAACATTTGTTACCGGTATATTATGATGTTCTGTTATTTTTATCAGTTTATCACACTGCAAGTTCCCTTTAGATTAGAATCACTATGGGTTGAAATGATACATACCCGAACGAACTTTAGAATAAGGGAAAATTGTTATGGGCTGAAATGATAGGCCTGAATGATTTTCAATTTATTTTGTTTACTTGGGACTGCAGGTTTGAAATGATAAAACCCGGATTTTCTTTGTAAATTACGGGTTGAAATGATATATTACCCGTATCACTTTTCCTAGTGTAGAAAATTATATAAGGCCCATGAGCCTTGGGTTTATTTTCAAAATAGTTTTGAAAATTAAGACATGATTTTAAATTTAAAAGTTAAATTTAAAATAAAAACATGTTCATTATAAAATATTATAATATAACATAAATTTTCAAAATATCTGAAAATGTAATGAAAATTTCAAAATGTTTGAAACTGTTAATTTCAAAATTTAAAATTTATTTATAAGATTAATAAAATAAATTATTTAAATGAGTCAATTAATTAATACTTATATGCATGTATTATATATGGTGATATATTTTATGTTATTTTAAAGTGTTAAGATAACATAAGTATACATGTATGTAAGATAAACTTTGAATTTGATATAATTTAATTAAAATTGTTTAATTAAATAAATTAATTGAAGGTTAATTAATTAAATAAAAAATGCGCATATATAAGATATATTTGTTATAATATAAAGGTTATAATAGATATGTTCAATATAAAAGTTGTATTGAAATAATAATTTAAAATTAATTAAAATTAATTAAATAAGATTTAATTAATAAAATATCATACATAAGACTATCATATAATAATATGAAATATAAAAGTTATATAACAATAAAACCTATATGATATGAATGTATAAACTAAAGACAGGACGTTAAAGAAACCCAAATAGACTTAAGAAATAAATACATACGTAAATGTACGTATAATGTGATTTCTAATGTGTCTGACACTTGAATCACGAGGGTATTTCATAACAAATACATTATTCCATAAGTCGATATCACTCAATACAGTATATTGAAAATTATGAATCTTCAATATAATGTTGTCCTCTACCATATATATATATTAATAAATTACTTGCATACTCCTTAGTTGTTGAGCAAATTCACGCTGGGGATATTATGTGTAGTAGTATTAATATATTAAACAGATGAGGTAAGAAAACTATATGTATTTTTTGAGCAAACTCAAGGTACTATACTATACTAAGGCCGTCACAATATGGTAGATATGAGTGAATAATCTCTTTCGATTTGTTGAGAAAACTCAAGGTCGAAATGAGGTTAGGACAAGAAAAAATGGGTCAGGAGTTGTATGAGATACAACTGATAAGTAGTTATCCATTGTTTGTGGGGCTATGATTTGTTAAGAAAACAAATTCAAAATACCAAGAAAGACGAGTCCTAACATGCACTAGTGAAGTCGAAAGAATTCTATGTTTCATCTTAGGGTTTGGAGAAACATAAAAGACTAGTGGGAGCCTTATTAGAAAAATGAAATGGTAATATTTAACCTTTCTAATATTGTAAGAACATATGCTAAATAATGTTATAATTATCTACGATAAATTTGTGCATTTAATATGATTGATAAAATATTTATCAATTAACATATACAAACAAACTAAATTGAAAGTTGACAAATGGAAATATAATGCCCACTATTAAATTTCTATTGCATGTTAACATTCAACACCCATGCAAGTGCCTAATTTTACAACTATTGAATACATTCGTGGTTTGGTCACTTATGCATTTATTTGTCAAGACCATGTATTGCATTCTATGAGTTTCGAACTCTAAGAGTAATATAAGACTATAGATATTTGATCCATATATAATTGCATATAAATGTTATATGGTGAATGGTCAAAATTTGTAATGTACAATATTTCGATGAAATCAATTCATTTAAAAAATTCAAATAAACCTTAGTGCGAGATCAAGTATTCAATCTGATTGATTAAAAAAGGGATCATATCATGTTAATGTAACACAATACCAAAAAATACAAGATAGATATAAGAACTCGATCACTGAAATGCCATTTTGATCGATTTGCGTAAAGTGCAACATATTTGATGTCCTTAAATGTTAAGGATAATTGAACGCGCTTTTGTAAAGAGTTTATTATGATATTGTAATAAGGTTATCTTTTGAATAATTTGACCATTTGAAAGGAAAACGAATGTACAAGAAATGATGTAATTTAGGGTAAAGTTGGGATGAAGAGAATAAATAGTAACTTCTACTTCATAGAGAAACATTGGAAATGGGAATTGTAATAATAACCGATACTTAATATTAGACTAAGAAATATGATTTCTATTTCGTAATGCATAGTCATATAGAAAATTGTTTTCTATGAGATTTATTTCTTGGAGCTCATGATATTTGATCAAAAAACTCTCCACTGTAAATAGTTGCAGTATATGAAATAAATAAATTGTATTAAGCGAATGTTGGACCTTTGAATTTAGTACGCTATTATAGTAATGGTGGAAATAGTGGGAGTATGCCATAAAACACTTATTAATTGCATCATAGTACGAAAATTGTTTTCATAAAACTTACCATACATTATTTATGAAATAATGATTATTTTTCAATATCGACTGACATAGCTATATTTCAATAAGAATATTATGAATATTCTTTATGAAATAAAACCATAATGTGGTAATTTTTCTTATAACAAAAGTGATGCATTAGCATTGGAAGATGCAGAAGTATCTAGTATTATTTACTGTTGTTTTGGAATTATAGACCCAGCCGTAGTTTTCAGAAATATTTTTATTGCATGATTTTGAATCATATGATACTTGTTAATCTTATCTCAAACAATAGCTATGCACAATTTAGTGGGAGTATCATAAGACTTGATGAACTATTTGGATTGATACATATAGATGTATGCAATCGTAATTCTATAAATACCAAAACAGTTCCATGTACTTCGTCATATTCACCGATGAGTTATCGTCGATATGACATGTGTATTTGATACACAAGTGGTATGTCTATGGTAAACTTATAGAATATAAAACAGAAGTAAATAAAATAATATGCGATCGAAATGATTTTGATCGAATGAGTGAGTATATTGGAAAATGTTTCGAACATACCTAAAATGAATAAAGATTCAATTTCAGAATTACTCCTCATGTGATACATAATGATGCATCGATATGGAGTAATCGAACTTTGTTGGACAATGTATAATTAATTGTGAGTGAAGTTGAGTTTGTTTCTTTCTATAAGGTAATGTACTTAAGGGTAGTACACAAGTTAATATTATTTCATCTGAATAACAATTTACAAAATTCTACAAGACAAGGGTTTATAAGAAACTCCAACATATCCTAGGCCAAGGGTTTTTAGGTCGTGTGAATCGAAAGATCGCACGTAATAATTATTCGTAAGGGATATTGTATGAATCTCCCAAAAATTTTTTGGAAGACTGCAATTGGATGACATATTTATGTTTTGAACATAAGTTTTGTAGACTAAAACCAGTTCGGTTTTATAAATAAAGAAACATTTATGAATACCTATTCTATTGCAATATGAAACAATTGTTGATTCAAGAAATACGAACTTCATTGTGAAAAAAATTTCTTTGAGGAATTACTGGTGGTAAAATGGAATTGGATACGATCCATGGATAATGGTAATTAGATGAGATGAAATGAAATTAATTAACATAAACAGATACAACGCATTAGAGTGTTTAATAAGTATTCCTGGACATTGAAGAGAAACATGAGTTTGTTATTAATGTCAAAAATATATATGATCCTAGATTGTTTAACTAAACCATTGAGAGTGTTGACTCTATATGATATGATGCGCAAATTCGAAAGAATTCCAATTGCGCCATCAAAATATAGATTTTGGTGGTCATAACTAAAGGGATATGATCCATCGATCTCGACTGTGTCTTTATGAGTAAGACTAATGTGGTTGGAATTAAATTAGCAATGTTGATAAGAACAATATTGAAAATTTCAATTGTTGAAATTAAAGTAATAGATTCGATATTCAACACATTCAAGTCAATTTGGATGTACTCACAAAATTATCTCTTGATAAATCCTAATGATTTGGTACATATGTATTGAAACAGAAAATTCTAAATAACAATTTAGAGTAAACTTAAAAGTGACTGCGCTACAGGATCATGTAATATGGATAAACCACTTATGCGTAATAATAACTAAGTAAGTAAATAATTAAAGCAGTAAAGTAAATGACACTAGAGATTTTTATACTGGTTAGAACTCCAGTTGTAACGACCCGGAATTTTCGATCCCGAAAATTCCGGATAGTTAAGAAAAGAAGAGAAGAGATAGAAGAGGAAAACAAAAGGCAAGACACAGATTCTCACATTCGCAGCAGATCAAAATATAATATCATAAAATAATATTTACACAAAGAAGCTGTAGCAGTTAAATTATAGACAATACATCAGAGTTACAACATTTACAAACGCTGGACAGATTCAATCAACCTGTTCCAGACAACTACAACATATCACAGCGGAATGCACTCCACAAGTCCTGCCATCCAGCTCACCTCCTGTGCTCTAGAACATCCTTACCTGAAAATCTGTAATACTCGGTCTGACCCGAGTATTACATCAAAGTAACACTCGGTCAGGCTAGAAACCAGCGTGAGAAAACTCATCCAACATGAAATTCTAATGCATAAAATTTATTTAAAACCTGGGTAACTCGTACTTCACTACGAGTTTTTAATTTGTTATAGTCAACTCTTATTTCACACATCAATCCCTAAGTATCCTTACTTAGTTTAAATGGTCCAGACATTTAAATTTATCCCATTCCAGCCTATTTGATGCACATATCAAATTTTAGAAAAATTTATTGAAATTTAAAAATTGAAGTGGTTTCAGATATTTACTAATACCCGACCCCGGTCTCTTCGATCCTAATGTTATTCTTTAGGCTAAATTGTTTACATTTAAACAATTCAATTTATATTCAGGACTTCACATTCATTCACAGTTCCTCAGATAAATACTCCAAATATCACAGTTCAACCCAAGCGTTTCATACCACAAAGCATCACAACCACATATCAGAGATATCAAATAATCTAAGTCATCCCATATACTTTAATCATCTATAAGAAAGATTAATTAGTCACACCATTTCTAATTAATATAAATTAATTTAATAACTTCAATCTCTTTTCTAAATCCTACTTACTTAATCATTAATTTAATTAATTTCAAACCATTAATTAATAATCCTTTAATTACCCATTAATTATCCATAATTACTTCCATCAAGTAATTATCCCATTGGTTAATTATCCTTAATTAATTAACCCTTAATTATTAATTTATTTAACCTTTAATTACTAATTAAATTAATTGATCCTTAGCAAAGTTATCCTTTAATTAAGTAATTATTAATTAAGTAATTAATCTCTGATTACTAATCGATTAGTCTCTGATTGTTGATTACTTTTTTAGTTAATCACATTAAGAATTAACTATCCTTTAATTAATTACTTTAATTAATCCTTTAATAAATTACACTAAGAAATTTCTCCTTAATTAGTAATTATCCAATGATTACTTATACTAAGTAATCACTTCATTAATATTAAGTAATTAATACTTAATCAATTTCATAAGTGTTTATTTTTAATTACCTAATAATCTCATATGAAAATACTTATGAATAGTTAATTATTTATCTAATAATTATTCAAACCAAATTTTTTTTAAAATCAAAGATATTGTTATTTATTGAAATTTGTTTTTAAATTCTGATCCATATCTTTATTTGAAACTTGCTTAATCCTCTCTTGAAAAATATTTGTTTGAAAACTTATTTAAAACTTTACTTTGCTTCTAAATCTAGTTTTCTCATTAAGAAAAACGATACTGAAATTCTCGGGCCTGATTCAATTTTACACGAGACCACTCTCGAGCTCCACCTATTCCATCTCTCTCCTCCTTCTACACGAAACCCCGAGTCAATATTGAGCTATACCATCATCTTCCTCGAAGCAAAACTCAAATCAAATCATTAGACGCGCGACGACACACATGCACGTACACACGTCAACGTTGGCCCTCCGATCAACTTCGTTGACTCCCTCTGGTCGCTAATGACCCTTTCAATCACTCCGACCTCCCAGCTTTCTTGATCAAGCCATAAATCAGAAATGTGCCATTCGTTCAAAACTGGAACTCAAATGATCGACCTCCGACCACCAATACCCCCACCACAGACCATCGATGATCTCGAGATTCCTGCCAAAACTTCATCTCCTTACACTCCCGCTTTTCCCCCTATACCGCATCCTTCAGAGCTCGCCACGACGTCGCCATTTCTAAGAAACAACCTCGACCAAAAACTCAAACAAAACCCTAAATCTACCCCTCGCCGACGCCTCAGTGGCTAAAAATTTTAGCGATCAATTTCCTCGAGATCGCGTACACCCAGGCCATCTTCAACCATGAACTCGAAACCCCAAGTTTCGTCAATCATCAGAGGAAAGCAAAAACTCGTTTTCCGTTCAACATGCCCAAGTCTAAAAATTAAGATTTTAATTTTAAAAACCATCATTTTTGATGACAATTCACATCATATACTTGAATTATCCAATTATAAAGATCGAAATTTTAATATGGATAAAGTCTTACTATTCTTCCTTCTTTATGTTTAAACTAGCTTCAGAATTTAAATTAGAAATATTTTTAAAATTGATATATTGATATAACAACCCATATTTGTTTATACATTAAAGTCTAAAGCATATCAGATGAAGAGCATTTAATTTTTGAATCCAAATTTTTTTTAGATATATATATATAGGTATTATATTTAAATATACCTGTTACTAATTATAAGCATAAAAAATATTAGGCCTCTTATATTTTATACAATTTTAAAGAAGATGACTTAAAACTGACTAAATATGTACACATATATTACTTTCTAAAAGACAACTTTTAAATCCAATTTATTCTACGATGTCTATAATTGTATTTCAAATCCAACTTTATATGCTACAATATTTATTTAATTAGGCCATTATATCTTATTAGAAGATTATAAAAATTCCAAACCACACAATTTTATAAATATCTTATATATATGATAACAATCATATTTTATTTTGCATTGATATTGAAGTTTATTTTGCTCAACTAAATAAAATAAATATCTCAACGGTAAAATCGGTAAATTACCCAATTGCCAAATGTCAAAAAAAATCTGGGTTATCACATTCCTCCCCGTTTGAATCTTTTCGTCCTCGAAAAGGAACGAAGCTAGGATAAAAATGCTTATTATTAGTTAAGTTACCCTTTGATCGTTTTTAACTATAAACTTTAAAGAATTTTTAAAACACTTTAAAATCTATATAATATTATCAAAATAGTTTTATAAAAATACCTTTTATAATTCGATGTTTCCATAAGTCCATCTTTGTTCTTATAGAAATTCGGTCATACGTTGATCTGGCGTAGGACTGAAAATCTATAAGTACTTTGCAGACCCGTTTTCAACACCCAGTGAAAATATTTGGAAAATAATTTTATTGAAAATATAGAAAACATTTTGAAATAGAGGAAATATCTTTGGTGAGAATGCTCTGGAAATCATCACCCCCATCCATGGTCGCAGTTAACCCGATGGTTACGTTGCTGTCCCGGCAAAATCCATAGATAACTGTAGGCCTCCGCGCCCCTCAATTACGCCATGGAATCCGCTACAGATCGTAGCTACAAGTGGGGTTACGTTGCTATCACGGCAAAAACCCATATAACTGTAGGCCTCAGCGCCCTCGAATTCCGCTGCCAAAAGAATGAAACTTCTCCACTCCCACATAGTCGCAGTCTACCGATGTAAAATTAAATGTAGACTGTTGGCTCTCAACAGCACACACGACTTTCGCTATGTCACCATAGGTCGCAGTCTACGGATATAAAATCATACGTAGACTGTTGGCTCTCAGCAGCGCACACGACTTTCGCTATGTCACTATAGGTCGTAGTCTACCGATATAAAATCGAACGTAGATTGTTGGCTCTCAGCGGCACACACGACTTTCGCTATGGTCTGCAGTAGATCGCAGTGACATCGAGTTACACTATCGTCACAGCATAACCCAAATGCCTCGGTAGGCATCAACGCCCTCGATTTTCGCTACATACTGCACATAATTCTCAGGAACTAGTTTGTCCAGACTCCTCACAGGATCAACTTTAGAACCCCCCCTTAGGGTTCAAGGCAGTACCACCCTATGGCACTCCTGAGAAGTTCATTTCAAGGGAGCGCCTTTTTCTCCAGAGCCATTTTCAAAACACCTTAAACTATACACATATAGTATTTTCCAAATCATACACCTAGTATGAATCCCATATAAATCTTCTTTCTCAAAATCGATTATCCTAAAATCGATAATTCTCAAGCCATGCTTTCCAAATCCAATATAGATTTTACCCAAAAATCAAAAGCGTTTTCAAATTCAAAGGTTCCAAAAACCTTTTCTCAAAATCATTCTCATAAGATCCTTTATATATATATATAATTTTAAAAATCTTTGGATCACTTCAAACTTGTATAAATTCCCTTTTTATACTTCAAATACATTCAAAAACCCATTTCGTCTGGCAAAAGATTCAACAAGGGGAGTTTTATCTTACATAACAAAGATATTGTTTGTGTCAAATTTGGGCACAACACTCGTCGGAAGTTTTTGAAGAGATAATAAATGAAGAAAGTAAATTAAAACGTAGATTATCTAACAAAAACTCCAAATGAAGAAAGTAAATTGCACAAGAGACAACGATTTAGAGTGGTTCAGCGTTTCGCCTACGTCCACTATGAAGTTTTGTTACTTTATTGCTTGATATTCGGAGAATACAACTTTTTTATGTCGAAGTAAAGCAAGTAATAAGCCAAAATTCGAAATCAAGGGCAGTAGTGGTGCTCTGAAGCAATTCTGGCAGCGTTTAGACGTGCTTTTTCTCTACAATTCTCCGATCCCCTTTCTGAATGACCAGGGGCTCTATTTATAGGTGCTGGAGGCTGATATTTCTCCTAAAATTCGGGAAGACCACTTCTGGCACGTGTGGGGGGCCCACATGGCCGAATTCTGGAGATCCAAGCCCACTTTGGGATCGATTCGACCCTTGGTTCGAATCGATCAAAAAAGTGTCCAATCGTGATGAAAATTGGCGTGGCCATTCTTCTATGTATATGCGAGCTCCTGTAAAAATTTCATGGCATTTGGATCAAGAGATTGAGATATATGATGGGTTCAAGTTGGGGATTTTCGGCCTGTGAGTTAGTTCGAATCGGCCTGTGAGTTCATTCGAATCGATATGGTTCGAATCGATGGGGTCGAATCCATGCTCCTGTGACGTGGCGCTCGTTCTTCGAGTCGATCCCTATCTTTCGCCGAGTTGAATGAGTCGAATCCTAGGTTTTAGCTGTGTTGACCAGGTGGGTTCGGAGGATTGGATTCGAAGGAATGCTTCGAATCGATGGAGCTGGTTCTTATTCAAATCGATCCAAATACGTGACTGTGGAGCGATTCGAAGTTGCTTCAACGTGGGGATTCGAGAGATCCTTCTTTGATGGACTCGAGGGTATGGATTCGAGGCAAGGTGCATGACGGGTTAGAGGTATAGCAACTCTATGGATTCGAACTCTTCAACCTTGAGGGGTACGAAGAGAGGCAGCATCATGGATTCGAAGGCAGGCCATCATGATGGATTCGAAGCAAATGGAGTCGAAGTCGATGGAGTCAAAACAGGCACTGGCTGATGGAGTCGAACGATATTTCTGCCTATCGATTCGAACATGGTACCTTCTCTGATGGGTTCGAACTTAATGGGTTCGAACTAATGAAGGGGCGATGGATTTGAACCGAGCAAGGTTCATTAAATCAAATCCATCATAACTTGAGAATACGAACTCGGATTGACTTGAAATTTGAGATGCGGACTTCTATGATCTATCTTGCCATGTCCTATCAATTGTAGCTCAATCTGGACTTGGACAAAATTCAGTGATATCCATGGCGAGACAAAGTATGACCGGTCACTGAGACGAACTGTTCTCCGTTTCTGATCGATCTTTTGGTATCGCGGCTTTGCCAAAAAGCGGGATAACATTTTGCCCCCCAAAGTACGTCTTGTGGGAACATGACGTGCTTTGAACAGCTGCAATTTCTCTGAACAATCAGTGCTTTCCTTTCTTGTTGAAACTCGTATGCTGTACTGTTGTAACCTTGTGTTGACATGATTGATTGCTGTATAATAGTGCTTAGCCGTTGGCTGTTGCATTCGTAGCAGGATGAGTGTTTGATCCCTGTAAATGTTTAAAATCGATTGTTAGTTCGACATATATGCGCATATGTTAGTTTGACCCTTGCAAACGTCGTGCGTCCATGAGTCGTGTTAGTTTTGTTTGCTATCGAATTCTGCATCGGCCCTCTCCTGAACCGATTTGAGATTCGGGTTAAACTATTGTTGTTATAGCCATCTATGATCATCCTCTTGTATCGATTCTCTCCTGAATTGGTGTAAAAGGTAGACCGGTAATTTTTCATATCGAAGCACTGTATTCATTCTCATTTATAGTGCCTAGTGGGTTCGAAGCACGCTTGTTCGAACCGATAGGGTTTCGAATCGGTGGAACTGCTGGCTATGGAATAGGTACTTCGAATCGATAGGATTTTCCCACTCAGTCTTAATTCAAGTGCTTCGTATCGATGCTGTCTTGATGGATTCGAAGTCACGACTCTACGCTGTGATGGATTCGAATGCAGTGGGTTATTGAGCGATTGTTCGAATCGATGGGGTATGTCGAGTGACCGGTGGTAGGAAGTAAACGCAACCGGGAGTCGAAGAGTCACGCGTTTTCTGTGAAACCTATATAAATACCCAAGGCTATCTTTATTTTTACTTTTTACTTTTTTACTGTTGCTATTTCCTCAGGTCGATCCTTCAAAGCAAGAAACTACTGTGTCTTCGCATCGAATCGATAAAATTCCATCAAGTCTTTGTTTGTAAACGAATCCAATTAGGTAATTCAAGGGATCGATTCGACTATAGAGCGACGAAACTGGAAATTTATCATCGATTTCAATTCTTCCTTTCGAAAACCTTGAGGAATAGTGAGATCCAAAATGGGTTGACTGGATGGATTTGGGGAACGAACTTGTTCAAGTCGTATCGATCCTATGTGTTGCCAGGGAGAAGTGTAAGCAATGATGGATGTTATCTTCCTTCCTTGCTTCGCATCGATCTGTGAATGACCATTTCGAATCGATATCAAGGAGAAGACTTCGAATCGATGGTTGCAGGAAAAAGAATGCATCGAATCGATCGATTCGAAGTAGTGTTACTTCGATCGATTCGAAGGTGCACAATATTGATCGATTCGAAGCCACGCAGGTTATATGGATTCGAAAGGTTTTTTCATTCCAAGGCTTCACCGAGTCGACCTTCATGGAGCCGAAGTGTATGGATTCGAACGTCTTCGATTCGACTTGTATCGGTTCGAGTCGATCGATTCGAACGTTCGAACATCTGAAACTTCTGATTTTCTGATTGGCTCCAACTTCTGAACTATGACCAATTTCAAGTTGAACTTTGAAGAGCTTAATGAACTTTAGCATACTCGACCCCGACGAGCTTCGGCCTTGCATAATCGAATTTGACTTGACCTCTCTGTTGGAGCTCGTCGATGGCACCATGACTTAAACAAAATATAACGAATTTATATTTGAATTGGCTAGTAGCATCTAGGTGGCATGAAAGTGACGGTCAGCGATGACGGTCGTTTTCATTCTCAAATTCCAAAGTTTCGTCGTTCGGACACCTCGTTTCATCTTGTAAAATCTGCTTAAATTTTTTGCATAGCACTTGCATCGCACGACATACTCATGCACTTTGCACCGGGGGAATGCATGTTTTGTTTCTTTTTTATACGTATTTAACGCCGCTTTCTGGTGAGTTAGTTAATTATGGAGTCTTCGAGTTCTCAACAACAAGAAGCACAAGGCTCGCCTCTTCCAGGGCTTGAGATTCCGGACATCCCTCCTGAAGTCGTAGATCCGGCCCCGGATGAATTGCCGGAGGCCATATTTATCGAAGATCCTGTCGATTCTGTTCAGTCCAATATCTCAGAGTCTCTGTTGGGCCGGATATGTTCGAAACATAACATATCTCTGGACGATGTTTTATTACCCAGTGCTAATGATAGACCACACAACCCTCCTGAAGGATATACTGCCTTCTACCGTCATGCCTGTGCGGCTGGATCTCTTCCTCCTTTTAACCAATATATCAGAGAGATGCTGTCGTATCTAGGAATCGCTCCTTCACAGCTTCATCCCAACGGGCATGCATTATTAAACAGTGTCTTCGTCATATTTATGGATTGCCTTTTTCGCCCGCCAAGACCTAACGAGATCAGGCACATTTTTAACTTTAAGAGTAGGGGTGATAGCCCGTCTTTTACTTTTCGGGAGGCGGTTAGCAACTGTCAGGTTATGACTGGGGCATGGACCAGGCTTAGTTATTTCAAGAACAAGTGGTTTTTTGTTCGATGCCCCCAAGGGTTTGCTAGGAGATGGTTATCCAGACGTAAGTATCATAATTCGTTCTTGAATGGTCATTTTTGATACTTTATACCATACCCTGCTATTCTTGCAGCTATCATTTCGAGACCTACTGGTGGGCATTATAGAGGCGTCATTCAAAGCTTACAAAGGGTTCCTCACGACTCAAGGCACATAGATTTGCTGCTGACCGACGATAACTTAAGGACATTGGGTTTGATTGAGATGGGCCAGAGTATTGTAATTGAAGGTTTGGCGAAATCGGCCTCGAGGAAGAAGAAGAAAGTGACAAAAAGAAAACTTGGCGTTGTGATAAGAGAAATGAGCGATGATGAAAGAACGCCCACAGACACTGAGATAACAGCCGACCTTTCCCGAATAGAAGAGGGCCAGACAGGCAAGGCTGCTGTACCTAAGTTTAAGAGATGGAAGTCCGTAGTCGTAACCCGTTCCCAACCTGGGGTTACTGTTTCCAACGCCTCTCCTTGTCGGTCCAAAGACCTTTTCACAGTGTTGGATGATATTCCCATTCCGGACTACGTATCTCTCCACCACGGGTCTGGGTTGGAAGAGCTCCGGGGAGCGCTTGATATAAGCGAATCTTTACCCGTTAGTGTAATCGACGCTTCTGGTTGGTCGGGGGGTTTGCGCATTTATACACTTTTCACAATACTTCACGACTTCCACATGCATTGCAGTGTTTTTTCTTGGTACTCAATCGAATTGTTCCTATTTTACAGGTGCCATGTCGAATCGTCCTTCTACACTTGATAAACTTCGGCGAGTACACCATTCTTCATCCTATTATGAGTCTCGCCGTAGGGATTCTGACCGAGATCGTGAGCGGAGGTATTATGAGCAGGAGCATCGCGATAGGGATCATTCCCGATACTATTCTAGCCAGGAGCATTCTGATAGGGACTGAAGGTACCGTTCACCCTCTCGTTCTCCTCCGCCATCCAGGGGCCAAGCACCTGCAGTCGAAACTTCGCGGCAACAACCGTCTCAACAAATTTCTAAACCGGGTCCACATCGTTCAAGGACCGATACGGCTACGACCGTAACCGTGGAGGAGGCACCTCTTGAACCGTCTGGTGAAGGGGCTATTAGAATTGCTCAGTTGAAAAAAGACTTTCCAGAAATATGCTTTGACGCCTATATCTTTCCACCCAATCTCAAAACAATTCCCGAAGAGGCCGTGCACACCGCCCTCAGCTATACCCGGGATTTTTACGCTCAGTATAAAGAATGGTACAGGGCGGCTGTTAAAGCCTTGAAAGTAGCCTTCGAACGAGCTAAAGTTATTGAGAAATTGGAAGCAGACTTGGCTCAGAAGAACCGTATTGTTGACGTACTTCAATCTGAAGCGGAATCTTCTCGCAAAGCTGAACTGGAGTCGCTACAGAAGGTCGACGAGACACTAGCTGAGATGGCGAAAATGCAACAAGCACATTGTACTTTAGTTGAGGATTTAGGCCATCGGTACAAAAATGTTGAGGCCGAGCGAGATGCGGCGGTCAAGGAACTTGAGGAGTTAAAAGCTAAATTCGCCAGCTTAAACAAGGAAAAAGATGACGCTAATACGGTCGCACAGGAAGCGTGCGAGCAAGCTGTGTCTCTCCGAGCTGAGCTAGACGCGGCGGTTGCTAAAGTTGAGGCGGTGGAAGCATAGGTAGAAGGGAGAGTTCAAGCAGAGATATTCAGAGTAGAAGCTGAGTTTGACGATCTTCTCGACACTTATAACGCTAATGTACTTTAGCACAGGAATCTCTCGTGGCTCGGAGATTATTCTACGCTTCTACTCAGTGCTTGGAAAAAATTGGTGGCGAACAAAAGAGCATCTCTCCCTGAAGGTGCCGTAGACGAATTTGAACTTGAATCTCACTTGTAGAGCGAAGAGGAAAGGAAACTTCTCCATAATGCGATGATCTCCGCTGAGAGAGAGAGACTTGGGTTTCACCATGTAGAGACTGGTGAAGGTTCTGGAGCCGCACATTATAGTGAGAATGTTTCAGTTGATGCCCCAACCTCATCTGGAGTCACCACTACCGTCGGTCCACATGCTGTCCCTGCTTATAACCCGGATCGACCGGAACTGTCTCTCGGTACAACTACCGTTTCTGAGCTCGTCCCATCACCGAGCCGAGGCAAAGAAGGTATTCTAAATGTTGCTTAAGTGTTTCTAGAATGTTGAACTTGGAGCCGATCATTTGACTAATTATCCTCTTTTCTTTTTAACCAGTGACTGAAAGTGATGCACCAGCACTTCCAATACCACAAACTTCGCAGCCAATGCAAGGAGCCTTCGTTACTGAGGCTATCACTACTGCCGTAACCGGCGAGATGGGAGAGGGGAGTTCAATGTCGTTTGATGTTCAGATGATTGAGGAGCTTCTTAAGCAACCCTGTGAACCCTTTACCGATCCTTCCTTTACAATGGGTGGAGTTGCCCCTACTTTTAGCTCGTTTATGCCGACCATCAGTGTTTCCAGCGCTGCTCGATCTTCCCGAGAAGAAGAAATCCTTGCTGAGATAAGCGCTGAAATGGCTGCGGTGACGACGGCTGGTGGTTCCGGAGGTGATGTTGCTCCGCCAAGCTTAACTCCTTCAATGGTTACTTCTCTCACCAGCATAGTTATAACTTCTAGCGTCGAAGCTTCGCCACCTGTTACGGCTCCTCTGCCTCCGGTTCGTCCTCACAAAAGGATCACTGTCCCTTCCAGCTCTGAGGAAGACGTAGATATCATGCCAGACCCTGAGGATGCTCCAAAGAAGGACAAGAAATCTCGTAAGAAGCCGGGTAGTGGGTCTAGTGGCTCAACTCCGAAGAAGAAACCCCGGAAGAAGAAAGAGTGAACTTCTTGTTTTACCATGTAGTTGTGAAAGGGCAATTCTTTTTACTTCCCCTTTTCTAGGACGTGTATGTATGCTTCGTTGTGAGGAGGGAGATCATGCATCTCCACCACATGCGCGCGAGCCGCCGCCGCCGTCCGTCCGACCGGGCCGGGTTTGGGTCTAATATGATACTCGTATTTGCTAACTTTGCCAATGAATCATCTTTTTGATTATGCTCTCGGGGTATGTAAAAAATGGCATAGTAATCGAATTGGTTAAGAATCTCCAGAACCCGAGTTAGATAAGCGGCTAATCTTCGGTCTTTGGCCTGATATTCTCCTCGAACTTGGCATACTACCAACTGGGAATCGCAGTAGATCTCTACAACAATGATTTTCAGATCACGGGCAAGCTTTAGCCCGGTAAGTAGGGCTTCGTACTCGGCTTCGTTGTTGGTTGCACGGAACTCGAACTTTAAAGCATAACATATGGATCGTCCATCGGGGGTTTTAAGCACTACCCCAGCTCCTGAGCACCGATCGTTTGACGCACCATCGGTGTATAACTTCCAGATGTATTCGGGAGATTTGCTGGTCTCGGGCAAGTCTTCAGGGATAGTGAATTCGGCTATAAAATCTGCTAGGACTTGGCCGTGAATGGCTCTCCTGGGAGCATAAGTGATGTCGAATTGACTCAGTTCGATGTTCCATTTTAGCAACCTACCAGACGTCTCAGGCCGCGTAAGGACCTGTCGTAATGGCTAGTCGGTGTACACAGTAATAGGATGAGCCTGGAAATATGGATGGAGCTTCCTCGAGGCAGTGACTAGGCAATATGCCAACTTTTCAAGCTTTGGATAATTTCTCTCGGCTCCGGTTAATTGTTTACTCACGTAGTAGACCGGCTTTTGCACTTGGTCCTCCTCCCGAAATAATGCAGCACTGATTGCATTCTCTGATACTGCTTGGTAAAGATATAACTGTTCATGATCTACAGGCTTTGAAAGGATTGGTGGTACGGAAAGATGTTGGATTAGCGATTAAAATGCTCCCTCACATTCTGCAGTCCATTCGAAATTTCGTTTCCCCTTTCGAATCAAATCAAAAAAGGGGATACATTTGTCGGTCGATTTTGAGATAAACCTGCTCAGTGCTGCGACTTTTCCATTAAGACTTTGAACTTGCTTCATGGTTCTCGGAGTTTAGAGATTTCTGATAGTCCAGATCTTTTCGGGGTTGGCCTCTATTCCTCGGGCATTGACAATGAACCCGAGAAATTTTCCGGATGCGACTCCGAAATGACACTTTAGTGGATTAAGCTTCATCCCGTATTTCCGGAGGATATCAAACATTGACTCCAAGTCTTTGACATGATCACCAGAGTATCGTGACTTCACCAACATATCATCTACATAGACCTCCATAGTCTTTCCAATCTGATCGGCAAACATTCGGTTAACAAAGCGTTGATAAGTTGCGCCAGCATTCTTTAATCCAAAAGGCATGACCTTGTAGCAGTACAACCCCAAGTCGGTTATGAAGCTTGTGTGTTCTTGGTCCGGTACATGCATGGGTATCTGGTTATAACCTGAGTAAGCATCCATGAAGGATAACAATTCATGTCCGGCGGTTGAATTTACCAGTTGATCGATCCGGGGAAGTGGAAAGCTGTCTTTTGGGCAGGCTTTATTCAGGTCGGAGTAATCGATACACGTTCTCCATTTTCCGTTTGGTTTCCGGACAAGTACGGGATTGGACACCCATTCTGGGTATAAAGCGTCTCTAATGAACCCATTTGATTTCAACTTATTGACCTCTTCTTTTAGGGCGGCAGATCTCTCTGGATCCATACCACGTCTCTTCTGCTTGACCGGGATATACCGCGGGTCAATGTTCAAGGTGTGGCTCGCGATGTCAGGCGAGATTCCACACATATCAGAGTGTGTCCAGGCGAACACGTCAAGATTTGCCCGGAGAAAATCAACCAATTCCTGTTGTGTCTTTTGGTTAAGCTGAGACCCAATCTTCAACATTCTCGAGTTATCGTGATCATCGTCAATCGGGACATCAATGGTTAGCTCGGCCGGAGAAGCCCGACTTTCCGTAGATTCTTCTTTATTATCATTGTCCCTTGGATCAAGATCCTTTTGGAATTGGTTGTGGTGCCCAGGCCGAGGCCCAGGTGCTAATTGTTAATTGTCAGTAAAACGGACGCAGAGAGATTCCTCTACGCCCTTTCCTTTCTCTTTTCGCTGCGCCTCCCGCAGCTCAGCAACATAATAGGCTCTTCCAGCAGCCTGATCTCCTTGTACAACTCCTATCCCATGGTCAGTGGGGAACGTCAGAGTTAAACACCATGGGGCAATAGCAGCCCTAAATTCAGCAAGGGCCGGTCGGCCCAAAAAAGCATTGTACGGGGAAGGAATATCTAAGAAAACAAATTGCAACATTCGAACTCTTCGGCATTCTCCTGCTCCCAACTCTACTGGCAATTCAACTATTCCGGTTGGTATCGTTGCACTCCCGTTGAAGCCGTAGACTCGTGATTGACAAGGCTTTAAGTCCTTAGCTTCCATTTTCATTAAATCATATGCTCTTTTAAACAATATATTCACGGAACTTCCGCTGTCTACTAAGATCCTCTTCATCCAAGCAGGACCAACTTGAGCGGATACGACCAACGGGTCAATTGTGGGAGCCTCGACCCTATCGGCATCTCGATTTCTGAACACGATTTCATCATCCATTGTTTTTTGTTGTTTAGTCGGTGTTCCGTCTTCGGAGTTACTATAGCATTCAAAGTTCACATGCCTGATTGAGCTAGCATATGACTCCATTTCTCTCCAGCTTCTGTCTGCTGGATGGGGACCACCACTTATTGTATTGATAACCAACCTTCCGCCCGTGCGAGCGGGTTCACCTTGTCTTTCCTGATTCTGCGTTCGATTTTGATTAGATGGGCCTGCTCCACCAGACTGCGGCGCCCGAACAAACTGGTCCAACTTTCTTTCTCTGGTCAACTTTTCAATGAGGTCTTGCAAATGTCTACACTCATTGGTATTATGCCCATAACTTTCATGAAACCTACAGAACTTCTCTGTCTGAATCTGTCTCTCCGACGAAGGCTTCGGAGCGGGCTTCTTGTATTGCATAGTATTACAAGTCTGTAAGTATACGTTTTCCAGTGACGTGTTAAGCGGTGTATAACTGTCAAACATTGCGGCCCTACGTCTCGGACCACGGTTCTGGTCTTGCTTCTTGTTTCGGTTATCACCGTTTCTTGATCGTTGAGTCTGTTTATTTTGGATATTCAATTCGACTTTTCCTGAACTTTCTCCGGATTGTTTAACCACAACATTACTCTGAATCCCTTCACTGCTGGGCCTTGCATCGTCTTGCTTCCTAGACTGTTTCGCATCCTCTCGCCTCAAGAAATGAGCGGCTTTGGAATAAAAACGGTCCAACGATGCGGGAGGTTTTCCGGCTAACCAGTTTCCAAACTCGGAATCAGGGTCGATTCCTTTGGTCAAAGCCATTAAAATGGAATTATCATTGGGGTTGGTGATCTCTGCGCATGCAGCATTGAATCTCTCCAAATATCGTCTAAGTGTTTCTCCAGGAGCTTGAGCGACACTTGATAGGGTATTAACATCTTTAGGTCGGGCAATATGCATGCGAAATTGTTCAACAAATTTAGTAGCTAACTGGTCAAACGAAGAAATAGATCATGGCGGTAATCGTGTAAACCACATTGTCGCAATTCCCCCCAAGGAAATGGGAAAACTGCGGCACTTTACTGCGTCATCAGCTCTCGCAGCAGTCATCGGCCATTCATATTTCAGAATATGTTGGTTCGGGTCGGAATTTCCTTCATACATGGGAAGGGTTGGCATTCTGAATCGCCGAGGAGGTTCAGCATATAATATGTCATCAGTAAATGGGGTATGACTCCGGGAGATTCCCCAATCGTCATTTGTTAGGCCTTGACTCTCGTGAATCATTCGTCGTACCATGGTTGAGAAGTCTGGTATTGGAAAGTTCTGTGGGTGGTGAGCCAAGGTATGGTCGGGTTCCATAGTGCGAGGTGGGATCGGACGCTGTCGACGATCCGCATCTTGCCCCCTTGGCTCGATGTCTTTTGGGACATATGGCTCTGGAGCCTATCCCTGCTGATGATAATTTTGATTGGAGTGATCTCGAGCATCAACTCCTATGTCAACTGCAACGGCTGTAGCGGCTCGATCATCTGCAGTGTGTTGTGGAATGGTGCCTCCTCGGGATGAAGGTCCAGTATGGAAGCTGGTTGATGGGCCAACCCTTATTTGCCCAATGGTTAACGCCTGTTGATAGTCAGCAGCTTGCGTATAATTTCCGTCTAGCCTAGGACGGATAGATATGTTATTGTAGTCAGATGAAGCAGAGCTCTCGGTGGAAGAATGAGGAACTTGATCCCTTCTGGATCTTCTTCGCTTTTGGCGATTTAACTGATTGGTCAATTCAGCATTAGCGCGCAACTGCTCAGTTAGCTGTTGTCGGCTTTGGGTTAGTTCTTGGAGTAGCGCCTGTAACTCTTGTCTTGTGACCGGACCTGACTGATCCGTATGACCAGCAGCATCTTGATTGGTGGACTGTAGCTGTGTGGGATTTTTCCTATCCCGGCCTTCCTGATCACCAATGTTAGAAGTGGTTCTTGTACTCACCATTTTGAAGCGTTGAATTCTTTTCTAGACTTTTAACAAATCTGAATAGAACAGAAGGAATCTGAATATGAGGTCTGGATCTTCCTCTTAGATTTACGCAATCAGGTATCGAAGATAGATCCAAGGAGCAAGAGGAAAAAACTGGGTTTTTTCTCAGTGAAAGAACCAAAGTGTTTGTGTCAAATTTAGGCACAACACTCGTCGGAAGTTTTTGAAGAGATAATAAATGAAGAAAGTAAATTAAAACGTAGATTATCTAACAAAAACTCCAAATGAAGAAAGTAAATTGCATAAGAGACAACGATTTAGAGTGGTTCGGCGTTTCGCCTACGTCCAATATGAAGTTTTGTTACTTTATTGCTTGATATTCGGAGAATACAACTTTTTAATGTCGAAGTACAGCAAGTAGTAAGCCAAAATTCGAAATCAAGGGCAGTAGTGGTGCTCTGAAGCAATTCTGGCAGCGTTTAGACGTGCTTTTTCTCTACAATTCTCCGATCCCCTTTCTGAATGACCAGGGGCTCTATTTATAGGTGCTGGAGGCTGATATTTCTCCTAAAATTCGGGAAGACCACTTCTGGCACGTGTGGGGGGCCCACATGGCCGAATTCTGGAGATCCGGGACCACTTTGGGATCGATTCGACCCTTGGTTCGAATCGATCAAAAAAGTGTCCAATCGTGATGAAAATTGGCGTGGCCATTCTTCTATGTATATGCGAACTCCTGTAAAAATTTCATGGCATTTGGATCAAGAGATTGAGAGATATGATGGGTTCAAGTTGGGGATTTTCGGCTTGCTAGTTGGTTCGAATCGGCCTGTGAGTTCATTCGAATCGATATGGTTCGAATCGATGGGGTCGAATCCATGATCTTGTGACGTGGCGCGCGTTCTTCGAGTCGATCCCTATCTTTCATCGAGTTGAATGAGTCGAGTCCTAGGTTTTAGCTGTGTTGACCAGGTGGGTTCGGAGGATTGGATTCGAAGGAATGCTTCGAATCGATGGAGCTGGTTCTTATTCGAATCGATCCAAATACGTGACTGTGGAGCGATTCGAAGTTGCTTCAACGTGGGGATTCGAGAGATCCTTCTTTGATGGACTCGAGGGTATGGATTCGAGGCAAGGTGCAGGACGGGTTAGAGGTATAGCAACACTATGGATTCGAACTCTTCAACCTTGAGGGGTACGAAGAGAGGCAGCATCATGGATTCGAAGGCAGGCCATCATGATGGATTCGAAGCAAATGGAGTCGAAGCCGATGGAGTCGAAACAGGCACTGGCTGATGGATTCGAACGATATTTCTGCCTATCGATTCGAACATGGTACCTACTCTGATGGGTTCGAACTTGATGGGTTCGAACTAATGAAGGGGCGATGGATTTGAACCGAGCAAGGTTCATTAAATCGAATCCATCATAACTTGAGCATACGAACTCGGATTGACTTGAAATTTGAGATGCGGACTTCTATGATCTATCTTGCCATGTCCTATCAATTGTAGCTCAATCTGGACTTGGACAAAATTCAGTGATATCCATGGCGAGACAAAGTATGACCGGTCTCTGAGACGAAATGTTCTCCGTTTCTGATCGATTTTTTGGTATCGCGGCTTTGCCAAAAAGCGGGATAAAATATATATAACTTTGCTTATTTCCAATCAAATGTTTAAATTTGGTTACTCTATAAAGTCACTTGCGATATTACTTACTTTCATAAAGTAAATTTCTATCATGGAAATATCCAATTTCCATTTTATTTCATCATATATTTCGTAAAATATACCATTCATTTCAAATACCATTTATAGTTCTTATCCATAAATTTCAATATCAATATTATTCAAACCTGTACGATGTACACATATCATCTGTATGGTATATCAATCTGATCACTCACTCAATCACACAATTTCACTTCCGAACTAGTATCGTCCACCCGACTTTCTAGCGCGGACACAAATCTGGTTTCTTGATCAGAAACCATCATTCTCCTTACATAGCCATAACTATGATAAAGAATATCCAGAACCAATCAACAATCCATATCCAGGTTCGCCGTCGAAAATCGAGTGAAAAATCCCAACTTAGATCGATAAACTATCTCAAAATTCTGTCCTCGAATCTAGATCAAATCACTATGCTAATAGAAAAATATACGTACATCCTACGTATTTATCTCCATTGATTATAAGCCAAATCAACTCTCTTTTCTATTTATATTCACTTACTCACAATTTCTTAAATCCTCATTTGGATATCACCTCAATTCTTATCTCAAATGGATATTTAATCATAAACAGTTTGAACTCTATCCAGCTTGAATTTAGAAAATAGCTTGAAAAATTAAGAATAGATAAGTAGTTGAAAAATAATTATTAGTTTGTAAAATAGTTGTAAAATAGTTAAATAGTTGTAAAATAGTTGGAAAATAGTCAAATAGTTATAGAAATTTTATATAATTGCAAAATAGTTGTAAAATAGTAATTAGTTATAAAGTAGTTAAAAGTTAGTAATTAATTTATAAAACAGTTGTAAAATAGTTAAGTAATTCTAAAAGTAATTGCAAAATAAGCATAAGATAGTTTGGCTTTAAGAAGAAAGATTGTATAGTAAGTAGCTTGGAAAAATAGATTTATATTAAACAATTTATTTTAAAAACAGTCCAGAGCCAAACTGTTCAATTCCCGATCTCCACTCCAATCAATATCCCATTAATTCGATCCAATTCCAACTCAAGTTAAATTATCCTCAATTTCTTTTCTATATTCAATTCAAATTCCATTTGAATTTTCTTATTCCACTTTAATCACAATTTTAATTAATTCAAAAAAAAATTCAAATTGAACCAATTTCAATTCATTTCAATTCCAGTTTGAATTAATCCCAATTCCCATTTGAATTTGAACTCATTCAACTTCAATTTCATTTCAAATTAATCCAATTCAAATTTCCCATTTGAATTTTAAACTTATCCATCTTCAATCACAATTAATTCAAACCAAATTCAATTTAAACTAATTCAATTCAAATTTCAGATTTAAACCATCTCGAATTATATAAATTCGAGTTAAATTTCCAAATGTTGATTTAATCCTTTAAATCAGATCAACTTATATCTTTAAACCATTTAATTCTGAATCCACATTCCATTTTTAACCTATTTCAAAGTTCAAACAATAATTCAAATCCTTTTTAAACAACTAAATCTTTGAAATTCAATTTATCACCAAATTTCAATTTTGAAACCAAATCTTTGATGTTTTATCTCAAACGTTCAAATCTTAATCCAAAATGATTCCATTTTATCTTAATAATGGATACATTACCACACCCCATTCTTCATCCATTTAAACAAATCCAATTTCAGCTTAAAGATTATTAATAACAATAGGATGGTATCATTCAAATTATTTTAAAACATCCATCCATTTCCAATTTCCAGATCTCAAACCAATTTTGAGATCACACAAACTCCCAATTCAAGTTAACCATTTAAATTCCCATATTAAATCCCAATTTCATCTTGAAATTTCCAATTCAGGTTGCTTGTTAAATTATTTAACCTTCCCAAAGTTAAATTCAATTTACTTAATCCAGCTAACCTTACCCAATTCGAATTCCCATTTCAAATTTAAAACTTAACATTAGTAATCTTCCCACTCATAAGTTCAAAAACTTATCACTTTGGGTTTTTCACATCACATTCCAAGGAAAACTCAAAACTCATCACCTTATAGTTTATTTCAAATCATCTTCGATATTAAGTATATCCACACACATATATACATATTTATTTCTTGGCTCACTAGGCCAAATTTTAAATTTTAAACCACCTTTGGTTTTAATTTAAAACAAATTCTTTTAAAGTTTCAAACAACTCCTCATTTTAAAATAATACTATATTCAAAATATTCTGAATAATACTATTTATTATTATCTCTTAATATTTCAAAAACAATTTCAAATGTTTCTAGACTTAGAATTCAAAACTTCTCAATTTATATCCTTTATAGTTTACAAGTTATTATCATATAATGGTTATTTGCTTAAAGCTTTTCATCATTATCTTATTCTAAAATTCTTCTACAAATTCGAGATTTTAATTTCACTTTGAATCCATTTCAAACTTATTTTTATTTAATTTCAATTTGGTTGTATTTCTATTACCACTTAATTTAATTCCAATAATTTAACAACCAATCACCTTAATATTTATTGGAAAGAATATTGCTTTATATATCAAAATATATTCTTATATAAAATCATTTAAAATCTTTATATAAGAAAATAACAAGTACGCTCTCATATGCATACATATATACATATACATATACATATACATATACATATACATATACATATACATATACATACATACATACATACATACATACATACATACATACATACATACATACATACATATATATATATATATATGCAAACACACTCAACTCATTCTAGGGTACTAAAGACCCTATCCTTAACGAGTATCCCCCACCAGAGCCAAGGTTCTCGCTTAAACTTCAGCTCAGATACCAAATGTAACGACCCGGAATTTTCGATCCCGAAAATTATGGATAGTTAAGAAAAGAAGAGAAGAGATAGAAGAAGAAAACAGAGAGCAAGACACAGATTCTCACATTCGCAGCGGATCAAAATATAATATCATAAAATAACATTTACACAAAGAAGTTGTATCAGTTAAATTACATACAATACATCAGTTACAACATTTACAAACACTAGACAGATTCAATTAACCTATCCCAGACAACTACAACATATCACAGCGAAATGCACTCCATACGTCCGCCAGCTATCCAGCTCGCCTCCTGAGCTGCAGAACGTCCTTACCTGAAAACCTGTGATACTCGGTCTGACCCGAGTATTACGTCAAAGTAACACCCGGGTCAGGCTGGAAACCAGCGTGAGTAAACTCATCCAACATGGAATTCTAATGCATAAAATTTATTTACAACCCTAGTAACTCGTACTTCACTATGAGTTTTTAATTTATTATAGTCAACACTTATTTTACACATCAATCCCTAAGTATCCTTACTTAGTTTAAAAGGACCAGTCATTTAAATTTATCCCACTCCAGCCTATTTGATGCACATATCAAATTTAAAAAAATATTGAAATTTAAAAATCGAAGTGGTTACGGATATTTACCAATAGCCGACCCCGGTCTCTTCGATCCCAATGTTATTCTTTAAGCCAAATTGTTTACATTTAAACAATTCAATCTATATTCAGGACTTTACATTCATTCAAAATTCCTCAGGTAAATACTCCAAATATCACAGTTCAACCCAAGTGTTTCATACCATAAAGCATCACAACCACATATCAGAGATATCAAATAATCTAAGTCATCCCATATACTTTAATCATCTATAAGAAAGATTAATTAGTCACAAATTTCTAATTAATATAAATTAAATTAATAACTTCAATCTCTTTTCTAAATCCTACTTACTTAATCATTAATTTAATTAATTTCAAACCATTAATTAGTCATCCTTTAATTACCCATTAATTATCCATAATTACTTCCATCAAGTGATTATGCCATTGGTTAATTATCCTTAATTAATTAACCCTTAATTATTAATTAATTTAACCTTTAATTACTAATTAAATTAATTGATCCTTTGCAAACTTATCCTTTAATTAAGTAATTAATCTTTGATTACTAATCGATTAATCTCTTATTGTTAATTACTTTTTTAATTAATCGCATTCAGAATTAACTATCTTTTAATTACTTACTTTAATTAATCCTTTAATAAATTACACTAAGAAATTTCTCCTTAATTAGTAATTATCCAATGATTACTTATACTAAGTAATCACTTAATTAATATTAAGTAATTAATACTTAATCAATTTCGTAAGTGTTTATTTTTAATTACCTACATAATCTCATATGAAAATACTTATGAATTATTAATTAATTATCTAATAATTATTCAAACCAAAACAATTTTAAAATCAAAGACATTCTTGAAAAATATTTGTTTGAAAACTTACTTAAAACTTTACTTTACTTCTACATCTAATTTTTTCTTTAAAAGAAGAGATACTGAAATTCTCGGGCGTGATACAATTTTATACGAGACCACTCTCGAGCTCCACCCATTCCGTTTCTCTCCTCCTTCTACCCGAAACCCCAAGTCAATATCGAGCTATACCATCATCTTCGTCGAAGTAAAACTCAAATCAAAGCATCAGACACGCGATGGCACACGTGCACGTACACACGTCAACGTCGGCCCTCTGATCAACTTCGTCGACTCACACTGGTCGCCAATGATCCTTTCAATCACTCTGACCTCCCAGCTTCCTCGATCAAGCCATAGATCAGAAATGTGCCATTCGTTTAAAACGAGAACTCAAATGATCGACCTTCGACCACCGATACCCCCACCATAGACCATCGATGATCTCGAGATTCCTGCCAAAACTTTGTCTCCTTACACTCCCACTTTTCCCCCTGTAACGCATCCTTCAGAGCTCGGCATGACGCCGCCATTGCCAAGAAACAACCTCGACCAAAAACTCGAACAAAACCCTAAATCTACCCCACGCCGACACCTCGATGGCTAAAAGTTTTAGTGATCAATTTCCTCGAGATTGCTTACACCCAGGCCATCATCAACCATGAACTTGAAACCCCAAGTTGCATCAATCATCAGAGAAAAGCGAAAACTTGTTTTCCTGTCAATATGCCCTTTCTCTCAATTCACAAGTCTAAAAATCAAGATTTATTTTTTAAAATCATCATTTTTAATAACAATTCAGATCATATACTTGAATTATCCAATTATAAAGATTGAAATTTTGATATGGATAAAGTCTTATTGTTCTTCCTTCTTTTTATTTAAACTAGCTCCAGAATTTAACTTAGAAATATTTTTAAAATTGATATCTTGATATAACAACCCATATTTGTTTATACATTGAAGTCTAAAGAATATCAAATGAAGAGCATTTAACTTTTGAATCCTAACTTTTTTTAATATATATATATATATAGGTTTTATATTTAAATATACATGTTACTAATTATAAGCATAAAAAAAATTTAGGCCTCTTAATTTTATAAAACTTTAAAGAAGATTACTTAAAACTAACTAAATATATACATATATATTAATTTCTAAAAGACAAACTTTTAAATCTAATTTATTCTATGATGTTTACAATTTTATTTCAAATCCAACTTTATTTGCTAAAATATTTATTTAATTAGGCCATCATATCGTATTAGAAGATTATAAAAATTCCAAATCACACAATTCGATAAATATCTTATACATATGATGACAACCGTATTTTATTTTGCTTTGAAATAGAAATTTATTTTTCTCAACTAAATAAAATAAACACCTCAATGATAAAATTGGTAAATTACCCAATTGCCAAATGTCCAAAAAAACTGGGTTATCAGACCCGTTCTTCATCTAGTCCTACGCTCCTTTCGAAATTAAACTAGCCACCCTCACTTAACCCGGAGGAATGGGTTTACACCACCTGAGTAAACAAACAAGTCTTCTACCGCCTAAGCAACCGAATAGGACTTCTACCACCTGAGCAACCAAACAGGACTTCTATATAACTAGACAATACCATCTGACTGTAATGTGCTCTTTAAATAGGACAGATAAGTCAATTAAGTACAATCTTCCTATATTCTTCTCCTTTATGATATATACTGTAATGTGCTTGAGAAACGTGGAAGATAGAGTGATCAATGATCAGATATTGTATTCAATTTGAGTGCAAATTAAAATTAGAGAACAAGAGATAAGAATTCAAGAATACTAAAATCATTTAGGTGAATTGTTTGTTGAATTCTAAACTCTATTTTTACAGATTAAAAGGTTTCAATCTTTGATTAAAGATGATGTTGAAAAGAAACAGATGCAACTATTGATTTTAAGATGTTTCTCTTCATTGAAGAGAAGCGTCTTTTCATAAAAACTAGCCGTTATAAATAATCAGCCAGCTGAAATTATTAATCAGCCTTTTGAATTTGTTAAATCCGAAACAGTAAAGAAATAGGAAATTTTGGGCCTACTTTAAACAGCTGGATAAACTCATTCGGCCGACTGAATATTGTGAAATACAAAAATTATTTCATCAAATAGACGGTTGTATATGGTCATTCAACCAGCTGTTTTCAGCCTGATTTGTGCAAATATATGCATGTGTGCATGTTAATATATATACCATATTAGAGAGATTTCAACATTTTTATAATAATATATAGACAATAACCAGTAGACTAAAAACTTCAAAACATTCTAAATCTGAATCAACAACAAATCTCCTACGTAAATGATTAGTACACAAAAATATTGATTTATATAGTTATAACAATCAAAACGATGAAAATCTAGATTCTAACATTCTCCCTCCTTTTGATGATGACAACTGTATAAGTATAAATAATATATTACTATGAAACTTACATGAATTCTCCCCCGTCAATATGCACACTGATTTAAACAAATTTATACCAAATTTCTCCCCCTTTGTCATCGACAAAAAGGAAAGATATGCAAAAGTAATATTGGAAATAGAAATACAAAGAAATAAATCGAGACATAGTGAAAGAAAAAACATACTGGAGGTAACATTACGGAAATAAAGTCACAACATCCCATACAACGTTACATACACAACTGAATACAACCATAGAATTTTTAAAACAATATTACAAAGCCGAGTGTTAAAGTTCATTAAAAATAAAAATTAGATAGAAGGAGAGGGGTCATCGCTACCATCATCATCATTTTCCAAACTTGAAGACGACCAATGGAAGGGATATGGATCGTAAGCTTTGGTAGATGTTGAATCGGGGCAAGAGATTTTATTCCAAATCCTGTAAAGAAGCCCTTTATAGAATTGAATTTCTTTTCTGTCTTCTTTTCAAGAATTTTAATTTCCTGATGAAGTTTTGATTGACTTCGAGAGAGGGTGATGATAGCTTATCTAGAGAAGGTGTCGGGGCTAATAATTTTAATGGAGTCACCTTCCTCTTCTTCTTTTTCATGGGGGTTTGTGAAATGGACGCAATATTAGTGTCACGGGGTTGTGAAACACCTCGTTTAACATTGTGAGCCCATTCTTGAAAGGAGATAATTTTTTGAGTAGGAGGCCATTGAGGATGACCCATCAATCCCAAGATTTTTGCATCTAACTCACTAATGGTTGAATACTTGGAATCAGGCATTGGAACACCAAAATTGAGTAGAATGCGCATAATATAGATGCCATAACGAATTGTCTTATATTTCATTCAGATTGTGCCATCTTGAAATTCATCTAAAATTATTTTACCCTAATTAACTTATTGATTAGAGTATATAGCATAGAGAGCCTGAAAGTCTCTTTTGTAAACATTTTTATAGCTTCCCTTATAAGGTTGCAAGGATCGAATGAAACCTCAGTGGATAAGACGTGCTTGCGGCCTAAAGCACTAGATTTAAGCTCATTTAAGTTGATAAGTTGATTGAACAAGAAACGATGTGAAACTTCATATCGATGAAGGATATCAACTTGTACATCATCTATATCTACTCCTTGATAGAGACAATTCAAATTATTGCCTAATCTTTGGAAAGGTAAGAAAATTTTGATACCACAAACTAAAGACCAAACATAATCTTCGCGGTTTTGAGGTTTATGGTGGTCAAGATTCAAATTCGCAAGGAAAAGTTTAATCAAAAGATGATTTAATTTAATATTATTGGGAGCATACCTTATGAGATTTTCAAAGAGGAATTATTTAGCCATTTCTCTAATTTGATATGTTGTGAAATCCGAGAATCTCATGAAGACCTCTCCAAAATGTTGGAGTTTTTCATGGAGTTGTAGTAGGAGACAGCAACATCATTCCATAGCCATCGACGAATTTGGTCTTTCGAAGGACCGAAGGTAGATTCCCTTGACCTTTTGGATCTTGGAGGCATTTTTGAAAAAATTCGATGTTTAAAATTTAATTTATAAGAGAGTGGAGGCTAGGTTTCTGAAATGAGGAGGTAAAAAGTGAAATACGTATATATAGGTAGGTCAAAAGTAAGGGTAAAATGGGTAGTTCCTAATGTAGGGTCGTCTATAAAAAATTCTTCAAGGGCGATTCAACTGGCTGTTTGACTGTAAGCAGCCGTCTGAATTCATTCCTGTAAGAAAATAGGAAAAAACTGAACTGATTTAGCCAGCTATTTGCAGTGTATTCAACCGTCTGAATCTGAGAAAAAAATTAATCCAAGTAAAATATTCAGCCATCTGTTTCTATGTATTCACTCAGCTGAATTTCATGCAAGAATACGGTAACCCAACTTTTTGAACAACTTACATTATTTTTAGTAAGAAAATCATATAGGGTTAATAAGTAGAATACAACAGATTTTAGTTATACGAAGAAAATATTAAACTAGATTTTGGTGAGGAGCTTGGAGTATGATATTCCTTTAGTTCAACCTTTATATTCTCCTATTATGGACGAATAGAGACCAGCAATCTCCACATTCCCAAGAGTTTGGAGAAACTGGAGGATGTTGTGGTGATGGTTTCCAAGGATTGTGCCAGTTAGAAGAACGGATAGAAGATGGTTGATGAACTGTGCTCTTGGATGAGGATCTGCGGAATTTTAAGGTGACTTGTTCCAAAAAGATTAAGAGTTTAGCATTAATTTTTGTTTATAATAAAGTTCATGTTGTAATTCCATCATTTCCCTTTGGTAGTGGTGAATGTCGTCTATCTTTTCTTTTGTAGATGGTGATCCAAAAAAATAAGAGCGTCTAGTCCTTTTACCTGGTAGAGTGTAACCCGTGTGAGTAGAAGGAGGAACAATCGGGACTGGTTCATAAATCGGTGTGGGAGCAAGTAAATTTAATGATCCTGAACTTGGAGAAGTATATGAAAGTGAGGAGGATTCAGAGTTCTATTGTGAATACATTTTGATAACTAAAGCTTGGAGTAAAAACTTGTACAAATAAATTATTAAAATGATGTTGTATAAAGACTTTGTTGAATAGGTTTTTATAAGGCATAAGAGGTCAGAAATAGGTACTGGATTTGAGGTAAAAAGAATGTTAACCAGGGAAAAATTGTGTGATTAAAAAATTTTGTGTGGTTAAGAATGTATGGTAGAAAATTATTGATAGGAATAGAAAGAGATAATATAAAAGTTAGAGTATGGTTCTGTTGTGAAGCGTGTTGCAGTGAAGTGGTAGTACATTAAACTTACAAGCAAAAGACCAGAGTTCGAATCCTAAAAACTTCATTTTTTGTAAAAAAACTTTATTTTTGACAAAAAGGTATAAAATTTTAAATCTTTTAAAGATAAAATTCCTAATTCTCTTCTTAGTTTTGTAAAAATATTTTCATTTAAAGGTTTTGAAAATATATCTGCCAACTGATTTTGTAAGGAGACAAATTCTATTGGTTTTGCTTAGATAACATAATATTTGTTTCACTGCTCGCATATGTAATTCTTTAGGATTTGCTTGAAATCGAGCACATAAACAAACACTTATCATTATGTCAAGTCTAATAGAGTTAGATAAAATAATGATCCAATTATACTTCGATATAATTTTTGGTCGACACTTTTGGCATCTTCATCTCTGTCGAGATGTATTGTTGTACTCATTGGAGTTGGTTTGGCAGAAGTATTTTCCATAACAGAGCGCTTAATTAGATTATTACAATATTTTTCTTGATTAATAAAAATTCCATTATTTAATTGTTAAATTTGTAAACCAAGAAAATAAGATAATTCTCCCATATGTGACATTTCAAATTCTTTGGTCATTATACTTGAAAATTCCTGACATAATTTTTCATTTGTAGAACCAAAAATAATATTATCTACATAAATTTGAATAATTAAAATACCTTTTTAAGTTCTTTTAATAAGAAAAAGTTTGATCAACCTTCCTAATTTCAAATCCTGAATTTATAAGATAGCTCTTAAGATATTCATACCAAGCATAGGGTGCTTATTGTAGACGTATAAGGTTTTCTTAAGTTTATAGACATGGTCTGAAAATTTTGCATGTGCGAATAAAGGAGGTTGTTCAACACAAACATTTTCTTTTACATATCCATTTAAAAGGCACTTTTAACATCAATTTGATAAATGTTAAAATTGCGAAAACATGCAAAAGCCAGTAAGATATGTATTGCTCCTAATCGTGCGACTCATGCAAACGTTTTCTTCATAGTCAATTCCTTCTTCTTGATTATATCCTTATGCAACTAATCTAGTTTTATTCCCAGTTATATTTCCTTGTTCATCTGCTTTATTTTTGATGACCCATTTAGTACAAATGAATGTTTGATCACTCGGTCTCGGAACTAATTCTCAAACTTTGTTTCGTTCGAATTGGTTTAGCTCTTCCTGCATAGCTATAATCCAATAGTCATCAATAGAGGCTTCATTTGACTTTAAAGGTTCAATATTAGAAAGAAATGCTACATGCTCATTTGATTAAGTTGATTTCTAGTTCTGACATGTGACTTAATTTCTCTTATGACATTTTCTACTGGGTGATCTCATAAAATCCTAGGAGGAGATCTTAATTCATTTTCATTATGAACAATGTTTTCATCTTCTTTAAAATTATAAACAATGTTTTCATCTTGTTCAAAATTATTTTGAGTAACCATATTTTTGACCGTCTTAGTGATTATCTTATCATCTCGAAATTTCTAGTAAATTTAAAATTTTCATCGAAGAAAACATGAAGTGTTTATTCGATTGTTTTAGTTCTATTATTAAAAATTCAATAAGCTTTCCTTCGTTCCAAATATCCTATGAAAATTCCTTCATCGGATTTTGGATCGAATTTTGCAAGCTGATTTTTTGTGTTTAACATAAAACATTTTGAGCCAAAAACTTTAAAATATGAAATATTTGGTTTTCTTTGATGAAATAGTTCATATGGAGTGTGTTTAATTAGTGGTCAATGGAAACACGATTCAGAACCTAACAGGTTGTTGCTATAGGTTTCGCCCAAAAAAATTTTGGTAAAGTACTTCCGTTTAACAAAGTTCTTGCACATTCTTGTAAAGTTCTATTTTTCCTTTCTACAACTCCATTTTGTTGTGATATTCTAGGAAAAGAAAAATTATGATAAATTTCTCTTTTATTACAAAAATGTTCAAAAGCTTCATTTTTGAATTCACCTCCATGATCAGTTTTAATATTTAAAATTTTTAAATTTTTGAGATTTTGATTTCTTTTGGCAAAAAATTTTAAATTTTCAAAATAATCCTTTTATTCTTCAGAAAAATAGTCCAAGTATATCTTGAAAAATCTTCTACTATAACAAACACATATTTTCTGTGGTTTATAGCTTGAACTTGAGTTGGTCCAAAAAGATCCAAATGCAATAGTTGAACTGGTTGTACAGTAGAAATGTTTTCTTTGATTTAAAGGATGATTTTGATAATTTTCCTAATTGACATGCATCACAAATATTGTTTACTTTAAAATTCATTTTTGGTAAACCTTTTACTAATTCATTTTTAGATAATTTGCCTATAGCTTTGAAATTAATATGAAAAAATCTCTTGTGCCAAATCCAAGGATCATTTTCTTTGGCTATTAAATACATGTTAGTATTGTAATTTATATTCATATTTAAAACATATATATTTTTATCTCTAAAACGCTTAAAAATAATATTTTTATTTTGATAAAAAATGCTACACTTATTTTCAGAAAAAGATATATTGAATCCTTTATCACACAGTTGGCTGATACTAAGTAAATTATGTTTAAAATTTTTAACTAATAAAACATTGTAATAAGAGGTAAATTAGATATACCGTTATTGCTCACATCACCTTTTCCGATGACATATCCTTTGGAATTGTCCCCAAATGTGACAGAACCTCCATCTGAGTAGATAATGTTCATTAGCATCCCTTTGTTTCCTGTTATGTGTTTCGAGCAACCACCGTCTAACATCCATTTTCCTCTCTTTTTAGGTGGTACCTGAAATACAGTATTAACATTAGTACCCACCGTTTTATTTGGATCCTAAGAGTTAGATCTTAGAAAACCAAACCCAAGAGGGTTCAGAATTCCTTTTAAAAATAAAATCTTTGTTTTTTTGAACAGACTTATAAAAGATAAATTTTAATTGATTTAGAATAATCTGTACATTTTGAACTAGCTAGGATTTTCATTTTTATTATTATTCTTTTTAAAATTGCTATATAATGGATTCTTTTCTTTGGAATAACTTTAGAAACTTGCTTATATCCTAGTCCACTTTTATTTGAAATAGTCTGAGAATTTTCTATAATTTTAGAAAGATTTCCCTTACCATTGTTAGAATTAAAGAATTTTTTAGTAATATCATCTAATTTTGTTTTATGACTAGAGATATATAATTCCAGAATATTAACATTAGCTTTAAGATCATGATTTTCAATCAATAGAGCATCATTCTTTTCTTTCTGAGTTTCTATCTCTTGACTTAGCATAGTAAGTTGAGATGTCATATTAGAACATGACTCTTGAGTAACTTCAAGTTCCGCTTCTAAAATTTATTTCTTATCTCTTAACATATCTACTTCAATTTCAGTTCTATTTATTTTTTCAGAAGTTTCTTTATATTTTCTTTTGATGTCTCATAGTTTTTCAACTAATTCAAAGTTTATTTCCAATAAATCATCAAATATTAGATCACTGTCAGAGTTACTAATATAACTAATTTTGTTATTTGTGGCCATAAAACATACATTCTCTTGTTCAATATCACTGTCAGAGTTACTATCTGATGATGAAGATGATTCTGAATCGTCCCAAGTAACAAAGAAGGCTTTCTTTTTGAATCTGTCTTTCTTATGCTTATATTTTTCTTTCTTTTTATTAGGACATTCTTTCTTGATGTAGCCTTTCTTGTGATACTCATAAAATTCTAGAGCAGATAATGATGGTTTGTTGCTAATGTTATTGTTGCTAGAGTTGTTCTTGTTATTTCTGAATTTTTTCTCTTTTTAAATTTCAAAAACTTTTTGAAATTTTTAGCAATGAATGTCATATCTTCTTCATCCGAATCTAATTCATCCTTTTCTGCTTGGAATGCTATATTCTTCTTATCTTGAACTTGTACTCATTTTGCCTGGAGATTAACTTCATAAGACATTAGATTTCCTATCAAATCTACTGGTTTAATGGTTGAAATGTCGTTAGCTTCTTCAATTGCTAAGACTTTTCATTCCTACTCATCCGTTAGAGCGTTTTGGATTTTGAAACATTATCAAAGTCTGTATAAGCTTCTCCTAATGCCATAAGAGAATGATATATATCTTGGAATCTAGAGTACACTTCATTTATTGTTTCATCTTGCTTCAATTTGAAATTCTGTAATTGATTTTTAAGCATAGAGATTTTACTCTGTTTTATTTTGTTAGTACCTTCATGTGTAACTTTAAGTGCATGCCAAATTTCATAAGTCGTTTTACACATGCTTACTCTATTAAACTCACTCTTGTCTATTGCACAATACAACATGTTTATAGCTTTAGCATTTGCAATTGCATCTAGTTTTTGTGTGTTAGACCGTTATGAATAATCTATAGAATTATGTTATATTCAGTTTGAGCAATATTCCAAGTTTCATAACTATTTACTTGTATATAAATTCTCATCCTAGTAGCCCAATAGTTATAATTCATTCCATCAAATAGAGGTGGTCGTGCATTAGATTGACCTTTAAGAAAGGTTATGTTAGTTGTAGTGCTAGTGTTGTTTTTCATATTAAAATATCGGATAACCATGTTACGGTTATAAGATGACTTTGCTCCAATACCAAATGAAAGTGACTGTTCTATATGATCGTGTAATATGGATAAACTACTTGTGTAGAATAATAAATAAGTAAATAATTAAAGCAGTAAAGTAAATGACACCAGAGATTTTTATACTGGTTTGAACTCCCATTCTATGTCTAGTCTCAGGTTCCTTCTAAAATTAAACCAGCAACCCTCACTTAACCCGGAGGAATATGTTTACACCGTCGAGCAACCGAACAGGGCTTCTACTGCCTAGAGAAATCAAATAGGACTTCTACCGCCTAAGCAACCAAGCAGGACTTCTTTATAACTAGACAAAAATATCTGACTGCAATGTAATCTTTAAATAGTGTTAATAAGTCAATTAAATACAACCATTGGATAATCTTCTCATTTATGATATATATTATAATATGCTTGAGAAATGTGGAAGATAGAATGATCAATGATCAGATGTAGTTTGAGTGCAAATTAAAAATAGAGAACAAGAGATAAGAATTCAAGAATACTAAAATCAATTAGGTGAATTGTTCATTGAATACTAAACTCTATTTATATAGATCAAAAGGTTATAATTTATTCCATCTTTGATGAAAGATAACTTGAAAAGAAACAGATGCAACTGTTGATTTTAAGAGGTTTCTCTTCGTTGAACAAAAGCGTCTTTTCATAAAAACTAGCCGTTATAAATAGTTAGCCAGCTGAAATTATAATTCAGCCATCTGAATTTGTTAAATTCGAAATAGTAAAGAAATAGGAAATTTTGGGCATACTTTAGATGGCTGAACGAATTCATTCAATCGAATGAATACTGTGAAATATAAAAATAATTTCAACAAATAGATGGTTGAATGAGGTCATTCAGCCGACTGTTTTCAGCCTGAATTGTGCATAGGTGTGCATGTGTGTGCATGTTAATATGTATACCATAATAGAGATTTTAACATATTGCTAACAATATACAGACTCTAACCAATAGACTAATAACTTCAAAACATTCTGAATCTGAATCTGCAACAAATCTCCTTCATAAATGATTAGTACACAGAAATATTGATTTATATAGTTGTAAAAATCAAAACGATGAAAATCGAGATTCTAACAAAAATGTTTACACATATTAAGCAAAAATGTCTCATAGTCAGTGAGAGCGATATTGAGTTTGTGTGTCTTTGGATATGATCCAAGAAATGATATGAAAGCATCGTTTATAAGCATCAAGATTGAATAAGTATTTTAATAGAAATATCAAATAGTTTGATTTTTAATCAAAATGCAGAGGTAGCGTTTGTTCTCAAGAAAGAATGTTAAAAGGTACATTAACATTTCTAAACTATAAGTAAACGACACGTTGTTGATTTTAAAGATGTACTTGTGTTAAACTCAGCCTTAGTTGTTTTAATACTCAACATTAGATTAATAAATGAATTTTATAGTATGTATAAAAGATGTCGGAAATGTCCTAAATGATATGCAAGGACACCTTATTAAAATGTTCAATACGGAACATGTAAGATTGATTCCTTTGCATTGGGAAGAGGAATTATCATACATGTTGTTTTGTCTATGATATCTTGATTTGCTTATTTATTTGATACAAGAAGCATATACCAAATTCAAATTGATATCACTAAATGGTTGTTTGAAGTGTTCTCGTGTATTTATGAAATACTAGAGAAATGTTTACAGAAACAAAAACTGCTTATGAAGGAGTGTTCGAACTCAAACTTAATAAGTCCTATTGAGTGTAATATGTCAATAATAAGTTCAAGTTCGGAATCTTTAAGTTGGAAATGTTCCAAATAAAAGACTGTGGCTTATTCGATGAAAAAAGGTTACATACATCACCTTGATTGTTGCTGCCATAAAAATAATGTATAAAAAATTATAAGTGCATAATTTACAACTGAGCTGACTCCAAATGTTGAGAATATCATAACATTATTATATGATAACAATGTTGTGATATGGTTCATCATAGAACTTAGAGCTCATTAAAAGTCGAGAGACATACTCCGAATTGTTCCACATGATAAAACAGTTTATCACCATTGTAGAGTGTTGATTGACAGAGTAGATAATTAAAACATCATAGCTACTCATTCACAAAGGGACTAGCCTAATTGATTTTGAGAAAATCGATTTAAGAAGTTGGAATTAGATTCCATAATTGTCCCCAAGTGCAAGTGGAAGATTGATAGAGTTAAGGGTATGCACTAGGGGCAATTATGTAATTTGTTACATATATCTAACTCGTTGACCAATCTTGTTCGAAATAAAATTATTTTCTTTTAATTATATACTTGATATAATATAGTTATATTGATTAATCTATTTAATTTAAAATATATTTAATAGAAAAAACAAAAATGGAATGTGTTGTGATAGTAGATACCAAGTGTTGCAACAGTGAGTAATTTTTCACGATGATACAAATATACCATTTTAAATGCTCCTAGTCAAGATGCGTCGAGACTGGATATCAATGTATCCATTGAAACTAGTGTATGTAACGCTCTCCAAATGTTGGGCAGTGTATTACTCATGACCATTGGGGGCACCAAGGGGTTACGTACTGATAGTCATTGGATAACTATGGTAGATAGTTTTTTTGTTGGTTAATATAACTAAAGTCAAGAAGAGAATATCGATGTGACTAATTTACACAGTTCTCTCGACTTGAGAATATTGATGACCTTCAATATGAAAGCTCCTCTTTGATTATAGTTAAATCATGGCATGGCGTTCCATCAAGTGACTATAGTTGGGTCGAGTGGAAGTATTGGAAGTGAAGCACTATTCAAGAGAGGATTCGTCTCCTTGGTTATAAGAGGTTAGTATCATGGTCAACTCAAAGTCAAAGTCTGTGGCCAGAGCATTTTGGTTAATAGTAATTGTTGCTATTGAACCAAGGACTTTCTGTTTGGACTATAAAGTTGAATATGGATGACATTGTAATTTTGGCCATTACTGAATTACATAAATTCAAAGTGATATAGTTTTGACGAAGAGAATTGGTGTAAATAATTTTCACTGTTAGGTACCATCTATAATAAGTAAAATTTGATTTTACCAAAAGATGTGTAAGTGATGAATTCAGTCAAAATGTCACACCACCTGCTAAGCACATGCGAACCTTAATATTTGAATTGTTCAATATTAATCGCTGACTGAATTTACACCTTTGAGTCGCACAACCATAATGATGAATTCTTCGAAAAACCACATGATTTAATTAATTTATAAAAAGTTGTAAATTAATTGTATTAATTTGTATTTGAGAAATATTAATTATTATTTATTTTATTTATTGTTTGGGAGTTATTTGTAATTATTTGAATGCATTTATAAAAGTAATATTTGTGCACATTGGTATATGATATCATTGTAATTAAATAAAAGATAATTACATGCGTTAATTTATGGAATCTTATGTCTTTTGATGGCACGTAAATTTTAGCCATACCATGTAAAGAAATAAGAGTGAAAAGGGAAAGTTAATCAAGAGAATTAATTAGAGAAGTTTTAACTAAAGAATGGAAAAGGTTTCTTTCTTTCAAATAAAACATATTCTCTAATTCATTCTAAACGTACAATTGAGTTTTTCATTTTTCATTCTTCTTTCTGAGACTTTTCTAGTTCTCTCATTCTCTAATGGCTAAAAATATGAGATCTTCCATGGCTTCAATTATTCCTAAAATCGAATACAAATAAAATTAATTATGAAAAGTGGTTTATTCCTCTTGATCCTTGCAACATCTTGAGGCCAATTTCTGAATCTAGGAGATTTGATTCATCATTCAAGGTACGATTCATTGGCTACATCTAAAGGAAAAATTCAATGTTTCAAGGTGTACTTTAAGGCTTTGGAATTAAGGTATGATCTTTTTGTTCTAATAATTTTGATATAATATTTTAATGAACAGAATTGAATATCTTGATTCATATTTGTATAATATTGTCTCATATGATTTGAAAATGGTTTATGTATTTCAAATTGTTTATTATATGAATTAATTGGTTTTTTATTTAGATAAATCAAAACTAAAACTTGTATACGATTAACAATATTTTAATTTTAGATCTATGTTTAAACATTCAAATCAAGATGTAACTTTTTTGGTTTGAATGTTCACATGTTCTTATTGTTTGCATTTTTACTGCAATAGAAACTTACATATGATTAAATAATGTTTTGATAATAAATTGATTACATTAATTTATAAATTTGTTATACTGTTTGACATCACAATTATCCTTCTTCAACTATTCAAAGGATTTTAATATATTGCTTAGTTCAGTATGTATCACCTTTTGTTTTATAATTATTTAATCACATAGGTTGAATCCCCTTAGATTTGAAAGTTTGTTTGTTCTTATTATTTGCATCTTGTTGTAACTGAATCCCACACATGATTAAAGGATGTTTGGATAATGAATTGATTACAGTAAATTTATAAATTTATTACCCTATTTGACATGACTAATATCTTTCTTTAAATATTCAAAGGAGTACTAATATATTGCTCAGTTTAGTGTGTTCACTTTTGTTTATAGAAAAACAGACAGGTTCAATCTCTCTAGATTTGAAAGTTTATTTGTTCTTTTTATCTACATTTTATTGTAATTGAAACCCACACATGATTAAAGGATGTTTTAATAATAAATTGATTATAATAAACATATAAACTTGTTACCATATTTAACACGACTAATATTTTTAAGTATTCAAAGGATTGTTAGTATATTGTTTAGTGTAGTATGTTTCACTTTTGTGAAAAAATCATTTAGGTTTAATCTCTTAATTTAACCTTATACATATACATATTTTTAACTAATTTAAGTTTATATAAGTTCATAAATACATCAATTATTTTAAATGTTATATGGTTTTTTTTGAATTAATTAAGAAGTTTTAGGTTAGTCTTTATATAGAGATAATTATATATATGTACATATAAAACTTAATGTTTATATTTCAAATTTTATAAATGCTTTATTAATATCAAACAATTTAAAATGAGGTAGTAGTTTATCAATGTGAATTATTGTTGGCTATTCCTAATCTTATGTCATAATGATTCATTGATTGTTAATTTAATGCCGCATAAATCATGCTTGTCAAAAAGGGGAAGATGAATCGTTCATCTTTGTCATTTTTTATTTCTTTCCGTTTCGTCCCTTATGTGATTGCCTTTAAACTTATCCTTTTTTATTCATATATATATGTGTGTGTGTGTGTGTGTGTGTGTGTGCATATCATGTTATCAATTGATCATACTTGCCTTATGTTTAACTATTCCATCACACAATTAAGGAATGAATATATTTGATATATTCAAACCTTATTTTTATATCCCATTCTTTATTGTTTTAGAATTAAATGAATAAATAAATACGGTATAATATAAAATAATGATCTTATTTAAAAGAAACATACATAATATATAAATACATTTAGACTTCTTAGGCCAGTTAATGATCCAAAATGGTAAATTTTTTGAAATTCATGCATTTCTTCCATTGCGGCCGACCCATTTCTTTCAGTGTATTCATTACTATATGTTGAATGAGAGGACGATAAAGAATCAATATCAGTTGCCTAGAATTGAAGATCCATTTGATTAGTTGTGTGGAGCCAAAGAATTTTTTTTAGTTGAATATAACAACAGGATTCCATCAGCTTAGAGTGGCAGAGGATAGTATTCCTTTGACGGCATTTAGCACTAGATATGGATAATACGAATGGCTAGTAATGCCGTTTAGACTAATTAATGCACCAAAATTCTTTGTAGATTTGATGAACCGAGTATTCTGTGAGCGCTTGGATAGGTTCGCATTAGTTCTCATTGATGATATTTTGATATACTCTAAGGATGAAAGAGAGCATGAAGTTCATCTTAGAGTGGTGCTTGAGACACTGAGACAACATCAGCTGAAGGCAAAGTTTTCGAAGTGTCATTTCTGGAAGAAGGAATTAAAGTTTCTTGGTCATGTAGTCTCAAAGAAGGGGTTGTCTGTAGATCCGACTAAGATCGAAGCGGTGAATAATTGGAAGAGACCCGATATAGTGGCTGAGATAAAGAGTTTTCTTGGATTAGCTAGTTACTATCGAATATTTATAAAGGATTTTTGATGGATAGCAGCACCGATGACCAAGCTAACATGAAAAGATGTGAAGTTTATTTGGACTGATAAGTGTGAGGAGGCATTCCAAAAGCGGAAACACTTATTGACTAGTGCACCTGTGTTAGTTGTTCCTTAGGGGAATCAGGATTTAGTAGTATATACAAATGCATGTCGAACAGGGTTAGGAGCCGTGTTAATACAAAGACGTAAAGTGATTGCCTATGTTTCTCGACAACATAGACCGCATGAGGTTAGGTACCCAACTCATGATTTAGAATTAGCTGCAGTGATTTTTTCGTTGAAGGTGTGGAGACATTGTCTTTTTGGGAGAAAGATTCGGATTGTATATGGATCATAAGTCATTGAAGTATTTATTCTCTCAAAAAGAGCTGAATATGAGACAACAGAGGTGGTTGGAATTTAAGACTGCTGATGATTTTGGTATTGAGTACGCACTAGGAAAAGGCAACAAGGTTGTAGATGCACTTAGCAGAAAACATTAGAATGTAGTGTTGGCGATGATAACTATGTGGAAAGATTTGGAAGCATTGATGACATGTAGAGTACATTAGAGATCTGAAGCTGGATCTAGTGGAGAAACTTTAGTGTTATCATGTGCGAGACATTAGGAAGTAAGTTTTGGAGGAAAGCCAACTTTCGAAGTTCACTATTCATCCGGGAGGAACTAAGATATATCAGGACATAAAGAGGAGTTTCTTCTGGAAAGGTATGACGAGGGATGTAGGCTTATGGGTGAAGCAGTGCCTGAACTGCCAATAAGTAAAGGCCAAACATCAAAAGCCAAGTCGGTTGCTTCAGTCATTAGATATTCCAGTATGGAAGTGGGATTCTATTTTTATGAATTTTATAGATGGGTTGCCAAGATCTAATAGAGAAAATGAAAGTATATGGGTCATAGTGGATAGGTTAACCAAGAGTGTCCATTTCTTTCCAGTTAAGTCAACTAGGACGGCATATTTTTTAGCTAAGTTATTTGTGAAGAATATAGTTAAACTGCATGGAATTCCTAGTAGTATAGTAAGCGATAGAGATCCTTATTCACTAGCAAGTTTTGGAAGGGTCTCTTGGAAATTTTAGGAACCAAGCTCAATATGGGTACCACTTACCATCCATAGACTGATGGGCAAAAGGAAAGAATTAACAAAATCTTAGAATATTTGTTAAGAGCTTGTGTGCTAGATTTTGGAGGATCATGGGAAGACAATCTACACTTAGTCGAACTTTCTTATAACAATAGTTATCCGACTAGTACAAGGATGGAAGCATTTGAAGCTTTGTATGGAAGGCCATGCAAATCTTAAGTTTGTTGGTTAGAGACCGGGGATAGGTTAGCCCTTGGTCCGGATTTAGTTAGAGAAGCTGCAGAGATGATTGAGTTGATTCGGGCTAGGATAAAGGAAGCTCAATCTAGGCAGAAGAATTATGCAGATAGAAGATGGAAAGACTTAGAGTTCTCTATTGGAGATCATGTTTTTATTAAGGTATCACCAATGAAATGTGTAATTAGATTCAGGAAATCGGTGAAATTGGCATCGAGGTTTGGAGGACCATTTCCTATTATAGAAAGGATCGAGAAACTCGCATATATAGTAGAGTTACCGAATGGTTTGGTAGGATTCCATGACGTTTTCATGTTTCTCATCTAAAGTAGAATGTTCGAGATTCAGAGACATATAGCACCGACTATGTTAGAGGACTTAGTAATAGAACCGAGTTTGACTATAGTTAGAAAACCAGTTCGTATAGTAGCAATAGATGAGAAGAGACTAAGGAACAAGATAGTCCGATTAGTTAAAGTCCAATGGAGAGATGATGAGACAGACTATGCTTAGGATACTGAGAGTAGTATTAGAGATGCTTATCCTGATTTATTTGATGGTATGTTTTACCTTTTTGATTGAATTATTGAGTACCTTATCGTAATTTCGAGGACGAAATTCTTTAAGCAGCGGAGTCTGCAACGACCCTAATTTTTAGTAACATTATTTAGGATATTTGATTTGATAAATAAAATAAAATAATGTAATGGTTAGGGGATTGAGATTTGTGATTAATAGAAGAGTAGTCGTGCCTATTTGAACTAATGAACTAAGAGAATTAAAATGAATTAAGTTAGGGTAGTAGACAAGGGCAATATAGGAATAAGCAATAACCTTATACCCTAAACTCTTATACACGTTCATTTTACACGTTCATTTTCATAGCCTAAAACAAAACAAGAGGCCGATCACTATTAAGGAAGAGAAAGAAGAAGATAAAAAAGAATCTAAAAGAAGGAAGCTTAATCAACTTAAATCAAGGTCAAATATCAACTCCTTAATCACAAAGCTAAGATGAATAATGACTACATCTCATGTTTTTTTTATTTTTTTTTCGGTTCTAGAGTAATTCCAAATTAATTTGCATATGTTTTGCTATGTTTTTTATTGTTAAAATTGATATATATGATTGTTGATGATATATGCTAATTCATATAGATTTTATGATATGTTTAATGAGAAAAACTTATTAAATGACATCCAAATGCCTTACGATCTTAAACTAAGGCCATAATTGATTTTAGAGATGGGTTTCAATTTTCATAATTTTCTAAATTAGTATGGATTTAATATTAATTTTCTAGTCAAGAAAATGGGTATTTGGGTTTAAAAACTAATTATGGTTAATATATGTATGTTTTGGGTCAGAAATTAATACGTGTTAGAAAATATATAAAAAATGATTTATGGGAATTTTTATAGATTTTTCCTAAGTGTTTTAATAAGTATATAAAATTATTTAAGGTATGGGACTTAAATGTGTTATACATTTATAAAAGGTGAAGGGGAATTTTGTTAATAGATTTAATTCATTATTTCTAAAATTTTAGCGGTACTTTAGAAAAGAAATTAGGAACCAATCATGTTTTGACAAACAAGATTGGTTAGTTGAAAAGAATTGCTTTAAAAAGTTAAAAATCAGTTTAAACATGTTTTTTACACGTTTCGCCACTTTCAGCATTAAGCTTTCAACTAAGTACTTCTGCGTCCATAACCGCTGAAACCAATGCGCCTAGTATCAAAGACTTGGTACGTAGCGAATTAGACCGAGGCAAAAGGTATGAAGTCGAAACAAGGGTTCCAAAGGGGTCGAAGTCTTACTTTGCTTTTAAATGAAAATGCGCTGAAAGGAATGCTTTCGACTTAGCAAGATTTCGACTTAGATAATTGTTTTAAAAGAATGGTTTCGATAAGGGTTGCGCCTTTTGTTTTAAGTAAATGCTTTCAAGGGATCGAAACCCCTTGTTGCCGCTTTCGAAGCAAATGGTTTTAGAAGGGTTACTTAGTTTTAAAAATTTAGCCGCTTCTCCAATGCTTTTGAAGGATTAGTTTCGACACCATCACTTATTTACTTAGGAAATTGCTTTTGAAAGGATGCCTTCGACTTAGTTGTTTTATGGTATTTGTTCTGTTGGAAGTAAAACCCAAAGTTTTTGAATGGATTGGTTTTAAATGGTTTCAAAAGGTTTGATTTTATGAAAGGGATTTAGTGCTTTCAATAGGTTTAAGATAAAAGGTTTTGAAGGAGTGGTACCCCAATGGTTTCGAAAGGTTTTAAATGGAAGGTTCCAATGTTTCGAAAGCCATTGTTAGTAATATTTTGATAAAAGTATATCTATGGTTTTAAAGCTTTTGAAAGGAAGGTTTTTTAATGTTTTTGAAAGGTTGATTGTGAATGGTTTCAAAAGTTATGTTTTGGCCTTTCGGCCTAAGGTTATAAAGCAAAGTAGATACTTGGTTCTGAAAGGGGTACTTTCAAATCTTTAAATATTTTCATCAACAAAGTTTTGTGTAAAGTATATATAACATGGCAATGTGATTTGAGTAAAGAATAGAATATATTTTCCTTGTTTAAGTATGATCTAAAAGGATTAAATCATTTTGAAAGAAAGGGTTTTCAAGGAAAATTTATCGGTAGTTGACCCTAAGTAAATTGCTATGATATTAGAATACTATATGGGACTGGTATAGGTCACGCCCTATACATTAGCTATTAGCCGCTAGCTAATTTAGTCCAAAATTCCAGTGTGTAAGGCTTTGTGTGATAACCCGGATTTTTGGGCATCTGATAATTAGATTTTCGAGCATCAAATACTTCGGGTTTTATTTATATAAATTAAGAATGTATTTATTAAATAGTAAAGTAAATACAAAAGCTTAATATTAACATTTAAAAATAATTTAAAATTGCATAATTACAAGTGTTAATAGATCAAACCATATTAGTAACAAATGTAAGTGTTTGAAACATGGAAAATAATAAGTGCAATAACTCAAGCATAAATTTAACAAGTGTCACTCACATTTTTATTTTGATAAATTAATAAAAATAAAATTCAAAACAATATAATACTACATCTCCTACTCTTCTCATTTTTTTCTTTTATTCAAATCCTCAACCAGCAAGTTAAAATTTAAAGATCAAAAAAAAATAAACCAGGATTCATTTAAAACCAGAAGCTATAAACCATTTCAATATCAAAGCAAAATCAAACTGTCTCATATTATCAAACCAGAAAGGAATCAGTTTCAAAACATAGATTCAACTCAGAAAATCAAGCAAATAAAAATCAAATAAAGTTGAAGACTTTATTTAATAGTTCAAACCAAAGCAAGGTGCAAATTCAAGAAAATCAAGTTTCAGTTTAAATCAAAACTTCCAGGCTCTGTTTTCTTTGAACATGTGAGTAAATTCTTTCAAATCTGGATTTTTATTTGTGGTTGGAAACATGCTTGAAGTAAAATTTTAATGGTTTGCATGTATACACAAATATATATATATATATATATATATAAGTCTATATGACTGTGCATGTCTGTTATATGATCACTTGCTCTGTTCCAGAATTTACGGGTTCAAAACCTGTTTAAAAAATCAAATTCTTATCCTCTAATCCTTTATAGACTTTGATGTCTAAATAAAATGTGTTCAAATTGGCAAGATTTTAATTACAAAAATATTATTAAGTAGTAAAAATGAATGGGTTTGTTGGGAGATTTAAAAATACGGTTAAGTTATATTTTGCTCAATTTTTGATTGAAAATTTTTGGGTTTTTAGTGCTTGATCCTGATCATCTACATAAACCATGAATTTTAAGATTAAATCAGATTTTTTTTATTTTTGGTAGATCGTGGGAAATCTCGAATTGATCAAGATTTGCATATTAGTCAAATTCCAGTGATCATAAATAGTACGGGCCTTGGGATTGTGGCAAGAGTAGGGCCATTGGTCGACGGCCATTGGAAAATTAATGGCTCGATTTTTCTGGTGATATGGTGGTCAGGCGTGGCAAGGCTAGGGTTTAGGAGCCTGATTTATCGATGTCTTTCGCGAGGAAATTCTGAGTTCGTCAGCGCATCGGACTTCGTCGAGTATGGTGGATTAGATGCATGGAGCTCTGGCAAAGTTTCGGGGTGGACGGCATGGTGTCCGGTGGTCTACGGCAGCGGTGCGAAGTTGATTTAGATGATGTTGTGTTCTGGGTTGGGTTCCTTTGGCATCGATTTGATCGATCTGTGATTTCCGTTGTTTCCGGAAGAGGTGTCAAAGGGTTCAGGTGGGTTGTTGGCGATCGGAAGGCATCGGCGCAGTTGATCAGAGTGTTGTCGAAGACACGTGCACGTGCACATGTGTATTGGAGTATCTGAAGTTATGGCTACAGGTTTGACTCGAGAAAATATTTGTGTAGCTCGGGTTTATTTCGTGGGTTTTACATGTTGTCTCAAAGATGGAGACATGGGTGTTAGCCGTGAATAGCTTGGGTAATTTCTTAGTTAGCCCGAGTTTGTTTTAAGATACCAGTTCTTTTAAAATTTGAAATTATTTTGTACCAGATTTTAAGTAAATGATTTTAAGTAAGTGGAATCAAATTTCAAGCCTGGTGTTAACTTATTTTAAAAGGCTAATAAAGTAAGCCTTGAACCAAATCTTAAAAGTTTATCAAATGAATAAATTTCAAAGAAATATAAGCCAAGTACTAAACAAGTAGCAGCGAGTTTGAAACAAAATTTTCAAAGTTTAAAGTGTTTAAAATTTGTTTGTTTAGAGGTAATTGTATAATAAGTTAATTCCTATATGTTTTCAAAGGTGATTGTAATAAAGTAATTAAATCAAGGATTAATTATTTAAGTTTGGTCAATTAGCTAACAAAATTAGTTAAGGGAGTAATCAATCAATCTATTTATTAGGATTATTATTTAAAGACTAATTAATTTGGTTAATCAATTTTAGGGATTGATTTGTTAATGTGATTAATTAATCTAGGCGATTAATTAAAGATGATTAGTTTATTAAAGATTAATTAATTAATGTAATTAATTAATTATAGTTACTTAATGAAAATAATTTAAAGATTAATTTCTTAATGTCATTAATTAAGGTGGATAATTAATGGTTAATTACTAAAGGTGAGTTATTCAAATGATAATTACTTGATGTAAGTAATTAAAGCATTAATCTATTGAGGGTTAATTAATTTAATTAGCAACTAAAGGTTAAACTAAATAATGATCAAGGTTAATTATTTGAGGATTACTAACCAATATGTTAATTACTTGACGAAAGTAACTAAAGGTAAATTACTTAAGGGAAGTAATTAAGAAATAATTACTTGGTGTATTAATTAAAGGATTGATCAATTAAGGAAATTAATTAAGGTTAGTTAATTAATGAATATAGGATAATTAATCAATGTAAGTAATTATAGAATAATTAATTTAAGAATTAATTAAAGAAAATGTAATTAATGTGGATGGGTGAAGATTAATTAATTTGTGTAATTAATTAAAGGCTAATTACTTAATGTAATTAGAGAGATAATTAAAGGATGATTAATTAATTGGTTTGTAATTAATTATTGATTTAGTAAACAGGATTTAAGGGTGATTGAAGTAATTAATTTAATTTATTTAAATTAATTAGAAATAGTGTGACTAATTAATCTTGCTTATGGATGATTGGATTATAGAAATGCCTTAGATATATTGTAAACCGGATAGTTAAAATATATTTAGTAAACTGGATAGTTACAATCTTGCTTATGGTTATCTGGGACAAGTTGTTTTAACTATCCAGTGATTGTGAAATGTTGTAACTCTGATGTATTAATGTAAATTAACTGACACAGTTTTTCCTTGTATAACTATTATTTTATTTAATATTATATTTTGATCCGCTACAAATGTGAGATTCCGTGTTTTATTCTATTTCTTCTTCTATCTATTTTCTTCCTTTCCTAACTATCTGGAATTTTCGGCGAAAATTCCAGGTCATTAAATTTGGTATTAGAGCTGAAGGTTAAGCGAGAACCTTGGCTCTGGTGGGTTTACTCATTAAGGATAGGGTCAGTGGTACCCTAGAATGGATTAAGAGTGTATATATACATATGAGAGCGTACTTGTTATTTTCTTATATAATGATTTTAAGTGGTTTTAAAAATAAATGATTTTTATAAAAGTTTATATGAAGAGCAAATAATTTTCCAATTATTATATAAAGAAATTGGTTGTTGGATATTGAAATTGAATAAGAATTAAGTGATATATATATATATATATATCAAAATGGGAATTGAATAAAATGAACTATACAGATAAGATGGATTAGAATTTGTTTTAAACCAGAATATGGAATGGTTATTGTGTTTAATAATGGGATGTTGTGACGACCGCCCATGACTCCCGCACTAAACAAGGAAATAAGTGCGTTGAAAAGTGTGCCAGGCCGCCATGGACGATCATCAGGGTAAGGCAAACACAGAATAGTCTATCGTATTACTCACAGCGCATGGATAAAATACAATAGAAGATTATACATAGTGAAGCTCCATAGAACAGAATCTTATCATATAAAATCATAGTAATTTTAAACAAGCATCTGAATAGTCAATACATCAAGCCTCACTACATAACACTCAGAGTATCAAAGCAAACAGCGGAACATCCAGTACATATAGTAAGAAGAACAATATGCAAAAGCCTCCAGCTCGTCTTCGTCATCAACAGCGTTGGTCACTAAGAACAGCACCTGTCACCTATTACCTAGTCTGCCTATCCCAACACGGATGAACAACCCAAGATAATAAGAGCTAAACATAAAACCTTGAGTCAGACAAGAGTCTTAGTGAGCAGTAAATCAACTATCAAACATACCAAAAGAGCATAAAGGGTAGAAAGGAATAGGAATCCAACCATCCCACTCCACTCTTTCTTCAGTGATAGCCCCCAGACACACTAAGCAGAAACAAGCATAGCAAAGCAGACAATTAAAGCAATTATCACTCGGGTCGAGGTCGATGTTTTCTAAGTACAAACCCCCAAGGCCTAAACCAAGATTAGATAAGCACCCACAAAACATCGCTCTTGAGACCGAGTGACGATACAGCCAAAGCATCCAAACATCCATGACTCTGGCTATCACTGTTATCATTACTCCGATTTCATCGTTAATTGAATGACCGTCTCGTTCTTTCATCCGTCCGTCAAGGGCTAATGGTAACCCCGGTTCTAGACATAACTCCGCACGTCATCGTGACCCGTGCCTAGGACTATCGAATCTTCCCAGAGTACTCGACCACCTACCTGTAGTCTTTTGGGTGTCCCGACCACCTACCTGTAGTCGTTTAGGCGCCCCATGTACTCTTGCTTTGAGTTTGCTAGAACCTTCAATAACGATGAAATCCAAGCCTTCTAGTCATCCTCCTTGACGACTATTCTCAAACTTGCCCAAGCTACTTCTCGAGCCCACAATTATCAACGAACTCGAACCATATCACCGAGTTATCAACATGCTTGGGATTATCCCGTTTGGATTAAACCAAGGCTATCTCACATCATGCTTTGCTTCTTCGCATCATGGCAAAGTTCCATCTCAACTTCATCATCAAATCTATCCATATGAGCTCTTATCATCCGCTTCATATGCCACAAGCAACTTTCCTTATTCAGGAGCCTTTCCACTTAGCTTTTGAATCATCTTCGACCAACTTGTCCAAATCAACTATTAGCTAATTTGCAACAATCTATCAATCAAATCAATCATTAATCCAAGCAATCAAGCATTCAACAAGGTCTAAAAGAATTTATAACTAGAATGGTAATTTCGTAAATAAAGTGTCCAAATCTAACAAGTATGAATCATAAGCAATATCTCTACAACTTGATGGATAAACTTGCATAGAGTAACATATGATAAAATGGATACCAAAAACTTCATAAACGATGGATCTACATGCAGACTTAAGGAAAATGCATGAAATTACTATCTTTAACACATAAACAAGCCACCGATCCAATATACTCCTTTGGGTCCGTGTGAGAGATAACTACCACTCATCGAATCACCTAAACACCACAAAAGCAACTAACTTCAGATCTGGACAGCAAAGGATCTAGCTTGATCCGACAAGATTCCGCTTCAAACGATGAAATCTCTCTTCAATGGATGGAGATCTTCAACTTTGACTCTTGGATCTTTGATTTGATCTTCAATCTTGGATGGAAGGAAGCACTAGATTAGAGTGGAGAAAAGAAGTGAAGAAGTGTTGTAGTTGAGCTCTCAAAATGGCAGCACTTCGTCGCTTCAAAATCCAATGCCAAAAAGTGAACCAAACCCCTCTATTTGTAGGCAGATCCATGAGTCGTCTGCCCCCATAAGTCGTCGCCGACCTAAAGACTTACGTCCTAACACTCGGGCCTCCTTAAGTCGCTTAGTCGATATTAGGTCGCTCACGACCTATAACATTTCCGACCTACGACCTAAAGCACTGCCGACCTAATAATAAATACCATAGCACAACCAAGCGACTTAACAAACGCGGCCGACCTAACGACCTAACACCTTATGCGGCTTAGCGACTTAATGACTTACGACTCAGCCTTCACGCGACTTAACTAAACACAGAAAGTCTTACGACCTAAGTCTCCCCATGGCTTACGACCTAACTGAGATGCCGACCTAACCACACAAGGCAAACCGCCATAGGTCGCATACGACCCAACGACATACGGCCTAACCCTAAGTCGCTTGCAACCTTAGGTCGTCTTACGACCTAACTATAACCCGGCACTAACCACTAGGTCGCTAACTCGCTTCACCCTCTTAGGTCGCTTACCCCACTAAGTCGCTAACATCTATAGGTCTTTCAAACTCTATAGGTCGGTCAAGTCTATAGGTCGGTCAATATCCTAGGTCGCTCCAAATCCTATAGGTCACTCCACTGACCTAAGCACTACACGATCTAACCCCTTAGTTGCTCTATCTCCTTAACTCGCTCCAACTCCTTAGGTCGTTAGCTTCCCCTAACTCGCTCACACGACCTAACTCTGGATGACTTAAACAATACTAACGACCTAATAACAATTATTCTACGATTTATCGACATGTAAAATACGGGTCGTTACATTCTCTCCCCCTTAGGAATTTCGCCCCCGAAATTCCAAACAATCAAGAGCAATCAAAGACTATTCTGCATGCCTACCATCCATAACAATCAACAAACCATGCATCCAATTACTAGCCTAGCATGCAGAATTCTAAGAGTAGAACAAGTTACAATTCATGAGATGTCACGACACCTTAGGGCCATACCTCGAAGAGTTCAGGATGAGCTGCCTTCATCCTCTCTTCCTCCTCCCATGTACAGTCGTTAACATCATCACTCCATTATACCTTGAGCAACGTAATCGTCTTCCTCCTAAGCTGTTTCGTGTCAGTTTCCACAACACGAAGCGGCTTATGAGGTCTTCTAGAAACTGGATCAATCTCAAAGTCCTCACAGCTATCAACAGAAACCACTGTATTCGAGTCGTGCACATACCTCCGTAGATACGATACATGAAAAACATTGTGCACACCCGACATCTTTTCTGGTAATTCCAACTTATAAGCGAGCTTTCCATTTCGCTCGATGATCGGGAATGGTCCAACAAATCTCGGAGCCAATTTTCCTTTCTTCCCGAATCGAATAACATTCTTTAGTGGAGAAACCCTCACGAAAACCATATCGCCTACGTCGAATTCCAAATCCTTACGACGCTTATCGGCATAACTTTTCTGACGGTCTTGGGCTGCCTTCATACGTCGCCGAATGATCTCTATATAATCCGTAGTTTGTTGAATCATTTCTGGCCCAAGTATCAGCTTTTCTCCATTTTCCAACCAACATGTCGGAGAGTTACACGGTCTTCCATACAATGCTTCATATGGTGCCATACTAATACTTGACTGGTAACTGTTATTATACGAAAATTCCACCAAGTGAGATGATCTTCCCATGATCCTCCGAAATCTAAAACACATTCTCTAAGGAGATCTTCCAAAACTCAGTTGACACTCTCGGTCTGACCATCTGTTTGGGGGTGATAAGCTGTACTCAAACACAACTCGGTTCCCAAAACTTCTTGGAAGCTCTTCCAAAATCCACTAGTGAACAATGGGTCTCGATCTCTCACTATACTCTTCGGAATACCATGGAATCGAACTATCCACTTAACATACAACTCAGCCAATTTCGATGCAGTCCTAGTTGATCGAACAGGAATGAATCTTGCACTCTTAGTCAAACGATCTATGATTACCCAAATCCCTTCATTTCCTGCTCTGGTCCTAGGTAACCAATCAATAAAATCCATCGATATTTGCTCCCACTTCCATGTAGGAACTTCTAATGGCTGAAGCAATCCACTTGGCTTCTTCTGTTCGGCTATAACCAACTGGCAATTCATACATTTGGAAATAAAATTTCCAACATCCTTCTTCATACCTTCCCAATAATAGGTTCTCTTCATATCCCGATACATCTTATTTCCACCTGGATGAATTGTCAACTTCGAATGATGACTTTCTTTCAGAACTTCATCCCTTAATTCATCTATATCGGGAACAACTAGTCGCCCTTGTTTCCGAAGCCAACCCTCTCGATCGACTTCGAATCCTATATCCTTCTCTAGGTCTGATCCAGATTCCAAATCTCGGATAATCTTGACAAGCTTATCATCTCGCTTTTGGCTCTCGCCAATTCTTTCCACTAGAGTAGGTCTTATCGATAAGTTTGCCAACATCTCAGGTTCCAATTCACATCTAGGCCTGAAGTCAAATCCAGCTAAATACTCGAGACTCTTCCATTCCAAAAACATGGCTCCCAACTCTGCATGTCTTCGACTTAACGCATCAGCCACCGCGTTACCCTTTCCCGGAGTATAGGCTATACCAAAATCATATGATGCCAAAAACTCTAGCCATCGTTGCTGACGAAGATTCAAATCCTTTTGGGAGAAAAGATACTTCAATGACTTATGATCTGTAAACAACTCAAATCGAACTCCTAATAGATAATGTCTCCACATCTTCAGGGCAAAAATAATCGCCGCTAATTCCAAATCATGAGTCAGATAATTCCTTTCATGCGGCTTCAGTTGTCGACTTGCATACGCAACGACTTTATCCTTTTGCATCAGCACTGCACCAAGTCCAGTGCCACATGCATCGGTGTAAACCACTATCTCATCGTTTCCACTTGGAATAGCCAAAACAGGAGCACTTGTCAATCGCTCTTTCAGGATTCCGAAAGCTTGCTCACACTTAGCATCCCATCTGAATACTTGATTCTTTTTCGTCAATCCTGTTAATGGTGCAGCTATCTTGGAATAGTCTTTGATAAACCGACGATAATATCCTGCTAATCAAGAAAACTTCTCACATCAGATGCATTCCTAGGTCTAATTCAATCTTGGATTGCTGCCACCTTGGCGGGATCAACCGCTATTCCATTTCCAGAGATAACATGGCCTAAGAACCTCACTTCACTCTTCCAGAAGTGACACTTCGAAAACTTAGCCCTCAGCTGTTGTTTTCGCAGGATTTCCAAAACAATCCGCAAGTGCGTCTTGTGCTCTTCTTCAGTTCTGGAATAAATCAAGATATCATCCACGAACACAAGTACGAACTTGTTCAACTGATCCCTGAATACTCTATTCATAAGATCCACAAAATACGCTGGTGCATTGGTCAATCCAAACGGCATTACCAGCCACTCATAGAATCCGGATGGTGTCCCAAAAGCAGTCTTCGGAACACTATCCTTTGCCACTCTCGACTGGTGAAATCCCGTTGCCAAATCCATTTGAGAAAACACCTTAGCTTCGTGAAGCTGATCAAACAAGTCATCTATTCTCGGCAATGGATACTTGTTCTTCTTAGTTACTTTATTCAGCTCACGATAATCCACACACAACCTCAACGATCCATCCGCTTTGGTTGCAAACAGAACTGGTGCACCCCATTCGGACACACTACGCCGAATGAATCCTTTCTGCAAAAGGTCATCAACTTGCACCTTCAACTCTTGTTGTTCCCTAGGCGCCATCCGCCTAAGAGGCATCACAACAGGTTTGGCTCCTTCAACTAGATCGATACGAAACTCGATCTCTCTATGCGGCGGTAACCCTTTGACTTCGTCAAAGACATCCTCAAATTCATTCACAATCGGCACCGATGACAGTCCATCCCGTGGAACAACCAGCGAATACATGAAGCTCATGAAGACGCCTTCCTCATGCTTACATCGTATCACAACCTTTCGCCCCTCCACATTCCGGACTGTCACCTCCAGCCTCTTACAATCAATCCTTGCCGCATACTTCCTAAGCCAGTCCATACCCAAAATAATTCCGAACCCCGCAAAGTTCAGAACAAAACAATCACAAACAAAAGAGCAATCATGACTCGACACAACCAGACCATGGCATATCATACACAAACAAGATGAACCCCCAACTGGATTAGTCACAACCAATGGTCTATCAACAATATCCGGTTCCAAACCCAACCGGCCTACAAGGTCATTACAAACAAACGAATGCGACGCCCCAGTATCAAACAACACTCTAACTGGAACACCACATATAGAAAGAGTACCTTGAACCACCATACTCTTTCCTTTCTCTTCCACAGAAGGAGCTTTCGAAGACAATGGCACAACCCCCAAAGCATAAGCCTGCACAATCTGCTTGTCCTTTCGTGGTTTTGGACAATTCTTCTTGATATGCCCCGGCTTATCACAGTTGTAGCACTTCCCTGGGACCTTAGAATTCTTGCAATCTTTGGAAAGATGACCCTTCTGCTGACAATTATAGCAGGTCACTTCACCCTTCAGCTTCTTGTGGCCATCCTTACCCTTCTGTTGCTGCTTCTTCCTTTTCTTGTTTCCACCCTGCTGTGGTTTAGGCCCTTCCTTGGTTATAGCAACAACAGATCCTTCCTTAGGAAACAGATTCTCATGCCTAAGAGCTTTCTCCACAAGCTTCTCAAACGGGTCGTCCAAATGATCCACTAACTGTCTCCCAAGATAAGTGTCCAAACCTGTCACAAACTTCTCATTCTTCTGATAAGGGGATTCAATATATGACCGAGCATACTTGGACAAAGCTTCAAACTCAGAAACATACTCAAGAACTGGTCTTCCACCTTGCTTAAGTTCCACAAACTTCTTAAACAGAACAGATTTCTGAGCTGTAGAAATGAACTTAGCTTCAAATCTAACTTGGAATTGCTCCCAAGTAATCTCTTCCTCTGCAGTATCAATGGTGATGGAATTCCACCAATTAGAAGCTCTTCCCTGAAGCTGTCTTGATGCAAGCTTCCTCTTAGTTGCATCCTCAATTCCCAAATCACCAAAGATCCTTCTACAAGCATCAATCCACCTTTGAACTTCAATGGTTGATTCTGTCCCCAAGAAAACCTTTCCTCCAAGAGCAGTATAGTCTTTACATAACTTAGCAAAATCCACTGGTCTTGGGGCTTGAACCTGAACTCCAACATCTACCGATGGCTCCGGAGCTAGCATCCTTCTCATGATCGAAGTCATCATAGCCTCAAACATAGAAGCATAATCAGCAGCCCCCTCAACAGCACGGCCTCCTCTAGCAGCTGGTCTCCCTCTTCGACTCATTCCTAATATCTATAAGTAATGATTAATATACCCTGAGAAACAACTGCATAAGAAGTTCAAATCCTTCTAAGCTACTATATTATATATAGTAATCATCCATCAAAATTACAATTACGTCTCTCATACGTAGTTACATTAGCGAGCGTTGGCTAAAATTGATTAACCAAAGCTCTGATACCAAATGTGACGACCGCCCATGACTCCTGCACTAAACAAGGAAATAAGTGCGCTGAAAAGTGTGCCAGGCCGCCATGGATGATCATCATGGTAAGGAAAACACAGAATAGTCTATCGTATTACTCACAGTGCATGGATAAAATATAATTGAAGATTATAGATAGTGAAGCTCCATAGAACAGAATCTTATCATATAAACTCATAGTAATTTTAAACAAACATCTGAATAGTCAACACACCAAGCCTCACTACATAACACTCAGAGTATCAAAGCAAACAGCGGAACATCCAATACATATAGTAAGAAGAACAATATGCAAAAGCCTCCAGCTCGTCTTCGTCATCAACAGCGTTGGTCACTAAGAACAGCACCTGTCACCTGTTACCTAGTCTGCCCATCCCAACACGGATGAACAGCCCAAGGTAATAAGAGTTAAACATAAAACCTTGAGTCAGACAAGAGTCTTGTGAGCAGTAAATCAACTATCAAACATACCAAAAGAGCATAAAGGGTAAAAAGGAATAGGAATCCAACCATCCCACTCCACCTCTTTCTTCAGTGATAGCCCCCAGACACACTAAGCAGAAACAAGCATAGCAAAGCAGACATTTAAAGCAATTATCACTCGGGTCGAGGTCGATGTTTTCTAAGTACAAACCCCCAAGGCCTAAACCAAGATCAGATAAGCACCCACAAAACATCGCTCTTGAGACCGAGTGATGATACAACCAAAGCATCCAAACATCCATGACTCTGGCTATCACTGTTATCATTGCTCCGATTTCACCGTTAATTGAATGACCGTCTCATTCTTTCATCCGTCCATCAAGGGCTAATGGTAACCCCGGTTCTAGACATAACTCTGCACGTCATCGTGACCCGTGCCTAGGACTATCGAATCTTCCCAGAGTACTCGACCACCTACCTGTAGTCTTTTGGGTGTCCCGACCACCTACCTGTAGTCGTTTAGGCGCCCCATGTACTCTTGCTTTGAGTTTGCTAGAACCTTCAATAACGATGAAATCCAAGCCTTCTAGTCATCCTCCTTGACGACTATTCTCAAACTTGCCCAAGCTACTTCTCGAGCCCACCATTATCAACGAACTCGAACCATATCACCGAGTTATCAACATGCTTGGGATGATCCCGTCTGGATTAAACCAAGGCTATCTCACATCATGATTTGCTTCTTCACATCATGGCAAAGTTCCATCTCAACATCATCATCAAATCTATCCATATGAGCTCTTATCATCCGCTTCATATGCCACAAGCAGCTTTCCTTATTCAAGAGCCTTTCCACTTAGCTTTTGAATCATCTTCGACCAACTTTTCCAAATCAACTATTAACTAATTTGCAAAAATCTATCAATCAAATCAATCATTAATCCAAGTAATCAAGCATTCAACAAGGTCTAAAAGCATTTATAACTAGAATGGTAATTTCGTAAATAAAGTGTCCAAATCTAACAAGTATGAATCATAAGCAATATCTCTGCAACTTGATGGATAAACTTGCATAGAGTAACATGTGATAAAATGGATACTAAAAACTTCATAAACGATGGATCTACATGCATACTTAAGGAAAATGCATGAAATTACTATCTTTAACACACAAACAAGCCACCGATCCAATATACTCCGTTGGGTCCGTGTGAGAGATAACTACCACTCACCGAATCACCTAAACACCACAAAAGCAACTAACTTCAGATCTGGACAGCAAAGGATCTAGCTTGATCCGACAAGATTCCGCTTCAAACGATGAAATCTCTCTTCAATGGATGGAGATCTTCAACTTTGGCTCTTGGATCTTTGATTTGATCTTCAATCTTGGATGGAAGGAAGCACTAGATTAGAGTGGAGAAAAGAAGTGAAGAAGTGTTGTAGTTGAGCTCTCAAAATGGCAGCACTTCGTCGCTTCAAAATCCGATGCCAAAAAGTGAACCAAACCCCTCTATTTATAGGTAGATCCATGAGTCGTCTGCCCCCATAAGTCGTCGCCGACCTAACGACTTACGTCCTAACACTCAGGCCACCTTAAGTCGCTTACTCGATTTTAGGTCGCTCACGACCTATAACATTTCCGACCTACGACCTAAAGCACTGCCGACCTAATAATAAATACCACAGCACAACCAAGCGACTTAACAAACGCGGCCGACCTAACGACCTAACACCTTATGCGGCTTAGCGACTTAATGCCTTACGACTCAGCCTTCACGCGACTTAACTAAACACAGAAAGTCTTACGACCTAAGTCTCCCCACGGCTTACGACCTAACTGAGATGCCGACCTAACCACACATGGCAAACCACCATATGTCGCATACGACCCAACGACTTACGGCCTAACCCTAAGTCGCTTGCAACCTTAGGTCGTCTTACGACCTAACTATAACCCGGCACTAACCACTAGGTCGCTAACTCGCTTCACCCTCTTAGGTCGCTTACCCCACTAAGTCGCTAACATCTATAGGTCGTTCAAACTCTATAGGTCGGTCAATATCCTAGGTCGCTCCAAATCCTATAGGTCGCTCCACCGACCTAAGCACTACACGATCTAACCCCTTAGTTGCTCTATCTCCTTAACTCGCTCCAACTCCTTAGGTCGCTAGCTTCCCCTAACTCGCTCACACGACCTAACTCTGGATGACTTAAACAATACTAACGACCTAATAACAATTATTCTACGATTTATCGACATGTAAAATACGGGTCGTTACAGATGTTGTTTTCTAGTAAACATAAAGTTTTAGGGAAGAAAACTTTTAGATAAGTATAACTTATAAATTGAAGTGGGTTTTAAATTGTGGAGTTTTGAATCCTAAGTCTAGAAACATGTGAAATTGTTTTCAAAATGTTAAAAGAAATGATATTATTCAGACTATTTTGAATGTGATCTTATTTTAAAATAAGAAATGTTTGGAAAATGTTAAAGGAATTTGATTTGAATTTAAAACCAAAGGTGGTTTAAAATTTAAAATAACTTGGTGTGTAAAGGAAATAAATATGTATATTTGAAATAAACTCTAAGGTTGGGTTTTGATTTTCCCTGAAGTGTGATGTAAAAACCCAAAGTACAATAGTTTTTGAACTTTTAAGTGATAGAAATTTGAAATTTAAAGTGGGAATTCAAATTTGAGTAAGGTTAACGGGATTAAATTGAGATTTAACGTAGGGAAGTTAAATGGGTTGTCTGGAAGGGAGTTACGTGTGATCTCAAACAGGTTTAGGATCTAGGAAGGGGTAGTGAATGCTATTGATGGATGTTTTTGAATAAATTGGATGTTTATTTATCCTAATATCATCCTGTTATTATCAATAATTTTGAAATTGTGAATTGTGTAGTTTAAAATGAATTAAGTAATGGATTGGAGTAATATATATATGTCCATTTTAGAAATTAAATGGAAATAGAACTTTAATCAGGAAATTGGACGTGTGGAGATGAAATTGCTTTGAAATTAAGATTTAAATGTTCAAAAGGAACTTGGAAATTTAAATTGTTAAGGATTGGTTTTAAAAACTAAAATTGGGTAATAAATTGGATTTCAAAGATTAAATTGTTTAAAAAGGATTTGAATTATTATTTGAACCTAGAAATAGGTTTATGGAGAAGTAAAGGTTAATTTGATTTAAGGGAATTAAATGAAAATTTGAAATTTTAACTCGAATTTATATAATTCGAGATGATTTAAAGGTGGAGATTGGAAATGGGATTAATTCAAACAGGAATTAAAATGATTTGAAATTGAAGTGAGTTTAGTTTGAAATTAGTCTAAATTGATTTGAATAATTTGGAATTGTGATTAAAGTTGAATAGGTTTAAAATTCAAATGGGAATTGATTTGAATTTGGGATAGAAATTGAAGTTAATCCAAATTGAATTGGAACCGAATCAATGTAAATAGAAATGGAAATTTAAAGTAAATAAATGAGAATGGAGATTGGAAATTGAACAGTTTGGCTCTGGACTATTTTCAAATAAATTATTTTAATATAAACTATTTTAAATCTGTTTTTCCAAGCTATTTACTATATACAACCTTTCTTTTTAAAGCCAAATTGTTTTATATTTATTGTAAAATTATTTTTGGAACTATTTAACTATTTTACAACTATTTTATAAACTAATTACTTTTTTTAACTACTTTATCACTAATTACTATTTTACAACTATTTTGCAATTATCTAATTTTTTTATAACTATTTCACTATTTTCAACTATTTTACAATTATTTAACTATTTTATAATTATTTTACAACTAATAATTATTTTTCATCTACTTTTAACTTTTCAAATTATTTTGTAGTTTTAAGATGGTCAGACTGCAAACTATTTGTGATTAAATACCCAATTGAGATAAGAATTGAGGTGATAATCCAAATGGGATTGAAGCAACTGTGAATAAGTGAATGAAAATCAAGATGAATGTGAAAGGAAAATGAGGATTGATTTAGTTAATAATCAATGAAGATAAATACGAAGGATGTACGTATATTATTCTATTTGCATAGTGATTTGATCCAGATTCGAGCATAGAATTTCGATATAATTAAATCGATCCGAGTTGGGATTTTTCACTTGATTTTCTACGGCGAACCTGGATATGGATTTTCAATTGGTTCCGGAAATTCTCTATCATAGTTAGGCTATGCAAGGAGAATGACGGTTTCTGATCAATAAATCATGTAACAACCCAGTATTTTATGATTATTTTAATTGTTTATCTAAATTATTTAAATTGAAACTCCTGATTTAAAAACTTTATTATATTGATAAATTTTGTTATTTTAAAAGTATATTTTGATTTTGTGTGAATTATAATTTCAAACCTGAATAAATTGAATATTTCCAGAAAATGTGGACTTTGGTCAAATTGGTCAAACTTTGACTTTTGAATTTAAAATTTAAATATTTTAATTTTTTAATTTTATCCTTTTTATTATGAAAATATATTAAATTTCAAGAATACTGCTTTTCGTTTCATTGAAATCCGATTTATATTGTGAAAGTTATACTTTTTACAATATTGTAAGTAAATTGATTTATTTAATAAAATTGTCTATTTTAATTTATATGAATAGTATTTTTATTTGTCATATTATGTTCTAATATGTGTTATATGACATGTAAGATATATATATTTTTATTTTAAAATATTTTAAAGTAATGTTATAATTTTTCCAAAGCTTTGTGTATTTATTTTCAATTTTTATAACCTAGTTTCTATTTTTAAGCTATTTTCTTAATTTAATTATATTTATTTAAAATTTATTTATTTATTTTTATGCATGCATTTCATTTTTGTGTTTTTATCTTTATTTATAAGTATTTTTAGGTACATAAAAATTTTTCAAAATTTATTACATTTATTTTCAAATTTTTAAGTCTAGTTTCCAATTTTTACTAATTTACTTATATTTAATTAATATTTGTTTATTTATTTTTGTTTATTTACAATATTTTCATGATTTTTTCTTTATTTATAAGTATTTTTCTTTTATTTAAAATTTCAAAAGAAAATATGGATATATGAAAAGTTTATGACTCTTTAAGTGCATGTCTTTTCATATTCGACCTACCTTTTCAACACAAATCAACACATCATTTCAATTGCTGCCATAAACACTTTCTTCGGCCAAACATTTCTTTCCTTCTCATGTGAAAATTTTACCTCAAACCCTAGAAAAAAATTTGGTCATCATCCAAGAGCAAAAGTTTGGTAAATTTCTATTCTTTTTCACTCTTTTCATTGTTTTTGTTTGGATTTTGCACTTGCTTCATCTTCTTTATGTTCGGCCCTCCTTACTCCAGCACCTTGGCTTCCTCCACCACCACCTATTCTAGCCACCATCCCCTTCACTCCACTGACCATCCATGGTCGAAGCCCTATAGGATGCTGATCCACCAAAAAAAATATGATGAAACTCCACCTTAAAACTTCATGGCCGAGCCTTCCATTGATCCACCACTCCACCATCATGCTTTGGCCGACCATCCACCACCACCACCAGCCACAACCTGAGTCTAGGACTAATGCTTTATTTGTAGTTGATCATTCCAGATCAGGCCATGACCAATAGTCCCTTGGTCGAAGACATTTAGGCCTTGAAATCCATGTTGTTGCTTGTAGTTGTGTGTCGATGCACACATATGCCTTCATCTCCTTCATATATTGTTATGGCCAACCTATTTGACCTTAATCTGACCTTAACCTGATCTAAAACCATTCTACTATAGTGCTTTTCCAGTCCATAGCTGAAGCACAAATGGTTGAATGCAAGTGCAAAATTTCAACTATGTATTGTGCTTATATTTCTAGCTTTGTTTATAATAGTTTGGTTTGAAATTTATGTATTGTAATTTGTTTTGTTTGTCATGCAACAAGGCAATTAACTTTGGCCCTCCCACTCTCGAATCATTGTCTTGCTTTCGTGCCTTTGGGGATCTCATTTTGTATACTTTGGTTGTTGTCTTCAACTTATACCTATGAGTAATTCTCACCAGATAGTATTTATACTTATATGACTAGTAAACCGATCACATTTGAATCTGTATAATATATCACCATGCTATATTTGCTATGTTATGATCATATGATGTTCACCTATACTTAGAAACCTGTTATATCATCTGTTACTGTTATATAATGCTATTCTGTTATTTATATCAGTTTATCACATTGCAAGTTCCCTTTAGATTAGAATCGCTATGGGTTGAAATGATACATACCCAAACGGACTTTAGAATAGAGGAAAATCGTTATGGGCTGAAATGATAGGCCTGAACGATTTTCAATTATTTCATTTTACTTGGGACTGCGGGTTTGAAATAATAAAAGCCGGGTTTTATTTGTAAATTACGGATTGAAATGATATATTATCCGTATCACTTTACCTAGGCTAGAAAATTTAATACAGGCCCGTGGTTAATATAAGTTTTTCTAAAAAATTTCCAATATTTTCGAAATGTAAATATTATAATATTTTGATTTAAACTTAATTAAAGATGAATTTGTAAAGTATTATTGATTTTCTGAAAATTTATAAGGAAAATAAATTAATGGTAAAGTTAGAAATTTGAAATATAAGTTATCTTGGAAATTTTGATTTGGTTATAAATGGAATTTAAATTAAATATGAAAATATGATAAATTTATGATATTTTGAATTCAAATGAAAAAAATGATTTTATAACAGAATAATGATTTTTGAGTAAATTAAGATGTGAAATAAATGAATATTTAAGTTGAATTTTGAAATATAACTTAAACTGGAAATCCGTGAATTTTGCTTAGAAGTGAATTTTAAGTTAAGTAAATAAGGTGAAAAATAAGTTATATTTGAAAATTTACACTTTAGTGTTAAGTTAAAATTTTAATTTAATGAATTGAAATTTAATGCTTGAATTTAATATGTGAATTATTATTAAATTTTAATTTTTGAATGAATATTTAACTTTACAAAATCATGAATATAAGGATAATTAAATGATTGTTTTAATAGTGAAAATGTATGATTTCATATGCTTAAAATGATTTAAATAAAAATTTAATTGTTTATGAAAGTATGGTAAATATTTGAAATTTAATTAACAGCGTTTTTGAAATGCTATTGTTTCTAATATGAAGGATATTACAACATTTGTAAATGCTGTAGTTGATAGAAATGAACTAAATGGCTAAATTTAATTAAGGGCTATTATAGCACTTTGTAAGTGCCGTAGTTGCTAAATTTAACTAAAGTTTTATTTGAACTAAAGTAACCCTATTACAGCATTTTAAATGATGTCTTTTGTTAAATTAAACTATTTTAAACATAACTTTTTGTGGCATTTTCTAAGTGTTGTGAAAGTTGAATTTTCACTGTTTTAATGAATTTAAGTGAATAAATGAACTTTGAAAGGGCTAAATTTTGGGAATTAAATATTTGATTTTATATATAATGACTTCAAATTCTAATGGTTTAAAAGAAGTAATTTGATTTGAAATATAAACCATTTTGAAATGTGACATGGAAGGATATTTAAATTAAATAAAATGAATGTGGTTTTGGAAAGATACGATATTTTGATATTTGAAATGAATTTGAAATGATATTGAATTTTGAAATTGATATTTGATTTAGAAGTATAAAATAACATTTTGAATTTTAACCACGAGATGTATTTAATTGATAGTTTAATGGATCCTTAGAGGATGGGCGGTCCCAGGCATCCTTTAAGTTACTTGTATCTTTATTACAGTTCACTTGAGTTGGTTTACATTATATAAGTATATATATGTCTAGACTCGAGTGTTTTGTGTTTTACTTTACGCTCGGGTTAGCTTGAGTATTTACAGCTTAGCCTTGGATTTCCTTTCTGGAGCTAGGACTCGCTGGAGATTCTGCTTGTCTAGTTATCTATTCCCTTTCAGTTTCAGTTGTTCTATTTCAGCTCTGGTATTTATAAACTTCTATGTATTTGAGATTTCTATTGTATATGTTCAGACTGATATTATATATTTTGTATTGAGAGTTTGTTATAGTAGCTTCATGAACTACTACCGTATTTTAATTTCTGGTGCGAGTTATTCTGATATATTCGTGTCTGTGATTCTGTGATTGTATTCCATTTGCTCCAAATTTATTTACTATGCGATATTTTGAGCAATTCAAGTCCGGCATGTGTGGATGCAAATGGTTGAAAATAACGGGTTGTTACAGTTGGTATCAGAGCTTTGGTTTTTGGCAAACCTTAGCCCGCGGAGCAAAAACTCATTAGAGATAGGGTAGAAATACCCTAGAATGAGTGAAATCTATCTTAGAATCATTTCCTTGTGAGAGAACGTATTTTCAAAGTATAAAATGATTTCCAAATGATTTTTTTAAAAGTATTTTCAAAGATTATATTAGTATAAAGTTTTTCTTATTGAAATCAAGATTTTTCTAAACTTCATCCCTTCGGTATCCACCTTGTTAGAAATCTCTTGGTTAGGATTCTTATCGATTTGCATTCCTTGAACTTTGGAACGCTCCCCACTTGTTCTGAAATCTAGCCTTCTCTTTCCTATTTTACCCTTTTGATCTTGGAGCATTCCATAACTCCACTTTGGAATGGCCTCTATAAAGATCGATGATTCCGCCAATCTTTGAATGATTTGTAAAGGGGTGAAACTCCTTTACAATTGGCATTGATTAACCGGAGATTTCTATATCCTCAGTTTACGAAGCTATTATCTCCTGCTCTATCTTGATTCTATCTCTGGTGATCGAATGTCAATTTGCCTTAGAAATTTTTTCGCATTGATTGTATTCCTAAAGTAACGGTTGACCAGTTAAGGTCGACGACGATTTATATGGGCTTATCCATCTTCTATTTGGTAATAAAAATTTATTATCTTCGTTTAAGCTTATCTTCGAGCCAGAATTCTATTTGATTAGAGTTCCTCTAAATTCGAATCTCCGTATTGTTTGAAATCTAACCTTGAATCATTCTTTGGAAATTTGTGTTTGATTGTATTTTGAATTTGTGCTTACATCGAAATCATTATTTTGATAAGGATGACCCTATTTCGTATATAAAAGTGAAATATTTTCAACAAGGATTTTATATCTTTTGAAAATGAGAATTTAAAGCTTTGAAAGAATTTGAAATTTTAAAATTTATAAGAATTTGATTTATATAAAAATGATTTATAACTGAAAGGTTTTTGAATTTGAATTTCGAGGAATTGAACTCCGGTGTTTTGAAATCGGTTCTAAGATTTTGGAAAATATATAATATTAATATGATTTAAAGACATTTTTTCGAATAAGAAATGTTTCAGATGTATTCGAATGAATTCCAATGATTGCGAAGAGATTTCAAAGAAGTTTCAAGAAAATAAAAGTCCAGAACCCAGTTATGTCGCTGAAAAATAATATCGGCGATGAATGCATGCATCATCGACATTGATTTTCGAGTTTTTGAGTGGGGTTGAGGCCACTCTAGTAGCTTTGCTATGCGAGTGATTTTGTGAAACCAAATTTTGATTTCAGATTTTGAATTATGGTTTGATATTTGAAAGATATATATATATATATATATATATATATATATATATGAAATAATTTAAAGTAAGCCGGTGTTCAGTCCTCGAGACTCAGATCTGCTCTGGTACAACCTTATCTTTTGGAATTGGTTTACTGATTTGCTGGTAATTTCCAACTCTTGGATTGAAAATATGATTTCTTCGACTATTTTGAAGATTCGAGTGCTACCAAATCAAGGTTAACTTTTCAAAGCTAAGAAATGTTGAAAGGTATAAGGTATTTGATAAAGAATATAAGATTAGTTTTGTATGATTAATATACAATGTAATACGATTTATATAAGTTTGAAATTGTTTGTTGAGTGAAATAAATAAGACTATTTTGAATTATTCTGGTATGAAATATAGATTTGAAATGTTTTGAATAAAGTATATATATAAAATAATAATCTTTCCAGTGGTAAATTGGATTTTTCATATAGAAATAAATAGTTTGAAGGTTTTAAAAAGAGATGGTTTTAAACTTTGTAACCATTTTAGTATTTTAATAATTGTGAAATGGTTTTGAATGACATAATCTTTATTTGATAAAGAATGTGAATTTGGAATGATAATTGATTTTGATAAATGAATATTTGAAGTTTATATTTGTATGAAAGGATATTTGGTTTACTTATAATTTGATTTTATTTAAAAATGATGGATTTATGAAATGAATATTTCAAAACTAAGTAATAATGAAGTAAAATTTGAGATATATGAAATTATAAAATTCAGTTTTGGAATATGGTATATTTAAGCTTTGAAATATATTGAAGATTTAATAGTTTATTTTATGGATCAAATCTTTATTTGAAATTTGATAATATTTGAAAGGTTTTTTTGAAAAACTAAATTGATTTGAAACTGATGATTTGAATTGAATTAAAATTGCAAATTTAGGTTTTGGTTTAATTAAATAAATTTGTGAAATGTAAAGAATTAATGGAATGTTTTATGATTTCAAATGTATGATTTCGAAATGTTATGATTTTCAAAGTGTAATGATTTCAAGTATTTTTGTTTCGAAAGATTAATAACTTTGCAAGTATTATGATTTTTTTTTGAAAGTGAATATATGTTTGGAATGGAAATGAATTTGTTTGACATAAATTTTGTTGATTTGGAAATTTGGATTATTTTCTAAATCTATTGTTTTAAGAAACTTTGAAATTGAATATATGTAATTAGAAAGAAATGATCTGGCGAAATCATATATGATTTTGAAACTGAATTGATAGTGAAATGGTTTGAAATTGAGAACCTTGTTTATTTAAATACTTTGATTTGGGAGTTATCGAACTTATATAAAATTGATTTGTATAAGTGTGAAGTTATTTGAAAACTATTGATTTGTAATGGTACTCAACTTGTAAATTGAAATCATATATAATCGAAGTCTATATAAGTATGATTTGATATACTATTGATTTGGAAAGTATTCGATTTGAAATGAAATCTTATATATAATGGACTTTATATAAGTATGATATTTGAAAGTGATTTTGAAAGGCACTATATGATATATATTTCAAACTAAAGATATGGAAAGTGCCTTCTGCTTGATATCCGCTTTGTGGCCACACTGTGGATTCATTCTATCGATATTGTTCTCTCTGATTTGGGTTTTCCGGATATGATACTCGAGTGTCCATCGAATTCCATGGCGATCTCCATTGTCTTATGATCGCGACTGCATAGCGTAATTCACAGGGGCTGCGAGAGCCAAAGGGTATAGATGTTTCCTGGGGGATCCAGACGTAACCATTATGTATTTGTGATCTATTGGGTCGCTTGGTAGCGTAATCTGCAGGGGCTGTGAGAGCCTAAGGGTACGGATGTTTCCTAGGGGATCCAGGCATAACCATTGTGTATTTGCGGTACTACCAGTCTTCATGGCATAATCGCAGGGCTGTGGTAGTCAGCCTATGGGTACGGATGTGTCCTGGGGGATCCAGGTGTAACCATTGTGTATCCGCGATCCATGATCGACATGTTTGGTCTGGTTGATTTGTTTGGGTTGTACATTCCACATCTGTTGTTTTAAAAGGTTTTCCAATATTTTCACTGGGTGTTGAAACAAGTCTATTAAGTACCTGAAGAATTCTAGCTTTGCGCCTGATCAACGCATGGCCAGAGTCTACAGGAACGAAAGTAAACTTGTTAAGACATTGAGTTATAAAAGTATTTTGATAAAGTATATTATACAAAGGATATTTTGATCATTTATTTTACTTTTCTAAATAATTTAAAAATGTTTTAAATATTGTTTACTTCGAACTAACAAATTTGAATCAAATGACTATTTATCATATTATAAAATGTTTAAAATGTTGTAAATATAAAACTATAAATTGAAATGTATATGGTTTTAAAATAATGGTCCATCCTTGTCTTTCAACCTATTTTTTTCTTCTAGCTATTCCTACCTTTTTCCTCTCCGAGGGTTCTTTCTGCATTATGGGAAGAGTTGGTTTTTTGGCTTATCGTTCGGATTTGCCCAAGAAGCATTCTGGAGTGCATGATGTATACCATGTCTCACATTTTCTCTAGTATCTTCATAACCTATCTCTTTTGTTCAGCCTTTTGCTCTTGATGATTGGGATATTGAGCCTAATCTGATTGCCGAGAGTAAGCCACTTCGTATTGTCGACAGAGGTACGAAGTAGTTAAGAAGGAAATCTGTTAGTTTGATCGAAGTACGATGGGGTACTGATGATTGAGATTGTACCCGGCAAACAGAGGAGAGCATTTGTGCTTCGAAAACGAAATTGTTTTCCCTGGTACTATTTGTTTTCTATCGTGCTTTTCCTTATTTTCCTTGTTCGTTCTTTTTGAGGACGAAAAGATTTGAGTGGGGGAGAGTGTAACAACCCAGTATTTTGTGATTATTTAAATTATTTATTTAAATTATTTAAATTGAAACTCTTGATTTAAAAACTTTATTATATTGATAAATTTTTTATTTCAAAAGTATATTTTGATTTTGTGTGAATTATAATTTCAAACCTCAATAAATTTAATATTTCCAGAAAATGTGGACTTTGGTCAAACTGGTCAAACTTTGACTTTTAAATTTAAAATTTAAATATTTGAATTTTTTGAATTTTATATTTTATTATAAAAATATGTTAAATTTCAAGAATACTGCTTTTCGTTTCGTTGAAATCCGATTTATATTGTGAAAGTTATGCTTTATACAATATTGTATGTAAATTGATTTATTTAATAAAATTGTCTATTTTAATTTATATAAATAGTATTTTTATTTGTCATATTATGTTCTAATATGTGTTATATGACATGTAAGGTATATATATTTATTTTAAAATATTTTAAAGTAATGTTATAATTTTTCCAAAGCTTAGTGTATTTATTTTCAATTTTTATAACCTAGTTTCTATTTTTAAGCAATTTTCTTAATTTAATTATATTATTTAAAATTTATTTATTTATTTTCATGCATGCATTTTATTTTTGTGTTTTTATCTTTATTTATAAGTATTTTTAGGTACAGAAATTTTTTCCAACATTTATTACATTTATTTTCAAATTTTTAAGTCTAGTTTCCAATTTTTGCTATTTTTCCTAATTTAATTATATTTAATTAATATTTATTTATTTATTTTTGTTAATTTACTATATTTTGGTGTTTTTATCTTTATTTATAAGTATTTTTCTGGTATTTAAATTTTCAAAAGAAAATATGGAAATATGAAAAGTTTGTGACTCTTTAAGTGCTTGTCTTTTCATAAACGCTTTCTTCAGCCGAATATTTCTTTCCTTCTCACGTGAAAATGTTACCTCAAACCCTATAAAAAAATTCGGCCATCATCCAAGAGCAAAAGTATGGTAAATTTCTATTCTTTTTCACTCTTTTCATTGTTTTTGTTTGGATTTTGCACTTGCTTCATCTTCTTTGTGTTCGGCCCTCCTTATTCCAGCACCTTGGCCACCTCCACCACCACCTATTCCAGCCACCATCCCTTTCACTCCACTAACCATCCATGGCCGAAGCACTATAGGATGTTGATCCACCAAAAAAAATATGATGAACCTCCACCTTAAAACTTCATGGCTGAGCCTTCCATTGATCCACCACTCCACCATCATGCTTTGGCCGACCATCCACCACCACCACCAGCCACAACCTGAGCCTAGGACCCATGCCTCAATTGTAGTTGATCATACCATATCAGGCCATGACCAATAGTCCTTTGGTCGAAGACATTTAGGCCTTGAAATACATGTTGTTGCTTGTAGTTGTGTGTTGATGCACACATATGCCTTCATCTCCTTCATATATTATTATGGCCAACCTATTTGACCTCAACCTGACCTTAACCTGATCCAAAACCATCCTACTATAGTGCTTTTCCAGTCCATAGCTGAAGCACAAATGGTTGAATGCAAGTGCAAAAGTTCAACTATGTATTGTGCTTATATTTCTAGCTTTGTTTATAATAGTTTGGTTTGAAATTTATGTATTGTACTTTGTTTTGTTTGTCATGCAACAAGGCAATTAGCTTTGGCCCTCCCACTCTCGATGTCATGCTTTCGTGCCATTGGGGAGCTCAATTTTTGTACTTTGGTTGTTGTCTTCAGCGTATACCTGTGAGTAATTCTCACCATACAGTATTTATACTTATATGACTAGTATACCGATCGCATTTGAATCTGTAAAATATATCACCGTGCTATATTTGCTATGTTATGATCATATGATTTTCACCCATGCTTAAACACCTATTATATCATCTATTACTGTTATATAATGCTATTATGTTATTTATATCAGTTTATCACACTGTAAATTCCCTTTAGATTAGAATTACTATGGGTTGAAATGATACATACCCGAACAGACTTTAGAATAGGGAAAAATCGTTATAGGCTAAAATGATAGGCCTGAACGATTTTCAATTCTTTCATTTTGCTTGGGACTGCGAGTTTGAAATGATAAAACCCAGGTTTTCTTTGTAAATTACGGATTGAAATGATATATTATCCGTATCACTTTACCTAGGCTAGAAAATTTAATACAGACCCGTGGTTAATATAAGTTTTTCTAAAAAATTTAAAATATTTTAGAAATGTAAATATTATAATATTTTGATTTAAACTTAATTAAAGATGAATTTGTAAAGTATTATTGATGTAACGTCCCAATATTTTCAACCATTCGCATCCGCACATTGTCGGACTTGAATTGTTCAAAATACTGCGTTGTAGAATAAATTTGGCAAAACTCAGAATATACAATAAATAGATCACAGAATCACATACACAGATATCAGAATCTCGCAGCGGAAATTAAAATTTTAGTGGTTCATGAAGCCACTGATATAACTTCAACAAAACAGAACTTACATTGTCTATAATCCTCAATACAAATTCTAAGACATAAATAGAGATAGAGTCTTCAAAGTCTTGAATTCCAGAAAAGATAAAGGCTGAAACAACTTCCAGCAGCGCGAATGATCTACTGAGTGTCCTAGCTACGGAGAAGAAATTGAAGCTGCAACTCAGGCTGACCCGAGCGTAAAAATAAAACATAACACTCGAGTCAGGACATACATACTTATATAATGTAAGCTAATTCAAGTGTACTGTAATATAGAGCAAGTAACTTAAAGGATGCTTGGGACCGCCCATCCTCTAAGGATCCGTCAAACTATTTACTATGTAGTATATTGCGCTATTATACTAGTGTCTATTTATAAAATAAACTTACTTTTTAATAGCGTTAAGGGGTTACCCATATAGCCCTTAACACGTAATAGTCCCAGTAGTCCATCCAATATCATAGTCCCTCCTGATCGGGAAGCCACTAGAGGATACCACACGGGCTACGGGAGAAAACCAAACTCGTACAAGGCGCGATAGGGTAGGTGACACGGCACAACTAGGCAATGCCAGGGTAGATATACCAATTGCTATCCAGGCTGATGGTAACGCGCAGCGCGCAGCTGCCGCCCACCTCGAACTAACTCCCCCAAAATCAAAATATAGAAGTGGCCACTGAATCAATCCAAGATCATAGTATAATATCGAAGAGGAGCGTCCGATCAGAGGAATGACCTCATTGGCCTGGAATTGCTCCTGTTTTAGCCACCTTATGCCAACTCACGGGAGTCGGGTCCACGTATTTACCTTACAGGAAACGCCACCACCGACCTACTTCATTCTGGAATCTCCACCGCGTACACGGTTGGTCAAAGTGGTTTTCGGTATCGACAGAGAGTATGTCCATATCCGATCCCGGTCTCTTTGCCAACCCATCGTTATTATAACCCGTGGTCATTTAAAAACAATTTATACTTTAAAACCAGTATAAACATTTCCATTTCAAAACTATAAATACGATATCATTTAAAACCCAAAACAACATGATATCGTTATATTCAAATATAATTCTTTTCCAAAACCATACTGCTTAAAATTTATAATATCTGGAAACCAAATATTTGAATTATACCTTTAAACCATAATATATTGGAAATTTTTCTTTAAAAAAAAACATAACTCCCAAAACACAAATGGTTTGGATATAAATGGTTTAACTTTATGGTTACTTTGTAAAGAAGATAATTTACATAGCTTTACAAATATATTTCTTTATTTTAAACCATAATTTAAATATCACTTCATGTTCCCAAGACCATTTCAATTCCTATATATATATCCAATTGGAGTATTAATATTCAAAACTAAGGTTGGATATTTTTTTCTTTCAACAAATTAGTGTTTATTATTTCGTCTTGAATATTCCCATAAATTCCATAGATAAAACTCCAAAATTATGCCATTAAATAATTTCAAAATTTACTTAACACTAGAATGTTCATCTTAAATTTATTAAGAAAAATCCAGTTATAAATCTCATATCTTAAAGGTCTCCAAAACTTAAACATAAATATAATTTATCAAATTCCTTAAATTTCAAAACAATCAAATTCCAGATTCTATAGCACTTAGGAAATGCTACCTAAAGTTACGGGTAAAACTAGTCCAATTTCAAAAGACAGCATTTAAATGCTTTAGTAGATTGTTTAACTTAATAAATATTTCCAAATATAACTTATATATATATTTCTTAACTGAAATCTTATCCTTTCAAAAATCCAGAATTTCCAAAATAAGTTATATTCCAAAATTTTATTCAAATATTTATTTATTTATTTATTAACATTTATAACTCATTCAAAATCAATATAAAATCCTTTAAAGATATTAAATCAAATATTTAACTTCCAAAATAATTTTAAATATTTCAGAAAATATTATAAGGACCACGGGCCTGTATATAGTTTTCTAGCCTAGGTCAAGTGATACGGATTTATATCATTTCAATCCGTAATTTACAAACCCCGGGTTCTATCATTTCAAACCCGCAATCCCAAGTTAACAGTTAAACAGTTAACATAATAATAGCACAGTAATCATCATTTAGGCCTATCATTTCAGCCCACAACAATCTAAATTTAACAGGGAACTTGCAGTGGTGATTTAAGCAGTAAATAAACAATAATATAATATAACTGCAGAAATAATACAACAGATAATAACTTATGAGGTGTCAATTTAAATGGGATTCATCATTCTACGTTATACTACAGACAGATAATATTTAAATAAAATTTTTACACATACACTTGCGATAATTCACAAAATATATGTACATATGTCTGGTGAGGAATACTCACCTTAAACGCTGCAGTGGATCTAAATCAAACACGGTATCTACTTCGGAAAAAAAAACGGAAAGCACGATCAAACTTCGGCGGATGCAAAGCCTTGACTTAAATCTATAAGATCCAAATACCAAGTATGCGAATTTAAAAAATTACGGTCAAAGCAAAATTTCAGAACAACTGGAACGAATAGAATAAAAGAAATTTAGTTCAACTTGCTCGACTACTACAACCCGCTAACCGTCTCAACATATCCTAGGCCCATACTTCAACCGTACGCATGCATAAAATAAATTGAATAAATTGCAAAATAAATTGCAAATTTAATACAATTGATTGAATAAAAAGATGTTATGCACCCAAACAAAACAAATACATGTTTAGACATTATTAAATTATTTCTCACATTTTTAATCATATTTATCATGATCAATTATTTTCATTCTCATATATATTTATTTAAATAAAATGACAATATTGGCAACAAACACAATACTGTTCAAATTATTCGATTTAATCAAATGTAGCCACTAACTACATTCGAATTCATTAAATAATACTTTATTTCACATACATGTTCATCATGTTTAGGCAAATTATTTCTTCTTTTACTTTTATTATTAAACATTAAAAGGTGATTATTGGTATACATCACCAATATCCTTTTATTAACCATAATAAATACAATCCATTGATATTTATCCACCCAAATTCTCAAATAAGTAGTTAAATTTATTTTTAACCATCTTAAATTTATTTCAACCATTAAAAATTGAAATAAATGTCATTTTATTATATTCACCCAAGATTTATTCATACAATATTGTTTATTTGAATTAAACAACATTTCATATCATTTTCTCCTTATCAATTTATCTTCTCCATTATTAAATTGTAATTCCTTTTTTTTTTTCTATGCCTTCCTCTTCAAACTGCACTTATCCAAATCCACAATACCACTAACTACATCATAACTACACTAATTCCATAGTCTAGCTTCCTACAATCAATTTATATCATTTCTTCCAGCCTACTACTAACAAAGTTCTATATGTATTTATAAATGGCACGGCATGATGGGGAAGTAGCCGAGCAAGGAAATCAGAGAACACAAGAAGGAGGAAGGAAAATTGGAAGAAGCAAAGAAATAAACAATGCAAATTATTTACCTGATAGAAGCTTGTACCAGAGAGGGACAAACAAGGAGATATGAAAACTTATGTGAATGAGGCAAAGTATTTATAGATAAACTTGCGAAATAAAAAGGGGAGATAAATAGGCAGGTTTGAAAACGTAAGAAATAAATGCAAGCGTTGATTTTTTGAGTGCATGCGTTTAGGCAAGAGATTTATTTCCAGTTCTTCTTGTTTGAACGCTACACGAAAATTGTGATAAATGCATGCGTTGATTTCTCTTTCCAGTTTTATGTTTGAACGATATCACTCTTTTGGAATTTTTTTTTTTTTTTAGATAGCTTGCGTGATTTATACCAATTATAATCTAAATTTAAAGCATGCGTTACTGCAAATTTGAACATATTTGATTGAGGAAGCAAAACTTGAGCTCTTGCGTGATTTATGGTAAGCAATGAAAAAGCTTTTAACTGAAAAGGCAAAAGTAATAAATGCTTACATACATATTTACTTGATCAATGGTTCGAAAAATTTATTTATTGCAAAACAAACGCAGTGGAAACAGAGAGATATAATGGGTATGCGAAAATTTTGCAAAGATAGGCAAGATTAAATTTTGAATGCATTTAATTTAGGTGAGAGGAAAAATGGCAATTGGAAGAGTTGATATTTTTGTGGATAAGGCTGCGTGAATAAATGAATACAGTGACATGCACAAGAAACAAATGGTAAGAGGCAAATGTCAAAATGTTAAAAGAATAAAATTTTGTGTCACGCGCAAAGGAAGGCAAATTTGATTTCCATATTCTTCTAATCAATTAATTCCCCTTTAATTGCCTTTAATTGATTTCAATTGATTACCTTATCCCTTTTAATTACCCTCCTTAATTGATTTCAATTAATTACCATATTACCAATTAATTATCCTCCTTTAATTACATACTCAAATTTGGTTACTAACTTAATTAGTTAATTAACCCTTTTTGTTAATTATCAATCCTGCGACGTCTCACATTAATCCGTCCGCTTTGTAGGCACTGGTAGCCGGACTGGTTACACGGGCAAATTTCTCCTACAAAATGGGGATTAACCTCGTGTCCTCATGCCATTAACCAAAAGAATTAACTTATTTATCTTTCATCAATTTTATTAATTTGCATTAATTATTCAATAAATTAATTCTGGTCAACTACTGAAATTTTACAATTAATTTCTCTATTAATTGTCATAAATTTCTTTTTGAAATATCTATTAATTGTCATTAACTCCATTTTAAAATATCCGTATGTGCCTTTATTCAAGTTTTGAATTGCTAACTAGGAATAAGGTAGATTTATCAAATAAATTGATTGTAAGTTTCATTGTTTTAAATTGCTTAACAATGTTCACTGCTAACATAACTAATATGTCAAAATTGAGAATATTCCACCAACATGATTTGCATGTCATAACGTACCAAATTAACATAATTAATTAACTACTTTAATATGTTACAAATTTTCTCCTTTTCATTATTTTTAGGGAATGGGTATAACAACAGATATTATGATAATATCCAAAACATTTAGTTACCACTCACTTCATTATACATTATAAAAATTTCCTTTTTTTTTCTTCTTCTTAAATTTAGTTACAAAAATCATATTAAATTAACGAGTTTAATTCTCTAAATTAAATATTTAAACAATATTGGTAAACACAATTTATATAAATTATATTTCTAAAAACAAAAAAAATAAAAGAAATAAATAGCTAAAACTAGGGCTGTTACACTCTCCCCCACTTAAGAACTTTTCGTCCTCGAAAAGGAACAAAAGAAAAGAAACAAAGGAAGATAAGCTAGATAAACAAGAACTTTAAACGAATAGTTCCGGATTTGAAGCACGAAGAAGATCTTCTAGAATCGGTTTTACTCTTTTCAGTTCGACCGTCGGTCTATGGGTGGTAAGCGGTGCTCAGGCCCCGATGAGTAACAAAGATTTTTAAAGATTATAGAAAAGATTTCTAAATAGACTGGTATAAGCAATAGCCTCCTCATTCTGTAGCAGATAGGGAAACCAAGGACACTTAAAGATAGTTTGAAAACAAATAAGATAATAAATTTGCAATCATAATGCTTTGAAATCATTAAATTTATAAATTTGGAAATCATGCTACTAAAATCATAATACCTTTAAAATAATCTTCATTTATACCTTTTAAATTCAATGCCAAACAATATTCATTTCAAGGTTGAAATATTCCTAAGTTCATTTATAAAAAAAATTTCCAAAACATTTTATTTTTAGAAACAGCAGCACTCATAATATGCTATAGTAGATATAATAGTATTCCTAATCAGTTTATTATGTACTTAACTCTGAATTTTAACAAATAACCTAACACTTTATTAAAAATACTTATCTTATAAATAAGATATTCCTTCAATAAGTTACCCTTGAATTTCCATTTGAAAACCAATTCTCAATTATCAAAATTTAGTGATATTAGAATACGTCTTAACTATTTATTTAGACATCAATTAAACTATGATTTGAAGATATATAATCCTTACTCCAAAAATATCCCTTTCAAATATATTTTCCTTATTCAAAGATACCTTGTTTATTACCCAAACATATTCATTTCAGGAAATAACCTTTTATTAAAATCTCTTGGTTAGATTTACGGCTCCATATTAAATTAATTTGATTATTAAGACATTTGAATAAAATTCCTTAAATTCCTTTTCCTTATTTATCCCCATTAATCTTTTTTAACTAAAATTTAAGTGTATAATATTTATTATAACCACTCAAATTTTATTCATAAAATCCTTTTATATTGTATATTATCCAATTACATGTTAACTTTTGAAAATCAAGGTAAGTTATATTAAATGAAATTGGGTGTTATACAAATAAAACTTTCAATTTAATTATCTCCAATTGGAACCTTTTTATTCAAAAATTTTATTTTCCTTTTTATTTTATTGAAATTTCCTTAAGATAAATTTTTAAGAATTGAGTTTCTGATTCCCTTCAAACCATTTAGAGATAAATAAATATATATATATATATATAATATGTCAAATCAAATATAAATTATATATATTAAGTCATACTTTAGAAATTTAAATCAATTAAATTTTCAAGGTAACACTGTAGCCAGACTACAGAATGGTCTTTTCACTTCGAAACTCGAAAATGAATGTCGATGATGCTGCAGTCATCACCGAAATTATTTTCCAGCGACAAAGAGAAGAGCACTAAATTTTAAAAAAATTTGGAAACAAATTTCTATACAAAAATACTTATTACATCCTTTTAAAAACACAAGGTTTGAAATCATCGGAAATTAAATTCTCAAGTTCTTGTTTTAAATTCATTTCTGTTTCCAAATTAATTCATAATCATGTTTATATTCAATTATTTATATTAGACAATACATGGTTTACAAAATCATAAATAAAATCAAAACTATTATCTTTTGACCAATAGTTAAATTAATTATAAAATTCTGAAAATCATACTTATATATATTTAGATTTTATTTTCAAATAGGAATAAACTTTTTCCAAAACAAGGATAGAGACTCAAATTTTGATGAACTCAAATCAAAGAGAATCCAAGATAGGTTGAAATCAGAAGATCCGATGATAAAATCAGAACAAGGAAACTGGGTAAGTCTATATAAATCGCGGACAACCTTGACCTAGTCATCCGTGACTTAAAGAGTCAGATCGATGTATCTACATTTGATCTGAAGAGATAGAGTTCCGAATAACCAAAGATACTAGCATATAAACCGAGGATAAATATAAACCACCGGTGAATCAATGCTAATGGTAAAGGAGTTTCACCCCTTTATTAGAACAATGGCGAGACCGCCAATTCACTATAAAGATCATCCAAAGTGGAGTTATAGGACACTCCAGAATCTAAAGAAGATGAAAAAGTGAGGGACACGAATGAACTTTGGAACCGTAGGGAATGTTCCAAATTTCGAAAAGAAAGTGGTTCAATCTCGAATGAACGTGATTCTGTAAATCAAATTTACCATACATTCTAAGTTTTGCCTAGAACCAAAGCTCTGATACCAAATGTAACGTCCCAATATTTTCAACCATTCGCATCCGCACATTGTCGGACTTGAATTGTTCAAAATACTGCGTTGTAGAATAAATTTGGCAAAACTCAGAATATACAATAAATAGATCACAGAATCACATACACAGATATCAGAATCTCGCAGCGGAAATTAAAATTTTAGTGGTTCATGAAGCCACTGATATAACTTCAACAAAACAGAACTTACATTGTCTATAATCCTCAATACAAATTCTAAGACATAAATAGAGATAGAGTCTTCAAAGTCTTGAATTCCAGAAAAGATAAAGGATGAAACAACTTCCAGCAGCGCGAATGATCTACTGAGTGTCCTAGCTACGGAGAAGAAATTGAAGCTGCAACTCAGGCTGACCCGAGCGTAAAAATAAAACATAACACTCGAGTCAGGACATACATACTTATATAATGTAAGCTAATTCAAGTGTACTGTAATATAGAGCAAGTAACTTAAAGGATGCTTGGGCCCCCATCCTCTAAGGATCCGTCAAACTATTTACTATGTAGTATATTGCGCTATTATACTAGTGTCTATTTATAAAATAAACTTACTTTTTAATAGCGTTAAGGGGTTACCCATATAGCCCTTAACACGTAATAGTCCCAGTAGTCCATCCAATATCATAGTCCCTCCTGATCGGGAAGCCACTAGAGGATACCACACGGGCTACGGGAGAAAACCAAACTCGTACAAGGCGCGATAGGGTAGGTGACACGGCACAACTAGGCAATGCCAGGGTAGATATACCAATTGCTATCCAGGCTGATGGTAACGCGCAGCGCGCAGCTGCCGCCCACCTCGAACTAACTCCCCCAAAATCAAAATATAGAAGTGGCCACTGAATCAATCCAAGATCATAGTATAATATCGAAGAGGAGCGTCCGATCAGAGGAATGACCTCATTGGCCTGGAATTGCTCCTGTTTTAGCCACCTTATGCCAACTCACGGGAGTCGGGTCCACGTATTTACCTTACAGGAAACGCCACCACCGACCTACTTCATTCTGGAATCTCCACCGCGTACACGGTTGGTCAAAGTGGTTTTCGGTATCGACAGAGAGTATGTCCATATCCGATCCCGGTCTCTTTGCCAACCCATCGTTATTATAACCCGTGGTCATTTAAAAACAATTTATACTTTAAAACCAGTATAAACATTTCCATTTCAAAACTATAAATACGATATCATTTAAAACCCAAAACAACATGATATCGTTATATTCAAATATAATTCTTTTCCAAAACCATACTGCTTAAAATTTATAATATCTGGAAACCAAATATTTGAATTATACCTTTAAACCATAATATATTGGAAATTTTTCTTTAAAAAAAAACATAACTCCCAAAACACAAATGGTTTGGATATAAATGGTTTAACTTTATGGTTACTTTGTAAAGAAGATAATTTACATAGCTTTACAAATATATTTCTTTATTTTAAACCATAATTTAAATATCACTTCATGTTCCCAAGACCATTTCAATTCCTATATATATATCCAATTGGAGTATTAATATTCAAAACTAAGGTTGGATATTTTTTTCTTTCAACAAATTAGTGTTTATTATTTCGTCTTGAATATTCCCATAAATTCCATAGATAAAACTCCAAAATTATGCCATTAAATAATTTCAAAATTTACTTAACACTAGAATGTTCATCTTAAATTTATTAAGAAAAATCCAGTTATAAATCTCATATCTTAAAGGTCTCCAAAACTTAAACATAAATATAATTTATCAAATTCCTTAAATTTCAAAACAATCAAATTCCAGATTCTATAGCACTTAGGAAATGCTACCTAAAGTTACGGGTAAAACTAGTCCAATTTCAAAAGACAGCATTTAAATGCTTTAGTAGATTGTTTAACTTAATAAATATTTCCAAATATAACTTATATATATATTTCTTAACTGAAATCTTATCCTTTCAAAAATCCAGAATTTCCAAAATAAGTTATATTCCAAAATTTTATTCAAATATTTATTTATTTATTTATTAACATTTATAACTCATTCAAAATCAATATAAAATCCTTTAAAGATATTAAATCAAATATTTAACTTCCAAAATAATTTTAAATATTTCAGAAAATATTATAAGGACCACGGGCCTGTATATAGTTTTCTAGCCTAGGTCAAGTGATACGGATTTATATCATTTCAATCCGTAATTTACAAACCCCGGGTTCTATCATTTCAAACCCGCAATCCCAAGTTAACAGTTAAACAGTTAACATAATAATAGCACAGTAATCATCATTTAGGCCTATCATTTCAGCCCACAACAATCTAAATTTAACAGGGAACTTGCAGTGGTGATTTAAGCAGTAAATAAACAATAATATAATATAACTGCAGAAATAATACAACAGATAATAACTTATGAGGTGTCAATTTAAATGGGATTCATCATTCTACGTTATACTACAGACAGATAATATTTAAATAAAATTTTTACACATACACTTGCGATAATTCACAAAATATATGTACATATGTCTGGTGAGGAATACTCACCTTAAACGCTGCAGTGGATCTAAATCAAACACGGTATCTACTTCGGAAAAAAAAACGGAAAGCACGATCAAACTTCGGCGGATGCAAAGCCTTGACTTAAATCTATAAGATCCAAATACCAAGTATGCGAATTTAAAAAATTACGGTCAAAGCAAAATTTCAGAACAACTGGAACGAATAGAATAAAAGAAATTTAGTTCAACTTGCTCGACTACTACAACCCGCTAACCGTCTCAACATATCCTAGGCCCATACTTCAACCGTACGCATGCATAAAATAAATTGAATAAATTGCAAAATAAATTGCAAATTTAATACAATTGATTGAATAAAAAGATGTTATGCACCCAAACAAAACAAATACATGTTTAGACATTATTAAATTATTTCTCACATTTTTAATCATATTTATCATGATCAATTATTTTCATTCTCATATATATTTATTTAAATAAAATGACAATATTGGCAACAAACACAATACTGTTCAAATTATTCGATTTAATCAAATGTAGCCACTAACTACATTCGAATTCATTAAATAATACTTTATTTCACATACATGTTCATCATGTTTAGGCAAATTATTTCTTCTTTTACTTTTATTATTAAACATTAAAAGGTGATTATTGGTATACATCACCAATATCCTTTTATTAACCATAATAAATACAATCCATTGATATTTATCCACCCAAATTCTCAAATAAGTAGTTAAATTTATTTTTAACCATCTTAAATTTATTTCAACCATTAAAAATTGAAATAAATGTCATTTTATTATATTCACCCAAGATTTATTCATACAATATTGTTTATTTGAATTAAACAACATTTCATATCATTTTCTCCTTATCAATTTATCTTCTCCATTATTAAATTGTAATTCCTTTTTTTTTTTCTATGCCTTCCTCTTCAAACTGCACTTATCCAAATCCACAATACCACTAACTATATCATAACTACACTAATTCCATAGTCTAGCTTCCTACAATCAATTTATATCATTTCTTCCAGCCTACTACTAACAAAGTTCTATATGTATTTATAAATGGCACGGCATGATGGGGAAGTAGCCGAGCAAGGAAATCAGAGAACACAAGAAGGAGGAAGGAAAATTGGAAGAAGCAAAGAAATAAACAATGCAAATTATTTACCTGATAGAAGCTTGTACCAGAGAGGGACAAACAAGGAGATATGAAAACTTATGTGAATGAGGCAAAGTATTTATAGATAAACTTGCGAAATAAAAAGGGGAGATAAATAGGCAGGTTTGAAAACGTAAGAAATAAATGCAAGCGTTGATTTTTTGAGTGCATGCGTTTAGGCAAGAGATTTATTTCCAGTTCTTCTTGTTTGAACGCTACACGAAAATTGTGATAAATGCATGCGTTGATTTCTCTTTCCAGTTTTATGTTTGAACGATATCACTCTTTTGGATTTTTTTTTTTTTTTTAGATAGCTTGCGTGATTTATACCAATTATAATCTAAATTTAAAGCATGCGTTACTGCAAATTTGAACAGATTTGATTGAGGAAGCAAAACTTGAGCTCTTGCGTGATTTATGGTAAGCAATGAAAAAGCTTTTAACTGAAAAGGCAAAAGTAATAAATGCTTACATAAATATTTACTTGATCAATGGTTCGAAAAATTTATTTATTGCAAAACAAACGCAGTGGAAACAGAGAGATATAATGGGTATGCGAAAATTTTGCAAAGATAGGCAAGATTAAATTTTGAATGCATTTAATTTAGGTGAGAGGAAAAATGGCAATTGGAAGAGTTGATATTTTTGTGGATAAGGCTGCGTGAATAAATGAATACAGTGACATGCTCAAGAAACAAATGGTAAGAGGCAAATGTCAAAATGTTAAAAGAATAAAATTTTGTGTCACGCGCAAAGGAAGGCAAATTTGATTTCCATATTCTTCTAATCAATTAATTCCCCTTTAATTGCCTTTAATTGATTTCAATTGATTACCTTATCCCTTTTAATTACCCTCCTTAATTGATTTCAATTAATTACCATATTACCAATTAATTATCCTCCTTTAATTACATACTCAAATTTGGTTACTAACTTAATTAGTTAATTAACCCTTTTTGTTAATTATCAATCCTGCGACGTCTCACATTAATCCGTCCGCTTTGTAGGCACTGGTAGCCGGACTGGTTACACGGGCAGATTTCTCCTACAAAATGGGGATTAACCTCGTGTCCTCATGCCATTAACCAAAAGAATTAACTTATTTATCTTTCATCAATTTTATTAATTTGCATTAATTATTCAATAAATTAATTCTGGTCAACTACTGAAATTTTACAATTAATTTCTCTATTAATTGTCATAAATTTCTTTTTGAAATATCTATTAATTGTCATTAACTCCATTTTAAAATATCCGTATGTGCCTTTATTCAAGTTTTGAATTGCTAACTAGGAATAAGGTAGATTTATCAAATAAATTGATTGTAAGTTTCATTGTTTTAAATTGCTTAACAATGTTCACTGCTAACATAATTAATATGTCAAAATTGAGAATATTCCACCAACATGATTTGCATGTCATAACCTACCAAATTAACATAATTAATTAACTACTTTAATATGTTACAAATTTTCTCCTTTTCATTATTTTTAGGGAATGGGTATAACAACAGATATTATGATAATATCCAAAACATTTAGTTACCACTCACTTCATTATACATTATAAAAATTTCCTTTTTTTTTCTTCTTCTTAAATTTAGTTACAAAAATCATATTAAATTAACGAGTTTAATTCTCTAAATTAAATATTTAAACGATATTGGTAAACACAATTTATATAAATTATATTTCTAAAAACAAAAAAAATAAAAGAAATAAATAGCTAAAACTAGGGCTGTTACAATTGACTTTCTAAAAATTTATAAGGGAAATAAATTAATGGTAAAGTTAGAAATTTGAAATATAAGTTATCTTGGAAATTTTGATTTGGTTATAAATGGAATTTGAATTAAATATGAAAATATGATAAATTTATGATATTTTGAATTAAAATGAATATAAAATGATTTTATAATATATTAATTATTTTTGAATAAATTAAGATGTGAAATAAATGAATATTTAAGTTGACTTTTGAAATATAACTTAAATTGGAAATCCGTGAATTTTGTTTAAAAGTGAATTTTAAGTTAAGTAAATAAGGTGAAAAATAAGTTATATTTGAAAATTTAAACTTAAGTGTTAAGTTAAAATTTTAATTTAATGAATTGAAATTTAATGTTTGAATTTAATATGTGAATTATTATTAAATTTTGATTTTTGAATGAATATTTAACTTTATAAAATCATGAATGTAAGGACAATTAAATGATTGTTTTAAAGCGAAAATGTATGATTTCATAAGTTTAAAATGATTTAAATAAAAATTTAATTATTTATGAAAGTATAGTGAATATTTGAAATTTAATTTACAGGTTTTTTGAAATGCTATTATTTCTTATATAAAGGATACTACGGCATTTGTAAATGCTGTAGTTGATAGAAATGAACTAAATGGCTAAATTTAATTAAGTTCTATTATAGCACTTTGTAAGTGCCGTACTTGCTAAATTTAACTAAAGTTTTATTTGAACTAAAGTAACCCTATTACAGCGTTTTAAATGGTGTCTTTTGTTGAATTGAACTGTTTTAAGCATAACTTTCTGTAGCATTTTCTAAGTGCTGCGAAAGTTGAATTTTCATTGTTTTAATGAATTTAAGTGAATAAATGAACTTTGAAAGGGCTAAAATTTAGGAATTAAATATTTGATTTTAAATATAATGAATTCAAATTCTAATGGTTTAATAGAATTAATTTGATCTGAAATATAAACCATTTTGAAATGTGACATGGAAGGATATTTAAATTAAATAAAATGAATGTGGTTTTGGAAAGATATGATATTTTGATATTTGAAATGAATTTGAAATGATATTGAATTTTGAAATTGATATTTGATTTAGAAGTATAAAATAACATTTTAAATTATAACCACGAGATGTATTTAATTTATAGTTTAACGGATCCTTAGAGGATGGGCGGTCCCAGGCATCCTTTAAGTTACTTGTATCTTTATTACAGTTCACTTGAGTTGGTTTACATTATATAAGTATATATATGTCTAGACTTGAGTGTTTTGTGTTTTACTTTACGCTCGGGTTAGCTTGAGTATTTACAGCTTAGCCTTGGATTTCCTTTCTGGAGCTAGGACTCGCTGGAGATTCTGCTTGTCTAGTTATCTATTCCCTTTCAGTTTCAGTTGTTCTATTTCAGCTCTGGTATTTATAAACTTCTATGTATTTGAGATTTCTATTTTATATGTTCAGACTGATATTATGTATTTTGTTTTAAGAGTTTGTTATAGTAGCTTCATGAACTACTATCGTATTTTAATTTCCGCTGCGAGTTATTCTGATATATGTGTGTCTGTGATTCTGTGATTGTATTTCATTTGCTCCAAATTTATCTACAATGCGGTATTTTGAGCAATTCAAGTCCGGCATGTGTGGATGCGAATGACTGAAAATAACGGGTTGTTACAAACCAGATCTGAGTCAGCACTAGGAAGTCGGGTGGACGATACTAGTTAGAAAGAGAAATTATGTGATCGAGTGAGCGATCAGATTGATATTGCGTACGAATGATATGAGTACGTCTTACGGGGTTGAATGAAAGTAATATTGGAAATTTGTGGATAAAAACTGTAAAATGATTTTGAAATGGAAGGGTATATTTTGAAAAATAAATGATGAAATTAAAGGTAAATTGGATATTTCTATGTTTAAAAATTCACTTTTTGAAAAAAAGTAATATGGTTAATAATTTTATAAAAGAGCAATCAAATTTGAACATTTCATTTGAAATGAATAAAGTTATTATCTTTGTGTCATATATGATAAAACTTTCTTTGTTGAATCTTTTGCTAGAAGAAAATGGTTTTTGAAAGTATTTGAAGTATAAAAAGGGATTTTATACAAGTATGAAATGATCCAAAAAGTTTTCAAGGTTATATATATATATATATATATATATATATATATATATATATATATGAGAATGATTTTGGAGTAAAGGTTTTGGGAACCTATGGATTTTGGAAAGGCTTTTGATTTTTGGAGAAAAATCAATTTTGGAAATTTGGAAAGCCTAGTTGAGAATTATCGATTTTGGGATAATCGATTTTGAGAAAAGGAGATTTATATGGGATTCATACTAGGTTTATGATTTGGAAGATACTATATGTATAAAGTATAAAGTGTTTTGAAAATGGCTCTGAAGAAAAAGACGCTCCCTTAAAATGAACTTCTTAGGAGTACCATAGGTTGGTACTTCCTTGAGCCTCAAAGAGGGAGGCTCTAAAGTGGATCCTATGAGAAAGTCTGGACAAACTGAAGTTCCTGAGGATTACTGGGTAGCGAAAGTCGATGGCGCTGATGCCTACAGAGACATTTGGGTTATGCTGTGATGACAATGTAACTCGATGTCGATGTGATCTACTGTGGGCCATAGCAGAAATCGTGTGGAGGTGAGTGTCAACGGTCTACTTTTGATTTTGCCGAGAAGGCAATGTAACATCGATAGACTGCGATCTATGGTCGAGTGGAGTGGAGAAGTTTCATTTTTTGGCAGCGGAATTCGAGGGCGCTGATGCGTACAATTATATGGGTTTTTTGATGTGATAGCAACATAACCCAAGATGTAGCTACGATCTGTAGCAGGTTCTATGGCGTAATCAAGAGGCGCAGAGTGCCTACAGTTATCTATGGATTTTGCCGGTATGGCAACGTAACCATCGGGTTAACTGTGACCGTGGATGGGGATGATGATTTCCAGAGCATTCTCACCAAAGATATTTCCTCTATTTTCGAAAATGTTTTCTATATTTTCAATAAAATTATTTTCCAAGTATTTTCACTGGGTGTTGAAAATGGGTCTGCTAAGTACTTATAGATTTTTGGTCCTACGCCTGATCAACGTATGACCGAATTTCTATGAGAACAAGGATGGACTGGTTGAGACATCGAGTTATAAAAAGTACTTTTATAAAACTATTTTTGTAATAATATGTAGATTTTAAAGGAGTTTTAAAAATTCTTGATAAAAAAGGAGATTATACTTTGAAAATCTTCAAAGATTAATTTATCTGATATAAGTATTTTAATAAATTTCGGCTTCGTTCCTTTTCGAGGATGAAAAGATTCAAAGGGGGAGGAATGTGATAACACGGATTTTTAAGCATCAGATAGTTGGATAATATCTGAATTAACTACTGAAATTACTGATTTATAGATTGAACAAATAAAATGTGATAATCTCCTTTCTTAATTATTTAAAGTTGGTAAAATTGTTATAATAATAATGTGATGATTTTCTAAAAATATAGTTATAAATAGATAAATAAATTTTAAATAGAATTATTGATTACAAATTGAATATGGGTTTGTTTAAATATATATATATTTGTTTGAGTTGATTTTTAGTTAGATTTTTAATTGAATTTGAATTTGGATTTAAATTTGAAATTTAAAAGGTATATCCTAAATATATTTTGAAATTTAAAATATATTATATGTGATTTTATTTAGAATATAATTATTTTTTATTTTATTTTCTTTAAAGAATTTTATTTATATAAATTAATAATGTATTTATTAAATAGTAAAGTAAATACAAAAGCTTTATATTAACATTTAAAAATAATTTAAAATTGCATAATTACAAAATAGATTAAACCATATTAGTAACAAATGTAAGTGTTTAAAACATCGAAAATAATAAGTGTAATAACTCTAGCATAAATTTAACAAGTGTCACTCATATTTTTATTTTGAGAAATTAATAAAAATAAAATTCAAAACTATAAAATACTACATCTCTTAATCTTCTCATTTTTTTCTTTTATTCAAAGCCTCAACCAGTAAGTTAAAATTTAAATATCAGAAAAAATAAACCAGGATTCATTTAAAACCTGAAGCTATATACCATTTCAATATCAAAGCAAAATCAAACTATCTCAAATTATCAAACCAGAAAGGAACCAGTTTAGAAACATAGATTCAACTCGGAAAATCAAGCAAATACAAATAAAAGCAAGTTGAAGATTTGTTTTAACAGTTCAAACCAAAGCAAGGTGCAAATTCAGGAAAATCAAGTTTCAATTTAAATCAAAACTTCCAGGCTATGTTTTCTTTAAACAGGTGAGTAAATTCTTTCAAATCTGGATTTTTGTTTGTGGTTGGAAACATGCTGAAGTAAAATTTTAATGGTTTGCATATATACACGAATATATGTGTGTGCGCATGTGTGAGTGTATATGACTGCGCATGTCTATTATATGATCACTTGATCTGTTCCAGAATTCACAGGGTTCAAAACCTGTTTAAAAAAATCAAATCCTTATCATTTGATCTTTTATATACTTCGATGTCTAAATAAAATGTGTTCGAATTGGCAAGATTTTAATTCCAAAAATATTCTTAAGTAGTAAAAATGAATGGGTTTGCTGGGAGATTTAAAAATATAGTAAAATCAAATTTTGTTCAAATTTTGATTGATAAAAATTTGGGTTTTCAGTGCTTGATCCTGATCATCTACATAAACCATGAATTTAAGATCAAAATCAGATTTTTGTTTTTCGTAGATCGTGGGAAATCTCGAGTTGATCGGGATTTGCATATTAGTCAAATTCTGGCGATCGAAAAAAGTTCGGGCCTTGGGATTGCGGCAGGAGTAGGGTCGTGGGTCGGTAGCCATGGGAAAACTAATAGCTCGATTTTTTCTGGTGATGTGATGGTCGAGCGAGGCGAGGCTAGGGTTTAGGAGCCAGATTTATCGATGTCTTTTGTGAGGAAATTCTAAGTTCATTAGTGCATCGGACTTCGTCGAGTATGGTGGATTAGATGCATGGGGCTCTGGCGAAGTTTCGGGGTGGACGACATGGTGTCTGGTGGTCTACGGTGGCGGTGCGAAGTTGATTTAGGTGATGGTGTGTTATGGTTGGGTTCCTTTTGCATCGATACGATCGATCTGTGATTTCCGTCGTTTCCGAAAGAGCTGGCTAGTCAAAGGGTTTAGATGGGTTGTTGGCGACCGAAAGGAATCGACATAGTTGATCAGAGCGTCGTTGGAGACGCGTGCACGTGCACATGTGTATTGGAGTATCTGTAGTTTTGGCTATAGGTTTGACTCGAGAAAATATTTGTGTAGCTCGAGTTTATTTCACGGGTTTTGCGTGTTGTCTTGAAGATGGAGACGTGAGTGTTAGCCATGAATAGCTTGGGTGATTTTTTGGTTAGCTCGAGTTATTTTTAAGATACCAGTTCTTTTAAAATCTGAAATTATTTTGTACCAGATTTTAAGTAAATGATTTTAAGTAAGTGGAATCAAATTTCAAGCCTGGTGTTAACTAATTTTCAAAGGCTAATGAAGTAAGCTTTAAACCAAATCTTAAAAGTTTATCAAATGAATAAATTTCAAATAAAATATAAGCCAAGTACTAAACAAGTATTAGGGAGTTTAAAACAAAATTTTCAAAGTTTAAAGTGTTTAAAATTTGTTTGCTTAGAGGTAATTTTATAATGAGTTATTTCCTAAATATTTTCAAAGGTGATTGTAATAAAGTAATTAAATCAAGGATTAATTATTTAAGGTTGGTCAATTAGCTAATGAAATTAGTTAAGGAAGTAATTAATCAATCTATTTATTAGGATTATTAATTAAAGACTAATCAATTTGGGTAATCAATTTTAGGGATTGATTTGTTAATGTGATTAATTAATCTAGGTAATTAATTAAAGACGATTAATTTATTAAAGGTTAATTAATTAATGTAATTAATTAATGATAATTACTTAATGAAAATAATTTAAAGATTAATTTCTTAATGTCATTAATTAAGGTGGATAATTAATGGTTAATTACTAAAGGTGATTTATTTAAATGATAATTACTTAATGTAAGTAATTAAAGGATTAATCTGTTGACGGTTAATTAATTTAATTAGCAATTAAAGGTTAAATTAAATAATGAACAAGGTTAGTTAGTTGAGGATAATTAACCAATGGGATAATTACTTGATTAAAGTAATTAAAGGTAAATTACTTAAGGGAAGTAATTAAGGATTAATTACTTGTAATTAATTAAAGGATTGATTAATTATGGAAATTAATTAAGGTTAGTTAATTAATGAATATAGGATAATTAATCAATGTAAGTAATTATAGAATAATTAATTTGAGAATTAATTAAAGATAAATGTAATTAATATGGATGGGTGAAGATTAATTAATTTGTGTAATTAATTAAAGGCTGATTTACTTAATGTAATTAGAGAGATAATTAAAGGATGATTAATTAATTGGTTTGTAATTAATTAACAATTTACTAAGCAGGATTTAAAGGTGATTGAAGTAATTAATTTAATTTATTTAAATTAATTAGAAATGGTGTGACTAATTAATCTTTCTTATGGGTGATTGGATTATATAAATGCCTTAGATTAGTTGATAGCTTTGATATGTGATTTGGGATGCTATGTGATATGATATGTTTGTGATATACAGTGATAATGTGGTTACATATCAATGATGAATTGCTGTGTAAAAGTGACATCTTGTATTTAATGTTTGAATTGTATTTTCACTTCTATGACTTGGGTTAAGGTGACATGGGATTCGAAGAGACCGGGGTCGGGTATCAGTAAATACCCGAAACCGCTTCAATTTGAAATATACTATAATTCTTTATAGATTTGATACGTGTAATCAATAGGTTGGCATGAAATAATTTAAGTGAATTGGACCATTGAAACTAAGTAAGGGTACTTAGGGATTGATGTGTGAAATAAGTGTTGACTATAACAAGTTAAGAATTCGTAGTAAAGTACGAGTTACCCCGTGTCTAAAATAAGTTTATTGTTTTAGTATTTCATGTTAGATGGGTTTACTCACGTTGGTTTCCAGTCTGACCCGAGTTTTACTTTGATGTAATGCTCGGGTCTGACCGAGTATTACAGATTTCAGGTAAGGACGTTCTGCAGCTTAGGAGACAAGCTAGATGGCAGGAACGTATGGAGGGTATTCCGCTAGGTATAGTATTGCTGGTTATCTGGGACAAGTTATTTTAACTGTCCAGTGATTGTGAAATGTTGTAACTCTGATGTATTAATGTAAATTAACTGATACAGTTTTTCCTTGTATAACTATCATTTTATTAGATATTATATTTTGATCCATTGCGAATGTGAGATTCTATGTTTCATTTCTGTTTCTTCTTTTATCTCTTTTCTTCCTTTCCTAACTATTTGGAATTTTCAGGATCGAAAACTCCGGGTCGTTACACTTTATCATAGGTAAGACTAAAATGATGTTACATACAGAATGAAATATACGAAGAAAGGATAGGTTATTGGTGAGTGTGCAAAACCATTAGGTTCAGTTGACCCTAGGAGAATTAAGTTAGAGATAGACCGTCTAGAAGAGGAGTTTCTAACAGAAGTTAGATTATTTGTTTAATTTGTTTGGTAGGCCCGAGTCAGCCAAAGGCTAGTAGTTAGCCAAACAAAACTATAATGTTCGGACAGATAGTCCATTTTTTACCTGATTTGTATGCTTATATGATATTTCTTTATTATTTTAACCAGGTTTGGTCGCAAAATTAAGATTTAGAAAGGATATGTTTTAAAAAATATGGGTGATGAGAAACCCATTCTGCTAAGCGTCGTGGTCTCACTTATTATCAAATAACCGAGATGTATAGTATTGTTCACACCAGGCTTTATGTCCAACTCGAAGTTTATGTTTTCCCCTTAAACTCTCGGGTGCTCAAAATTGATTTGAATTGGCTTAGGGTGAGGATTTACAGGTTTTAGTAGGTTGACAAATAAAGCTTTCGAAGATGAGTAGGAGGTTGATGGATTGCTATTTAAGAGTTTTTTATTTTTTTATTATGCTGTGTGTATTATGTCAGTGATGAATATTTAGTACTCTGGTCATCCAAGGGGGCATCTACATATGTCGCTCTTAGCGTATTTATGTAATAGTTGTATTTGATCTGAACTTGGGAAATATTTGAGATTATGTAACTTGGAAATGAAATGTTATTTCGAAATGTAATCAGATTTTTTTTTAATATGTGATGATTTTAATTCATACTCAAGTGCTTCTGATATTATGGATACCATTAATATTACTGTATTTTGTCGCTAGAAGTTAATACTATGGATGACTGCCGCGTTTGTAGCGTTTAGCTTTGGGTAGGGGATGTTACACAAAACTATAAGAAAATGTGAACAATATTAAACTACAACATGTATATAACTAACTTTAGCAGAATTAGAATGTAGATTGACATAAAGCTGCAAACCAATGTAAATTAGCTAACGTTACATGGTACATAAGACTGAAAGTCAAAATAATAATAATATGCTCCTCAAAACCCTGAATACGATGATATATTCACTAGGAAACCTGTAGACATGCGATAGTGCATATGTTTACCCAAAGGCCGAGTGGGCCTCCAAATAGGGGATGTTACACCAACCTACAAGAAGATGTGAAGAATATTAAACTACAACATGTATATAACTAACTTTAGCACAACTAGAATGCAGATTGACATAAAGCTGCTAACCAATGTAAATTAGCTAACGTTACATGGTACATAACCTTGAAAGTCAAAACAATGATAATATACTCCTGGAAACCTTGAATATGATAATATATTCAGTAGGAAACCTATAGACATATGATAGTGCATATGGTTACCCCAAAGGTTGAGTTTGTTATAAAAAAACAAAACAAGCAAAACACTAGACATACGCTCTCCAAGAAGCAACTATCAAAGGTAGTAAGAAAAAAAGTTTTTCTCAGAATCTCTAATATAATACTACCTGGACACACCTAAACCTATAATCATCATAATATAAAATTGGAATTCACTATAAGCTAGAAAGAAGAAAAATAGCTAAAATTGTACCTACATAGCAGAGTTGATGTATGCCAATTTTGATTCATGGTTTGGTGATCTATGAGATTTAAAGAATAAATTTGATTATTCGAGCAAATCGCCAATGAAACTTAGGCTGGCTTGACACATAAATTAAAAGACTTATATTTTGTACAAAGAGGTTAAAGCTTAAGGTACTGGCCATCAATCGAATAATTAACTGCCATTTTATTTACAAATACAACAAGCAGAAATTTTTTTAAGCCAATATTATTGTTTGACGTTTTCGTATTATTTACTGGTTCAAGATTTATTTTTATTTTAGTTCAAAATTTGCAGTCAACGTTTTCCAATTTAAAAAAGACCTTGTTAAGTATAGAAATTCATTCAGGCTTGAATTTTAATGTCTTAATTTAAGTAGTACTTGTTTCAATTTAAGTTGACTAGCATTCACGAAAATTTGTTTATTTGCATGGAGTTTATGATAAGGGGGTAAGGAATTTTTCAATGAGATATATTGTTATCCCATCATCATAACAATTATCAAATGATGTTTAATCTTTTGTGCGAGTATTGCATGGCAATCTCCATGCCTTTTGAATTACTGCAAAACATTACCATATTTAGGAGTAAAGGGTATAAAAATTGCTTTGCATAAAAAGAAAATAGTTGCATCCTTTGTATTCTTTTTGTATTACCATCTTCTCTCGAGGATTTAATAGAGTAAACTATGCTCCTATAACTCTATCAAGTAGAATAATAAGTTATGTTAACAAAATTGCTTCTTGTCTTGAAGTTCATTATCATTATAAAGTTATGTACTATAATCGTAAAAATTTATACATGTCCCATGCAAAAGGGTATAACATTAACTTTTAATAATAATAACTTGTCAGTTTATCATCGAAATGTGTTGTGCTAGTTAAGAATGTATGGTTATGCGATAATTAATTGTCATCCTTAGCAACAAATTCACTTAACTAGGTAATCAAGGCTCAATCTAGTAATTCTCATTGATAAATAGGTATAATATGCGTATATGTATGTCTCTGTGTATATTTGTGTGTATGTGTGTGTTTGTGTGCGTGTGTGTTTGTGTTTATTTGTCTGTATGTGTGTGTTTGTGTGCATATCTGTATGTTTGTGTGTATGTGTGGGTGTATGTACGTGTATGTATATGTATATATAAATATATAAGGAAAGTCTATTTCAACACAATTTTGGTGACACAATTGGTGACACAATGGATCTCCACCATTGGACTGCCTTCTAAATTCCACCTTCTTTATAAATACAAAAAGATCTAATGTTCCAGATCTTGTGTGTCACCATTTGTGTCACCAAATTGTGTCCAAGTAACCGACCATATATATATATATATATATATATATATATATATATATATATATAGACACACATACATAGCATCTTCGATTTTACTTACATCCATCATTTTAATGCACAACTATGTCTTGATGAATTTGACATTTACATGACGCTCCAGAAGTAGTGACAATAAAGTATCCTCAAAAGAGATATAGTATGATCATATAATGCTTCAAAAGTAGCCAATATATAAATACAGTCGGTTATTCAATGAATAAGATACTATAACACTCTACAAGAGATGACTATAAAATAGCTTTTCAAAATATAGTCTTCTTTTTTAACTATTAACAATTTACAAACATATGATTTAATCATAGTCATGTTTAATTTGACAAAACTTAAGTTTACCGCCTTGGACATAACAGGAAAAACTACTTAACAAGACTTATGAATACGCTGCTGCAACTTTATACCATGAATCTTGATTAAACAATAACGTCACATCCCAACGGGATTGTTTAAAGCTATTATTTTTCAACGACACTGTATTCATAAAGGACTAAAAGATGAATGTATGTTATCGTATTGGACCGGAGAGGGACACGATTAATCTTCGAAACAGATATGTTCCAAAAGTCTATTGAATAAGATACATCTTCAAGATTTCAAATCTACAACCAAGATGATTCAACGTGTTTCATATTACCCCACAACAAAAATTGTATGGTTATCCTATGACTGAAGAAGTTATGTTGAAAAATATATACACTTGACTTTTCGTAGAGATATTATTATTCTATATGAATATAGTCAATGACAATACCGGAAGTACTCGCATTGATGTCAGTTTTACATGTCGTTAAGAAAATAACAAACTGTTGAAGAGAAACCATGAATCTTGTCCGACAGGCAATGCTTCTATGATTGAAGCACATTTAAATTCATTTTGTGGTCATGGGCGAGGAAGAGGATGCAACTGCAAAGGACATAGATCATAATCAAGGTTATGTTCGTGGTCTTTACAATTATAGTAATTCTGTATATCATAACAATATCGACCATAGCACACAACAAAACATAAGCACTCATATTTGAATTCTCCACAAAATATATAATTAGGTAATAACTATTTGGTTTTCTTAGCGATATTTCCCTACCTCGGAAAAATATCCTAGCATCATATTTATTTAACCAATCCATACCCAAAATGATCCCGAAGCTTACAAAATCAAAAACATAAAAACTGCATGTAAACTTATGACCTAACAATTCAAGTTCTAATTGGTCACATCTCATCCCCAGAGTTGCATAACCTTCTATCGGATTCACAACCCTTATGGAAGTAATAAGCTATGAAGGTTCTAAACATAACTCATCTACCAAACACCGAGATATGAATGAATATGAGGAATCGGTATCAAATAGTACCCTTATTGGTATACGATGAATCTAGAGCATACCTTCCATCACAGTCCTTCCTTTCTCAGTGGCAGTTGGTTTAGAAGAAGACGGTTCCAAAGCAGAAACTTTTCCTTTGTCCGCCTTAACTGGTTCTGGACAATAATTCTTGTAGTACCCTATTTGGTCACAGTTGAAGCACTTCATTCCCTTTTATCTACAACTTTTTTCTCTTTTCCAGTTCGACATTCATGAGCATAATGTCACTTCATATCAAACTTAAAGAAAACTATATTAGCCTTTGTCGTGTTCGCAGCTTCCCCCTTCTGGGTTCCTTTCCTCTTAAAGAATTTTCTCTTCTTGCCCTGAAACTCCTAAGTTCCAACCTGCTTCTCCTTCCCATAAGTAGAAAACATCTCTTCATTTTGGATTGTCATCTCCACTACAGCTGTATTTGTATCACAAAAATGTGGCATAATCGCCCGAGCAATCTCGGGTCTTAACCCTCAAATGAACTTCTCATTTCTTTTAATGAAGGTGTCAATGGTAGCATATCCATATCTGCACAACTCGTCAAACTTCATAGCATACTCAATCACCAACATCTAACCCTGCACCAAGTCCATGAACTTTCTCAGCAATACTGACTTGGCAATTTCAAACAAAAATCTTTCTTCGAGTCTCCTACGAAATTCTGCCCAAGTCAACTCCTCCTCAGGAACTCCATCAATAACACTATTCCACTAATGAAGTGCTCCTCCCTGCAACTGTCTAGAAGCAAGTCTCATCTTCTACTCATTATCTAATCCTAATTCAGCGAAGATCCTTTCACAGTGCAATAACCAGTTTTCTACTTTACTAGCATCCTCTGCTTCCTAAAATGGCTTCCCACCAAGACCGGTGTAATCCCTGCTCAGCTTGGCATAGTTATTACCAACTGACGCCATGGGATTAGCCTCTCCAACATTCCCAGCATTACCCTTAACTACTCCTACAGCTGCTCCAACTTGCATCAGATTAACAAAGAACTAATACATCATCCCCATATCTACTGGTAGGGTTCCAACACCTACGTTTGCATTTGCATTTGGATTAGCATTTGCCTATCGACACGGATTCTTCCTGGTATTAGGTCAAGCATTTCCATTGGTTGTGGTGCTTCCTCCACCTAGATTTCCTCTTCTGTTTCCTATCTCCATATTTCTCTTTCTCATAAATCTACATTCGAGCTTTGGTAAGATATAGAAGAACGGTCTAAGAGAGAGAGAGAGGAGTACGTACTTATAGATATACACATAACAAATACAAGTATGTTTCTATAGCGTTAACCCAAACCTCGATCTTATTTTTTGATTCATTGGATTATGTTCTGAAAATATTTATGTTTAAATTTCTTTTTAAGTTTGCATAAACCTATGCTCTGATACCAACTTGTAACATCCCCTACTTGGAGGCCCAACACTAACTGCAACGGATGCCGCAGTCATCCATTGTTATTAATCCTCAACGACCAAATGTGGTAATGTTTGGTACACTGATATAACAGAAACTATGAAAAAAAAATTAAATCATAAAACATATTTCTTATTCCACTTCAATCACATTTCAAATTCATTACAAATCCCAATTCATAAACCACGTTCAGAGAAATATAATTATTACAAAATACGCCAAGAGCGACATATGAAGATTCCCCCTTGGTTGATCAGAGTCTAAATATAAGCAATTAAACAACTTTGCCATTACATCCAAAACACTAACAGAAAGAACTCCTACTAGCTAACTTGCCTTCTGCACGTCTCCGAAAGCTTATTCGTCTAAAGGAGAACCTAAAAACCTTAACTCTCGAACTACTCAAAATCAATTGATCACCCGAGAGTTTAAGGGGAAAACATAAAATTCAAGTCAGACAAAACGTCTGGCATGAATAATAACCTACTATTTCGAACCATATAGATATCGAGTGAGACCATGCCGCTTAGCGGAACAGTTTCCCCCTCACTGGTATCTTAACCCAATTTTATAATAAACCTATACCATGCATCTGCATCCACAATGGTTAAAACATAGCATAACAAAATATATCATAACGATATGAAAATTGCAATAATATTTTGGATTTTCCATCCCCATTTATATGACTATCCGTCTTAAGTTATAGTTTCTAGGGTCACTATTAACCTATTAGTTTATATGGGCTGACTAATAACCTGTTAATTCTTTATTGAAGTCCTATTCACTTTCAAAGTTTGCATAGGGTCATTATGAACCTATTGGTTCCCTACCAATACTATCGTCCAATCATAGTTTTCATGGGATCTCTGTAAACTTATTGGTATCTACCAATAACTTTCTCCAATCATAACTTTCATGGGCTTACTATGAGCCTATTGGATTCTCCAATAACTTCTCTCATGTCATAGTTTTGATGGGATCCCTATGAACCTATTGATCTCCTTCAATACCTTAATCCAGATATAATTTTCATGAGATCACTATGAATCTGTTGTCCCTGCCAATAAATCTTTCGGTACATAGTTTTCATGGGCTTACTACAAATTTGTCTAACCAATAATCCTTTAGTCAATCTTTAGGCATCCTATATTCTGGTCTACCAGACCTTCTGGATGCATTTCTACTCACACAGATGTTAACTCAATAAATATTCACTACCGTGTCAACCAAAATGGTTACTCTGCCCTTAATACCCCACAATGCAGTCATGGTTCAATATAAAGTGAATATGTTTATAGAAGAAGCATACGTGATAAATGATAATAATATAATAATATAAACGTTGATTGTTAGATTTCCTTATAATCATTTCTCAATGAAACATCGTTAATACCTTTAACCTATTATCTTTAGCAAGGAAAGCTTCTTCAAAAACTCCAAGTTAAATGCCATTTCAAAATCTCTTTCATATTGCCATGGGTTTATCTTTCAAATTTTGAGATGGGGTTTCTCGTATGAAAAATAAGGCTTTCGAAACCTTAGACCTTCTCTTTTGAAACCATTGAAAACATACCTTTTGAAAGTATTCAAACCTTCTACTCATCGACGAAAATTCTATCGAGTTAGAAAACCGTCGAGCGAATTTATAATAAAATTAACCGCAAGCGCCCGACGTACAATTATTAGTACGTGGCGAATATGGGTCGATCTACAGGGAATTGTTAGATTTTAAATTTCTAATCAATCAAATTAACCAAGATTTGAGATGTTTAAGCAAACTTCTAAAAATTACAAAAATAACACCTACAAAAGTGAATGAAAACTATGAGAATAAAATGACAATTTAGAGATAATTATACTCTCTAGATCATATAGTTCAACAAAATATGAAATTATGATCTTCCTATTTTGGTCATAAGTGAATGTAAATGATGTGCATATCATAAGTATGACATATTTGTATTATTAATTAGCCCAACATAAGCCATCAAAATATAACAGAACCTTTAAATCACTTTTAATTCTCATGAAAATGGCAACAAGTTTAAATTAAAATCTACTTTAAGCATGGTCTATTAACTATTAATTAGAAATATAGATCATCAATTTTTTATTTCAGCTTGTTGTTATTTTTCATGAGAATTAAAAGTGATTTAAAGGTTGTGTTATAGTTTGATGGCTTATGCTGGGCTAATTAATAGCACAAATATGTCATATTTATGATAAGCACATCATTTAAATTCACTTATAACCAAAAAAGAGAGATCATAATTTCATATTAAACTCTATTATCTATAGAGTGAAATTATCTCTAAATTGTCATTTTATCTCATAGTTTTCATTCACTTTCGTAGGTGTTAGATTTTGCAATTTTTAGTACTTAGCTTAAACATCTAAAATCTTGGTTAATTTGATTGAATAGGAATTTAAAATCTAACAATTACCTGTGAATCGACCCGTACTCGCCAGTACTCATAATTGTACAACATGCAGTTGCGGTTAATTTTATTATAAATTCACTCAATGGTTTTTTAACTCGATAGAATTTCCGTCGAAGAATAAGTTATTGGCACCGTTGTCGAGGAATTTGTTTTGATTTTATTTTCTATTCTTCGGATTATTTTCATTTAATTTTCTTGTGTGTTTATTTTGTGTGTTTGTTTGCATTTAAAAATATTTGTATGTAATTTTGTTGTCACTTTACAGTGTGCCTATTGGTTTCCTTTCTAGTTACTTTGCATCTCTGTAAAAAAAAGAAAAAAAAACACATACACAAAAATTTAAATATATAATATTTTATTCCATTTTCAATACACTTGCATTTACATATTTTTACATTTATTTTTTTCTTTTTTCTTTTTCTTCATTACATTTCACTGTGCACTCCTCTTATGCACACTGTGCACATCCAAACCCTCTATACAAACTGTCACCACCAAACCCCTCTATCATTGCCTACTATGACCATCAACTCAAACATCAACTTATCTCCAAACAGCCAACTACACCTCTACCTCACTGACAACCACAATACAAAAATCACACCATTTCATCCATCAGAAACCACAACCTGCCTTTTACTTACGAACCAATTCAATCCTGCCTCGACATCATACATTGCACCTTGCAACTGTATCTATTCACCAAGAGACAATTGCCTTCCAGACTATCACCACTCCTCCAACAGCACATTCGGTTCAACCTAAACACTCATTCCACTGCACAAAATTTCATTCATCACTCCTCAACCATAACCAACATACACAGCCTGACAACATCATCCATCGACCTCTGAACCACTTACCTTTCCAGTATCACAGCAATTCTACCAAACTGCCAGACTGGCCAAAACCTCACCGCACATTAATCAATTTCTTCCTGCAACAACAAACCATGGAATACTGTCTCGATCTCACTTCAATACATTACAAACTCGAATTTGAAATTTGAGTTAAGCTATTACAAACTCGATTAAATTACAAACTCAACTGTCATTGCATTACAAACTTAACTGTCATTGCATTACGAACTCGATTCAATATTGTCTCAACAACTTCGACTGCATATCCTAAACCATTCACCACCACTGATAGTTACTACTTACCTTAACCACTTCATCCTACTGTCTTGACCAGCCACTACTGCCTTCAATTCCACCAAAGCAATGCATCACTTACAACAGCCTGCAACCCCCTTCTAACTGCCTACATCTTGCTCTGTCACCATATATACTTACATATTAACAATCTTCCAGCAACCGCACGACTCACCGCACTTACTATCGCATCCACCCACTCCTTGAAATCCACCGCAACCCAAACCTGTCCAACCTCTGCAATCGAGCACGACCACTAGTCCTCCTCCACAACCAGCCCTTGACTTCCAATCTTCGAACTTTGAACTGCCTCTACAAATGATTCACAACCACCACCTCCTGAACAATCGTGACAACTACTCCTCCGCGACCTAAAACCCTTTTTGCTCTCAGCGAACCGACTCCTATTTGATTCGAGAAAGCAAAGTAAAAAAAAAGACAGAAGTTTTTGATTTGAGAAACCAAAGTTGAATTGAGGAAGTTTGGAAATTAGGCATTCGGTTTGTTCTGTATCACGATTGTTTTGGTCATTCATTTTACTTATTTATTGGGCCGGGAGTTGTTATTTTTTTTTAAATTTTCAATTGTGAATGTGTTTTGTAAGGTTTTAACTTTTTTTTAATCCTTTTGAGTTCTTCCAAAAATACCAAAAAAATCTTTTGTTTAGATAGTTTTCACAAATTATTCCGATTTTTATTTAAAAATAAAATCAAATATTTGGATTTGTTTTGTTTTCATTTTGGGTTGTTTTACTGCTTCTTTGATAAAAAAATTCTTTTTTTAATTACTTTGTGTTAACGTAAAAATCAGACGCTAACACCTCGGTGTAAGTTGAGGTTAAGCGAAGCACCACCCGTGAATACGGGAACTAAAAACGAGTAGAAAAATCACAGAGAAAGCAGAAAAGACAACAGTTTTATAGTGGTTCGGCTTAGAGTAAGCCTACGTCCACTTTAATTCTCTTTATTGCTGGATCAATTACAACTTTACAACAATCTTCAATTACAATTCTGACGAGACAAACAACTAAAACTTTGATACATAAGAATTCTTTGAATCCATGTAGATTGCATTAGATTTCCTCTCGAAGTTGGTTGAGATGCCTCTTGAACTTGAAGTGTCGAGTGAGTTGAGAATTTAGCAGAGTATCGGCGCTTAAAGAAATTGGCCAAAAAGTCCCCCTCATGTTTGAGGTAGGTCGGTATTTATAGGAAAATCTCCCCTTTGAATCGTAAGTCGTGTTCGACTCATGGCAACTCGTGGCCGAGTTAAGTTGGGTCGTGGGCGACTTAGTTGGTAGAGTTCAAGCTTGGTATCAGAGCGCCTTCGGTCTTCTGGATATAGCGCAAGTCCTAACTCGTCCACGAGTTAAGAGGTCATGGCCGACTTATCTGACTAAGCCCTTGGTTCCTCAATGGTTCACTTCTTCAGAATTACAAGTCATGAGTCGCTCACGAGTCAATTCTCTTTGACATAAGCATTGTGACGGCGGGCTACGACTCAGTGGTTTTAGATCGTAGGTGAGTCATGCTGAGTCGTGAGTCGTGAGTCGCGCACGAGTCAACTGGACATGGCTTCTTGTTTGCTTCCTTGAGTCGATGACGACTCAAGGTAGGTCGTAGGTTGCACGATTCTGTGACTCGCGCAACTCCTCAATTTGTTGAGTCGGTAACTCGTTGAGTCGGCCTGTCTCATAAACTGTTAACCTCTTGAGTCGTTCCGCTTCTCTTAAGCCGCCTTGAATTTTAACTCGCTAGCTTATTGAGTCGCTTCTACCTTTAAGTCATGAATTACCTTGAGTCGTAGACCCACTGAGTTGGTAAGAACCTTAAGTTGATGAGTCGGCCCAGGCCTTAACTCGTTGACAAAACGGGGTTAACATTTGCCCCTCGAAGTACACGCCTAAGTCGAAGGTCGTGTGCTTCGACTCATCTTGACTCGCGCGTGCCGACTCATGTTCCACTACCCTGGGGTATAAAAGGCATGAACCGTCACTCTTACTTCCTTCTTCTCATTACCAATCTCTTAAGTCGCATCTGCCATTAATACTTCTCCAAGCTCCCAAAGGCGATTTGAACTCAATCCACCTCCAATTCTTTCGAGCATCACATTGCGTAAGCAATCTTGCTTTTCCTCCGATTTTCGATCATCACTAAACTATGCGCCCTGTCCTCATCTCCGATCTGCCCCCTTGAGCCCTGCGAGTTTGGTTGCTTTGGTCATCAATGGACCTAGGGTTGTCTGATCTGACAGTTCTTGATCTGAGGCGATTTAGTGGTGTGATAGAACCAGGGTTGTTGATTGAGAGTTTATTGGGTTAACGGGTTAGGAATTAGAAGGTTCATGGGATAGGGGTGAAACGGTTCACGGGTTAAGAGTTAGAGGGTAGACGAGCTAGGAGTTAAATGGTAAGTTGGCCAAATAGAGTTGAATATTGCCTCGGGTACGACTCGGCAATTTTGTGCGATCCAGCAATCTTTGTGACTTAACTATGAACCGACCTAACATACTTCACGACTCAAGCCTTGAGTCGTGGTTGAGATAGGACTTGGAGATTTTCTCATTGCTTTGAATTGAAGCTTTTCCTTTTTTCTTATGACTTACGACTTAAGCACTGCCGGCTCAAAGTGTTAACGACTTAAAGCGTAAACGACCTAACCTAAGCCGCCTCATAACCTTTAACTCATGGGCGAGTTAACACATTGAACTGTCTTGGAGCATAATTCTGATTTGAACTTTAACTTGGATTGCTGAAATAAACTGTCTGAATACTGAATTGTTTGGGCTTTAACTTGTTAAACTTTGTTGCATTTTTTCACAGGTCACTCTTGCAATCTAATTACCTGTCTAATACAACATTTACAAAAAACTGGGACGAATATACTGCCACTGACTACCCACATCAAATGACAGATTAGTTAATAACAAATAATCAACTTGAAGAGATTGTGTGAACGAAGTGCTTTAAAACGACGAATTCAGGCAAAGTATCAAGGCAACATTGGAATAGTCAACCAAACTTTCCTGTTTGCATTAACACTGTGCTTGAACTTCAAATTAACAAGTCCTGAAATTTGATAATCGATCAATTGTCGACAAGCTTAACTCCAGTTATATTTACTTGTTTGTTTTTATTAGTTCTGCACAACACTTCACACTTTTAGGAAACGTGCACCTTCAAATTTGAATATCCAGTTGCTTATGTAGAATGGCCTCACATCAAGAAGAAGTAACGGAACAGACTGGAGAGGCTCTTCCAATAGCTGCTCTACTGACTACTCCACCGGAAAAGAGTCTCAACTTCCTTGAACCACCGGACGTTTAGCTTATTGCATGCTCAATTTGGCATCGTTGAAACGGATGCTATATTGCCCGGGCCAAATTATTTTGCCGATAGACCTCCCCGTGGTTTCGTCACTGTCAACCGCTAAATGTGCTTGTGCGGTGCTATTCCTCCCTTCAATGAGTTTCTTCAGCAATTTCTACTTCGATTGACCATCTCCCCGTTTCAACTGCACCCCAATGGTTACGCCATTCTGATGGGGTTTTGTGTTTTATTCATGAGAACCCTGGATCGGCTACCGAGTTTCGGAGAAATTTTTACTTATGTTCCTTCACCAAGACTAAAGATCATCCCTCCATTGTTGTCATAAGGAGTGCTAGGAATCTCAAACTCATGACTGACCTTTCCGAAAGTGTTCATGGATTTTTAAATCAGTTTTTCTTTGTTCGCTGCCCCCTGGGTTTTATGCCATCTGGAGAGTAGGAAGTAAGATTACCTGCTTCTATTTTCCATTCCCGAGCTTTTCGAGTTTTGAGTTGTTAATCGTTAATTTCACTCTTCCCTTTTTCAGCACTTCCTTCCCCCTCTAGAGATCCAGGCCATAAGCAAGTTTTTGAGAGATAGAATGCTGTGGCCGTAGAAGAGAGGAGCATAAAATTTTTGTTGAGGGATGAATTTTTGCATCAGTATGGGCTTTTGCACGCTTCTCTCTCTACACACCCCATGAGGTCCCCGACTCCCCGGCTAGAGCGTCGGATGCCCCAGTTTCTACTGACACATCCATACCAAAAGGACCTGCTCCCGAGGCTTCTCTAGTGAAGTGCTCTACTTCTATTGATGTTGCGGGGTCATCTGGCGATCTTGCACTTGCCCCGGTTACCGAAGAAGAAGAGCCTCAGGGGTCTCTCCAACATTCAGAGAAATCCGGCGACAAAGAAGCTGGGAAAACAAGCCCTGTCAAGCAAAGTAGGGACGACACTTTCGAAGGGTTGAGTGACTTGTTTGTCACTTCGCAGGAGCTTTTTAAAGATGACCCCATTACTACTAGGGTTGCTTCTTCAGTAGTTGAGGCGACTTCTACTTTGAAACAAGCTCCGTCGACCCAAGAGTTGACGCTAACTACTACCCCCACAACTACTCCGCAATTGAAGAGTGGTTCGTAGTTTGATGCGCGTAGTTTGCACATCACAACACTTAGAATCTTTCGGCACTTTTATGCTCCTTACTCTTTGTACTTTGAAGACTTCTAAAACTTATCTCTTTTTATTTCAGATTCTCCGATGGGACGCAGCGGCTCTTACTATGATGACTTCCAGCGCTACGGGAGGCGTAGTCAATACGATTATAGGCGCTGCCTCCCCTCTTACAGAGAAACCGATGAAGAGAGAGCCGCCCGAAAGGCTCAGGAGAGGAGGGCTCAAGAAGAGCGTTATGAGAGAAAAGAGAGGGAGGAGCGCCACGATTCTTCCCAGAGAGGTGACGACTCTCACAAAAGAAAATCCCATGATGATCAGGGAAAAAGTTATACAGTCGAAGACCCAAGCAAGCGTGCCAGGCACGGCGAGAAGCATGCAACTACCACTCCTGAAAAGGTCACTGCTTCAATTCCTTCTCAATCTCCTGGCCCTTCTCGTACTGATATTCAGACAATTATTAACAGGCCTTCATATCAAGTTGGTTCAGGTCCAGCTACTCTTTAGAGCCGATTCCCAAACTGGTGCCTGAAAGGAGTGCGCTTTGATCTTGACTTGGTTCCGATCGACAAGCCTGCCATGCTGCGAAATCTCGATGTCGTCAGGCTTGATATTGAAAGAATGTCAAACTGGCAAAAGCTTGTTGACGAGCTTCAAAGGGTCAACCGTGCGAATCTCGAGGCCATGCTTACTATGGAGAATGACAAGGCTGAATGGCAGAAAGTTCTTGAGCAGCATGACACCGAGATGAGGAGCATCGCTTCTTATAATAAAGAGCTTGAAGCGAAGGTCGAGAAGCTTAAAGAAGAGCTCGCCACTTCTTCTACTTCCTATATTCAAAAAGAAGAAGTGCTTCAGAAACAAGTGAGAGATGCTCATGCCGGCCAAAAAGATGCCGAAGACAGGCTCAAAGTGCAAAAAAGAATCGGTGAGGGCTATGTTGCTGATATTGCAGAGCTTCGGAAGAAAACTGACTCTCAAGAGGCGGAAATCGAAATGCTTAAGCTTCAACTTTCCAAAGTTGAAAGAGAGCGTGATGAGGCCGTTGCCGGTAAAATTGCAGCTGAAGAATCTCATGAGGCAACGAAGACCAACATCAGCTCAACATTATTTGACTTCTACCTACATAGTGTCTTGGGGCGTGGTAGTCTCGCCTTTCTAGGTCCCAAGTATGAAATTACTCTGGCTGAAGTGTGGGAGGCTGCACTTGATATGCTTGGTGCCAAAGGTGCTGGCTATGTCGAACCAGCTCTTGAGGAGCATTATTTTGATGAAGATGCTCGCGCTGCTCTTGCCAAGGGAAAAGAACAACTTGCAAAATTAAGAGCTGAAATGGCAGAAGGGGAACGGTTAGGAAAAACTACTTCAAGTATTCCAGTCCAACCTTCTCCTTCGGCCAAAATCGACATTATCGGCTCCAGTTCCCATTCTCCACCCCCTGCTAAAGTTACTGCTGAGATCACAAGCATACATGGTGGAGATGAAGGCGACGAGAGTGCCGAGGCCCAGGCTTATGAGGTTGATGTCAGGAAATCGACTTCTCCAGGTAACTCTACTGTTAATCTTGCCCAAGTAGACTGCTCATCTGTTTCTTACGAGCTTGATGAGCTTCTTGACTATTTCCTGAACCTCAGCGAGCCTTTATCTCCTCTCTTTACCGACTTTAACTTCTTTTCTTCTATAGAGAAAGCATCGAGCATTGTTCAAACTTCCCCTCCTCCAATTATTCCTCCTCCGTCTCTTCAGGTCACTCCTCCTTCTGCCTCGCAACCAGGATCACAAGAGGAGCAAATAGAACCTCTCCAAGACTTGGACGATCCCATTGCTTCACAAGAACACAGGGGATAAGAAACTGAAGGGAGTGAGAAGACTCCAGAACCAACTGGTTCCGATGATGAACCATTAATTACACTTTTCTCTCCAGGTAGTGGGTCTTCTTCCAGGAAGAGAGGGAAGCATGGAGTCTCTAAGAAGAAGGAGGAGGCTTCTGCTAGCGAGACACAAGCGGGAGAAGAACCTATTGTATCCCTTTCCCCTTCCTCTCCTACACTTACAAGCCGGCCTGAGAAGTTAACCATTCGGCTAGGCGCAGCCTCAAAAGGCGGAAGGAAGAAAAAATGATGGCTTTGGTCCTGTGCTTTTTATATCGCTTTTTTGCTTTTTGCATGTACTGGCCGGAGATTGTGCGGGTACCGGCCTCCGCTTTTCTTTTTCTTTTTATTTTGAAACCTGTACCTGTGCAAAATTTTGACAGTATTGAATAAAATGATTCTTTTCGTTTGTACAAACTTCTGTCTGTATTTGAGAATGCATTTACTATTCATTTTTGTACAAGTTTCTTTATATGATATTGCAGTGAGCTTGTGGTATGTTGTTCAAGCGTAATTTTACCAATGTAGCTATACCATGTTGTATGTAGCTATACCATGTTGCCCCTATACCATAAGCTTGTTGCAATACTTTATGCTTTGAGGGGACTTGTACTCTTATTTCCAGGAGAATAATTATTCCATACTTGGAGGAATATTATCTTGTTAGAAATAGAGTACAACTCCCTCCATATGAGTTTTTTATGCTTTATCCTTTGAAGATATCACTTTTTCTTTTGTGCATATACACATTTTACCAAGTGAATTCTTCCATGTGGTAAAGCGGGCCTCTGAAGGGCACTTTAACATCTTTTGAGGAAGAGTATTTTCCAGAATAGGTGAATCATTCTTCCTTTGAAAGTTAAAGAGCGTCTTTGAAGAGGGCTTCTCTTTTTTTTTATTACGCCTCAGTAAAGGGCTTTTTGATCTTTGCTTCTTTGAAAAGTTGTACCTCTGAGGAGGGCTTTTTTCACGTTTCAACACTTGGAAGTTTTATTTCAATCTCGGTGAAACGTGTGCCTACGAAGAGTTGTGCCTCCGAGGAGGGCTTTCCACGTTTCATCACTTGGAAGTTTTATTTCAATCTCGGTGAAACATGTGCCTCCGAAGAGGTCTTTCTGTTCGATTGTGCCTCTGGGAGGAGGTCTTTTTGTCTCTGCCTCTAGGAAGAGGTCTTTTTTGTTTGATTGTGCCTCTGGGAAGAGGTCTTTTTGTTTCTGCCCCTTGGGAGAGGCTTTTATTTTTCCCTGTTCGTTGGGAAGCGGGCCTCCGAAGAGGGCTTTTCACATTTCGTCTCACGGGAGCATATTACCGATCATGGTGAAATGTGTGCCTCTGAGTAGGGTTACTGCCTGAAAGTTTGGAGCTTCTTTCTCTCGGTTGGACGGATTCACGGGAGTGTATCGACCGATCATTCCACAACTTTGTATCGAGAAAGATCTCTCTTTTTCTGGTTTGGCCCGCTCGAGGTCTTTTAGCATTTCAATTGTGGTGAAATGGGCCTCCAAAGAGGGCTTTTCACGTTTCAACACTTGGAAGTTTTATTTCGATCTCGGTGAAACGTGTGCCTCTGAGTAGGGCTTTTGCCTGGAAGTTTGAAGTTTCTTTCTCTCGGTTGGACGGATTCACGGGAGTGTATCGACCGATCATTCCGCAACTTTATGTTGAGAAAGACCTCTCTTTTTCTGGTTAGGCCCGCTCGAGGTCTTTGATTTGGACTCTAAAGAGTAGCATTTGGACTCTGAGGAGTAGCATTGGGTCTCCGTAGAGAAGCATTTGGACTCTAAAGAGTACTTTGGACTCTAAAGAGTAGCATTGGGTCTCCGAAGAGAAGCATTTGGACTCTAAAGTGTACTTTGGACTCTAAAGAGTAGCATTGGGTCTCCGAAGAGAAGCATTTGGACTCTAAAGTGTACTTTGGACTCTCAAGAGTAGCGTTGGCGCTTGTGCTTTATATCCTGCGCTTCTTAGCAATTCCTCGCAATCACTTCAAGTACATGTTCCGTTCTTTCGTCTGTTTTTACTAGAGAAATGTGCTTTATTGCTGAGTGAATTCACGGGATAGATGCAAGCTGCTTCACCAGATGTTTGTTTACACAAACGGTCGTGGTTGATTAGCAAGGGTTTGGAACCTTCTTATTAAGAAGGTGCCCTCTTTGGTGGAATCCTCAATCATTTGCAAATTGCACTTCTCTCGAAACATTTGAATTCGGAACATTTGTGACTTGTCATTTGTTTACTCCGAGCTTTGTAGGGATCGCTTCGCTTTATGATGTGTTGAATGAGCAAGCTTTACTTTGATAACCTGCAATACTAAATTGACATTTTAGTAATATCTGCATATTGAAATGATACAGGCATTTTTACAGCATTAAGGAACACAAGATTTATAGTTGCTCATTACTGAGTCACATCAATTTTACATTGGTTAACACCACAAGAATTATACATCCATAACCATTTTACAGGTTTAAGCAATGCTATTAAGCAAAATATAGGTGTAAGTGAATGCCATTCCATGATATGTCAGTCAATGACCAGCTTCTCGGATTCCTGCTCTGTAGTTCTGTTGCCTGAGCTGGATTGATAAGCAGGACATGGCTGCCCCTGAGTGAACGAGGTTGGGTCAATTCCGTCTTTCTTCACATATTGTTGAAGTTTATTCTGTTTCAGCAATTCTTCAATCACACTCTTTAACTGGCGACATTGATCGGTATCGTGACCGGGTTGGTTGTGAAATCGACAGAATTTCCCATTTTGCACTGCACCTCTCCCCATCTCAGGTGGTTTAGGGTACTTGACAACATCCTTTGTTGCCAAGAAGATCTTTTCCGGTGTATCAGTTAAGGGGGTGAAATCTGAAGGGTTAAAACGTCGTAGTTTTTTCTTATTTCCCTGCCTCTTTCCTTCATCACTCTCCCTTTTCTGGTTTCCAGATCCTCTCTTGTTAGAGACGACATCGTTATTCTTGATTTCGGCCACCACTGCTTTTACTGGCATCGAGAGGTTTTCTAGGCGTATGAATTCGTCGGCTTTTTTGTAAAACTTCTCGAGTGAGTTTGGTTCCTTCATTTTGAGCCACATCCCGAATTCACTTGACTTGTCGATGGCCCGCATTAAGTATGTTAGGATCATTCGGGGCTCCGCGTTGTCTACCTCAGCTAAGGCTATAATAAAACGGTTAAAAAAAGATTTGATGGGTTCTCCGGGTGCTTGTTCTAGACTGGACAATGACTTATATCTTTTGCCTTTGACGCATACAATCTGAATTGTTCTTTAAATTTTCGGGTTAAATCGGAGAATTGATCTATGGATCGAACCGGTAGCTTGGTGAACCAAAGCAAAGCCACCCCTTCTAGATATACTGGAAAATATCGGCATTTAATCCCATCCGATTCTCGTGCCCCAGTCATATGCCAATCGTATCTGTATAGAAATTGGTTAGGGTCACTTGTCCCTCGATAGGCCGGGATGGTAGGAGGCACAAATTTCCTGGGAAACTCCGCCTTTAAAATCCTTTCGGTGAACGGAGTCTTGCTCGGAGCGAACCCCCAATCGTTTTCATCCTCATGCCTCCGCATGCTTTCCTTCATGATTGAGCAGACCATTTCTGATGGATACTCCTCATCGTTTTGAGACTTTGCCTGGCAGAAGTTAGCTGCCCTTTCGGAAGTTTGAAAAGTTGGCCGTGGCCTTGACCCTTCAGGTTGGGAAGGTCCCCTTGCAGTGGTGTTGTCTGCTCTTTGAGGAATACCTTTCTCTTGGGGATCACGGGCATCTTCAGCATAGATTGTTTCATTATCCTGTCGTTGGTGATTTGCCTCATGTAGGGCGTTTAACCTATCCATAATCAAGGCATTCGGGGCATTCTGGGCTTCCAACTATTGATTCAGCCCCAAAACTACGGCGTCCAACTCCGCTCGCATAACTCTAAGAGTTGGAGCTGCTTGACTTGAAGGAGGAGAGGTGGAAGTATTTCTGGAACATTGTCGGATCTTACAGAACTTCGCTTCCCCCCGGGAGCCATTATTTCCAATAAACTTCTGGTTTTAAAAGAAATCCTTTCAACAATCCTTCGCGGAGCAATAGTGGAAGTTTCCTAAGTTGGGTTCTCAGTGAAAGCACCAAAAATGTTAACGTAAAAATCAGACGCTAACACCCCGGTGTAAGTTGAGGTTAAGCGAAAGCACCACCCGTGAATACGGGAACTAAAAACGAGTAGAAAAATCACAGAGAAAGCAGAAAAGACAACAGTTTTATAGTGGTTCGGCTTAGAGTAAGCCTACGTCCACTTTAATTCTCTTTATTACTGGATCAATTACAACTTTACAACAATCTTCAATTACAATTCTGACGAGACAAACAACTAAAACTTTGATACAGAAGAATTCTTTGAATCCATGTAGATTGCGTTAGATTTCCTCTCGAAGTTGGTTGAGATGCCTCTTGAACTTGAAGTGTCGAGTGAGTTGAGAATTCAGCAGAGTATTGGCGCTTAAAGAAATTGGCCAAAAAGTCCCCCTCATGTTTGAGGTAGGTCGGTATTTATAGGAAACTCTCCCCTTTGAATCGTAAGTCATGTTCGACTCATGGCAACTAGTGGCCGAGTTAAGTTAGGTCGTGGGCGACTCAGCTGGTAGAGTTCAAGCTTTGTATCAGAGCGCCTTTGGTCTTCTGGATATAGCGCAAGTCCTAACTCGTCCACGAGTTAAGAGGTCATGGCCGATTTATCTGACTAAGCCCTTGGTTCCTCAATGGTTCAAATCTTCAGAATTACAAGTCATGAGTCGCTCACGAGTCAATTCTCTTTGACATAAGCATTGTGACAGCGGGCTACGACTCAGTGGTTTTAGATCGTAGGTGAGTCATGCTGAGTCGTGAGTCGCGCACGAGTCATGCTGAGTCGTGAGTCGTGAGTCAAGGTAGGTCGTAGGTTGCACGATTCTGTGACTCGCGCAACTCCTCAATTTGTTGAGTCGGTAACTCGTTGAGTCGGCCTGTCTCATAAACTGTTAACCTCTTGAGTCGTTCCGCTTCTCTTAAGCCGCTTTGAATTTTAACTCACTAGCTTATTGAGTCGCTTCTACCTTTAAGTCGTGAATTACCTTGAGTCGTAGACCTACTGAGTCGGTAAGAACCTTAAGTTGATGAGTCGGCCCAGGCCTTAACTCGTTGACAAAACGGGGTTAACACTTTGTTTTAGTTTATTTTGTTTACTTTCTTTAAAAAAAAGAGGTGTTTTCTTTTGTCTTAGTTTTGTTTATTTTGTTTGTCAGCTAAAAAAAATATTGTTTTAATTTGTTTAGTTCCATCTTAAATTTAAAAAACGTTTTTTTAAGTTTCATCATTTGAAAGAAAAGGAAAAAAAACTTAAAACTAACTGTATATATATTGTTTCTATTTTCAGGTTGTGAAAGCAGATAGGAGAAGTTGGTCGCTTCACTTCGCTTGCCAAATAAATTGCTTGCTTATAAAAAAAAATTGCTGCTTTTAATTCTTATCTATTGTTTTTATTTGTCTTGCACTACTGTTTGCATGCATAAAAAAAATTCAAAAACAGATTTCATTTGTAGTTGCATTGTTAATACACATTTATTTTCTGTTTTGCATTTCATCCTAGAGTTTTGATTAATACTAACAGTTACACATCAATAGCTCTTAATTGTATGTTGACAAGTTGTCTTCTTTGAACAATTTACTTTCTTGGTGTCTAGGCTATGGTAGAGCAAAGATCAGTTATAAATATTACGGTGATTCGTAAATATTATTCTGAATCGTTTCTCTAAAGGGACTTAAACCTTCGGCTGCATTGCTACAGTGATTCATGGTGCACGGATAAATCCTGTCCGTTACTTAGTCGAAAAATATCATGTTCATTTAGGACAATGTGTAATTATTCAATTTTGTGTTAGGATAAATAATTTTTAATTAACCTTGTATTCATTTAGTTGCATTAGTTCATACATATAAAAAATTCAAAATCCAAAACTAAAAAGATTGTAAATATTCCTTGATTTTGTTTTTAAATCCTTTCTTTTGTTTTTAATCAAAAACAAAAATCCAAAAAACATTTGAAAATCCAAAAGCAAAACAAAAATCAATTTTCCATTTTGAAAAATAAGTTCTATTTGTAAATATTTTCCTTTATAAAAAAACCGAAAACATTCTTGAAAATGTCTGAATTTCCCTACTGACATGAATTTTACGATAGTTGTGAAAATCAATATAATCCATACAATTTCACTTCAAATTCTTATGGATATTTCAACAACAACTATTGTATAAACAATTTGAATTTTGAACCACAAATTTTCAAACTGATGAACAACCCTCAACTTTTGAAACAAGAATAGAACCTTTACTTAAACTCCTTACACTACAAAATCAAAGGATAATCGATTTGTGCAATAACTCAAGTCAAAATTTTCAAAATAATCAAGATTTGAATTCACTTCAAAATTCAAATGATTTCGAGTATAACCATGCTAATTCAATTTCGAACTCCAAAGTGAATTTCAAAATCAAAATGAAAATGTGAACAACTTTTCAAACAATTTTGGCAATGGGAATAATTTCGACTATGATGTGAGAGAAAATTTTTGTTCTCAACAAATGAAAACTGAAATTTCTCAATTTAATAATCATGAATTTGATTTAGTTGAGAAAATGGAAAAAGATTATGAGGATTTGTTGCGTGAAACCTACTAAAAATTTCATGAGAAACAAAATCAAATCCCAACGTGTGAAAAGTCAAATAATAATCCATCGTTTATCGAAATTGATGATTCTTGTTCTCAACAAGTACAAATCAAAAATCCACAAGTTAATAACTATAAATTGAATTTTGTTGAACAAATGAACGAAATTTATGATGATCACATGAATTGTTGATTGAAACATACAAAAATTACGTGAACAACAAAATCAAATCTCAATTTGTGAAGAGTCGAGTGATAATCCATCTTTTACCCAATTTGACGATTTTCAAACAACAACTTTTGAAATTGAAAATGATGATCTTAATGAAGTTGTTGAAAATATGGTAATTGAGTTGGATTTCAATTCTTTTGAGGGTGTGGAACTCAATTTAAACTTCAATCCTACTTTTTCCAATTTCGAAGATTTGAACAACTTTGGATTTTGAAAACGATATACACAATGAAGTTGTTGATAATCCAATAAAGGGAGATGAATTCAATGAACATGATTTTTTTTGGACTCTTCGAAAATGAGCTATTATATTCAGAAGGGGTAGAGCAAAATCACCATTTCGATTTTGAAATCGATAACTGAAGAATTCGTCAATGATAAGTTTGAATTTAAATGTGGTGAAAATGAACTTGAATTTCAATCAATTATTGTATTAACCTCGAAAATCATCGAAAATGAAACAACTCGTACAATTTTTAATAAAACGACATTCTTTTTTTTTAAATCGACATTCAACTTTGAAATTTTCGGTTTGGTATTCCAAGCTTAAGTCGTGTCTTGCATATTTGGCAAGGCAAATGAATCGGTCTTTGGAAGACCGTTTCATTTACTTTTTGATGATATACTTTCTGATCTCGTGTAACAACCGTTACTTTTCATGTAAACATAGGTTGTTATTTTTATTTGTCTCTGTTCACTTGGGTTGACTGTGGGGACACAGTCAAAATCAAGTATAGGGGGAGACTCATCATCATTTTCGATTTTTCATGATTTATTTTTACTTTTTCTTTCCAAAATTTAAAAAAAAAATCAAAAACAAAAAACAAAAAAGCACAATCTTTTTAAGCATTTTGATTTTATTTTTAAAGAAACACTATGGGATAAATGTATGGTTTTGGTTAATTAAATTAAAATGTTTGAAAATTTATTTGTCTTAACAAAAATATAAATGAACTTTGATTACAAAAAACAATGGTTTAACTAGTATATAGGAAATTTCATGGTGACAATTATGAAGTAAATCCTAAATGAAAATCTTTGTTTTAGAAAGTGGTGAATTTAACATAGAGGACGTAACAATTTTTTTGTCTTCTAAGTTAAATAGTGCTAAGATGATTTTGCGAAACTCTCTCCCCAAATTAAAAACAAACAAAAAAATATTTCTTATATATATGTATATATTTTTATTGAACACCTAGACTCAAGTGTTCACACTCACGCGTTCACTTGCCATACTCTGTATCCTTCTCACGTAAGCCCGAAAGGCAGTGCACGAACGGTATATCTGAGTTAGGTGTATATATATATATATAATTTTTTTTAAGAATGCCTATAGTCAATAGGTGTTCACTTGCCACGCTCTGTATTCCCCTCGTGTAAGCCGGCAAGGCAGTGCACATGTAATATATCGGGCCTCGATTTACCTGAGTTAGACATATGTAAATATTGTTAATATCAATAAAATTTTCAAATAAGAGAGAGTAAGCAATTAAAATCCAGCACTATTATAACATATCTGATTTGACTTGTTATTGAAAATAAATTAATATACCACTTTGATAAACTTTGATAATCAACTAAGGATCCATTTCATAGTTATATTTGTTATCAACCGAAACAACGAGTTAAACTATAGTCTATTTGTTATGATAACTTCATTTTTATTGGAAACTTTGACGAGTAAATGGAAAAAAATTCAAAATGATAATCAAAAACTATATTTAACTCGTGTGTGTCGATTTAAAAGTGAATCCCTCGTTGTAAACATTTTCAAAAATAGGCATTCATCTCTTTGTAAATAAATCTTGTATTTTGTAAATATTTTCACTGCGCATTTGGATTTTGTGGGTAGTATCCGTTGAAAACCCTCACGAGACAACACTCATCCTACTGGAGACACCCAGAGTTTAACGGCTTGTTGCATACGCTCAATGCAATCATGCTCCCTACGAAAACGGATTTATTTTAGTTTTTCTTTATTCGATGATGAATAAAAAGATAAGTGTGGGGGTATTTGATGTGCACGTAAGTATGCATGTTTTTACTACCATATTTAATCTATTTATATTAAATAAATGATCATATTGGGTATTTTAACTTGTTTAAATCAAAATTCAAATTATTCCCAAATCATATATTCATCTTCATATAGGGGCAAAATTGTCATTTTTGTGTATATATTAACTTGAGAAAGTTTAATTGAAAATTTCTATATTTTTCTAAAAATTTGTACTCAAAGAGAAGAGGCTTCATGAAGAAATATGCATGCACAAGGATGATACAAAGGAACGAAGATAGAGATAATTCAAAGTCATGATCGTGGTGGACCGCACCTACCCACCTACCTTAATGTACAAATTAAAGCTACTGCACATGCTAAAAGGCTACTAAAGTTTCATGCATACTTAATGGATGATTATTTGAAGCTAATGATAACTTGGTGGCTACACTTCCTAGAGGTCAAATGAATTTATAATAAAATTTAGCATAAGCGCACGACGTACAAATGTTAGTACATGGCGAGTATGGGTCGATCCGTAGGGAATTGTTAGATTTTAAATCTCTATTCAAGCAAATTAAACCAAGAATTTGAAGAGTGTGAAGACAAAAATGTAAATAAACTAACTAACTAACAAAAGAAATTTGATAAAAATATGAGAGTTAAATGACAATTTAGAGATAATCCCACTCTCTAGATCACATAGTTCAAAAAAATATGAAATTATGATCTCTCTTTTTTAGTCATTAGTGAGTTTAATTGATGTGATTATCAGAAGTATGGCTTATTTGTGCTACTATTTAGCTCAACATAAGCCATCAAACTATAACACGCCTCTTAAACCACTTACTAGCTCTCATGAAAATGACAAAAAAGTTGAAAATGAAATCTATTTTAAGTATGACCTATTAACTATTAATTAGAAATATGGGCCATCAAATTTTAATTCCAACATTCACTTCATTACCATCATCATATGTAGATGAAGAGTTGATTATTGTTTGTGATTGTTTAAGTATGGCCTATTTGATGTCAACAACATAGGCTATCAAATTCAAAGAAAAAACAACAAGTTAAACCACTTCAGGCATTGTTGTTAAGCACAAAAATAGAGCAATAATTATCAAAATGTTGAAGCTACATAATTAAAGAGCTTTATTACCCCTAAATTGAAGGGGTTTACCTCTTATTTGTGTTATTATATCAACACTTGTAGCATGCAACATGAAATTAAAAAAAGAAGGAAAATGGAAGCTAATGGAAAAGATAAATATTCTACTTGCATAAAATAAAATATATTCTACTTGCATAAAAAAGTAAATCTACAGTATTAACATGAAAGAAAATAAACAAGAAGAGAAAAGAGCATGTATTAAATTGCATTAAAAAAAGAAATTACATGAAATAAGAAATGGCTAATTAACCATAAAAAGAAAGAGAGCTCTTATTTTATTTTTAATCCTAAACTAAACTAAGAAAAGAGAGCCTAAGAGAGGAGAGGAGGGTTACATGAAACATAAGGGGTAGTTATACAAGTTAAAACCCTAATCCATATTTTTGGGGTTGCCCAAATTACCCCTTAAGGAAGTGTGGCCACCAAGTTATCATTAGATTCAAATAATAATCCATTAAGTGTGCATGAAACTTTAATTGCTTTTTAGCATGTGCATTAGCTCTCATTTGTATATTAAGGTAGGTGGGTAGGTGGGGTCCTCCATGATCATGACTTTGAATTATCTCCATCTTCATTCTATTGTATCTTCTTGTGCATGCATATTTCTTCTTGAAACCTCTTCTCTTTGAGTACAAATTCCAACAAAAATATAGAAATTTCCAAATAAATTTTCTCAAATTAATATATGCACAAAATGACAATTTTTCCCTTGTATGAAGATGAATATGAAAGAAGCTATGCGGTAGGATCGTATAATATGGAATAATGGAATGGTATAGGTAAATAACAATAAGCAATAAGTAAAGTAGAGACCAAGAATTTATACTGGTTCGGACCTCTTGTCCTACGTCCAGTCCCTAAGCTCCTCTTAGGAATTCTAACTAACAACCCTCACTTAACCCAGAGGAATAGGTTTACAACTTACCCGAACAACCGAATGAGATTTCTTGCCTCAACGATCGAAGAGGACTTCAACTAGGTACAAATAGTATTTCTGACTTGTTGTGTTCTCGATAACACTAATGAGTCTAATAGAGTACAAATTTCCTATAATCTTATCCTCAAGAATATGAAATGTGTTTATAAAGATTTAGGAAATATAAATTTCTATGAATCAAAAAATATTTAAGATAAATCAAAGATTCAAGCAATTGAAGTGGATTGTGAATGCTTTTTGAAAACTTGAATAATCTGAAAAATATGATCAAGATAATAGAGAGATGAAAGTAATTAGAATTGGTGATTTGTAAATGATAGAAACATGTTTTTATAGGTGTAGAAGAGGTGTATCTATTTGCAAAAGATTTAGGCAAGAGATGCATCCATTACCATTGGAGAATGCTTGCAACTCTTGAGAAGAAGAAGGTGTCTCTTCATTAAAAATTCGCAGGTTCAAATTCAGTCGACTGAGCAGAGAATTTCAGTTGATAGAAACTGTGCATGTTGTATTTGTGTAACAAGTTTAGTCGACTGATATATCATGTTCAGTCGACTGCACTGGTAGATTATGCACAATGAACACTTAACTAAAAATATGAAGTTGTGTTATGTGTTTTTGTGTTTGTGCAAGTTTCGTGAGGATAAATTTTAACAATAAAATTATGACTAAGACCTATATATAATAAGTACTCATGATATCCTTGGTCTTCATAGTACTTCCTTTAGCTTTGCACATATCTCTTCCTTTTTGTTGAAGCACATTGTCATTGATCAAAATATAGCGTATCAACATTCTCCCTCTTTTTGATTGACGACAATTGTGACATTCCATATTTTTGGCAATATTATTTTGATAAATATATAATTGGATTAATTAAAATACATCTTATTATTCTAAACAAATATATATATGTAATTGGGAGAAACCATGGTCTGGAACTAAAATAACGAGTTTCTAAATATTTAACTGTATTAATATGCGATTTTAAAAATATATATGATATAATCTGGTTAGTAATGGTTCAAGTAAAATAAATCTTATCAATATTAAATTTAAGAATAAACAAATATATTATTTGAACATAAATATAATTATTACAGGCCTAAGAAGATAATAAAAGTATATGTTCATGAACAAGCAAAAGATGAGTATGTATGTTGAGGAAGGGCAACAGGACAAAGTTATATATGTATAAGAGTGTACTCATAAAATCAGGTTGCACATAACATAAAAAAAAGATAAGCTTAAGCTTGTAAAACAAGCCAAGATTAATTAATGCAAGCTCAACAAATATCATTTCAGCCACCTTACAAAAGAAAAAAATTGTAATAGTACAATAATATCTTGTACTTGTATAAACTTCAGCCTGTACATACTTGTTCTATATATATCTCCACTTACCATTCATTCGAACTAAGAGGAAAATATGTAAGCTTGTAACAAAACCAGTAGACAAAATCCTGGAAATTAAATTAAGCCAGGAAGTAAGGAAGTCAGACAAGATCAAGGCATGTAAAATTCATCTCAACAACAACTGCCTGAAGCAAACCAAAATTTCAAATTCAAGTTTAAATAAGAAGAGCAAAAGAAATTTTAACAGCAGTGTTTCAAAACACATCTCTGTTCAACAGAAAGGTGAGTACTACAACTTGGTTTCCTCTGTTATTTTCTTTGAAATGCTAGTGAATAACATCACAATTAGTATATAGTTATGTGGCATGTTCAACTTTGAAACAATTGGGTCTGTGAATAAATTTAAATAGCTTTGTGTTTACATATGAATTTATTGATTTTGCATGCTGTGTATTGTATTCTTCTTCTCTGACTCTGGTTCCAGGTACAAGATCAACTCGAATATCATCTGCTCATGATCCAATCCTTGTTGAGATACGGGTCTTGAACAAAATATGATTGTTATAACATAGAATTTAATAAAAAAATTTGTCTAAGTCAAAATAAGTTTGTATTTCCTCTATAAAATAAAAACATCGGTGCAGATTGCTCTGGTTACAATTGCTTATCGACTACCTTATTCTTCTATCAGTTTCTATGCGTACGAGCAATATAAAACTTTGTTGCAGAGGATACCAATTTTAGATAAACGTAAAGAACACATGGTGCAGTTGTTGGTGTAAGGTTGTTAGGTGGTGGATTGTCTGGAATAACAGCTGCAACCATTACTTATCCTTTAGACCTAGTCAGAACACGTCTTGCAGCTTAGACAAACAACATCTACTATAGAGGTATCGGGCATGCTCTGTATTTTATTTATAGAGATGAAGGTATCGGAGGGCTGTATAAAGGCCTTGGGGCGACATTACTGGGTGTTGGCCCGAATATAGAAATTATCTTTTCAGTGTATGAAACACTACGATCCCACTGGCAATTAAAAAGACCATACGATTCACCAATCTTAGTTAGCTTGGCCTGTGGAAGTCTTTCTGGCATTGCATCATCTACTGTGACATTCCCATTAGATCTTGTGAGGCGACGCTTGCAATTAGAAGGTGCAGGTGGGTAAGCGCATGTATACAACACAGGCTTATTTGGTACATTTGGCCACATAATCGAAAACGAAGGCATTCGTCGTCTCTATAGAGGAATATTGCCAGAGTACCAAAAGGTTGTCCCAAGCGTTGGCATTGTTTTCATAACATATGAGATACTAAAGTCTGTATTGTCTGCTCCAACTGCTGCAGATTAACATTAGAAGAAATATGTATTTAGGTTAGGTTTCACGGTTGAGTTATCTTAAGAGCATTTAGAACAATTTTGCGGAAAATGGTCTGTGATTGATTTTCACATGGATGTTAGGTAAGATTGATCTAAAGACAGTTGCAGTATTGTGTACTTTGATTTTGAAACTTTCAATTCACTGAAAAGAAGAAGAAAAAATGCAAGGAGGCGACTGTGGTTGATCGATGAAGTGGGTAACCCTAGTTTTAGGCATGACCAAGTTTAGGGGTCGCGTGGGCTCCTCTGATGCATCGAGTTCATCAAAACTTCGGTAATGTGAAGCTTGGACGTAGGCGAGGTGGTGGCCGGGTTTCCTGATTTTTTCTGGTGGCCAAAGAAGTGGGTACGAGGAAATTTTAGGTTGATGCGGTGGGTTCAGGTTCTGGTTTCAGTTTGGTTGGAACAGCTCGATTTGGTTCTCGAACTTGAATCGATGGTAATGGAGTTTTGATGGTCTGGGATTGTGTTTGTCGACATGTGGGGATCGCCATTTTTGATCGAAGTTGGCGGCGTCAGCGGTGCATGTGCACGGCTGAAGTCTTGTATCCATAGTTTTTGTTTGGGAAGGTGGTACTCGAGTTTCCCATGTTTGTTTGGGAAGAAGGCTTCGCGTACGAAATTAGTTTTGGGCTCGGTTAAGGTTAAAGCCCAAAACATTTAAGATATATAATAATCAAGTTTAATTGATTCTTAAACTTGTTTAAAATAATAAGGTTGTTTAAATGATTGGTTAATTTAGGAGTTAAGTAATTTATTCTAACTTAAAATTTATTAAGATAGTTCATAAATTTACTTAACACACCATCAATAGTGTGTTTGAGTGGTAACTGAGAAAATAAAAAGTTTTATCATTAATCTAACTTAAGGGCTTTGAGTTAGTTATCAATTAATGATAAATTAATTCCAAGATTTATTTGACTAATTAGGGAAGTAATTGAGATTAATTAGCGGAATAAATTATAAGTTAATCATTTAATGAAATTCATAGATTAATTAATTGATGATGATAATGAAAGGTAATTGCTTAGCATAAGTAATTGGAGAATAGTTAATGTTTGTAATTAATTCAAACCAGGGAATATGAGATGATAATTACTTATGAACTTAATTAAGCAAGTTATCTCCTGTAAGTAATTAAGGGATAGTTGATTTCGAATAAGATTAATTAAGGTTTATGATTAATTAAGATAAGTCAATTATAGTGAATTGATTTATGAGGGTAATTTCAAAATTTATTTAATGTGAATGATTAAGGCTAATTTATCTATGTGAAATTAAGGTTTAATTAATTAATGATCAAGGTTAATAAACTAAGGATAATTAACCGGTGGGATAATTACTTGATGAAAGTAAATAAAGGAAAATTACCTAAGTGAAGTAATTAAGGACTAATCTCTTAGCGTAATTAATTAAAGGGTTGATTAATTAATTAAGGAAATTTATTAAGGGTTAATAAATTAATAGGTATGATTAATTAAAGTATATTAATCAATGTAAGTGATTGAAGAATAATTTTTGAGCGGTTAATTAAGGATCAATGTGATTAATGTGATGGGTGAAGACTAATTAATTTGCGTAATTAATTAAAAATTAATTACTTATTGTAGTTAAAGGATAATTAGTCAAGAGTGTTTAATTAAAAATGGAAATGAAGAGATGATTAATAAATCGGATAAAATTTAATTATTAATGATTTAAGATTGGTTATTAATTTAATTAGAGATAAATTAAATTAATGTTAGAAGTGTTAAATCTTGTATATGAATGATTGAATGACGATTAAATGTCTTGGATTGTTTTGTATCTCTGATATGGGATGTTTTGTGATATGATATGTTTGGATGGACAATGATTGTGTGGTTATCTATCGATGATGGATTGCTGAGTAAAAAGTGACATCTTGTATTATAAATTGAATTGAATTTTCACTTAAACAACTTGTGTCAAGATGGTATTAAATTCTAAGTGACCGGAGTCGGGCATTAGTAAATACCCAAAACCACTTCGATCCTTTACAAATCGATATGTGGACTCAATAGGCTTTAATAAAATGATTTAAGTGAATTGGACCATTTAATCTAAGTTCTGGCACTTGGAAATTGATGTGTGAAATAATTGATGACTATAATAATTTGTGAAGTGGAAATTAATATAAGTTACCCGAGTTTACATGAGTTGTATACCTTTATATTCCATGTTAGATGGTTTACTCACGCTGGTTTCCAGCCTGACCCGGGTGTTACTTTGATGTAATGCTCGGGTCAGACCGAGTATTACAGATTTTCAGGTTAGGACGTTCTGGAGCTCAGGAGGAGAGCTGAAGGGCAATATCGTATAGAGTATTTCCGCCACGTTACATCATTGTAAATCTGTAAGATGATAATTGTGTATATTCAGTGACTATGTATATGTGAAACTCTGATGTATTAAAATATAATCGACAGTTATAGTATTCTTTTATAAACTGTTATTATTTATTATATTTTATCCGATGCGAATATGAGATGTTTGGTGCTTCTGTTCTTCTTCTTCTTCCACCTCTTTCTTCTTTTCATAACTATCTGAGATTTTCGGGTTAGAAAATTTCGGGTCGTTACATTTGGTATCAGAGCAGGAGGTTAAGCGAGAACCTTGGCTCTGGTGGGAATTACTCATGAAATAGAGTCCAAAGTACTCTAGAATGATTTGAGTGTGTATATATATGAGCGCGTACTTGTTATTTTATTATATAAAAGTTTTAAATGATTTTATAAAAATATATTTTGATATATATATAAAGCAATATTTCCTTCTAGTAAATCTTAAGGTGATTGGTTGTTAATTATTGAAATTAAAATTATTAAAATTAAGGAGTAATATAATACAACCAAATTTAAAGTCTTGAATAGGGATTAAATTAAGTAGAAATAGGGACACAACCAAACTAAAATTTAATTGATTGAAATGAATTCTAAATCTGGTCCCAGAATTCGAAAATTTTGTTTCAAAGTAATGGAAAATTATAAATAAGTATTGTTTGGATAATTGGGACTTGTTGAAAACAATGGGTTGTTTGAAAATTTGATTTGGATTTAAAACCAGGGATGGTTTAAAAATTTAAAGCGTGGCTGGAAGGGCCAGGAAATAAATATGTATATATGTATGTATATACATGTTATCAAAGATAATTTGAAATAAACTCTAAGAGGTTGAGTTTTGATTTTTCCATGAATTGTGATGAAAAAAAAAACCAAAGTGATATAAGTTTTGAACTTATAAGAGAGAAAGAATTTTGAAGTTTGAAGCGGGAATTCAATTTGAGTAAGGTTGATTGGATTAAGTAAATGGGAATTTAACTTGAAAAGTTAAATGGTTGATTTGAATTGGGAATTTGTGTGATCCCAAAATGGGTTTGGGATTTAAAAATTGAAAATGGATAGACGTTTTAAAATAAATTGGATGATAGCATCTTGTTGTTAATGAAAATCTTTAAATTGGAATCGTATTGTATAAATGAAATAAATTTGAATAATTGAATTGTAAAATAAGCTTGTTTAAGAACTGGCCTCAAACTGGAAGATAAAATTTAGTAATAAATTAAAATTTTAAAATAAAATTGTATTGAACCATGAAATACATAAGTTAAGATAATTTAAAAAGGAATTCTGAGGATTGGACTCAGAAATTTAATTGTTTATAAACTGTGAATAAAAGTTAATTTGGTTTAAAGAGTTGAACCAACCTTTGAGAATTTAACTCGAATTTATATAATTCGAGATAGTTTAAAATTCAAGATTTAAATAGAATTAGTTCAAAATTGAATTTGGTTTGAATTAATTGGATTGGTGATTGAAGATGTATAAGTTTAAAATTTAAATGGGAAATTGGATTGGATTAAATTGAAGTGATTGGAATACTACAGAATTATAATTATAATTGAACAGGATTAAAATCAACTTGAATTTGATTTAAATTTGGGAAGGAATCAAGATTGATTCAACTTGAATTAGGAATTAATCAAGTCCAATGGAATTTGGAGTTATTTGAATTGGAATTGGGTCAATTTAAATGGAGATTTAAATTGAATTGTTGAGGAAGTGAACAGTTGGCTCTTGACTATTTTCAATATAAATTGTTTTGATATAAACTTATTTTAAGCTATTAAATATATACGACTTTTCTTTCTTAAAGCTAACTTATTTTATATTTGTTTTACCATTATTTTTGGAGCTATTTAACCATCTTTCAACTGTTTCTTAAACTAATTACTATTTTTCAACTATTTCACAAAATAATTTCTATTTTACAACTATTTTGCAATTATTTGGAATCTTTGAAACTATTCAATTAGTTTTCGACTATTTTAAAGTTAGTTAATTATTTTATAGCTATCTGGTGAATTAATATTTATTTTCAACTACTTATCTATTTTTAAAATTTTCAAGCTATTTACTAAAACTGGTCGGAGTTCAAACTGTTAATTGGTTTAAATACCCAACTGAGGTAAGAATTGAAGTGACAATTCAATGGGAATTAAAGGAAATGTGAATAGAAAGTAAATTAATCTTGAAAAAGTAATCAAATTTGAATATTTGATTTTGAACAAACAAGGTTATATATCTTTGTTATATAAGATAAATCTTCCATTGTTGAATCTATTGCTAGAAGAAAAGGATTTTTAAACATGTTTGAAGTATAAAAGGAGTTTTATACGAGATTGAAATGATCCAAATTTTTGGAAGTTATATATATTTGAATATATATATAAAGGATTTTATGAGGATTTTGGGAAAAAGGTTTTGGGAACCTTTGAATTTGGAAAGGATTTTGATTTTGGGTAAAATCAAAATTGAATTTGGAAAACCTAGTTTGAGAATTATCGATTTTGGGATAATTGATTTTGTGTAAAGGAACTTTGTATGATATCATACTAGGTGTATGATTTGGAAGATACTATATGTGTATAGTATAAAGTGTTTTTATGATGGCTCTGGGGAAAAAGGTGCTCCCTTGAAATGGACTTCTCAGGAGTGCCACTGGGTGGTGCTGCCTTGAGCCCAGAGAGGTTCTAAAGTTGATCATGTGAGGAGTCCGGACAAAACTAGTTCCTGAGGATTATGAGTAATGTATACCACAGCGAAAGTCGTGTGTTCCGCTGAGAGCCAATAGTCTGCATTTGATTTTATATCGGTAGACTGCGACCTATGGTATAACATAGCGAAAGTCGTGTGTGACGCAGAGAGCCAACAGTCTGCATTTGATTTTATATCGGTAGACTGTGACCTATGTAGAAGTGGAGAAGTTTCATTTCGTCAGCGAAAATCAGACGCCGCTGAGAGCCTGCAGTTACATGGACTTTTGCTATGACGGTAACGTAACCCTGGATGTAACTGTGATCTGTTGTGTGGGTTCCATGGCGTAATCAAGAGGCCGCGGAGAGCCTGCAGTTACATGGACTTTTGTTGTGACTGCAACGTAACCCTGGTATGTAACTGTGTCCATGGATGGGGGTGATGATTTTCAGAGCATTGTCACCAAAGCTATTTCCTCCGTTTTCAAAAACAGTTTTCTATATTTTCAATAAAATTATTTTCCCCTAGTATTTTCACTGGATGTTGAAACGGGTTTGCCAAGCGCTTATAGATTTTCAGTCGTACGCCTAATCAACGTATGACCGAATTTCTGTAAGAACGAGGATGGACTTGTCGAAACATCGAGTTATAAAAGTATTTTTATAAAATTACTTTAGAAATATTTTATAGATTTTTAAAGTAATTTAAGAATGATTAGAGGAAATTTTATATGATTTTAAGCATTTTTATGAATTCTAGCTTCGTTCCTTTTCGAGGACGAAAAGTTTTAAGGGGGGAGGAATGTGACATTCCAGATTTTAGGCAATATTATTTTAATAAATATACAATTGGATTAATTAAAATAAAGCCTATTATTCTAAACAAATATATATATATATATATATATATATATATATATATATATAATTGGGAGAAACCATGGTTTGGAACTAAAATAACGAGTTTCTAAATATTTAACTGTATTAATATGCGATTTTAAAAATATATATGATATAATCTGGTTAATAATGGTTCAAGTAAAATAAATCTTATCAATATTAAATTTAAGAATAAACAAATATATTATTTGAACATAATATAATTATTACAAGCCTAAGAAGATAGTAAAAGTATATGTTCATGAACAAGCAAAAGATGAGTATGTATGTTGAGAAAGGGCAACAGGACAAAGTTATATATGTATAAGAGTGTACTCAAAAAATCAGGTTGTACATAAAATAAAAAAAAGAGATAAGCTTAAGCTTATAAAACAAGCCAAGATTAATTAATGCAAGCTCAACAAATACCATTTCAGCCACCTTACAAGAGAAAAAAAATCTGTAACAGTACAATAATATCTTGTACTTGTATAAACTTCAGCCTGTACATACTTGTTTTATATATATCTCCACTTACCATTCATTCGAACTAAGAGGAAAATATGTAAGCTTGTAACAAAACCAGTAGACAAAATCCTGGAAATTAAATTAAGCCAGGAAGTAAGGAAGTCAGACAAGATCAAGGCATGTAAAATTCATCTCAACAACAACTGCCTGAAGCAAACCAAAATTTCAAATTCAAGTTTAAATAAGAAGAGCAAAAGAAATTTTAACAGCAGTGTTTCAAAACACATCTCTGTTCAACAGAAAGGTGAGTACTTCAACTTGGTTTCCTCTGTTATTTTCTTTGAAATGCCAGTGAGTAACATCACAATTAGTATATAATTATGTGGCATGTTCAACTTTGAAACAATTGGGTCTGTGAATATATTTAAATAGCTTTGTGTTTACATATGAATATATTGATTTTGCATGCTGTGTATTGTATTTTTCTTCTCTGACTCTGGTTCCAGGTACAAGATCAACTCGAATATCATCTGCTCATGATCCAATCCTTGTTAAGATATGGGTCTTGAACAAAATATGATTGTTATAACATAGAATTTAATAAAAAAAATTGTCTAAGTCAAAATAAGTTTGTATTTCCTCTGTAAAATAAAAACATCGGTGCAGATTGCTCTGGTTACAATTGCTCATCGACTACCTTATTCTTCTATCAGTTTCTATGCGTACGAGCAATATAAAACTTTGTTGCAGAGGATACCAATTTTAGATAAACGTAAAGAAAACATGGGTGCAGTTGTTGGTGTAAGGTTGTTAGGTGGTGGATTGTCTAGAATAACAGCTGCATCCATTACTTATCCTTTAGACCTAGTCAGAACACGTCTTGCAGCTCAGACAAACAACATCTACTATAGAGGTATCGGGCATGCTCTGTATTTTATTTATAGAGACGAAGGTATCAGAGGGCTGTATAAAAGCCTTGGGGCGACATTACTGGGTGTTGGTCCGAATATAGCAATTATCTTTTCAGTGTATGAAACACTACGATCCCACTGGCAGTTAAAAAGACCATACGATTCACCAATCTTGGTTAGCTTGGCCTGTGGAAGTCTTTCTGGCATTGCATGATCTACTGTGACATTCCCATTAGGTCTTGTGAGGCGACGCTTGCAATTAGAAGGTGCAGGTGGGTAAGCGCATGTATACAACACAGGCTTATTTGGTACATTTGGCCACATAATCCAAAACGAAGGCGTTCGTCGTCTCTATAGAGGAATATTGCCAGAGTACCAAAAGGTTGTCCCAAGCGTTGGCATTGTTTTCATGACATATGAGATACTAAAGTCTGTATTGTCTGCTCCAACTGCTGCAGATTAACATTAGAAGAAATATGTATTTAGGTTAGGTTTCACGGTTGAGTTATCTTAGGAGTATTTAGAACAATTTTGCGAAAAATGGTCTGTGATTGATTTTCACACGGATGTTAGGTAAGATTGATGTAAAGAGAGTTGCAGTATTGTGTACTTTGATTTTGTAACTTTCAATTCACTGAAAATAAAAGAAAAATGCAAGGTGGCGACTGTGGTTGATCGATGAAGTGGGTAACCCTAGTTTTAGGCATGACCAAGTTTAGGGGTCAAGTGGGCTCCTCTGATGCATCAAGTTCATCGAAACTTCGGTAATGTGAAGCTTGGACGTAGGCGAGGTGGTGGTCGGGTTTCCTGATTTTTTCTGGTGGCCGGAGAAGTGGGTACGGGGAAATTTCAGGTTGATGCGGTGGGTTCAGGTTCTAGTTTCAGTTTGGTTGGAACAGCTCGATTTGGTTCTCGAACTTGAATCGATGGTGATGGAGTTTTGATGGTCTGGGATTGTGTTTGTCGACATGCGGGGATCGCCATTTTTGATCGGAGTTGGCGGCGTCAGCGGTGCATGTGCACGGCTGAAGTCTTGTATCCATAGTTTTTGTTTGGGAAGGTGGTACTCGAGTTTCCCATGTTTGTTTTGGAAGAAGGCTTCGCGTACGAAATTAGTTTTGGGCTCGGTTAAGGTTAAAGCCCACAACATTTAAGATATATAATAATCAAGTTTAATTGATTCTTAAACTTGTTTAAAATAATAAGGTTGTTTAAATGATTGGTTAATTTAGGAGTTAAGTAATTTATTCTAACTTAAAATTTATTAAGATAGTTCATAAATTTACTTGAAACATCATCAATAGTGTGTTTGAGTGGTAACTGAGAAAATAAAAAGTTTTATCATTAATCTAAATTAAGGGCTTTGAGTTGGTTATCAATTAATGATAAATTAATTCCAAGATTTATTTGACTAATTAGGGAAGTAATTGAGATTAATTAGCGGAATAAATTATAAGTTAATCATTTAATGAAATTCATAGATTAATTAATTGATGATGGTAATGAAAGGTAATTGCTTAGCATAAGTAATTGGAGGATAGTTAATGTTTGTAATTAATTCAAACTAGGGAATATGAGATGATAATTACTTATGAACTTAATTAAGCAAGTTATCTCCTGTAAGTAATTAAGGGATAGTTGATTTCGAATAAGATTAATTCAGGTTTATGATTAATTAAGATAAGTCAATTATAGTGAATTGATTTATGAGGGTAATTTCAAAATTTATTTAATGTGAATGATTAAGGCAAATTTATCTATGTGAAATTAAGGTTTAATTAATTAATGATCAAGGTTAATAAACTAAGGATAATTAACCGGTGGGATAATTACTTGATGAAAGTAAATAAAGGAAAATTACCTAAGTGAAGTAATTAAGGACTAATAACTTAGCGTAATTAACTAAAGGGTTGATTAACTAATTAAGGAAATTTATTAAGGGTTAATAAATTAATAGGTATGATTAATTAAAGTATAATTAATCAATGTAAGTGATTGAAGAATAATTTTTGAGCGGATAATTAAAGATCAATGTGATTAATGTGATGGGTGAAGACTAATTAATTTGTATAATTAATTAAAAATTAATTACTTATTGTAGTTAAAGGATAATTAGTCAAGAGTGTTTAATTAAAAATGGAAATTAAGAGATGATTAATAAATTGGATAAAATTTAATTATTAATGATTTAGGATTGGTTATTAATTTAATTAGAGATAAATTAAATTAATGTTAGAAGTGTTAAATCTTGTATATGAATGATGGAATGACGATTAAATGTCTTGGATTGTTTTGTATCTCTGATATGGGATGTTTTGTGATATGATATGTTTGGATGGACAATGATTGTGTGGTTATCTATCGATGATGGATTGCTGAGTAAAAAGTGACATCTTGTATTATAAATTGAATTGAATTTTCACTTAAACAACTTGTGTCAAGATGGTATTAAATTTTAAGAGACCGGAGTCGGGCATTAGTAAATACCCAAAACCACTTCGATCCTTTACAAATCGATATGTGGACTCAATAGGCTGTAATAAAATGATTTAAGTGAATTGGACCATTTAATCTAAGTTCTGGCACTTGGAAATTGATGTGTGAAATAAGTGATGACTATAATAATTTGTGAAATGGAAATTAATATAAGTTACCCGGGTTTACATGAGTTGTATACCTTTGTATTCCATGTTAGATGGTTTACTTACGCTGGTTTCCAGCCTAACCCGGGTGTTACTTTGATGTAATGATCGGGTCAGACCGAGTATTACAGATTTTCAGGTTAGGACGTTCTGGAGCTCAGGAGGAGAGCTGAAGGGCAATATCGTATAGAGTATTTCCGCCGCGTTACATTATTGTAAATCTGTAAGATGATAATTGTGTATATTCAGTGATTGTGTATATGTGAAACTTTGATGTATTAAAATATAATCGACAGTTATAGTATTCTTTTGTAAACTGTTATCATTTATTATATTTTATCCGATGCGAACGTGAGATGTTTGGTGCTTCTGTTCTTCTTCTTCTTCTACCTCTTTCTTCTTTTCATAACTATCTGAGATTTTCGGGTTAGAAAATTTTGGGTCGTTACAACAATACCTATGTTTGTAGAGATGTAATTATCTTTCCTCCCCTTGAATATATGCGCTATCTTTCGTACAAAACAAAGTTAGTGACATAGACTTTTCTCCCCTTTCGTCATTGACAAAAAGGAAGTAATAATTTGTAGAAGTATGTAATTGTCAAACAAAGCAACCATATGCATGCATAACCATAGTCTGAATCATACAAACCATAGAGTATCATGAATAAAAGAAGGCTATTTATACAAACCTTTTCAGAAGTGTTTGAAAATTAATAAAAAGTTCCGGAAATCAAACCATCAAAATGATTAAGGATCCCTGTCCCAATCATAAGATCCTTCACGTCCTCCCTCTTGTTCACTAATAACAGGGCCACCGGTAGGTTGTCGAAAAGCTCTCCCTCCTTGACCACCACTGTTACCACTAGTGCTGCTGCTTGGATTTTCTTCGGAAGATGTCCATGTAAACGTTGGAGCCGGACGCTTTCCGCGTAAGGTCGAAGCAAAAGTGGAGCTTTTGCATGAGATGGCATGCCATATCTTGTTGAAGAAACCTTTTATTCTATCAAGTTTGTGATCAACCTTTTTGAGGCGATTATCAAGAATTTGTTGATTTCTTGATAGAATTCCTAATGACTGATTTGTAGTATAATCCGGGTGAACAAGATGAATTTCATCATCTTGATTATGAGGTTCTTCTTGTTGGGCCTGAGGAGATTGGTGAGGTTGTTGATTACGTTCTTCCCATTTGGCTAGAGACATGATGCGAGGAGGTCTTGCCGAGAATTGCATTAGGCTTATAGTCCTTTGGTTGATTTGATGAACCGTTGTAGATTCGGACTCTGGTAGTGGCGAGTCAACGTTGAGGAGTAGTCGCATGATATACTCGATTGTTCTCATTTTTCCATTATTGAATGTAAGAAATTCATCAAGAATTAATTGAACCCAATTAACTTTAATATTACCCCAAATGGCATAAAGTGCCCGATAGTTGTTTGGGTATAAGATTTCATATGAGCCTGTGCGAGGAGTGATGGTTCACATAAGAGCTTTGTGTAGAAGCCTAGCTCTTGTTCGTAAAGAAGTTGATTTGATATCCCGGATATTAATGTTATCGTCCAAAAATTGATGATTGATGTTGTCCCGAATATGAGGATTAAATTCTATTTCCTCAAGCTTCCTACCAATGTTAGGAGATCCTAGAATATGTGCAACGCGGTCTAGAGAAAACCATACCTTTTTACCGCACACCATACTCCAAACACTATCATTTGGATTTCGTGGAGTTTGGTGTCCAAGATTTAGATTAGCGTAGAACAATTTTGCCATAATATGATTAATGGCAATATCATTGTGTTCAATATCTAGTAGGGATGTCAAACCTGTTTAATCGGTCAAGGCTTGAATGTTGTAAGTTTGAAGACTCTGGAAATCGACGAATGAGTGTTCGAAAATCCTTGAATTATTCATTTTATTCCACCTAGTTACGGTCACTCCATCATAAAGCCATTGAGCAATTTGAGCATCAATTATCTCGGAGGATGTTGAAGTGGAAGCTCTTGATCGTTTGGGAGGCATTTTTGTGATGTATGGAGGAGAAATTGAAATAAAAACTTAAGATTGGGAGCTAGGGTTTTAGGAGAAATGGTGATGAAGCTTGGAGAATTGTAAAATTAAAAGGTAAAGTGAGAAAACTGATGGGTAAAAAGAGAAAACTAATCTGGGAAACGACGTTCAGTCGACTGAATTTGTATGTTCAGTCGACCGAAATGGTACCCGAAAATTTTCTGGGTAAGATTCAGTCGACTGAACAGAGATTTTGGTCAAATGAATTCGTGAATGAAAAGTTTCTGTGTAAAGTTCAGTTGACTGAATAGAAATTTGTAGTCGATTGAACTATTGGATGAAAGTTTCTGTGTTATTTTCAGTTGACTGAGCAGAACTATTCAGTCGACTGAATTTTGCATATTTTGTTTTTCTGCCTTTTTGAATGCAAATGTTTTATTTAATGAAACAATTACAGTTATATAGTAATATTATAATACAACAACATTATTTTAACCAAAAACCATCATCTCTTGGGGGTTGGAGTCTTCGGGGATGGAGTCTTCTTCTTTGGTGTTTTGTTCATTCGCCATATAGTTTTTGTCCCAAGAGTTTGGACTATATTGAGGTCTTTGAGGGGAGACCCAAGCATTTATTGGATCGTTTGTTGTACGATACGACGAAGATGGATCATATGGATTAACTAGTCGTGGTAAAGGTTCACTCACATCCTTTTTCTTCGGGCTACAAAATTTCAAACCAATTTCTTCAAGAAAGCTTAAGCGTTTAGCCGTTACTTTCTGTTCAAAATACAATTCTCGTTGAAGGTCTATTTTCTGCTGTTGATAATGATGAATTTCATCGATCTTTTTCTTTGTATCAGAAGAAGTAAATAGCGAACGTTTGGCCTTCGTGGAATCCGGTGTATACCCAGTTCGATAATTTTCCCAATTATACACAGGCTCGTGAGTTGGTGTTGGCGTAGGAGGTTGAGTTGAATCAGCTGAGCTATCGGTTGAAAAAGTTATGATGATGGGAGAGTTTGATTTGTTGGAAGACATTTTCCTATTGAGATTTATTGAAAAGTAATTTGTTGTATTTTTGTTTTAATTTGTTAAACATGTATATATAGGTTTAGATTTATAAGAAAAATGTGGTGTAAAATCATTAAGAATTTAGAACCAGAAATTAAGTTAATGGTTAATAATTTTCTTTGAAATGGATGGTTATGTTTTAGTGTATGAAATAGTAGCTAATTCAAATGTATAAATGATTAAGTTTTGTGAACCCATAGTTATGTAAACTAAATTCATGTCTAACTTTTGAAGTTAATTAAATTATGAGATATGTTCCACATGTATTAGGTTCCTTTCCATTATAATTCTTATTATTGAATATCTTTGAAAGATATTATTCCTAATTCTCGTCGTAATTTTATGAATGAGTTTTCTAGTAATGGTTTAGTAAATATATCGGCAATTTGATTTTCGGTAGAAATATATTCTAAGTTGATAATTCCTTTTTCGATATTGTCACATAAAAAGTGGTGAAAAATATCAATATGTTTTGTACGAGAGTGATTTACCGGATTTTTAAATAAATTTATTATACTTGTATTATCATAATATATTGTAGAATTTTTTAAATTTATATTAAAATCTTTAAGTGTTTGTTGCATATGTATGACTTGAGTACTTGCTAAGGCGGTAGATATATATTCCGCTTCACAGGTTGAAAGCGAAACACAATTTTGTTTCTAACTAAACCAAGATACAAGTGATTTTTTCTATGAAATGGCACGTACCACTTCTACTTTTTCTATCTATTCGAGATCCACCAAAATCAGCATCACTAAATGAAACTAATTTGAATGGACAATCTTTTGGATAGAAAAGACCAAAGTCCTTAGTATTATTAAGATATCGCATAATTCGTTTTACGGCTCTTAAATGTGATTCTTTAGGATTAGCTTGAAAGCTTGCACATAAACATACACTCATCATTATGTTCGGTCTACTAGTTGTTAAATAAAGTAAAGAGCCTATCATACTTCTAAACAACTTTTGGTCCACACTCTTGCCATTTTCATCTTGATCGAGATGAGTTGTGGTACTTATAGGAGTGGGTTTACCAGAAGTGTTTTCCATTCCAAAGCATTTAATTAGATCAGCGCAATATTTTTCTTGGTTTAAGAAAGTACCATTTGTTAATTGTTTAATTTGAAGTCCGAGAAAATAGGATAATCTATATGACATTTCAAACTCTTTAGTCATTATATTTGAAAACTTTTTACACAATTTTTCATTAGTTGAACCAAATATAATGTCATCTACATATATTTGAATTATTAAAATGTCCTTAGTAGTGTTTTTAATGAATAAAGTTTGATCTACTTTTCCGATTTGAAATCCCGAATCTAGTAGATAGCTCTTAAGTCTCTCATACCAAGCACGAGGTGCTTGTTTAAGACCATATAAAGCTTTCTTTAATTTATATACATGATCTGGATATTTTTCATGAGTGAATAAAGGGGGTTGTTCTACATATACATTTTCTTTTATAAAACCATTTAAAAATGCACTTTTAACATCCATTTGATAAAGTTTAAAATTGTGAAAACAAGCGAAGGCTAATAAATTACGTATTGCTTCAAGTCTTGCAACTGGAGCAAATATTTCTTCAAAGTCGATACCTTCCTCTTGATTATATCATTGTGCTACTAGTCTAGCTTTGTTTCTAGTTATATTTCCTTGTTCATCTACTTTATTTTTGTAGACCCATTTTGTTCCTATAACTGATTGATTATTAGGACGGGAAACTAATTCCCAAACGTCATTAAGTTCAAATTGATTTAATTCTTCTTGCATAGCAATAATCCAGTAGTCGTCTGTTGATGCTTCTTTAGGATTTTTAGGTTCTATTGTTGAAATAAAGGAAATATGTCCCATTTGGTTTAGTTGACTTCTTGTTTTAACCTGCGAGTCAATCTCTTCAATTATATTTTGTGTAGGATGATCCCATAGGATTCTAGGAGGAGATCTAATTTGATTGTTATCGATTTGATTAATATTTTCATTATTTTCAAAACTTATATTTTCTGTGTTTGATATAATTTCTTCATCGTCTTTGATGATTGTATTTTTATTAAAGTGTTCATCAAAAGATACGTGTAAAGTTTCTTCTATTATATTTGTTCGTTTATTGAAAACACGATATGTCTTACTTCGTTCTGAGTAACCTACAAAAATACTATGGTCAGCTTTTGGATCAAATTTTCCAAGTTGGTCTTTTGTGTTAAGAATAAAACATTTTGACCCAAAGATTTTTAAGTATGAAATATTAGGTTTTCTTCCATTAAAAAGTTCATATGACGTGTTTTTAGTTAAAGGTTGTATGGAAATACGATTTAATACATAGCAAGCAGTTGCTACAGTTTCTGCCCAAAAAAGCTTTGGTAATGTACATCCATTTAATAACGTTCTTACGCATTCTTGAAGTGTTCTATTTTTCCTTTCTACAACTCCATTTTGTTGTGGAGTTCTAGGAAATGAAAAATTATGATTTATTCCTTTCTTTTTACAAAATAATTCAAATGATTCATTTTCAAATTCACCTCCATGATCATCCTTATATTTTTGACTTTTAAATTCTTAGTATTTTGAATTCTTTTAACAAAAATTTTGAAATATTCAAACGTATCACTTTTGTTTTTCATAAATATCGTCCATGTATATCTTGAGAAATCATCAACTATTACAAAAACATATCGATTATGATTAATAGATTGAACCTGTATTGGCCCGAATAAATCCATATGTAATAATTCTAATGGTTGTAAAGTTGAAATGACTTTCTTAGATTTAAAAGATGATTTAGTTAATTTTCCTAATTGACAATCATCGCAAATATTATTTATTTCAAAATTTATTTTTGGCAAGCCTTTGACTAATTCATTTTTTGAAAGTTTTTGAATAGTTTTAAAATTAATATGATAAAATCTTTTGTGCCATAACCAAGGATCATTATCTTTGACCATTAAACACATATCTTTGTTATTATTAATTTTCATGTTTAAAACATAAATATTTCTATCTCTCTTTCCTTCAAAAATGAGATTTTGATTTTGATCAAAAATACAACATTTATTTTCAGAAAAAGTTATTTTAAAACCTTTGTCGCATAGTTGACTTATGCTTAATAAATTATGTTTTAAGTTTTTAACTAAAGAAACATTTGTAATAAGGGGTAAATTTGATATACCGTAGTTACACACATCTCCTTTGCCAATGATGAAACCTTTTGAGTTACCTCCGAAGGTAACAGAGCCACCATCAAAGTATGAAATATTTGTAAGCATTTCTTTGTCTCCGGTCATGTGTTTTGAGTAACCACTATCCAAAATCCATTTACTTTTCTTGAGTGGGACCTGCAAAAAATATTAATAAATACATTGGTACCCACCTTTTAATAGGGTCCTAAGAGTTAGATCTTAGAAAGCCAAACCCAAGTGGGTTTAGTATCCCTTTTATAAATATAATTTTTATTGTTATGAACAATATTCATAAATGTTTTAACATATTTGTTCCTAATTAAATTATTGTTAGTCGTTGGAACCTAAATTTTAATTATCTTGGTTTCTACTTTTTTTTTAGTAGGTGCACTTAATGATATATTAAGTTTTGAATCATTATTCCTCTTAAGATTAGTATTTTTCTTTGGAGGAATTTTTGACTCCTTTTTATATCCTAATCCATGTTTATTTGAGGAAGATTGAGAATTTTCTAAAATCTTAGATAAATTTTCTCTTCCTTTGTTAAAATTAGAAACATTTTTAGTAATGTTATCTAATTTAATTTGAAGACTAGTATTTTCTAATTCAACTTGTTTTATTTTATTTTTTAAATTGTGATTTTTAGAAATAATTTCATCATTCTTTGCTTTTTGAGTTTCAATTTCTTGACTCAAAAGTAAAAGTTGATTATCTGAGTTTGAGAGAGATTCTTGAACTTTTTCAAGTTCTTCTTCCAAATTTTTTTCTCGTCTTTTAACATATCTCTTTCAAATTCATCTTTGTTCTGATTTTCACGTGTCTCTTTAAGTTTCTTTTTGAGAATTTTTATAGTATTTAAAAATTCAGTGTTTACTTCTATTAAATCATCATAAGATAAATCACCTACCTCAGATTTTTGAGCCATGAAGCACACATTTGCTTGTTCATTGTCACTATCACTATCATTTTCGGATGAAGATGAATCTGAATCGTCCCATGTTATAGAAAACGCCTTCTTTTTGAATTTATCCTTCTTGTTTTTGTTGTTGAAGCTTTTCTGATTTTCCTTCTTTTGTTCTGGACAATCCTTGTGCATGTGTCCTTTCTTGTGACAATTGAAGCATTCTATATTTGAGGATGAAGGTTTGGTTAAGAAATTCTTTTTGAAACCGTTTTTATTTCCTTTTTTATATTTTAAGAATTTCTTGAAATTTTTAGCAATAAATGCTAGATCCTTATCTTCAAACTCCGGTTCTTCCTTTTCTGCGTGAAAAGCCATATTTTTTCTTTCCTGTGCTTGGTCTTTCTTAGCTTGCATGTTAACTTCATAAGACATAAGGTTTCCAACTAATTCTTCAGGTTTCATTGTAGATAGATCGTTTGCTTCGATTGCTAATACTTTTCTTTCCCATTCATTAGTGAGTGAATTTAGGACTTTAGATACAATATCAAAATCTGTAAACCTTTCTCCTAATCCTATTAAGGCATGATGAATGTCTTGAAATCTCGGGTACATGTCATTGATAGATTCATTCTGTCGCATTCTAAAGTTTTGGAAATGGTTCTTTAGCATGGAAATCTTTGTTTGTTTGACCTTGTTTGTGCCTTCGTGTATGGTTCTAAGTGTATCCCATATCTGATGTGCAGTAGTACAAATGCTAATACGATTGAACTCATTTCTATCCAAAGAGCAAAATAGCATATTCATGGCTTTGGCATTTGCACTAGCTTCATTCTTCTGAGTTTGTGTCCATGTAGGGTAATCAGTTGTGGGTACAACGAACTCTGCTTGAGTTGCATTTCAGGCTTCAAAACTTGTTGCTTGCATATAAATCCTCATCCTTATAGCCCAATAATTATAGTTTAGTCCATTGAATAGAGGAGGTCTTTAGGTAGATTGTCCTTCTGCAAATGTACAGCTACAGGCAGTTGTTGTGCTTGTGCTTGTGTTATTTTCCATATTATCAATATGTTAGATAACTGTGTTATGGTTATAGGACGACCTTGCTTTGATACCAATTGAAAGAAGCTATGTGGTAGGATCGTATAATATGGAATAATGGAATGGTATAGGTAAATAATAATAAGCACTAAGTAAAGTAGACACCAAGACTTTATACTGGTTCAGACCTCTTGTCCTACGTCCAGTCCCTAAGCTCCTCTTAGGAATTCTAACTAACAACCCTCACTTAACCTGGAGGAATAGGTTTACAATTTACCCGAACAACCGAACGGGATTTCTTGCCTCAACTACCGAAGAGGACTTCAACTAGGTACAAAGAGTATTTCTGACTTGTTGTGTTCTCGATAACACTAGTGAGTCTAACAGAGTACAAATTTCCTATAATCTTATCCTCAAGAATATGAAATGTGTTTATGAAGATTTAGGAAATATAAATTGCTATGAGTCAAAAAGTATTTAAGAAAAATCAAAGATTCAAGCAATTGAAGTGGATTGTGAATGCTTTTTGAAAACTTGAAAAATCTGAAAAATATGATCAAGATAATAGAGAGATGAAAGCAATTAGAATTGGTGATTTGCAAATGATAGAAACATGTTTTTATAGGTGTAGAAGAGGTGTATCTATTTGCAAAAGATTCAGGCAAGAGATGCATCCATTACCATTGGAGAATGGTTGTAACTCTTGGGAAGAAGAAGGTGTCTCTTCATTAAAAATTCACAGGTTCAAATTCAGTCGACTGAGCAGAGAATTTCAGTCGGCTGAAACTGTGCATGTTGTATTTGTGTAACAGGTTCAGTCGACTGAAATATCATGTTCAGTCGACTGAACTGGTAGATTATGCACAATGAACACTTAACTAAAAATATGAAGTTGTGTTATGTGTTTTTGTGTTTGTGAAAGTTTCTTGAGGATATATTTTAACAATAAAACTATGACTAAGACCTATATATAATAAGTACTCATGATATCCTTGGCCTTCATAGTACTTCCTTTAGCTTTTCACATATCTCTTCCTTTTTGTTAAAGCACATTGTCATTGATCAAAATATAGCGTATCAACAGAATATACGATGATCTGAAAATAATTTAAATTTTGGTTTAAACAAGTTAAAATATCTAATATGATCAGTTATTCAATTTAAATAGATTAAACATGGTGGTAAAAATATGCATATTTACGTGCAAATCACCTTCCTTTCAAAATACTTAGAGCATTTCTTTCAAAACAATCAAAACATTTCTTTCAAAATCATGGATACCTACCTTTCGAAACCATTGAAGATATACCTTTCAAAACATTGAAAGCTTACCTTTTGAAAGTTTTTAGTTCAAGTAAAATTTATGAAAGCATAGCTTCAAAACCATATGAAAGTATCTCTGTCGAAATCAATGGGTTTAACCTTAATTATAACTTATGGGCCAAAATAAACATAAGCAATGCAACCCTTTTGAAAAAATTAGTCTCCAAGTAAAAGATTTTGGAGAACAAATGGCTTAAAAACCACCCTTTCAAAAGCATTGATAAAAGCGGCTACAAAACCCTTTCAAAAGCATTGGGAAGCAACTTAAATATTAATAAAACAAGAGCTTCTCTTTCAAACCTATTGTTAAAAGGCTATAAAGAAAAGCGGCATTTACCTAATTCGAAAGGTATGAAGACGGGTTGCTTGGTTTCAACTAGTTTCAAAAGCAACTAACCTTTCGAAAGCTCCTTTTCAAAACATACTATGCGGCAACTCAGTCGAAAGCTACTTTTAAAACAAAGGCAAGCAGCAACCCATTCGAAAGCTATTTAAAAGTAACTTCAACCCTTTCGAAAGAATCTTTTAAGAGCAAAGGCAATTAACGTATTCAAAAGCTTATAAAAATGACCTTTACCCTTTGAAAGCTTGGTTTCGACAATGTACCTTCTGCTTTCTCCAATGCACTATATATCAATTGCTTGATACCATGTGCATTGGTTTCGAATGGGCTCTTTGGTGGAGGCATGGTGTTGAAAGCCATCAAATGGAAGTGGCGAAGTAGTAAATCCAAAGAAAACTATTTTTCAGCCTTTAAAAGAATTTTCTTTTTAGCTACTTGCCTTATTTGTTAAAATATGGTTGGCTGCCAAATCCTTTACCAAAATATTTTTCTAAAAAGGCTGCCCAATTCATCAATTAATATAAAAAATATTTTAGCAACGAAGCTCTTTCGCTTAACAAAACAATTAAGACATTTAAGTCCTCAATCGCAATTAATTAATTTCCATAGTAAATCACTTAGGAAAAATCCCCAAAAATCATCTTAATTCACTTTTAATATGTATTATAACATATAAATATTTTAGACCCAAAATCCTTTATATAATTGCCAAAATAAATTTTTAAATCCAAATCATCTATTTATTTCATTCAAAATTCATAATAAATTATCCATTGCTTTGAATATTATGAAAATTTAAACCCATCTACAAAATAATGCTTTACATAACTTATTCAATCCTCATGGCATTCGAAACCCATTTTACACGGTTTTAACCTTAAAATCGAACCAAACCTTTTTCAAACATACTTGTTTAAATCAAACATTGCATACAATCAAAGCATATCATCATCCAAATGGTTTTAAAACCTTTAAACTCTAAATTAAGATATTTATAAAACACATATGAGTTGGTTTAGATTATTTTTCACCTTGTTTAGGAAATTGAGATTTTCTTTTGCTTTAAACTTCCTAGCTTGAATCTATGCTTTAAATTTTGATTTTTCTCTTCCTCTTCTTAGGGTAATGGTCACCTTGTTTTCTTTTGTTTATGTTTTTGTTTTTATGATAGTATAAATGAGAATGAGGTAAGTGTTTAGAGGTTATGGGGTTACATACGACTGTTCTCATTTTCCCTTACTTTACTTAATTTAGTTTTCGTCTTATGAACCATTCTTATGAACTTACTTATGAGCCATTTTATAAATCCATTTTAATTAACCACGACCATAGTTAGTTTTCAAATCTCAATCCCCTAATCACTCCAGTCTCTACATTATTGTATTTAGTTTATCTAATTAAATCTCCTAAATAATGTTACTTAAAATTAGGGGTGTTACAGGCTTCCCTCCTTAACGAATTTCTTCCTCGAAATTTAGCAAGGACTAAATACTAGTCATAGCAATCATCTGTAACATCTCCTAACTACCATGTTATCCTATCTGACTAGAAAATAGTCCATATATAGCAAAATAGAACATACCCTTATATTAGATCGGGATAAGTATCTCTAATCCTGTCTTCAGTTTTCCAAGTACATTCATTCTCGTTGTCGCTCCACTAAACTTTCACCAACTTAACTGTCTTGTTTCTTAACCTCTTCTCATATCTCGCTACAACCCAAACTGGATCCTTAACAAAAGTCAGATACGACTCTACTATTAAGTCTTCCAATGAAGTCGGAGGAATAGTAGTCTCTGGATCACGCACATACTTAAAAAGATGAGATGCATGAAACACATTAGGGATCCCTACCAAACTCCTCGGCAACTCTGTTCTATACGCAAGCACTTCGATTCTTTCTATAACTAGGAATGGCCCATATCTCGATGCAAGTTTCCTTGATCTTCCGAATCGTACCACACCCTTCATCAGTGACACTTTATTGAAAAACCCTATCTCCAACTAAGTACTCAAGAATTTTATGCCGCTTATTTGTATAACTCTTTTGTCTAGACTGATCTTTCTTCATCCTACCTTGAATTAACTCAATCTTCTCTATTGCCTCTCTTACTAGATCTGGACCTAAGAGTGATCTATCTCGAGTTTCCAACCTACACGCTGGTGATTTACATAGCCTTCCACAAAAAGCTTCGAAAGACGCCATTCCTATACTAGTTTGATAATTGTTATTATAAGAAAACTCAACTAAGTGTAGGTGATCTTCCCAAGATCCACCAAAATCTAGCACATAAGCTCTCAACAAATTCTTGACTACCTTGTTGACCCAATCTGTTCTGCCCATCCATCTGTGGATGATACATAGTACTCATCTTGAGCTTGGTACCTAACAGATCATGTAGATCCTTCTAAAATTCACAAGTAACCAAAGCATATCTATCACTTACTATTCTACTAGGAATTCCATGCAGTCTAACTATGTTCTTCATAAACAATTTAGCTAAAATGGGGGTCGTCCTGGTTGACTTAACTGGAACGAAATAGGCACTCTTAGTCAACTTGTCACTATGAACCATATACTTTCATTTCTTTGATTCGACCTTGGCAACCCGTCCATAAAATCCATGGATACCGAATCTCATTTCCAAACCGGTATCTCTAAAGGTTGAAGCAACCCACTCAGCTTCTGATGTTCGGCCTTTACCTATTGGTTGTTCACACATTGCATTACCCATAAGCCAACATCTTTCTTCGTAATTTCCCAGTAGAAACTCCTCTTCATGTCATGATACACCTTGGTTCCCCCAGGATGAATCGTAAATTTGGATCGATGACATTTCCTAAGAATTTCTCTCCTTAAGTCCTCAACATCGGAACACGCAACCATACCTTCTTTCTCAACCATCCCCTTTGGTCAAGGTTAAAATCTTTTAGATCATAGGTCTCCGTTCTAAACTCAAGCCTTTTAATCTTCTAGATTTACTATGGATCTTCTTTTTCTTAGAAGCAATCCTTTCGATTAGAACTTGTCGGACTTCCAAGCAGGATAACATAATGGTGCCCTGATTAGAACTAGCAGTCGATCTTAACTACACACTATAAGTAGTCAAAGCCTCTAAATCCTTACATTCTGCTAATATAGCTAACACCACATTCTAATTTTTTTTGCTAAGAGCATCCGCTACTTTGTTTCCTTTTTCGGGTGTAAACTCTATACCAAAATCATAAGCTGCTAAAAACTCCAAACACCTCTATCATCTCATATTCAACTCCTTTTGAGAGAATAAATATCTTAAGGACTTATGATCTATGTATAACCCAATTCTCTCCCCTAAGAGATAATGTCTCCATACTTTCAACTCGAAGATCATCGTTGTCAACTCTAGATCACGAGTAGGATATCTCATTTCATGCGATCTAAGCTGTCATGAAGCAAAGGCAATAACTTTACCTTTATGCATCAACACAGCTCCTAATCCAGTTCCACATGAATTTGTATACACCTCTAACCCTTGATTTCCATATGGAACTACTAGCACATGCACATTGGTCAACAAATGCTTTAACTTAACGAACGTTTCCTCACAGTTGTTGGACTAAATAAACTTCAATCTTTCCTATTTAGCTTAGTCAAAGGCGCTGCTATCTGCGAGAAATGCTTAATAAATCTTCGGTAATAGCCAGTGAGTCCAAGAAAACTTATAACCTCAATCACCATCTCTGATCTCTTTCAACTTTTAACAGCTTCGGTCTAATCTGGATCAACTGACAAACCCTTCTCTGAAACCACGTGACCAAGAAACTTAACTTCATTCTTCCAAAAATGAAAATTCAAAAACTTCGCTTTTAGTTGATGCTGCCTCCGCAACTCAAGCACCACTCTAAGATGAACTTCATGCCCTCTTTCATCCTTAGAGTATATTAAGATATCATTGATGAATACCAATACGAACCTATCCAAATTCTCTTGGAAGATTCGGTTCATTAAATCCATAATGAAAGCTGGAGCATTAGTTAACCTGAATGGCATTACTAGCCACTCGTACGAACCATACCTAGTACGAAATGCCATCAATGGAATATTGTCCTTTTCTACTCTTAGTTGATGGAAACCTATTGCCAAATCCAATTGGGAAAATACTCTTGCACCACTCAACTGATCAAATAAATCATCGATTCTCAGCAAAGGATACCCATTCTTGATTGTCTTCTTGTTCAACTTATGATAGTCGATACACATCCTTAACGACCCATCTGGTTTCTTCACGAACACCATAGCCGCTCCCCAAGGTGCACTGCTTCGTCTAATAAAATTCTTTCCTTCTAAATCCATTAGCTGCACCTTCAATTCCTTCATCTTGATAGGTGTCTGTAACATCCTCTATCTTGAAGCCCGAAGCTAAGCGCTACAGATGTTGCAATCATCTATAGTATTCACTTCTGGTGACAAAATACGGTAATGTTAATGGCTCCATAATATCAAAAGCACATGAATATGAAATAAATCAAAACAAATTTTAAAACAGCTTTCTGATTACGTCTCAAATCAATATTTCATATTTAGGTACATAATCCGAAATGATTCCCAAGTTTTGATCAAATATAATTATTACAAATTACGCCAAGAGCGACATATGAAGATTCCCACTTGGATGATCATAGTAGTAGATAAACATACCTGTCATAAATACATCACAGCGGAAATAAAATTAAATAGCTCCTACATAGCTAGCTTTTCCTCCTACACGTCTTTAGAAGCTTATTCGTCCAAACTACTAAGCTTGGAAAGTCCTTATCTCTCAATCTACTCAAATTAAACTCTAAGCACCTTAAAGTTTAAGGGGAAAACATAAACTTTGAGTAAGACATAAAGCATGGTGTGAATAATACCGTTACATCTTGGTTTACTAATATTAAGTGAGACCACGCTGATTAGCGGAACGAGTTTCCCATCGCTAATATCCCTTTAAAAGCATATCTTCTGCAAACAAAAATCCTGCAATCAAACTGATTATGATAACAATAGCGAATACATACATGTGTAAAATTAGGAAATCAATGTACTACCTATCCACGCTATAGTTTTATCTGGCAAATTATTAACCATTGGCTGCCTTGGGCCTACCAGGCATAATCGATTATCTAACTTCTGTTAGACACACTATTGGGCTTTGCCCTTAACTATCTTCTTCTAGGGTCAACTGAACGTAATGGTTTTGTACGTTCACCAATAACCTATCTTTACTCCGTATATTCCTTTCTATGTACAACCTCGTTTTAGTCCCACCCTTAACAAAGCCCTATACACTAGAATTTCGGACTTATTTTAGCTAGGGGCTATTAGCTAAAGTATAGGGTGCAACCCTAAACTGGTTTCATCTGGTCTTCTAATATTTGAGTCATAAACTTAGGGTTATCTACCATTTTCAAATTTCATTTCCTTTCATATACTTAGGTTTAAATACGCTATAAATGTTTCATTTCCTTGTAAACAGTATTTGCAACTGATTTACCCCTGAAATTATATTTTTATAAAACAAGAAAATCATATACTTGCAAAACATTTATGCCAGGATATATATTCTTTACACAAAACAACGTTGATGAAATCTAATCAATGGGATTATCTATCCCTCATAATAAGTTAAAACCATGTATTAACAAGAGACTTTTAGGTTGCAAGGCCAAAACAATACCTTCGAGATCTTTGTTTAAACCTTAAACAATGCCTTTCGAGATCATTGAGAACAACCCCTTTGAAAGCTTTACTAAAATCTTAGACATCCACTTTTAAAACCATTTTAAACTAGTCTTTCGAAAGCATTGAAAAACCTCCACTCAAATGCTCAAATAAACCTTTCGAAAACATTAGGGATCTCCCCTTCGAAATCCATATTATATACCTTTCAAAAGCATTGAAATCCTTCACTTAAAACGTACCTTTCGAAAGCATTATGTTCAAGTAAAATTTTATGGAAGCATTTTTTCGAAAGCATTTAAAATCATTCCTTTCGAAACCTTTGTGTTTAACTTTTAATATAGCTAAGGGTCGTAAAGAACTGGAGAAAAATTATTTCTTTTGAAAACATTGGTCCTAAGTAAAAGAAAGTGGATGGTTTTTCGAAACCAACACTTTCGAAAGCATTGAGAAGCAGCTTCAAAGAAAGAAGGCGAAAGCACCCTTTCGAAGCCATTGTTTAAAGGCTATAAAGAAAAGCGGCTTTAGCTAGTTCTAAAGGTTGAATGCAGCAACTAGGTTTCGACTAAGTTAAAATTTATCCTTTCGATGGCTTCTTTTATAACAAAAGGTGGCAACTCATTCGAAAGCTCCTTTTCTAATACAAAGGCAAGTGGATTAAGTACAAAGCCAATATAGTTGGCTACAACCCTTTCGAAAGCATCATATGTAAATTGTCATACCTCTAATTTTAATAATAACATTATTCAGGACATTCAATTGGATAAATTAAATAGAATAATGTAGATAAGGAGATTGAGGTTGATTAATAAACTATGCATATTTAACTAAATGAACTTCATAAATGATTAAGTAATTAAACATAAGGGCATTAGGGTAAATAGCCGCCCATATTTTCACCCTTATACTATTCTCCTTAGTCATACACGTTCATTCTATCTTATAAAAAATTAAAAAATGTTAAAAGGAAGCAAGGCCGGCTATTAGGAAGAAATAAGAGAAGAGAAAATAAAATTTAAGCTTAGGATTCGAGCTAGAAGAAATCAATCTCAATAAATCATCGATTTCTTTAACCAATATAAGGTAAATAATAATTTCTACATCTCTATTTTGGTTTTATAATCATATGTTTTCGAACTTAAGGGTAAATCTATTTTATGATGTAATGAATGATGATATTCTTGATTTATGGTTTATATATGTTTAAACGTGGTCGTTTAAAGGAGACATATACGGTTTAGGGTAAAATCAAGGTTAAACGATTTTGAAATGCCATAGGAAAATTATATGGTAAGAAAAGCGTAAATTAGAGTTAGGTTTCAATTTTTGTAATTTTCAAGCCATGGAGAATTAGTTATGAATTTTCAAAGGAAAATATGGATATTTGGGTTTATAAATTTATTTTGGAAAATATATTAAGAATTTGTGTATAAAATTTTAATACCTTAGATAACATGATTAAAGTGAATTTCTGGAATTATTGGGGATTTTTACTAAGTGATTTAGTATGGAAATTAAATTATTTCGAAGGAAGGCCTTAAATGATTTAATTGTTTTCATGAGTGGAAGGGCATATTTGCTAAATGTTAATTTGATTTTAGATATGATAAAATGCGGCAAATATTATCCAAACTATTTAAAAGTTGTGAAAGCCAATCAAATGTTTTCAAGTAGGCAAGTTTGCTAACAAAAAAGTTTACTTATTTTGGCAAAATCATTTTTTACCTAGAAAAAGGTGGTTCCGCCTTCTTTGGCAAACCTTTCGACTTAGAACTATCAACCAAGGCCTTTCGACTTCAATGACCAACAAGGTCAAAAGCAATGCATATGATATCATTCAGGTGGTATGCAGTGAATTGGAACAAGTCAGAAGGTATGGTGTCGAAGGGTTGCTTTCGAAAGAGATGGACCCCTTAGATTACATTGATTTGAAAAAGAAGATAACTTGCCTGTTTTCAAAAGAGCTTCCGACAAGGTCGAAAGTTATGGTTTCGGTAGCTGCCTTTGTTTTAAGAAGTTTTGTTTAAAGCTTTCGACATCCGTCGAAAGGTTTAATTGTTTTAAAAAAATAGCAGAACTTCCTAAACCTTCTGAAGGAGTTAAAAGCAGAAGCTTTCGATATTGTCGAAAGTTTCATCCCAACATTTTTAATGCTTTCAAAAGGATGGTTTGATACCATCAAATTTCCCCAATATTTTACAAAATGAAGTATGGTTTCGAAAGAGATACCTTCACCTATTATCACTACGACTCAAAGTGATATTTTTGAATACAAACCTAATTCTTTCGAAATGTTTGATATCCAATGGTTTCGAAAGGTTTGAGTTCCAATGGTTTCAAAAGGATTAATGTTGCGACTTTTCTATTGATTAGAAAAGCACAAATTTTAATAAATTCTGCAAGCGCACAGGCGTGTAGTATGCAGGTCGAACACAGGGAATTGTATTTTAAAACAATTAAAATCCATAGTTAAATCTTAGGCGTGTTAAACGAATTCGACGGTGAATTTTGAACAGAAAATAAAAAAACAATAATATACTCCGAATCGATTTCGAAACTTATCGAAATTGCAACCGAAATATAGAATTGTAAAAAAAATCAGAACAGAAATTGAAATTGCGGAAAAGAAGTTAACGGAGCAAACAACTGAAATAATTATTAACTAACTGAAAAGAGTGCAGAAAATAACTAAGAACAAGAATAAATAAATTGCTAAATCTAATCAACAATCCTACGTATTCTGTTCGAAAATAAAAACAGTTCTTAATTTAAATCTAAACTTGAAGAAAAGTGATGAGGTAAGAGATGATTTCAAGGTGTTGTATAATGCTGTATATATAGGCTTTCAACCCCTAAAATCAGTCCATAATTTTAGCAATAGAAATGGTCCTCTTCATAGTAGCTGACGAGATATATGTATTGACTGGGTCCATTTGTTGAATTAGTGAAGAGTCAGTTGCCATATCAATGCTTGAAACATATATGCTGAGTGTTTGGCATCCCTGTTAGCTGCTCCTTTGACCGAGTCCTCTGCTGCTTAAAAAGGTGATCATGCTTTTATATGTGAATTGGTCCAAATTCCCACATGAGATACTTTTGAATGTGTCCTATTTTGCTTGATTTATTTCAATGCTCAAAATTTTGCACTCTTTGCTGCATGATTTTTGAACCAATGGACGGCATAACCGATTAATTTCAACGTTGCACTTTGGAATCAATAATCTGCAAAACCATAAAAAAATACCCGTATAATACCGCTTTATTAAAATAAAAATATATGAAATAAACGGTTTAAATTGTAGAGAAATACGTTCATCAAATACCCCCACACTAGAACTTTATTCGTCCTCGAATAAGCAAGAAAATAAAACTAACTAAATCCTTTTTCGTCGGAAACACGATTGCATTGAGCGTATGCAACAAGCCGTTAAACCTCTAGGTGTCCCTAGTAGGACGAGTGGTGTCTCGTGAGGGTTTTCAACGGATACTACCCACAAAATCCAAATGCAGTATGTGATGATTCTAATGTACTACATGAATGCAAAATTTTAAACAAACGGAGACTCGATTTACTTTAGAATAATTGCAACAAAATAATGTATATCAGTTTTAGTCAACTTCTAGAAATTTTTCGTTCCTCACTAAACACAAATTTCAATATAACTCAAGTTTTCATACATTAGATTCTAATTTGGCCAGTTGTTTCGGTTGATAACATAGTGCAGCCATGAAATAAATTCTTCACTGTTAATCACAGTTTTTTTTTTCAAAATGGCATTTTCCATTTCCATTTGTATAACAAGCCAAATCAACAAAGTCAAGAAGTGTTTGGGTTTCAAAGCTTAGTCTCTCTTTACTAGTTTTTTTTTCTTCTTCTCTTTTTTTTTACCCCTATCCTTTGGACCAAGGTATACCACCCATGCGCTGCCTCGCGGGCTTACGTGAGAGTTGGGACAGAGCTTGGCGGATTGTGCAAACCGACGCTGACTATGTTAGAAAAGGTTGGTAATCCTTAGGTGATTATTTATTTAATTATTTATACACCTAACTCAGAATGCTGAGGCCAGATATACCATCCATGCACTGCCTTGAGGGCTTACGTGAGAAGAGTATAGAGCGTGGCGAGTGCACACACTTTCACAAGTGTGCACACCTATCGACTCTAGGTGTTTCTTATTAGTTTTTTTTTTGAGCAAGCTAAAGAGTGTTATGCAAATCAACTTAGCACCACTTAACTTTAATGATTTGAGATGTCAACACATGTACTTTAAATCTGCCATTTTTTTTAAACAAAGACTACAGTTTAGAAAAGATTTCATAACTATCACCTATGAATCCCCCTATATACTAACCTCATTATTATCGCTTGTAACTCAACTTTTCATTATATTTTACATTTGAAATTAGTGATTCACAAAAATCTTCATCAATTGACTTCAACTGCTTACTTACTTTGTCTTGACTAATTAAAAATAAATGAAGTCCTAAAAATATTGGGAAATGAAAAAAAAATTGAAAGGAAATTTAAAAACAAATAATGAGATGATTTTTTAAAAAAAATGATGCTACACTATGAAATATGAACAAACAGAATGAGATATGCGTCCCCCCACACTGGAATGAGACAGTGTCCCAACTGTCAAATAGAATGCAAATGCAAAATAGAAGAAAAAAAACTAAAAAAAATACAACCTGATATGTGCAAGATAGTGAGCGGCTCATGCCGAATAGCTAGGTTCGTGAAGATCCACGAACTCATCGTCCTCGTGCTGTTCAAACTCTAGAAATGGCTTCAAGCGTTGTCCATTGATCTTTGAAATGGAACCGTCCCTAGGATTTTCAATTTCAACTGCGCCATAAGGGTATACTGTTTTCACAATATATGGACCTGTCCAACGGGACCTTAATTTTCCTGGAAATAAATGAAGTCTGGAATTATATAAGAGAACTTTCTGACCTACTTCGAATGTCTTACGAAGTATGGATTTATCATGATAGAATTTGGTTTTCTCTTTATAAATCTTTGCATTTTCGTACGCTTCATTTCTTAGTTCTTCTAATTCTGACAATTGTAATTTACGATGCGATCCGGCGTTTTCTATGTCAAAATTAAGGTATTTGATTGCCCAAAGTGCGCGGTGCTCGAGCTCAACGGGTAAATGGCATGATTTTCCAAAGACTAATCGGTATGGTGACATTCCTAGATTGGTTTTATAAGCTGTGCGAAATGCCTAAAGGGCATCTATCAATTTAGATGACCAATCTTTTCTGTTGGAGTTAACCGTCTTTTCAAGAATTTGTTTAATTTGTCTATTGGAAATCTCGACTTGACCGTTGGTCTGTGGATGATATGGAGTAGATAGTTTATGAGTGATAGAATATTTCTTAAGAAGAGATTCAAAAGTACGATTACAAAAATGAGAACCGTTATCACTTATAATGGCTCGAGGTGTCCCAAAACGGGAAAATATGTTTTCTTTCAAAAATTTGACAACAACTTTATTGTCATTCGTTCTGGTGGGAATGGCCTCAACCCATTTAGACACGTAATCTACTGCGAGTAAAATGTAGAGATTTCCAAAAGAATTAGGAAAAGGACCCATGAAATCGATGCCCCAAACATCAAAAATTTCGATGACAAGGATCGGATTTAGTGGCATCATGTCACATTTGGAAATACGACCTGTTTGTTGACATCTAGCGCATTTGGAGCAAAATTCGTGGGCATCACGAAAAAGAGAAGGCCAATAAAAACCGCACTGTAACACCTTGGCAGCAGTTTTCTTTGCTCCAAAATGTCCTCCACATGCTTGATTATGTGAAAAAGAGAGGATGTTATGGAATTCATGTTCGGGGACACATCTACGTATAATTTGATCAGTGCAATATTTGAAGAGATAAGGATCGTCCCAGTAAAAGTTTTGAACATTGGAGAGAAATTTTTGTTTATCTTATTTTGACCAATGGGAAGGTGTTTCATTTGTGACAAGATAATTTACGATGTCCGCGTACCATGGTGCACTAGAGAGTGAAAGAATTTGTTCATCGGGAAAATGATCGTTGATTTGAGAGTTATCATAGTTTTCATGCACTATACGAGAAAGATGGTCAGCTACAACATTTTCAGAACCCTTTTTATCTCGTATTTCTAGGTCAAACTCTTGAAGAAGGAGAATCCAACGGATTAAGCGGGGTTTGGTATCCTTTTTCGTGAGTAAATACCGTAAGGCGGCATGATCGGTGTAAACTATGACCTTAGAACCTACGAGATATGATCTAAACTTATCGAGCGCAAAGATAACTGCTAAAAACTCTTTTTCTGTGGTTGAGTAATTCAATTGAGCTTCATTAAGAGTTTTGCTAGCATAATAGACGACGCGAGGAAGTTTATTGATTCGTTGACCTAAGATGGCTCCGATGGCATAATCAGAAGCGTCACACATTAATTCGAAAGGCAAGGTCCAATTTAGAGGTTGGATGATAGGTGCAGTGGTCAAGATCGATTTGAGGGTTTCAAAAGACGTTTTACATTCATTGGAAAATTCAAATTTGACGTCTTTAGCCAGAAGATTTGAAAGAGGTTTTGAAATTTTTGAAAAATCTTTAATGAACCTCCTATAAAATCATGCGTGGCCGAGAAACGAGCGAATGTCCTTTACGGACCTTGGAGGAGGAAGGTCAACAATAAGATCAACTTTAGATTTGTCAACTTCTAGGCCATTTTTAGAGACAACATGACCTAAGACTATTCCTTGCTTAACCATAAAATGACATTTTTCCCAATTAAGAACAAGTGATTTCTCCTTACATCGCTTTAAGACACGTTCTAAACGAAGGAGGCATTGATCAAAAGATGACCCATAGATTGAAAAATCGTCCATGAATATTTCTAAGAAATCCTCCACCATATCAGAAAATATACCATCATACATCTTTGAAAGGTAGCAGGAGCATTACAAAGACCGAAGGGCATGCGATGATAAGCGAAAGTTCCGAAGGGACATGTGAACGTTGTTTTAAGTTGGTCCTCTAACGCAATGGGAATTTGATTATAGCCAGAGTAACCATCAAGGAAACAATAATATTCATGACCGGCTAAGCGTTCGAGCATTTGATCAATGAAAGGGAGGGGAAAATGATCTTTTCTTGTTGCTGCATTGAGTTTTCGATAGTCGATGCAAACGCGCCATTTTGTTTCGACCTTTGTCGGAACAAGTTCGTTATTCTCATTTGTTGTCACAGTGATTCCAGACTTCTTTGGTACAACTTGTACCGGACTTACCCAAGTACTGTCAGAGATACGGTAGATAATGTTATTGTCTAAACATTTGATAATTTCTTCCTTTACCACTTCTCTCATATTAGGGTTTAATCGCCTTTGAGCTTCGCGAGTGGGTTTAGCCTCGTCGACTAAATGTATTCGATGTTCAATAATTAATGGACTAATTCCCTTAATGTCAGCGATTACCCATCCTATTGCCTCTTTATTTTCCCTTAAAATTTTCAAAAGTTGTTCTTCTTGGTCCTTAATGAGATCGGATGCCAAGATTACAGGGAAATTTTCTGAAGAATCTAAGTATGCGTACTTAAGATCGTTTGGAAGAGGTTTGAGGTCTAATTTAGGGCGTACTTCTTTTGAGGCTTTAGTAGACATCAACTGATTGAATTCTAGTGAATTATGAAAAGAGCATAGCATATCATTTAATTCATAAATGTATTCATCTTCGTGGAAGTTGGAATTAAAATGATCTAGGCACATGCTAAGAGACTCCGTAGTATCACTAAAATCATTTTCAACAATTGTTTGGATCATGTCAACTTCTTCTGTATCAAAATCCCTTGGTTGTCTGTTAAGATTGAAGATATTTAGTTCAATGGTTAGGTGCCCAAAGGAAAGCCGGAGTTGACCTTTCCTACAATTTATGATAGCATTTGATGTTGCTAAAAATGGACGACCTAAGATCTGACTATTGGGATTTGAGACAGGTGCAGTCTCTAGGACTATGAAATCAACTGGGAAATAGAATTGCTCGATTTGTATCAAAACATCTTCAACTGTGCCCAATGGTTTTTTGACAGATCGATCAGCTAGTTGAATTGTGATGTTTGTAGGTTTTAATTCCCCTAGTCCAAGTTGACAGTACACAGTATAAGGCAAAAGATTCACACTCGCTCCAAGATCGAGTAAGGCATGACTAATGTGAGTGTTATTGATTTTACAACCGATCGTAGGACAACCGGGGTCCTTATACTTGATTGGGGAGGGATTTCAAAGAACAGAGCTAGTGTTTGTAGTTAGAAATGCAGTCTTAGGAACGTTAGTGGCACGTTTTTGAGTACATAGCTCTTTCAGACATTTGGCATATTGAGGAATTTGCTCGATGGTATCAAGAAGTGGAATATTGACTCGAACTTGTTTGAAGATTTCAAGAATTTGGTCAAAATTAGCGGGCTTCTTCTTTTTGTTGAGTCTATGAGGAAATGGAGCTATGGGTTTATAGACTCGTTCGGAAGTTTTTTCATTCGAAGAAGAAGGTGTTATATTAGAGGGTGAATATAAGGGAGCTGGAATGTTGGGGTTGCCAACATCAGAAGGTGAAGAGTGGTCGGGATTGCCAACCTTAGATGAAGAATTAGAATCGTTTTGATTGACAACCGTGGTTGTCGACTGAGTTTCAGAATTTGGAACTCGGGAAGATTTAAGAAGGATGTCGGGGTTCCCGACATGGTTGTCCACCTTCTTTCCAGACCTTAATGTGGTGACAGCATTAACCGGATTTACATCTTCGTTCTCACAAAGATTTACTCCTCAAGAGTTATACTTTGGATTGACTTCGGTTTGACTAGGCAATTTACCTTTCTCATTGATTTTCATGATATCCTTCATCATTATCAACATTTGTTCATTTTGTTTGGTGATTTGCTCAATTCTTGCATCTTGGTTAGTGATTCGTTCATTTTGTTTAGAGAGTTGTTTTTCCAATTGAGCAATTTCTTGTGAAGGCTGAGAAGGTTGGGTTGGTGGATTGAAATTAGGATGCCTGTACGGTTGATTCGAAGGTTTCGTTTGAGGAGCGGGTTGAGAATTTTGAGCATTAGAGGTTGGGGCTCGATAATTCGGATTTGGTATCATTGGATACATATGTGATGGATTAGCCACGTTGTTAGGATTTGACCATGAAAAATTGGGATGATGCTTCCAGTTAGGATTATATGTGGACGAATAAGGACTGTTTTGAGATATAGCATTGATTTGGTCTTGTGTGTAGTAATGAGGTAGCCCTTCTCCTTCTTGAGGAATTCGGGCATCTATAGGAAGATGTGATGGGTCAATGGCATGTACTCCTCTGTTTGGAGTACGAATTGGAACACGAATTGTTTCCCATTGCATATCTTTCTCTGAATACTCTTCTAAAAATTCCCAAGCTTCCTCATCTGTTTTTGCCATGAATTCTCCTCCGCACATTGATTCAAGTTGGGATCTTGTTTGATAGTTAAGCCCTTCATAAACGATTTGGCACAAAAGGTGCTTAGGGATTGCATGATGTGGGCAACTATATAACAGTTGATTGAACCTTTCAAAGTATTTTGAAAAAGTTTCTCCTTCATTCTGAGAGAATTGATTGATTTCGGTTCGAATTTTAAGAGTTTTGTGGAAAGGAAAAAACTTTTTTAAAAATATAGTAACGAAATTGTCCCAACTTTTAATTGAATTTTTAGGAAGAGAATTAAGCCATCTTTTCGCTCTTTCTAGAAGCGCGAATGGAATAAGTCTTAGCTTGATGGATTCATTAGAAAGTTGTTGCATTTTAGTTGTAGAAGCATATAACTCAAATTCACTAAGAAATTCATATGCATTTTCAGACCCAATGAATTTTGGTACCCCTTGGATAAAAGAATGTTTTAGCTCAAAATTATTTCCTTCAGCAGGTGGAAATGAAATAACCGAAGGTTGAACAGTTCGTGTTGGATAGCATCGGTCTCTAAGGGATAATGGTCGGTTCTCATGAAATTCATTATTTCCAACATGTGATTTAGGTGATAATTTCGGTGAACTGTGTTGTGAACCGTGTTGTGAACCGTGATTGCTCATATTTGTTTGATTTGAAATTTCCGTTGATTTGTTTAATGAGATATTTTGGCTTTCTAAACGATTAAAATTATTTCTTGCCCAAACGCGCATAAACAAAACAAGGTGTAATAGCCCAAAGTAAATTTAAACAGTTTTCAGTTGGGCACGTGTAGAGTAGAAAATTACTTACAGAGGGGTATAGCAGTCCGTCCAGTGCAACTGAGTAGCGCTAGTGAATGGTTGAGATTTACCGAGTTGGAGCTATCTGTTTTGAAATAAATGTTTGCTATCTGAGTTGAAGTTTTCTTCGTGCAGGTGAATGCTCGTGAAAGGCACAAAACTAAGCTGCTGACAGAAAATATATGAAAACAGTCACATGCAGAAAATTTAAAACATGCCCAATAAAATAAAGTTAAGTAGAATGAATGTGTTGAATGCAAAATGAAACTGCTATGACACTGCTATGTTACGTGAGTAAACGAATGTATGCAAGCTCCTGTGTAGGATATAGTTACGTGAATATGAAAACTAAACTAACTAATGCTTGCAAGAATGTGAAAGTGGAACTGTAAGTAACCAAACTAACGTACGTGAAAACAATGCAGTGAAAAAAAAATGTTTTTTTTTAATTAATTTATGCAAACTAACGTGAAAATGTGGAAGTGGAAGTGCAACTAAAAATGTGTACTGGCACACGTGAATAACTATGAAGACGTGGGGGTTATGCAAACGTGAAAGCAAGATGTTGTGAAGGAATGACTTTTTTTTTAAAATATGCAGAAACGTAAAAGCAAGATTATGTGAGGTATGCGTGAAAATATGCAGAAACGTGATTCGTGATTGAAGATTATATGAGGTATGCGTGAAAGATTATGCGAAAATATGCAGATTATGTAAGGTATGCGTGAGATGCAGATTATGTAAGGAACCGAAAAACGAAAAAAAAATGATTTTTTTTTTGAAAACTAATGCAAAAAAATAAAATAAAGTAACATGAATAGACTTAAAAACGAAAAATCGAAAATCTCAAAATAGCAACTCCCCGGCAACGGCGCCAAAAACTTGTTGCGACTTTTCTATTGATTAGAAAAGCACAAATTTTAATAAATTCGGCAAGCGCACAGGCGTGCAATATGCAGGTCGAACACAGAGAATTGTATTTCAAAACAATTAAAATCCATAGTTAAATCTTAGGCGTGTTAAACGAATTCGACGGTGAATTTTGAACAGGAAATAAAAAAAACAATAATATACTCTGAATCGATTTCGAAACTAATCGAAATTGCAACCGAAATATAGAATTGTAAAAAAATCAGAATAGAAATTGAAATTGCGGAAAAGAAGTTAACGAAGCAAACAACTGAAATAATTATTAACTAACTGAAAAGAGTGCAGAAAATAACTAAGAACAAGAATAAATAAATTGCTAAATCTAATCAACAATCCTACGTATTCTGTTCGAAAATAAAAAAAGTGCTTAATTTAAATCTAAACTTGAAGAAAAGTGATGAGGTAAGAGATGATTTCAAGGTGTTGTATAATGCTGTATATATAGGCTTTCAACCCCTAAAATCATTCCATAATTTTAGCCATAGAACTAGTCCTCTTCATAGTAGCTGACGGGATATATGTATTGACTAGGTCCATTTGTTGAATTAGTGAAGAGTCAGTTGCCATATCAATGCTTGAAACATATATGCTGAGTGTTTGGCATCCCTGTTAGCTGCTCCTTTGACCGAGTCCTCTGTTGCTAAAAAGGTGATTATGCTTTTATATGTGAATTGGTCCAAATTCCCACATGAGCTACTTTTGAATGTGTCCTATTTTGTTTGATTTATTTCAATGCTCAAAATGTTGCACTCTTTGCTGCATGATTTTTGAACCAATGGACGGCATAACCGATTAATTTCAACGTTGCACTTTGGAATCAATAATCTGCAAAACCACAACAAAATACCCGTATAATACCGCTTTATTAAAATAAAAATATATGAAATAAACGGTTTAAATTGCAGAGAAATACGTTCATCATTTAATGTTCAATGGTTTTGAAAGGTTTGAGTTTCAATGGTTTTGAAAGGTTTGAGTTTCAATGGTTTCGAAAAATTTGATGTTTAATGGTTTCAAAAGGTTTAATTTTCAAGGGTTTTAAGGGTAACCTTCAATGCTTTCGAAAGGGATACTTTCAAGTGGTTTTAAAGCTATGCTTCTACCCTTATATAATATTTTAACATGGTCAAAAGGTTTCAAAAGGGGGTTTTAAAGGGTTATAAAGGCAAGAGCCTATTGTTTTAGAAATTTATGGTTTGTGCTTTCGAAGGGGTCGAAAGGTTTCTTTTGAGAAGGTCGAAAGCAAAACTTTTGAAGGGGATACTTTCGAAGGGCCGAAACCTTTTGAAGGAGTTAAAAAGTTGTTTTCTTTTAACCTAATAAAATAAATGTTGTTTAACCTTGAGGATACCAAGGTAGGCTTAATGAGTCAACACAATAGTTGGGATATCAACACTTATATGTTTTGACTCAATCATTGGGGGATACCAATGTAAATTATAAATGAATATAACCTAAGCTAGGGATATTAATGGAAATAGGTTAACCATGAGGATAGCATGGGATGATTGGAATATAACCTAAATTAGGGATATTAATGGAAATAGGTTGACTATGTGGATAGCATGGGATAATTAGATTCATGTGGATAAATGAGTTAAGTGGCCAAGTGATGGGTTCATAGTTATCCTAGAAAAACTATGGGATGTTTTATGGATAGTCTTTATATGATTGAAATGATGGGTTCATAGTCATTCTAGGAAAACTATGGGATGTTTGATAGATAGTCAACATCATGAAGGGGATGGATAGTCTCCATGTAATTAAAGAAGGGTTCATAATCATCCTAGAAAAACTATGGAATGTGAGATGGACAGTCCATATCAATTTAAGTAAAATGAATGTGGGATGAATAGTCCTTTTTTATGCAAATGAAGTATAAAATTGGATGGATAGACCTTGAAAGTATAAGACGGATAGTTAGATGAAACTTAGGTGGCTAGTCTAATTAATATGGGATAGGAAATCCCAAATGCTTTCAAGTATGCAGATCATCATAATATTTTTTTGAAAATGCATGTTTCAACCATTGTGGATGCAAGAGCACAAAATATGGTTTTAAAAGGTTTTAGGATACTAGTGAGGGGAAAACCATTTCCCTAAGCGGCGTGATCTCACTAGATATCCAAAGGGATTGGGTTGTTAGATTATTATTCATAACAGGCTTTATTTCTTACTCAAAGTTTTTGTTCCCCCCTTAAACTCTTGGATGCTCAATTGATTTTAAGTAGTTTGAGGTTTAAGGTTTTCCTCTTAGACGAATAAAGTTTTCGAAGGCGTGCAGGAGGCAGTAGTAATTTAGAGTTAACTTTTCCGCTATATTTTTTTATAAAGGCAGATTTATTAGCCTTACTATGTACTCCAATCAACCAAGGGGGTATCTTCATATGTCGTTCTTGGCGTATTTGTAATAATTATATTTTGTTGAACGTGGTTATGTTTTTGGGATTATGTAATCAACATCAAATGTTCTGATTTAAATGTGGAAATATGTTTTTGAGTTATTAATTTTTTTCCATATTTCTATGATCTGTGTATCAATGTATCTAGCACCGCCATATTTGATCATCGAGAATTAATAACTATGGATGACTGCAGCTTCCGTATCGGTTAGTTTTGGACCTCCAAGTAGGGGGATGTTACAAGTTGGTATTAGAGCATATATTTATGAAACTTTAAAAGAAAAGATAAACCTAAAATCTTTTTGAAACATAATCCAATGAATTTAAATATATGATCGGGTTTGAGTTAATGCTATAGTAACATATGCTAGAAATGCAGATTACGGATCTTAAGGCTAGGATAAACACTAGAGGGGGGTGAATAGTGTTTTAAGAAATTACTAAATCTTTTTGAGTTTATGTTAATTTGAACACAAATGTACGCAATATCCAGACACGGATATGATCAAAGAAACAATCACAGATGCAGAAATAAAGTAAAAGTAGTAAAGGAAAGAACACACTGGATTTTATACTGGTTCAGAGTTGCCCTACATCCAGTCCCGCACACAAGTACGGATTTCCTTTCAAAAGCAATTGTACAATTACACCCTCGATTTCAAGTCTACGAGGCACACCCTCCAGATTCACAATTCTCTGGGTAGAGATACTTGATTTCACGGGCAACAAGTCCACCCAATTGATTTCCTAGGCTACAATCACACCTTTTCTCACTTGATTTATTTCCAAGGCTACAATCACACCTTTTCTCATAGAAATGATTACAAAGAAGCCTATAACTCTGAATAATACTGAGAATCTTGTTGAGATAGGGATAGAGAACCAAAACCAGAAATGATCTAGTTAGATTCAATGTTGATTTCGGTAGAGTAATGGTAAGGATATGTATAAAGAAATGTGCAAGAAGAAGAGGAGTGAAAAATAGAAATATAAGAATAGAAATTCATTGAAAACAACCCCTATTTATAGAAGAACAACAGCCATGTCCATTCGTGAAGGGATATGACGAATAGACACTTCTTTTGAGATTCAAATTTTTGAAATCAACTGACACTATGTCGACATGGGTAACTTGGGTATGTCGACATCCCAAAGAAAATTTTGGTGTTTTATTTTTCTTTGAAAATAACTTTTATCTTATATTAAACCTATTTTAAACTTTTATAAATATACTTAAATATAGTTAAAATACATAAATAAATATGGAGAATAATATTTTGGTATATATAAAATTTTAATATAATTTTATATTTAAATCTAAGTATATATATTAAAAGTTAATATATTATTATTAAAGATAATTCCAAACTAAGGATAATTTGATTTTGAAATTAAAGATTATTTTGAGGCTAAAAGTATTTAAAATCAGGATATATGTTTTTGATTCTTTTAAAAGGAAGGTTTTGAAAACAAGATATAATTTTGTAAAATCATTTTGAATAAAAGGTTAGCGGATACAAAACGATGTTCCATTAGATTTTTCGTAGGTTCCATCCTACTTAGGGTTCCATCCCTTTAACAGGCTTGAAGTGGATTCCATTCCATGAATAAATTGTATTTTAAGATGCCAGTGCTTTTCTAGGAGTTTTAACAAAATTTCTAATTAAATTACTTATTCTTGAAATCTTGAACTCTTGATAATCTTGATATTCTTGATACTCAAGAGTCTTCAATCTTGATATCTTGAATTCTATACTATACAGTCTTCATTCTTGGTACCTGCATGGTTAAATCCTGCATATACATATATTTCTAAACTATAATGTTAGTATTTATATTTTATAATCCTATTATAAGGTTGTTGTCATCAAAACCGTCATCTCAAGGACTAACAATCTCCCCTTTTTGATGATGACAACATTTGTTTATAAATATTACTTCTATCTTAATAACTCCCCCTAAAACTAATAACTCCCCCTTAATCTATGCCTAACTATCCTATTTTATATTTCTCCCCCTTTGTCATCAACAAAAACTAACTCCAAATTATATAATCTCCAAACTATATAACTCCCCCTCATTCTTGGATTAAAGTACCTACATTAATAAACTATACAATGGAGTATATAATAGATAGATTAAGAGATAATTATACTGATAGACATGATATTTAACTAAAATCATAAAAATATCAATGCATATTTATACATGTTTTTCACACCAAATATCAATCCAAATCAAATCAAATCAAATTAATCAATTCAAATCAAACAAACCAATCAAGTTAAACATTACAAGGAACTTCCACCCATCCTTCTTCTCCAAATATAGGGTATGCTTTAATGGCATCCCAATTTTCATTATCATTAGCGAGAGAGACTGGAGGATGTGCTTTGTTATCATCCTTGTACAGGGAGGGAATCATCCATCGTATTGCATCGAAATGCCTTTCTTGCACCTTGATCATCTGCATTTGACTCAACTCTAAGTGTCGCTGGCTTCAAAGAATGAACTAAAGAATATTCTTGAAAGAATTAAGAGTTTCTTCAAGATTCTCGGATAAATTATGAATTGGATTAGCCATATTAGAGTTTGTGAGAAGAATAAGAGACAAAGTAGATAAGGAATAATATTGAGTGATGAATTCTGGAAGAAATGGGTATTTACAGATGTAGAAATTCGTTTGAAATGGATAGACTTAAGGTAGTTATTCAAATTTCAAATTCAAAATGAAATGTCATTTCTGACCAGTACATGCCAACATGGCCATAGGGGGATGTCGACATGGTGTAGTGAATTTTGATGGATTATTTTGATTTTGTGAATAATTGTGTGCGTGTATATGTATTTATACAATATACTAACATTTATTCTGGAGATAAGATAAGCTAGATAATAGGGAGGAATTCAATTTCATTTCATGATAACACGATACAATGATTAAACACAAAGAACTACATGAACTTTTAAATTAAAAAAAACTAAACTAATACAACATGAAATGAAAAGATAGAACCAGTTAGAGGATGATGAAGATGAAGTTAATCCAAGCTTCTTGCTGACTTTGGAAATAAACTTGTTCATCTTGCATGAAATTTTGTCCAACTTCTTACTAACGGATCGTTTAAGAATCCGTTGATTCTCAATAATGGTCTTTTGGTTTTGGAGAAGGGTTTTGTCGGTTGGATTAGGAGGATAATCAATGCTTTCCAAAGATGCTTCACCTTCTTCTTCTTCTTCTTCAATTTCCATTTCATCCCCTTCTTCCTCTTCCTCCTCTTTCATTTTCTCATGAGCCAAACGCTCTTCCTTTTTGGCAAGAGTCTCATAAGGTTGAAAAACAAATGGAATTTTCATAAGAGAAATATTGGAATGATTGAAAGCCTTTCTTGAAACAAATTCTTCTCCTTTGAAATCTACTCCAAAATAGTTAAAAATCCGAGTGAGATAGATTCCATTATACAAAGTTTTCTTACCCATTTCAAGATTTTTGGGACGAAGTTCATCCAAAATAACTTGCGCCCCATTAATATCATAATTTCAAAAAATAGCAAAAAGCGCTTTGCAAACTTTTGAAGTAGGATTGTTAAAATTCCGCGATCTTGGGGTCAAAGTATGTTGTAAAAGAAGATTAACAATTCTTGCTTTTGGTCGAAAGTTTCGATTTTCGAATTCAAAATTATCATTTCCTTCGAAAATGTGATGAAATGTCTCATAATCATTTTCATTGGTTTTAAAACTAGAAAGATCCATTCCCATACTCTTGCAATTGAGAACGGTACCCAAAAGATCACAATTCAAACCAATTCTAGTGCCTTTGACACTACTCCAAATCTCATCATCATTTCCAATATAAAATCCCTGATTTAAATTTGCATAGAAAATTTTAACAAGACTTGGATAACAAACAAAATCATTTTGAGAAGCATCAAAAAGACAAAGAATTTGATTGTTTGCAAAAAGAGAATCAATTTCATAAGAAGAGAAATCTTGAAATACAGCAAACTTTTCGGGATGGACTTTTCCATAGTTAGCGTAATTGATGTATGATTTTATGGCCTCCAGATCATTGAAGAGTTGCTCTTTTATCTTTCTGGAAATTCTCATGGTGGAGGGGTTGCCTGAAGAAGCCATTAGAGTATAGAGTAGAGAGCTTGAAGTTTTGAAAAGAGAGTTTGAATTTGAAAATGAGAGTGAAAACATGTGATAAAAGATAGTGAATAAGTAGATTCTCAAAGGACATATTCTCTGGTCAAAAGATGCCTTTTCAGAGAATTGAATGAAGTGAAAAGGTGGAGGGAAATTCAACCATTTGAATTCAAATTTTGAATTTCAAATTCTGTACCCATGTCAGCATCATGGTGGGGACCATGTCGACATGTGTCTTTGAATTCTGTGATTTATTTTTCCTAGGTATTCTAATATATATATATACTTATTATTTTTAATGTACATATATATCTGGAATAATTCTGAAATTATAGTATATTCTATAAAATATTATAATACTATTAAAATTAAAAATAAAAATAATAGTAAAGATAATAATAAAATAATAGTAAAAACATAAGAATTTTAAAATTCAAACACACCAATTCAAAATCAATCAATCAAGCAATCAAGCATCCAAACCTAAGCATGCAATTTCAACCAATTGTATTGTAAATGTGTACCTTTTTCTGAATCCGTTTCTTTGAATTCGCCAAAGTCGTGAACTGCTGTGAAACACATATTTTAATTATCTGTCTTTTGATCATCATCGCTTGAGGGCGAGTCTAAGTCATCTAGAGTAGCAGTAAATGCTTGTTTTCGTTTCTTTACGGAATCATTGTTTATAGGAAGATTTTGCCTATCTGGATACGGGCAGTCTCTTTTGATATGGCCTGGTTCGTCACAGTTGAAACATTTGATTTTGTTTGGCACTATATTCTGATTTCCAGAGTTCTTATAGTTTTTTATCTTGAGATTGTTCATCTTTCTGTATTTCAGGAATTTCTGAAAATTCTTGGTCATAAAGGCTATCACTTCATCATTACCGCTGTTTGAGTCTGATCCATCGGTCAATGCATTAAATGCCATTGATTTCTTTTCAGATGCTTTGCTTTCTCTTCTCCCAATCATTTGAACTTCAAACGACATTAGATTTCCAATTAATTCTTCTATCTTTAAGGTACTGATGTCATTTGCCTCTTCGATCGCAAGTGTCTTTTGATCCCATTCTGGAGTAAGAGAATTTAAGATTTTTATGACATAATCTTCTTCCACAAATTCATTTCCCAAGGATACTAGAGAATGCACAATATCCTTAAATCTACTATACATATCTGAAATAGACTCATTGGAATTCATTTTAAATAATTGAAACTGATTTGTGAGCTTGGAAATTTTGGTCTGTTTAACTTTGCTTGTTCCTTCGTGAGTAACTTACAAAGTTTTCCAGATTTCATATGCAGACTTACAAACTGACACTCTATTAAATTCATTCCTATCAAATGAACAAAACAGAATATTCATTGCTTTAGAATTATTTTGTACAACAGTCTTTTTCTCAGCGGTCCACTGTGCAAAATCAGTTGTGAGTTCAGAATATTCAGTCTGTGTGATATTCCAAGTGTCTAATCCTACAGATTGTAAATATATTTTCATTCTACAGGCCCAATATGCATAATTACTGCCACTAAAAAGTAGTAGTCTGACAGTAGACTGACCTTCTACAAATGAAATAGTGACAGGGATGATAGAACTAGTGTTGGTAGTGTTACCAGTACCACTGTTGGTAGCCATTTTGAAAAATTTTCAAAATTCAGATTATGAAAACTTTGAAAACCTTGCTCTGATACCAAATGTTAGAAATGCGGATTACGGATCTTAAGGCTAGGATAAACACTAGAGGGGGGAGTGAATAGTGTTTTAAGAAATTACTAAATCCTTTTGAGTTTATGTTAATTTGAACACAAATGTATGCAATATTAAGACACAGATATGATCATAGAAACAAACACAGATGTAGAAATAAAGTAAAAGCATTAAAGGAAAGAACAGACCGGATTTTATACTGGTTCAGAGTTACCCTACATCTAGTCTCGCACACAAGTACGAATTTCCTTTCAAAAGCAATTGTACAATTACACCCTCGATTTCAAGGCTACGAGGTACACCCTCCAGATTCGCAATCCTCTGGGTAGAGATACTTGATTTTACGGGCAATAAGTTCACCCAATTGATTTCCTAGGCTACTATCACACCTTTTCTCACTTGATTGATTTCCAAGGCCACAATCACACCTTTTCTCACTTGATTGATTTCGATCACACCTTTTCTCATAGAAATGATTACAAAGAAGCCTATAACTCTGAATAGCACTGAGAATCTTGTTAAGATAGTGATAGACAATCAAACCAGAAATGATCTAGTTAGATTCAATGCTGATTTCGGTAGAGTAATGGTAAGAATATGTATAAAAAATGTGGAAGAAGAAGAGGAGTGAAAAACAAAATTATATGAACAGAAATTCGTTGAAAACAGCCCCTATTTATAGAAGAACAACAGCCATGTCCATTCGTGAAGGGACATGACGAATAGACACTTCTTTCGAAATTCAAAATTTTGAAATCAACTGACACTATGTCGACATGGGTAACTTGGGTATGTCGACATCCCAAAGGAAATTTTGGTGTTTTTTTTCTTTTAAAATAAATTTTATCTTATATTAAAACTATTTTAAACTTCTATAAATATACTTAAATATAGTTAAAATACATAAATAAATATGGAGAATAATATTTTGGTATATATAAATTTTTGCTATAATTTTATATTTAAATCTAAGTATAAATATCAAAATTTAATATATTGTTATTAAAGATAATTCAAAACTAAGGTTAATTTGATTTTGAAATTAAAGATTATTTTGAGGCTAAAAGTATTTAAAATCAGGATAGATGTTTTTGATTCTTTTAAAAGGAAGGTTTTGAAAACAAGATATAATTTTGTAAAATCATTTTGAATAAAAGGTTAGCGGATACAAAACGATGTTCCACTAGATTTTTCGTAGGTTCCATCCTACTTAGGGTTCCATCCCTTTAACAGGCTCGAAGTGGATTCCATTCCACGAATAAATTGGATTTTAAGATGTTAGTGCTTTTCTAGGAGTTTTAACAAAATTCCTAATTAAATTACTTATTCTTGAAATCTTGAACTCTTGATAATCTTGATATTCTTGATACCCGTGAGTCTTCAACCTTGATATCTTGAATCTCTATACTGTACAGTCTTCATTCTTGGTACCTGCATGGTTAAATCCTGCATATACATATATTTCTAAACGATAATGTTAGTATTTATATTTTATAATCCTATTCTAAGGTTGTTGTCATCAAAACCATCATCTCAAGTTCTAACAATATACTTATAATTTATGTATAGGTATATATCTAAGTACGTATTCCCCCTCTTTTAGACCATTCTTCTGTATCTTACTGAAGCTCGTACGCAGATATATAAGAAAGAGCACATGAAGGCAGGAAATGAAAGAGGAAATCTAGGTGGAGGAAGCACCACTACCAATGAAAATACTCGATCTAATACTCGAAGAAACCAAGGTCGACAGGCTGATGTAAACTAAAATGCTGAGGCCAATGTTAGTATTGGAAATCCGCTAGTAGATATGAGGATGGTGTATCAATAATGGCTAATCTTTTGCAAGCGGGAACTGCTTGTAATGTTGGAGGAGCTAATCCTGTAGTTCCAGCTAGTTATAAATATGCCAAGCTAAGTAGAGAATACACCAGTCTTGGTGGGAAGCTGTTTGTTAGAACATAAGATGCTGTTTAAGTAAAGAATTGGCTGCTGATTTGTGAGAGGATCTTCACTCATTTAGGGTTGGATGATGGAGAGAAGAGATGGCTAGCCTCTAGACAGTTGCAAGAGTTAGCGCTTCACTGGTGGAACAGTGTGGTAGTCGGAGTCCGCGGAGGAAGAGCTGACATAGGCTGATTTTAGAAGGAGATTTGAGCAGAGGTTTTTGTCTAAAGTTTCCAAATCGTCATTGATTAGGAAATTCATGCATCTTGTCTAAAGAGATACGTCCGTGATCGAGTATGCTGCTAAGTTTGATGAGCTATCTCAATATGGTTATGCTTTGGTTGACACTGATATAAGAAGGAATCGAAGATTTAATAGTGGGCTGAAGCTAGATTTAGGCAGGATGATTATGACTCGTATCCGAGATCCTTCTAATGTGGTGGTGGATATGTCATTTGCCATGAGGAGATGCTTACTATTTCAGCTAGAGACAAGCCAGTTGAATTCCATGGTCCTCGGGGAAAGAATAGGAAGTTCTTTAAGAAGAAGGGCGCTCAAAAAAGAGGAGCAGCCAAGAAAGTGAAAGCAGATATTGTTTGCTATAAGTGTGATAAGAAGGGGCACTATACTAATGAGTGTTGTTCGAGTGTTGGAAGGCTGGTTGTGGGGAAGTAGAACGTGAAATATATAATTGCAACCAGATGGGGCACTACAAGAACAAGTGTCCTGAAGCTGTCAGGGCAGGAAAAGGAAAGGTTTTTGCTTTGAAACCATCATCCTCTTGACCTACTGTTGGTGAGAAATGAAGTCTATAATAGAAGGTATGCTTTAGATTCATAGCATACCAGTTAGGGTATTGTTTGATACCGGAGCATTACATTCATTTATATCACTGTATTTGGTTGATAGGTTATGTATAGAACCACATACCTTATTACTTCCTTAAGGATTGCCAATCCAATAGGAGGGTATGCAACTCTTGGGATAAGATGTGACCAGTTAGAGCTTGATTTGTTAGGTCATAAATTTGCATGCAGTTTGTATGTCTTTGATTTCGTAGATTTTGGGATCATTTTAGGTATGGATTGGTTGGGTAAGTATAAGGCAAAGATATTTTTCTAGGATTGGGAAATATCATTGAGGCACCAAGATAGTCATAATCGAATCATTTTCTCAGTGGAGAATTCCAGTAAGAGTGTTGGTGCTTTGTTGAGTGCCATGGAAATTGGAGAAGTGCTTAGTCAGGTTCGTGTGGCTAGAGAGTTCGTAGATGACTTTTAGCCGCTTATTAGATTACCCCTTAAACGAGCTGTTGAATTTCAGATAGACCTTATACTAGGAGCCGAACCAATTAGTAGACCACCTAGCAGAATGACATCGATAGAGATGAAGGGATTGAAGGTGCAGCTAGTGGATCTTGAGGGAAGGAAATTTATCAGACCAAGAAGTTCGTCTTAGGGAGCAACCGTGGTATTTGTAAAGAAACCAGATGGGTCATTAATGATGTGCATCAACTATCATAAGTTAAACGAAAGGATGATTAAGAATAGGTACCCTCTACCGAGGATAGATGATCTGTTTGATCAGTTGAGTAGAGCCAGAGTATTTTCCTAACTAGATTTGGCGACAGGGTTCCATCAGTTAAGAGTGGCGGATGATAGTATTCCCTTGATGGCATTTCAGACTAGGTATGGTTCGTATGAGTGGTGGATGATGCCATTTGGATTGACAAATGCACCAGCTTTCTTCTATGGTTTGATGAACCAATTTTTCCGAGAGCACTTGGATAGGTTCGTGTTGGTATTCATAGATGATATTTTATATACTCGAAAGGTGAAAGAGAGCATGATATTCATCTTAGAGTGGTGTTGGAGATGCTGAGGCAAATCAGCTGAAAGCGAAGTTTTCCAAGTGCCATTTTTGAAGGAAAGATGTTAAGTTTCTTGGTCATGTAGTTTTAAAGGAAGGATTGTTAGTTGATCCAGTTAAGATTGAGGCAATCAATAACTGGAAGAGACCAGAGACGGTAACCAAGATCAGGAGTTTTCTTGAACTTGTGGCTATACCGAAGATTCATCATGGTTTTTCGCAGATAATAGAGCCTTTGACTAGGCTTACCAGGAAGGAAGTGAAGTTTATTTGGTTTGAAAAATGCGAGGAAGCATTCCTTAAGTTAAAGAATTTGTTAACCAATGTGCCAGTGGTAGTGGTTCCAAATGGTAACCAAGGGTTGGTAGTATACACTGATGCATGTGAGACTGGATTGGGAGCAGCTTTGATGTGGAGGGGCAAAATTATTGCTTATGCATCTAGGCAGCTTAGGCCACACGAAGTTAGATGTCCTACTCATGACTTAGAGTGGGCTGTGGTGATCTTTGCCTTGAAGATTTGAGGCACTATCTTTTGGGAGAAAGATTTGAGTTGTATACCAATCAAAAGTCATTGAATTATTTATTCTCTCAGAAGGAGTTAAATATGAGGCGGTAGAGATGGCTGTAGTTTTTGGCTGCTTATGATTTTGGTATAGAGTATACTCTTGGGAAAGGAAATAAGGTAGTAGATGCTCTCGGTAGAAAACATAAGAACGTGGTGCTAGCAATGTTGGTAGAATGGAAGGATCTAGAAGCTTTAGCCAGTTGTGGTGTGCCATTGAGATCTACTACTAGTTTTAGTCAGGATATTACTAGTTCTAGCCAGGTTACTGCCATGTTATCTTGTTCAGAAGTTCGACTAGTGCTGATCGAGAGGATAACTTCTATGTAGAGAGCAGATCCAGTTTTAGCCGAAAGGATTATAAAGCTTAATGTCGAATCAAAAATTGATGACCTAAAGGATTTGTCTTGAACAAAGAGGATGGTTGAGAAAGAAGGAATGATATTGCATTCCGAATATAGAGAACTTAAGAAGAGAAGTTCTCGAGGAATGTCATCGATCGAAGTTTACGAGTCAAAATTAGGATCATTACAGACTTCTCTCCTTAAATAATTTCATCCTCTAAATTATGATAAGGTAACCATAACAATCAAACATAAGGGTAAAACATACCATAAAACAAGTTAGGATAAGTATCCTCAATCCTACTCTGAGTTTCCCAAGTATAGTCTCTCTTGCCGTCACTCCACTAGACCTTGACTAGTCTGACTGCCTTGTTCCTTAGTATCTTCTCATCTCTCATGACAATACGAACTAGTTTTTTAACTATAGTCATATTCAGTTCCATTACGAGATCATCTAACACAGTCGGGTCAATAGTAATTTCTGGATCTTGAATACACTACCTTAGATAAGAAACATGAAAACATTGTGAACTGCTACTGAACTATTTGGCAACTATACTCTATATGCGAGTTTCCCAATCCTTTTGTAATGGGAAATGGTCCAACAAATCTTGATGCCAATTTTCCTTGTTTTCTGAATCTGATTACACCTTTCATTAGTGAAACCTTGTTGAAAACATGATCTCCGACCGAGAACTTTAAGTCTTTCCGTCTCCTGTCAACATAACTCTTATGCAAAGACTTAGCTTCCTTCATTCTAGCTTGAATTAACTAAATCTTTTCTGCAGCTTCTCTAAACAAATCCAGACTAAGAATTAACCATCCCGGTCTCTAACCAGCAAACTGGAGATTTGCATGGCCTTCCATACAAAGCTTCAAATGGTGCCATCCCTATGCTAGTCTGATAATTGTTGTTATACAAAAACTCGACTAAATGTAGATGGTCTTCCCATGATCCCCCAAAATGTAGCACACAAGCTCTTAACAAATTTTCTATGACTTTGTTAACTATTTCAGTTTGTCCATCTGTCTGCCGATGGTAAGCGGTACTCATCTTGAGCTTGGTACCTCAAGTCTCAGGTAGACTCTTCCAAAACTAGCTAGTGAATAAGGAATCTCTATCACTTAATATACCATTAGGAATTCCATGTAGTCTAACAATATTCCTCATGAATAACTTAGCTAAATCTGTTGTTGTCCTGATCAACTTAACTGAAATGAAATAGGCACTCTTAGTCAACCTGTCCACCATGACCCATATACTTTCATTTCCCTGATTTGACGATGGCAACCCATCAATGAAATCCATTGAGATTGAGCCCCATTTTCAGATTGGAACACCTAAAGGTTGAAGTAACCCACTTAGTTTCTGATGTTCAGCTTTTACCTGGTGACAGTTTAAACACTACTTTACCCATAAGCCTACATCTCTCTTTATACCTTCCCAGAAGAAACTCCATTTCATATCCTGATACATATTAATTCCTACCGATGAATGGTGAACTTTGAACGATGATATTTTCCAAGAATTTCCTTTCTAACGTTTCTCACATTTGGAACGCGTAATCATCCTTTCTTCCTCATCCAACCTTTATGGTCAAGATTGAAATCTTTTAAGTCATCGCTCTCTATTCCATTCCTTAACTTTCTGATCCATTCAGCTAATAAGGGATCCTCCCTTTGCTTAGAAGCAATACTTTTGGTTATCACTGGTCGCACTTCTAAACATGACAACATAGCAGTTTTTTTTGCTAGAGCTAGCTTCAGATCTCCACTATATTCTATATGTGGTCAACACTTCCAAAATTTTCCACTTAGCTATAATTGCTAATACTGCATTCTGATGTTTCCTGCTAAGTGCATTTGCAACCTTATTGCCTTTCCCCGGTGTATACTCTATAGTCATAAGTAGCTAAAAACTCTAACCATCTCTGTTGTCTCATATTCAACTCCTTCTGAGAGAATAAATACCTCAGCAACTTATGATCCTTATACAACTCGAATCTTTCTCCTAAAAGGTAATGTCTACATACCTTCAATGCCAAAATTACTGCAACTAATTCCAAATCATGAGTTGGATATCTAATTTCATGCGATCTATGCTGTCGAGAAGCAGAGGCAATCACTTTACCCTTTTGCATTAAAACATCTCCTAATTCAATTCCATATGCATCTATGTACACTAGTAAGTCCCGATTCCCCTCTGGAACTACCAACATAGGTGCATTATTCAATAAGTTTTTAATTTTCTGGAATGCTCCCTCACATTTATTGGTCCATATAAACTTCATATCTTTTCGAGTTAGCTTAGTCATCGGTGCCGCTATCCATGAAATATCCTTAATGTATCTTTGATAGTAACCAGCTAATCCAGAAAAATTCTTTATCTTTGTCACTGTTTCAAGTCTCTTCCAACTATTTACTGCATCGATCTTAGTAGGATCTAATAACAACTCTTTCTCTGAGATTACGTGACCATGAAACTTCACTTCTTTCTTTCAGAAATGACACTTCAAAAATTTCGCTTTAAGTTGATGTTGGCTCAATGTCTCAAGCACCACTCTAAGATAAACTTCATGCTCTCTTTCATCTCTAGATTATATCAAAATGTCGTATATGAACACTAACACAAATCTATCCAGATGCTCCCAGAAGATCCTGTTCATCAAATCCATAAAGAATGTTGGCGCATTAGTTAGTCCGAACGGCATCACTATCCATTCGTATGATCCATATCTGGTTCTAAACGTCATCAAAGAAATACTATCCTCAACCACTCTAAGCAGATGGAATCCTGTTGCCAAATCCAACTGAGAAAATACTTTGGCTCCACTCAACTGATCGAACAAATTGTCAATAATAGGTAACGGCTATCGATTTTTTATTGTCTTCTCACTCAACTTTCGATGATCGATATACAACCTCAACGATACGTCCGGCTTCTTTGTAAACACTGCAGCTGCTTCCCAAGGCGAACTACTTAGTCTGACAAAATTCTTTCCTTCTAAATCCACTTGTTGCACCTTCATTTCCCTCATCTCGGTAGGTGTCTTCCTACTTGGCGATCTACTCACCGGTTCTGCTTTTGGTACTAAATCTATCCGAAACTCAATAGCTCATTTCGGTGGTAGTCCTATCACGGGCATAAAGACATCTGCGAATTCTCTAGCAAAGAAAACTCGATTTAACTCGTCTTCTATCTCCACAACACCTAAAAAAGCATTCAACACAAAGCTGGGGTTTTCTACGGAGTATATAATCTGATCACAACAACTGAGGTGTCTAAATGATAATTTTCTATCATGACAAAATATGCTAGCATCGTTCTTACTTAACCAATTCATACCCAAAATAATTTCGAACCCTATGAAATCAAACATATGCAAACTGCAAGCAAATACATGACCTAATAATTCAAACTCTAGATGGCACATCTCATCCCAAGAGTCGCATAACCTCCTATCGGATTCGCAACTCTTAAGAAAATAACTAGGTAAAGGGTTCTAGGTTAAGCTTATCTACCAAAAAATGAGATATAAAAGAATGCGATGCACCAGTATCAAGAAGAACTCTAACTGACATACCATGAATCAAAAGCGTACCTCCCAACATAGGTTTTCCCTTTTCCTCTGCTGTTGGTCTCAAGGTAGCTGGCTCTAATGCAAACATCTTGCCTTTTCCATTCTTGGCTGTTTCCTTGCACTGGTTCTTATAATGTCCAATTTGATCACAGCTGAAGCATCTCACATCCTTCTTATCAGTAGCTTTCTTCCCTTTGCCTGTCCAACACTCCCTTCTTGTCGCACTTGTATCAAACTATATCAGCCTTTTTTTTCTTAGCAGCTCCGCCTTTCTTAGCACCCTTCTTATGGAAAAGCTTTTTTTTTGGTTCCACCCACTTTTAGCTTCCCTTGCTTCATTACCATCATAAAAAGCAAGCTTCTCTTCCTATCTCAAAGCCATATCAACAACTACATCACACGGATCCCTAATATGTGGCAAAGTTGCCTTAGCAAGTTCAGGTTTTAGTCGACGGATGAATTCTCATTCCTTTTGATAACTATATCAACTGTAGCATACCCATACCTCGGTAACTCCTCAAATCAGGTTGCATACTCAAGCATTGTCATGTATCCTTGCTCCAACTCCATAAATTTCCTGAGCAGAGTTGACTTAGTAATCTCTAACATGAACCTTTCTTTAAACCTCCATCGAAATTCAGTCCAAGTCATGGTCTCTTCATTAACTCCTATAGTAACACCATTCCACCAATATGGTGCTACTCCTTGAAATTGTTTAGAAGCAATTCTCTTCTTCTGCTCATCATCAAGCCCTAAATCAACAAAGATCATTTCGCAATGAAGCAACCAATTCTCCACTTCTATTGTGTCTTTAGTCCCGGTAAGCAATTTTCCTCCAAACCTAGCATAGTCTCTGCTTAATATTGCATAGTTATTATCATCGGAATTCCCTAAATTCCACCTTCAACATTTCCTCCAACTAAACCCACAGCAACTCCAACCTGCATCATGTTAATGAAGAACTAATACATAGAACCTAGATCAACTTGCGGCGCTCCAATACCCACATTAGCAGCTTGTGCTTGACCTGAATTCCTTCTAGTAATTGGTCTGGCATTCTCAATGGTTGTGGTGCTTCCTTCACCAATGTTAACTCTTCCACTCCTGGAATCAATATATTACTTCCTTAAAATCTTCATTCGAGCCTTTATAAGATACAAAAGAATGACCTAAGTAAGATGGAGAATAGAGATAGAGTGTATGCTTATATATAGCAAATACAAGTACGTTACTACAGCGTTATCCCATACCCCAGCCTTTTCTCTAATTCCTTAGGATTATGTTTTCAAAATCAGTTTAAGTATAAAATTTCTTTTAATTTTTCATAAACCTATGCTTTGATTCCAAGTTATAATATCTCCTATCTTGAGGCCCTAAGCTAAGTGCTACAGATGCTACAATCATCCATAGTATTAACTTCCGGTGATAAAATATGCTAATGTTAATGGTATCAATAATATCAGAAGCATATGAATATGAAATAAAATCAATACGGATTTCAAACCAGCTTTTCTGATTACATCTCAAATCAATATTTCATATTCAAATACATAATCACAAACGATTCTCGATTTTTGATCAAATATAATTATTAAAAATTACGCCAAGAGTGACATATGAAGATGCCCTATTGCATGATAAGAATACTACATGGACATATCAATCATAAATACATCATAGTAGAAATAAAACCAAATAACTCCTACATAGCTAGCTTTACCTCATGCATGTCTTCAAAAACTTATTCATCCAACCTACAAAGCCTGAAAAGTATTTAACTCTCAATCTACTCAAATTAAACTTTGAGCATCCAATAGTTTAAGGGAAAACCATAAACTTCAAGTCAGACATAAAGCATGGTGTGAATAATAATGTTACATCTCAGTTACTGATATTAAGTGAGACCATGTCGCTTAGTGGAATGAGTTTCTTTCCATAATATCCCTTTAAAAGCATATCTTTTGCAAATCAAAATTCTAAAATCAAACTGATTATGACAACAATAGCAAATACATATATGCATAAAATTAGAAAATCAATGGACTATATGTCCACACTATAGTTTTATCTGGCTAACTGTAATCATTGGCTGACTCGAGCCTACCAGACATAATTAACTATCTAACATCTGCTAGACACACTACTAGGCTATCTGCCCTTAACTATCTTCTTCTAGGGTCAACTTAACCTAATGATTTTGCAAGCTCACTAATAACCTATCTTTACTCTGTGTATTCCCTTCGGTATGCAACCTTATTTTAGTCCCACCTACGAAAAAGGCCAACAAACTAGAATTTTGGACTTATTTTAGCTAGAGGCTATTAGCTAAATATAGGGCACGATCCTACACGAGTACTATTTGGTCTTTTAATATCTGAATCATAAACTGAGGGTTATCTACCCTTTTCAAATTTCAATTCTTGTCATATACTTAGGGTTAACTACCCTATTAAAGCTTCATTTCCTTGTAAACAATATTTGCAAATGATTTACCCCTGAAATTATATGTAACATCCCCTTACTTAGAGGCCCAAAACTTACGGCTACGGATGTTGCAGTCATCTATGGCTATTAATCCTCGGCGACCAAATATGGCGATATTAGTTACATTGATACATAGAAACACAAGAATATGGAAAAAATTAAATAGCAAACAAATTCCACATTCTTTTTTAAAATATTTCAAATTGATTATATAATCCCAGTTCGTAGACCACGTTACATATAATTATTATAAAATTCGCTAAGAGTGACATATGAAGATGCCCCCTTGGTTGATCAGAGTATATAAATAGGCAAGAAACCAAATTTGCCTTTACAAAAACAAAATGCATAACGAAATAAAAGAACTCTAATAACAAGCTTGCCTCCTGCACGTCCATGGAAGCTTTATTCATCTAAAAGAACATCTGGAAACCTTAACTCTCAACCTACTCAAAATCAATCGAGTGCCTGAGAGTTTAAGGGAAAACAAAAAATTCGAGTTAGACATAAAGCCTAGTATGTTTAATAATTTATCATCTCAAACCATTTGGATATCTAGTGAGACCACGCCACTTAGCGAAACGGGTTTTTCCCTCACTAGTATCCTAAAACATTTATAAAACCATATACCGTGCTCCTGCATTCACAATGGTTAAAACATAGCATTTCAAAACATTATGATGATATGCAAAATAAGTATCAATATCTTAATTTTGATATAGTTTTCATGGGCTAACCACAAGCCTACTAGCCTCTACCATTATCAAATCATTGTTTTCATGGGTTGGGTATTATAGAAGGTTTACAAAACATTTTCACAGATAGCTACACCGATGGCAAAGCTTACGCATTCCAGAGCTTGAAACACCATGCACCGGTGTTGGTGGTTCTGAAGGGGAATTAGGATTTAGTTGTTTATACTGATGATCGTGGAACTAGATTGGGAGCTTGTTGATGCAAAGAGGTAAAGTGATTGCTTATGCTTCTAGACAGATCAAATTGCATGAAGTTAGGTATCTGATGCATGATTTGGAATTAGCTGCCGTTATATTTTCTTTGAAGGTATGGAGGAATTATCTTTTGGAAGAGCGATTTGAGCTTTATATGGATCATAAGTCATTGAAGTATGTGTTCTCTCAAAAGGAGCTGAACATGAGATATCAGAGATGACTGGAGTTTATGGATGCTTATGATTTTGGAATTGAGTACATACCCAAAAAAGGAAACAAGGCAGCAGATGCACTTTGTAGAAACATCAGAATGTAGTATTGGCTGTGATTGCTCAGCGGAAAGATTTGGAAGTATTGTTAGCTTATAAAGTGGTGTATAAATCAGAGATAGGTTCTAGTGCAAGAAGTGCTATATAATCATGTTTAGAAGTTCGACCGGTAATGATTGAGAAGATAGCTTCTAAACAGAAGGAGGATCTAGTTTTGGCTAAATGGATCAAAAGGCTAAGGGAACGAATAGAGAGCGATGACATAAAAGATTTTAGTCTTGACCATAATGGGTGGTTGAGGAAGAAAGGAAGGTTGTGTGTTCCAAATGTAGGAGACATAAGGAAAGAGATTTTGGATGAGTGCCATCGTTCGAAGTTCGCCATCCATCCAGGAGGAACGAAGAAGTATCAAGATATGAAGAGAAGTTTCTTTTGGGAAGGTATGAAATGGGGCATTGGTTTATGTGTTAAGCAGTGCTTGAATTGCCATCGGGCGAAGGCTGAACACCAGTAGCCAAGTGGATTGCTTCAACTGTTGGATGTTTTGATGTGGAAGTGGGATTCTATCTCTACGGATTTTTGATGGGTTGCCAAGATCTAGTAGAGGAAATGAAAGTATATGGGTTATAGTGGATAGATTAACCAAGAGTGCCCATTTCATTCCGGTAAAGTCAACTAGAATGACACCTGTTTTGGCAAAGTTATTTATGAAGAATGTGGTTAGACTGTACGAGATTCCTAGTAATATTATCAGTGATAGAGATTCTTTGTTTACTAGTGAGTTCTGGAAGATTCTACAGGAAGCTTTAGGAATCAATCTCAATATGAGTACCGCTTACCATCCACAGACTGATAAGCAAACAGAAAGAGTTAACAAAGTCTTGGAGGATTTTCTAAGAGCTTATGTATTGGACTGTGGGGGATTATGGGAAGACCATCTTCATCTAGTCGAGTTCTCGTATAAAAATAGTTATCAGGCTAGTGTTGCGATGGCACTATTTGAAGCTTTGTATGGAAGTCCATGCAAATCTCCCTTATGTTGGTTACAGACTGGGGATAGACTGGTTCGTGGTCCATATTTGGTGAAAGAAGCCGTAGAAAAATTAAGTTGATCCGAGCTAGGATGAATGAAGCTTACTCTAGGTAGAAAGTTATGCAGATAGAAGAAGGAAAGACTTGGAATTCTCTGTTGGAGACTATGTGTTTATTAAGATTTCACCAATGAAGGGTGTGATTAAATTCATAAAATCTGGAAAGTTAGCACCTAGATTCCTTTTAGCATTGTTGAGAGGATTGGAAAACTTACATATAGAGTAGAGTTACCAAATAGTTTGGTAAGAGTCCATGATGTTTATTATATTTCTCATCTTAGAAAGTACGCTAGAGACCCACAGACTACTATACCACCTACAGTAGTAGAGCTGGATTCAACTATTGTTAGGATGACGATTCAGATAATCGAGAGAGATGATAAGAAGTTGAAGAACAAGACAGTCGGATTAGTAAAGGTCCAATGGAGTGACGTGCTAGAGACTATATTTGGGAGACTCAGAGTAGGACTAGAGACTCTTGTCCTTATTTGTTTGATGATATATTTTACCTTTGATTGTTTTATTGAGTACCTTATCGTAATTTCGAGGATGAAATTCTTAAAGGAGAGGAGTCTGTAACATTTCATATTTTTATAATATTATTTAGAATATTTAATTGGTTAAATTAAATAATGTGAAGATTAATAGGTTGAGATTTGATTTAAATAAGGTTATCCGTGCCATGTTAATATGTAACTTAAAATGAGATAGCATGAGCTAATGTGTTAGGAAATAAGGAAGGGAAAAATGGGAAATAGGAGAGCTTTATACCCTAAAACCTTAGGAAATGAAACTCACTTTCATTTCATTCTAACAACTAAAACATCAAGGCCGGCTACCATTTTCGTCCTCACGAAGAAGATAAAACTAGGATTCAAAGGAGGGAAGTCAATCAACTTATTCAACATCAAATTTATTCAACATCAAATCTCATATCTTTTAATCTCAAAGCTAATGAAACACCCTGCATCCCTTAACAATTAAAATCATTCAACTCCGGTCCTAAGCACATCCTTTGGTCTTCCCGGATCCACTTAAAGTTGTAAATAATTTTTATTAAAAAGATTCTCTCCTTGAAAAATTATTCCTTTTAGGGTCCTTCATGAAAATGTGAACCTAAGCAGAGAAAATCTAGAATGAGAAAAAGTGTTAGGTCTAAGGGTCTATTTATATATGTAGAATGGGATCTCGGAACATTGGATTTGAAGATTGAATAGGATGCAACCACATCATAGGCTTAATAGGAGCCATCGGATGCAGAAACGGAAGGACTGAATTAAACTATAGGGTGCAAATGATGTGTTCTGATGCTTCTCATTCGTTCGAACGAATTAACGTTCGTGCGCTTGTAAAATTACAAGGTGGGTCGACCTCCCTCTTGCCCAGGTCGACCGGCTAATCGCCTTGACAAAGTATATTTTTTTCATTATATTTCTGCTTATTTTGTTTATTTTATAACTTAGTCATATTTTCTCAGTTTTTGACGTTCTATATACAGAAATTAACCAAAAATTACCATGGACACAATGGTGCAACTTCCGCGGCTTAATTCTGATAATTTCACAAAGTTATTTAATTATTTAATTAATTAACAAATTAATTATTATGGGTTAAATTTCAGGTTGTTACATTCTCCCCTCCTTAAATAATTTCATCCTCGATATCTCTAAGGATAAAAGAATGTACTAAATGTTTTCATCCAATTCTACGACCAATTACTCAATCATTAACCATTCATCCATTATCTTTAAGTTTTTCTAATGCATTTTATGACACTTATGCAATTACTGTGGTGTAAATGTCCCTAACTAATGCAAAAGATTAGGTGGTCCACTGATTAAGTTGACCTCCTTTTATTCAACCATGTCCATGCCATGTATCCAAATGAATGCAAATATGCATGCTGCAAACATCATCCAAATGCAACAATCATGTGATAAACATCCATTTGTAGCAATCATGGAAATAAAATAAAAATGCGCACACATCCATAAGCATATGCTCTAGTGTCCTAATTAGGTCGATCCCTAAGGAATAATAGTGCCTAGTATACCTATATGCGTCCATAGCATCCACTAGCAAACACTTGCAACCATTAGCATACACCATTCATAACATGTTCTACTAACATGCTTACATCAAATACTACCATCCATAGGTTAAATCTTAAGTTCTGCCCTCCCAAATGATAATAAAGGAAAGAACTTATTCAAAACTAAGAATGGAAAAAGGAAATTCTAAGACCTATTATCAAAGAGACATGGATATGAGATACAAATTTTCTCCTAATCAAAGTAGCCTTCTCTGAAATCTCCCTAACCATGTAGAAACCAAGAAGTAACCTTTCTGTAGACTCCAACCAATAAGAAAAGTCTTACGCGGCCTTCCCAAAAAGAGCTTCAAAACGTGTCATCCCAATGCTAGCTTGAAAACTACTACCATATGAATTCCACTAAAGAAATACACTTTTCCCAAGTTCTTCCAAAATCAAGAATACTCATGCTCAACCATGCTTGTCTTACTATCCTACTAATTTCACTTTACTATTCTTCATGAATCGACATTCTTAAGTTCTTACTAGTGTCCTATACACTTAATGGAAACTTCCATTATTACTTCTAAATGTAATTACTGCTATCACCTTACACCTTTTCCATTACTCCTAGAAAATGATTCTTATCTACTCCATATTTAAGAGTTTGGTTTGGTCTTTATCACCTTTTTAAAAAAAATTAGGTTTCTAAAATTTTTGAAACATCAGATACCAAAATCTTTGTCTTTTAAAGTTTTATCCCTACAGTTTCTATTAATTTCAAAAATACTTAGTTATTTAATATTATTTCCCAAACTTAGAGGGAAAAGCTTCATTTTTGTAAGTCTAAAACTTATATCTCCTTTTCTATTAAAGACTTTTACTGTTTTCTATAAAAAAATTAAATTTTCAAATTTTACTTTTAATAAGTTTTTCATTTCAAAAACTTATTTACTTTTTCACCAAACCATTATCCTCTAAAATATAATTAAACATCTTCTTATTACACCTAATAGTTTTATATCTTAATGTATTGGAACTACTTTCTCTTATGAGAAACTATTAATGGTAAAACCTTCTATAAATCCGTTAAAAGAGGATTTTATGTTTATGTGAAATTACAAGAAACTTATTTTGTATTTTTCAAAATAGGCTATACAAAATATGCCGCTTCCCATACCTTGTATATCTCTTTCACGTATTCCTTATAACTTGCACAATTATAATTTGGTTTCATAGAAAACTTTATCATTATTCATTTCGTTTGAATAGATTAAAGTATTTTTAATTTGTATTCTCTTACCATAGACAATTTCTATGAAATTTACTAATTTCCTAATATTTAACTTACACTTTTCTTTTCAGAAAAACTCATTTTCAAAAATGTTTTTAATATATTCGTAACTAGAAAACATTTCCTCATGCTTGTTTAAATGTATAGTGTACTTACAAACCACTTTATTTCTATACTTGAAAATTTTCTTCAAAGCACATTTTTATGTGGGTCAAAATAGATGTTGCGTAAAACACATTTACTGCAACCCAAAAATACTAGTGTATGGATTCAATTAAAATAAATACTAATAAACCTCATATACTATGTAAAAATATTTCCTTTGGAAGTCATCTACTATAAAAATAGTGCTATAGTCTATGTTCCTTTTACCTTTCACGAAAACATCTTTTAAAACAATAAATGTTGTAGCCTACATTTTCGATACTTAATAACCTCTAGGTTTTTATATTTAAAATCATTGTTTATCTATAAAGAAACTAGCGAGGTATAATTCTTCAAAAAGAATCTTACTTTTAACAAAATTTATATCATATAAAAACAAATTTATATTTCGTACCACTTTTAAAAAACCCAATATTTATTTCCTAAATGAAAATATTGACAATGAACATTTTCAATTCCAACAAATACATTTTTCCAACTTTTTAAATTTCAAGAATTTCATTTTTTTTTGGGCTTAGCATAAAGTGGATCTTCCTATTTACTACCTTTAGCGTACTTTCCTAAACTAAAGGCTTTTACTCCTATTCCTCTTGTATACTCATATTTATTCTAAGGCATCACCGTCAAATCTACTTGTCTAAGACAATTATAATTTCTGCAATTAACTACACATGGACTTTTTTCTCTGCTTATCTACTAAATTTTACTGTACATCTCTAACCTTTGCTACCTCTCTTTGGATTTCCATAATCCCAATCCTAAATGTACAAACCATTTCTTAAATCCCTATCATGTGTAGACATTCTTTATGCCTCAATAAACCCACTTCAAAATTGATACTTTAAAAACTCTGCTCTCAACTGATGAACATGAAGCGTATAAAGAACCTCTTTTAGGTGAATAACATGCTCTGCTCCTCCATACTTCTTGGAAAACACAATAATGTCGACCACGAACACCACCACGAACTTTATTTTAGGATATCTCTCAAAATATGGTTCATCTCATCTATAGAATAGGCTGGGACATTGGTTAGCCCAAAAATCATGACTAACCACTCAAAGAATCCGCCGATGTCCTAAATACGATATTATCAATGTTACCATCAGTAACCCTAAGCCGATGAAATCCAATGGCTAAATCAAGCTGAAGAATGCTAAAGAGCCAACTAACTGGTTGAAAGGATTATATATCCTAGAGAGTGGATAATGGTTCTTCTTTGTGAGCTTTTTCAATTCTCTATAGTCAATGCAAAGTCGAAGAGAATCATCTGCTTTGGTAGCGAAGACGACGGGCGCTCCCTATTCCGATATGTTTCATCTTATGAAACCTTTTTTTCCAAAGCTTATGGATCTGCTTTCTCAATCCCTTCCTTTCATTAGGCGCCATATGCCCTATGGGTAATGCTACTGGCTAGCTAAATAAATCTTGAAGTCAGTCTCTCTCTTAAGAGGTAGTCCCCTAACCCCCTCACAGATGTTTGGAAAAATCTCTGACGACAGGAACCGAATCTAACTCTGATGATGATGAATCGAGGGAATAAAGGAAGCTCAAAATAACCTACCCTTGCTGGTCGTAAGAAATCTCGAGAGTGCTACTGATGCATATTTCTAGTTTAATGACTCTCCTCTCGCAATCTAATATAGCTCCCTATTTAGATACCCAATCTATTCCCAAAATCGTCCCATACCCCAAAAATCCCAAAATATAAGCGTCATAGTCAAATTATATGCTTATTAATTTTCAAACACCTACAAACTACAAACAAGTGTGCCGATCCTCCTATAGGGTTTGAAACAATAATAGGGTCTACTACTAAAGAAATGTCTAGGTGCAAACAATCCACCAAAGAACTAGAAATGAAAGAGTGTGATGCTCTAGGATCGAAAAGAGTATGAATGGGAAAATCAAAAATAGAAACCAAATTTACTACCTCGATCCAATCCGCTGCTGGAAGGTGTGGCATCCAAAGCCTGAGTCTGCACTGTAGGTGCACTTGTTCCCTACCCATCTTCTAAGGACAAAACTTACTACGATGATCGGATTGTCCGCAATTATAACACATTCCCTTCATTTTTTCTTTCTTGTAGTTTCTGGCGTAATGACCAATAATCCCACGACTATGGCACTTCGCTCCCTTCTTGATTTGATTCTGAGGGCCTTCCTCTTCCTCTTGTCCTTATCTTTCTTGTCCTTCCACCACTGCTTCTTAGAACCTATAGGAACCTCCTTAAGATCTCCCTTCGGTTGCAAAGTTACATGCTGAACTCTCTATTGGTCTTTGTAACAACCCGCATATTTAACAATTTTATATTTAAATGTTTTATTTAAATATAGTGTCGTTAGTCGAATTGTTTGATCCGAAATGTTACTTTTTGCAAACTGCCGAATTGGAACACGAAACCATTTCCATTGATTCCAAAATGGCGTTTGCGATCTTTTTTAGTATAAGCTTTGATATGTTTGGAGTTTGTGAATTTTGGCTACTTTTTCTATTGGGTTTTGGGTTTGGGTTCAGCCCACTAACTGTCTAATTAACCCTAACTCAGTCCCTCTCTTCATTCACCCTCATTTCATTCCTTTAACTTAAGAAAACTGAAAATGGTGGAGGGGAAGAGGAAATAGTAATTGCAAACCCTAGTTTCTTCTTGTAAACTTGAATCTTGCTCCAAAATCAAAGAGAAGCCATAGGTAAGCCTCCTCTTCATCTTCTCTATCTCTTTCTCTCTTCAATCTCAGAAATTCCTAAACCTAAACTTAGGAAAATACTTGTTTTGATCTTAGATTGAAGCTAGTAGAGTTGAAGTGGAGAGTGGTTGGTTGTTTTCTTTGCTATTGAGCTTCTCTATCCTTGTTTAGAATTAAAAGGTGAGTTTTAAACTCATATCTACTTCTTTTGATATCATTGATGTTAGGTATGAATTCCTAACACTTGTTTATGTTGATTTGCTTTTGATTTCGATTGATTCGGTTTGCCAAATTATGATTTTTGAAGCCAAATCTATGTAAAACCTTATATGGTTGATGTTTATGTTGTTTGGAGTGTTTGGGTGTGTCGTTAAGGTTGGGTAGTCATTTGTCGTAAGCCCATAATCAACACGCATCTGATTGCTTTCGATTTGTTTGGCCATAAATGGCCTAGGTTCAGGAAATGCCTGACCATCATGTTTCAGACGTCTGAAACCCTAATTTCAGACGTCTGAATATTGCTCGGGAGAAGAAATTTATTCCCAGATTCAGACGTCTGAATTAATATTCCAGACGTCTGAATTGGCTAATTTTCAACCAGAAAGGAAATAGGCAAAATAATGCCTATTTCAGACGTCTGAAAGTTTGTGTTCAGACGTCTGAAAGTTTGTGTTCAGACGTCTGAATACTGTTTTGAAAAAAAAATTAATTTTCAGATTCAGATGTCTGAATCCCTTCTTTCAGACGTTTGAATATGCTGTCTATTGCCAATTTGCCTTGTTCGCTTAGTTTCTCCAAATTCGATCGATGCATCTTGATTCTGATTGGTTGTTTATGCATGTTTGACCTTGATGATTCCTTTTTTGACTTTATTCACGGGTTTTTATAAATGATTTCTTCAAATCGTATTAAAAGTTCGCTTCTCCGATTTATAAATTCTATTTAAAACACACGCACAATTTCGCACTTCGAGCGAAGTGGAAGGGTGATTAAATGGTTGTGTAAAACACGGACCATGAATCTGTGCGTTTATCTTTCATATTAGTCCCCGACCTATTCAATTGATCGTTTTAACCTTCGGGTTTGGTTTACCGATGATATGACGTGAACTTTGTACTACTTTGAGTGTGAAATTAACTAACGGATAGTAAACCGTTTAGTGCGAACGAGTGGTTATGGGACTCACGTTACCACTTTTCGGATTCCTTTTTGAGAGTTATGACACATTCCGCCAGTTAGTGGTGTCCAGTATTGGGCCTCCGGACCTTCACCACTACGGTTTGTTGCCTTTGGGATAGTGTCTTCGGACTGTCTCCTTTAGGTTTGTTGCCTTCGGGTATGTGGCTTCGGGTTTGTTGTCCTATAGTATCGCTTCCGATGTTGGTCGTTATGAGCCGCATGGGTGATATTGGGTTTGGAGTCTTCGGGCTCATGGATCCTTGTTTATACAGTACTGAGCTCGAGCAAATTTTATGATGTTTCATTTGATATGTATATTCCCTAGGTATCGCCCTTCGGTGTTGGTCTTTTTGAGCCGCATGATGCGTAGCGTTTACCTTGTGGAACTTGTATACCTTATGGGTATTTGTTATTTGCCTTTTGGCTTGCTTTGGGATATCCTTATCCTTTGTTTCTATGAGATCCCGATTATATGAGGCTTGTTTTGTTATCTATGATTCATCTTTTGTTAGATGATTGTGTTATCTCCATTAGAGATATTTGATATACTTTGTAACCTTGCAGGTTTATTGTTGTTCAGTTTATCTAACTGATTTGTTTAGCCAGAATGACCCGTGTATTTTATACTCGGGTCAGACCGAGATGTTTCAGGTTAGGTGCTTTTGGACTTAGCCTATTTTGCTTCCGCGTGGACTATTCAGCTTGTTCCTTTTTGTTGAAGCTTTTTGTGTAGTCCTTTTATTGTAACTCTGATATATGTATTCTTTTGACTTGTCTGTATATTGTGGTTTGCTATACCACTTGACGTGTATTAGTTTGTGTACTCTGTTATGTATCTGTATATGTGTATATGATGATCTACTGTTCTGTTATGTATATTACATTTGAGTTGTTAAATTCTGTTCTCACAGATTCTCCAACCACCTATGGTTTTGTTTTAAGTATTCATTGGGTATGTCGACCTGCTTGGTATGACTATTGTCGATGTATTCAATAGATAGTTAGAGCATGGCTATAGATGGTCGCTCCCAACCAGCCTTATTCTCCGTGTTAGTTAACGGCACTACCCTGTAATGTCCTTGGCTAGCGTGGGTATAGAGGTGGGGCGTCACAGCGTGGTATCGGAGCTGATTTCAGGACAAAATATGATAAAAACAGAATAGATGCACATATTACGGTACATCAAGGTGTATAAGTGATACAAATCTTTGAACCATCGTGCCTTTCTATTCCTTCTACTATCAAAGGGTAGATAGAATTTGGGGAATACGTCTACGAATGTAGTTTTTATTCCGTAGTATTCCGTATTGAAGTATCTACCTTGTGATAATTTTGTTCTTATCTTACTTTCAGCGTATGGCTGGAAGGGGCAGGGGACGACGTTCGGATGCTGGGCGATCTAGTGGCTCACATCCGGATGGCGTTTATATTTCTGCTGATCAGTTTTTGGAATTGTTTAGGAGCACCCAGCCTCCAGTTCCTCCTCGAGTGCCTCCACCTCGCAAGTCTGCCTTTGCACGTCAGTGCAATAATTTTGCTCATCTTGGAGGAAAGCCGTTTAAAGGCACCGAGTCCGTTCTTGAAGTCCAAGCTTGGTTTCGCACGTGCGATCGAGCGTATCTTCTCTCGCATGGATCTTTCTGACCATGATAGAGTTCTTGTAACTTCTAGCTTATTACAAGAGCGTGCTCTTGATTGGTATGAGCTTCTTATAGCCGAAATTGATGAGTCTACTCTCTCTTGGACTCAGTTTCGGGAGCGATTTGAACTCAAGTTCGTTCCTGAATATGAAAAAGTTTTATTGACCCGTCGCTTCCTTGAGTTGAAGCAAGGGAAATCTTCTGTTTTTGAGTATGTTGCATCATTCGAGGCTTTATCTATGTATGGTCTTGAATTCATTAGCACTTCCTATAAGAAGAATTTGAAGTTTGTTTCTGGTCTTAAGAAATATCTTAAGAAGTCTTTGTTGCTCCAGCTTAAGCTTTCTTTTGAGGAGTTGGTTGATTCTGCACTTCATCTCGAGACCATCGAGAAGGAGTGTGATAGTGATGTTGATGTTAAGGTTTCCAGGAACCCCAACAAGAGGCAGTTTCCATTCCAGAAGTCCAGGTCTTTTCCTTTTAAGAAGAAGAAGACCGGTGGTCCTAGTTCGCAGCCTCAGTCTGTCGGAACACCTTTCATTCGGAAGTGTTTCAATTGTGGTTCTCCTGATCATATTATTCGAGCTTGTCCTAAGCCTCTCTTCTGCCACTATTGCAAGAAGGAAGGTCATCATGTTTCAGCTTGCCCTACCGTTCCGGCTGGTGCCAAGTCTAGCAAGCTTTATGCTGCTAAGGCTTCTGAAGGTCCCTCTCAGCCCATAGGTATATCTCCATCTATTTTGGAAGGTTCTATTTTATTTTGTGATCATAGTATACGAGTTCTTTTTGATACGGGTGCTTCACATTCTTTCATATCGAAAAAGCTCGTTGATGATTTATCTTTGGATGTTTCTTGTTTGGTTACTTCTTTAAGGATTGCGAATCCTATTGGGGGATCCGCTACCCTTAGCTTGCTTTACGATGATGTCGAGATTGTTTTATGTGGCTTTTCTTTTCGTGCGAGTCTGCACGTTATTTCTTGTCTGGGATTTGATTTGATTTTGGGTATGGACTGGCTAGTAAGATATGATGCCAGGATTATTTGTTCGGAGAGAATTTTGTATCTTCGACATCCGGATTCGCCTACTCAGCTATCTCTTGTTCTTCGGGATGTGGATAATTCCGAAATGGCTTTATATTCTCTTGACTTGCGGGATGATGATGATATATCTCGTATTCCTATTACTTGTGACTTTTCTGATGTTTTTGAGCCTGTCTCGGGTTTTCCACCTAAGCGCGCAATTGAGTTCCGCGTTGATCTCATTCCAGGCGCGCAGCTAGTTAGTCGTCCTCCCACGAGGATGTCTACAAGGAAAAATGAGGAACTCAAGAAGCAGCTTTTAGATCTTGAGTCAAAGCAGTTAATTCAGTCCAGTTTTTCTCCATGGGGATCCGCGGCCGTCTTCGTGAAGAAGTCCGATGGAACTCTTAGGCTTTGCATTGACTATCGCAAACTTAACGAGTTAACCATCAGGAATAGGTATCCATTGCCTAGGATCGATGATATGTTCGATCTATTGAGTGGTGCTAAGGTCTTTTCTCAGCTAGACCTTGCCACAGGTTTTCATCAGTTATGAGTCGCGGAGGATAGCATTCCTCTTACCGCTTTCCGCACTCGTTATGGTTCTTTTGAGTGGCTAGTTATGCCGTTCGGCTTGACGAACGCTCCTTCTTTCTTTGTTGATCTCATGAATCGAGTATTCCGAGAATATCTCGATAAGTTCGTCCTTGTGTTCATTGATGATATCCTTATTTATTCTAAGTTTGAAGCTGAGCATGCTAATCACTTGAGAATTGTCTTGAGTACCCTCCGTCGTCATCAGCTTAGAGCCAAATTCTCCAAGTGCCGTTTTTGGGAGAATAAGGTTAAGTTCTTAGGCCATGTTGTATCTTCCGATGGCATTTCTGTTGATCCCTCAAAGATCGAAGCCATCCAGAATTGGAAGAGGCCTGAGAATGTACAAGAGATTCGTAGTTCCCTTGGATTGGCGGGTTATTACCGTCGGTTCATTAAGGATTTTTCCCGTGTTGTGCTTCCTCTCACCTTCCTTACTCGGAAAGGCATTCATTTTATTTGGTCCGACAAGTGTGAAGCTTCCTTTCAGACATTAAAGGAACTTCTCACTAATGCTCCTATTCTTATGGTTCCCAAGGGGAATCATGATCTTGTTGTCTACACCGATGCTTGTGGTAGTGGTCTCGGTGCTGTCCTTATGCAGAAGGATCGGGTAGTTGCTTATGCTTCTAGGCAACTGCGTCTGAATGAAGTTCGCTATGCCACTCATGATCTTGAGCTAGCCGCCATTGTCTTTGCCTTGAAGATTTGGCGACTATTTATTGGGCGAGCGCTTCATTCTTTATACCGATCATAAATCCTTGAAGTACTTGTTCACTCAGAAGGAACTCAATATGTGACAACAGCGTTGGCTCGAGTTTCTTGCCTCCTATGACTTTGATATCCAGTATACCCCTGGTAAGGGTAATCGTGTTGCTGATGCGCTTAGTCGCAAACATTCGGCTGTTATTTCTATGATGCTTGCCGAATGGAATATTCTTGAGACACTATCTTTTTGTGAAATTCGGGATTGAGGTTCATCTTATGATTCTCCTATTCTATTAGTTAGTTTGGGAGCTCGACCCATTTTATTGGATCGTATTGCCATTGCCCAACAGCATGATCCTGATTTGTTGCATCTTATTCAGCTTTGTGAGTCTGGATCCTGTGATGAGGCGTTGCGGGATTTCAGCATTGATTCTCATGGGTGTCTTCGCAAGAAGAACCGTCTTTTTGTGCCTTCTGATTTTGCACTTAGGCATGACATTCTTGATGATTGTCATCGTTCTAAGTATACCATTCATCCTGATAGTAGTAAGATGTATGCAGATATGCATCGTCTTTATTATTGGGAAGGCATGAAGCGCGATGTGGTGGGTTATGTAAGTAATTGCATAACTTGTCAGCGTTTTAAGGACGAACATCAGCGTCCTTCTGGTCTTCTTCAGCCTCTAGAGATTCCATTGTGGAAATGGGATCAGATTTCTATGGATTCATTGACGGCCTACCTCGTTCGAGATCGGGCCATTCTAGCATTTGGGTTATTGTTGATCGCCTCACCAAGTCTGCTCATTTTATTCCTATTAAGTCTAATAGAACTGCTTCGCATTTGGCTAAGTTGTATGTCAAGGAAATCGTGAAACTTCATGGTGTTCCTAGTTCTATTGTGAGTGGCCGTGATCCTTTATTCACGAGTCATTTTTGGCAGAGTCTTCAGCAAGCTTTGGGAACAAAGCTTAATTTTAGCACAGCTTATCATCCGCAGTCTGACGGACTGACTGAATGGGTGAATCGTATCTTGGAAGATCTTCTCCGTATTTGTGTTTTTGATTTCGGTGGTTGTTGGGAGGATCACCTACCTCTTGTAGAGTTCTCCTACAACAATAGTTTTCAGTCTAGTATCGGTATGGCTCCTTTCGAAGCTTTATATGGAAGACCATGTCGATCACCTTCTTGTTGGTTGGAATCTGGGGAGAAGCTTATTCTTGGTCCAGATTTTGTTCGTGATTCTTCTGAGAAGATTGATCTTATCCGGTTGAGAATGAAAGAGGCACAGAGTCGCCAGAAATCCTACGCGGACAGCCGTAGGAAGCCTCTCGAGTTCTCGATTGGAAATCTTGTTTTTATTCGTGTTTCTCCTTTGAAAGGGGTTATACGTTTCAGTACGACTGGGAAATTGGCTCCTCGCAATATAGGACCATTTTCTATTACTGAACGTATTGGCCCTGTGGCTTATAGAGTTTCACTTCCTGCTCATTTATTTGGCATTCATGATATGTTTCATGTCTCGCAACTTCGAAAGTGTCTTCGAGAATCGGATTTTTTTATTGATTCTCCTGATTTGCTTGAGCTGGGATCTCACCGGACTTATCTATTGTACAGCAGCCTATTCGCGTACTTGACATGGTGGTGCGACACCTTCGGAACAAGGACGTGCCGCTCATTAAAGTTCAATGGTCTGCTAATCCCAATGACTGTACTTGGGAAACCAGAGAGTTTATTGAGCGATCTTATCCGGGTTCTCTATCTTTGCTTGAGAATGGATAGAATATCTTTTCGTCTCAAGCTTATTTTCCTTTTCTTTTTGGATGTTGTATGTATATAGTTGTTACAAATATCGTCTCTAGGAATTGCGGGGATGCAATTTTGTAAGGACGGGAGAACTGTAACAACCCGCATATTTAACGATTTTATATTTAAATGTTTTATTTAAATATAGTGTCATTAGTCGGATTGTTTGGTCCGAAATGTTACTTTTTGCAAACGGCCAAATTGGAACTCGAAACCATTTCCATTGATTCCAAAATGGCGTTTACGATCTTTTTGAGTATAAGCTTTGATATGTTTGGAGTTTGTGAATTTTGGCTACTTTTTCTATTGGGTTTTGGGTTTGGGTTCAGGCCACTAACTATCTAATTAACCCTAACTCAGTCCCTCTCTTCATTCATCCTCATTTCATTCCTTTAACTTAAGAAAACTGAAAATGGTGGAGGGGAAGAGGAAATAGAAATTGCAAACCCTAGTTTCTTCTTGTAAACTTGAATCTTGCTCCAAAATCAAAGAGAAGCCGTAGGTATGCCTCCTCTTCATCTTCTATCTCTTTCTCTCTTCAATCTTAGAAATTCCTAAACCTAAACTTAGAAAAATACTTGTTTTGATCTTAAATTGAAGCTAGTAGAGTTGAAGTGGAGAGTGGTTGGTTGTTTTCTTTGCTATTGAGCTTCTCTATCCTTGTTTTGAATTAAAAGGTGAGTTTTAAACTCACATCTACTTCTTTTGATATCATTGATGTTAGGTATGAATTCCTAACACTTGTTTATGTTGATTTGCTTTTGATTTGGATTGATTTGGTGAAATTGCAAAATTATGATTTTTGAAGCCAAATCTATGTAAAACCTTATATGGTTGATGTTTATGTTGTTCGGAGTGTTTGGGTGTGTCGTTAAGGTTAGGTAGTCGTTTGTCGTAAGGCCATAATCAACACGCATCCGATTGCTTTCGATTTGTTTGGCCATAAATGGCCTAGGTTCAGGAAATGCCTGACCATCATGTTTCAGACGTCTGAAACCCTAATTTCAGACGTCTGAATATTGTTCTGGGGAAGAAAATTATTCCCAGATTCAGATGTCTGAATTAATATTCCAGACGTCTGAATTGGCTAATTTTCAACCAGAAAGAAAATAGGCAAAATAATGCTTATTTCAGACGTCTGAAAGTATGTGTTCAGACGTCTGAATACTGTTTTGAAAAAAAAAAAATCCAGATTCTGACGTCTGAATCCCTTCTTTCAAACGTATGAATATGCTGTCTATTGCCAATTTGCCTTGTTCGCTTAGTTTTTCCAAATTCGATCGATGCATATTGATTCTGATTAGTTGTTTATGCATATTTGACCTTGATGATTCCTTTTTGACTTTATTCACGGGTTTTTATAAATGATTTCTTCAAATCGTATTAAAAGTTTGCTTCTCCGATTTATAAATTCTATTTAAAACACACACACAATTTCGCACTTCGAGCGAAGTGGAAGGGTGATTAAATGGTTGGGTAAAACACGGACCATGAATCTGTGCGTTTATCTTCCCGATTAGTCCCCGACCTATTCAATTGATCGTTTTAACCTTCGGGTTTGGTTTACCGATGATATGAGGTGAACTTTGTACTACTTTGAGTGTGAAATTAACTAACGGATAGTAAACCGTTTAGTGCGAACGAGTGGTTATGGGACTCACGTTACCACTTTTCGGATTCCTTTTTGAGAGTTATGACACATTCCGCCAGTTAGTGGTGTCCAGTACTGGGCCTCCGGACCTTCACCACTACGGTTTGTTGCCTTTGGGATAGTGTCTTCGGACTGTCTCCTTCAGGTTTGTTGCCTTTGGGTATGTGCCTTCAGGTTTGTGCCTTCGGGTTTGTTGCCCTATAGTATCGCTTCCGATGTTGGTCGTTATGAGCCGCATGGGTGATATTGGGTTTGGAGTCTTTGGGCTCGTGGATCCTTGTTTATACAGTACTGAGCTCGAGCAAATATTATGATGTTTCATTTGATATGTATATTCCCTAGGTATTGCCCTTCGGTGTTGGTCTTTTTGAGCTGCATGATGCATAGCATTTACCTTGTGGAACTTGTATACCTTATGGGTATTTGTTATTTGCCTTTTGGGCTTGCTATGGGATATTCTTATCCTTTGTTTCTATGAGATGCCGATGATATGAGGCTTGTTTTGTTATCATATGATTCATCTTTTGTTAGATGATTGTGTTATCTCCTTTAGAGATATTTGATATACTTTGTAACCTTGCAGGTTTATTGTTGTTCAGTTTAACTAACTGATTTGTTTAGCCAGACTGACCCGTGTATTTTATACTCGGGTCAGACCGAGATGTTTCAGGTTAGGTGCTTTTTGACTTAGCCTACTTTTCTTCCGCATGGACTATTCAGCTTGTTCCTTTTTTTAAAAAATTTTTGTGTAGTACTTTTATTGTAACTCTGATATATGTATTCTTTTGACTCGTCTGTATATTGTGGTTCGCTATACCACTTGATGTGTATTAGTTTGTGTACTCTGTTATGTATCTGTATATGTGTATATGATGATCTACTGTTCTGTGATGTATATTACATTTGAGTTGTTATATTCTGTTCTGATAGATCCTCCAACCACCTATGGTTATATTTTAAGTATTCATTGGGTATGTCGACCTGCTTGGTATGACTATTGTCGATGTATTCAATAGATAGTTAGAGCAAGGCTATAGATGGTCGCTCCCAACCAGCCTTATTCTCTGTGTTAGTTGACGGCATTACCCTGTAGTTTCCTTGGCTAGCGTGGGTATAGAGGTGGGGCGTCACAGTCTTCCAAGTCTAACAGCCTAAACTTTTGCTTCATATCTTCTCACCTTGGTCGTGTCTCCTCGAAATCCTCCATGCCAGAAAATGATCTGCCCCCTATACTAGCGAAGTCCTTGCATAGCTTAGAAAAATCGGCTGGTGTAGGTAGATAAAAGGAATTTCTACCTACCGGTGTTGCATTGGGCATTTGCCCATGCACCTATGGTACCGTAACTATGCAACCAGTCAACCGCATTATGCAAAGAGAAGGAAACTTAGGCTTGGAAGAATCAAAAGAAGGTTGAACTTGGCTTTGAGGGGATTTTTCTAAAATCTCTTTTGTACTTGAAAACTATTTCTAAAAGTTCCTTGGAAAATACTTTTAAAACAAGTTATTTTTGGAGAAATACTTTATTTTAAAATAAATTTTTAGGAATCCTGTAACCTTAGGCTCTGATACCAAGTGAAACACCCCCACGCCTTTAATATACCCAAAAGAACACATTAAAAGGCATGGTGCATTGTAGGTATAAATAAAACTAACAGAAAAAAAGATTCACAGGACAAAATAGGTAAAAACAACGGAAATTAAGATAATAACTTATTTAAAATCAAACTTTCATAATTGCTTCATAATAAGTCAAATTCCAAATACAATATCCATATCTTAAAACCCATCATGCCTTATTAAATAAAAATTCATAATCTCAAAATCAGAGTACATAATATCCCTCAAAAGAAGCCAGTACAAAGAAGGAACTAAAATTGAAATAAAAGAAATACATGGTAGAAAACTCCTCCAAGAAAATCTCCAAGCAATCGAAAGCCTACTTTCCTCTCCCTCAATTGCTTATTGGGAAAAAGGGAAATAGAGGAGTGAATGGTAGTAATTACTAGAGTTTTTAAGAAAGATAAAAGTAATATACTCTATAGCAGTTCTAACATAAATAAGGAAATAGGAAAGAGATAAATTGGAAATAAATACGTTTACATATTGCTCATGATAGGTTCATTTAGATTCCTTGCACTTGTTCTGATTCAATTAGGCTAAATTCCTAACCCTATAATTAGGATGTGGCCCTAATTATTACCTTTTTGATCGGCCTGCGACTCCATAGACCTTTTTGTGACCAGCAGATATATAACTTCCTATACAGCAGCCAATGGTATCTACGAAAGATGCATAGAGCAACTACCGTGGATCTGAATGACATATATAAATCCTTACACAGAAGGCAATGGTGTCTACTAAGACATCATAATAAGCGCTTGGAACTCAAAGCTATTACTGAGCACCTGAATGGAAGTCGCACGTGGAACTGCGACCATGCCAATGCTACCTTTTACTCTACCTATTGGGCCTTCTTATTACCTCCAGTGTACAACATAGTGTGCCCCTCATCTCACTTCAGGCTAATGCAAGATCATCGCGTGTCCATAGGAAATAGGTGAAATGCTATTGGTACTGGCCCTTCATCCAAAGAATATCTAGTTGCGCCCCTTATTCAAACCCCCATGATTTAGACTTCCATTTGACCAGTTTCTACCATTTTTAGCATAAGTGTGCTCTAGGGAATGCTATTTAGTATAGGTCCTAATTTCATCTTTGCTTATTAACTTCGATAAATTATTTAAATAAGCCTTTATTATAATTTTTAATTTCTACGCTTATTGATTTATCCGAAGCCCTAAAATAATCCCCATAATGTTCTTTTTCTTATTATAACCCACGTTATAATCATGCTTATTGCTTAACCCAAGGTCTAAGTGTGAAAATAAGCTTCTTTCATCTTTTACTTCATTTAGTTATAATTCTACGTTATAACTATGCAAATTATCATTAATTAGCCATATTGTAATTATAATTAGGCGTAATTTCAGTCCAATTCCATTATTTGTTACAGTCTTTATAATTTACATCTTATTTTCTTTGTTTAATATTCTTACTTATAAAATCCTTTTTCACGTTCAATTTATTCCAATCCATATGCGCAGACAAGGGGAATGAAGAGATAGATGCTTGCATAAAATCCAAAACATCGAAAAGATGTAAATAAGAAATAAATAATAGTAAATAAACTTAAATACTGCAAATCGACTATAAATTAATAAAAAGCCATGCTTAACTGTAGTAATTTGTAATTAATAGAAGTAATACTAAAATTACTAAAAGGAATAGCTGAATAGACTGAAAATGATTAAAAACTGTAAATAATTACTAAAAAAGGCTATTCCAAAAATCCTAGTTAATTTACAACTATTGTAAACCTTATTATTTTGAATTACTTAAAGAAATCTTTAAATAATTACAATCACTCCTTCGATTCTAAGCTCTTCCTTTGATCTTCCTAGATCCGCTTGGAATTTTAAAATAATTTTTATTAAAACGATTCTCTCCTTGGAAAATCATTCCTTTAAGGGTCCTTCTTGTAAAGGTGAACCCAAGCGGAGAGAATCAAGAATGAGAAAAAGTGTTAGATCTAGGGGCTATTTATATGTGTGGAAGTGGATCTTGGATAGTTGGATTTGGATATTGAATATGATGCAACCACATCATAGGCAGAATAAGAGCCATCGGATGCAGAAATGGAGGGACTGAATTAAAATAAAGGGTGCAAATGACGTGTTCCGATGCTTCTCATTCATTCGAAGGAATTAACATTCGTGCGCTTGCAAAATTACAAGGCGGATCTACTGGGCGGTCGACCGTCCCTTTGTCCAGGTCAACCAGCTGGTCGACCTGACCATGTGTGTGTACATATATCGTTATATTTCTGCTTATTTTGTTTATTTTATAACTTGGTCATATTAGCTCGGTTTCTGACGTTTTATATATGGAAATTGACTAGAAAATTACCATGGGCACAATGGTGCAACTTCCATGGCTTAATTCTTATAATTTCACAAAGTTATTTTATTATTTAATTAATTAACAAATTAATTATTACGGGTTACATTTCGGGTTGTTACAGCTAAGGTGAATAATTAATACATCCCATTTTCTTATGGTATTTGGTTTCAAGATAGATCCGAAATGTTTTTGCAAGTTTATGCCATGTTTTGAATGACTAAAGTTATATATATATATATATATATATGCTTGTTGATGAATTATACATGTTCATATTAGTTCTTATGATATGTTTGATATGAAAACCCTATTAAATAACATCTAAATGCCTTGAAAATTTAAACATAGATCAGAAATGATATTTTAGAGTTGGGTTTCAATTTTCATATGAATTAGTGTGGATTTTATTTAAATTTTCTAGTGAAGAAAATGAATTATTGGGTTATAAATTATTTAGGCTAAATAAATAATTATTTGGGTATGAAATTTTTATATGTTGGAAAACATATTAAAATAGATTTTTTGGGTTTTTTTAGATTTTTCCTAAGTGTTCTGTTGAATATATAAAATTATTTAAGTTATGGGACTAAAATATTTTATATATTTAATTAAATAAAATGGACATTTTATAAAATAAAATCTTCGTTTATTTTTGAAATTATTGGTAGCATTTTTCTAAAAAGAATTTATTAACCAATGAGAATTTGATAAACAAAGGCATGCTAGTTGGAAAGTTGTCTTTTTTAAGTTAACAACTAGAAAATAAAGCTTTTAGCATGTTTCAGCCATTTTCGGCATCAAACCTTCTGACCCAAACCTTTCGACAAAGTTGAAAGGTATTATGGCTTTCGACAAGGTCAAAAACCAGTGTGTATGGTATCAAGCAGTGTGGGACGTAACAAATTGGACAAGGTCGAAGGTTACTTGGTTGAAGTTTTGGTTGTCGAAGAGGTTTGATTGTGTTTGTTTTATAAATCTAAACTAACGCCTGCTTTTCTTTCGAAAAGAGGCTTCCGACTTGGTTACTTTTGACCAGGTCAATTATTTAAAATAAAGATTTAAACCTTTCGACGAGGTTGGAAGGTTAACAAGCTTTCGAAGGGTTCAAAATCCCCTAGATGCCGCCTTTTAACCTTTCTAAGTCATGCTTTCGACAATGTCTATAGGTTTACTTGTTTTTAAAACCAGCCGCTTCTCCCATGCTTTTGAAAGAAAGCTTTCGACTTAGATGGTTTACCCCTTTTATTCTACTTGAAGTATAACCCAAGCTTTCGTAGGAGGTGTTTAGAGTATTAAAAGGCTGGAGCCTATTTTTTTTTTAAAAAGAAACGTTTTAAAGCTTTTTAAGAGGAGCTTCCGAAGGGGTTGGAAGCTAAGCGTTCGAAAAATTTGAAAGGTTGCTTTCGAGGAAGTTGAAAGGTTTTAAAAGAGGATTTTCCACATGTTTTAAATTGAACCCAAAGAGCTTTCGAAAGGTTTATGTGTTTAAGGGTTGAATGCTCTCGAAAGGTTTATTTTTCGAATGGTTTCAAAGGGGTCGAAAGCCAAGCTTTCAAAGGGGTCGAAAGCAAAGCTTTCGATGAAGTCAAAAGGTAGCTTTCGAAGGGTTCGAAAGGTAGCTTTTGACAAGGTCGAAAGATTCAATTTTCTGAATGGTTTCGAAAGGTTTGAAATGGAAGGTTTTCCTGAGGTTTTCTAAGGGAATGTTTTAAAGTTTTTTAAAGAAGATATCTAAATTTTTATTGCTTTTGAACGGAAAGATTTCAATGGCTCCGAATGTTTTGAAGTAAGGTTTTTGTCTCTTGGCTTAGATAATTGAAGGGTTTTACTTGGTTAAGAAAGAGATGCTTTCAAAGGTTTAAAAAGTGGTGCTCTAAATGGAATTGAAAGGGGTACTTTCAAATATTTAAATGTTTTCATCAATAAAGGTTTGATTTATACATACATACATACATACATACATATATATATATATATATATATGTTTTACATGGTAATGTCATTTGAGTAAAGCATAAGAATTATATATTTTCGTAATGTTAGTTTGATTTAATGGTTTTAAATCATTTTGAAAAGGTTTTCAAAGAAAATTATGGGAGGGGATCCTAAGTAAAATGACTCAGATATTAGAATACTAGATGGGACTAGTATAGGGTCCCACCCTCTACATTAGCTATTAGCCCAAACTAATTGTTGTCCAAAATTCCAGTGTGTAGGGCTTGGTCAGGTAGAGTAAAATTATGATTACACATTGAAATGAATATATGTTTGTATAAAGATAGGTTATTGGTGATCCAAAAAACCATTAGAATTAGGAAGACCTGGGAGATGATTAAGTTAGGAACAGTCCGTCCAGAAGAGAAGTATATCCAAAAGAGGAGTATTTAACATATGTTAGGTTAATTTTGTTTATATTGTCTTGTAGGCCCGAGTCAGCCAAAGGTTAAAAGTTAGCCAAACAAAATTATGTGTTCGAACATATAGTTCATTTATTACCTGATATTTATGTATGTTTACATAATGATGCTTTACAGTATTTAACCAGTTTCCCGCTTCCATATCTCCTTTTCTCGTGAATCTGCATACGATCCTTAATAAGACACAGAAGAACGGTCTAAGAGAGTAGGAAATATGTCTTATATATAATTATATATAGCAAATACAAGTACATTACTATAGAATTAACCCAAAACCTAATCTTATTATCAGATTCATTGGATTATTTTTGAAAATATTTTAGGTTAATGTTTCTTTTAAAATTTCATAAACATATGCTCTGATACCAACTTGTAACATCCCCTTATTTGGAGGCTTAAAACTAACGGGTACAGATGTTGTAGTCATCCATAGTTATTAATCCTCGGCGACCAAATATAGCGATATTAGATACATTGATACAAAGAAACACAAGAATATGGAGAGAAAAATTAAACAACGAACAAATTCCACATTCCATTTCAAAATATTCCAAATTGATTACATAACCCTAATTCGCATATCATGTTCAGATAATATATAACTATTACAAAATACACCAAGAGCGATATATGAAGATGCCTCCTTGATTGATCAGAGTACATAAATAGGTAAGAAACCAAATTTTCCTTTACAATGAAAACAAACAGCGAAAAAAAAACTCTAATAACAAGCTTGCCTCATGCACATCCACATAAGCTTTATTTATATAAAAGAACACCTGGAAACCTTAACTCTCAACCTACTCAAAATCAATTGAGTGCCCGAGAGTATAAGGGGAATACAAAAACTTCAAGTCAGACATAAAGCCTGGTATGAATAATAATTTATCATCTCAAACCATTTGAATATCTAGTGATACCATGTCGCTTAGCGGAATGAGTTTTCCCCTCATCAGTATCCTAAAACATTTATAAAATCATATACTATGATCTTGCATCTACAATGATTAAAATATAGTATTTCAAAAAAAATTACGATGATATGCAAAACAAGTAAATTAAATCTGAATTACCCATCCCCATTCATTCTAACTATCTATCTCAATTATAGTTTCTAGGATTACTATTAACTTGTTAAATGTTTATCGCTTATCTATCCTATATTATAGTTTTCATGGGATCACTAAGAACCTATTGGTAGCTCCAATATCTTATCTCTTATCCTAGTTTTAATGGGCTAACTAGGAACCTATTGATTAACTGTCAATATCTTAATCCGGATATAATTTTCACGAGCTAACTACAAACCTACGGGCCCTTGCCAGTATCAAATCATAGTTTGCATGGGTTGACTATAAACTTATTTGAAAAAACCATATTTATTGTGTTTTGATGATAACAACTATACAACAATGCTATTAATATGTTTGTTGAGTTATTTCAGGTCAAGTAGCTATTTACTGAACGATAAAATTTATACGGGGTATAATGGACATTACAACAACAAAAAAGAAAATGAAAAAAAGTTTGCTTAGGGTGGGATTTTAACATAAGACATAGTACTCTTAGAAGAACCTTCCATCCAAACAAGCTACCAAAAATGATTTCAGCACATTTTATTGTTGATGAGAAATGGGATAGCAAGTGTTAAAATAAAATATGAAGATAGGAGAACTTGATCCCTGGTAACGCATGAAGACAGCGGTCCACTAACCAACCAGGCTACAACAACATTTGTGGAACAAAAGTTGGTATTTTTTATTAGAAGGACAAAATAGAAATTTAATTACTGAAAATTGAATGAAGCAAGTTTTGAACCAAGGACACCAAGGAGGAAGTGCGGCACCCTACCAAACATGCCATGCCTACTTTCATGAAGTACTTGTTGGATGAATTTCATATTGATAGAAGCTACAAATAAAATTTTTGGAAACAGAAAGAAGTTGGATCCCAACCCAACACGCCCCAATGACTAGCGCATGTCTTACCACTGAACTACACATCTTTTTGAAGTTAACAACAACGGCTACTTTAGATTAGCATTCCAAAGCGAATAGTCAAGTGGTTATTCAAGTACCTATTCAACCAAATGCAAACTTCCAACGAATGCATCTCTTCCAAACTGAAATGCTGAAGGATTGCTATTGTTTAAAGACATCTTATCACTCCTATATAAGTCTTCTATCATCCCCAAATCAAATACAACAATCATGTTCTCTCAAATCATTCTCATATTGCTTCCAAACGCTCGAACTTCCATATTCATTCTAAAAGCAAATTTAGACCAGTGCTATTTCACACCATAACATACAATCTGGATCTAATCCACTTGCTAACCTCTGCACACTCATTATGCATCATTTTTATAGGTTATAGACGTTGTAATCCAGTTTGACTACTCAGTGTGTTGAAGACACAATATATAGTCAAGTTATTTCTTTATAAAAGAAAATATTTAAGTCCCGCTCGACTGCTTGGGGAAGTGTACCGAAATCCTGTTCTGTTCCTCAGGTGCATATTCCTCTGGATGAAGTGAGGGTGGTAGTTAACTTCCATAAGGAGTCTGGACTGGACGTACGACTGGAGGTCCTAACCAATATCAATTTTTTGCTGTGATTTCTTCTTGCTTTACTTTTATATTTATTCGCACTACTATTATAATTATATTGCTACTGCTATGGTTACCGCATGTCAACTATGTATCTATATATTTGGCCATTATTGATCTAGTGCATAGCGACTAACAAGTGGTATCGAAGTCTGGAATTCTATCGATCATCACAATATCGTAGAATAATGGCAAGAAAAAGATCCAATTGGAATACAACAAGCAAAATCTCTATCAAAGCCACCAATGATGACTATAAAAAGGTACTTTCTGATTTAAAAATTTCTGTAAAAGATAATAATGAATTAGTTAGTATAAGCGACAAGATCTCGAAGCTTAATTTTTTTATTTTAGAAATGATGAAAACTGTTGAACTTGAAAATGAGAAATTGAAAAACGAGAAATTAAATTTAGAAAATCAACTTGGTGTTTTAAAAAATAATTTTATAACTCTTAAAGATTTTCTAGATGAACAAAACTCATTATTTGAAAAGGAGAGAAAAAATTTTAGGAAAATTTTTTGATTTGAAAAGAAAAAATAATTTATTACAACCCTCTTTAGATAATTTAGGATCTCAAAATTTTCTTCTCAAAAATGAGAACTGTATGTTAAAAAACGAGAATCTTGAATTAACTAAGAAGATTTATATTTTGAAAAATAATATTTCTTTTGAAAATAACAATTTCAACTTTAAAGCTAAATTTGAAAAACTTAAAAATGAAGTCATAAAATTTAATAAAAGTCAAAATGATTGAAACATGATTTTATCTTGTTCTAGACCTTTATGTGATAAAAGTGGAATACAATATAAATAAAACAATAATAATAGTACCAAATATGCATTTTTATATTATAGAAAATTTAATGTTGATGCTAAAAACAGAAATATCTCTAAATCTACTTCTCGCAATTTTAATACCATGCTTACAAATAGAAAAGTACTAATTTAATGATATGTGATTTTAAAATATGGGTTCCTAATAATATGAACAAAAATGATAAACAAATATATATTATTGATTATTTTAATGCTATTATCAATAATGAAAATTATATATACAAGGGGTCAGCCACATACACTTGGATATGGTTTCCCAAAACGTGAACTATGTATTTTTAATATATAAGTATACTTGTTCTTAAATAGAAATGTATATTAGATACTCATTTTTTAACAAGTGGTTAATGTTGCGCTATAAATTAAATATTTTTATTACTATATTACTACTTATTTTAAGATTTTTTTAATAGGAAGGTTTAATTTAGGGAGAGTACATAATTTAGAGGGAGCTATTTAATCAATATCTATTTATGTTTAAAGCTCCTTTTGTTGATGGCAAAGGGGGAGAAACATGTATAAAACATATATAATATGCCTTTAGTGGGAAAATATTATCTTATATTGTAGTTGTGTAGTTGTGATCATCAAGAAGGAGGAGAATGAAAGAACCATATTTATGGTGTTCTAACGACAACAACTATGCAACAATGCTACTAATATGTTTGTTTAGTTATTTCAGGTCAAGTAGCTATTTACTGAACTATAAAATTTATACCGGGTATAATGGACATTACATCAACAACAAAAAAAGGCAAAAAAATGTTTGCTTATGGTGGGATTTGAACATAAAACATAGTACTCTTAAAAGAACATTCATCCAAGCAAGCTTCCAAAAATGATTTGTTAGCACATTTTACTGTTGATGAGAAACAGGACATCATTTCTAAAATAAAATATAAAGATAGGGAAACTTGATCCCCGGTCACGCATGAGGACTGCAGTCAACTAACCAACTAGGATACAACACCATTTGTGGAACAAAAGTTGGTATATTTTATTAAAAGGACAAAGCAGAAAACTAATTACTGAAAAGCGAATGAAGCAGGTTTGAAAAGCGAATGAAGCAGGTTTGGAACCATGGACAATAAGGAGGAAGCGCAGCACCTTACCAAACATGCCATGCCTGCTTTTGTGAAGTATCTGTTAGCTGAATTTCATATTGATAGAAGCTACAAATAAAATTGTTGAAAACTGAAGGCTGAATTTCATATTGATAGAAGCTACATATAAAATTGTTGAAAACTGAAGGAAGTAGGATTCGAACCCAGCACGTGCCAAAGACTAGCACATGTCTTACCACTAAACTACATAGCTTTTTGAAGTTAACAACAACGGCTTCTTTAGATTAGCATTCCAAAGCGAGTAGTCAAGTGGCTATTCAAGTGCCTATTCAACCAATTGCAAACTTCCAACAGATGCATCTCTTCCAAACTGAAATGCTGAAGGATTGCTACTATTCAAAGACATCTTGTCACTCCTATATAAGTCTTCTATCATCCCCAAATCAAATACAATAATCATATTCTCAAATCATTCTCATACTGCTTCCAAATGCTCCAACTTCCATATTCATTCTAAAAGCAAATTTAGACCTGTGCTATTTCACTCCACAACATACAAATCTGATACTAATCCACTTCCTAACCTCTGCACACTCATTTGAAATATTTTAACAGGTTATAGAAGTTGTACTCCAGTTCGACTACTCAGTGTATTGAAGACACAATATATAGTCAATTTATTAATTTGTAAATGAAAATATTGAAGTCCCATTCGGCTACTCGAGCAAGTGTACTGAAATTTGGTTCTACTGCTCAGGTGCCTATTACTCCGGACGAAGAGAGGATGGCAGTTAAATTCCAGAAGGAGTCTGCGACTGGACGTAGGATTTGAGCTCTGAACCAATATAAAAACTTTGTTGTGATTGCTTCTTGCTTTACTTTTCTATTTATCTGCGCTGTTATTATATTTATATTACCACTATTGTGATTACTGCACGTCAACTCTGTATCTATATATTTTGGCCATCATCGATCCAGCGCATAGAGACTGACACTATAGGCCCCTGCCAATATCTTTAATCAAGATTTTTAACTTTTCTTAGGTTATATTCATTACTGGATCAACCTAACTGATTATTCTACCCTTCTCCAAAGTACCGTTATGGGTTTACTATAATGTAAATAAGTATATGAAGAAGTAGTACTTCTAAAATCTTTAGTTATGCTATAATATTTCCTTTTTAATAGTGGGAGAGGGTTATTTGTTTTGAAACTTCAAAGCATCAACTTCGAAACCTCTAGATGACCCCCTTCGAAAGCACAAGCTTCTTTTCGAAACATAGTAAACATACTTTTGAAGTCCTTGTCAAATATTCACTTTCGAAACTAATGGCAGCTTTTGATGGTATCATAATATTCTTTAAAACATAGCTTCGAAACAACTAAAAGTACCTTTTCTAAAGCATTGGGTTTACTCTTTAAAAACATTCTTTGGGTCAAAATGAATATATACAAAAGTACCTCTTTCGAAACCAATTATAACATTGTTTTGAGGAAAAATTTAATGGTGTCGGAACCATCTAGTCGAAAGCAACCATCTTTTAAATTAAAACATCAAAGCATAGAGTCAAAACCCCCTTTCGAATCCATAGCCTTCGAAACCCTCAACCCTTCGAAAGCTTTCAGGAAAAAGCTTATTTTAAGTTAAAACAAAGAGAACTCTTCGACAACATGGATGGCTTCAATACAGTCAAAAAGGATAAAATTTACAGCTGGGTTTCGACTTGGTCGAAACCAATCCTTTTGAAAGCTCTTAATTAAGGAGAAAGGTACCCTTCAAAAACTAATACTTCAACATAATAAAGAAACCTTCCCTAAAGGCTATTTGTATAAACCTTTTCGAAAGCATATGTTTCGAATGTGTCGAAAGCTTTAAGTAAAACAAATCGAGAACTTAGCTTTTGAAAAAGAATATAGTTTTGACCTTAAAGAAAGCATTACTTTTGGCACCCTACCTTCCGCCACCCACAAATTCACTTCGTACCAATTCCATTGATACCATGTGCATTGGTTCCGACTATGTTGGTTTCGATTGAGATGGTTTCAACAAAGATGGTGTGGAGGTAAAAGGATTAGAGAGGTACTGCTATTTGAGGCGAAACCTAATTTTCTGGATTTAAGGCTGAAATATAGCAAATTTTAGTAATTACTTTTATAACCGCTTGCTTATTTGTAAGCCTTTGATTGGTTGATGTATAATCTTTCAAATACTTTATAAAGATAACTGTCGCATTTAATTAGATCTACATCAAGGGAATTATAAAGTTTAAGCCCTTCTATTAACACAACCAGTATCTGCAAATAAGTGTCTCTCTTGAAATAATTTATTTTCCCCAGTAAATCAACTGGGAAAAATCTCCAGAATTCACAAAAATTCAATTTTCACATGTAATCAAACATATTAAAATTTCAGACCCAATTTCTTCTTAGAATACTCAAAATAAATTTTAAACCTAATTATATCATATTTTCCTTTAGAAATCCGTAATAAATTTACTATAGCTCGGAAAATTATGAAAATTAAACCCATCTCCAAAATCATGCTCTACTTAGCATAAAAAATTTGCATGACATTCTAAATTTAAACTCTCGATTTTTCATTAACACGTGCAAATTCATATGTGAATGAATTAAAATAAATCAAAAATAATATTTTTCAAGCATATCATCATCCATATCATCATAAAACAAATTTAATCATAAATCCGAAAAACATATAATCATAGAATAAAACAAAGATGGTATGAAATTATTTTTCACCTTAGGTATGATAAGGAATTCGAAATTTGCTATTGATTAATCCTTCCTAGCTTTGATCCTTAGCTTTAGATTGAATTTTATGCTTTAGTTTTTTATTTGAATTTTTGAAGGTGAGAAAATGAAATGTGAATGGACAATTGCAAAGGAGTATACCCATGTAAGATAAAATGGATATTTACTAATATGCCCATGTGTAAACTAATTAACCTTTAAGTCAATTTAAAGCCCATTTATTTCATTATTAAGCACAACCCTTTATATAATTTATTCAAATTTAAGTTCACCTATCATCAATATTCTATTTAACTTATCTAATTAAATTTTCTGAATAATATTATCAAAAAATTAGGGATGTTACATTATATTTTTACAAAACAAAGAAATCATATACTTTGCTTTACCCAAAGCACTTATGCCATGATATATATACCTTACACAAAAAAATGTTGATGAAATCTAATCGATGGGATTATATATCCCTTCATAATAAGTTAAGACCACTTTTTAAATAGAAAGTTTTTGGCTATAAGGCCAAACAATACCTTCGGGACTTTGTTTAAACCTTAAACAATGCCTTTCGAGATCATTGAGAACAACCCCTTCGAAAGTTTTACTAAAACCTTAAACATCCTCTTTTAAAACCAATTTAAACTTGCCTTTCGAAAGCATTGGAAACACTCCATTTGAATACTCAAAATAAACATTTCGAACATGAGGGATCTCCCATTCGCAACCAATATTATATATCTTTCGAAAGCATTAAAATCCTTCACTTAAAACGTACCTTTCCAAAGCATTAGGTTCAAGTAAAAGTTTGTGGAAACATTGTTTCGAAACCATTTAAAATCATTCCTTTCGAAACCTTTGGGTTTAACTTTTGTCATAGCTAAGAGTCGTAAAGAATTGAAGCAAAAGCATTGCTTTCGAAAGCATTAGTACTAAGTAAAAGAAAGAGAAAGGTTTCACAACTAACCCTTTCGAAAGCATTGAGAAGCGACTTCAAAGCAAGATGGCTAAAACACCCTTTCGAAGCCATTGTTTAAAGGCTATAAAGAAAAGCTGCCTTAACTAGTTCGAAAGGTAAAATGTGTCAGCTAGGTTTCGACTAAGTTCAAAGTTATCCTTTCGAAATATTCTTCTAAAACAAAAGGCGGAAATTCATTTGAAAGCTACTTTTCTAATACAAAGGAAAGTGGATTAAGTCGAAAGCTAATATAGTTGGCTATAACCCTTTCGAAGGCATCATTTGTGTAACAACCCGATATTTTCAGCCATTCGCATCCGCACATGTCGGACTTGAATTGCTCAAAATACCGCGTTGTAAATAAATTTGGAGCAAATGAAATACAATCACAGAATCACAGACACAGAAATATCAGAATAACTCGCAGCGGAAATTAAAATACCATAGTAGTTCATGAAGCTACTATAACAAACACTCAAAACATAATACATAATATCAGTCTGAAAAACATATACAATAGAAATCTCAATTACATAGCAGTTTATCAATACCAAAGCTGAAATAGAACAACTAAAACTGAAGGGATAGATAACTAGACAGGCAGAATCTCCAGCAATTCCTAGCTCCAGAAAGAAATCCAAAGCTAAGCTGTAAATACTCAGGCTGAGCCGAGCGTAAAGTAAAACACAAAACACTCGAGTCAGGACAATATATACATATATAATGTAAACCAACTCCAAGTGAACTGTAGTAGAAATGCACAATAACTTAAAGGATGCTTGGGATCGCCCATCCTTTAAGAATCAGTTAAACTATAAATTAATTACATCCCGTGGTTAAAATTTCAAAAAGGTATTTTATACTTCAAAATCAAATGTAATTTCAAAATTCAATATCATTCAAAATATCATATCTTCCAAACCACATTCATTTTTATTTAATTTAAATACCATTACAAAACACATTTCAAAATAGTTTATATTTCGAAACAAATTACTTCATTTTAAATCATAAAATGAAGTTATTATATTTAAAAATTAAATTATTAAATTTCCAAAATTTTAGTCTTTCAAAATTCATTTATTCACTTAATTTACTAAAACAGATGAAAATTCAACTTTCGCAGCATTTAGAAATTGCTACGGAAAGTTACATTAAAAACAGTTTGTAACAGCCTGCTATTTTGGACCATTCAAATCGACAATAAAACCGTACATGTCCGACTTGAATAATTCAAAATACCGAATTGTTAATAAAATTTGGCAAAACTTAAAATATACAGTAAATAAATCAATCATAGATCACTTACACAGAGTAATACAATGCAGCGGAATAGATAAAGAATAGTAGTTCATGAAGCTACTATATACCTCAGAGTTAGAAATAAAATACAACCGAATTGTTCAAATGCCATGAAGTCTCCAATGCAACAGATGGCTTCTCTGAACCAATCAACTGGATGACTGAAGGGATAGATAGCTGGATCTTCAAGCAAAGCTCCAACTTCGAAGGTGAGTCTCAAATGCTGTATCTCTCAGTCTGACCCGAGCGTAAAGCAAAAACACAAAACACTCGAGTCAGGATTAGCATTCTTATATCTATAAATCTAACTCAAGTGAAATATCAACTGAAATATAATTAACTTAAAGGACGTTTGGGATAACCATCCTCTAAGGGTCCATGGAAATATCTATAAGGTAGAAATATACACTATAATACCGAGGTCATTTCAAATTAATTTATACTTCACAACAAAAATATCTTTTCATTATATATATATATATATATATATATAAATATTTAGAGTAGAATATTTGTAGTTTACTCAACTTAACAAATCGTTTTCAAAATCAACCCGACCATCCCATTCAAATTTAATTCAATCTCAATTTATAAATTTTTATACAATTCAGTTTTTTTGATCAAACAAATTCAAATTTTATTCATTTCAAATACAGAACTAAATCAAAATTTTACCGTTTAAATTCTACTATATTTCAATGCTTTAATATTCAACAACTCAAAGTTTGATTTAACAGTTTCATATAGATCTCGATTTAACCTTGTTATTTAGTCTTGAAATGTTCACTAAATAAATTCAATATTTATTTAATAACCCAATTTACCTTTAAACTAAATATTCCTTTCGATTTGTTTAAACTTGAAACCTCCATTTAATCATTTAAATCAAAATCAAGTTATAAATCGAATCTTAAATTTCAAATTCTTTGGTTCAAATAATCTAATTAAGTAAAATACTTAACTAAATACAATTTCAATTAATTCAACTTTATCTTCTCAACCTTAACTTATCCAAATTATTACAACAATCAATTTTGAAATATAAATTTAAATAAATACTTAAACATATTATATGGATTAAATCGATCTCCAAAATATTACTATTAAATCTATATATAAAATTTCTATTTTCATATAATATTTTAAGAATTAATATTTATTAAAACCGTATATTTATTTTCAACCCATAGAAATTATTTTCAAAATATTTATACATATGGACCAACGGTGTCTGTATATAATTTCATTCCCTATGGTCAAGGGATACGGATTTCAATCCGAAATTTAAATATACGGGTAGATATCACTTCGACCCGTAATCCCAAATTCAATTTTTATTGAAAATCGCTTGGGTTTATCATTTCAACCCATAACGAAGTTCTCCTATTCTAAAGTCCGTTCGGGTATGTATCATTTCAACCCATATTGAATTCTAAACTACGAGGAACTTGCAGAGTGATAACAAATAATAAAATAACAGAAATATATCATCAATAACAGTATAATATAACAATGGGATATGGTGTCATATCCCACAGGTGAACACATTTGCAAACAACAAAATATATAGCAATGTAAATAACTAGCAGTAGCATATTTCAATTGTCGTTTCAATTGGAATCAAATTTAATAAATAAAAGAACGTTAGTCGTGAGTGATTGCTCACCTTTCGTGGCTGGAGGGTACCGAAGGTGATACAGAAACACACACTGATACGGACATGGAAATTTGATTTACAAATCCAAGCAAAGCAAAATTGGCACGAATTTGATGAATAGAATCTGGTAACAGAAACGATGGGAATGGATCAAAATAGCTTGATATAAAGTTTTGGACGAGACGCATATTATATTAATATTTCACTTAAACCCATTATTTTCAAATACATATTCATTTGAAATAAATCTCAAATAAATTTTTTTTTATATATATAACCAAAATCAATAAAATCTTTATAGCTTGTATATGCACTTTGACCTAATCATTTATACCCATATAAACTTGACAATTTAGATATATAAATTAACAAAGCTATGTAAATTTTGTTTTTATTACTGTTAACTAAAACAACTACTAATGTGTATACAACCGCTTATAAATAAAATATACTTTTTATATTAACTCACTATGCAGACTAAAAAAAATCTTGTAAACTTAAATATAAACAATTGCCTATACATATTAATAAAATCTGGAAAAAAATTTAGAATAGAAAACGTGGGAATTCAAAATTCATGTAGTTGCAGCCTAAATCAAAAAGGTAAATTCATATACAGGTGAACATGCAGCTATATGTATAAGTAAATTATTGTAACCTTACCCAAATGAAAAGACTCAATACCAAATTTCCATAACCTATGTATTTAAACTGACAACGTTTATATAATTAGTATAAACAAAATACTTTCCTTCTAGCGAATATAACAATACTTCTAACAACACTTAAAACTTTATATATTTTTCTTAAACAGTTAAAACTTTATACATATATTATATTTAATTTAGACATGTAAAATAAAATAAAATTTAAAGTCCAAGTTTATCTCCAACAGAAACAAAATCTTACAACTTATTCATATTTTTGCTTTTACATCAATTCAAAACATAAAAATTTAAAACTACATTTAATTCGAACCCAATATACTTAGTACACTTTAATATAATAATATCTGAAACCATACACCGCAAATACTACCTATAACATACGCACACCATACAAAAGTTATAACCCAAAACATACGCACACCACACAAAAGTTATACCAATATATATGTAAACTATATAACTAAAATATCTTATATAAACTATTTATAAACTTATACAACTATGCAGACAACCCATACAATCTGCCTATATACTAGACTCATATTATAACAGAAGCTAGACATATATATACAACAATTATGAATCTATTACTTAATGTATATAAATAATTTACACAGAATACTATACTTATATTTAAGATACATATACTAACCCAAAAAGGAAGGAGAAAGGCCGAAGTCAGGGGTGGTGGGGAGCTCGGAGGGGAGCATGGCACTGCTTCATGCTTCGGCGTGGAAGAGGAGGGGAGACAAACGGAGAGGTGGATGGTGATGGCCTCGGTGGCGTGAGAGTGGATAGTGCAAGAAGAAGGAGTGATGTAACGTTTGGTGAGTGGTTACGTGAAGGAGGAGGAAGTGGTTTATGAATGAGGAAGAAAGTGAAAAGGTAAAGGCAAATGGTTCATATCTAAATATATAGGAATAAGGCAATGGATGCAACGTATCCAACATTTACATTTCAAAACTGGCGAAATTAAAGGTAGTCATCGATGCGTTGAGTGACGGGGTTTTAAGGCACGAAATAAATATGTGAGAAATGAGATGGCTGCAATTTATTATGTACGTTATTATATGTACTATTTATTTTTGAAACGTAAGTATAGAAAAGGAAAAGGAAAAGTCAGAGCAATACGAGCCAGAAATAAATGGGAAATCAATATAACCAAAATGGTAACGGTCTAATTTCTTGATTTCAGCTGAAAATTATTTAAGCAATAAATTTATTGCTTGGCAAGCAAGGCTCAGGTTGAAAAGCAAAGGAAACAAAAGTCCCAATATAAAGTAAAGAGAAAGAAACGAAGTTAAAAAGGGAAAGAAAAATAAAGTGAATCGTTTTAAAATAATAACTACGACGTATACAAATGTATACGTTTGATTTTCGAAACTGCTAAACATAAATTCAGGAAAAATGGAAAGCAAATATATAATGATGTATGGGAAGAAAGAAAGTCACCGAAATCAATTGTAACGGTCACCTGCAATATTTTCTCCTAAACACATATATCCAATCAAAAAAAATTGTAACGCTCAAAAGCTTTGATTTAGGAAAAGGTTATTAAAACAAGTTACTGCTGGCTACAATCAAATATTTATGTTTTGAGGGAACAGTTTCTTACCTTTAAAAAGCAATGAAGAAAGAGAGAAAATAACAGAGACGGCAACAAATCAATCGATCAAGTGAATGAAAAAGGCAACCGGGAAACATATCAAATTAAATATTGGCAGTAACGGTCACCCATTTATTTAGCTGACAAATATTAAAGCTATAAAGGCAATTAACATATCAACCGTTCAAAAAGATAAATACAACGTATACAAAATTATACGCTTAATTTTTGAAATGATGGCAACGGCTAAAATTTAGCAACTGATGAAATAATTACTAAAGTAAAGGATAGTGGCTATTGCTTGATAATAAATTTATTATCAGCAATTTTTAGCTTGAATTTAATAGAATTTCCCAATGAAATAAACTTTGTTAAAATAAATTGAAAATTAAAAATCTGCTATATTTAAATATACGTATTCTAAATATATAAACATTTTATTTAAAAATTCAATTATTATAAGATTTCACAAATATTTAATTAAATACGTTATAGAATCAATTAAAATTGTTAAAATTTTCCGGGTCGTTACACTCTCCCCCACTCAAAACTTTTCGTCTCCGAAAAGGAAGGAGGTAGGAGAATAAAACAACCAGAAAAAAATAGATTGAAAGCCAAGATAAACAATAAATTTTAAAACTATATAAATTTTATTTAAAATACTTATTTGAAAATTTCATTTGAAATTAAATTTTCTTTAATATTTAATACTTCTCAAACTCCTTTGCAAACAATTATTTACATTATTACTTATATTTACAAAGACTATTGAAAATATTAATTCCAAAATTTAAATGAAATTTTTAATTTTTCTCAAGACACCTTTCAAATATTATCAATAAATTAATAATCATTTTCTTTAAAGATGTTTTATTTAATTTATAACTTCAAAAATATTTATAACGCTAAAATTTTATATAAAACAATGTAGTATACAAATAAGCAATATTTAAAAGATTTATTCAAAAAGGAAAGGAAGGTAGATTCCGAAAACGGAATATAGGTGAAAAATAAAGCTGAGCAGATGAGGTAGATTCAAAAGAATAGAATCGGGCACGAATAATTTATTTCAAACCATAAGAATTTAAATTTCAAATATTAATACAAAATTTCTTTGTTGAAAATACTTTTATAATAAAATACCTTTATAAATAAAATACTTTTATATCGAAACAAATTTTTCTTTCGAAAATACTTTTATAACTCGATGTTTTAACAAGTTTATCCTCGTTCTTGCAAACTCTGGCCATGCGTTGATCAGGCGCAAAGCTAGAGTTCTTCAAGTACTTAGTAGACCTGTTTCAACACCCAGTGAAAATATTTGAAAAACCTTTTAAAAACAGATATGGAAAGTACAATCCAAACAAATCAACCAAACCAAAACCTTTGTCAGATCATGGTTCGCAGATACACAATGGTTACGCCTGGGTCCCCCAGGAAACAATCCATATCCGTAAGCTTTCTCAGCCCTGCGAGTTATGCCATGATGACTAGTAGAGTGCAGGATACACAATGGTTACGCCTGGATCCCCCAGGAAACAATCCGTACCCCTAGGCAAGACTCAGCCAGGCACATGCGCTACTATTCGCGACCTACACAGATTGCACGATACACAATGGTTACGCCTGGATCCCCCAGGAAACAATCCGTACCCCTAGGCAAGACTCATCCAGGCAATTGCGCTATGCATTCACGAGAGAGAAAAAAAACCATGGGTTACGCCACGGTGGGAACACTCGAGTATTACATCCGAAAAACCAAAAATCAGAGAGAATAATATCGATAGAATGAATCCACGATGTGGCCACAAAGCGGATATCAAGCAGAAGGCACTTTCCATATCTTTACTTCGAAAATATATATCATATAGTACCTTTTCAAATCACTTTCAAATATCATACTTATATAAAGTCCATATATATAGGATTTCATTTTTCCCAAATCGAATACTTTCCAAATCAATAGTAGATCAAATCATACTTATATAGACTTCGATTATATAAAATCTATTTCCAAATTGAGTACCTATCAAATCAATAGATTTCAAATCAACTTCATACTTATACAATCCATTTTATATAGGTTCGACAACTCCCAAATCAAGTGCTTAATAATATAAGGTTCTCAAATTTCAAATCATTTCAATATCAGTTTCAAAATCATGTATGATTTCACCAAATTTTCTTCCAAATTAAATATCTCAATTTCAAAGTTCCCATAATAATAGGTTTAGAAAATAATCCCAGTTTCCAAATTAAAATAATTCAAGTCAAACAAATTCATTTCCAAAATCACCATATAAGTACTGGTTTTAATTTCAATTAAATTTCAAAACCAAATATTTTCTCAAAATCAATTATACTAAAAATAGTTTCCAAATTTATAAGTATCCCTTTAAAACTTTTAGACTATCTATTTCTATTTGAAATATCCAATTTACCTTTTTGAAAACCATTATTCAAAACCATATTTTTTTCAAAAAATTTCAAAACTAAATTTATATTCTTTATCAAACATTTTATACTCCTCGAAATTTCTTAGCTTTGAAAATTAAATCTCGATTTGGAAGTGTTCGAACATTCAAAATAGTTAAGGAAATCAAATTTTCAATTCAACAGTTGAAAATCAACAATAAATCAATAAACCAATTATTAAATCCGAAACTCGAGGACTGAACACCGGTCTCATTTTAAATTGTTTCAAATATATACTTATATCTTTCTAAAATATCAAATTATACTTCGAAAGTTGAAATCAAAAACGGTTTTACAAAATCACTTGCATAGCGAAGCTATTAAAGTGGCCACTCCCCCACTCTGAAACTCAAAAATCAATGTCGATGATGCGTGCACTCATCACCGAAATTATTTTCCAGCGACATAAGTGAGTTCTGGATTTCTATTTTCTTGAAAACTTCTTTGTAATTTCTTCAAAATTATTGGAATTCATTTGAACTCATTTGAAACATTTCTTATTCGGAAAAATACTTTTAAATCATATTATTTTCATATATTTTCCAAAATCTTAAAACCAATTTCAAAATACTGGAATTCAATTCTCGAATTTCAAATTTAACCCTTCAGTTATAAATCATTTTTATATGAATCACTTTCTTATAAATTTTCGAAATTTCCAATCCTTTCAAAACTTTTATATATAGAATAACATTTCTTATTCGTTTTATATATAGGTATATAATCCTTATCGAAAACATTTTCACTTTTTATATAGAATAAAATCATAATTATCAAAATAATAATTTTGATATATAAAACAATTTCAAAAATGCAAATATACTCGATTTTCAAAGAATAATTTTAAGAATGGATTTCAAAACAAAGATAGAGATTTGAATTAGAGAAACTCCAATCAATAGAATTCTGATTCGAAGATAGACTCGATCAAAGATGAAATAATTAAATTACAAAATAGAAGATGGATATACTTCTATAAATCGCGGGCGACCTTGACCGGGTCAACCGTGACTTCAGGGATATGATCGATGCGGAATTCTAAAACAAATCGACATTCGATTGCCAGAGATGGAATTCGGCATATCAAGATATAGCAGCATCGTAAACCGAGGATACAAAAATCTTCGGTGAATCGATGACAATTGTAAAGGTGTTTTCACCCCCTTTACAAAACATTCGGTGGAGTTATGGGATACTCCAGAATCAAACGAATATAAATAGGAAGAGACAAGAATGAATTTCGGAACCGAGGGACATTCCAAAACTCAAAGGAAATTGAGTCAAAAAGGAAGAGATTCAACCCGAACGAAAGTGATTCTGTAAATAAATTTACCATATATGCTAAGTTTTGCCTAGAGCCAAAGCTCTGATACCAACTGTAACAGCCCGCAATTTTGGACCATTCAAATCGACAATAAAACCGTACATGTCCGACTTGAATAATTCAAAATACCGAATTGTTAATAAATTTGGCAAAACTTAAAATATACAGTAAATAAATCAATCATAGATCACTTACACAGAGTAATACAATGCAGCGGAATAGATAAAGAATAGTAGTTCATGAAGCTACTATATACCTCAGAGTTAGAAATAAAATACAACCGAATTGTTCAAATGCCATGAAGTCTCCAATGCAACAGATGGCTTCTCTGAACCAATCAACTGGATGACTGAAGGGATAGATAGCTGGATCTTCAAGCAAAGCTCCAACTTCGAAGGTGAGTCTCAAATGCTGTATCTCTCAGTCTGAACCGAGCGTAAAGCAAAAACACAAAACATTCGAGTCAGAATTAACATTCTTATATCTATAAATCTAACTCAAGTGAAATATTAACTGAAATATAATTAACTTAAAGGACGTTTGGGATAACCATCCTCTAAGGGTCCATGGAACTATCTATAATGTAGAAATATACACTATAATACCGAGGTCATTTCAAATTAATTTATGCTTCACAACAAAAATATCTTTTCATTATATATATATATATATATATATATATATATATATATACACATAAATATTTAGAGTAGAATATTTGTAGTTTCCTCAACTTAACAAATCGTTTTCAAAATCAACCCAACCATCCCATTCAAATTTAATTCAATCTCAATTTATATATTTTTATACAATTCAGTTTTTTTGATCAAAAAAATTCAAATTTTATTCATTTCAAATACAGAACTAAATCAAAATTTTACCGTTTAAATTCTACTATATTTCAACGCTTTAATATTCAACAACTCAAAGATTGATTTAACAGTTTCATATAGATCTCGATTTAACCTTGTTATTTAGTCTTGAAATGTTCACTAAATAAATTCAATATTTATTTAATAACCCAATTTACCTTTAAACTAAATATTCCTTTCGATTTGTTTACTTGAAACCTCCATTCAATCATTTAAATCAAAATCAAGTTATAAATCGAATCTTAAATTTCAAATTCTTTGGTTCAAATAATCTAATTAAGTAAAATACTTAACTAAATACAATTTCAATTAATTCAACTTTATCTTCACAACCTTAACTTATCCAAATTATTACAACAATCAATTTTGAAATATAAATTTAAATAAATACTTAAACATATTATATGGATTAAATCGATCTCCAAAATACTACTATTAAATCTATATATAAAATTTCTATTTTCATATAATATTTTAAGAATTAATATTTATTAAAACCGTATATTTATTTTCAACCCATAGAAATTATTTTCAAAATATTTATACATATGGACCAACGGTGTCTGTATATAATTTCATGCCCTATGGTCAAGGGATACGGATTTCAATCCGAAATTTAAATATACGGGTAGATATCACTTCGACCCGTAATCCCAAATTCAATTTTTATTGAAAATCGCTTGGGTTCATCATTTCAACCCATAACGAAGTTCTCCTATTCTAAAGTCCGTTCGGGTATGTATCATTTCAACCCATATTGAATTCTAAACTACGAGGAACTTGCAGAGTGATAACAAATAATAAAATAACAGAAATATATCATCAATAACAGTATAATATAACAATGGGATATGGTGTCATATCCCACAGGTGAACACATTTGCAAACAACAAAATATATAGCAATGTAAATAACTAGCAGTAGCATATTTCAATTGTCGTTTCAATTGGAATCAAATTTAATAAATAAAAGAACGTTAGTCGTGAGTGATTGCTCACCTTTCGTGGCTGGAGGGTACCGAAGGTGATACGGAAACACACACTGATACGGACATGGAAATTTGATTTACAAATCCAAGCAAAGCAAAATTGGCACGAATTTGATGAACAGAATCTGGTAACAGAAACGATGGGAATGGATCAAAATAGCTTGATATAAAGTTTTGGACGAGACGCATATTATATTAATATTTCACTTAAACCCATTATTTTAAAATACATATTCATTTGAAATAAATCTCAAATATTTTTTTTTTTATATATATAACCAAAATCAATAAAATCTTTATAGCTTGTATATGCACTTTGACCTAATCATTTATACCCATATAAACTTGACCGTTTAGATATATAAATTAACACAGGCTATATAAATTTTGTTTTTATTACTGTTAAATAAAACAACTACTAATGTATACAACCGCTTATAAATATAATATACTTTTTATATTAACTCACTATGCAGACTAAAAAAAATATTGTAAACTTAAATATAAACAATTGCCTATACATATTAATAAAATCTGGAAAAAAATTTAGAATAAAAAACGTGGGAATTCAAAATTCATGTAGTTGCAGCCTAAATCAAAAAGGTAAATTCATATACAGGTGAACATGCAGCTATATGTATAAGTAAATTATTGTAACCTTACCCAAATGAAAAGACTCAATACCAAATTTCCATAACCTATGTATTTAAACTGACAACGTTTATATAAGTAATATAAACAAAATACTTTCCTTCTAGCGAATAAAACAATACTTCTAACAACACTTAAAACTTTATATATTTTTCTTAAACAGTTAAAACTTTATACATATATTATATTTAATTTAGACATGTAAAATAAAATAAAATTTAAAGTCCAACTTTATCTCCAACAGAAACAAAATCTTACAACTTATTCATATTTTTGCTTTTACATCAATTCAAAACATAAAAATTTAAAGCTACATTTAATTCGAACCCAATATACTTAGTACACTTTAATATAATAATATCTGAAACCATACACCGCAAATACTACCCATAACATACGCACACCATACAAAAGTTATAACCCAAAACATACGCACACCACACAAAAGTTATACCAATATATATGTAAACTATATAACTAAAATATCTTATAAAACTATTTATAAACTTATACAACTATGCAGACAACCCATACAATCTGCCTATATACTAGACTCATATTATAACAGAAGCTAGACATATATATACAACAGTTATGAATCTATTACTTAATGTATATAAATAATTTACACAGAATACTATACTTATATTTAAGATACATATACTAACCCAAAAAGGAAGGAGAAAGGCCGAAGTCAGGGGTGGTGGGGAGCTCGAAGGGGAGCATGGCACTGCTTCATGCTTCGGCGTGGAAGAGGAGGGGAGACAAACGGAGAGGTGGATGGTGATGGCCTCGGTGGCGTGAGAGTGGATAGTGCAAGAAGAAGGAGTGATGTAACGTTTGGTGTGTGGTTACGTGAAGGAGGAGGAAGTGGTTTATGAATGAGGAAGAAAGTGAAAAGGTAAAGGCAAATGGTTCAGATCTAAATATATAGGAATAAGGCAATGGATGCAACGTATCCAACATTTATATTTCAAAACTGGCGAAATTAAAGGTAGTCATCGATGCGTTGAGTGACGGGGTTTTAAGGCACGAAATAAATATGTGAGAAATGAGCTGGCTGCAATTTATTATGTACGTTATTATATGTACTATTTATTTTTGAAACGTAAGTATAGAAAAGGAAAAGGAAAAGTCAGAGCAATACGAGCCAGAAATAAATGGGAAATCAATATAACCAAAATGGTAACGGTCTAATTTCTTGATTTCAGCTGAAAATTATTTAAGCAATAAATTTATTGCTTGGCAAGCAAGGCTCAGGTTGAAAAGCAAAGGAAACAAAAGTCCCAATATAAAGTAAAGAGAGAGAAACGAAGTTAAAAAGGGAAAGAAAAATAAAGTGAATCGTTTTAAAATAATAATTACGACGTATACAAATGTATACGTTTGATTTTCGAAACTGCTAAACATAAATTCAGGAAAAATGGAAAGCAAATATATAATGATGTATGGGAAGAAAGAAAGTCACCGAAATTAATTGTAACGTTCACCTGCAATATTTTCTCCTAAACACATATATCCAATCAAAAGAAATTGTAACGCTCAAAAGCTTTGATTTAGGAAAAGGTTATTAAAACAAGTTACTACTGGCTACAATCAAATATTTATGTTTTGAGGGAACAGTTTCTTACCTTTAAAAAGAAATGAAGACAGAGAGAAAATAACAGAGACGGCAACAAATCAATCAATCAAGTGAATGAAAAAGGCAACCGGGAAACGTATCAAATTAAATATTGGCAGTAACGGTCACCCATTTATTTAGCTGACAAATATTAAAGCTATAAAGGCAATTAACATATCAACCGTTCAAAAAGATAAATACAACGTATACAAAATTATACGCTTAATTTTTGAAATGATGGCAACGACTAAAATTTAGCAACTGATGAAATAATTACTAAAGTAAAGGATAGTGGCTATTGCTTGATAATAAATTTATTATCAGCAATTTTTAGCTTGAATTTAATAGAATTTCCCAATGAAATAAACTTTGTTAAAATAAATTGAAAATTAAAAATCTGCTATATTTAAATATACGTATTCTAAACATATAAACATTTTATTTAAAAATTCAATTATTATAAGATTTCACAAATATTTAATTAAATACGTTATAGAATTAATTAAAATTGTTAAAATTTTCCGGGTCGTTACACTCTCCCCCACTCAAAACTTTTCGTCCCCGAAAAGGAAGGAGGTAGGAGAATAAAACAACCAGAAAAAAATAGATTGAAAGCCAAGATAAACAATAAATTTTAAAACTATATAAATTTTATTTAAAATATTTATTTGAAAATTTCATTTGAAATTAAATTTTCTTTAATATTTAATACTTCTCAAACTCCTTTGCAAACAATTATTTACATTATTACTTCTATTTACAAAGACTATTGAAAATATTAAATCCAAAATTTAAATGAAATTTTTAGTTTTTCTCAAGATACCTTTCAAATATTATCAATAAATTAATAATCATTTTCTTTAAAGACGTTTTATTTAATTTATAACTTCAAAAATATTTATAACGCTAAAATTTTATATAAAACAATGTAGTATACAAATAAGCAATATTTAAAAGATTTATTCAAAAAGGAAAGGAAGGTAGATTCCGAAAACGGAATATAGGTGAAAAATAAAGCTGAGCAGATGAGGTAGATTTAAAAGAATAGAATCGGGCACGAATAATTTATTTCAAACCATAAGAATTTAAGTTTCAAATATTAATACAAAATTTCTTTGTTGAAAATACTTTTATAATAAAATACCTTTATAAATAAAATTCTTTTATATCGAAACCAATTTTTCTTTCGAAAATACTTTTATAACTCGATGTTTTAACAAGTTTATCCTTGTTCTTGCAGACTCTGGCCATGCGTTGATCAGGCGCAAAGCTAGAGTTCTTCAAGTACTTAGTAGACCTGTTTCAACACCCAGTAAAAATATTTGAAAAACCTTTTAAAAACAGATATGGAAAGTACAATCCAAACAAATCAACCAAACCAAAACCTTTGTCCGATCATGGTTCGCAGATACACAATGGTTACGCCTGGGTCCCCCAGGAAACAATCCATATCCGTAAACAATCCATATCACTACATAAGTACATATTAGTCCGGTGAGATTTACTCACTGTTTTGAGCTAATGACACAACGACGAATTGCACAACGGGATCTACACAAGCACAAAAGCACGATACAGATACGAAATGGAGGAGCCAAGGATTAATTCCCTTGAATACAAATCAAACAAACAATATAACAATTATAAGGTTTCGGACCAAAAATACGATAAACAATGCTAGAAATAACTTTATAAAACAAAGCTGAAATGCTTTGCACTTGCTTCCGACATCTCAAAGGATCGGCCAGAGGTAGAGTACAGGTCTAAGACAATGATTTAGGGTCAGGTCTAGGTTTCTAAGGTCGGCCTAACATGAGTTTGAGTGATGGTGTAAAAGTGGGTGAAGGCAAGAACACAAAATCATGCATACACATGGGTTTTGGGCCATGAATTGGGCTCGGCTAAGGCCCTAGGTGTCACGACCAGAGGAGTGGGGTCCACTGTGGTGGTGTGGCCATAGGTGCCGGAGGTTCTGGAGGTGGTGGTGGTGGAGTAGGGGTGGCCATGGTTGGTGGAAGTGGTGGATGTGGAAGCTAGTGCTCGGCTAGGTCAATATGAAGGGTGTTTTGAAACTTTTGCGGATATGCATCACCAAGGGGGTTCATGGCTTGGGTGACTGGTGAGGAGGAGGTGCTGGTGGTGTGTCATCAGGTGGTGGAGGCGGCTAGGCAGCAAGGTGGCATGGTTGAACCTACATGAGGTGAAGCAAGTGCAAAATCAAACTAGAAAAATCAACATAAGTAAACAAAAGAAGATAAAAGAAAATAGAATTTTACCAAACTTCTCAATCAAGAGGAGGCCGAAATTTTTTTCAGGAAGGAGGAAAAAGATGTATGTGAATGAAGAATGGAGGTAGGCAGCTGAATTATGTGAGCAGTTATGGCTAATTGATGGCAAAAGTAAGTTAAAATGTGAAAAGGTGGGAAAATCAAAAGCCATAGGAAACAAAAGGTCACAAACTCTTTCAATTTACCTTTTATTATTTATATAAATTTATGTAGCTGAAATAATAATAATATCAGATAAGATTTCGAAATTTTTAACAAATATACAAATATATATAATATTTATCAATTATGTAAAGTAAAATTAAGGAAAATATTTAAAATAGTGAACTAGACTAGCAAAATTTGAAGTTAAATGAAATAATTTTTAGAAAATTCATATAAGCTTGTAAAGTATTTTTAAACATAAATAATAATATAAAATATAAATATATTCACAAAATAAATATTTAAAATTTAATTTAAATATAAAATTTTAATGCAGAAAATAGCGGAAAATGGGAAAACAGCCCTTAAAAATAGGAAATCAACACAGTAATTTTTGGAAAAATTCTATTATTATTTTAAAAATATTTAGAGATGAATTTTCACAAATAACAAATTTAAAATAAAATAAAGAAATTTAAAATGAAGAAAATGGCAGAAAAATAGAAAACAACCTTTAAAAATAGGAAATAAATACAGTAAATTTTGGAAAAATTATATTATCATTTTAAAAATGTTTAGAAATGATATCACACAATTAAAACAAATTTAAAATACTTTCAAAATGAAATAAAGTCAAATTTAAATATATAGTCAAAATCTAGGGTTGTTACACTCTCCCCCACTCAAATCTTTTCGTCCTCGAAAAGGAAGGAAGCGGAGAAACAACAAGAAAGAACAATAGGTTGGAAGACACCCTCGAAAGAAGGTAGGGGAAAAAAAGATAGCTAGGAGGTAAATTGGGTTGAAAGACAAGGATGAACCATTATTTGAACCATTATACATTTCAATTTAATAATGTTTTTTTAATGTGATGAATAGTCATTTGATTCAAATCTGATGGTTCAAGATAAACAATATTTAAAACATTTAAATTTTTAGAAGGGAAAATAACTGATCAAAATATTCTTTATACAGTACTTTATCAAGATGCTTTTATCAAAATACTTTTATAACTCGATGTCTTAACAAGTTTACTTTCGTTCCTGCAGACTCTGGCTATGCGTTGATCAGGCGCAAAGCTAGAATTCTCCAAGTACTTATTAGACTTGTTTCAACACCCAGTGAAAATAATTAAAACACTTTTAAAAACAGATATGGAAAGTATATTCCAAACAAATCAGCCAAACCGAAACTGTTGTCTAACCATGGATCGCAGATACACAATGGTTACGCCTGGATCCCCCAGGAAACAATCTATATCCGTAAGCTTTCTCAGCCCTGCGAGTTACGCCATGATGACGAGTAGAATGCAGGATACACAATGGTTACGCCTGGATCCTCCAGGAAACAATCCGTACCCCCAGGCCAGCTCAGCCAGGCATTTGCGCTACTAAAGCGACCTACATAGAGTGCAGGATACACAATGGTTACGCCTGGATCCCCCAGGAAACAATCCGTACCCCTAGGCCAGCTCAGCCAGGCAGTTGCGCTATGCAGTCGCGATCATAAGACCATGGAGATTGCCATGGAATTCGATGGACACTCGAGTATCATATCCGGAAAACCCAAATCAAAGAGAGAGAATAATATCGATAGAATGAATCCATAGTGTGGCCACAAAGCAGATATCAAGCAGAAGGCACTTTCCATATCTTTACTTCGAAAATATGTATCATATAGTACCTTTCAAAATCACTTCCAAATATCATACTTATATAAAGTTCATTTTATATAAGATTTCATTTCAAATCAAATACTTTTCAAAACAATAGTATATCAAGCCACACTTACATAGATTTTGATTATATAAGATTTCACTTTTCAAAATTGGGTACCTTTTCAAATCAACAGTTTTCAAATCAATAGTTTTCAAATCTACTGCATACTTATACAAATCAATTTTATATAAGTTCGATAACTCCCAAATCAAAGTATTTTTAAAAAAAAAGGTTCTCAATTTTAATTCATTTCAATAGTATTTCGGTTTAAAAATCATATATGATTTCACCAAATCATTTCTTCCAAATTACATATATTCAGTTTCAAAGTTTCTTAAAACAATAGATTTAGAAAATAATCCAAATTTCCAAATCTACAAAATTTAGGTCAAACAAAATTCATTTCCATTTCAAACATATATTCACTTCAAAAGTCATAATACTTTCAAAGTTATGAATCTTTCGAAACCAAAATACTTGAAATCATTACACTTTGAAAATCATAACATTTAGAAATCATGCATTTGAAATCATAAAACATTCCTTTTGTTCTTTACATTACACAAATTTATTCAATTAAACCAAAATCTAAAATTTCCAAATTTTGATTCCATTCAAACCATCAGTTTCAATTCAATTTAGTTTTCCAGCGAAACCATTTCAAATATTATCCAATTTCAAATATAGATTTGATTTACAAAATAAACTATTCAATCTTAAATATGTTTCAAGGCTTAAATATACCATATTTCAAACTAAATTTTATAATTTCATATATCTCAAATTTTACTTCATTATTACTTAGTGTTGAAATATTTATTTCATAAATCCATTATTTTTAAATAAACTCAAATTACAGGTATACCAAATATCCTTTCATACTAATATAAGCTTCAATTATAGATTTATCAAGATCAATGGTTTTCAGAATCATTTTATACTTACATAAAGTTTATCTTATATAAGGATCAAAATTTTCAAAAATAAAAATTCGCTACATGAAAAACCATATGGGATTGAACATCTTTGCTTACTAAAAGATTTTTAATTAAGAATAGTTTTTATGAAAAACCACTATCAAATTTAAAACCATTTTTCAAAACTATTTTTCTTTTTCTTAAACTATGGTTTTTCATAAAAGAAAAATTCCAATTAAATTACAAAGATATCCAACCCGATAACTTTCAATTTCAGCGTCAAGTATACCAATGATATTAGGATATAAGATGTGCATATGTCATCATTTCGCAACATTACGTTCGATCGCTCGCTCGATCACACAAGTTCTCTTTCGAAATAGTATTGTCCATTCGACTTCCCTAATGCGGACTTCGATATGGTTTCTTGACTAGAAGCCATCAGTCTCCTTGCATAGCCATATACTATGATAGAAAATTCTAGAATCAAGCCCAAAATCCATATCAAATGTTCGCCATCAAGAATCAAATGAAAAATCCTAACACGAAATGGTGTAATTCACCTCGAACTTGTGTACTCAAACTTGGATCAAATTAATTATGCGAATAAAACAACATACGTACAACTTATGTATCTATTCCAACTTGTTAAATAAATAGTTTTATAAAGATGTTACTAAGTTAAAACATTTAAAACCAAAATTTTCTCAAACATTTGAAGACTAATTTTTATCCAAAACATTTCAAAACTAAATTTCATATTAGTATAATTCAAAATAGTCTTATTTATTTACTTAACAAAACAGTTTCAACTTATAAAAATCCATATTATTTCGTACTTGAAACATACAAACTAAACTTATATTCTTTATCAAATACCTTATACCTTTCAAAAAAAATTAGCTTTGAAAAATTAACCTTGATTTGGAAGTTCTCGAATCTTAAAATAGTCGAAGAAGTCATATTTTCAATCCAAGAGTTGAAAATCAACACTAAATCAGTAAATCAATTTCAAAAATTAGGTTTCAAAATCTGAAACTCGAGAACTGAACACCGGCTTACTTTAAATCTTTTCAAATATATATATATATATATATATATATATATATATATATATATATATATATGGATCTATCTTTCGAATATCAAACCATACTTCGAAATCTGAAATCAAAATTGGTTTCACGAAATCACTCGCATAGCAAAGCTACTAGAGTGGCCTCTCCCTCACTCAGAAACTCGAAAATCAATGTCGATGATGCAATCATTCATCATCGAAATTATTTTCCAGCGACATAAGTGAGTTCTGGACTTCAATTAACTTTGAAAAACTTCTTTGAAATTCCTTCGAAATCATTGAAATTCATTCGAATACATTTGAAACATTTCTTATTTGAAAAAAAAATATCTTTAAATCATATTATTATTATATATTTTCCAAAATCTTAAAACCGATTTCAAAACACCAGAATTCGATTGCTCGAAATTCAAATTCATGCTCGAAATTCAAATTCAGAACCCTTCAGTTATAAATCATTTTTGTATAAATCAAGTTCTTATAAAATTTTCAAATTTTCAAATTCTTTCGAAATTTCAAATTTTCATTTTTGAAAGGTATATAGTCCTTATCGAAAAAATTTCACTTATATATATAAAAATATGGCCATCCTTAATAATTTCGATGTATGCACAATTTCAAAATACAACCAAACACAAATTTCCAAAGGATGATTCAAGGAAGGATTTCAAACAAACAAAGATTCAAAGTTAGAGGAACTCTAATCAAATAGAATTCTAGTTCGAAGATAAACTCAAACGAAGATGAGATAATTTAATTACCAAATAGAGGAGGAGATAGATAGCATCGACATCCGAGGATACATAAATCTCCGGTGAATCAATGCCAATTATAAAGGAATTTCAACCCTTTATAAATCATTCAAAGATTTACGGAATCACCGCTCTGTAGAGAGGTCATTCCAAAGTGGGGTTACGGAATGCCAAAATCAAATGGGTAAAATAGGGAAAACAAGACTGGATTTCAGAACAAGTGGGAGCATTCCATAGTTCAAGGAATCTTAATCAATAAGAATCCTAACCAAGAGATTTCTAACAAGGTGGATACAGAAGTAATGAAGTTCCAAAAAAATCTTGATTCCAAAATAACAAAATTTTTACACCAAAATAATCTTTGAAAATCCTTTAAAAATCATTTGGAAATCATTTTATACTTCGAAAATACGTTCTCTCACAAGGAAAGGATTCTGAGATTGATTTCACTCGTTCTAGCGTATTTCTACCCTATCTCTAATGAGTTTTGCTCCGCAGGATAAGGTTTGCCTAAAACCAAAGCTCTGATACCAACTGTAACAATCCGATATTTTCAGCCGTTTGCATCCGCACAAGTCGGACTTGAATTGTTCAAAATACCGCGTTATAATTAAATTTGGAGCAAATGAAATACAATCACAGAATCACGGACACAGAAATATCAGAATAACTCGCAGCGGAAATTAAAATACCATAGTAGTTCATGAAGCTACTATAACAAACTCTCAAAACATAATACATAATATCAGTCTGAAAAACATATACAATAGAAATCTCAATTACATAGCAGTTTATCAATAACAAAGCTGAAATAGAACAACTGAAACTGAAGGGATACATAACTAGACAAGCTTAATCTCCAGCAATTCCTAGCTCCAGAAAGAAATCCAAAGCTAAGCTGTAAATACTCAGGCTGACCCGAGCGTAAAGTAAAACACAAAACACTCGAGTCAGGACAATATATACTTATATAATGTAAACCAACTCAAGTGAACTGTAGTAGAAATGCACAATAACTTAAAGGATGCTTGGGATCTCCCATCCTTTAAGAATCAGTTAAACTATAAATTAATTACATCCCGTGGTTAAAATTTCAAAAAGGTATTTTATACTTCAAAATCAAATGTAGTTTCAAAATTCAATATCATTCAAAATATCATATCTTCCAAACCACATTCATTTTTATTTAATTTAAATACCATTACAAAACACATTTCAAAATAGTTTATATTTCGAAACAAATTACTTCATTTTAAATCATAAAATGAAGTTATTATATTTAATAATTAAATTATTAAATTTCCAAAATTTTAGTCTTTCAAAATTCGTTTATTCACTTAATTTATTAAAACAGATGAAAATTCAACTTTCGCAGCATTTAGAAATTGCTACGGAAAGTTACATTCAAAACAGTTTAATTTAATAAAAGATAGCATTTAAAAATGCTGTAATAGGGTTACATTAGTTTCAAATAAAACTTAGTTAAATTCAAAAATTATAGCATTTACAAAAATGTTATAATAACCTTTAATTAAACTTAGCCATTTGGTTCATTATTATCAACTACGGCATTTACAAATGTTGTATTATCATTTACATTAGAATTATTAGCATTTCAGAAATGCAGTTAATTGACTTCAAGTATTCAATATAATTTCACAAAAAATTATATTTTTATTTAAATCATTTTTAGCTTATAAAATCATATAATTTCATTTTTAAAACAGTCATTCAAATACCCTTATATTCATGATTTTATAAAGTTAAATATCCATTCAAAAATCAAAATTTAATAATAATTCACTTATTAAATTCCACCATAAAATTTCAAATTCATTAAATTAAATTTAACTTAACACTTAAGTTTAAAATTTTCAAATATAACTTAATTTCATTTTTATTTACTTAACTTAAAATTCACTTTTAAGCCAAATCCACAAATTTCCAATTTTAGTTATATTTCAAAATTTCAACATAAATATTCATTCATTTCACATTTAACTTTATTCAAAAATCATTAATGTATTACAAAATCATTTTAAATTCATTTGATTCAAAATATCATAAATTTATCATATTTTCATATTTAATTTAAATTCCATTTATCACCAAATTATAATTTCCAAAATAACTTACATTTCAGATTTCTAACTTTACCCTTTATTTATTTCACTTATAAATTTTCAGAAAATCAATAATTCTTTACAAAAATCATTTTTAATCAAATTTAATCAAAATATTATAATATTTACATTTCTAAAGTATTTTAAAATTTTTAGAAAAACATATTTTAACAACAGGTCTGTATTTCATTTTCTAGCCTAGGTAAAGTGATACGGGTAATATATCATTTCAACCCGTAATTTACAAAGAAAACCCGGGTTTGATCATTTCAAACCCGCAATCTAAAGTAAAATAAAATAATTGAAAATCATTCAGGCCTATCATTTCAGCCCATAACGATTTTCTCCTATTCTAAAGTCCATTCGGGTATGTATCATTTCAACCCATAGTGATTCTAGTCTACAGGGAACTTGCAGTGTGATAAACTGATGAAAATAGCAGAATAGCATAAAATAACAGTAACATATGGTATAACAGGTGTAAATATAGGTGTGAACATCATATGAATATGATATAGCAGTTATAACAGGATGATATGCATTTACAGATTCAGGTGATGTCAGTTTATCACTACATAAGTACATATTAGTCTGGTGAGATTTGCTCACTGTTTTAAGCTGATGACACAATGACGAATTGCATAACGGGATCTACACAAGCACAAAAGCACGATACAGGTACGAAATGGAGGAGCCAAGGATTAATTCGCTTGAATACAAATCAAACAAACAATATAACAATTATAAGGTTTCAGACCAAAAATACGATAAACAATGCTAGAAATAACTTCATAAAACAAAGCTGAAATGCTTTGCACTTGCTTCCGACATCTCATAGGCTCGCCAGAGGTGGAGTACAGGTCTAAGACAATGATTTAGGGTTAGGTATGGGTTGCTAAGGTCGGCCTAACATGAGTTTGTGTGATGGTGTAAAGGTGGGTGAAGGCAAGAACACAAAATCATGCATACACATGGGTTTTGGGCCATGAATTGGGCTCGGCCAAGGCCCTAGGTGTCACGGCCAGAGGAGTGGGGTCCACTGTGGTGGTGTGGCCGTGGGTGCTGGAGGTTCTGGAGGTGGTGGTGGTGGAGTAGGGGCGGCCATGGTTGGTGGAAGTGGTGGATGTGGAAGCGAGTGCTCGGCCAGGTCAATATGAAGGGTGTTTTGAAACTTTTGCGGATATGCATCACCAAGGGGGTTCATGGCTTGGGTGGCTGGTGAGGAGGAGGTGCTGGTGGTGTGTCATCAAGTGGTGGAGGCAGCTAGGCAGCAAGGTGGCATGGTTGAACCTACATGAGGTGAAGCAAGTGCAAAATCAAACTAGAAAAATCAACATAAGTGAACAAAAGAAGATGAAAGGAAATAGAATTTTACCAAACTTCTCAATCAAGAGGAGGCTGAAATTTTTTTCAGGAAGGAGGAAAAAGATGTACGTGAATGAAGAATGGAGGTAGACAGCTGAATTATGTGAGCAGTTATGGCTAATTGATGGCAAAAGTAAGTTAAAATGTGAAAAGGTGGGAAAATCAAAAGCCATAGGAAACAAAAGATCACAAACCCTTTCAATTTACCTTTTATTATTTATATAAATTTATGTAGCTGAAATAATATTAATATCAGATAAGATTTCGAAATTTTTAACAAATATACAAATATATATAATATTTGTCAATTATGTTAAGTAAAATTAAGGAAAATAGTTAAAACAGTGAACTAGATTAGCAAAATTTGAAGTTAAATGAAATAATTTTTAGAAAATTCATATAATCTTGTAAAGTATTTTTAAACATAAATAATAACATAAAATACAAATATATTCACAAAATAAATATTTAAAATTTAATTTAAATATAAAATTTTAATGCAGAAAATAGCGGAAAATGGGAAAACAACCCTTAAAAATAGGAAATCAACACGGTAATTTTTGGAAAAATTCTATTATTATTTTAAAAATATTTAGAGATGAATTTTCACAAATAAAACAAATTTAAAATAAAATAAAGAAATTTAAAACGAAGAAAATGGCAGAAAATTAGAAAACAGCCTTTAAAAATAGGAAATAAATACAGTAAATTTTGAAAAAAATATATTATCATTTTAAAAATGTTTAGAAATGATATCACACAATTAAAAAAAATTTAAAATAATTTTAAAATGAAATAAAGTCAAATTTAAATATATAGTCAAAATTTGGGGTTACAATTTGTAAACAGAAATTGTAACGGCCCGATATTTTCAACCTTTTGCATCCGCACATGTCGGACTTGAATTGCTCAAAATACCAAATTGTAAAATAAATTTGGCAAAACACAGCATAAATAGTAAATAAATAAATCACAGATCACAGACACAGAGTAATAAATGCAGCGGAAGTAAAGAAATAGTAGTTCATGAAGCTACTATGTAAATACATCAGAGTCAAACAAGATACAACAGAGATAACAAGATACAACGGAGGCTTCAACATGATAACCAGGTATGAATCATAATACATCATTGGAACCAACCGGATAACTGGAATCAACTAGATAACCGAAAGTGAAATAGATAGCTGGATCTTTAAGAAAAGCTTCCAACTTCGAAGGTGAGTCTCAAATGCTATATCACTCAGTCTGACCCGAGCGTGAAGAAACACAAAACACTCGAGTCAGGACATACATACTTATACAATGTAAACCAACTCAAGTGAACTGTAATATAAGGTACAAGTAACTTAAAGGATGTTTGGGACCGCCCATCCTCTAAGGATCCGTTAAACTATTTACTATGTAGTAATATTTCGCTATTATAATAATGTCTACAGTAAAATAAACTTACTTTTTCATAGCATTAAGGGGTTACCCATATAGCCCTTAACACGTAATAGTCCCAGTAGTCCATCCAATATCATAGTCCCTCCTGATCGGGAAGCCACCATAGGATACCACACGGGCTACGGGAGAAAATCAAACTCGTACAAGGCGCGATAGGGTAGGTGACACAGCAAAACTAGACAATGCCAAGGTAGATATACCAATTACGCTTCCGGGTCGGCGGTAACGCGTAGCGCACAGCGACCGCCCACCTCGAGCCACACCCCCAAATAAAAATCAAAAGTGGCCACAGAAACAATCCAAAAGTCAAAGTATAGTATCGAAGGGATGTGTCTGATCAAAGGTGCTATCTTATTAACCTGTCGATTGCTCCTGTTTTAGCCACCTTATGCCAACTCACGAGAGTCGGGTCCACGTATTTACCTTAAAGGAAACGCCACCACCATCCTACTTCATTCTGGAATCTCCACCGCGTACACAGTTGTTAAAGTGGTTTTCGGAGTTGGCAGAGAGTATGACAACTTCCGATCCCGGTCTCTTTAACAACCAAACGTTATTATAACCCATGGATATTTATTTCAAAATCATTTATACTTTCAAAACCAAAATAGCATATCCATTTCAAAATCCTATAATTTATTTCAAAATAGTATACACTTTCAAAACCAAAATATCATACTTGTTTCAAAACCATATCACAATAGTATCATTTACATTTCAAAAATAATTTAATAATATATCATTTAAATAAAACCCAAATTTCCAAATCATTGGATATTTCTTTCAATTTATTAAACTTGAAATATTCCTTTAAATTATCATAGCATTTTGGAAATGTTACCTTAAGGAATCTTAGCACTTTTGGAATGTAATACTTTCCACTTTAACATTTTATATAATCAAAGTATTTATACGCTTACAAATTTAAAATGGTCCTTTCATCATAGCCTTATAGTTAAATAAACTTTGTTACTGTAATATCCAATTTAAAGCCGAAATTCTTATGTTAAGTTAAAAGTACCTTATTAACTTACATTATTATTACAATAAAGAAACTTTATTATTTTAATCATTTAAAGTATGTCATTTACATAAATCAAAACTTACTTATCAAATGTACGTTATCAACTTACATTTTATTATTACAGTAAGTAGCATTTATCATTTTAATCAATTTAAAATACACCATTACATTGATTAAAACTTACATGTCAAATGTACGTTTTAACTTACATTTATTATAATAAAGAGCATTTATCATTTTAATCAATATTACACTAATTAAAACTTACATTATCAAATGTATGTTTTAATTTACATTCCTATTACAGTACAGAGCATTTATTAATTTAATCAATACCACACTAATTAAAATTTTACATGTTTCTTTCATTAATTAAAACTTTACATGTTTCTTGCATTAATTATAAACTTTACATGTTCTCTCATTAATTAGGACTTTACACGTTTCTTTCATTAATTAGAAACTTACACGTTTCTTTCATTAATTAAAACTTACACTTTTCTTTCATTAATTAAAACTTTACATGTTTCTTGCATTAATTAAAACTTTACACATTTCTTTCATTTCTGTTATTACAATAAAGAACATTTATTATATTAATCAATTAAAATATTAATTAAACTTACATCTCACATGTGTGTTTAACTTACATTTTCCGTTTTAAAGACATAGCTATTTATCTTACAAAACATAACATTTTACAAAAGACTATTTTATCATAGTTAAAACAATCAAATTCTTTACAAATTTATTCCTTTAGACATCAATTCCACTATGATTCCAAAACTTATTACAAGATGTCACATACAAATGTATTTCATTTTATTTATTCAAAAATACATTGTTTATTTTACAAAATATGTCTATCCTGGGAAACAACCTTTATTACAATTACTAGGTTAGATTTAAGATTCCAAATTAAATAAAACTTAATTATTAAGTTATTTATCATAAATAAGACTCTTTAAATTCCATTCAAAACCAAATAACTTATAAAATTTAACTTATAGAAAAACAATATTTCTTTACACTTTAAAGCATTAAATCAAATTAAGTTAAAATTTTCATATATTTATAATTTCAAAATACTTAATAATTTTTAGAAATATTTAAAATACTTAATAAATTTTTAGGAAAATATCATTTAAAAATATAACCATGGGCTTGTATAATATTTTCTAACCTAGGTCAGGTGATACGGATAATATATCATTTGAATCTGTAATTTAAGAAGAAAAATTCGGGTTCTATCATTTCAAACCCGCAATCCCAAGTAAAATAAATACAATAAAATCACTCGAGCCTATCATTTCAGCCCATAGTGATTTTTCCTTAATCTAATGTTCGTTCGGGTATGTATCATTTCAACCCATAGTGATAGGGAACTTGCAGTGTGATAAACAGGAAATAGACAACAGTATAACAAATAAAATCATAACAGATGGTGTAACAGGGATATGCAATATTTAACATCATATAGATTTATCACAGGCATATATCAACATAATAACATAACATGTTAATTTATACAATTCACATGTCATCGTTTCACAAATTAAAAGTACGTATGTCTAGAGAGATAAAACTCACCTTTTTAAAGCTAGAAATCAAATTCAAGAAACAAATCTAAACTCTGCAAAGCATGACAAGGCACGACAAAGCACGACTATACTTGAGTGATGGAGAGTCAAGATCCCAATCTTGTACATAAACAAATACACAAATTATAAGGATATAATTCAACACAAGATTGTAAATAAAAAAAATGAAAAGAATATGGATCAAATGGCATAACCTTGGCCTTAAACATCATGTGGTCTTGGCCGTGATAGTTTTGGTGGCATGCGGGATCGGTTATGGAGGTGGTGGAGAGAGGATGAGGTCGGAATTATGGTGGAGAGGTGAACAAGGTGGTGGCTGAACTAGCATGAAGAAAACAAAAGGAAAACAAAATGAAAAAGAGGAGAAAGAGAAGGAAGAAGAAGAGGAGGCCATGGAATTGAGAACTTGAATATATATTTTTTCACTCAAAAGGGAAATGAGAAATTGAGATGCTAATTTGTACGTGAATATCAAAGTGGCGGCCAGGGTTTCCCAAAGGATTTGAATGGCTAAAGGAAGGGAATGGCAAGGGAAATTAAATGGAAAGTTTAGAAAATAAAGAGGCAAAAGAGGAATGAAATGTTAGGGAATTATTTTGTACGTGATTTGTGGAATGAATACACGGCTAGAATATAATTAAGGAGGTAGGAAATAAAAGATAGGCAATTAAGGAGGCACAATTTAAGGGAAAGAATCTTGTCTATATATCTTTTTCTTTGTTTGCACGAAATGAAAAGGCAACAAATACATAAAACAAGTAACCTATATCTCTTGAAATTTCTAAGCTAGTATTATTAGTGAAATCAATCAAAAATCAAATAAATATATTCAAAGTGTACACAACCAAAATAGAAAATAAAAATTTGAGAAACAAACATAGGGAAATAGAAAATAAAATATAGAAAGTCATTGCGTGTAAACACTGTATTTTAATTTAAAAGTATAAGTTTTAAATTCCCAATAAATCCATATTAACATTGGTTTAGATACTAATTTATATCTTCCTAATTCACCCAAATTTTCTATTATCAAAGTAATTAATTTCATTCTCTTACCATAAATCTATTTGTTATGAATTGAATTCCCATTTAATTTAATTTCCAATAATTGCCTTGCTTCAATTCTTTTCTTTTTATAAGTCTATTATCACTCTATAAACCTAGTTATTATTTGCTTATCATTCATTACATACATATATATTCAAATTTTCATCTTTCTATTATAATAACTGTTATTTTCAATTATATTGAGTTTGCTAAATATATACATTTATTATAATTAAAACCTCAATCCATTTATCCAACTTGGTTTCATTCCTTTATTTAATCTTATGGATAAAATATACATTTCCATTTATGTCATTACATTCACACTTTACAATTATTGTCCTATCTCATATAAATGAAAATTTACTTACATTTAAGTGTAATTGATTTCCGACTTTAAATTTAGCAGCCTAAATAAATGTAACTTGAAATAAATGTTATCCTTATCTTTATATTACACTCAAGTTATTATGTCCACTAATTATCATAATTGCTTACATAATATTTAATTCATTCAATTACCATAAATTATACACTAGTTCATTTACCCACACAAACTTACATTTATTTACTTATATCCATTTTTATACCTAAATGTAACATTTACAACTAGATTAATAGACCCATTAAATAGTAACTTACAACCGTTACTATATCTTTTAATCACACCTTTGAATTCACTGTTCACAAACATACGTTACCATTCTTATATACCAAATCTTTATTCAATGGTCATTTATTTCATACTAAATCATTTATAAATTTTAATGCTTGCATTTTTTTTTCTTACATAAATTTATAGCCAAGTATAACAATTTACATTACTTCAATAAATTATAATTTCAATTCAATTGTTAGTAATTAGTGTTTTCTTAAGTACATTCTTACATCTCATTTTGGCATTCATTTTATTATTAAATTACAATGTTTTTATTTCTTCCAAAATATTTACCAAAATCTTATTAAATTGACATCTTTAATTATTGAAAATTTACGGGTCGTTACACTCTCCCCCACTCAAAACTTTTCGTCCCCGAAAAGGAAGAGGTAGGAGAATAGAACAACCTAACAGAAAAGAGATTGGACAGCAAAGAAGATAATAAAATTTAAATCCATGGAAACTTCAACTTAAATTAATAACTGATTTCATTTTTTTGGTTTCACTTAAGTTAAATAAATCTTAACTATTTCAAATTTTATTTTCTTAAATTAACAATTTTCCAAAGTCATGAATTTGAAAATCATTTATTATACTCATAATTTATTCAGTAAATTTAATTCTTCTTTATTCCAAAATTATTATTAAATTTATTCCACTTAATATATCTAACCATATATATTAAGTTTATTTACACTTATTATATCTGCTCCAATTTATTTATAAATTCCTTTATCACCATTATATTGTAAATTATTCAATTAACTTTTATTCTGTTTACCCCTATTAATCTTTTATAACTAAAATTTAAGTGTATAACATTTATTATAACTACTTAAATTTTATTTATAAAAATCCTTTTTATATTGTATTTTATCCAATTACATATTCAACTTCTGAATAATTTAGGTAAGTTATATTAGAATGTAATTGAGTATTATACAAATAAACCTTCTAATTCAATTATTCAAGCTTAAATATTTATTCAAAATTTTGATTCATTTAAAATTTTAAATCATCCTTTAAGATAACATTCAAGAATTAATTTTTCGATTAATTTCAAACAACTTTTAGAGGTAAATAACTAAATATATACATACACAAAATATATATCAAAACAAATTTACATCATATATCAATATATATTATAAGTCAAGTCATATTTCAGAAATCCAAATCAATTTAATTCTCTAAAGCAAGACTGTAGCAAAACTACAGAATGGTTTCTTCACTTCAAAACTCGAAAATGAATGTCGATGATGCTGTAGTCATCACCGAAACTATTTTCCAGCGAAAAAGAGAAGTGAACTGATTTAAAACTTGAAAATTCTTTAAAAACTATTTCTAATCGTAAAATACTTCAAATAATATCTTTTAAAACTTTAAACCAAAGTTCGAAATCATCGGAAATTAAATTCTCAAATTCTTGATTTTAAATTCATCTAAATTTCCAAATTAATTTAAAACCATATTTTATAGTTCAATTACTCGTATATGAAACAAAAGTTAATGGTTACAAGCTATATATAAAGTCAAATATTATTTCTTGATAACCTATTCAATTAATTATCAGAATTCAGAAAATCAAACTCATACATAATATAATTATACAAAATTTATCATTACTAAATTTTGAAATCAATATGGTGTCAGTTTGCTCTGTTCAAGTGTTTTGGAAATCCTATAGGTAGCGTTGATCAGACGAATCGGTCGAAAACCCAAATCAACACATCAACAACTGAAACAACACAATATATTAAAAAAAAATTAAATATAGGTTTACAAAGCAAGAATAGGGATACAAATTTGATTGACTCAAATCAAGAGAATTCTGATTCGAAGATAAGTTGGAAACAAAAGATAAGATGATTAAATTGACAGAATAAAGAATGGATAAGCTTACATAAATCGCGGGCAACCTTAACCGGGTCAACCGTGACTTCAAGAATAAGATCGATGTAGAGTTCTGGGGCAAATCTACATCCGATCTCAAGAGATAGAATTCAGGATAACAAGAGATACTAGCATCTAAACCGAGGATATATAAATCTCCGGTGAATCGATGCCTATGGTAAAGGAGTACCACCCCTTTACAAGTCATTCAAAGATTGGCGAGACCGCCGACTCATTCTAAGGATCATTCGAAGTGGAGGTATGGGACACTCCAGAATCAAAAGAAGATGAATTGTGGGGACAAGAATGTATTTTGGAACCGTAGAGAACGTTCCAAAATTCAAAAGGAATCGAGTCAAAAAGGAAGAGATTCACACTCGAATGAAAGTGATTCTGTAAATAAATTTACCATATATGCTAAGTATTGCCTAGAGCCAAAGCTCTGATACCAAATGTAACGGCCCGATATTTTCAACCATTCGCATTCGCACATGTCGGACTTGAATTTCTCAAAATACCGAATTGTAAAATAAATTTGGCAAAACACAGCATAAATAATAAATAAATAAATCGCAGATCACAGACACATAGTAATAAATGCAGCGGAAGTAAAGAAATAGTAGTTCATGAAGCTACTATATAAATGCATCAGAGTCAAACAAGATACAACAGAGATAACAAGATACAACGGAGGTGTCAACATGATAACTAGGTATGAATCATAATACATCACTGGAACCAACCGGATAACTAGAATCAACTAGATAACCGAAAGTGAAATAGATAGCTGGATCTTCAAGCAAAGCTTCCAACTTCGAAGGTGAGTTTCAAATGCTGTATCACTCAGTCTGACCCGAGCGTGAAGAAACACAAAACACTCGAGTCAGGACATACATACTTATACAATGTAAACCGACTCAAGTGAACTGTAATATAAGGTACAAGTAACTTAAAGGATGCTTGGGACCGCCCATCCTCTAAGGATCCGTTAAACTATTTACTATGTAGTAATATTTCGCTATTATAATAATGTCTATAGTAAAATAAACTTACTTTTTCATAGCATTAAGGGGTTACCCATATAGCCCTTAACACGTAATAGTCCCAGTAGTCCATCCAATATCATTGTGAAGCCCCACCTCTATACCCACGCTAGCCAAGAACACTACGGTGTAGTGCTGTCAACTAGCATGGAGAATAAGGCTGTTGAGGAGCGACCAACCATGTGATTGCTTATCACACGATGGCTATAAATAATCTTTGGAAACAAACATAGAAATAAGCATAACACAAATCAGTCACAGACATCCATATCACAAAGGCGGAAGAAGATATGAATATATAACTAACACATGAAAGTGTACATCAGAGTAGTGGTCAAAAAGATCCACAATAATACAAAATAATAGCAACACGTGCTATACAAATGAATACAACTATGAGTCTATATCTCAAGTGTATACAACAAAAACTGCTAATCTAAATAGTTAGCCAAAAATCAAAGTAGCAAATCCCGGGAAGAAGTCAAGCAGAAGCACCTGTAACATCTCGGTCTGACCCGAGTATTATTTAAGAAAATAATAAACGGATCAGTCTAGCTATAAATATTAGATGACATGGTATAAAATAAAAGATATGGCATAAATATAAAATATCCATACTGACATACTACTATAAGTATGCAAATGATGATCAACAGAAGATCAATCAATAAGAGATAAATCAATATCACAAGAATCTTCGCAAAGATCCAAAGAGGGCATCTTACCCTAAACTTGTACTCATAACAAGTCAATGACATAAATTCCAGAAATCAACACAAGAAATCCAGAAATCACAGAAAAAGGGAAAGAGGCCTATCGCATGAGGGTCCGAAGAACATGGGGAGCTACCCCATATGGGTGAGTCGGAATCACCCAGATGAGGTCTAGGCTAATCAAAAAGCAAAAAGGTATGTGCGAGTGGAATCACACAAATGGTGTATAGCCTAACCTCGCAACAAAATGGTATGTGTGAGTGGAATCACACAAATGGTGTCTAGACTAACCTTGCGGACAAAGAGATATGTGTGAGTCGGAATCACACCCATGAGGTCTAGTCTAACCTTGCAAACAAAGAGACATCGCACAATTGCTAGTCTAAATCATAAAATGATCGTCATGATCAACGAGAAGTGTCAATTACACTAAGCTAGTAAATATAAAAGTTTGTCTTCGTGTCCCATAACCACTTGCTTAACTGAAATATTTATGAACAAACTGTAAATCTTCACTAGAAAATTGTCACAAGAGGTTCAATCGAACAAATCCAAGAATTAGCCGACGAAGTGAACGCAAGCGTTTCATACCACTTGTTTTACTAAGCTGTTTAATTAGATTTCTCATCCGAGTGAGGTAAAGGTTTGTATATACTAGTAGATTGGAAAACGGTTTAAGAAAAGAGCTTTGTTATTGAAAATAGAGTTGAAATCATTTTGTTGAAAGAGTTTTGATATTTACTACTAGTATTTAAACCTTCATATTTCTAAAGTTGTTATCCCGCCTTTTTAGCAAGGCCGTGATACCATAAAATCGACCGAGAAGCCAAAGATACTTTGTCTCGAAGAATGGTCAACTCAGCATCTCAACAAACAAGTTCTGTTGAATGTTTTTCAGATAAGATCCCCTATGGAAGGGGGTCCGGGGGGGTGGCAACCCCCCAAGGTGGGGGTGCGGGGGTAACACCCCGCTACGGGGTTCGACCTGCCCGGTCAAGTCGCGGGGGTCTAGGGGGCAGTGCCCCGTCCAAAACGGTACGACCTAGAGAAGACCTAAGGGAGGATAGGATCGAGCAACCTAATGGTTGCGACCTAGGGTACACACGACCTAAGGGAAACTCGCGACCTAACATGGCCGAGCCAAGGTGAGGTGCGACTCAACCAGGTAAACGACCAAAGGGAGGCAAGCGACCTAAGGAACTCGCGACCTAACATGGCCGAGCTAAGGTGAGGTGCGACTCAACCAGGTAAACGACCTAAGGGAGGCGAGCGACCTAAGGAACTCGTGACCTAACATGGCCGAGCTAAGGTGAGGTGCGACTCAACCAGGTAAACGACCTAAGGGAGGCGAGCGACCTAAGGAACTCGTGACCTAACAATAGCACAGGCCAAGCGACCTAATGTTTTAAGGCCGAACGACCTAATTAAACTCACGACCTAAAAATGACAAGGCCAAGCGAGTTAAGGGGATTGTGCGACCTACGGCCTTGCGATACAAAGGGCGAGCGAGTTAACTCATGGCCGACCTAATAGTGGCAGAACGACCTAACGATTTGAAGGCCTGAACCATGCGAATGACTCAAGGTCATACAACCTAAAGGGGAACGACCTAAGGTCACGCGACCTAATGGTGCCGAGTGAATTAAGGCCAGGGACGACCTAAGTGCCGATGCGACCTACGACCTAAAGCACAACGACCTAATTCTGAGGCAAATGACCTAAGGCATGCGAACGAGTTTAAGGCCAGAAACGAGATATTTGAAGGACGAGACTTTTCCACGCAAACGACCTAGCATAGGCAGAACGACCTAGTAGCAGAAATTCACCAAAAACACTAAAAATTGGAGTTTTTCGCCAATTCAATCCAAACCAAATGCAAATGTGCATGCTGATGGGAATTCATTTCCAACAGTCCAAGATAGTTATAGACAAGAATGTGAGATAAAAATCTCACCTTTGCACAAATTCAATGAAGAAGAAGCTTGAAGTCAATAGAGAAGCAACTGCAAGCTTGAATCCAATGTCTTTACTTTGATTTTGGAGTTGGATGTTGAATTTGCTAATGAAATTGGGCTTGGAATTTTAATTTCCCTTTCCACTCACCATTAATGCTAAAACTAGAGTTAGGTAGGAATTTATGAAGAGATGAGGAGAAGGGGTTGGAACTTAGGTTTAATAGGCTAAACCAACCCAAATCCAAAGCGGGAAAAGTTAGTGAAATTCCACTAACCCCAAACATATCAAAGTTTATACTTAAAAAGATTGTAAATGGCATTTCGAACTCAATGGAAATGGTATCGAGTCCTAATTTGACTGTTTGCAAAAAGTAGCTTTTGGACCAATATCCGATTAACGAAAAAATATTTAAATAAAATATTTAAGTATAAAATCGATAAATATGCGGGTTGTTACTATCATAGTCCCTCCTGATCGGGAAGCCACCAGAGGATACCACACGGGCTACGGGAGAAAACCAAACTCGTACAAGGCGCGATAGGGTAGGTGACACGGCACAACTAGGCAATGCCAGGATAGGTATACCAATTACGCTTCCGGGTCGGTGGTAATGCGTAGCGCGCAGCTACCGCCCACCTCGAGCCACAACCCCAAATAAAAATCAAAAGTGGCCACCGAAACAATCCAAAAGTCAAAGTATAATATCGAAGAGATGTGTCCGATCAAAGGTGCTACCTTATCAACCCGTCCATTGCTCTTGTTTTAGCCACCTTATGCCAACTCACGGGAGTCGGGTCCATGTATTTACCTTGAAGGAAACGCCACCACCATCCTACTTCATTCTGAAATCTCCACCACGTACACGGTTGTTAAAGTGGTTTTCGGAGTTGGCAGAGAGTATGGCAACTTCCGAACCCGGTCTCTTTAACAACCAAACGTTATTATAACCCATGGATATTTATTTCAAAATAATTTATACTTTCAAAACCAAACTAGCATATCCATTTCAAAATCATATAATTTATTTCAAAATACTATATACTTTCAAAACCAAAATATCATATTTATTTCAAAACCATATCACAATAGTATCATTTACATTTCAAAAATAATTCAATAATATATCATTTAAATAAAACCCAAATTTCCAAATCATTGAATATTTCTTTCAATTTATTAAACTTGAAATATTCCTTTAAATTACGTAGCATTTTGGAAATGTTACCTTAAGGAATCTTAGCACTTTTGGAATGTAATACTTTCCACTTTAACATTTTATATAATCAAAGTATTTATATGCTTACAAATTTAAAATGGTCCTTTTATCATAGCCTTATAGTTAAATAAACTTTGTTACTGTAATATCCAATTTAAAGCCGAAATTCTTATGTTAAGTTAAAAGTACCTTATTAACTTACATTATTATTACAATAAAGAAACTTTATTACTTTAATCATTTAAAGTATGCCGTTTACATAAATTAAAACTTGCTTATCAAATGTACGTTATCAACTTACATTTTATCATTACAGTAAGTAACATTTATCATTTTAATCAATTTAAAATACACCATTACATTGATTAAAATTACATGTCAAATGTACGTTTTAACTTACATTTATTATAATAAAGAGCATTTATCATTTAAATCAATATTAAACTAATTAAAACTTACATTATCAAATGTATGTTTTAATTTACATTCCTATTACAGTACCGAGCATTTATTAATTTAATCAATACCACACTAATTAAAACTTTACATGTTTCTTTCATTAATTAAAACTTTACATGTTTCTTGCATTAATTATACACTTTACATGTTCTCTCACTAATTAGGACTTTACACGTTTCTTTCATTAATTAGAAACTTACACGTTTCTTTCATTAATTAAAACTTACACTTTTCTTTCATTAATTAAAACTTTACATGTTTCTTGCATTAATTAAAACTTTAAACATTTCTTTCATTTTTGTTATTACAATAAAGAACATTTATTATATTAATCAATTAAAATATTAATTAAACTTACATCTCACATGTGTGTTTAACTTACATTTTCCATTTTAAAGACATAGCTATTTATCTTACAAAACATAACATTTTACAAAAGAATATTTTATCATAGTTAAAACAACCGAATTCTTTACAAATTTATTCCTTTAGACATCATTCCCACTATGATTCCAAAACTTATTACAAGATGTCACATACAAATGTATTTCATTTTATTTATTCAAAAATACATTGTTTATTTTACAAAATATGTCCATCCTGGGAAACAACCTTTATTACAACTACTAGGTTAGATTTAAGATTCCAAATTAAATCAAACTTAATTATTAAGTTATTTATCATAAATAAGACTCTTTAAATTCCATTCAAAACCAATTAACTTTTAAAATTTTAACTTATAGAAAAACAATATTTCTTTACACTTTAAAGCATTAAATCAAATTAAGTTAAAATTTTCATATATTTATAATTTCAAAATACTTAATAATTTTCAGAAATATTTAAAATACTTAATAAATTTTTAGGAAAATATCATTTAAAAATATAACAATGGGCCTGTATAATATTTTCTAACCTAGGTCAGGTGATACGGATAATATATCATTTCAATCCGTAATTTAAGAAGAAAAATCCGGGTTCTATCATTTCAAACCCGCAATCCCAAGTAAAATAAATACAATAAAATCACTCGAGCCTATCATTTCAGCCCAAAATGATTTTTCCTTAATCTAATTTTCGTTCGGGTATGTATCATTTCAACCCATAGTGATGAGGAACTTGCAGTGTGATAAACAGGAAATAAACAACAGTATAACAAATAAAATCATAACAGATGGTGTAACAGGGATATGCAATATTTAACATCATATAGATTTATCACAGGCATATATGAACATAATAATATAGCATGTTAATTTATACAATTCACATGTCATCGTTTCACAAATTAAAAGTACGTATGTCTAGAGAGATAAAACTCACCTTTTTAAAGCTAGAAATCAAATTCAAGATACAAATCTAAACTCTACAAAGCACGACAAGGCACGACAAAGCATGACTATACTTGAGTGATGGAGAGTCAAGATCCAAATCTTGTACATAAACAAATACACAAATTATAAGGATATAATTCAACACAAGATTGTTAATCAAAAAAAAAATGGTGGATCAAATGGCATAACCTTGGCCTAAACATCATGTGGTCTTGGCCATGATAGTTTTGGTGGCATGCGGGATCGGTTATGGAGGTGGTGGAGAGAGGATGAGGTCGGAATTACGGTGGAGAGGTGAACAAGGTGGTGGCTGAACTAGCATGAAGAAAACAAAAGGAAAACAAAATGAAAAAGAGGAGAAAGAGAAGGAAGAAGAAGAGGAGGCCATGGAATTGAGAACTTGAATATATATTTTTTTCACTCAAAAGGGAAATGAGAAATTGAGATGCTAATTAGTACGTGAATATCAAAGTGGCGGCTAGGGTTTCCCAAAGGATTTGAATGGCTAAAGGAAGGGAATGGCAAGGGAAATTAAATGGAAAGTTTAGAAAATAAAGAGGAAAAAGAGGAATGAAATGTTAGGGAATTATTTTGTACGTGATTTGAGGAATGAATACACGGCTAGAATATAATTAAGGAGGAAGGAAATAAAAGATAGGCAATTAAGGAGGCACAATTTAAGGGAAAGAATCTTGTCTATATATCTTTTTCTTTGTTTGCACGAAATGAAAAGGCAACAAATACATAAAACAAGTAACCTATATATCTTGAAATTTCTAAGCTATTATTATTAGTGAAATCAATCAAAAATCAAATAAATATATTCAAAGTGTATACAACCAAAATAGAAAATAAAAATTTGAGAAACAAACATAGGGAACTAGAAAATAAAATATAGAAAGTCATTGCGTGTAAACACTGTATTTTAATTTAAAAGTATAAGTTTTAAATTCCCAATAAATCCATATTAACATTGGTTTAGGTACTAATTTATATCTTCCTAATTCACCCAAATTTTCAATTAGCAAAGTAATTAATTTCATTCTCTTTCTATAAATCTATTTATTATGAATTGAATTCCCGTTTAATTTAATTTCCAATAATTGCCTTGCTTCAATTCTTTTCTTTTTATAAGTCTATTATCACTCTATAAACCTAGTTATTATTTGTTTATCATTCATTACATAAATATATATTCAAATTATCATCTTTTTATTATAATAACTGTTATTTTCAATTATATTGAGTTTGCTAAATATATACATTTGTTATAATTAAAACCTCAATCCATTTATCCAACTTGGTTTCATTCCTTTATTTCATCTTATGGATAAAATATACATTTCCATTTATGTCATTACATTCACACTTTACAATTACTGTCCTATCTCATATAAATGAAAATTTACTTACATTTAAGTGTAATTGATTTCCGACTTTAAATTTAGCAGCCTAAATAAATGTAACGTGCAATAAATGCTATCCTTATCTTTATATTACACTCAAGTTTATTATGTCCACTAATTATCATAATTGCTTACATAATGTTTAATTCATTCAATTACCATAAATTATACACTAATTCATTTACCCACACAAACTTACATTTATTTACTTATATCCATTTTTATACCTAAATGTAATATTTACAACTAGATTAATAGACCCATTAAATAGTAACTTACAACCATTACTATAACTTTTAATCGCACCTTTGAATTCACTGTTCACAAACATTCGTTACCATTCTTATATACCAAATCTTTATTCAATGGTCATTTATTTCATACTAAATCATTTATAAATTTTAATGTTTGCATTTTTTCTTACATAAATTTATAGCCAAGTATAACAATTTACATTACTTCAATAAATTGTAATTTCAATTCAGTTGTTAATAATTAGTTTTTTTTTAAGTACATTCTTACATCTCATTTTGGCATTCATTTCATTATTAAATTACAAAGTTTTTATTTCTTCTGAAATATTTACCAAAATCTTATTAAATTGACAGCTTTAATTATTGAAAATTTACGGGTCGTTACAGAAATCACTTAAAGTTAATAAGAGTAGCTTCTACCCCTTCAAAATCTAGGCTTTGACGTTGTACCTTCCTCTCTAATGCACTACGTATCAATTGCTTGGTACCATGTGCTTTGGTTTCGAATAGGTTCATGGGCGAAGGTATGGTGTCGAAAGCATCTGATGGAAGTGGCGAAGAGTAATTCTAACCAAAACTGATTTTTATCCTTTGAAAGAAATTGCATTTCACCTAACTTGCCTTATTTTTAAAATTTTAATTGGTGCCAATTCTTTTTTTAAATCTTCTTTTCTAAAAGCTGTTGAATTTAGAAATTAGGAATTTAAAAACATTTAACACTTAGCCCTTCTCCTTGATAAAATCTATAAAATATTTAAGTCCCATACCTTAAATAATTTTATAATCATAGTAATAAACTTGGGAAAATTCCCTAAAAATTTCCATGATTCACTTCTAATATGTTTTTTAACATATTTAAATTTCAGACCCAAAATCAACATATATTTGCCATAATTAATTTAAACCCAATTTTAACTATTTTATTTATTAGAAAATTCGTAATAAATTCATAATAACTTAGAAAATTATGAAACTTAGACTAACTTCATTAATAATGTTTCCGACCATATATTAAAAATGCAAGTCATTTGGATGTCATTTAATAGGTTTTTCTAATATAAACTTATCATAATATCTATATAAGGCAACATAAATCATCAACAAGCATATATATCCATTTAAGCGATCATATCATGGCATATTATTTGCAAAACTAATTTGGATCTAACTAGAAACCAAAACCAATAAAAATGAGACTGAAATCTATTTTTCATCGTAGCTTGATGTTAAGAAGGTTGAGATTTGCTCTTTGATTAACTTCTTCAAGCTTCCTATTTGAATCCTATCTTTTTTTTTCTTGAACCTCTTAATGGTAGCCGGCCAAGCTTGTTAAGGCTTTAGTTTTTGTTTGTGAATATTGTAAGTAAATAAGAATTGAAGGATAGAACGGTTTTGGGTATAAGGATAAGGACTATTCCTATTTTGCCCTTATCATATTTCTCTTACTTATTTTCTATTTCCTTTTGTTCATACATTCATTAGGGCGCCGCTGCTTTATATTTATACAAATCTCAATCTCTTAACTATCTACATTACTTCATTTAATTTATCTAATTAAATGTCCAAAATAATGTTAGTCAAAATTCGGGTCATTACAGTGTCAACTTGCTAGGTGGTCTACTTACAGGTTCGGCTCCTGGTACAAAATCTATCTGAAACTCAATGGCTCGATTCGGTAGTAACCCTGTGACTGGCTCAAAGATATCTACAGACTCTCTTGCTATTAAAACCCGATTCAACTCTTCTTCTACTTCTATAGCACGCAACAAAGCATAAGCACTTAGATTTGAGTTCTCCGCTAAATATATAATTCGTTTATAACTATTTGGGTGTCTTAGCGATATTTCCCTATCTCAGTAAAATATCCTAGCATCATACCCATACCCAAATTGATCCCCAAGCCTATGAAATCAAAATCATACAACTTCATGCAAACTTATGACCTAATAATTCAAGTTCTAACTAGTCACATCTCTTCCTCGGAGTTGCATACCCTCCTATCGAATTCGCAACCCTTAGGGAAGCAATAAGATATGAAGGTTCTAAACATAACTTATCTATCAAACACCGAGATACAAAAGAATGTGATCATCAGTGTCAAATTGTACCCTAACTGGTATACTATGAATCAAAAGGGTAACTTCCATCATAGTCTTTTCATTCTTAGTAGCAGTTGGTCCAGAAGAAGATGGTTCCAAAGGAAAAAAAACTCCCCTGTCCGCTATGACTGGTTCTGGACAATGATTCTTATAGTGCCCCATCTGGTCATAGTTGAAGCACTTCTCTCCCTCTTTGTCTACAACCTTTTTCCCTTTTCCAGTTTGACATTCATGAGAATAATACCTCTTCTTATCACACTTAAAGCAAACCAAATTAGCCTTCGCCTTCTTGGCATCTTCTCCCTTATGGGTATTTTTCTTCTTAAAGATTTCCTCTTCTTGCCTTAAAACTCCTGTGTTCCAAACGGCTTCTCCTTCCCATAAGTAGAAAGTATATCTTCATTTCGGATTGCCATCTTCGGTACAATTGTACTTGGATCACGAAGATGTGGCATAGTCACCCTAGCAATCTCGGGTCTTAAACCTTGAATAAACTTCTCATTTATTTTAATGGCTGTGTCAATGGTAGCATATCCATGTCTGCACAACTCATCAAACTTCGTAGCATACTTAATCACCGACATCTCACCCTGCACTAAGTCAATGAACTTTCTCAGCAATACTGACTTGGCAATTTCAAACAGAAACCTTTCTTCAAATCTCCTATGAAATTCTGGCCAAGTTAACTCCTCCTCGGGAACTCCAGCAGTAAAACTGTAACAACCCTCGTCTTGATGATTACCTCTAATATTAAATTACAACGGTGGTTATAATTTAATATTGAAAAAAAAATTGGAGATTTAAAATCGTTTATTTTGAGTAAACGGTAAAATTGGAAGGAATAAAATGGAGTAAAAGATGATAATGTTGGTTATAAATAGTGAATATTGGAAATATGATGATTTGGACTTTTATTGAATTAATTAAATGAGATAAAATGATTTAATCAACATTAATTTGTTGAAATAAGTGTAAAATGATGAGAATAAAGTTTTAAAAAGCTTTATTATGTTAGTTTGGAGGAGAAAATGAATATTATATGGTTTTAATTTGATAAATTGCAATAATTTTGCAAATTATTGCCAAATGTTGATTTTTGTTATTTTTAACAAAATATTATAATTAAAAAGGTGGAATTTTGTCTAAATTAAGAATTGGCTGTAAGAATGATGTTAATAAGGTTTGTTATATTTAATTTAACAAGAAAATGATTTTTGTGTAGATTTTGGTTGCTAAAATATTTTTATATAAATTATAGTGTAAATTGGGTATTTAAGTAAAAAATAAGAGTTTTAATGATGGAATAAAATCTTAATGACTAAAATATCTTTTATATGTTGTGAAAACATTTTGTTAAAAATAAAATAAGTTTGTGTGATTTTTATAAAGTTGAAACTATGGAATTGTAAGTTGTATTGGCTAAAATATGTGAAATAAAGTGTAAAAAAATGAATAACTTGGTTGATTTAGATTAAGTATCAACACATAGACTATTGGGTTTTGGGTTTAAAGTCCACTCACCATTTTGAATAAGGAGAAATAATCTCCTTGTCAAACTGAACGTATGTTCAGTTTACAGTAAACAAAAAGAAGGAGATTGAAAAAACCCTCTTTCCTCTTAAAACCTAGAATCCAAAATATTCAAATTCTCCAATTTCTCTGCAAAATTAAAATAATCTGAAGCTAATTATTTCAGGTAATCAATCCAAAAACAAAGATAATTTCATCAATTTCTAGTTTTGAGAACTTGTGTTGTTTTTAATTTCAGCTTCTCTTTGCATGTCTATGTATTTCCTTTTTTTTCAAGGTTCCTAAAGCATAATCAAGGCATAAGGCTATCATATTCTTCAAGCTTGCTTATATTTGCTTTAAATTTTGCTAAGGTGAGTATCAAAACTCACATTTTCTAGCTTAGATTGAAATCTCAATATTGAAATCTCAATTTTCGTTTGTTGCGTGTTTGTTTGTGAATTATTGTCACTAAATAAGGCATATCTCTCTCATTATGAGTCCGAATTTGGTTTTCTTTGAAGTTCTGGAAATCTTTAAAAGAGAGTGATAACTTTCATGTTAATCACTTTCGAAAATTCTTAGCATAGAGGGTTGAAAAATCGAGTTCAAACTCGCTGCCCTGTCACTGTAAAATTGTGACTATCTATGCTTAATGCTGTTGGAAATTTGAGCATATCTTTTTCATTTTTTCTCCGATTTTGACGATTCTTTATATTCCAGAAAACTTAGAGTTTGTGCTATAACTTTTATGTTAAACACATTCGAAAATTCTTAGCATAGAGGGTTGAAAAATCGAGTTCAAACTCGCTGCCCTGTCACTGTAAAATTGTGACTATCTATACTTAATGCTGTTGGAAATTTAAGCATAACTTTTTCATTTTTTCTCCGATTTTGACAAGTCTTTATGTTCCAGAAAGCTTATAGTTTGTGCCACAACTTTCATGTATTGATTTTTGTGAAATTTTGAGGTTAGCTATGTCAAAATTGAATTTTCTTACTGATAATCCGAGAGCAAAATCAATATTTGCTCTGTGCATGAAGCTGTAACAAAATTAGACACAACTTTCTCATTTTTGATCGGATTTCGATAACTTTGGATGATCTGGAAAGCGCAAATCATGTGCTACAACTTTACTTTGTTGAGTTTTCGGTAATTTTGAGTGCTTCTATGTCAAAATTGAACTTTGTTACTGCTAACCTGAGAGCAGAAGCAATATTTGCTTTGTGGTTGAAACTGAAACAAAATTTGCCATAACTTCTTTGCCTCTTAACCGAATTTGATAATCTTAGATGTTTTGGAAAGCTTAAACTTTGTACTAAAAGTTTCATGTTTTATGTTTTCTAAAATATTGAAGTTTACTTGGTCAAAACTATGTTTGTTTGTTGCTATTACGAGAGCAAAACGACAACAATAACAATTATTGACTTGATGTGTGTTTTAGCTTATTTTTGCTCTCATTCTTATTTGATTTTGATGATTGTTTTTGAGATGTTTTGAAAGCTATAATTCCTATCAATAGACTAGCTATATTTGGAGAGTTTGAAATTCAAATTTAAATAGAATTTGAATTGTTTCTTGTATTTCATTGATTTCGAGCACGGTTTCCACTAAACCATTTTGAAGTGATTTTGGAAATAAATGAAAATTTAAAATTATTATTATATAGCATTTTAAAATTATTTTTCTAATATAAAAACAATTTATTTCCTATAACCAAGAAATTTCAAATATTGGTTTTGTTAATTAATTTCGAAAAATGGTTTTAAAAGCTTGTTTTCTCTAATAAATTATTTTATTTATAAAATAAACATTTTTATACAATTCGAACGTATGAGAAAGAGAATTAAACGATTTAGTAAAACACGTGGTATGTGACATGTGCTTTTACTATTTCGGTTAATTTCGGACTTGTACGATCGAAGCTATTTGGGAATATTGATTCTGATATGTTTTGCCATTTTATGGCATATTTTTAATTTTATAATTTCTATTTATTGGAATTATTTAAGATGGTTAATATTTGGCAAGTATAGTGGTTTGAGATCTCCTATGAAGGAGTATGGTCGATGAGAACCATCATGATGTTTTGTTTACTTGCCAATGATATGAGGCAAGTCTTGGGTTAATGATTTCATAATTTGAGATTTATGGTTTACGATGAACCATCATGATGTTTTCACGTGTCGATGAGATGAGAAAAATTAAGATGCCATTTAATACTTGTCGACGAGATGAGACAAGTATTGTGTCTCTTTATCACTCGCCAATGAGACTAGGCGAGATATAATTTTATGAGTTTTATGATGTTTCTAGTGTGACATCGACTAACGGCTAGTAAACCTCTAAGTGCGAATGTATGGTATGGGACATACGTTAACACTTTTTGGATTCCTATCCATGAGTTTGTGACACATTCACGATGTTTACCTAACAGAACTGCTTGGAGAGGTGTCAACGACCTTGTCATGAGGACAAACTACTTTGGGAGGTGTTAGCGACCTTGTTAGGGCTGACAAAACTGCTTGGAGAGGTGTCAGCGACCTTGTCATGAGGACAAACTGCTTTGGGAGGTGTCAGCGACCTTGTTAGGGTTGACAAAATTGCTTGGAGAGGTGTCAGCCACCTTGTCATGAGGACGAACTGCTTTGGGAGGTGTTAGCGACCTTGTCTGAGGCTTCGGCCATTTGAGTTTAGCACGTGCAGCATTGCTTCGGCATTGCAATCGGGGATTTGGCTTATCCTGGTTTTCTGAGTTTTCTATTTTATTATGATTTCACATGTTTGATTACATCGATATCCTAGTGCGATATGAGATGCTGAATGTATGGTGATTTCATTTATGATGTCTTGAACTCTTATTGAGTTCCTTGAGTTATGAGTTTGGATGATTCTATGAATTTATAGGATATTCTAGGCCTTGCCATTCTGGCGAGTTGAGATTGAGATTTATATACATTTATACTGATGAGATGAGGTATAATTGAGTTTGGAGATTCTTTTATATTTGAGTTTGGGATCATCCTACTTGAGAATGTCTTATGTTTGCCTTTTTGGCAAGGTTTTGTATTGATGTTTCACCTTTTGTGGAGATATGGTTCATGGAAACCATGTATATATTTTGGGATGTTGCCGATGATATGAGGCGAATGTTTATATTATTTGGGTAGTATTATTGAACTTACCTCTTTTGAGGTCTTTGTATACTTAAATGACATTATTTAACTGAAGTCATGGGTTATATTCTTTCTGTAGCCTCTTCTCATTCGAAAAGAATTATCACCTTTTATCTTATGCTTCATATTATCGTCTACCCTCATTAACTGATTATTTTAGCTAGACTGACCCGTGTACTTTGTACTCAGGTTAGACCGAGTTGTTTCAGGTTACCTATCAGTTACGGGACTTTGCTTTGATGCATTTGCTCGGATACCAGCCTAGCACTTTTGTGTAGTTTTTATTTCTTTCCGCTTGACTCTGATGTATTTACAATTAATTCGATGTATATGGTGTGGTCGTTTACCGTACCATATTTAATGTATTCATATTGTATTGTACTAAACATGCATCAGTGTATATGCATATAAATGATGTTGATTACTGTTCTGTGATGTGATTTACATTCAGTTATTGTATTTTGTTCTGTTAGATCCATTAGCTACCTATAGTTTGGATTAAGCATTTACTGGGTATGTCAATCCACTTGAGTAGAAAAGAAAAATTATATTGCAATTATCGATGTATTCAATAGATGTTTAAGACAAAATTATAGATAGTCGCCCTTAACCAGCTCTATTCTCTGCTTTAGTAGACAGAATTACTTGTTAATTCTCTTTACTAAGGTGGGTCTCGGGGTGGGGCGTTACAAAAACTATTCCCCAGTGAGGTGCAGCTTCCTGCAACTGTCTAGAACCAAGTCTCCTCTTCTACTCATCATCTAATCCCAAGTCAGCGAAGATCCTTTGACAATGCAATAACTAATTTTCTACTTCAACAACATCCTCTGTTCCCAAAAACGGCTTTCCACCAAGACTGGTGTAATCCCTACTCAGCATAGTTATTGCCAACGGGGCCATGGGATTATATCCTCTAACATTCCCAGCATTATCTCCAGCTACTCCTGTAGCTGCTCCAGCTTGCATGAGATTGATAAAGAACTGGTACATTATCCCCATTGATACTGGCTGGGTTTCAGTACCTACGTTGGCATTTGCATTTGGATTAGCATTTGCCTGTCGACCTAGATTCCTCCTAGTATTAGGTCGAGCATCTCCATTAGTTGTGATGCTTCCTCCATCTAGATTTTCTCTTTCATTTCCTACCTCCATATCTCCTATTCTCATAAATCTGCACACGAGCCTTAGTAAGATATAAAAGAACGGTCTAAGAGAGAGAGGAGTATGTACTTATAGATATATACATAACAAATACAAGTACGTTACTATAGCATTAACACACATCTCGATCTTATTTTCTGATTCATTCTATTATGTTTTGAAAATATTTTAGGTTTAAATTTCTTTTTAAGTTTACACAAACCTATGCTTTGATACCAACTTATAACATCCCCCACTTAGAGCCCCAAAACTAACTGCTACAGATGCTGCAGTCATCCATAGTTATTAATTCTCGGTAACCAAATGCAGTAATGTTAGATACATTGATATAACGGAAACACGTGGATATGAAAAAAAATTAAAATTATAAAACAAATTTCCCATTTCACTTCAAACACATTTCAAATTCATTACGTAATCTCAATTCGTAAAACACGTTCAGAGAAATATAATTATTAAAAAATACGCCAAGAGCGAGATATGAAGATGCCCCGTTGGTTGATCAGAGTCAATTAAACAACTTTGCCATTACATCCAAAAAAACATCGGAATCAAACAGAAAGAACTCCTACTAGCTAGCTTTCTTCCTGCACGTCTTTGGAAGATTATTCGTCTAAAGGTGAACCTGAAAACCTTAACTCTCAAATGACTCAAAATTAATTGAGCACTCGAGAGTTTAAGGGGAAAACATAAACTTCCAGTCAGACTAAAAGTCTATTATGAATAATAACCTACCAATTCAAACCATAAAGATATCTAGTGAGACCACGCCGCTTAGCGGAATGGATTCTCCTCTCACTAGTATCTTAATTCAATTTTATAATAACCGTATACTGTGCACCTGCATCCACAATAGTTAAAACATAACATAATAAAATATATTATGATGATACGCAAACATGCAATAATATTCTGGATTTCTCATCCTCATTTATATGGCTATCTGTCTCAAGTTATAATTTCTAGGGTCACTATTAACCTATTAGTTTTTATGGGTTGACTAACTTGTTAATTCTTTATGGAAGTTTATCCACTTTCATAGTGTGGTCACTATGTACGTATTGATTCCCGACCAATACTATCACCCATTCATAGTTTTTATGGTATCTCTATGAACCTATTGGTATCTACTAATAACTTTCTCCAATCACAATTTTCATGGGCTTACTATGAGCCTATTGGATTCTCCAATAAATTCTCTCATTTCATAATTTTCATGGAATCACTACGAACCTATTCATTTCCTTTAATAACTTAATCTGAATATAGTTTTCATAGGATCACTAAGAACCTATTGGCCACTGCCAATAACTATTTTTATACACAGTTTTCATAGGATTATTAAGAAACTGTCTAACCAATAATCCTTTGGTCAGTCTTTGGGCACCCTATATTCTGGTCTACCTAACCTCGTGGATGTTATTCTACTCACATAGGAGTTAACTAAATAAATATTCACTACTGTGTCAACCTAGCTGGTTACTCTGACCTCATTGCTCCAAAATGCAACTATGGGTTAATATAAAATGAATATGTTTATAAAAGAAGCGCACATGATAATTGATCTTAACATAGTAACATAAACATTTGTGGTTAATTTCTTTATAATTATTTCTTAAATGAAACATGGTTAATACCTTTAACCCATTATCTTTAGCACGGAAAGCTTCTTTAAAAAATCCAAAGTTAAATGCCATTTCAAAATCTCTTTCATATTGCCTTGGGTTTATCTTCAAAAATTTGAGATGGGGTTTCTCATTTGAAAACTATGGCTTTCGAAACCTTAGACCTTCTCTTTCGAAACCATTGAAAACATACCTTTTGAAAGTATTCAAACCTTCCTTTCAAAATACTTAAAACATTTCTTTCAAAACCATCAAAGATATATATTTCAAAACACTCAAAACATTTCTTTCAAAAGCATGCCTACCTACCTTTTGAAACCATTGAAGATATACCTTTCGAAACACTCAAAGCTTACTTTTGAAAGTACTTAATTCAAGTAAAATTTTTGAAAGCATAACTTTGAAACCATATGAAAGTATCTCTTTCAAAATCATTGGGTTTAACCTTAATTATAACTTCAGGGTCAAAGTGAACATAATAAAAAATACCACTTTCGAAAACATAATCTCTAAGTAGAAGAATTTGGGGAACAGATGGCTTCGAAATCACCTTTTCAAAAGCATTGATAAAAGCGGCTACAAAACCCTTTCGAAAGCATTGGAAAGCGGCTTCAATATTAACAAAACAAAAGCTTCCCTTTCGAACCCATTGTTACAAGGCTATAAAGAAAAGCGACATTTAACCAATTCAAAAGGTATGAAGATGGCAACTAAATTTCGACTAGGTTCAAACGCAACTACCCTTTCAAAAGCTCCTTTTCAAAACTTACTATGTTGCAACCAATCATAAGCTACTTTTAAAACAAAGGCAAGAAAAAACCCATTCGAAAGCTATTTAAAAGTAACTTTCAATCCTTTCGAAAGCATCTTTTAAAAGCAAAGGCAATTAACGTATTTGAAAGCTTATAAAAATGACATCTACCCCTTCGAAAGCTTGGTTTTGACACTGTACCTTCCACCTTTCTCCAATGCACTACATATCAATTGCTTGATACCATATGCATTGGTTTCGAATGGGTTCTTTAGTGGAGGCAATGTGTCGAAAGCCATTGGAAGGAAGTGGCGAAGTAGTAAATCCAAAGAAAACTGATTTTTAGTCTTTAAAAGAAATTTCTTTTCAGCTACTTGCCTTATTTGTTAAAATATGGTTGGTGGCCAAATCCTTTACCAATTTTTTTTCTAAAAACATTGTCGAATTCATCAATTAATATCAAAAACATTTTAGTAATGAAGCTCTTCCCCTTAACAAAACAATTAAGACATTTAAGTCCTCAATCTTAGTTAATTTAGTTTTCATAGTAAATCACTTAGGAAAAATCTCCAAAAGTCGTCTTAATTTATTTTGATATGTTTTATAACATATAGAAGTTCCGGATCGAAAATCCTTTGTATAATTACCGAAATACATTTTTAAACCCAAATTATCTATTTCTTCCGTTCAAAATTCATAATCAATTATCCATGGCTTGGAATATTATGAAAATTTAAACTCATCTCCAAAATAATGTTTTCCATAACATACTTAATCCTCATGGCATTCGAAACCCATTTTACACGGTATTAACCTTAAAATCGAATCAAACCTTTTTCAAACATACTTATTTAAATCAAATATGGAAAATAATCATGCAAATCGTCCAAACGGTTTTAAACCATAAACCCAAAATTAAGATGTTCATAAAAATACATATGAGATGGTTTCGATTATTATTCACCTTATTTGGATAAGGAACTTGAGATTTACTCTTGCTTTAAACTTCCTAGCTTGAATCTAAGCCTTAAATTTTGATTTTTCTCTTCCTCTTCTTAGGGTAATGGCTGGCCTTGTTTTCATTTTTTTTATGAGAGTACAAATGAGAATAAGGTAAGGGTTTAGGGATTAATGGGTTATATACGGCAATTCCCATATTACCCTTGCCTTAATTTAGTTTTCATCTTATAAACCATTCTTGAATTTATTTATGAGCCATTTTATGAATCCATTTAATTAAGGAACGACCCTAATTAGTTTTCAAATCTCAATCCCTGTATTACTCTAGTCTCTACATTATTTTATTTAATTTACCTAATTAAATCTCCTAAATAATGTTACTTTAAATTAGGGGTGTCATACGTCTCTCCTCGTTGATTTTCGATAGGGGACCTGTCCTCCGATATCAAGGTAAAGCCGCTACGAGGTCTCCTTCAATTCTGTAAAAGAAGAGAGTTTCGGCTCCCTTCTTTGCCGCTTTGATCCTCCAATACCATCAACCATCTTTTGTTTTCCTTTATCTTTATTAGATCCTTCCTCGAATAGTCCTCTGCCATCCACGACACTAATTTCCTCCTTTTTAGCTTCAGCGCCCTTCTGACATAGGTATCTTTCGGCCTCATGATAAAATTCGTTGAGATCCAATAGTCGATTCCGCTCTAAATCAACCTTAAAAATCTATTTTACTGGCCCCTCTTGAAAACTGCCGCCATTAAAACCATTGATGGATCCAGCCTATCAATTACGACAGCTTCCACATTGAATCGTCAAAAAAAAACTCCTGAGGGTCTCTTCGGCCCTCTGCTTCACACCTGACAACGTCATTACATTCTTAGGTCATGAAATATCGACCTGGAACCGTTTATGAATTTGTCCACCAATTCGACTACTGATGGAACCAGTTTTCTAGCTATCTAAATCATAATGCTGCCAAATCTATCAGATACAAAGGGAAGCAACGTCTCATCACTTCTTTTGGTGCACCCAACACTTCCATGTGTTGGATGTACCTCATTAAATGAACCGTTAGGTCCATATTTTCATCATACGTCTCCAACATTGGCAGCTAGAAATCAGGCAGGCTCCTAGCATCTCGAATGTTTGGAGCACTCCTGTTCACTTGCTCCAAGCTTCGGTTAGGTAGTACACCCCTTATTGCTCATCTCACTAACTGGCATCACTATTAAATTTAGAAATAACAAACGAGAATATAATAAGTGTCAAAATTAGGTCAAAAGACATTGCTTTGTTTGGTAATAACCAATTTAACACTTTTACAAATTTGTCGATGTGTTATTATCCCCAATATTATAGTTGTACCTGCACCCAACTATTAATGGCCCAATCTCAAAAACCGATGGAAATATTTTTGTTAAAGATCAACACTTAGTCAACTTTTGAAGTGGATCTACCAACATCAGTTTAGGTAGTCACGTTGATATGTTAAGAAAGATCGTAACTTTTATACCGATAGTGTATGACATAAAATGATAAGCCTCATCGATTTAGGTGATAAGCACCTAGCTCTTGTGATCGATAGCCCCATCGCATAAGCGGTGGTGTCTATCTCCATCTTGTAGCACATCAATATAACATTAAGACCCCATCGTATAAGGGAGATAAGCTCTCATCAGAACAAAGCTATAGGTACCCATCGCATAAGCAATAGTGTCCATAAACCTAAACACTTAAAAACAAACGGTGATCATGATGATGCTCACCGCATAAGGATGATAGCTCCCATGTGAGAGAGTCAGTGGCATGCCCTATAGCCAATTATGTAAATACATTATATAACTAATTCTATAAAAAATCTTGTTTATAATAAAAATTATTACTAATGATTATTTACTTTTATATACTAACTATATTATGACATACATGATTATTGATCATTTAAAGTATATAAATAAGAAAATCCTTAAATGAAATACTATATGATTGTTGTTGCAACTGTGCATAATTAATCATAATTAAGAATAACACTTTTTTTAAATATTCTCGATCAAGATGTTTCGAGAAAAGATATTGATACATCCATTGAGATCAGTATATGTAACACTCGCCAGATGTTGGGCACCGATTACTCATGGCTATTAGGGGAACTAAGAGTTGAGATAGTTAGTGGTAATAGGGAAATTATGTAAATTCATTATATAACTAACTTTAAAATTGATTTTATTCACAATTAAAGTTATTTGGTGTTTGTTTTCTTTTATATACTTTATTAATATAAATAATTACTTATTCAAAAAATTATAAATAGAAAATCTTTCAATGTAATGTTATGTGATTGCAGTTGCAAATAATTGCAATCATGAGTAATTAATCACAATATAAAATGATATTTTTTTAAATATTCATTGCCAGATGTTCCACAAAAGGATATCGATATGTTCCTTGAGACCTGAGTATGTTACACTCTCCAATTGTTGGGCAGTGCATTACTCATGGTTATAGGTGACAGCAAGGGGTTACATACTTATGGTTATTGAATAACTAATAAAATGGCTCGGCCGAGAGTTTCCTATTCGTTAATAAGAACTAGGTCAAACGGAAAATCTTAATTTAACTATGTTACATAGTTTTCTTGACATGAGAATATCATGAAAGTTCGACGATACTTTGCTCTAGGTATATTATGTGTGGCGTTGAGACCATCGAGCGAATATGGTTGTGTCTGAGTTGAAGTATAAGGTGTGAAAGAGTATTCGATAGAGAATTCATCTCATCTGTTATATATGGTTAGTATCACAGCCAACTATAATCAATTCAAAGTCAAATTTTTCTGCCAAAGTAGGACGATTAATAGCAAATGTTATTATTAAACCAAGGATTTTTTAAATGGACAGAGCAATTGAATATGGATATTATTAGGGTTTTGACCACTACCAGACTCCATATACTTTAAAATGATACAATGTTGATGAAGAGAATGCATGTATATTATATTGTTACTTAACGGTACCTCCTATGAACCTTCTCCGAACAGGACTAATTATCGACCCAATAAAAACTCATTAAACCTTAGGCCTATTCTAAAGCTAGTTGTTGGTTGTTAAAATTGATATGATGAACGATATGCAGAGATATCCATCCATGCTTTCAGAACCTCATAGCGAATGGGATAAGATATAATAATAGAAATAAGTATGCATTTCATAAAAATCAAATCTCAGAAACATAACATCCCCATGATACAATATCTCAAAATAACATCAATATATCTAAAACTAGGTACATCATAATATATCAAAAACATAATAAATAGATAAACCGCCACAGATCTTCACCGCCACCTTCATCTTCTCCATCAGCATCTTTATCCCTAACCCATGGGTTGTAATAAGGAGAGAGTCAAAACAACAATGTCTAGTGAATGAAAATCTAAAGTTTTACTATAATAATATATGGATAATATGATTTATATATGTAATATGTCTTATGCATCATATACTATATCCTACAAAGTGTACCTTCAACTGTAAGCCCAAAGGCTTTTCTAGTCCATCTCCATAATTTTATCATGGGTACAATGCAACTACCATCAATCATTCCCCTAACGATGCGAGAGAGAGCACCTAAGCCACTTAATACATCTTTAATTAGAATTAGGCAGACTCCGACCATTTAATGCCTATACCCTAGGCATATTCCCCATCATTTAATATCTAACCCAAGGCGGATCCTTCTCTGGTACTTCCTAACAAACATTGTAAAAAATCCCATACAACCACTTAATACTTTGTTTACTGGAAGAGGCAAACCATACAATAGACACTTAATACCTCAATCCCATAGTAGACCCCTTTCGAGATTTCCTACTACCGCATCTAGTAGATAACCTGTATTATGACCCATACCCAAACTGTGACATCACACATTAGTACGCCTATTCGTAGGTTCCGGTAGCTAGATTAACAAGACAGATTTACCCAAAAGAGTTGAAACTAATCCTGTGTCCACCGTGGGTACTTATTATAGACGATGTCTTAAGTAACAACCCGCTCCAAAACTGTGATAACCCGGATTTTAAACAACTGTTAATTGGATGACTAACTAATTGTAACTATGGGGATACTGATTTTATTTGGATTTAACAGATAAAATTGATAACTAAAGATGTCTGGATGTATATAAGTGAATTTGAAACTATAATAATAGTTTAATTAAAATAATGAATCTAATAGTAAATCATTAAATATATATAAATATGTGTAAACTCTTTTATTTTTGGAAATTTTAAAGTATGTCAATAAACTTGTATATAAGTGTGAGTGTGTGTGTGTGTGTGTGTATGGTGATTAGAAAGCTACTGTTTGGATTCAACATGATAATTTGCAAAAGCTATTTAAAGTAGACTCTATATTTTCAAAACATAAGGTAAACATTTATTTAAATATATAAGCTTAAAAAGGATTTAATAAAAAGATTCATTTTGCTTTCTTTCTAATTTTCATAAGACACTAAAGATAGACATTTATTAAGTTAAAATACAATAGCAAAAGTTTAAAATAAGAATTTATAAAGGTTAATACTTTCTTTGAATATATATATATAGGATATGTATATATAAAGGAATTAAACTTGAAAAAAATATAATGTGAAATATTTAAAATATAAAACATTTGTAAACATATAATTCATGCATTCATACATCTGTAAGAAATTAATCATTTACATTGACATTTGTAAGATTTGTATTTACAAGTGGTTTACTTCACTTCCTCTTTTAAATTTAAAAATAAATAAAAAATTTAAAGAAACCAAGCTAGACTTTTAAATTTCTTTTATTTTCTCATGAACTTGTAAACTGAACAGAGAAAAAAAAATCTCAAACCTGGAGATGAAACAAAAGAATACAGTATAGTTGGACAGCGAAATCAAGTTCAATAACATCTTGATATCAAGAATTATCAAGCACCGATCATCTTAACAACAGAACAGTCGTTCATATACAAGCAATTTCTAGGTTTTAGGAAGAAAACTTCCTCTGTTCTTTTAACAAGGCGAGTAAACAACTTATTTTAGAAGCTTAAGAAAATTAAAACCTGATTGCATGAGATTTCTGAAACGAATTGTCTTTGCATGTATATATATTAAATAAATCTCTGCATATATGTATGTGTTAAAATGTGCATTTCTATTTATATAAGTATACCTCCATACATTCACTTATAGATTGTGATATTCCAAACAAAATATGTTTGTTTAAACCCAATTTAAGATTTAAAAATGTATTTAGATAAAACCAGCCTGTATATCTCTAGAAATCCAGATTTTACAGTAGGTTTTTTTAAACGAGATAAAAATCAAACATCATTATTTGCTAATTCATGAATAGAACCTGAATTGGTCTTGAAATCTATGATTTTTAAAAGAAAATTTAAGATTTTTAGTATCTTATTGAATGAGCATTTTGAAGTTGATCGACTTAGATTTTTAGGAATTTACCGATGACTGGAGAATGGTTAGACCTCGTGGTCATCACTGGAGGTTGTAGGGGAGTTGACGAGTCGGGGGAAAATGAGTGGAGATTTTCTCAGTGGCCATGTCATCGGCAATGGGTCAAAGTAGGGTTTAAACCCTCATTTCGATCGTGGTTGGGTTTTGGGGCACTACGGCGTCTCTGGATGATCGAGGATCATGGGACCAAGGGGAAAAGCTGCGGGAAGAGACTTCGAGTGAGTGGCCGAGGTTTCGCGACCTTTGATGGTTGGCGGCATCGTATCGAGGCAGCTTTCTAGTGATGGCTGCTGAGTCCTTTTGGGTCGAGGTAACTCGATTTCGATTTCGAGTTGGTTTAGGGTATTAGGTCATCGAGATAGGAAGGGGAGGCGACCGATGACTTGGCGATGGTGGACGTGGGTGCCGGAATGTTGCCGGCGATGGGTGCACGTGCACCCGTTCTTTGCTTGTTCACTAGAGTTTGGATTTGGAAACGAGAGTTTACCCTTGTTGAAGATCGAGTAATACTCGGGCTTTGACAGGTAATACTCGGGGTTGTTCTTGGGTTAAAAATTTAACAAAGCCAAGATAAATTAATTATCTTAAAACTATTTTTAAGTAATAAATTAATTTTTTTTAATGTTTTGTTAATTTAAATTGAGAAAATACTTTAAGATATTAATGAAGTTAATCCTTAGGTTGTTTAAAAGCCTAATTAATCAAATAATTAGATAGTTTAATTAAAGATTAAGTGTTTTAAACTTTAATTAAACTTAAAGCTATTTGGTTCCAAGGCTATTAGGTAAGATATTGAAATAATTAAAAAGATTAATTAAGATAAATGATTATCATTTAAATTTGTTAATTTATTAATTAATGATTAATTAATGAGTAATTAAAGATTAATTATTGTTTAGTAAATTAGGAATTAAGGTGAAATTAATTGTTAGTAGAAGAATAATTAATTAGTTGTGATTAATTATTGATTTAGGTTAATTAATTAAGGTTAATTAATTAAAGGTAGTTAATTAGGGTTAATTAATCAAAGTAATTAACCAATGTGATAAATTAACTAATGGGATAATTACTTAATGGAAGTAATTAAAGGTTAATTACTTGAGGGAAGTAATTAGGGATTAATCACTTAGTGTAATTAATTAAAGGATTGATAAATTAAAGGAATTAATTAAGGATTAGTTAATTAATGAGTATGATTAATTAAAGAATAATTAATTAATGTAAGTGATTATAGGATAATTAATTTAAGTAACTAATTAAGGATAAATGTGACTAATGTGAATGGGTGAAGATTAATTAATTTGTGTTATTAGTTAAGGCTAATTACTTAATGTAATTAAAGGAGATAATTAAGGGATGATTAATTAATGGTTTGTAATTAATTAATGATAAGTAAGCAGGATTAAAAGTGATTTAAGGAATTTATTTAATTTATTCAAATTAATTGGCATGGTGTGATTAATTAATCTTGCTTATAGATGAATGAATGATATTGAATGCCTTGGATTTGATATTTCTGATATAAGATGCTATGTGTTGTGTTATGTTGGACTAAATTGTGATAATATGGTTTGTCTATTTGTGATGAACGACAATGTAAATATGTAATTATGGATAAATGGAATTGTTTAAAACTTAAACAGATGTTATGAAATGACATTGGAATCGAAGAGACCGGAGTTGGATGTTAGTAAATACCTGAAACCACTTCGATTCTTTATAGATTGATATGTGGTATTAAACAGGCTGGAATGGAATGAATTATGTAATATGGATATTTGACTTGAAATTATTGTGTGATAAATGTTGACTAAGAGAACTCGTAAAAGGGTACGAGTTACCTTGATATCCTCATGTGTTATGGTTTGGTATTTCATATTATGTGGGTTTACTCATGCTGGTTTCCAGCCTGACCCGGTTGTTACTTTGATGTAATGCTCGGGTCACATCGAGTATTACAGATTTTCAGGTAAGGACGTTCTGGAGCTCAGGAGGCGAGCTAGATGGCAGGAGTGTATGGAGCGTATCCGTTGTGACATACTATTGTATGTTTGGAACAAGTTATTTTAGCTGACCAATGGTTATGTAAATGTTGTAACCCGATATATTAAAAATGTAAATTTACTGATACAACTTTCTTTATGTAAAGAATATTATTTGATATTATGTTTTATCGACTGCGAATGTGAGATTGTGTTTTGATGTTTCTGTTCTTCTTCTTCTATCTCTTTCTTTCTTTTCTCTAACTATCTGGAATTTTCGAGATCGAAAATTTCGGGTCGTTACGTTTGGTATCAGAGCTAAAGGTTAAGCGAAAAACTTGGCTCTGGTGGGATTTCTCATTAAGGATAGGATCAATAGTACCCTAGAATGAGTTGAGTGTATATATATAAGAGAGCGTACTTGTTATTTTCTTATATAAAGGTTTTAAAATGGTTTCTAAAGTAAATGAATCTTATATAAGTTTATAAAGCGATAGATTTTCTATTATATTAAGGAAATTGGTTGTTATATTAATTGAATTAAAATTAATAATAAGAATTAAGTGGTAATGGAAATACAACCAAATTTAAATTGAATAAGGACAAGTTTGAAATGAATTCAAACTGAATTTAAAATCTTGAATTTAGAGAAGATAAAAATGAATTTGGTTTCCTTGGTTATTATCATAAATGATTGTTGTGTTTAATAATAAAATGTGTATTTAATGAGTAAGCAAAATGAAATGTTTTAGGGAAGTAAAACATTTAGGCAAGTATGACTTATAAATTGGAATTGAAGATAATCTGAATTATGAAGTTTTAAATCTGGGTCCAGAATTTTAAAATTGTTTCAAAGTGATAAAGAAATGTTTTTTAATATATTTGAATGAAAGGGTCTTATTTCAAACAAGAGTTGTTTGAAAATTTAAACGAATTTGTTTAAATTAAAAAACCAAAGGTGGTTTAAAATAATATGTATATATGAGGAATATACATAATATCAATGATGGTTTGAAATAAACTCTAAATGTTGAGTTTTAAAATTTTATTTGGAATGAGATGAGAAAATCCAAAGTGATATAAATTTTGAACTTATAAGTGGGAAAGAATTTTGAAATTTAAAGTGGGAATTCAAATTTGAGTAAGTAAGGTTAACGGGATTTAAATTGAATTTAACTTAGAAGAAGTTAAATAAGTTTGAATGAACACCCTGATTTGGAAATTTCAAGATGAAATTGGGATTTAACTTGGTAAGTTAAATGGTTAATTTGAATTGGGAATTTGTGTGATCTCAATTGGGTTTGAAATATAGAGATTGGAAATGGATGGATGTTTTAAAATAAATTGAATGATACCATCTTGTTGCTATTAATAATCTTTGTGCTGAAATTGGATATGTTTAAATGAACGAAGTCAAGGGGTATGGTAATATATCCATTATTAAGATAAAATGGAATCATTTTGGACCTAAGATTTGAATGTTTAAGATAATACTTCAAAGGTTTGGTTTCAAATTTGAAATTTGGTGATAAATTGAATTTCAAAGATTTAGTTATTTAAGAAGGATTTGGATTATTATTATTTGAACTTTGAAATAGGTTAAAAAATGGAATTTGGATTTAGAATTAAATGGATTAAAGATATAAGTTGATTTGATTTAGAGGATTAAATCAACATTTGGAAATTTAACTCGAATTTATATAAGTCGAGATGGTTTAAAGTTGAGATTTTAATTGAATTAGTTCAAATTGAACTTGATTTGAATTAATTAGAATTGTGACTGAAGATGGATAAGTTTAAAAATTTAAATGGGAAGTTTGAATTGGATTAATTGAAATGAATTGAAATTGGTTTAATTTGAAATTTATTTGAATTAATTAAAATTATGATTAAAGTGGAATAAGAAAATTCAAATGGAATTTGAATTGAATATAGAAAAGAAATTGAGGATAATTCAACTTGTGTTGGAATTGGATCAATTTAATGGGGAAATTGATTGGATTGGAGATTGGAAATTGAACTTTTTGGCTCTAGACTATTTTCAAAATAAACTGTTTAATATAAATCTATTTTCCAAGCTACTTACAATACAATATTTCTTTTTAAAGCCAAACTATCTTATACTTATTTTACAATTATTTTTGGAACTATTTAACAAATTTTTAACCGTTTTATAAACTAATTACTGTTTTTCATCTACTTTATAATTAATTACTATTTTACAACTATTTTGCAATTATTTAAAATTTCTATAACTATTTGACTATTTTACAATTACTTAACTATTTTACAGCTATTTTACAAACTAATAATTATTTGTCAACTACTTATCTATTCTTAATTTTTCAAGCTATTTTCTAAATTCAAGCTGGACAAAGTTCAAACTATTTATGATTAAATATCCATTTGAGATAAGAATTAAGGTGATAATCCAAATGAGGATTTAAGCAATTGTGTGTAAGTGAGTGTGAATAGAAAAGAGAATTGATTTGGCTAATATTCAATAAAGATAAATACGTAGGATGTACGTATATTATTCTATTCGCATAGTGATTTTATCCAGATTCGAGCATAGAATTTCGAGATAATTAATCGATCCGAGTTGGGATTTTTCACTCGATTTTCGATGGCGAACCTGGATATGGATTGTTGATTTGTTCTGGATATTCTCTATCATAGTTATGGCTATGTAAGGAGAATGACGGTTTCTGATCAAGAAACCAAATCTGAGTCCGCACTAGGAAGTCGGGTGGACGATACTAGTTCGGAAGTGAAATTATGTGATCGAGTGAGCGATCAGATTGATATAGCATAAGATGATATGTGTACATTGTATGGGTATGAATGAAATTAATGCTGGGAATTTGTGGATAAGAAATGTGGAATGGTTTTTGAAATTAATGGTATATTTTGTGAAATATATGATGAAATAAAATGGAAATTAGATATTTCCATGATAGAAATTTACTTTATGAAAGAAAGTAATACGGTAAGTGACTTTATAGAGTAATCAAATTTAAACATTTTATTTGAAATAAACAAAGTTATATATCTTTGTTATATAAGATAAAACTCCCCTTGTTGAATCTTTTTCCATAAGAAAAGGGTTTTTGAAAGTATTTGAAGTATAAAAAGGAAATTTATACAAGTTTGAAGTGATACAAAGATTTTTAAAGTTATATATGTATAGGATCTTATGAGAATGATTTTAAGGAAAGGTTTTTGGAACCTATGTATTTGGAAAGGCTTTTGATTTTTGGGTAAAATCAATATTGGAATTTGGAAAGCCTGGGTTGAGAATTATCGATTTTGGGATAATTGATTTTGAGAAAGGAGATTTATATGAGATTCATACTGGGTGTATGATTCGGAAGATACTATATGTATGTAGTATAAAGTGTCTTGGAAATGGCTCTGGGGAAAAAGGCGCTCCTTTAAAATAAACTTCTCAGGAGTGCCACAGGGTGGTACTGCCTTGAACTCTAAGGGAGGGTTCTAAAGTTGATCCTATGAGGAGTCCGGACAAACTAGTTCCTGAGGATTATGTGTAGTGTGTAGCAAAAGTTGAGGGTACTGATGCCTATAGAGGCATTTGGGTTATGCTGTGACGACAGTGTAATTCGATGTCACTGCGATCTACTGCAGACCATAGCGAAAGTCATGTGTGCCGCTGAGAGCCAACAGTCTATGTTTGATTTTATATATCGGCAGACTGCGACCTATGGTGACATAGAGAAATTGATGTGTGCCGCTAAGAGCCAACAATCTACGTTTGATTTTACATCGGTAGACTGCGACCTATGTGGGAGTGGAGAAGTTTCATTCTTTTGGCAGCGAAATTCGAGGGCACTGAGGCCTACAGTTATATGGGTTTTTGCTGTGACAGCAAAGTAACCCTGGTTGTAGCTGCGATCTGTAGCGGGTTTCATGGCGTAATCGAGGGGCGCGGAGGCCTACAAGTATCTATGGATTTTGCCGGGACAGCAACGTAACCATCGGGTTAACTGCTACCATGGATGGGGGTGATGATTTCCAAAGCATTCTCACTGAAGATATTTCCTCTATTCCAAAAATGTTTTCTATATTTTCAACAAAATGTTCTCATAGTATTTTCTAGGTGTTAAAAATGGGTCTGCTAAGTACTTATAGATTTTCAGTCGTACGCCCGATTAACGTATAACCGAATTTCTGTAAGAACAAGGATGGACTGGTTGAGACATCGAGTAATAAAAAGTATTTTTATAAAAACTATTTTATAATATTATGTAGATTTTAAAGGTGTTTTAAAGTGATCAAAAGAATAATTTTTCTGATAATAAGCAATTTTATAATTCTGGCATCGTTCCTTTTCGAGGACGAAAAGATTCAAATGGGGGAGAAATGTGATAATCTAGATTTTGAACAACTGTTAATTGGATGATTAACTGAGTATAAACTATGGGATACTGATTTTATTTGGATTTAACAGATAAAATTGATAATTAAAGATGTCTAGATGTATATAAGTGAATTTGAAACTATAATAATAGTTGAATTAAAATGATGAGTCTAATAGTAAATCATTAAATATATAGAAATATGTGTAAACTCTATTATTTTTGGAAATTTTAAAGTATGTCCATATATATGTATAGAAGTGTGTGTATATGTATATATATGGTGATTAGAAAGCCCTTGTTTGGATTCAACATGATAATTTGCAAAAGCTATTTAAAGTAGACTCTGTATTTTCAAACATAAGGTAAACATTTATTTAAATATATAAGCTTAAAAAGGATTTAATAAAAAGATTCTTTTTGCTTTCTATCTAATTTTCATAATACACTAAAGATAGACATTAATTAAGTTAAAATACAATAGCAAAAGTTTAAAATAAGAATTTATAAAGGTTAATACTTTCTTTGAATATATATATATAGGATATGTACATATATATAAAGGAACTAAACTTAAAAAAAATATAATGTAAAATATTTAAAATATAAAACATTTGTAAACATCTAATTCATGTATTCATACATTTGTAAGAAATTAATCATTTACATTGACATTTGTAAGCTTTGTACTTACATGTGGCTTACTTCACTTCCTCTTTTAAACTTAAAAATAAATAAAAGATTTAAAGAAACCAAGCTTGACTTTTAAATTTCTTTTATTTTCTCATAAACCTGTAAACTGAATAGAGAAAAAAATTCTCAAACCTGGAGATGAAACAAAAGCATACAGTATAGTCGGACAGCAAAATCAAGTTCAATAACATCTCGATATCAATAATTATCAAGCACTGATCATCTTAACAACAGAACAGCGGTTCATATACAAGCAATTTCCAGGTTTCAGGAAGGAAACTTCCTCTATTCTTTTAACAGGTGAGTAAACAACTTATTTTAGAAGCTTAAGAAAATTAAAACCTGATTGCATGAGATTTCTGAAATGAATTGTCTTTGCATGTATATATATTAAGTAAATCTCTGCATATATGTATGTGTTAAAGTGTGCATATCTATTTGTATAAGTATATCTCTGTTTCCACTGGCAGGTTGCAAATTTTGATCAAAATCAAGTTTCTCTCTATATATTCACTTATAGATTGTGAATTTCAAATAAAATATGTTTGTTTAAACCCAATTTAAGATTTAAAAATTATTTAGATAAAACTAGCCTGTATATCTCTAGAAATCTATATTTTACAGTAGATTTTTTTCAACATGATAAAAATCAAACATCATTATTTCCTAATTCATGAATAGAACCTGAATCGGTCTTGAAATCTATGATTTTTAAAAGAAAATTTAAGATTTTTAGTGTTTTATTGAATGAGCATTTTGAAGTTGATCGAACTTTGATTTTTGGGAATTTTCCAATGACTCGAGGATGGTAGGACCTCGTGGTCGTCACTGGAGGTTGTAGGGGAGTTGACGAGTCGAGGAAAAATGAGTGGAGATTTTTTCAGTGGCCATGTCATCGGCAATGGGTCAAAGTAGGGTTTAAACCCTCATTTCGGTCGAGGTTGGGTTTTGGGGCACTACAGCGTCTCTGGATGATCGGGGATCATGGGACCAAGGGGAAAAGCTGCAGGAAGGGACTGCGAGTGAGTGGCTGAGGTTTCACGACCTCCGATAGTCGGCGAAGTCGTATCGAGGCAGCTTTCTAGTGATGGCTGCTGAGTCTTTTTGGGTCGAGGTAACTCGATTTCGATTTCGAGTTGGTTTAGGAGATTAGGTCATGGAGATAGGAAGGGGAGGCGACCGATGACTTGGCGATGGTGGACGTGGGTGCCGGAATGTTGCCGGTGATGGGTGCATGTGCACCGGTTCTTTGCTTGTGCATTGGAGTTTGGATTTGGAAACGAGAATATACTCGTGTTGAAGATCGGGTGGAAGGAAGAAAGACTCGGGTTGTTTCATGTGCGCACACGCGAGTGATTCAAGTATAAAAGTTTTTAATTTAAACTAAGTTTTTTAAAAAAAAAGAGAAGAAAGCTCAGGATGGTTGTGGTAACTCGGGCTTTGATAGGTAATACTCTGGTTTGTTCTCGGTTTAAAATTTTAACAAAGCCAAGATAAATTAATTATCTTAAAACTATTTTTAAGTAATAAATTGGTTTTTTTAATGTTTTGTTAATTTAAGTTGAGAAAATACTTTAAGATATTAATCGAGTTAATCCTTAGGCTGTTTAAAAGCCTAATTAATCGGATAATTAGATAGTTTAATTAAAAGATTAAATGTTTTAAACTTTAATTAACTTAAATCTATTTGGTTCCAAGGCCATTAGGTAAGATATTGAAATAATTAAAAAGATTAATCAAGATAAATGATTATCATTTAAATTTGCTAATTTATTAACTAATGATTAATTAATGAGTAATTAAAGATTAATTATTGATTAGTAAGTTAGGAATTAAGGAGAAATTAATTGTTAGCAAAAGAATAATTAATTAGTTGTGATTAATTATTGATTTAGGTTAATTAATTAAGGTTAATTGTTTAAGGGTAGTTAATTAGGGTTAATTAATCAATGTAATTAACCAATGTGATTAAATAACCAATGGAATAATTACTTAATGGAAGTAATTAAAGTTTAATTACTTGAGGGAAGTAATTAGGGACTTGATGTAATTAATTAAAGGATTGATAAATTAAGGGAATTAATTAAGGATTGGTTAATTAATGAGTATGATTAATTAAAGGATAATTAATCAATGTAAGTGATTATATGATAATTATTTTGAGTAGTTAACCAAGGATACATGTGATTAATGTGAATGAGTGAAGATTAATTAATTTGTGTTATTAATTAAGGCTAATTACTTAATGTAATTAATGGAGATAATTAAGGGATGATTAATTAATGGTTTGTAATTAATTAATGATAAGTAAGCATGATTAAAAGTGATTTAAGGAATTTATTTAATTTATTCAAATTAATTGGTATGGTTTGATTAAATAATCTTGCTTATAGATGATTGGATGATATTGAATGCCTTGGATTTGATATCTCTGATATAAGATGCTATGTGTTATGTTATGTTGCACTAAATTGTGATAATATGGTCTATCTATTTATGATGAACCATAATGTAAATATGTAATTATGGATAAATGGAATTATTTAAAACTTAAACAGATGTCATGAAGTGACATTGGAATCAAAGAGACCGGAGTCGGGTGTTAGTAAATACTCGAATCCACTTCGATTCTTTATAGATTGATATGTTGTACTAAATAGGCTGGAATGGAATGAATTGTGTACTACGGATATTTGACTTGAAATTATTGTGTGACAAATGTTGACTAAGAGAACTCGTTAAAGCGTACGAGTTACCTTGATATCCTTATTTGTTATGGTTTGGTATTTCATATTATGTGGGTTTGCTCACGCTGGTTTCCAGCCTGACCCGGGTGTTACTTTGATGTAATGCTCGGGTCGGATCGACTATTACAGATTTTCAGGTAAGGAAGTTCTGGAGCTCAGGAGGCGAGCTAGATGGCAGGAACGTATGGAGGGTATCCGTTGTGATATACTGTTGTATATTTGGAACAAGTTATTTTAGCTGATCAGTGGTTGTGTAAATGTTGTAACCCGATATATTAAAAATGTAAATTTACTGATACAGCTTTCTTTATGTAAAGAATATTATTTGATATTATATTTTATCCACTGCGAATGTGAGATTGTGTTTTGGTGTTTCTATTCTTCTTCTTCTATCTCTTTCTTTCTTTTCTCTAACTATTTGGAATTTTCAGGATCGAAAATTCCAAGCCGTTACAAAAACATACCTAAATCAGGACCCAGAAAAGGCCAATCGAAACTTAGACTCGTTCCAAAGTTGGCTGTTGGTTGGTAAAAAGAACAGTACAGAGCTATTTATCTATTCATTAATAATTCACATCAGAACAATAAATTATAATCCTATAATCAGTGAGTATTTTATCAAAAGTTCCAAATGTCTTCTATTCAGGTAAAATTATGGTATTATTACTAGATGAGTTTTTTCTTTTCTGTCAAATGACACTATGATAATATTACCAAATGGGTTTCTGGTTTTTTATTCATATAAAATTATGGTGTTATTACCAGATTGACTTCTAGTTTTCCTAATTGATGAATTTATGATTTCTAGCCAGAGGGATTTCTGGCCATCCTGCGGAATTTATAAACTTTTTACCAAATGAATTTCTGGTCTTTTGGCTAATAGAATTTGTAGTCCCCCTATCGAACAGATTTACGGTCTACTTAATTAATCATGGACATTGAGAGATGAAAGCTTCTTTATATAAAGAAAAGGACAGACTCATCCACATTGTTACCTGATGTTGAATCACATATTTTGATTCATGAGAAAGCAATGAATTATGCTATATGGATAAGCGACAAAAAGAAAAGGAATTATGCTATTCAAACTACAAAGGAGACAAGGCTACCAAACTGCGTATAGTATGTTGATTTATTAAAGATTTTTAGTCTTAGAAATTTTAAATATATCCTCAAGTAGTTAAGTTGTTTTAAAACTTTAAATTTTTAAAAAAATGCGTAAATAGTGCTTTGACTGTCAGGTCAGTCGACTGAACATATATGGCCAGTCGACTGAATCTGTACAGATGACAGAAACGATCTGTTTTCGAACAACTTTGAATATTCAGTGGACTGATCGTTTTGGTCAGTCGACTGAACTCTTTCAATGGCTAATTTTTTTAAATGGACACTGCTTTTTGCCAAGAGTCACGTTCCAATATGAAGAGGTATGGATGCTTCTGTCGATCGGTACTCTTCATGAACGGTTGCATCTCTTTAACTATTATATAAACACACAAAATCCACATTACAAATCACCAATTTTCTGATTACTTTCTGATCTTACTTTCTACTATCTCTGCATTCTAAAAAGCAATCATAACTTTTGTATATTGCTTGAATCTCTAAAAAAATTAACTTATTCTTTGATTCTAAGCAATATTTTTCCTTTCTAAATCTTTATACACACATATATACTTGAGGAAAGATTATAGGAAGGTTGTACTATCAAAGACATATCAGTGTTATTAAGAACACATAGTGTCAAAGCAATTATACTTAAACTATTGAAGTCATGTTCGGTTGTTCAGGCGGGTAAAGTCCTCTTTTGGTTGTTAGAGGCGGAAAAATCATGTTTGGTTGTTCAGGTGTTGTGTACCTATTCCTCCAGGTTAAGAGCGGGTTATTGTGAGAAATTCTAGAAGGAAGTCTGGGATTGGACGTAGAACAGGAAGTTCGAACTAGTACAAAAATTCCTGGTGTGCTCATTTTTATTTACTTTGCTATTATCATCTATTTCCGCATTTAGATTTAATTATATTCCATATTACATGATCCTAAGTGATAGCTAGCTATACAGTATCCACTTTCATTTGGTATCAGAGCAAGGCATCTTATAACCGTTACAAAGTTATCTGATATCTTGCTAATATGGAAAATAACACTAACAATACCACTAACACTATCACTAACACTAGTTTTATTGAAGGTCAATCCACTGCACGACCTCCATTCTTTAATGATTTGAACTATAATTATTGGTCTACTTGTATGGGAATCTATATGCAATCTAATAGTTTTGAATCATGGAATATCACACAGAATAAATACACTCTTCCTACTGGAGAATATTCCAGTTGGTCAAACACACAAAAATTAGATGCTACTGCCAATGCTAGAGCTACGAACATGTTATTTTGTGCACTAGATAGAAATGAATTTAATCGTGTTAGCATGTGTCAAACTGCTTATGAAATATGGAGAATGCTTAAAATTACTCATGAAGGAACTAACAAAGTCAAATAAAGCAAAATCTCCATGCTCAAGATCAGTTTCAAAACTTTAGAATTAGGAGAAATTTTTTTTGATTTTGATATAGTATCAAAAACCCTAAAATCTTTAACGGATGAATGGGAAATAAAGGTCCTAGCTATTGAAGAAGAAAACGATATTTCAACTATAAAACCAGAAGAGTTAATAGGAAATCTAATGTCATATGAAGTGAATTTGCAGGCAAAGAAAGTTCAAGCTCAAGACAAGAAGAATCTAGCATTTCAAGAAGAACAAGATGACTCTAACTCAGATGAAGAAGATATGGCATTTGTTGCTAAGAATTTCAAAAGGTTTTTGAAATTCAAAAAGAATAACAAAGGTAAGAGTTACAAAAATAATTCTAGCAACAATATTAGCAATAAACCATCATCATCAGTCATGGAATGTTATGAATGTCATAAGAAGGGTCATATGAAGACAGATTGTCCGGAGAAACAGAAAAAAATTCAAGAAGAACAAATTCAAGAAGAAAGCATTTTCTGTTACATGGGATGATTCAGATTCTTCATCATCAGAAAGCAACGGTGATAGTGACACAGAGCAAGCAAATGTATGCTTTATGGCTACAAATGATGATGTAAGTGAACTAAGTTATGAAGATTTAGTTGAACTTAATTCTGAACTAGTAAATTTTGTAAGACAGACTAAGAAACATAATAAGGAGTTATAAGGAAAACTAAATAGATCTGAATTATAAATTAGTATGCTAAGAGATGAAAAGAAAATTCTCGAAGAAGAACTTGAAAAATCTCAAGAATCTAATTCTAATTTAGCCTCTCAACTCTCTATGATAACTCAGGAATTAGAAATTCAGAAGAATAAAAATGATATTTTATCAGTTGCAGTAAATTTTAAATCTAGCACTTAAGTTTTAGAATTAGAAAAATTTGGTCTTAAAATTAAGCTAGGAGATAGTAATAAAAATATTTTCAATTTTAATAAAGGACGAGAAAATCTTTCTAAAATAATAGAAAATTCTCAGTCAACTTCAAATTAAAAAGGATTAGGATATAAGAAAATTGTAAAACCAAAGAAATCTGAAAAGATTAAAAATAAGTTTGAAAACAAAATTAAGCAAGATTTAAAGAAAACAATTTCTAAAAATGTTAAAACTATTAAAATATGGATTCCTAAAACAAATAATAACTTGATTAGGAATAAACATATCAAAACATTTATGGAAACTGTTCATAAAAATAAGAATTATATTTTTAAAGGGAATTCTGAACCTTCTTGGGTTTGGTTTCCTAAGATCTAACTCTTAGGACCCTAAAAAGAAAAGTGGGTACCATTTTAATCTTTATTTTTTGCAGGTACCACTTAAAAAGAGAGGAAAATGGATTCTAGACAGTAGTTGCTCGAAACACATGACTGGTGATAAAGACATATTAACAAACATAGTCTACTCAAATGGAGGATCAGTCACTTTTGGAGATAATTCAAAAGGTTATATCATCGGCAAACGCGATGTGAGCAATAACGGTATCTCTAACTCACCTCTCATTACTGATGTTCTATTAGTTAAAAATTTAAATCATAATTTATTAAGTATAAGTCAGTTATGTGATAAAGGTTTTAATATATCTTTTTCAAAAAATAAATGTAATATTTCTAATAAAAATCAAAATTTAATTATTGAAGGTATAAGAGATAAAAATATCTATATTTTAAATATGAATATAAATCATAACACAAATATGTGTTTAGTTGCTACAGAAAATGATTCTTAGCTATGGCACCAAAGATTTTGTCACATAAACACTAACACTATTAATAAATTGGCTAAAAATAAACTTGTTAAAGGACTACCTGATATGAAATTCAAAATTGATAATATCTGTGAGGCATGTCAGTTAAGAAAATTAACAAAATCTTTTTTTAAATCTAAGAAAATCATATCTATAACACAACCACTTAAACTACTACATATGGACCTTTTCGGACCTACTCAAGTTCAATCTGTTAATCACAATAGATATGTTTTTGTTATTGTAGACGATTTTTCAAGATATACATGGACTATTTTTATGAAACATAAAAGTGATACTTTTGAAATTTTTTAATTTTTGTAAAAAGAATTCAAAATATAAAGAATTTTAAAGTTAAAAACATTAGAAGTGATCACGGAGGAGAATTTGAAAATGAAGCTTTCAAATATTTTTGTAACAAGAAAGGAATTAATCATAATTTCTCCTTTCCTAGAACACCACAACAAAATGGAGTTGTAGAAAGGAAAAACAGAACATTACAAGAATGTGCACGAACTTTATTAAATGGAAGCACTTTACCTAAGCGTTTCTGGGTAGAAGCTGTTGCAACTGCTTGCTATGTTTCGAATCATGTTTCTATTCGACCATTGACAAAACATACTCCTTATGAACGTCTAAATGGTGAAAACCAAATATTTCATATTTTAAAGTTTTTGGTTCAAAATGTTTCATACTTAACACTATAGATCAGCTTGGAAAATTTGATCCAAAATCCGATGAAGGTATATTCATAGGATATTCGAAAAGAAGCAAAGCTTATCGACTTTTTAATACAAGAACTAAAATAATCGAAGAAACACTTCATGTTTCATTCGATGAAAATATCAAAACTTTTTCTAAATTTACAAATTTGAAAAATAATACAAATAAAAGTCTGACAAATAATTCAAAAGATGATGATATTATTCTTTAAAATAACCATTCTGATGTTTCCTTAGAAAATGAAAATACTATTAATAATGATAATATAGTAAGATCTTCACCAAGAATTCTTAGAAATCGCCCTGTTCAAAATATAATTGGAGAAGTAAATTCAAATGTAAGAACAAGACATCAATTAAATCAAATGTGCCATATAGCTTTTCTCTCTAATATAGAACCCAAAAATATTAAGGAAACCACAATTGATGATTATTGGATTATAGCTATGCAAGAAGAGCTAAATCAATTCGAAAGAAACGAAGTTTGAGAATCGAATAAGCAAACAGAGAGAAAATTTATTATTTTAGTCGACGAGACCAGTCAATTGAAACTGAAGCAAAACTCTCGGGAAAGTGGTTTATACACTATTCAGTCGACTTATCAAATACAACAGTCGACTGAATGACCAAACAGAGAGCATATTACTTATTTTAGTCAACTAGACCAGTCGACTGAAACTGCAGCAGAGCTCTCGGGAAAGTGGTTCAGTCGACAGACCACAATCATTCAGTCGACTGAATTCACATCGGGAACGTACCTTTTCACCTTTTTTACCTACTTTTTAACACTAAAACCCTCTCTTCCTCTTTACCTTTTTACTTTTACCACCAATCTCCAGAATTCCAAAACCCTAGTTCCCAAATTTTCAAAAATTTCTTCAATTCTTTGATAAATTCAAATGGCCCCTCGTTAAACAAAGAGATCTAGGCATGCTTCTTCTTCCTCCGAGCCAACTGATTCACAAATCGCTCAATGGCTATACGATGTAATTGCAGCTCAACGGTGGAATAAGATGAAAGAAGCTTGATTCTTTGAAGGTTCTTTTGTCGTCTTTCCTGATTTTATGTCTCATAGGATTCAAGAATTAGCAAGAAGAAGCCATCTAGAATCACTTTTAGATCATAATCAAAATAATATCAAGATAAATCATACCATGGTTAAACTTTTTTATGCGAACTTGAATTTAGGCCATCAGAACCCACGCAATCGTGACAATTGCATTTGGAGTTTGGTATGTGGGCAACAAATGTTTCTCTCTTTAGATAGAATCGGTCATATTTTTGTACTCCAACAAGAGGTGTTGAGTTACAAGGATTGAATGCTATCGTAGGCGAGAGAGATGAAGTAAGTCATCGATTTCTAGAAGATGACATGACCGAGCTTAAGTCTATTGCATTACGACCTACTGCCAGAATAATGCATAGAGCTTTAATGCACACAATTCTACCCTGCACTGGCTCGTACATGCTTGTCTATCCAAACAACTATAAAACATTATATTCTATTTGGGGAGAAGTTGAAGTAAATTGGCCAACACTCATTCTAGACGAATTTCTGTCATTCAACCAAGGCCGTATGAATATTATTTATTTTGGTGAATATATTATGCGGTTGCTTATGAATCTCCAGGTTCCTATTCCTGAATCTGATACCTCTATTCCAAAAACTTTGAATAGCCGCACCATTAGCCTCATGAAACTGCCACCAAGACCTCTCACTATCATGAGCTTTCAAGAATGGAAATCTCGACCTCACCAAGAAACCAGTACTCAACAACAACATCAATCAAGAGATGACATCCGTATGCCAACTACAACTCAAAGCACTCGGGAATCTATTGATTTAATCATAAGAAATCAAGTTATCTTGGATTCCCATATTAAAAATAATGATAAGAAAATTGACAAAAAGTATGATAAAATCACGAATTTCTTCGGGATTTTATGGGAGGCAATATCATGCTCCTCTTCCACCGCTACGGAGACTTCTCAACGTGATCCAGGCAAACGCCCAACCCCTCACTTTACTTGGTCAACATCGGAAGAACTTACTAGTTCCGACATAAGTGGCAATGAAGGTAGACAATTTGCAGGGAGTTCCTCCAAAGGAAAAGGACCAATGCAAGTTGAAGAAGAGGAGACAAAATATGATTCTGAATGAGGTTGTTATCTTTTTTAGTGGTAGTAAGTTAGTTATTTCTTTGTTTTGTACATTCTATAAGTTTGTATTCATAACATTTGAAATCTGTTGTTTCTGTGATTGCATCTAGTATTTTATTTTAATTCTATTGTGTTAGTTTTATGCATACATTATCTTTTCCTTTTTGTCGATGACAAAGGGGGAGAAATTTGTAGACTAATCATTTTATGCAGGGATTAAAAATGTCACCATATATTCAGGGGGAGATATATAACTCCCGTTATATGTTTATCGAAAATAGTATCATATATAACAGGTGTTGTCATCAATCAAAAAGAGGGAGAATGTTGAATCACATATTTTTGATTCATGACAAAGCAATGAATTATGCTATATGGATAAGTGACAAAAAGAAAAGGAATTATGCTGTGTAAACTACAAAGAAGACAAGGCTACAAAATTGTGTATAGTATGTTGATTTATTAAAGTTTTTTAGTCTTAGAAATGTTAAAATCTATCCTCAAGTAGTTAAGTTTTTTTAAAACTTTAAACTTTTTTAAAAAATGTGTAAATAGTGCTTTGACTGTCAGGTCAGTCGACTGACCGTATATGGCCAGTCGACTGAATCTGTACAGATGCATAAAAACGTTCTGTTTTTAAACAACTTTGAATATTCAGTTGACTGATCGCTTTGGGTTAGTCGACTGAATTTCTTTCAACAACTATTTTTTATGAATGGACGCTTCTTTTTGCCAAGAGTCGCGTTCTAATATGAAGAGGTATGGATGCTTCTCTTGATCAGTACTCTTCATGAACGGTTGCATCTCTTTAATTATTATATAAACACACAAAATTCACTTCACAAATCACCAATTTTCTGATTACTTTTTGATCTTACTTTCTACTATCTCTGCATTCTAAAAAGCTATCATAATTTTCATATATTGCTTGAATCTCTGAAACAATTAACTTATTCTTTGATTCTAAGCAATAATTTTCCTTTCTAAATCTTTATACACACATAAATACTTGAGGAAAGATTGTAGGAAGGTTTTAGTATCAAAGACATATCAGTGTTATTAAGAACACATAGTGTCAAAGCAATTCTACTTAAACTGTTGAAGTCCTGTTCGGCTGTTCTGGCGGGTAAAGTCCTCTTTCGGTTGTTAGAGGCGGAAAAATCTAGTTCGGTTGTTCAGGTGTTGTATACCTATTCCTCCAGGTTAAGAGAGGGTTATTGTTAGAAATTCCAAAAGGAAGTCTGGGACTGGACGTAGAACGGGAAGTTCGAACCAGTATAAAAATTCCCGGTGTGCTCATTTTTATTTACTTTGCTATTATCATCTATTTCCTCATTTAGATGTAATTATATTCCATATTACAACAATCCTAATTGATAGCTAGCTATACAGTATCCACTTTCACTAGATTCGTGAGCGGTTGTTTCACGTTCAAATCAAAGATTAATAATGGAATCATCATCATTCACTTTATATATTTCAAGAAAAAGGATTGAAGTGAAATTTCACCGAAAGTTAGAAAGATGAGAAAATACTTGGTTTTACACTAAAGTGTAAAAAGCCTCTTTTATACAAGGAGGGGGCAAATGTTATCCATATATTTTCTAACTATCATGTTATGAGAATAAAAAAGAGGATATGGAAGTAATGGAAAATTTTGTTACTACAGTCGACAATATGGCAAGCATCTAGCATGAAAATATCAAGCCATAAACGATACCGAGCACATAAGGCAAGGGAGATATCGAGCTTTGACATCAATAAGGATTATCAAGTGTTTAAAGTAAGAGGTAAAGCCAGAACTTCATAATAAACTAGGATGTCAAGCATCTAAATAGAGCAGGAAAAGGTAACGAATTTATATGGGATAGTGAGCATTAAAGCAAGAATAATCATTATCAAATAGTCATAAGTAAGACGTGATGTTGTGTCTCAAAAATAATGAAAAGCATATTGAGCAACTAATTCCAAAAGGTGTCGAGATTCAAGAGATGGAAGGGATGACGAGCGTACACAACGAAAGGGGTCATAAATATGCAACAAAAGAAGAAAGCTACACCAATAAAGCATGTTGAACTTACAAGAAGGCAATAGGCATAGAGAAAATACCAAGTTCCTAAGGGGTGTCGAGCCTCTGCAACACAGGATGTTGTAGAGCAAATAATAATGCCGCATCACTAAAGGATATCAGCCTACTAAGGAAGGATGATGTGTATCTACAATCTAAGAGATGTCATCAACTAACAATCTGAAGGTATCGAATATTTACATATAAAGGTATCAAGTGTCTAAAATATGAAGATGTCGAGTATTTACAATGTGACCATAGCAGTTATCTGCAATATGAAAGATGGCGAGCTACAACAATGCAATGAAGTATCGAATATCTATAATATAAAGGGCATCGAACTTATAAATGGCGATGTTGAACCACTACAACTCAAAGCAAGGTGGAGCATAGAAAAAGAAGGGTGCCTTATCACTAGAGCATATCGAACATTTACTTATAAAAGAATGATGTCGAGTCTCTATAAAAACAGGCCTAGGATATAGCAACGGATACCGAGCCTTTATAATTAATTGTTGTAAAGCATTCACAAGCAGCAAGTGGTCTCGATCTTTTACGAATGGCATATAATGCCAAACTTTAAGGGCTATGAAGAATATCCCGAATCTATAATTACACAGAGTGCCGCAATACGAAGTGGGATGCCGAATATCAACAATATTAAGGAGATGTCGAAGATCAACACTTCTAAATGAATATCGAATATTGACAGCACAAAGACATAACAAGTATGGACACGTAGCAGCCATGCCACATGCTGCAGCCTCTATAAATAGAACCCCACTCCCATTCAGGAAGTGATAATCAATTTTGTTTATCTCTCTCTCTCAAATTAAAGAATTGTAATCCTAAGTGGATTTGGAGAAAATAAGAATCGATTGTAATCATTGAAATTTATGCGAACAAAGGACTTGAAATTTTTTGATAGCTTACTTTCCGTGAGCATATTTGACTATTATCGAATTATGAATATGCATATGATGACTATTTTTTTATTTGGACTTGAACTTATACATAAAACAAGGCTATTTTAGCCCTTGTCTGAATTAAGGATCTTTATGTATAATAACTACCATACCTATTAGCATATAACCATGGGATATGACTTATATGAACCACCTATCTGGTCTATTTATTAACAAACTAATGGACTACTGCACATTTAGGTGGTTTGCCTAATTTACTCTTGGATTTACGACTCAAATTCTTAAACGACGTCATGACCACACTTAAAGTGCATGAGCATGGTAGAACCATTCTGAATAATAACATCTCGTGCAAACATCTTGGGTGTTGCGGCTATTTTTGGTTCAATATTTTGCGCTAGAAGAAGGGCTCGAACCTCCGTCTTATTAACTTCTTACTTAGAAACTAATTGTGTAAAGTTTTGTTGCGTGAAAATGGTAAGAGCTAAGAAGGTTAATAGTATCAAATGAAGAGATTGTATAACGAACAAACTTGGAGGAAAACATCACTCCAATTTTCAATATGGAAAATGTGGAACTTGGACAACCTTCAACACCAGTGAAGCCAACAAACAGCGAGGATAAGTTTTAGGATCTAACGTAACAACTTGCAATGATGCAGGAACTCTTCAAAAAAGTTCTATCCCAGAAGTTTTCTAAAATGCTTACTGAAGGAGAAGAGGAGGTAGAATTTCCAAGGAGAAATCTAGACACCTCATTACTCAACAAAAAATATAGGAATAAAAGCATTATGGGTCAACAAAAAAGGAAAGAAAAACAAAATGAAGGACCGACAGTGTATTCCCCTAACTCGCAAGACCATGAAATTAATATGAATCATCAAAGGGAAGACCAAGAAAGGAAAATAAGAAGATCATCCAAGCAGTTAGGCAGCTCAACCTCAGGCAAAAAATTCAAACCCTCCAGAAGGGATTATCGTGATGACGAAGCATAGTTGAAAGATGTAGCCAATAAAATAATGAAAGACATGCTAGATCTTAAAGGAAAAAGGACACTTGACCCTAGGGTGAACAATAATCCTTGTGAAGCTCCATTTGTAGAAGATACAATATCTATTAGAATCTTATCCCATATCAAATCTCACCATTGAAGTATAACGAAATGAATGACTTAATGACCATTTTTTGGCATTTTAGAGCCAAATGGATTTGCACAATGCCTTTGGAGCGGTATATTGTAGAATTTTGCCAAAAATTTTTTAGGGAGCAGCAGCTGCCAAATGGTACAGATACTATAGAGAGAAACTATTTACGCTTGACCAGATGAATTGCTCAACGAGTATTTAAAGAGGTTAAATACTGAGGTAATAATGGCGGAAAACATGACTGATAGAGAAAAACTAATGGCAGTGTGCTCAGGATTAATTGAATAGACCCTTTTCTGGAAAGAACTCTACATTTATGGGTGTAGGGACCTTCAAGATTTTCATTTTTAGGCTGATAAGTTTATCCCTATGGATGAAATGTATTATTCTAAGAAGAAATCCCTGTCAAAGAAGGAAAGAGGAAAATCTTGCTATGAACACCCTAATAAAAAGATGATGTCGGATAAAAGTAAAAGAGGAAGATAGGAGGAGATCCCTAAATCTAATTAGGTGGCTTTGCATAAACTCATTTCCTATAATTTTTCGCAATCGCTAAAGATGAAGGAAACATTCCTACTTCCTACAAAGTAAGGAACAATCCAGAACCAAAAAAGAGGGGAGATTACTGCACTTACCATGAAGCAAATGGGCATAAAACTGGCGAGTGTCGTGTTCTAGCCGAAATAATCCAAAATATGATTAAATCTTGATCTTTGAAGGAGTTTATCTAAGAGAACTAAAAGTCCTCCAATCCTAAAGGTTACAATCAGAGACCCCCATGCAACACTGCAAATTTCATAGAAAATGACTCTCAACCGCATTGATGTTGTCCATGGAGTTCTCTATCTCGCTGGTAGCAGCAAAAGAGCCAAGAGCAGATACATAAGGAAGGGAAGAGATAGAGTCTTTGCTATTTAGGAGAAGCCATGGCTCAAAAATTGCAAATATTATCTTCAAATGCCCAACTTAACAACAAATGTAACGACCCAGAAATGTTTGAATGATGGTTTAGTTTGAATTCTCAATATTACTATGAATTTGACGATTAAATTATAGAATTTAATCTATTGGAAGTTGAATAAAAATTTAAAATCTTTAATTTTAAACCGATTAAAAATATTTCAAAGGATTGTAAAATCCATATTGATAATATTGAAGATTATAGAAGCTTCAGAATTGAATTTGAAAGTGAATTGTTCAGTTTTGAAATTATATCGTTTGAATCGATATTTAAAAATAGCCTTCCGAGGCACAGTCTCGGAATTCGACGAAACCAGTTCCATTGGGTCCGTAATATTTAATCATTCTCGGATTTCAAATTTCGTATTTTTCGGAGCTGTTATGTGAGCGCACGACGTGTAAACGCATTGAATTTTTATCGAGATTCAATTTAAATTTAAAATTTAAATTGGTCAACCTCAGCACGTTCTACCATATATCACGCCTAAAATCACGCCCTAGAATCGTGCCACGAGATCGTGCCAAGCATGCCTCTTTTCGATTTTAAATACTCCTCTCCGTCCTCAGTTTTCAGAATCAAAGAGAAATAATGCCGAGCACTTCACAAAAGAAAAAAATGGAAACCCCTTTTTATTCCTTTCCCCCTCGTTCTTTCCCCATTTCATACGAAAAAAAAATGGCCAAAGCCCCTTACCCTCGTTCAAAATCGAAATCACAAAGAAAAAAAAGGAGGGCACGCGCGCGATCGATTCGCGATTCCTCAAGGCCATCGCGAGCATCTGGAAGGGCTTGGGACCGTGATTCTGTAGTGCGGCAATCGCGTTCGATTCGAGGGAAGCCGGGAGTACTTCGGGCTCGCGCGTGGAGAAGGCGGCGCTTGGAGTTTGGAGGGGTCGCGGCTGTGTTGGGTGCCGCGCGATTCGAGTTGGAGGGGCGACTTGCAGCATGGGGTTTGGGTTCTGGTAGGTCGCGTGATGATGGATGTCGACGCGAGGCGAATAAGGGTCGCGATTTATGAAGGCACGGCAATTTGGGATTGGCGATGGTGTTAGGGGGTTCGGTCGTTCTCGAATCTGTAGTAAGGTATTTTTTAAATTTATTTTGTTAAATTTTAAAAGTTTAAAGATTTAAAGATGTTTAAAAAATTTATGCAGTAAGTTATAAATGCAGTTCTATATATATATATATATATATATATATATGCAGAAATGTAAATGGATTTCATAAGTGTTAAAAAGAAATGTATTTTAAAATATAAAGATGCATGTAGGATTGAAAAGAAATTTTTAAAGGAATTTGTTAAAAAAATCATATTTTTGAATTGTTAAAGGAAATTCGATTTTTAAACTAAATAATTACAGTTCAAGTGAGTGCTGTTTTATTTTTAAAAAATTTAATCATAGTTAAATGAAATTAGTTAAAATATAATTTTTGGGAAGAAAAAGAAATTTTATAATTAGGTGGATAAATTTAATTTAAGGGTAAGTTAATTTAATCTATTAAAGGAAGATTAGTTTTGAATTTAATTTCTTGTTAAATCAAATTATTTAAAGGGTATTTGTTTAAGATTAAGAATATTGGTTTTAAATAAAATCACAAGTAAATTAAATTATCTAATGCAATTGAATTATTCAATTCACTTCGAATATTAATGAATTGTATAAAATTGTTTATACAAGGTATAAATCAAGAAATCGAGTCAGAATGGAAAATGGATTGCAAATAATAGCTAAGGTGAGAACTTCTCACTCAAAAAAAAATTTAAAGTTGGATTTGCAGTTATTTATTGATTGTTGTTTGGTTGTGATATTAGATATAGTAGGATATATCTATATATATAGCAATATATATATATATATATATATTGGCATATGTATATATTGCAGTTGATTGATTTCCCGCATCGTATAGCGGATGAGACCCTATTGCGCCGCCTATTAAGCGCATAATATTTTATAAAACCTATATACCGCGATATTCCACCTCGAAGTGGAATGGGTATGTGCTAATGTCTGTGGATGCAGGGAAACAGATTGGAGGGATCCAACTGGATTCCTCACAAATATTTATTTGATTCAGATATTGTGATATTTGATTGTTTATCATATCGATATATGATATTGGAAAGTCGTGATTGACTATTTGATGTGTTGCATCATCGGATCCAATTTTGAAGCTTAAAAAATAACGATTTTGATTTTAAGGGATTTCTAAAGTGATTTTTGAAAGTATACGTTTATAAAATATTTTTTTGAATTGATTCATCTTAAATAAATAAACGTTATAATTTTAATGTTATAAAAATTATGATTTTTGAGAAATACAGTTAAAAGTAGATTTTTGAAAATATGGGATTAATGATTTTATAAAATAGTTTAAATTAGGATTTCTGAATTTATTATAAAAAAATTTAAAGATAGGATTTATGAAATTTGATTTTTTTATAAATCAAAAATGATGAAATTATAAAGGAATTTAAAGACGTTTTAAAAGAATAATATAAATTGATCCATATAAAAGATTTATAAAACTGATATTTGTAAATTTAAAAATATTGGAATTATAAAACGAGTTTTTATAAGTGTTAGAATGAATTGTGAATGAATTTCATAAATGAATGAAATCTATAGGATTATAACGGTGAAGTTATAAATGGAATTTTATAAACAATAGGTTTATAAAATTTGTAAAGTTATTTAAAAGAATAGATTTTGGATAAATAAATGAATCTTATAAGTTATAAGATTTATAAATTGTGAAGTTAAAGGAACGATTTTGCAAACAAATAAATTATAAGCATTTAACTTATAATATGAACTTTTGGTTTATAATTGAGTTATAAATTGAAATTGGTTAATAAAGGAAATTTATAAAAGGAAGTTGTTATAAAATAAATAGAAATGGAAATTATAAACATTGTTTTATAAATCCGCAACGACTTATTTTGATAAGTAAATTGTATAACTTATTAATGGAGTTATATTCACGTTTTAGACAGTGAAAAATCCTTTAAAATAAAATGTATAGAAATGATGAAATTGGTTAACAAGCATATTCACGTTTTTGAATAGTGAATAATATGTTAAAGAAAATGTTTTGGATGTGATATTTTAAATAGAATTAAAATGATCTAACGATGTTTTAAAATGTGTTGAGATTCGAAACCATAGATTTCAACATTCATTGTTGAAACAGACGTTTTCGAGAAATAAAAGGAAATGGTGGACTATAACACTGTTGTTATAGTAAATGATTTCCGAAAGGAAATGTTTTGTATAGTATTGGGATTTATGTATCTATTTTAATTTCGAATCCCTATACTAGTGATTTTTGGTAGTCGTAACGATGTTTTACGCAACATTCGTTTTGGCCCAAATAATATGTTTAAGAGAATGATTTCCTTAAGAATGAAATATATACTTAATTTCGATTTAAGTATATTGAATATTTTCCAAGTGTAGAAAATAAAAAGACTTGTGAATTACTTATAAATAAATAAGTATGGAAATGTTTTTCCAATATTAAGTGAATATTTTGAATTTATCTTTTTGAAGATAAATTGAAAATGAATATTAGAAATCGAATGGAAATCGTATATTCATAAATATTTTGGAATGTAAATTCACTATGGAATTTATAAATGAAAGGGGGAAATTGTTTAAAAATAAATATTGATTTATTTCTTTGAAGTATTGGAAATTATATATACTTGTAAAGATATTTTTGGAAAATAAATAATTTGGAAAATTATTTGGAATCTGGTGATGTGTGCATATCCATTGATAGTTCAATAACCGACTATCAATATTTACCTTTGAATGGGTATTTGTTGTGATTTGCTGAATTTGAATGCCACACTTATTTTTAAATTATTGCGCTCGTTATTCGAATTACCCATTCTGAAGAGTGATACGACGTAATGGATAGCATTGATGACCGGTGTCGAAGACCGGATATTTTTGAAAGCGAAAGGACAACTCGTCGAATGTCTTTGCATCGACTGGTCCCCGGTATAGAGACTCCATATGTGATGGGAAGTCCGGTAGTGATTAGTGAATATCCGGATTGCAAGGACTTCTTTGTAAGTGCCTTCGGTTCTGTTCGATCCCGGAACAGACTTGTATGGATAGTATGTCTGACATTACAAATTGAGATATAAAGCCGATTTCTTTCAAATATATTTCTGTTGGTGGCGGAGAATTTATTCTCTTAGCTTAACACCCTTCTCTGAGACGTACGAGCTCAGTGTTTATGCAGTTGAAGGTTATCAGCGATATATTCCCAATTTGGTAATGTGACATGCTCAGTGTTGCTGTGAAATGATCATTGTGTTGATCATTTGTGATATGATCATTTGTTTGATCGTTTATCTTTGTGATCATTTCTATGATCATTTGTTGACCCAAAGCACAGGTTTTGTATAAAGCGTGGCTTTGTGGACGAGACTTCGTCGAGCCTCACACCTCGGAATGGTCAAAACAGGAAAGATGCAGCAAGGTTATGAGGGGTAGCACCCTTTAGGGTATGTGCATTTCCTTCTGGAAAAGGGTGGTATCATGGTATGGAGCCCAGATACTTACTCATGTTGAAACACTTGATTTGTGATTGTGTGATGTTCGTGACGAGCGCTCGGTTAAAGGTCCCAAAGGACCGGGGGATGGCATACTCGTGTCAGTAATTACCCAGTTAGGGGTAACCCGGCCTTGTGTTGGCAGAGATCCGGTTTGGTTCTCGGGGACGTCCTTCCAGAGGCGTTCTCATGTGGCAATGAGAAGTTCCTTGGCCTGACCATTCGTTGGAAATCCAAAGAAACAATACGATCTTGTACGGTATTAGTTGTATAACCTGCCATGGAATGTTGCGGTAACGTGCTATTGAACATGGTAGCTATAGTAGGCATAAGTGCGGAATGCCTATGCTGGCTAAGATTTATATCTTTATTTTCGAAATGATTTTTTCCTACACTATGCACTAGTAATAATATCAAATGTTCTTTTTAATACGTATCAAGCATCTTTGACTATCATAAGGAGAAATCTCCTCCGATTCTGCGTTTGCATGTGTGTGTGTGCGGGAGGCCTTATGGTAGTCTCATTTTTAAAAGCATTGCGAATTGACTTTAAAAATATTCCTCTATTTTGATTTTTAAAGATAAATAAACTGTTTTGAGTTCTCACACCAGTCACATGACTGACTCGGAGTTTATTGTTTTCCTTTCTAAACTCTGGGTGCCCACCAATTTACACACGGGCAGTCAAGAGTTAAGGTTTATCAGGATATTCTGGAATTCAGGAGTTGCATGAGGCAAGATGGATGGCATGGCGTATCACTAGTATATAGTATTTTCTTTTTCCGCTATTTGTTGTTGTTGTACACTCTGATGATATGATGTAATGTAATGTAATAACTAATATAGTTCTTTGTTTAAAGATTATTCATTTATTTATTATATGTTGTTCCGCTGCGATTGTGAGATTCTGATGTTGTTCTGTTGTTTTCTTTCTGTTTCTTTCTATTTTCTTTTCTCTCTATTTCCTATCTTTTCCTATCTTCTTCTGCCTTTTTCTTCTTTTTAAAACCGTAATTATTCGGTTTTTCGGCAACGAAAAATCGCGTACGTTACAGTTGGTATCAGAGCATATGGTTAAGCGACAACCATGGCTCTTTTGGGTATTACTCATTAGAGATAGAGTCAGTAGTACTCTAGAATGAGTTTGAGTGTAATAATAGATATGAGCGCGTATTTGTTAGTGAATATAAAATTGTTTTTAAATCGGGTAAATAAGATAATCTTGCCTAAAACTATTTTTTTTTTGATAGAGAAGAAATGATTTTCTATGAATCATTATAGTATATGGTTGCATGGTTGTTAGGAAGTAATAATATTAAATTATTATCATTATTATATGGAATTAAGTAAGAAATAAAATGTATAGCCAAAGATTAGAGATAAATTCATTTAACAAATGAAATTTATAAATATGAAAAATATATATAAGGAAATGAATTCATATACAATTGGGATTTGTAAAATAAATTGTAAATAAATGAATTGGAAATGAATAATGAAATGAGATTTGATTTGATCAAATTGAATAAAAAATCAAAACTTGGAGAAAATAAAATAAAATGGATTGAATCCAAGTAAACTAACTTGATTCATGGACTAATGAATTGGTTAAATTAAAGTTTAGTCGTGAGCTAAATTTGAAAATAAATTTGAATTTGTGTATAAATTCCAGTAAGTAAAAGAAATAAATTGTGAATTGAATTCAAATGAAATTGAAATGTAAAATTGAATGAAAATGAATGTGTAACTTCAATAGTGAAGTAAAAATGTATAAGAAGCATATATTGGAAATTTTGTAATGAATTGGCAAAATGGTTTGAATGTTGGAATTGGATATTATGGATAGCAGGATATACAGGTGTATTAAAAGAAATGGAATTGAGATTTTGATTTCGAAGATAAAAATTGAATTGCTCGACAAAAAGGTACGTATTTCAATTTCAGTATGAGATTTGATGATTTTCTTCTCTAGCCACTTGGCTTTCTCTTTTCTTTTTGATTCTGAGGGGCCGTGGTGCCATTTTGTAGTCGTACCGAGCTACCGCGCAAAGGAGACGCTGCCGAAATTTTTTGAAAATTTAGAGTGTTAGAAAATTTTTGAGAAAATTTGGAAGTTTAAAATTTGAATTTAAATCTAAATTTGAGTTGTTAGGAGAACAATGTTGTTTGAAACCTATAATTGAAGTTGGAATGCTAGTTGAAATGATAATGAATCTCTAGTAAAAAGATTTAGGTTAGCAAGTTGATAAAACTATTGGATTCTGAAAAAAATAGTAGACGAGTTAAGGACCATTCTTCCTAACTTGTAATATCGGGACGAAATTCTATTAAGGGGGGAAGGTTGTAACGACCCAGAAATTTTGAAAAATTTAAATTGAAATATTTAATTAATTTTAAATGTTTGAATGATGGTTTAGTTTGAATTCTCGATATTACTATGAATTTGACGATTAAATTATAGAATTTAATCTATTGGAAGTTGAATAAAAATTTGAAATCTTCAATTTTAAACCGATTAAAAATATTTCAAAAGATTGTAAAATCCATATTGATAATATTGAAGATTATAGAAGCTTCAGAATTGAATTTGAAAGTGAATTGTTCAGTTTTGAAATTATATCGTTTGAATCGATATTTAAAAATAGCCTTCCGAGGCACAATCTCAGAATTCGACGAAACCATTTCCATTGGGTCCGTAATATTTAATTATTCTCGGATGTCAAATTTCGTATTTTTCGGAGCTGTTATGTGAGCACACGACGTGTAAACGCATTTAATTTTTATCGAGATTCAATTTAAATTTAAAATTTAAATTGGTCAACCTCAGCACGTTCTACCATTTATCACGCCTAAAATCACGCCCTAGAATCGTGCCACGAGATCGTGCCAAGCATGCCTCTTCTCGATTTTAAATACTCCTCTCCCTCCTCAGCTTTCAGAATCAAAGAAAAAAATGCCGAGCACTTCACAAAAGAAAAAAATGGAAACCCCTTTTTATTCCCTTCCCCCTCGTTCTTTCCCCATTTCATACGAAAAAAATAAATAAATGGCCGAAGCCCCTTATCCTCGTTCAAAAACGAAATCACAAAGAAAAAAAAGGAGGGCACGCGCGCGATCGATTCGCGATTCCTTAAGGCCATCGCGAGCATCTGGAAGGGCTTGGGGTCGTGATTCTGTAGTGCGGCAATCGCGTTCGATTCGAGGGAGGCCGCGAGTTCTTCGTGCTCGCGCGTGGAGAAGGTGGCGCTTGGAGTTTGGGGGGGTCGCGGCTGCGTTGGGTGCCACGGGATTCGAGGAGGAGGGGCGACTTGCGGCATTGGGTTTGGGTTCTGGTAGGTCGCGTGATGATGGATGTCGACGCGAGGCAAATAAGGGTCGCGATTTATGGAGGCGCAGCAATTTGGGATTGGCGATAGTGTTAGGGGGGTTCGGTCGTTCTCGAATCTGTAGTAAGGTATTTTTTAAATTTATTTTGTTAAATTTTAAAAGTTTGAAGATTTAAAGATGTTTAAAAAATTTATGTAGTAAGTTATAAATGCAGTTCTATATATATATATATATATATATATATATATATATATATATATATATATATATGCAGAAATGTAAATGGATTTCATAAGTGTTAAAAAGAAATGTATTTTAAAATATAAAGATGCATGTAGGATTGAAAAGAAATTTTTAAAGGAATTTGTTAAAAAAAATCACATTTATGAATTTTTAAAGGAAATTCGATTTTTAAACTAAATAATTACAGTTCAAGTGAGTGCTGTTTTATTTTTTAAAAATTTAATCATTGTTAAATGAAATTAGTTAAAATATAATTTTTGGGAAGAAAAAGAAATTTTATAATTAGTTGGATAAATTTAATTTAAGGGTAAGTTAATTTAATCTATTAAAGGAAGATTAGTTTTGAATTTAATTTCTTGTTAAATCAAATTATTTAAAGGGTATTTGTTTAAGATTGAGAATATTGGTTTTAAATAAAATCACAAGTAAATTAAATTATCAAATGCAAATTGAATTATTCAATTCACTTCGAATATTAATGAATTGTATAAAATTGTTTATACAAGGTATAAATCAACAAATCGAGTCAGAATGGAAAATGGATTGCAAATAATAGCTAAGGTGAGAACTTCTCACTCGAAAAAAATTTAAAGTTGGATTTGCAGTTATTTATTGATTGTTGTTTGGTTGTGATATTAGATATAGTAGGATATATCTATATATATAGCAATATATATATATATATATATATATATATATATATATATATTGGCATATGTATATATTGCAGTTGATTGATTTCCCGCATTGTATAGCGGATGAGACCCTATTGCGCCGCCTATTAAGCGGATAATATTTTATAAAACCCATATACCGCGATATTCCACCGTGAAGTGGAATGGGTATTGTGCTAATATCTGTGGATGCAGGGAAACAGGTTGGAGGGATCCAACCGGATTCCTCACAAATATTTATTTGATTCAGATATTGTGATATTTGATTGTTTATCATATCGATATATGATATTGGAAAGTCGTGATTGACTATTTGATGTGTTGCATCATCGGATCCAATTTTGAAGTTTAAAAATAACGATTTTGATTTTAAGGGATTTCTAAAGTGATTTTTGAAAGTATACGTTTATAAAATATTTTTTTGAATTGATTCATCTTAAATAAATAAACGTTATAATTTTAACGTTATAAAAATTATGATTTTTGAGAAATACAGTTAAAAGTAGATTTTTGAAAATATGGGATTAATGATTTTATAAAATAGTTTAAATTGGGATTTCTGAATTTATTATAATAAAATTTAAAGATAGGATTTATGAAATTTGATTTTTTTATAAATCAAAAATGATGAAATTATAAAGGAATTTAAAGACGTTTTAAAAGAATAATATAAATTGATCCATATAAAAGATTTATAAAACTAATATTTGTAAATTCAAAAATATTGGAATTATAAAACGAGTTTTTATAAGTGTTAGAATGAATTGTGAATGAATTTCATAAACGAATGAAATCTATAGGATTGTAACGGTGAAGTTATAAATGGAATTTTATAAACAATAGGTTTATAAAATTTGTAAAGTTATTTAAAATAATAGATTTTGGATAAATAAATGAATCTTATAAGTTATAAGATTTATAAATTGTGAAGTTAAAGGAACGATTTTGCAAACAAATAAATTATAAGCATTTAACTTATAATATGAATTTTTGGTTTATAATTGAGTTATAAATTGAAATAGGTTAATAAAGGAAATTTATAAAAGGAAGTTGTTATAAAATAAATAGAAATGGAAATTATAAACATTATTTATAAATCCGCAACGACTTATTTTGATAAGTAAATTGTATAACTTATTAATGGAGTTATATTCACGTTTTAGACAGTGAAAAATCCTTTAAAATAAAATGTATAGAAATGATGAAATTGGTAAACAAGCATATTCACGTTTTTGAATAGTGAATAATATGTTAAAGAAAATGTTTTGGATGTGATATTTTAAATATAATCAAAATGATCTAACGATGTTTTAATATGTGTTGAGATTCGAAACCGTAGATTTCAACATTCATTGTTGAAATAGACGTTTTCGAGAAATAAAAGGAAATGATGGACTATAACACTGTTGTTATAGTAAATAATTTCCGAAAGGAAATGTTTTGTATGGTATTGGGATTTATGTATCTATTTTAATTTCGAATCCCTATACTAGTGATTTTGGGTAGTCGTAACGATGTTTTACGCAACATTCGTTTTGGCCCAAATAAATATGTTTAAGAGAATGATTTCCTTAAGAATGAAATATATACTTAATTTTGATTTAAGTATATTGAATATTTTCCAAGTGTAGAAAATAAAAAGACTTGTGAATTACTTATAAATAAATAAGTATGGAAATGTTTTTCCAATATTAAGTGAATATTTTGAGTTTATCTTTTTGAAGATAAATTGAAAATGAATATTAGAAATCGAATGGAAATCGTATATTCATAAATATTTTGGAATGTAAATTCACTGTGGAATTTATAAATGAAAGGGGGAAATTGTTTAAAAATAAATATTGATTTATTTCTTTGAAGTATTGGAAATTATATATACTTCTAAAGATATTTTTGGAAAATAAATAATTTGGAAAATTATTTGGAATCTGGTGATGTGTGCATATCCATTGATAGTTCAATAACCGACTATCAATATTTACCTTTGAATGGATATTTGTTGTGATTTGCTGAATTTGAATGCCACACTTATTTTTAAATTATTGCGCTCGTTATTCGGATTACCCATTCCGAATAGTGATACGACGTAATGGATAGCATTGATGACCGGTGCTGAAGACCGGATATTTTTGAAAGTGAAAGGACAACTCGTCGAATGTCTTTGCATTGACTGGTCCCCGGTCTAGAGACTCCATATGTGATGGGAAGTCCGGTCGTGATTAGTGAATATCCGGATTGCAAGGACTTCTTTGTAAGTGCCTTCGGTTCTATTCGATCCCGGAATAGACTTGTATGGATAGTATGTCTGACATTACAAATTGAGATATAAAGCCGATTTCTTTCAAATATATTTCTGTTGGTGGCGGAGAATTTATTCTCTTAGCTTAACATCCTTCTCTGAGGCGTACGAGCTCAGATTTTATGTAGTTGAAGGTTATCAGCGATATATTCCCAATTTGGTAATGTGACATGCTGAGTGTTGCTGTGAAATGATCATTGTGTTGATCATTTGTGATATGATCATTTGTTTGATCGTTTATCTTTGTGATCACTTCTATGATCATTTGTTGACCCAAAGCACAGCTTTTGTATAAAGCGTGGCTTTGTGGATGAGACTTCGTCGAGCCTCACACCCCGGAATGGTCAAAACAGGAAAGATGCAACAAGGTTATGAGGGGTAGCTCCCTTTAGGGTATGTGCATTTCCTTCTGGAAAAGGGTGGTATCATGGTATGGAGCCCAGATACTTACTCATGTTGAAACACTTTATTTATGATTGTGTGATGTTCGTGACGAGCGCTCGGTTAAAGGTCCCAAAGGGCCGGGGGATGGCATACTCGTGTCAGTAGTTACCCAGTTAGGGGTAACCCGGCCTTGTGTGGGCAGAGATCCGGTTTGGTTCTCGGGGACGTCCTTCCAGAGGCGTTCTCATGTGGCAATGGGAAGTTCCTTGGCCTGACCATTCGTTGGAAATCCAAAGAAACAATACGATCTTGTACGGTATTAGTTGTATAACCTGCCATGGAATGTGGCAATAACCTGCTATTGAACATGGTATCTATAGTAGGCGTAAGTGCGGAATGCCTATGCTGGCTAAGATTTATATCTTTATTTTCGAAATGATTTTTTCCTACACTATGCACTAGTAATAATATCAAATGTTCTTTTTAATACGTATCAAGCATCTTTGACTATCATAAGGAGAAATCTCCTCCGATTCTGCGTTTGCATGTGTGTGTGTGCGGGAGGCCTTATGGTAGTCTCATTTTTAAAAGCATTGCGAATTGACTTTAAAAATATTCCTCTATTTTGATTTTTAAAGATAAATAAACTGTTTTGAGTTCTCACACCAGTCACATGACTGACTCGGAGTTTATTGTTTTCCTTCCTAAACTCTGTGGGTGCCCACCAATTTACACACGGGCAGTCAAGAGTTAAGGTTTATCATGATATTCTTGAATTCAGGAGTTGCATGAGGCAAGATGGATGGCATGGCGTATAACTAGTATATGGTATTTTCTTTTTCCGCTATTTGTTGTTGTTGTACACTCTGATGATATGATGTAATGTAATGTAATAACTAATATAGTTCTTTGTTTAAAGATTATTCATTTATTTATTATATGTTGTTCCGCTGCGATTGTGAGATTCTGATGTTGTTCTGTTGTTTTCTTTTTGTTTCTTTCTATTTTCTTTTCTCTCTATTTCCTATCTTTTCCTATCTTCTTCTACCTTTTTCTTCTTTTTAAAACCCTAACTATTCGGTTTTTCGGCAATGAAAAATCGCGTACGTTACAGTTGGTATCAGAGCATATGGTTAAGCGACAACAATGGCTCTGTTGGGTATTACTCATTAGAGATAGAGTCAGTAGTACTCTAGAATGAGTTTGAGTGTAATAATAGATATGAGCGCGTATTTGTTAGTGAATATAAAATTGTTTTTAAATCGGGTAAATAAGATAATCTTGCCTAAAACTATTTTTTTTTTGATAGAGAAGAAATGATTTCTATGAATCATTATATTATATGGTTGCATGGTTGTTAGGAAGTAATAATATTAAATTATTATCATTAGTATATGAAGGATCGATTTCACCCTAGAGGGGGGGTGAATAGGGTGATAGTGTAAATTATAAAAATTAATCGCGGAAGCTTATGAATTAAATTCAATTCAGATCACAGAATAGCAGCACAGATATTGCAGAATATAAATAACAGAACAACACAGAATTTACCCAGCTTCGGCAAAACCCTGCCTACGTGCTGCCCCCAAGGTTTCTCCTAGAAATTAGATAGTCTCTCGCTTACACACGTAAACTCGCTATACCCGCTATTGACTAATCTAACTCTACGCTCAAAACCCTGACCACAACTCAACCACCGAGTTGCGAATTCCCAAACTACACACCGTAGTTTGTACCCTAGTCACACGACTAGAAAATTAAAAACGGTTTAAAAGAAAAATACAAATTAAAAACAAATTAAAATAACAAAACCCTATTTAAATTTAAACCCTTCTTATAATTTTTTTAAAAACCCCTTTTAACATAAACTAGGCCGGCCCTTTATTCACTTCTTCAACCCGTTCCTTTTATTATTATTTTTTTTCTTTGTGAAAGAAAATGGCCGCCCCTCTTTGTTCCTCTTTGCGAATTAGGGCTTCTGGTAATTTGCTATTGCTCCTTGCGATTTAAACTAGGGTTGAGCAAAATTGAAGCGCCGCTCGATTTCGTTCGATAGTAGGCTTCGATGCTTTTGATTTGCTTACGGCTTCTTCAATTTTGGATCGAATTCGTTCTGCTTTTTTGGGTATGTATTTTCCTCCTTTTGCTTTGCTGGTTGATTCTTGAACTCGATACCTTATGCCGATGATGATTTTGGGTATTTATAGGATTCGAAATCCTATTTTTGCGTTCGTATTTTCGTGTTTGAATTTGTCTACTGAATCACCTCGGCCACTTGATGATGCTTGAATGTTTGAGATTTATCTGACTTTGTCAATTTCGTATTTTTGATGCTTGGTTGACACGGCTTCGATTTTGACTTGTTCAATATTGACTGTGACGATTTTTGGCTTTGTTATGCTTCCACGGCTTCGACATTTTGTAAATTCGCTTCGGCCACTGTCTGCATTCCTGTAGCTTTGTTCTAGCAATCTTGAGCATTTTTGTATCCATTACAGTTGCACTTCTAGTCTGCATTTCATATGCTCTGGGTTTCACTGCCTTCTGTCCATGTTGGTACTGACTGTTGTTATGTAGTAATTGACTTGTGCTTAGTTGCATCACTGGAATATGCATATTTGTTCACTTGCAGTTGCACATTGATTATTTCTTGTTGTACTTGGCTTTGACTTGATTTTTTAAAACTACTGTCACATTTGGCTTTGATCATTCGAGTTTGAGACTGTGGCAATTTCACGGTGTACTTGAGAATGCACTGCATATTTGGTTTGCTCCTTTGTTGATGCTTGGATCATTATGCTGTCTGCATTGATGTTTGAGTTGAAGTTGCAGTTAAGAACATTTGCATCTGGTCTCATTACTGTGTTGCATTCTTTGATGGTTCATTGGTGTTTGTACACTTTTGTTGCAGTGGTTCCATATCTCTGGTGCACTATGCCGTAGCCTTGGTCTTTGTTGGTTTTGTTGTGCACTTGTACTTCTGGTTGGTCTGTATCTTATGGTTGCCACTGAGTTACATTGAGATCGACATTTTCACTTGTATACTTAAGTCAGTGCTGTCTTTGATGTTGTACTTTGGTCTATTGGGCTGCATACATGTTATAGCTGTACTGTCTTGAGCTCGACATTGTTGTTTACTTGTTTTGATGCATTTCGTGATGATGTTGATTTCATGTTGCTATTGCATTATGTTGGTCTGACTCGAATTTGATATTTGAGCTTCAGTAGTTTGTTGGTCACTTGATTCACCTGTGCACATTGTTGCTTGGTTCTCTGACCTTGTTGCTTCATTGCTTACTGTCATTTGTTTCTTCGCTTGTGCATATTGTACTCGATACTGTTGCATTGTTTTCTGGTCATTTGCACTTGCAGTTGGTTCATTTGCTTTGGCTTCTCTCTTAGAAGTAGCTTCAGTAGTTTCTGGTTGGTCACTTGATTCACCTGTGCACATTGTTGCTTGGTTCTCTGACCTTGTTGCTTCATTGCTTACTGTGTTGACCATTATGCACTGTAGCTTGCTGTCATGTTCACTGTCACTTGTGCATTGTTGAGTCACTTGAGTGTGTTGATGGATTTGTGCATCAATGTACATACTTTTGCCGCTGTTTGATATAGTGTTTTGAACCATTGTTTGCTGTGGCATTGCATTACTGTGCATTGAGCATTGTACTTGCAGTTTGCTGACTTCACGTCGCCTTAACTTAGTTGATGCGCTGAGTTGAGTGGTGACTTGACCTTTGCATTTTGTTTATTTTTCTAATTTTCACCTGAGTTGAATCCGGCTTGGATTTGACCTTGTGCTGAATGACATTGTTTTATTGCACCTGAGTTGAGCCTGTCCGTATATTTGGGTTTGACCTTGTGCTCACCTGTCCCTGTAGCATTATCAAGTGTATATATCGGCGTGCACGACCTTGTGGCATATACAGTAATACACTGTGTATGTCACAAGTTGTTCGTGTATGATGAATTCAAATTTAAATTATGACGAACAACCCAAATAACTGAGGCAAATCATATATTCAAAAATTATCTTCTATTTTTGAATTGCAAAAATATTTCTTTTTCAATTTTACTGCGTTAGTCTATATTTTTGCAGATTGCTCAGATGCTGGATTCAAACTGGAATGAAGTTGAAGATAAATACGAGTGTGAGTGATATGTAGTGAGGTTATTAATGTAAACTGAATTGTGATGTAATTGTGATGTAATCAAAAATGTATATGTATGGTGAGAGCTTGAATTTGTACTATCAAAATTGTAATAAATATTTATTTGAATAAAATATTCGTTTGAATTCAAATTTCGTGTTATTTATTTTATTCTGCAAATATTTATTTAATCTGTGAAAAATAAAATAGTACATTATCAAATACATTTAAACGAATGTATATATGTTTATTACCATCAAACAAAAATCATATGAGCGCATATTCAACAATCTCCCCCTTTTGATGGTAACAAACATATATTTAAGATTTTGAATATGTTAAATGTATTTGATCATTGATATATTCTAATTGCTCCCCCTATTTAAATGCTCCCTCTCTATACGATGCTCCCCCTACATATATGCATACAAATAAAAATATGCAAATGATCCTAGATGCAAATAGAAAATTATTTGACATTTGCTTGATTTTATTTGACAAAATCTTAACTTTTCTCTCCCCCTTTTGTTATCAGCAAAAGAATAATAGTGTTAGAGAAAATAGAGATAAAGTAAATGATATCAATCCAACATTAAAACTCAATTGAATTAAATATTAAATTTCAATAAAAAATCAAACAAAAATTATAAATATTTTGTTAGGCGCATATTCCACTTTTAGAATGATAGGGATGATATCATCATATAAAACCATACAGTTGTGTCTATTTGTGGTATATTTATATCAGGAATTTGAATATCTACTAACCATGCATAATCGTTAGGACTTTTAAATGAGATTAGTAGTATTCCAATTTTATTTTAAAAAAAATGAATTCAAGTATCTTCTAACCACACATAACCGTGAGGACTTTTAAATGGGATTAAAATCAACTTGTTTATTTTACAAATCAACTTTTGATATGCGTTCCATACATGCATAACCGCGAGGACTTTTAAATGAGCATGGAAGCACATAACAAATTCCAAGTAATTCACCCATGCATAACCGTGAGGACTTTTAAATGAGAGTGAATACTTTGGTATTTATTTATTTATTTAATTTTTTTATTTTAAAAAATGTAAAAATGAAAAACGAACGATTCCTGTTTAAAGTACCACATATTGACAAACTATATAGAATTTTGATGAGTAATGGTTGATAGAAAACATGATAGACATAGAGATGGTCATGGAATTTTTTACCAACAAAAAATTTTATAACTCTTGTTTACATTTCTAAAGAAATTTTCTAATTATACTTTCTCGAGTTATAATATATAATCAATATCAACACTCATCACTTTTTCAATCACTATTTTTCTTTTCGATAATCATTTGGGAGTCAGATTAGTCATAATAGTCATTTAAAATCAAATTCAAAAATAATTATGAAATTAATTTTTCAAAAATGAATAATCTGAAAATATGGTCAAAAATGATTTTCTCCAGGGGGTTTTAAAAAGAAAATTTTCTGCTATTTGAAAATTATTTGAAATGAAAAATATGCAGATATTTTCTTTGAAAAACGATGCAGTTACTAAATGTCTCAAAAAAAAATCACGTTTCACTAGTAATTTTTCTATCAACTAGATTACCAGTGTAATCTGCATCTGAATTTCTCTTTCACTCAAAAATTATCATCAATTGAATTTTATAGACCAAAAACATGAAGTGTGCATCAAAAATTTCAAACTCAATTTTTTCATCAATTTAAATGACATTCTTTTGACTTTGAAATGAAGCCGTGTAAATAATCGAAAACCGTGAATATAGAGTCAGTCATATTATAACCAATTGTAATATCCAACAAAACACTATTTTTAAAAAATGATATATATGAAGTAATTCAAAGAATTTAGAGATTTTTATAGTGTTTTTGGCATAAGAATATAATTGGCTTAACTATTTTGAATAAATCAGAATCAAAAAAATCATCATCTTTTCATCAATCTCAATATTGGCTGAATTAATTCAAAATACGGCGCAGATTATCACATTTAATATATCGTTTAAAACATACCATACCTGTTTTACCTTTACGATATTTTTTGTTGTTGTCCGTTGTGATTCTGTCACCTTTATACTAGGCTAAGGAACTTAGCTTTGTCGCCCGTTGTGTTTCTGGAACAGCCAAAATCCAGAGAACACTATTGTTGTTCCTTAGCCTGCCACCACACCTACACGGAAAAGGATTTATGTGACCTATTTGTTTTTATAGGTCCTTGGTTGTTAGTGGCAGAAAATTTTGAAAAACAGTTTTGTAAAGACCCAAAACTATTTATAATTGTTCCCTTCGGCACCCAAATTTGTTTAACTTTGAGAGATTTTACATTTGTGCCTTTTGGAACCCAAATCGGTATAGTTTTCACATGTTTGGGTCTATACCAACAATTATTGTGATCGTGTCCATATTTTCTACAAATCGTGCACATTGAATTTTCTTGATTAATCTTGTTTTCAACACTTTTCGAACTATTATATCCAAGTCCTTGTTTAACCGTATTAACAGTTTGCTTTCCTAATAGCATATTTAACGATTTTTCACTTTTTGAAAATTTATCTAAAGTCGTTGACAATTGTTGGACTTGTGATTTGAGAGATTCATTTTCGTTTAACAACTGTGTGCACTTTTTAATAGAATTCTCTCTCCTAGTATTTTCATTCTCCTTTAAAATCAGAATTTCATTTTCAAGCGATTTTATTTTAATTTCTGATTTTTTAATTTCTTCATCAAATGTTGGACACTTATCACACTTAGGGATCCTACTTTTATAGGTTTTAACTAATTGATCAAGTTGTTTATTACATTCTATCAAAGTATCTTTTTGAGATTCAAGTTTGGCGTATTTTTCCCTAAGTCGTTCAAAACAACCGTTTACTTCATGAAAATATATAAGCAACTCAGAATGGGTAAGTTTTGATACCTCACTTGGCTCGTCATCGTCACTGTCAGTTGTATCACCTCGAAGACACAATTCTGCCTTTTCGCTTTCACTGCAGTGCTTTGATCATTCTCGTCTATTTCATCCCAAGTAGCTGCAAAACTTTTCTTTTTCTGTTTCTTTCCGTGGCTGGATTTAATTTGTGGACAATCGGGCTTGATATGGCCGGGTTTGTTGCAATTATAACAAATAAACTTTTGTTCTTCCGAGTAGTCTAGTGCTTTGGCTATTCTGCTTTTTGCTTTTTGAATTCGAGCTGAGTTACCATGTTTTTGATTCCATTTTTTGAATTTCCTTATCAACAGCTCCAATTCTGCTGCTCCATCATCTTCATCGTTATCATCATCACTTTCGGTTATTCCTTTGAGAGCTATTGATTTCTTTTGAGTGTCACCTCCTTCACGCTCTTTTTTGAATTTCATTTCTAGCTCATAAGTGGTGAGATTTCCGATGAGTTCCTCAACTTTAAGTTGTTTTAAATCTTTCGATTCTTGTATGGCAGTTACTTTTGCTTCAAAACTTCGTGGAAGGACTCTGAGGATTTTCCGGACTATTTCTAATTCGGTGTATGTTTTTCCAAGACCTTTTGATTTGTATACGATATTGGAGAGTCGTCCGTACATCTCTTTGACATTTTCTTCCTTCGCCATTTTGAAGTTCTCGTATTCACTGCTTAGCATTGCAAGGCGAGATTCTTTGACTTGAGATGTTCCTTCGTGAGTCACTTCTAGTATGTGCCATATTTCCTGCGCAGTTAGACAATGTGAGACACGATTAAATTCAAATTGATCCAATGAACAGATAATAGAATTCATAGCTTTGGCATTAGTATTCTGTAATTTATTTTCTAGTTCTGTCCATTGTTCCTTTGGTTTCTCTATATCCTGATTATCTACAGTTATAGTTGGTATACTATAACCTGTCTCAACAATATTCCAAGCGTCAATGGTTTTCAGAAAAATTTGCATTCTATTTTTCCAGTAAGCATATTCACCATTGAACATTGGTGGTCTAACTATGGATTGCCCTTCTGCAAAAGCATTATTAAAAGAAGCCATTAAAAATTCAAATTTTTAAAACAAAAAACGATTTTTGAAACACGAATTTTTAAAACAAAAATTGATTTTTGAAACACGAATTTTTAAACGAAAATTGGTTTTTGTAAAATCAAAATTTTAAAAACAAAAATGGCTTTTGTTCCTAGCTCTAATACCACTTGTAGGATCGATTTCACCCTAGAGGGGGGGTGAATAGGGTGATAGTGTAAATTATAAAAATTAATCGCGGAAGCTTATGAATTAAATTCAATTCAGATCACAGAATAGCAGCACAGATATTGCAGAATATAAATAACAGAACAACACAGAATTTACCCAGCTTCGCAAAACCCTGCCTACGTGCTGCCCCCAAGGTTTCTATTAGAAATTAGATAGTCCCTCGCTTACACACGTAAACTCGCTATACCCGCTATTGACTAATCTAACTCTACGCTCAAAACCCTGACCACCACTCAACCACCGAGTTGCGAATTCCCAAACTACACACCGTAGTTTGTACCCTAGTCACACGACTAGAAAATTAAAAACGGTTTAAAAGAAAAATACAAATTAAAAACAAATTAATATAACAAAACCCTATTTAAATTTAAACCCTTCTTATAATTTTTTAAAAACCCCTTTTAACATAAACTAGGCCGGCCCTTTATTCACTTCTTCAACCCGTTCCTTTTATTATTATTATTTTTCTTCGTGAAAGAAAATGGCCGCCCCTCTTTGTTCCTCTTTGCGAATTAGGGCTTCTGGTAATTTGCTATTGCTCCTTGCGATTTAAACTAGGGTTGAGCAAAATTGAAGCGCCGCTCGATTTCGTTCGATAGTAGGCTTCGATGCTTTTGATTTGCTTACGGCTTCTTCAATTTTGGATCGAATTCGTTCTGCTTTTTTCGGTATGTATTTTCCTCCTTTTGCTTTGCTGGTTGATTCTTGAACTCGATACCTTATGCCGATGATGATTTTGGGTATTTATAGGATTCGAAATCCTATTTTTGCGTTCGTATTTTCGTGTTTGAATTTGTCTACTGAATCACCTCGGCCACTTGATGATGCTTGAATGTTTGAGATTTATCTGACTTTGTCAATTTCGTATTTTTGATGCTTGGTTGACACGGCTTCGATTTTGACTTGTTCAATATTGACTGTGACGATTTTTGGCTTTGTTATGCTTCCACGGCTTCGACATTTTGTAAATTCGCTTCGGCCACTGTCTGCATTCCTGTAGCTTTGTTCTAGCAATCTTGAGCATTTTTGTATCCATTACAGTTGCACTTCTAGTCTGCATTTCATATGCTCTGGGTTTCACTGCCTTCTGTCCATGTTGGTACTGACTATTGTTATGTAGTAATTGACTTGTGCTTAGTTGCATCACTGGAATATGCATATTTGTTCACTTGCAGTTGCACATTGATTATTTCTTGTTGTACTTGGCTTTGACTTGATTTTTTAAAACTACTGTCACATTTGGCTTTGATCATTCGAGTTTGAGACTGTGGCAATTTCACGGTGTACTTGAGAATGCACTGCATATTTGGTTTGCTCCTTTGTTGATGCTTGGATCATTATGCTGTCTGCATTGATGTTTGAGTTGAAGTTGCAGTTAAGAACATTTGCATCTGGTCTCATTACTGTGTTGCATTCTTTGATGGTTCATTGGTGTTTGTACACTTTTGTTGCAGTGGTTCCATATCTCTGGTGCACTATGCCGTAGCCTTGGTCTTTGTTGGTTTTGTTGTGCACTTGTACTTCTGGTTGGTCTGTATCTTATGGTTGCCACTGAGTTACATTGAGATCGACATTTTCACTTGTATACTTAAGTCAGTGCTGTCTTTGATGTTGTACTTTGGTCTATTGGGCTGCATACATGTTATAGGTGTACTGTCTTGAGCTCGACATTGTTGTTTACTTGTTTTGATGCATTTCGTGATGATGTTGATTTCATGTTGCTATTGCATTATGTTGGTCTGACTCGAATTTGATATTTGAGCTTCAGTAGTTTGTTGGTCACTTGATTCACCTGTGCACATTGTTGCTTGGTTCTCTGACCTTGTTGCTTCATTGCTTACTGTCATTTGTTTCTTCGCTTGTGCATATTGTACTCGATACTGTTGCATTGTTTTCTGGTCATTTGCACTTGCAGTTGGTTCATTTGCTTTGGCTTCTCTCTTAGAAGTAGCTTCAGTAGTTTCTGGTTGGTCACTTGATTCACCTGTGCACATTGTTGCTTGGTTCTCTGACCTTGTTGCTTCATTGCTTACTGTGTTGACCATTATGCACTGTAGCTTGCTGTCATGTTCGCTGTCACTTGTGCATTGTTGAGTCACTTGAGTGTGTTGATGGATGTGTGCATCAATGTACATACTTTTGCCGCTGTTTGATATAGTGTTTTGAACCATTGTTTGCTGTGGCATTGCATTACTGTGCATTGAGCATTGTACTTGCAGTTTGCTGACTTCACGTCGCCTTAACTTAGTTGATGCGCTGAGTTGAGTGGTGACTTGACCTTTGCATTTTGTTTATTTTTCTAATTTTCACCTGAGTTGAATCCGGCTTGGATTTGACCTTGTGCTGAATGACATTGTTTTATTGCACCTGAGTTGAGCCTGTTCGTATATTTGGGTTTGACCTTGTGCTCACCTGTCCCTGTAGCATTATCAAGTGTATATATCGGCGTGCACGACCTTGTGGCATATACAGTAATACACTGTGTATGTCACAAGTTGTTCGTGTATGATGAATTCAAATTTAAATTATGACGAACAACCCAAATAACTGAGGCAAATCATATATTCAAAAATTATCTTTTATTTTTGAATTGCAAAAATATTTCTTTTTCAATTTTACTGCGCTAGTTTATATTTTTGCAGATTGCTCAGATGCTGGATTCAAACTGGAATGAAGTTGAAGATAAATACGAGTGTGAGTGATATGTAGTGAGGTTATTAATGTAAACTGAATTGTGATGTAATTGTGATGTAATCAAAAATGTATATGTATGGTGAGAGCTTGAATTTGTACTATCAAAATTGTAATAAATATTTGTTTGAATAAAATATTCGTTTGAATTCAAATTTCGTGTTATTTATTTTATTCTGCAAATATTTATTTAATCTGTGAAAAATAAAATAGTAAATTATCAAATATATTTAAACGAATGTATATATGTTTATTATCATCAAACAAAAATCATATGAGCGCATATTCAACAGTATATGGAATTAAGTAAGAAATAAAATGTATAACCAAAGATTAGAGATAAATTCATTTAACAAATGAAATTTATAAATATGAAAAATATATATAAGGAAATGAATTCATATACAATTGGGATTTGTAAAATAAATTGTAAATAAATAAATTGGAAATGAATGATGAAATGAGATTTGATTTGATCAAATTGAACAAAAAATCAAAACTTGGAGAAAATAAAATAAAATGGATTGAATTCAAGTAAACTAACTTGATTCATGGACTAATGAATTGGTTAAATTAAAGTTTAGTCGTGAGCTAAATTTGAAAATAAATTTGAATTTGTGTATAAATTCCAGTAAGTAAAAGAAATAAATTGTGAATTGAATTCAAATGAAATTGAAATGTAAAATTGAATGAAAATGAATGTGTAACTTCAATAGTGAAGTAAAAATGTATAAGAAGCATATATTGGAAATTTTGTAATGAATTGGCAAAATGGTTTGAATGTTGGAATTGGATATTATGGATAGCAGGATATACATGTGTATTAAAAGAAATGGAATTGAGATTTTGATTTCGAAAATAAAAATTGAATTGCTCGACAAAAAGGTACGTATTTCAATTTCAGTATGAGATTTGATGATTTTCTTCTCTAGCCACTTGGCTTTCTCTTTTCTTTTTGATTCTGAGGGGCCGTGGTGCCATTTTGTAGTCGTACCGAGCTAGCCGTGCAAAGGAGACGCTGGCGAAATTTTTTGAAAATTTAGAGTGTTAGAAAATTTTTGAGAAAATTTGGAAGTTTAAAATTTGAATTTAAATCTAAATTTGAGTTGTTAGGAGAACAATGTTGTTTGAAACCTATAATTGAAGTTGGAATGCTAGTTGAAATGATAATGAATCTCTAGTAAAAAGATTTAGGTTAGCAAGTTGATAAAACTATTGGATTGTGAAAAAAATAGTAGACGAGTTAAGGACCATTCTTTCTAACTTGTAATTTCGGGACGAAATTCTTTTAAGGGGGGAAGGTTGTAACGACCCAGAAATTTTGAACAATTTAAATTGAAATATTTAATTAATTTTAAATGTTTGAATGATGGTTTAGTTTGAATTCCCAATATTACTATGAATTTGACGATTAAATTATAGAATTTAATCTATTGGAAGTTGAATAAAAATTTGAAATCTTCAATTTTAAACCGATTAAAAATATTTCAAAGGATTGTAAAATCCATATTGATAATATTGAAGATTATAGAAGCTTCAGAATTGAATTTGAAAGTGAATTGTGCAGTTTTGAAATTATATCGTTTGAATCGATATTTAGAAATAGCCTTCCGAGGCACAGTCTCGGAATTCGACGAAACCAGGTCCATTGGGTCCGTAATATTTAATTATTCTCGGATTTCAAATTTCGTATTTTTCGGAGCTGTTATGTGAGCACGCGACGTGTAAACGCATTTAATTTTTATCGAGATTCAATTTAAATTTAAAATTTAAATTGGTCATCCTCAGCACATTCTACCATTTATCACGCCTAAAATCATGCCCTAGAATCGTGCCACGAGATCGTGCCAAGCATGCCTCTTCTCGATTTTAAATACTCCTCTCCCTCCTCGGTTTTCTGAATCAAAGAAAAAAAATGCCGAGCACTTCACAAAAGAAAAAAATGGAAACCCCTTTTTATTCCTTTCCCCCTCGCTCTTTCCCCATTCCATATGAAAAAAATAAATAAATGGCCGAAGCCCCTTACTCTCGTTCAAAAACGAAATCACAAAGAAAAAAAAGGAGGGCACGCGCGCGATCGATTCGCGGTTCCTCAAGGCCATCGCGAGCATCTGGAAGGGCTTGGGGACGTGATTCTGTAGTGCGGCAATCGCGTTCGATTCGAGGGAGGCCGCGAGTTCTTCGTGCTCGCGCATGGAGAAGGTGGCGCTTGGAGTTTGGGGGGGGGGGGTCGCGGCTGCGTTGGGTGCCGCGCGATTCGAGGAGGAGGGGCGACTTGCGGCATGGGGTTTGAGTTCTGGTAGGTCGCGTGATGATGGATGTCAACGCGAGGCGAATAAGGGCCGCGATTTATGGAGGCGCGGCAATTTGGGATTGGCGATGGTGTTAGAGGGGGTTCGGTCGTTCTCGAATCTGTAGTAAGGTATTTTTTAAATTTATTTTAAAAATTTTAAAAGTTTGAAGATTTAAAGATGTTTAAAAAATTTATGCAGTAAGTTATAAATGCAGTTCTGTATATATATATGCAGAAATGTAAATGGATTTCATAAGTGTTAAAAAGAAATGTATTTTAAAATATAAAGATGCATGTAGGATTGAAAAGAAATTTTTAAAGGAATTTGTTAAAAAAAATCACATTTTTGAATTTTTAAAGGAAATTCGATTTTTAAACTAAATAATTACAGTTCAAGTGAGTGCTGTTTTATTTTTAAAAAATTTAATCATAGTTACATGAAATTAGTTAAAATATAATTTTTGGGAAGAAAAAGAAATTTTATAACTAGTTGGATAAATTTAATTTAAGGGTAAGTTAATTTAATCTATTAAAGGAAGATTAGTTTTGAATTTAATTTCTTGTTAAATTAAATTATTTAAAGGGTATTTGTTTAAGACTGAGAATATTGGTTTTAAATAAAATCACAAGTAAATTAAATTATCAAATGCAAATTGAATTATTCAATTCACTTCGAATATTAATGAATTGTATAAAATTGTTTATACAAGGTATAAATCAAGAAATCGAGTCAGAATGGAAAATGGATTGCAAATAATAGCTAAGGTGAGAACTTCTCACTCAAAAAAAAATTAAAGTTGGATTTGCAGTTATTTATTGATTGTTGTTTGGTTGTGATATTAGATATAGTAGGATATAACTATATATATAGCAATATATATATATATATATTGGCATATGTATATATTGCAGTTGATTGATTTCCCGCATTGTATAGCGGATGAGACCCTGTTGCGCCTCCTATTAAGCGGATAATATTTTATAAAACCCATATACCGCGATATTCCACCTCGAAGTGGAATGGGTATTATGCTAATGTCTGTGGATGCAGTGAAACAGGTTGGAGGGATCCAACCGGATTCCTCACAAATATTTATTTGATTCAGATATTGTGATATTTGATTGTTTATCATATCGATATATGATATTGGAAAGTCGTGATTGACTATTTGATGTGTTGCATCATAGGATCCAATTTTGAAGTTTAAAAATAACGATTTTGATATTAAGGGATTTCTAAAGTGATTTTTGAAAGTATACGTTTATAAAATATTTTTTTGAATTGATTCATCTTAAATAAATAAACGTTATAATTTTAATGTTATAAAAATTATGATTTTTGAGAAATACAGTTAAAAGTTGATTTTTGAAAATATGGGATTAATGATTTTATAAAATAGTTTAAATTGGGATTTCTGAATTTATTATAAAAAAATTTAAAGATAGGATTTATGAAATTTGATTTTTTTATAAATCAAAAATGATGAAATTATAAAGGAATTTAAAGACGTTTTAAAAGAATAATATAAATTGATCCATATAAAAGATTTATAAAACTGATATTTGTAAATTTAAAAATATTGGAATTATAAAACGAGTTTTTATAAGTGTTAGAATGAATTGTGAATGAATTTCGTAAATGAATGAAATCTATAGGATTATAACGGTGAAGTTATAAATGGAATTTTATAAACAATAGGTTTATAAAATTTGTAAAGTTATTTAAAAGAATAGATTTTGGATAAATAAATGAATCTTATAAGTTATAAGATTTATAAATTGTGCAGTTAAAGGAACGATTTTGCAAACAAATAAATTATATGCATTTAACTTATAATATGAACTTTTGGTTTATAATTGAGTTATAAATTGAAATAAGTTAATAAAGGAAATTTATAAAAGGAAGTTGTTATAAAATAAATAGAAATGGAAATTATAAACATTGTTTTATAAATCCGCAACGACTTATTTTGATAAGTAAATTGTATAACTTATTAGTGGAGTTATATTCACATTTTAGACAGTGAAAAATCCTTTAAAATAAAATGTATAGAATTGATGAAATTGGTTAACTAGCATATTCACGTTTTTGAATAGTGAATAATATGTTAAATAAAATGTTTTGGATGTGATATTTTAAATAGAATTAAAATGATCTAACGATGTTTTAAAATGTGTTGAGATTCGAAACCATAGATTTCAACATTCATTGTTGAAATAGACGTTTTCGAGAAATAAAAGGAAATTGTGGACTATAACACTGTTGTTATAGTAAATGATTTCCGAAAGGAAATGTTTTGTATAGTATTGGGATTTATATATCTTTTTAATTTCGAATCCCTATACAAGTGATTTTGGGTAGTCGTAACGATGTTTTACGCAACATTCGTTTTGGCCCAAATAAATATGTTTAAGAGAATGATTTCCTTAAGAATGAAATATATACTTAATTTCGATTTAAGTATATTGAATATTTTCCAAGTGTAGAAAATAAAAAGACTTGTGAATTACTTATAAATAAATAAGTATGGAAATGTTTTTCCAATATTAAGTGAATATTTTGAATTTATCTTTTTGAAGATAAATTGAAAATGAATATTAGAAATCGAATGGAAATCGTATATTCATAAATATTTTGGAATGTAAATTCACTATGGAATTTATAAATGAAAGGGGGAAATTGTTTAAAAATAAATATTGATTTATTTCTTTGAAGTATTGGAAATTATATATATCTTGCAAAGATATTTTTGGAAAACAAATAATTTGAAAAATTATTTGGAATCTGGTGATGTGTGCATATCCATTGATAGTTCAATAACCGACTATCAATATTTACCTTTGAATGGGTATTTGTTGTGATTTGCTGAATTTGAATGCCACACTTATTTTTAAATTATTGCGCTCGTTATTCGGATTACCCATTCCGAATAGTGATACGACGTAATGGATAGCATTGATGACCGGTGTTGAAGACCGGATACTTTTGAAAGCGAAAGGACAACTCGTCGAATGTCTTTGCATCGACTGGTCCCCGGTATAGAGACTCCATATGTGATGGGAAGTCCGGTCGTGATTAGTGAATATCCGGATTGCAAGGACTTCTTTGTAAGTGCCTTCGGTTCTGTTCGATCCCGGAACAGACTTGCATGGATAGTATGTCTGACATTACAAATTGAGATTTAAAGCCGATTTCTTTCAAATATATTTCTGTTGGTGGCGGAGAATTTATTATCTTAGCTTAACACCCTTCTCTGAGACGTACGAGCTCAGAGATTATGTAGTTGAAGGTTATCAGCGATATATTCCCAATTTGGTAATGTGACATGCTGAGTGTTGCTGTGAAATGATCATTGTGTTGATCATTTGTGATATGATCATTTGTTTGATCGTTTATCTTTGTGATTATTTCTATTATCATTTGTTGACCCAAAGCACAGCTTTTGTATAAAGCGTGGCTTTGTGGACGAGACTTCGTCGAGCCTCACACCCCGGAATGGTCAAAACAAGGAAGATGCAGCAAGGTTATGAGGGGTAGCTCCCTTTAGGGTATGTGCGTTTCCTTCTGGAAAAGGGTGGTATCATGGTATGGAGCCCAGATTGTAACGACCCGTATTTTTAGCTATTTTAATTAGAAAATTTAAGGTGATTATTGAAGGAAAATGATTATTAATGTAATTTGTTGAATAATTTAATATTTGAAATTATTTGAATAATTGGATAACGGGTTTAATATGATTAAAAATGATTTGTAAAATTCTATTTTATCATATTAAAGTTAGAATGATGTTGTAGAACGTTCAAAATCGAATTAAAAGTAAATTTGTGAAAATTGAATATTTTAATATTTAATTGACGAGTTAAAATAGCCATTTTTCAAACAGTCTCGGATTTCGACGAAACTTGTTTCATCGGATCCGTAATAGTAAATTATGGTAGGATTTCAATTTTCGTAGCAATTGGACTTGTCGTTTGGCCGTGCGAGCTTGAAACGCGTAGAAATTTAATTTCGAATTTAATTAAAATAATCGACTTCGAAAAGCTATCTTCCAGATATGATCGAATTAGGCCTTGAAACTAGTTCCACTGCGTCCGGAATGGTGGTAAAACCTTATAAACGCCTGGCGGCACGTCTCGATTGGAGTTCGGATGATTTTGGACCTACCTATATAAATACGCACGCAAACCGAGACAGTTTTATTATTATTTTAATCTAGAAACCCTAATTCTAAATCATGGCCGCCACCTATTCCATGGCCAGAAATTGCCGATCTTCTTTTCTTAATATCTCTCAATCCGTTCGACGAAATCGAAAAATTCCAAAACCAAAAGTGTAAATCTCGACGAGCTCTTCAAATCCATATGGTTGATGTATGCTAATTTTTCATGGATTCGTCCAGATCTGACTTGGAAGTGTGTACGTATTTCCTTGGATTGCGTGCAAACGACGGCGAATGACGGGATGAAACTTGGCGCGTAGGTGGCTCTGGTGAAGGGCTTCGTGGTGGCGCTAGCTGATCGTTCTGGAAGTCGACGAGGTGGTCATGAAAATTGCTTGAAGATCGGCGGCTAATGGGTTTGCATACGTGAATTTCACGTTGGGGAAGAAGCGTCGGAATCACGGAGATGAGAGCTGCGCTGCAGTGCAGATCCGAAAGTGTTTGGAGCTCATTAAAATTTTATGTTAAATCGAACGTCGTTCGATTTGATTTAAAATCGTAAAATCAAGGTGAGTGTTTTATAACGCTCACAACGTACTGAATATCTTTATGCTAGTCAAATTTGACATTATGCATAGTTATGATTTTATTTGTTGTCGTTTGATAAAATTTAATTATCATATTGATTGTCATTTGAATTCACCGTTAAAAAAATTAAATTGACAGTTAAATTTAAATTAAAATTGAATTGCGATTAAATTACCTGACATTGATAAATATGAAATTGCCGTGAATTGTATTGCCTATTGGATGATGTATTTCGATGGATGTTATTGGTTGATATTTAAATGTTTGGATGTTTATTTGTTTATATATATCCTGCTATGCATACATATGACACTATGATTGATTTAAATGATATATTCATCCCTGACATTTAATTGTAATAGCTAATCACTTGGCCATAGGTTAGAAAATTATATACGGACACCGAATTGGATAAATTAAATGATTTTAAAAGTTGTTTTGAAATTATTTAAATGAATTGATTTTAAGAATAAAATCCAATTTATGGAAATTGAATTATTTTGAATTGGAGCTCGAAATGTTAGAATTTAAACTTGGTAAACGAAATTATTAAATAAAATCGAAGTTTAGATTTAAATTGAAAATTGAAATACGGTGTAAATTTTTGAAAGTTGATTTGTTTTAAAAGATTGGACTTTTAATCGAACTCTGAATATTTCTAAGAAAATTGATATGAAATGATATTTCAAGTTTGAGTTTGGAATTGAAAATTTATTTGAAATTTAGATTTAAATTAATTTGGAATTGAATTGAAATTTAAAGAAATTTGTGAATTGAAATCGAAATTTACGTGGAATAGAAATTTATTCAAGTTGAAATTGGAATAAATCGATTAAATCGAAATGGAATTTGGATTTGATTTGGATAGGAAATTTGGGAAGTTGACCGGTTTGACTTTGGAATTATTTATCAAATAATTTTTGATTTTTTCCAAACTATTTTATATATAAACCATTTTATATTCAAATTATTTTCGATTAAACTATTTAAATATTTTCTTTTAAACTATTTTGAATTATTTAACTATTTTAAACTATTTAAACTATTTTCTTAAATTCAAACTGGTTAAAGAGACGGAAATGTTTATATTTAAACCTTCGGTTTAAATACGAACTAGGTTAAAGTAGAGATTATAACCTAAATTGAATTCGAATCAAATTTTGGAGTGAAATTGATTTATCGGACAAAATTGATAATTTTGAATATATGATGATTTTGAAATGGATTTGATTTTAAAGCGAATATGATATTTTGTTATCAATCATGAATCAATTTGAAATATAAAAGAGCCATCGGTGTAATAATACGTAGTTATTAAAGAGACCGGGATCGGATATGGACATACTCTCTGTCGATACCGAAAACCACTTTAATAACTATTATACGCGGATTGTTGATCCAGAATGAAGTGGATGGTTTGGTGAACGCGTTGACTGAAGAAAGAGAACGATATTGGATGACCTCTGACATGACTAAAATAGGAGCCGCGCCGGGCCATTGAGGTTCGCCACCTCTAGCGGACACACTTCTTCGATACCATATCTGTTACATTTGTGATTTGATTTGGGTGCACCCCTTGATTTGGGAGTGTTGTTTCGCGGTGTTGAGGTAGTAGCTGCTATGCTCAACATCAGTCCGGATCACGCAACTACTAGTATCCTAGTTGGTATCGCCTCATGTACCTTGTCATACTGATTATCCTATTCGCGACCACTACGTTTTGGTTTGTATCTTGAGTATATGGATTGCCCTCTGGTGACTTCCGGTTTTGGGGAAACTACGGTCTTGTATATGCTTTTGGGAATATAAAATATGTTAAAGGGGATTATGGTAACGCCTTAACGCTATTTTGATACTTTATATTACTGATAGACATTATCTACTTAGCGTACATTACTACCTAGTAGATAGTTTAACGGATCCTTGAAAGGTGGAAAATCCCGTAACATCTCTTAAGTTATTGCACGCACGTTGACACTGGATATGAGATGTCAAACCCCGTAAACATCTCTGACGCCGTCACACTCATATTTATTTACGATTGATTTAACTTTCATATGGATATTTTAGTCCTGACTCGAGTGTTTTGTCTTTTCATTACGCTCGGGTCAGTCCTGAGTTTTCAGATTTTTGAAGATCTATTCTGGAGGACGAAGACGAAGATTTGGTATACTATTACTATTATTAACTGTGCATCATATTGTCTGCTGCATTATTTATTTGTTCTGTTGTATATGTATAACTCTGATAAATGTTGTATAAATAATTGTCTAAGTATAGTAAACAGCTTCATGAACTGTTTATTTGACTATTATATTTTATCGTTCCGCTGCGAGATTCTGTGTTGTTTCATTTCCTTTATTTCTTTTCTTTTCTTAATTACCCCAATAACCATCTGCTTTTTTTTAATGGTTTGGAACCGGCATGTGTATTTGATCGTCGGTTTAAACTGTCCAAAAAGGCGGGTCGTTACAGTTGGTATCAGAGCTTTGGTTTAGCGATAAACCTTGGCTCTAGTGGGGAATAACTCATTGAAATAGAGGTAAACTATATGAATGAGTTGAGTGTATATGAGAGAGCGTACTTGTTATTTGATATAAAATGGTTTTATATTGTGTTAATTTGTTCCGTTGAGTATTTATGAATTCTGGTCGATACTTGGGACGCCAAGGCGTCGATAGGAATTTCTAAACACTCGAATAGGACAAACCAACACAATATCATTTTGGAATATATTTTATATAAAAGAATTATTTGAATATTTATTCATTTTGATTGAATTGATTGTTAGGAGATGATAATATTAGATTATTATCGTTATTGTTTAATCAGTCGATGTTTACAACAATTGATTAAATAACAATGGATTTAGGAAAATGAAATCTTGTAAACACAATTGATAATGAATATAAATGAATTTTAACTTGGATTTGGGAATTTAAATTCCGGTGTTTGAGATTGACTTACAAGAATTTGAAAAAATATAATATGAGCATTATATGATAGTATAATTGAGTTGAAATTGTTTTCGAAGGATTTTTTTATGATAAGTGTTATATTCCCTTCTCTTGACGCTAGAAAATGATTTTGATGATGTGTGCACGCACCATTGGCGTTTATTTTCGAGAGTCCGAGTTGGGGAGACCACTTAATAGCTTGTCTAAACCTTGTTTTGACTCAAATTTTATTTTGTTTTGCATTCTCTATAGTATGATTTGATATATAAATTATATAAGTATATATTATTTCAAACCTTGATTTGAAATGAAACCGGGATTGGAATTCTTAAGTTCTTTAATAATTAATGATTTTTTTTTATGATTGAAATGAATTTAGACTTGAATCATTAAGGAACTTCTGAATTGTGAAATGAGAAATGAACCTAAGAGCTAAGTGAAAATATCAATTGAAGTAGAAATCCTTAGAATTAGGAAATTATGAACTTAAAATAAAATTGAAACTGTAAAACTCGCATAGTATTAAATTTCATTCTATAGCTTAGATATAACTTACCAAAATACTTAAGAAGTTCAAAAATGTTATATGAATTGTTAATTGGATAATATACAAGTATAGGTTTGAATAATGAAATATGCATTTAATTAATGGTTTGCAAATATAAATAAAATTGTTAGTAAATAATTGGAATTTAAATTAACATTTAAAGGTGATTCACAATTATGTTAATATAAAATGAAAATACTATATGTGAATGTAAATGTGAAATTAAATTATAGTGAAATTTAAGTAATGACTTAAGAATTGATAAATTGAAAATTCAACTTTAAATGAAAAGAAGTTGTACGTTGTTTAACTACATTCTATTTGCATAACTATAACTTACCAAATACTTAAAGGGTTTAAAATGCTAACAAGGATAAGTAGAGAAATAATATACCAGTGTGAGAGTGAAAAATAAAATGTAAAGATCTATTGATAGTTGTAAATATAAAAGAAATTTAAGTTGTAAAATGAATGATACATGTATAAGTGAATGAATAAAATTTAAACTTAATGAAATATAAAATTGGTAAATGGAAACTAATTAAATTTGAATATAACTAAATGTCAATAAACTTGGAAGTGTATGAAATTAAAATTGACTTGGAAATGTATAATTGATTTAGTGTAGATTTTGGATGGATGTTAATGTTTGATATGCATTGGTTGTTAGATGGATGATAATTGATTAAGTAGAATTCATTAGTGTTAATGGAATTGAATAAACGGAATAAAATTTTAAATAATTAAATTCAAATTGGGAGCAAATTGACTTGAATTAAAAATGTGAATGAAACAAACTTGAATAAATCGGAAACAAATTGAATGTAAACCTATTGCATGGATGAATAAGAAAATAGATGACTTTGTGTTTATGATTGTTCTTTAGAAAATTTGAAGTTTTGATGTTTTGTACTTTGAAATAATAAAAGCAAATTTTTGGAAAAAAAAAATCCAACATTGTCCAATATATGCTGAAACGAAAACAACCATAACTATTAAATGGCCGAACGGAATTCAACGATTTTGGACTTTTTGGAAAGCTTAGAAACTATAGCACAACTTTTGTTTAGATAACTTGAGAAAATTCCTTCGTCTGCTTGGTTAAAAACTTGAATGTTACTCGCTGTCCTGTGTAAAAATAAGTAAAATCAGTAGTATACACTCTTAGTATTTTCATCATATCTTTTGACTGGTTTATCGGATTTTGATGATCTTGCACTTTATGGAAAGCTAAGAACTTAATCTAAAACTTTTGTTTTAAGTGTTTTGTGTTTTGATATCGTTTAGAAGGACGAAAACGTGGGTGAACGTCGCTGACCTGCGCAATTCATTGCCCAGGCTGAGGCGTATCCTCTAAGTAAAACGGCCGTAACTTTTGAATGTATGGTCCGAATTCGATGATTTTGGACATTCCGGAAAGCTTGAAATGAATACAACAACTTTTTTTTAGATTCTGTTGCCAAATTTTATACTTAAGTGACCTAAAACTGAGATTTGTTTGCTGTCCTGAAATTGGAATCTCAGTTTTGAAGTTAAATAGGTTATACATATGTTGTGTAGGCTAAATATATCGATCTATCTTTATATGCATGGTTCTAACTTAGTTATTGAGCATTTTAGTAGGTAGCAAAGGGGTTGCGCTTCGTTGTAGAGCTCGCTTCTGTGCTAAATACAAAATGTAAGTAAACTGCTAATAAATGCTAAATAAAAGGTACGCTTATGGTTTTATATGGTATTGGTGATATATATATATATATATATATATATATATATATATATATATGTTGTTTCCCCAGATATGGGATGCCTCATCATTGAGATGAGATGTATATTTGATATATATTGGTTATATTTGTGTTATATATTGAATTGTAAAATTTTTCGATCGAGCCGCGCAAAGGAGACCCTGCCGAAATTTTCCGTGAATCCGGGTGTTAGAAAATTTTTCAAGTTTTTAAATTTTATAACTTGTTTTGATAACTAACTTTTAAATTTGGAAAGCCGTTCGGAGTAATATTGTGGAAGCGTAGTTATGACTTTATAAATGGAATTTCATTGTTTTATAAGTTGGTAACTTTGGATAAAATATATCTAATGTTGAATTCTATACTTAGTTCCTTTTCCCTTCTTTTCCTTTTCGGGGACGAAAAGTTTTGAGTGGGGGAGAGTGTAACGACCCGTATTTTTAGCTATTTTAATTAGAAAATTTAAGATGATTATTGAAGGAAAATGATTATTAATGTAATTTGTTGAATAATTTAATATTTGAAATTATTTGAATAATTGGATAACGGGTTTAATATGATTAAAAATGATTTGTAAAATTCTATTTTATCATATTAAAGTTAGAATGATGTTGTAGAACTTTCAAAATCGAATTAAAAGTAAATTTGTGAAAATTAAATATTTTAATATTTAATTGACGAGTTAAAATAGCCATTTTTCAAACAGTCTCAGATTTCGACGAAACTTGTTTCATCGGATCCGTAATAGTAAATTATGGTAGGATTTCAATTTTCGTAGCAATTGGACTTGTCGTTTGGCCGTGCGAGCTTGAAACGCGTAGAAATTTAATTTCGAATTTAATTAAAATAATCGACTTCGAAATGCTATCTTACAGATATGATCGAATTAGGCCTTGAAACTAGTTCCATTGTGTCCGGAATGGGGGTAAAACCTTATAAACGCCTGGCGGCACGTCTCGATTGGAGTTCGGATGATTTTGGACCTACCTATATAAATACGCACGCAAACCGAGACAATTTTATTATTATTTTAATCCAGAAACCCTAATTCTAAATCATGGCCGCCACCTATTACATGGCCAGAAATTGCCGATTTTCTTTCCTTGATATCTCTCAATCCGTTCGACGAAATCGAAAAATTCCAAAAGCAAAAGTGTAAATCTCGACGAGCTCTTCAAATCCATATGGTTCATGTATGCTAATTTTTCATGGATTCGTCCAGATCTGACTTGGAAGTGTGTACGTATTTTCTTGGATTGCGTGCAAACGACGGCGAATGACGGGATGAAACTTGGCGCGTAGGTGGCTCTGGTGAAGGGCTTCGTGGTGGTGCTAGCTGATCGTTCTGGAAGTCGACGGGGTGGTCATGAAAATTGCTTGAAGATCGGCGGCTAATGGGTTTGCATACGTGAATTTCACGTTGGGGAAGAAGCGCCGGAATCACGGAGATGAGAGCTGCGCTGCAGTGCAGATCCGAAAGTGTTTGGAGCTCATTAAAATTTTATGTTAAATCGAACGTCGTTCGATTTGATTTAAAATCGTAAAATCAAGGTGAGTGTTTTATAACGCTCACAACGTACTGAATATCTTTATGCTAGTTAAATTTGACATTATGCATAGTTATGATTTTATTTGTTGTTGTTTGCTAAAATTTAATTATCATATTGATTGTCATTTGAATTCACCGTTAAAAAAATTAAATTGACAGTTAAATTTAAATTAAAATTGAATTGCGATTAAATTACCTGACATTGATAAATATGAAATTGCCGTGAATTGTATTGCCTATTGGATGATGTATTTCGATGGATGTTATTGGTTGATATTTAAATGTTTGGATGTTTATTTGTTTATATATATCCTGCTTTGCATACATATGACACTGTGATTGATTTAAATGATATATTCATCCCTGACATTTAATTGTAATAGCTAATGACTTGGCCATAGGTTAGAAAATTATATACGGACACTGAGTTGGATAAATTAAATGATTTTAAAAGTTGTTTTGAAATTATTTAAATGAATTGATTTTAAGAATAAAATCCAATTTATGGAAATTGAATTATTTTGAATTGGAGCTCGAAATGTTAGAATTTAAACTTGGTAAACGAAATTATTAAATAAAATCGAAGTTTAGATTTAAATTGAAAATTGAAATACGGTGTAAATTTTTGAAAGTTGATTTGTTTTAAAAGATTGGACTTTTAATCGAACTCTGAATATTTCTAAGAAAATTGATATGAAATGATATTTCAAGTTTGAGTTTGGAATTGAAAATTTATTTGAAATTTAGATTTAAATTAATTTGGAATTGAATTGAAATTTAAAGAAATTTGTGAATTGAAATCGAAATTTACGTGGAATAGAAATTTATTCAAGTTGAAATTGGAATAAATCGATTAAATCGAAATGGAATTTGGATTTGATTTGGATAGGAAATTTGGGAAGTTGACCGGTTTGACTTTGGAATTATTTATCAAATAATTTTTGATTTTTTCCAAACTATTTTATATATAAACCATTTTATATTCAAATTATTTTCGATTAAACTATTTAAATATTTTCTATTAAACTATTTTGAATTATTTAACTATTTTAAACTATTTAAACTATTTTCTTAAATTCAAACTGGTTAAAGAGACGGAAATGTTTATATTTAAACCTTTGGTTTAAATACGAACTAGGTTAAAGTAGAGATTATAACCTAAATTGAATTCGAATCAAATTTTGAAGTGAAATTGATTTATCGGACAAAATTGATAATTTTGAATATATGATGATTTTGAAATGGATTTCATTTTAAAGCGAATATGATATTTTGTTATCAATCATGAATCAATTTGAAATATAAAAGAGCCATCAGTGTAATAATACGTAGTTATTAAAGAGACCGGGATCGGATATGGACATACTCTCTATCGGTACCGAAAACCACTTTAATAACTATTATACGCGGAGTGTTGATCCAGAATGAAGTGGATGGTTTGGTGAACGCGTTGACTGAAGAAAGAGAACGATATTGGATGACCCCTGACATGACTAAAACAGAAGCCGCGCCGGGCCATTGAGGTTCGCCACCTCTAGCGAACACACTTCTTCGATACCATATCTATTACATTTGTGATTTGATTTGGGTGCACCCCTTGATTTGGGAGTGTTGTTTCGCGGTGTTGAGGTAGTAGCTGCTATGCTCAACATCAGTCCGGATCACGCAACTACTAGTATCCTAGTTGGTATCGCCTCATGTACCTTGTCATACTGATTATCCTATTCGCGACCACTACGTTTTGGTTTGTACCTTGAGTATATGGATTGCCCTCTGGTGGCTTCCGGTTTCGGGGAAACTACGGTCTTGTATATGCTTTTGGGAATATAAAATGTGTTAAGGGGGATTATGGTAACGCCTTAACGCTATTTTGATACTTTATATTACTGATAGACATTATCTACTTAGCGTACATTACTACCTAGTAGATAGTTTAACGGATCCTTGAAAGGTGGAAAATCTCGTAACATCTCTTAAGTTATTGCACGCACGTTGACACTGGATATGAGATTTCCAACCCCGTAAACATCTCTGATGCCGTCACACTCATATTTATTTACGATTGATTTAACTTTCGTATGGAAATTTTAGTCCTGACTCGAGTGTTTTGTCTTTTCATTACGCTCGGGTCAGTCCTGAGTTTTCAGATTTTTGAAGATCTATTCTGGAGGACGAAGACGAAGATTTGGTATACTATTACTATTATTATCTGTGCATCATGTTGTCTGCTGCATTATTTATTTGTTCTGTTGTATATGTATAACTCTGATAAATGTTGTATAAATAATTGTCTAAGTATAGTAAACAGCTTCATGAACTGTTTATTTGACTATTATATTTTATCGTTCCGCTGCGAGATTCTGTGTTGTTTCATTTCCTTTATTTCTTTTCTTTTCTTAATTACCCCAATAACCATCTGCTTTTTTTTAATAGTTTGGAACCGGCATGTGTATTTGATCGTCGGTTTAAACTGTCCAAAAAGGCGGGTCGTTACACAGATACTTACTCATGTTGAAACACTTTATTTATGATTGTGTGATGTTGGTGACGAGCGCTCGGTTAAAGTTCCCAAAGGACCGGGGGATGGCATACTCGTGTCAGTAGTTACCCAGTTAGGGGTAACCCGGCCTTGTGTTGGCAGAAATCCGGTTTGGTTCTCGGGGACGTCCTTCCAGTGGCGTTCTCATGTGGCAATGGGAAGTTCCTTGGCCTGACCATTCGTTGGAAATCCAAAGAAACAATACGATCTTGTACGGTATTAGTTGTATAACCTGCCATGGAATGTGGCGGTAACCTACTATTGAACATGGTAGCTATAGTAGGCATAAGTGAGGAATGCCTATGCTGGCTAAGATTTATATCTTTATTTTCGAAATGATTTTTTCCTACACTATGCACTAGTAATAATATCAAATGTTCTTTTTAATACGTATCAAGCATCTTTGACTACCATAAGGAGAAATCTCCTCCGATTCTGCGTTTGCATGTGTGTGTGTGCGAGAGGCCTTATGGTAGTCTCATTTTTAAAAGCATTGCGAATTGACTTTAAAAATATTCCTCTATTTTGATTTTTGAAGATAAATAAACTGTTTTGAGTTCTCACACCAGTCACATGACTGACTCGGAGTTTATTGTTTTCCTTCCTAAACTCTGGGTGCCCACCAATTTACACACGGGCAGTCAAAGTTAAGGTTTATCAGGATATTCTGGAATTTAGGAGTTGCATGAGGCAAGATGGATGGCATGGCGTATCACTAGTACATAGTATTTTCTTTTTCCGCTGTTTGTTGTTGTTGTACACTCTGATGATATGATGTAATGTAATGTAATAACTAATATAGTTCTTTGTTTAAAGATTATTCATTTATTTATTATATGTTGTTCCGCTGCGATTGTGAGATTCTGATGTTGTTCTGTTGTTTTCTTTCTGTTTCTTTCTATTTTCTTTTCTCTCTATTTCCTATCTTTTCCTATCTTCTTCTGCCTTTTTCTTCTTTTTAAAACCCTATCTATTCGGTTTTTCGGCAACGAAAAATCGCGTACGTTACAATAAACCCACAAGATTTGAGAGGGATCTGTCAGCCGCGTAATGATTCATTGATGATAACTTCACAAATTGGGCTCTCTGTAGTAACAAAGATTTTAATGGATACTGGAAGTGTAGTGAATGTCAATTTCAAGCACGCTTTCGATTAAATGGGCATTCTAGAGGAGAAGTTGTGTGGCATCCCAGAAATTTAGCAATATTATTTTAATTAGAATTTAATCTAAATAATTAAATAAAGGTTAAACAGAGAGTTGTGTATGTATTTTAACGTAAATAAGACATCTTATTGATATGTAACATAAGTATAAACTAATATATGACAATATATATATATATATATATGTATATATGTATATATATATGTATATATATATATATCATCAATAGAAGTACGAAAGCAAGTAATAAGTAGTGAATTATTTGTTGGATAGTTTAACTTTAAAAAGAAATAAAATAAATAAAATTTTAGTTGTGTAGAGATAAAATAAGCAATTGGTGTAAAATTCATATCTTAGTCAAGTAACATATCCAAGTAGCAATAAAGTAAATACAAGCTGAACAATATAACTGAAATAGGACAAAGAGAATAGACTGAATTCATGAATGAACAAGATAAGTTATACATATATATAAATATGCTCACTTAATCAAATCAAGTTGTACCAGAATCAATTAAATAAATGAGTAAGCTTATAAACCAAGCAAGCTTAATAAATGCAGCACACTTTTGTTCATTTCAGCCAACAATTTGAGAAAACCCTCTGATCAAATTATTATAAAAAAAAATGTTTCCAGTACAAACTCTCATACCATCTTCACTCAAGCCTGCACACAATCTTTTCTATATATACATCTTTTCTTATTTCATCTTCGTTTATCATAAAACTGAGAAATTATATAAACAAAACAAAGAAGAAGGAAGCTTCAACCTGGAAAAAAGAACTGGGAAAAGAAAAATATGGAGTGTGTTCTTTTCAAGCCCAAAAGCTATCCTCTGTTCAAAGAAATTCAAAGTGAGTAAACATAAATCATATCAGGTGTAAGATGGGTTAAATCTATGTTTATCTCATGTTTATTACAGTATTGCTTGGAAATTTCCTTCAGCTAAATTATATATATATATATATATATATAGCTAGAGTTAAATGCCTGTGATGAAGTTTTCTTCTTCCTCTCTGTTGTTTTTTTAACAGGGTTGAAGCTAGCAAACAAATTTAAATCTCTCCTCATATAATGGTTTTTTGAATTCGAGTTTAACATAAAAAAAATTTGTTTCCACCTATATGTAGATTTAAAAATAGTTTTGAACTGAACAATGCTGTACAACCTTCAAAAATTTGCTTTTTACAGTGAAACATCAAAAATGTGATAAATTCGAACATCAGGAATTCCTGATTCAATTATACCATGTGAATCATCATTCGAAAATATGATTTTTAAGCTAAGTTTGGTAATTTTTAGAAGTATGGTTTTTGAGAAATTCGTAGATGATCAGGATACACTTTTTAACCTATTTCTTGCGATCAGAGTGGTGGACAACGTCGAGATGGTTGTCGAAGGAAGCTGGTAGGTGGGTGGACACGAGAAAAATGGCTATAGATTTTTTTCTAGTGGTCGCGGTGTCCAGGAAGGGTCAATATAGGGTTTAGTGTTGGGTTTTGGGTAGTCGGAGTTGTCGTGGTGTTTCGGCAACTGTGGAGCATCGGAATCGTGAATCGTTGCTGGAGTTTGAGGTGAAGTATCGGTGAGGTCGGCAAGGTCCATCGAGGTCGGAGACGTCGGGGGTTGGTGGTTTTTCCGATGTTGATGGTTTCCAATTTTGATCGAAGTGACTTGATTTTGATCTGTTATCGATTTTATAAATCTGGGTTATCGCAAGGAGTAGGGGGTTGACGCCGACTTGTAGGTGGTCAAGGTGTAGATCGCTGGTGGCTGGAGTTGCCGTACACGTGCACATGCCCGGCGGGTTGGTTTGGAAGGTGCTATGAGTTCGAGTTGGGAAGGAAAATTGTTCTTGGTGTCGAACTCGAGAATAGCGCGTGATTGCTCGAGGGACTACTTGGGTAAAGCCTGGAAGTTGCTCGGGTCTGTTTTTTTTTGGGATGCCAGGTTTTGGACTTCAGAGATTTTAATCTAAATTTGTTTTAATCTAAAGAAAATCAGAACAATTTTCAAAGCAATTATTAAGCAGGTTTTAAGTTTTAAAGTCTTAAGTTTTGTTTGTTATTTAAAAAATTTGTTTTCAAAGGGAAACATTCAAACAAGTTTAAGTGTGTATTGGAAATTTTGTATAGAAAATTATTAACAGGGTTTGAATGAGTTTCAAAGACCTTAAAATTTTGATGTTTGTTTTGCCAAAAGGAAATTATATATCTTAAAATATAAATTGGTATACAAATTGTTTTCAAATCCTTCAATTATATAAAAGGTTGATGTGCAAAATGTTTTTAAATGGAAAATTTAATAATATGATTAAGTATATTATAAAAATAAAGAATTTATCTTTAACTTACTTTAGGTTGTGATTAATTCAGTATAATTAATTATGAATTAATTAAAAGATTTATCACTTAATAAAATTTATAGGTGCAGTTAATTAATGATGAGTAAATTAATTAGGGTAAGTAATTATTGGGAAGTTAATGGGTAGTTAATGATGGGATCATTAACTAGTGATTAGGAATAATTAAGTAATGTAATTAATTAAAGAGGATAATTACTTAATGGAAGTAATTATGGAAAGTAAATAAGGATTAATTACTTAGATAATGAATTGAAGAATAATTAATTAATGAATGTGCTAAACTTAGAGTTTTAAGTACGGTTACCAAAATCCAAATGAGTGTAGTTATCTATCGATAATAAATTGCTGTGTAAAAAAGGGATGACATCTTGTAATTAAAGTTGAATCATATCCACTTGAATAACTTGGGGTAAGATTCGAGAGACCAGGGTCAGGTATCAGTAAATACCCAAACCCACTTCGGTTTGAAACCTACAATGACTCTTTGCAGATTGATATGTGAAGTCAATAGTTTGAAATGTAATAATTTAAATACCTAGACCGTATGAAACCTAGGTATAGTTATTTAGGGATTTATTTGTGAATAAGTGTTGACTATAAGAAGTTGTGAACTTGTAGTAATAAACGAGTTACCCTGGTTTTATCTTTATGGTTAAACTTAGTATTTCAAATTGTATGCGTTTGCTCACGCTGGCTTTCAGCCTGACCCGGGTGTTACTTTGATGTAATGCTCGGGTCAGACCGAGTATTACAGATTTTCAGCTAAGGACGTTCTTGAGCTCAGGAGGCGAGCCGGATTGCAGGAACGTGTAGAGTATTTCCGTTGTGTCATATTACTGTTAATCTGAGACATGATAATTGTATATGTTCAGTGATCGTGTACATGTGAAACTCTGATGTATAATAAATGTAATCGACAGATATAGTATTCTTTTGTAAACTGTTATTATTTATTATTATATTTTATCCGCTGCGAATGTGAGATGTTTGGTTTTTCTGTTATTCTTCTTCCATCTCTTTCTTCTTTTCATAACTATCTGAAATTTTTGGGTTCGAAAATTTCGAGTCGTTACAAGTTGGAGCCGAGCTTTGAACCAATCTTTGGGTTCAACAATAAAGGGTCTACCCCAAAATGATTGATCAAGCTCTTGGTGCAAATAGGGATCCCGCCATATTCCAGAACCTTCGAGACTCTGTTTGTGATAATGGGCCAACCCTAATATTATAACGCTTTCTTTGGAAAACCAGCATTGGAAGAAGTGGATGCGTTTGTTTCACCAAAATATCTCATGGTGAAGTTTCTAACCAAGAATGGTTGTGGAACAATAAAAGAGCAGCGAGAACTATATTTCGCAACATTTGAGCAATTCAAAAGGGATAGTGCTTCTTGTTATGACTTAAAGAAAAAATAAATAGATCAAAACTGAAATTGAAAAGCCCTTGGAAAATATCCCTTCAAACCTACTATCCAAGGTAAACAAGAAAACAAGAATACCTGAGAAGCCCGAAAATGTACTAAGAAGTTTCAACTTTGCCGAGAGGAAAAGAAAGCAAAAGGATGTGAACTTAATAGATAGTGAAATAGATGATGAAGACATTTTTCTAAACTAGATTGTAGAAATAAGCGAGAAAGAATAAATTCAACCGAAGACCTTGAAGTGGTAAGTCTGGATTCGCTAGATCCAACAAAAAGGTGAAGATCAGAAAGGAGTTAGGCGAGAAACTGAGGGGAAATTTATTTGATTTCTTCAATCTGGCACTGACATATTTCCTGGACCCACTCTAGCATGGTTGGAATAGATCCAACAATTATGAGCCATGCCCTAAACATAGATCCAAATATTACTCCTATTTGATAAAAGAAAAGGCAGTTCTATAAGGTTCGAACTAATGTGTTGAAAGAGGAAGTCAAAAGACTACTGGAAAATAGATTCATTAGAGAAGTTTTCTACCCAAAATGGTTGCCCAATCATGTGCTAGTCAAAAAGTCCAATGTAAAATGGAGAACATGCGTCGAACTATACAGATTTGAATAAGGCATGCCCCAAAGATTGTTACGCTTTACCTAGAATAGATCAAATAGTTGATACTATAAGTGGACACAAACTATTATCCTTTATGGATGCGTACTTAGGGTACAACCAAATACCCATGTTCAAACCAGATGAAGAACACACAAGTTTTCTAACAAATCGAGGAATCCACTGCTACAAAGTAATTCCTTTGGACTTAAGAATGTTGGGGCTACATATCAACGACTAGTAAATAGAATGTTTAAGGAACAAATTTAATGAAACATGGAGGTATATGTAGATGATATGGTAGTAAAATTCCAAGAGGAAAGTAATCACTTAAAGGACCTTGAGGAAATTTTTGAAGTACTAAGATGATACAAAATGAAATTAAATACACAAAATTGCTCCTTCAAGGTACAATTTGGGAAGTTCTTAGGGTATATTGTCAACGGGAGTAAAGGCCAATCCTGCCCAAATTAAAGAAATTAGGGATATGGCAGAACCAAATACAAGCAAAGATATGATGAGAACGAGAGAGTGGCAACTTTGAACAGAATTATCTCTAAAGCTGCTGATAATTGCATACCCTTCCTTGATGTGATCAAGAAGAAGAAAAACTTTGAATGAGGGGAGAATTGCCAAAAGGCCTTTAAAGAGCTGAAAGATCATCCTGAAAAGCCGCCAATCCTATCTAGCCCAGTAGTGGAGGAAAAACCTTATCTCTACATGACAATTTCTAAGCATGTAGTAAGCTCCATTTTGATAATAAAAGAGAATCGAACCCAACTTCCAGTTGGCATACTATTTGATGCACACTGCTCGAAAGCTGAGGGCTTATTTCCAAACATACCCAATTAAAGTCCTAACCAACTTTCCACTCAAAGGGTCTTCAATAAACTTGAGACATTAGGAAGATTGGTGAAGTGGCGAATAGAGCTTAGTCAATAAGATATTAATTTCCAACCTCGAGTGGTAATTAAAGGACAAGCTCTGGCCAACTTCGTAAATGAATGCATATGATTCATCAAAGAATGGTCGGAAAAGGAATGGGATTTGAACCCCAAGTGGCAATTTTTTGTTGATGAAGCTTTAAATCAGCAAAGGGTTGGTGCAGGATATGTGATCATTACCCCTGATGGACACCGGTTGCATTATGCAATGAAATTTGGTTTTCCTGCAACCAATAATGTGGAAGAATATGAATCGATGGCGGTATGACTCACCTTAGCCCTATAATAAAAAATTCCAAGGATTGAGTTTTTTAGTGATTCCCAACTAATGGTAAATCGGTTAAACCAAGTGTATCAAATGAAAGATGGTAAATCGGTTATTCCAAGGATAGATGAAAATGTCTCCGAGCCAAAAAATGAGTCTGTGGTATTGACTAGATCCCAAGCCCTTAAACCAGACGATAAAAAAATGAATTAACAAATGGAAATGAAGAAAACCAAGAAAGAACCATTCTTTAAGAAATTGATAGTCAACACAAAATAACCGAATGAAACCAATTGTTGAGTGCCTGCTAGAAGAGAAACTACCAAAGACAAAAGAGAGTTGAAAGTTAAGGCGCCAACCCCAACTTTTACTCCAATGAATGGAACACTTTATAAAAAAGGATATTCACTCAGTTGCCTGAGGTGTGTTAGTCCAAAAAATAGCTTAAGACCGTTAAGAGAAGCATATGAGGGATTATGTGGAGAACATTCTAATGGAATAAAGTTAGCCAGAAAAGGTCATGAGACATTGTTTCTATCAGTCCCAAATGAGTAATGATGCAGTGAATCATGTAAACAAATGTGAAAAGTGTCAGAAATTTTCAATAGTTCCACATATGACCCCAAATTAATTAACCCAATTTCAAGTCCATTGCCCTTTGATGTATGAGAAATTGATGTAATTGGACCACTGCCAATATCTAAAGGTGGAGCTAAGTTTGCAGTAGCAGCCATCAATTATTTCACCAAATGGGTAGAAGTAAAGCTATTACCAAATATAACATCATAAAAAGTGTTAAAATTTGTGATTAAAAACACAGGCACTCGGTTTGGAATGCCTTATAAGATAATATCCAATGATGGACCTCAATTTGAAAGTGAAGAATTTAACAGATTCTGCAATAAGAAAGGAATATTCAAAAGCTTTTCATCCGTAGCTCATCCTAAGGCTAATGGTGCCATTGAGGCTGCCAACAAAACTATTAAAACTATCCTTAAGAAACGACTGGACAAAGCAAAAGGGAATTGGGTAGAAGAACTACTACTAGTGCTTTGAGCATATAGAACTCCTACTAAAATCACGGCGAGACACACTTTGTTTTCTTTAACAAACAAATGCAAAGCAATGCTTCCAATTGAAATTGAAGTTCCATCTCATCGAGGAATTGCATATGCATTTGAACCCAATCAAGAATTGAGGAAAGGATCCTTAGATTTAATCAATGAATTAAAGGATGACGTAACCATACAAACGGTTGAATATCAAAAATAATATCAAGGTATTATAACACCAAAGTTAAAGGAAGATCATTTAAAAAAGGATATTTGGTTCTTTAAAAAGACATGGCGAATAACAAAAATCTGGTGGACAGACCACTCGGGCGAAAGTGGCAAGGGCTCCTTGTTATTCTTGAAGTAATTCCACTAAGGACTTATCGATTATACCGACTGGATGGCAATGTAATAGCGAGAACTTAGAATGTTGAGCATCTAAGGCCTTACTTTCCAACAACGAATGAATAAAGAAATTCAAACAAGTATATCTACGGAATCGATAATCAAATGAAAGGAAGCAACTATAAGGAAAAGCCCAAATCGTTACCTATAAGGTAATCATGGGCGAAGAAAAAACCTTTGATCCCACCACAAGGGCCTGGTAAAATTACCTCTTGGAGGAAGGTCAAAGTAAGCCTTTGGCCCCGCCTAAGATGGTCTGGCAAAAGCACTACAAGCCTTCGGTCCCGCTTATGTGACATGGCCGGAGCACCTTCCAGGATGGGGTAAGCCTTTGGTCCCACCTCAGATGGCCTGGTCAAAGCACCGACCCAACCTTTTATTCCTCCTATAAGGTCTGACTAGAGCGCCTCCTAGAAGGAGGATGGGTAAGGCTTTGGTTCTTCTTATGATAGCTAACCAAATACACCGACCAACCTAAACCATTACCTATAAGGTAATAATGAGCTCAAGCCTAGACCGTCACCTAAAAGATGATAAGGGGCCAAAGAAATTGATCAAAACCTAAATCACTACTCAAAGAGTAGTGAGGTGCAAAAAAAATCAAAGCTTAAATCACCACCCAAAGGGTGACAAGAGGCAAAAGAAACCAATCAAGTAGTTCAAATCTACCCAAAATATGGGTCGAAACAATCTTCTGGAGAAAGAATAGTCAAACATATTTAGTTCCACACTAAGGCAAAGTTAATGTTACCTTCAAAGGAAAGTTCAAAAACTACCCGAGATTTCGACACCAATATGAGCATCTTTGAAGTTTTGAAACTTATATGAACCTAAGGCTTCATTTTGAAGAAATTCAAAATTGAATTAGCTTCCGATCTTTTGTTCTTATAACAGAACTTAAATTTTCTAGTGAATAACGGGAACCTTCGTTATTACTCAAATTTCTAATCTCCTACTAGTTGACATCAGATGGGTTTCTGGTCTTCTATTCAGCTAAAATTATGGTATTATTACTAGATGAATTTTTGGTCTTCTATTCAAATGAAACTATGGTATTATTACAAAATAGATTTCTTTTTTTATTCATATAAAATTACGGTGTTACTAGTGGATGGAATACTGGTTTTCTCGATTGATGAATTTATGATTTATAACTAGAGGGATTTCTGGCCATCTTAGAGAATTTATATACTTTCTACCGAATGGATTTCTGGTCTTCTAGCTAATTGAATTTTTGGCCCCCCTATCGAGTAGATTTATGGTCTTCTTAATTAAGCATGGCTTTACATTGAGATACGGAAGCTTCTTTATATGAAGAAGAGGACAAACTCATTCATAATTTTACCAAATCCGAGAGGGGTTGTTTAAAATTCAAATTAAAGATTAATAATGAAAATCATCGTCATTCACTTTATGTATTTCAGGAAAAAAAGATTGAAGAGAAAATTTCACCTAAAGTTTGAAAGATAAGAAAATACCTAGTTTTACGCTAAAGTGTGAAAAACCTCTTTTATAGAAGGAGGGGGTAAATGCTATCGGAATGTTTTCTAACTACCATGTTACAAGAATGAACAAAAGGATATGGAAGCAATGGAAAGTATTGTTACTACAATCGATAATGTAGTAAGCATCTAGCACGAAGATATCAAGCCATAAGTGATGCCGAGAACATAAGGCATGGGAAATATTAAGCTTCAACATAAAGGGTTGTCGAGTGTCTAAAGCAAGAGGCGAAGCATAAAATTCACACTAAACTGGGATGTCAGGAATCTAAACAGAGCATGAAGAGGTGTCGAATTTATATGGGATAGTGAGCATTAAAGGAAGAATAAGCATTATCAGATATTTGCAAGTAAGAAGTGATGTCATGTCGAGTACCTAATGTCCAAAAGGTGTCGAGATTCAAGAGAGATGATAGGAATGATGAGTTTATACAATGAAAGGTGTCATAAATATGCTACAAAGGAAGAAAGCTATGCCATTGGAGCATGTTGAATGTACAAGAAGGTAACAGGCTTAGGGGAGATACCTAGTTCCTAAGTGGTGTTGAGGCTCTACAACATAGGAGTTGTAGAGCATATAACAAAGGAGGGATGCCGCATCACTAAAGGATATGGGCCTATTAAGAAAGGATGATGTATATCTATAATCTAAGAGATGACATGAACCAACAATCTAAAGGATATCAAATATTTGCAATATGAAGGTATCAAGTGTCTATAATATGAAGTTATAGAGTATTTACAGTGTGAGGATAACAGGTGTCTACAACATGAAAGACCCAGAGCTACAACAATACAATGAAGTATCGAATATCTACAATCAAAAGTGTATTGAACTTATAAGAAGCAATAGTGATGCTGAACCACTCCAACACAAAGCATGGTGGAGCATAGAGTAAAGAGGGATGTCACATCATTAGACCATATCGAACATTTACTTACAAAAGAAAGATGTTGGGTCTCTATAAAAACAAGCATTGGACATAGCAACGGATACCGAGCTTTTACAACTATAACCATTGTAAAGCGTTTACAAGCAGTAAGTGGTCTTGATCTTTTACAAGCAACAAATGATGCTAAACTTTAAGGGCTATGAAGAATATTGAGAATTTACAGTTATGCAGAGTGCCACGATACAAAGTGAGATGCCGAATATCACAATGTCGAGGAGATATCAAAGATCAACCCTACTAGATGAATATCGAATATTGACAGCACAAAGTGATAACAAGTATGGACACATGGCAGTCATGCTACATGCCATGACCTCTATAAATAGACCTCCACCCCCATTCAAAAATGAGTGATCAATTTATGTTCGCTCTCCTAAATTAAAGAATTGTAAATCCTAAGTTGATTTGGGAAAAATAAGAATCGGTTATAATCCTTGAGATTTATGAGAACAAAGGACATGAACAATTTTGCATAGCCTACTTCCCTTGATTTGAGCATATTTGACTATTGTCGAATTATGGACATGCATATGACTAGTTTTTAACTCGGACTTGAACTTATACATAAAAAAAAAATTATTTTAGCCATTGTCTGAATTAAGGATCCGTTTGCATAATAGCTATCATACATATTGGCATATGACCTATGGGTTGTGACTTATGTGAACCACCTATTTGGTCCATTAATAAACAATTTAATGGATAATTGCACATTTAGGTGGTTTGCCAAATTTACCCTTGGATTTATGACTCGAATTCTTTGACGACATCCTGACCGCACTTAAAGTACACGGGGATTGTCGAACCATTCTGAATAATAACATCTTATGCAAACTTCTTGGGTGTTGAGCTAATTTTTGGTTCAATATTTTAACATTGGAAGGGGGCTCGAACCTTCATCTTATTATTTCCTTCCTTGTATATCATAAATCCAGTATTCCAAAATCGATCAATGGACTTGTGTATAGAATCCAAATCCAACTTATTTCATATTAAAACAACGGAATAAGTTAATAATAGAAACTTACAATTCAATTAATTTTATGCTCCATTCAACTTCTTTTACATGTAATTGGACAAGGGAAATTCTATTAAATTTGTAGAAATAGGCAGTGCAAACTACAAACATGGATTCGTACCTTACACATCAATTCTTCATCAGATCCCTTGAACAAGTCCAAAGAAAAAGAATAAGAAGTGGAATAGAAGGTAAAACACATAAATTATAAATTCACACAAACTTTGTTATTTTAATACAAAACAATTAGAATTCCAATCTAAGATTTGACATTTCGCTTTGGGGGGATTTTGGGGATTTTAATGTGATGTTTTCATAATGCAGAACATCCCATGGTACATATCAAACCCAAACTATACTATTCGATTACAAAATTAGAAAAACTAAGATTTCCACTCACAAAGGCCCTTAGCTATGCCTTCTCTTGGATTTGACACACCTTGAATGAACACTTTCAGATCTCTTCCTTTTGATGTATATAGCATAGGATTTATACATACGTTAGATTCAAAAACTAGAGGTTTGGAGGAGAGTAGATTAAGAAAATAAACAATGAATAAAAATAGATATATAGGGTTTCTTACTTGAAACCATAATGTTGTTTGCTGAATTTATGAAGAGACGAACTGACAAAGCTTCACTAAAATATATTATGAAGAAAAGTGAAGGGGCTAGGCTCTTATTTAAACCATTAATAAGCTTCATCGGTCGACCACCTCCGTCCACCAATTGACCGCTAGCGTTCGACTGGTCGTAGATCAGGGGCTGGTCGGTCCCCTACTATGGGAACGTTTTGATTATCGTTGGTTTATTTTTATTCTCTTCCTTAATTATAATTTAACGTTAACGTTAATTTCAACATTTACTTAACCCATAAGTATATATTAACTTTTGAATTTAAAATTATGGAATTTATTATTTATTTAAATTTGAATTCTATTTAAATTAGTTTGAAAGTAAAACTTCAAACGTCCATAACTTCCTCGTTTGAGCTTCTTTTTTAACACATTATATATTGAAATTGATCAGAAAATCACCAAGAACACAATATCATAACTTTCATGGTCAAATTCTAAATTTTACAACATTTACATTACCGCTATCTTATCTAAATTAATTTATTCAATTTATTTATTTATGACTGATTTTGCGAGGCATTACATTCTCCCCACTTAAAAGAATTTGGTCCCAAAAATCTTTCCAAGGGCGAACAGTGTAACACGCAGTAAACATCCATGTTATACAACCAAGTTATCTATGCAACCTTCTACTCAACCAAAAGTGTAGTGTGATTATATACTATAGACATACTATAAGAGAGCTCAATCCTAGAGTGAGTGTGTGATCGTGACATATAAGTATTTATGCAAACACCCTAAACATGCATAAAGATTTCTACATAAGTGATAGTGAAAAGTGTAGAAACCATCTCCTACCATCCAATCTAGCAACCACGATGCAACCAAAAACCTATTTTTGAAGAGAAAAATATACCATTGAAAAAGGTCAGGATGAGAGACCCTCGTCTTCTTTTTTGTTTCCCATGTGATTTCTGTCAGGTTGTCTCTCCATTGTACTCAGACCAGCCAAATTTATTGTTGCATAGCTTCCTAATTATGTACCCTATAATGCATGCAGTGGAAAGGGTTGCTATTGGCTCCCTCTCAATACCCCCCAACTGATCAGGCTCTACCATAATGGTTGTGTGATAAAGGCATTTCCTTCAATGTGAAACGTGAAATACATAGCGGACTCCGCCAATCTATCAGGTACCTCCATGCGATGAGCAAGTTTTCATATCCTTTCAAAAACTCAGAAAGGCCCAAAAAATCTTGATGCTAATTTCCATGACTTACCAATCCTTGCAATTTTTTAAGAAAGGAGACTTTGATAAATACTAAATCTCCAACCTAAAACTCTAACTCTTTCCTTCTCTTGTCGGCGTAGGATTTCTAGTGATCTTACGCTACCCTCATCGTCATCTCCATCTTAATCATCGTCCCCTTCCATAACCCGTGTTTTTATGAGGAGGGAGTCAGAACAACAATATCATATGAATAGAAATCTTGAGCCTTTCTATATCAGTACTTGGGCAGCATAATTTAAATAAGGACATGTCTTTTGCATTTAAACAATATTCAAAACCATATAATACTTCATATAAGGGAAAGAAGGCGGGCCCTCAAGCAACCACTTAATACCTTCAATACCGAAGGAGGTCCTTCGTATTATCCAATCTCATAACTGTTGTTACCGGGCACTTTTTCCCGGGCTACATGGCGATAGTCGCAGGGCCTTTGTTTGAACCTGGATAGGACTTGAGCTAAGAAAGGACTGGAAGTATAAGAGACTGGTGCAATTTAATTTTTGGTCGGCCTATGCACAAGGGTCGGTATATTTGATGTTGTTTGGCATAATTTTAAGTCATAAGAATACATGGTGGATCAACGTTGGAGTGTAAATATGGCGGACTGACCAATAATGGCTCAGCTAAGGTCGTTCGTCCACTCATCGTTCGGCCTTGGAGAGAAGGTTAACACAGTTAGGCCACTCATCTCTCGGCCTTGGATAGCCACTCATCGTTCGGCCTTGGAGAGAAGGTTAACACGGTTCGGCCACTCATCGTTCGGTCTAGGAAAGAAAGCCAAAGCTGCTTCGTTCGTTTGGGGCTCGGCATTCGAGGTTCTGCCTTGATGGTTCGACATGCGTTGTTTGGCGTACCTGGTTCGGTGAACCTTATAGAGGTTAACAAATTCTCTGACCTGCAACAGAATGACATGATTATCATTTCTTTGCTTCGAGTCCTTTTATGATCTGCTTCGAGTCAACAACGAGACAACCACTGGATCGGCCGAAGTGGGTCGGCGAACACCATTCGGTACTGGAGGCTCGGTATACTCGGTTCGGTGTATTGGGGTTTCCTACTGTGGGCCGAAGTATCTTGGTTATGGGCTTACGCAGTGAGTCCAGCCTATCTTCGTCTATAAATAGAGAGGCAGGGGTACAGTTGAAGGGACCTTTTTTTGGAACTCCAGAGACACTGTGCCATTTTTTACATGTATTTCTTTTCTGTTAAAACTTGTATTCAAGTTGTTCGTTTACGAATTGTATCTGTACTCATGTAATTGAAAAAGTAATAAAGATCATACTTGAAGTGGACATAGGTAGTTACGCCAAACCACTATAAATCCGGTGTTTCCTGTTTTGCCATTCTTTTTGCATTCGATTACGTTATTTCTCTGTTTTAATTTATTTTCTTCATTAATCTCTCTACACAACTCTATTCAAGGGTGTTACTGACCAATTTTGGTGCTTTCACTGAGAATTGCATTCTCAGACCGTTAGGATCTACTTTGTCGCTTGTGGGTTGAAGAAATCCCCCAAGGGAGATCCAAGTTCATTCTCAAGAGTTCATAGATTCTATTCATTGTTTCGACCGACAACTCTAGGATTGGAACACCACGTACCAGATCAGCCTCCCATAATGTAGATGTCAATGAGACCGCGTCTAGTAGGTGGGACCCTGTAATCAACAAGATAATCAAGGCGTAGGGACCGCCACTATCCTAAGCCAATCATAAGCTATCACCAGAGCATAGTTCAACGAGCTGATGAGAGAGCTCGTTGAGAGCAGGAAACAACTTAATGAACAAATTCAAACTAACGCCAATCTCATGAGCCATATCACTCAACAACATCGTCAGAATGCTGGAGGAAGCCCACTTCCTACTCATCATCTGACAGTTCCGCTTCTTCGGATGAACATCACAGGCTTAGACGTCGTAGGATTGAAACAACATAAACAGGTGCAGTAGAGCAATCCAATAGGAATGGTCCAGGTTCCTTACCTGGAACCTTGGCCATTCACCTGCACCTCGGTAATCGCACTCAAGTTGGACTGGGAAACTTAGGATCTGGGGCACGAGTGAAAGTTGGCCGACCGGCTCACCTGGGTCATAACGAAGCAGGTCCCCAGGACACGCATTTAGGAGATCACCAACCGAGGAGACACGAAGAATGATCATGCAGGATGGATTCCAACTTGCCACCTCCCATTCAAACCTAGACTTATCAGCTATGGTCAGACAACTGATGAGGGAAAATCAAGGCTTATCCAATGATGAATGGGGCATATTTAGGAGCCTTACTCCGTTCATAGATACCATCCTATAGGCTGAGTATCCCCGGATGTTTAGTAGGCCTACTATTCTGGCATATGAAGTGAAGACTGATCCCCGATAGCATGCAATGACATACGAGTGGATGATGGACTTGGCTAGAGAAAATGATGCAACTAAATGCAGATGTTTCCCTATAACTTTATCTAGAATCTCTACCATGTGGTTAACTAGACTTCCCCGTGATCGATCTCCAAGTTTGATGAGTTAGCAACGAAATTTATGGAGCAGCTTAGGATCCATGCCACTCGTCTGAAGGATGTGATGTCTTTATTCAGTGTGATCCAGGCTCTAATGGAGTCGTTAAAGGATTATTTGCAAAGATTTCACGTTGCTGCTACCGAAGTTAGCAATCCGAATGACCATGCCATTCTTATGGCTGTAATGCGAGGAGTAGATCCTGATTCGGAGTTTGGTGATTGGTTGGCAGGAAAACCTCCGACTACCCTGGAATGTTTTTATTCAAAAGCGAACCAATTCATGAGAATGGAGGAAGCTAGGTGGACAAGGCGAGGCAATGCGTCGAGGTTCGGCAAGGATATGGTGCAAAGCAATATTGTGGTAAAACAATCGGGCGAAAACTTCTGAAAGGTCCAGATCATCGTTCAAAACAAGCCAGAGTAGTCTAAAGGATTAAGAGGAGGAAATTCCAGAAGGAAGAGAGAAGCAGGAAAGTGGAAACCAAGGATCCCAACCTACAACGAATACACTCCTCTGAATGCATTCTAGAGAATATTTATTTATCAACTTATAATACATTCAAATACCAAAAGCCACGCCCAAAAGAATCCACTGAGGAACAAAAGTAGACTGGGAAGTATTGTCGCTTCCATGATACTTACGAGCATAATACCGAGGAATGTAGACACCTTCATGATGCTATAGTAAAGCTGATTCGACAGATAAAATTACAGCAGTTTGTTAAGAATCGGTAGAAAGGCAGACAGGGGATATCCGACCCCAATCACGGTCAGGCTTCACATCGAGCTGAGGAACCCGTTCGGACTGGATGTAGACTGGTCATAAACACGGCAGTCGGTGGGCCTCACACGACAGACAAGAGTTGGCAAGAAAAGGAACTCTATGCTAGTTCCCTAAAGCATGCAGATTTTGAATGTTGTTCAAACACCGATGATGGGACCCTAGCAAAACAGCGGCGAATGATGACGGAAGATATAGTATTCAGGAGCAGAGATGTCGATCAGGTGGATGCACCTACCATTGATCCGATGGTCATCTCGGCCACCGTAACGTTCCAGATTTTAAATCAAATTTAAAATTGATAATTAATTTAAATTTTAGAATTAAATTGTGAATTAATTTGAATTTTTCAAATTAAATAAGAATTGTGTTTGTTTTATATAATAAATAGGTTATAAATAGAATTTGGAAATTGAAATTCAAAAAAAATTGGATTTAAATACTCTACATTTTTAAATTTAATAAAGAAAATGTGTTTTCTAATTTTAATCAATATATGTAAACTTGGAAGTTATATTTCGAGATTAATATAATAAATTTCTAAAAGTTATTTAAAGAATAAATTCTAATATATATGTGTATACATGTTTATTTATTTATGTATACAGATAAATATTTAATTAAAGGTGTAATAGTTTCAATTTAAATAAGATTTGATAAAAATAATTTTTAAAACTAAATTAAACATATACATACACATATATATATATATACACATTTAAAAGTATAATAAATTAAGTTCAAAATAGGATTAGAACATTTTCTTTTAAAATTATAGTTATATAAAAGTATAAAACATAGTACATATGTGAATAAAAGTTCAAAAAAACAAAGGGTTTTAACACAAAATCATTTCATTTAGACATTTGTAAAACATAATAAAAAAGCTTGATTTATAAATTTGAACAAAAGAAAGGTTTAAAACATATTTATAAACAAAGGTTTAAAACATAAAATTTATTATTTTAACAAGTGTAAAGAAAATAGATAATGCAATTACAAGTGTTAATGCAAAATGAACAAGTGGCACATTTGTTTTAAATTTACAAATAACATATATGAGAACATAGAAACCAGGCCTCTCATTCTTTTCCATTCACTTTTCAAATCTAAAAACAAAACAATCTCCCTGGAAACAAATTTAACTCAAACTAGCAAAGAGTAAAATCAAACTCAAAACAGATATGTGAAATAATCAGAAAACAAAACAGAGAAGAAGATCAAAAGGAAATTAGATCAAAAACAAATCGGGTCTGGAAACAAGAAATCAATGCAAAGATCAAAGGAAAAAGAAAAACTTCAACCTGATTCAGATTGCACAACTTCATTGCAAATCTATAAACTAAAAGAAACAACTTCAAAAAATCTGCTCAAACTCAAAAGATCTGAAGCAAACCAGAGAAAGATCAAAAAATCAAAAAGAATGAAAAATCAAATCTGAAGCCATGATCAAACTCAATTCTAGTTCTCAAACTTCAAATCTGGAGGACAAAACCTGATGAAAAAAAAAATCAAAAGCAGGGTCTCTGTTCTTTGCTTTCATTTCCCATCAAGGTGAGCAACCCACTAGCCCTTGATCTGTTCATTTATGATTTATGTGATTGAAACCATGATATGAAATATATTGGGTGAATGTGAATTATCACTGTATATATGCAAATGTTTAGTGCGCATGTCTGTTACAAGTATGCATCTCTTTGTTTAAGAACATTTATAGACTTGAATTCAATAAGAATTCAAATCCTCTTTCCTCGATTTGTTTTAGGTCATGATATCTAAATGAAAATTTGTTGTAAATCTATAACATCAATTTTAAAAATAGTTTCGAAAATTTATATTAAGTAATTAATTCAAAATTTGGAAATCACAGTGAAACTTATATATATGGTAAAATAATTGATGATTATAAAATTGTGTTACGACTTCATAATTCGATTCGTAATTGAAAATGATGATTTTAGAAATCCATTACAAATTTTTTAGTTTATTAAATTGCAAGAATATGATAGTTGAACGGGAACCACCTTTTTGTCAGATTATGTCGTTTGGCGACGTTTTATGGGTCAAGGCTTGGGTCGAAGCTAGCTTGTGAGTAGAGTAGTCAGGGAAAAATTGCAGGGTAATTTATTTGGGGGTATGGTGGATTTACAAACTGGATTTAGGGTTTAGCAGCCCGTTTTGATGAACGATGAACAAAAAGAAATCTCATCGTCGATAGTAGATAGTAGCTGATCGCATATGGGGGAAATTGTGCTTGGAATTCTGACGCATCTTTGGGTATGATGGCGAGGTGGATGGTGTCCGGAAGCATCGTCGGCGAGGGGGTTTTCATCGGTGATGGGTTCCAGTATTTGGTCGAAAGGCTCGATCTTGATCGACAACGAGTTTGAGTGATCTGGGTGCTCAGGAAGGTGAGGGGATCTTCGGCAATTGGTTGGCGTCGGCAACGATGATCAAAGTTGCTCCGATTGCGTGTGCATATGCACGTACAAGTTGAAGTCTGGGTTTGTTTAGGCTTTGGGGAAGAAAGGTTCTAGCTCGGGTTGATCTCGAGTTGATTGCGAAAATGTCTCGAAGAATTTGGTGAAGTAACTCGGGTTGTTTTTGTTTATAAACCAGATTTTAAAATTTAAATCAAAAACAAGTTTTAAAAATATAGAAGGGGAGACTCGGTTATAAGCTCGGGAATGATGTGTTTTGGCTCGGGTTGTTTCTCGGAAAATGAGCTTTGGTCTCGGGTTGAAATAACGTAATAGCAAGTTTTAAAAGCAATGCAAATGAAAACAAATTTTAAAACAAAGTTTTTTCAAAGTTAATTGAAAATAAACAAGTTTTCAAAGTGATAGTGCTTAATAAGACCTTCAAACAAGTTTCAATGTTTTAATGGTAAAAGTTAAATATATAGGTATGGTTAATTTTGTAATTAATTTCTAAGTGTGTTCATATGTAATTTAATAATGATTAAATTAGGAAGAAAATTTGAGGATAATTACTTAATAAAATTGATTAATTAATCGATGTGATTAACTATAAGGCTAATTTGTTTTAATCAAGGTGATTAATTTAGTTATGTGATTAATTTAAAGGTTAATTATTTGTTGATTAAAATTGATTAAATGATTAGGGATAATCACTAATTATAATTAATTAAATGGTAATTAATTAAGGGTTAATTAATTTATTGAATTAAAAATCATTAATTAAATGGTAATCAATTAAATGGTAATTAATTAAGGGTTGATTAATTTATTGAATTAAAAATAATTAATTAAATGGCAATTAATTAAGGGTTAATTAATTTATTGAATTAAAAATAATTAATTAAATGATAATTAATTAAATGGTAATAAATTAAGGGTTAATTAATTTATTGAATTAAAAATAATTTATTAAAGCACAATTAAATAAATGAAGGTTAATTATTTAATGATTAAAGGTTAGTTGATTTATTAATTAAAGGTTGACAATTAATAATTAAAGGTTAATTAATTATTAAAGGATAATTAATTAAAATGGTTTGAAATTAATTAATATTAATTAACCAGGATTAGTAGTTTATTCATAAGTAATTAATCTGATTTAACTTAATCAGATAATTAATTGATCTTACTTATGAATGTTTGGATTCTATTGAATGGTTGAATTGTTCGATATCCCTGAAGTGTAATGCTCTGTTTTGATTTGAGCTGTGATGAATGTGATCTATTTATCTATGATGGATGTAATTTATTTATCTGTGATACATTTATATTATTTATCTGTGAATCTGTGAATGAAGATAAGCGTTATAGGATTATACCGCTTATCGATATTGATGTGCTTGAATCTGTGATGATTGAGGATGTTGCACTATTGTGTAAAACCCCTGGACTACACTAGTACACACACAAATATGGATTGCACGAGGAAATTGGTTAAGTCGCAGATTTTTAAAATGGTTTTAAAGTTGAATTTTGAATCCAAAATAGTTTTGGAAATGGAATCGGGTTAAATATGAAAAGTTTTGAAAAGGAGTTTTAAAGATAAAAGTTATTTTGAATAACTTGATAAAGTTTTGAAATTTAAATAGTATGATTCGAAATTAAATTCAAGATTTGAAATTGAATTCTATGTTTGGAAATTTTGGTTTAAAAAAGGTTATACAAGTTATATAATATAGGTTTTCAACAATTTTAAAGGTATTGTTTTGGGAATTTGAATTTAACCCAAGTTTTACACTTGAAGGGCTTTAACTTGTGCAAATGTAATTGGATTTTTCCGAAACGAAAACAATTTGTTTTCAAATAATAATAGCTTTCGTATAAAGAAAGGATTTCCAATTTGTGTTGAAAAGATTTCAAGTTCGAAATGAAAATTATTTTGAAATCTATTAATGAATCTTGGTTAAAGAATAATGAACTTTGTTTCCTAAATAAGAGGATCTTAAAGGTGTATCTTTTGTATAAAAGATTTGAATTGTGAATTGTTTTGAATGCTATAATTGAATCTTTATGGAAGATTGTTGAACTTTTTTTTGAAATTAAAAAGGATCTTAAAAGGTATCTTCTGTATAAAAGATTTGGGATTGAAATGGAATTGTTTTGAAGGGCTATAAATGAATCTTTGTGAAAGATTGGTGAACTTTGTGAAGTGAATCTTTTTGTTTAAAGATTTGAAAATGGTAATTTGTTTAAACCATTGAAAGAAAATTTTTTGGCTTTAAGTTGTGACTTAACTGAGATCCCAATATCCATATGTTTTTAAATATTGCGCTCATTATTTGGTTTAGCCGTGAGAGGACCTTTGTGTCATAAAACCCATTCCGAATAATGATACGATGTTTTGGATTGCATTTGAAGACTGGGGGTGAAGACCGAATTCTTTCGAAAGCGAAAGGTTAATCCGTCGAATGTCTCTGCACCGACTGGTCCCCGGTATAGAGATTTGATCACCCTTTGTGATGGGGGGTCATTTAGTGATTATCCGGATTGCAAGGGCTTCTTTATGAAGTGCCTTCGGTTCTACTCAAACCCGAGACAGAATTGTATGGATGTGTGTCTGACATTCCACTTTGAGATGTAAAGCCGGTTTCTGTTAAATACATTTCTGTTTAGAAGTGGAGATTTCTTATTTTAGCTTAACACCCTTCTCTGAGACGTACGAGCTCAGATGTTATGTAGTTGATGGTTACTAGTGATACATTCCAAATTTGGTAATGTGGCACACGAAGTGCTACTGATCATGTGTTGATCGAAGCATGGCCTTTGTGAAAAGCATAGCTTTGTGGACGAGACTTCGTCGAGCCTCACAACCCGGAATGGTCAAAACAGGAAGGATGCAGCAAGGTTATTTGGGGGTAGCGCCCCCTAAGGGTATGTACATTTCCTTTTGGATAGAGGTGGCATCATGGTATGGAGTCTAGATACTTAACCTATCTGGTTGCTGCAAATTTATTACTTTGTGGTTGTTGGTAAATCCCAGATAAAGGTTGGTTACGACCGGGGGATGGCATACTCAAGTAGTAGTTACCTACTTACAGAGGTAACCTAGCCTTGTGTTGGCATGGATCCGGTTAGGTTCTCGAGGCGTCCCTCCAGAGGCATACCCATGTGGCCCTGGAAGTTCGTTTGCCTGACCACTTGTTGGAAATTCAATCATCAATACGAGTCCTTTACGATTGCAGTTGTATAACCTGCCACCTAAGTGGTAGCTATAGCTGGCATAATATAATATTACCTATGCTGGTTTAGATTTATATTATACTTTCGAAAGGTTTTCTGCACTATGCACTAATAATAATATCAAAAGAATTTTGCGTATCAAGCATGTTTGACTATCATAAGGAGAAATCTCCCCCAAGTGTGCGATTGCATGGTGTGTGTGTCGGGAGGCCTTATGGTAGTTTCATTTTCCAAAAAGCATTATGGACTTCTTTTAAATTCTTTTGTTTTTCCTTTGGTAAAGATAAAATGTTTTTGTTTGCTCATACGAGTCCCATGACTGACCTGGAGTTTATTGTTCCCTTTCTAAACTCTTGGTGCCCACAATTTTCCATACGGACAGTCTAGAATTGGATTTTCAGATAATCAGCTAGTAGATGTAGATTCGTTAGACTTTAAAACCTTTGGTTTGGCAATTGATGTTTGGATCGCATTTGCTACAAGTTCAGCATGATGGTTGTTCGAGCTTGTGGCATTGGAGCTTTGGCATTGAAGACTCGGTTTGTTGGATTTCCGCTTTCTCTCTTGAAGGACTCTATTGATGGTCATCATTCTGCTGTCGATGGTCACAACGTCCAGACCATCCTTGTTGTTGTTCTCTTATTCCGCTGTTGTATATTTATCTCTGATATTGTTGGAATTCATGTTGTATCGGATATTGTATTAATTGTTGTATCAATGATATATTCATTTTCTTCCGCTGTGTTCTTATACATATTGTGTTATATGCTTCATCCGAACTGGAGTTCGATGTTTGAATCTGCGGCATTCGAATACGGGTGAAGTATGAATATCGATTTTCGAATGTCGGATTTTGGGTCGTCACATTTGGTATCAGAGCTAAAGGTTGAACTTTAGCTATTGGATTATAACACATTAGGTAGCTCATTAGAGATAGGGTGAAGTATACCCTAGAATGAGTATATCCCTAAGATATCCGTCTGTACGCCTCAGTAAATTCTCTTACTATCCATTGATAGTAAGTATGAGTGCAAGAAGAGGACGACATAGGGAATAGGGGTGTACCACTTCATATGGTCAATACCCTACAATAGCGGAAACAATCTTTTCTCTTGCTCATCATACGATTTCAATTCTTTGATGGCTTCGGGGCAGCTATGAGAAGAAGCTTCGAGTGTGGTGGTGGCCCTGTGAATCGTTGTAGACAAGTTCCTAATCTTTATTCTCTTCATCGGTTTCCTATCAGTTTTCCTTTTTTAAACTTTAATGAATTTGAAAATTTATTTAAATAAATAGATGAATAAAATATGAAACTGAATTAAAATGTATCGGTAAAACGATTCCGGCTAAAACCAAACTTTGGAAAGTTTTGTTGTGATTCTTGTGAGGATCAAAGTATGATGAGGGATAAGTTGGTTTCTACTTTGGGATATTCCAACCTGGATTGAGTATCCATTGTTTGTTATGTCATGGCCAGATATATTCTACGAGTGGTTAGTTATCCCTTCAAATTAACCGATTCCCCTGCTTATTTCGTAGATTTGGTAACCCGAATATCTTGGGTAGTATTGAATAAGGTCGTTCTCATATTTATTGATGATATTCTGATTTGGTAAGCCAAATGCAGAATGGATATTCAATTTGATCTGGTAAAACATTTTATCTATCCCGAGTCGTCTCCTTGTCTGGCAAAATTTCAAGGACGAAATTTTCTTAAGGGGAAAATCTATAACGATCCCATTTTAAATAGAATTTAAAATTGATAATTAATTTAAATTTTATAATTAAATTGTGAATTAATTTGAATTTTTCAAATTGAATAAGAATGTGTGTTTGTTTTATATAATAAATAGGTCATAAATGGAATTTGGAAATTGAAATTCAAAAATAAATTGGATTTAAATACTCTACATTTTTAAATTTAATAAAAAAATGTGTTTTATAATTTTAATAAATATATGTATATTTGGAAGTTGTTATCCCATTTTTTGGTCAAAACTAGGATATCAATGTTGTGCGCATTTCCACCGCGACTAGAACAAGAAGAAGCAGCCAGCAAGCGTATATCAATCAGGAATTTCACTCAAGGTTCAAATATAAAGTTCATTCGGTAAAACGATACAAGAGATCATTCAGCACTCATCACATTCGGCATGCCTTGTTCATCCGGCATCCCAATACAAGAGCCCATTCGGCAGTATGAAGTGAGAATTCGTTCGGCATTGACAACACAAGCTATCATCCGGCAGGTCCATTCAGTAGTACCGAGACCGAACAACACTCCTCTACAAACTCCCACCGGTCCAACATCTCCCCAGACCGGCTCCATGCCTACCACCGAATCAACGCCCCACCGGACCAACATTCCTCCCAGACGACACCGAACCCATCACACTACCAAGCCACTACCGGATCGCACTCCAAGCTACTACCGAACCATCCATCCACCACCGAACCAGGAAAGGAAAGCTTCGCCGAACCAAAGTTGCCAGTCCAGATTGCTTCAGCCCAAGCCCACCAGCAGCTATAAACATCCAAGACCCCTGCCCCCAGCCTCACTCTATAAATAGAGGGGCAGGGGTACAACAATGGTGGACAAGTTTGGGAGCTCAAGCCTGGAAGGAACTCTCAAACAACTTTAGATACTTGTAATCAAAGCTTTGTACTTGTAATCTAAAGATAAAAGGAGAATAACATATAAAGTAGATGTAGGCACGTTCTGGCCGAACCACTATAAATCTGTGTGTCTTTTACAGTTTAGTCCCTGCTTTTTATATATTTGCATAAATCACCCAAATCACTAAATACAACATAAAATCAACCAACTCATACGACTTTGGGTGTTTGCGGCCATTTTTTACGCAAACATTTTGGTGCTTTCATTGAGAGCGACCAGCTCCCGCTACATCGGACAGAAGTTGAATTTGAAAATCTAAGAGTTCAGATCTAAGAGTTATGATGAGACAAACAAGTAGAAGGCAAAGGCCAGAGAGAAGTGAACACCAAGGAAGTCAAGAGGCTTCCTCAGGAGGGAATCAAGCGTCGATCTTCATCACCAGGGATGAGATGGAGGCCATGATGAGAAGACAAGAAGAGATGATCCAGAACTTACTTCAACAAATTGGGCAAATTGGAGCACAAATTCAAGGAGCAACTGGGGTTCAAAACGGGGCAGGACCATCTGGCGCAGCACCAGAGCTAGGGGGCACTCACGCAGAGCATGTTGATCCGACCCCGGGAAGTGAGATGGGGGCATCCGAACCACCTGGTAGCAATAGAGGAATGAACGTTCAGCCAGGGAGGCATACACATGAAAACTCCCACGGACTTGGGGGGCAGGTCGAAGACAGTGAACGAGAACTACAGCTTGGAGACAATGACAGATTAGCAGAGATGGTTAGAAGAGCTATGAGAGGCGGTTTAGTAAACAGAGACTTGGAAGATGTAAACAGGAGTCCTTTTTCTTCTGCGATTAGGATGGCTAGGAACCCACCAGAATTCAAGCTACCATCATTGGACATGTACAACGGGAAAACGGACCCCACGGTCCATCTAACGAAGTATATGAGACATATGGAAGTGCTGGGGGCATCAGAGGAGGTTATCGCCCGGTGCTTTCCACTGTATTTGACGGACATTGCAGCGTTATGGTTTAGGCAACTGGAGAGCGGCTCCATAGGAACATGGGCAGATTTAACTGAGAGATTCATGAGGCAATTCAGGGTTCATATTGCGAGACCCAAGAATGTGATGACTTTGGCAACCTTGAAACAGAAAACTGGAGAGACTTTGAGGAGCTTTCTAACGCGATTTAATGCGGCGGCAGCATCAGTGGATCGACCAGATCCATCTATGGTCATGATGGCGGCTGTATCTGGAATAGTTGGTAATAAAGAGTTCAAGAATTCATTAACCAAGGACCCGCCTATGAATCTGGGAGAGTTCTATCATGAGGCTGAAAAGTTTCTGCGTTTGGAAGATGCTAGTGCAGAAAGAGAGGAAGAAGATGACGTTTACGTAATCAAGAGCGGAAACCCACCTGGAAAGGGTGCGGAGACTAGCAAAGGAAAAAGAAAGGCTGAGGATAATGATGACAGGACAAAGTGGCTACGAAGAACCACGCTTCACCACCTATTCAGAGCTGAATGAGAGTTTGGAACGGATTTATCAGGATACCAAGCGGCAGGTTCCGTATCGTAGACCAATGCGAAGGGTCCAACCTCTGACGAAAGAAAATCAGATAAGTTTTGTGTATTTCATGAATTGAATGGTCATAACACTAATGATTGTAGGCATTTGAAGGACGAGGTAGAAGGGCATATCAGGAACGGTATGCTCCTTCAGTATGTGAGGAGGCGAACTCCAGCGGTGGAGCCAGAGCGACCGCCCTCTACGTCAGCTAGAGGTGACCCTGGATCAAGGCACCATTTGATTATCCATTGATTGCTTGATTAAAATAACGATGAACAGGTCGTAAGCTTCCACTAATGCAATTAAATCGTTTACACATGTACGAGATCACGAACGATCTCCAGGCATGCTCTGAATGATCATTGACTGCTTCGGAGTGGGAACTTACACTTTGACATCCTTGCTTTGCTTTTGTTTCAATTTGAACATTTGAATTCTTCCTGTTTGGACATTTCTGCTGTAAGGTACTATTGCTTTAACATTTACAATTCTATGAAAAAATTATTTACTTGTATGCCCGTTGGATCGCGAACGGTCCACGAGCACCTATTGCATGGCAACGAACTGCCGAAGTCTTTGGTTTGAAAAATTCCCCCAAACAATGACTCCAACACTGATAATATTAAGTCCCCCCCGGGCACACTCATTCGCCTCGAACGGCACCCGACTTCGAACAGTCACAATTCGCCTCGAACGGCACTCGACTTCGAACAGTCACAATTCGCCTCGAACGGCACCCGACTTCGAACAGTCACAACTCTCCTCGAACGGCACCCGACCGCGAACGGTCACAAACTCGCCTCGAACGGTACAACCCGCCTCGAACGGCACAACTCGCCTCGAACGGCACAACTCACCTTACCTCAAATGGCTCGATCGCGAACGGTCGTCATTTGAGGTCCGCCACCTGATCACTGACTGTTACGCCCTACCTCAAATGGCTTGATTGCGTACGGTCGTCATTTGAGGACCACCACTTGACCGCGCACTGTCGCAATTTACCTCGAATGACTCGATCACGAACGATCGTCATTTGAAGTTAAGCGCTTGACCTTGAACGGTCCCCACTCGACCGCGCACTGTCGCACTTTACCTCGAATGACTCGATCCCGAACGGTCGTCATTTGAAGTAAAGCGCTTGACCTTGAACGGTCACATTTCACTACAGATAACTCGATCCCGAACGATCGTCATTTGACCTTATGCGCTTGACCGCACACGGTCGCACTTCACCTCAAATGACTTGATCACGAACGATCGTCATTTGAAGTTAGGCGCTTGACCATGAACGGCCGCGCTTCATCCCAAATAGCTCGATCCCGAACGGTCGTCATTTGGGGCCATATAAAATATCAAGCTCTTTACAGGTTGTCAACGGGATACGAACATCCAGCTCATGGCATTACAAAACACGCCTTCCTACCGCAAGGCATATTTTGGTGGGCAAAGTGTTATCCCATTTTTTGGTCAAAACTAGGATATCAATGTTGTGCGCATTTCCACCGCGACTAGAACAAGAAGAAGCAGCCAGCAAGCGTATATCAATCAGGAATTTCACTCAAGGTTCAAATATAAAGTTCATTCGGTAAAACGATACAAGAGCTCATTCGGCACTCATCACATTCGGCATGCCTTGTTCATCCGGCATCCCAATACAAGAGCCAATTCGGCAGTATGAAGTGAGAATTCGTTCGGCATTCACAACACAAGCTATCATCCGGCAGGTCCATTTGGTAGTACCGAGGCCGAACCACACTCCTCTACAAACTCCCACCGGTCCAACATCTCCCCAGACCGGCTCCATGCCTACCACCGAATCAACGCACCACCGGACCAACATTCCTCCCAGACGACACCGAACCCATCACACTACCAAGCCACTACCGGATCGCACTCCAAGCTACTACCGAACCATCCATCCACCACCGAACCAGGAAAGGAAAGCTTCACCGAACCAAAGTTGCCAGTCCAGATTGCTTCAGCCCAAGCCCACCAGCAGCTATAAACATCCAAGACCCCTGCCCCCAGCCTCACTCTATAAATAGAGGGGCAGGGGTACAACAATGGTGGACAAGTTTGGGAGCTCAAGCCTGGAAGGAACTCTCAAACAACTTTAGATACTTGTAATCAAAGCTTTGTACTTGTAATCTAAAGAAAAAAGGAGAATAACATATAAAGTGGACGTAGGCACGTTCTGGCCGAACCACTATAAATCTGTGTGTCTTTTACAGTTTAGTCCATGCTTTTTATATATTTGCATAAATCACCCAAATCACTAAATACAACATAAAATCAACCAACTCATATGACTTTGGGTGTTTGCGGCCATTTTTTACGCAAACAGAAGTTATATTTTAAGATTAATATAATAAATTTCTAAAAGCTATTTAAAGAATAAAGTCTAATATATATATGTGTATACATGTTTATTTATTTATGTATGTAGATAAATATTTATTTAAAGGTTTAATAGTTTCAGTTTAAATAAGATTTGATAAAAATAATTTGTAAAAATAAATTGAAAATATACGTATATATATACATTTAAAAGTATAATAAATTAAGTTTAAAAATAGGATTAGAACATTTTCTATTAAAAATATAGTTGTAAATATATAAAAGTATAAAACATAATACATATGTGAATAAAAGTTAAAAAAAAAAGGGTTTTAACACAAAATGATTTCATTTAGACATTTGAAAAGCATAAAAAAATACATGATTTATAAATTTGAACAAAAGAAAGGTCTAAAACATAATTTATAAACAAGGGTTTAAAACATAAAATTTATTATTTTAATGAGTGTAAAGAAAATAGATCATTCAGTTACAAGTGTTAATGCAAAATGAACAAGTGGCACATTTATTTTAAATTTAGAAATAACATATATGAGAACATAGGAACCAGGCCTCTCATTCTTTTCGATTCATTTTTCAAATCTAAAAACAAAACAGTCTCCCTGGAAACAAATTTAACTCAAACCAGCAAAGAACAAAATCAAACTCAAAACTAATCTATGAAATAAATCAGAAAACAAAACAGAGAAGAAGATCAAAAGGAAATTAGATCAAAAACAAATCAAGTCTGGAAACAAGAAATAAATGCAAAGATCAAAGGAAAAAGCAAAACTTCATCCTGATTCAGATTGCACAACTTCATTGCAAATCTTTAAACTATTTGAAAAAGCTTTAAACAAATCTGCTCAAACTCAAAAGATCTGAAGCAAACCAGAGAAAGATCCAAAAATCAAAAAGCATGAAAAATCAAGTCTGAAGCCATGATCAAACTCAATTTCAATTCTCAAACTTCTAACTGGAGGTCAAAACCTGATTGAAAAAAAAAATCAAAAGCAGGGTCTCTGTTCTTTGCTTTCATTTCCCACCAAGGTGAGTAAACCTCTAGCCCTTGATCTGTTCATTTATGATTCATGCGATTAAAATCATGATGTGAAATATATTGGGTGAATGTGAATTATCACTGTATATCTGTATATATGCAAATGTTTAGTGTGCATGTCTGTTACAAGTATGCATCCCTTTGTTTAAGAATATTTACAGACTTGAATTCAATAAGAATTCAAATCCTCTTTTCTCGATTTGTTTTAGGTCATGATATCTAAATGAAAATTTGTTGCAAATCTATAACATCAATTAAATTAGTTTCTAAAATTTATATTAAGTAACTAATTCAAAAATTGAAAATCACTATGAAACTTATATAAGTGGTAAAAAAAATTGATGATTATAAAATTGCGTTTCGACTTTATAATTCGATTCATAATTGAAAATGATGATTTTAGAAATCCATTTCAAAATTTTTAGTTTATTAAATTGTGAGAAAATGATAGTTGAACAAAAACCACCTTTTTGTCAAATTCTGTCGATTGGCGACGTTTTATGGGTCAAGGCTTGGATCGAAGCTAGCTTGTGAGTAGATTTGCTAGGTAAAAATGGCGTGTTATTTTATTTGGGTGTATGGTGGATTTATGAACTGGTTTTAGGGTTTAGCAACTCGTTTTGATGAACGATGAACAAAAAGAAATCTCGTCGTCGATAGTAGATAGTAGCTGATTGCATATGGGGGAAATTGTGGGTGGAAGTCTGACACATCTTTGGGTATGATAGCGACGTAGATGGTGACCTGAAGCGTCGTCAGCGAGGGTGTTTTCATCGGTGGTGGGTTCCAGTATTTGGTCGAGAGGCTCAATCTTGATCAATAACGATTTTGAGTGATCTGGGTGCTCAGGTGAGGTGACAGGATCGTCGGCAATTGGTTGGTGTCGGCGACGATGATCGGAGTCGTTCCGATTGCATGAGCATGTGCACGTACACATTGAAGTCTGGGTTTATTTAGGCTTTGGGGAAGGAGAGTTCTAGCTCAGGTTGATCTCGAGTTGATTGTGAAAATGTCTCGATGAATTTTGTGAAGTAACTTGGGTTTTTTTGTTTATAAACCAGATTTTAAAATTCAAGTTAAAAACAAGTTTTAAAAATATAGAAGGGGAGACTCGGGTATAAGCTTGGGAATGAAGTGTTTTGGCGCGGGTTGTTTCTCGGGAAAATGAGGTATGGTCTCGAGTTGAAATAGAGTAATAGCAAGTTTTAAAGCAACGAAAATGAAAACAAATTTTTAAACAAAGTTTTTTCAAAGTTGATTGAAAATAAACAAGTTTTCAAAGTGAAAGTTTTTTAAGATCTTCAAACAAGTTTCAAAGTTTTAATGGTAAAAGTTAAATATATAGATATGGTTAATTTTGTAATTAATTTCTAAGTATGTTCATATGTAATTTAATAATGATTAAACTAGGAAGAAAATTTGAGGATAATTACTTAATAAAATTGATTAATTAATCAATGTGATTAATTAATCAATGTGATTAATTATAAGGCTAATTTGTTTTAATCAAGGTGATTAACTTAGTTTTGTAATTAATTTAAAGGTTGATTATTTAATGATTAAAATTGATAAAGTGATTAGGGATAATCACTTATTATAATTAATTAAATGGTAATTATTTAAATGGTAATTAATTAAGCGTTAATTAATTTATTGAATTAAAAATAATCAATTAAATGGTAATTAATTAAATGGTAATTAATTAAATGGTAATTAATTAAATGGTAATTAATTAAGGGTTAATTAATTTATTGAATTAAAAAAATTAATTAAATGGTAATTAATTCAATGGTAATTAATGTATTGAATTAAAAATAATTAATTAAACGGTAATTAATTAAATGGTAATTAATTAAGGGTTAATTATTTTATTGAATTGAAAAATAATTAATTAAATTGTAATTAATTAAATGGTAATTAATTAAGGGTTAATTAATTTATTGAATTACAAATAATTAATTAAAGAATAATTAAAGGTTAATTATTTAATGATTAAAGGTTAGTTGACTTATTAATTAAAGGTTGATTAATTTATAATTAAAGGTTAATTAATTATTAAAGGATAATTAATTAAAATAGATTGAAATTAATTAATATTAATTAACCAGGATTAGTAGTTTATTCATAAGTACTTAATCTAATTTAACTTAATCAGATAATTAATTGATCTTACTTATGAATGTTTGGATTCCATTGAATGGTCGAACGTCTCTGCACCGACTGGTCCCCGTTATAGAGATTTAATCACCCTTTGTGATGGGGAGTCTGGACGTGATTAGGGATTACCCGATTTGCAAGGGCTTCTTTGTGAAGTTCCTTCGGTTCTGTTCAAACCCAGGACAGACTTATATGGATGTGTGTCTGACATTACACTTTGATACGTAAAGCTGGTTTCTATTAAATACATTTCTGTTTGGTGGCGGAGATTTATTCTCTTAGCTTAACACCCTTCTCTGAGACGTACGAGCTCAGAGGTTATGTAGTTGATGGTTATTAGTGATACATTCCCAATTTGATAATATGGCACACGAAGTGCTGCTAATCATGTGTTGATCGAAGCATGGCTTTTGTGAAAAGCGTAGCTTTGTGGAGAGGCTTCGTCGAGCCTCACAACCCGGAATGGTCATAACAGGAAGGATGCAACAAAGTTATTTGGGGGTAGCGTCCCCTGAGGGTATGTCCATTTCCTTCTGGATAGAGGTGGTATCATGGTGTGGAGTCCAGATACTTAACCTATGTGGTTGCTGCAAATTTATTACTTTGTGGTTGTTGGTGAATCCCGGGATAAAGGTTGGTTACGACCGGGGAATGGCATACTCGTGTAGTAGTTATCTAGTTACATAGGTAACCCGGCCTTGTGTTGGCCGAGTTCCGGTTAGGTTCTCGGGGCGTCCCTCCAGAGGCGTACCCAAGTGGCCCAGGAAGTTCCTTTGCCTGACCATTTATTGGAAATCCAATCACCAATGTGATCCCTTTACGATTTCAGTTGTATAACCTGCCACCTCAGGTGGTAGATATAGCTGGCATAATATAATGGTACCTATGCTAGTTAAGATTTATATTATACTTTCGAATGGTTATCTGCAATATGCACTAATAATATTGTCAAAAGAATTTTGCATATCAAGCATGTTTGACTATCATAAGGTGAAATCTCTCCCAAGTGTGCGATTGCATGGTGTGTGTGCCGGGAGGCCTTATAATAGTTTCATTTTCCAAAAAAGCATTGCGGATTTCTCTTAAATTCTTTTGTTGTGCTTTTGATAAAGATAAAATGTTTTTATTTTCTCATACCAGTCCCATGACTGACCTGGAGTTTATTATTCCCTATCTAAACTCTAGGCGCCCACAATTTTCCACACGAGCAGTCTAGAGTAAGATTTTCAGATAATCAGCTAGTAGATGTAGATTCGATAGCCTTTGAAGTCTTTGGTTTGGCAATTGATGTTTGGATCTCATTTGCTACAAGTTCAGCATTATGGTGGTTCGTGCTTGGATCATTGGAGCATTGGCATTAAAGAGTCAGTTTGTTGGATTTCCGCTTTCTCTCTTGAAAGACTCTATTGATGGTCATCTTTCCGATGTCGATGGTCGTAAAAGTTTAGACCATCCTTGTTATTGTTATCCTATTCCATTGTTGTATATTTATCTCTAATATTGTTGGAATTCATATTGTATCGGATATTGTATTCATTGTTGTATCAATGATATATTCATTTTCTTCCGCTGTGTTGTTGTACTTAATGTGTTATAAGCTCCATCCGAACTGGAGTTCGTGTTTGAATCTGCGGCATTCGAATACGATTGAAGTATGAATGTCGATTTTCGAACGCCGAATTTCAGGTCGTCACAGCCACGATTGGGCCATCATTTGTGAGAAGGATATTGAGTGATTGTGGGAGTTCTATTAATATTATCTTCAAAAAGGCATATGATCAAATGAAGATGGAGACGAAGGATCTAAAACCATCTAAAGCCCATATACATGCCTTTAATGGTGAAGCTACTGATGTAGTGGGTTTTGTTAAATTGCCAGTTGAACTTGGAATAGGTGAACGCAGGAGAGTATGGATCGTACCGTTCATTGTTTTGGATGTTGAATCCCCATATAATGTTTTTCTGGGCCGACTAGCCCAGGAGGAATTTAGGGCAGCTTTGGCCCGTGGTGTTTGACCCTGAAATTTCCAACGAACAGAGGAGTTGGTGTGGTGCATGGCGATCAAGCCACTGGTTATGCGTGCTATGTGGCTGAGCTAAGAGAGGCCCAACGAAGAGAGAAGGAAAGGGTGCTGACAACTCTGTCTGCATCTGCGTTGCAGAGAATTGGCAAGTAATGCTCGAGCCTTGGGTCAGGCAACATGGTCAGATCTATAGAGACATAGATCCGAGGGATGATGATGAAGAACCCAAGGAGGCTAAAGAAGCACCGGCTGAACTGACGATTGACATTTCAGTCAATCATGATGACCCATCACGGGTGCTTAAGATTAGATCACAACTTAACCCCTCAATGATTGAGTATCCTACTGACTTACTCCGAGCGAATCTGGATGTTTTCGCTTGGACGCACTTTGATATGTGCGGGATTTCTCCCGCCATCACAAGTCATATGTTGAATATTGACCCAAAGTATGTGCGAGTGAAGCAAAAGAGGAGGGGCATGGACCCGGTGAGGTCTGTTGCTCTCAGAGAGGAGGTGGATAAACTCAAAGCCAATGGGTTCATCCGCGAAGCCCTCTATCCTGAATGGGCATCTAATCCCATATCGGTGAGGAAAGCAAACGGGAAGTGAAAGACCTGTGTTGATTACTCAGACCTGAACAAGGCGTGCCCTAAGGACAGTTTTCCTTTGCCTAGAATTGATCATCTGGCCGACTCAATAGCAGGACACGAATTATTGTCATTTATGGATGCGTATTCGGGGTACAATTAGATCCCTATGCACATTCCAGATCAGGAACAAACTAGTTTTGTCACGAACGTTGGACTGAACTGTTCTGTAGTGATGCCTTTCGGGTTGAAGAACGCAGGAGCAACTTATCAATTAGTGAATCAGATGTTTAAAGACCAAATTGGTAGAATAATGGAAGTCTATGTGGATGACATGCTCATGAAATCACGGTAGTCAAATGACCACATTCGAGACTTGGCAAAGATGTTTGATATACTCAGATACTACGGAATGAAAATCAACCACTAAAATGTTCCTTCGGCATTACTTCGGGAAATTTTTTGGGTTTTATTGTCAATGCACAGGGAATAGAAGCTAACCAGGAAAAAATTCAAGCTATTTGAGACATACAAGCGCCCGAATTATGAAGCCAGTACAAGCCCTATGGAAAAGTCGCCGCGTTGAGTCGATTCATATCTAGAGCGACCAACAAATATATTCCTTTCTTCGATGTCATAAGTAAAGGGAAGAGAAATTTTAAATACACGCCGGACTGTGAGGATGCGTTCTGAGCTCTGGTGAGACACTTGGTGAGGCCCCCGGTTTTGTCAAAGCTTATAGACCATGAGGAATTATATGTTTACTAAGCCGTGTCTTAGTATGCCACCATTACAGCCTTGGTTTGCGAGGAGGACCAAATTCAAAAGACAGTGTACTATATTAGTAAACGTCTAACGGGGGCAGAGAGAAATTATTCAAAGATTGAGAAGCTAGCCTACTGCTTGGTGATTGCATCACGCAAGCTTCGCCTATATTTTCAGGCACACCTGATCAGTGTTTATACCGATCAACCTCTATGACAGGTGCTCCAACGACCAGAAACTTATGGAAGGTTGCTCAAATGGAACATTGAGTTGAGTCAATTTGACATCACTTACCTTCCATGGAGGGCTATCCAAGGGCAAGCGCTAGCAGACTTCATTGCAAAATTCACCATATCAGACAAGCCAAGTAGTGGTGATGTAGTTCCCCTCATTCGATGGAAGGTGGAAGGTGTACACCAATGGGGCATCCAACGATCGTTGTTCTAGGACTGGTGTTATTCTTGTAACTCTCGAAAACAAATCAATTTTTTATGCTATGAAACTCGATTTTCTAGCTATAGTTAACGAAGCTGAATATGAAGCATTGATCGCTAGCTTGAAACTTACTAGGGAGTTTGCAGTAAAATCAGTTGTAATCTATTATGACTCATAATCGGTGGTGTACCAAGTACGAGGAGACTATCAAGCAAAAGGGCAGAGACTTGCCCCATACCTTGCTCGGGTTCAAGAACTATTGGCAGCCCTTGAATATTATGATATTTCGCATATCCCACATGAACAAAAAGGGGAAGCCAATTCATTGGCAAAATTTGCAAGTACTGGTGATGCACAGCAGATGGGCTTAGTTCCCGTTGAAATCTTACATGCCCGAGTATAAACGAAATGGAAATAGATTTTGTGTTAGAGGCGAAAAGTGAATGTGAGTCATGGATGACCCTGTTCCAAGAATACTTGTTACATGGAACTTTTCCTGAGTGAAAGAACGAAAACCGACAAGTCGTTCGCAAAGCCCTACGGTACATAATGCAGGATGGGATAATATATCGGAAAGGATTCTTAGTTCCCTTACTTCGATGCATCTCCCACGGTGATATAAAGAGGGTCTTAAAAGAAGTTTATGAAGGAGAATGTAGCGACCATACTGGAGGGCATACACCAGCTAAAAAGATCCTCCGCTGTGGATACTACTAACCGACCATGAATCCAGACATCGTGGACTATGTAAGAAGATGCGAAAAATGTCAAAAGTATTCAAAGATCCCAAGAATTGCACCAACGAAACTCATGCAAATGTTTAGTCCCTGGCCATTTGCATTATGAGGGATCGATATAATCAGCTCTTTGCCGATCTCTAAAGGTGGTGCGAAATATGCAATTGTTGTAGTTGATTACTTCATCAAGTGGGCCGAAGCGGAGCCTTTAGCCACGATCACCACCAAAAAGTCATTAATTTCGTTGTGCGAAATATCATATGCCGTTTTGGCCTTCCACGAGCTATCATTACGGACAATGGAACTCAATTTGAGAGTAGAGAGTTCAAAGAATTCTGCCAAAATTGTTGCATTGAGAACAGGTTTGCGGCAGTAGCTCATCCTAAATACAATGGACAAGTTGAAGCCGTAAACAAAATAATCAAGTCCATATTGAAAAAACGTTTGGAGAAGGCCAGAGGCAAGTGGGTGGATGAGCTTCCAATATCACTCTGGGCCTACAGAACCACCCACAAGTTCGCGACTGGACATACTCCATTTACCTTGGCATACGACACTGAAGCTATTATACCCATGGAACTTGAAGTTCCCTCTTACGGGTGACTTGTTATGATACCAGGAATCGGGATCTATTATTGGATCATTGGAGTTTATCACTGAAAAATGTGAAGAAGCTGATTTATGGGTGGCTGCATATCGGCAACGAGTCGATATTATAATGAAAAAGTTCGACGATAATCTTTGATGTGGGTGATCTTGTTTTGAAGCGAGTTTTTGCTTTCCTGTCATGTAGGAATCCCACATGGGAAGGTCTGTACGTCATCGAACGGATGCTTGGAGAAGGAACCTTCAAGCTAGCGACAATTGATAGCATGACACTCCCCAGTGCATGGAATAGAGAGCATTTGCGTCGTTATTACACTTGGATTATTTCTTTTGTATTTTAGTAGCGATTGTTTTAATAAATGTTTCTTTTGTTGTTCTCTGTTTCCGACGTGTAACAAGACAATTCAGCTGTCATTATTTTCTAAAACCAATAAAGGCTTGAAGCGGTTTTCCTATGAGCTATTAGTGTTTTGTATTTTGTAATTTCATGGCAAAATAGAATTGCATTGATCTGTCTTCCATATGAAGGCACATATAAAATCAAAAAAATTCTAAGTCCCAGGAGCGCAGACTAGAGTACTCTGAGTCCTCGGAGTGCGGACTATAGTAAATGATTTAAAAAAATATTTAAGTCCCCGGAGTGTGGACTAGAGTACTATGAGTCCTCGGAGTGCGAACTAGAGTATAAGCGATTCAAAAAATCTCTAAGTCCCTGGAGCACGGACTATAGTGCTTTGAGTCCCCGTAGTGCAGACTAGAGTATAAACGATTCAAAAAATCTCTAAGTCCACAGAGCGCGGACTAGAATGCTTTGAGTCCCCGAAGTGCGAACTAGACTACAAACGATCATAAAAATCTCTAAGTCCCCTGGAGCGGGGACTAGAGCGCTCTGAGTCCCTGGAGTGCGGACTAGAGTATAAATGATTCAAAAAATCTCTAAGTCCCTGGAGCGTGGACTAATGTATAAGTAATTCATAAATCTCCAAGTCATGTGGAGGCGAACAGGCACTTACATGACACACATTTGGATTTCAATTATAAATTGGATGATAAGCCATACCATGAAAATCATCGAGAACAAAAAAACAAAATTTTATTTACTAATTGAAGATTAAGTTCCGTTACAACTTCTACGAAGTTTGGAGCAAAAGTCTATATACAACGACTATAAAAAAGAAAAAGAAACTACTACATGATTTAGGTTTGTTCGGGTTGAAAAAGGTATGACTAGATGATAGCTAGCTCTTTGACTTTTTCTCCTTCTTTGGTTTTTTCTGAAGGCTCCTCATCCGAAGATTTTCTCTTGGATGCCTTGCTTCCTGGTGTGGTGGATCCGGGGGAGGAAGAGGAACTTCCAGAGGTGTGGTCCCACCGGGGAGAATGACCTTCATGGGCCTGTTTAGAGGATCATCAAGTTCCACGACCTTAGGCTCAACCTTAACTTCGGCTTACTTTTTCCTCTCTTCCATGATTTTCTCCTCCATGCTAAGTTTCGAAGCATGTTCGGAGGCGCCCGTCATTTTAGCCTCATCATGTTCATCTACAGGCGAGGGATTCTCAAGTTTGTCCTCATCGAGTGCCCTGATCACTTGAACATTGGGTCTAGGAGTATCCCCAGTATGAAGTGCCTCTACCATTTTCTCTTCCCTCTCCGTGGCGACATCGCTCCTTGGAGTTGGGTTGGGATCAGATTGGCCTGCACAAAGCCATAAAAGAAAAATGTTAGAATACATCTATTGTGCGCCAAAATCGATGGTTTTTTAAACTCTAGAAGGAAAAACTACATATCCGCTTCCAGTTGACTCTCAACTGTTTTGGGAGTCTCACCCTCTGGAATAAGGGATAAAATGTGAAGATCAAGCCCGGCTTCTCTGGTTCATAGCCAACATGTTGCTTGGAAGGATTGAGTGATGAGCTATCGACCGGTAGAACGGGAGGAGGAACCGAAGGTTCAATTCTGGATGGGCCAGCAATGTCATCTTTCCCTTTTAACAAGGAGTAGTCTCTTCCGAAGAGGGCCTTCGCCGCAGATAAGTCGAAAGGCTCGTTCCTTTGAAGCACTTCCTTCACAAGATCTTCTTCATCAACTCTTAGGTGCCCAAGTCAACTTTTTTAATCTTTATTATCCTATGCCTCAGCCAATGGTTCGAGGTAACCCTCGCATAGAAAAGATAGATCATGATGCATTAGAACTTGAGCATTATACTCGGCAATAAGCAGATCAAATAAGCAGTTAATTTCTTCTCTGTCAGCTTCAGCAGTTGCCTCGAGGAGAGGGTCGACTTCTGAGAGTGCCATTCTCTTACCCTCCTCGCGAGCTGCCTCCTTTAGCACTTCAGCTTTAGTAAGTTCCTCATCAAGCTTCGTCTTTAGAAGTCGTATTGCGGAAATTTCATCGCAATATCGTTATGATTCTTCCTGTGCAGTATTTTTCTCTTCTTTCTCTTTAAGAAGCAACTCCTCTAGTTCTTTAACTCATCGAGCTAGGATATCGTTTTCTTTCTGGATGGAGCCTTTTTCTAAGGCTAGAGCACCGCTACATTTGACTGCTTCATCAATTTCCTTTTTGTGAGTGTCCTCCAAAAGACTGACTGTCTTGGTTGTATCCTTGGCATTTTTCTGGGCGGCCACAAGTTGAGATTTGTACAAGGTTAGCTCTTCATCCTGGGCTTTAATGATATCTTTTTCGCGAGTGGCTTCAAATTTCAGACGATCAATTTCATGTTGAGATTCCATAGAAACTTCTGAATCTTTTTCTGCCAAATGAACGAACATGTCATGTTGGACATAGACATCAATGTTGCAAGCGATGGTGCTTTGTTTGACATGCCTGGGAATAGGATGAATCGTAGGAAGAAATTTCAATCCATCAAAGCATATCTTTGGAAATGTGGCTTTAAGCTCAGCTAATTTTTCTACTGCCGATGGATCATGTGCAGAGGCTGAGGAACTCTACCTAGTCGGAATCATGGACTTCTTATGAGGCTCACGAGATTGCTTGGTGCTGGACGAGCCAGAGTGTTGGTCATGGGGAGCTTCAAATTGTGATCCCTTCTAGGCATATTTCTCCCTATTGTGCTCTGACTGAGAAGGAGGATCGTTGGGATATGAGGAATAGCTATGAGTTCTTCTTTAGGAAGATGATGAATCTCTGGGACGGTAGTCCCTATCGCCGTTGTCATCCATGTCTCAACGTCTACCTGATCCCGAATCCCAAATGGAGTGGTAAAAGATAGAGGATCCATGGAGACGGTCAATGCCGTGTGTACACCCCATATCACCTGCACAGAAGCCAAGTGATGACGAGGTCGTAAGAATCATATGATGGCTAAAATTTGAGTTTAGGGTGAAGTGTAAGTGTTTGTGTGTGTCCTAGTGTTTTCCCCCGATGGACCAGTTTCTTTTACTTTACTTATTGGGGTTTTCTCTCCTTGATGACGAGCCTGATTGCCTTTATCTCCTCTTGTAGGGGAATTAATTCCCATGGCCTTTGGGTCATTGAAGCCGTAATTTAGCAAATCATTAGGTATGGTCAAGTTTGATAGACCTTTCAGTGAACCCTCTAGATTTTGGGGAGACGACTCTTTATCAACTCGAGTAATTGTGACTTTTAAAGTTCCGCCCACTGTTTTCTTTCTCGGTTTGTAGGCTAAGCTCTTTATCCTCTTTGAAGAGGAGGTGGTTCATCAATGATGGGTGCGTCATTTACTGGTGCTAAGTCGGGACTTATATTCTCAATAGACGCTTCTGGCACCCCGGCCTCTTTAATTTCACCTTCCTCGGATATATCGGGGGGCCCTCCTGTAGGAGGTACCGAAGGCCCAGCCTGCTCTTTGCCTTTTTCCATACCGGATCCGGTTGCAGTTGCGCCAATTGGGAGGCTAGTTCGACGACCCAGACTTATAACCCAAACCTCGAAAGTAATTCGTTAAAAGTAATGGATTTAATGTCTCGGTCTCTTACGGGAATAGCTCGAATAGCCTCGACGGCCTCAGAATACGTAGCACCTTCAGGTCGTGGGTGGATACCTATAAAAGTCAAAGAAGTTTAGAAAGAATGCACTTCGAGCCTTAGGAAAATATTAGTCTAGGAATGAAACTTACTCCCTTCCAGCCATCTTCTCGCAAAACCAGGAGGCAGCGTACGTAAAACCACTCTTGCTTATACTGGAAAAATTTACTCCACGCCATCGTCAGGATTTGACATCTGGAATGTGGCTCGAAAAATATGAAGGATGGACTATCGGACCATCTTCTAAAGCGGTAGATATAACGGATATCCTCGGGTGTATGGAATCTAAATAATGTGCTCATAAAGAGGACACATGTGCCATGAATAAACGCATGACTAGTACGGTGTAGCTGTGTCGGAGCAATCCCGATGTACCGCAACACTTCATGGAGAAATGAATTGAAAGGTAGCATGCTTTCGACCCAGCACATAAACTTGTTGCACGTGGTATATCCGGTTGGGGGCAGATGAGGCCGATCTTGTTCGGACGGAACCAAAACATCATCAAAGGGGATTCCATGAATTGAGCACAACCGACGAAGAGCGACTTCACCAATTTTTTAGGCTTGTGAATCAATTGGATTATCCAGAGTGACGGCTCTGTCTAGAACATCAAGAGCCGGGTCTATAACTACAGCAGATGGATTCAGAATACCATGTGCGGAGGTTGTCAGTGGATTCAAAGTTCCGCTACCTCCTGCCAAGAACTTGGCTCAGGCTTATCTGAAACTGTAGCAGAGCTCGATTTTCTGGACATCTCTAAAGAATGATGGATGTGAATAGATGCCTGTTTAAACTATACTTGAAGGACAATCAATATCAGATATAATGACAAAAATATTCCCCATCCGCGTGGTGTGCGAGCTAGTGCGATGGATCGAGTAAAGAGTACAAATAAATTAGATTTCCAAAGAGTAAAGTGTAGCGTGATGAGCTTTAAGTTGTCATCTTTAAAAAGCTTTAAGTTCACATTTAAAATGGTTCAAGTTGTGAAGTTATTAGTCCAGATCAGTTCCATGTGCCTTTGGACTTAGGTTCGTATCATGGATTTATTGGTATATGATTAAGTGTGGAGATAATCAGTGATATTATGTTCTATGAGTCGAGGTGAGGTAAGTGTGTTTGTCAATGCTGATCCCCCGAACCTAGGACTGTTTGTTCATTCAAGTGCATGCAGGCCAAACTATATGCTCGGTGCTAACCCTTAAGACATATCCCGCTCCACTTGCCCTTTTCTTCTCTCTACTCACCGACCTACTCTCCTACAGGCCACCAAATGACTACTTAGACCATAGAAAACCGATCCACTCAAATGTGAAGTACCAACCCATTCGCTCACCCAAATTATACAAAACCAGCCTCACTCAACCTATGTCGATCTGCTCTTCTCCTAGCGCTCTACCGAACTGTTCTACTAAAAATCCTACTGGCCCAAACCTCCTTGGATGACCAACTCCCATTCAAAGTACAGAACTCATCTCTCTCACGAAACATGACTCATTTCTCCTATACGCCATCGACTTAATTCTTATAAATGCCTATGCTAATTCCTCTCAATCTAGTGTAAAATCACTTTGGAACACTTCGTTGTCCGCTCCTATCACTCATGCCTCGCCACATTTTACTCCTCTTCTCTTTTTTATTATGCATAGATGTATGTGCCTAAGGTTCAAACATTGTTCGAGTTAAAACAAGGGTGGCCTGGGAGTTCATAATGATATGAAAAAACTCACCTATATTTGTGTTAATCTAGAGTAGGGGCAAGTGATTCTCGGATGAGGTGTGGTGAAATCACGAGGTGGGGCGAAACTGCTGTTAGAGAAAGTTAGGACGAAGGGACGAGGTAGTTCGGTGGAGTGAAGAAGATAAAGTTTGGGACAGTGCTAGGAAAAAGATATATGAGACGAAAAGTGGGAAGAAAGGTATGAAGGAGTGGATTTTTATATGGAAGACGGAAAGTTGAACAGGTAGTCTCCTGGAGAACCGATCTTTATGCTTTGGTGGGTCGGTAAGTGGACGGCCCAATCGTGTGGTTCAGCAAGTAAGCTGAACATGTGAGACGGTCTATATGTGCTAATCCGCCCTTGTTTTAAAAAAGTAAAATAAAATAAAATAATAATAATAAATGAATGAAAATGATATTAAAAATAAGATGTGTGTGTCTATATATATATATATATATATATATATATATATATATGCACATAATGATAGTCAAAGATGATAGCGCAATGGAAAGACACGAATTTCACCCGATAGATGGAGAAGAATGGATTGGGAAACCCAATGTGATTCGGCCTTCAAGAAATCATATGCATTCAACTTCCAAAAAGTTAAGAACAAGATTTAGATGACTGCTGATTATCATTCTTAATGAAATAGCTCCTTAAAGCAAGGACTAATGGTTGATTCAAAGCGCGTCGTGTTGATTCATACGACGCACTTTGGGGGGAAAATATTACTCGACACTTTGGCTCGAGCAACATGGCGATAGTCGTAGGGCCTATGGTTGAACCTGGATGGGATTTTAGCTAAGAAAGGATTGGAAGAATAAGAGACCGGTGTAATTTAATTTTTGGTCGGCCTATGCACATAGGTCTGTATATTAGAAGTTGTTCGGCATAATTGTAAGTCATAAAAATACAAGGTGGATCAGCGTTGGAGTGTAGATATGACGGACCGACCAATAGTGGCTCAGCCAAGGTTGTTAGGTCAAGGTAGTTCAGCCACTCATCGTTCGACCTTGGAGAGAAGGTTAACACGGTTCGTCCACTCATCGCTAAGGCCTTGGAGAGAAGGTTAATATGGTTCAACCACTCATCATTCGGCCTTAAAGAGAAGGGTAACACGGTTTAGCAACTAATCGTTCGATCGAGGAAAGAAAGTAAAGCTACTTCGTTTGATTGGGGCTCGGCACTGGAGGTTCTGCCTTGATGGTTCGGCATGTGATTGTTCAGCATACCTGGTTCGGTGAACCTTATAGAGGTTAACAAATTCTCCAACTTGCAACAGAGTGACGCAAATAACGTTTCTTCGCTTCAAGTCCTTTGACGAACTGCTTTGATTCAACAATGAGACGACCATTGGATTGGTCAAAGTGGGTCGGCGAACACCGTTCGATACTGGAGGCTCGATATACTCAGTTCGGTGTATTGGGGTTGCCTACTGTGGGTCGAAGTATCTTGGTTATGGGCTTGCACAGGAAGTCCAACCTATCTTCGTCTATAAATAGAGAGGCAGGGGTACAGTTGAAGGGACGTTTTTTCAAGAACTCCAGGGACACTCTACCATTTTTTACATTCATTTCTTTTCTGTTAAAAATTGTATTCAAGTTGTTTGTTTACGGATTGTATATGTACTCAAGTAATTGGAAAAGCAATAAAGATCATACTCAAAGTGGATGTCGGCAGTTACGCTGAACCACTATAAATCTGGTGTTTCCTTTTCTACCGTTCTTTTTGCATTCGATTGCGTTACTTCTCTGTTTTAATTTATTTTCTTCATTAATCTCTCTACACAACTCTATCCAAGGGTGTTAGTGACCAATTTTGTTGCTAACAACCGTCGTTATTAATATCTACCAATGTGAGAGATAGTACCCAGGCCACTTAATACCTTTTAATGGAAAATAGGAAGACTCTGACCATTTAAAACCTCACTTGAGGTAGGCCAACATCATTTAATACATATTCCCAAGATGGACTTTACATAGGTATCTATCTAGCTGACATTGCATGGAAATTTCTTCAAACACTTAATACTTCTATTGAACCGGACTTTTTCGAGATATCCTCAACCGTTCCTTAACCCAATCTCGACCATCTAATACTTCATATAAAAAAAGAGGTGAAGCCTTAAACAAATAATTAATACCTTCAATCCTTGAAGCAGGTCCTTCGTATTAGAACCCGTACCCAATGAAGAAGTCTCACATTAGTCCGATTATTTGTTGGAACAGGTAGGCAAATTATTTGGGCAAATTTACCATACAGAATTAGGACTAACCTCACTTCATCCTAGTTACTTATTATAGGCGATGTCTAAAATCAGCCCCAAAGTCACACTGCTAGTAGCCAAATTAGCTGGGCAAACTTTTATGTGCTTTTGATTGACCACACATCCTTATAACTTAGTCATACTCATAACACTATCTAAGTATATTATCACACATCTCACCGTATTAATTATTTAGGCCATATAAGAAATCCTTCTTAATTCGCCTTTATAATTAACTAATTTCCTATAGGGGATTTAAATGATAATTATTAACCAAATTAAATATGCCATTAACATGTTATAATTATACGCTATTTACGCTAGTTTATATATGTATAAATACACATTTGTTGGTCTCTATGTGTGTGGAGATTACCTCTAAAATAACGTTTTAAATGTCAAATCTTCTAAAATTATACAAGTCTCATTTCCACAATAACATATAGCATAAATCCAATATCCCAAAATTGATCGATAGACTTGCATATAGAACCCAAATCCAACTTATTTCATATTAAAAAAATGAATAAATCAACAATAGAAACTTACAATTTAATTAATTTTATGCTCTATTCAACTTTTTTACACGAAATTGGACAAAGGGAATTCTATTAAATTTGTAGAGATAGGCAGTGCAAACTAAGAATAAGGATTCGTACCTTCACACCATTTCTTAATCAAATCCCTTAATTAGATCCAAAGAAAAAGAATAAGAAGTGGAATGGAAGGTACAGCATGTAAATTGTAAAATCCACACAAACTCCGTTATTTTAATACAAAACAATTAAGATTCCAATCTAAGAACTGACATTTTTGCTTTGGGGGAATTTTGGGGATTTTTAATGTGAAGTTTTCATAATCTAAAACTTCCCAAGGCATATATCAAATCCAAACTACATTATTCAATTACTAAAATAGAAAAACAAAGGTTTCCATAGAGGTCCTTAGATGTCTTCTCTTAGATTGACATGCCTCTAATGAATTCTTTCAAATCTCTTCTTTTTGATATATGCAACAGGGATTTGTGTATATGTTAGATTCAGAAAATTAGAAGTTTGGAGGAGAGTAAGTTGAGATAATAAACAATGAACAAAAATAGTTATATTAGATTTCTTACCCAATACCCTAATGTAGTTTTTTGAATCTACAAAGTGACGAATTCAAAAAGCTTCGCTAGTGTTTCCAACATATTTTGAGAAGAAAAGTAAAGGGGTTAGGTTCTTATTTATAGTGGTTGGAATGAACCAGAACCGTCAGATTTAAATCGGTTTAAAATAATTGAAATTCGGACTTTAGCTGTTGCACAAACCATAGCCTCCACCAAGCTTCACCAGTCGACCGCCTCCATCCATCATTCGATCGCTAGCGTTCGACTGGTCATAGGTAATCGGTCGACTGGTCCTTTATTTTGGGAACATTTTGATTGTCGTTGATTTATTTTTATTTTCTTACTTAATTATAATTTAAAGTTAACGTTAATTTCAATGTTTACTTAACGCACAAGTATAATTACTATTAACTTTTGAATTTCAAATTTAGAAATTTATTATTTATTTGAATTTGAATTCTATTTAAATTAATTTGAATCTAAAACATCAAACGTCTATAAATTTCTCGTTTGAGCTCCATTTCAATAGATTGTATATGGAAATTGGTCAAAAAATTGTCTCGAACGTAACATAATTTTCATAGTCAAATTATGACTTTTACAAAATCTTTTACCTCTATTTTATTTAAATCAATTTATCCAATTTATTTATTTATGGTTGATTTTACAGGGTATTACATCTCACATCAGTTCCAAAGTCACACTATTGGTAGCAGATTAGCTTAACAGACTTCTGTGTACTTTTGACTGACCTTGCATCTCTATAACTTAGTCATTTTCCTGCTCTTCTAACATACAGCCATAAATATATATAATGTATATAGCATACTTCATCCAAATTTACACACTAAGGCGGTATAAGGGAAACTCCTTATTCCGTCTTTCATTATGGACTAATTTTCATAATTATTGTAACGACCCGCAAATCCGTACCCCTTGGGTTAACACTATTTTACAACAATCAACTCAAGTTGTACAGAAATACGAACCATTTGGGTTAAATAAGATGAGGTAGAAGAAGAAAATAGAGAACAACAACAGAATCTAACCATCGCAGCAGAATAAAATATAATAGATAATAAATAATCTTTACTCAAGAATCAAATATCTCTGTTTATATATTACATCATCAGAGTACATCAATCACAGCTCAACATCAACATCGATAACATACAAATGGATACACAACAACTCAACACAGCGGAATATATATATAAACAAGTACGAATGTACGTATCGTCGCCCAGCTCGTCTCCTGAGCTCCACAGCATCATATCCTATATCCTATAATACTCGGTCTGACCTGAGCATTATAGTTAAATAACACCCGAGTCAGTCTGGAATACCAGTGTGAGAAAACCACACCCAATTTATTATTAAAGTTTCAAAAAACCTTTGAAAACAAAAGAATCTCGTAAGACCACGCCACAAATAAACATGTCGGGTTTTTACCTTACGATAGCTAAAACAATTCTTATAAAAATCCTCTGATATTATAGTAGGGTCTATATACAAATACTTATAAAATAGCCGAAATTGTTACATTCATTAAATTCCAGCCACTAGCCACAGAGTGGGTAATACAAACAAAACTCGTACAAGGCACGTAGGGAGAATGGATTTCCAACTAATGACTAGGCACTGGGGTACCACCTGTCACAGTACGGGGCCTAGATGACCGTACCGAGGAGTACGCCCGCTCCCCTGCAACACAAGGCCGGGACTACCCATTACTAGATAATCCCGAGTGAGATCACCCCACGGTTGGGATCAACAACCGCCCACTAAGCCGAAATAAAAAGGTACATCTAGACTGGAATGACCTCACCCTGCTTGGGTGCTACCCACCTAGCCTTGCTGCATAACCCCTGATTTTCAGTCATTCCCATTTGATGAGGCTTGAGGCTAAGTGTTACATTTATAGAACATATCCCTTAGAATTCCCATCGTCCACCTGACGATGTTTCGCAAGCATTCATCCATACAAGTTCGTTCCGGGTTCGAACAGAACCGAAGGCACTATTCCTACTACATCCATTTGAAAATATCCTCAGGATTAGTAGCGACTAGCCCTTGCACTTCACTGCTCCATCTTCGAATCCAAAATCGTTTTTCACGAAAACGTACAAACCGGATCGAAGTGGTTTTCGAGAAATAAATCTCGATCCCGGTCTCTTCGAAACGATCAACGCATTTGTTCCAATATTGATAGTCGGTGATTTAACTATCAATTAATATTCACAAACATCCATCAAACAATAAATAATTTCCCAAATTATTTATTTATCTCAAAAATATCTTCTAAAAGATATCTTTTCACTTTTCAAATTCCTTTGAAAATGGTTTCAAAACTATCTGCCTTTCTCAGGATAAATTCCAAGTATTTCTATTTCCACTGGAATCACCAAGCACAAAACTAGATTTTCTAAATTAATTTAAAACGCTTCACTTTTAAAAATATACTTTAAAACATTTAAGTTAAAATTATTTTAATAATTTGTTAAAAATATATACTATATGAATATTTGAAAATAAGGTCACTTAATATAATATAAAACTAGATTTCTACTTCAAAAAACCAAAATACTAAGTTCTTCTTAATAATCACTGCTTAAATAGATTAAAAGAAAATACTTACTTTAGACTTTAAATATTAGAAATAATAAATTTTACGAACTTGCTTTCTTTAAAAACAACTTTAAAACATTCAATTTATATTTACAAATTTACTTTTTAAAAAAAAGTGTACTTGGTCATCCAGAGAAAATTCCAACTTCGAGCACTCAAATCAATTTTCCCAAATTGATTTCCAATTTATTTTATTTGAAATAAGTGTCTTTAATTTCTCAATTCATTCCAAAAATCCATTAGTTATGGACTTATTATTAATGTTATTATTTTCCGTTTTATTTTAATTTCTTTTATCTGGAATATACCAATTTCTGATTACTCCCAATTCCTTCTCAAATAATTTAAATCTTAATTTTAAATAAATGTTTTGTTCTTTTAAATAATAACTCTGAAGTTTAAAATCCATTAATCTTCTGATTTATTCAAAATTTCCCTTTCTATATTCAAAATTTATTTATTAGAATTTAGAAGTCACTTTATTTATTTCCCAATTCATTCTTAAATTTATTCAAATTTATATACTTATATTACTTACAAATTTACTTATTTTATTTCCTTTCCAAAATTCAATTTATTTATTTTTAGTAATTCATTATACCCAATTATATCCAATCGAACATAGCATTCAATATTCCAATATCATTCATCAAAGAATATCAATTAATCACAACAAAAGGTATTAAACAATTTAAATAAATGTTGAGGGATCCAGTTGGATCCATCCAACCTGTTTCCCTGCATCCACAGACGTTAGCACAATATAATACATCAATTCCAAAATATCATATTATATCACTTCAAAAAATTCAACCATCCAAACAATTATTTAAATTTAATCATTTAAATTTAAATTTATAATCAGCTGAGTGAGATTAACTCACCTTTTGCTTTTATTTGCAATCCATTTCCGTACTTTTCCATTCCAGCTTGTTTCTCGATTTTAGACCTTGTATAAATATTTACGGTTTATTAATATTCGAGTCAATTGAGCGATTTTAAATTTCCATTTGCTAATTAAATTAACCATCAATTTCATTTTAAACATTTAAATTTAAATTTAACTAATTCCCCTTTTTAACAGATTATCTTAACAACTAATTAATTTAATAAGTTAATGAAAAAAATTACTTTCCAAAAAAATACACTATTTAAAAATAACCTAGTAAATTATGAAAGTGTACAAGTAAATTCATTTCCCTTTTGAGCTGCATAATACCAAAGGTCCACAGAGATTCCGAACCCAATTTTTTTTTTAACCTACCTTATTGTAATCACATAAATTTCTTGTACACATGTGTGTGTATATATATATAAACTTTAGAATTTTAAAACTAGACAGTAAACTTTTTTTTTCTTCTTTCTTTCTCTTTTTTTTTGAACAAATTCACAAAAATCAAATCAAAAAATCAAAATAGATTCACTTACTGGATCAGATTCACCCTACTCGACACCGAAGCCCTAACGTAGCCCCCTCACTGCCTACGGCTACCATGCTATCGCGACCCTACTGCTCACGGTCGAAGCCGCCACCATCGACAACCTACCCAAGCTCCTCGCATACGCGAACGACGCGACCACTACTGAGCTTCATAGAATCTCGCGGCCTGCCTTGCTCTCCACGGTCGCAACCCCCAAGTCCAAATCGCAAGCTGTCGCCTTGTACACATTCCCAGGTCAAGTTCCTCCCCTTCGAGCGATCGCGAGAGATGCGAAACCCTTTTGAAAAGCTCGGCCCCCCCCCTTTTTTTTACTGATGGTTTTGATTTGAGGAATTTAGGGCTTCGACCATTTATTATTATATTTTTTTAATTTAGTTTTCTGAGTATTCCATTATGGAGGAGGCTTCGGTAAGTTTTATTTAAGGGAGATGAAGCTTGCGTGATAAGAGAAAGGAAAGCGTGATGATGATGGCATGTACGAGAGGAGACAAGGATTTGAAGAACGCAGCTGATAGGAATAGTACGTGAATATATAAGTAGAATTTTCGATGAAAATTTTCCACGCGTTTATATATCGTACGCTCACACAACTGCTCCAATTACTACGAAATTTGAAATCCGATAATAATTCAATATTACGGACCCAATGGAACTGGTTTCATCAAATTTCGAGACTGTGCCTCGGAAATCTATTTTTAAATTCAATTTAAACTATAAAATTTTAAAACTGAACGAATCACTATTAATTTCAATTTTAACAATTCTATTCTCTTCAGTATTATCAATATAAATTTTATAAGCCTTCAAATTATATTTTAACAGACTTAAAACTCCAGATTCAACATTTCACCCAACTTCAAATTATTTAATTCAAAAATTTAATTATCAAACAAATTGTGATATTCGTAATTCAAGTTAAAATTGCTCTATTGAATACTTAAAATCAATTAAATATTCTGATTTTAAATGCTTGAAAATTTCGGGTCGTCACAATTATCCTCAGTCTCCTTCCTATGGGTTTATTTCTATTCTCTAACCTATTTATTGTATACGGTAATATGTTATTAATTATATGCTAATAATATATTTATATTTATGCAAAAAATAGACCATATATATATTCCTAAGCATCCGTAAAATACTCCTATTTTAAAATTCTCACGTCCTATACTAATCGTTAAATGTCAAAACATCCATATTCGTACAAGTCTAAATCCATACAATAACTTACAAAATAGCTAATATCCTTAGCTAAACAAGTTGACTTGCATTAATAAAATATAATCAAATATCAAACTTATTTTACATTAATATAGTAGAATCAGCAACTACGATGCAACCAAAAACCTAAAATTTGAAGAGGAAAAGTTTACCAGAGGAAAACTCAGGATGAGAAGCCTTCATCTTCATTTCGGTTACCCACGTGCTTTCTGTTGGATTATCTTTCGATCATACTCAGACCAGCCTAGTTTCTTTATTACAAAGCTTCCTAATTCTGTGTTCCACTATGAGTGTGGTAGCACAAGGTGCTATTGGCTCCACCCCTACATCTGCTAACTAATTAGTCTCAACTATGGTGGCGGTTTCGTGAAGGTATTTCCTCAAGTGTGAAGCATAAAAGACATCAGAGATTCCTACTAGCTTGGTTGAAAGTTCTACTCGATAAGCATGTTTCCCCACCTTTTCCAAAATCAAGAAAGTCCTAACAAACCTGGGCGCCAACTTCCACATTGTACCGAACCTCATAACCTTCCTAAGAGGGAAACCTTAACCGATACCATATCTTCGATCAAAATCTCCAATTCCTTTCTCCATCTATTGGCATTGGACTTCTGACGGTCCTATGCGGCTTTCATTCGCAGTCTAATCACTTCTACTTTTTCGAGGTCTCATGAATCAAATCTAGTCAAAGTAGAATTTTTTGGTGGTTTTCCACTAACAATTAGGAGATTTCCATGGCCTCCCATATAAGGCTTCAAAGGGTGCCATGCCAGTCATTTCTTGGTAACTATTATTATTCACAAACTCTACTAAGGGTAAGTGTTGCTTCAAATGTCTTCCAAAATCCATGATGTAAGATCACAGAAAATCTTTGAAAATCCCTTTCACCATTTCGATCTGACCATTTGCCTACGGGTGGCAAGCGGTGCTAAGATTCTACGTCATCCTTAGGGTCGACTGCAAACTCTTTTAAAACTCATTAGTGAACAAGGTATCTCTATCACTAACAATGCTGATTGGAACTCCATGCAATCATACCATCTCCTTAATATAAATTTGCACCGAGGATGTTGTAGTGATATTACTTTTTACAGGAATAAAGTGGGCGCGTTTAGTAAGTATTTCCGCTTAACCCAAATAGCTTCATTTCTCCTTTGACTCATAGGCAACCCATCTATAAATTGCATCGATATATGGTGCCATTTCAAGTCGGTACCTTTAGTGGTAACAATAGTCCTCTGGGCTTCCTTTATTTTTCTTTTACCTTTTGGCATGTCAAACACCTTGAGACATACTCCACCAATTAATTCTCCTATTTTCATAGTACTAATATTTTTGGCTTTTTCGATAGTCAAAGTCTCCTGATCTTATTCACAAGAAAGTCAATTCAAGATCTTTCTTACTTAGTCCTCTTCAGTAACATTCTTACCTAATGTTATTAATGCATGTAATATATCCTATAATCTAGAATACTTGTCAAATATAGATCCATTTTATTTCATTTTAAAATTTTCCCTTTTCTTCATCACCGACCAATATAAAATTCGCTTCACATCCCTATACATTTTATCTCCACCAGAGTGAATGATCATCTTAGAATGGTGACACTCCACTAGAACTTTCTCCAAAACATCCTCCATCATTGGAACACATAGGTATTCATCTCCCCTCGGCCATCCCATTTGGTCTATTGCAGATCTACTGACCAAGGGGGAAATTTCTCCTCTACTTAGCTTTTCTAAAATGTCTACTACTATCACATCTTTCTTCTATTCCAGCCCGATATGATCCATCGATGTTGCCCTAACCTTGCCAAATAGCCTGGAGTGGGCTCGAACAACTGTTGGAAATTGAAATTCGAGAGGAACTTCAACAGCCTCCATTCATATATGGTGATAGAGTTTGGGTTTACCCTAGAGGCAATTATGTAATTTATTACATATATCTAACTTGATAGCCAATCTTGTTCAAAACAAAAGGTGCTTTCTTTCTATTATATACTTGATATAATGTGTTATATTAATTAATTAATTTAATTAAAGTATATTTAATATAAAATCCATAGATGGTATGTTTTATGATAGTAGCTACAAAGTGTCATAACCGTAAATAATTTATTAAATGAAAAAAAATATACTATTTTAAATGTTCATAGTCAAGACGCAGCGAAACTGAATATCGATATATCTATTGAGTCTAGAGTACATAACGCTCTTTAAATGTTGGGCAATGTATTACTCATGACTACTTGGGGCACCTAAGGGTTACGCACTGATAGTTATTGGACAATTATGGAATGACTCGCTCGATAGTTTTCTACTGGTTAATATAACTAAGGTCAAACAGAAAATATTGATATGAGTGATTTACACAGTTCTCTCGACTTGAGAATACTATTGATCTTCGATATGAAAGCTCCACTTTGATTATAGTCAAAACATGGCACTGCGTCCATCGAATGACTATAGCCGGATCGAGTGGAAGTATTGGAAGTGAAACACTATTCAGGAGAGGATTCACCTCCTTAGTTATATCGCTTTAGTATCACATGTCAACTCAAAGTCAAAATCTCTAGCCAGAGTAGTTCCGTTAATAATTATTATTATTATTGAACCAAGGATTTTTTTGGGATATGGAGTTAAGTGTGGACAATATTGGAATTATGACCGCTGTCGAATTCCATAAGTCCAAAATGACATGGTTTTAACGAAGAGAATTGGTGTGAATAAAAGTCACAACCGGGTAACGCTTAATAAAGTGAAATTGGATTTTACCTAAACCAAGTAAGCAATAAATTAGCCAAAATGTCACACCGCCTGCTAAGTGACGTATGAATATAATATTCGAATAATTCGATATCAACCGCTGACCAAATTTACACCTAACGAGTCACACAACCAATACAATGAATTCTCCATTGACCAAATGATTTAATTAGTTTATAATTATTATAAATTAATTAGTATTTCTGAAATATTAATTATAAATTTGAATATGATTTGAGTATATATGATTTTGATAAATGATAGAATTGGATTTAGTTGCGTAATATTTTTACATGGGCAGTTTAATGCCCATTATAGTGGCTTTAATTTTCGGCTATAAATATAAAACAAAAGGCTAGGGTTTGAGAGTTGAAGGGGATTGTTTTTTACGACCGAGACTGAAAGAAAGAAATACAGGATTAGATCCACCTTTCTTTCTTTTCTGTCCGCATACATAATCTCTCTAAACCTAATTAGATCTCATTTTTTAGCCTCCTTCTTCATCATTTTAATGGTTAAAAATTAATCCCCTCTCCAAAAACAAAATCTCAAATCAAATTCAATATTCGGTTACTATTTGATAGTTGAAGGTAATTAATTCAAGGATTAGCACCCCTCTAATTTGGAAAAGATTTCAATAGGAGAATTCCTTTTTCAATGTATGTCCTTTGCTATATAGATAATGATTTTGATGCAATGTTTGATGAAAATTAATCTTGATTATCATAATTTGTATATTTATATCATTGTCTCGTTTAATTAAAATTGTTTATGAAGATTGAATTGTTTGTTGAATGATATGATTGGGTTTTTTATATTGATAAATCAAAATTAAAATTGTTTATTATCTAAATAATATTTAAGTGTAGATCTATGTTTTAAACATTCAAATTAAAATGTAATCCTTTAGATCTAAAAGTTTGCATGTTCAAATTAACTAATCATTTTTCTTTATTTTGTTTAATTAAAACTAAATCTATATGCGTTGAAATATAATATTCTATTTTAGTTCTATGTTTTTAACATTCAATTTAAAGTTCAATTCTTTAGATCTAAAAATTTGCATGTTCATGTTGATTGATTATATTATATTTTAAAGTAAAAAATTAAATTTATATAGCATTAGTATAATGCTTTAATTGTAGATCTATGTTTTAATCTTTCATAACAAAGTGTAATTTTAGATTCGAATGTTTATATATGTATGTATGTATGTATGCATGTATGCATGTATGTATGTATTATTTGCACTTTTGCTGCATTGGATATTTACATATGAATAAAAGGATTTTGACAAAAAAAGTAAAAGTTTTAAAATTGATTGCAATAACTATCTAAGTTTTGATTGAATCTCATATATACATAATTAAATCTACATTTACGTGTTCATATAAAATTTATTTTCTATTTTTAAATTGTCATAGTATGAAATAGTGTCTTTTCTTTTAATTCAATGGAGGAGATAATATATACATAATTTGTGTCTTTTCTTTTAACTCCTCTGTGATAACCATTCAACTTATTCTTACCTACATGTATACATATCTTGTCATTCGTTGATTACACGTTGTCATTATTTAATAATTTTCACATATATATACATGCAATTTATTGTTGACTGTTTATATTCTTATATTATGATACATATTGATTGTCATTTATGTGCTGCATTAATTAAGTCTATCAAAAGGAAATTGTATCAATCATCCTTGCCACCCTTTATTTTTTTTCGCTTTTTAACTTCTATATGGTAACTATTCAACTTACTCTTACCTACATGTATATGTATGTTGTCATCTATTGCTCACACTTTGTCATTGTTTAACTATTTGACATATGATTAAAATGAATATATTTGATATATTCATACCCATTCATATTCCAATCTTAACTTAATTATAAAACAATGTCATAACTAATAAAATATGGTTATACTAAAAATAATATTAGATTTAGATTTATTAAACTTTTAGACTTCATAACCCTAAAAATCTAAAATAGGATTTTTTTTTGAAAGTTGCCCTTTTATCTTCTACGGCCTGACCCAATTCCAACAATGGTATTATAGCCCAACAGCCTATATAGTCTAAATTAATTATGTTAGAGCAGACTAATTAAGCTTATCCACTTAGTACGGTGTCTAGAGAGGTAATGTCTAGGATTAGAATTGGGTAATCAAGTACCTTGTCCTATCTGGTTACCTTCCTGATCTAAAAGGTAAAGTGAGCCCAATGATTGCCTATACTAGAAAAGACCCAATTTTAATTGGGCCTTGGGCTAATTTTTAAAATGATTTTGAAAAATAAATTAAGGACTTTAAATGTAACAGTTAAAGTAAAATCATGTTTATTATAGAAGTTATAATACAACACAAATCTTCAAAATGTTTGAAAATATTTAAATACTAATTTTGAAATTTATTAATAAGATTAATAAAATAAATAAATTAAATAATTAAATAATATTTATATGCATGTATTACATATATTGATATACGTTATGTTAAATTTAAGTGTTTAATATAACATACGTATATAAGATAAAATTTTGAAATTAATATAATTTAATTAAAATAGTTTAATTAATTAATTAAATTAAAGGTTGATTAAATAAATAAAAATACATATATATAAGATATAGATATTATACTATAAAGGTTATAGTATATGCTATAAAGATTATAGTATATACTATAAAGGTTATGGTAGACATTCCCATATAAAAGTTGTATTGGAATACTAATATAAATTTATTAAAAATTTAATTAAATAAGATTTAGTTAATATAATATTATACATAAGATTATTGTATAGGTTAACTAAAATATAAAAGTTGTATATAATAATGAAACTTATATAATACGAGTGTATAAATTAAAAGAGGAACATTTAAAGAATCCTAAATAGACTTAAGAAATAAATACATATGTATAGCACATATACCATGATTTCAGATGTGTCTGATGCTTGAATTATAAGGGTACTTCATAAGAAGTACATTATTCTATAAGTCAATATCACTCTATTTAATATATTAAAGATTATGAATCTTTATTATAAATTTGTCCTTTATCATTTATATATTAATATATTACTTGCGCGCTCTTTAACTATTGAACTTTCCTCAAGCTAGGGATGTTATGTGTACAATTAATATATTGAATAGATGAGATAGGATAACTGCACATATTTATTGAGCTTTCCTCAAGGTATGTGCATTATACTTAGGCCATCATGAAATGATAGGTCCGAGAGTGAGTAGTCCCACTTTACTTGTTGAGCTTTCCTCAAAGTAAAGGTGGGATTAGGACAAGAAACCATAAGTTAGGAGTTGTATACGATACAACCGACAAAGGGTTATCCATCGTATGTAGGCCTATGAATAGTTGATCTTTCCTCAAGGTCAAAATCCGAAGGCACACAAGTCCTAACATCCAATTGTGAAGTCGAAAGACTTCTATGTTTCTCTTAGGGTTTGGAGAAACATAAAAGACTAGTGGGAGCCCTATTATAAAAATAAAATGATAACGTTTAATCTTTCTAATATTGTAAGAACATATGCTATATAATGTTATATAACCTACATTAATAAATTCGTGCATTTAAAATGATTGATAAAACTTTTATAAATTAAGATATACAAATGAACTATATTAAAGATTTGAAAATAGAAATATTAAATATACTTACTAATGAATGCTTATTGCATGTGAAAGTTTTGACATCCATGCAAGTGCCTAATTTTACAACTACTTAATATGTTTGTAATTTGGTCGCTCACATGTTTACTTGTTCGAGACCGTGTATTGCATTCTATGAGTTCCGAACTCAAAAGAAATACAAGACTATGGATATTTGATCTATACATTATCACATGTAAGCGTTATATGGTGAACGGTCATGGTTCGCATTATATGATACTTCAAATAAATTAGTTCATTCGAAGCGAACAAATAAACCGTACTATGAGATCGAGTATTCAATTTGATAATAAAGATCATGTTGTGTTCAATGTAACACTAAACCTAAACTACAAGATAGAATAAGGACTCGATGGCCGAAATGTCATTTTGATCAGTTTATGCAAAGTGCATCATATATGATGTTGTAACGACCCATAAATTTTCGACTATTTAATTTGTTTAATTTATAAATTTTGATAATTTAATAATGAAATGAATTCTAAAATGAAATGTAGCAATGGTAATTAAAACTAATTATTAACAATTGAAATAGAATTCCAATAATAAAATAATGTAAATTGTTATGCATGGCTATATAATTTATACGAGAAAACCAATGTAAACATTGGTTTAATAAAATGAAACAGTATGAGATAAATGACCTTCGAATAAAATTTGAGTTATGTAAAGAATTATAACATTTGTGTGGAAATAATGAATTATCAATGTAAATTAAAGATTATAGTAACGGTTGTAAGTGATTGTTTAATTGGTCTATTAATTTAGTTGAAACAATTACATTTGGGTATAAAATTTAATATAAGTAAATAAATGTATGAATAAATGAATTTGTATAACTAATGGTAATTGAATGAATTCAACATTATGTAAGAAATTTTGATAATTAGTGGAAATAATAAACTTGAGTGTAATATAAAGAGAGTGATAACATTTATGCAAGTTACTTTTTATTTAGGCTGCTAAATTCAAAGTAGGAAACCAATTACATTTAAATGTAAGTAAATGTTCATTAGTGCAAGATAGGATTGTAATTGTAAAGTGTGAATGTAATGACATAAATGGAAATGTATATTTTATTCATAGGTAAAATAAAGGAATGAAACCTAGTTGAATAGATTAATTGAGATTTCTATTTATAATAAATATATATATTTGACAAATTTAATATAATTGAAAATAATGGTTAATACATACAAAAGATGTAAATTTGAATATATGAATGTAATTAAAGGCAAGTAAATATTAGCTAAGTTATAGAGTAATAATAGACTTAATAAAAAGATTAGAACAGGATCAAATCAGTTTATTTGGAATTTATCAATTGGAATTCAACCTCTTACAAATGGATTAATGGTAAGTAAATGAAATTAAATAATGTTAATTGAAATTAGGGTTAAAATGAGAAATATTAATGTATAAAAATAAACCAAAGGTAATTATACCCATAAGATAATAATTGGCTGACTAACACGATTTAAAATCAAATAAATGGATTTGTTGGAATTTCAATTGATAATTAATGAATTTACTGAAATTGAAATTTGATTTGTAATTGGTTAATAAGTTAACTCTAAATTGATATAGAAATTTGTCATAAAGGATTACAAATTACTAGAGTAATCCAAGATGATAAAATTTATAAATTTTAAAATTTGAATGAAAAGTGATTTAATTTAATATTTATTTATTTAATTGACTGAAAAATAGCCATTTTGACCACTGACTCGGATTTCAACGAAACCAGTTTCATTGGATTCTAACGGTGAGTTATTGTAGGATTCCAAGTTTTGTAACAATCAGATTTATTGTTTAATCGTACGGACTCGAAACGTATATAAATCAATTTAACTGAAATCAATTTGAAATAAGCAGATTTTAACATAACTTCTTCATACGATGGAATTAGGACTTGAAAACTATTCCATTGAATTTAAAATATTTAAAAACATCTAATTTGATATATAGTTTGACCCATTTCCGTTTCGGAGGCAGAACAGACTTTTCGGGTCATTTATCGTTTAATCAAATCTTATCCGTTCATTCTATTTTCAGCTTTGCCTATAAATAACCCGTTATAAACCCTAGCCACTCCTTATTTTCATTTGTCTTTACGTACATCTCCTTCTCAACTCCTCGTTCCAATTGCAGACAAAACCTAATTCCCAAATTCCAAAAATTAATTTCAATTTCAAAAAATAAAAAAAAATTGCGGATCTGCAGCAACTTCGGGTCGCGCTTCGGGTTTCAGAGGCAAAAACCCTATAGCAACTTCAAGTCGGGAAGAAAATGACTCAGGTCGCTTCGAGTCGTTTTGCAAAAACTCAGAGTAAACACCAATGATTTGAGGCGCTAGACCGAAGTTGAACCCGAAGTCGACCCAGGACCAGAATTTTCCAATCTTCTAATTTTCATAACTTTTTCATATGAGCTCGGATTCACGCGTGCTTTGTTTTGCTGGGATCATATCAGAATTTCGGAAATTTAGGCACCTTTTTGGATGAATTCTGAGACCATTCAAATTTCGGGCGTATTTTGAATTTAAATTCAAAGGTGAGTGTTTTAACCCACTCACAACTTCTAATTTTTTTTATGTTTGTTAAATTTAATTCAGGGTGTGATTAGAAATTTATTTATGATCGTTTGGTATATTTTTAATCATCATCTCAATTAAATTGAATTTATTTCAATTAAATTGTTATTTAATTATTATTGCATATAAACTGCCTGTTAAATACCTGTTATTTATTATCAGTTTCTTGATTTTTATGGATTGTTTTAGATGATTGTGATGGATGTTGATTGTCGATATTGGTTGAATGGATGTTTAGCTTATATCGTTATAAATTGTAAGTTCATTATGGATTATTATTGAATCGGGATTGTGGTTTGAAATGATATACAACCGTAAAATATTAAATTACGGTTTGAAATGATAAATATCCATATCACTTGACCATAGGATAGAAAATTATATACAAACACCGTAGTCTATATATAAAAACATTTTGAAATGATTTCTATGTTTTTGTAAAGAAATGTATAGTTTTATATAAATATTGATTTTAGATATTATATAAATGTTATTTTATTCTTGATTTTAAGCTATGTATAAATTTGTTTTAATACAGAATAATTTTGATTATAAAGTTTGATTTTATTGAAGATAATATGGTTAAGTATTTAAAGTTTATTTTGATATAGAGTTTGTAATGATTTAAATAAATTAAGGTTGGAAGATAAATTTGAAATTTATTTGAAATTGAATTTATATAAGAATTAAACTCAAATAAGTTTGGTTTGAAATTTATTAAATTTGAAATTTTAAAAGATGCAATTTTATAACTTGATTTTGTTTAAGATGGTTGAAAATGAATATTTCAAGTTTAGATTAATTGAAGGAACATTTAGTGTTTTGGAATTTAGGGTTTATTTAAAAGATATTGGATTTGTTGAGTAAATATTTCAAAACTGAATAATAATGAAGTTAAATTAAGGTACATATGAAGTTATCAAATTTAGTTTTGAAATGGTGGAATATTTAAATCTTTGAAATATATGGAAATTGAAATGGTTTATTTGAGGTTCAAATCTGTATTTGAAGTTGATATAAATGGAAATGCTTTACTGAAACTGAATTGAGCTGAAATTTATGACTTGAGATTTGATATAAACTAATTTTTGGATTCAAGTTGATTTGAATCAATTTGTGAAGTTGAGGAAATTATTTTATTTTATAAAGTAATTTTAAATTAAAAACTATCTTATTATATATACTATTTGAATATCTAAACTGTTTAAGTGGTGAAAGTTATGGTTTCGAAGCTATGAATTTCAAAGTATTATGTTTTGAAAATGATATATTTTCAAGTGTTTGGTTTCGAAAGTATTATAACCTTCAAAATGCTATGATTTTGAAAATGGATATATTTGAAACGGAAATGATATCGTATTTGGTTTTGAAATGGAAATGATATCGTATTGATGTGGTTTTGAAATGATAATGATATTTTGGTTTCGAAGTATAAACTATTTTGAAATGACCGCGGTGTTATAATAATGTTTGGTTGTTAAAGAGACCAGGATCGGAAGTTGTCATACTCTTTGCCAACTCCGAAAACCACTTTAACAACCGTATACGCGATGGAGATTCCAAAATGACATAGGATGGTGGCGACGTCCTATTGAGGTATATACGTGGACCCAACTCCCGTTAGTTGGCATAAGGTGGCTAAATCATGAGCAATTGACGAGCAAATGAAGTAGCTCCTCTTATCGTGTGACGACCCAGAATTTGGAAGATTTGAAATTGAAATATTTAATTGATTTTTAAGATTTGAATGTTAGTTTAACTTGAATTTCAATTATAACTATAAATTTGGCAGATTGATTATCGAATTTAATTATAGAAATTTTAGGTAAAATTTTGAATCTTCAATTCTGAGCTTGTTAAAAATAATTTGATCGCTTAGAAAATTTATATTGATTATACTGAATGTAATGGTAGCTTCAGAATAGGATTTGGAAATGATTTGTTCAGTTTTGAAATCATATTGTTTAAATCAATATTCAAAAAATAGCCTTTCAATGCACAGTCTCGAAATTCGACGAGACTAGTTCCATTTGATCCATAATATTGTATTATTATCGGATTTCAATTTTCGTAGCATTTAGAGTTGTCGTGTGATCATACGGTAAGCAAACGCGCTGAAATTTAAATCGAAAATTTAATTAAATAACTGGGTTCAAAAAGCTATCTTCTCCATACGATCGAATTTGGACTCGAAGCCTATTCCGTTGCGTTCAAAATAGGCGTATAACATTATAAACGCCTGCAGCACGCCTCGATTGGAGATCGAAATTTTAAGTTGCAAAATTTGAAACAATTTAAATTTGAATTTAAATTTGAAAATAAATAATATAGTCGAACACTGTTCCATGCTCACACACATAGAGGAATTTTTAACACGTGTTTCTTTTTCTCTGATTAACTACACACGCGTCCTCTAAAAAAATGATGATGAATATCTCAACAAACGAAAACCCTTCGTTCAAAATAAAAAAAATTCTTCGAAAATAAATTGCAAGCCCACCTTTCTTGGTACTCCTGTTTGAAATCAAATCGTTTCAAAAAAAATATAATAGGAATGGCTGCCACTGCTTCTCAATCGAAAACCGAAATAAAAAAATAAATCGAATTGTATTTAGTCGCGCAGGCGCATGTCGGGGGTGGCGATGAGCTCACGTTCAGGCAACATGACAATTTCGAGCAGCATCTTGGGTCGGCGACTACGTGGCTTCAGACGTGGCATCTCGGCCAGGCCCGCAGCGGGGTCGTGAGTTAGAGCAATTTGGGTTTGCGACTTCGCGCGTGTTGAAGCGAAGCCTTGGGGAGGGGATCGTTGTCAACTTCGGCAGCGCTGGCATGGACTAAGGTAGTCGCGAATTTTGGGGGTAGCCAGTGGATGAGTGATCGATGCAGGGGGCAGTGGTATATCATCTTCTTCCTTTTCAATTTAAATTATAAGCAGAGATATTTTCCTTTTTATTTAATTTGTATGTATCTATGTGTGTATAAATATACAGTAAACAGAAAGCCGTTATATATAGAAAAAGTTGAAAAAAAAAATTAAATAGAAAAGGGTTTTTAGAAACAAATTTGGAAAAAAAATTATCAAAGATTTGATTAATCGAGATTTATATAAATCATTTATAAATGTATATGATTTCAAAGAAAAATATGCACATTGTTTTTTTTTTAAACTTATAAATTAATTTTTAAATGATGTATAAGGTGATTAAGTAGTTAATTAGCCTATTTAATTATTTTAACTACTAAAAATATTTATTATAGGAAAATCAATTTTTAAAATAAATCACTGGTTAATTTAATCTATTAAATGGAAATTTATTATTTGATTAGGGAGAGTAATAGTTTAATTAAATAAATAATTAATTAAATTTATTTAAATGGTGATTGATTATTTGTTTGATTCAAATATTTTATTCAAAGAAAATTTTGTTTAAAAATAAATTATTGGGGTAAATCCAAATTATTATCTAAATTAAATAAGTAACTGGTGATTCATTGTTTGATTAATTCAAAATATTAATCAACTGTATAAAATTGTCTATACAAGGTCAAATATTGTGAAGAAGACAAGTCGGTAATGGAAAAGGATTGCAACTAAAATGGTAAGATCTTCTCACTCAATCGGATTATCAATTTAATTTTAAGTAGTTGAATTTAAAATTGTCGATTGTGTGCTTGGATAATAAATTATTATCAGTTGTATTGGATTAGACCCTATGCGCCGCATAATAATGGATGATATTATATATAAATCCATATACCGTGATATTCCACCTCGTAGTGGAATATGTATTATATATGTATTTGGAATGATTGATTTCCCACAATATATAGCGGATGAGACCCTATGCACCGCATAATAGCGGATGATATTTTATAAATCCCACATACCGTGATATTCCACCTCAAAGTGGAATTGGTATTTAATTGTTGTGCTAATGTCTGTGGATGCAGGAAAACATGTTGAAGGGATCCAACTGGATTCGTCAAACATTTGAATTTGTTTCAATGTTGTGTGTTGATTTATTTATAATCTGTGTATGATTATATCTGTAATTGAAATCGTTGAAGGCTATAGTTTAGCCGAATATATTTTTGGTATAGTAGGATACCAAAAACAGATAAAATTGGATTTTTGAAATTTAAGTAGAAGTTTGTAATAAAAAAATTATTTTTTTGAGAATTGGATAAATTTAAAAGAAGGAATTTAAAAGGGTAAGGTTTTATTTTTGAAAACCTATTAAATAAATTCCAAATTGCGGGAAAGATTTTAATAAATGGATTTTGAGTAATATTGTTTAATAGATGAAGAATTTATTTAATATTTGGATTTTAAATAGTTTGGAAGAAATAAAGGAATTTATTTTAAAAGGAAATAAATTTAGAAATCAAATTTGAAATTGATTTGCTGTTTTGAAAATAAATTGGGAAATTGAATTGAAATTGATTTGGTGTTTTAAAATAAATCTTTGGGAAATCTATTTGGAAATTAATTTGGTGTTTGAAATAAATTTGGAAATCAATTTGAAAATTGATTTGGTGTTTGAAAGTGAATATTTGGAAATCGATTTGAATATCGTATATCAATGGTTATTTGGAAATGTAAATTCACAATGGGGAATTTATAAAGAAAAGGGAAATTATTTAAAAAAATAAATATTTTTTTTGTTTTTAAAGTGTGGAAAGAAATTTATGGATTTGGAATATAAATTGAAATAAATCGAGAAGGGTTTATTAATTGGTGTAAATAGACCATTTTGAAATGGAAGGTGTATTTTCCTTAGGAAGCCGAGTATGTTTTTAAAGTGGCTTTCAAAGTTAAAAGTTTTGAAGTTGGTTTTAAAAAGGATGTTTGTGGAGAAATTATTTCTTAAGTAGTTTTTAAATCTTTAAAATAAATGATTTATTTAATTAGTTATAGAAACTATTTAAAAATTTAATTGATATTTCATTAGAAATGGTTATTTAAATAATTACACTCCATCTAATAATTTTATTTTAAAATTATTTTGGACTTGAAGTTTTATATAAGATATTGGTATAATGTTTTCATAACTAATACTTTAAATAAAGTATTTAAAAATAGTTTTTAATTTAAATGTTTCGAAGTATATATTTTTGGATAAGTGATTTAAAATTATTTTAAACTATTTGAACTCCGCAGAGTTTCAATGGAAATGAATAAATATTTGGAAAGTATTCCGCGTAAGGAAAAGTGATATGAAATGTGGAAAATAATTTGAAATTTGTTTTCAAAGGATTGAAATATGGAAAGTAATTTGAAATTTGTTTTTAAATGGTTGAAGTGTGAAATATATCTTGCGAAGATATTTTGAAGATAAATAAATGGGGAAAACTATTTAAATCTGGTAATTGTTATGAATGTTGATTGATAGTTAAATAACCGACGATCAATATTTTCCTTTAAACGGCATTTGAATTTCAATGCAATCGGGGGTCGGATTCCAAATGAATGTTCAAATACCACAACAAATCTTTGTGTTGGATCTTTTGTTTAAAAATATCAAAGTGAAAATTGTTGTGATTTGTTTGAAATCTGAATATAACACTTATTTTTAAAATAAGCGCTCGTTATTGCGACTAGTCAGGAGATGACTTTGTGTCATAAAACCCATTCTGAATAATGATACGACGAAATGGGATTGCAATTGAAGATGGTGTTGAAGATTGGGTATTTTAGAAAACGAAAGGGTTACCTCTCAAATGTCTCTACACCGGGTTGCTTCGGTATAGAGATTTTATCACCCTTTGTGATGGGGATTCTGGACGTGATTAGTGAATATCCGGATTGCAAGGGCTTCTTTGAAGTGCCTTTAGTTTCGTTCGATCTTGGAACGGACTTGTATGGATGTGTGTCTGACGTTACACTTTGAGATGTAAAGCTGGTTTCGATCAAATACATTTCTGTTGGTGGGGGAGAATTTATTCTCTTAGCTTAACACCCTTCTCTGAGACGTACAAGCTCACAGGTTATGTAGTTGATGGTTATTAGTGATACATTCCCAATTTGGTAATGTGGCATACAGAGTGCTGCTGATCATTTTTTGATCGAAGCATGGCTTTGTGAAAAGTGTAGCTTTGTGGACGAGACTTCGTCGGACCTCACACCCCGGAAATGGTCGAAACAGGAAGGATGCGGCAAGTTTATTTGGGAGTAGCGCCCCATGAGGGTATGTCATTTCCTTCTGGAAAAGGGTAGTATCATGGTATGGAGCCCATATATTTTACCTATGTTGTTACTGCAAATTTATTGCTTTGTGGTTGTTGCATTGTGGTTGAGGATCCTCGGATAAAGGTCGCAAACGACTAGGGGATGGCATACTCATGTAATAGTTACCTAGTTACAGAGGTAACCAGGCCTTGTGTTGGCAGAGGGCTTGTTAAGTTCTCGAGGCGTACCCATGTGGCAGTAGGAAGTTCCTTAGCTTGACCATTTGTTGGAAATCTAAAGAAATAATACGCACTATGTATGGTTTTAGTTGTATAACCTACCATGGAATGTGGCGGTAACCTGGTATTGAACATGGTAGGTATAGTCGGCATACAATAATGGTTGTATGCTGGCTAAGATTAATATCATACTTTCGAAATGTCTTCCACACTATGCACTAATGATAGTATTAAAAAGATTTTGCGTATCAAGCATGTTTGACTATCATAAGAAGAAATCTCCTTCAAATTCTACATTTGCATCGTGTGTGTGGCGGGAGGCCTTATGGTAGTTTCATTTTCCAAAAGCATAGCGGATTTATTTTTATTTTCGTTGTAAAATAACTATTTTTAAGATCTCACGCTAGTCCCACGATTGACCTGGAGTTTATTGTTCCATTTCTAAACTCTGGGTGCCCACCAATTTCCACACAGGCAGCCTAGAGGCAGGTTATCATTATTCTGGAGCGAAGTCAAAAAGTTTGCTGTGGAGATCTGGAATTCAAGCTGAATGGCGAAGCGTATCACTTATACTATGTAGTGTCTGATGCGTTTGGGTTGGTGTAAGTCAAAATTTCTATGTAAGAAAGTTAAAATAATTGCCAATGTTGTATTGTGTCATTGTTAACTCTAATAATGTGATGTATAAATTGATATAGTGTTTTTGTTTTAAAAGATGTCCATTTATCTATTATATTTGTTCCGCTGCGAAATGTGAGATTCTTATATTGTTTCTGTTTCTTCTTCTATCTTCTTCATCTTTAACCCTAACTATTCGATTTTTCAGCATTCGATTGCACGGCATTTGATACATTGGACGTATTGATATTGATTTTCGAAAGTCGAAAAATTTGGTCGTTACATTATGGTGTCAGAGCATTTGGTTAAGCGACAACCTTGGATCTGGTGGGGGATTACTCATTAGAGATAGAGTCAGTAGTACTCTAAAATGAGTTTGAGTGTAATAATCGACATGAACACATATTTGCTAGTGAACATAAAATTGTTTTGTATTGTTTGACTTATCGGTTGATTGTTTATAGATTCTGGTCGGAGCAGTTTGGCCAACTGTATCGATAGGACTATCTAACTCTTAAACAAGATAAACCAACACAGTATTGTGTTAAAATAGGGTAAATGAAATAATTTTACCCAAACTATTTCTGTATACAAAGGAAATCATTTTCCGTGTATTATTATAGTATATGGTTGCTTGGGTGTTAGGAGGTGATAATATTACATTATTATCATTATTGTTGAATAAGAAATTGAAATATAACCGAAGGTGAAGAAATAAATTCATATACAAATGAAATTTGTAAATATAAATTGTAAATGTGATTTATAAATGAAATAGAATTCCAGAGAAATGTTTTGAAATTTGGAATTTAAATCTCTTTTGAATTTCAAAATGATATTTCAAAGGTTTTGGAAACTAATTTTTTAAAGGGATGAAAAGCTCTAAACACTTTTCGGTCGTTGGAAAATAATTCTGATGATGATCGCGACATCATCAGTGTTCATTTTCGAGTTTCCAAGAGAGGAATTGCTACCAAATTATTTAAAAGAGGAAGTTGTTTGGAAAACTAGGTGGGTTTTGGAAATTCAAAAGATAATTTGAATTGATTTCAAAAATGGTTTTGAAAATATGGAAAGACTATGGAATCTGATTAAATAGTTACGGAATAAAAATTATTATGGTGGAAACTAAAAAAATGGTTTGAGATAAAATGAATTGGAATTTGTAATGAATTAGTAAATGAAACTAATTTCAAATAGTGATATGAATCGGTTGTGAATAAAAAATAGTTGATAAAATTCAATATTCATAAGGTAAATTTAATCCAAAAAGAATTGAAATTGAAATTGAAAATTGAATTCAAATGGAATTGAAAATGCAAGATTGAATGAAAATGGATATATAACTTCAACAGTGAAGTAAAAATGGTATAAGAAGTATATATTGAAAATTTTGTAAAGAAATGTGCATAATGATTTTTGAATGTAGAAACTGGATATGGTTATTAAATAGCATACAGGTGATGTAAAGAAAATGGAATAGGGATTTTGATTTCGAAGATAAATTTGAATTGCTCGAATAGGTATGTATTTAAATTTCAGTATGAAATTTGATGACTTTCTTGTCTAGCCGCTTGGCGTTTTGTTTTCTCTTGAAATCTGGGGGCCTGTGGTGCCATTTTGTAGTCGTACCGAGCTAGCCACGAAAAAGAGACGCTGGAGAAATTTAAAAAAAAATTAAGGGGCTAGAAAATTTTGAAATTTGAAATTTAAATTTAAATTGGTTAAGAAAACAATATTGTTTGGAGTTTATGGTTAAGGTTGGAAGGATAGTTGAATCGATAATGGGTTGTTAATAAAAAAAAGATTTGTTTTGGCAAGTTGATAAAAACTGTTGGGTTTGGAAAAATAATAACGGGTTGATGATCATTCTCCTTAACTAGTAATTTTGGGATGAAATTCTTTTAAGGGGTAAGGATGTGACGATCCTGAATTTTGAACATTTGAAATTCAAATATTTAATTGATTTTTATTATTTGAATGTTAGTTTAACTTGAATTTCAATTATAACAATGAATTTGGTAGTTTGATTATCGAATTCAATTATAGAAATTTTGGGTAAAATTTTGAATCTTCAATTTTGAGCTTGTTAAAAATAATTTAATGGCTTAGAAAATTTATATTGATGATATTGAAGATAATGGTAGCTTCAGAATTGAATTTGAAAATGATTTGTTCAGTTTTGAAATCATATCGTTTGAATTGATATTCAAAAAATAGTCTTCCGAGGCACGGTCTCGAAATTTGACGAAATTAGTTCCATTTGATCTGTAATATTGTATTATTATCGGATTTCAATTTTCGTATCATTCGGAGTTGTCGTGTGATCATACGGTAAGCAAACGTGCTGAAATTTAAATTGAAAATTTAATTAAATAACTAGGTTCAAAAAGCCATCTTCTCCATACGATTGAATTTGGACTCGAAATCTTTTCCGTCGCGTTCGGAATAGGCATATAACATTATAAACGCCTAGCGCACGCCTCTATTGGAGATTGAATTTTTAAGTTGCGGAATTTGAAACGATTTAAATTAGAATTTAAATTTGAAAATAAATAATATAGTGGAACACTGTTCCATGCTCAAACACGTAGAGGAATTTTAACGCGTGTTTCTTTTTCTTTTATTAATTACAAATGCGTCCTCTGAAAAAATGATGATGAATATCTCAACAAACGAAAAACCTTCGTTCAAAATAAAAAAATTCTTCGAAAATAAATTGCAAGCCCTCCTTTCTTGGTCCTCTTGATCGAAATCAAATCGTTTCGAAAAAATATATAATAGGAATGGCTGCCACTGCTTTTTAATCGAAAACTGAAATAAAAAAAATCGAATTGTATTGAGTCGTGCAGGCGCGTGTCGGGGGGTGGCGATGAGCTCGCGTTTAGGCAACACGACAATTTCAAGCAGCATCTTGGATCGGCGACTACATGGCTTTAGGCGTGGCGTCTCGGCCAGGCTCGCAGCGGGGTCATGAGTCGGAGCAATTGGGGGTTGCGACTTCGTGCGCGTTCAAGCGAAGCCATGGGGAGGGGATCGTTGTCGACTTCGGCAGCGCTGGCAGGGACTAAGGTAGTCATGAATTTTGGGGGTAGCCAGTGGATGAGCGATCGATGCAGGAGGCAGTGGTATATCATCTTCTTCCTTTTCAATTTAAATTATAAGCAGAGATATTTTCCTTTTTATTTAATTTGCATATATCTGTGTGTGTATAAATATACAGTAAACATAAAGCTGTTATATATAGAAAATGTTGAAAAGCAATTTTAAATAGAAAAGGATTTTTAGAAACAGATTTGGAAAAAAAATTATCAAAGATTTGATTAATCGACATTTACATAAATCATTTATAAATGTATATGTTTCAAAGAAAAATATGCACATTGTTTTTTTAAACTCATAAATTAATTTTTAAATAATGTATAAGGTGATTAAGTAGTTAATTAGCCTATTTAACTATTTTATAAAAATATTTATTATAGGAAAATCAATTTTTAAAATAAATCAATGGTTCATTTAATCTATTACATGGAAATGTATTATTTGATTACGGAGATTAATAGTTTAATTAAATAATTAATTAATTAAATCTATTTAAATGGTGATTGATTATTTGTTTGATTCAAATATATAATTAAAAGAAAATTTTGTTTAAAAATAAATTATTAGGGTAAATCCAAATTATTATCTAAAATTAAATAAATAACTGGTGATTGATTGTTTATTAATTCAAAATATTAATTAACTGTATAAAATTGTCTATACAAGGTCTAATACTGTGAAGAAGACAAGTCGAGATTGGAAACAGATTGCAAATAAAAAGGTGAGATCTTCTCACTTGATCGGATTTTCCGATTTAATTTTAAATAGTTGAATTTAAAATTGTTGATTGTGTGCTCGGATGATAAATTATTATCAGTTGTATTGGATTAGACCCTATGCGCCGCATAATAACGGATGATATTATATATAAACTCATATAACGCGATATTCCACCTCGAAGTGGAATTGGTATTATATATGTATTTGGAGTGATTGATTTCCCGCATTATATAGCGGATGAGACCCTATGCGCCGCATAATAGCGGATAATATATTATAGATCCCATATACCGCGATATTGCACCTCGAAGTGTAATTGGTATTTAATTTTTGTGCTAACGTATGTGGATGCAGGGAAACAGGTTGAAGGGATCCAACTGGATTCCTCAAACAATTGAATTTATTTCAATGCTGTGTGTGGATTTATTTATAAACTGTGTATGATTATTTCTGTGATTGAAATCATTGAAGGCATAGTTTAGCCGAATATATTTTTGGTATAGTAGGATACCAAAAATAGATAAAATTGGATTTTTGAAATTTAAGTAGAAGTTTATAGTAAAAAAGAGGGGGAATTAATTTAAAGGACAAAAATTTCTATATTTTTTGCCTCAAGGACACGACCTCAATATTTTTACCACAAGGACAAACATTCTTCTAAAAATTATTTAGGAGGACAAACATTTTCCAAAATTATTCATAAGGACAACAAAACTGATACCAAGCTAAAAACTGATACCTAAAAACTGCTACCGATAACTACAAACTGATACCTAAAAACTGCTATCAACAACTAAAAACTGATACCTACAGAAAGTTGTCCTTCAGGCTAAAATATTAAAGGTCTGTCCTTGAGGCTAAAAGGCTGTGAAATTTTGTCCTTGACAATAATTTCCTGTAAAAAAGAATTTATATTTTTTAAGAATTGGATAAATTTAAAAGAAGGAATTTTAAAAGGGTAAGGTTTAATTTTTGAAAACCTATTAAATAAATTCCAAATTGAAGGAAAGATTTTAATAAATGGATTTTGAGTAATATTGTTTAATAGTTGAAGAATTTATTTAATATTCGGATTTTAAATAGTTTAGAAGAGATAAAGGAATTTAAATTAAAAGGAAATAAATTTAGAAATCAAATTTGAAATTGATTTTCTGTTTTGAAAATAAATTGGGAAATCGAATTGAAATTGATTTGGTGTTTTAAAATAAATCTTTGGGAAATCTATTTGGAAATTAATTTGGTGTTTGAAAAAAATTTGGAAATCAATTTGAAAATTGATTTGGTGTTTGAAAGTGAATATTTGAAAATCGATTTGAAAATCGTATATCAATGGATATTTGGAAATGTAAATTCACAATGGGGAATTTATAAAGAAAAGGGAATTTTTTTTAAAAAAATAAATATTTTTTTTGTTTTTAAAGTGTGGAAAGAAATTTACGGATTTGGAATGTAAATTGAAATAAATCTGGAAGGGTTTATTAACTGGTTTAAATGGACCATTTTGAAATGGAATGTGTATTTTCCCTAGGAAGCCGAGTATGTTTTTAAACTAGCTTTCAAAATTAAAAGTTTTGAAGTTGGTTTTAAAAAGGATGTTTATGGAGAAATTATATCTTAAGTAGTTTTAAAATCTTTAAAATAAATGATTTATTTAATTAGTTATAGAAATTATTTAAAAATTTAATTGATATTTGATGAGAAATGGTTATTTAAATAATTACACTCCATCTAATAATTTTATTTTAAAATTATTTTGGACTTGAAGTTTTATATAAGATATTGGTATAATGTTTTCATAACTAATACTTTAAATAAAGTATTTAAAATAGGTTTTAATTTAAATATTCCAAGTATATATTTTTGGATAAGTGATTTAAAATTATTTTAAAGTATGTAAACTCGTTAGATTTTCAGTAGAAATGGATAAATATTTGGAAACGTATTCCGCGCAAGGAAAAGTGATTTGAAATTTGTTTTCGAAGTATTGAAATGTGGAAAATAATTTGAAATTTGTTTTCAAAGGATTGAAGTGATGAAAGTAGTTTGAAATTTGTTTTCAATTGGTTGAAGTGTGTAATATGACTTGCGATGATATTATGAAAATAAATAATTGAGGAAATTTTTTTAAATTTGGTAATTGTTGTGAATGTTGATTGATAGTTAAATAGCTGACTATCAATATTTTCCTTTAAATGGCATTTGAATTTCGATGCAACTGGGGGTCGGATTCCAAATGGATATTCGAAAACCACATTGAATCTTTGTGTTGCATCTTTTGTTTAAAAAGATTAAAGTGAAAATTATTGTGATTTGTTTGAAATCTGAATATAACACTTATTTTTGAAGTAAGCGCTCGTTATTCAGATTAACCGAGAGAGGACTTTGTGTCATAAAACCCATTCTGAATAATGATATGATGAAATGGGATTGCAATTGAAGATGGTGTTAAGACCGGGTATTTTTGAAAATGAAAGGATTACCTGTCGAATGTCTCTGCACTGGATTGCTCCAGTATAGAGATTTTATCACCCTTTGTGATGGGGATTCCGGACGTGATTAGTGAATATTCGGATTGCAAGGGCTTCTTTGAAGTGCCTTCGGTTCCGTTCGATCCCGGAACGGACTTGTATGGATGTGTATCTAATGTTACACTTTGAGATGTAAAGCTAGTTTATATCAAATACATTTCTATTGGTGGCGAAGAATTTATTCTCTTAGCTTAACACCCTTCTCTGAGACGTACGAGCTCAGAGGCTATGTAGTTGTTGATTACTAGTGATACGTTCCCAATTTGGTAATGTGGCATACGAAGTGCTGCTGATAATTTGTTGATCGAAGCATGGCTTTGTGAAAAGTGTAGCTTTGTGGACGAGACTTCGTCTGAACCTCACACCCCGGAAATGGTCGAAACAGGAAGGATGCGGCAAGGTTATTTGGGAGTAGCACCCCCTGAGGGTATGTCATTCCTTTTGGAAAAGGGTAGTAATATAGTATGGAACCCAGATATTTTACCTATGTTGTTGCTGCAAATTTATTACTTTGTGCTTGTTGCTTTGTGTTTAAGGATCCTCAGATAAAGTCACAAACGACCAAAGGATGGCATACTCGAGTAGTAGTTACCTAGTTATAGAGGTAACTCGGCCTTGTGTTGACAGAGACCAGGTTAAGTTCTCGAGACGTCCCTCTAGAGGCATACCCATGTGGCAGTTGGAAGTTCCTTAGCCTGACCATTTGTTGGAAATCCAAAGAAACAATATGCGTCCTATACGGTTTTAGTTGTATAACCTGTCATGGAATGTGGCGGTAACCTTCTATTGAACATGGTAGCTATAATAGGCATACAATAATGGTTGTATGCTGGCTAAGATTAATATCATACTTTATAAATGTTTTCCACACTATGTACTAATGATAATATTAAAAAGATTTTGCGTGTCAAGCATGTTTGACTATCATAAGGAGAAATCTCCTCCAATTCTGCGTTTGCATTGTGTGTGTGGCGGGAGGCCTTATGGTAGTTTCATTTTCCAAAAGCATAGCGGATTTCTTTTTATTTTCTTTGTGAAATTAACTGTTTTTAAGATCTCACACCTGTCTTGTGACTGGCCTGGAGTTTATTGTTCCCTTTCTAAACTCTGGGTGCCCACCAATTTCCACACGGGCAGCCTAGAGTCAGGTTATCATTATTCTGGAGCAAAGTTAGAAAGTTTGCTGTGGAGATCTGGAATTCAAGCTGAATGGCGAAGCGTATCACTTATACTATGTAGCGTCCATTGCGTTTGGGTTGGTGTAAGTCAAAATTTCTATGTAAGCAAGTTAAAATAACTACCAGTGTTGTATTGTGTCGTTGTTAACTCTGATAATGTGATGTATAATTTGATATAGTGTTTTTGTCCTAAAAGATATTTATTTATCTATTGCATTTGTTCCGCTGTGAAATGTGAGATTCTGATATTGTTTTTGTTTCTTCTTCTATCTTCTTCTTTAATCCTAACGATTCGGTTTTCCGGCATTCGATTGCGCGGCATTTGATACAGTAGACGTATTGATGTTGACTTTCGAAAGTCGAAAAATTGGGTTGTTACATATCGAACATACTTCTTCGATACCATTCTATTACTTTGTGATTGATTGGGTGCACCTTTGATTTTTAAGAGTGTGGCTCGAGGTGGGCGGTAGTGGCTACTACACGTTACCACCGGTCCGGAAGTGTAATTGATGTACCCTTGCATTGCCTAGTTCCGTCGTGTCTCCTACTCTAGCGCGCCTTGTATGATTTTGGTTTTGTGCCGTAGCCTATGGAATATCCTCTGGTGGCTTCCCAATCAGGAGGGACTATAATACTGGATAGACTACTAGGACTATGTATGTGTTATGGTGGAAAATGTAAAGCCTTAATGCTATTTATGTGTGAGTTTATTTTACTTTAGACATTATTATAATAGCGCATATTACTACATAGTAGATAGTTTAACGGATCCTTAGAAGATGTGAATCCCGATCATCTTTTAAGTTACTACACTCACATTAGACACTGGATAGGAGATGTCAAATCCCATAAGCATCTCTGACGATATTCCACTCATAGTATTTACCGTTGATTTAACTTACATAAGATCTTTTAGTTCCGACTCGAGTGTTTTGTCTTTTCAATTTGCTCGTTTCAACCTGAGCATTTCAGGGTTTGAAGACCTTACTTCCGGAGGACGAAGACAAAGATTGTATTACTATTATTTACTATATTGTTCCGCTACATCACATTGTTCCGTTGCATTGTTATTTATTATTCTTTGGTATGTGTAACTCTGATTCTATGTTGTATAAGTATAATCAAATGTTTTTGTAAAACAGCTTCATGAATTGTTATTTGATTACTATATTTTTTTCATTCCGCTGCAAGATTCTATTTTGTTTTCTTTCTTTCTCTGTTTTTTTTCTTATTCACCCCAATAACAATCCGGCCTTCTGTATGGTTTGAGTCGACATGTGTGTCTGCTTAAACGTATGAAAAGGCAGGATTTTACAGTTGGTATCAGAGCTTTGGTTTGGCGATAAACCTTAGCTTTGTGGGGTCTAACTCTTCATTAATAAGGGAGTAATACCCTATGATGAGTCACTGAGTGTATGTATATGAGAGAGAGCGTATTTGTTAGTGTTATAAAAGGGTTTTGATATTGTGTTAATTTTTTCAGTTTTGTATTTATAAATTTTGGTTGGTGCATAAGACGCTATGACATCGATAGGGATTTCTAAGCAATTAATAGGACAGACCAACACAATATTTGTTTTGAAATGTAGGTAAATGAAATAATGTTTTATATTGTATATTTTATGTATAACATAATATATTTTATAAGGGATATATTTGGTTGTAATATATTGGTTGTTAGGTAGTGAAATTTATAAATATTGGTTGGAAATAAGATTTAAAATAAAATAAATGAAATTGGAAATTTAGAACCTAAGTCCCAGGGTTTCTGAAAATTTCTTTCGAATGATTTTGGAATATAATAATAATATTAGTTAGAAGTATTTTCTGATATAAATATTTCAATATAATTTGAAATAATTGTTTTAAAGAAACTTTGGAAAAAAATAAGTTTTATGCTCCCCTCTATGTCGCTGGAAAATAATTTCGGGGATGAGTGCACGCATCATCGACATTCATTTTTGAATTTCTAAGTGGAAAGACCACTATAGTTGTTTTACTACAGATTTATTTTGATAAACAAATATAAATTTTAAATTTTTTAAATATAATTGGATATATAAGTTGTAAGTATATACATTTATCTATTATTATTTTTAATGATTTGAAATGGAATCCGGTATTTAGTTCTTAGGTTTTTGTTAATTAATAGTTTCAATTATTGTAGTAAAATGGAATGTGACTAATTAATAATTGGAACCTCTAAATGAAATAAAAGATTAGATGCTAGGTTATAAATGAAATTACAAGAAAGTTGAAATTTGTAACTTATAAAACAAAGGATATGATCATTGAACATTAAATTTATTAAAAGAAATGAGATAAACTTGTTTAATTTTCAATTGTATACTTAAAAAGAATATATATAACTTACCAAATATTAAAAGTAGTAATGTTTAATAAGAAAATGTAATATGACATTATACAAGTAAAACATGAAATAATGAATGTATTCAATAATGTTCTTTAATAAATAAGAATTCGATGTTGTAGTTGTTATAAACTTGAGTTATAATTTGAATGTTACTATAATAAAATGTGATAGAAAGTAGGTACTGTAAGTAAGTAATTATAAACTTAAGTAAATGAATTGATATGCTAAGCAATGGAATTGAACGTGAATACTATAAATAAATGAATTATAAACTTAAGTAAATGTTGAAGTTGTTTGTTACAAAAATAAGTAGGAAGATGAATACTATAAGTGAACGACTATAAACTTAAGTTAATGTTTGAAGCTATGTATAACTTAAGGTAAATAAATGAAATTAAGTAATGAATGAATAAATATAATGCAATAAAAAGAAATTGACCTGATATGAATAAATGAAAATGAATTTTGTAAGTAATAAATGAAATAAACGTTGATGAATGAACGGGAATAAAATTTTGTAATCACTAAATGAATGAAAAAAAAATTGAACAAAAAATCTTGTGAAAAGAAATTAATAAGAATAAACTTAAATAATGTAAGAATCTGTTGTTTGTTTTCGTTTATGGGTTGTTTGGGCAAGGATACTTTAAAATTGTTTGGATGTATGAATAATCTATTCAGCTTTATCTAAGACTGTTGAGTAAATGGTATACATAATAGTTTATTTGTCATTCTACGCAATTTAAAAGTGTCTAAGCCCGAACAAACTATTTTTTTGGCTGATATGGATGGATAATTGATTTGTATTGATTTCATATGATGATTGTATGTTTGCTTATAAGTGATTGTTGTTTATATTGATTTTTTTGTTAGTAGCTGGAACAACTTTAAATATTTCATTTTATATAATTATTAACTCTTTTTAGATTATATAAGTGAAATACAGGTTATGAAAGCAATTGTTACTTCTTTTGGTTTCATAATTAAGCGTTAATTTCCCGACAAATAGGAACGTTCTCGGATTATGTTTTTCTAGTGATATTATATTTTTTTCCCGCTGTTGGGATATATATATATATATATATATATATATATATATATATATATATATATTATTTTGAAAATTTTGATATATGTCGTTTTATTTATATTATAATTTCTCTCGAGCCTCTCCATACAAAGGAGACTCTGCCAAAATTTCCCGTGAATTTTGGACTTAGAAATTTTTTGAAAAATGTTTTCCAAACTTTATTAATTTGAGAATAAAAATATTTAGTGGTTATAAATTGGTATATTTTATTCAAATTAATTAATTTTGTAAATTTATTTGTTTATAAAGTTATTATTTTTGAATAAGAAGTATTGTTTACTTAATTCTTTCTTTGCCCTTCTTTTTCCTTTTCGGGGACGAAAAGTTTTGAGCGGAGGAGAGTGTAGCGTCCCGTAAGTTTTGGTAATTTAATATGGAAAGAAATAAAAACTTTGTAATTTAATAATGAAATGAATGCTAAAATGAAATGTAGCAATGGTAATTAAAAATAATTATTAACAATTGAAATGGAATTCCAATGAAAAATAATGTAAATTGTTATGCTTGGTTATAGAATTTATATAAGAAAACCAATGTATACATTGGTTTAATAAAATGAAATAGTACGAGATAAATGACCGTTGAATAAAATTTGAGTTATGTAAGGAATTGTAACATTTGTGTGGAAATAATGAATTCATAAATGTAAATTAAAGGTTATAGTAACGGTTGTAAGTTACTGTTTAATTGGTCTATTAATTTACTTGTAACTGTTACATTTGGGTATAAAATTTAATATAAGTAAATAAATATATGAATAAATGAATTTGTATAAATAATGGCAATTGTAACGTCCCTCCCTTTTTTACACGCTTTAAATCGACGATAAACCACACACGTCAGACTTAAACCATATAGAAGGGCGGATTGTTATGGAGAAAATAAGAAAAGGCAGAGAAAGAAAAAACAAAATAAAATCTTGCAGCGGAACGATAAAATATAATAATCAAATAAACAATTCATGAAGCTGTTTTACAAAACATTTGATTATACTTATATAATACATATCGCAGTTACACATACCAGAGAATAATCAATAACAATGCAGCGGAACAGTATGACTGTAGTGGAATAATATAATTAATAATAGTAATAAAATCTTTGTCTTTGTCCTCCAAAAGTAAGGCCTTGAAACCCTGAAATGCTCAGGCTGACCCGAGCGATTTGAAAAGACAAAACACTCGAGTCAAAACTAAAAGGTCTTATGTAAGTTGAATCAACAATAAACAATATAAGTGGAATGGCGTAGAGATGTTTACGGGATTTGACATCTCCTATCCAGTGTCTAACGTGAGTGCAGTAACTCAAGAGATGCTCGGGATTCACATCTCCTAAGGATCTGTTAAACTATTTACTATGCAGTAATATTTCGCTATTATAATAATGTTTATTAGTAAAATAAACTTACTTTTAAGTAGCGTTAAGGCTTTACATTTCCACCTTAACACGTAATAGTTCCAATAGTCAATACAGTACCATAATACCTCTTGATCGGGAGGCTACTAGAGGATACTCCATAGGTACGACACAAATCAAACTCGTACAAGGCACGCTAGGCAGTTGACACGGCATAACTAGGCAACGCCAGGATAAATATACCAATTACGCTTCCGGGTCGGTGGTAACGCATAGCAGCTACTACCGCCCACCTCGAGCCACACTCCCAAATCAAAAATCAAAAGTGGCCACCAAATAAGTCAAGTATAATATCGAAGGGATATGTCCGATAAAAGGTGCTACCTTCTTAGCCCGTCGATCGCTCCTGTGTTAGCCACCTTATGCCAACTTATGGGAGTCGGGTTCACATATTTACCTCAAAGGAAACGCCGCCACCATCCTACTTCATTCTGGAATCTCCACCGCGTACACGGTTGTTAAAGTGGTTTTCAGAGTTGGCAGAGAGTATGACAACTTCCGATCCCAGTCTCTTCAACAACCAACCGTTATTATAACACCGCGGTCATTTCAAAATAATTGATATTTTAAAACCATAATATAATATCAAATTCAAAAGCATATAAATACGATATCATTTCCATTTTAAAACCAAATCAATATGATATCCTTTTTATTTCAAATCAATATAATATCATTTTATTTAAAATATACCCCTTTTCAAAATCATAACACTTCCAAATTATACACTTCAAAACCAAACATTTGAAATTTTAACACCTTTAAAACATAATACTTTGAAATTCATAACTTCGAAACATTTCAATTATGATAAACATTCCAATTTCGATATATTTCAAGGCTTTAAATATTCCAAAATTCCAAAACTAAATTTGATAATTTCGATTCAACGATTAAATTTCCTATTATTTGGTTTTGAAATATTTTACATAATAAACCCCTTATCATTTAAATAAGACTCAAATTACAAATAACTAGATATTGCCTTCAATTCATTATAATTGAAATAATCATTTAATTCACCTAGACCCAAAAACCAAGTTATAGTAATTATACCTTTTAAAATTTCCAATTTATTAAATTTCACGTCAACCCTTTTGGTTTAATTCTTAAATAAATTCAATTTCATACAATCTCAAATTTATCTCAATTTTAAATCAAATTTATTTGAGTAAAATTCTTAAATAATTTAATTCACATCAATTTCATATTTATCTTCCAACCTCGGTTTTATTTAAGCCATTATAACTATATACACAATACAATTTAAACAGCTGCTTAACCATATTATCTTAATAAAATCAAACCTTGTTATTTAACTTATTTTATTCTTTAACCAATTTTACACATAGCTTAAAACCAAAAATTTAACTATATATAAAAATACATTTATAAAATATCCAAATCAATATCTCATAAAACCATATATTTCTTTACCAAACCATAGATTTCATTTCAAAATATTTATATATAAAGATCACTGTGTCTGTATATAATTTTCTATCCTATGGTCAAGTGATATGGATATTTATCGTTTCAATCCGTAATTTAAAATAAAATACGGTTATGTATCATTTCAAACCGCAATCCCGAATGGAATAAAATGCATAACAACTTGCAGTTTATAACAATATAAAATACAACATCCATTCATCCAATATCAACAATCAAACATTTATAACAATCATTATCCAATTCAAACAATAACATCAATATAGAATATATAATAAATAACAAGTAATTACTGGCAGTTAATATTAAAAAATAAATTAATTTAACTGGCAGTTTATATGCAATAATAAATTGAATGCCAATTTAATTCAATAAATACGATTTAACTGGAATGATGATGAAAATATAAAAAATAGTAATAAATAAATTTATAATCACATCAGAAATTAATTTAACACACATAAGAAATTTTAAAAGTTGTGAGTAGGTTAAAACACTCACCTTTTGAATTTAAATTGAATTTACATTCAATTTAAACCCAAAATTTAAACAGTCTCCAAATTCGTCTAAACGAGAGCCAAAATGTCCGGAATTCCAATACAAACCTAGCGGAGAAAATCGCGCAAGAAACGGACCTTGTATGTAAAATTTATGATCATTCAAACGAGTTATTTTTAAGTTTTAAATTAAATAAAAAAAATAAAGCAGAAACACGCTCACCTCAAAGGCCACATCAGTAATATACGCGCACCCCAAATATCACGCACAGGAAACACCGCCGCCACCTACCTCCGTTGACCGCCCAAAACCAGTCGCCACGGTCTCTTGACCTTCGATCAGGATGCACCACCACGTTGCCCACCCTCGGCCGCTTCTATGGCCCACACGCGGCAATCTCATGACCCCCAGAACGCTAGCGCCACCGCCGAACTAGATGGCTGATTCCGGGCGATTTCGTACACGATCTCGACCAACCATCCATGCCGATGACCCCTAGTCGACGTCCTCTACACACTGGAACCCTCTGATTGAACCAAAATCGTAGACCCACCGTCCAATCCATCGATATCTCGCGAACGACCGAAAATAGTCCTTCAATTTCTTGACGAACAGAGATCCAGATCGAAAAACGAATTACAGATCTAAGATGCGTACATCGAGAGCTTCGATATATAATTTTTCTAAATTTTTTTGAGGAGTTTCAAATTTCAATTTGATTTTTGAATTGCAATTGGATTTGGAATTGTCTGCCATTGAAATGAGGAGGTGAAGAGGAATTGTACGCACGGAGAAATGAGAAATAGAGGTAGGCTATGGTTTATAACAAGGTGTAAATAGATAAGCTGAAATTAGAATGGATTGGATCGATTGGATACACACGTTCAACGATAAAGTGGTCCAAAAAGCCCGCTCTGACTCGAAATGAAATTGGGTCAACCCACATATCAAAATGGTTGTTTCTAAATGTTTTAAACGCGATGGAACAGGTTTCAAGTCCAAATTCCATCGTATGATGAAGTTATGCTAAAATCAATTTATTTCAAATTGATTTCAATTTCATTGATTTCAAGGCGTTTCAAGCCCATACGATCAAACGACAAGCCCGATCGCTACGAAACTTGAAATCCTACAATAATTCACCGTTACGGATACGATAAAACTAGTTTCGTCGAAATCCGAGTCAATGTCCAAATTGGCTATTTTTACATTAACTAATTAAATTAATAAATTAAATAATTAAATCAAATTTTCAATTTCAATTCTTTAATTGAAAATTTTCATCATTTTTGATTTCTCAATCATTTACGATGATTTAAACAAATTTAAATGTCAATTTAGAGTAAATTAATTTATCAATTTCAGTATTAACCTCAATTTCATTTAATTCAAAATTATAAATTTAATTTCCAATAATTCTATTTAATTTACTTTTCATTCTATTATTCATTTCACTATTATCAAACGGATGAAATTAACATTGGATTCAAAATCTATAACATTAATATTCTCTAATTTCAACTTAATTTTCAATTAACGAAATAATTAAATATTTAATTTCATTCATTTGCAATTAATCCAATTATTGAATGTTTATTCCAATAATAAAAAAAATTATTTGATTTCAATCTTTATATCCCATCCATAAATTTCAAATAACATAGTTAATGCTGGTTTTTTACATTACATTACATAAATATACTCAACTTACTTTCTTTACTGTGTATTAACTATAATTTCCGCTAGTATTGAAATCTTTTCCAAATATAACATTTGCATTACCATTGGGATTTCATTCAACTTGTTTATAGTCAACTTATATGAACATCACTACCTTTAATTTTAATTATCAATTCATTCATAAACCACTAACAATACATTATTACCAAATATTACCTTAAATCCACACTAATGCAATATTTAATTTCATTTATTGCAATTGGTTTCAATTAATTGGGACTGCGCTAAATTAGTTATTTATCAACTTGCATTAAATTTATTACATTAATCTACATCCAATTACAATTAATATTCTCAATAAATTTACTTACTTGGTCTCATGCTTTGTATTACACCAATTACTACCTTATAATAAGTTTAGGTTTCTATTTTAATTTACATTCACACTTTCCATTATTATAATAATTATCATTAAAGTAATATTTAATTACCTTTATTAGTAATTGGTAAATTAACTGGTAACAACAACCATTTGTCACCAATATACTCTTTATAATACTTTATGGTTATTCTCCACAAACAATTTCCATCTATCATATTATTTCACACATTAATGCAATAATTGCATTTGTTTTTATTATATTCCATGTATAACTAAGTTATAACATTTAAATTATTTTATTAAATGGGAGTGTTCGTTCAAGTTCGTTAATTATTAACTTGCATTAACATATTTCCTTAGTTTACATTCAATTACTGTTAACAATGTATACATTCATTAATTAATTCAATACTTACTTTCATTTTCTCATATTCAATTTATATCCAGGTATAACACTTTCACTACTTCATTTATTAGAATTTTATTCAAATTACTAATAATTAGTTTTAATTAACATTGCTATATTTCATTTTAGCGTTCATTTCAATATTAAATTATAAAGTTTTTATTTCTTACTAAATTTAATTACAAAGATCTAATTTAAATTAACCAATTTATTTATTAAAATTCACGAGTCGTTACAGTAATTGAATGAATTCAACATTATGTAAGCAATTCTGATAATTAGTGGAAATAATAAACTTGAGTGTAATATAAAGAGAGTGATGACATTTATGCAAATTAACTTTTTATTTAGGCTGTTAAATTCAAAGTAGGAAATCAATTACATTTAAATGTAAGTAAATGTTCATTAATGCAAGATAGGACTGTAATTGTAAAGTGTGAATGTAATGACATAAATGGAAATGTATATTTTATTCATAGATAAAATAAAGGAATGAAACTAGTTAAATAAATTAATTGAGATTTTTATTTATAATAAATATATATTTGACAAATTTAATATAACTGAAAATAATGGTTAATACATAGGAAAGATGTAAATTTGAATATATGAATGTAATGCAAGACAAGTAAATATTAACTAGGTTATCGAGTAATAATAGACTTAATAAAAAGATTAGAATTGTACCAAATCAGTTTATTTGGAATTTATCAATTGGAATTCAATCTATAACAAATGTATTAATGGCAAGTAAATGAAATTAAATACTATGTTAATTGAAATTAGGATAAAATGGGAAATATTAACGTAATAAAAATAAACCAAAGGTAATTATACCGATAAGGTATTAATTGGCTGAATAACAAGATTTAAAATAAAATAAATAGATTTGTTGGAATTTCAATTGATAATTAATGAATTTATTGAAATTGAAATTTAATATTGCAATTGGTTAATAAATTAACTTTATATTGATATAGAAATTTGTTATAAAGGATTATAAATTCCTAGAGTAATCCAAGATTGTGACGCCCCACCTCTACGCTCGCAATAACAAAGAGTATTAAAGGAAATACTGTCTGTTATTATGAAGAATAAGGCTGGATAGGAGCGGCCATCCGTAGTTAGGCCTTACACTAGTATTGGTTACCTCGATAGGTGTAGTATATATATTTTTTTCATCTCATATTTATTTACTCCCATCGACATACCCAATTCCAGTATAAAACGAACTACGATGGTTCATAATAGTTTAGAACAATAGATATAATAATAACACAGATAATATAAATGCGGAACACAGATAAAACAAAAGTCTCATATATATAATAACTGATGTCAGTTACAATACATGTGATACAACTGTCAACTCTGGAAGTTACATATACAAGTACATTATCGTATAGAATATACATGAATACATATCTTCCTATACAAATAAACCAACTACTATAAATGACGACGACTACTCCAAAAATATGAAGTGACTTCATAGCTCAAGCAGCAACCCAAAGCTAAAAATCTACAACCTGTAAATACTCGGTCTGACCCGAGTATTAAATTCAAAAGAAAATAATACACGGGTCAGTCTAATTCAAACTCAGTTATTAGTGCACAGAAGCAATAATAATTAAATAATGAATAGACGACAGTCACAATAAATCTCGTCTATCCAATCACTAATAAGGATGAATTGGGCAAAGGAAACAATCAAGTAATTGGAAACATCAATTAAAATGTCAATTCGAGTAGGGCTGCAGTATACGCAAGCGTGTACTGCCTCGCCGCTACAACATATGGAATACGAAATAGTTCCATAAATCAAAAACAAAAGAAATAACAATAAAACCAATACCGTGTGGCTGCAGTTCACGCTTGCGTGCACTGCCTTGCCACTTACAGTGATGATGTACCCAATGAAAATTCACAAGCATTGCCGTGAATGTCATAAGGCCGAGTGTCGATTAAATTGCAAAGACAAAGGTGAGGTCAAGCCCAATGAATTTTAGGCTCAACACAAGGCGATGAGCAAAGTAGCGAGTCATGTACACCAAAACAAAATCAAGAAGCATATAAATGCACATGAACAAGTACTGTGCATATACAATTGCACAGTTCAAAGTTAAAGTGAAGACTACAAGATGGAACCAGACCAATACACATGAACGCACAGCGCAAACAAATGCACTAAGTAAGTGATACAGCGATCGTGACAACAAGCAACAGTGCAGCATCAGGTCGAGCACAATCAAGCTACTGACCAGACACACAAGTGCACATAGGCACTGTTACTACATAAGGCCAGCAAAAAGGAGGTGAAAGCACACAAGAATAAGTATTGCAACAAAGTGAACATGCAACTGATTTTAAGTGACTGGCAACAAGTATAAGAAATATACTTGTAAAAATACTGGACAGAGCACTACATACTCAACATGAATGGTGGTAGAGTAAGTGCAGCAACAAGTGTCACAGCCCCCACAATGAAATGGCTTTAAATAATCATATATGAACACAGCCACATAATCAGTGTAATAGAGAATGTTTACTGCAATTGAAAAATGCAGTTGCGACATGAATGACCTAAAGGCAGTGATTAAGTGAAAGAGAGAATATCATGTTTTAAAAATACAGTGAAACATGAAGAAGTTCAATATCATTGCACATAACAGATACAGGATGTTCAAAACAGGATATGCATACACCAGTGAAACAGGTACAAAAAGGGAGGCGAATGAAATTGCAACTGAAAACATATGCAGGTCACAAATGCCACAGTGGTCTCAACATCAAACCAAATGGGTACACATTCATGCATCAGGATATACTACAGAAGGAACAAAAGGGTACAGTGTGGAGTTACTGACCAGCATCTCACCTTGAATTACTGGAGCAAATGCATCAGCAATTCAAGGCCGAGTGATGCATTCAAACAAATAAACGGATGCACAGATGTATCTCAATGCAAATCTCGAGTTAAATCGAAAAGAAACAAAATAGCCATGTAAAACCGGAATTACAGTGAAATCATCAAACAAAAACTCAGGCCATCAAATTCAAAAATAAATCATCAACGTTCAACGTCAAAGATCATGGCCGAAGGCAAGTGTAGCCGAAAGTATAATAAGGGGCAACGATCGAGTAAAAGTCGGCTACCACCGATTACACGAAAACCATAAATTTAGTTCGCAAGCTCAAAGAGGCCGAAGCCAAAATACCATCACGAAATCAGAGCGTGGAGTGAAAATCATCGAACACAAAGTCAAATCCAAATTCTCATCAAAATTATGTTTTCCCAAAATCATACTTGCAGCAAATATACAGAAATCGAACCCAGGAAGATAAAAATCATCAACATATACTTGAATGGCTGAAGCACAGTACAGAGAACGAATTAGATGTGAGAAATAAAGATTTCTCATCTTTTTCAACGCGAAAAGAAGCAGCCGCAGTGAGCAACGAGGGATCGATCGAGCAATAGCCAAGATTAAAGAGCATCGAAACAAAGCCGCCTCCCATAATGTCTCAGATCGAAGGAACGAAGAACGAAGCAGCCGCCATTTTTAATTTTTTTTTCTCGTTCTATTTTATTTTAGGGTTTGAGAATAATGAATGGGGGGAAACGAACGGCATCGCGAGTTTTAAAGGAATATTGGGCCAAGGTTAAACTTCCAAAGCCCACTCAACAATTTAACCGATTTTTGTTAAAGAATTTTTAACCCAATAAAACTCCAACTATAAATTAGCTAGCAAGTAATCATTTAATGACGATATTAAATCGATGCAGAAACCCCGGGTTGTTACAGACTCCCCTCCTTATAAAAATTGCGTCCCCGCAATTTTCATAATTAAGGTCGTCAATAACAATTATTTTTCTAACATAAACTGGTTAAGCTAGAAAAATAAAGTCGGGAATACAAATGCCAAAGAAACCTTTTAATTTCAATAAAAGAAATTCACAAATTCTCAACAAAATCTAATTATCAATAGATAAAACAACAAAACTGAATAAATGCAACTATCAGCAATATTCAATTATCAATTAGATAACTAGAATACAAAATCACAAAACAGCAATAATTAATTATCGATACAATAATTAGCACAAAAAAAATCTAATTATCAATAAAGATAATTATAAAACCCAAATCGAAATTTGCAAAACCGCAATTATCTATTATCAAAAACGATAATCAGAAATCTCAAATCACAAATATCTGATTATCAAAAACGATAATCGAATCAACAAATATTCGATTATGAAAAATGATAATCAAATCAACAAATATTCGATTACCAAAAACGATAATCAAATCAACAAATATTCGATTATCAAAAACAATAATCAAATCAACAAATATTCGATTATCAAAAACGATAATCAAATCAACAAATCAACAATTATTCGATTATCAAAAACGATAATCAAATCAACAAGTATTCGATTATCAAAAACGATAATCAAATCAACAAATCAACAAATATTCGATTATAAAAAACAATAATCAAATCAACAAATATCTAATTATCAAAAACGATAATTAGAACTCATATCAACAAATATTCGATTATCAAAAACGATAATCAAATCAACAAATATTCGATTATCAAAAACGATAATCAAATCAACAAATATTCGATTATCAAAAACAATAATCAAATCAACAAATATTCGATTATCAAAAACGATAATCAAATCAACAAATCAACAATTATTCGATTATCAAAAACGATAATCAAATCAACAAGTATTCGATTATCAAAAGCGATAATCAAATCAACAAATCAGCAAATATTCGATTATAAAAACGATAATCAAATCAACAAATGTCTAATTATCAAAAACGATAATTAGAACTCATATCAACAAATATTTGATTATCAAAAACGATAATCAAATCAACAAATATTCGATTATCAAAAACGATAATCAAATCAACAAATCAAAAAATATTCGATTATCAAAAACGATAATCAAACCAACAAGTATTCGATTATCAAAAACGATAATCAAATCAACAAATATTCGATTATCAAAAACGATAATCAAATCAACAAATCAACAAATATTCGATTATCAAAAACGATAATCAAATCAACAAATATCTAATTATCAAAAACCATAATTAGAACTCATATCAACAAATATTCGATTATCAAAAACGATAATCAAATCAATAAATATTCGATTAACAAAAACGATAATCAAATCAACAAATCAACAGTTATTCGATTATCAAAAATGATAATCAAATCAACAAATATTCGATTATCAAAAATGATAATCAAATCAACATATATTCGATTATCAAAAACGATAATCAAATCAACAAATCAACAATTATTCGATTATCAAAAACGATAATCAAATCAACAAATCAACAATTATCAAAAACGATAATCAAATCAACAAATCAACAAATATTCGATTATCAAAAACGATAATCAAATCAACAAGTATTCGATTATCAAAAACGATAATCAAATCAACAAGTATTCGATTATCAAAAACGATAATCAAATCAACAAATATTCGATTATCAAAAACGATAATCAAATCAACAAATATTCAATTATCAAAAACGATAATCAAATCAACAAATCAACAAATATTCGATTATCAAAAACGATAATCAAATCAACAAATATCTAATTATCAAAAACGATAATTAGAACTCATATCAACAAATATTCAATTATCAAAAACGATAATCAAATCAACAAATATTCGATTATCAAAAATGATAATCAAATCAACAAATCAACAAATATTCGATTATTAAAAACGATAATCAAATCAACAAATATTCGATTATCAAAAACGATAATCAAATCAACAAATCAACAAATATTCGATTATCAAAAACGATAATCAAATCAACAAATCAACAATTATTCGATGATCAAAAACGATAATCAAATCAACAAGTATTCGATTATCAAAAACGATAATCAAATCAACAAATATTCGATTATCAAAAACAATAATCAAATCAACAAATATTCGATTATCAAAAACGATAATCAAATCAACAAATCAACAATTATTCAATTATCAAAAACAATAATCAAATCAACAAATATTCGATTATCAAAAACGATAATCAAATCAACAAATATTCGATTATCAAAAACGATAATCAAATCAACAAGTATTCGATTATCAAAAACGATAATCAAATCAACAACTATTCGATTATCAAAAACGATAATCAAATCAACAACTATTCGATTATTAAAAACGATAATCAAATCAACAAATCAACAAATATTCGATTATCAAAAACGATAATCAAATCAACAAGTATTCGATTATCAAAAACGATAATCAAATCAACAAATATTCGATTATCAAAAACGATAATCAAATCAATAAATCAACAAATATTCGATTATCAAAAACGATAATCAAATCAACAAATATCTAATTATCAAAAACGATAATTAGAACTCATATCAACAAATATTCGATTATCAAAAACGATAATCAAATCACAAATATTCGATTATCAAAAACGATAATCAAATCAACAAATCAACAAATATTCGATTATCAAAAACGATAATCAAATCAACAAATATTCGATTATCAAAAACGATAATCAAATCAACAAATATCTAATTATCAAAAACGATAATTAGAACTCATATCAACAAATATCCAATTACCTGCAGATAATTGGAAACAACAAATATCTAGAAATCAATTAAGATAATCTAGAAAATCAACATAAAAGGTGGATCGATCCCAACAAATGGCGAGTTTTTAAGCTACGCCGCACGTGCATCAACATATGGCCGAAGCCTACCAAGTACCCAACATAATTTTGGCGCCCAACAAATGACCCGAAGGTCCAACATATGAACTGAAGGTCCGGTACTGGTATTGACCCGAAGGTCCAACATATGACCCGAAGGTCCAACATATATTCAATTAACAAGTCCGGAATTAACCGAAAAAGCAAACTCACATGTCCCATACCACGTGTTTTACTAAATCGTTTGATTCTCTTCATCGTTTCCTTGAACGTGTGAAATCATCAAAATCATCAAACAACAAATGTTTCAATTAACGAGTCCAGAATTAACCGAAATAGTAAAAGTGTGGTTCCATACTCCGCACTTTTGCTACATCGTTTAAATCTCTTCATCGTTTCCTTGAAAGTGCAAATTGTGTATTCCAAAAATAACTTTTCACATTCTCAAATGGACAAGTCCGGAATTAAGCGAATCAGTAAAAGAAAGGGGTCATAATCCTCGATTTTTCTGAAACGTTTAAGTCACTTTCGCATTCTTCTGAAAACGCCAACTGTAAAAATTCTGAAAACAATTTCATTTATTTTATAAAAGTAAATAATCTACATCCTCAAACGAACAAGTCCGGAATTAAACGAATCAGTAAAAGAAAGGGTTCATAGTCCTCGATTTTGCTGAATCGTTTAAATCGCTTCCTCATTCTTTTGAAAGCATAAACTATAAAAATTTTGAAAAACAATTTTATTTTTAAAACGATTTGCAAATCCGTGATAAAAACAGCAACATTAGTGATAATTTCAATAAGAAAATTGTACTTCTCAAAACACCGTAGAAACGGATCTCAAAATCAGCATTGCGGAATAACCGCTTGAAAATCCACTTTAAAATATGACGGATACTGAAGTCAAAGCGACAGTAATTTTTAAATGTCAAAATCTCATCAAAATAATTCGCATCAAAATAAAATACCAGTGAATTTTCATTCATTCAAAAACATCAACAAAACACCGCGCTTCAAAATATAGCATTGGTGTAAAACTCCCGTTATAATAATAACGGCAACAAAATACGTTTCATAACCAAGCATTGGTTCAACGTAAAATTAGTGCAGTAACGTGCAACTCAAATTTGCACGTACACTACAAAATGAACAAAGAAATCATTCAATTATATCTTCAATGAAGATATTTTAAATCAGCAAAAATCTAATCAACATGTGATTAGCATCAAAGGAAACCAGCAAAAATTTCAACAAAACCACATAGCTGCAATCGCTTCGAATCCTCAAATTGGATTCGAAATTTTTAAAGAAAACAAATAAACACGGCTATGTAAACAACAAATGAAATTTATTTCAATTTCATATTTTGATTTTTAAATCAAAATAATTATCATCTGTATTCAGCGAAGCAGTCACACTGCTTTCGCTGCGCACTCTGATAAACAAAGAACGAATCAATCAATCATCATAACACAATTTCACTTTTATTTTTAAATAAAGATATTTAAAAATTTCATCAGAATTTTAAAACTTTAGTTTTGACTCAAAGCACATAAAACATCAACAAATAGTTGCAACACATGTTCCATCTAATGTTATGTTTTATATTATGTCCATAAACCCCAAGCTCTGATACCAACTGTGACGCCCCACCTCTATGCTCGCAATAACAAAGAGTATTAAAGGAAATACTGTCTGTTATTATGAAGAATAAGGCTGGATAGGAGCGGCCATCCGTAGTTAGGCCTTACACTAGTATTGGTTACCTCGATAGGTGTAGTATATTTTTTTTTTCATCTCATATTTATTTACTCCCATCGACATACCCAATTCCAGTATAAAACGAACTACGATGGTTCATAATAGTTTAGGAAATAGATATAATAATAACACAGATAATATAAATGCGGAACATAGATAAAACAAAAGTCTCATATATATAATAACTGATGTCAGTTACAATACATGTGATACAACTACAACTGTCAACTCTGGAAGTTACATATACAAGTACATTATCGTATAGAATATACATGAATACATATCTTCCTATACAAATAAACCAACTACTATAAATGACGACGACTACTCCAAAAATATGAAGTGACTTCATAGCTCAAGCAGCAACCCAAAGCTAAAAATCTACAACCTGTAAATACTCGGTCTGACCCGAGTATTAAATTCAAAAGAAAATAATACACGGGTCAGTCTAATTCAAACTCAGTTATTAGTGCACAGAAGCAATAATAATTAAATAATGAATAGACGACAGTCACAATAAATCTCGTCTATCCCATCACTAATAAGGATGAATTGGGCAAAGGAAACAATCAAGTAATTGGAAACATCAATTAAAACGTCAACTCGAGTAGGGCTGCAGTATACGCAAGCATGTACTGCCTCGCTGCTACAACATATGGAATACGAAATAGTTCCATAAATCAAAAACAAAAGAAATAACAATAAAACCAATACCGTGTGGCTGCAGTTCACGCTTGCGTGCACTGCCTTACCACTTACAGTGATGATGTACCCAATGAAAATTCACAAGCATCGCTGTGAATGTCATAAGGCCGTGTGTCGATTAAATTGCAGAGACAAAGGTGAGGTCAAGCCCAATGAATTTTAGGCTCAACACAAGGCGATGAGCAAAGTAGCGAGTCATGTACACCAAAACAAAATCAAGAAGCATATAAATGCACATGAACAAGTACAGTGCATATACAATTGCACAGTTCAAAGTTAAAGTGAAGACTACAAGATGGAACCAGACCAATACACATGAATGCACAGCGCAAACAAATGCACTAAGTAAGTGACACAGCGATCGTGACAACAAGCAACAGTGCAGCATCAGGTCGAGCACAATCAAGCTACTGACCAGACACACAAGTGCACATAGGCACTGTTACTACATAAGGCCAGCAAAAAGGAGGTGAAAGCACACAAGAATAAGTATTGCAACAAAGTGAACATGCAACTGATTTTAAGTGACTGGCAACAAGTATAAGAAATATACTTGTAAAAATACTGGACAGAGCACTACATACTCAACATGAATGGTGGTAGAGTAAGTGCAGCAACAAGTGTCACAACCCCCACAATGAAATGGCTTTAAATAATCATATATGAACTCTGCCACATAATCAGTGTAATAAAGAATGTTTACTGCAATTGAAAAATGCAGTTGCGACATGAATGACCTAAAGGCAGTGATTAAGTGAAAGAGAGAATATCATGTTTTAAAAATACAGTGAAACATGAAGAAGTTCAATATCATTGCACATAACAGATACAGAATGTTCAAAACAGGATATGCATACACCAGTGAAACAGGTACAAAAAGGGAGGCAAATGAAATTGCAACTGAAAACATATGCAGGTCACAAATGCCACAGTGGTCTCAACATCAAACCAAATGGGTACACATTCATGCATCAGGATATACTACAGAAGGAACAAAAGGGTACAGTGTGGAGTTACTGACCAACATCTCACCTTGAATTACTGGAGCAAATGCATCAGCAATTCAAGGCCGAGTGATGCATTCAAACAAATAAACGGATGCACAGATGTATCTCAATGCAAATCTCGAGTTAAATCGAAAAGAAACAAAATAGCCATGTAAAACCGGAATCACAGTGAAATCATCAAACAAAAACTCAGGCCACCAAAGTCAAAAATAAATCGTCAACGTTCAACGTCAAAGATCATGGCCGAAGGCAAGTGTAGCCGAAAGTATAATAAGGGGCAACGATCGAGTAAAAGTCGGCTACCACCGATTACACGAAAACCATAAATTTAGTTTGCAAGCTCAAAGAGGCCGAAGCCAAAATACCATCACGAAATCAGAGAGTGGAGTGAAAATCATCGAACACAAAGTCAAATCCAAATTCTCATCAAAATTATGTTTTCCAAAATCATACTTGCAGCAAATATACAGAAATCGAACCCGGGAAGATAAAAATCATCAACATATACTTGAATGGCTGAAGCACAGTACAGAGAACGAATTAGATGTGAGAAATAAAGATTTCTCACCTTTTTCAACGCGAAAAGAAGCAGCCGCAGTGAGCAACGAGGGATCGATCGAGCAATAGCCAAGATTAAAGAGCATCGAAACAAAGCCGCCTCCCATAATATCTCAGATAGAAGGAACGAAGAATGAAGCAGCTGCCATTTTTATTTTTATTTTTCTCATTCTTTTTTATTTTAGGGTTTGAGAATACTGAATGAGGGGAAACGAACGGCATCGCGAGTTTTAAAGGAATATTGGGCCAAGGTTAAACTTCCAAAGCCCACTCAACAATTTAACCGATTTTTGTTAAAGAATTTTTAACCCAATGAAACTCCAACTATAAATTAGCTAGCACGGTAATCATTTAATGACGATATTAAATCGATGCAGAAACCCCGGGTTGTTACAAAGATGATAAAATTTATAAATTTTAAAATTTGAATGAAAAGTGATTCAATTCAATTTAATATTTATTTAATTGACTGAAAATTTGCCATTTTGGCCACTGACTCGGATTTCTATGAAACCACTTTTACCGGATCTATAACGGTGAATTATTATAGGATTTCAAGTTTCGAAATGATCGAACTTATCGTTTGATCGTACGGACTCGAAACATCTATAAATCAATTTAATTGAAATCAACTGAAACCAATTTGAAATAAGTAGATTTTAACATACCTTCTTCATGCGATGGAATTAGGACTTGAAACCTATTTCATTGAATATAAAATATTTAAAAACATCTAATTCGATATATAGGTTAACCATTTTCGTTCCGGAGGCAAAGCGGGCTTTTCGGGTCGTTTATTGTTCAATCAAATCTTGTCCGTTCATTCTATTTTCAGCTTTGCTTATAAAAAACCCATTATAAACCCTAGCCACTCCTTATTTTAGTTTGTCTGTATGTACATCTCCTTCTCACCTCCGCATTCTAATTGCAGACAAAACCTAATTCCCAAATTCCAAAAATTAATTTCAATTTCAAAGAAAAAAAATTTGCGGATCTGCAGCAACTTTGGGTCGCGCTTCGTGTTTCAGAAGAAAAAACCCTGCAGCAACTTTGGATCAGGAAGAAAATGACTTGGGTCGCTCCGGGTCGTTATGCAAAAACTCAGAGCAAGCACTGGGGATTTGAGGCGGGGGACTGTCACGACCCGAAATCCGGCGTTCGAAAATCGACATCAAATACCTCACTCGTATTCAAATGCCACAGATTCAAATGTCGAACTCCAATTCGAATGGGGATTATAACACATTAACTACAACAATAACATAGTTGAAACGGAATGAATATATCATTGATATACCACAGTTTGATACAATTTGGATAGTAACATTATCAGAGACAATATACAGAACGGAAAAGATAATAACGAAAGAGATAGCTCCAATATGATCTTCAAAAGAGGATGAATCCATATACTGCATCTCGAATGCCAAAGTTCCAAAACCAAATACCTCATCCAAAAAAACATTGAAGACTCCAATCCAAAAGCTCAAAACCACCATCAAACCGAATTAAGCAAAGTCGATCCACAACGCGATTGCCAAACCAAAGACTTCAAAGGCTATTGAATCTACATCAACTAGCTAATTATCTAAAAATCTAACTCTTGGATGCCTATGTGGAAAATTATGGGCACCCAGAGTTTAGACAGGGAACAATAAACTACAGGTCGGTCATGGGACTAGTGTGAGCAAACAAAAATAGTTTATCTTTAACAAAAGCAAACAAAAGAATTTAAAAGAAATTTGCAATGCTTTTTGGAAATGAAACTACCACAAGGCCTCCCGGCACACACACAATGCAATCGCACACTTGGGGGAGATTTCTCCTTATGATAGTCAAACATGCTTGATACGCAAATCCTTTTTGATAATATTATTATTAGTTCATAGCGTAGAAAAAAATTCGAAAGTATAATATTAATCTTAGCCAGCATAGGTACCATTATATTATGCCTGCTATAGCTACCACCTGAGGTGGCAGGTTATACAACTACAATCGTAAAGGGCTCGTATTGTTTCTATGGATTTCCCACAAATGGTCAGGCTAAGGAACTTCCTAGGCCACATGGGTGCGTCTTTAGAGGGACGCCCCGAGAACCTAACCGGATCTCTACCAACACAAGGCCGGGTTACCTCTGTAACTAGATAACTAACTGTCACGAGTATGCCACCCCCCGGCCGTAACCAACCATTATCCTAGGAATCACCAACAACCACAAAGTAATAAATTTGCAGCAACCACATAGGTTAAGTATCTGGACTCCATACTATGATACCACCTCTATCCAAAAGGAGATTTACATACCCTCGGGGGCGCTACCCCCAAATAACTTTGCTACATCCTTCCTGTTTCGATCATTCCGGGTTGTGAGGCTCGACGAAGTCTCGTCCACAAAGCTATGCTTTTCACAAAAGCCATGACATTATCAGCAACGCTTCGTATGCCACGCTATTAAATTGGGAATGTATCACTAGTAACCATTAACTACATAACCTCTGAGCTCGTACGTCTCAGAGAAGGGTGTTAAGCTAAGAGAATAAATTCTCCGCCATCAAAGAGAACTATATTTGAAGGAAACCAGCTTTACATGTCGAAGTGTAATGCTAGATATACATCAATACAAGTCTGTTCCGGACTCAAATGGAACCGAAGGCCCTTCCATAGAAGCCCTTGCAATCCGGATAATCCTTAGTCACATCCGGACTCTCCATCACAAAGGGTGATCAAATCTCTATACCAGGGCCATTCGGTGCAGAGACATTCGATAGGTCATTCTTTCACTTTCGAAAATATCCGGTCTTCACCACCGGTCTTCAAATGCGATCCATAACGTCGTATCATTATTTGAAATGGGTTATATAACACAAAATCCTCTCCCGGCCAAACCGAATAATGGGCGCAATATTTAAAAAATCATATGGATAATGGGATCTTAGTTAAGTCACAACTTATTAGCCAAAAAATTTCTTTCAAATGGTTTAAACAAATTACCATTTTCAAATCTTTTTAAACAAAAAGATTCGCCCTTCAAAATCCACTTCAATTTGAAACCAAGGTTCACCAATCTTTCACAAAGATTAATTCATAATATTTACACAAAGAATCCATCTTTGGAATTCACTTTAATTCAAAACAAGATTTGCTAATCTTTAAGTAATATTTATTCATAGCTTTTAAAACAAATTCCTTTTCAAAGTTTGATTTACTAATCCAATCTTTAAATCAAAACTCAATTAATATCTTCCAAAACCATTTCCAAATATTCATTCATAACTTGAAAAATCTTTTCAACAAAACTGGAAATGCTGTCTTTATACAAAAGCAGTTATTATTTGAAAATCAGGATTTTTCATTTCGGAACAATCCGATTAAATTTTATCCAAGTTATAGCCCTTCTAAAAGATAAGATCGAGTTGCCTCAAACCATAGTTTCAAAGTATTGTTTATTTTTCAACAATTCATCTTTTAAAATTTCATTATTTCAAAAATAAATTTGAAATCCATAAACAAAAATGTTTGGAAGAAATTCCAAATTTTTAACTAATAAATAAGTATAGATTTCAATCTTCAAATATGAATTCAAATTCAACTTAAATCAATTTCAAAGCTTTATCAAGTTATATTATATTCAAAGTCATTTCCAAAACTTTCTTTTCAAAAGTTTCCCATATTTAACCCATTATACTTCCAAATCATTTGGGATTTAAGATTCAATTTTTCAACATCTTTTCATTATTCTAAAAAACCCGTGACTTAACCAATTTCCTGTGAATTCCATATTTTTGTGTGTGTGAGTGTGGTCCAAGGGTTTTACACAATAATGCAACATCATCAATTATCACAAATTCAAGCACAGCAGTATTGATAAGCGGTATAATCCTATAACGCTTACCATCATTCACAGATTCACAGATAAGTAAATAAATTCATCACAGATAAAAAATTTACACACAAAGCTAAATTAAAATAATCCACATCAAAGAATATCATAGATCATAGGTAGAAATCAAATCAAATATTCTATACAAACAATCATCCATTAGCAGGATTAAATTATCTGACTGTAATGAATTAGCTAACCCTGCTTAACTTATTATTAATTAATTAATTAATTACAGTCATTATTATTAATTAATAATTAATTAATCTTATAATTACTTTCATTAATTATCCTAAATTAATGATTAATTATCCTTAATTACAAATTAATTAATCTTTAATTACTAATTAATTTACTTTAATTATTAATTAATTAATCCTTAGTTATTAATTAATTTATTATCCTTTGTTAATAAATTAATCTTAATTATTCACATTAATTAAGTAACTCTTAATTGATTACCTTTTAATTAATTACCTTAATTAATTAATCACATGGATAAATTAATCACCTTGATAAATATTAATTAATCACATTAATTAATTAATCACATTGATAAATTAATCACATTTGATTGATAAATCTCGAAATAATTAAATAACTAATCCTTTTAATTACATTGGCTCGTTATCTTTCTAAATTACTTTCATCAAGCTATTATCATTTAATTACTTTCAATAAGTAATAAATTTTTAATTACTTAAGATTTTAACCAAATTAAAAGACAAACCATTTATTAAATTATCATTTAAACTTAATCACATAAACCTTTGAAATAATTTATCATGAATTTATGAATTAACTTAAGATTCTTAAGTTAATTAACCATTTATCACATTAATTAATTATTGCTTAATCAATCAAAGACAAATCATTAATCTTAATACATTTCAAAATCAAGACAATTTTATTTCAAAACTCTTGCATTTATAATTTATATATTTTGAAATTTGTTTTTGAAAATTTGATCAATCTTTGTTTATAACCCTTTAATATTTGTTTATAACTCATTATTAAAAACCTTTAGACCAAACCCAAGCTTAAATAAACTAATTATTATATACTAGAATTAATCCAAAGGTTATTTAACTTTTTAAAGACTTGTTTAATCAAAATTTTAAACTGTTAATCATATACTAAAGGCATTCACCAAAATTCCTGAGTAAAACAATAGATATCTCGAGACAAAACATCAAAACTTTCGAGCAAAACCCAGCCTAATTCCTCCTTCTTCTTTTCTTTCTTTTAAACTTAATTTTTTTTAAACTGTTGTTATACGTTCAAAACTACCCGATGGCACTGTCGAGAGAACGGCCTAATTTCTCGATAGCAAACCCAAGGAATTTATTCTTCCCACTTACAACGACAATAAACACAACCCCCCTCCCCACGTGTGCACGTGCACGGTCAACCCACCAACCTCCGACCATCGCCGATCCTCTCAACGAGTCGCCAACGAACTCCTCACCCCTAACAACCACCCATTATCGCCGGATTGACCACGAAATAAAAATGAGCTATCGAGCTCCACCTGGAAACCCAAACTCGATCAACAAATTCACCTTGCACTACCTTGTTACTTCGCCAGAACCCTCGTGACTACGCCCAGAGTTCCGCCGCAACCTCACGCACCTATCCGCCCATGTCCGGTCAAGACCGATGCGCCCTTGCCTTCGCAATCACCTCGCAAAACTTGTCGACTCGACATGTCCTTAAAACCTAAAAACTTGCTGATTGACTTTCATGGTGAACAAACAAATTTCCGATCATTTTTCCCATCACATCCGTCCTTCCAGCTATCTCCACAAACAATCCCGACACTTAACTCACCATTGATCACCATAATTTGACAATTTTGTATTTTTCGTTCAATTCGAGAATTCTATCTCGAATAAAATTAAAAATCTTGATTCAACCATTAAAATTCATAATTTTTCAACTCAAATTGGTTTCTAAATTCAAAACAAGAAATTTTGAGCATTGATTCTTATGGCTTTGATTTAAATTTGCGGTAATATATTATTCTTGATAAATTCACTGAATATTTTCACTCGCGGATATTTTTGAAAATGAAGTTATATTGTTGTGATCATCTTCCTTTTTAAAATATTATCCTAACATCGATTGTACAATAAGAATTTGAATTTTCTTTTAGAAAATTGAACCTGACACATAACAGAGATATGTATTTAAACATACCCATGCATTTACACCATAAATATATGTAAATTCAAACATGCAGGCATTTAAACCATCATACCTCAAGTGTCAACCATAATATCAAAAGCACATAGGTAGATAAGTGAGTTTTATCACCTGATTCCAGATAATAGAGAACCAAAGCCTGGAAAAAGAATTCTGGAAATGATGTTGAATTCGATTTCCTTTTTTTGAGTTTGATTTCCTGTTGGTTTCCAGTTGAATCTTTTTGTTGCCTGCTTTGATCTTGAATCACTTCCAAGTTTTAAAATATGGAGATGATCTTTATTTCAGGGTTTTGTTTTTAAATTTTATCTTCTGGTTTGCATTCAGATCTAAGACGGTTTGAATTTTACTAAGGTTAATCCTTTTCTTCAGATTTTTGATTTTTAGGTTTTTATTTAGTTTGAGATGCATTTGAAATTTGCCTTTAATTCCTTTCTGGTTTGTTGTTTTCTCGGATTTTTTTATTTTTCTTTGCATTTCATTTTTCGATTTCGATTTTGATCTGAGAAGTTTAAAAAAAACTGATTTGATGCTTTGTTTTGTCATTTGTTTTGAAAATAAATCAAAAAGAATATCATAATGCCATTTGCAATTGCATGGCACCATTAATTTACACTTGTTTATTTGTGAATCAAATTAAGTTACACTTGTTAATTATTTGTGTTAATTCTTTTACAAATGTCACAAACAAGAAATATTATGTTTAAATCCCTTAGTTTAAATTAGTTTAAAATTTAGTCTTAAACCCTTGTTTAAAATTTACTTACAAATTCATGTATATATATTTTATTAGCTATATATATTTTCAAATATACAAGAAAATCATTTTAAATTTTTAATTAAATCTTACTTATATGTTTACAAACCAATTTTATTCATATATATGTTTTCTATTAATTTCCAAAAGATATATAAAAGAAATCTTTTAAAGAAAATGATTCTTAAAATCTTAATTATTATTATAATTAGAAAAAAACTTTTATTAGTTTTAAATATAAAATTTTCAAATCCAATTTATTTTGGAAATATTTAGCATTGAATTTCAAATCAAAATTTTATTTACAATTTATTTAATTCCCAAATCAATATTCTATTTAAAATACATATCTTTATTTATTTTAGAAATTTTCATATTTATTCACAATTAATCCAAAATTTCATATTAATTACCAAATTAATTCTTAATTTAATCCAAAAATCAAATTAGTTTCTAAATTAATTTGGCTTAAAAAAAGGGGATTGCTACAGGTTCCCCCCTTAAGAAAATTTCGTCCCCAAAATTTGCTAGACAGGGGGACAACAAAGAACAGATGAACATATCCAAGATGGATTATCAGATCAACTGAAATATCTATTCTTCATTTGGCTTACCAAATTAGAATATCAACAAATACGAGAATGAACTAATTCCATATCTCACAAGATACTCGGGTTACCAGATCTACAAATATGCAGGGGCATTGGTTAGTTCGAAGGGATAACTAACCGTTCGTAGAATATATTTGGATCCTAAAGATTAGTCAAATAGATTCAATCTTCCACAATTCTCAAACACTAGGTATGGATTACGAATTCAGGTCGAAATACTTCAAAGTATACACTAGCTTGTCCCACTTCGGACTTTGATCTTCACAAGAAATTAGAACAAAATTTCAAATTTGGTTTTAATTGAAATTGTTTTATCGATACAAATTAATTTAACTTCATACTTAATTAACCAATTTATTTTCAATTAAAATTTCAAATCCATTAAATTTTAAAAACGAAAAGATGATAGGGAACCGATAAAGAGAACATGAAATAGGAACTTATCTATAATATAAACAAGGATTCGTAGGGCCATCAACACACCAAAGCTTCTTTTCGGAGCTGCCATGAAGCAATCAAAGAATTGATGATCAAAGAGATTGATAGAGAAAAGACTGTTTCCTTGTTATTGCAGGTATTGACCATTTGTAGTGGTACTTCCTTGTCCCCTACCTCGTCCTCTTCTTACACTCATACTCATTATCAGTGGATAGTAAGAGAATTTACTGAGGCATACAGACGAATATCTTAGGGATATACTCATTCTAGGGAATTTATATCCCTATCTCTAATAAGTCACCTAATGTGTTATACTCCTGAGCTAAAGTTCAACCTTCAGCTCTGATACCACTTGTCACGACCCGAAATCCGGCGTCCGAAAATCGACATCAAATACCTCACTCATATTCGAATGTCGCAGATTCAAATGACGAACTCCAGTTCGGATGGAGCTTATAACACATCAAGTACAACAATAAACACAACAGAAATAGAATGAATATATCATTGATATACAATAGTTCGATACAATTTGGATATCAATATTATCAGAGACAATATACATAGCGAAAAAGATAACAATGGAAGAGATAACTCCAATATGATCTTCAAAAGAGGATGAATCCACATACGGCATCTCCAATGCCAAAGTTCCAAAACCAAATAGCTCATCCAAAAAAACTTCAAAGACTCCAATCCAAAATCTTAAAACCACCATCAAACTGAATTAAGAAAACTCGATCCACAATGCGATTGCCAAATCAAAGACTTCGAAGGCTATTTAATTTACATCAACTAGCTGATTATCTGAAAATATAACTCTAGGTTGCTCGTGTGGAAAATTGTGGGCACCCAAAGTTTAGATAGGGAAAAAAACTCCATGTCAGTCATGGGACTGGTGTGAACAAACAAAAACAGTTTATGTTTAACAAAAGTAAACAAAAGAATTTAAAAGAAATTCGTAATGCTTTTTGGAAAATGAAACAACCATAAGGCCTCCCGACACAAACACAATGCAATCGCACACTTGGGGGAGATCCTTATGATAGTCAAACATGCTTGATGCGCAAATCCTTTTTGATAATATTATTATTAGTGCATAGTGCAGAAAACAATTTCAAAGGTATAATATTAATCTTAGCCAGCATAGGTACCATTATATTATGCCTGCTATAGCTACGACCTGAGGTGGCAGGTTATACAACTGCAATCGTAAAGGGCTCGTATTGTTTCTTTGGATTTCCAACAAATGGTCAGGGTAAGGAACTTCCTAGGCCACATGGGTATACCTCTGGAGGGATGCCCCGAGAACCTAACCGTGTTTGCACAAAAAATGGACAAACACCTCCAAGTCGTATTATTTAGTTGATTATATGTGATTTTCAATGATTTTAGATGAGTATGTAAATATGAGAAAAGTAGGGGCTGAAATGTAAAAGACACACAGATTTATAGTGGTTCGGCCAGAATGTGCCTACGTCCACTTTATATGTTATTATCTTCTTTCTTTCAGGTTACAAGTACAATGCGTTGTATACAAGTGTATGAAAGTAGTTTGAAAGTTCCTTCCCTGCTTGAGCTCTCAAACTTGTCTGCCATTGTTGTACCCCTGCCCCTCTATTTATAGAATGAGGTAGGGGGCAGGGGTCATGGAAGTATATAGCTGCTAGTGGGCCCGGGCTGAAGCAATCTGGACTGGCAGTTGTCTGGTTCGGCGAGGTCTCATTCGGCATGGAGCTTGGACCGGTGGTAGGCTTGGACCGGTTGTGAGTGTGGAACGGTGGTCCGGTGCTTGTTTGGACCGGCTGTGGGGTTGGTCCGGTAGGTCATTTGGTCCGGTGGTTGCAATTGCTTTGGTTCGGTTATGGTTGGACCGGATGTGGGGATGACCGAATGGCCTTCGGTTCGGCATGAATTGGAGATGCCGAATGGTCTCATGCCGAATGGACCTTCACACTTGGAGTGCCGAATGAGCTAATAGGCTTGTATAGCCGGATGAAAAGGTACTCCGGATGGACCATCACTGCCGAATGAGCTTGTTCCTTCGAATCGCCGAATGGACATAGGAGCTGATGGAATGGAGGTTGCAAACCCGGGTGAAACTGACACTTCTTGGTCTCGAGATCTTCTGGGTGAGAATTCGCCCAACATTTGCCCCCCAAAGTGGGGCGCGTGCTTGCACGTGTCGCGCTTTGTTTCCCGGTGATAGAAAGGCTTGTTTCGTAACGCCATGGGCTGGACGTTCGTATCCTGCTGATGTCCTGCAAAGGAATTTACAGTTTTAGTGTGGTTTCAAATAACGACCGTTCATGATCGAAATATTTGAGATGAAGTGAACTGTGTCGCTCGGGACGAGCAAGTGTGCCCCGAAGGGGCTTAGCATCGTCGATGCCAGGTTCACGTTAGAGTGGGTCCCTGGGTCGTTTGCCAAGGTGGCTTATCGCCAGCTCAGAGCATGCCTAGGGATCGTTCGCGACCCCGTACATGTGTAAGTAGCTTAGCCATTTCACAATTATCAAATATCCATTTGACCGATGGGCTTAAAAATGCGTGTCAAAGTGTAAATTCCCACGATGATAGGGTTAATGACCATTCAGAGCGTGCCTATGGACCATTCGTGGTCGCGTACACGTGTGAACGATTTAATTCATGCTAGTGGGAGTTTTACGACTTATTCATCGTTGTCATAATCTTATTTTATTAGTTAGTTCTGGAGTTCGGTACTTATCTGAGTGAAGCGCCCTGCGTGCCCCCAGTTCCTGGTCTTGGACGGTAGATAGAGGGTTCCATTCGGTTCTTGGTTGGTCCGGCTATTCTCATCCGGCTTCTGGTGGTCCGGTATCATTGGTCCGGTTGGGCGAGACATCTGGTTCGGTGGTTGTGAGTTTGCCTATATATAGAGGCCGTACCCCCCTTGTTTTTCTTTACCGAACGAGTAGAGCCGAATCATTCCATTGCCGAATCAAGTGTTTGCCGAACCAACCTTATACCGAACCAGGTATATACTTATTACCGAATACACACGTATGTCCTTGCTTCACCGAATGGGACTACTGCCTTGGAGCCGAATGAGATGAAAACCGAATGGGGTTGAAACCGAATGAACTTGGAAACCGAATGAAATTGGAAACCGAATGAACTTGGAAGCCGAATGAACATGGAAACCGAATGAACTTGTGATCTGGAAGACTTCAGCTTGCGAATGAAATTCCACACTTGCACGCACTTGTTTGTTTACTTTTCTATTTTCCTTGTTCTAATATTAGGTTTTTCTTGTGCTGCAGAAAATGTCTCGCAAAGCGGAAACACGATCAGACAGAAAGAAGTCTAGAGGCACAGGAGAGCCTTCTTCTTCCTCGCCCCCAGTCCAATCAGGATCCGGGCAACACCGACCTATTCCGAAGTCTCTAGTGGACGGATGTGGTCCACAGGAACTTTTGAACTCTCCCCCTGACTGCTTCCCAAGCTCCTTAAAGGAGGAGCAACTTGACGTTATATCCCGTTCCTTTGGGATAGACAGGGCTCTTATGTTGTTACCGGGGGAAGGGGTCATGCCATATGATCCCCCTGAGGGGTACTTCGCTTATAGCCGGTACCATTGCATGTGCGGGGCTATTCCTCCAATCAACGCCTGGATACTAAGCTTCGTCACTTATCTGAAGGTGGCTCCATTCCAGCTTCAGCCCAACTCTTATGCCATTCTGGTATGCTTATATGCTATCTTCCAGAAGAGATATGGGCGCGCCCCCTCCAACCGGGAAATACGATATCTGTACAATCTGAGGGGGTACAGGAAGGGGTCCCCATATATTAGCTTGGAGTCAGCCGTTTCCTTCAAGCCTGTTTTGGATTTATACTCGAAGTATAGCATGTTCAAGAAGGAATGGTTCTTTGTCAGGGATGACTCCGTCTCTATTCGCCGATTTACCTCCGGATGTAAGTAAAAACTCTACTCATAATTCCTGTCTTGGCTGTAATTCACTCTCTTATGCGCTTTTATTTCTTGCTAGCGACAGGTGGTTTTGCGGTTGTGGAAGATGATCGCTTGGTTCGGATGGCAGCAGAAATTGAAGCTATTTCCGGGAGAGACAGATCAGCTGCTTATCTGATTAGGAATGCCAGGCTCTTGTCGTATAATTTGATCCTCCCACATCAGTCCGTAGTCAAACAGAGGGACACGGCAGAAGAGAAGGCTGCCCAGCCTAAAGGTGGGGTGACAGCGAAGGGTGGCAAGAGGAAGCCCTTTGCACAACGTCCAGTCGTAGGAGGCAAGAAGCTCAAGGAGTCCGATGGCCCTTCTCCAAGTACTTGCCCGGATGTCCCGGAGGAGGAAGGTGTAGAAGAGGAGGAAGGAGGTGAAGTTGGAGAAGGGTCGGAGGGTGGAGGAGATGGCGATGGTCAGGGTGGTAGCGGTGTTGCTGCTCTAACCTCTGAGCAGGACCTCGAACTGGATGAGGCTCTCCGTCGGGCCTTCGGGGAGTCAGAGGGGGAGTCGGAAACAGAGAAGGAAACGGAGAAGGCAGAGGAAACCGGCAAAGCTGTGGTTAGCACTGACCCATCCTCTAAGGGTTCCTCAGCTAGGGTGACCCCGGCGATGCAAGGTGAACTTTTGTCTTCTGCCGATTCCATTTTCGATAGGGACTTAGAAATTTTTTGCGGTTCACTTCCGTCCTGGAATGAGATCCAGGACTTATTGCAGTATCCCACTCCTCCGCCGGGTTTGTATAATAGATGTGTCTCCTCACTTTTCTTTCTTTTTAACTTAGCACATTTTTTGAATTGCGGATTATTGTATGTTCGTAACACTTGTTCTTTATTCCAGGGGTAGGCCAGGCAGTTAAAACGTCGGATGTTCGACATCGTCTTGAACAATTTAAGTCGCGGAGAGCTTCCGCGAAACCTTCTACTGATCGCACTGGGGACGTAGTCAAGTACCGCCCTCTTCTTGGGGTCATCGAAGAGGGCATTCAGAAAAGGAAGCGGAGCCGTTCCTTATTTGAGTCTTCTTCTGCTTCGCAGCTTCCTACTCTGCCTCCCCCTACTCAGCCTCCTCGTGATACTACGGAGGAGAGCACGGAGCCCTGCCCCCCTCCTCCTCCTTCCAAGAGATCTACTGTCATTCATATAAGGCGTCCCGATGTGCCTCGCCCCGTGCCTCATGACCCTTTTGCCGGTCATCCTGATTTAGACCCAAGTTTTCGGGACATTTCATTTGATGAGACCACGGGCGAGCACCTACTTCCCCGCAACCCCATGGTACGTGTGCTGGATGAGGCCAAGTCCCTAGATCTTGATCTGCTTACTACTCGGGTAGTTACTATGGGGGACGAGGCCAAGGCTAATATTGACCGGGTGGCCGAAGAGACTAAGAAGTTAATGGAGCATCATGCTCGATTGGTCAAGGCCGGGGAGGAGATTGGGAGTGCTAATATTCGGTTAAGGCTAAAGGTTGCCGATCAGGCCAAGCAGCTTGCCGACCAAGCCATCCAGATCTCCCAGCATGAGGAAGCCTCCCAGCGTCTGAAAGAGACCATGGAGAAGGCCAGTAGGGCGGAGTTACGGAAGATGGAGGTTACCTGCAGGGAGCGGATTAACATGGCCATTACAACGGTGGATGAGGTTCGAAATGCGGATCTCGAGCGGGTAGAGGAGTTGTCGGGGAGACTCGAGGCTGCGGAGATGGCTCAGGCTGAGTTGAAGGAGGAGATGGAGGAGATGAGGAGGTCCCTTAGGTTGAAGGAGGAGGAAATGAGGAGGTCACTCCAGGCTGACTGCTTGAGATACCAATCAGAGAGGGACGTCGCCGTCGCTAAGTTGCAAGCTTCCGAGGCTCGGGTGAAGGAGTTTGAGGAAAATGAGGGGATGATGGATGAGATGCTTCAGGATATGTACTTCCATACTTGGAAAGAGGGCGGCTTGTCTTGGATGGACGATTACCCTCGGGTCATGGCCAAGGTGTATCTCCAGGCTTTAGAGGAGGCCAGGGTGAACGCGGGTAAGGAAGGCGGAGAGGCTTTCAACTTGAGTGCGGTTACTGCTCAGTTCTCAAAGGAGGAGCAAGCGGCGGTGAAGGAGGGGATGCGGCTGCTTGCTGCGGAGGAAGCGGGCGTGCAGTTGGATGATGAGGATCAAGCGGCGGATGCTGGTGAGTTATTCTTTTCCCTTTCTTTTCTTTCCGTGTTTTCATAACTTGATCGTTCGTTTAATGAATTCCTCTTCCGATCTGGACAGGTGGGACTTCAGATCCACATGCTGGGGGTTCTGATCCTGCGGCTAAGTAGGCTGGGGGAGTTGGTGATGGAGTGTGGATGCATCTGCCATCTTTTTGTTTCTTTTTTATCACTGTTCATGTTAGTCTTTGATATGCAACTGTAATAAAATTATTTGCAAAGAATAACTTCGTGTGATCTTATAATATAAGCTGATTTTGTCATGTTCAAATGTTGTTGCTATCTTTATGTGCTGTGTGAGAAGTATAATTATGTATATGCCTGTGATTCCACTTGTGTTTGATGTTAAGTTTTTGCTTGAAATATAATTTCACGTTTTGCAATGTCAGTGTATGAATAAGTTATAGTTACGCATTTATGTACAAGAGAAGAGAGTACCGCCCTTTATGTTTTATTCGCAGGCGGTAGCTTTGAGTGTCTTGTGTAACTGTTTACGGGTATAGCAGAGCGCCCTGCTACCCAGCATGCAGGCTTAGAGCCTCATGAGTGAATGCTTCCTATTTGGTTTCCTGTACTTTAGAGTTTGTTATACAGGATAGGAGAAAAATATTTAAATGAAATGGAAATATAGTAAAAGTAAAACTTCCAGTCACGGAAGGCCGTCGATGTGCTTAAGTTCGTGGCAAACGGGTTTTGTAGTCACTTTCCCTAGCTGTGGGTCTTGGAGACATTTGTCACCCATCTTACGCCTCCGCGGGGAGTTTTCTTTTTTACCACAGCCGCACTTAAGACACATCGGAGCCGAGATCGCGCACGGTAACTACCCGAACCGTTATGGTCCGTAATCGTGGGTATTATTCGATTTACCGTGGCCGGCTAGCGTGGGTGCCGTTGGCCGTGAACTACCCCTGGCTGGCCACACCTTATGTTGGGGCTTAAAGTAGGTTCACGGTTACCGACGAGCCGAACGCCGTAATGAGCTGCCATCGGCTATAGTCGGCCTTTATGATGACTTATAATCGGCTCATTACAGTTGGCTTTGAGGGCAGGCGCGCAATGAGTTAACCCGCAGCAGAGGGATGCTGGAGCAAAAGAGTCTCATTGGCGAGTGCATAGAATCGTGGCGTACCTGTTAGGCCTAGTCTAGATGAGGCCGCGGTGCGTCTTGAGTGGAGATGCCATAGGATTTTGTTCAACAGAAAGGGATAACGCTTAACAAGTAGCCAAGACATAAAGGAACAAGTTAAAAAGAGACAAGATTTTTTAAAGTGGTTCGGCACGAAAATGCCTACGTCCACTGATTCTCTTTGTTAATTCACTTCATATGGGCAGTACAAGTTAAGAAAAGTATCGACGGAGGTGTCGGATGTTCCATGCCCTCTGGAACACCTCTCCGTCCACTGTTGACAAAATGTAAGCTCCGTTGTGGAGATCTTTGTGAATTACATATGGTCCGTCCCAGATGGGGTCCAGTGCCCCGGGGCGCGGAAAGATTCGCCTGAGGACAAGATCTCCTTCTTGTAAGCTGCGATGCTTGACTTTGGAATTGTATAGTGCTGCCACTTTTTGTTTGTGAGCTGCTGCTTTGAGTGCTGCATCGTTTCTCCTTTCCTCAATCAAATCCAAAGACATGAGGAGGAGTTCTTCGTTTTCTTCTGGGTTGTAGTTGATCCTACGGTGGGAAGGCACAATAGTCTCAACTGGGAGCATTGCCTCCGATCCATATGCCAAAGAGAAAGGAGTATGTCCCGTTGATGTTCTGAAAGATGTGCGGTATGCCCATAGTGCCGTAGGAAGTTCGTCCACCCAAGCGCCTTTTGACTTTTCAAGTTTCTTCTTGATTAGGGTTTTGAGAATTTTGTTGACAGCTTCAACTTGTCCGTTTGCCTGAGGGTAAGCTACTGATGAGAAGCTTTTATGAATTCCATGCTCTTGGCACCAGTCGGCAAATTCTTCGCTGTCAAATTGGGGTCCGTTGTCTGATACGATCTTGAGGGGGACTCCATACCTGCACAGAATGTTTTTGATCAAGAAGTTGATAACTTTTGCTGAAGATATTTTATTTAAAGGTTCCGCTTCCACCCATTTGGTGAAATAATCGACTGCCACTATAGCATATTTGGCTCCGCCTCGGCCCGTTGGCAGTTCGCCAATTAAGTCAATTCCCCATACAGCAAAGGGCCAAGGGCTGGTCATTTGAGTAATTTCGTTTGTGGGCAGTCGAGGGATCTTGGCGAACTTCTGACATCTGTCGCATTTCTTAACGAAGTCTAGGGCATCTTTGTTCAGTGTGGGCCAGTAATATCCATATCGGAGTATCTTTCTTGCCAAAGTCTGTCCTCCAGTGTGATCTCCGCATCCTCCCTGATGGATGTTTGTTAATATCTCCTTGGCTTCCCTCCCGGCGACGCATCTTAATAGGGGGCTAGAGAAGCCACGCCGGTAGAGGATGCCTTCTTGCATTGTGTAGTGGGGAACTTTCCTCAAGATCTTCTTGGCTTCGTCACGCCTGTCGGGTAGTATGCCATCTTGCAAATATTTCCGGATAGGAGTCATCCAGGTTCCTTCTTCGATTGCAGTTATCAGATTCGCTTGTTCGAAACTCGGGGCTAGCTGCCTTGAGATTACTAGTGCTCCGGGAATGGTGCCGTCCTTCATACTAGCTTGCTTTGCAAGTTCATCTGCCTCTTGGTTTTCTTCTCGAGGAATGTGTTTGATTAGATAATGGTCCAATCGATCGAGCAGCAGTCTGGTTTTCTTTAGGTATGCTGTGAGCCGTTCTCCTCGAGTCTGGAATTCTCCTAGTACCTGGTTTACGATAAGCTGAGAATCACTATGAATACATAAGGAATTGATCCCAATTTCTAGGGCCAGTTCCAATCCCGCTATTACTGCTTCATATTCAGCATCGTTGTTAGTGGCCGTGAACTCCAATCTTAATGCATAGTACAACTTTCTTCCCCTGGGGGTGACGATCACAATACCTGCCCCCGAGCCTTGTTCGTTCGATGCTCCGTCTACAAAGAGGTTCCACTTGATGTTTTTTGCTACTTCGGATTGTTCCTTGCCTTCGTTGGTAGTGAATTCGGCAATGAAATCAGCCATGGCTTGTCCTTTGATAGCGGTGCGGGGATGGTAGGTGATATCATACTGACTTAGTTCGATGCACCATTTGAGGAGTCGCCCAGAAGTGTCAGGACGATGGAGCACTTGTCTTAGTGGTTGATCGGTTAGAACCCTGATGGAGTGAGACTGGAAGTAGTGTCGCAGTTTCCGTGACGCGATCAATAAACAATATGCTAACTTCTCGAGTTTAGGATATCTGGCTTCTGCCCCCGTAAATCTCTTGCTTACAAAGTAAACCGGACGTTGTGTGCGGTCTTCTTCTCTTACCAAGGCGGCGCTTAGAGCATGAGATGATACAGCGAGGTATAGGTATAACACTTCACCTTCATTTGGAGTTGAGAGTACTGGTGGTCTCTGAAGGTGTTCGATTAGGTTGAGGAAGGCTTTTAAGCATTCGTCGGTCCACTCGAACCTCCCTTTGTCTTTCTTGAGTGCTTCGAAGAAAGGGACACACTTGTCAGTTGCCTTGGAAATGAATCTGCTTAGGGCGGCCACCTTTCCGTTTAGGCTCTGCATTTCTTTCCGAGTGGAAGGTATCCTTATTTCTTTTAAAGCTCGGATTTGTTCAGGGTTTGCTTCGATTCCTCTGGCGTGGACGATGAATCCTAAGAATTTTCCCGATGATACTCCGAAGGAGCATTTTAGAGGATTCAGCTTCATTCCATATCGGCGAAGTACCCGAAACATATCGTCCAGATGGCTTACATGGCCGTTGGCTTTCCTGGACTTCACCAACATGTCATCCACATATACTTCCATAGCACGTCCTATCAGTTCTGCGAACATTTTGTTGACGAGGCGTTGATAGGTAGCTCCAGCATTTTTGAGTCCAAAAGGCATGACTTTGTAACAATATAATCCGCGGTCGGTGATGAAGCTAGTGTGGTCCTGATCGGGAGCGTGCATGGGGATCTGGTTATATCCGGAGTATGCATCCATAAAAGATAGGAGTTCGTGCCCAGCTGTGCTGTCCACGAGTTGGTCAATTCGGGGAAGTGGGAAGCAGTCTTTCGGGCAAGCGTCATTCAGATTGGAGAAGTCAATACATGTTCGCCACTTTCCATTGGCCTTTTTTACTAGCACTGGGTTAGCGATCCATTCTGGGTAGATGGCTTCCCGTATGAAGTCATTAGCAAGTAGATTTTTTACTTCCTCATCAAGGGCTGCTGATCGCTCTGCCCCCATGCTCCTCTTTTTCTGCTTTACTGGTACCTTGGTGGGATCGATGTTCAACATGTGGCACGCTACGTCTGGAGAGATTCCTGTCATATCGGCGTGGGTCCACGCAAATACATCTAAGTTGTGGCGGAGAAAGTCAATGAGTTGACCCTTTAATTCCGTTTTCAGCTGAGATCCGATTTTTAATAGTTTACTTGAATCGTGCTTATCTACAGATACGAATTCCATAGCCTCTGCAGGCTCGGCGGTAGCCTCCTCCTCTTTATCCCGGGGGTCTAGTTCATTGAAGGGATCGCTTGTGTATCGAAGAGGAGGGGCTTTCTTTAGTTGCTATGCCTCCAAGCTTTTCATGCAGAGAGTAGTCTCTGCATCTTTTCCTTTATTCTTTCTGCGGTTGTTGCGAAGCTCAGTTACATAGCAGTCTCGGGCAGCGTCTTGATCTCCTTCTACTTCTCCTATTCCGTTGTCTGTCGGGAATTTCATCTTCAGGCACCAGGGGGCTAGGACAATTTGGAAGTCAGACAAGGCTGGTCTCCCCAAGAAGGCGTTGTAAGCCGAGTGGTTCTCTATTAGCACGAACGTTTGTTTTCGCACCACGGAGCGGGGATGACTTCCTATTTCGACGAAGAGGTCAAGTTGCCCGAGGGGCATTTTTGCATCTCCAGTGAAACCGTGCAGTGGTTTGTCGCAGGGAGACACATCCTTCATTGATAACTTCATTTTGTCGAAAGCATGTTTGAACAAGATGTTTACGGAGCTTCCCGTGTCTATTAGAATCCGAAAAACTTTAGCTGGACCGAACCAGGCAGAGATGACCATAGGATCCATATGTGGGTACTGTCTTCCTTCCAAATCACGCCTACTGAATATGATGTCGTCGTTTTCTTTTCGTTTCGGGTGGCGTTCCTCCGTAATGGAGTTAACATATCCTTCGGCATTTCTAAGCGACTCGCCGTACCTTTCCATCTCTGCCCAACTTCTGTCGGCAATGTGTGGTCCTCCTGAGATGGTAAGGACTACTATCTTCTCTTGACTAGAGCCACTGGTGTTGTGATTGTTGCGACTCCCTCCGCCTACTTCTGGGAGGGGTTGCTTTGAGTTCTCATTGGCAGGAGTTGGAGTCCTGTTCTGACTTTTCACATAACGTTCCAGTCTTCTTCTTCTAATGTGTTCTTCGATCAAGTCCCGAAGATGGTGGCATTCATTGGTGTCATGTCCGTGGGATTCGTGGAAGCGACAGAACTTTCCGGACTTGAGTGCGTTATCTGATTCTTTCTTGTGCGGGGGGCGCTTGTATCCGAGTTCGCCCTGAGTGGCTAGGTAGATGTTTTCGATTGTTTCATTCAAAGGAGTGTAGGAGTCAAATCTTGGCCCTGGTCGATATTGGCGCTTCTCACCCTTTCTGCCCCCAGCATTGTCTCTAGATTCATTTCTTCGAGCGTCCTTAGCTGCAGTGGGCACCTTGTCTTGAATTATCTTGCCTTGTTGCCCTGGCTGCCTCTCCGTAGCAGCGTCTTCAAGTCTCATATACTTTCCAGCTTCATGGAAGAAATCAGGCAAGGTAACTGGTTTTTCCTTAGTTAATCTTCTGGCAAACTTGGTGTCTGGATGCACACCACTACAGAGGGCCATTAGAGTGAGTTTTTCATCGGCATCTTGAACTGCTGCCGCTGCGGCGTTGAACCGTGTTAGATATTGTTGTAGCGTCTCTCCGGTTTTCTGTTTGACATTGGATAGAGAATAAGCATCCCTGGGTTGTTCCACATGGATGCGGAACTGGCTAATAAACCTTTCTTTTAACATCTCCCATGAGTTGATGGATCCTTGGGGTAGATGGCAGAACCAGGAGGTAGCTAGATCTGATAGGAATAGCGGAAAGCATTTACATAATACTCCTTCTGTTGCTCCACTCATGAGCATATGCTGGGTGTATCTCTGCAGGTGTACGATGGGGTCGGAAGTTCCTTTGTAAGGTTCCATGGTTGGCATTTTCCATTCCCGGGGAGTGATGGCAGTTTCGATATTTCGGGTAAAGGGACTGGTGACCCTAGCGCCTATTCCCCGGTCCCTTTGCTCCCGTTGGACACATTCTCTGAATAATCGTGCCATCCGCTCGTCAGAACTTGGAGCGGACAAAAATGAGCTCGGTTCTTCCCTGCGGGATCTATCTCGTCCAGATGACCTGTAGGGATGGTACAGTCTATCACCTCTAGCATTATCCAGTGGTTGTCTTTGGCTGCTTGGATGCACGCTAGGACCAGCTACAGTTGCCCCCTGCCTTGATCTTCCCCTGTGGGGTTCTGTTTCGAGCACATCCATGGGGTCAACTTCGGGCTGGGTTCTAGCTCGGCTCCGTTCAGCGGGGTTTCTATGATTAGGTGGCATGACTGGCTCAGCTACATCCGACCCTCGCCTGGTGCCTCCCCCGCTAGGTTCGGTTCCAAGGGCTTCCTCGAGTCGGAATTCGGGCTGAGTCCGGGCGCGGCCCCTATCATTGTTTTTCCTGTTGATAGCTTGTTCGAAGAGTGAAGACCTTTGTTGCCTCCGGGATCCTCCGGATTGGGATTCACCCCATGATTCAGTGTTGCGGTTGGACTCTTCAGCGTCCCTTAAGCGTGTCATGAGTTGGTCCACCAAAGTTTCTTGTTGGGATGTGAAGCGGTTAGTTACTTCAGCCACAACCCTGTCCAGATCTGCCCTAGTGATTGGTTGTTCCGTTGCGGGACCAGTTGGATTTTCCTGATTTTCATCTGGTACTGCTGTTGAAGTGGGCTGATCTGTGATTGCTGGATCTGGAAGGCTGCTAGTTGCGATGTTCTTTCCTTTGTTAACATCCCTTCTCTGTTTGGAAGGCATGATTTCTAAGCAACGAGTGATGTCGTTAGGAAAAAGGTTGAGTGGGAGAAGATGAAGTTTGAGTTCAGTTCTCAGTGAAAGCACCAAAAATGTTTGCACAAAAAATGGACAAACACCTCCAAGTCGTATTATTTAGTTGATTATATGTGATTTTCAATGATTTTAGATGAGTATGTAAATATGAGAAAAGTAGGGGCTGAAATGTAAAAGACACACAGATTTATAGTGGTTCGGCCAGAATGTGCCTACGTCCACTTTATATGTTATTATCTTCTTTCTTTCAGGTTACAAGTACAATGCGTTGTATACAAGTGTATGAAAGTAGTTTGAAAGTTCCTTCCCTGCTTGAGCTCTCAAACTTGTCTGCCATTGTTGTACCCCTGCCCCTCTATTTATAGAATGAGGTAGGGGGCAGGGGTCATGGAAGTATATAGCTGCTAGTGGGCCCGGGCTGAAGCAATCTGGACTGGCAGTTGTCTGGTTCGGCGAGGTCTCATTCGGCATGGAGCTTGGACCGGTGGTAGGCTTGGACCGGTTGTGAGTGTGGAACGGTGGTCCGGTGCTTGTTTGGACCGGCTGTGGGGTTGGTCCGGTAGGTCATTTGGTCCGGTGGTTGCAATTGCTTTGGTTCGGTTATGGTTGGACCGGATGTGGGGATGACCGAATGGCCTTCGGTTCGGCATGAATTGGAGATGCCGAATGGTCTCATGCCGAATGGACCTTCACACTTGGAGTGCCGAATGAGCTAATAGGCTTGTATAGCCGGATGAAAAGGTACTCCGGATGGACCATCACTGCCGAATGAGCTTGTTCCTTCGAATCGCCGAATGGACATAGGAGCTGATGGAATGGAGGTTGCAAACCCGGGTGAAACTGACACTTCTTGGTCTCGAGATCTTCTGGGTGAGAATTCGCCCAACAAACCGGATCTCTGCCAACACAAGGCTGGGTTACCTCTGTAACTAGGTAACTAACTATCACAAGTACGCCACCCAACCCCCAACCCCCTCCCCTCCTCCCCGGTCGTAACCAACCTTTATCTCGGGATTCAAAATTTGTAGCAACCACATAGGTTAAGTATCTAGATTCCATGCCATGATACCACCTCTATCCAGAAGGAGATGTACATACCCTCAGAGGGCGCTACTCTCAATTAACCTTGCTGCATCCTTCCAGTTTCGACCATTCCAGGTTGTGAGGCTCGAGGAAGTCTCGTCCACAAAGCTACACTTTTTACAAAAGCGATGCTTCGGTCAACACATGATCAGCAGCACTTTGTATGCCACATTATCAAATTGGGAATGTATCACTAGTAACCCTCAACTACATAACCTCTGAACTCGTACATCTCAAAGAAGAGTGCTGAGTTAAGAGAATAAATTATCCACCACCAAACAAAAATGCATTTGATTGAAACCATCTTACATCTCAAAGTGTAATGCCATACATACATCCATACAAGTCTGTTTCGGATTTGAACAGAACCGAAGGCACTTCCAAAGAAGCCCTTGCAATCTGGATAATCCCTAGTCACGTCCGAATTCCCCATCACAAAGGGTGATCAAATCTCTATACCGGGGTCATTCAGTGCCAAGACATTAGATAGGTCATCCTTTCGCTTTCAAAAATATCCGGTCTTCACCACCGGTCTTCAAATGCGATCCATAACGTCGTATCATTATTCGAAATGGGTTATATGACACAAAGTCCTCTCCCGGCTAAACCGAATAATGAGCGAAATATTTAAAAAATCATATGGATAATGGGATCTTAGTTAAGCCACAACTTATTACCCAAAAAAATTCTTTCAAATGGTTTAAACAAATTACCATTTTCAAATCTTTTTAAACAAAAAGATTCGCCCTTCAAAATCCACTTCAATTTGAAACCAAGGTTCACCAATCTTTCACAAAGATTAATTCATAATATTTACACAAAGAATCCATCTTTGGAATTCACTTTAATTCAAAACAAGATTTGCTAATCTTTAAGTAATATTTATTCATAGCTTTTAAAACAAATTCCTTTTCAAAGTTTGATTTACTAATCCAATCTTTAAATCAAAACTCAATTAATATCTTCCAAAACCATTTCCAAAGATTCATTCATAACTTGATAAATCTTTTCAACAAAACTGGAAATCCTGTCTTTATACAAAAGCAGTTATTATTTGAAAATTGGGATTTTTCATTTCGGAACGATCCGATTAAATTCTATCCTTTAAAATCCACTTTAATTTGAAACCAAGGTTCACCAATCTTTCACAAAGATTAATTCATAATATTTACACAAAGAATCCATCTTTGGAATTCACTTCAATTCAAAACACGATTTGCTAATCTTTTAAGTAAGATTTATTCATAGCTTCAAATTCCTTTTCAAAATTTGATTTATAATCCAACCTTTAAATCAAAACTCAATTTATAGCTTCCAAAACCATTTTCAAAGATTCATTCATAACTTGGAAAATCTTTTCAACAAAACTGGAAATCCTGTCTTTATACAAAAGCAGTTATTATTTGAAAATCAGGGTTTTTCATTTCTGAACAATCCGATTAAATTTTATCCAAGTTATAGCCCTTTTAAAAGATAAGATCGAGTTGCCTCAAACCTTAGTTTCAAAGTATTGTTTATTTTTCAACAATTCATCTTTTAAAATTTCATTATTTCCGGATTCAAATTTGAAATCCATATACAAGAATGTTTGGAAGAAATTCCAAATTTTAAACTTATAAATAAGTATAGATTTCAATCTTCAAATATTAATTCAAATTCAAATTAAACCAATTTCAAAACTTTATCAAGCTATATTATTTTCAAAGTCATTTCGAAAACTTTCTTTTCAAAAATTTCCCATATTTAACCCATTATACTTCTAAGTCATTTTAGATTTAAGATTCAATTTTTCAACATCTTTTCATTATTCTGAAAAACACGACTTAGCCAATTTCCTGTGAATTCCATATTTTTGTGTGTGTGAGTGTGGTCCAGGGGTTTTACACAATAGTGCAACATCATCAATTATCACAGATTCAAGCACATCAATATTGATAAGCGGTATAATCCTATAACACTTACCATCATTCACAGATTCACAGACAAGTAAATAAATTCATCACAGATACAAAATTTACACACAAACAGCTAAATTAAAATAATCCAAATCACAGAATAACACAGATCATAGGTAGCAATCAAATCAAATATTCTATACAAACAATCATCCATTAGCAGGATCAAATTATCCGACTGTAATGAATTAGCTAACCCTGCCTAACCTATTATCAATTAATTACAGTCATTATTAATAATTAATAATTAATTAATCACATAATTGCTTTCATTAATTATCCTAAATTAATGATTAATTGTGCTTAATTACAAATTAATTAATCCTTAATTACTAATTAATTTACTTTAATTATTAATTAATTAATCCTTAATTATTAATTAATTTATTATCCTTTATTAATAAATTAATCTTAATTATTCACATTAATTAAGTAATTCTTAATTGATTACCTTTTAATTAATTACCTTGATTGATTAATCGCATAGATAAATTAATCACATTGATAAATAATAATTAATTAATCACATTTATTAATTAATCACATTGATAAATTAATCACATTTAATTGATAAATATTTAATAATTAAATGACAAATCCTTTTAATTACATTGGTTCATTATCTTTCTAAATTACTTTCATCGAGCAATTGTCATTTACTTTCATTAAGTAATAAATTTTTAATTACATAACATTTTAATCAAATTAAAAGACAAACCATTTATTAAATTATCATTTAAACTTAATTTCATAAACCTTTGAAATAATTTATCATTAATTTATGAATTAACTTAAGATTCTTAAGTTAATTAACCATTTATCACATTAATTAATTATTACTTAATCAATCAAAGACAAATCATTAATCTTAATACATTTCCAAATCAAGACAATTTTATTTCAAAACTCTTGCATTTATAATTTATATATTTTGAAATTTGTTTTTGAAAATTTGATCAATCTTTGTTTGAAACCCTTTAATATTTATTAATAACTCATTTAAAACCCTTTAGACCAAACCCAAGCTTAAATAAACTGATTATTATATACTAGAATTAATCCAAAGGTTGTTTAACCTTTTAAAGACTTGTTTAATCAAAATTTTAAACTGTTAATCATATACTAAAGACATTCACCAAAATTCCCTGAGTAAAACAACAAACATCTCGAGACAAAACATCAAAACTTTCGAGCAAAACCTAGCCTAACTCCTCCTTCTTCTTTTCTTTCTTTTAAACTTTACTGGTTTTAATTTTTTTTTAAAACTATTGCTATACATTCAAAACTACCCGATGGCACTCTCGAGCAACCCACCAAATTTCTCGATAACAAACCCGAGGAATTTCTTCTTCCCACTTACAACAACAACAGACACAACCCCTCCCCCTACGCATGCACGTGAACGGTCAACCCACCAACCTCCGATCCTCTCAACGAGTCGCCAACGAACTCCTCACCCCTAACAACCACCCAGTATTTCCGAATTGATCACGAAATCAAAATTAGCTATCGAGCACCACCTGGAAACCCAACCTCGATCAACAAATTCACCTACCACCACTTTATTACTTCGCCAGAGCCCTCGCGACTTCGCCCAGAGCTCCTCCGCAACCTCACGCACCTAACCCCCCATGTCCGGTCAAGACCGATGCGCCCTTGCCTTCGCAATCACTTCGCAAAACTTGTCGACTCGACATGTCCTTAAGCCCAAAAACCTTGTCGATTGACTTCCATGGGGAACAAACAAATTTCCGATCATTTTTTCTATCACCTCCGTCCTTCCAGCTATCTCCGCAAACAATCCCGACACTTAACTCATCATTGATCCCCAGAATTTGACAATTTTGTGTTTTTTGTTCAATTCGAGAATTCTATCTCGAATCAAAATTAAAAATCTTGATTCAACCATTAAAATTCATAATTTTACAACTCAAATTGGTTTCTAAATTCAAAACAAGAAATTTTGAGCATTGATTCTTATGGCTTTGTTTTAAATTTACTGTAACATATTATTCTTGAAAAATTTACTGAATATTTTCACTTGCAAATATTTTTGAAAATGAAATTATATTATTGTGATCATCTTCCTTTTTAAACATTAGCCTAACATCGATTATACAATAAGAATTTGAATTTTCTTTCAGAAAATTGAACCTAACACATAACAGAGTTATGTATTTAAACATACCCATGCATTTACACCCACAAATATATGTAAATTCAAACATGCAGCCATTTAAACCAACATACCTCAAGTGTCAACCATAATATCAAAAGCACATGGGTAGATAAGTGAGTTTGCTCACCTTATTCCAGAGAACAGAGAACCAAAGCCTGGAAAAAGAATTCTGGAAATGATGTTGAATTTGATTACCTTTTTTTCCGAGTTCGATTTACAGTTGGTTTCCAGTTGAATCTTTATGTTGCCTACTTTGATCTTGATTCACTTCCAGGTTTTAACATCTGGAGATGATCTTTATTTCAGGCTTTTGTTTTTAAATTTTATCTTTCGGTTTGCATTCAAATCTGAGACGGTTTGAACTTTACTAAGTTGAATCCTTCGCTTCGCTTCAGATTTTTGATTTTCAGGTTTTTATTTAGTTTGAGATGCACTTGAAATTTGCCTTTAATTCCTTTCTGGTTTGTTGTTTTCTTAGACTTTTTTATTTTGCTTTGCATTTCATTTTCTAATTTTGATTTTGTATGAGAAGTTTTAAAAAAAAACTGATCTGAACCTTTGTTTTGTTATTTGTTTTGAAAATAAATCAAAAAGAATATAATAATGCCATTTGTAATTTGCATGGCACCATTAATTTACACTTGTTTACTTGTGAATCAAATTAAGTTACACTTGTTAATCGTTTGTATTAATTCTTTTACAAATGTCACAAACAAGAAATTTTATGTTCAAATCCCTTAGTTTAAATTAGTTTTAAATTTAGTTTTAAACCCTTGTTTAAAATTTACTTACATATTCATGTATATATTTTTTTTCCAACTATATTTATTTTCAAATATATAAGAAAAGAATTTTAATCTTTAATTAAATCTTACTTATATATTTATAAACCAATTTTATTCATATACAAGTTTTCTTATTAATTTCCAAAAGATATGTATATTTATAAAAGAAATTTTTAAAGAAAATGATTCTTAAAATCTTAATTATTATTATAAGTAGAAAACAACTTTTATTAGTTTTAAATAAAAAAAATCCAATCAAATTTATTGATGAAATATTTATCATTGAATTTCAAATCAAAATTTTATTTACAATTTATTTAATTCCCAAATCAATATTCTATTTAAAATACATATCTTTATTTATTATGGAAATTTTCAGATTTATTCACAATTAATCCAAAATTTCATATTAGTTACCAAACTAATTCTTAACTTAATCCAAAATCAAATTAATTATTAAATTAATTTGGCTTTAAAAAAATGGGATCGTTACACGGACCGATGTTGAACCCGAAGTCGACCTAGGACCAGAATTTTCCAATCTTCTAATTTTCATAACTTTTTCGTACGAGCTCGGATTCATGCGCGGTTTGTTTTGCTGGGATCGTATTGGAATTCTGAACATTTTAGCGCTTATTTGGATGAATTCTGAAACCGTTCAAATTTTGGGCTTATTTTGAATATAAATTCAATTTAAATTCAAAGGTGAGTGTTTTAACCCACTCACGACTTCTAAAATTTCTTATGTTTGTTAAATTTAATTCAGGATGTGATAAGAAATTTATTTATGACTGTTTGGTATATTTTTAATCATCGTCTCGGTTAAATTGAATTTATTTGAATTAAATTTTTATTTAATTATTATTGCATATAAACTGCCCGTTAAATACCTGTTATTTATCATCAGTTTCTATATCGATATTTATGGATTGTTTTGGATGATGATTGTAATGGATGTTGATTGTTGATATTAGTTGAATGGATGTTTAGTTTATATAGTTATGAACTGCAAGTTTGTTATGGATTATTATTGATTCGGGATTGCGGTTTGAAATGATATACAACAGTAAAATATTAAATTGCAGATTGAAATGATAAAAATCCGTATCACTTGACCATAGGATAAAAAATTATATACGGACAACGTGGTCTATATATAAAAACATTTTGAAAGGATTTCTATGGTTTTGTAAAGAAATGTATGGTTTTATATAAATATTGATTTTAGATATTATATAAATGTTATTTTATTTTTGATTTTAAGCTATGTATAAATTTGTTTTAATATAAAATAAGTTCGATAATAAAGTTTGATTTTATTGAAGAAAATATGGTTAAGTATTTAAAATTTTCTTTGATATAAAGTTTATAATGATTTAAATAAATTAAGGTTGGAAGATAAATTTGAAATTTACTAGAAATTGAATTTATTTAAGAATTAAGCTCAAATAAGTTTGGTTTGAAATTTATTAAATTTGAAATTTTAAAAGATAAGATTTTATAACTTGATTTTGTTTAAGATGATTAAAAATGAATATTTCAAGTTTAAATTAATTGAAGGAACATTTAGTGTTTTGGAATTTGGGGTTTGTTTAAAAGACATTGGATTTGTTAAGCAAATATTTCAAAACTGAATAATAGTGAAGTTAAATTAAGGTATATATGAAGTTATCAAATTTAGTTTTGAAATGGTGGAATATTTGAAGCTTTGAAATATATGAAAATTGAAATGGTTTATTTGAGGTTCAAACCTGTATTTGAAATCGATATAAATGGAAATGGTTTACTAAAACTGAACTGAGTTGAAATTTATGAATTGAGATTTGATATAAACTGAATTTTTGGATTCAAGTTGAGTTGAATCAATTTGTGAAGTTGAGGAAATTATTTTATTTATAAAGTAATTTTAAATTTAAAACTATCTTATTGTATATACTATTTGAATATCTAAACTGTTTAAGTGGTGAAAGTTATGGTTTCGAAGCTATGAATTTCAAAGTATTATGTTTTGAAAATGTTATACTTTCAAGTGTTTGGTTTCGAAAGTGTTATAACCTTGAAAATGCTATGATTCTAAAAATGGATATATTTGAAACGAAAATGATATCGTATTTGGTTTTGAAATGGAAATGATATCGTATTGATATGGTTTTGAAATGACAATGATATTTTGGTTTTGAAGTATAAACTATATTGAAATGACCGCGGTGTTATAATAACGTTTGGTTGTTAAAGAGACCGGGATCGAAAGTTGTCATACTCTCTACCAACTTCGAAAACCACTTTAACAACCCTGTATGCGGTGGAGATTCCAAAATGAAGTAGGATGGTGGCGACGTCCTATTGAGGTATGTACGTGGACCCAACTCTCGTGAGTTGGCATAAGAAGGCTAAAACAGGACCAATTGACAGGCTAATGAGGTAGCTCCTCTGATTGGACACACTTCTTCGATACTATTCTATTACTTTGTGATTGATTGGGTGCACCTTTGATTTTTAGGAGTGTGGCTCGAGATGGCCAGTAGTGGCTGCTACGCGTTGCCACCGGTCCAAAAGTGTAATTGGTATATCTACCTTGGCATTGCCTAATTTTGTCGTGTCACCTGCCCTAGCACGCCTTGTATGATTTTGATTTTGTGTCGTAGCCTATGGAGTATCCTTTGGTGGCTTTCCGGTCAGGAGGGACTATGATACTGGATAGACTGCTAGGACTATGTATGTGTTAAGATGGAAAATGTAAAGCCTTAACGCTATTTTTATGTAAGTTTATTTTACTGTAGACATTATTATAATAGCGTACATTACTACATAGTAAATAGTTTAACGGATCCTTAGGAGATGAGAATCCCGAGCATCTCTTAAGTTACTACACTCATGTTAGACACTGGATAGGAGATGTCAAATCCCGTAAACATCTCTGACGTCATTCCACTCATAGTATTTACCGTTGATTTAACTTATATAAGATCTTTTAGTTCTGACTCTAGTGTTTTTTCTTTTCAATTTGCTTGGGTTAGCCTGAGCATTTCAGGTTTGATGTAGCGATCCCAATTTTTAATTAAATTTGAATTGATAATTAAAAATAAATTATTGAATAAAATTGCAAATTAATTTGAATTTTTCAAATTAAATATGGTATTTGTTTATTTGAGCATTGATTTTAAAATTTAATTGAGATTTTGAATTTGTATATTTAAAATCTTATAGATAAAAAGTAACATCCCAAAATTTTCAATTAAAATAAATAATATATTTAAACTCTCGGGGTTTATTTTGAAAATAAATTGGAACAAAAAAATCTCAAACAAATAAAAACGAGTGATAATAATATATAAATAAATTCTTGAGTTTAAAATATTGAAAGAATGGATGTTTTAAAATGTCATTTAAATTTAAAAATCTTATACATATGTACATTTCATATATGAGTAAAAATTGAATACATATTGGAAATTAATTTAAATTTATTCAAGGTAAGTGTGAATTAACAAATGGGCATGAATGTTTGTATTTCAAGTTTAAAATTTAAATTTAAATTTAAAATAAATGTTTTTTTAGTAAGTAGCATTTAAAAATTTTAAGATGTAATATATGTAATGTATATATATATATATAAATTTGGTTAAACTCTTTTAACAATTGTACATATGCATACATATGTATATACAAATGAATAAAGGAATATATTTACTTATAAAGTGTATATAATATAAAAATTTAAGTTTATAAAATTTTCATTTGCCTTGTAAAAATCAAAAGGGGCTGAACATACATTGCACATGGAAGGTAGAGTAGCATAATCAACAAAATCTAGAGCATATGATTATTTTTAACAAATGGCACAAGGCATCATTTCCTTAATAAAATAATCAGATTAAAAAAAATCAGAAACCTTTCGTCTTCCCATTTCAAATTTTAAAATCTCCAAATCTCTGAAAAGTTTAGTAACCAAAGATTTATCAAACTTTAAACTCCAACACTCAAGTAAGAAAAATTCAGAAAAAAAAGAGAGAAAGAAAACTGCCAATCTCTTCTTCAAATTCATAGCTAAAACTGAAGTGATTTCTAAAGCCTCAAAACTGTAGTGTGCTCTCAGGTAAGTTTCTAAAACTTTATAGTTAATAAAATTATGAGTTTGAAGTCATTTTTTAACAACAAATTTAAATTAAAACTATAGATTAGCTTGTAAAGGTAGGGCAGTGCAGTTTTTCTTTGATTTCTAGAAATAATTTTAAAGGCAAGTAACTTTTTAATTTTGAATTTGAAGTCATAATCTATAATGAAGCAAGAATTAATGCAATAACATCCAATTATTTGCAGGAGAAATCAAGAATTAAAAGCTATTTTGATTTCCAAGTTCTGTTTTCAAAATTGCAGAAAAAAGAAAGCTTCTCCGATTTTTCAAAACTATAAGTAATCTGGAAAAAAATTGTTATTTTTAATGATTAAATAAATGAATACAACGAGGAGTTTAAATACGACAATATCCAATTTTTCTTGCAGGAAAACCAAGATCAAAGATTTTTTCTATATTTGGTTTCCAAGTTTCAAGAAAAGGAAAACTTCTCTGTTATATACATTCAACTGTAAGTAAATGAAAATTTCTGTTGTTAATGAAATAAGTGAATAAACATAACAAAAATAATCAAAGATCTGTAACTATGATTTGTAGATCTAAACCTAAAAGAATTAGAGAAGAAGGAAAAAAAAGAAAAAAAATAGTTGCAAGCTTTCATTTCTGATGTGAAAAAAAAAACTGTCAGCAAACACATCTCTGTCTTCTGGAAAAAAATGTGAGTGAACCCCATACTTTCTTCAATTCTTTGTGTTTAAATGCATGCATAAATGTGAATAGTTTTGGCTTGTGAATGATTGCTATGCTTGAGTTTTCTTTTCCTGTAAATGTTGATTTTTGTTCTTCTGTTTTCTGTAACACTCTGGGTTACAGTGCAAACCATGCCAGGTTTTAAATGATAACCTATGGTTTGGACATACTATGTGTTTTTCAGTAACTAATCAAAGTAAACCTATGTGTCATTGTTTTTTTTACTGGAAACTGAGTTACATTTATTTTTCAGGTTTACGAAGTAAACCATATTAGGACCCAAATCTCTCTCTCCCCTCTTTGTTTTTGAAATGATATTAAACAGTTGAGAAAAAAATACGTTGTTTAACCCTGTGCCACATTTCAGTAATTAAACCAAAGCAAAGATTTTGAAGTTTCCTTCTTTCTAGCTACATTTGAGTTACAGATTTACAAAGTAACCTACATCGAAAAGTTATATCTCTCTCTTCCTCTTTACTGTAGAATAAGATTGAAAACAAGTTCAAAATATGGTTTAAACTTGTATTTCATTTCAGTAATGAGTTTAAAAATAATTTTATATAGTTTTCTCTGGAAATTTAGTAAATGCAGTCAACACTTGATTTTTTTTCAAAAATTCGAACACCACAGATTTCAATTTCAGTAATATTAATTAATTCCTCACTGCAAAATAGGATTTTTAAAACCAATATGATGATTTCTAGTTGAGTGTACAAGGTGCAGTTGCTAATAGAACCGAATATGCTTTATATTCAATTTCTGGTGATCGAGCAAATCTTAAATGTTGAATTTTGTTTGAAGGTAGTTTACTGACCAATGATTACAGGAAAATTGTTTAAATTTTATTTTTATTTGCAATAATTGATACGGCAAGCTTTTGAAATTGGTAACCCTAGTTTTGTCAAGTGTATGTGTTTTTGATTTGTTCGACGTCCATGTTTGACCGAGTGCTACATGGTTTTGGGTGATCATAGAAGGGATGTTAACGAAGGGTCGACCGGAGTTTCAAGCTCTCTGATGGTCGAGATTTCGAGTACGACGCGATTTCCAGGTGGGACAGGTGGTGCCATTCGTGTTTCCAGGTTTGGGATTTTAACTCAAACTTGATTTTCGAGTGGATGACGAAGTTTGATGATCTGGGGAGTTGTGGAGTCAGGGTAGGGCGTTGATGACTTATTGGCGGCGATGAAGTGGGCCGGAACTACGGCGTTCAGATGTGCAGGTGAACGCGTGTCAGTAGTGCATGGTGGTTTGGGTGTTTTGTTACGACTCGAAGCAGTACGCAGGGGATTGAGGGAAAAACTCAAAGATGAGCTCGAGTAGTTTTAGCGTTGTACCGGGTTGGTTTTTAAACTTAGACAAATTTTTGAAATAAAATGTCACACGGGTCAATGTTGGCTAAAACCCAAAGTAAGTGAGTGTTTTCCTCGGGTACAACTCGAGGAAGTCTAGGGTTAGTCATAAAACAGCAGGAAATCCAGTTTTTATTAAATTTTGAAATACAAGTTAAATTATTTTTTTAAAATCCACTCTTTATAAACTTATGATAGTTACAAATGGAATTTAGATAAATGGTATTGAAACAATTATTTGAGATTTATGGAGTCCAAGAATATTTTAAATTTTCTTTCAAATAAAGGTTGTTTTAAAAGTTTAACTTAATAAAATAAAATTTCTAGAAGTAAATCACAATATCAAATGTTAACTGTAAACCAAATTTAGTTATATGACTAAATAATGATTAAAAATTAATGTTTTTGGTAATGATTTATAAATAATAGTTAATTAATTGAAGAATAGTCAATTTACAAAGATAATTAGACTTAATCGGGTTAACAATTAAGAATTTGTAAATTAAAATAATAAATTAAAGAATAATTAATTAATTAAGCCAATTAAATTAATTCATAATTTAGTAAAAAATTTAAACATTGGTTTTAAAATAATTAATTAAGATAATTATATGGTTAATTCACTTTAATCACAATCATCCTAATCAAAGATGATTGACCATCATCAAATATTTTGTACTGGATTGATATTTCTGTTATGATACTGTGATTGCTTTGTGATGAACTGTGATTTGTGATTTGTACCTATATGTATGTGAAAAACCCCTTTTGCCCGTAAAAGGCATTTGAATTTCAATGCAACAGGGAGTTGGATTCCAGTTGCTTATCTGAAACCCACATCGAATTGTAATGATGAATCTTTGTGATTCATAAATTTACTTTATCTATGAATCTGTGAACGAGATAAGCATTATGGGTTATACCGCTTATCAATTTTGTTATGATTGAATCTGTGATGATTGATGTGGTGCACTATTGTGTAAGACCCACTGGACTACACTATACACACACAAATATGGATTGCACGTGGTAATTGGTTAAGTCACAAATTTTTAAAATAATTTTAAAAATTGAATTTTTAAATCTATATGGGTTTGGAAATGGATCGGATTTGAAATGGAAAAGCTTTTGAAAAGGGATTTCACAGATAAAAGTTATTTTTGAATAACTTAATTTAGTTTTGAAATTTGGATTTAAATTTGGATTTAATATTTTAAATTGAATTCTATTTTGAGAATTTATGATGTAAAGGTCACACAAGTTTATATGGGTTTTTAAACCATTTTTAAAGTGTTGTTTGGGAATCAAATGTAACCCAAGTTTTGAAAAAAACTTTAACTTGTATAACCGAAATCGGATTTTTTTTCCAAAATGAAAACTATTTGTTTTCAAATGATAAAAGCTTTCATATAAGGAATGAATTCCCAAATTATGTTAAAGGAATTTCAAGTTTGAATTGAAATGATTTTCCAAGTTATGAATGAATCTTTGGAAACGGTTTTGAAAGCTATGAGTAAAACCTTGGATTTAAAGATTAAATGAATTAATCCAATTAAAATGGAAATTGTTTTAAAATCCGTGAATGGATCTTTGTGAACTGGGCAAACTTTGTGGAATAAATCTTTTGTTTAAAGATTTGAAATGTTAATGTGGTTTAAAACATTTAAAGGAAAGTTTGGATAATAAGTCGTGACTTAATTGAAATCTCATATCCATATGTTTTTAAATATTGCGCTCGTTATTCGGTTAAGCCGGGAGAGGACCTTGTGTCATATAACCCATTCCGAATAATGATACGTCGTTATGGATAGCATTTGAAGACCGGTGGTGAAGATCGGGTATTTGCGAGAACGATAGGATGACCTATCGACTGTCTCTGCACTGAGTAGCTATGGTATAGAGATCCCCTAAGTGATGGGAAGTCCGATCGGGATTGTGAATACCCGGATTTGCAAGGGCTTCTTCGGAAGTGCCTTCGGTTCTGTTCGAACCCGAAACAGAGTTGTATGGTTGTGTGTCTGACACTACACTTTGAGATGTAAAGCCGATTTCTTTCAAATACATATCTGTTGGTGGCAGAGAATTTATTCTCTTAGCTTAACACCCTTCTCTGAGACGTACGAACTCAGAGGTTATATAGTTGAAGGTTATCAGCAATATACTCCCAATTTGGTAGTATGGCATGCTAAGTGCTGCTGTGTGTTGATGATCATTTGTTGATCATTTGTGATCAGAGCATGGCTTTCGTGTAAATCATAGCTTTGTGGACGAGACCTTATCGAGCCTCACAAACCGGTAATGGCCGAAATAGGAAAGATGCAGCAAGGTTTCAGGGATCGCGCCCCTAGGGTATGACCATTCCTTCTAAAAAAGGGTAGTATCATAGTATAGAGCCCAGATACTTACTCATGTGGACACTGTAATATATTTATTACTGTGTGATGTTGTTGGAGGGCCCTCGGATAAAGGTCCCAAAGGACCGGGGGTGGTATATCTTAGGTTTCACTTCCCGGGAAGGGGGTAGCCGGCGTTGTGTTAGCAGAGAGCCGGGTAGGTTCTCGGGGAGTCCCGCTAGTGGCGTACCTATATGGCAATGGGAAGTTCCTTGGCCTGACCATTTGTTGGAAAATCCAATCATCCAATACGAGCCCTGTACAGTTTTAGTTGTATAACCTGCCATCTACTTATAGTGGCGCCACACTGTTTGGATGGTAGCTATAGTAGGCATAGTTCGAAATGTCTATGCTGGCTAAGATTAATATTATACTTTCAAAATATATTCCACTATGGACTAATAATAATAATATCAAAAGGGTTTTCGCGTATCAAGCATTTTTGACTATCATAAGGAGAAATCTCCTCCAATTCTGCGTTTGCATGTTGTGTGTGGTGGGAAGCCTTATGGTAGTTTCATTTTCTTAAAAAGCATTGCGGATTTCAAATTTAAATTCTTCTGTTTATTTTTTTAAATAAACTGTTTTGTTTTCTCACACCAGTCCCATGACTGACCCGGAGTTTATTGTTCCATTCCTAAACTCTGGGTGCCCATAATTTTCCACACGGGCAGTCTAAAGTTGGGTTTTTTCAGATAGTAGATATAGATATCGATTTGGTAGCTTTTAGCTTTCTCTTTGGTATTCTTTGGATATCTTAGATATTGGAGTCTTTGGATTCATGGACGAGACTTGCTTATCGTTGTGCAACATGATGGTGGTTCGAGCTAGTGGTTTGGAGTTATGGCTTGGAGCATTAGATTGGAGTTATCTCTTTTACTATTCGTTTTCCGCTGTTGTTTATTGTTTCTGATATTCTTGTATCGTATTGATATCATTGGATATTGTATTCATTGGAGTTGTATACGATATTCATTCATTTTTCTTCTGCTATGTTGTTATACTTAATGTGTTATAAGCTCGGCGAACCAGATTCGACGTTTGAATCTGCGGCATTTGAATATGAGTGCCGTATTCGGTGCCGATTTTCGAAGGTCGAGTCAGGGTCGTCATATTTGAAGACCTTACTTCTGAAGGACGAAGACGAAGATTGTATTGCTATTATTTACTATATTATTCCACTGCATCATATTGTTCCGCTGCATTGTTATTTATTATTCTTTGGTATGTGTAACTCTGATTCTGTGTTGTATAAGTATAATCAAATGCTTTTCTAAAACAGCTTTATGAACTGTTATTTGATTATTACATTTTGTTATTCCACTGCGAGATTCTGTATTGTTTTCTTTCTTTCACTGTTTTTTTCTTATTCAACCCAATAACAATCCACTCTTCTATATGATTTGAGTTGACATGTGTGTCTGCTTAAACGTACGAAAAGGCAAGATGTTATAGATGTCCTTAAATGTTGTGGATGATTGAGTGTGCTTTTGTAAAGAGTTCGTTATGAAGTTGAAGTAGGGGTTTTCTTTTGAATGGTTTGACCATTTAGAAAGGAAAATGAATATATAAAAGTAAATGTGATTTGAGGTACAGTTGGGTTAAAGAAAGTGAATGGTCGCTTCAGCTTCATAAAGAAACATTAAAAACAAGAATCGTAATAGTAATGATATGATACTTAACATTGGAATAAGAAATATGATTACTACTCTGAAATGTAATTTTGTGTAGAAAATTATTTTCTATAAGATTTATTTCTATGTGTTCAAGATATTTGATCAAAGAACTCTCCACTGTAAACTTGTTGCAGTACATGAAATAAATAATCTATACTATGTGGATGGTGGATCTCCGTACTCGGTACAGTATTATTGTAATGGTAGAAATAATAAGAGCAACCATGTCAAGTTGCAAAAATTATTTTCGTAAAACATATCAAACATTATTTATGAAATAATAACTATCTTTCGATGTCGACTGAAAAATAGACATAGTTATATTTCAATGAGAATGTTATGAATATTCATTATGAAATAAAACTATAATGTGGTATTTGATTTGATAACAAAAGTGATGCAATGGAAAATACAGAAGTATCAAAAATTATTCATAATATTTTGGAATTATAGACTAATCCGTAGTTTTGAGAAATTTTCTTAAATATGATTATGAATCATATGATACTACTTAATTATATCTCAAACAATTAAAGGCTAGGCACCCATTTAGTGGGAGCATCATAAGAGTTGATGAACTCTTCGGATTGATATTTATTAATGTATGCAACCGCAAGTCTATCGACACCAAATCGGTTCCATGTACTTGGTTATATTCACTAAAGATTTATCACCGACATGGACATATGTATTCGAGGCACATGTAGTATGTCTGTGATAAAATCATAGAATATGAAATGAAAGTAAATAAAATAATATGTAATAAAATAAAATGATTTGGTTTGATCAAATATGTGAGTATATTGGAAAATGTTCCCAAAGTATCTAAAAATAAATAAAAATTCAATCTCAAATGTCACTCCTCTCTATAATACATAATGATGTATCTATAAGGAGTAATTGAACTTTGTTCAGCAAAGTATGATTAATTATGAGTGAAGTTAAGATTAACTTCTTCCTATAAGGTTATCTGCATAAGGGTAGTACACAAGGTTAAAATTAATTTCATCTAAAGAATTGTTTACAAAATCATATAAAATATGGGTTTATAAGAAACACCAACATATCCTATGCCAAGTATTTGGTAGGTTATGCAAATTGAAAAACTACACGTGATAGTTGTATGCAAGGGACCATATATGAATTGTCCCAAGAGAATTTTTGGAACTATAGTCATTCGACGACTAATTTGTATTATAAATATAAATATATTATGAACTAATGCGAAATCATTTTTATATAAAGTAATTTATAAAACTGTTTATGAATGTCCATTCCATTGCACCGAGAAACAACTATTGTTTTAAGAAATACCAAATTCACAGCGATGGAATTTCTTTAAGAAATTATTAGTATAAAATAGATTTGGATATGATCCAATGATAAAACTGATTATAAGAGATGAAATGAAATTAATCAAACCTAAATGAACATAACACGGTAGAATGTCTAATAAGTATTCTTATACATTAAAGAGAAACTATGAATTTCTTATGAATCTCAAGAATAGATAATTCTCGGCAGTCAATTGAACCATTAAGAGTATTGACTCTACAATATGGTATGATGCACAAATCCAAATTAGATTTCAAGTACACTATCAAATATGATTTTGAAAGTTGTCCCCAAAGGGTAATAATACATTGACCGTAAATGTGTCTTTAAGGGAAAGATAAATGTAATTGGAATATAGTGAGCCACATTGATATAAATAATAACATAAATTTCAATTGTTGAACTTAACATAACAGATTCAACATTCGATGTGCTCAAGTAGGTTTGAATTTAACTCACAAAATTATCGCATAGTATGAATTTATGTTTTGGTACATATGTGTTGAAACGGAAAATTATAAATAATGATTTAGAGTAAACTTTTTACATATAATAACCCATGTATTTCTAAGCCAGTGGGAGCGATATTGAGTTTGTGAATTTCGGATACGATCCGAGAACGAATACAAAATTATCATTCAAAGAAGCATCAAAATTGAACAATTTTTTTGATAGACATATCAAACAGTTTGATTATCGATCAAAATGTAGAGAAAGCGTGTGTTAATAAGAAAGAACGTTAAAAGGTACATTGATATTTCTAAATTACAAATAGATAACACGTTGTTGATTTTTCAATGATGTACTTATGTTAAAATCAGTCTTAGTTGTTTTTGATACTCGACGTTGGACTTATGAGTGATGTCTTGTATTGTAAGTATAAAAGATATTAGGATTATCCCATGAGTTCTCTCCTCTACTGATAGAAGATCACTCGTTTTTCTCAAAAAAAGATATTGGTAATGTCCTAAAATGATATGCAAAGACACCTTATTAAAATGTTTAACACAGAACATGTAAGAAGGATTCCTTATATATTGACAGTAGGAATTATTATACATGTTATGTTGTCTATGATATCGTGATTTGTTTGTATATTTGATACATAAAGCAAATATCAAATCCAAATAGATATCATTAAAAGGTTGTTTGAGGTATCCTCGTGTATTTATGAAATACTGGAGAATTATTTATAAAAACAACGAACTCCTTATAAAGGATCATTCAGACTCAAAGTTCGTAAGTAATATGGAGTATAATATGTCAATAATAAATTCATATTAAGAATTTTTAAGTTGGGAATATTCCAATGAAATCCCATGGTTGATTCAATGAAAAAGGCTAAGTATATCGTCTTAAATAATGCCACAATATACAAATATAAATGTACAAATATATAACTAAGCTAAGGGTGATTCGAAACGTTGAGAGTCTCATAATATTGTTATATGATAATAATATCATGGAATAGTTTGTAACAGAATGTAGAGCTCACTAAAAGTGGAGAGACATACTCCGAATTGTTCCACATGATAAAGGTAGTTTATCAACGTAGGAGAGACTTGATTAATAGAGTAGATAAATTGAAATATAATAGCATACCCATTCACTGAAGAACTAACTTGATTGGTTTTGAGGAAATTGACTGGAGAAGTTGAAATAAGATTCCATAATTGAACTAAATGCAAGTGGGAGATTGATAGAGTTAGGGGTATGCACTTGGGGGCAATGATGTAATTTGTTACACATATCTAACTATATAACCAATTTTATTCAAAATAAAATATGTTTTCTTTCTATTATATACTTGATATAATGTGTTATATTAATTAATTAATTAACTTAACTAAAAGTATACTTAATAGAAAATCCATAAATGGTATGTTTTGTGATAGTAGTTACAAAGTGTTGTAATCGTGAGTAATTTATCACAATGAAAATAAATATACCATTTTAAATATTCTTAGTTAAGATGGAAATCGACGTACTTGTTGTGAGCAGAGTATGTAATGATCTCCAAATGTTGGGCAGTGTGTTACTCATGAAATCCGTGGGCACCTAAGGGTTACATACTGATGGTTATTGGATAACTATGGAACGACTCCCTTGATAGTTTTATGTTGATTAATATAATTAAGGTCAAACAAAAAATATCGATGTAACTGATTTACACAGTTCTCTCGACTTGAGAATACTATTAAACTTCAATATGAAAGCACCGCTTTGATTATAGTCAAATCATGGCACGACTCCATGGAATGACTATAGTTGGGTCGAGTGGAAGTATTGGAAGTGAAACACTATTCAGGAGAGGATTCGTCTCCTCAGCTGTATGGAGTTAGTATCACATGTCAACTCAAAGTCAAAATCTCTGGCCAAAGTAGTTCAGTTAATGATTGTTATTATTAAACCAAGGATTTTATTTTTGAACTACAGAGTTGAATATGGATGATATTTGAATTTTGACCACTATCAAATTCCATAAGTCCAAAGTGATATAGTTTTGACGAAGAGAATTGGTGTGAATAAAGTCACAACCGAGTAAGGCTTAACAAAATAAAATTGGATTTTACCGAAATCAAGTATGAGATAAATTTAGTAAAAATGTCATACCACCTGCTAAGTGACGTGTTAACGTTAATACTCGAATAATTTGATATTAATCGCCGACCAAATTTACACCTAACGAGTTAAACAACCGTAACAATGAATTATCCTGTGACCAAACGATTTAATTAGTATATAGTTGTTATAAGTAAATTAATATTTATGAATATTAATTATAAATTTGAATATGATTTAAGCAATAAATATTATAAGATTTGTTTATGATAGTCATGAATATATCAATCGATATACAATATTGATAAGCAATTGAATTGGATTTAATTGTGTATTATTTTTACATAGGATTAAATGGGTTTAACACCTATTATATGGGCTATAGTTTTCGGCAACAAACATGCAATAGGCGGCTAGGGTTTGAGGGTTAAAGGGGCTTGGTTTTGATGGCTGAGATTGAAGGAAAGTGATATAGGATTATATCCACCTTTCCCCTTTTCTGTCAACATATACAAGCTCTCTAAACCTAATTAGATCTCTTTTTTTTCTTAGTATCCTTGTAACGAGACGAATTTTGCCCGCTCGAAAATCGACATCCATACTTCAAATCGTATTCGAATGCCATAGATTCGACCGTTCAAATCCGATTCACCGGAGCTTATAACAACATTAAGTAAACAACACAGCGGAATAAAAGAATAATACATTGATATACAGCTTTGATACAATATCTGATACAACAGATGATCCAATAGATATCAATATACATCAGAGATATGATATAATAAATTGCAGCGGAAAAGAAAAATAGATGACATCTAGCAGCGGAACAATATAACTCTAAGATAGTCTTCAAAAGAGAACTCTGAGAACTGCAATTCCATTTCCAAGAATCAATCCAGCAATAGCTCGAACGCCCAATAACGATGCACCAAGCTCAGCAAGACTGGTGTGATCCAAAGACTGAACTAACTCCAGATAACCTACTAATCTGACTATCTGAAGTTAGTTCAGTCTTTGGATCACACCAGTCTTGCTGAGCTTGGTGCATCGTTATTGGGCGTTCGAGCTATTGCTGGATTGATTCTTGGAAATGGAATTGCAGTTCTCGGAGTTCTCTTTTGAAGACTATCTTAGAGTTATATTGTTCCGCTGCTAGATGTCATCTATTTTTCTTTTCCGCTGCAATTTATTGTATCATATCTCTGATGTATATTGATATCTATTGGATCATCTGTTGTATCAGATATTGTATCAAAGCTGTATATCAATGTATTATTCTTTTATTCCGCTGTGTTGTTTACTTAATGTTGTTATAAGCTCCGGCGAATCGGATTTGAACGGTCGAATCTATGGCATTCGAATACGATTTGAAGTATGGATGTCGATTTTCGAGCGGGCAAAATTCGTCTCGTTACAATTGGTATCAGAGCTTCCCTAAGTGATGGGAAATTCGATCGGGATTGTGAATACCCGGATTGCAAGGGCTTCGTAAGAAGTGCCTTCGGTTCTGTTCGATCCCGGAACAGACTTGTATGGATTGTATGTCTGACATTACAAATTGAGATATAAAGCCGATTTCTTTCAAATATATTTCTGTTGGTGGCGGAGAATTTATTCTTTTATCTTAACACCCTTCTCTGAGACGTACGAGCTCAGAGGTTATGTAGTTGAATGTTATCAGCGATATATTCCCAATTTGGTAATGTGACATGCTGAGTGTTGCTGTGAAATGATCATTGTGTTGATTATTTGTGATAGGATCATTTATTTGATCGTCTATCCTGGTGATCATTTCTATGATCATTTTTTAACCCAAAGCATGGCTTTTGTATAAAGTATGTTTTTGTGGACGTGACTTCGTCGAGCCTCACACCTCGGGAATGGTCAAAACAGGAAAGATGCAGCAAGGTTATGAGGGGTAGCGCCCTTTAGGATATGTGCATTTCCTTCTGGAAAAGGGTGGTATCATGGTATGGAGCCCAGATACTTACTCATGTTGAAAACACTTTATAATTGTGTGAATTGATTACGAGCGCTCGGTGAAAGGTCCCAAAGGACCGGGGGATGGCATATTCGGTCAGTTGTTACTCAGTTAGGGGTAACCCGGCCTTGTGTTGGTAGAGATCCGGTTTGGTTCTCGGGGATGTCCATCCAGAGGCATTCTCATGTGGCAATGGGAAGTTCCTTGGCCTGATCATTCGTTGGAAATCCAATTCCCAATACGAAACCTTGTACGGTATTAGTTGTAGAACCTACCATTCACTTATGGTGGTCACCACTGTTTGGATGGTAGCTATAGTAGGCATACGATAATGGTCGTATGTTGGCTAAGATTTATATTCTACTTTCGAAAATGAATTTTTCCTACACTATGCACTAATAATAATATCAAATGTTCTTTTTAAATGCGTATCAAGCATCTTTGACTATCATAAGGAGAAATCTCCTCCGATTCTGCGTTTGCATTGTGTGTGTGTGCGGGAGGCCTTATGGTAGTCTCATTTTTAAAAGCATTGCGAATTGACTTTAAAAATATTCCTCTATTTTGTTTTCAAAGATAAATAAACTATTTTGAGTTCTCACACCAGTCACATGACTGACTCGGAGTTTATTGTTTTCCTTCCTAAACTCTGGGTGCCCACCAATTTCCACACGGGCAGTCAAGAGTTAGGTTTATCAGGATATTCTGGATATTCAGGAGTTGCTGGAGGCAAGCTGGATGGCATGGCGTATTACTAGTATATAGTATTTCTTTTCCGCTGTTTGTTGTTGTTGTTGTACACTCTGATGATATGATGATGTTATGAGATGAATGTATGAAATGTAATAACTGATACAGTTCTTTGTTTAAAGATTATTCATTTATTATTATATGTTGTTCCGCTGCGAATTGTGAGATTCTGTTATTGTTCTGTTGTTTTCTGTTCCGTTCTATTCTCTATTTTCTTTTTCCTCTATTTTCTATCTTCTCTCTCTCCTTCTGTCTCTTTCTTTTTCTTAAACCATAACATTTCGGGTTTCCGGCCTTCGATTTCTCGGCAGTCGATAAAGTGAGTATCGATGTTGAATTTTCGAAAGTCAAAAATTTCCAGGACGTTACATTTGGTATCAGAGCTTTAAATGTTTAACATCATGATTTAATTATCACAGCAACTCAATCTAACACGATCGTAGATAAATAATGTTTGTGTATGAAGGATAGCTTGTTTACTCACTGTTTTGGGTTTTTAACAGAGAATAGAGTGAATATATAAACCTATACAGACATGCATCAATTATCCCAGACAATCACATAATTACTTCCATAGAAACCCCATTATTGTGATTGTTTATCACAAAAAATATCATATATATGGATTTATTTATCAAGTTAAGAGTTTGCTCACCGTTGTTTTGAAGAAAGAACAGAGGGATGCTTTATTTTGAATCAAGCTTGAAATTTTCTTGCAGAAGTCTTCACTTGATTCTTTAATCTCTGGTTTGTCTTGTTTATTGTTGTTTAAAGTTGAATTCCTTTTGTTTAAATTGTAGATGATATCCACTTCAGTTTCTTTGCTTAGTTTTGATGGAACGAAATGGAATGAAGAAGTTGTTGATATATAGGGAGAAGGTTTACAGGGATATATTTGTATAAACCTGATTTTCCTTTTTCTTTATGTACATATTATAAAGTTATAGGCATGGCTGAAAACAGACTTCAACATTTCGAATGACTACAACATTGCTACCATTTAATGCCAAGTACCTTACATCTCTACTTAAATATTATATTTGCTATTTTCCTTTACAAGCACACTTATACATGACTTGTTTTCTATTTGATCATGGGTTTGTTTGACTATCCTGATTTTTATCTCGGCTAAGAGGGTATTCTAATAGCTTTGTTTTAAGTGTTCAAGAAAACATATTTTTGTTTTAGTCCTTTGTATTTTATTTGTTTGTTTTATTTTCGTCTACATTCTTTTCATATTTAAATGTATTTTATTTTCTTTAAATCTTCTTGTTTTGTAATATAAATAAATTTCTATTTTATTATGTTGTTAGAATTTAGCAAATGTTCTACTTCCTATTTTTATTAAAATTTATCTCATATTATTTTTCTAGTTCTAGTTTAAATATTTATTGTTATCTTACTTTAATATTTATTGTCTTATATTATTTTATAAACTCAAACCATTAATTTTACAATTTTAATTCAAAAATTCAATAAATTATCAATTTAAATTAAATTAAAATCTAGGGTCGTTACAAACTTCCCCCCTTAAAAAGAATTTTGTCCTCGAAATTCGCCAGAGAGAGATAACGAAGGTAGATGAAAGATAGAGAAATATCCTTTCAGATCAAACTGGGTATCAATTCTGCATCTGGCTCACCAAATCAGAATATCAACAATAGATACAAGAAATTATCATAGAATTTCAAATTTGGTTTTAAACGAAATCGTTTTATCGATACAATTCAAATTATCCTTCATATTCTATTAATCAATTTTAACTCAATTTAAAATTTCCAATTTATTTAAAATTTCCAATTTATTTAAAATTTCCCATTTATACAGAGTTTCCAATTCATATTCATTAAGGTTTAAATAAAAAAAATGATAAGAAATCGATGAAGATACGAAGTAAAAATTTCCTACAACGATACGTAGGGCCATCATCACACCAAAACTTCTTCCTGGAGCTGTCACAAAGAAATCAAAAGAATTTAGAAACGAATCAAAGAAAATTTGATAGAGAAAGATTGTTTCCACTGTTGCAGGGCATCGACCATTTATAGTGATACTCCCCTGTCCCCTTTCGCGTTCTCTTCTTGCACTCATCCATGCCTATAACTTTATAATATGTACATAAAGAAAAAGGAAAATCAGGTTTATACAAATATATCCCTGTAAACCTTCTCCCTATATATCAACAACTTCTTCATTTCATTTCGTTCCATCAAAACTAAGCAAAGAAACTGAAGTGGATATCATCTACAATTTAATGCCAAGTACCTTACATCTCTACTTAAATATTATATTTGCTATCTTCCTTTACAAGCACACTTATACATGACTTGTTTTCTATTTGAGCATGGGTTTGTTTGACTATCCTGATTTTTATCTCGGCTAAGAGGGTATTCTGATAGCTTTGTTTTAAGTGTTCATGAAAACATATTTTTTTTTTAGTCCTTTGTATTTTATTTGTTTGTTTTATTTTCGTCTACATTCTTTTCATATTTAAATGTATTTTATTTTCTTTAAATCTTCTTGTTTTGTAATATAAATAAATTTCTATTTTATTATGTTGTTAGAATTTAGCAAATGTTCTACTTCCTATTTTTATTAAAATTTATCTCATATTATTTTTCTAGTTCTAGTTTAAATATTTATTGTTATCTTACTTTAATATTTATTGTCTTATACTATTTTATAAACTCAAACCATTAATTTTACAATTTTAATTCAAAAATTCAATAAATTATCAATTTAAATTAAATTAAAATCTAGGGTCGTTACAATCCTTCTTTATCATTTAATGGCACAAAATAAATCCCTTCTCCAACAAATAAAAGTTCTCAGATCAAATTCAAAATCCAATTACCATTTGATAGTTGAAGGTCATCAATTCAAGGATGAGCACCCCTATGATTTGCAAAAGGTTTTAATAGGGGAATTTTTTTAAGGTGTGCTTTAAGGCTTTGGTAATAAGGTATGTCCTTTGCTATATAGATAATAATTTAGATGCAATGTTTGATGAAAATTTATTTTGATTATTACATTTTGTAAAAGTATCATTGTCCCGTTTAATTAAAATTGTTTATGAAGATTGAATTGTTTGTTGAATAATATGATTGGGATTTTTATTTTGATAAATCAAATTTTTTTATGATTTAAACAACATTTAAGTGTAGATATATGCTTTACACGTTCAAATTAAAGTGTAATCCTTCAAATCTAAAAGTTTGCATGTTCAAATTAACTAACTGTTTTTCTTTATTTTGTTAAATTAAAACTAAATCTATATATGTTAAAATACAATGTTTTATTTTAGATCTATGTTTTAAACATTCAATTTAAAGTCGAATTCTTTACATCTGAAATTTTTTATGTTCGTGTTGATTAATTAAAGTATATTTTAAAGTTAAAACTAAAATTTGTATAGAATTAGTACAATGTTTTAATTATAGATAATGTTTTAATTGTATAGAATTAGTACAATGTTTTAATTGTAGATAATGTTTTAATCTTTCATAACAAAATGTAATTTTAGATTTGAATGTTTATACACACACACACGTATGTATATATATGTATATATATTATTTGCACTTGTATTGCATTAGATATTTACATGAGAATAAAAGGATTTTGACAATAAATCAAAGTTTTAAAATTGATTGCAATAACTATCTAATTCGTATTATTAGAAAGTTTTGACTGAATTTCAGATATACATAATTAAATCTATATGTATATGTTCATATAAAATTTATTTTCTATTTTCAAATTGTCATAGTATGAAATAGTTTCTTTTCTTTTAATTTACATGAGGCAATAATATATACATACAATTTATTGTTGACTGTTTATATTGTTATATTATGATATCTATTTATTGCCATTTATATGCTACATTAATTAAGTCTATCAAAAGGAAAATTGTATTAATCATCCTTATCATCCTTTATTTATTTCCTTTTTTAACTCCTACGTGACAACCTTTCTACTTACTCTTACCTACATGTATTCATATCTTATCATTCATTGATTACACCTTGTCATCATTTAATTATTTTGACATATATATACATACAGTTTATTATTGACCGTTTATATTCTTATATTATCATACATATTGATTTTCATTTATATGTTGCATTAATTAAGTCTATCAAAAGAAATTGCATCAATCTTCCTTTCCACCCTTTATTATTTTCCCTTTTTAACTTCCATGTGGTAACCATTCAACTTATTCTTACCTAATGTATATGTATCTTGTCATCTATTGCTCACACTTTGTCATTGTTTAACTATTTGGACATATGATTAAAATGAATATATTTGATATATTCATACCCGTTCACATTCCAATCTTAACTTAATTATAAAACAGTGTCATAACTAATAAAATATGATTTTGTTAAAAATAATATTATATTTGGATCTATAAAAACTTTTGGACTTCATAGCCCTAAAGATCTAAAATAGGAATCTTTTTGAAAGTTGCCCTTTTATCTGCTGTAGGCTGGCCCAGTTCCAACAACGGTACCATAACCCAGTAGCCTATATAGTCTAAATTAATCATGTTAGAGCAGACTAATTAAGCTTATCCACTTAGTACGGTGTCTAGAAAGGTAATGTTTAGGATTAGAATTAGGTAATCAAGTACCATGCCCTACCTGGTTACCTTTCTGACCTAAAGGTGAAGTGAGCCCAACGATTGCTTGTAATAGAAAAGAACCAATTTTAATTGGGACTTGGGCTAATTTCCATTATTATTTTGTAAAATAAATTAAAGACATTAAAGTAACAATTAATTTAAAGTAAAATCATGTTTATTATAAAAGTTATAATACAACATAAGTCTTTAAAATGTTTGAAAAGATAATGATATTTTCAAAATGTTTCAAAATATTTAAATACTAATTTTGAAATTTATTAATAAGATTAATAAAGTAAATTAATTGATAAGTTAATTAATTAATACTTATATGCATGTATTATATATATCGATATACATTATGTTATATTAAAGTGTTTAATATAACATTTGTATATAAGATAAATTTTTGAAATTAATATAATTTAATTAAAATAGTTTAATTAAATTAATTAATTAATTAAATTAAAGATTAATTAATTAAATAAAAATACACATATAAGATATAGCTGTTATACTATAAAGGTTATAGTATATGCTGTAAAGATTATAGTATATACTATAAAGTTTATAGTAGACATGTCCTATATAAAAGTTGTATTGGAATACTAATATAAAGTTAATTAAAAAGTTAATTAAATAAGAGCTAGTTAATATAATGTTATACATAAGATTATTGTATAAGTTAATTAAAATATAAAAGTTATATATAATAATGAAACTTATATAATATGGGTGTATAAATTAAAGGTGGAACATTTAAAAAAACCTAAATAGACTTAAGAAATAAATACGTATGTATAGTACATTTACCATGATTTCAGATGTTTCTGATGCTTGAATCACAAGGCTATTTCATAAGAAATACATTATTCCATAAGTCAATATCACTCGATTTAATATATTAAAGATTATGAATCTTTATTATAAAGTTTTCCTTTATCATTTATATATTAATATATTACTTGCATGCTCTTTAATTGTTGAGCTTTCCTCAAGCTATGGATGTTATGTTAGTACTATTGGTCTTTGTTTAATTATTTTGACATATAATTGAAATGAATATATGTGATATATCCATACCCTTGCACATTCCACACTTAAATAAATTATTAAACAATGCCATAATTAATAAAATATAATTTTATTAAAAATAAAATTAGATTTAGATCTAGTAAAACCTTTACTTCAATCGGCCATAAATATCTAAAATAGGATTTTTTTTGAAATTTTCCCTTTTTCTCTACTACGGGTTGACCCAATTCCAACATATGGCACCAAGAGTAGCATGCCTCTAGATAAGGGTGTCGGTGGAGGTTGTTGTGCACGTAAATGTGCGTATTTTTTCCATCATATTTAATCTATTTAAATTAAATAAATGATAATATTGGGTATTTTAACTTGTTTTAACCAAAATCCAAATGAATTCCAAATTGTCACATATTCATCTTCATCCAAGGGAAAAATGGTCAATTTTGTGCATATATAAAATTGAGAAAATTTAATGGGAAATTTATATGTTATGTTTTAGGAATTTAAACTCAATTACAAGTGGTTTCATGAAGGAATATGCATGCACAAAGAAGATACAAAAGAATGAAGATGGAAATAATTTAAAGTGAAGAACATGGAGGACCCCACCCACTTACCTTGATTTTCAATTAGGAGCTAATGCACATGCTAAAAGACATTTAAAGCTTCATGTACATTTAAGTGGGGGATTATTAAAGCTAATGATAACATGGTCATCACACTTCCTCCAAGGGCATTTTGGACACTCCCCAAAAATATGCATTAGGGTTTCTAACTTGTATAAATACCCATATGTTTCATGTAATCTCTCCCTTCTTCCTCTCTCTCTTAGCTTCCTCTTCATTAGTTTTAGGCTCAAAATAAACAAAGCTTTTCTCCTTCTTTTTTCATGGCTACTTAGCCATTTTTATTCTCATGTAATTTCTCTTTTATGTAACTTTTTTATGCAATTTAATATATGATCTTTTCCTTTCTTTGTTTATTTCCTTTCATGTTATAGTGTAGATATCGTTTTCTTTTATGCAAATAGAGTAGATCTCTTTTCGATTAGCTTTCATTTTTCTTTCTTTTTGCTTTCATGTTGCATGCTACTTGTGTTGATATGATAACACAAATGAGAGGCTAATCCCTTCAATTTAGGGGTAATGAAGCCTATAATCAAGTAGCTTCAACATTTTGATGTTTTATACTCTTTTTTGTGCTTTAATGAGAATGTATGAAGTGGTTAACTTGTTGTTTTTTCTTTGAATTTGATAGCCTATATTGTTGACACCAAATAGGCTATACATAAACAATCACTAATACAAATTACCTCTTCAACTACATATGATGATGGTAATGAAGTGAATATTGAGATTAAAATTTGATGGTCTATATTTATAAGTAATAGTTAATAGGCCATACTTAAAATAGATTTTGCTTTCAACTTTGTTATCATTTTTCATGTGAGTTAATAAATGGTTTAAGGGGTGTGCTATAGTTTGATGGCTTATGTTGAGCTAATTAATAGCACAAATAGGCCATACTTATGATAAGCACATCAATTAAGCTAACTAGTGATAAAGAAAAGAGAGATCATAACTTCATTTTGTTGATTTATGTGATCTAGAGAGTGAAAGTTGCCTCTAAATTGTCTTAACACTCTCATATTTTTTATCTATTTTCTTTTGTCATTTTTCTCCTTTTTTTAGTTAATCACTCTTTCAACTTTGGTTAATTTGATTGAGTAGAATTTTTAAAATCATCAATTCCCTGTGGATCGACCTGTATTCGCCACGTGCTACATTCGTACACCGTGCGCTTGCGGTTATTTTTAATTTAAATTCGTTCGACGGTTTTCTAAACCGATAGAACTTCCGTCGACGAACAAGTTTTTGGCGCCGTTGCCGGGGAATTGCTTTGATTTTTCATTTTCTATTCTTCGAATTATTTTTGTTTGATTTTTGTGTGTTTTTGTTTTGTTTGTTAGTTTGCATAAAAAATTATCGTTTGTGCTGTGTGTTTTTGCTTTCATTTTTGTTGATTGTGTGATTATTGTTCTTTAGTTCCATTTGCATTGCATTTGCATTTTTTTATATAAAAAAAAGAAAAACACAATCACTATTCAAAACAAAAAAAATTATTGCATTTCTATTTTCATATACAATTTCTGTTACAATTTTCAAAACACTGTTACAATTTCTGTTTTATTTCCTCTGTTTTCATTTCTATGCACAGTGCACACCTGCAATATCATTCCCTGCCTACTGTCAACTACCATTCTACCACTGCCTGACATCCTCCAACCAATTCACAAAACCACCAAACAACCACCCACCCTCAAACAACTTGCCTGTGCCACTTCTTCAAACTGTCACCAATCCAACAGTCAAACTTCACATTCACCTATAACACTTGCCAAAAACTCCTGACATCAAGCAACTCACTGGCATATATCAAAACTGCCTAACTATCCCTTCACTGCCACAATACAAAATTGACGGCAGTTCATCCAACTCCTTGCATGCATACCTTTCCTTTCCCCTAACTACCACTGTCCAACATCAAACTCCGGCTACTCCAACAATTTGTCATCACAATCAGACCATATTCCATTCCTCTTCCACCAAACCTCATAAAATTGCATTCAACTTACAACTCCCTCTGACATCACTTCCTTGCACCAACAACTTCAGTAACCACCACAGCAACTACCTCCACTTCATTTTTGACCATCATCCCTCAACCTTACATCCCTTCACTACTGCTATCCATCAACTCTGTTAAACTGCTGCAACATCAATAAACATACATGCAAAATCTCCCTAACCTGCTGCAACATAAAATCTGCTGCAAGTCAACTGCAATATACCTTATATCTTTCTACCATCCAACTTCCCTCTACATACCAAATACCCCCTCCTCCTCCAAAATCTGCTCAACACACGTCAGCCACCTACCACTTCGAACTATATCAGTTTTAACCCGTCACCATCCCCAAATCATTAAAACTCGCCTCACTTCACCGCTGCTACCAAACCTCCTCAACCTTCAAATCATCAGTCGCCGCATCCCAATAGCACAACAACCTCAAGCTCGCTACCTAAACACCCCAAAACCGCGACTACCTTCAATCAAATCCAAAACTTAAACTTCAACTATCTGTGAACACTCAGAGCAGCCCATACCACCAGCAATCGAAGTAGTCTTAAGTCTAATTGCTGAAAACCATAAATTCGACAAACTACCTCTCTCGTCATCCGCAACCACCATTCATCGCCTTACAGCACTTCGACCACAAACAAGAACAATCGACCACAAACCAGAACAATCGACCACAAATAGCCTCCAATCGCCAATCACCTAAACACACGAATTCGATTTCGCGAGTTGCTTGAGTTTAATCGCGAGTTCCTGGTGTTGATTTCGATTTCTGCAATTTTGATTTCATTTATTGAAGTTGGTCGTGGAAAGCAATCTCTTTCTAGTCCCTTATTTAGCAAAAGCTGCTTCTTCTTTTTTTAAAAGTTTAAGTGGACCGGGTGCATTTTGTTTGGGCCGACTAGGATCTATTCATTTTTGTTTTTGTTTTTAGTATAGTTTGCATTTTCTTTTTTTGCTTAGTTTAGTTTAGTTTGGTGAAGTTGTGAAAGCAATTTTTTTTTCTTTTGTTTTTAGTTTTGTATTGTGAGTGGTTTAGAGAGAAATAATTTGGTTTTGTTTAGTTGCAATATTTTTTTTGGTCCATTTGCCTTTTCGTTTTTCCATCTTCTCTCTATTTAAAAAAAGGAATAAGAAAAAAACAAGTTGTTTTCATTTGTTCTAAGTTTCATTTGGCAAGTGATATTGGTTTCATTTGTTTTAAGTTTCTTCTTTGATATTAAAAATAAAAAAATAAACTTGTATATATATCTTTTCTTTATTTTCAGGTTGCCAAAGCAGATAAGAGAAGTTGCTTGATTTGCTTAGCTTGCCAAAAAAACCGCTTGCTTGCTATAAAAAATTTGCTGTTGTTATATATTCCTATCTATTGTTTTTATTTGTCTTGCATTGTTGTTCACTTGCATTTTATAAAAAAATTCAAAAGAAAATAAAAAAATCATTCTTAGTTACATTGTTAATACACATTTAATTTCTGCTTTGCATTTCATCTTTGATTCTTGATTAATAATCACAATAGCTCTTAATTGTATATTGACAAATTGTCTTCTTTGAATAATTTAATTTCTTGGTGTCTAGGCTACGGTAGAGTAATAACCATTTATAAATATTATGGTGATTCGTAAATATTATAGCGGTTGTTCCTCTGAAGGTACTTAAACCTTCGGCTGCATTGCTACGGTGATTCGTGGTGCACCGATAAATCCTGTCTGTTACCTGGCTGAGAACTATCTTGTTGATTTAAGACAATTTGTGATTATACAATTTTGGGTTAACTTAGGATAAATCATTTGTAATTAAAACCCTGCATTCATTTAGTTGCATTAGTTCATGCATATTTTAAAAAATTAAATCCAAAACTAACAAAAATTGTAAATATTCCTTTTCTTTTGAAATTTTTAAATCCTTTTTCTTTGAAATTTCAAAAATTAAAAAAAATTAGAAAAATCAAAATCCAAAAAAAAAACCTTTTCAAAAACAAAGAAAAAATTTGAAAAAAAAAACAAAAATCAATTTCCCTTTTGAAAAATAAATTTTATTTGTAAATATTTTTTCTTTATATAAAAAAACCAAACATATTCTTGAAAATGTGTGAATTTCCATATTCACTTGTATTTTACAATAATTGTGAAAATCAATATAATCCATATAATTTCACTCAAAATTCTTATGGATATTTTAACGACAACTATTTTGTAAATAATTCAAATTTTGAACAACAAATTTTTCAAAACGACGATCAACCCTTGAATCTCGAAAATAGTATTTTATCTTTACTTGAACTATCTACACAACCAAATCGAAATAAAAATGATTTTTGTAAATCATATTTGTGCAATAGTTCAAGTCAAAATAATCAAAATTTGAATTCACTTCAAAATTCGAATGATTTCAAGTGTAACCTATGTCAATTCAATTTCGAATTTCAAGATGAATTTCAAAATCAAGACGAAAATGTAAACCAATTTTCAAATAATTTTGGCGATGGGAATAGTTTCAATATTGATACGATTGAAAACTTTGGTTATCAAAAAATTCAAAATGAAAGTTTTCAAATTAATAATCATGAATTTGGTTTTGTTGACCAAATGGAAAAAGATAACGGGGATTTATTACTTGAAAAATACAAAAAATTTCATGAAAATCATAATCAAATCTCAACTTGCAAAGAATCAAATAATAATCTACCGTTTATCGAAATTGACAATTCTTGTTCTCAACAAGTCCAAATTGAAAATTTTCAAGTTAATAATTACAAATTTGATTTTACTGAACAAATGAATGAAATTTATGACGATCACACAGATTTGTTGTTTAAAACATATGTGAAACAACGTGAAAAACAAAATCAAATTTCAACGTGTGACGAGTCAGGTGATAATCCATCTTTTACCACAATTGACGATTTTCAAATAACAACTTTTGAAACTGAAAATGATGATCTTAATGAAGTTGTTGAAAACCCGGTAATTGAGTTGGATTTCAATTCTTCTAAAGGTATGGAACCAAATTTAAAATTCGATCTTCCTTTTCTCGATTTTGAAAATTTGAATACAACAACTTTGAATTTTGAACTTGAGACATGTAATAAAGTTGTTGACAATCCAAAAAGGAAGACGAATTTAATGAACACGAATTTTTTGGACTTTTGGACGACGAGTTGTTAAATTCCAACGGGGAAGATGAAAATCACCATTTTGATTTTGAAACCAGTAACTCTAAAAATGTTTTCAATGATAAGCTTGAATTTCAAATTGGTGAAAATAAACTTGAACTTCAATCAATTGTTTTATCGACCCCAAAAATCATCGAAAACAAAACAACTTGTATACTTTTCAATAAAACAACATTCGTTTTTCCAAATCAACGTTCAACTTCGAAATCTTTTACAGTTTGGTTTTCTGCGCTTGAGCTGTGTCTTACATACTTAATGAGAAAAATGAATCGATTCTTGGAAGATCGGTTCATTTACTCTTTAACGGCATACTTTCTGATGACTTGTACATAATCATCTTTTCGTTTTTATTTAAATAAAGGTTATGTTTTTATATTTTCTCCTTCCACTTGGGTTGACTGTGGGGTTACAGTCAAAATCAAGTGTGGGGGGAGACTCATGTTCATTTTTTTCATGTTTTATTTTTGCTTTAAATTCTCAAAAAAAATTCCCAAAAATAAATTTTATTTTGATTTATTTTCAAAAGAAACACTATAAGATAAATATATGGTTTTGGTTTATTAAATTGAAATTTATGAAAGTTTATTTGTCTTAAAAAAAATAAAAATGAAGTTTGATTACATATAATAATGATTTAACTAGTATATAGGAAGATTCATACGTGTTAATTATGAAGTACATCCTAATTAAAAATCTTTGTTTTAAAAAGTGGTTGATTTAAAGTAAAGGATATAACATTTTTTTTGTCTTCTAAGTTAAATGGTGTTAAGATAATTTTGCAAAACTTTCTCACTCTCTTAAAAAAATAAAAAAATAAAATATAATAATATCCAAGTAATCACTCTCATTTAAAAGTCCTCACGGTTATGCATGGGTGGATTACTTGAAATAGTTGATTGTGTACTTTCATACTCATTTAAAAGTCCTCACTGTTATGCATGTATGGAACACATGTAAAAAAACATAATAAAAACCACCTACGGTCGATAGGTGTATGCACGAAAGTGTGTGCACTGGCCATGCTTTGTACCCCTTACATAAGCCCGAAAGGCAGTGCGTGGGTGGTATATCTGGCCTCAGTTTACCTGAGCTAGGTGTGTAATTTTTCTTGCAAATAACGAGAGAGCAAGCAATTGAAATCCTAGCATTACTTTTACTTAGTTGATTTGATTTGTTATTGAAAAGAAATGAAAATACCACTTTGATAAACTTTGATAATCAACTAAGGATTCATTTCATAGTTACAATGTGTTATTAACCAAAACAACGAGTTAAACTATTGTCTATTTGTTATGATAACTTGATTTTTATTGGAAATTTTAACGAATAAATGACTTAAATCTCAAGATAATGACCAAAATCTATGTTTAACTTATTTGTGTCAATTTAAAAATAAAATTTTCATTTGTAAATACGTTCAAAAACTTGCATTCATCTCTTTGTAAAAAAATCTTGCATTTTGTAAATATTTTCATCTTGCATTTGGAATTTTTGGGTAGTATCCGCTGAAAACCCTCACGAGACAACACTCGTCCTACTGGGGACACCCATAGGTTTAACGGCTTGTTGCATACGCTCAATGCAATCGTGCTTCCTACGAAAATGAATTTATCTTAGTTTTCTTTATTCGAGGACGAATAAAAAGATAAGTGTGGGGGTATTTGATGTGCACGTAAATGTGCATATTTTTACCACCATATTTAATCTATTAAAATTAAATAAATTATCATATTGGGTATTTTAACTTGTTTTAACCAAAATCCATATGAATTCCAAATTGTCACATATTCTTCTTCATCCAAGGGAAAAATGGTCATTTTTGTGCATATTTAAAATTGAGAAAATTTAATGGAAAATTTCTATTTTATTTTTTAGGAATTTAAACTCTATTACAAGTTGTTTCATGAAGGAATATGCATGCACAAAGAAGATACAAAAGAATGAAGATGGAAATAATTCAAAGTGAAGAACATGGAGGACCCCACCCACTTAACTTGATTTTCAATTAGGAGCTAATGCACATGCTAAAAGACATTTAAAGCTTCATGTACATTTAAGTGGGAGATTATTAAAGCTAATGATAACTTGGCCACCATCACTTTCCTCCCATTCAGACATAGCACGCCAAAAACTTGTTCGTCGACGGAAATTCTATCGGTATAGAAAACCGTCGAACGAATTTAAATTAAAAATAACCGTAAGCGCACGGTGTACGAATGTAGCACGTGGCGAATACGGGTCGATCCACAGGGAATTGATGATTTTAAAATTCTACTCAATCAAATTAACCAAAGTTGAAAGAGTGATAACTAAAAAAAGGAGAAAAATGAAAAAAGAAAATAGATAAAAAAATATGAGAGTGTTAAGAAAATTTAGAGGCAACTTCCACTCTTTAGATCGCATAAATCAACATAATGAAGTTATGATCTCTCTTTTCTTTGTCACTAGTTAGCTTTATTGATGTGCTTATCATAAGTATGGCCTATTTGTGCTATTAATTAGCTCAACATAAGCCATCAAATTATAGCACACCCCTTAAACCATTTATTAACTCACATGAAAAACGATAACAAAGTTGAAAGCAAAATCTATTTTAAGTATGGCCTATTAACTATTAATTAGAAATATAGACCATCAAATTTTAATCTTAACATTCACTTCATTACCATCATCATATGTAGATGAAGAGGTAATTTGTGTTAGTGATTGTTTAAGTGTAGGCTATTTGGTGTCAACAATATAGGCTATCAAATTCAAAGCAAAAATAACAAGTTAACCACTTCATACATTCTCATTAAAGCACAAAAAGAGAGTATAAAATATCAAAATGTTGAAGCTACATGATTAGAGGCTTCATTACACCTAAATTGAAGGGATTAGCCTCTCATTTGGTTATCATATCAACACAAGTAGCATGCAACATGAAAGTAAAAAGATAGAAAAATGAAAGCTAATGGAAAAGAGATATATTCTATTTGCATAAAAGAAAAAGATATCTACACTACAACATGAAAGGAAATAAACAAAGAAAGGAAAAGATCATATATTAAATTGCGTAAAAAAAAGTTACGTAAAAGAGAAATTACATGAGAATAAAAATGGCTAAGTAGCCGTGAAAAAAGAAAGAGAAAAGCTTTGTTTATTTTGAGCCTAAAACTAATGAAGAGGAAGCTAAGAGAGAGAGGAAGAAGGGAGAGATTACATGAAACATATGTGTATTTATACAAGTTAGAAACCCTTATGCATATTTTTAGGGAGTGTCCAAAATTCCCTTGGAGGAAGTGTGGTGGCCAAGTTATCATTAGCCTTAATAATCTCCCACTTAAATGTACATGAAGCTTTAAATGCCTTTTAGCATGTGCATTATCTCCTAATTGAAAATCAAGGTAAGTGGGTGGGGTCCTCCATGTTCTTCACTTTGAATTATTTCCATCTTCATTCTTTTGTATCTTCTTTGTGCATGCATATTTCTTCATGAAACCACTTGTAATTGAGTTTAAATTCCTAAAAAAATAATATAGAAATTTCCCATTAAATTTTTTCAATTTTATATATGCACAAAAATGACCATTTTTCCCTTGGATGAAGGTGAATATGTGACAATTTGGAATTCATATGGATTTTGGTTAAAATAAGTTAAAATACCAAATATGATCATTTATTTAATTTAAATAGATTAAATATGGTGGTAAAATATGCACATTTACGTGCACATCAAATACCCACACACTTATCTTTTTATTCATCCTCGAATAAAGAAAAACTAAGATAATTTCATTTTCGTAGGAAGCACGATTGCATTGAGCGTATGCAACAAGCCGTTAAACCTCTGGGTGTCCCCAATAGGACGAGTGTTGTCTCGTGAGGGTTTTCAGCAAATACTACCCACAAAATCCAAATGCAGGATGAAAATATTTACAAAATGCAAGATTTATTTACAAAGATATGAATGCAAGTTTTTGAACATATTTACAAATGAAAGATTTATTTTTAAATTGACACAAATAAGTTAAACATAGGTTTTGGTCATTTTCTTGAGATTTAAGTCATTTACTCGTCCAAATTTCCAATAAAAATCAAGTTATCATAACAAATAGACAATAGTTTTACTCGTTGTTTTGGTTAATAACACGTTGTAACTATGAAATGGGTCCTTAGTTGATTATCAAAGTTTATCAAAGTGGTATTTTCATTTCTTTTCAATAACAAATCAAATCAACTAAGTAAAAGTAATGCTAGGATTTCAATTGCTTGCTCTCTCATCATTTGCAAGAAAAATTACACACCTAGCTCAGGTAAACTGAGGCCAGATATACCACCCATGCACTGCCTTTCGAGCTTATGTGAGGGGAGTACAGAGCATGGCCAGTGCACACACTTTCGTTCATACACCTATCGACCGTAGGTGGTTTTTATTATGTTTTTTTTACATGTGTTTCATACATGCATATCCGTGAGGACTTTTAAATGAGTATGAAAGCACATAATCACCAATTTCAAGTAATTCACCCATGCATAACCGTGAGGGCTTTTAAATGAGAGTGAATACTTGGATATTATTATTTTTTATTTTTATATTTTTTTAAGAGAAAGAGAATGTGACGACCCAGAATTTCTGTCATTTTAAATTTGTATATTTAATTAATTTTTAATATGCAAAAGTAAAATTTGTAAGTCGAATAAATTTTATTTCGAATATCTAGATTTAATTGGATAATTAAAATCGATAATTTAATATGTGAATTGCAGAAATAATTGGAAATTGGGTTTAATGTGATTAAAGTTGATTTGTAAAGTTGTATTAAATCATATTGGAGTTAGAATGATGTTATAGAACTTCTAAAATTGAATTAAAAGTTAATTTGCAGAAATTGAATATTTTAATATTTAATTGACGAGTTAAAATAGCCATTTTTCAAACAGTCTCGGATTTCCACCAAACCAGTTTCATCGGATCCGTAATGTTATATTATTGTATGGTTTCAAATTTCGTGTCAATCGGATTTACGGTTTCTCCAGGGCAAGCTAAAACGCGTTGAAATCGATACGAGTGAATTTTGAATTTAAATAGTCGATTCAAAAACTTATCTTCCAAATTTGATCGAATTGGCTCCCGATATATATTCCATTGCATTCGGAATAGGGTTAAAACATTATAAACGCCAGGCAGCACGCTTCGTTTAGAGTTCGGAAAAATTTCAGGTGAATAGTGTCGCATAGATTTTCTACAAAAGGACCTCACATCTTCTATTTTGCAAAACCCTAATTCTATAAACCCTAGCCACCAGCAATCGTTTAATGGCCAATATTTGTCGTTCTTTTCCCTTCGATCTATTCTAATCCGTCAACATTCATCAAAAAGTTTCAACTACAAAGTTGAAGAGGCCAACGAGTTCTATAACTTCAATGGTGGTGATCGTCTAATTCGCGACGAGGAGGGAGCTAGGAGCTCGCGTTCATGGCACGTTTGCACGCGTTTTTCAATGGCATGAAGCGTCCGAGCTCGACGTGCTCTTGGCCGATGGTAGAGGCTGTCGTGACGTTTCGTTTGGCGGTGGTATGATGGCCTCTTGACGATCGAAGAGGCCGCAAAATTCATGAAAAGGGGGCGGCCGTATGGGTTTATTCACGCGCGTTGTTTACTGGAGATGGAAGAAAGGGTGTGCGGCCAGGATGCTAGGGTTTGAAACGTGCGACCGATATTGAAGGCTGAAAAATATAATAAATTTGTTATTAAATTTTATAATACAAATTCGTTCGATGTTTAAAATATCATAACTCGTTCATACGAGGTCGAAAAATGACGAAACAACTTGGGTTGGGTTCGTTTTGTCAAATACTACGCAATGGAGCTGGATTGGAATCGACTGGTGCTAGTAAAAATTTTGGGTAAAATTAAACGTGCGTTTAATTTTATTCGAAATAAAGCACTGCAACTGTTATTGGAAGCACGGTGAGAACTTCTCACTCAATCGAAACTGTTTCAATCTAAATTTTAAATAGTTAGATTTAAAATTGCTTGATTGTATGCTTCGATGATAAATTTTTATCTGTTGCATTGGAATAGACCCTATACGCCGTATATTAAGCGGATGTTATTTATTAAACACATATACCGTGATATTCCACTTTGGTGTGGAATTGGTATTATATATGTACTTGGAGTTGATTTCTCGCATTATATAGCGGATGAGACCCTATTGCGCCGCATAATAGCGGATAATATTTTATAAATCCCATATACCGTGATATCTTGTATTGGAACGGGATTGGTATTGTGCTAACATCTGTGGATGCAGGGAAACAAGTTGGAGGGATCCAACTGGATTCCTCACCCGTATTGATTTGTTTACAGATATTGTGATATGTTCTGTTATCATATGATATATGATGTTTTGGATGTCGTGATTGTTATATTTAGTGCTGTTGCAGCATTTGGTCTATTTTGGGAAATTAAAAGTGTTAAAGTGATGATTTCCAATTTTTAAAGGTATACGTTTTATTAAATTTTGGAATTGATACATTTTAAATAAATTAACGTTATAATTTTAACGTTATAAAAATTATGATTTTTGAGAAATATATTTAAAAATTGATTTTTGAAATATGGAATTAATGATTTTTATAAAATAGTTTAAATAGAGATTTTTGAATTTATTATAAAAGCTTTATATATAATTTATAAAATTGGATTATTTTTATAAATCAAGTGATGAAATTATAAAGGAGTTTTGAAAATGTTATAAAAAAATGTTATAAATGGATTTTATAAAAGAATAGAATCTACGATTTGTGAAGTTATAAAATTAATGAATTTGTAAATAAAGAATTATAAAATTGGATTTTTGGCATTTAAATGAGATTTGAATAGAATTTGTTAATTAAGGGATTTTATAAGTTGAATTTTTTATAAAATTTATATAAATGTGAATTTATAAACGTTGTTTTATAAATCCAAAACCAAATGAATTTGATAAGTAAATATGAAATGTTATTAAAGGAGATATATTCACGATTTTGGACAGTGGATAATCCTTTAAATTAAAATGTGTAGAAATGTTGAATTTGGTTAATGAAGTGTATTCATGATTTTGAATAGTGAATGATATATTAAAGAAACATTTTAGGAAGTGATCTTTTAAATAGAATTAAAACGATTTAAAGTTGTTTTAAAATGTGTTAAGGATCGAAACCATAGATTTCAACATTCATTGTTGAAATAGACGTTTTCGAGAAATAAAAGGAAATGGTGGACTATGACACTGTTGTTATAGTAAATGATTTTCGAAAGGAAATGTTTTACATAGGATTGGGATTTATATATCTATCTTAATTTCGAATCTCTATACTAGTGATTTTGGATTGTCGTAACGATGTTTTACGCAACATTCGTTTTGACTCAAATGAATGTGTTTAAGAAAACGTTTTCCTTAAAAGAATAAAATATATACTTAATCGTGTTTTAAGTATATTGAATATTTTCTAAGTATTGAAAATAAATAGATTTGTGAATTACTTATTGTTAAATAAGTATGAAAATGTTTTTCCAATATGAAGTGAAATGTTTTGAGATTATATCCTTTAAAGATAAATTGAAAAGTGATTTGAAATTTGTTTTCAAATGGTTGAAGTGTGGAAAATATATCTTGTAAAGATATTTTTGGAAAATAAATAATTTGGAAAATTATTTGGAATCTGGTGATGTTGTGCATATCTATTGATAGTTAAATAACCGACTATCAATATTTACCTTTAGATGGGTATTTGTTGTGATTGCTTGAATTTGAATGCTACACTTATTTTTAAAATAAGCGCTCTTTATTCGGTTTAGCCGGGAGAGGACCTTTGTGTCATAAATCCCATTCCGAATAGTGATATGTCGTAATGGATAGCATTTGAAGACCGGTGTTGAAGACCGGATATTATCAAAAATGGAAGGATTACCGTCGAATGACTCTGCATTGGTTGATCTCCGATATAGAGATTTTATCACCCTTTGTGATGGGAAGTCCAGTCGTGATTAGTGAATGTCCATATTTCAAGGGCTTCTTTGGAAGTGCCTTCGGTTTCGTTCAATCTCGGAACGGACTTGTATAGATGTGTGTCTGAGATTACAATTTGAGATGTAAAGTTGGTTTCTATCAAATATATTTCTATTAGTGGCGGAGAATTATTATTTTTGCTTAACACCCTTCTCTGATACGTACGAGCTCAGAGGTTATGTAGTTGATGGTTACTAGTGATACATTCCCAATTTGGTAATGTGGCATACGAAGTGCTGCTGAGCATTTGTTGATCAAAGCGTGGCTTTTATGAAAAGAGTAGCTTTGTGGGCGAGACTTCGTCGGACCTCACACCCCGAAATTTGTCAAAACAGGAAAGATGCAGCAAGGTTATTAGGGGATAGCCCCCCATTAGTGTATGTCATTCCTTCTGGATAGAGGTGGTATCATGGTATGGAGCCCAGATACTTAACCTATGTTGTTGCTGCAAACTTATTATTTTGTGGTTGTTGGTGAATCCCAGGATTTAGGTCTGTTACGACCGGGGGATGGCATATTCATGTCAGTTGTTACCCAGCTAGGGGTAACCCGGCCTTGTGTTGGCAGAAATCCGGTTAGGTTCCCGGGGCGTCCTTCCAGAGGCGTTTCCATGTGGCAATGGGAAGTTCCTTGGCCTGACCATTTGTTGGAAATCCAAAGAAACAATACGAACCTTTTACGATTGCAAATTGTATAACCTGCCTCCTTATGTGGTAGCTATAGCAGGCATAATATAATGGTACCTATGCTGGTTAAGATTTATATTCTACTTTCGAAATTGTTTTCCACATTTTGCACTTATAATAATAATATTGAAAAGAAATTTGCATATTAAGCATCTTGGACTATCATAAGGAGAAATCTCCTCCAAGTTCTGCGTTTGCATTGTGTGTGTGGCGGGAGACCTTACGGTAGTTACATTTTCCAAAAGCATTGCGGATCTATTTTAAAATATTTCCTTATTTATTTTTAAAGATAAACTATTTTAAGTTCTCACACCAATCCCATGACTGACCTGGAGTTTATTGTTTCCTTCCTAAACTCTGGGTGCCCATCAATTTCTACAAGGGCAGTCTAGAGTCAGGTTATCGGGTCATTCTGGAATTCAGGAGTTGCTGTAGAAATCTGGAGGTAAGCTGGATGGCATGGCGTATCAACTAGTATATAGTATTTCTTTTCCGCTTTTTGTTGTTGTAAACTCTGATAATGTAATATAATGTGATGTAATGTAATAAGTAATATGATTCTTTGTTTTAAAGATTATTCATTGATATATTATGTGTTGTTCCACTGCGATTGTGAGATTCTGTTATTGTTTCAGTTTTCTTCTTCTTTCTTTCTTTCTTCTTCTATCATCTACCTCTTCTTTAACCCTAATGCTACGGTTTTTCGGCCTTCGATTGTTCGGCAGTTGATACAGTGGACGTATTAATGTCGACTTTCGTGAGTTGAAAATCATTTCGTTACATTTGGTATCAGAGCATATGGTTAAGTGACAACCTTGGCTCTGTTGGGAATCAGTCATTAGACATAGAGTCAGCAGTGCTCTAGAATGAGTTTGAGTGTAATAATAGCTATGAGAGCATACTTGTTAGTGAATATAAATTGTTTCATATTGTGATGATTGGTTTGTTGAGTGGTATATGGATTCTGGTCAATACGAGTAATTAACGTTGTTGATAGGGATCTCTAAACACTTGTACAGAACAATTTGACACGATATCATTTTAAAATAGGGTAAATGAAATAATTTTACCTTAATTATATTTTGTATATAAAGGAATAATTTTTCAGAATTATTAAAGTGTATATAAATTGATTGTTTGGTTGTTGAAAACGTAAGAATATATGTAAGTTAATTTAAAAAAATTGTATAAGCGAAGAATTATAAGTACGAAAATATAATTAATATGATTTACAATTGTGAAATGATCTTACATAAGTAAAGAGAAAATAGTGAAATTATATAAGTAAAAGATTTGTAAATGTGATTTATGAATAAAAGGAAGATTTTGAAAGAATTTAAAGCACTAGATTCACTACTGTTGCTGGGAAATAGTAAGGGTGATGACTGCAGCATCATCAGTATCATTTTCAAGTTTCTATGTGATGGATTTGCTACCATAGTAAATTGAAAATTGAAGTTTGGTTGTGATAAACAAATTTGAAATTAAAATCCAAGTTGTAATTGTTAAATATAAGTAATCAAGTTTTGGACTTATAGTATGAGATAATAAATTTGGCTTTGGTAAAGAATAAAGGATTTGGGTTAGCATAATAAATATATGTTTTGGAATTTAACTAAATGAAAGTTAAATAGAATTTACTTTAGAATTGGAATCTAAATTATATTTAGAAGTGGAGATTTAAGTTAAGTTAAACAAATGATGTTTGTAATGGAATATAACTTAAGTAATGTTGAATGAAGTTGATTTTGGTATCGAAGTAATTAATAAAGTGAAGTGATGAATATGAACTTAAGTCATGTAATGAAATTCAACTTTTTTTGTTAAATAAATTAGCAATTGAATTGAACTAATGAATTGAATATTAATCAATCGAATGTAAATGAAGTGATATGAGATAATGGATGTAAGTGTTAATTCATTAGAAGCTAATGAAGTTGAAAAAAATTGAATAATTGAATGGAAATTAATTTAATATCAACCAATTGAAATTAAAAGTGTTAAACCAAATTGAATGTAAATTTAATAAATTTGGTTGTGTTGGTTATGATTGGGTTGTTATATGATTGTTAGTTGATTGTATATAATAATGTTAATGAAGTTGAATTGATAAAATTGGAAGATATGAAATTTGATTTGAATGTGGAAGTGAACTAACTTGAATGTAAATTAGTGAATATAAACTAATTGAATAAATGAATGTTAGTAAAGTCCAATGTTAATGAATCAAATGTGATTAAATGAAAAACCAATTCATTGAATATTTAATGAGAAGTGAATGTATATTGATTTGATGATTGGAATTGTTGTTGGATGATAGTTGTTGTACTGGTATATGTTGTATATCGATATTATTTTCTATATGCATGTTTCTCATTATTGTTGAGTGTTTAGTAGGTGTGGATTGCGCTTGCTTCGCATTTGGAGCTCGCTTTCACGCTATATTAGTCGTATATGCTCGCTAATAATATATAAGGTACATATCTCGGATTACATATCGTACTTTTACACTTTTTCCCCTGCGGGATGCCTCATTACTTTGATGAGATGTATATTTGTGATACATATATTGCCATTTTTTTCGAATCGAGCCGCGCAAAGGAGACATGGCGAATTTTTTTGAAAATTTAAGGCGTCAATATTTTTGAGAAAATTGGAAATTTTTGAAAACTATAACTTTGATTTTGCAGTGAAAAGTTAAACGATATAGTTGGTTTTGAAAAGATAACTAGGTATGATTTAAAAACTTAGTAAAGTTATTGTAAGAGGTTTAACTATGGATTTTAGGAAAGTTAAACACTTAAGTGAATTTGAAACCTAATTTGAATGGGTGTTTGAAAAGTTAATGGATTCTATAACTTTTTCTTACTTGGTAATTTCGAGGACGAAATTCTTTTAAGCACTAAACCAAAATAGTGATTTTGCAACATTTTATATTTGTTAATTTCTAACACTTATAAGTGTTACAGCCTAGTGACAATAAAAAAGTGTTAGGATACCTGAAAAAGTGTTGGGAAATATAAATAATGTTTTTTATAGACTTCCCAACACATGAGTTATAATTTACAACACAAAAAAATGTTAGAACAGTTGGTAAATTTGTAAATATCTCACTAAAAATTGGTTCCTTTTGTAACCTTGCGCATGCAACGTTTTTCTAACGCTTTCCCTTCAATCTCTACTATCGGCCGCGTAAAATTTAATGTTCCCGCCTTCATCTTCTACCGCTTTCTCATCGTTCTTCTTGCAACTCTCCAGTTCTTCTCGCGTCCATCTCTTCTCGCAACTCATCTCTTCTTGCAACTCTCCAATTCTGGTAACACCTCATTTCTTCTCGCAACTCTCTTGTTCGATTTCAAACCTTGAATCAGGTATTTTCTTTTAGTTATGATTGTTCGATTTGTAATTGTTTGATTTCCTGGTTTGTTCGATTTGTAACTTTTATATTTGTTCAATTTGTATGATTAGTTATGATTTAGTGCTAGCGTTCCACATTTTATATTTGTTCGATTTGTAATCTTGTTCCACATTTTATATTTGTTCGATTTGCTTATAACTGTGAGAGTGGGCAACTTTTGCTAAGTTTTATGTCAAGAAGTCTTGATATAAAACGCTTCTAAAAATTGGTAGCTGAGATCTGGGCTATGTCGCTTGCATCCCAAACTAACTCCGAAGCTCACCTAAAATGTCACTTGAATCCTAAAATTGGTAGGTAAGATCTAGAGAAGCTCACTTGAAATGTCGTGAAGTTGTTTGCTGCATTGTCTGCCTAAACTCTTTGAATTTAAATGGTGTTTGAGATTGTTAAAATATGGTGTAGAGATGGTGGATGGATTAATGGTTGCATGGAGACTGTTTGTTGTTTGGTTGTTATTCGTATGAATGAGGAGGAGATGTGCTCAACGTTGATACTGAGTGGTGAAACTCGATAAGGATGGAAAAGTGACTTTATAATATGCAGATATTATATTTGATGTATTATCGCGTATATAATTGGATAGGAGTGCTTCTCAACTTTCACCTTCAGGTCCACTTTACTTAATCGCTTTATCAGTTGCTTGGGTCAACAATCACTGACCACTGCGTCGTCAGGTCCAGACAAGTCTGCTAGGTTGAACTTTGCCGATTAGTTTTGTACTAGGAATAGTTGTGTTATGTTGGTTGGTTTGGTGGATGATGTAGTCGTGAAAAATAGAGCTAGAGGAGGGTAAAATTTATATTTGTTCTATTTGCTTATGTAATTAATCACTATCAAAATATTTTAAAATAGGAGGTTTTATATAAATTTCCATTTCTATTATTCACACCTTCCATTGTCAAACAAATAACAATTTACACTATCACTATCATTTTTTATTTTAAGATCAAGGCCAAATATTTATTCATTTGGTTGATATGAATTTTTTTTTGAAACAGGTTTTAAGAGCCTATTGTTTTTTTTATCAGAGGTATATACATACCTACTTGCTGACATGCATCATCAACCTGTACACATATGTATACATTCAAACAAGTTACCATATTCATTCATTTCATCCATCATCACTGAACACAATTAAGATAGAAGGTTGGGTTTTAAAGAGAGTTGCTCACACTTTTAAAATTTACTGTAGTTTTTGTCCCCAGTAAAGCTTTTTTAAGTTTTCACCTAAAGTATTTTTTTATTCCAATCCTGCAAATTCAAGAATAAGTTGTTAGACATCGATCCCTATTAAGTGGATAAAAATTGAAATTTGAAGTTTGGACCACTTTTTAAAACCTGTAAAACTGAACAGGGGCTTGGGTACCAGTATTCATACGGTGCACATCAATTCTAGGCATATACAAACACATGCAATATAAGTACACAATCATTTAGCATATAAACAATCCAACATCAAGGTATATAGCAAGTCTAAGTGGTTTGCTCACATTGAATTTGGAGAACAAATAAACTTTAAATTTTTATTTCCTTTTTGTTGCTTTCTTTAAAAAATGATTTTTCTGTAAATCCATAATTCATGAATATTCACTCAATATTTTCTTGACATTATTTTAAACATCTTCTTTCCAAGAATCTTAACCTGAATTGGTTAAAATAAAAAGATATGGGTTTATTTGATGGATTTGTGGCCTGTGAATGTAAACAGAGAGTTGTATTCAAACATGCACAGCCAATACAAATAAACATTCACACAGCATACTTGCACATTCACAAACATACAAACAGTTTCAAATATATATAGGGGTTTAAAGGTTTGCTCACCTGAAGCTTTGAGGCAAAGAACTAGATGGAATTGCTTTCAGAATTTTCTGAACTGGAAATTGAATTTATTGTTTTCGGATTTTTGAAATTGTAACGACCCGTATTTTACGTGTCGACATATTGTAAAATAGTTGTCATTAAGTTGTTGATGTTGTTAAGCCGTATGGAGCTTAGGTTGTATAAGGGATTTGAGTTGAGCGACTTATAGGTTTGGAACGACCTAGGAGTTAGGTCGTGTAGGGGTTAAGTCGTATAGGATTTAGGTCGTGTGGAAGTTAGGTCGGTTGAGCGACCTAAGGGGTGATCGACCTAAGGAAGAAGAGCGACTTAAGACAGTATGACCTAGTAGTTAGCGATTTACGACTTATAGGATGTTAGCGACCCAAGATAGTGAGCGACCTATAAGATAGTGGTTTAGGTCGGTGGAGCGACCTAAGGGTTAGGCGACATAAGGTGTTAGGTCGTGTGGAAGATAAGTCGTGAGCGACTTATGGTTAAGATAGGTCGTGAGCGACCTATATCAGGTTGCTGTGTATTAGTTAGGTCGCATGAACGTTAAGTCGTCAAGTCGCATAAGTGATAGGTCGATAGGTCATGGGTGTGTTGAGCCGTTAGGTCGTAGGGATGTTAAGTCGCGGCCTTTGTTAGTCTTAAGCTGTTAGGTCGCGTAAAGGCATATTCGCTAGGTTGTATCCTGGTTAGGTCGTGTGACCCTGATGAGTCGTTAGGTCGGCAGAACTTTAGGTTGTAGGTCATTGAGGTTATAGGTCGTGGGTCTTAGGTCGTGGACGACTTATGGTGGGGCGGCGACTTAAGGAATTCAGCCTATAAATAGAGGGGTTTGGTTCACTTTTTGGCACCGGATTTTGAAGCGACAAAGTGCTGCCATTTTGAGAGCTCGACTACTACACTTCTTCACTTCTTTTCTCTACTCTAATCTAGTGATTCCTTCCATCTAAATTGAAGATCAAATCGAAGATCCAAGAGCCAAAGTTGAAGATCTCCATCTATCAAAGAGAGATTTCATCGTTTGAAGCGGAGCCTTGGAGGATCAACTTGATTCTTTGCTGTCCAGATCTGGAGTTGGTTGTTCTTGAGGTGTTTAGGTGATTCGGTGAGTGGTGGTTATCTCTCACACGGACCCAAAGGAGAATATTGGATCGGTGGTTTGTTTATGTGCTAAAGAGAGTGATTTCGTGCATTTTTCTCAAGTCTGCATGTAGATCTATTGTTCATGATGATTTGACATCTATTTTACTACATGTTCACTTATGCAAGTTCATTCAACAAGTTGTAGAGACATTGTTCATAATTCATGCTTGTTAGAATGCATGTTAGATTTGGACTCTTTATTTATGAAATTGCCATTACTGTTGTAATTGTTTATTTAGATCTTGTTTGAATGATTGATTACTTGGATTAATGTTTGATTTGATTGATTAGTTGATTGATAACTTGATTTGGACAAGTTGGTCGAAGATGATTCAAAAGCTAAGTGGAAAGGCTCTTGAATAGGGAAAGCTGCTTGTGGCATATGAAGCGGGTGTTGGAGCTCATATTGATAGATTTGATGATGATGTTGAGATGGGACTTTGCCATGATGCGATGGGGCAAACCATGATGTTGAGATGAGACTTTGCTATGATGCGATGAAGCAAAGCATGATGTGAGAAAGCCTTGGTTTAATCCAGACGGGATCATCCCAAGCATGTTGATAACTCGGTGATGTGGTCCGGGTTTGTGGATAATGGTTAGCTTGAGAGGTGCTTGATCTAGTATGGGAATAGTCATCGAGGAGGATGACTAGAAGGCTGAGATTTCATCGTTGTTGAAGGTTCTAGCATGCTCAAAGCAAGAGTACGTTGGGACGGGTCACGATGACGTTCCAAGCACGGGTCACGATGACGTGCTAGTACTCTGGGCTGATGCGATAGTCCTAGGCACGGGTCACGACGACGTGCGGAGCTATGTCTAGAACCGGGGTTACCATTAGCCCTTGGCAGGCGGTCATTCAACTAACGGTCAAATCAAGGCAATGATAACAGTGATAGCCCGAGTCATGGATGTTTGGATGTTTGGTTGTATCGTCGCTTGGGTCAAGAGCGATGTTTTCAGGGTGCTTATCTGATCTTGGTTTAGGCCTTGGGGGTTTGTACTTGGAAAACGCCGACCTTGACTCGAGTGATAATTACTTTGCTTTGAATGTCTGAATTTCTATGTTTGCTTCTGTTTAGTGAGTCTGGGGGCTATCACTGTAGAAAGAGGTGGAGTGGGATGGTTGGGTTCCTATTCCTTTTACCCTTTATGCTCTTTTGGTATGTTTGATAGTTGATTTACTGCTCACTAAGACTTTTGTTTGACTCAAGGTTTTATGTTTAACTCTTATTACCTTGGGTTGTTCATCCATGTTGGGATGGGAAGACTAGGTAGCAGGTGACAGGTGCTGTTCATAGTGGCCAACGCTGTTGATGACGAAGACGAGCTGGAGGCTTTTGCATATTGTTTTCTTACTATATGTACTGGGTGTTCCGCTGTTTGTATATTCTCTGAGTGATATGTAGTGAGGCTTGATGTATTGACTTTACTGATTGTTGTATCAAACTATTAGAGTTTATATGGTGAGATTCTGTTATATGGAGCTTCACTATGTATATTTTCTATTGTATTTTGTCCATGCGCTGTGAGTAATACGATAGAGTTTTCTGTTTTATCTTACCCTGACTATCGTCCATGGCTGCCTGGCACACCTTTCAGCGCACCATTTCCCTGTTTTAGTGCGGAAGTCATGGGCGGTCGTCACATTTGGTATCAGAACTTTGGTTAATCGATTTTATCCAACGCTCGCTGACGTAACTACGTATGAGAGGCGTAATTGTAATTTTGATGGATGATTACTATATATAATATAGTAGCTTAGAAGGATTTGAATTCCTTATGCAGTTGTTTCTCAGGGTATATTAATCATTCTCTTATAGATATTAGGAATGAGTCGAAGAGGGAGACCGGCTGCTAGGGAAGGCCGTGTTGTTGAGGGGGCTGCTGATTATGCTTCGATGTTCGAGGCTATGATGACTTCGATCATGAAAAGGATGCCAGCTCCGGGACCATCAGTAGATGTTGGAGTTCAAGTTCAAGCTCCAAGACCATTGGATTTTGCTAAGTTGTGCAAAGACTATACTTCTCTTGGAGGAAAGGTTTTCTTGGGAACAGAATCAACCATTGAAGTTCAGAGATGGATAGATGCTTGTAAAAGGATTTTTAGTGATTTGGGAATTGAGGATGCAATTAAGAGGAAGCTTGCATCAAGACAGCTTCAAGGGAGAGCTACGGATTGGTGGAACTCTATCACCATAGATACTCCAGTGGAAGAGATCACTTGGGAGCAATTCCAAGCTAGATTTGAAGCTAAGTTCATTTCTACAGCTCAGAAATCTGTTTTGTTTAAGAAGTTTGTGGAACTCAAGCAAGGTGGAAGACCAGTTCTTGAGTATGTTTCTGAGTTTGAAGCTTTGTCCAAGTATGCTCGGTCGTATATTGAATCCCCTTATCAGAAGAATGAGAAGTTTGTGACAGGCTTGGACACTTATCTTGGGAGGCAGTTGGTGGATCATCTGGACGATCCATTTGAAAAGCTTGTGGAGAAAGCTCTCAGGCATGAGAATCTGTTTCCTAAGGAAGGATCTGTTGTTGCTGTGGCCAAGGAGCAAGGTGGAAACAAGAAGATAAAGCAGCAGCAGCAGAAGGGTAAGGATGGCCAGAAGAAGCCGAAGGGCGAAGTGATCTGCTACCATTGTCGGCAGAAGGGTCATCTCTCCAGGGATTGTAAGAATCCGAAGGTGCCGGTGAAGTGCCACAACTGTGACAAGCTGGGGCATATTAAGAGGAATTGTCCAGAACCGAGGAAGGATAAGCAGATTGTGCAAGCTTATGCTTTGGGAGCTATGCCATCGTCTTCGAAAGCTCCTACTATAGATGAGAAAGGGAAGAGCGTGGTGGTTCAAGGTACTCTTTCCATTTGTGGTGTTCCAGTTAGAGTGTTGTTTGATACTGGAGCGTCGCATTCCTTTGTTTGTAATGAACTTGTAGACCGGTTGGGTTTGGAACCGGATATTGTTGATCGACCATCGGTTGTGACTAATCCAGTTGGGGGTTCGTCTTGTTTGTGTATGGTATGTCGTGGTCTAGTTGTATCGAGTCATGATTGCTCTTTTGTTTTTGATTGTTTGTTCTGAACTTTGCGGGGTTCGGAATTATTTTGGGTATGGACTGGCTTAGGAAGTATACGGCAAGGGTTGATTGTAAGAGGCTGGAGGTGACAGTCGAGAATGTGGAGGGGCGAAAGGTTGTGATACGATGTAATCATGAAGAAGGCATCTTCATGAGCTTCACGTATTCGCTGGTTGTTCCACGGGATAGACTGTCATCGCTGCCTATTGTGAATGTATTTGAGGATGTCTTTGACGAGGTCAAAGGGTTACCGCCACATAGAGAGATCGAGTTTCGTATCGATCTAGCTGAAGGAGCCAGACCTGTTGTGATGCCTCTTAGGCGAATGGCGCCTAGGGAGCAGCAAGAGTTGAAGGTGCAAGTTGATAATCTTTTACAGAAAGGATTCATTCGGCGTAGTGTGTCCGAATGGGGTGCACCAGTTGTGTTTGCAACCAAAGCGGATGGATCATTGAGGTTGTGTGTGGATTATCGTGAGCTGAATAAAGTGACTAAGAAGAACAAGTATCCATTGCCGAGAATAGATGACTTGTTTGATCAGCTTCACGAAGCTAAGGTGTTTTCTCAAATGGATTTGGCAACGGGATTTCACCAGTTGAGAGTGGCAAAGGATAGTGTGCCGAAGACTGCTTTCAGGACACCATCCGGTTTCTTTGAGTGGCTGGTAATGCCGTTTGGATTGACCAATGCACCAGCGTATTTTGTGGATCTTATGAATAGAATATTCAGGGATCAGTTGAACAAGTTCGTACTTGTGTTCGTGGATGATATTTTGAATTATTCCAGAACTGAAGAAGAGCACAAGATGCACTTACGTGTTGTTTTGGAAATCTTGCGGAAACATCAGCTGAAGGCTAAGTTTTCGAAGTGTCACTTCTAGAAGAGTGAAGTGAGGTTTTTAGGCCATGTTATCACTGGAAATGGAATAGCGGTTGATCCCGCCAAGGTGGCAGCAATCCAGGATTGGGTTAAACCTAAGAATGCATCTGATGTGAGAAGTTTTCTTGGATTAGCAGGATACTATCGTCGGTTTATCAAAGACTTTTCCAAGATAGCTGCACCGTTGACAGGATTGACGGAAAAGAATCAGATATTCAGATGGGATGCTAAGAGTGAGCAAGCTTTCGGAATCCTGAAAGAGCGACTGATGAGTGCTCCTGTTTTGGTTATTCCAAGTGGAAACGATGAGATGGTAGTTTACACCGATGCATGTGGTACTGGACTTGGAGCAGTGCTGATGCAGAAGGATAAAGTTGTTGCGTATGCAAGTCGACAACTTAAGCCGCATGAAAGGAATTATCTGACTCATGATTTGGAGTTGGCGGCGATTGTTTTTGCTCTGAATATGTGGAGACATTATCTATTGGGAGTTCGATTCGAGTTGTTTACAGATCATAAGTCGTTGAAGTATCTGTTCTCCCAAAAGGATCTGAATCTGCGGCAGCAACGATGGCTAGAGTTTTTAGCATCATATGATTTTGGTATAGCCTATACTCCGGGAAAGGGTAACGCAGTGGATGATGCGTTAAGTCGAAGACATGCAGGATTGGGAGCCATGTTTTCGGAATGGAAGAGTCTTGAGTATTTGGCTGGATTTGACTTTATGCCTAGATGTGAATTTGAACCTGAGATGTTGGCAAACTTATCGATAAGACCTACTCTAGTGGAAAGAATTGGCGAGGGCCAAAAGCGAGACGATAAGCTTGTCAAGATTATCCGTGATTTGGAATCTGGATTGGATCCAGAAAAGGATAATGGATTCGAAGTCGATCGAGAGGGTTGGCTTCGGAAGCAAGGACGACTAGTTGTTCCCCATATAGATGGATTGAGAGATGAAGTTCTTAAGGAAAGTCATCATTCGAAATTGACAATTCATCCAGGTGGAAATAAGATGTATCGGGATATGAAGAGAACCTATTACTGGGAAGGTATGAAGAAGCATGTTGGAAATTTTATTTCCAAGTGCATGAATTGCCAGTTGGTAAAAGCCGAACAGAAGAAGCCAAGTGGTTTGCTTCAACCATTAGAAGTTCCTACATGGAAATGGGAGCAAATATAGATGGATTTTATCGATGGGTTACCTAGGACCAGAGCGGGAAATGAAGGGATTTCGGTCATCGTAGATCGTTTGACTAAGAGTGCAAGATTCATTCCTGTTCGATCATCTAGGACTGCATCGAAATTGGCTGAGTTGTATGTTAAGTGGATAGTTCGATTCCATGGTAGTATAGTGAGTGATCGAGACCCGTTGTTCACTAGTGGATTTTGGAAGAGCTTCCAAGAAGTTTTGGGGACCGAGTTGTGTTTGAGTACAGCTTATCATCCCCAAACAGATGGTCAGACCGAGAGAGTCAACCGAGTTTTGGAAGATCTCCTTAGAGCTTGTGTTTTAGACTTCGGAGGATCATGGGAAGATTATCTTCATTTAGTGGAGTTTTCATATAATAACAGTTACCAGTCAAGTATTGGTATGACACCATATGAGGCACGGTATGGAAGACCGTGTAACTCTCCGACATGGTGGTTGGAAACTGGAGAAAAGCTGATACTTGGGCCCGAAATGATTCGACAAACTTCGGATTGCATAGAGATCATTCGGCGACGAATGAAGGCAGCCCAAGACCGTCAGAAAAGTTATGCTGATAAGCGTCGTAAGGATTTGGAATTCGACGTAGGTGATATGGTTTTTGTGAAGATTTGTAACGACCGCGGAATTTCGTTCTTCGAAAAATCCGACATCGACACTCACTTTATCGACTGCCGAATATCGAAGGCCGAAAACACGGAATTTGTTATGGGTTTTAAAAAGAAAAGAAAAGAAAGAAGAGAGAAAAGATAGAACATAGAGAGGAAAAATAGAGGGAAAAGAAGATAGACAATTTTTAGAAAACAGAGAATTAGAAAAACAGAAGATAGAAAATTTTTAAAATAGAAGAAAAAGAGAATAGAGGAAAAAGAAAACAACAGAAGAAAATAGGACGGGACAGAAAACAACAGAACAACAACAGAATCTCACAATTCGCAGCGGAACAACATATAATAATAAATGAATAATCTTTAAACAAAGAACCATATCAGTTATTACATTACATTTCATTACATCACATCATCACATCAGAGTGTACAACATCATACAACAACAAACAGTGCAGCGGAAAAGAAATACTATATAAACTAGTAATACGCCATGCCATCCAGCTTGCCTCCAGCAACTCCAGAATTATCCAGAATATCCTGATAAACCTAACTCTTAACTGCCCGTGTGGAAATTGGTGGGCACCCAGAGTTTAGGAAGGAAAACAATAAACTCCGAGTCAGTCATGTGACTGGTGTGAGAACTCAAAACAGTTTATTTATCTTTAAAATCAAAAAGAGGAATATTTTTAAATTCAATTCGCAATGCTTTTAAAAATGAGACTACCATAAGACCTCCCACCACACACACAATGCAAACGCAGACTTGGAGGAGATTTCTTCTTATGTTAGTCAAAGATGCTTGATACGCATTAAAAGTAACATTTGATATTATTATTAGTGCATAGTGTAGGAAAAATTCATTTCGAAAGTAGAATATAAATCTTAGCCAGCATAGGTACCATTATATTATGCCTACTAATAGCTACCATATTAAATGGCAGGTTCTACAACTAAAACCGTACAAGTTTCGTATTGTTTCTTTGGATTTCCAACAAATGGTCAGGCCAAGGAACTTCCCATTGCCACTGAGAATGCCTCTGGATGGACATCCCCGAGAACCAAACCGGATCTCTACCAACACAAGGCCGGGTTACCCCTAACTGGGTAACAACTGACACGAGTATGCCATCCCCCGGTCCTTTGGGACCTTTATCAATCGAGCGCTCGATATCCAACATCACACCATAATAAATAGAGTGTTTTCAACATGAGTAAGTATCTGGGCTCCATACCATGATACCACCCTTTTCCAGAAGGAAATGCACATACCCTAAGGGGAGCTACAGCAACCCCTAATAACCTTGCTGCATCTTTCCTGTTTTGACCATTTCCGGGATGTGAGGCTCGACGAAGTCACGTCCACAAAAACATACTTTATACAAAAGCCATGCTTTGGGTCAACAAATGATCAACACAATGATCACTAGGATAGACGATCAAATAAACGATCCTATCACAAATAATCAACACAATGATCATTTCAGCATCACTCAGCATGTCACATTACCAAAATGGGATATATCGCTGATAACTTCAACTATATAACCTTTGAGCTCGTACGTCTCAAAGAAGGGTGTTAAGCAAAGAATAAATTCTCCGCCACCAACAGAAATATATTTGAAAGAAATCGGCTTTATATCTCAACTTGTAATGTCAGACATACAATCCATACAAGTTTGTTCCGGGCTCGAACAAAACCGAAGGCACTTACAAAGAAGTCCTTGCAATCCGGATATTCACAATCCTGATCGGATTCACCATCACATATGGAGACTCAATACCGGAGCAACTCGGTGCAGAGTCAATCGATAGTTCATCCTATCGCTCTCGCAAATATCCGGTCTTCAACACCGATCTTCAAATGCAATTCACAACGACGTATCACATATTCGGAGTGGGTTATACGACCCCATGGTCCTTTCCCGGTTAACCCGAATAGTGAGCGCTTATTCAAAAATAAGTGTGCATTCTAATTCAATCAATTCACATCAAATTACCCATTCAAAAGGAAATACTGATAGTCGGCTATTGAACTATCAATTGATATGCATACATCACCAGATTCCAAATAATTTTCCAAATTATTTATTTTCCAAAATATCTTTACAAGATATATTATTTCAACACTTCAAAATAAATCAATATTTATTTTCAACCAATTTCACTTTTCACATATAAATTCCATAATGAATTTATATTTCAAAATATTCATGCATATACGATTTCAATTATTCATTTTCAATTTATCTTCAAAAAGATAAATTCTAATTATTCACTTCATATTGGAAAACATTTCCATACTTATTTATTCATAAGTAATTCACAAATCTCTTTTATTTTCAACACTTAGAAAATATTCAATATACTTAAATCGAATTAAGTATAAAATTCATTATTTAAGGAAATCATTCACTTAAACACATTTACTTGGGCCAAAACGAATGTCACGTAAAACATCGTTACGACAACCCAAAATCACTAGTATAGGGATTCGAATTTAAAATAGATATATAAATCCCAATATTATTCTAAACATTTCCTTTCGGAAATCATTTACTATAACAACAGTGTTATAGTCCACCATTTCCTTTTATTTCTCGAAAACGTCTATTTCAACAATAAATGTTGAAATCTATGGTTTCGAATCTCAACACCTTTTAAAACATCACTAGATTGTTTTAATTCTATTTAAAACATCAAATCTAAAATATTTCCTTTAACGTGTTATTCACTATTCAAAAACGTGAATATACTACGTTAACAATTTCATCCTTTTATTCATTTTAATTCAAAGGATTATTCACTGTCTAAAACGTGAATATAACTCCATTTATAAGTTATGACAATTAACTTATCAAAATAAGTCGTTTGCGGATTTATAAAACAACGTTTATAAATTCCATTTCTATTTATTTATAAAAACTTCTTTTTTTTTATAAATTCCTTTATTAACATATTTCAGTTTATAACTCAATTATAAACTAAATGTTTATATTATAAGTTAAATACTTATAAAACGATTATTTTATAAAATCGTTCTTTAAACTTCATAATTATAAATCTTATAACTTATAAGATTCATTTATTTAACCAAATCTATTCTTCAATTAACTTCACAAATTTATAAATCTTACTATTTATAAATTTCATTTATAACTTCACAGTTTATAATTCTATAAATTTCATTCTATTCATGAAATTCATTCACAATTTATTCTTACACTTATAAAAGCTCGTTTTATAATTCCTACGTTCTAATTTATAAATTATCAATTTATAAATCTTTAATATAAATCAATTTATATTTTTCTTTTAAAACGTCTTTAAATTCCTTTATAATTTCATCATTCTGATTTATAAAAAAATCAAATTTTATAATTCTATATTTAAACTTTTATAACAAGTTTAGAATTCCAATTTAAACTCTTTTATAAAGTCATTGATTCCTTATTTTCAAAAATCAGCTTTTAACTATATTTCTTAAAAATCATAATTTTTATAACTTTAAAACTTATAACGTTTATTTATTTGAAATGGATCAATTCCAAAAATATAGTATATTCTCAAAATCACTTTTAAAAATCATTTTTAAATCCCAAAATTTGGGTCCAATGATGCTACACACCAAATAGTCAATCACGGCTAACAACGATATCATATATCAATATGAAAATCCATCAAATATCAAAATATCTGAATTAAAATAAATACTGTTGAGGAATCCAGTTGGATCCCTCCAACCTGTTTTCCTGCATCCAAAAACATTAGCACAATACCAATTTCGCTCCAGTACGAAATTATCGCGGTATATGTTCTTAATAAATATTATCCGCTTAATAACGGCGTAATAGGGTCTCATCCGCTAAACAAAAAAATGCGGGAAATCAACAACTGCAATATATACATATGCCAATATATATATATTGATATTATATATAATACCAATTTCACTGTTTATGAAATATTCGCGGTATATGTTTATATTAAATAACATCCGCTTACTAACGGCGTATAATGTCTATTTTAACAATCAATATATACAGTCATCATTCAAACATGCATTCAAATATTTTAAATCTAACTATTTAAAATAAAATCGAAATCTATTCGATTGAGTGAGAAGTTCTCACCTTGGTTTTAAATTCCGTTTAAGCTTTTATTTCGAATAAAATTAAACGCGCGTTTAATTTTACCCGAAATTCTCACTAACTCCAAACGACTCCAAACCAACTCCATCGCGTAGTGCTCGTCCATACGATTCCAACGCAACTGGATTTGCATTTTTTCGACCTCGTATGAAAAAGATATCAAATTTTGAAGTTCGTACACGATTTTAATAACTTAAATTACAACTATACATATATTTTTAAACCTACATCACACTACAGCCATAGGATCTTGAACCCCCTCATCAACACCGCTCCTTTGTTTCTTCCCCAAGCCCCTCACGCAACTCCCAGATAATCAAAACGCATAAGAACCCATACAATCCACACTAGGGTTTAATAATTCGATCTCATCTCTCAACGAAAACACGATCAGGAGGCGCCGTTGCGAAGCCCCCACCCACACACATGTTCGGCCTGAAGCTCTCCATGCTCGGCCCCCTAGATTTGCGTGCGCACGCACGAGAACAGCCACGAACGGCCTCACATCACTCCCTCTACGCAACTCCGTTTCCGATCATCACCGTATGGAATTAAAGCCCTCGCCTTGCTCTTCAATCTTCGTGTTGAACACTTCGCGTGAATGTGAATGGATTTGGAGAGATTGATGAATGAAAATGGAGCATTTCTGGCCATTGACAGTTTTAGGGCCGGCTAGGGTTTGAGATATTATATTTTTTTTTTTTTCTAAATGAAGGGTTGGGGTTATTTATAAGGAACGAGCAAGCGTAAACACTATTCATCCCGGGAATTCCGAACTCCGATTTAGGCGCCGTAACCAGCGTACCTAGGGTTTATCCCACGTTCCGGACACAATGGAACAGGTTTCGGAAGCTAATTCGGAAGTATGTGCGAGTTATGGCTGAAAACGCTCAATTTGAATTAAACCGATTTAAACCGATTTCTAGGCGTTTTAATTTGTACCGGACAAACGGTAAATCCAATTGACTTGAAATTTGAAACCTTACAATAATATCACATTACGGATCCGATGAAACTGGTTTCGTCGAAATCCGAGACTTTTTGAAAAATGGCTATTTTGACTCGCCAAATTTAAATAAAAAAATAAATCGATGCGTTTCGAGCTGCCACGATCAAACGATAACTCCGATTGACACGAAATTTGAAATCCGGTAATAACTAACTATTACGGATCCAATGAAACTGGTCTCGTTCAATTCTGAGACTGTTCAAAAATTGGCTATTTTACAGTCGATTATTAAATATTAAAATATTCAATTTTCACAAATTAACTTTTAATTCGATTTTAAAAGTTCTAAAATATCGTTCTAACTCCCATATGATAAAATAAAATTTTACAAATCATTTTCTATCATATTTAACTCTATTTTTTATTATTTCCATAATTTAACATATTAAATTATTGTTTTAATTATCCAATTAAATCCAAAAATTCAAATAAAAATTTATTTGACTTAAAAATTCACTTATAAATATTTAAAATTAATTAAATATTCAAATTTTAATTTAATAAAATTCTGGGTCGTTACAAGATTTCTCCTCTGAAGAATGTTATTCGAGTCGGGGAGAAAGGAAAATTGACTCCGAGATTTGTTGGACCATTCCCGATCATCGAGCGAATTGGAAAGCTCGCCTATAAATTGGAGTTACCAGAAAAGATGGCGGGTGTGCACAATGTTTTTCATGTATCTTATCTACGGAAGTATGTGCACGACTCGAATACAGTGGTTTCTGCTGATAGCTATGAAGATTTAGAGGTTGATCCAGTTGTTACGAGACCTCGTAAGCCGCTTCGTGTTGTTGAAACCGACACGAAACAGCTTAGAAGGAAGGTAGTCAAGTTGCTCAAGGTACAATGGAGTGATGATGTTAACGACTGTACATGGGAGGAGGAAGAGAGGATGAAGGCAGCTCATCGTGAACTCTTCGAGGTATGGTCCTAAGGTGTCATGACATCTCATGAATTTGTAACTTGTTCTAGTCTTAGAATTCTGCATGCTAGGCTAGTAATTGGATGCATGGTTTGTTGATTGCTATGGATGGTAGGCATGCAGAATAGTTTTTGATTGCTCTTGTTTGTTTGGAATTTCGGGGACGAAATTCCTAAGGGGGAGAGAATGTAACGACCCGTATTTTACGTGTCGACATATTGTAAAATAGTTGCCATTAAGTCGTTGATGTTGTTAAGCCGTATGGAGCTTAGGTTGTATAGGGGATTTGAGTTGAGCCACTTATAGGTTTGGAACGACCTAGGAGTTAGGTCTGTAGGGGTTAAGTCGTATAGGATTTAGGTCGTGTGGAAGTTAGGTCGGTTGAGCGACCTAAGGGGTGAGCGACCTAAGGAAGAAGAGCGACTTAAGACAGTATGACCGAGTAGTTAGCGAGTTACGACTAATAGGATGTTAGCGACCTAAGATAGTGAGCGACCTATAAGATAGTGGTTTAGGTCGGTGGAGCGACCAAAGGGTTAGGCGACCTAAGGTGTTAGGTCGTGTGGAAGATAAGTCGTGAGCGACTTATGGTTAAGATAGGTCGTGAGCGACCTATATCAGGTTGTTGTGTATTAGTTAGGTCGCATGAACGTTAAGTCGTCAAGTCGCATACGTGATAGGTCGATAGGTCATGGGTGTGTTGAGCCGTTAGGTCGTAGGGATGTTAAGTCGCGGCCTTTGTTAGGTCTTAAGCTGTTAGGTCGCGTGAAAGCATATTCGCTAGGTTGTATCCTGGTTAGGTCGTGTGAACCTGATGAGTCGTTAGGTCGGCAGAACTTTAGGTTGTAGGTCGTTGAGGTTATAGGCCGTGGGTCTTAGGTCGTGGACGACTTATGGGGGGGCGGCGACTTAAGGAATTCAGCCTATAAATAGAGGGGTTTGGTTCACTTTTTGGCACCGGATTTTGAAGCGATGAAGTGCTGCCATTTTGAGAGCTCGACTACTACACTTCTTCACTTCTTTTCTCCACTCTAATCTAGTGATTCCTTCCATCTAAATTGAAGATCAAATCGAAGATCCAAGAGCCAAAGTTGAAGATCTCCATCCATCAAAGAGAGATTTCATCATTTGAAGCGGAGCCTTGGAGGATCAAGCTTGATTCTTTGCTGTCCAGATCTGGAGTTGGTTGTTCTTGAGGTGTTTAGGTGATTCGGCGAGTGGTGGTTATCTCTCACATGGACCCAAAGGAGTATATTGGATCGGTGGTTTGTTTATGTGCTAAAGAGAGTGATTTCGTGCATTTTTCTCAAGTCTGCATGTAGATCTATTGTTCATGATGATTTGACATCTATTTTACTACATGTTCACTTATGCAAGTTCATTCATCAAGTTGTAGAGATATTGTTCATAATTCATGCTTGTTAGAATGCATGTTAGATTTGGACTCTTTATTTACGAAATTGCCATTATTGTTGTAATTGTTTATTTAGATCTTGTTTGAATGATTGATTATTTGGATTAATGTTTGATTTGATTGATTAGTTGATTGATAACTTGATTTGGACAAGTTGGTCGAAGATGATTCAAAAGCTAAGTGGAAAGGCTCTTGAATAAGGAAAGCTGCTTGTGGCATATAAAGCGGGTGTTGGAGCTCATATGGATAGATTTGATGATGTTGTTGAGATGGGACTTTGCCATGATGCGATGGGGCAAACCATGATGTTGAGATGAGACTTTGCTATGATGCGATGAAGCAAAGCATGATGTGAGAAAGCCTTGGTTTAATCCAGACGGGATCATCCTAAGCATGTTGATAACTCGGTGATGTGGTCCGGGTTTGTGGATAATGGTTAGCTTGAGAGGCGCTTGAGCTAGTATGGGAATAGTCGTCGAGGAGGATGACTAGAAGGCTGAGATTTCATCGTTGTTGAAGGTTCTAGCATGCTCAAAACAAGAGTACGTTGGGATGGGTCACGATGACGTTCCAAGCACGGGTCACGATGATGTGCTAGTACTCTGGGCAGATGCGATAGTCCTAGGCACGGGTCACGACGACGTGCGGAGCTATGTCTAGAACCGGGGTTACCATTAGCCCTTGGCAGGCGGTCATTCAACTAACGGTCAAATCAAGGCAATGATAACAGTGATAGCCCGAGTCATGGATGTTTGGATGTTTGGTTGTATCGTCGCTTGGGTCAAGAGCGATGTTTTCAGGGTGCTTATCTGATCTTGGTTTAGGCCTTGGGGGTTTATACTTGGAAAACGCCGACCTTGACTCGAGTGATAATTACTTTTCTTTGAATGTCTGAATTGCTATGTTTTCTTCTGTTTAGTTTGTCTGGGGGCTATCACTGTAGAAAGAGGTGGAGTGGGATGGTTGGGTTCCTATTCCTTTTACCCTTTATGCTCTTTTGGTATGTTTGACAGTTGATTTACTGCTCACTAAGACTTTTGTCTGACTCAAGGTTTTATGTTTAACTCTTATTACCTTGGGTTGTTCATCCATGTTGGGATGGGCAGACTAGGTAGCAGGTGACAGGTGATGTTCATAGTGGCCAACGCTGTTGATGACGAAGACGAGCTGGAGGCTTTTGCATATTGTTTTCTTACTATATGTACTGGGTATTCCGCTGTTTGTATATTCTCTGAGTGATATGTAGTGAGGCTTGATGTATTGACTTTACTGATTGTTGTATCAAACTATTAGAGTTTATATGATGAGATTCTGTTATATGGAGCTTCACTATGTATATTTTCTATTGTATTTTGTCCATGCGCTGTGAGTAATACGATAGAGTTTTCTGTTTTATCTTACCCTGACTATCGTCCATGGCTGCCTGGCACACCTTTCAGTGCACCATTTCCCTGTTTTAGTGTGGAAGTCATGGGCGATCGTCACAGAAATGCTTTGGATTTGCTAAGTTGCTTGATGCTTTGCTGTTTATATTTGTTTTGCTTTGATCTTTTTTTCCAGTTTTTCTTTGCTTCCCTTATGATTTTTTCCTGAATCTGTTATTGCCTTTGCTTTTTATTTGTAGCTTGACTTCCCTTCTGCTTCCTTTCTTTGTTTTCATCTTTTTGAATTTATTTTTCTTTAGCTTTTAAAACTGGAAATGCTCTTGCTCTAAGGACTGAATCAAATTGAAGCTCTTTTTTCTTCTTCTTGAATTTGCTTGTAGTTGCTTGCTGTCTTCAGATTCTAACTTGCTTCCAGATCTTGAAGAATTGAAGATAAAGTTTTGATTTTTGATAACTCTCCTGGTTTTCTTTAGGAGATATAGATAAATTTATGGTTACTAATGGTGCCTCTGTATTCTCTTCTTCTTCTATGTCATTGGTTGTTGATTCTTGCTCAAGTAATATTGTCTATGAGGATTTTTCTTCTTCTCCTGATAGTTGCATGGTTTCTTAAAGGAATGTGATGCTGGTAAGGAGATTACCAATTTCGATTCACCAAGTAGCCTGGTTGTTAAAGATGTCAGATTAAGGTATCCAAATGTTATAATGATTAAACTAAAAGAAAATTGAACTTAATATATGGATTAAGGTGGAATTGGTTGATTTTTTTTCCAACTTTATTGGCTTAAAGATGGGAGCACTGACTGCTGAATGCATTATGAATGATATGTGTTGTTCAATGAATGTTTTAAAAACAAATACTGCTGATTGTTTTACTAATACTGTGGTAGTTGATGGAATGGTGGATATCTGTGAATAATTTCAGTAGTGAAAGTGATGACACAGAGATGCATCCTTCAGATATCAATGCATGCGTGATTTCAGACATTGTGTCAACTAAAAAGAAGGATAGTGCAAATTTGAACTATTCAAACAATGAATCAAAAATGCTTGTTGATGATATAAAGAATGTAGTTGAAAATACTTATGGTAATATGATCTCCAGTACCGTTGTTGATCAAATGGAGTTTGAAAATATTGAGAGTGATATACATATGATATCGAGTTCTTTTCCTATTAGTTTGGTTTGGCTTTATAATGTTTTTACCTTTTAAACGTCCGTATTTATGTGAGTACTTTGTTTGCTAATGTTAACGATGATGGATCATGTATGGTTCATCTTGAAACAGTATATAAATAGCTTTGATGGCATTAATCCCTCAAGGTTGTGGTGTTGGACTTACGATTGTATTTTACTCGTATAGGCAACCTGACGTTAGCTATGTTTATCTTTTTCATAGAACATGTTCAGTGTCCCATCTTATGATTCATTTCAGATCAATTAATGTGCCCTGCACACGTATTTGTGTGCCTAATGTACACGTATTTACCTTAATAATCTGTATATGAATGATATTTAAGATCATTTATGTATAAACCGATATGTTATTAGATTATCTAACGTAATATTATACATTATTTTTCTTTGCAAATCTATATGGCACTAACGTAATATTATATATTATTTTAGTTATGACAGAACAAACGTCAAGAGGGTGGATTAAAAATCCACGTAGAAATAAGGATGAATATAAGCAACGTGTTCAGAACTTCATCAACTTTGTAAAGCAATACTCAGCACAAGATATCTAGTTATGTGTGTGTCCCTGTAAGAAGTGTAAAAACTCCAAAAAAAAATCTCAATAGAAATAGTTGAGAAACACTTGATAGTTTTTGGCATGCTTTTGACATATGATGTGTGGTTCTTTCATGGAGAGGGAAACAATGCTACAGTACAAATGACTCATGCATCAGATTCCGCCGAAGAGTTACCTATTCAAGACCAAATGCAAGTAGAAGAGCCTATTGAGGGCGCTCTTGGAAATCTCGTTAACGATGCATTTAGAGTGCATGATATTCCACATGCTAGCGGTGAAGTGAACTTTGAAGAGATACATGTTCAGAAAATGTACCATGAATACAGAAGCAAAGCAAATGAATTTAACTGGTCAGGAAATAGCATGACGGAATTGTTGAAATTATTTAAAAAATGTCTTCCAAAAGAAAATACATTACCCGACAAGTATCCCACCATGAAAAAAATGTTAAAAGATTTGGGAATGATGGTAAAAAGCATTCATGCATGCGAAAACGATTGCATGTTATTTTGGAAAGAGAACGCTAACATAGTAGAATGTCCTTATTGTCATACACGAAGATATAAAGATAAGGCAAATGCATTAGGCATAAAAAAATGACAACCCAACCGAGGAAAGTTCTAAGACATTTCCCTATAATTCCAAGGCTGACTAGATTGTACACTATACCGTGGATAGCTCGTAAAATGCAGTGGCATAAGCATGCCGATCCTTCTTGGAATTTCATGCGGCATCCCGTTGACTCGGCCGAATGGAGATCAATCAAATGTAAGTGGCCAGAATTTGTAAATGAAGGACGTAATATATGGCTTGGTATCGCTAGTGATGGATTTAATCTGAATGGGGTTCTCTCCCATAATTACAGTTGTTGGCCCGCATATATGATTCCTTACAACCTACCCCCTTCGTTATGCATGAAATCACAATTTCAAATGCTAAGTTTATTAATTCCTGGACTGAAAGCACCAAGTCAAGACATTGATGTATACTTAGAACCTCTTGTTGATGAGTTGAAGAAACTTTGGATGGAAGGAGTGGCTTCTTTTGACATGGACGGGGGAGAAATGTTTACAATGAAGGCAATATTATTATGGGGAATCCATGACTTACCAGCATTTGGAAATTTATCTGGTTGCGTGACACATGGTTATAAAGCATGTCCAGTTTGTGCTATGGAGACTGAGTCGGAGTACATTGGTAACAAGGTTATTTATCTAAAGTATAGAAGATTTTTGAAGGATGATCATCCATATAGATTAATAAAACATGGATGGTATAAGGATACCGAAGATAAAGAACCGCCAACAAGGTTAAGTGGACCATCCCTTTTGGAAAATCTTACTTGTATAAAATATTTTCCTGGAAAATTACCAAAGAATAAGAAGCGAACGATATATGAAGCTACCGATAAAAGTGTCTTTACAGTTGGAGATGGTGACATAAAAAAAATTGTCTTGGTATAAGAAGTCAATTTTCTATGACTTAATTTATAGGAGTAGTCATAAAGTGCGACATACTATTGATGTGATGCATACAGAGAAGAATGTTGCAGATCATCTTATCAACTTAATGTTTGACAAGGGAAATCAATCATCTAAGTTTGCATGGGACAAGATTCATAAAATGAAATGTTGTCAAGTTCTAAAAGATGCCAAACTTCCATCGTGTCTTGGGACAAGATTTGGTAGCCTTGTTACTATTCAACCACCTACTTTGCACATAAAAAAAACATATGAGTATCATATTTTTATGCAATACTTGCTTCCTATAATGGTTCAACATGCATATCCAAAGCTTTGTGAGTTACGACGAGCTATTTTACAAGTGGGTTTGTATTTTAACATAATATGCTCAAAAATTTTAGTTCGAGAACATGTTCAAGCCGCCAAAGATATGATTTCCGAGGCATTGTGTGTGCTAGCACATTATTTTCCTACAGACTTCTTTGATATAAGTGTTCATCTTATGGTGCATCTAGCTGACCAAGCTTTGCTATGCGGACCTACAAACTATATATGAATGTATCCATTTGAAAGGTGAGATATTATTTTTACAAGGTTTGTAAACATTATTTCAAAATGACAATTTCTAAATATATGTGCATGTGTACGTGTGTGTAGGGCTATGAAAGAATGCAAAAATATACCAAGTAATAAACGCTATATAGAAGGATCAATTGCTGAAGCATATCTTGTTTCAGAATCAGTTAGATATGCAATGGAATATATGTCGAATCCACGTGATGGAAATCATAGTTCTACACAAGCATCCTTTTTAGATGATGGTGATGATATATATGAACTCCCCATCATTGAAGGAAAATATGTTAAGCTAACTAGGATGCAACGTGTTCAAATTCGAAGGTGGATACTTTTTAGAATCGATGTTCCCGAGAGAGATGAATATTATAGGTATGAATTTTCTCCATGTTATGATAAATACCGATGACACAAAATAGCGAATGTATTCACATTATAATATCTAATTTGTAGTGCATATCGCTCCTCTTTAGAAGGCGTGTCTCGTGGTAAAATAAAAGTTACCACAATGGAAGAAGTAGTTGTACAAACTGAATTTATTGATTGGTTGCACAAAAAAGTAAGTTATTTCAATATGAAAATTGTAGGTTTTGTTCCTTTTATGTTAGTCATGTAAATTTGTTTGTTCCTGACAGCTACTAGAAGAAAAATGCATGAACACAATGTTGTGGCAATATGTTAGTGGTCCAAAGTGGGATGCCAAAAGCTATCTCAAGCATAGAGTGAATGGATATATATTCTCTCCTCAACATTACGACGACACTCTTTTGACCCAAGATAGCGGTGTTTGCATGGATGCAATCACCACATTTGTTGCAAGTGCAAAAGATATAAATCCTACAGACGATGACACTACTTGGTATGGTATCATTAAAGATATCATAGAAGTCGATTATTATGATTCTCAACGTGTAGTATTCTATTGTGATTGGATAAACATCGCGGATAAGACAAATGGTTGTAAGATTTGTTCCGATCCACATTTGTTGATGGTGAACTTGAAAAGGCTCAAAAATTCTAATGGAGAGTATGATGAGCCAGCTATTCTAGCAACTGAAGCAGGTCAAGTTTTCTATGTAAACGACACTCAAAATCCTAATTGGTCCATTGTTCGACGTTCTCCGAAGCGCATGACAGACAACATAGATGACTACACAGTACCAACCGATTTTCGGTCTGTTATGAAAGAACAAGCCAACTTAGGGCCATTATTGAAATGTGTTGAAATGAAATAGATATCATTTTGAAATGAATATTTGTGTTGTTTGATATACTTGGTATTTGGTAAACTAGCATATGATTTTATGAACGTACATGCTCATGTTATTTGATATATTTTTGGATGCTTTCAGATTGATTTGTGAGCTTTGCTACTTTACTAGATTTTGAATGTATAATTGCATGGTTGAAAAAAATAAAAATCCTCTAAAGGTACAAATCCAGAGCTTGAAGCATGTTTTTTGAATGAATTCAACGAAGATATCATGCCTGTATTTTGAAATGACATTTTAAGTTTCATTGTATACTAAAATCTTTTTTATGCAGGTCTAAATGTCAAACAACTGCAATGCTAGAGCATCTAAAGGTACAAATGCAGAGCTTGAAGCATATAATCCTCCTCAGACAAGTGATAAAAAATACTTAATAAGTGTTGATCTTGAGGGTGTTAAAGGTAAAGATGAAGCTAAATGGAGCTCCAGATGCGGAGCCCTAATTCGTTGTCATATACCGATTGGCTATGACGAGTGGAGAAATGTAGATGATTATTACAAGAATATTTTGTGGAAAGAGCTATTGGTATGTCACAAATTCATCTTATTTAGTCATTTATGTTTTGCACAAGATTTATCATTAGTACTAAAATTTCTCAGTTAAACATAATGAATTTGACATGGATATAGATCCCGATCTAGCTCGGCCAATTTTAGAAAATAATTTTCCACGATATTATTGTACGGTAAAGTCTACTTTGCGGAATAAATTGCTCAGAGTCGGAGGAACCACCATACCCAAGAATATTGCTATTACTAAATGTCCCGCAGACATTGATAGAGTATGGTGGGAAAAGTTTATAGATAATGAATATTCAGGTAAAAAAAGAGCAATGTAGGAAAAACGCCAAAGCCAAAGCTAAAAATACTATCACTCATACACTAGGAAGAAAATCATACCGTAGAGTTTACGACGAAATGGTAAGAAATAGTATAAAAAATATTTCTTGTAAATATTAATAATGAATAGTTAATTAGTTTAAAAATATTTGTTCTTGCAGGTCAAGGAAAATCCGAAAGAGAAAGTTACGCGGACAATGGTTTGGAAGGCGGGACATATAAATAAGAAACCTGGACAAGTTCTTCCATCTGCAGCAAAAGCCTATGTAAGTATTTTTACTTTAGTACGAATTACTGATCAATTGTAAAAAATTCGGTAAAGCTTTATATGTATACATTGGCATCTTCTTTGCACTTAATTAATTCTTTCCACTGAGGAAATACCATCAACTCCTCCATAAACATTCAGTTACAACATCCCCTTCATTCAATTCATCTACCGTTTACAGTAACACCATCAAAACAACCAAATTCTCAACCCTCTCACCCCTGCAATACACAACAGTCCACCACACTCTTTGCCTGTCAACTAAACTTCCATCACAAACTCCATACATACTGATACAACTGATACAAAGCAACCTTCTTTTGTCACCCAAGTCACCACTGACCCCAATTTCCTATAACCCATCCAACAACTTGCAGCCTACCATCCAGTGCAAAAGCAAACATCACCTGCATACTATCAACATACAAGTAACACCACTGTGTCAACTCACAAACCAACCAAATTTCCAGTGCAACTCACAAGCAACACCACTGTGTCAACATACATCAACTTCATACCATCACTTACCTCTGCAACAACCAGCATCCAAGATAACTGTCAATATACTAAACCACACTACATTACATCCTCTGCCACATCAGAACTTCACCACTTCTTCCATACCCCTCCCTGCTGACCAATGTCATAAACCATTGAACACTTCCGCACATTCATTACTGCACCATAACAACTCCATCCATTGCCTCCCCTTACCCGTCAAACACCATGTCATACCATAACCATCTTGCTCTTTTCCCTCCTTCCCTTCACCAAAAACTCCTCTCGATGAACTCCTCTAACCCGAAGACCTCACTTGAATGCCTCCATAGCCTGATCGCGAATCGCCTTTGCTTTTGGAAATTGTAATTTGAGTTAAAAGTAAAGTAGAATGATTTCGAGTGGTCGGGTGATTGGTATTATACTAGTTCATTTATATGAGCTTCAGATTATTTTTTCATTCACCCTGTATAAAATTGCCATGTTAAATGACTTGAGAAACAATTAAATATTATATCAAAAAAGGATTAATATGATAAATTCAGCTGTGAAAGGATTAAAATTGATGTTGTGAGGTAGTAGACAGTTCAAATGGAAGTGGCGGAGGAGGGGGACTGTGATAGTGCAATGATGTGGATATGAAGTATCAGGTAGAAGTGTGGTTTGGAATCTTTGGATAGTGATGAATGATGTGGGTTGCAGTGTGAAAACAGTCAGGGTTTTAACTATAGTGAAGTGAAGCAGTGAGGATGATTTGATGAATTGGAGAGCGAAGTTTAGAGTTTGCTTGTCGTGAATGAAGTACAGAGTTGTTGAAGGGGATGAAGTATTGGTTTCGACAGTTGAGTTCTAGTAGAGGAGATTTGTCAGTTTCTGGTGGCAATTTGATGGTGGTGGAACTGTACTGTTTTGTGTAGCAGTTTAAGTGGTGAGATATGCACAGCAGAAAGGTGGAGGGGAGGAAGTATTGTTGAACAGGTCGAAACAGAGGTGGGTTGTATGTTATATGTATGACATGGTGGTTGTAGTGGTATACTGAAGGTGTATGGTATGTGATCAAAGGAGTATTGAAGAAAATGTGATGTGTTGGAGTTTGAAACAAGTATGAATGGTAATGAAAAAGATATGTTTCTGCTGACTTGGTCGATGCCAATATGGAGATGTGGAGGTGAGTTCGACGATGCAATTTGTTGGCTAAGGATAGTCGCATGACTTAGTTGAGGTGCGGTTTCAGGTAATTTGGGGTGTTGAAGGTGATATGTAGGGGAAGTGTGTTTGTTTTGATTTTTTTTTCTTCAATTTTGTATTGGGTTAGTGAAATTGTGGTGGTCGGGTTGAATTGTGATGAAAGGGATGTTCGAGGATGGTCACCGATGCAGTTGAAGTAGTGTGGGAGGTCAGCAGCAGAAACAGGGGGATGTGGTTGTGCGGCAAGCAAGTAACGATGCTGAGGAATAGTGTGCTCTAGGGTTAATAGGGAAGGCAGTGTTCGAGTGGTTTTTGCTGTGTTGGATGGTCAGTGTGGGTTGCTGCTGAGAATATGGTAAGATATGTAGCAGATGGTATGTTGTTTGAAGTGTGTTGATGAAGGTTGAGGCAGTGAAATGTGATGTTGTATGACGTATTGAATTATGGTTTTGGTGGATGTGCAGGCAGGCAGGGAGGCAGTTTGTATGGCTGTGAAAGTAGGTAGCAATGTACAGCAACAAGCAAGGTGATGGACAAAAGTTACCTATTGTCAGATGGACCATACATAACCCTACAACAACTTGGAGATGACAGATAGAGATTTAGCGTAAATGGACGAGCACCATATACACACTCACATCTTCATGTTTTAGGTCCTAGTTTTACATGGTCACTGATCTCTTCACATTAACTTTTATTCCATTTAGCATTAACACTATGCCCCATTAAGTTTTACTCGGGACCGGTTTGGTATAGTTTTTATTCTTATTTATTATTTTATGGCTGGGATAGCTCCCCTTTATTTTCGTACGTACCATACATATGCAATGTTTATTCTTTTATAATATGGACATTGATATAATTTTAGGGCCTACCCTTAAGATATTTTAAGATTTTTTTTCAAAACGAGTTTCTTTGACGTATGACTTCAGGCATGCAGTGCCTGTCTGCATCGTGAGTTTCGGAGATATACAGACCTAGTTTTTGCAGAAGATTAATTTTATAAAGTTCGTTTTTAATATTGATTAATATGAAAACATCTAGCAGCTTGGAAGTAAATGACTAACAGAACGGTATAAAAGAATTTTTGTCCTACTTTGACGACTTCGTTAAGTCCACTTTATATCATTGTTATTATGATGGAAAGGCCACCTCACCTTTTTTACCATTTGTAGTAAACCTAATGCAGAAACTGGATAGTGTTGTGGGGTTGATAGATGGTCATCAAATGGATGTATGACAGTGTATTGGATGTGAGCAATTGAATGTGTGACAGGGTGATTTGTTGTTGAAGGGGACAGAGGTGAAAATTGAAGTAGGAGACTGTGGGAAATGTTGTAATAGTGGAGCAGTTTTTTTTATGACAGTGGAGGAAGTTTGGCACAGTTTTGAGAAGTTTGCAGTGAACTGGGGATATTGCAAGTTGGAGGAGGTTTGTAGGGGAGCATACAACAATACATGGTAAAAGTTATCATGAAGAGCTAGAAAAAATTAGACCCAAGTGCAGCCCTGATGAATTCAGCCTGTTCTTTCTATGGTTAATACAGTGCATATTCACACAATATGTAGTCAGTCGATATCAATGCTGATAATATGAAGTCAGTCGATATTCACACAATATTTACTGTTTCTTCTTTTATGTCATTTGATATAATCCCAACGTGTCCAATTGTTTATTATTTATCTTATTGCTTCTCAACCGCTAATCTTCTATACGTATTGAATGCAGGCACTTATGGAGGAAGAGGAAGAAAAACAGAAGTTGGAATGTGGCGGTAACGAGGAAGCAAACACATACGACCTTGACAACGATCCCATCTCTAAAGTTTTTGGATCCGATAGAAAGAAAAACTATTGTCGTGCAATTAGCTCTACTTCCTCTACAAAACAAGTAAAGTTGATGCAAGCTTCAAAAGCAATTGCCGATATGAATAAAAAAGAAGATTTTCGTCAATGGTCATCGGAATTACAAAACCAAGTGGCAAATTAAGTTGCAAATCAAGTGGCGAATCAAGTGTCGAGCCAAATCAATGAGGCTCTTAAATCATTTGCTTCATCTTTCTTAACTATGGTACTGGGGTTACAACAAAATCTTAATGGTGGTAATGTGACGCCAATGACTGAAACCGCTTCTAACTTGAATAAATATCCTTCGAATATTGGAGTTGCTAGTATTCCGTCAAATGATGTTGGATTATCTACAAAAGGTAAACAACCTGTAATGCTACTATCACAGGATACGAAGAAGGATGTAGCAAAAGCTTATATTGGAACACAAACTATGTGTCATTTCAGAGAGATAGTTCCAAATATTGAGAAAGTTGTTTGGATAATAGAAGTTTTAGAACAGAAAGCACCAATTTACGATGGTCCTCAAAATGGGCACCACAAGCTTTATGAATTTTCAGATGGGGGTTTTGTGATATGGCCTGTGTTTCGTCTTCGCAGTATCTAAAACTCTATTGTAATTTGGATATGATATTGTGGTATTTTGAAATTTGGATATGATATTGTGGTATTTTGAAATTAGAAAGTTTGTAGCTCATATTATAGTATCATCTAAATATGATATTGTTGCATTTGAGATATGGAAGCATTTTAGACTTCATATTGAATTGATATGATGAATTATATATGATATGGACATCATCATTTATGAGATTTTATATTCACTTATGAGATAATCATTTGCCAACACTTATAAACGTTACCGCATATTTCTGTACCAACACTTATAAACGTTACCGCATATTTCTGTACCAACACTTATAAGCGTTACCGTATATTTCTGTACCAACACCTATAAGTGTGATATCTCGTAAATTTGGGCAATATAAATTTAATAATCTGTGTTATAAATTTAATCTGATTTGATAATTTTAATAATAAATTTGGAATTTGATTTAATAATCATGTTTTAATAAATATTTAAATTGAAAGATTTTATCTTTCTAAAGTAAATAAATTGTTTTCTGTTTATAATATATATAATTGTATATATTGTAAATTGATAAACTTTGATTTGGAACTCAATAAATGAATCAATTATCTAATCTTAAATTTATATTTGGTAAATTGAAAATTTGATTTAAACTTAACATTTACTTTTCAAGACAATTTATTAAATAATTATATGGTTTATATTAAAGGAAAATCTTATCTGTTTAAATTTATATTTTTAATTAACTTAAATATGAAGTTAAATTTGATTAACATCAAAGCTTTGTTTTATTTTCTTTTTAAAAAGTATTACTTGAAAATTTTATATAAGAATTTAAAATACAATTTACTTATGGTTTTAATATATTGAGTGATAAAGGAAATTTATAATCTCATTTATAAATTATTTAATATTGCTTAATTTGTTATTTTTGAATAAAATTTTTATAATACTTAAGTTCTTATGAACATAAATGGATTTTTATAGAAATAGGATTTTTTCTTTTAAAATTTTATAAGAGTTATATATGCATATGTATAACTTGATTATTAAAATTTGATTTGATAAATTAATTTAAGTTTGAATTTAATGTTTTAAAAGAATAAACACTTAAATATATGAATAAGCTTATATTTACAATTTGATTGTTTTCATTTCTTTTTAATTTAAAAAAAAGGTAAATTCATGTATATATACATAAGAATAATAAATGGAGGTTTTAAAGTATTTATAAACAATTTTAAACTAAAATATTCTTAATACATGTGTTAATCTCCTAATACTTAAATTGACATGTGTTTACCATATAGTAACTAAGGTGACAAATGTTTAAATGTGAACAAGTGTAATGTTTAAATTTTCTTTTCATTTTTATTTCTATTAAAATCAAAATATACTTATACAAATACATTTCCTCTAAAACCATTCTTCCTTTCCATTTTTTCTTTTTCAAAAACTTAAGATCTTCAGCCATGAAAATCTGAAGCTTTCATCTTCAAATCAAAACCCATGTTTCCACTTACCAAAATAAATCAAATCTGCAAATCTATTTCCCTCAAAACCAACACCCTCTGAAATACATAATGCAAATCATTTCAACCTGTAGTTCTTCAATGCTAAGGCCTGAAATCAATTTGCAACTATGAAAAAAAAAAGGAATTCAAACCTGCATGCAACTATGCCCGCAGTCCTCTGTTTGAAAACCATAACCAAAGCCTGCATTTTATTCTGGGAAGCATGCAAATGAAACATGGAAACAATCATGCAAAATGATGTCTGCATTTTTATCAACCTGGAACTTGCATGCAGTGGTAAAAGCAAAATGAAGTTTTATTAAGCATCTGCAGTTTTTTTAAAATGAGATCTGAAGCTTTGTGCTCTGCCTCCATAAAACCCAAGTGAGTAACATTTTTAACAAAAATAATTTAAGTAATTATAGTTGCTTAATCTATTCCTGTGATAATCATATTGAAGTGGATGATTGAGGTGGAATTTCCTGTGATATGTATGTTTTCTGAATGTATGTTTTCTGTTGAAATATGTTCTTGCCTGATCTTGTTTGTTCTAGCATTCCAAGTGTATATCCAGATTAAAATCATGACCTTATATTCAAATCTTTGTTAAGGTTAAGATTTAAACAAAGTATGTTATACAGTTTTAATTTTTATTCAAAATGGAAAAATAAAATGAATAAGTGAAACTATAATGTCTTCTCTGGAAACTTAATAATAACAGAACAACTGCATGTGAGCATAAATTAGATCATCCAGTTTCATTAATTCAAGAGTATAAATTGATTTCTCAAACCAATACTTGAATTTTAAAATTAAAATCGGGAATTGTAAATGAAAAATGATAAAGCATTTCTGGGTTATTCAAAATGGGGTTTTTAGGTTGTAACTGATATCCTAGAAGATTGGGATGGCCATGATTCTCTCTGGTGACAAAGTAATGAGTGAAGATCTAAGGAAATTTTTGTTGAATGGATTTATGCAGTGAGGAAGTAATAATTTGGGGTTGAAGTTTTTAACCCTAGTATTTGTGTTCATCCGGAAATTGGATTCACTGCAGATTCTAGAGGCAATCGAGTTCATTTATATTCAAGTTGGTGATTGATGGAGTATAGTTGAAGGTGTGGACGGAGGTGAAGTCAACCAGTTGATCGGAGGAAAGTGATTTCAGGTGATTCCAGTTTCGACCATTGTTTCAGTATTGGGAACTCGAATGCTTAAAATTCGATTTGGGGTTTCTGGATTTGATTCGAAGGTTGGAATGGCTTTAGGGGGTGATCGATGACTTGTGTGGGTGGTCGTGAGTGCTCGGAGAAGGTTGTCGTGACGGTGCAGGTGCACGATTTTAATGGCGTGTCAGCTGTTTCTTTTTGGGAAGAAGGATCTCGCGGTTGTAACGGGATTGTTTTATGTTTGCTCGAAGCATTTGGTCTGGGGACTCGAAGTAATGGAGTCGTGGTCTCGGGTATTATTTGGTTACAGGGATTTGGGAAACCTGTCAACACAGGTTTTGAATAAACCTGTTTTTATTTGGATTTTAATTGATTTAAGATAAATTTTAAAGAAAATTTTTACTCGAGTTATTTTAGTTTTAGCTCGGGTTGGTTGTTGAAGTTTAAAAACTTGACTTGTTTTCAAAATTTAAAACTAAATTTAAAAGTGGGAGCTTAAATTTAAAGTAAGTTTTAAAACTAACTTAAATTATGGATTCAAGTTGAATTGAATCACAAGTAGGAAATGATGAAGTATTTAAATTCAAATTTTGTTTTAAAATAACTTTGAAGAGTTTATTGTTTAAATTATTTTAAAGAATTTGAATTTAAATTTGAAATTGAGATATGAAGTAATGTTTAAATAAAGTTTAAATTTGATTCAAATCTAATTTTGAATCTTGGTTTTAAAATGGATTTAAGTTTTAAAAATTTAAGTGTTTAAACCAAATTTGGTTGATAATGTAAAAATTTAAATGGTTTAATTTTAAAAAGAAATTTATTTTAACTTTTATAAAAAAAAATTTATAATTAAGGAATTATTATCAATTAAGGGTTTTAGATTGATTTTAAACTTGTTAAAGTTTAATATTAAATTAATGTTTTGTATTTCATTTAATTATTAGAGTAATTAAATGAATAATTAATTTATCTAATAAATTAATGAAATAAAAAATTACTTAAAAGTAATTAAGGTTTAATCTTAAGGGTTTAGGATTAATTATTCTTTGAATAATTAACTTGTAATTAAGAGTAATTAATTAAATAAAATTAGTTTTTAATTATTGATTAATAATTAATTAATCAAGTAATAATGGATTTAATTAAGTTTTAATTAACACTTAATTATTTAATTAATTTGGAATTGATTCATGATTAATTAATGATTAATTAATTTGTAATTAATAATGATTAAAATAAGTTAATTGTTTTAGAAAATAATTAATGAATTGTTAATAGTTAATGAAGATCATTAACTAAGGATTATTTAATAATTAATTAATGTTATTAATTTTAATTATTAATTAGGTTAATTAATTTAAAATAATCATTTGTGTAAGATATTAAGTATAATTACTTATGGAAATAATTAAGGAATTAATTACTTATTGTAATTAATTGAGTTAATTTGATTAGTTTAAGTTATTAAATTTAGTTCAATTAATTTAAATTAATCGTTTGATGATTTGTGAAGTATAATTACTTAATTAAATGTAGAGTAATTACTTAGAGAAGTAATTAATGGATAATTACTATGTGTAATTAATTAAAGGTGATTTGATATTTGAAGTAATTTGAGTATAATTACTTTATGAATTAATCAAGGGATTAATTAGAAGATAATTAATTAATGAGTAATTAATTTATTTGGTAAAGTAATTAAGGGTAGTTAATTATTGAATGGGTTAATCAAGGGTGATTAACAAATATGGTTTAAATTAAGATTAATTTCTTAATGTAACTAATTTAAATAAGGTAATTAATTTAAATTGTAATTAGAAATCATTAATTAATATAATTAATGATGTAATTAAGATTGATTAATTAAGATTAATTAATCAATAATAAGTGATTAAAGGTAATTAATTAATGTAATTAATTAAGGATTAATGTAATTAATTATAGTTAATTAATTAATGAAGTAATTAAGGATTAATTACTGTATTTGGTTAATATAATTAATTTGAGAAATTAATTAGTGTATAATTACTTGAATGTAATTAAGGGTTAATTAATTAGGGACGATTAATTAAAATAAATAATTGATTGATGATTAATTAATTGATTGATAAATTATCAATAGTAATATGAGCAAGTTAATATTGATGAAGTAATTAATTTAATTTACTTTAAATTAATTTGAATGATATAATTAATTTAATTCACTTTAAATTAATTATTTTGGTGTGATTATAAATCATTGCTTATATGGTTGGATAGTGTTGTTTACTTTGGATGATTTGAATCTCAGATATGAGATAGATTATGTTGAATGATTTGGATGCATTGGGATGTTCATATAGATTATCTTTTTGGATAGTGACAATATGGTTTATCTGATATGATTATAATGTTGATTTTCTGTTATGGATCTATGATTTATCTATTTGTATATATAGAGAATTGAATTGTTTTAAACCTTTAAACAACTTGGCCTTAAAAGTCACGCTTTGGATTTCGATGAGACCGGGATCGGGTTTCCATATTTGGATATCCGAAAACCACATCGATTCCAAATAACGTTAGGTCGTGTATCCAAGTGGAGTAAGTGAAGACTCGAGGTGTAAGGGCTATACGTCAGTATAACTCTATGGGTGATTCCGTAATGAGTTGACGGAATAGTGCTTATAGATTCGAGATGGTGATTTAGAGTGCAAGGGTTATTGTCGTTAACTCTGAGGGTGATTCCAAAATGAGTGTAACGAGATAATGCCTTCGGTTTCGTTCAAACCCGGAACGAACTTGTATGGATTGAATGCTTTCAGAACATCGTCAGGTGGACGATGAGCATTCTAAGAGATGTGTCCTCTAAAGGTAATCTAGCCTCAAGCCTCATCAACCGAGAATGGCTAAAACAGGGGAGGTGCAACAAGGCTTCGTGGGTAGCTCCCACTGGAGAGCAAGATTGATCCCTGTCTAGAGGTCCCTTTTATTTCGGCTGTGTGGGCAGTTGGATGTACACCAACTGCGGGGTTGTCTTGTTCGGAACTATTCAGTAAGGAATGGGTCCGGCTTTGTGTTGCAGGGGAGTGGGAGTACTCCTCGGTACGGTGATCTAGGCCACGTACTGTGACGGGCGGTAACCCAGTAGCCCTGCCATTGTATGGAACCAAAATCCAATAAGTGCCAATGGTTTTGATTGTATTACCCAGTTTTGTGGCTAGTAGCTGGAATTTAATCATGTAACAATTTCGGCTATTTCTTATTTACTTGAAAACCCTAGACACTATTATAATATTACTGGATTTCCTATCAAATGTTTTGGTTAGCGTAAGGTAAAAACTTTTCCATGTTTATGTGTGGGAAGTCTTACGTGATACCTTTTCTTTCAAAAGGTTTTTTCAAAATTAAGCAACTTTAACCTGTTATTCACACCAGACCCATGTGTAACCCGAAGTTTATTTTTGTTTTTCATAAACTCTTGGGTACTCAAATTTTTACGAGTAGCCAAGGGAATTCAGGTTAGCTTTGACGAATTATGGAGGAGCAAATGGAGCAGGAGGCTTCTGCGTTAGATATATAGTATTCCGTTGTGTGATCTGTGATTGTCTCTGAGTTGTATTATGTTGTAAATACTAGACAGGTGTTTATAACTGTCTAGTATATGTGTATATCTATGTACTCTGATAGTGGTTGTAAACTATGTAATATTTTATGTTATTAATATAATTTATTCGTTCCGCTGTTTAGATTCTGATGTGTTGTTTCTTCTTCTTCTCTTTCTTTTCTTCTTCTATCCCTTTCTATCTTAATTGATGATGCGATTTTCTGGGAGTGGAAAGTCGGGTCGTCATAATAAGTGTTAGTAATATGTATGTTCGTAACACTTATAAGTGTCACAGATTTGGCCGCTTCATTCCTCACAGTCTATTAGTAACACTTAAAAAGTGTTACTGAAATTATTTGTAACACTTATAAATGTTAGGATTTGCCTGTTTTGGTGTAGTGAAGGGGGGAAGTTTGTAACGACTTAGAATTTCTGTCATTTGAAATTCGTATATTTAATTAATTTTTAATATGCAAAAGTAAAATTTGTAAGTCGAATAAATTTTATTTCGAATATCTAGATTTAATTGGATAATTTAAATCGATAATTTAATATGTGGAATTACAGTTGGAAATTGGGTTTAATGTGATTAAAATTGATTTGTAAAGTTGTATTAAATCATATTGGAGTTAGAATGATGTTATAGAACTTTTAAAATGGAATTAAAAGTTAATTTGCAGAAATTGAATATTTTAATATTTAATTGACGAGTTAAAAATAGCCATTTTTCAAACAGTCTCGGATTTCGACGAAACCAGTTTCATCGGATCCGTAATGTTATATTATTGTATGGTTTCAAATTTCGTGTCAATCGGATTTACGGTTTGTCCGGGGCAAGCTAAAACGCGTAGAAATCGATTCGAGTGAATTTTGAATTTAAATAGTCGATTCAAAAACTTATCTTCCAAATTTGATCGAATTGGCTACCGATATATATTCCATTGTGTTCGGAATAGGGGTAAAACATTATAAACGTCAGGCGGCACGCTTCATTTGGAGTTCGGAAAAATTTCGGGTGAATAGTGTCGCGTAGATTTTCTATAAAAGGACCTCACATCTTCTATTTTGCAAAACCCTAATTCTATAAACCCTAGCGCCAGCAATCGTTTAATGGCCGATATTTGTCGTTCGTTTCCCTTCGATCTCTTCTAATCCGTCAACATTCATCAAAAAGTTTCAACTACAAAGTTGAAGAGGCCAACGAGTTCTATAACTTCAATGGTGGTGATCGTCTAATTCGCGACGAGGAAGGAGCTAGGAGCTCGCGTTCATGGCACGTTCGCACGCGTTTTTCAATGGCATGAAGCTGCCGAGCTCGACATGCTCTTGGCCGATGGTAGAGGCTGTCGTGACGTTTCGTTTGGCGGTGGTATGATGGCCTCTTGACGATCGAAGAGGCCGCAAAATTTCATGAAAGGAGGGCGACCATATGGGTTTATTCACGCACGTTGTTTACTGGAAATGGAAGAAAGGGTGTGCGACCAGGATGCTAGGGTTTGAAACGTGCGGCCGAGATTGAAGGGTGAAAAATATAATAAATTTGTTATTAAATTTTATAATATAAATTCGTTCGATGTTTAAAATATAATAACTTGTTCATACGAGGTCGAAAAATGACGAAACGGCTTGGGTTGGATTCGTTTTGTCGAATACTACGCAATGGAGCTGGATTGGAATCGATTGGAGCTAGCGAAAATTTTGGATAAAATTAAACGCGCGTTTAATTTTATTCGAAATAAAGCACTGCAACTGTTATTGGAAGCATGGTGAGAACTTCTCACTCAGTCGAAACTGTTTCGATTTAAATTTTAAATAGTTAGATTTAAAATTGCTTGATTGTATGCTTGGATGATAAATTTTTATCTATTGTATTGGAATAGACCCTATATGCCGTATATTAAGCGGATGTTATTTATTAAACACATATACCGCGATATTCCATCTTGGTGTGGAATTGGTATTATATATGTACTTGGAGTTGATTTCCCGCATTATATAGCGGATGAGACCCTATTGCGCCGCATAATAGCGGATAATATTTTATAAATCTCATATACCGCGATATCCTGTATTGGAACGGGATTGGTATTGTGGTAACATCTGTGGATGCAGGGAAACAGGTTGGAGGGATCCAACTAGATTCCTCACCCATATTGATTTGTTTACAAATATTGTGATATATTCTGTTATCATATTATATATGATGTTTTGGATGTCGTGGTTGTTATATTTAGTGTTTTTGCAGCATTTGATCTATTTTGGAAAATTAAAAGTGTTAAAGTGATGATTTCCAAATTTTAAAAAGGGTTTTAAAGTAAATTTTGAAAGTATACGTTTTATTAAATTTTGGAATTAATTCATTTTAAATAAATAGACATTATAATTTTAACGTTATAAAAATTATGATTTTTGAGAAATATAGTCGAAAATTAATTTTTGAAATATGGTGTTAAAGAGTTTTATAAAATAGTTTAAATAGAGATTTTTGAATTTATTATAAAAGCTTTATATATATAATTTATAAAATTGGATTATTTTTATAAATCAAGTGATGAAATTATAAACGAGTTTTGAAAATGTTTTAAAAAACTGTTATAAATGGATTTTTTATAAAAGAATAGAATCTACGATTTGTGAAGTCATAAAATGAATGAATTTGTAAATAAAGAATTATAAGTAATTTACTTATAAATTGGATTTTTGGCATTAAATGAGATTTCAATAGAATTTGTTAATTAAGGGAATTTATAAGTTGAAGTTTTTATAAAATTTATACAAATGTGAATTTATAAACGTTGTTTTATAAATCCAAAACCAAATGAATTTGATAAGTAAATATGAAAGGTTATTAAAGGAGATATACTCAGGATTTTGGACAGTGGATAATCCTTTAAATTAAAATATGTAGAAATGTAGAATTTGGTTAATGAAGTATATTCACGATTTTGAACAGTGAATGATATGTTAAAGAAACATTTTAGGAAGTGATCTTTTAAATAGAATTAAAATGATTTGAAGTTGTTTTAAAATGTGTTAAGGATCGAAACCATAGATTTCAACATTCATTGTTGAAATAGACGTTTTCGAGAAATAAAAGGAAATGGTGGACTATAACATTGTTGTTATAGTAAATGACTTTCGAAAGGAAATGTTGTATATAGTATTGGGATTTATATATCTATCTTAATTTCGAATCCCTATACTAGTGATTTTGGGTTGTCCTAACGATGTTTTACGCAACATTCGTTTTAACTCAAACGAATGTGTTTAAGAAAACGTTTTCCTTAAAAGAATAAAATATATACTTAATCGTGTTTTAAGTATATTAAATATTTTCTAAGTATTGAAAATAAATAGATTTGTGAATTACTTATTGTTAAATAAGTATGGAAATGTTTTTCCAAGATGAAGTGAAATGTTTTGAGATTATATCCTTTAAAGATAAATTGAAAAGTAATTTGAAATTTGTTTTCAAATGGTTGAAGTGTGGAAAATATATCTTGTAAAGATATTTTTGAAAAATAAATAATATGGGAAATTATTTGGAATCTGGTGATGTTGTGCATATCTATTGATAGTTAAACAACTGACTATCAATATTTACCTTTAGATGGGTATTTGTTGTGATTGCTTGAATTTGAATGTTACACTTATTTTTAAAATAAGCGCTCGTTATTCGGTTCAGCCGAGAGAGGACATTTGTGTCATAAATCACATTCCGAATAGTGATATGTCGTAATGGATAGCATTTGAAGACCAGTGTTGAAGACCGGATATTTTCGAAAATGGAAGGATTATCGTCAAATGACTCTGCATCGGTTGATCTCCGATATAGAGATTTTATCACCCTTTGTGATGGGAAGTCCGGTCGTGATTAGTGAATATCCGGATTTCAAGGGCTTCTTTGGAAGTGCCTTCGGTTCCGTTCGATCTCGCAACGGACTTGTATAGATGTGTGTCTAGCATTACAATTTGAGATGTAAAGCTGGTTTCTATCATATATATTTCTGTTGGTGGCAGAGAATTTATTCTTTTAGCTTAACACCCTTCTCTGAGGCGTACGAGCTCATAGGTTATGTAGTTGATGGTTACTAGTGATACATTCCCAATTTGGTAATGCTGCATACGAAGTGCTGCTGAGCATTTGTTGATAAAAGCGTGGCTTTTATGGAAAGCGTAGCTTTGTGGGCGAGACTTCGTCAGACGTCACACCCCGAAAATGGTCGAAACAGGAAAGATGCTGCAAGGTTATTAGGGGATAGCGCCCCCTTAGTGTATGTTATTCCTTCTGGATAGAGGTGGTATCATGGTATGGAGCCCAGATACTTAACCTATGTTGTTGCTGCAAACTTATTATTTTGTGGTTGTTGGTGAATCCCAGGATTTAAGTCTGTTACGACCGGGGGATGGCATATTCGTGTCAGTTGTTACCCAGCTAGGGGTAACCCGGCCTTGTGTTGGCAGAAATCCGGTTAGGTTCCCGGGGCGTCCTTCCAGAGGTGTTTCCATGTGGCAATGGGAAGTTCCTTGGCCTGACCATTTGTTGGAAATTCAAAGAAACAATACGAACCCTTTACGATTGCAAATTGTATAACCTGCCTCCTTATGAGGTAGCTATAGCAAGCATAATATAATGGTACCTATGTTGGTTAAGATTTATATTCTACCTTCGAACTTGTTTTCCACATTTTGCACTTATAATAATAATATTGAAAAGAAATTTGTGTATCAAGCATCTTGGACTATCATAAGGAGAAATCTCCTCCAAGTTCTGCGTTTGCATTGTGTGTGTGGAGGGAGGCCTTATGCTAGTTACATTTTCCAAAAGCATTGCGGATCTATTTTAAAATATTTCCTTGTTTATTTTTAAAGATAAACTGTTTTATGTTCTCACACCAGTCCCATGACTGACCTGGAGTTTATTGTTTTCTTCCTAAACTCTGGGTGCCCATCAATTTCTACGGGCAGTCTAGAGTCAGGTTATCAGGTCATTCTGGAATTCAGGAGTTGTTGTAGAGATCTGGAGGTAAGCTGAATGGCATGGCGTATCAACTAGTATATAGTATTTCTTTTCCGATGTTTGTTGTTGTAAACTCTGATAATGTAATGTAATGTGATGTAATGTAATAACTGATATGATTCTTTGTTTTAAAGATTATTCATTGATATATTATATGTTGTTCCGTTGCGATTGTGAGATTCTGTTCTTGTTTCAGTTTTCTTCTTCTTTCTTTCTTTCTTCTTCTATCTTCTACCTCTTCTTTAACCCTAATGGTACGGTTTTCCGACCTTCGATTGTTCGGCAGTTGATACAGTGGACGTATTAATGTCGACTTTCGTGAGTCGAAAATCGTTTCGTTACAGAGAAAGTTTTGCAAAATCATCTTAACATCATTTAACTTAGAAGACAAAAGAAATGTTCTATCCTGTACTTTAAATCAACCAATTTTTAAAACAAAGATTTTTAATTAGGATGTACTTCATAATTAACACGTATGAATCTTCCTATATACCAGTTAAACCCTTATTATATGTAATCAAACTTCATTTTTATTTTTTTAAGGACAAATAAACTTTAAAAAATTTCAATTTAATAAACCAAAAGCATATATTTATCTTATAGTGTTTCTTTTGAAAATAAATTAAAATAAAATTTATTTTTGGGAATTTTTTTTGATATTTTAAAACAAAAATAAAACATGAAAAAAAATGAAGAGAGGTATACTTTTAAAGTCATAAGATGCTATAAACTCCATCCATCACTATTGCCTAATGTAACGACCCGTAAATTTATATGTTGGATAAATTATATTATTTTTAAAATATTTATATGTGGGTTTAAAAGTAAGAATTAATCATATTTTAAGTGATAAATAATAGTAGTTATTTTTGAAAAATATTTGTAAACAAATTACCTAGGTAAAATATCGATAAAACAGCCGAAAATCGTTTTATCAATACAACTGCTTTTAAACAATAAGGAACGTACATGGATCTGGATTCATACACTAATATATGTATTCAAACAAGATTATGAAATAAAATAATTATTTTATTTTTGGAAAATAAAATGTATTTCTGACATCGATAATTGATATCATCGGTTTTATATATTTCTTCGAAAATTCAAGTTAAGTTTAAATAATAAATAAATGGGTTTTTATTTACAAATAAACCTATTTTAATAATTTAATAATGATATTAAAATAGTTTTTAAAATTTGTTTACCAAAATAGATAGTTTCTAGAAAAATACAAAATGTGACCGAAGAACATTTTTCGGAATTTCGACTTTTCGACACCGGAAAGTTGTTGGTAACGTTGTTTGCCTTTATGCACTATATACACGCATATATAAGAGTTAATTAACCAGATAATAATAATACACCAATATTATATTATCTTATGTTAATTATGTTTAGCAAGTGATGTGACAAGTCATGGTTTTAAAAATAATAACTTATATATAAGTATATATCATTATCGCTTGTCATATCTTAGCACTATCATCATTATCCATCATGACCTGAGGATGTGATTAGAGAGGAGGGGTGTGATATATGAGGAGGGGAAGGTAGTGATGTGACTTGTCAAAATAATGGCATGTTAGGATATTTTAATCTAAGGATAGTTTGGTAATTTTCCTACTTTCTTTTGTATGTAGATACACATCCATTTCACCATATTTTCATTTACTTCTCCATTTCCATTTTCCTAAAGCTTTATTCATGTTTATGGCTTCTTATGATAGTTTATGTTTTTATTAAATCAAAAGATTTAAATTGTTTTAAAGATGCAAACTTGTTTTTAAATTCTTTCTTCTCCATTTTTCCTCTATTTTATTCGGCCATAATTTCCTCTAATTTACACCAAATCAAGATTTTATTTTTTTCAAATCATATAAAATTTCATTATCTACATATTTATTTTTTACCACTTTTTCTATATTTAAGTTTAGATTTGTCAAAAACTCATTTCTTTACAATGTAAGTTTAAACTCAGAAATTCAGATCTGAAAATAGCTCTCCTTCTTTTGACCATATCTACCTCAAACAAAATCTGATTTGAGTGGTTATTCCTTTTAAATTATAGAGAAAATAATTTTCCAAAACTTTTATTTTGATCACTTTACCAAAATCCAAGAGTAATATGTCCAAAAATCTAGTGGAAGTTGGCATATTTTTTGGGTGATTTTTGGTGCATCTAAGGCATTTCAGGTTTCAAAGATTTCAATGAGTAAAACTACTTTGTTTTAGAAAAATTTTTCACTTTACTATGATGTTTTATTGTGTGGATAATATTATGAGAAAATTGAATGGTTATTATGTTGGTCGATGGTGATTTGATGGATTTTTTGTTTGGCATTGAATTAGAGATTTGAATGTGATGTTGTCGAGTTAGTAAGCATATAACCTTATGTTTATATATGTTTGTTTCAATGTGATTTTAACAGTATGGTAGTATGGATGCATGGTTGTGATTTAAGAACCAAGTATGTTGAGTTGAAACAAAACTTTGTGTGTTGTGACGGATGTGAGATCCAATCTGAAATCAAAACTATGATTTCTAGCTTCAAAGTTTGGAAATGGTTATAACGACCCTTAATTTTCAATAATTAAATTTATTAACTAACTTAAGTTTTGGAATTTAATGTTGTGGAAAAATTTAAAAAAATTGTGATTTATTAAGGAGAATAATAAGTAGAATGAAATTTTATGACGTTAATTAAGGTAATTGATAACTAATTTAATGCAATTTCAATTAATTGAAATGATCGTAAATATAAAATTTGGTTATAAACTATAAATAAGGAAATAAACAAAATGTTGTAGTAAATGGTGAAATTGTGTATAATTAATTGAAATTGGTTAATATAGGATAATTAGTCGGTTTGTAAATTTATTAGTTTTGTTTGTTAACAATAAATATAGAATTGTGTTGAAATTATAAGTGTTAACAATGGTTTAATTATCATTGGATTATTTAATCTGTTGAAACTTAATTGTAAATCAATTGCAATAAATGTAATTAAATATTGTGTTAATATGAATAAAGATGATAATTGTAGAATATTAATGTAATAAGATATAAACCAATGTTAATTATATCCATAGAATAATAGTGGATTGAATAATAAGATGAAAAATCAAATAAATAGATTTATTGGAACTTAAAATAATAATTAATGGATTTATTACAATTGAAATTAAACACTGTAATTTGTTTAATAATTGATATTGAATTTGGCATGGGAAATTGGTTTTAAAAAGATTGTTAATTTCTGTGTAGTTAGAAATGATGAAATTTGTTAATTTCAAAATTTAAATTGAAAAGACGATTTAATCAATTTAATAAAAATTTATTTAATTAGTGTGAAAATAGCCATTTTGATCACTATCTTGGATTTTGACGAAACCAATTCGATCGGATTCATAATGGTGAATTATTGTAGGATTTCAAGTTTCGGAGCGATTGGACTTGTCGTTTGATCTTGCGGGATCGGAACGCATAGAAATTAATTTATTGAATTCAATTGAAATAAACTGATTTTAAAAGCTAACTTCTTCATACAGTGGAATTAGGACTTGAAACCTGTTCCATTGATTTTAAATGTTGAAAACATCTATTTTGATATATGGGATGACCCACTTTCGTTGAGGAAGCGAAACGAGCTTTTCATGTCATTATTGTCGTTCGTACCAATTCGATACGTGTTCATTTCCTTATTTGGCTTTGTTCATATAAATTGTTTTGTTCCAACCCTGGCATCCTTTTTATTTCTCATTACTATACGTACTGAAATTTTTGTCATTTCTATCTTCTCAATGATTGAAACCCAATTCCAAATTCAAATCAAAATAAATTTCAAAAATTTAAACTCCACCAAACCATGACATATTATATGCCGTTTTGAAGCTCTCGACAAGCGAAATCCACTGGTGCATTTCGTTTTTGCAATTGAATCACCGTTTATCCAAAAAGTAGTGATTTAGTTTCTACCGTCCATTTGCTAGGGTTTCGATCCAACGGTGGATCTTCGACGATGGCTCGATCGGATGGTATTGCGTCAAAGAGGAAGCTTAGGGGAGTCATTCCATATGGTTACTTTGCCTCAATAGTTCATCAAGTTGTCGTAAATTAATGATCTATGGGCAGTTTTCAAGTGGCGGCGGAGGACAGAGAGGAGGTCGGAACTTGGGCGCTTGGCTGGAGGATGGTCAGCCGGAGGGTTTGGGTCGAGCGGCATGGTCCGATGGGCGAGGCGAAGTGAGGTGTTGCGTGTGTCAATGGAAGTCGATGGCGGCTCAGGGTTGAACGCGATGTACAGTAGATCGCAAGATTAGGGTTTGGGAAATGAACTCGTTGACATGGCCATGACTAAGAGAGAGGTCATCTTTTTTTATTATTTATTTTTAACTTAAATCTACATTCTCAAACCGTCTAATTATCATATCTTTTGAAACAAGGATCGGTTTTACTCACGGTTTGTTTCGTTGGGATCGTATCGAAATTTTGGACATTTTGGGATTGGTTTGGATTTATTCCGAGACAGTTAGATTTTGGGCCTTTATTTGGATTTCAAATTGATTAAAAATCAAAGGTGAGTTTTTTAACCCACTCATAACTACTAAATTGTCTTATGCTGGTTAAATTAAATTTATGTTGTGACTAGAAGTTGATTAACTACTGTTTGACATATTAAAATCGTCATTCCAGTTAAATTTGAATTTATTGAATATAATTGCCATTTATTTTAATGTTAAATTTTAATTTACCAGTTTATACCTGTTAATGATAATCGGTTATCTATTGATGTTTATTGGCTGATTTGAATGATGATTGTGATGGATGTTTGATGGTTGATATTGGATGGCTGGATGTTATATTTTATATTGTTATAACATGGGAAGTTCCCTTATTGTTGTTAGGAAATTACTATGGGTTGAAATATTACATACCCGAACGATCTTAGGGAAAAATCATTATGGGTTGAAATGATAGAGTTGAGCGATTTTACAATTTTTAAGTTATTTTAGGATTGCGGATTGAAATAATATATACCCATAAATTTTAAATATTTGCGGATTGAAATGATAAATATTCATATCATTTGACAACATGGTAGAAAATTATATACGGACACCGGATTGGTTAAAATTAATGATTTTAAATCCTTAAAATTTGAATTTAGCTAAATGATATTTTGAAATAAAAATTTGATTTCTATAAACTGAATTATTTTCGAAATACAAGTTTTAAATGTTGAAATTGGAGTTGGTTTAATGAATTCTTTAAAGAATAAAAATGGAAATTTCAAAGTTGAAATCAGAAATATAAATGAAATTTATCGAAATTGAGTTATTAAAATGTTTGAATAATTAAACTTTAAAATCTATGAAATTTAAGTGCTCTAAAATTGTACTTTAAACATGAGTATGAAATCGATATAAATTGAAATGATTTTTATGGGAATTTGAATTGAAAGAAAATTTAGTTTTGAGAAAGATGGATATGGTCCAGATTTGTTGAAATGGAAGAAATAGTTTAAATTTGATATTAATTTCAAATTTGTTATTTTATTATAAACCATTTAAAATGTATCATTTTAAAAATCCTGATTTTTAATATTTTCAAACTCCTGAACTATTTCAAACTATTTAACCAATTTTAAAACGTTAAACCATTTCTAATCTGATTTAAACTATTTTAATCTATTCTAATCTATTTTAAACTATTTTAAACTATACTAAACTATTTTAAAGTATTTTAATCTATTTTAAACCCTTTAAATTATTTTAAATTATTTTAATCTATTTTAACCCTTTAAACTATCTTAAAGTATTTTAAGCTAATCTACTATTTTAAAACTATTTATGACTATTTAAACTATATTTATAAATTTCTAATGGTGCAAGGTTGAACTATTATTTAAATCCTTGATTTGAAAGCGAACTAGTTAAACGAATGCTATGACTTACGTTGGAAATTGAAATGATAATTTAACCTATTTGAGAATATGATTTCAAAGGAGATATGATTTCGAAAGTGAATATGATTTCGAAAGTGACATGGTTCGAATGGATATGATATTTTGATATCAATTATGAAACGGCTTTAGAAATGTAAAACAACCATCCGGTGTGAAATATGCATTTGGTTGTTAAATAGACTGGGATCAAATATAGTCACACTCTCTGCCGATACCCAAAAACACTTTAATAACTGTGTACGTGGTGGAGATTCCAGAATGAAGTAGGATGGTTTGACGAATGATTCTGTATGAGGTACTAACGTAGCCCTGACTCCCGTGAGTCAGCTTGTTGCAGAAGCCACAGCGAGCCAAGTGAGGTCGCACCTCCGATCGGACATGCTTCTTCGATACCATATTTTGACTTTGTGATTGATTTGGTGGACACCCGTCGATTTTGGTTATGGGAGTGTGTTTCGAGGAAGGCGGTAATAGCTGCTATGCATTACCACCAGTCTGAATCCGCAAAACGGTTGTATCCTACCCTAGGCGTTGCCTCGTGTGCCTTGTCACATGCCTTATCGCGCCTTCTACGAGTTTGGTTTGTGCCATACGTATAGAGTGCCCTCTAATAGCCCTCCAGTTTATAGAGAAATTACGGTACTGTATAGACCAGAGAATATATAAAAATGTGTTAAGGGGGATATGGGTAATGCCTTAACGCTATTTTAATACTTTACTTTACTATAGACAGTATTATAATAGCATATTGCACTATGTATGTTGATAGTTTAACAAATCTTTAGGAGATGGAAATCTAGAATATCTCTTAAGTTATTGCACGCACATTAGAAACTAAATAGGAGATGGTAAACCCTGTAAACATCTCCGACGTCGTTACACTCATATTTATTTACTATTGATCTAACATATATAAAAACTTTTAGTTCTGACTTAAGTGTTTTGTCTTTTCAATTCGCTCGGGTCAGTCTGAGCTTTTCAGTGTATTTAAGACTACGTTCTGGAGGATAAAGATGAAGATTTAGTGCATTATTACTATTTATTATATTTATTCCACTGCATCATGTTGTTCCGCTGCATTATTATTTATTTTTGTTGTATGTAATTCTGATTATGTATTGTAAAAGTGTAACTAAATATTATTTGTAAAACAGCTTCATGACTTGTTATTTGATTATTATATTTTGTCATTCTCTGTGAGATTCTATGTTTGTTTTATTTATTTCTCTTCTTTTTCTTACTTACCTCATAACAATCCTCCCTTTTGAATGGTTTGAGTTTGACATGTGTGGTTTATTTGAACAAGATATTTAAAGAATGATTTGACAATTGTTTTGAATATTAGATAAAGAAGTTTATGAATAATTTTTGGGTATTCATAAAAGAAGTTTTAGAAATGGTTTTGAATGTTTATAAAAAGGATTTTATAAATGGGTTTGGATGTCTATAAAGGAAAGTCTTATACAAGGTTTGAAAGTTTATAAAGAAGTTATATAACCAGGATGAATAATTATAAAAATTATATAAATGAGTATGGAAGTCGATAAATCTTTTCTAAATGGGATTGGGTTAAAGAAAAAATAATTTTATGCATAAAAGAATTTATTGAAAATAGTTACAATAGGAATTCGAGGTTTGGGTTTCTCATGCTGACCTTTTAAAAAATCATGGTATGGAACATCCGTTTGACACTTTACACCGAAGGAATAGTACTTAGAGTTATCCTTTTCCCCAATTTAAAAAATATATGTTATCCCCTTTTTGGCAAGGCAGTGGCACCAAGGAATTGACTGAAAACCAAAGCTTCACCCCAAAGACTAGTTATACGCAGGTTCATTATGGATACCGACAAATTTTGCCCTAGTTCAGATCAAGCTACAATTCATATGACACAACAAGCAAAGCTATGAAAGCCAACATTCCAAATTTCAAGTCAATCAGGATTCGTATGCTCAAGATATGATCGATGCAAATCAAGCAATAATCTTTTTAGTATCCATCAATGCTCGCAGGACTCATTCGCATTCATCAAAATCATCAGTTCGTATCCATCTAAGGTGGCCTCCTCCGTAACCATCGAAATCAAACATATTCATATCCATGGGAAGAAGTAGTTCATTCTAATCAATCAAGTTCATGTCCATCCCATTCGTATCCTAGATAATCATATCCATCGAGTATGTGTTGCTTCATATCGACTCAGAGAGCGTCATTTTGTACCCATCACATTTACCCCATTCGTATCGGTCCATCAATACGTAACGAACTCAAACGAGCGACACGAAGTGGATAGCTCCGGATCGATACGAAGTGGAGCATGGTAGATCAATACGAAAGGAGGGTTGACCATCGATACGAACTAAGCAACAAGGGACCGATGCGAATGAGTGTGGTACGAATGAAACGAAGCTTAAAGCGATGTGAAGGAGAAACATAAAGATAGATGACTCGTTCACTCAACATGAAAAGTGGATCGATCCTAAAAGGTCGCGCCATATCATTGGTTAGCACGTGCCTGGAAGCGATGCGAACTCGGCAGCCTTCAATAAATTCAAACTTGCATCGATCATAACTCGAAATCTACAAGTTCAAATGCTATCAAATTTTCACAGGAGCTTGCATGAAACCTCGGGAATGTTCATGATCGATCTCGACATGATTGCGCTAAATCTTGATCGAGATGGATTTCATTTATATCAATCATGGATCGAGTCCAAACGACCAAGGATCGATCATGTGGGCCCACCCACGTGAGAGAAGAAGTCCTCCAAGATCTAAGGAAGATATTTGCTGCCTACGCCTATAAATAATAGCCTTGGATCTACTGAAAAGGGACTTTTGGCTCTTTTACGTCCAGACTCTGCCGAAATCACTACCATACTTCAGTTGTATTGTTATAAACCTTTGTATCCAGCAAGCAAAAATCAATAAAAGTCAATCATTTCATAGTGGACACAGGCTATATGTCGAACTACTTTAAATCTGTGTGTTTCTATTCATTTTTCTTATCAGTTAATTGGTGTATTTGTTAGATCTGCCTCCTTTTACATTTATCTTCTTCATTTTATCTCTTCAAACACATCTGAAGAGTGTTGTGCCCATTTTTGGTACAACACTTTGGTGCTTTCACTGAGAAAATTCATTTTTTCTCCTGCTCATTGGATATACTGCTAATATTGGATTGCGAAAATCTAAGAAGAAGATCCAGATTTCAAGTCTAGATGTTCTACCATCTTATTCAGTTTTGTACCAAGTCTAGGAGAGAGCTTCAGTACACACCATGGTCAACACTAGGACTACCTCAACAGTTGCAGATCTAGAAGGACAGGACAGATAGAACCCCGCACGACTCCCTCCCTCCTCGCCAACCAGAATGTTGCCAGACCCTTAGATCTGTAAGGCCCTGTAACCATAGAAGAGTTCCTACTGCTAATGCAAGAGCCGACTCAAAGCCGCCAGCAGCTTACTCAGCAACTCCGTGCCAATGCGGAATTGACAAATCAACTGAAACATCAAAGACGAAGGAGATCCAGAATGGATCACGCTTCCTATTCATCCATTAAGAGTTCAGCCTCTTTTGACTACAATCACCGATCCACGCGTCCACGACTTGATGGAAGCTATACACAGGCTATTGGACATCAGCACACATTGAATTTTGGGAAACCGAGAGTTGGCTATTGACCAACCATCAGATCGGGCCCTCCTCTTGAGAAGGTACTGTTCCTTATCACACAACCAACAACCGTGCTACTACCGCTGCTATTGAGTTGGGAGTTGACACTTGGAACCAAACGGATCCGACCCACCATCAATGTGATTATAATTTTGAGCCTTATGTTCCTGAAGACCAAGAACCAAGGAGGCGAGATATGGACCGTCGACCGTGACCAGCCCATCCTTGTATTGTAGAACCCGACCATACCTTCGCTTAACATGCCCAAAACATCCAGATGTTGGACATCCCGACAATGATCCGTCAGATGATCCGCGAAAGTCAGGCTCTCACCAACAAAGACTGGGGAATCTCCCGGAGTCATACCCCCTTCATTGATGGCATCCTCTACGCTAAACCGCCTAGGCGATTCCGAATGCCAACTTTACCCGTTTATGAAGGGAGCCCTTATCCTAACTAGCACATTTTAAAGTACGAATGACTGATGAATGCCGCGTTGGCGGATGATGCGGTCAAATTTTGAAGTTTCCCGATCTCCATAAGGGGCATAGCGACAATGTGAATTACTCGTTTACCAACGTGATCTATCTCATGTTTCAATCAGTTGGCAACGAAATTTGTTGAATAGTTCCACATGCATGCCACGAGGCCGAAAGATGCTAATATCTTATCTAGTGCCACTCAAGCTTACGGAGAGACACTCAGATGTTATCTGGAGAGATTTCATGTTGCATGTGCTGAGATTAGTAATCCTAATGACAAATCAATTCTGATGGCATTAACTAAGGGGATCGATCTCAATTCCGAATTCTGCAACTGGTTGGCCGGAAAACCTCCTGCGTCATTGGATCGTTTCTATTCCAAGGCAGCTCGGTTCTTACGTAGAGAGGATGACAAACAGTCTAGGTAAAAGGATGACGCATGGCCTAGTATGGAAGGAATCCAAAGTAATGTCACTGCAAAACAAACTGAAGAGAGTTCCAGAAAGGTGCAATTGAACATACAGAATAAACAAAATCAACAGAAAGGCAATGAAAATTAAAACAGGAAATGAGATCGGAATCGTGGGCCGTGACATAGGGCTCCTATGTTTGACACTTATACTCCTTTAAATACAGATTCAAATGTGGAAGTTTTTAATATAAGAAAATGGTTACTTGCAGACCTGCAATAATATTTAATATAAGAAACCGGCTCCAAAGTAATCGTTAGAAAAACATATTCAAACGAGGAAGTTTTGTCTATTTCATGATAGCTATGATCACAACACGAACGAGTGCCGTCATCTACAGGATATTATCGAGAAGTTGACACGAGAGAGAAAGTTGAAGCAGTTTGTGCGGGTGCCACAGTTTGGAGGTGCGGGCCCATCGAATCAAAACAATGGTATTAGGCTAGACCGAAGGAACCCGCCCGTACCGGTGGGAGGTTGGTGATTAATACTGTCAGTGGTGTTCCTCATCCAGCAGATCGAAGCTGGAGGGAAATGGAGTCGTATGCCAGCTCTATTAGGTATGCGGGCTTCGAATGTTGCAGCAATTTGGAAGACGGGGCTCCGGTCAAACAACAGAAAATGATGATAGACGGTAGCGTATTTCGAAATTGGGATGCCGACAGAGTCGATTCCCCAACCATTGATCCACTTGTCATTTCAGCTCAGATAGGTCCTGCTTCGATGAAGAGGATCTTAGTGGACAGTGGAAGTTCAGTCAACATATTGTTTAAGCGAATTTATGATCATATGAAAGTGGAAATGAAAGATTTGAAGTCCTGTCAGCCTTGTATTCATAGCATCAATGGAAGTGCAACTATACCCACTAGGATGGTGGAGCTATCAGTGGAATTGGGAGTTGGACAATGCCGAAGAGTCAGGATATTACAGTTTGTTGTATTGGACATAGATTCACCGTACAATGCTTTTTGGGCCGACCGACCCTAGCTGAGTTTAGGACGGCTATTGCCCATGGTGTCTGACTTTAAAATTACCTACCAACAATGGAGCAGGGAGACCAAGCTGCTGGATGTGCCTGTTATGTCGCTGAGCTATGGGAGGCGCAGCGAAAAGAAAAAGAAAAGGGTGTAGAGGAATCTCTCTACGTCCGCTTTGCGGAGAATTGACAGCTAACGCCTACGCCAAGGCCCGGGCATCCCAACCAATTCCCAAGGGATCTGGACCCGAGAGATACCAAAAGTGAAGTGAATTTAAAGACATTCGGGTTCCCCGGCAGAGCTGACAATCGATGTTTTGATGGATGATGATCACGACCTTAGAATGGTAAAGATTGGATCTCAGCTATGCCAACAGATGCAGTAATAATTGGTTGAATTTCTCTAGGAAAACCTCAGTGTGTTTTCCTGGATGCATTCTGGCATGTGTGGAATCTCCTCGGACATCGCGAGCCACACATTAAATATTAACCCGCGGCACGTTCCGGTCAAGCAAAAAAGGTGTGGTATGGATCTAGAGAGATCTACCGCCCTTAAGGAGGAGATAGATAAGCTCAATTCGAGCGGATGTATCCGGGGCGCATTATATCCGGAATGGGTGTCCAACTCTATATTTGTTAGAAAACCTAACGGAAAATGGAGAACATGCATTGACTACTCAGACTTGAATAAATCTTGCCCTAAAGACAGTTTTCCACTTCCTCGAATTGATCAGCTCGTAGATTCCACGGCCAGACATGAGCTCCTATTCTTCATGGATGCATATTATGGCTACAATAAATACCCATGCACTTACCCGATTAGAAGCATACCAGCTTCGTCCCCAATATAGGACTTTACTGCTACAAAGTCATGCCCTATGGACTCAAGAACGTCGGGGCAACCTGCTAATGGCTAGTTAATCGTATGTTCGCTAACCAGATTAGAAAAACCATGAAGGTGTATATAGACGACATGCTTATGAAGTTGTGATTCTCCACCAATCATATCAAAGACCTATCAACGATGTTCAATATCCTCCGAGAATACAGAATGAAACTCAACCCATTGAATTGTCACTTTGGGGCCGCGTTTGGAAACTTCGTCGAATTTATCGTCAATGCTCGTGGGATCGAAGCTAGTCTCGAGAAGATTTGGGCAATCAAGAATCTTGACACTCCAAGAACAATAAAGCAAGGCCAGAGCCTCAATAGGAAAGTAGCAGCACTGAGCAGGTTCATTTCAAAGTCCACCGACAAGTGCATCCCCTTCTTCGATCTGATCAGAAAAGGAAAACGGAACTTTGAATGGACTACAGAGTCTGAGGGCTCATACCGAGCACTAGTTCAACATCTCTCCACACCATCCATTCTATCAAAACCTATTGATCATGAGAGATTGTACATCTACTTGGCGTGACAAAAAAAGCACTCAGTGCTGCTCTAATTCGAGAGGAAGACCAGATACAACGGTCGGTTCATTACATTAGCAAACGACTGACCGGAGCAGAGAGAAATTATCCGAAGTTGGAAATTTTGGCTTATTTTCTTCTCATTTCCTCGAGGAAACTCCGTCCATACTTTCGGGCTCATCCCATCACCATCTACACCAACCTGCCATTACAGCAGGTCCTTACGCGATCTGAGACGTCTAGTAGGTTGCTTAAGTGGAATATCGAGCTGAGTCGGTTTGACATCACTTACACTCTAAGGCGAGCTACCCAAGGACATGTCCTGGCAGACTTCATTGCTGAATTCACTATCTCGGAGGACTTACCTGAAACAAGTGAATCTCCCAAACATGTCTGGAAGTTACATACTGATGGTGCATCGAATGACCGTTGCTCGGGTGTCAGGGTTGTACTTGAAACTACTGAAGGCTGATCTATATGCTATGCTTTAAAGTTCGATTTCCATGCGACCAACAACGAGGCCGAATATAAAGCCCTGCTTATCGAATTGAGGCTTGCCATAGATTTGAGAATTATTGCTATGGAGATTTACTGTGATTCGCAATTGGTCGTGTGCCAAGTTCGGGGTGAGTACAAGGACAAAGACCAAAGACTGGCTGCTTATCTTGCTCAGGTTCAGGAAATACTGAGTCGGTTCAATTATTATGCCATCTATTTCATACCCCGAGAGCACAATCAAAAAGCCGATTCCTTAGCAAAGTTAGCCAGTAGAGGTGAGGCGTAGAAAATTGGACTCATTCCCAGAATAATATTATCTTCCCCGAGTATTGATCAGATGGAGATTAACTGGGTATTTGAAGTTATTCCCCATAAGGATTCATGGATGACTCCATTTAGAAACTATCTCGAGCACGGGACCTTTCTAGAGCACAGGAGTGAAAAAAGACAAGTTCTTCGAAAAGCTTCGCGTTTCACTATTCGAAATGTAGTCATGTATAGAAGAGGGTACTTTGTTCCCTTACTCCGGTGTATTTCCCATGATGAAGTTAAATGAGTATTGCACGATGTACACGAAGGAGAATGTGGCGGTCACACCTGGGGGTAAGCTCTTGCCAAGAAAGTGCTCTGATATAGATACTATTGGCCGACTGTAAATCGCGATGCCTCGGATTACTCCAAAAATGTGAAAGACGTCAGAAGCATGCTTAGATTCCAAGAGCCCCGCCTACCGAAATAACTCAAATGGTTAGTCCATGATCGTCCGTAGTATGGGGTATCAATATTATTGGTTCTCTACCTCTAGCTAAAGGTGGTGCGAAGTATGTCATCGTTGCAGTTGATTACTTTACCAAGTGGGTGGAAGCTGAGCCTCTTGCTACTATTACAATGAAGAAAGTGATCAACTTTGTTATACGCAACATTATCTGTCGATTTGGTCTCCCACATACCATCATCACCGATAACGGAACCCGGTTCGACAGTGTTGATTTAAGAATTTCTATTAACGATTCCACATCCAGAAGAAGTTCTCTGTAGTTGCACATCCTCAAGTGAATGGTCAGGTTGAAGCTATTAATAAAGTTATGAAGTCCGTTCTGATGAAATGAATGGAAAAGGATGGGGGCATATGGGTCGATGAACTTTCTATAGCCCTATGGGCTTATAGAACCACCCACAAGTCCACGACGACCATACTCCATTTTCACTTTCCGACGGCTTAAAAGCCATCATTCCAATCGAGATGGAAGTACCATCTCATCGTGTGACATATTATGATCTAAAAACAAATGCTATATTACTTGTCGAATCTCTCGACTTATTGGATGAGAAGAGAGAAGAGGCTGATTTAAGGGCAGCCGCGTACCGAAGCCGAGTCGCCCGATTATACAACACCAAGGTCCGACCCCGAACCTTTGAACTCGGCGATCTCGTCCTCAAGAGAATTAACCCGATTCCTTCACATATGAAACCAACATGGGAAGGGCCATATGTTATTAAACGAAATCTCGAAGACGGCACATTTAAATAGTCAACCATTGATGGTCTCACTTTGCCGAGAGCCTGGAACAGCGAGAGTCTTTGTCGCTACTACACATAATAGTCTTTATTTATTCATTCAGTCTACTATTCATTTGCCATTTTTATGCATTTCAAAATTTGAATTTGTAATAAGGTAACTGACTTTGTCGTATTTTCTTATTTCGGCAATAAAATGCAATCTCTTCGAGCCAGAGCAGTGATTTTTAAAATGCGTCATACGACCATCACAATGCACGGAGAGCTAAGTTCCATCGAGCGGTAGGATTTATTCAAACATGGAGTGACTGTGACATGACCGGTCACTTGCTAAGTGAAACCTAAGTTTGGGGGCGAGTCATCACACTGAAGTCAAAAAAGGACTGATACACGACAATCCTCTAACTAACTCCAGCCCTTAGAGTTTGAACAGGAGTACAAATATACAAATGTGGTCTCGAGGAGGGTGGATCCGTCCACCTAATGACTTCGCCCGTATTTAAACCAAGTTCGAGGAGGATGGACCTCTCCATCTAACGACCTCACTTGTTAACTCAGGGTGGATGTGAATCGACCATCCACGATCCTGATAGATCCATCATTCCCGGAGTGCGAACGAAATTGTGAAACTTAAAAAAGATGTGATCCACCATCTGTTAACCAACTTCAAATTTCCAAAGTGTGAACTAGAGTATAAACTTCTAAATGGGTATAATCGACCGCCTATCGACTAACTCTAAGTCCCCAGAGTGCGGATTGGAGTATAAATAAAAACCGGGTGTGAAACAACCATATGTGAGACAACTTCGTGCCCCAAGAGTGCGGGCCAAAATATAAACGCAAATCTGGTGTGACTAACCACCCACGAATCAATCTAAGTACCTGAAGTGCGGAAAAAACTCTAAATATCAAACGGGTGTGATTGACCGCCCATAAAATAACATAAGTCCCCAGAGCGCGGACATAGCTCTAATCCTTAAGCTAGCATGACCGACCGTCAATGTACAAATGCAATCTCCAGAGTATGGATGCAAGCACCAATAGATGGACGAGTGTGATTTGCCTCGTTTCTCGAAGATAAGCTCGATGTATTGAAGGCGAAAAGCAACTATCTACCGATCATTTCAATTTATCCTCGGAAGTGGGTGTAAAACTTAAGTACCAGCTACTGATTGAGATAGTGCAAAATTGGAACTCGACTTAACGTTCGATCGGGTCCCAAAGCTGTGGCTTCAGAACTTAATAACTAAACTCGGGTCTGATTCAACGACTGAGACTTTACAAGTACATTGAATGGAAGTTCGAGCGTTGAAATACTTGTGTAAATAAACGCAAAACTATGATGAGAACAGAATGGAATTTTATTTCAATTATTCTTTGAAAGAGAAGGATAAGTACAAAATTATTCCAAAAATCCTACTAGCAGGGGTCGAACCCGCATCTATACACGGCCTACAGGAAATAAAAGAAAATTCCTATATGTCTACCAAAATTGAGCTAAGAAGACATGCTTATTCTCTCGTCTTCTTCTTCTTTTTCCTTGGTGTCGACCCTTTGGAACTACCGCTTGGATGCCTCTTTGAGCCATTGCTTTTTGGCGGTCGATCTCAAACCGGGAGCATTATGATAACATTCTCCTCTGAACTCATGTGAATTGGAATGCTTTCAGAAGGCGGAGTCGGAGAGGTAGGATCGATGTTGGAAGGAGCAGGAGGCACACCGGTGTCAACGACCGTGCCTCCTAGAGAAATCATTCACAAAGGGGATGGACTAGGGCCCGCCATCCTACCTCCAAAGCCACTGGCCCATGCAGCCGCTTCCATTTCAGCATTGATCTCAGCTATTATCTCCTCTTCATGGATGGTCTGGGAGTCTGCGAGGAAACTAACAGTTGGGCCCGAGGAGTTGACCACAGGTGCACCTCCGCCCATGGCAAATGGCAAATCGGCAAAAGGATCATTTTGATGATCGAGAAGTTCCTCCATCATCTGCTCATCGAAAGTAAAAGTGCTTCCCTACGCTCCATCATTTGACACAGTGGCCATTGTGGTAGTCGCTTCTGTTAGAGGGCCTCATACTCGTGATGCGGCTCTTGAGTTGCAGAGGGCATGGTTGATGCATCTCCTATCACTTAATAGAGACAAAAAAAAGTTTTTAATGATTACTTCAAGCAACGCTCCCGACTTTGAACGAGTGTAAGAAATGTTCAGAATGCCTTCCTCGGAATGATTTTCAGGCGAATATGGAGCAAATTCAGTGACGCGCTCGCGAGCTGGAGACAACTACGGTTGATCAGGATTGTATGCGGGCACAAATTGAGGATCAACTGCAGAAGTAGATTCAGGCAGGTTTGGCACAAGAGTTTTTGAACCTGCATTATGGTGCTCAATGCCAGAAACCTCTCCATCCTATGAATGTTGAGTATCGAGTCCCTCCTTTTCTTATGTGATCATGATGTCGTGGTGAACTCTCCTCTCATCTTCACTCAGTACCCGATTCTCCAATTCAAATTCATAAATAAAATCAGCCTGGTGCTCAGCTGTTTCATCTTCCACCATGCAGCCCCAAGCATTGTATAGGTGTGATGGATAGTTTTTGAGCCAGGTTAGGATTATGCTTCAAGACATTGGCATTGTATGTAATGAGAAGATCTTTGATGTCGGCCTCCAAATTGGTCTCCGCGCTTTCACTTCATTCTCAACCCTGGCTTTAGTTTCTTTCACTTTGAGTGCTGCTGCATCCCTCTCATCCTTAAGCATCATGGCCTATTCACATGCTTCTTGGGCAGCTTTGTTTGCATCCTCTTTCTCTTTGATGATTTCAGCAAGTTTGGCGTTTAGCTCTTCGAGCTCTTTAAGTGCCCTATCTCTTTCGTCCATAGCAGTGCTGGTTCGATGTATCATCTCTTCCAGCAAGGCTAAGTGAGTCTGTCTCATCTCTTCCATCCACAAAGTTACTTTATTAGCCCTTTAATTGGCCTGAGTCTCTGACTTCCTTGTAGACTCGCTTTCATCATGGAGCACCTGAATTATGCAGTCCTTTTAAGCGAGATCAGTTTCTAATTTTTTAATTGTTTTTGCCTGTTCAAAGGCCACCAATGATGCTTTGTCTAGGGTCTTTATCCATTCTTGGTATTGGCTATAAACATCATGGATATAGTCATGCATTTTTTGTTCTGCCTTGGCAAGAATTCTCTTTAAGTGCGGAGGAAAGATGAAGCCATCAAAATAGAATTTGGAAATCTTTTTTCAGCTGGGCGATTCTGATCGCTCCTTCCCTAGTAGGCTCTATAATAACATGCTCAGTAATAGCAGAAGTTTCGGCTTTGGTCCTCCAATGCTGTGGGTCATGCCTTGGTACATGAGAAGGTGGAATTTGGCATGAAGGTTCCAGAGGTTGTTTGCCGTGACCCGAAGGTTGTGTAGGGGCTCGAGGTGATGGAGAGCGAGACCGGGAGTGACATATATATTCTCTCTCCCTCTATCCTTCTCCCTTTCATAGCGATTCCTCTCCTGACTGGAATAATCACAATCACGGTCTCAATCAGCCTCTCGTCCACAAGACTCGTGATATGAACTAGATGAATGACGTGCTGAGCGAAGGCCACGAAGCATGGATTCCCGCCTTGTCATCGTATCTATAAAATAAAAAGAGAAGCAGAGTTGGTAATCTCCAGAAGTAAATGGCTTATGATTGGAAATCTTGTAGTGTCGTGAAGTGTATGTATGCGTGTGCAAACCCCCAACCAACCGGTTATATCGGCCATACTCGTAGGAAGCGACTCGTCTAAATCTAAAGCTCTTTGAAGCCTTTTCAATCTAGTGTTTTGTTGGAGCGACGCATAGTTCGGAATTGGAATGTCAGCGAGTCCTTCGAAGGGATTCTCCATTTGTGAGGGAGGAGACTCCAAGATGATAACACTGGTGGCTGGCAGAGACATGACCATAGATTTCCATCTTGAAGACTTGTGAAGCTTATGGCAACTGCCTTGCCTTTTCTCTTTCCCTCTGAATGTCGAGGGCTATTCGAAGGCCCAGCTACGGGTTCATCTTCGATGGGCGTATCCTCTCCATCGCCCTGCTCAGCTATTACAATCCCAGGCACCCTACACTTAACCCGTCTTGCCAGGACTTCCCTAAGAGATCCTTCAAACCCTATGCTCTGGTCTCGGTCAATTAGCCCAACGGCCTTTAAATTTTTATCCATAAGCACTGAGTTAATTCTTTAATCTCACCAGGCAACTCTTGAAGAATTCACACTATTTCTTTAAATCGGGAGCCTTCAGGTCATGGAATTGAGGCTATAAAGGAAAGAATATGTTAGACTCAATGTCGATTGCAACTATCGTGTTAGTCACTAGAGAAATTACGGCACTCACGTCTTACTAGCCACTGCCTATCAAAACTAGCGGGCACCGAACATAGAACCATTCAGTTTTGAAGTAGCTAAGCCTGGTCCAAGTTCCAATCACGACTTGACAATTCCCGACTGCCTCTAAGAATGTGAACGAGGGATTGTCTCCCTGACTCTTGACATTGAACAAGAATATGACTTCCTCCGGAGTTGGGAGCCGTAAAAGATGCTCCATGAAGATAATGAATAAGCTGTTCAACAATGCGCATCCATTTGGATGCAACTATGACGGAGTGATTCCTAAGTAAGATAATATCTCCCAGATTTACTGATTAGATGGTGGAAGTGTCCCGGCTGTGCAGGAAAATCGGTTAAAAGCAATGTACCCTACCGAAGGAGTGTGCGGCCTGTCATTCGGCGTCGGTAACAGGACATCATCCAGCGATAGCTCGTGCCTCAAACAAATTCTCCCTAACATAACTTTCAAAGACATTAAATGGTATAGAATCTTGAGGATTCCCCATAAAGATTGCTTTAGGTAGCTCATCATAAGCTAGACTTATGGCTTCGGCCGCGATGACCAGCATCTCTATTATCGGAGAAGGTGGGCTTTGAACCTCCTCCTGCTATGAACTCCCAGGTTCCATAGCTAATCAACTTATCAAAAATCATTGTTATATGACAATAATCCCATGTCTACCCTAGTGTGAATTGCATGAGTGTGTTGTGCAATGCAATATTATGAAGTACATAAGAAAGTTCTATAGAGATTGACAAGGTGTTCGAACGACGAGACTTTGAAATCCAGTTGGAATGACCATCATCGTCGACCGTCACAACCGTCTTATCCTAACTTCGGCTATCGGTCCAAGTTAAAGTTCGTCAAACTGGTTAAGTTACAATTCCATCGACAAGCTTCGAAAGGCAATGAAATATGTAATGAAATAGTTAAGTCCCATTATGCAAGGAAATAGCTTGTCGAAGTCAAGTGTTCAAGTATGCATGAAGTATCATATCCATTGAATTCCAAATTTGGATCATTCCTCGCAAAGGCCTTAACTTCATTTCGATCAAGGAACCTTCGTTTTGTATCGATCGAAATACATTGACATCATATCAATCAGGTCACATTGACTTCGTATTGATCGGGTTACAACGGAGTTCGTATCCATCAACTTTGTATCCATATAGATTCAAAATGATCAATACAAAATCCAAGAATCAATGATCGATATGAAATCTAAGGCAGGTGACCGATACGGAGTTAGCGGTTGAGGATCGATGCGAAATCAAGTTTCTCTCTCCCTTCATCGATACGAAATTAAGGCCGAACAACCCTCCAACAGTTCCTTCGTGTCCCTCCTCACTCCTTCTTCTCCAATCAATGCAAATGCCATTACCACCTCCCATCGAACTCTAGCATTACTCCATCCAACCTCCAGCGTCAACGTCTCCGGAAAGCAGCCAACTAGAGCGGGATAGTATTGGATATTGAATCTCATCGTTTTGATGTGAATTAATTAACCAATTATCTAGTTAAAGTATGGATATGAGGTGTTAATATATTGTTTGATTCGAAAGCAAGGATGGTTTTTCTTCTCTTAAGCTTTGAACGATGCGAAAGGACTGGAAAACAAATGAAAACGAGTAAATTTTTCTAAGTACAGGAAAGCTTATATATGGTTTCGAGAGATAAAAGAGAAATGACGATTCGACCCCCTATAGCTTTGACTAGTTGGAACGAGCCTTCTGCCTAATTGATACGAAGAGAACAATTTGAATCCATGCGTCTTCTATCCAGAGCAATATTCATTCGTATCCATCACTTTGAAGCCTCCCATCATCCGTTTAGTGCCAACAAGATCGTATCCAGTGACTAACCGAAGCAATGTCAACCTCCTTGGATATGAAAACAAAGCCTTGTATCCCTCACCTCAAGTGTATCCAGCAAGTTCGTATCCCTTGAATCCTATCGATACGAACCAAGCCCGGTTTGGTCTACTCGACTCCATCGATGCGGAATGCTAATTTCATATCCCTCTACTTTGAAGATCCTAAGATTAATATCCATTAATTCGAATGACATTGCAACAACAACCGAATTCATATCGATCGTCATCGATATAAATATAATTTTTTAAATTCTCACATCGATCTAGGAGAGGATCGATATGAAAAGGAGTTAATTGCTTACCTGACGACGATTACAACGACGAACAGTAGACTTCAGGCATTCAACACTCTGTTACAATAGTACGGTATGCAATCGTCACAGTCAACAATCTAGTATTTATATTGCTAGGAGTCAATCAAAAGGTTGCATCACTTGACAAAAAAGACAGCAACTATTCAGCGAATCAGATAGAACTTTTCAGAATGAAGAAGGCAGCTTTTCAAAGCACATCATGCTCACACAAGATGTACTTTGGGGGGCAAAATGTTATCCCGCCTTTTGGTAAGACGGTGACACCAAAAAATGACTGAAAACCAAAGATGATTCACCCTGAAGACCAGTTATACGCAGGTTCATTATGGATACTGACAAATTTTTCCCAAGTCCGGATCAAGCTACAATTGATATAACACGACAAGCAAAGCTATGAAAGCCAACATTCCAAATTTCAAGTCAATCGGGATTCGTATGCTCAAGATATGATCGATGCAAATCAAGCGATAATCTCGTTCGTATCCATCCAAGCTCGCAGGCCTCGTTCGCGTCCATCAAAATCATCAGTTCTTATACATCCAAGGAAGCCTCCTTTGTAACCATCGAAATCAAACATATTCGTATCCATTGGAAGAAACAGTTCATTCGAATCGATCAAGTTTGTGTCCATCCCATTCATATCCAAGATAATCGTATCTATCGAGTATGTGTTGCTTCGTATCAATTCAAAGAGCGCCATTCCGTATCCATCATATTTACCCCATTCGTATTGATCCATTGATGCAAAATGAACTCAAACGAGCGACACAAAGAGGATAGATCCAGATCAATACGAAGTGGAGCACGGTCGACCGATACGAAAGGAGGGTTGACCATTGATAAAAAGTAAGCAACAAGGACCGATGCGAATGAGAGCGATATGAATGAAACAAAGCTTAGAACGATGCGAAGGAGACACGTAAAGATGGATAACTCGGTCACTCGGTATGAAAAGTGGATCAATCCTAAAAGATAGCTCCACGTCATTAGCTAGCACGACCCTGGAAGCGATGCGAACAGAAGCGATGTGAACTCGATAGCCTTCAACAAATTCAAACTTGCATCGATCATAACTCGAAATCTACAAGTCCAAATGCTACCAAATTTTCACAAGAGCTTACGTGCAATCTTAGGAATGTTCATATCGGTTTCGACTCGATTAGGATAAATCTTGACCGATACGACTTTCATTCGTATCGATCATGCATTGAGTCCAAACGACAAAGGATCGATCATGTAGGCCCACCCACATGAGAGAAGAAGTCTTCCGAGATCTAGGGAGGATATTCGCTGCCCACGCCTATAAATAGCAGCCCAGGACTTACTGAAAAGGGATTTTGGCTCTTTTACGTCTAGACTCTGCCGAAATCACCACCATACTTCAGTTGTACTATTGTAAACCTTGTAACCAATAAGCAAAAATAAAAAAAAAGTCAATCATTTTAAAGTGGACATAGGCTATACGCCGAACCACTTTAAATCTGTGTGTTTCTGTGCATTTTTCTTATAAGTTAATTAGTTTGTTTGTTAGATCTACCTCCTTTTACATTTATCTTCTTCATTTTATCTCTTCAAACACATCTGAAGAGTGTTGTGCCCATTTTTGGTACAAACAACGTAGTTAAATCCTTTTTAGAGATTTGGTGATGGGAAATCTTACAAATGTTTTATGAATATACTTATGTCAGAAAGATAAGTAAATGAATGTTTTGAAAGAGATTTATTAAACGAAGATATGTTTTGTGGCTTAGTGGTTGCTATATATAAATAAATCTCAAATGGAATTGGTTGTTGTTTGTTTATTTGATGGTTCAATAACCGACAATAAAGTTTGACCAATTTGACTTAGGAAGTACGAATGTAAATTCAAGTTCCATGATGAAGACTCAAAAACTTACTTCCAAAAGAACTAGGAATGAGTCAACCAGAAATTATCGGTTACTAATACGAAGAGACCGAGATCAGATCCATATCCAAAAACCACCTCGTACCAACATGTGTGTTAGAGTGAAAGGCATCTTGAAGATGATAGAAGACCGAGCTCTTTGAAGTCACTACAACAAGCAGACCTTTTTATGGCATTTAAAAACCGCTATTAAAGCCTTCTATAGCGTTTCTATCAGCGCCGTAAATCAAAAAATAATAATTAGTATGATAGATACAATAACATCTCAATATTGTAATGGAAAATGTACTTTCAACAACGTTTTTGTTGCCTCTTAGACTAGACGTATCTGTACAATTACTTTTCTATAGCATTTTGAAGCTTGCTGTAGAATTTGTACATAGAGTTGTGTTTTATGATACTAAAGTTTATGACATCATTTGATTACTATAATATGTTGACATGCCATGTTATTATAGCGTCTAAAACGCTGTGGAAATATTATGTCAATCTTTTGTTACGCATTGAAACACTATAAAAAATTCGTTACTATTTATTCTAGCATTGTTTTTTCTGTGAAAGCTGTTTAATCCTTGCAGAATATTTTGTATAGCACTAGCATAATGTTATAATATATGAAAGCTGCAACAATTTTCCTTTTCGTAGCATAGTTTAAATGCTACAAAAGTTTCTGTTGCATTTTTTATTGCCTATACATTCAAGCTTACAATTTTCAATTCGACTAAACTTATTTCAACTAATATATTATAACAATTCAAAAAACATACTTATCACATTGTAATGTACGTAATCAAATGGAGTTATAAACCTAACCACAATATATATAACCATAATATTTCATATACTGAGTATTAAGCATATAAATTTTTGTGACCAAACATAACAATACATATAACTGTAGCTAACCAAAATGATATACACTAAAAATAAAGACGTATGAATATCGATAGACAATACATAGTGCAAGCATGACAATACATTAATGCACACTAAAAAGCTTGCACTAGCAAGCTTGCCTTTTGTAGGCTTGCTGAAGCAAACTTGCCTGCAAGTACTTCTCTGCAAACTTGCCTGGAAGTTACTTCTCTGACATTTGAAGATATCATTTACTTGTTTTCAGTGATAAAATACAGCCATATAGACACTACATTAATGAGCAACAAATGGCTAAACATTGTAAAAAAAATAGACTCGGTAACATGCGTGTGTTTGTTAATTGCTACGTGAGCAAAAAAGGAACCAAGACCAAAGGTGACGCCTATGTAACATGTTTATGTTGATGATTACCTTATACCTACCCTACCATAAAATAGATACTTTATTATTATTATTATTATTTGTTAATAAGATCGGTAGCCAATTAAATTAGTCAACTAAGTGCTACAGGCCAGTGTAGCCTATCGCGGGTTGACAAAATGTGGTTTTACGACCAAAAATAAGTGCTTAACATAGTAACAAAGTTTAATAGACACACTAATAAGATATGTTTTACTTTTTTATGAATGAAATATCTAGAAACTGCAGTTATGCTTAATTGTGCAAGAAATGGAAGAGAAAAGGAAACATAACAGTAGATCATAAAAGGAAATCAAGTGCAAGAACTAGAAAAGAAAAAGGAAAAACATAAATATATACCTTACACCTCACATATCAGTACATGAACTTAAAATTGTATGGTCCTTGTGAAGCCCTGCCACGGCTCTAACTGAGCCATGAGATTTATCAATTTGCCTAGTTGGAGCAGAAACCGATTAAATTCATTTATGCACAATATTTTTTCCATTCTACCAGTAAGTAATACTAGAGTATCATGTTGCAAGATTTATGTTACTTACCCATCAACAAGAAAACATGATACTGATTATTAAGATAATCAGAGTTTTCAAACATTGAAAACATCAATATCTTTAATCCTCATAAATATTTGACTTATTATGCAACTTAAATGACTACATTAATATAGATAAATCAAAGAATCAACCTACATGTCTGAAATTTAAAAATTGTGCGATTTATTCCTAATTTTGAATATTTGAATTTCACATAAATGATATATTTCTGCCCTTCGTTGGTTAAATAAATAAAATTTTACTCACATTTTTCCATGAATGCCAGTTAAGCGGAGGAAATTTTATTTCCCCTATGGTGTTAGGCTATTATCTATTTTATAATATGTGTGCGCGCGAGGGTACGTGCATGCGCATACACATGTGTATATACAAATTTTATAAAAGAAAATGCAGAGAATATGAGTTAAGCATTAACATTCTACTCGAAAATTCAAATACCTCAACATGTTAGATGCACAGGAAATAAACTCATGATTTTCTATGAACAGAGTAACACATGAGACAATATAAGTTTAAGCTATATTTATTAGGTGGAAGCCAAGCAACAAAGTTGTCACCATGCTTAAGCGTCGTTTAACAACAAAATAATTAACCATTATATAAGTTCTCGTTTTATGTTGCAACGCTATTATAATATGATTAAAAAGGATAATATCCATGCTTAGTTTTGAAGGATGATTTTCTTCAATAATTGCAAAAAATAAGAATGTGATAAACATATTTGCAAGGTCAAAAAAAATATGAAAATCCCCAATGATGGGATTATGTAATTATATTTTGGATTTCTTTTGTTTCTTGTGATTTGCTTGCCTTTGATGTCATGGATATCCACCATATATTTGGTGGAAAATTAGACATTTTCCTCCCTTTTGCAGCTATCATGACTTAACTTGTGGTGAAAACAATGTTCAAGTGCTTTTCGTTTAATGGGATAATAATCTTAATAAAAAGTAAGCATCGAGCAATAATTTTGCTCAATGTGCTTTCACAATATACACTAAGCATGTTAATCAGTTAGCATCAATGTTTACACATAATTTTCTAAAACTGAACTTGGTCTTTCACACGCACATATTATATTACATATATTTTATACATAGGTTTTTATACACTTATATGTGTAGAATAATTAATATGTGTACAAATGGTTGGATTTTTATGAACTTAGTTATTAACCTAGTTATTTTTACAAACTTAGTTATCTTTAAAAAAAACTCAACTAATTTTTATAAATTCAATTGTTTTTATAAACTTATTAAATTTTATAAAACTAAGGTAAATTTTATAAATTTTAATTAATTTTTATAACTAGGTTAAATTTCTACAAAACTCAGTTAAATTTCTTCAAAACTTGGTTAAATTTTTATGGACATATCGAATTTTATGAAATTTCAATAGCACCTCCTTTGCATGATTGTACAATTAATAGTTTTACATATATGTCGTATGAAATGCTTTAAACATACACGATACATCATAAGTATTCTAAAAAAATTATCATATCAGCTCGCCCTCTGTAATCATCCATGTCCTATAAGGAAAAATTCTAGAACAATAACATAAGTAAAAAATAGCAAGCCTAGTTTAAAAATCAAATTATTAGTACTACTAGTAGTATTACTACTGTATTATTATTTACACTATACTTTTGTGAAGTTATTTAATTTTTATAAAGCTTGTTCATTTTTATAAACTTTGTTAATTATTTATATAACTTAGTAAATTTTAAAAAGTTAGTTAACTTAATTAAATTTTTATAAAACATAGTTTATTTTATGAACTTATTTAATTTACATATAACTTGATTAACTTAGTCCACTTTTATGAACTTAGTTAATTTCTATAAAACTTAAGAACTTTTCAAATATTCGTTTTTTATAAACTTATTTAGTAATTATAATACTTATTTCACTTGGTTAATTTTAATAAATTTAGTTAATTTTATAGAACTTAGTAACTTAGTTAAACATTTTAACATTTTGTTAATTTATTAAATTGTCATAAAATTTAGTATCTTAGTTAATTTTATAAAATTTATAATTTTTATAAACTTGTTTATTTTCTATTAAATTTAGTTAATTTAAGTTTATAAATTCAGGAAAATGGTTTTAGATATTCTGTATCTATTTGAAACCATAATAAGGTTAAAATAATTTGATTAGAAGAAATGGCATATAGAAATACGTGGAATAAAGAAGAAACCTTGCAACTTGAGCGAAGAACCAATCTTTTTTAGCCAATTGTCCCGACAGTGCAAACTATATTGCTGTGAGGATATAAATCCACACATCTTTCCTATAAATCATACTGCCTGAATCTACAATTAAAACAAGATTTTTGTTGAATAATTTTATATACTAGGATTAAGTTGTAGTGGGCAGACTTGTATTGGTCTTTCATCTTGGAACAATAAGCACAAGAGTATATCCATTAACACCCAGTAAAATACAACAGGCCATGCAGTGCTCCCCTTGTGCCATATGCTTCGTTAATTTAAATCCAATAATTGATTGTCATTGCCCAATCATTTTCCAAATCTAAATTCAAATATATGAGAAGTAGAGCAGAGACTTACAAGTAGAACCTCTATCCACCATCTCTATAATAAGGTCGAATGTGACATCGGAACACCAGAAAGTCTTGAAACCAACATATATATATACATAATATTAAAATAGTTCATAGAATGTTTTGAAATTATAGACATCATTTGATTTATGTGGCATGTTAAAAAGAAATTTGTGAAAATGATTACCTACAATTGCCAACATTATCGGTACATCCGTAAAGGCCCGTTGACCATTTGACCGCTAACTTGGGATTTAATTTAAATGCCCATAGATTCTGCTATGTTCCTCTACGTTGTCTACTTGACCTCCCTTTAAATAATAAAAATATTTATGTACTCTAAAACATATATTTGAAAAAGAAACTCAAGTTGATTGTTGTGATAAATCAAAAATGTTATACTTTGATACTGGAAAGACTAAGGATGAAATAGAATTGATCAACAAGACTTTGTTTTTTGACTGGGCGAGCTCTGTTGACTGAGCGACATCTCGTTAATAGTTCAAGGAGTACTACTCCAAAGCTATACACGTCACTCTTAGCAGTCAAAAGACCTATTTGGGTTTGCAACATATAAATATATTAATTCTTAGTCTCACATATATAAAACTATGCTTAGAGTATCGACAACGGGCATACCAGACTTTACATATTCTGGTGCAGCTTATCCATAGGTGCCCATGACTCGGGTTGATACATGCGTGTCGTCACCTTCAGGCCAGCTTTTGCCAGTCCAGCATCAGTGAGCTTGGCTGTGTAATCCTATTGAGGAAGAATTTATAATCATATTGATTATTATTGACTTCTATTTAAAATTAAATGTAGAGAAAGATCTAACATAAGCAAACTAATATTAACTGAATCCAGTAAGATATTTGATGTCTTAACGTCACGATAGATAACGGGTCTTTCTGTGTCATGTAAGAAAGCAAGTCCTTTGGCAGCACCAAGTGCGATCTTCATTCTAGTTGCCCCAGTTCCCAAGTCAATGGGGCAGTTGTTCCTGTGTTTGACAAAAATTAGATACATGTTAGATATGATTCAGGAATCAAATTGTGATCTTATGAAATATACATAGTTGTTGCCTATGCATGGTATTAATACAGTTTACTAGTTCAAGCAAGATAATATTGAATTTAAATAAATGAGACCAATATGAATTGGTCAGAATGTAACGATTCAAAGGTGCATACATAACAAGTCCAGTGTAGGATCTTTTCAATAGTGGACTAAATAATTATTTAGCGAATATTATGCAGCATGATAAAATAAACTGATAAGTTACATACAATTTATACGTTACAAAAAACATAAACTGCTTGAACTACTTACTTTGGAATATATGATTCTCGATACTTCCTCTGAACATGAACTCATATACGAGAAGCCTATGATCATCCTCGTAGCAATAACCAACAGACTTCACTAAATTTTAATGCCTGAATTTTCCTAGAAAACTAACTTCTGTCCTCAACATTTAAACATCAAATAAGAAATTAAGAATAAGGGTACAAGTAAAAGATTTATTTTAAATGAAATAGCTATTGAACTCCTTTTAGCTACCTATCAACAGTGGTGCAACAATCAAGAGTGCTTGTTAGTGAACCCAAATAAGGCACTAAAATATGATAGCCCTCCATGTCTCTGCATTAAAAGTAAAGCAAGTTTAGGTATCTATAAGGAAGTTGTTATAGTATGAAAAACTACACCACTAATCTATGTGCAAACTAAACTTTAACTGGCGAACTAGACTAAACTACACTACCAATCTATGTAAAATCAGTACATTGTAGTTGCCAGCAAGCAATGAACAAGAGTCAATGTACAAACTAAACTTTAACTGGTGAACTTCAGTTCAACGTTGATTCGATGATTAGTAAGTTGTGCATAATACCAGCTATAAGACAACAAACCCTATACATCAACCATTTAAACGCATAATAACAGAGGTGTGTTGCTCAGCTAAAACTAAATAGAGCCATGTATGCTAAGTGCATTAACTGAGGCATGCACGCCTCAGTTTTAACTGAGGCATAGTTGCCTCAGTTCTAACTGAGGCATATTTGCCTCAGTTAAAACTGAACTGTGAGGCATGTTTGCAATTTTGCTTATGTAAGTGCAGTAAAGAACAGGCTAACTAATGAAAGAGACCCAGCAAAATCATGTGGTGATGGGAAGCAACATACAACTTCTCATGCTCGAGTTCAAATTTTTTCGTACATACCTCATACTGGGAAGCAAAATAGCCAAAATTATACCATATTTCAAATATCATGCCTCATACAACTACTCAATAATCACAAAAAATATGATCTAGATTTGGACATACCGAAAAACAATCTAAATGTTGGTCAAGCTCTACTTTACTATTATAGTGAAATATGTTCAATTTGAAAGGGTACTTATGAAAATCTTGAGAAATATATTTACAAACATAAACTTTAAATGCCTGTCTACATTCACTCTTTCTAACTCACCAAAAAATAAAATTTAACTTTTCATTTCTACCATCTAAAATAAGGAATCCACACCGAAGAAGCAAATGCAAATAATAAAAACATTCTTCAGTAAATGCTTCGGTGAAATTGAGGAATCATGAGCGTGCACTGTAACATTATTTTAGACTTGGTCTTAATGGAAAATTCTTTTGAAAATTATCCAAAAAAACACTTTAATCGCAAGTTTAAACTGTAACTTCACTAAATCAAAAACAAGTCTTAATGGAAAATTCTTCTTAAAATTATCCAAAAAGTAAAAATTTCTGGAATAACTCTTAGCAATCTTATCTCCTTCAACAAAAATAATATAAATGCAAAGTGTGTATTTATTAATATGGTACATAATACGCAAGTTCAGTTTTGTCTAGTAATAGCTAACGCACTAAAAGGAACTCAACGCTCCATTAAAAAAGCAGAAATTGAAACTAGTTTGGTACTACTCAATGCTTCAGCAAAGTTAACGAATCATGCTTCAATAAGGTGGAGGAATCGAGCTTCAGCGAGATGGAGGCAGCGAGTTCAAGCAAGGTGGAGTTATCGAGCTTTGGCATGTACGACAAGAGAAGAACGATTGTGAAGATTGTGGATTTTCAAGTGAGGAGCGATTTGTGAAGTTCGTAACTTAGTAATTTCAAATTTAGAGGTTTTAGATGAGAAGAGGGATCCTTGGTGGCATGAAGGAGGGAGGAGTAAATTGTACCGCCAATTTTTCCTTATATTAATAATAGCGTGAACATGAGACATCTTTTAATCTAAATGACCACTAACTACCCAGCTACAACAAGTCATGTTTTCATACTATCCCCGCTTGCTATTAATAAAGCATTTTCTTGTAGTGAGTGCAAGGGCTACTACTACTAATCCTGAGGGTTATTCCATAATGGACGTAGTAGAGTTAGTACCTTCGGTTTTGTTAGACCCAAAATGAACTTGTATGGATGAATGTTGGCATTGCATTGACACCCGGAGGGAACTGTTCTCATTCCAAGATGGTTGCTATTCAGAAAGGTAAAATGTAGCCTCAAGCCTCATTAACTGGGAATGACTAAAATAGGGGATATGAAGCAAGGCTATGTGGGTCGCACCTACTAGGTTATATCATCACCCTTCTAGATATGTACACAATCATCAATGAATTCGTGTATGTGGGAGCGCTCGATTAAAAGTTGCAAAGCAACCGGGGTGATGATATATTCGGTACTATCCAGCAAGGGGTAGGCTGGTCCTGTGTTGGTAGGGGTCGTTAGGTACGACCTCAATACGTTTTTCTAGAGGTGTATTGTTGCAGGCGTTACCTCAGTAGACCGGTCATTAGTTGGAATTCAATCTCTAATACGTGCCTTACATTTTCTATTGTAGAACCTAGTATATTGGAACGTGAGATCAATCATTTCAGCTATTTTATCTATTTACCTTAAACCTAGACACTATCATAATATCACTGGATTTTGATATAAAACGTTTTGGTTATCGTAAGGTAAAAACCCATCTGTTTTGTTTTGTACAGTGTGGTCTTATGAGATACCCTTTGTTTGAAAAGTTTTTAACTAGAAATTAGTTTGATTGTTACTTATTATCGAGTTTTACTCATGCTGGTTTACTAGACTAACCCGGGCACTATTCCATGTAATGCTCGGGTCAGACCGAGCATGTTTTCCCAGGTTTAGCTGGACACTTTGGAGTTGGAGAGGAGTTGGATGGTTAAGACATATTCACGTATATTTTTCTTCCGCTATATTGTAGAGTATGTATGTTTGTCAATGTAAAGACAAGTTTCTATAACCGTCCAAATTTAGGATAGGTCTAGTGTACTCTAATGTTGTATATATGAATAAAGATGTTTCCTTTTTGTAAAGATCATTGTTGTATTATATATGATTCACTGCATTATGAGATTCTGTTTTGTTTAGTTTTCTTTTATCTTCTATCTTGTTCTTTCACCCAAACAAATCAGTATTTTCGGTACTTCAATGTTCGGCACTTGATACAGTGGACCTATTAGTGTCGATTTTCGACGATTTTCGAGGGTCGAAAATCTGGTTCGTTACATTTGGTATCAAAGATGAAGGTTAAGCGAGAACTTTGGCCTTGGTAGGGTATATTCATTTGAGATAGGGTAAGTGAGACCCTAGAATGAGCCTTAGTGTATTACAAATATGGGTGCATATTTTTTAATGAGTAAAAATGTTTTATATTGTGTTATTGATCAGTTGAGTGGCTTAAGAATTTTGATCAATACGTTTGGCCAACGTTATTGATAGTGATTTCCTAAATACTTGAAAAAGTCCAATTGACATAATATTACTTTAAAATTAGTAAATGAAATAATTAACTAGGAAATATTTTATATTGTTTGCGCCAAAAAAGGTCACAAACCCCAAAAGTAGTGAAAGCACCAGTGTTTACACACAAAGTCTCAATATCCAAATACCAAATGCAGACCCAGATGATGTAGAGAGTAAAAGTGAAGAAATAGAAAATGTAAAATGAGCAAGAAGGTAAAGAACAGAAGAAATTTATAGTGGTTCGGCTATCTCGGGCCTACGTCCACTTTGAATTGATCCTTTTATTTCTTTTATACTGTGATTACAGTTACAATCCTTTGAATATCAATAGCCAAAAATGGTAGACTCTCGCCAATACAGAAGTAAATCCCTTTCCAGAGCCATGCCCCTTCCATTCATAGGTGAAGAAGCTGAGATATCTAGCTGAGATTTCGGCCTAGAAGTCTCTTGGACCATAGAAGCCCGTATGAGGATCGGTGGGGCCCATATCCTCATTCCTGGATCGATATATAAGCTCTTCGTATCAATAAACCCCATGTTAGAATCAGCTGAGAATGATCACGGTGAAAGATGATAGTGCAAAGTCCTTTCTCTCTAAATTTCATGAAGTTCCAAAGTGTAATTTTTAAGATATGATCGATCCAAGTTTGCCTTTGCAAATGTAGGCCGATGATTTTGTATCCATGAAGAGTTTCGTATACATCAGCAACACTCCATCGTTTGCATGTCCATTCGAGTCTTGTGCTGTGATCCATGCGATGTGTTTCATTCCTTGACTGCTTCTTTTGTATCAATCGATACGAATGATCGATACGAAATGTATTGAGACGAAGTTTGATCGATCCAAACCAAAAGTGCAGTGCATTATCCAAACCGTATCCATCCTGGTTTTCTAGATCGATATAAATTGTATCAATACGAGACATATCAATACGAATATCGATCGATACAAACCAAATGCAAAACACATATGTTAATCCAAGTCCATATCCATAGTGATCGAATGAGAGTATCGATACGAGCCAGTTTTTTATAAATATTGATCCATCCATAACTCGAGCATATGAACTTTGATTGACCAAAAATCCAAAGTGTAGCCTCACCGAGCCTTTTTTATCATTCTCGATTGATCCCACCTTGATTGGAGCTTGGTCCAATTTTGATTGCATCGATCATGCCCTTGTTTCCAATCGATCTCTAACCCTAATATCCATCCTTTTTAGCTAATTTGTTGACATCCTAGATTTGACCAAAAAGCAGGATGACATATATATAAAGGAAAGATTCAAAAGTCTATATAGTTATCGATGAGATGTAGGGTTAAAATTGAATTTAGAATAGAATGTGTTTAGTTAAAAGAAAATCTTTAGATGACCTTATAAAAATGACAATGATTGTGAGAATATTAAATCTCGATAGCTTTAATAAAGATTTAAATGATTTTGGAAAAATTATAGTAATTGTACTTAAAGAGATTTTAAGATATAGATATTTTAAAATTGAATTGAAAGTAAAGTTTTCTTTGGACAGTTCAGGAAAGAGTTTCGATTCGTTTTGTAATAATCGGAATAATCTCCTAAGTGATAAACGAATGTTTGCTTAGGAAGATATGATAGTGCACTTAGTAAATTATCTTCTTTTCATTGTACAATCGAAACGAATTCGAATGAATCCAAAACTAGTGGATGATTTTATTAAAGAACTATTTATCTATAAATAGTTTTGTTTCAAAAGGGAATTTGTGAAGATAGAAATATTTTTATGATTAACTAGTTTGAGTGTCTTAGAAATGGAAAAAATAGGTAAGAGATTTGTTCGAATGGTAATCACTTCTCTTGAGTATTTTCCTACTTAGTAAAAGGGATATATAATACTATTTGGTAGCGCCTGGTTCCTTGATATCATTTTAGAGTTACTCAGCCTATATATTATGTTTTCGAAAGGGTTAAATATAAAGTATCATTTCGGACGGTTTTTGAAATAAAATCAGGATATTATGTTCTCGAATCCCTTAAAAGAATGAAGTTTTCAAAATAAAAAGATGTCTTGATTAAGAGCAGGTTAATAAAATAAAGTTTTAAATTTGTTGAGCATCCTAGGTTAAGAAAAACCAATTTAATATTTGAAATTGTATATACTCTTTTGATATAGAAGAGTATCATACTAAAATGAGTTTGAGTTATAGAATATTAATAGGTAATGTTTTTAAGTAAAATGGTGATTCTTTAGAAAGGGTAATTATAATCTTGGGAAGTAGGAACCAATGGGATTAGTATGTAGGATGTATGTAGATCATTTCTCCTTTTCACATAGTTCTAGATCCAAGGTTCAAGTACAAGACTCGAGGTGTTTCACACCATTCCAAAAAGGGATTTACCGCCCGACTTTTTACAGCGAGAGTTGATGAGGGTTCTTATGTGGTACCAAAGGTTGTCTATCATAGTATATGGCTATGCAAGGAGAACAGGGGTTTCTAATTAAGAAACCTGATCAAAGTCTGCACTAGGAAGTCGAGTGAGCGATACTAGTTCGGAAATGAAGTTATGTATTTGAGTGATTGATCGAACTAGATTTTTAAATAGGAATGATCTATGTACATCATACGGATTGATGAACAGTTTTAACTATTTCTAGGAATAGGGTTGTGGTATAATTTTAGGGTGAAATTCTTTTAAGGGTGGAAGAATGTAACGACCCGCGAATTTATCACATGGATATATTATATTTATTTTTAAAATATTAAGATATCCGTTTAAAAGTTAGAAATAATCATGTTTTAAGTGGTAAATAATAATAGTTATTTTGTTTGGGAAAAATATTTATGAACAAATTACCTAGGAAAAATATTGAAATTTTTTAATATCGTCATAGGTGAAATATCGATAAAACAATCGAAAATCATTTTATCAATACAAATGCTTTTAAAAAATAAGGATCATGCACGGCTTTGGATTCACACACTGGTATATGTATTCAACTAAGATTATGAATAAAAGACTCTATTCTATTTTTGGAAAATAAAATGTATTTATGAAATAAACAATTGGTATCATCGATTTTATATATTTCTTTAGAAATTCAAGTTAAGTTTAAATATTAAATAAATGGATTTTTATTTACAAATAAACCTATTTTAATCATTTAATAATGAGGGTAAAATAGTTCTTAAAATTTGTTTACCAAAATAGATAGTTCATAGAAAAATAGAAAATGTGACGTCCGAAGAAGTTTTCTAAAATATCAACTTTTCAACATTGGAAAGTTGACGGTAACGTTGTTCGCCTTTATGCACTATACAAACACATATATAAGAGTTAATTAACCAAATAATAATAATACATCAATAGTATATTATCTTATATTAATTATGTTTAGCAAGTGATGTGATAAGCCATGGTTTTAAAAATAATAACTCATATATATAAGTATATATCATTATATCTTGTCATATCTTAGAATTATCATCATTATCCATCATAATTAGAGGATGTGACTAGAGAGGGAGAATGTGATATATGAGGGGAGGAAGGTAGTGATGTGACTTGTCAAAATAATGGCATGTTAGGATATTTCAATCTAATGTTAGTTTAGTAATTTTTCTACTTTCTTTTATCTATAGATACATATCCATTTCGCCATATTTTCATTTACTTCTCCATTTCCATTTCCCAAAAGCTTACTTCATGTTTCATGGCTTCTTATGATAGTTTAAGTTTTTTTAAATCGAAAGATTTATATTGTTTTAAAGATGCAAACTTGTTTTCAAATTCTTTCTTCTCCATTTTTCCTCCACTTTATTTGACCGTAACATCCTCTACTTTACACCAAATCAAGATTTTATTTTTTACCAAATCATATAAAATTTCAGTATCTATATATTTCTTTTTATACAGTTTTTCTAATTTCAAACATAGATTTTTCAAAAACTTATTTCCTTACAACGTACTTTTAAACTCAGAAATTCAAGTTCGAAAATAGCTCTCCTTCTTTTGACCATATCTACCTCAAACTAAATCTGAATAGAGTGATTATTCTTTTCAAATTGTAGAGAAAATAATTTTCTAAAACTTTTCTTTTGATTATTTTTCCAAAATCCGAGAGTAATATGTCCAAAAATCAAGTAGAAGTTGACATATTTTTGGGGTGATTTTTGGTGCATCTAAGGCATTTCAGGTTTTAAAGATTTTCGGTGAGTGAAAATACTTTGTTTTAGAAATTATTTTGACTTTACTATGATGCTTTATTATGGTGATAATATAATGAGAAAATTGAATGGTTATTATGTTGGTTGATGGTGATTTGATGGATGTTATGTTTGGTATTGAATTTAAGATTTGAATGTGATATTGTCGAGTTAGTAAGCATATAACCTTATTTTTATATGTGTGTTTCATTGTGATGTTAAGAGTATGGTAGTAGATGTATGGTTGTGATTATAGAATTAAGTATGTTGAGTTGAAACGAAGTTTACAACTTTGTGTATTGTGACGGATGTGACATCCGATTTGAAATCAAAAGTATGATTTCTAGCTTCAAAGTCTGGAAATGATTTTAAGTTTTATCTTGGTTATGGTTTCAAAAATTTTCTAATTATTGTTTTAAAACATGTAGGAGAAAGAATTTAAGTGAAGTGTTTCACTTAAAATAAGATAGAGCGAACTGTGCCCATAACTTTAGTCGATATGGATGTAGTTTGATAAAAATTCACGATTTCCATTTTCAAGTGATTCAATTTGGATTTTTTTTTTAAAAGTTTTCCACACTTAATTAGTAACATAGAAAAAGATTAATTTTGTATTATTTAATAAAAAAATCAAAGTTAATTAGCAATTAAGTAAGTGATTAGAGGTTAAGTAACACTAAAGGAAGGCTGATGAATAATTATTGATTAATAAGGTTTTAATTAGTGATTATGAAGATAAGAAGTAATTAAATGGTTAATTATTATTTAATTAAGTTAAGTAGGTGAATTTATTACTATTTAATTAAGTGATTATTTAATTAATTTTTATTTAGTTAAGGTTTAACTAATAATGAATTGTTTAAACCTTAACTAAGACATATTAGGAAGTTTATTAGGACTTAACCAAGTTCATTAAGTTAATTAAAGTTTATGTATGAATTAATCTTGATTTAATTAAGATATAATTTTTGGCTAATTTAATATACTTTTAAACTTAATCGATTATGTTTTAAATCAATTTTCTTTTTAAGATTAATTGATTTTAAATCAAAAGATCTCTCATCTGGACCATTAAGTAGCCAAGTGAATTAAAGTAGTGATTATAAAAAATTGACACATTTTATGGAAAGTAGTGACTTGTGTTTAGCACAAATGCCGAATATCGATAACGTGATAGACACAAGGAAGATAATTTCAATAAGCGAGTCATGATAACTTAAGCATATGGAATATACTTCTATATGTAAAAAATTTACACCCGATAACGGATGTATTTATATTTGTAACTTGGACATCTACCTATGATTGATTGTATGTTATGTGTGAATCCCTTACATATCTGATGTTAGGCATACCCATGATGTAACTTGGATAAGTAAACCCAAATTTAATGATCTATTGTAGTGATTAAGCTTTCGTTTGGTTTTGGAAAGTTAGTATTTCATTTTTTTCAAATGGTCTTCAAGGTTATTCTATTTTGAACGAGATATTTGAAGAATGATTTGACAATCGTTTTGAATATTATATAAAGAAGTTTATGAATAATTTATAGGTATTCATAAAAGAAGTTTCATAAATGATTTTGAATGTTTATAAAAAGGATTTTATAAATGGGTTTGGATATCTATAAAGAAAAGTTTTATGCAAGGTTTGAAAGTTTATAAAAAGTTATATAACTAGGTTTGAATAATTATAAAGAGTTTCATAATTGAGTATAGAAGTCGATTAATGTTTTGTAAATGGGTTTGGGTTAAAGAAAAAGGGATTTCATGGATAAAGGAATTTATAAAGGAATTTATTGAGAATAAATATTATAGCATGAATTCGAGGTTTGGGTTTTCTGAGACAGACCTTTTAAAAAATCATGGTATAGAACAACCGCTCGACACTTTATACCGAAGGAATAGTGCTTAGAGTTATCTTTTTCTCCAATTTAAATAATGTTGTTAAATCCTTTTTAGAGATTTGGTAATGGGAAATCTTACACACGTTTTGTGAATGTACTTATGTCAGAAAGATAAGTATATAAATGTTTTTGAAAGAGATTTATTAAACAAAGATATGCTTTGAGCCTTATTGGTTGCTAAGGATAAATAAATCTCACATGGAATCGGACGTTGTTTGTTTATTTGATAGTTAAATGTTTAACCACGAATTTTCTATCGGTTTAGAAAATCGTCGAAAAATTTATAATAAAAATTACTGCAAGTGCATGGCATACAAAAGTTAGTACGTGGCGAGTACGGGTCGATCCGTAGGGAATTGTTAGATTCTAAAAATCTATTCAATCAAATTAACCAAGATTAGAGAGTGTATTTAAGCTAGAAAACCAGAAAACTATCAAACTACAAAAAGAAAGCGATAAAAATATGAGAGTAGAAAGACAATTTAATGATAAATCCACTCTCAAGGTCACATATTTCAACAAAACATGAAATTATGATCTCTCTTTTTTTGGTCATTAGTAGGTTTAATGGATGTGATTATAATAAGTATGGCATATTTGTGCTATTAATTAGCTCAACATAAGCCATCAAACTATAACCCAACCTTTAAACCACTATTAATTCTCATGAAAAATAACAAGAAGTTGAAAATGAAATCTATTTTAAGCATGGCCTATTAACTATTGATTAGAAATATAGATCGTCAGATTTCGATTTAATTTCACTTTATTGTCATAATCATATGTAGATGAAGAGGCAATTTATGATTCATATGACTAAGCATAGCCTATTTGTTTTGAACAACATAGGCTGTCAACATCAATACCAAACACAAAATTATATAAACATCAACTTTCCATGAAGCACAAAAAGAGAGCAAAGATTATCAAATTATATTGAAGCTACATGATTAGAGAGCTTCATTACCCCTAAATCGAAGGGGTTTAGCCTCTCATATTTGTTATCAAATAAAAAATATAGCTTGCAACATGAAACAAAACGAAGAGGAAAAAAGCTAAATGAATAAGAAATAAAACTAATCTACTTGCATTAAAATCAAACTACACTGGCATGAAAGAAAGTAAACGTGAAAAGAAAAGAGCAATGTATTAAAGTTGCATAAAAAATAAATTACATGAAAGAAATGGCTAAGTATCCATGAAAAGAAAAGAGAAGCTTTTTTTTATTTCTTAGCTAAATACTAACGAAGAGAGCCTAAGAGAAACTAAAGGGAGAGAGTGATTACATGAATATAAGGGGTATTTATACATGTATGAAATCTTAATTCACTTTTTTGGAGAATACACAAAATACCCTCTTAGGAAGTGTGGTGGACAAGTTATCATTAGCTTTAAATAACCCTCATTTAGATGTGCATTAATCTTTAAACTCTATTAGCAAGTGCATTAGCCTCTAATTTATATATGAAGGTATGTGGATAGGTGGGGTCCTCCGCGATCCATGAAATGAATTATTTCCATTCTCCATTTCTTTATATTCACTCTTGTGCATCTATATATCTTCATGAAGCCAGATGTATTTGAATTTAAATTCCTACAAAATAACATAGAAATTTTCAATTAAATTTTAGAAAATTAATATATGCGCAAAATGACTTTTTTCCCCTGGATGAAGATGAATATGCGACGATTGGAAATAATTTGAATTTGGTTTAAACATGTTAAAATACCCAATATGAACATTTGTTTAATTTAAATAGATTAAATATGGTGGTAAAAATATGCACATTTACGTGCACATCAAATACCCCACACTTATCTTTTTATTCGTTTTTGAACAAAGAAAAACTAAGATAAATCTGTTTCGTAGGGAGCATGGTTCCATTGAGCGTATGCAACAAACCGTTAAACCTTTGGGTGTCCCAGTAGGACGATTGTTTTCTCGTGAGGGTTTTCAATGGATACTACCCACAAAATCCAAATGCACGATGAAAATATTTACAGAATGCAAGATTTATTTACAAAGAGACGAATGCGAGTTTTTGAAAATATTACAAATGAAGGATTTATTTTTAAATTAACATGAATAAGTTAAATATAGGTTTTGGTCATTATCTTGAAAATTTAAGTCATTTACTCGTTAAAATTTCCCTTAAAAATGAAGTTATCGTAACAAACTGACTACAGTTTAACTCGTTGTTTCGGTTGATAGCATAATGCAACTATGAAATGGATCCTTTGTCGATCATCAATGTTTATCAAAATGGTATTTTTATTTCTTTTCAATAACAAGTCAAATCAAACAAGTTAAAATAGTTCTTGGATTTCAATTGCTTGCTCTCTCTAATTTTTTATTTGAAAATTTTATTGATAATAACAATATTTACATATGCCTAACTCAAATAAACTGAGGCCAAATATGTTACCCATGCACTGCCATTCGGGTTTACGTTAGCGGAACGCAGAGCGTGGCGAGTGAACAAAAAAGGGTGAACCCTTATTGACTGTAGGCATTATTAGTAAAAGAGTTTTTATATACTTACACCTAACTCGGATAAACGGAGGGTATATATATCGATTGTGCACTGCCTTTTGGGCTTATGTGAGAAGGGTACAGAGCATGGCGAATGAACACGTGAGTGTGAACACATGATTCTAGGTGTTAATAAAAATGATATACATACAAATATAAATATTTTTGTTTATTTGGTTTTTTGCTTTTCGTTTTTTTAAAGAGAGTTTTGCAAAATCATCTTAGTACCATTTAACTTAGAAGACAAAAAATGTTATATCATTTACTTAAAGTTCACCACTTTTTTAAACAAAGATTTTCAATTAGGATATACTTCATAATTATCACCATGAACTTTCCTATATACTACTTAAAATATCCTTATTTGTAATCAAACTTCATTTTTAATTTTGTTAAGAAGAATAAAGTTTCAAAATTTTCAATTTAATAAACCAATACCATATATTTATCTCATGGTGTTTCTTTAAAAATAAATCAAAATGCTTAAGAACTTTATTTTTTGAGATTTTTTTGTGTTTGAGATTTAAAATTTGGAAAGAAAATGTAAAAATAAACCATGAAAAATTAAAAATGAAGATAAGACTCCCCCCACACTTGATTTTAACTGTGTCCCCACAGTCAATCCAAGTGGAAGGAGAAAAATAAAAACAAAAACATGACCTTTATTAAAATGAAAATGAAAAGATCATTATTTACAAGAAATCAGAAAATATACAATTAAAGAGTAAATGAAACGGTCTTCCAAAGACTGATTCATTTGTCTCATCAAGTATGCGAGACACAGCTTAAGCTAAGAAAACCAAACCATAAAAGATTTCGGAGTTGAATGTGGATTTGAAAAAACGAATGTCGTTTTATTGAAAATCATATGAGTTGTTTTATTTTCGATGATTTTTGGGGTAGATATAACGATTAATTAAAGTTCCCATTTACTTTCACCAAATTGAGATTCAAACTCATCATTGACAAATTTTTCGAAATTATCGATTTCAAAATCAAAATGGTATTTTAAATCTTCCCCTTCAGAATTCGACAACTCATTTTCAAAATGTCCAAAGAAATCATGTTCGTTGAATTTTTCTTCCTTTGTTGAATTATCTACAACTTTATTACATTTGTCAAGTTCAAAATCCAAAGTTGTTGTGTTCAAAACTTCAAAATCGGAAAAAGAAAGATCAAATCTTAAATCGAGTCTCTCACTCTCAAAAGAATTGAAATCCAACTCAATTACCGTGTTTTCAACAACTTCATTAAGATCATCATTTTTAGCTTTAAAAGTTATTGTTTGAAAATCGTTGATTTGAGTAAAAGATGGATTATTATTTGACTCGTCACATGTTGGGATTTGGTTTTATTTCTCACTTTGTTTCATATATGTTTCGAACAACAAATCCATGCGATCATGGTAGATTTTCTCCATTTGTTCAACAAAATCCAATTTATAGTTATTAACTTGAGAATTTTTTATTTCGATTTGGATCCTTGAGAACAAAAAAATTCACTCCTATCGTAGTCGAGATTATTACCATTACCAAAATTATTTGAAAAGTGTATCACATTTTCATTTTGATTTTGAAATTCATTTTGGAGTTCAAAATTGAATTGGCATTGGTTATACTAGAAATCATTGGCATTTTGAAGTGAATTCAAATCTTTATTACTTTGAAAATTTTGACTTGAACTATCACACAAATAAGAATTACACAAATCATTTATCATCTGATTTTATTGTGTAGAGATTTCAAGTAAAGATAAAATGTTATTTTCAAGATTTGAAGGTTGATCATCATTTTGAAAATTTTGTGGTTCAAAATTTGAATCGTTTAAATAATAGTTGTTGTTGAAATATCCATAAGAATTTGGTGTGAAATTATATGGATTATATTGATTTTCACAACTATCGTAGAATTCATGTGAATATGGAAGTTCAAACATTTTCAAGAATGTTTTTGGGTCTTTTTTTTACAAAGAAAAAAAAATTTACAAATAGAATTTATATTTCAAAATGGAAAATGGATTTTTGTTTTGTTTTAGGATTTTCAAATTTTTTTGTTTTTGAAAATATTATATTTTTTTGGATTTTTGTTTTTCTAATTTTTTTTTGAATTTTTGAGATTTCAAAGTAAAAGGATTTAAAAATTTCAAAGAAAAAGAAGAGGAATATTTACAATTTTTTTAGTTTTGGATTTTGATTTTTTTTAAATATGCATGAACTAATTCATCTAAATGAATGCAATGGTTAATTACAAACTATTTATTCTAAGTTAATCCAAAATTGTATAATCAAACTTTATCTTAAATCAACAAGATAGTTCTCAACCACGTAACGAACAGGATTTATCAGTGCACCACAAATCACCGTAGTAATGCAGCCGAAGGTTTAAGTAACTTCAGAGAAACAACCATTATAAAATTTACGAATCACTGTAATATTTATATATAGTTATTGCTCAGCCACAGCCTAGACACCGAGAAATAAAATTGTCGAAATAGGACAAATTGTCAATATATAATTAAGAGTTATTGATTTCTAACCGTTATTATTAATCAAAATATAAGGATGAAATGCTAAGCGGATATTAAAAGTGTATTAACAATGCAACTACGAATGGATTTTTGTTTTTGTTTCCGATTTTTTTAAATGCAAGCAATCAATAATGCAAGACAAATAAAAACAAGAGATGAGAACACGATACTAGAACGTGCAAAACTAATTAGCAATTTATTTTTAGGCTGCAGATTTTTTTTTTTTTTATAAGCAAGCTAACAATTTATTTTTGACAAGCGGAGCATTAGCAAACGGTTCCTTCTGAATTCCTGCTTTTGCAACCTAAAACTAAAAACAAGATATAGACACAGTTATTATTATTATTATTATTGTTTTTGAAACAAAACCAAAATAAAAAAGAGAAGTGAAAACAACAAAAAGCAAGCAAATTCAACAAGCGTAAATTTGGTAAGGAAAAGGAAAGCCAATTTTTTTTTCCCTTTATTACACCCAAAATCAAATTCAAAAGCCTAAACCGAAATCAACTTTTGCCAGCACATTCATTTACGTGCAAGGCCCAATAATCAAATAGTAACAAAGCCCAAAAAAATTCCTTAATTCAAAAAATCTCGTTCCCAAAGTTCATTAATCGAAATCGAAATCACGTTCCAAAATTCCAAAGGCAAAAATCCTCTTAATTCAAATTCGCAAAATTAAATTTTTTCAGTCGCCGGTTCGATGGTTTTCGAGTTCGAGGTGGAAGTGGCGATGTTTGTCGCGGATAGTTGCAGGCTGGAATTGGCAGTGTTTGAGAGTGGTGGCATAGGCGAAGTTTAGGAGTTACGATTGGTGGAGTGAAAGGCGATGTGCGTTACTGTGAGATTGCAAAGGTGGCGGTGGCGATTTCGATTAGCGATGTGTTATAGAGTAATGGATTGTTGAAGTTTAGCTGAGGTAGGAAGTTGATGTCTTTGGTACACGGTAACGTGAAGTGGTATGACAGGCAGTGATGTATGTATGAAGGTGGATGGATGGTTTGTATAACAGAGGAGTGTTGTGTTATGGAATGAGGTTCAAGTGTTGTTGTTGTAGTGAAGTTTTGGAATGACTAAAAGAGGAGGGTTTCTGAGCGATTGAGATGCCGGGGAGATTTTGTAGTACTGTCAAGCACTGTTGGCAGCAGTTGAAAGTGAATTGCAGAGGAAGGTGTTCGAGAAGGCAGTGATTTGGCGCAGCAGTTTGGTAGTAGTTGCAGTACAGTATTGGTGGATGGAGAAGTGAATGCACCAACTATGATATGAAATTTGTGCATGCAGCAGTTTAGTGACAATGGCCGATGGTTTGGAAGTCGCAGAGGTGGGTGGTAAGTCGCGACTTGGGTTTCAGTATATGGGTGATGAGCAATGAGTGGTTGTTATTTAAGCAATTTTTGGTCAGTGTGGAATTGCAGTAGGCGGAGATGGTATGGTGATGATAGAAGTATGGCACTATTGAGGTGTTGTAAGTGTTGTAAGTGGAATGTGATGTGAAACAGCATAGGGGAGGTTGCAGGTAGTGTGAAGAGCAAAAGAACTGTGTTGTGATGATGTATGCATGCTGGCAGTAGAGAAGTTTTGTGGTGACGTAGCGAGATATTCAGGCGAGTGCAGTTGAGTAGTGTAGCAACACATTTGTGGATGGTCAGGTGGTTGTTGAAGTGAGGTAGTAGAGAAGTAACAAGTGGGCTGCGTGCACAAAGATCTGCGTAGAAAACTGTTTTTTTTCTGTGTAAATGAAAAATAAATAAAAGGATACTTTTGGTACAAGTCCTTATTAAGTTTCAAAATTCACGAAAAGTCCTTTACTAAATTTCAGTGTAAATTAGGTTTTTATTCTTTATTCACGATTATTGCAGAGCATGATGCAACATCTCATAAAATTTGCTGACATTTTCGCAACTTTTCTGTATACTGTGAACATGGTATAAGAAAGTTGCTGAAATATCAGCACTTATTTATAACAGTTGCTGACATTTCTGCAATAAATTTTCTTCGTTTCCAAAAAACAGGGACTCGCTTTACAATGAAACTTTGATAGGGACTCGCTTTATAATATGAAAGTACGATAGAGATGTCTTCCTAATTCCCACAAAATAAAAAATAAAAATCGTAAATGCAAAAATGTAAATGGAAAGCAAATTTTTTTGAAATGAATTTGTGTATGTTCTTTTTTTCCCTTTTAATTATGGAAATGCAAACAAACTCACACGACAAACACACACAACTTTTTTATAAATGCAAACAAACACATAATAAAATCAAACGAAAATAATTCGAAGAATAGAAATCAAAAATCAAAACTATTCTCCGGTAATGATGCCAAAAACTTGTTTAACGATGAATTTTCTATCGCTTTAAGAAATCGTTGAAAAATTTATAATAAAAATTACTTCAAGCGCATGGCGCACAAAAGTTAGTACGTGGCGAGTATGGGTCGATCCGCAGGGAATTGTCAAATTTTAAAAATCTATTCAACCAAATTAACCAAGATTAGAGCGTGTGTTTAAGCTAGAAAATGGGAAAACTAACAAAAAGAAAGTGATGAAAATATGAGAGTACAAAGACAGTTTAGAGATAAATCAACTCTCTAGATCACATAGTTCAACAAAACATGAAACTATGATCTTTTTTTGTCATTGGTGGGTTTAATGGATGTGTTTATCATAAGTATGGCCTATTTTTGCTATTAATTAGCTCAACATAAGCCATCAAATTATAATCCAACCGTTAAACACTTTAATTCTCATGAAAAATAATAAGAAGTTGAAATTGAAATCTACTTTAAGCATAACCTATTAACTATTGATTAGAAATATAGACTAAGCATAGCCTATTTGTTTTGAACAACATAAGCCATTAAACTCAATACCCAACACAAAATTACATAAACATCAACTTTCCATGAAGCACAAAAAGAGAGCAAAGATTATGAAATTATGTTGAAGCTACATGATTAGAAAGCTTCATTACCCTAAATTGAAGGGGTTTAGCCTCTAATGTTTGTTATCAAATCAACAAATATAGTTTGCAATATGAAACAAAAAGAAGAGCAAAAATAACTAAATGAACAAGAAATAAAACTAATCTACTTGCATTAAAATCAAACTACAGTGGCATGAAAGGAAGTAAACAAAAAAAGAAAAGAGCAATGTATTAAAGTTGCATAAAAATAAAGTACATGAAAGAAATGACTAAATAGCCATGAAAATAAAAGATAGGCTTTCATTTATTTCTAAGCTAAAGCCTAACTAAGAGAGCTTAAGAGAAACACAAGAAGAGAGACTAATTACATGAACATAAAGGGTATTTATACATGTATAAAACCCTAATTCACTTTTTGGGTAATGCCCAAAATACCCTCTTAGGAAGTGTGGGCGAAGTTATAATTAGCTTCAAATAATCCTCATTTAGATATGCATGAAGCTTTAAACTCTATTAGCAAGTGCATTAGCCTCTAATTTGTACATGAAGGTACGTGGGTAGGTGAGATCCACCATGATACATGAAATGAATTATTTCCATCTTCATTCCTTTGCATTCAGTCTCATGCATTCATATATCTTTATTTGAATTTAAATTCCTACAAAATAACCTAGAAATCTTCAATTAAATTTTAGAAAATTAATATATGCACAAATATGACCATTTTCCCCTGTATGAAGATGAATATGTGACGATTTGAAATAATTTGAATTTTGATATAAACAAGTTAAAATACCCAATACGATCATTTAGTTAATTTAAATAGATTAAATATGGTTGTAAAAATATGCATATTTACATGCACATCAAATATGACCGACTATCAAGTTTGACCCAATTTGACTTAGGAAGTATGAACGTAAATTCGAGTTCCCTAATGAAGACTCAAAAACTTACTTCCACAAGAACCGGGAATGAGTCAGTCAGAAACTATTGGTCGTTGATACAGAGTGACCGGGATTGGATCCATATCCAAAAACCACTCCAAACCAACATGTGCATTCAAGTGGAAGGCATCCTGAAGAAGATAGAAGACCAAGTTCTTTGAAGTGCATAGGCTAATGCTACTAATCCCGAGGGTGATTCCAAAATGGATGTAATAGAGTTAGTACCTTCACTTTTGTTCAGTCCCAGAATGAATTTGCATGGATGAATCTGGCATTGCATTGGCGTCTGGGGGTAGTGTTAGCATTCCAAGATGGATTGCTATTTAGAAAGGTAAAATGTAGTCTCAAGCCTCATCAACCGGGAATGACTAAAATAGGGGATATCCAACAGGGCTATTAGGTTGCATCCATTAGCGTATATCATTACCCTTCAAATATAAACATAATCATTAATGAATTCACGTACGTGGGAGCGCTCAGTTAAAGGTTGCAATGCAATCAAGGTGATGACATATTCGGTACTATCAAGTAAGGGGTGGGCCGATCCTGTGTTGGAAGGGGTCGTCAGGTACGACCTCGGTACATTTTTCTAGATGTATATTGTGGTGGACGGTACCCAGGTAGCCTAGTCATTAGTTGAAATCCAATCTCTAATATGCGCTATACGTTTTCGATCATAGAGCCTAGTAAGTTGGAATGTGAGATGCAAGCATTTCATCTATTTTATCTATTTACTTTAAACCTAGATACTATGATAATAACACTGGATTTGATATAAAATGTTTTGGTTATCGTAAAGTAAATGTAACACCCCAATATTTTGCGGGAAATATAATTGAAAAGAAATTAAAAGTGTATTTGGTACAGTGGTAAAGGCGCATGTTGACTTCCATAGTGACCAGGGATCAAGTCTCGTTGTCATCCAAAATATGAAGTGATGTTTTTTTAGCGGGTTCGTTTCCAACGATTTTCCTACGTATTTCAGAATTGTTTCTAACATGTGGCGGATTCTCATTCGCTCCAATGATGTAATATGATGAGATGACTAAATTTTATTGGTTGAATGATGTGTATGTGCTAGAATGAATAACCATTAAGTGTATGAAAGAACCAGATTTAATCTAAAATAATCTAATGGTTTATATTCACTCAAACAATCTATAAATAAACCATCTAACCTAAGCCTAATCTCGTATTCAGCCGTTTCCATAATTCTACAGTAAAATTAATGTGTATTATTCTCCCTCCTTTTCTCAACAAAATAAACAAATCTCTACCAAACTAAATTATCTATATATATTCAAGCAATTTGGGAAATTTAGAAGAATCAAAGGGAAAAATGTTAAAGCAAAGCTTTTTTCAAATTTATGCAAGCTTAAGTGCTAGGTGAGCGGGAATTAATATGAAATAGAAAAATAAAGTAGTTCAATTTCAATTCTTTTCTGGCACATTAATTTCATTTAATTTCTGATATTATGTAACGAACACCATTTTGGACCATTCAAATCGACAATAAAACCATATATGTCTGACTTGAATAGTTCAAAACAGTATATTGTAATATAAATTGGAGGAAATAAAACCAATCACATACACGGATAAATCAGAATAATTCGCCGTGGAAATAACATAACACTAGTAATTCATGAAGCTACTACAACACAGTCTCAAAACAAGTACAAAATACAGAGTCTGAAAAGTCAATACAATTGAAATCTCAATACATAAATGTTCACTAGTACATAAGCTGAATAGAAAATACTGAACAGAAATAGACAACAAGTAGACAGATAGATGATCTCCAACAATCCTAGCTCCAAAAGGTGAATTCCAAAGCTGAAATACTCAGGCTGACCCGAGCGTAAAGCAAAACACAAAACACTCGAGTCAGGACATACATATTTATACAATGTAAACCAACTCAAACGAACTATAATGAAATGCACAACTAACTTAAAGGATGCTTGGGACCGTCCATCCTCTAAGGATCCGTTAAACTATTTATGTAGTAATATACGCTATTATAATAATGTCTAAAGTAAAGTAAACTTACTTAAACATAGCGTTAAGGCTTTACATTTTCCACCTTAACACATACATAGTCCCAGTAGTCTATACAGCATCATAGTCCCTATTGATTGGAAAGCCACCGGAGGATACTCCATAGGCTACGGCACAAAATCAAAATCGTACAAGGCGCGCTAGGGTAGGTGACACTACACAACTAGGCAATGCTAGGGTAGATATACCAGTTACGCTTACGGGCCGGTGGTAACGCGTAGCAGCCACTACCGCCTATCTCAAGCCACACTCCCAAAATCAAAGGTGTGCCCTAATCAATCACAAAGTAATAGAATTGTATACGAAGAAGTGTGTCCGATAAGAGGAGCGGCCTCATTAGCCCGTCGATCGCTCCTGTTTTAGCCAACTTATGCCAACTCATGGGAGTCGGGTCCATGTTCATACCTTAAGGGACGTCGCCGCCATCCTACTTCATTCTGCAATCTCCACCGCGTACTCAGTTGTTAAAGTGGTTTTTGGAGTTGGCAGAGAGTATGACAACTTCCGATCCTGCTCTTTTTAACAACCAACCGTTATTATAACCTATGGATATTTATTTCAAAATAGCATATACTTTCAAACCTAAAATATCATATCCATTTCAAAACCATGTTAACACGATATCATTTCCATTGCAAAACCAACAAAATATGACATCGTTTCCATTTCAAAACCAAATCAATATCATATCATTTAAATAAAACCCATATTTCCAAATCACTGAATATTTCCTTCAATTTATTTAAACTTTAAATATTCCTTTTAAATCATTTCAAACAAAACCATGTTATAAAGTCATATTCTTGAATCTTCAATTTCAATAAGTTCAAATCAATATATTTCAAGACAATTCTTAATTAAATACCATTTCAAATAAATTCATTTCCAAATCCGTAGTAAATTCAAAGTTATAACAACTTCGAAACCAAAAACTATGAAACCATAATACTATGAAATCATAACACTTGGAAATGTTATCCTTTGAAAATCATAATATTTAGGAAATCATAATACCTTTAAAATACTATTCATTCTCAAAGTTGTAGCATTTCTAAATTCATTCGTTCAATTATACAATTTCCAAAACATTGTATTTTTCAGCAACAGCCGCACTTATAAAATGGTATGGTAGATATAGTAATATTTCAAAAAATTGTCATTTTCAGAAACAGCAGCGCTTATAAAGTGTTCAGTAGGTAAATTGTTTCAAAACAGTTCAGTTTCAGAAACAGCAGTATTTATAAAGTGTTACAGTATTTCAAAACATAGCTTAATTTCAGAAACAGCAGCACTTATAAGTGTTACCTTACGTATTAGTATTTCAAAACATAGCTTAATTTCAGAAATGGCAACACTTATAAAGTGTTACAGTAGGTATATTATTATTTGAGAACATACTTAAATTCAGAAATGGTAGCACTTAGCAAATGCTACCTTAAACCATAGCATTTTGGAAATGCTACCAAAACAAAGTCCAGATTTATTATAACATTTCAAAAACATTAATTCTTAATTTTAGCCATTTTAACTTATAAAAACATATCTCACGCTTCAGAAAATACTCATTTGGATATCATTTAATTGGTGATTAAATAAACTAAAATTTTCATAAATAAAATATCCAAATTGAACTATAATACCTTTATTAAGTCAAAAGTACATTATTTCACTTAACTTTTATTTTTTACAAATAACTTAATACTTTATTTTAAAATACCCATTTCATAAATAAAATAATCTTTTAATAAGTTAAACTTTTTATTTCCATTTGAAAACCAAATTTCCAATTATCTGGTTAAGTCAAAATTTAAGATATATTTCACCATCTAAATCATAATTATTTATTTTACAAAACATATCCATTTCATAAAATAAAATCTATTACATTCAGTACGTTAGATTTAAAATTCCATATTAAATCAAATTTTAATTATTAAGTTATTTAACATCAATAAAGATCTTTAAATTCAATTTAAAACCAATAGTTGACTTATAAAATTTTAACTTATAGAAAACCAATATCACTTTATATTTTAAATCATTAAATCTAATCTTTAAACTAAAATCTCACATATTTTTAAAACTCAATATACTTAATAATTTTTTTGGAAAATATTATTTAAAAATTTACTATGGGCACGTATAATATTTTCTAACCTAGGACAAGTGATACGGATATGTATTATTTCAATCCGTAATTTTAAAAGAAAAATCCGGGTTCTATCATTTCAAACCCGCAATCCCAAGTCAAATCAAATACAATAAAAATCGCTCGAGCCTATCATTTCAACTCATAATGATTTTTCCTTATTCTAATGTCTGTTCGGGTATGTATCATTTCAACCCATAGTGAAAAGGGAACTTGTAGTGTGAGCTATAGAAAATAAAATGAACTGTACATCATAGCATATCATATCAGGATGTAACAAATATATAAGCAGAATTTAACATCATAAATCATATCACAGGCATATATGAACTTATCAACATAGCATTTAAATTTCTACATATCCACTTGTCATCGTTTCACAATTATATAAGTACGAATGTCGAGAGTGATAAACTCACCTTCTTAAAGCTAGAATTGAAAATTCAAGACACAAATCCAAACTCCACAAAGCATGAAAAGGCACGACTAGATTTTGAGTGGATGAAGAGTCAAGATCCAAATCTTGTACATAAAAAAATAAGCAAACATAAGTATATGATTCAATACAAAAGAATATAAATCAAAAAAAATGAAAATAATATGAGTCAAATGACATAACTTTCCCTTAACCCATCAAGTGGCTCGGCCACTACACCATAGGCTCGGCCTTTGTTGGATTCAGGGCAAGTAGGCTCAGCCATGACAGTCTTTGGGTCAAGCAATGCACGGCTAGGTAAGTTAATGAAGAGAAGTGGCAAGTTAAAAAAATGATCGGAAGGCAAAAGGTTAAGCACTCGTGTACTATTGGTTCGGCCCTATGTCTACATGGCTCGGCTATGGCTGGACCTTTGGTCAAGGAAACATAATAAGTACAGCTTGAAGGTGGTGTTGGTTATGACCAGTGATGGAGGAGGTGTGGAATTGTGTTGTTGGCTGAGGCAAAATAGGAGGAGATGGTGAATATATAGGCTCGACTAGGTTTGTATGCATAGTTTGGTGATTATTTGCATCATGGTGGTGACGGCCTTGGGGCTAGATGGTGATAAAGAGGGGATGTAGTCGGTCATGGGTGATGGTGGAGTGGTGAGGTCGGCTAGAGGCTTGATGGCCGAGCAAATTTGAGCAAAGCAAAAGAAAAAATGAAAAAAATGAAAAGGAGGAAGAGAAGGAAGCCATGAAATAACTTGTATATTTTTTTTGAATGCAAATGAGAATGAGAAGTGAGATATGGAATTTGTACATGAAAGAGAGAAGTTTTTACATGGCTAATAGATGTGGAATAAATAGCTAAGGCAAATGGAAAGGCTAGAAAACGAAAAGGCATGAATTAAAACATGTAACATATGTCTCTTTGATTTTCCAAGCCATGTATCAAAAATAAACAAGTTAAAATTTAATAAATAAAAATCAAAGTCTAAACAAAATAAAATAGGAAATAAAATAGAGAAATGAACATACAAAAATAAAATACAGAAAATAATTGCGTGTAAACACTGAATTTTATCAAATTTAAAGAGTACAAAATGAAATTTGACGAAACGAAAAGTAAAATGAATATTAGAATTATATTCTGCTTCAAAGAAAAAGATTTAAAAATAAAAAATCAAATTTAAAATTTTCAAATGAAAGTCAAAGTTTGACTAAAGTTGACCAAAATTTAAAATTTTCAGAAAATGTTTATTTTATTGTATTTGGAAAATAAAATACAGACAAATTCCAAACTTACATTGAAAAATTCTAAAAATTCACTATTAAATGATTTAAAAATCAAAGTTTTCAAATAAAAATTTAATTAATAATATTTAAAAAAGTATGGATTGTTACACTCTCCCCCACTCAAAACTTTTCGTCCTCGAAAAGGAACGAGACACAAAAACAAGGAAAGATAAGATAGAAAAGCAACTAGTACCTGAAACTAACAATTCCGGATTCGAAGCACGCATGCTCTCCTCCGTCTCCCACGTACAATCCCAATCATCCGTACTCCACTGCACTTTGACCAGGTTGACAGATTACCTTCTTAGCTGCTTCATACCTCTTTCGATGGTAAGAAGTGGCTTTCTCTCGACAGTCAGATTAGGCTCAATATCCAAACTCTCGAGAGCAGAAGGTTGGAAAATCAAAGATGGATCATGCAGATATCGAAGAAGATGCGAAACATGGAATACATTGTGCACTCCAGAAAATTTCTCAGGCAAATCTAGATGATAAGCTAAAGAGCCAACCTCTCAAAGATACGGAAAGGACCAACAAACCTAGGAGCAAGCTTCCCTCATCTTCCTCTCTACCCCAAATTATTATTAAATTTATTCCACTTAATATATCTTATCACATCTATTAAGTATATTTACTCTTATCTTGTCTACCCAAGTTTGTTTATAAATTCCTTTAACATTATTTTACATGGTAAATTATCCAATTACATACCTAACTTCTGAATAATTAGGTAAGTTATATTGGAATGCAATTTAGTATTATACAAATAAAATTTTCCAACTCAAATATTTCAAGTCCAATTATTTATCCAAAATTTTTGGCTTCAGTTTATACTTGAAATCATCCCTAAATCATAAATTTAAGAAATTAAATCTTCAGTTTATCTCAAACAATTAAGATATATATATATATATATATATATAACAGATCAAATCAAATCTAAAATCGTATATGTATATATTAAATCAAGCCATACTTGAGAAACTTAAATCAAATTTTCTCTCTTTTTATATATTAAATCAAACAAATTTAAATCGAACAAAAGTATAATTTCCTACGAATTGGACTCTCCTCTTCGAAACTCGAAAATGAATGTCGATGATGGGGCCGCCATCACCGAAATTATTTCCTAGCGACATAAGAGGAGAGCATAGATTTAAACATTAACAGTTTGCATTCAAGCATAAGTTTTCATAATATACAATTTAAAACACTAAAACCAAAGTCTGAAATCATCGGAATTTAATTCTCAAATCCATAATTTAAATTCATTTAAATTCAAATCTGTTTATAAACCATGCTTATAATTTTATTTATTCATATCTTGTGTCAATAATCATTAGCTTTCAAACAATAAATGGAATCAAATATTATCATTTCAATAACCAATTCAGTTCTCAGTAAACCATTTCAATTTATATTGATTTTCAAAGCTTTAAATATTCTAAAATTTCAAAGCTAAAATTTTTGATAATTCCATATATATCAAATTAAATTTGCTATTATTTAGTTTTGAAATATTTACTTAATAATTCCAATATCATTTAAATAAACTTTTAAACTTTAAATAATTGAATATTACTTTAATTTATTAAACTTGATATATATTCATTTAACTACCTTAAATCAAATCAACTTATAAAAATCATATCCTTTGAAATCTCAAATGTAATAAAATTCAAATTAAATTTATTTGAGTTTAATTCTTAAATAAATCCAATTTCAAATCAAACTTATTCACATCCAATTATGTATAAATCTATAAAAGTATTATGTATATATTTATTTGAGTTTAATTCTTAAATAAATTTTCAACAGATAATATAAATCTATAAAAGTATTATGTATAAATCATATAAATTTCTTATTTACCACATGTGAAAGCAAAATTGTGTCGGTTTGCTCTGTTAAAGTGTTTTGGAAATCCTATCGATATCGTTGATTAGACAAATCAATCGAAATCCCAAATCAACATCAACAACCCAAACAACACAACATATAAAACATCAATATTAATACAAATACATTCCCTCACTGATGATTCTAGAATGGATTTCAAAATAAGGACAGAGATTCAAATTTTGGAGTTTCTAATCAAAAAAATTCAAAGATAAAATGAGATAGATAAAGGATTAAGATAAGGTTAAGATAGAAGATTGAAATTACACCTGATAACTATTGTTATAGGTGGATTCAATGAGATGAAGATAATCTTCCCAAGATCCTCCATAATCCAGAACACAGGCACGAAGAAGATCCTCAATAATCTGGTTCACTCTTACTGTTTGACCGTCGGTCTGTAGATGGTAGGCAGTGCTCAGACTCAGACGAGTACCTAAAGATTCCTGAAAAGATTTCCAAAACTGATCGGTAAAGATGGAATCTCTATGAGGATGAACAATTTCCCTCATACAGATCTCAGTCAAACAAGAAGCAGAATGGGTAGACTTGACGGAAAGAAATGAGTTGACTAGGTCAATCTATCCACAAAGAGAGAAGAGAAGAAGACTTACATTGATCTCAGCAATGTCAACTGGATCAACAGAAACTCCATTACCCGAAACAACGTGCACCGGAAATCGGACTTCATCCTTCCAGAAACGGCATTTCGAGAATTTAGATTTCCATTGATGACACCTAAGGTTCCCAAAACAAAGCTAAAATCAACAAAGAAAGTAGGAGCGGGGTAACAGCAAAATACCAAATAGCTCACCCTTTTGCAAAGCAAGATAAGTGTAATTAAGAAGGGAGGACAAGATCAGATAGGATAAGATAAACTAAGATTCAACGAGAATTGAATATCTCGAATAAAGATATTACTAACACGGTGGATAAGGATGGAAAGAAGTTAAGAAAAAATTGATTTTAAAACAAGAGAAGTTTTTATATCAAAATACTCCTTAAAACCCTTTGAAAATCATTTTATGCATTAAAATACGTTCTCTCCCAAGGAAATGATTCTAAGATTGATTTCACTCATTATAGGGTATTTCTACCCTATCTCTAATAAGTTTTTGCTCCGTAGGCTAAGGTCTGTCTAAAACCAAAGCTCTGATACCAAATGTAACAACCCACTATTTTGGACCGTTCAAATCGACAATAAAACCACACATGTATGACTTGAATAATTCAAAATAGTAGACTGTAATATAAATTGGAGCAAATAAAACCAATCACATACATAGATAAATCAAAATAACTTGCAACGGTAACATAACAGTGGTAGTTCATGAAGCTACTACGACACAATCTCAAAACAAATACAAAATACAGAGTCTGAAAAGTAAATACAATAGAAATCCTAATACATAAATGTTCACTAGTACATGAGCTGAATAGAAAATACTAAACGGAAATAGATAATAACTAGATAAATAGATGATCCCCAACAATCCTAGCTCCAGAAGGTGAATTCCAAAGTTGAAATAGTCAGGCTGACCCGAGCGTAAAGAAAAACACAAAACACTCGAGTCGGGATATACATACTTATGCAACGTAACATGTTAGTGCCAAAATTGGTCACTAACACCAAAATAAATGAAAGCGCCAACTAACAGTCACAGATAACAGATAGAATGTATATAGAGAGTAATAATACGAAGAACAGTCTAAATTAAAATGAAAGCAGTAGAGACCAACAGATTTATAGTGGTTTGGCTAATTCCGGCCTACGTCCACCACAGAATTTTTTTTTATTGATGTTAGAATCAATTATAGTTACAACACTACAGAGTAGCCCAAGCCTTAGAAAATAGAAAACCAGAGAGCCAAAAGAAGATCCCTTTTCTGAACCCCCAAATGTTGTATTTATATGAAAATCCAGGTTATTGGGCCTTCTGAGTAGTTCGAGCTCATCAGGTCCATATCCACACTATCCTGCCCAGCCATACTATCATGCCGAGCCACACCGTCCTGCACTCTTGCAATCCTACAGTCCTACAATCCTGTAGTCCTGTAATCCTGCCTAACCGCAATCCTGTCGAGTCAGAGTCCTGTCGAGCCGTAATACTATCGAGACGTAATCCTGTCGAGCCGCACACTCCTACAGAGCCGCACATTCCTGCCGAGACGCATAGTTTTGTCGAGCCGCACTCCTGCCGATCCGCAATTCTGTCGAGCCATAATCCTATCGAGCCGTGCAGTCTTGCCGAGCCACGCTCCGACAGAGCCGCACAATCCTGCCGAGCCGCACTCCTGCCGAGGCGCAATCTTGCAATCCTGCCGAATGACCCTCATCTTCCAGGTCGAACCGTCCATGCCGAACGACCCTCATCTTCCAGGCTGAGCCATCCATGACGAATGACCCTTATCTTCCAGGCCGAGCCGTCTACGCCGAACGATCCTGACCTTAACACAATGCTGAGCAACCTTGCCAAGTGAAGTATGCCAAGCGACATATGCTGAGTGAAGTATGCCAAGCGGCATATGTTGAGTGACGTATGCTGAGCGACCTTGCCAAGTGAAGTATGAGCGACATATGCTGAGTGACGTATGCTGAGCAAACCTCACTTCCAGACCAAGCCGTCCATGCCGAACGACCCACAACTTCCAGACCGAATGACATATCCAAGTGGGCTTCATCCTTTTAAACTGAATCCATCATATTCCAGCCTCGATAATCGTGAAGCTGGTTAGGTTGAATCCGCATATTTATGGCCTTGACAAAAGACGGGTTAATATTTTCCCCCCAAAACATGCCTTGCTATTGGAAGGTGTGTTTTGAATAGCCTCAAATCCCATATCCAAAGTCTATGTTATGTTCATAACCATATTAGTATATCCATGACTCAAGCCATCTTATCCAAGTGCCATCACCGTATTCTTATCCAAACCAACGACTGCTCTGAGTCGATATCCGATTCTGAATCCATGAACCAAACCCTAAGCCAATTCTATAGCCATCCGAACCCGTCAACCAAGTTTTAATCCATCAATAATCGGTAGCCAAATCTATGATCTCTCTTGGTTTAACTCTGACTCAATTGACCTCGTCGGGTCGAGCTATCCTGTTCCAGCCTTGAATTCTCGGTCAAGGGCTTCTATGTTCCCCGACCTCGATTCTTCGACTAAGGACTTTTATATTTTATGGCCTCAGAAGTCGCAACTGAATCCTACGATCTCTCTGGACCGTTAACAGCTTCTCCGGGCTCTTACTGGATCCCATCTTATCACCCTCCGATAAAGGGGAAATAACATTGAGTGAGCCGATCCTGTCGCTCTCCGGCGAAGCAGCGTCACTCCCTGCACTCCGGTTCAGTGTTCCTGAACGTTAAGCGATGTCATGATCCTCCTAGGCCGATATCAGCCTCTCCGGGCTCTTACTGGATCTCATCCTGTCACTCTCCGATGAAGGGGAAACAGCATTGAGTGAGCTGATCTTGTCGCACTCCGACGAAGCAACATCACTCCCTACACTCTGGTTCAGTGTCCCTGAATGTTAAGCGATGTCATGATCCTCCTAGACCGAGATCAACCTCTTTGGCCTCTTACTGGATCCCATCCTGTCACTTTCCGGTGAAAGGGAAATAGCATTGAGTGAGCTGATCCTGTCGCTCTCCGACGAAGCAGCGTCGCTCCTTACGCTCTGATTCAGTGTCCCTGAACGTTAAGCAATGTCATGGCCTAAATCCTAGGCCAATTACAGCCACTCCGGGATCTTATCGAACCCCGGTCCAATCACTCACCGGTGAATAGGGAACGACGTTAAGTGAGTTGATCCTGTCGCTCTCCGGCGAAGCAACTCACTTCTTGCACTCCAGACCTTGTCTCTCCGAGTAGAGTCATAAAGCGATTAACTTCAAATTAACTTCCAATATTCATCCTTTAACTCTCCGGTACAAGGTTTATTTCATGAAATTCAAGTTCATTTATTAAAATAAAATTCCAAATGTTCAACCACAAACAAAGGAAAAATCTAGATACTGCCACTCTGGGCAGAGCAGTCTATTATCTTCTCAGAGCATGCCTGGGGGATCTCTCCGGTTCCCTCAAATGTGTAAGTGGAATAGATGTTTTATTTTGAAATCGAAACCTAAGAATTTTATGTAATCGACCAGAATTCAAGTCTTGAACTTGGCCCATGCCATCATGATCAATTGATGATGAGTCGTGATCTCAATTTAGGATTAATTTTGTTGAGTGCAGGCGGTTGTTGATCAGGTCTTACGGCCACTGTGCAATTTATCATGTATTATGGCAATCTACCATTTCCAACATGCCCTTTCACCTCATCCTTCAAATGCCGGCATTCATCAGTAGCATGTCCTTTCAGCTCATGGAATAGGCAATACTTTCCACTTCTACATTCCCGTTCCGTGGAATCTCTCCTGGGTGGTTTCCGATAGGGGAGGTGCCTCCGAGTTTCCGTGTAAATTCGTTCAAGGCTTGCTGTCAAGTCAGCGTATTGTTTGAATCTAGGTTTTCGGAGTTTTTTCCATTTGCCAGGACCATCGTATCTGTCATCATGCTTCCGCTTTCCTTTGTCTATTTCAGTCTGTTCCTTGGAGGTTCCTTCGCCTTGCACGGCGTTTATTTCTCGCATTTCAGCACGTGAATCCTCTAGCTGAATGAACCTTTCAGCTTCATGATAGAACTCTCCAAGGTGTTATGGTGGATCTCTTTCCAAAAAGTACTTAAACTCTGTGCCTTCTACAACCCCTGCTACCGCCGCCATCAAAATCATCAGTGGATCCGGGCGATCTACTGAAGCCATCGTCGCATTGAATCACAATAGAAAATCTCTTATGGACTTTTCAGTGCTCTGCTTCATTGAAGCTAAGGTCATCACGCTCTCGGGTTGCATCATATGGACCCTAAACTGTCTCATGCAGCATTCCACTAGCTCACCTCATGTTCTAATTGATCCATTCTCTGGCTGCCTGAACCAGAGCACAACCACATCTGTTAAATATAGAGGGAAGCATCGTGCCATCACTTTCTTGGATGCCCACAGCACTTCCTTATGCCTGATATATCTGGTAATATGCATGGTTGGGTCTGATTTCCCATCATAAGGATCCGCTTGACAATCCTCCTCTCATAATCCTTCTTATTAATCTAGCCATCCGCTCGTCTCCATTCGGGGGTAGTCCCTTGTTTGCATCTCTACCTTGCCTCCTACGTCCTAAGGGTACTCCGAGTAGTACTCTTCATGTGGGTCATTTACGTTCACGTTGGTCCCTTCTTGTTGAGCTTCATTCACCCCTCTCCCAGTATCCAATCCTGGAGGTCTTCCCCCGAGCCTTTGCTGATTTCCTTCAATCCCTCCAATCTGGTTCTGGTGTTGACCTCTAGAAACTTCCACGGTTGGTCCATTCCATTGACTTTGTGCTCCAACATGTCCAACCTGTCGAAGCAGGTCCTGTATCTTGTCTTCCTGCCTTTTCAGCATCGTCTCTGTTTTGTCCCTACTGATATAGATGGTGCTTGACCTTCTCCAGCTCTAGAGGAGGCCTCTTGACTTCCCTCCTGATTACTATTTTATGTCACTTGTTTCCTTATTTATGGCCTAGCCGTTGCTTTCTAGAATCCAAGTTCCTAGCTCCAAAATCCCCGACTGCTTGCCTTCTCAGTGAAAGCACCAAAATGTTAGCGTCAAAATTGGTTACTAACACCCAAATGTAAATGAAAGCACCAACTAATAGTCACAGATAACATATAGAATGTATGTAGAGAGTAACAGTATGAAGAATAGTCTAAATTAAAATGAAAGCGGTAGAGAATAGCAGATTTATAGTGCTTCGGCTAACTCCGGCCTACGTCCACTCCATAAGTTTTATTTATTGATGCTAGAATCAAGCAGAGTAGTCCAAGCCTTAGAAAATAGAAAGCCAGAGAGCCGAAAGAAGATCCCTTTTCTGAAACCCCATATGCTGTATTTATAGGCAAATCCAGGTTGTTGGGCCTTCTGAGTAGCCCAGGCACATCAGGTCCATAGCCACACCATCCTGCCGATCCATACTATCAAGCCGAGCCACATCGTCCTGTTGAGCCGCACCATCCTACCGAGCCTCAATCCTGCCAAGTCGCAGTCCTGCAATCCTGTAGTTCTGTAATCCTACCGAGCCATAATCCTGCCGAGCCGCAACCGTACCGAGCAGCAATCCTGCCTATCCGTAATCCCACCGAGCCGCACACTCCTGCCGAGCCACACACTCCTATTGAGCCGCAATCCTACCGAGCCACAATCCTACCGAGCCACACAGTCTTGCCGAGCCGCACTCCTGCCGAGACGCACTCCTCCTGAGCTGCACAGTCCTGCCGAGCCACAATCCTGGACTCCGGTAATCATGCAGTCCTGCAATCCTATAGTCCTCCAATCCTACCGAACGACCCTCATCTTCCAGGCCGAACCGCCCACACTGAACGACCCTCATCTTCCAGGCTGAGCCGTCCATGCCGAACGACCTTTATCTTCCAGGCCGAGCCGTCTACGCCGAATGACCTTTATCTTCCAGGCCGAGCCGTCTATGTCTAACGACCCTGACCTTAACACAATGCCGAGCGACCTTGCCGAGCAAAGTATGTCAAGCGGCTATGCTGAGTGAAGTATGCTGAGCGGCATATGTTGAGTGGCGTATGCCGAGCGACCTTGACGAGTGAAGTATACCGAGCGGCATATGCTGAGTGACGTATTCCGAGCGACCCTCACTTCCAGACCAAGCCGTCCATGCCGAACGACCCACAACTTCCAAACCAAACGACATATCCAAGTGGAATTCATCCTTTTACACCGAATCCGTCATATTTCATCCTCGATAATCATGAAGCTGGTTAGGTTAAATCGACAAAAGGCGGGTTAACATAAACCTACTCAAGTGAATTGTAATGAAATGCACAAGTAACTTAAAGGATGCTTGGGACCGCCCATCCTCTAAGGATCCGTTAAACTATTTACCATATAGTAATATACGCTATTATAATAATGTCTAAAGTAAAGTAAACCTACTTAAAAATAGAGTTAAGGCTTTACATTTTCCACCTTAACACACACATAGTCCCAGTAGTCTATACAGTATCATAGTCCTTCCTGATCGGGAAGCAACCAGAGGATAGTCCATAGGCTACGGCATAAAACCAAAATCGTACAAGGCGCGCTAGGGTAGGCGAAACGGCACAACTGGGCAATGCTAGGGTAGATATACCAATTACACTTCCGGACCGGTGGTAAAACATAGCAGCCGCTACCGCCCACCTCGAGCCATACTCCCAAAATCATAGGTGCGCACTAATCAATCACAACGTAATAGAATGGCATACGAAGAAGTGTGTCCGATAAGAGGAGCTACCACATTAGCCCGTCGATCGCTCCTTTTTTAGCCACCTTATGCCAACTCACGGGAATCTGGTCCACGTTCATATCTCAAGGGACGTCTCCACCATCGTACTTCATTTTGGAATCTCCACCGCGTACACAGTTGTTAAAGTGGTTTTCGGAGTTGGCAGAGAGTATGACAACTTCGGAACCTGGTCTCTTTAACAACCAACCGTTATTATAAATCATGGATATTTATTTCAAAATAGCATATACTTTTAAACCCAAAATATCATATCCATTTCAAAACTATGTCAACACGATATCATTTCCATTTCAAAACCCAACAAAATATGGTATCGTTTCCATTTCAAAACCAAATCAATATAATATCATTTAAATAAAACCCAAATTTCCAAATCACTAAATATTTCCTTCAATTTATTTAAACTTTAAATATTCCTTTTTAAATCATCTTAAACAAAACCATGTTATAAAGTCATATTCTTAAATCTTCAATTTCAATAAGTTCAAATTGATATATTTCAAGACAATTTTTAATTAAATACCATTTCAAATAAATTCCTTTCCAAAACTGTAGTAAATTCAAAGTTATAACAACTTCGAACCAAACACTTTGAAACCATAATACTATGAAATCATAACACTTGGAAATGTTGTCCTTTGAAAATCATAATATTTAGAAAATCATAATACCTTTAAAGTACTATTCATTGTCAAAGTTGTAGCATTTCTAAGTTCATTCGTTCAATTATACAATTTCCAAAACATTGTATTTTTCAACAACAACCGCACTTACAAAATGTTACGGTAGATATAGTAATGTTTCAAAACATTGTCATTTTCAAAAATAGCAACACTTGTAAAGTGTTGCAGTCGGTATATTATTTCAAAACAGTTCAGTTTCAGAAACAACAGCACTTATAAAGTGCTACGGTAGGTATTGGTATTTTCAAACATAGCTTAATTTCAGAAACAGCAGCACTTATAAAGTGTTACAGTAGGTATTAGTATTTCAATACGTAGCTTAATTTAAGAAATGGTAGCACTTATAAGTGTTACAGTAGGTATATTATTATTTCAGAACATAGTTAAATTCAAAAATGGTAGCACATAGCAAATGCTACCTTAAAACCACAACATTTTGGAAATGCTACCAAAACAAATTCCAGATTTATTATAACATTTCAGAAACATTAATTTCTCAATTTTAGCCATTTTAACTTATAAAAACTGTCTCATGCTTCAGAAAATATTCATTTAGATATCATTCAATTGATGATTAAATAAACTAAAATTTTCATAAATTAAATATCCAAATTAAACAATAATACCTTTATTAAGTCAAAAGTACATTATTTCACTTAACTTTTATTTTTTACAAATAACTTAACACTTTATTTTAAAATACCCATTTCATAAATAAAATAATCTTTTAATAAGTCAAACATTATATTTCCATTTGAAAACCAAATTTCCAATTATCGGGTTAAGTCAAAATTTAAGATATATTTCACCATCTAAATCATAATTATTTATTTTACAAAACATATCCATTTCATAAAATAAAATTTATTAGAATCACTAGGTTAGATTTAAAATTCCATATTAAATCAAATTCAATTACTAAGTTATTTATCATCAATAATGATCTTTAAATTAAATTTAAAACCAATAATTGACTTATAAAATTTTAACTTATAGAAAACCAATATCTCCTTATATTTTAAATCATTAAATCTAATCTTTAAACTAAAATCTCATATATTTTTAAAACTCAATATACTTAAAAAAATGGAAAACATTATTTAAAAATTTACCATGGGCTGTATAATATTTTCAACCTAGGACAAGTGATACGGATATGTATCATTTCAATTCGTAATTTAAAAAGAAAAATCCGGGTTCTATCATTTCAAACGTGCAATCCCAAGTCAAATCAAACACAATAAAAATCACTCAAGTCCATCATTTCAGCTCATAACGATTTTTCCATATTCTAACGTCCGTTCGGGTATGTATCATTTCAACCCATAATGAAAAGGGAACTTGCAGTGTGAGCTACAGAAAATAAAAATGAACCGTACATCATAGCATATCATATTAGGATATAACAAATATATAAGTAGAATTTAACATCATAAATCATATCACAGGCATATACGAACTTATTAACATAGCATTTAAATTTCTACATATCCACTTATCATCGTTTCACAATAATATAAGAACGAATGTCGAGAGTGATAAACTCACCTTCTTAAAGCTAGAATTGAAAATTCAAGGCACTAATCCAAACTCCATAAAGCACGAAAAGGCACGACTAGATTTTGAGTGGATGAAGAGTCAAGATCCAAATCTTGTACATAAAAAAATACACAAACATAAGTATATTATTCAATACAAAAGAATATAAATTAAAAAAATGAAAATAATATGAGTCAAATGACATAACTTTGCCTTAACCCATCCAGTGGGCTCGGCCACTACACCATAGGCTCGGCCATGTTGGATTTAGGGAAAGTAGGCTCGGCCATGACGGTCTTTGGGGTCAAGAAATGCATAACTAGGTAAGTTAATGAAGAGGAGTGGCAAGTTACAAATGATCAGAAGGCAAAAGGTCAAGCACTTGTGTACTACTGGTTCGGCCCTATGTCTACATGGCTTGACCATGGCTGGACCTTAGGTCAAGGCAACATAATAGGTACGTATTGAAGGTGGTGTTGGTTATGGCAAGTGATGGAGGAGTTGTGAAATTGTGTTGGTGGCCGAGGCAAAATAGGAGGAGGTGGTGAATATATAGGCTCGGCTAGGTTTGTATGCATAGTTTGGTGTTGTATTTGCATCATGGTGGTCACAGCCTTGGGGCTAGATGGTGATAAAGAGGGGGATGTGGCCGGTCTTGTGTGATGGTGGAGTGGTAAGGTAGGCTAGAGGCTTGATGGCCGAGCAAACTTGAGCAAAGCAAAAGAGAAAAAGGAAAAAAAGAAAAGGAGGAAGAGAAGGAAGCCGTGAAATAACTTTTATATTTTTTTTGAACGCAAGTGAGAATGAAAAGTGAGATGTGGAGTTTGTACATGAATGGAGAGAAGTTTTTACACGGCTAATAGATGTGGAATGAACAGCTAAGGCAAATGGAAAGGCTAGAAAATGAAAAGGCATGAATTAAAACATGTAACCTATGTCTCTTTGATTTTCCAAGCCATTTATCAAAAATAAACAAGTTAAAATTTTATAAGTAAAAATCAAACTCTAAACAAAATAAAATAGAAAATAAAATAGAGAAATGAACATGGAAAAATAGAAAATAAAATACAGAAAATAATTGTGTGTAAACACTTTTTATCAAATTTAAAGAGTACAAAACGAAATTTGACGAAACGAAAAGTAGAACGAACATTAGAACTATATTCTGCTTCAAAGAAAAGATTTGAAAATAAAAATTTAAATTTAAAAATTTCAAATGAAAATCAAAGTTTGACCAAAGTTGACCAAAATATAAAATTTTCAAAAAATGTTTATTTTATTGTATTTGGAAAATAAATTAGAAACAAATTCCAAACTTACATTGAAAAATTCTAAAAATTCACTTTTAAATGATTTAAAAATCAAAGTTTTCAAATAAGAATTTAATTAAAAATATTTACAAAATTATAGGTTGTTACATATTAATTGAGAATAGATGTACATTATTGCAACTTCTTCTTCCACTTCTCAAATCTAATTCATGTTTGGGCTGAAATTTGGAACAAATAAATTGTTACTCACGTTTCATGGCTAAATAAGATTAGTTTAATTAAATCGAATTAGAATTGTTATTCAATTTCTAATGTAGAACAGGTTAGTTGAATAAATTCAGAATATATTACTTGAATAAAATTATGGTTTTGATTGATATAATTACATAATTTGGATTATGGTTTTGTAACAAAGTTGGGAAGCCTAATTGGCATAATTATTTGTCACATATGTGGCCTAAAAATGTAAAAGTGGAATTTTGGGTAATTAAATGGTTTGTGGCTATTGGATAATAAATTTGTACTGATTAAATCTCTAGAAGGAGAACGTAAATTAGGGTGGATAAAAAAAATTAAATGGACCCTAAAGGCTAGTGTAAATCTGTAACAAAATGGCACAAAAATAACAAACAAACCATACGCACTGAATGGACGTGAAATTGAAATACCATTTATGTAAGAAAAAGGGAAATTGTGAATAACCAAATTGGATGTAAAAATGGCCTAATGTAGATTAATGAAAATAAACAGTAAGTAAACTATAACGGTAAAATTAATTAATCTGGAAGCGATTTGGCAGGCAGACCTTGTAAAGATCTGGGTAGTTGTTTCATGCAGTTAAGACCAAAATATAGTTTTGGTTGTACGTACTAGGAGTGGGCATGTAGGTTCGCAAGGATTTTTGTTACCTTTCATAAGTTGCTAGTATGTAGGATAGATAGCATCTGCAATCGTAGGTTTCTTTAGGCAGATCGACATAGATGGAACAGGACAAATGTGCTCCAACATAGGATTCTTTAGGCAGATCATTGGAGGATTTTGTGTAGCCAACCCACCTGCAGGTGCTCTTTCGTAGGACCGACACTTTAGGTAGGGGCAAGTCCACATTGATGACCGAGGAGACAGGAGGATAGGAATCTAGTTTGGCGGAGCCTGAGCACAACTTCAGAGACCTGCAAGGTTGTTTGAGTCAGCGTCGGTTAGACATAAGAGGCATTTAGTCACAGTGCACGGGTGAAGAGCATGACTTTCACGGTGTAGCACAGGGATAGGTAAGGGCAGCATGTCCGATAGGCCAATTGAAGTTTAGTATTACTGCATGGTTGACTTCCCTAGAGTGACTATGGGCCTTGGCTTCTTAGGAACTGTATCTAAAAGGGATTCATTGCATTATATTATTCTTCCTCTACGATATCCGGGGAAGACTTCAAATTAAACTATTTTATTCTTTCTGCTTCATTTTATTTCTCATTCGCCAGACTTTATCTCTGACCCATTCCTATTTTTCCTATTTTCTCCAAATCATAGGAGGGCAGGTCTAGATTGCAGTTCTTTGTAGCTTGGAGGGTCATTGGAGCAGTTGTTATCTTCAGCTTTTGTTTCTTTTGTTACACGTACTTCGTTTTTCTCTTTTCTATACTTTACTCCACATATAGGGACGTATATTGTGAACTTTGTTATGTTTTATGTTTTGGTGGAGACTACTTGGTACTTTTGGTTTTAGAAATGAATTTGGGATAATCTTATTTTTAATGAAGTATTTTACTATTAATTTATAATTAGTGAAAGTTTTCTTCCGCTATAATATTTTAATCATTTTATGTTACTGCCTTAGTCTCTGTGTTGTTTTATGGATTTTTAGTTCACCCGACCACATGTGCTTCTAGTCATGTTCGATTTTCGGGGTGCCTAGAGGTGCAGGGTGTAATAGTTGATATCAGAGCTAAGGTTTTTGTCATCCTAAAAATATTTAAAAATATAAAAGTTTTTGAATAATTTTTAAAGAATATTCCAAATAATTTTTTTAAAAGTATATGTATATATTTTGGAATTTTTTTTTAGAAACGGGTCCCTCATATCTCCTCCTTCCTATCTATTGAACTGTTTGTGGAGTGCCTAATCCTACTTTTTTGAATCCACCGATAGAAATATCTAAACCGTAAGATATCCCTGAAGTCCTAGGCCTTAATATGCCTGCTTGATTCAGACGTTATTTGTAGGCTACTGCACGAGCAGAGCCACCGGCTAGGGATGCTGCTCCAGCGAAAGGAGCTCCAGCCCGTCCGCCAGGCATTCTCGATTTTCCCAAGTTATGAAAGGACTACACTAGCTTAAGAGGCAAGCCGTTCTTGGCACCGAGTCATATACTAAGGCGAGAGCTTGGATCCGTAGTTGTGAGTGGGTATTTGGACTTATGGGATTGGAGGACTTAGCTCGAAGGCAGTTGGCTTCATGGCAGTTGCAGGGAGAGGTTCTTTGTTGGTGGGAGATTGTGGAAGCTGAGGCTGATAATTTGACTTGGGTGGCTTTTCATACTAGGTTCGAGAGGAAATTCTTATCGCAGGCTGAAGAGGGAGTGCAGCTAGAGAAACTTATATAGCTCAAGCAAGGGGATATGACAGTTAAGGAATATGTTAATAAATTCAATGAGCTTGCCAAATTTGGACTAGACCTGATCAATACTCCTCGTAAGAAGGCGTTGAAATTCGCTAAGGTTTTGAGTCAGCCACTGTAGAGTTTGGCGGTGAGCCATATTTCGATGGGATCCACTTTTGAGGGATTGGTAGAGATGGGTTTACTTGCTGATACCAAGAAGAAAGGAGATGTGGCACAAAAGAGTGATGGGAAGAAGCAGTGGAAAGGAAAGAAGAGAGGAGGCGGAGGGTCAAGTGGAGAAAGGAAAGTTCCAAAGAAGGACTGGAAGTGCAATACTTGTGGGAAACTAGGTTATCTTGCTAAGGATTGTAGAGGTGCAGGAAAGCAACCGAGACTGTGGTGTAATCTTTGTAATCAAGTGGGGCATATGAAAAAGGACTATCCATCGAAGCTCAAGAACAGTTCACAGACACCTTTACAGCTTTCTTAGACTCATGCTTTGGAGGCAGCTCCTTCCTTTAGTACTCATCCGGCTGTGGATAAGGGAAAGAAGGTGATCATCGATGGTGTGTTATCTATCTCTGATTTTCCTGTTCATGCCCTATTAGATTCTACAGCTTCGCACTCTTTTATATCTAATACTCTGGTAGAGGGTCTTGGTTTTGATGCTTGCTTAGTGAAAGAACCGGTAGTAGTAGCAAATCCCATAGGAGGATCCACCTATTTTCCATGTTATATCGGCATTTGAAATTGTTTATTTTAAGGGTTGAGTTTGACTGTAGTGCCTTTGTATTGGGCTTTTTATCGGTTTGGGTTGATTCTTGGTATGGATTAGCTATCCATGTATGGTGCTGTTCTTGATTGCGATAAGAGGGTAGTAAGATTAGGCACTTGTAGTGGACGTACCTTGGAGGTATCTTGTGATCCTAGAGGATCGGTCATGTTGAGATACCATTATTTTCTTGACTTATCGACCGATAGTTGAGTTCGATACCCAATTTTAGAGAATTTCTAGATGTGTTCGAGAAGGTTGCTGGCCTTCCACCTCGAATAGAGTTGGAATTCAAGATTTATCTTGTCAATAATGCCAAACCAGTTACTTTACTAGTAAGGCATATGGCTCCTAAGGAACGTCATGAGTTGAGCAAGCTGATTGGAGAGCTTTTAGAGAAGGGCTTCATTCGTAGGAGCATTTCTGAGTGGGGCGCACCCGTCGTCTTTGCCACTAACGTGGATTGCTCTCTCAAGATTTTCATGGAATATAGGGAGCTTAATAAGCTGATGAAGAAGAATCATTATCCTTTTCCCCATATAGACGATCTCTTCAACCAGTTAGTGGGAGCCAAGGTATTTTCGCAGCTCAATTTTTCCATGGGATTTCATCAATTACATGTGGCGGAGGATAGAATCGAGAAGACAATGTTTAGGACTCCGGATGGGTTATTTGAATGGTTAGTCATGCCATTTTGGCTAACCAATGCTCCAGCATATTTTGTGGACCTGATGAATCGAGTATTTCACAAATCATTAAACAAGTTTGTGGTGGTGTTCGTCGACGACATTTTGGTTTATTCGTGAAGCAAGGAGGAGTATATTGTTCACTTGGAAATACTGCTTAGGACACTACGAGCATATAAGTTGAAGGCAAAGTTCTCTAAGTGCCACTTTTGGAGGGATGAGGTTTGCTATTTGGGACACATCGTTTCGGAGGATGGACTTGCAGTAGATCCATCGAAAGTGGCAGCAGTATAAGATTGGCAGACCTAAGAACGCCATGGACATAAGGAGTTTCCTTGGTCTTACGGGCTACTATAGGAATTTCATTAAGGAATTCGCTAGGATATCAGCTCCACTTACATGCCTTACCAAGAAGAACTCGGCTTTTGTTTAGGATGCCAAGTGTGAGGATCCCTATGGTCGATTGAAGGAAGCTTTAACTACCGCGCCCATATTGGTATTACCGGATGGAACCAAGCCTTTCTCAGTTTATATGGATGCTTGTGGTACGGGGCTAGAGTGGTACTAATGCAAGAGGGTATGGTAGTGTACTATGCGAGTAGATAATTGAAAACGCATCGGAAGAACTACCCAATGCATGATCTTGGGTTGGCAGCTATAGTTTTTGCTCTAAGTATTAGAGGCACTATCTCTTAGGAGAAAGATTTGAGCTTTTCATGGATCATAAGTCTTTGAAGTATCTATTCTATTAGAAAGACTTGAATTTGAGACAATAAATATGGATGGAGTTTTTAGCCTCTTATGACTTTAAGATTTCCTATACCCTTGGCAAGGGTAATGTAGTGGCAGATGCGTTGATTAGATGCAAAGTGGAATGGAATCATTTGGAGTACATTGCTACCTTTAATTTTAGACTGCCATCGAATTTAGCTCCGGGATTGTTAGCAGCCCTCGATGTCCAGCCTACTTTGATGGAGCAGATTGGAGCAAGATAAGCAGTGGACGAAGAGTTAAAGGTCATTTTAGACAAGTTTGGTTAAGGAAAGTCATCACAATTGGGTGTTATACCATGTACACTAGGGGATGGCTTAGAAGGGATGGTAGACTTTGTGTTCCGCATAGTGAGGATTTAGTAAATGCAGTGCTTGCCGAGTCACATCATTCTATGGTGACAATGCATCCCAGTGGTGATAAGATGTACCGGGATATGAAGAGGATATTCTATTGGCTCAGAATGAAGAGGAGGGTGGTAGAGTATGTATCGAAGTGCATCACTTGCCAAAGGGTAAAGGCAGAATGGAAGAAGCCTGGAGGACTATTGCAGCCATTGGATATTCCATTAAATGGAAGAGCATCTCTATGGACTTCGTGGATGGATTACCAAGGTCACGGAGAGGGAATATGAGCATTTGGGTCATTGTGGATAGACTGGTGAGGAGAGCTCATTTTATACCCATTAAGAGTAATTGGACGACATCTTCTTTGGCAACTCTTTATGTAAGGGAGGTAGTTAGGCTTCATGGAATTCCTACCAGCATTGTGAGCGATAGAGATCCGTTATTCACCAGCGAGTTTTTGAGGAGTCTTCAGAAAACCTTAGGAACAGAATTGAATTTGAGCACGGCATATCACCCTCAGACAGATGGATAGACTAAGAGGGTAAATAGGGTTTCAGAAGATTTGCTCAGATTGTGCGTCATTGACTTCGTAGGCTCTTGGGAAGACCACCTACCTTTGGTGGAGTTCATATATAATAATAGTTATCAAGCAAGCATTAGGATGGCATCGTACGAGGCCCTCTATGGTAGACCATGTAGATTACCAGCCTGTTGGTGGGATATCAACGCTAGTTACTTGCATGGACCAGACTTGGTGAGGAAAACTTCTAAGAAGGTGGATTTGATTCGCAAGAGGTTGAAGACTACACAAGATAGACAAAAGTCATATGCCGACAGAAGATGTTCATATTTGGAGTTTAAGGTTGGAGATATGGTTTTTGTCAAGGTTTCTCCTCTAAGAAATGTTATGAGATTTGACTCAGTGGGTAAGTTGGCATCGAGATTTGTAGGATCCTTTCCTATTACCGCATGGATTGGAAAAGTGGCATACAGAGTTGATCTTCTAGATAAGTTGGCAGGAGTTCATGATGTTTTTCATATTTTGCATCCGAGGAAGTGTCTACATGATTCTGTAGTAGTAGTAGAACCCAACCAGCTAAGGGAAGTGGAGGTAGAGCGTGAATCACTTGTGCATCGTACACCCACCCGTATATTGGAACGTGGCGTCAAGAGATTATGCAACAAGTAAGTTCGTCTAGTGAAGGTTCAGTCGAGAGATGACCCCAAGGAGTGCACACGGGAATCTGAAGAGAGAATTTTAACTTCTTATCCTTTTCTATTTGAAGGTAAACGTCAAATATCCTATCTTTGATCTTTCCTTGGTTAGGGTCTTTTCGATAATCTTTAGATGAAACCTATGGATGGTAGCTTTGTTGTAAACATGTCATTGGGGCATGTTAAGTCTGATGGACGAAAATGATTGCAAGTGGATGACAATGTTTGCAAACGGATGCATTGCATGCACTAGATAGACATTTATTAGGATAATCGGCCAACTAGATATACGCACCAATATATGCATGTCTGTTATATATTGCATTTGCACATGGTTGTATATATATGTATGTGTGTGTATAATGGATGTTAGATATGGATGGTGCATTTGGGTGAATGATTGAAACATACATATAGAATTATCAATTATACTAGGGTAATTGCATACATTTGGTTGCATGGCATGAGAATACTTGCATTATAAGAGGTCAACTGAATCAGTAGACCAACTACCTTTTCGCATTAGGTAAGTTCATATGCATTTCACTTTCCATAAATCAAAAATTGCATTGGTTGAAAATAAGGACAATGGTAGAAGTGGATGTAGTTCTTGGATGCTAGTTATTAATTACGTTCTTCCATCTTTTGGAGATTTCGAGGACGGAATCCTTTAAGGGGGAGAATGTAACACCCTGATATTTTATAGGAAATATAATTAAAATGAAATTAAAAACGCATTTGATATAGTGGTAAAAGTACATGTTGACTTCCTTAGTGACCAGGGATCAATTTCCATTGTCGTCCAAAATCTGGAGAGATGATTTTTAGCCGATTCGGCTCCAGCGATTTTCTTACATATTTCAGCGTTGTTTATGACATGTAGCGGTTTCATATTCGCTCCAGTGATGTAATAGGATGAGATGGCTAAATTATATTGGTTGAGTGATGTGTATGGGCTAGAATAGACAACCATTATGTGCATGAAAGAATCAAATTTAATCTAAAATAATCTAGTAGATTATATTCGCTCAAATAATCTATAAATAGACCATCTAACCTAAACCTAATCTCTTATTCAGCCGTCGTCATAGTTCTACTGTAAAATTAACATGTATTATTTTTCCTCCTTTTCTCTACTAAATAAACAAATCTCTACCAAAATAAATTATCTACATATATTCAAGCAATTTGGGGAATTTAGAAGAATTAAATGGAGAAATATTAAAGCAAAGCTTTTTCAAATTTATGCAAGCTCAAGTGCCAGGTGAGCGAGAATTAATATGAAATAGAAAAATAAAGTATTTCAATTTTAGTTATATTCTGGCATGTTAATTGAATTAATTTTTGTTATTAGTTGGGAATAGATGTAAATTATTGCAACTTCTTCTTCCACTTCTCAAATCTAATTCATGTTTGGTTTAAAATATGGGACATATAAATTGTCTATTCACGATTTATGGCCTAAATAAGATTGAAATTTATGTAAATTATTGTATCTTCTTCTTCCATTTCTCAATTATAATTCATGTTTGGATTGAAATTTAGAATAAATAAATTATTATTCACATTTCATGGAGTAAATAAGATTGGTTTAGTTAAAATGAATTCGAATTATTATTCAATTTCTAATGATAGAACAAGTTAGTTGAATAAATTCAGAATATGTTACTTGAATAAAATTATGGTTTTGATTGATATAATTACATAATTTTGAATATGGTTTTGGAACAAAATTGAGAAGCCTAATTGGCATAATTGTTTCATACGTGGCCTAAACATGTAAAAGTGGAATTTTGTGTAATTAAATGATTTATGGACATTGGGTAAAAAAATTATACAGATTAAACCTCAAAAAGGAGAACGTAAATTAGGGTGGAAAAAATTGTAAATTAAATGGACCCTAAAGGCTAGTGTAAATGTGTAACAAAATGGTACAAAAATTACAGTCGAACCATATGGACTGAACGGATTTGAAATTGAAATACCATTTATGTAAGAAAAAGTAAATTATGAAATAACCAAACTAGATGTAAAAATGGCCTAAAGTAGATTAATGAAAATAAAAAGTAAGTAAACTATAATGGTAAAATTAATTAATCTGGAAGCGAATTGTAGGCAGACCTTGTACAAATTTGGATAGGTATTTAATGCAGTTAAGACCAAAATATAGTTTTCGTTGTACGTACTAGGAGTGAGAATGTAGGTTCACAAGGATGTTTGTTTCCTTTCATAGGTTGCTAGTACATAGGATAGATAACATTCGCAATCATAGCCTTCTTCAGGAAGATCGACGTGGACGAAACAGGACAAGTAAGCTTCTTTAAGAAGATTATTAGAGGATTTTGTGCAGCCGATCCCTATGTGGGCACTCTTTCGGAGGACCGACACTTTGGATAAAGGCAAGTCCACGTTGGTGACCGAGGAAATAGGAGGATAGGATTCACGTTTGGCTGAGCCTGAGCACAACTTTAGAGTCCTGCGGGTTGTTTGACTCGGCGCCGATCAGACATAAGAGGCATTTAGTCACAGTGCACGGGTAAAGAGCATGACTTTCATGCTTTATCACGTGGATTGGTAAGGATAGTAGGTCCGACAGGCTGATTGATGTTTAGTATTACTGCATGGTTGACTTACTTAGAGTGACCACAGACTTTGGCTTCTTAGGAACTATATCTAAGAAGGATTCACTGCAATATATTATTCATCCTCTACGATAACCGGAAAAGACCTGGAATTAAACTGTTTTATTATTTCTACTACATTTTATTTCTCATTCACCAGACATTATGTCTGTCCCATTCCTATTTTTCTATTTTCCCCAAATCACAGGAGGGCAGGTCTAGGTTGTAGTTCTTTGCAGCTTGGAGGGCCATTGGCGCAGTTGTTATCTTAAGTTTTTGTTTCTTTTGTTTCATGTACTTCATTTCTCTTTTTTGTACTTTACTCTATATATGGGGACCTATATTGTGAACTTTGTTGTGTTTTGGTGGAGATTACTTGGTAATTTTGGTTTCAGAAATGAATTTGGGATCATGTTGTTTTTAATGAAGCTGTTTTGCTATTAATTTATAATTAGTGAAAGTTTTCTTCCACTGTAATATTTCAATCATTTTATGTTGTTACCTTAGTCTCTGTGTTATGTTATGGATTTTTATTTCGTCCGAACACCCATGCTTCTAGTCATGTCTGATTTTCGAGGAGCCTAGAGGTGCTTGGTGTCACGGTAAAAACCCATCCGTTTTTACGTGCGGAGTAATCTTACGAGATACCCTTTGTTTGAAAAGTTTTCAAATGTAGAAATCAGTTTGGTTGTTACTTATTATCGAGTTTTACTCATATTGGTTAACTAGACTGAGCCAGACGTTATTCCATGTAATGCTCGGGTCAGACCAAGCATGTTTCCACAGGTTTAACTGGATACTTTTGAGTTGGAGAGGAGCTGGATGGTCAAGACATAATCATGTATATTTCTCTTCTGCTGTATTATAGAGTATGTATGTTTGTCAATGAAAAACAGGTTTCTATAAATGTCCAAACTTAGGATAATTCTAGTGTACTCTGATGTGTATATATGAATAAAGATATTTTCTTTTTGTAAAGATCATTGTTGTATTATATATATATATATATATATATATATTATTCGTTGTGTTGTGAGATTCTATGTTTTTTAATTTTCTTCTATCTTCTAACTTCTTCTTTCATCCTAACAAATCAGTATTTCTGGTACTTGAATGTTCGGTATGTGATAGAGTGGGCGTATTAGTGTCGATTTTCGAGAATCAAAAATCTAGTTTGTTACACCTAAGATTCAAATCTTTTTGGGAAAACAGGTATTTAAGGGAATTATGGTCGGTGAATAACTCAAAATTTTCTCCCAAAAGATAGTATTAGTACATCTCCAAAGCAAACGATAGCCGCTAACTCCGAGTCATGAGTTAGGTACCTCTTCTCGTGGTCCTTTAACTGTCTACTTACATAGGCTATCACTCTAACTTTTTGCATAAGAACAGCTCCGAACCACATCCCCATGTGTCCGTGTAAACAGTGAAAGGCTTTATCCTATCTAGAATTGTAAGTACTAGAGCACTAGTTAACAGATTATTCGGCTTCTCAAATGTTTCCATGCATTTCTCATCCCATGCAAAAACAAGTTTTGTTTTGGTTAAGCGAGTTAGTGGGATTGTTATCTTGGCAAAGTCCTTGATCAACTTCCTATGGTAACCCGCTAGCCTAATAAGACTCCTAACTTTCATGGCGTTCTTTGAAATCTTCCAGTCCCGAATAGCTTACACCTTTGCAAGACCATAAACAATACTTTATCAAAAATAATATGACCGAGAAATCTCACCCTCCTTCTTCCAAAAATGATACTTTGAGAATTTGTTTTTAAGTTGGTGCCTTCTCAATGTCCCTAGTACTCCCTTAAGTGATTTTCATGCTCACCTTCACCCTTAGAGAATACTAGAGTATCATCTACGAACACTATGAAAAACTTGTTTACTGCCCTCTAAAGACTCTCCTCATCAAATCTACGAAGTACATAGGGGCATTTGTCAACTCGAAAGGCATCATTTCCCATTCATATAGTCCATCTGTAGTGCAGAAAGTGGTCTTCTGCTTGCTATCCTCAGCTATTCTCAATTGGTAGAAACCAATAGCTAAGTTCAACTAAGAAAAGATTTTGGCTCCAACAAGCTAGTCAAATAATCCATCAATTCTACGTAAGGGATACCTATTTTTCTTGGTCAGCTCACGGTAGTAAAAGCATAGCCTTAAAGAGCCATTTTCCTTAATGGTGAAGACAATTGGTGCTCCCCATTCTGAAGTATTATGATGAGTAAAGCCGTCTGTAATAGCTCTACAATATACTTGTCTAACTCTCTCCTTTCTTTGGGGGCTATATGACTTAATGGCAGTGTGATAGTCTAGCATCCTTCTCCAAATCAATCATAAATTGATCTCCCTTTAGGGTGGGAGAGCATAGATTTCTTTAAAAATGTATAGAAAGTCTTGGACTACGGGCATAGATGAGAGCTTGTCTTGTGATAGGCTAAGAGAATATAAATGACTTAACTTGACTGAGTTTTAGGGTGTGCTACAAACAAAAATATCTCACCCTTTAATGCTTTTTAACCAAACGATCCTCCTATTGCAATCTAAGACAGCCCATTATAAGATAACTATCCATCCCTAGGGTAAGTCCATATCCCTCAAAATCAAGAACATACGCACTATGTGTAAAATCGACGTTACATATATCCACAACTTTGTCTTTATAAATCAAACAAAGGTATGTCGATCTACAAATAGGGTTTTACATGACTACTGGATTGGTGTCAACTTGGTTTTTCTACTCAAAGATTTGACTACATTTCTAGCTATGAACAAATGTGATGCTCCCAAGTCAAATAAAGTACGAATAGTATTTCCGAAAATAGTAGTTGTACCTTCCACTGCAGCTTTTCCTTGGTCTCCAAGAGGAGATCTACTTGAGATAGGTACAACCTTAATGGCATAAGCACTTGGTCCCTTCTTTGTTAACTTTGAAAATTGATTATTGTAGTATCCCTTCTCATGGTAGTGGTAACATCTTCCTTTGAAATCCTCCTTTATCAAGCTCCCCTTGCAATCCATTGCAATGTAACGACCCGCCGCTCTGACCGCCTCTAGTCGGTAATTAAACCAACTAGAAACATTCAAAATGACGGATTGTTAGTCAGTTTATAGAGTTTAAACAGAATCAGCCACAGAATCACAGAATAATCATAATATTATTCATAAATGAATTTTTCTTTTATATACAGAGTTTGTACAATGCATTAAATTTTTATACAGCGGAATATATCTTTTATTAAATACAAGAAAAATCTCTTTAAAACTTTAGTGAATGCCGAAATCCCCTCTCTCTAACTTCGCGGCTTGAAAATCTTCAAGCTGTAAAAATACTCGGTCTGACCCGAGCGTTAATTGCAAAACACAAAACACTCGAGTCAGGATTAATCTTAACTCAAGTAAATAAATTTGTAATGAACTGAATAAAATGGTAACAGAGATGACGAATCACATAAATCAATTTAAAATCTATTATGGATTTTTATATTAACAACTTCAAATTTTTATTCTCTGTCAATCCCGTGTGGCTGCAGTACACACGTATACTTTGCACACATGTGCACTGCCTCGCCAACACGTGTGCAAGCGCAAATCGGACAAATCACTGCAAACTCGACTCAACTCAATGCAATTCAAACTGCAAGTCCAAAACAGATGCACAATGCACTAAGCATTGAATTAGTGCACAATTGAAACAACATCAGAGATGACACAGTAGAAAACAATACGTGCAGCAGCAAACAATGACACAGTGCAGTAGCACTACAATAGTGCATACCACAGAGACCAAAGACAAGCATACATAAATGTATGTATAAAATGATCAGCATCTACAAAGTGCAGTGGTACCACCGAATGCATCAATGCACAAAATTCAAAAGCCCTTAATGGCAATCTTAATGATGACATATATGGTAGTGCAGACTACAATTTAGTGCAACAAAATAACCCAAATACAATAGTTATACCAACATAGTGCAACAATGAAGCACTGAAAAGTATGCAGGCCCGAAACATCAAGTCCAGATGCAACAGAATGGTACAAGTGCAACAGAACTCCAATGAACATGAAGACATAAATAACATCAAATGCAAGACCAACTGCAGAAGTGACAACAGCAGAAGTGATCAAGGCAAAACACAAGTGTGCAGCATCAAGTAAAAAGTGACATGGACATATGTATATATATATATATATGGAACTGCCACTGTATGCAGACAGCAAATGGAAATTCCAGTGATACAAGTGCAACACAGTTGCAAACAACATAGGGAACAGATAAAAATGGACTGATGAACAATGTAAATTTCATTCAAATGTTAGAAATTGTAGAGCTACAGGATTTATACCTGAAACTGTTTTGTTTTAAAACTTGATTTAAAACAGAATTTAAAACTTGTTCAAATTTAAAAGTTCCATTAAAAAAAAATTTGAACTTCAAACCTTATTTGAACTCAGTTTAATTTCATACTTGAATTAAGTCTTCAACTTAAACATGAATTTCATGAAAACTGCAACTTCTCTGTTTACACATAAATTTATTAACAGAGACAATTTAAATAATAAAACTTTACTATTTAAGAAAACATCTCAGTTTACAACCAACTAAATATGCAGATTCCAGAAATAAGAAAGACATATAAGCATATTCATTTCTATACACACATAACATTCATGAGTAAGCAATCACCATATCATTTTATTTCTTTCACTTCATATACTCAGATGTCACAAATTCTGTGCATGTAAGTTTACTCATTTCATTTTAAAACAAACAGAACAGTTTTGTTTTAAACCATTTGATTTCTGTAAATAAACATCTGTAGTTTAGGTTTGATTTTGATTTCTAAAAAAAAACTGTTTTTAAAAGGTAAGAAGCTTACTCACAATAACATGTAGATGCATAAACACATATTCACATGTATACTTTCAATTCCATACCTAAACAACATTCAAGCATCACACAATGGATTCAAGGGTTATAATAGCACATCAGATCCATCAAAGAATAGTTTCAAGCTTGTAAATTTTGTTATTTTCCAAATGTAGAATATTTTACAGGGGTTCAAAACTGGGTTACTCAGACCTTTAAACTGAGGTCATTCATATATAGGCATGTAAGCATGATACACAGCAAAACATCAAACCATAGAGGGGTTTATAGGCACATATACACATCACATATGGACAGAGGTTCAAAACAAGTTCATGCAACAAAATTTTCCTCATCTAGCAAAAAGGTAAATCTTAATAGCATCTGTTCTCATTAGTTTAAAAAAAAAACAAAATTGATAGCATCTGTTCTTATCAATTTAAAACAAAACCAAATAGCATCTGTTCTCATCAGTTTAAATTAAACTCCAAATAGTGTCTGTTCTTATCAATTTTAAAACAAAACAAATAGCATTTGTTCTTAACAGTTTAAAACAAAATCAATGGCATCTGCTCTCATCAGATTTTTTTTAAACGAAATTTATAGCATCTGTTTTCATCAGTAAAAATTCAAGCAATCGAGCAAGTGATAGCAAATAACACCAAATCATAGCATGCAACCAAAACCCAATTCAAACAAATTTAAACACTTGAATACTGATTAATCGTGAGAGAACTCACCTTTCACCGAATCGAAATGGAGCAACTCAATTTAGAACGAGGCCGCGAGCAGATTTGATGCCGAGCGAACCTAATTCCAAAAAGCCCTAATTTGGATTGAAGACGAAGGGACGAGACCAGTGCGACAATTAGAGAGAGGCCGCCACCATTTTTCTTTCTTTGCTTTGATTTATCTGCTTAGGGTTTGAATAAATTGAAATGATGGGGTGTCGTGTTTTTAAGGAGAAGAGAACGTGTGTTTACGTGGTTGAAGGCGTGTAAAGCGGCGTGGATTTAGCTGATAGGTAAGGTAATGTATACCTCTTATTTTATTTTTATTTATTTTATTTTATTTATTTTATTTATTTTTATATTATATTTTCTTTCTTATTTTAAATCCAATTATTTTGTTTAAAATTATGTTGTTAAATTTTCTCAAATGTAATTACATTATATTTTTCAAAGTTTTATAAATATGTTGTTTGAATTTTTACTATGTATATTTATTTATTGATTTTATATTGATTTAAAATCTTATTCTATTTTATTTAAATAAATGAAAAATGTTATTGAAACTAACTACAAATTTATTAATTTTTTTCTAAGTCATTAGTTTGAATTTTAGATACAACTTCAATATTCAATTTCAACTTCAAAGTTAAATTCAAATTTCTATTCAACTTTAAATAGATTAAATTCAAAAATTTAATCGCCAATTTCATAGTTTTATTGGAATTCAATTTAAAATTATCTCAAATATTTAAAATTAATTAAATATTTTCATTTTTAAATTGTTCAAAATTCCGGATCGTTACAATCTTCCCTCCTCAAAAGAATTTCGTCCCGAAATTATAAGTTAGGAAAAACGATTGCTAAAATCTCACCGATATTTATATCCTACATAATTTTACCAAGTTTCAAACTCATAAATAAATATAGGATTCATTCCATTTATTTCATTTCACTAGTTTTGTTCATCGATTTCAATAACCAAGACACAAAAGTCTTTTACCAAATTTTTTTTTTGACTTACAAAACTCAGATTTTTAAACTTTAAATCTTTCATGCTAAATATTTGCATAATATATCTTATCCAAAGCTGTGGACTTTCAAGATATTCAAAAAGATCTTCTTCCTTAGTTCATTAAGTTAGAATTATGTAATTCTAATTTCAGATTATTGATTTTCTGTTCAAAGTTTGAAAATACTTGATAACTCAAAGTTTAACAAGTCCATCGTCGTTCTCACAGACTTTTAGGCATACGCTGGCCAGGCGCAAGACTAAAAATCTCCAAGTACTAAACATACTTGCTTCAACTCCCAGTGAAAATACTTTTTTTAAAAAATCTTTTTAAAAATGGATATGGAAAGTCCGTTCCCCCATGGATCACAGTTTACCCGGCGGTTTCGCTACTATCTCAGTAGAATCGCTTGTAATCTCAGATTTCTCATCACTCCTGAATTTCGCCATGGTTATCGCCTTAGATCGCGGTCCACACGGCGGTTACGCTACTATCTCAGTAGAATCGCTCGTAGCCTTAGGCATCACGCCCCTCGAATTACGCTTCGGTTTTCCAGATCGCAGTTTACTCGGCGGTTGCGCCACTATCTCAGTGGAATCGCTTGTAACTGTAGGCATCACGCCCCACGAATTACGCTAGCATCAATCACATAATCCCAAACACGATGATCCATCGTGGGGGATATCAAATCAGTCCCATTGGACATTCCACTAATGGAATTCTACGTAGCTATGATTTACAATGGACACTCCACCGAGTTCAAATCACCTTCACACATAATAATTGGAAGGTACATTTCCATATCCTCAGTTTTTAGAAAACATATGTCATATACATATAGTACTTCATTTCACATTTCGTACTTATCATACCTATGTAAACTTACACAGGACTTTCATAATAATGACTTTCTAAACTGATAGTTTTCGATTATATTCACATATATAAGTTACGAAAACTCAATTCACATTCACAACAAATAGAGGATTCCAAATTTTCCATCACGTTTAAAATTTTCCTCTAAATCGATTTGAAAATTTAAGGTTATCTCAAACCTAATTCACAGTCACAATCCAATTCATTATCGACTTCACATTCGATTTGGATTTCACGTTACATCGTCAATTCTCAACACATAATTGATGTCTATCGATATATAACCTCTAAGCTCGTACGTCTCAGAGAAGGGTGTTAAGCTAAAAGAATAAATTCTCCGCCACCACAGATATATATTTAATAGAGATCAAATGCTATGTCATCAATTCACAATGTTAGACATACAATCCCAATCGACTATCCAAAATTCAAAGTTGAACTTATATTGTTTTTGGTGTCAAAGTTAAACTCAATTTAACTCAAGATTCAATCTTTGAAAAATTTCCAAGTTGAACTAATCGTTCAAATTTCTCAAAATAATATCTTTACAAGATATAAAATTTTCACACTTAGCCATTTGAAACTAATTTCAAATATTCATTTCTCAATTTATCTTTAAAAGATAAAATTTCAAACTTTTCATTTCATATTGGAAAATATTCCCATACTTATTCAATAATAAGTAATTCACAAATTCTTTCATTTTCAACCCTTTGAAAATATTCAATATACTTGAATCAAAATTAAGTATATATTCCATTCTTTAAGGAAATCATTCTTTTAAACACATTTATTTGAGTTAAAACGAATGTTGCGTAAAACATCGTTACGACAACTCAAAATCACTAGTATAGGGATTCGGATTTAAGATAGATATATAAATCCCAATACTATAAACAACATTTCCTTCCGGAAACCATTTACTATAACAAAGTGTTATAGTCCACCATTTCCTTAATTTTCTCGAAATGCCTATTTCAACAATTGAATGTTGAAATCTATGCATTCGATAGTTAATGCATTTTAAAACATCTTTAAAACTATTAACTTTTTCAACTTCAACTTAATTCAATAGTTTGAATTCAATAGTTTGAATTCTTCATACTTTTCACAATATCAGTTTTAAACCGATTTCAACTTTTCAATATTAAGTTTTCCACTTAATTTAATTCTCCGCACGTTTAAATTCAAATTCATCACTGAGTCTATTAAACCTATAATGGATTATCATGTTGACAACTTCAAATTTGAAATTTAAATTCTATTTGAACTTTGCATTTACTTTCTATTTCAAAAATAGTCAACTAGTTCTTTAGTAAATTGTTCATCAATTTAGCTCCATTAAATTCATATTTCCACGTTAACTATTTCATACATTAGTCTAAACTTGAAATATAAACTTTACATCAAACTCAGTTTGATTCCTACAGTTAAATCAACAATTAAACTTCATTTCCAAGATGCTATTTCATTAAAATATTTCCTCCGTACAAAATTTTACATAGCTTAATACTTTTAAAAGACGTACACAGAAGATTGTGGATTACAAAAGATAGTATTACAAAATATATCGATTGGTTTAAGATTCAGAATAATTAAGGACTAACGACTTCTTGTCCGATAGTATGCATCTTTGCCAAACTTTCATCTTCGGATGACACTATTTCATGTTGTGTTAAAGGAGAATTAACACATTCAAAATCCACATGTCCCCATTCCTTACAATTATTGCAATAATATGAGATGTTTCCATCCTTATCTATCACCTTAGCACTTTTTGCTCTAGCTGGTCGGGCTATAGCTTGCTCTCCCTGTTGTCTTTCGGTGCAGTTTCTGGCTATATGTCCAGACTGACGACAATGGTAGCAGATTGTCAATCTATCGTCGGGTAAATTGAGTATGCACTTTTTCCTTTTCACTTTAGGGCAATGGCTAAGAAAATGCCCTTTCTCCCGACATTTAAAACACACAATCTCCGGACGAGCAAATCGGTCATCCACATTCCTTTTCTTTCTCCTCTCTCGGCACTTAAGGGCATAATGTCCCTTTTTATGACATCGATAGCAAATAACCTCATCATATGGACCAGGTGCTTGCCTTTCAGTGAATCTCCTTTCAATTTCCGCACGTCTCGCTCCTGCTTCTCTACGAGCCATTTCTCTTCGTTCACGGCGTGCTGCTTTTTGTGCTTCGGTTTTCGCCATTATAATAAACAAGGTGTTTTCGAAGTTTCCTATCAATATTTGCAATTCTTATTAGCAGAGGTTGGATTATTCAATCTTTTTCCCTAAAACATATCAGTTTTATTCAATAATATATTCACTGTCCAAAATCGTGAATATACTTTGTCAACCAATTTCATCATTTCTACAACTTATTTTCATTTTTAAAGGATTACCCACTGTCCAAAATCGTGGATATATCTCCTTTAATAAGCTATAACAATTTACTTATCAAATTCAATTGATTTTGAATTTATAAACAATCTTCATAAATTCCTTTTCTATTTATAAAACTTCAATTTATAAATCTTCTTATTGATTCAATTCAATTCAATTTATATACCTCAGTTATATACCAAAAGTCCATATTATAAGTTAAATACTTATAATTCATTTATTTACTAAATCGTTCTTCACAACGTTTGAAATCAATTTCAAAAGAATTCAGAGCCAAATTCTCAAGTTATAGTTCAATAATCCGTTTGATTATAACCAAATTAACGTATCATTTTATTTCACAATTATTACTCGAAATATTCAAGTTATTCGATTTAAACCAATTTAAACCGATTCATTAATTCACTAGTTCACTTAACTCATATTTCATTTTTCATAAATCTCAATAATTCGATAATGAGTTTCCGAACGATCGAAACTCAAATCTAATGAGACCTCACCGAATATGAACTATCGCACACTCACATTTAGAGAGGGGAATTTTCAAAATAATTCTAACTTTCAAAATACCTTTTACTTTAAAGAAAACAATTTCATACTTCTTTAAATTTGAAAAGCACTTTCTTTATAGTGGTTCTAGTAACTATTCGTATTAAACATCATAAACTGAGCTTTGTGTAAACCAAAGCTCTGATACCACTTTTGTAACGACCCGCCGCTCTGACTGCCTCTAGTCGGTAATTAAACCAACTAGAAACGTTCAAAATGACGGATTGTTAGTCAGTTTATAGAGTTTAAACAGAATCAGCCACAGAATCATAGAATAATCATAATATTATTCATAAATGAATTTTTCTTTTATATACAGAGTTTGTACAATGCATTAAATTTTTATACAGCGGAATATATCTTTTATTAAATACAAGAAAAATCTCTTTAAAACTTTAGTGAATGCCGAAATCCCCTCTCTCTAACTTCGCGGCCTGAAAATCTTCAAGCTGTAAAAATACTCGGTCTGACCCGAGCGTTAATTGCAAAACACAAAACACTCGAGTCAGGATTAATCTTAACTCAAGTAAATAAATTTGTAATGAACTGAATAAAATGGTAACAGAGATGACGAATCACATAAATCAATTTAAAATCTATTATGGATTTTTATATTAACAACTTCAAATTTTTATTCTCTGTCAATCCCGTGTGGCTGCAGTACACACGTATACTTTGCACACATGTGCACTGCCTCGCCAACACGTGTGCAAGCGCAAATCGGACAAATCACTGCAAACTCGACTCAACTCAATGCAATTCAAACTGCAAGTCCAAAACAGATGCACAATGCACTAAGCATTGAATTAGTGCACAATTGAAACAACATCAGAGACGACACAGTAGAAAACAATACGTGCAGCAGCAAACAATGACACAGTGCAGTAGCACTACAATAGTGCATACCACAGAGACCAAAGACAAGCATACATAAATGTATGTATAAAATGATCAGCATCTACAAAGTGCAGTGGTACCACCGAATGCATCAATGCACAAAATTCAAAAGCCCTTAATGGCAATCTTAATGATGACATATATGGTAGTGCAGACTACAATTTAGTGCAACAAAATAACCCAAATACAACAGTTATACCAACATAGTGCAACAATGAAGCACTGAAAAGTATGCAGGCCCGAAACATCAAGTCCAGATGCAACAGAATGGTACAAGTGCAACAGAACTCCAATGAACATGAAGACATAAATAACATCAAATGCAAGACCAACTGCAGAAGTGACAACAGCAGAAGTGATCAAGGCAAAACACAAGTGTGCAGCATCAAGTAAAAAGTGACATGGACATATGTATATATATATATATGGAACTGCCACTGTATGCAGACAGCAAATGGAAATTCCAGTGATACAAGTGCAACACAGTTGCAAACAACATAGGGAACAGATAAAAATGGACTAATGAACAATGTAAATTTCATTCAAATGTTAGAAATTGCAGAGCTACAGGATTTATACCTGAAACTGTTTTGTTTTAAAACTTGATTTAAAACAGAATTTAAAACTTGTTCAAATTTAAAAGTTCCATTAAAAAAATTTTTGAACTTCAAACCTTATTTGAACTCAGTTTAATTTCATACTTGAATTAAGTCTTCAACTTAAACATGAATTTCATGAAAACTGCAACTTCTCTGTTTACACATAAATTTATTAACAGAGACAATTTAAATAATAAAACTTTACTATTTAAGAAAACATCTCAGTTTACAACCAACTAAATATGCAGATTCCAGAAATAAGAAAGACATATAAGCATATTCATTTCTATACACACATAACATTCATGAGTAAGCAATCACCATATCATTTTATTTCTTTCACTTCATATACTCAGATGTCACAAATTCTGTGCATGTAAGTTTACTCATTTCATTTTAAAACAAACAGAACAGTTTTGTTTTAAACCATTTGATTTCTGTAAATAAACATCTGTAGTTTAGGTTTGATTTTGATTTCTAAAAAAAAACTGTTTTTAAAAGGTAAGAAGCTTACTCACAATAACATGTAGATGCATAAACACATATTCACATGTATACTTTCAATTCCATACCTAAACAACATTCAAGCATCACACAATGGATTCAAGGGTTATAATAGCACATCAGATCCATCAAAGAATAGTTTCAAGCTTGTAAATTTTGTTATTTTCCAAATGTAGAATATTTTACAGGGGTTCAAAACTGGGTTACTCAGACCTTTAAACTGAGGTCATTCATATATAGGCATGTAAGCATGATACACAGCAAAACATCAAACCATAGAGGGGTTTATAGGCACATATACACATCACATATGGACAGAGGTTCAAAACAAGTTCATGCAACAAAATTTTCCTCATCTAGCAAAAAGGTAAATCTTAATAGCATCTGTTCTCATTAGTTTAAAAAAAAAACAAAATTGATAGCATCTGTTCTTATCAATTTAAAACAAAACCAAATAGCATCTGTTCTCATCAGTTTAAATTAAACTCCAAATAGTGTCTGTTCTTATCAATTTTAAAACAAAACAAATAGCATTTGTTCTTAACGGTTTAAAACAAAATCAATGGCATCTGCTCTCATCAGATTTTTTTTTAAACGAAATTTATAGCATCTGTTTTCATCAGTAAAAATTCAAGCAATCGAGCAAGTGATAGCAAATAACACCAAATCATAGCATGCAACCAAAACCCAATTCAAACAAATTTAAACACTTGAATACTGATTAATCGTGAGAGAACTCACCTTTCACCGAATCGAAATGGAGCAACTCAATTTAGAACGAGGCCGCGAGCAGATTTGATGCCGAGCGAACCTAATTCCAAAAAGCCCTAATTTGGATTGAAGACGAAGGGACGAGACCAGTGCGACAATTAGAGAGAGGCCGCCACCATTTTTCTTTCTTTGCTTTGATTTATCTGCTTAGGGTTTGAATAAATTGAAATGATGGGGTGTCGTGTTTTTAAGGAGAAGAGAACGTGTGTTTACGTGGTTGAAGGCGTGTAAAGCGGCGTGGATTTAGCTGATAGGTAAGGTAATGTATACCTCTTATTTTATTTTTATTTATTTTATTTTATTTATTTTATTTATTTTTATATTATATTTTCTTTCTTATTTTAAATCCAATTATTTTGTTTAAAATTATGTTGTTAAATTTTCTCAAATGTAATTACATTATATTTTTCAAAGTTTTATAAATATGTTGTTTGAATTTTTACTATGTATATTTATTTATTGATTTTATATTGATTTAAAATCTTATTCTATTTTATTTAAATAAATGAAAAATGTTATTGAAACTAACTACAAATTTATTAATTTTTTTCTAAGTCATTAGTTTGAATTTTAGATACAACTTCAATATTCAATTTCAACTTCAAAGTTAAATTCAAATTTCTATTCAACTTTAAATAGATTAAATTCAAAAATTTAATCGCCAACTTCATAGTTTTATTGGAATTCAATTTAAAATTATCTCAAATATTTAAAATTAATTAAATATTTTCATTTTTAAATTGTTCAAAATTCAGGATCGTTACAGCAACATGTCCCTTTTTTGACATCTACGTCATGTCATACCTCCTTTCTTGATCTTTCCCTTAGCCTTCCTGTCTGACCAAAATAATACTTTCTTAGCTCAAACTTGATTTTGCGCCGGTCCTACCTTCTCTTCCTCATTATCAACAGTTTGCAGCAGGCCATTTCAACTATTATCTCATAAGTTGGGACTACGGGTGCTTGGGTCAAAAGCAGCTCCACAAGTGGAGAATTTAGGCCTTTAATAAACTTCATAGTCTTCTTTATGGAGGTGCCTATCAAACTCAATCCAAAATTAGCCAACATCGCGGACTTATTAATATACTCCTTCAATGTGGAGTCTCCTTGCCTTAGTTGTATAAATTTTTCTAGTTGCAAATTTACATCAACCCTGGACATGAATCGCCACTCAAAGTGAGTTCTAAAATCATCTTAAGAAATTCCTTCCTTAGCATTATCCTCAACTACCGTGGTTTACAAGTCCTGCGCCTCCCCTTTTGGATGCCACACAACCATCCTCCTCTTGATTCGGTCTTCCCATTCCAACTCCCAAAATATACGCTTACGGTCATTAATTCAAGATTTCATTTCAAACATCTCCCATATACCCATGTCCTCCTATATTTTGAAAGTCTTTGCACAGTTTGAGGAAGTCTATTGGGCGGGGTGCTGCTTCAATGGGTGGAGTAATGGGTGTTGCTGGTCCAGCTTGTTTAGGAATAAGAACATGCCCCACATGCCTTAGGTATTGCTTGATCCATTTCGGCATACCTCGAATGGTGGGTATTTCATGAGTGGAGGGGTTCCCAACCTTCGAAATATAGTTTTCATCCATAATCAACTATCTGTAGGTTCGACTTTTAGTTTCAACTTCCTAAAATGGTATTATTTGCTGAAATAAAGTTTTTCAACTGTGTTGCATATGTTCATAAAAGGATATGTATGGGAATATGTAGTAGGGTTTGAAAGATACTTTCAAAAGTAACAAATATGCACTCTTATGTTGCGGTGTAAATCCCAACATATGTATAAAGGGTGAATATGTCTATTGCGGTGTAAATTCCAACACACATATATGTGCATATTAACTATGTACACTACTTGTATGTTGCATTTGCACTATACACATATATAAATGTATTCTATACATTCATTATTATATATTTGAACTCAAATTAAATTTAAAACTCCTTTACTTATGAAATCAAATAAAATATTAATTTTAGTGGAAAGAAACTTAGAAAAGTTCTAAATGAATTTAGGCCTCATAGGTCTATTAAAGATACAATAAAAGAAATTTTTTGAAACTAAACCTTTAACTCTATTGCGGCCTGGCCCAATAAACCAACATGATGAATGGTTAAATTAGGGAGTGGAGATTTGGTTGTGGCTGGAGATGGTTGTTTGGGTGTAATTGAGGTTGCAACTTTGACTGAAAGAGGATTAGGTGAGGTTGACGACTTAGCAAAGGTTAGACTTATTACTTGTGAATAGACTAAAGGAGAGCAAGTAGTGGGGTTGAGCTATAGCAGGTGAACAAGCAGCATATAAGGAGGAGTGGATCGTAGTTAGTGGTCAGGTTGCAGTAACCGAGTTTGGTGAAGCTGATAATGAAATGAATGATACTGATGTTGAAGAGGGGCCGATATGTCAAAGTGGTAGTTAAGAACAGAGCTATATGATAGGGTAATGGTGCAAGACTCCTTACACTTAAATTCAAATGTTGATGCTTGATTTGATGTGTGGGAAACTCAGTTTGTTCTATCATATTTGATTGGGGGCATTGATGAGGCTACCATAGCTTTAGTCACAAAATTCGCAACTAGGCGAAAGTCTATTCGGCTTGGCAATTTAGTTAGGAGGAATGTGTGGATACTCAGTGCATCATCTAGTTCGGCTACTAGAGGTTGAAATCTCTTACTTAGATTTGATTAATATTTTAGGTATCACTTATTATTCCATAGTTTTGAATGAAATTTCTACTAGTGTTATATTTGATTTAACTTGAAAGAAGGGTTTTGTTTTTGACACAGATCAGTCGGATATAGAACATATCAGAAATAAGGAACTTGAGGTCGAATCACTCATATCATGAAATGCATCAGTTAGAATGTTAGGGATTCAAAGAACCTAGATAAATGATATCAAAGTAGATCTTTTTTAATGGAAATAATATTGAAATTACTTTATTTCAAGACACTAAAGTAGAGAATCCAGATTTTGTTTCTGTTTAAGTTTAGAAGGGTTATATATTAGTAACTGGGTTTGTGTCCATGCTAGGGTTAGTTTAGGAGCTTTAATGTTGGGCTGGAAACGTAACAGTTGTTAAGCTAGTTCAATAGGTAATTAATGATTATTCGTTGCATACTATTTTCACAAATTTAAAGGATGATGCTTTATTAAATGTTTGTATGTCTATGGGTCACATAACAAGACTGATAGGAGTATTCTTGGGTCGATTTTCTCAAGTTTAGATTCCTTATCATAGGTCCTTGGGTACTAAAGGGATTCCAGTGTGATTAGGTTTGTAGCGAAGGCGACATTTCTACCATAGATGAATTCGACTGATTTAATGGTAGTTTAATAGAATTACCACTTAATATTAGGTAGTACATTTAGTCGAACTCAACAGAAATACCCTTGATTGGTGCTTCTTGACTGTTTCTTCTTTAATGAAGAATGAAAGATAGGTTTCTTGTTTTGCATGTTAGTGGACTTCCGATTTTGTATTCCGATCACTATCATATTATTTTATTTTGCTGTAACATCCCTAATTTTTTATAACATTATTCAGAAAAATTAATTAGAAAAATTAAATAAAATAACGATGATAAGGGGATTGAGATTTGAATAAATTATATAAAGGGTCGTGCTTAATAATAAAAATTTAATGGGCTTTATATTTGTTTATAAGGTAATTAATTTACATGTGGGCATAGTGGTAATTAGCCATTCTATTATACACGGCTATACATATCTTATTCTTACCCATTCACGTTCCAGTTTTCATTATTCACCAGCACAAATCAAACTGAATAGAGTCGGCCATTAACAAGGAAGAAAAGGAGAAATTTCAATCTAAAGCAAAGGATTAAAGCTAGGAAGGATTAATCAACAACGAATCTCAAATTCTCTATCAAATCTAAAGTGAATAATAAAAAAATTCCATCTCTTTTTGGCTTCTATAATCCTATGATTTTGGATTTAATTATTTATTTCGTCTCTATGATATTTTGGATGATGATATGATAAAGTTATGGATTGTTTAATTTAAATAATTTATTTATATACAAAATTCGTATAGTTTTAGGGGCAAAACCATGGGTTATTGACTTTTAAATGCCATGGAAAATTTTATGTTAAGTAAAATATGATTTTGAAGATGGGTTTTAATTATCAAAAAATTTCGAGCTATGGAAATTTATTATGAATTTTTGATGATAAATATGATGTAGTTGGGTTTAAAATTCATTTTGAATATTTCAGGAAGAAATGGGTCTAAATTTTTAATATGTTTATTACATGATGAAATCGAAATTCTGTGATTTTTGGGGATTTCTCCCAATTGATTTACTAAGGAAAGTAAATTATTTTAAAAGGACATTTCTAAAATAATTAGTTTTGGTATGTGGAAGGGCTTAAAGGTTACATTTTTATGGTTTAGATCTGATATATGCGATAGTTTTAAATATAAAGTATTTGAAAAGTTTTATGGCAGCAAATCACTGGTTTACAAAATGCAACTTACTATAAAGCAATTACTAAAAGAATTAACATTTTGGCCTTTAATTCATAAAGAGGTGTTCCGCCTCAATTAGTAGCCCCTTTCAACTCCAATGATTCCGCCTCATCCTAGTCGAAACCAACTTAGTCGAAACCTTCATAGTTAAAACCAATACACAAGGTATCACCTAGTGGTACACAGTGGATTGGAAGGAAGGCGGAAGCCTTGGTGACGAAAGGTAAGCTTCCGATAGGGTGGAAACCCTGCTTCGACTTCAAAAGTTGAAGTCTTGCCTTATTTTACTTAAAGCCTTCGACATAGTCAAAACATATGCTTTCAAAAGGGTTTTATAAATTGCTTTTAAAGAAGGTTGTCACATTATGTTAAATATTAGCTTTTGAAGGGTGCCATTTTCTTTAAATAAAAGGTTTCGAAAGGGTTGGTTCTGACCTAGTCGATACCTAGCCACAATTTTCCTTCTGAGGTATTAGAGTCATTAATAGCCTTTGAAAGGTTATCTTTGCTCTGACCTAACTTAAGCTGCTTCCTAGTTGCTTTCGAAGGAGGGGGGGGGGTGAGGGTTTCGAAGGTGATGGAGTCGAAAGGGGATTTCAACTCTATCCTTCGAAGTTTTAATTTTTAAAGATCATTGCTTTCGACTAGATGGTTCCAACACCATCAACTTTTCACTAAATTAATTTTAATTGGTTTCGAAAGAGATACTTTCATATTTAACCATTCGACCCAAATGATGTTTTTAAAGAGTAAACCCAATACTTTCGAAAGGGATGCTTTCATCGGTTTCGAACTATGTTCTAAAAGTTGTTCTGATACCATCGAAGGGTATATTTAGTTTCAAAAGAGATTATTTATCAAGGGTTTTGAAGGGTGTTTTATTGTGTTTTGAAAAGGGTTTTCTTTGCTTTCGAGGAGGCTATCTGGAGGTTTCGAAAGATATGTTTTATGATTTCAAAACATAAACCCAATCTCAATTAAAGTAATAGCCATAGCATAAGTAAACAAAGTGCTTTGAAAAGAAGAAGTTTTCCTTGATTTAAAAGGTTAAAGGGTTTAACCATGATATATATATATATATAAAGAGGATTTCAAGGATAATGAACCATGGGTGTTGGTATTATTTTATTGTTATGTCTACTTCTTCATATACTTATTCATATTGCTATTAACCTATAACTGTATTTAGAGGAAGGGAAGAATAACTAGTTAGGTTGACCCAGTAGTGAATATAAAACCTTAAAACTATATGATATTAGGACGGGCGAATAGGTTCATAGTCAGCCCATGAAACAATGATTTTGATAGTGGCAAGGGCCGGTAGATTTGTGGTTATCTCATGAAAACTATATCCAGATTAAGATATTGACAGATTGTTAATAGGTTCCTAGTTAGCCCATGAAAACTAGGATATGTAAAATGATATTGGAGTTACCAATAGGTTCTTTGTGATCCTATGAAAACTATAAAGGAACAGATAGTTCATAAATATTTAAAAGGTTAATAGTAACCCTTAAAATCATAATTGATATAGATAGTCGGAATAAATGGCGATGTGCAATTCAGATTTGATTTGTTTTGCATATCATCATAATATTTTGAAATACGATGCTTTAAACCATTGTGGGTGTAGAAGCATAGTATATGGTTTTGTAAATGTTTTAGGATACTAGTAAGCTGGAAACCTGTTCCGCTAAGCGGCATGGTCTTACTAGATATCTAAATGGTTTGATATGGTAGATTACTATTCATATCATTCTTTGTATCTGACTTGAAGTTTTTGTTCTCGCATAAACATCTTGGGTACTCAATTGATTTTTAGTAGGTTGAGAGTTAAGGGTCCCAAGTGTTCTTTTAGATGAATAAAGCTTTCTAGGACGTGCAGGAGGCAAGCTTGTTATTAAAGTTCTTTTATTTTCGTTGTGTGTTTTGTTTGTAAAGGCAAATTATTTTCTTACCTATCTATATACTCTGGTCTACTAAGGGGCATTTTCATATGTTGCTCTTGGCGTATTTTGTAATAATTATATGTTATTGTACGTGGTCTATGAATTGGGATTATGTAATTAATTTGGAATATTTGAAGTGGAATGTGGAATTTGTTTGTTGCTTAAAGTTCTTCGATATTTGTAACATCCCACGCCCCTTAGTATACCCAAAAGAGCACACTAAAAGGCATGTTGGTTTGTAGGCATAACTAAAACTAGCAGAGACTAAGATTCATTAGATAAAAATATCTAAACAGCGAAAACAAAAACAACAATAATTATTCATTTGGAAAAAACCTCAGAATTACTTTATAAATCAAATAAGTCGCCAAATACCCAATACATCAAATGTCAAAATAACCTTACATGTCTTGCGAAGTACAATCCATAGTATCAATAGTATCAGAGTACAATACATCCCTCACAATATTTCAGCTCAATAAAAAGAACTAAAAACTAAAACTGAAGAAAAGAAATACATGGTAGAATCTCCTCCGAAGAAATCTCCAAATGCCTGCAGCCTACCGTCCTTGCCCTTGATTGCCTATGGGGGAAAAGGGGAAAATGGAGGTGTGGGTTAGAATAAAAGTCAATGAATGATAGTAATTACTAGAATCTTTAAGAAATGTAAAAGTAATAGACTTTACAACAATGCTAGTATATAAAAGAAAACAAAGGAAATAAAGAGAGAAGGAATAAGCTAGAAATAAATACAAATTAACTAGATCAACATAATTGATTAACTTTGATTGTTTGAACTTGTTTTTAATAGCTGCTTAGATTAGGATGAATTCCTAATATTACCCTTTGGTCGATCTGCTACTCCATAGAATCTACTATGGACTGGACGCTAAGGTTCCCTATGAAGTAGACATTGGTGCCTACGAAAGGCACACACTAAGCGCTTTGAACTCATAACGATTACTGAGCACCCGAATGGAAGTCGCATGCGTAACTGCCACCATACTCATGTTACTTGTTGTTCCACCTATTGGATCTTCTTATTACCTCAAGCTCCATCATAAGCATTCCCCTCGTCTCACTTTGGGATTATGTGAGACACCTCGTCTCACTTCAAGATTATGTGGGACACCTCGTTTCATTTCAGGGTTATATGAAACACAACGTCCATAGAAATAATAGGGGAAATGCTGTTGGTACTGGCTTGTCATCCAAAAAATATCTAGTTGCGCCCCTTGCCCAAATCCCCATGATTTTGACTTCTACTTATTGACCATTTACTACCATTATTAACTTAAGTGTGCCCCTCGTCTCACTTCAGGATTGTGTGAAACACTATGTCCATAGAAATATGGGAATGTTATTTGGTACAGATCCTACTTTAGTTCTTTGTTTATTAACTCAGATAAGTTATTTAAATAAACCTTTACTTTTGTTCTTACTATCTATGCTTATTATTTTATCCTAAGTCTTAAATAAGCCTCACTATGTTCTATTTCTTATTATAACCTACGTTATAATCATGCTTATTACTTAACCCAAGGTCCAAGTGTAAAAATAAACTTCTTTCATCTTATACTCTTTTTAGTTATAATTCTAGTTTATATCTAGGCCAAATACCTTTAATTAGTCTAATTCTAATATCAATGTCATAATTCGGCTCAATTTCAGTCATAATTCCATTTTTATTATAACCTTCAAAATTTACATCTTATCTTCTGTTATTTCAGTACTCTTATATTTTAACCCATATTCGCGTTTAATCTATTCTAATCCATATGTGAAGAAGAAGGGAAAATAAAAGAAAACTGAAAGTAAAAGAAAATCCAAAGCATATGGAAAAATGTAAATAATGAAAAAATAACAGTAAATAAATTAAAATACTGTAAATAAATGGAAAAGCTATAATTAACTGAAATAAACTAAAATTAACTTAATAGAATAGCTAAAATAAATAGACTGAAAATAATTCTAAAAACTGTAAATAAACTACTAAAAAGGTTATTCCAAAAATTGTAGTAAAACTACAACTATTGGAAACCCTATTATTTTAAATCACTTAAAGAAATCTTTAAAATAATTACAACCACTCACTTATGGTCCTAAGCTCTTCCTTTTAGGCCTTCCTGGATCCACTTGGGGTTGTTACATATTTTAGTTTAAAACAATGTTCTCCTTGGAAAATTATTCCGCTTAGGGTCCTTTCTGAAAAGGTGAATCCAATTAGAGAAAACCGTATAATGAAAAAAAGTTTTAGACCTAGGGTCTTACTTATATGGGTAAAAGTGGATCTCGGACCATAAGATTTGGTGATTGAATAGGATGCAACCACGTTATAGGCTGAATAGGAGCCATCGGATGCAAGAACGGGAAGACTGGATGAAGCTAAATAACGTAAATGACGTACAAAATTTGGCCACGAACGAAGGAATTTTCCTTCGTTCATTACCCAAGGCGGGTCGACCGCCCCTCCCTCTAGGTCTACCTGCCAGTCGACCTAGGGCATGGTTAGATCGACCCCTGGGTCGACCAAGCCTAATATATATTTTTTTCCGTTTTTCTTCTTTTCTTGTTTATTTTGTAACTTTCTTATATTAACTCAGATTCTGACGTTCTATATATGAAAATTGACCAGAAAATTCCACGGACACAATGGTAACACTCTCGTGGCTCAATTTTGATAACTTCACAAATTATTTTATTATTTCATTAATTCTTTAATCAATTATTATAGCTTAATTTCTAGGTTGTTTCATTCTCCCATCCTTAAAGGATTTTGTCTTCGAAATCTCTAAGGATAGAAGAATGAACTAATTGTTTTCATCCAAGTTCTACAACCAACTACTCAATCATAATCCATTCATCCATTGTTTGTTAAGTTTTTCTAATGTGATTTATCAGACTTATGCAATTATTGTAGTGTCGATGTCCCTAACTAATGCAAAAGATTAGGCGGTCTACTAATTCAGTTGACCTTCTTTTATGAAATCATGTCCGTGCCATATATCCAAATCAATGCAAAAATTCCTTAATGATAACTGATAGTTCTATATGCATACTGCAACCATCATCCAAATGCAACAATCATATGATAATCATCCATTTATAGCAATCGTGGAAAATAGGATAAAAATGCGCACACATCCATATGCATATGCTCTAGTGTCCTAGTTAGGCCGATCCCTAAGAGATAATACTGTCTAATGTAAGTATATGTGTCCATAGCATCCACTAACAAACACTTACAACCACTATCATACACCATACGTAACATATTCTAATAACATGCTTACATCAAACCCTACCATCCATATGTTGAGTCCTATGTTCTACCCTCCCAAAGGATAATAAAGGAAAGAACCTATTCAAAACTAAAGATGAAAAATAGGAAATTTTGAAATTTACTATTGAAAAGATGAGGATAGGAAGTACAAATTTTCTCTTTTGCTTCCCAAGTAGCGTCTGCAACATCATTTCCACATTGCACCTTCACTAGCGGAACCTCCTTATTCCTCAGTCGCTTGGTGTCTTTCCAACAATCTTTATGGGGATACATCGAACCAATACTTCCCTTTCTACCTCCACCTCTTCCAACTGACTAGGCTCTACAACCTCCACTGAGTCATGTAAGCACTTCCACAAGTGCGAAACATGAAAAACGTCATGCATTCCTGCGAGCCTTTCTAGTAACTTCACCCGGTAACCGTCTTCCCAACTCTCTCCATGATAGGAAAACGGTCTAACAAATCCGGAGGCTAACTTTCCATTCGATCCGAACCTTACCACCTTCCTAAGCAGGGATACTTTGATAAAAACTAAGTCCCCAACCACAAACTCAATGTCTCTCCTCCGCTTGTTCGCATAAGATTTTTGCATGTCTTGAGCTACCTTTATCCTTCACCAAATCAAATCCACTTTCTTTGATGTCTCTCACCAGGCCCAAGCAACAACTTCTCCGTAGACTCCATCCAACATGAAGGTGACTTACAAGGTGTCCCATATAAATCCTCGAATGGTGTCGTTCCTATGTTTTCTTGGTAACTGTTATTATATGCAAACTCCACCAACAGAAGGTGATCCTTCCAAATTCCTCCAAAATCCAAAATGCACATTCATAGCAAATCCTCAAGCACCTTATTGACTCTCTCTATTTGGCCATCTGTCTGTGGGTGATAGGTCGTACTCAACCTAAGTTGCATCCCTAATGCCTCTTGCAAGTTTCCCCAAAACTCGCTAGTAAAAATAGGGTCTCTATCGCTCCCTATGCTAGAGGGAACTACATGTAGTTGGACTATCTCTTGAACATATAGGTAAGGCAAATAAGATGTCATCCTCTTGCTCTTAACAGGAATGAAGTGGGCACTTTTGGTCAAATGTTCTACAACTACCCAAATGCTAGTATTCCCCTTTCTAGAACGGGATAAACTATCTATGAAATCCATCAAAACGATGTCCCACTTCCACTTTGGCACATCTAAAGGCTGAAGTAATCCACCGGGTTTCTACTCCTCCGCCTTAACCCTTTGGCATACAAGGCACTTAGCGACGAACTCCGCCACATCCTTCTTCATGCCATTCCAGTAACACATCCTTTTTACGTCCCTATACATTTTGTCACCACTCAGATGAATAGTCATGCGAGAATGGTGTGCTTCCTCTAAACCTGCTCTCAATAAGTCACTAGTGTGGGGAACAAAAAGCCTTCCATCTCTCCTAAGCCACCCTCTGACATCTATGGAATAACGTTGGAGATGTCTAGATACCTCTCCTCGGCTAATCCTATCCATAATGTCCATGAACTCTGAATCCTCTCGCTGCCTCGAGCCAATCTAATCCATAAGGGTAGGCTTCATTTCAAGCGTAGCCAACAATCTAGGGGTAATGTCCATAGAAGACTTAAAATCAAAAGTAGGAATAAACCGTAAGCTCTTCCACACAACGAACAAAGGTCTAAGGGTTGCTTTCTTCCTACTTAATGCATCCGCAACCACATTACCCTTGCTAGGGGTATAAGCTATCTCAAAATTGTACGACGTTAAAAAACTCCATCCATCGTTGTTGCCTCAAGTTCAAGTCCTTCTGTAAGAATAGGTACTTCAATGACTTGTGGTCGATGAAAAGCTCAAACCTCTCTCCAAGCAAATAGTGCCTCCAAGACTTGAGTGCAAAAACTATAGCAGCTAACTCCAAATCATGGGTAGGGTAGTTCTTCTCCTGCATCTTTAACTGCCTACTACCATAACGTACTACCCTTCCTTCTTGCATCAACACCGCTTCTAAACCTGTCCCACATGCATCAATGTATACATTAAAAGGTTTATCTCTATCGAGTAAAACTAACACTGGTGCACTAACTGGGGATCTCTTAAGCTTCGTGAAGGAATCCTTACAATTATGTCCCACACGAATGCTTTATTCTTCTTAGTAAGACGCATGAGTGGTGCTGAAATCTTAGCAAAGTCTCTAATGAACTTCCTATGGTAGTCCGTCAATCCTAGGAAGCTCCTAACTTCGATGATGTTTTTCGGGGCCTTCCAATCTTGCACTGCAATTACCTTAGATGGGTCAACAGCCAAACCTTCCTTCGAGACCACGTATCCCAAGAAACTACCTCCTCTCTCTAAAAGTGACACTTTGAAAACTTAGCTCTCAAATGATGACTATGAAGTGTACGAAGAACCTCCTTTAAATGAACGACATGCTCCTCCATATTCTTGGAAAATACCAAGATGTCATCCACGAATACAACTATAAACTTATTTAGGATCACTCTAAAAACTCGACTCGTCAAATCAATAAAATAGGCTAGGGGATTGATTATCCCAAAAGTAATAATCAACCACTCGAAAAATCCATCTGGTGTCCTAAATGCGGTCTTCTCTATGCTGCCTTCGGCGACCCAAAGCTGATGGAATCCTTTGGCTATATCAAGCTGGGAGAATACCGAAGAGCCAATGAACTGGTCAAAAAGATCATCAATCTTAGGGATTGGGTATCAGTTCTTCTTTGTGAACTTATTTAATTCTCTATAATCAATGCAAAGTTGAAGAGAACCATCCGCCTTACTAGCAAAGACGACTGGTGCTCCCCACTCCGATATGCTCCTCCTTATGAAACCCTTCTTTAAAAGCTTATGGATCTGCTTGCTGGATTCCTTCCACTCCCTAGGTGCCATATGCCTCACAGGTAATGCTACTGTCTTAGCATTCTCAGTTAAATAAATCCTGAAGTCAATCTCTCTCTTAAGGGGTAGTCCCCTAACCTCCTCAAAGACGTCTGGAAAATCTCTGACGATAGGAACTGAATCTAGCTCTGTTGAAGTTAAATTGAGGGAATATAGGAAACTCAACGTGACTGACCTTTGTGGGTCGCAAGAAACCTCGAGAGTCCTACAGTTGCATGTCTCTAGTCTAACGACTCTCCTCTTGCGGTCTAATATAGCTTCATATGTGTATAGCCAATCCATTCCCAAAATCATCTCATACCTCAAAAATCCCAAAACATAAGCGTCGCAGTCGAATTCTATACCTAGGATAAAAAATTTCAAACCCCTACAAACCATAGATAAGTGTGTCGATCCTCCTATAGGGTTTGACAAAACAATGGGGTCTACTACTAAAGAAATGTCTAGGTGCAAACATTCCACAAGAGAACTAGAGATAAAAGAGTGTGATGCTGCATAATCGAATAGAGTTCGAATGGAAAAAATAGAAATAGAAATCAAACCTTCAACTGTGACTTTCCTACCTGAATGATGCCTAAAGGTGTTGCGTCTAATGCTTGAATTTGCGAGACTGGTGTACTAGCTCCATGTCCCATCTTCTAGGGACAATTCCAACTCAAGTGACCGGGTTACCCGCAACTGAAGCACATTCCCTTCATCTTCTCCCTCTTGCAATCCCTGGCGATATGTCCCATAATTCCACAGCAACTACACTTCAATCCTTTCTTAATCTGCTTCTGAGGGCCATCGCCTTTCTTCTTCTCTTTATTACTCCTCCACCATTTCTTCTTCGGACCTTTCGACTTAACAACTTCCTTTGACTCTCCTTCCTTGACTACATCATACATAAGCGCCATCTCCAAAAGGATTCATAAGTAGCTCCCATCGGCACGTGAGTAAACAACAATCTTTGAAGGGGCTGATTCAGTCCCTTTGCAAACTTCATAGCTTTCTTGTGTGGCACATTCACCAACTCCATTTCAAACCGTGACAATTCATTGAATTGATTGATGTACTTCTTCACCGAAAAACTTCTTTGCTTCAAATTGATAAATCGCTCGAATTGAACACTCTCCTTTACCTGAGACAAAAACTTTCTATCAAACTGCTTCCGAAATCCATTCCAAGTCACCTCCCTTCCTTCTAACTCTATGACCTCTAACCAATACGAAACCTCCTCTTTCAGCTGTTAAGATGCTAGCTGAACTCCCTGCTGATCATCCAATCCCAATAGTTCGAATATTCTCTTCGTGCCTCTAAGCCAAGCTCTCGCCTCCATAAAAGCCTCCTTACCAGAAAAAGTTTTCCACCCAAACTCGCGAAATCCTTATAAATCTTAAAGAAATTGACGGCGGTAGGTGGTTGATGGGATTCCCACCCGGTGGTGCTGGGTTGGGCGCTTGCCCATGCCTCTCTGGAATTGTGGCTTGTGGATACCTATGAATTCAGGCTAGGCCTGGATTGCCCATGGGAATGTTCGGGGCATCCACCATTCTACGAAAAGAAAACGATAGTTTAGAAAAGATTCGAAGGGAGATTGAATCGGTCCTTTGAGGGGGTTTTTATAAAAACTCTTTTATACTTAAAAACTAATTCTAAGAGTTTTCTGAAAACTATTTTTAAAACAAAATAAATTGTTAGGAATCTTATAACCTTAGACTCTGATACCAAATGTAACACCCCCACACCCTTTAATATACCCAAAAGAGCACACTAAAAGGCATGTCGTGTTGTAGGTATAACTAAAACTAACAGAGACTAAGATTCACAAGACAGAAATATATAAACAGGGGAACCAATTATAATAATAATAATTCATTTAGAAAAAAACATCAGAATTACTTTATAAATCAAATAAGTGGCCAAATACCAAATTCATCAAATGTTAAGATAACCTTACGTGTCTTGCAAAATAAAATCCATAGTATCAATAATATCAGAGTAAAATATATACCTCACAAATGTCGGCTCAATAAAAAGAACTAAAAACTGAAACTGAAGGAAAGAAAAACATGATAGAATCTCCTCCAAAGAAATCTCTAAATGCCTGCAGTCTACCGTCCTTGCTCCTGATTTCCTATGGAGGAAAGGCAAAAATAGAGGAGTGGGTCAGCCTAAAAGTCTTGTGAATGATAGTAAATACATGAGTTTTAAGAAAAGTAAAAGTAATAGACTTTACAACAGTTCTAGTTTATAAAAAGAAACAAAGGAAATAGAGAGAGAAGGAATAAGCTGGAAATAAATATGAATGAACTAGATCAACATAATTTATTAACTTTTATTATTTGCATTTGTTTTTGACAGCTGCTTAGATTAGTCCGAATTCCTAATACTACCCTTTGATCGGTCTGCTACTCCATAGAATCTATTGTGGACCGGACGCTAAAGCTCCCTATGTAGTAGACATTGGTGGCTACGAAAGGAACACACTAAGCGCTTGGAACTCATAATGATTATTGAGCACCCAAATGGAAGTCGAATCATAACCGCCACCATGATCTTGTTACCAGTTGTTCCACCTATTGGGTCTTCTTATTACCTCAAGCTCTAGCATAAGCATGCCTTTTGTCTCACTTCAGGATTATGTGAGACACCTCGTCTTACTTCAAGGTTATGTGAGACACCTCGGTTCACTTTAGGGTTATGTGAAACACTGTGTCCATAGAAATAATAGGGGAAATGCTATTGGTACCGGCCCATCATCCAAACAATATCTAGCTCACCCCTTGCCCAAATCCCCATGATCTGGACATCTACTTTGACCATTTGCTACTGTTATTAACATAAGCGTGCCCCTCGTCTCACTTCAGGATTATGTGAAACATTGTTTCCATAGAAATAGGCGAATGTTATTTGGTACAAGTCCTACTTTAATTCTTTACTTATTAGACAAATTATTTAAATAAGCCTTTACTTATGTTCTTACTATCTGTTCTTACTCTATTCTATTTATTATTATAACCTATGTTATAATCATACTTATTACTTAACCCAAGTTCTAATTGTAAAATAAGCTCTTTTCATCTTATACTCTTTTTAGTTATAATTCTAAGTTATAACTAGGCCAATTATCTTTAATTAGTCCAATTCTAACATTGATATCATAATTAGGGTCAATTTAAGTCTTAATTCCATTTTTATTAAAGTCTTTACAATTTACATCTTATCTTCCGTGATTTCAGTACTCTTATAATTTGTATCCATATTTTCATTTAGTCTATTCTAATCCATACACGAAGAAAAGGAGAAATTGAAGAAAATTGAAAATAGAAGAAAATCCAAAGCGTGGAAAAAAGATGTAAATGACGCATAAATAACAATAAATATATTAAAATACTATAAAAACTATAAATAAATGGAAATGTTATAATTAACAGAAATAAACTAAAATTAACCGAAAAGTATATCTAAAAGAAATAGACTGAAAATAATTCTAAAAACTATAAATATACTACTTAAAAGGTTATTCCAAAAATCATAGTAAAACTACAACTATTGGAAACCCTATTATTTTAAATCACTTAAAAAAATCTTTAAAAAATTACAGTCACTCAACTGTGGTCCTAAGCTCTTCCCTTTAGGCCTTCTCGGATCCACTTAGGGTTGTTAAATTTTTTAATTTAAAACGATATTCTCCTTGAAAAATTATTCCACTAAGGTCCTTCCTAAAAAGGTGAACCCAATTGGAGAAAGTCTTAGAATGAGAAAAAGTGTTAGGCCTAGAGTCTTATTTGTAGGGGTAGAAGTTGAGTAGGAACCATCAGATGCAAGAATGGAAGGACTTGATGAAGATAAATAACACAAATGACATACAAAATTTAGCCATGAATGAAGGAATTTTCCCTTGTTCATTACCCATGGCGGGTCGACCAGGCGCTTGATCGCTACTCCGCCTAAGTCGACTGGCCAATTGACCTTGGGTGTGGTTAGGTCGACCACTGGGCGACCTAGCCTAACATATATATTTTTTCCGTTTTTCTTCTTTTCTTGTTTATTTTGAAAATCTCTCATTTTAACTAGGATTTTGATGTTCTATATTTGAAAATCGACTAGAAAATTACCACAGACACAATGATGCAACACCCATGGCTCAATTTTGATAACTTCACAAAGTTATTTCATTAATTCGTTAATCAATTATTATACCTTAATTTCTGAGTCATTACAATATTATTGTGTTTCTATGTATCAATGTATCTAATGTCGCCATATTTGGCCGTCGAGGATTAATAACTATGGATGATTACAACATCCGTAGTTGTTAGTTTTGGGCTTCCAAGTAGGGGGATGTTACAAGTTGGTATCAGAGCATAGGTTTATGAAACTTTTAAAGAAACTTAAACCTAAAAGATTTTTCAATCATAAGCCAATGAATTAGATAATAAGATTGGGTTTGGGTTAACGTTATAGTAACGTGCTTGTATGTGCTATATATAGTTATATATATAAGTGCGTATTCCTCGCTCTTAGACCGTTCTTTTGTATCTTACTACGGATCGTATGCAGGTTCACAAGAAAGGAGATATTGAAGTAGGAAACGAAAGAGGAAATCTCGATGGAGGAAACACCATAACTAATGGAAATGCTCGAACCACTATAAGAGGAATCCAGATCGACGGACTAATGCTAGTAATCAAAATGATGATGCCAATGTGAGTGCTAGAAATCCATCGGTTGATATGGAGGCAATGTATGAATTCTTTGTTGGTTTGGTGCAAGCTGTTGCTAGTGTAGCTAGAAATGCAGGAGGAGCTAATCGTGTGGCTCCGTTTGGAAATAATTATGCTTTGCTGAGTAGATATTACACCAGTTTAGATGGGAAGCCATTCTTGGGAATAGAGAGTGTCATAGAAGTCCAGAATTGGCTATTTCATTGTGAGCATATATGTACTGATTTGGGTCTGAATGATGAGAAAAAGAGAAGTTTAACCTCTAGATAGTTGAAGGGGTCAGCACTACATTGGTGGAATAGTGTAACTGCCAGAGTTCCAAAAGAGCAGTTAATTTGGGTTGATTGTAAAATGAGATTTGTGCAGAAGTTTGTATCTGAGTTTCCCAAGTCTAAGCCGATGAGGAAGTTTTTGGATTTAGTGCAAGGAGGGATGTCAATTGTTGAGTATGCTACTAAGTTTGAAGAGTTGCCTTGATATGGATATGTTGTTATAGATACTAACATCAAAAAAATGGGAAATTCATTTGGGGATTGAGACTCGAGTTTGCTAGAATGACCATGACACATGTCCGTGATCCTTGTAATATAGTGGTGGAGATGGCCATTCTCCATGAGGAGTTAATTGCTGATTTAGCTAAAGAGAATTCAGTGGAAACTCATGGTTCTCAGGGGAAGAAGATGAAGTTCTTTAAAAATAAGGGATCCCAGAAGGGAGATACTACAAAAAGGTTAAAGGCTGAGGTAGTTTGCTATAAGTGTTACAGGAAGGGTAACTTTGCTAATGAATGTCGATCAGAAAATGGAAAGAAAGTTGCAAATAAGAAGAATGTGAAGTGTTTCAACTGTGATCAAATTGGATATTATAGGAATCAGTGTGACGCCCCACCTCTATGCTCACAATAACAAAGGTTATTATAAGGAATAATGTCTGCTATTACGAAGAATAAGGCTTGTTAGAAGCGACCATCCGTAAGTTATTCCTTAGATGAGTATTGATTACATCGATAGAAGTTGTGTAAATTACTCCCAAAGATATATATTCAATCCAAATCTAAAATGAAACTACGATGGCTAATGAAAAAAAATTTAGAACAACTTATAATAACGACAACACAGATAAGTATAATCACATCAGAACAAAAATATCAGATATATATAGCGGAAGACAAGTCTGGGTACATGCTACAACAATCGATAGTTCACATTAACCAAATGTACATATACATAGATATCAACATACATGAGACGATAGTCAATATACCAAAAGTAACACCTCGAAGACTAGATAAAAGATGATGTGAAATCCCAAAAGCTGAAGCGGCAACTGAATCAAAGATAGTGATTATCCTGAAATAACTCGGTCTGACCCGAGTATTATTTAAAAGGAAATAATAAACGGATCAGTCTAATTTAAACTTAGAAGTGAATGCATCATAAACAACATCAAAGAAAATTAATTATAATCTCGAGTGAGACTATTCAACATATATTATCAACATAGTTTAAATGAAGAAATCTCATTCAACTCCATCAAATTCAACTCTTTAAACTCCATCAGAATCAACTTTCAAATTCAAAATTGAATTCAAAACAACAATTCACAAAAATCTAGAAATCAAAAATAGATAACTAAAAAATCAACATAAAAGTGGATCGATCCCATCTTATAGCGAGCCTAAGCTACGTCGCACGTGCAACAACATATGGCCGAAGCCTACCAAGTACTGTCATCATAATTTTGGCGCCCAAAAAATGACCCGAAGGTCCAACATATGACCCGAAGGTCTAGTACTGGAAATAGACCCGAAGGTCCACATAGTGGCTCGAAAGCCAACAAGATCATGATTCCCTTCGGGAACCACTAAGATAGGAGCGTGAGTAAGGAGATCTTTTAACTTCAAGAAAGAAGTCTCACACTTATCAGACCAAATAAAAGGAACAACTTTTCTCGTGAGAGTGGTAAGCGGTAAAGCAATACGAGAAAAGTCCTTAATAAACCGGCGATAGTAAACCCGCCAATCCAAGTAAACTACGGATCTCAGTAATGGTCTCGGGCCTTTTCCAATTCTGAATAGATTCGATCTTGGAAGGATCGACAGAAATACCATCAGAAGAAACAATATGACCGAGAAACTTCACCTTATTCTCCCAGAAGTGACACTTGGAGAATTTGGCATAAAGCTGATGATGACGAAGAGTGCTCAAAACAATCTCCAAATGCAGAATATGATCGGCTTCGGATTTGGAATAAATAAGAATATCATCAATGAAAACCAAAACGAACTTATCGGGATATTCCCGGAATATCCGATTCATAAGACCAACAAAATATGACGGAGCGTTTGTCAAACCGAACGGCATAACACGCCATTCGTAAGAACCATAGCGAGTACGGAATGCGGTAAGAGGAATGCTATCTGCCGCAACTCGTAATTGATGAAAACCGGTGGCAAGATCGAGTTGGGAGAAGAGCGTAGCGCCACTTAATTGATCGAAGATGTCGTCGATCCTAGGTAATGGATACCTATTTTTGATAGTGAGCTCGTTAAGCTTGCGATAATCAATGCAAAGCCTAAGAGTACCATCTGGCTTCTTAACAAAGACAATGGCGGCGCCCCAAGGAGATGAGCTAGAACGAATAAATCGCTTGGCTTCCAACTCAGATAATTGTTACTTGAGTTTCCCATTTTCCTTAGCAGACATCCTCGTGGGAGGACGACTGACAGGATGAGAAACAGAGATAAGGTCAATACGGAACTCAATTGCCCTCTTCGGAGGCAAACAAGGAATAGGCTCGAAAACATCAGAAAAATCACAAATAACCGGAATATTAGCTATGACATCCTCCGATTCGAAGGAAGAAATGAGAGCATTCGAAGTAGGATCCATGTCTCGAAATACAATAGATAACTACTCGATAGCATCGGGATGCTTAAGATATAAAGTTCTTTTTTGACATAGGATTTGAACTTCATAACGGACGAGCCAATCCATACCCAAAATCATATCAAAATCAAGATGATCCGTCACATGCAGATTCGCATAAAAGGTAAAACCACAAAGAATATTCTCAACATCAACACACAACAAACCAAGAGTAGCAGATCCACCAATAGGATTTACAATCCTCAAAGGGTCGCGAAGAGTAACAACGTCCAAAGGAATAATATCAACAAGCTCCTTTGACACGAACGAATGCGAAGCACCCGTATCGAAAAGAACTCTAATAGAACGACCATGAAATAAAATAAAACCTTCCAAAACAGAAGTAGTAATACCTTTGGGCTTAGAAGAATCACCAGAAGCCTTAGCAACATTAAGTTTTCCAGATTTGAAACCCTTAGGAGAAGTAGTACAATCAGGACCCAATGACCTTCTTTCTTGCAATAACGACAAATGCGAGGCTTAGGACAGCTACGGAGAAAATTATCCAAATAACCACAATTATAGCACGCCGTCTGAATAGAAGGTGCACTACTAGGCGGAGAACTAGAGGTAGCCTGCTTCTTCTTCTTCTTGTTGGAAGAAGAATTAGGCCTATGAAATGGAAACCTCTTCTAGTTGGCGTTCCTAGAAACCTCAACCGCATCACAACTATCACATTCCTTTTCAACAGCTTTAAGGCAAAGAGCCGAGTCAACAAGCTCCTCAAAAGAGGGCTTAAGCTGAAGTAAAAGAACTTTCTTCAAATACTACATCAAACCATCAACAAAACTAACATTCTTCTTACGCGGAGTGTTAATGAACTCAACTCCGTATTTGGACAAGGCCTCGAAAGATGCAACATAATCAGAAACAGAGGACTTTCCTTGCTTCAACTCAAGGAAACTACGAGCAAGATTAGCCTTTTCTGATTCAGGAACGAACTTAAGTTCGAAACGTTCCTTAAACTGAATCCACGAGAGAGAGGACTCATCAACTTCCACAATTAAAAGCTCACACCAATCAAGCGCATGCTCTTGCAACATGCTAGATGCCACGAGAATGCGATGATGATCAGAAAGATCCATCCGACAAAATATGCGCTCACAAGCGTGCAACCAAGTCTGAACCTCCAACACACTTTCTGATCCCTTGAAAGACGTGCCTCCAAGGTGGGAATAGTCATTACACATGCGAGCGAAGGCAGACTTATGAAAGGGAGCCGCGGGAGTAGCAACAAAGGCTTAGTACCCTGAAATAGCTCCATAAACTGATCAGCTGACATATAGACTTCGTCCGGATGAGAACCACTAGACGGGCATGTAGAAGAACGCTTCCATTTACCTCTTCCAACCATGGGCAGAGATAACAAGAGAAGATAAGGATTAGTTAAACAGCACACAATTGATAATAAATTTAACAAATATAATACTACGGAAGATGGGATTTATTCCTAGACATACTCCACATGTTAATGTGGAAGGTATAGATTAGAAAGGCACGAATAAAATCCTCGAATAGTTGTAACGCATGTTCCATTCTGTTTATGTTCTGTGTTTATTATAATTTTTTCTGAACCTGGCTGTGATACCAAGCTGTGAATCCCTACCTCTATGCTCACAATAACAAAGGTTATTATAAGGAATAACGTCTGCTATTGCGAAGAATAAGGCTTGTTAGAAGCGACCATCCGTAAGTTATGCCTTAGACGAGTATTGATTACATCGATAGGAGTTGTGTAAATTACTCCCAAAGATATATATTCAATCCAAATCTAAAACGAAACTACAGTGGCTAATGAAAAAAAAATTCAGAACAACTCATAATAACGACAACACAGATAAGTATAATCACATTAGAACAGAAATATCAGATATATATAGCGGAAGACAAGTCTGGATACATGCTACAACAATCGATAGTTCACATGAACCAAATGTACATATACATAGATATCAACATACATGAGACGATAGTCAATATACCAAAAGTAACACCTCGAAGACAAGACAAAAGATGATGTGAAATCCCAAAAGCGGAAGTGGCAACTGAATCAAAGATAGCGATTATCCTGAAATAACTCGGTCTGACCCGAGTATTATTTAAAAGAAAATAATAAATGGATCGGTCTAATTTAAACTTAGAAGTGTGCATCATAAACAACATCAAAGCAAATTAATTATAATCTCGAATGAGACTGTTTAACATATATTATCAACATAGTTTAAAATGAAGAAATCTCGTTCAGCTCCATCAAATTCAACTCTTTAAACTCCATTAAAATCAATTTTCAAATTCAAAATTGAATTCAAAACAGCAATTCACAAAAATCTAGAAATCAAAAATAGGTAACTAGAAAATCAACATAAATGTGGATCAATCTCATCATATGGCGAGTTTAAGTTACGCCGCACGTGCATCAACATATGGCCGAAGCCTACCAAGTACTGTCATCATAATTTTGATGCCCAACAAATGACCCAAAGGTCCAACATATGACCTGAAGGTCTAGTACTGCTAATTGACCCGAAGGTCCATCATAGTGGCTTAAAAGCCCAACAAATCATCAAAATCATCAAACAACAAATCCACAACAAATATTTCAATTAACAAGTCCGGAATTAACCGAATTAGTAAAAGCATGGTTTCATATTCCGCACTTTTGCTAACTTGTTTAAATCTCTTCATCGTTTCCTTGAAAGTGTAAATTTGTGTATTTTATATAAATAAAATTTACGTTCTCAAATGGCAAGTCCGGAATTAAGCGAATCAGTAAAAGTAAGGGTTCATAGTCCTCAATTTTGCTAAAGCGTTTAAATCGCTTCCTCATTCTTTTGAAAGTGCAAACTGTAAAAATTTTGGAAACAATTTTATTTTAAAACGATTTTTAAAACACGTGATTAAAACAGCAACATCTATAGCAATTTCGACAAAGAAATTACGCTTCACAAAATACCATAAAAACAGAAATCAAATCAGCGTTGCGAGATAGCCGCTTAAAATTCACTTTAAATTGACAGTTACTGAAGTCAACAAAACAGTAAAAAAAATTCCATCAAAAAGGTCATCAAAACAACACGCTTCAAAAATATAGTATCGGCGTAAAAATTCCGTTATAAAAATAACGGCAACAAAATACGTTTTAAAACGTAACACCGGTTCAACGTAAATTAAATAATGGATTGCACCACTATATTTTCATCAAAATATTGCACTGCCACAATATACACGTGCACACTCGAACGAAATAGGCGATTTAAAATGCTTGAACAAATTAACGTGTACTACAACTTTTTATACAAATAATGCATTAAAAAGTATTAACCTGGGCAATACTACTATATACTATACTTGCACGCAAATGATAATATATAGGCCTGGACACCGGTAAACATTACACGCAAGCAATAAAAGTGCTCTGGACTCTAACATTAAAACATTCTATCTCAACATGTATGCATGAAAATGGACTATGCAACATGTTCTCAAAAGTATAAATATATAACATCCTGGGCAATATACAACAATATGCATACGCATAATGAAGTCTCAAAACGAGATGCAGACACGTCAAAAAGTAAATGAATAATTGTAATTCGGTTTTGTCCCCTGGTGCGCACATATGTGAAACGAAACAAACTATACATGTACGCACGTATAAAATGAAAAAGAATGGTGGCATCTTGACTCATTTGCACGCAGGTGACACTAAAATACAATGATCTGCAACGCATGCAATATTATCCTGGAACTAGATTTTCTTTGCAATGCAACTTTGATCTTTCATAAATTACTTGCATGCAAAGAAAAGGCCAGAGCAAGTTATATACATGTGCACCAAACAAATATGTAGTCAGGCTAATGCTTCATACTCACGTGAAAATGAAGAAAGTTTGGCATACTTGTGCACGCAATATGAAGTAGAAAAAAATAAAGAATTTGGACTTGTAATTTAGCACGCACGCCAAAAACCATGCACACACACTATACTTTCCAATGCCTGACACTTTAATTATGAGAAATTCACTAATTACTTCATGCACAAAAATGAAATGGACAAAGTTTTAAGGTGACCAGATAATACAACAAGTGTACACGAAAAATGCCCTGGGCTATAATTCTCGTGCAACTCGTTCACATAACATGCGCCACGTATAACTTGCAAGTGTAAAAATTGATAAATGAGTTAGTTGTAACCAGTTTCTGAGTTTTGCATGCGCACATATAAGTGATTTACAAAAGATGAAGCTTTGGATAAATTAGAAATGTGAGTTTTTCACTTACCAATAATTTACTTCAAAACCAATAAACAACTCAGATCCAAAAGCGAGCAACAAATCGAACTGCCATTAGTGCATTTTCTGAGCAACTGGAATAAATGAACAACAAAAGTGATGAAGTCTACTGGGAGAAGAATGAACCAAATGATGATGCAGCTATACCTCTTTTCGAATTGTGAACAAGTCAATGAAAATGAGTGTGCTGTCCATATTTTGGTACAATGCATTTAAGGTAATGTGCATAAATGAAGAAACAAGGACATGCAATAAATGATGATGGCTGCAAAGATGGATTCAAATTTTGCTTTACAATTTTGTGACAGCAAGGCAAAATGTTTCTACTTTTTGTTTATAAATAGTTTCAATTTTGTAATAGCAAAAACATTGTGTTCACATTGGCTTCATAACTTTAGTGTGTGACAGCAAATGATCAACATTTGCTTTGCATTAACTTTCAACGTGTACCACTTCTTATACACGCATGTGAAGGCAATTTGCCACTTATTTCAACATGCTACCCCTTATGCGTTCATCTGACTTTTAAATAATTTTACACTATTTTTTTTCAAATTTTAATTTAAAAAATTTCTATTTTAAATTTTTATTACGACGGTAATAAAATCACGGTTGTTACAATCAGTGCCCAGAGCCAATTAGGGAGGACAAAGGAAAAGTTTTTTTATAGGTCCAGCTAGGCCTACCGCAACTGATAAAGGAAAGACCGTGATGGAAGGTATGCTTTTGATTCAGAGTATTCCGGTTAAAGTACGTTTTGATACTGGTACATCACATTCATTTATATCTTTGTGTTGGTCGATAGATTATGCTTAGAATCCACCTACCTAGTTACTTCCTTAAGGGTTGTGAATCTAATAGGAGGGTATGCAACTCTAGAGTTAAGATGTGACCAGTTAAGACTTGATTTATTGGATCATAAATTTGCATGCAGTTTGTATGTTATTGATTTTATAGATTCGGGTTCACTTTGGGTATAGATTGGTTGAGTAAGTATGAGGCTAGAATATTTTGCCAGGATATGGAAATATAACTGAGACACTATGATAGTCATAACCGAGTGATATTCTCAGTAGAGAATGCTGACCGGAGTATTAATGCTATAGAGGTAGGAAATAAGTTAAGTCGGGTTTGGGTAGCAAGAGAGTTTGCAGATGTCTTTGCGCCAGTCACTGTACTACCCCCGAAAAGAGCTATTGAGTTTAGAATAGATCTTATGCCCAGAGCTAAACCTGTAAGTAGACCACCTAGCAGAATGATAACAAATGAGATGAAGGAATTGAAGGTGCAGCAAGTGGATCTAGAAGGAAGGAGTTTTATTAGACCAAACCGTTCCCCTTAGGGAGCGGCCACGGTGTTCGTAAAAAAACCGGATGGGTCGTTAAGGATGTGCATTGGCTATCGCAAGTTAAACTAAAAGACAATTAAGAATAAGCATCCTTTGCCAAGAATAAGTGATCTCTTTGATCGCTTAAGTGGAGCCAGAGTATTTTTCCAGTTGGACTTGAGGACAAGTTTCCATCAGTTAAGAGTGGCGGATGACAATAGTCATTTGATAGCATTTCGAACTAGTTATGATTCATATGAGTGGTTGGTGATTCCATTTGGATTAACGAATGCATCAGCTTTCTTTGTGGATTTTGAAGAACCGAGTTTTTCAAGAGTATTTCGGTAGGTTTGTGTTGGCGTTTATAGATGACATTCTAGTCTACTCTGGGAATGAGAGAGAGCATGACGCTCATCTTAGAGTGGTACTTGAGACACTAGGACAGAATCAGCTAAATGTGATGTTTATCTAGTGTCATCTCAGGAAGAAAGATGTAAAATTTCTTGGTCATGTGGTTTCTGAGAAAGTATTGTCAGTCGATCCAAATAAGATCAAAGCCATGAATAATTGGAAGAGACCAAAGACAGTGACTAAGATCAGGAGTTTTCTTGGACTTGGTGGCTACTGCTGGAGATTCATTAAGGATTTCTTGCGGATAGTAGCAACCATAACTAAGCTAACTAGGAAGGAAGTGAGATTTGTTTGGTCCGACAAATGTGAGGAGGCATTCCTTAAGTTAAAGCCTTTGTTGACCAATGCACCCAGTTAGTAGTTCCAGTCGAAAACCAAGGATTGGTGGTGTATACTGATGCATGTGGAACTGGATTAGAAGCGGTGTTGATGCAGAATGGTAAATTCATTACCTACGCATCAAGCAGCTTAGATCGCATGAAGTTAGATATTCTACTCATGATTTGGAGTTGGTAGCTGTCATCTTCGCATTGAAAATTTGGAGACATTATCTCTTAGGGGAGAGATTTGAGTTGTATATCGATCATAAGTCTTTACGACATTCCCTCGGAAGGAGTTGAATATGAGTCGATAGAGGTGGTTGGATTTTTTGGCTGCATATGATTTCAGTATAGAATACACACCAGGAATAGGTAATAAAGTGGCTGATGCTCTCAACAGGAAACATCAGAATGTAGTCTTTGCTATGTTAACGGAGTGGAAGGATTTAGAAGCTTTAGTTAGTTGCGATATGCAGTTAAAATCGACTATTGGTTCTAGTCAGAGTACCGCCAGGTTGTCTTGTTTAGAAGTTCGGCCAATATTAATTGAGAAAATTGCTTCTAAGCAGAAGGAGGACCTAGTATTAGCTGAAAAGATCAAAAGATCGGAGGTTGGAACAAAGATCGATGATTTAAAGGATTTTAACCATGACCAGAAAGGATGGCTAAGAAAGAAGAGACGGCTGTGTGTTACGAATATGGAGGACTTAACGAAAGAAGTTCTTGGAGAATGTCATCGGTCCAAGTTTACGATTCATTCTTAGGGACCATATGAAAAAGATATTCTGTTGGGAAGGCATGAAGAGGGATGTTGTCTTGTGGGTTAGGCAGTGTGCAAACTGTCAACAAGTGAAAGTTGAAGATCAGAAACCAAGTGGGTTGCTTCAGCCTTTAGAGATTTCATTTTGGAAATGGGATTCGATATCTATGAATTTTATAGATGGGTTGCGAAGGTCAAATAGAGGTAATGAAGGTATATGGGTTATAGTGGACAGATTGATCAGGAGTGTCCATTTCATTCAGTTAAGTCAACCAGAATGGCACCTATTTTAGCTAAGTTGTTCCTGAAGAATATAGTTAGACTGCATGGAAATTCCTAGTTGTGTAGTCAGTGACAGAGATGATTTTTTCACTAGTGAATTCTAGAAGAGTCTATAGGAAGTGATTGGTACCAAGCTTAATATTAGTGCTGCGTATCACCCTTAGACAGATGGGAAGACAGAGAGAGTCAATAAAGTACTTGAGGATCTATTGAGAGCTTGTGTATTAGACTTTGGTGGATCTTGGAAGGATCACCTATATTTGGTTGATTTTTCCGATAATTATAGTTATCAAGCAAGTATAGGAATGAAGCCCTTTGAAGCTTTGTATGAAAGACCATGCAAATCACCGGCCTGTCGGTTGGTGATTGGAGATAGATTAGTCTTAGGTCCAGATTTGGTTATAGAGGCGTTAGAGAAGATTGAGTTAATCCGAGGAAGGATGAAGGAAGCTCAGTCAAGATAGTAGAGTTACGCAGATAAGAGGCGTAAGGACCTAGAATTCTCACACTACAACAAAGCTACCCTCTAATAGCATTTAGAAAATGCTGCAAAAGGCTTCTATAGCGTAATATAAACGATGTAAATCAACAGGTTGTAATAAGTCAATGACCAATTATTCCAACACAAGAAATGCTATAAAAACCCATCTTTTAGCGTTTTCAAAACGCTATAAAAAGACTTATAAATGGCGTTCCAAAATGCTATAAAAAGACTTTATTATAATGATATGTTGGTATACAATGGTCGTAAAACGCTATTCTTAACTTTAATAGCGATTCATAAACGTTGTTATAGGCTTTAACAACATTTTAAAAAGCTATTATAGGCATTAACAGCGTTATAAAAACGCTAACCAAATCCTTTAACAGCGTTTTAAAAATAATTTTTGCAGTACGTACATATCCATTATCACACTGTAATCACAAATTTACATAAACACGATATATCATTTCACACAATCATATAAATCACATTAAACGAAAAATAACTAATCATTCAACATTTACATAGAATAATGCATAATATATCATAACATTTAATGAACATTACATTAGAAGTGTAATAATACAAGTGATAAAAAGATTGTACTACACATGACAATTAAACGTGCAAACCAAACAAGTTGTTCCTGCACAAGAACTCCATGTTGCTAATAAACCGCAGCATGTTGCCATTTGTACGCACCATACGTTGTTACCTATAAAAAAGAAATTCAACAGTTAGCAATTATAATTATACATACATACATATATGTGTATGTGAAACTTAATTATATAAATTTAATTAGTTTATATGGAAATTAATTAATTTATATGAAACTTGATTAATTTAATTAATTTTTATAAAATTAAATTGATTTATATAAACTTTACTTATTTTATAAAATTTATTTAATTTATTAATCATATGCAAACGATATCAGTAGCATGTGGAATTTCCTGAAGTGGATGTAAATTTTGTTTAAAATACTTTATTCAACAATTGCATGTATATTGTAATAAACTTATTAATTTTTATAAAACTTAATTAGTTTATATAAACTTATTAGATTTTTATAAACTTATTAAATTTTGAAAAAAAGTTGGCTTATTTAATTATTATAAAATTAACTTAGTTACTTATTTTAAACTTAGTTAATTTGTTGTTGTTGTTCTTATTATTATTATATTATTAATATTATTTTATTATTTTATTACTATTATTATTATTGTATTATATTATTATTATTCTAAATCTGGTTAATTTTTATAAACTTAATTAGTTTTATAAAATTTAGTTAACTTAGTTAATTTTCATAAAAATTAGTTAATTTTTATAACAATTTAACAAAGATTTCTAAAGAACTAATTTTTATAAAATATAATTAAATTTTATAAAATTATTTAATTTTAATAAAACAGTTAGCTTATTTAATTATTATAAAAGTTAATTAACTTAGTTACTTATTTTAAACTTAGTTAATTTATAATTATCATCATTATATTTTTATTATAATATTATTTTATTACTACTACTATTATTATATAATATTATTACTCTTCTTTTAAATTTAGTTAATTTTTATAAACTTAATTAATTTTTATAAAACTTAGTTAACTTAGTTAATTTTTATAAAACTTAGTCAATTTTTATAATAATTTAACAAAGATTTCAATACAGTTTATAAATCTTAGTTAACTTAGTTAATTTTCATAAACATTAGATTTTAAAACTTAGTCAATTTTTATAACAATTTAACAAAGATTTCAAAACAGAGAACAAGATTTTTATAAAACTAAATTAATTTTCATAAACTTTAGTTAATTTAATCAAAAAATTCAAATTTTGTTGATTTTTGTAAAATTCAATTAACTTAGTTAATTTTTATATAACTTAGTTAATATTTATATCCTTTAATTGATTTTCATGAAACTCACTTAATTAACTTAATTTAATATTTATAAGACTTAGTTGACAAGTTAGTTAAATAATTTTAGTTAATTTTTATATAACTTAGTTAAATTTTATAAGAATTAGTTAATTTTTATAAACATTTAGTTAATGTGGTTAAATCTGCATAAAACATGATAACATAGTTAACTTTTATAAAAATTAGTTAATTTTTATAAATTACGTTAAAAAAATAATTTTAATTATTTTTTATATAACTTAGTTTTCTCGGTTAAATTTTTATACCTAGTTAATTTTCAAAATTTTATTTAAATTTTGTATAATTTTATTAATATTTAGATATTAATTTAATTTTATATAACTTAGTTAATTTTCAGAAATTATTTAATTTTTATAAAACTTGGTTAACTTAGTTAATTCTTATAAAGTTTGTTGATTTTTATAAACTTATCGAATTTCATGAATTTTTGACGGCACCTCCTTTGTGTGGTAAACCGGCCCTAATTAATATACATTTACATGATCAAAACAAGATCGGATTTATATCATATATAACAAAATATACTTCATAATAGAGTACACATTCAAATTCATAAAAACATATTTTCTATTAGATGTTGAGCTAACTTAAAGGATAAGAAAAAGAAAAACTGACCAACCAGAGACATGAGTATAGATAACTACGCCCAACTCAACTACTCTTCTATTACCCATTTTTGTTATGGCGATTTTGTGAACATTCTGAAGAGCTCCAAAAAAATTTCATTCCAAATTATGCTTCTCGTTTTTGTGTACCATTATGTATTAGAGAGGTGGAAGTGCTCCAAAATTTGATTAAAGACGTGTTAATAAAAACTCAATTCATGTATTAGGGAAATATTAACTCTAGAAATGTTGCCAAGAGTTAAGGTAAATATACATCATTAATATCATAAATTAAACATGTAAAAACAAAAATATACCATGTTTTTAAGAAGTTCATCCCATATCAGTCCACCAAAATATAACAGATGGATATCTTAAATCAATCAGTACAAAAATATGTATCATAGTCCATCTAAAGTGATTGATCATAGTCTATGATATGCAAGCATAAAGCGTGAGACATATGAAATGTTAGATCAAGCAAAATGTATATCAGTCTTTTTACCTAAAAAAAGTTTTATCATGTTGAAGCTACAATTGATGGACATTCAAAATCAGCAACACGATGATGGGAAGAATAAAATTAGCAGATGAATATTGAATGGCAATATTAAATGAATGTGTTCGCATTAGAAGTGCTGCATTATATATTTAAGTCTGTTCCTTTTTATAATCATTTGTCTTTTTCATTATTAAGTGAATGTGTTTTAATTTTATCATTTACTCTCCTTAAGCAATACGCATTATAATTTATTCCTTGACACACTTTACTGTCTTGGCCATTACTTATATTTCTATACTTGAATTTCCTTATATGACTTTTTTGTTAGCTGTGTCAATAATCAAAAAATATTGTACATCAATGTATAATAAAAAGTTAATAAACATATCATAAATTAGTAGTACAACTTTCCTTTAGAAAATAACAGTCTCAAGGCCATTTCTTTTCGAAAATGGAAAGGAGTACATAATACGCTAGAAGAAACAAAAACCAAGTAAATTGTGTAAAACCTGAAAATTTTCAATTAATTCATTCATTTTTATCTTATTCGTTGACTAAACTATCACCATACAAATACACAGCCTTTATGGTGAAACAATTTTCTTAATGGATCTAAAACTAGAATAATATGAAAAATAAAGCAGTAGTTATAGGTCACTACAGCAAGTTACATTGTTTTGTTTTCTTTTGAACTGACCAAGAAAGTAAATGGCCAGATCTAACTTCCACTTTGCCAAGTCTAGATGCATATGGTGGAGACCCAAGTCAACTTACCATGTTTAAATGTGTGCAAGTTCATAAAACTGTAAGCTATGCACACATCTTAACTTAAATCAAAAAATTGTATCGAAAGAGTGTTATATGGACCACACTATCAACAGAAAATGTCCACAACTATCGTCTTTATCTTTTTAAATTCAAAATAACGATCACTGAAAGCAGTAATTTTTTTGCGTAAGGAAATTTATGTAAACTAATGCAGTCACTTCTCTAATGTATAAGAAACTAAAAGTTAAACATGATATTTACCAGTGGGGCAAACAATTGTAAAATCCAATGAATAGAAGAACATGATTACATATTTCTTTCTGATGCAGTTTGATAGCTCAACCTGTGATATAAACGAAAAAATGCAATTATTAACTGATTCTTGATGTAAAATCTAAATTTAGTCATGAGCTTGTGGATGTTATCAATAGAGTTTAGAATGAAGAAATGTTAAATAATAGAGAAACAGGGGGAAAAGTAAAAATATCAACACTTTAAACTATTGATTTAGAAGGGCTTGAAAGAAAACAAAGACGCCAATACTGAGAACTGATTTAGAAAGAGTTGAAAATAAAATAAACTATTAGTTATAATAAACTAATTTTAATTTTCAAATTATATCTTGGTTTAAATTAATAAAATGAAATTACCAACTATAGAAAAAATAGATTGTTTGATCGGATTTAATGCATCTTCCATTTAGAGAAGCTTCAATTAAGCTTATTTATTTAACTCAGCAATAACTACTACTAACAATCTGAAAAATAGATTTAGAAAATATTAAAAGCGAATAGTGGTGGTTGAAAGAGAAAGTTGGGATTATAATATGATTTGAATTGAAAATTTCTATATGAGTACAGTAAATCAAAGGAAGGACTTGGAAGAAACCACTTCCATACCTCCAGAATGGAAATATGAAGGAAAATTTGCATCCGACACAAGCCAACAAAATTGCTTTAATAAGTAGGTAGTGACCACCAAAGCTTTTACATTATAGCATACATCCATCCATTAATTTTTTTATTAAATAGAAGTTAAAATTTTCTAGCTATTAGATGCACGTACGTACAATTTGCTCTAGTAAATATAAAGTGACTATTATTCGCATTGACTAATTGGTTTTGCAAAAGAACGAAGTATCTTAGTAAAATAAAAGACGAAGTAGCTCAGTAAAATGTTAATAGTGCATAACCGATATAATGTCTGCATCACCCAATTTTTGTCAATGAGAATGTAAATATTGATTGTGAGCTTTGCCAAAAAGTTTACAAGTCTAGAAATAAAATATACTTGTCAATTTTTTTTCAAAAATAGTAACAGTTTAAAGTACCATTCAACTATACAAGTGATAAAAGGGCCACCATTAGCATGTTTGTCCCGTTCTTCACAGGTCATCTCTACCATACTACAACCCTGGAATCACAATTACCTTTAACAATTGATAACATACAACTATAAAACATATACCTACAAGTTAATTCGATGGAAATACATATCTGAAGTTAAAAATATTATCTTTGTGGTTCTGAAAACATAGTATAGTGGGAAGAATCTTGAATTATTCTTGAAGTATAAATGTAACTACCCGTAAATTTTCGATAATTTAAATTATTAAATTTAATTAAATGTTGTTATTTAATATTGGAAAAAATAAAAATTTGTAATTTAATTCGGAAAGAAAATTAAAAATCTGTAATTTAATAATGAAATCACTAAAATAAAGGTAATAATGTTAATGCAGGTCAATAAATCACTAACTTAGTGCAATCCCAATTAATTGAAACCAACTGCAACAAATGAAATTAAATATTACGTTAGTGTGAATTAAGGTAGTATTTAGTAATAATGTGTTGTTAATGGTTTATGAATGAAACGATAAATAAAATTAAAGGTAGCGATGTTAATATAGGTTGACTATAAACAAGTTGAATGAAATCCCAATAAAGGAAGTAATGCAAATGTTATATTTGGCAAAATTTCAATACCAGTGGAAACTATAGTTAATACACAATAAAGAAAGAAAGTTGAGTATATTGAAGTAATGTAATATAAAACCAACATTAACTATGTTATTTGAAATTAGTGGATGGGGTATAAAGATTGAAATCAAATAAAAACAATTTACTGGAATTTAAATTTTAATAATTGGATTAATTGAAATTCAATGAAATTAAATATCTTAATATTACGTTAATTGAAATTTATGGAATGTGAGAATATTGTGTAATAGATCATGGACCCAATGTTAATTTCATCCGTTTGACCATAATGTATTGAATAAAAAGAATGAAAAGTAAATTCAATGGAATTATTGAAAATTTAATTTATAATTTTTGAATTTAATGAATTGAGGTTAACACTGAAATTGATAAATTAACTAACTCTAAATGGACAACTTAATTGTTTAAATTAGTATAAATGATTAAGAAATTTAAAAATGATAAAAATTGTCAATTATAGGATTTGTATTGAAAATTTGATTTAATTAATTAATTATTAATTTATTTAATTAACTGGAAAATAGCCATTTTAGCCACTAACTCGGATTTCGACGAAATTAGTTTCATCCGATCCGTAATTGTGAATTATTGTAGGATTTCAAGTTTTATAACGATCGGACTTGTCGTTTGCTCGTACGTGCTCGAAACGCATAGAAATCAATGAAATTGAAATCAATTTGAAATAACTTGATTTTAACATAACTTCTTCATACGACGGAGTTTGGACTTGAAACCTGTTCCATTGATTTTAAAATATTTTAAAACGTCTATTTTGATAAATGGATTAACCCAATATCGTTTCGAAGTCAGAACGGGCCTTTCGGGTCATTATCGTTCGATTTTCCAAACCAATCAAGCCCATTTGCTTCTATTTTGTTCTGCCTATATATATGTCGTTATAAACCCTAGCCTATTTCTTATTCCTCATTTCTGTACGTATAATTCTATTTGCTTCTCCTCTTTCAATGGCAGACAGAACACTAAATACCCAACTGCAAATTAAAATCATATTGAAAATTCAAACTCCTCAATTAATATCAAATTTTACATCGAATCAAAGCTCTCGACAAGCGCAATTCAGATTTACATTTTGTTTCTCGATTCGAGCCACTATTTGATCAAAAAACGGCCAATTATTTTTGGCCGTTCGTGAGATGTCGATGGATTGGACGGTGGATCTTCCACTATTGGACGACCGAGAAGTCTGACATAGAGAGGTTACGGAGCAGGTCCTAGATCTGGCCTCGCTCCGTCGTTCGAAGGCTCGGATTTAGCCAGAAACGCCTTTTATGGCGGCAACACAAGGTGCCTGGAAGCACCCGGAAGGCCGTGCCTACATGGTCTGGAGCCTCAGGAGTAGGGGAGTTCGGGGGCATTGCCTGATCGTGACCATAGAGTGTCAGGCGATGGCGAAAATTTGATGAAGTACGGTGATAGGTGACAGCTTTAGTAGGGTTTTACGTGTTGGTTGTTGTAGCCGTGAAAAGAGAGGTGACGTGTATGATAACTTTATTTATTTATTTTATAATTCAAATTGTATAATGTTCTAATCAGTGTAATATTTGCATACGATACTCGTTTTATGCACGATTTTTTTTGTTATGGTCGTTTTCAAATTCTGGACATTTTGACGCTAGTTTGGATGGATTCCGAGACTGTTCAAATTTTGGGTTTAAATTGGATTTAAATTCAATTTAAATTCAAAAGGTGAGTGTTTTAACCCACTCACAACTTCTAAAATTTCTTATGTTTGTTAAATTGATTTATGATGTGATTTGAAATTTATTTATGACTGTTGGCATATTTTTAATCATCATCTTAGTTAAATTGAATTTATTGAATTAATTGTTATTTAATTTATTATTGCATATAAACTGCCTGTTAATTTGTTATTTAATTTATTATTGCATATAACTGCCAGTAAAATTCTTATTAAGTATTATCTGTTCTATATTGATGTTATTGATTGAATTGGATGATGATTGTGATAAATGTTTGATGATTGATATTGGATGAATGGATGTTGTATTTTATATTTTTTTAAACTGCAAGTTGTTGTGGATTTTTATTTTTCGGGGTTGCGGTTCGAAATGATAGATAACCGTATTTATTTTTTAAATTACGGATTGAAATGATAAATACTTGTATAACTTGACCATCATAAGATAGAAAATTATATACAGACACAGTGGTCTATACATAAAAAAATATTTTGAAATTGATTTCTATGGTTCTTGGAAAGAAATACATGGTTTTATATAAATATTGATTTTAGATATTACACAAATGCTATTTTATATATATAGTCAAATTCTTGACTTGAGCTATATATAAATTTGTTGATATAAATAAGTTTAATAATAAAGTTTGATTTTATTTAAAATGGTTAAGTACTTATTTAAACTATATTTTAATATAGAATTTATAATGATTTCAATAAATTAAGGTTGAAAAATAAATTGGAAATTGATTTGAAATTGTATTTAATTGAGAATTTTATTTAATAAAAATCGATTTGGGACTCATTGATTTTGAGATTTCAAAGAATGTGGTTTCTAACTTGATTTTTTGTTTAAGGTTATATAAATGAATATATCAAGTTTGAATAAAGTGACAGAAATATTCAGTTATTTGAAATTGGAGTTTATTGAATGATATTGGAATTATTAAGTAAATATTTCAGAACTAAATAATAGTAAACTGAATTTGACATATGTGTGTATATATATATATATAGAGTTAACAAATTTAGTTTTGAAGTGTTGAATATTGAATGCTTCGAAATCTATTGAAATGGTTTATTTGGAGGTTCGAATCTATATTTGAAATCGATAAATATTGAAATGGTCCATTGAAAACTGAAAGTGAAAGTTATTAATTGAGATTTAATTTAAAGTGAATAAAATTGTGAAGTCGAGGAAAATATTTTACTTAACAAAGTAAAGTTTAAATTTAAACTATTTTATTTTATATACTGTTTGGATATCCAAACCGTTTAAGCGGCGGAAGTTATGGTTTAGAAGCTATGAAATTCAAGGTATTATGTTTTGAAAGGTTATATATCAAGCCTTTGGTTTCGAAATATTATAATTTTGAAAGTGTTATGGTTTTAGAAAGGATATATTTGAAATGAAAATGATATTTGATTTGGTTTTGAAAGGGAAATGATATTTGGTTTTAAAGAATAAACTATTTTGAAATGAACGCGGTGTTATAATAACATTTGGTTGTTAAAGAGACCGGGATCGAAAGTTGTCATACTCTCTGCCAATTCTGAAAACCACTTTAACAACCGTGTACACGGGGGAGATTCCACAGTGAAGTAGGATGGTGGCAACGTTTCCTTAAGGTATATAAGTGGACCCGACTCCTGTGAGTTGGCATAAGGTGGCTAAAATAGGAGTGCTTACGGGCCAGTAAGGTAGCCCCTCTTATCGGACACACTCCTTTGATACCATTCTATTACTTTGTGATTGATTGGGCCCTTTGATTTTTTTTGGAGGTGTGGCTCGAGGTGGGCGGTAGCTGCATGCTATGCGTCACCATCAGTCTGTATGCTAATTGGTGTATCTACCTTGGCATTGCCTTGTGTGTCATGTCACCTACCCTAGGGAGCCTTATACGAGTTTGATTTGTGTCGTACCTATGGAGTATCTTCTCGTAGTCTCCCGATCAGGAGATATGTAGGTACTGTATAAGAATACTGGCACTATTACGTGTTAAGGTGGAAAATGTAAAGCCTTAACACAATTTATAATTAAGTTTATTTTACTAATAGACATTATTATAATAGTGTATATTATTACATAGTAAATAGTTTAACGTATCCTTAGGAGATGTGGATGCCGAGCATCTCTTAAGTTACTGCACTCACATTAGACACCGGATAGAAGATGTCAAATCCCATAAACATCTCTGACGCCGTTCCACTCATATTATTTACCGTTGATTTAACTTACATAAGATCTTTTAGCTCTGACTCGAGTTTTTGTCTTTTCAATTCGCTCGGGTCAGTCTGAGCATTTTAGGATTTGAAGACTTTATTTCTGGAGGACGAAGATTGTGTTACTATTATTTATTATATTATTCCACTGCATTCATACTGTTCCACTGCATTATTTATTTTTCTTTGGTATGTGTAACTCTGATATGTGTTGTATAAACAAAATCAAATGTTTGTAAAACAGCTTCATGAACTGTTATTTGATTATTATATTTTGTCATTCCGCTGTGAGAATCTATTTTGTTTTATTTCTTTCTCTGCTTTTCTTATTTACCCTCATAACAATCCGCCCTTTTGTATGCTATAAGTCTGACGTGTGTGGCTTATCATCGATTTAAAGCGTACAAAAAGGCGGGATGCTACATCTGGTATCAGAGCTTTGGTTTAGCGATAAACCTTAGCTTTGTGGGGTCTGACTCTTTACTAATTGGGTAGTAATACCCTATGATGAGTCGTTGAGTGTATGTATATGAGAGAGCGTATTTGTTAGTGTTATAAAAAGTTTTATATTTGTTGGTGCATGGGACGCTATGACATCAATAGGGATTTCTAAACACTTAATAGGACAGACTAACACAATATTTGTTTTGAATATAGGTGAATGAAATAATTTTGCCTATTATATTTTCTATATATATATAATATATTTTATAAAGGTTATATTTGGTTGTAATATATTTGGTTGTCAGGCAGTGAAATTTATAAATATTGATTGGAAATTTTAGAACTTAAGTTCCAGGGTTTTGAAAAAAAATTTGAATGATTTTGGAATATAGTAATAATATTATTAGAAGTATTTTCTGATATAAATATTTCAATATAATTTGAAAGAACCATTTTAAAGAAATTTTGGAAAGGAATAAGTTCGGTACTCCCCTCTCTGTCGTTGGAAAATAATTTCGGTGATGAGTGCACGCATCATCGACGTTCGTTTTTGACTTTCTAAGTGGGAAGGCCACTATAGCAGTTTTACTGTAGATTTATTTTGATAAACAAATAAAAAATCTGAATTGTTTTAAATATAATTGGATATATAAATTGTAAGTATATATATTTATCTAGTATTTTAAAATAATTTGAAATTACACCCGGTATTTAGTTCTTAAGTTTCCGTTAATTAATAGTTTCAATTATTGAAGTAGAATGGAACGTAAGTAATTAATAATTAAACCTCTAAAGAAAATAAGAGATTTTATGCTCAGTTATAAATAAAATTAAAAGAAAGTTGAAATATGTAACCTAAAAACAAAAGATATGATTATTGAACATTAAATTAGTTAAAAGAAAAGAGAAAACTTGTATAACTTTCAATTACATTCTTAAAGGCATATATATAACTTACCAAAGATGTAAAAATTGAAATGTTAATAAGAAAATGTAATGGATATTATACAAGTAATAAGCTTGAGGTAATGAAAGTATTCGATGAAATTCTTTAATAAATAAGAATTTGATGTTGTAGTTGTTATAAGCTTAAGTATAATTGAAAGGATACTAATTTAATGTAATGGAAATGTAAGTATTATAAATAAACTAATCAATGAAATTAATAAGAATGAACTTAATTTATTGTTTGAAATTGTTGATTGTTTTGTTTGTGGTAGTTTGGGTAAGGATACTTTAAAATTGTTTGGATGTATGAATAATCTATTTAGTTTCATCTAAGAATGTTGAGTAAATGGTGCACTTAATAGTTTATTTTCCATTCCGTACAATTTAAAGTTTTAAACCCGAACAACTATTTATTTTGTTTGATGTGAATGGATACTTGATTTAAGTTAACTGTATATGACGATTGTATGTTGGTTGCAAGTGATGGTTGTTTATATTGATTGTTCGTTAGTGGTTGAAACAACTTTAAGTATTTCATTTTATATAAGTATTAACTCTTTGGACTATATAAGTGAAATACAGGTTATGGAAGGAATTGCTACTGCTTTTGGTCACATAATTAAGAGTTGTTTGCCCGATAAATAGGTACGTTCTCGGATTATGGTTTTATATGCTATTGTATTGTTTTTCCATTGTTGGGATATATTATTTTAAAATATTGTGATATATATTGTTATATTTAATATTATAATTTCTCTCGAGCCTCCCCGTACAAAGGAGGCTCTGCCGAAATTTTCCGTGAATTTTGGACTTAGAAAAATTTTGAAAAATATTTTCCAAATTTTATTAATTTGAGTATAAAAAGGATTTAATGGTTATAAATTGGTATATTTTATTTAATTAATTTATTTTGTAAATTTATTTTTTATAAATTTAACGTTTTAAGTAAGATATATTGATCTCCTAATCCTTCTTTTCCCTTCTTATTTCTTTTCGGGGACGAAAAGTTTTGAGTGGGGGAGAGTGTAACGGCCCGTAAATTTTCGATAATTTAAATTATTAATTTAATTAAATTTTGTTATTTAATATTGGAAAAAATAAAAATTTGTAATTTAATTCGGAAAGAAAATAAAAAAATCTATAATTAATTAATGAAATCACTAAAATAAAGGTAATAATGTTAATGCAAGTCAATAAATCACTAATTTAGTGCAATTCCAATTAATTGAAACCAACTGCAACAAATGAAATTAAATATTACGTTAGTGTGAATTAAGGTAGTTAGTAATAATGTGTTATTAACGGTTTATGAATGAAACGATAAATAAAATTAAAGGTAGTGATGTTAATATAGGTTGAAAATAAACAAGTTGAATGAAATCCCAATAAAGGAAGTAATGCAATTGTTATATTTGGCAAAATTTCAATACTAGTGGAAACTATAGTTGATACACAATAAAGAAAGAAAGTTGAGTATATTGAAGTAATGTAATGTAAAACCAACATTAACTATGTTATTTGAAATTAGTGGATGGGGTATAAAGATTGAAATCAAATAAAAACAATTTATTGGAATTTAAATTTTAATAATTGGATTAATTGAAATTAAATGAAATTAAATATCTAAATATTACGTTAATTGAAATTAAGATGGAATGTGAGAATATTAATGTAATAGATCATGGACCCAATGTTAATTTCATCCATTTGACCATAATGTATTGAATAAAAAGAGCGAAAAGTAAATTCAATGGAATTATTGAAAAATTAATTTATAATTTCTGAATTTAAAGAATTGAGGTTAACACTGAAATTGAAAAATTAATTAACTCTAAATGGACATCCAAATTGTTTAAATTATTATAAATGATTAAGAAATTTAAAAATGATAAAAATTGTCAATTATAGGATTTATATTGAAAATTTGATTTAATTAATTATTAATTTATTTAATTAACTGGAAAATAGCCATTTTGACTACTGACTCTGATTTCGACGAAACGAGTTTCATCGGATCCGTAACGGTGAATTATTGTAGGATTTAAAATCTCGTAGCGATCGGACTTGTCGATTGATCGTACGGGCTCGAAACGCCTAGAAATTAATGAAATTGAAATCAATTTGAAATAACTTGATTTTAGCATAACTTCTTCATACGATGGAATTTGAACTTGAAACCTGTTCCATTGATTTTAAAATATTTTCAAACATCCATTTTGATATATGGATTAACCCAATTTTGTTTTGAAGTCAGAACGGGCTTTTCGGGTCATTATCATTCGATTTTTCCAAACCAATCAAGCCCATTTGCTTCTATTTTGTTATGCATATATATATATATATATATATATATATATATATCTGTGTGTGTGTGTGTGTGTGTTGTTATAAACCCTAGCTTATTTCTTATTCCTCATTTCTGGACGTACAATTATATTTGGTTCTCCTCTTTCAATGGCAGATGGAACCCTAAATACCTAATGCAAATTCAATTCAAAAATCAAATTGAAAATTCAAACTCCTCAAATAATATCAAATTTTACATCGACTCGACGCTCTCGACGAGCGCAACTCAGATCTACATTTTGTTTCACGATTCGAGCCGTCGTTTGATCAAAAAATGGCCAATTATTTTCGGCCATTCATGAGATTTCGATAGATCAGACGGTGGATCTCCCACTATGGAATGAAGGAGAAGTTCTGACGTGGAGACGTCGCGGAGCAGGTCCTAGATCTGGCCTCGCTCCGTCATTCGAAGGCTCGGAGTTCTCCAGAAACGCCTTTAATGGTGGCGGCAACACGAGGCGCCTGGAAGTGCCTGGAAGGCCGTGCCTACATGATTTGGAGCTTCAGGAGGAGGGGAGTTCGGGGGCATTGCCTGATCGTGGCCATGGAGTGTCAGGCGACGGCGAAAATTTGATGAAGTTCGATGATAGGCGACGGCATCAGTAGGGTTTTGCACATTGGTTGCTGTAGCCAAGAGAGGTGACGTGTACGATAACTTTATTTATTTATTTATTTATTTATAATTCAAATTGTATAATGTTCTAATCAGCGTAAGTTTTGCATACGATACTCGATTTATGCACGATTTTTTTGTTAGGATCTTTTTCAAATTCTGGACATTTTGACACTGGTTTGAACGGATTCCGAGACTGTTCAAATTTTGGGTTTAAATTGGATTTAAATTCAATTTAAATTCAAAAGGTGAGTGCTTTAACCCACTCACAACTTCTAAAATTTATTATGTTTGTTAAATTGATTTATGATGTGATTTGAAATTTATTTATGACTGTTGGCATATTTTTAATCATCATCTCGGTTAAATTGAATTTATTGAATTAATTTTTATTTAATTTATTATTGCATATAAACTGCCAGTTAATTTTTTATTTAATTTATTATTGCATATAAACTGCCAGTAAAATTCTTGTTAAGTATTACCTGTTCTATATTCATGTTATTGGTTGAATGGATGATGATTGTAATAAATGTTTGATGATTGATATTGGATGAATGGATGTTGTATTTTATATTGTTTTAAACTGCAAGTTTTTATGGATTTCTATTTTCCGATGTTACGGTTTGAAATGATATATAACCGTATTTATGTTTTAAACTACGGGTTGAAATGATAAATATCTGTATCACTTGACCATAGGATAGAAAATTATGTACAGACACCGTGATTTATATATATAAAAATATTTTGAAATTGATTTCTATGGTTTTTGGAAAGAAATACATGGTTTTATATAAATATTGATTTTAGATATTACATAAATGCTATTTTATATATACAGTCAAATTCTTGACTTGAGCTATGTATATATTTGTAGATATAAATAAGTTTAATAATAAAGTTTGATTTGATTTAAAATATAGTATGGTTAAGTACTTATTTAAATTATATTTTAATATAGAATTATAATGATTTCAACAAATTAAGGTTGAAAGATAAATTGGAAATTGATTTGAAATTGTATTTAATTGAGAATTTTATTTAATAAAAATCAATTTGGGACTCATTGAATTTGAGATTTTATAGAATATGATTTCTAACTTGATTTTTTATTTAAGGTTATATAAATGAATATATCAAGTTTCAATAAAGTGAGTGAAATATTCAGTTATTTGAAATTAGAGTTTATCTGAATGATATTGGAATTATTAAGTAAATATTTCAAAACTAAATAATAGTAAACTGAATTTGATATATATATATATATATATATATATATATATATAGAGAGAGAGAGAGAGAGAGTTAACAAATCTAGTTTTGAAGTGTTGAATATTGAAAGCTTTGAAATCTATAGAAATGGTTTATTTGGAGGTTCGAATCTATATTTGAAATCGATATAAATTGAAATGGTTTATTGAAAACTGAAATTGAGTTGAAAGTTATGAATTGAAATTTAGTTTAAAGTGAATAAAATTGTGAAGTCGAGAAAACTATTTTACTTTATAAAAAGTTTAAATTTAAACTATTTTATTTTATATACAGTTTGGATATCCAAACCGTTTAAGTGGTGGAAGTTATGGTTTTGATGCTATGAAATTCAAGGTATTATGTTTTGAAAGGTTATATTTCAAGCGTTTGGTTTCGAGATATTATAATTTTGAAAGTGTTGTGGTTTTAGAAATATTTGAAATGAAAATGATATTGTATTGATTCGGCTTTGAAAGGGCAATGATATTTGGTTTTAAAAGAATAAAATATTTTGAAATGAACGCGGTGTTATAATAACGTTAAGTTGTTAAAGAGACCGGGATCGGAAGTTGTCATACTCTCTGCCAACTTTAAAACCACTTTAACATCCGTGTACGTGGGGAGATTCCATAATGAAGTAGGATGGTGGCGACGTTTTCTTAAGGCATATACATGGACTCACTAATAATATTTACTGTTGATTTAACTTACATAAGATCTTTTAGTTCTAATTCGAGTGTTTTGTCTTTTCAATTCGCTCAGGTCAGCCTGAGCATTTTAGGATTTGAAGACTTTATTTCTGAAGGACGAAGGTGAAGATTGTGTTACTATTATTTATTATATTATTCCACTACATTCATACCGTTCCGCTGCATTATTTATTATTCTCTGGTATGTGTAACTCTGGTATGTGTTGTATAATCAAAATGAAATGTTTTGTAAAAGGCTTCATGAATTGTTATTTGATTATTATATTTTGTCATTTCGCTGTGAGATTCTATTTTGTTTTATTTCTTTCTCGGCTTTTCTTATTTACCCCATAACAATCCGCCCTTTTGTATGGTTTGAGTCTGACGTGTATGGTTTATCGTCGATTTAAAGCATACAAAAAGGCAGGATGTTACAATAACTGTGTGGGGTCATAGATTACTGCTTTAATTATCATGGATTCATTTTATTAAACAGGTGAGCATGAGAACATGCAAGATAAAAAATTATTTGATCAACTGCTACAAATATTATAGTAAAAAAAAAGGCATCACTTCATCATAACAGGGAAGGTTTCATGCATTCTTTAGAATCTTGAACACTTGAATAGGGTAAATAAGAAGCCTGACATTTCAGTTCATAGTCACGCAACATGTTCCGGCTCATAGTCGGAACCCAGAACAAGTTCAGCTAAGCTCAACATAAATATGTATTCTTCATAATCTTGGTCTTGTGAATATGAACTTGATGCAAGGAAACACATGCCAAGTTCTTAATTCATGTAATCGTTTTTCATGGAATGATGGATGAAAAGAGACTAAAATTTGACCTTTCATGACTTCTTATAAGTTGAATACTTTAAAACGTCTATTTTCTTATTTTTGAAATATTTCCTCATTGAAGAACTTCTTGTATATGGCATACGAACATGGTTTTTTTCATTCCAAATAGCCCAGGTTTTTACTGTTGGATTATTCTTTTTATTTTATTTTTGTATTTATACAATGTTGAAGGCACTTTAGGAAAACAATTTATATTAAACAGCAAATAGTTGTTTCGTTGGATGTAACTGGTGGGGTCAAAGACTTCTACTTTATTATCATTTTCATTTTATGAAACTTATTAGGAGCAGTGTTTTGAAAACCCGACCCAACCTCGGTTCGACCTTGAATAATCCTGAACCTTGGATCATCACGGTTCGAAACTCAATCAGACCTCAATCATGTGTGAACCCTGGTCGGATCTTCAAACTGGCAGTTCAATCATCAATTTTACCTGGTTGAACCGTGGTTTTTTTCATTTTCCCTACTTTCTCATCCTATAATTCTCTCTCATTTTCATCTTTTGATTGCTTTGGAAAAAAAAATCTATATTTCAAAAATCATAAATGTACTAAAATCTAAACTACAAATTTCATCATTTGGCTCTTTGCTGCTGCAAACTCCTCTAACGGTACTACATGATTCATCAAGTTTACTATCATTAAACTTTTATGGTTGTGCATTGTTCTACTGTATGCACAGCAGTAATTTTGAAATGCAACAACATACAACTTTGGTTATAAATCTCGAAGACCATATATAGGACGTGTAAAAAACATTATTATTTCAATATTTTTGCAAGTACCTTGTTGTTAAATGTGCAAAAAATTTGAAAAAAGAAATTATGGTTCGACCGGTTCAACCATCAAAACCTTAACCTTTGAATCATCACGGTTTGAATCATGGTCCGGTTTTAAAAACTATGGTTAGGAGTCTTAAGGTCATGTGTGCTATAACTTGGTTGAATAAGGTGTAAATGATGTTATCAACTCCAGATGCATAGGTTTAAGGATGAAAAACATAAAGAAATAAAAAATATTGAAATAAAAGTGATGAGCATAAATTCTACATAGCCTATATATGAATGAAGCAAGACTGGCCAGTGACCATTTTGCTCCAGTAGCATCAAGTGAGATTGGATAGTAGCTCGATATCATATACAATACTGAATAATTGAATAAACTGTTAACAATTAAGCCTAAGTACCATTTTGTAGAGAAGATGAATATTATACAAGGTATATAGCTACTTCTTGTGCAAATGCACCATGCACAAGTACATGGATTGTATTGACACACATTTAACAATGCATGATACACAGATATAAAGCACACGTCTTAAAAGGTATTTGTACTTAAAAATCAACAGAATTTGTAAAGACTCATTGCTGGCTATATGTTTTAAATCGCAGATAAGTGATTCAAGATTTGTAAGACAAGCACTAACTAACTATATTCATGTAATCAATGAGAATAATATGAGCATAAAAACTAAGCACAAAACAAGAACTGGAACCGAAAATGATGTTAGATGCATTGCATGCATGCACTAGAATATATTCATGTGAAGTACAAAATGAACCGGTGACCAACTCATACAAATATCACTTATCAATAGAGTTCGGGTTCTTGCATCATCGGCCAACCCAAAGCCCAATAAGCTATACAATAGTTTTCTTTATAAATACTGAATTTTTACATTGCAGCAGTTTTTTAAGATATATACTATAAATCATATCTCTCTCTGATTTGTAAGGATTCAAGTTGATGAAATAATTTTTTTTGCATTTCAAATTCTTTCTTGGTATCAGAGCAAAGAATTGCTTAACGGCAAAATCACGCCATTCCATTAATCTCTCAAAGAAGTTTCATCATAAAGATTAGGTTGTGCTTACAAAATCATTAGAGAACTGACATTCCCCTCATCTGATCGTGATTAATTAGTCAAACGTGTGGTTCATCAAAGTTTTCACCTCACTGGCCAGTATTTCTGATCATACACCTACTATGCCTCACCAAAAAATCAATTGTCAGAGTAAGTTTCATCGTTCGGTTGATTTCTGGTTGCACTTTTCATCAAGTCTGTTGATTCTTGCCATTTTCCGACATCATTTCTTTAGATCTCACAAGTTCTTGAATATGGCTGAAGGAGATATTAATAACACAGCCACTTCTAAAGCAAGAACCGCCAATTCAACATCTCAGACAGCCAATACCCAAGATCTCATCAAAGCCATAATAAAGCCTCAAAGCCAACTAGTCAGTGTTCAACTAGATGAAAATAATTATCTTCTTTGGAAATTCCAAATAGAGACAGCAATAAGAGGTTATGGCCTTGAAGATCATATTCTTGGAAAAATAATTACACCATCAAGATATACTGCAGATAAAGATGGCAAATCAGTGAGAAATCAAGATTATGTTACTCATCAAAGGCAAGACAGCCTAATCAGTGCATGGTTGTTGTCATCCATAAGTGCAAATATTCTACCATAGCTAATTAGGTGCAAAAGTGCACATGAGATATGGTCAACAGTGGAGCAAATCTTTAATACTCAATCTGTAGTAAAAATCATATATTACAAAAGACAACTACAAAGCATAATAAAAGAAAACATGCCAATGAGAGAGTATCTGACCAAGATCAAAACACTGTGTGATCAACTTGCATCTATAGGTCATAAAATTTCTAACACGGAGCAAGTTTTATGTATATTAGGTGGACTAAATGAAGAATATGAGGCAGTGGTAGCAGTGATATCATCAAAGGAAACAACCCAAGTGTACAATATGTTCACTCCACTCTACTTGCCCATGAAGGGAGAATAGAGCAAAGAAGATCAACTGTTTCATATTTTACTGTAAATTTCACCGGCAAAAATAAGTTCAAGAATCAAGAAAGAAATAGGAATAGCAGAAATCAATCTAATTCTCAAAGGGATGGCCAATCCTCCAGATCTAGAGGCAGAAATGGAAGATACAGTAACAAACAATAGATTGAGGTGTCAAATTTATGAAAAATTTGATCATACAACCAACAAATGCTATTTTAGATTTGATGCTAACTACATGCCATCTCAACAAAGCAACAACAATTCAAGAAATCATAATCTCAGTGCAAATACGATCAATGCTTATCCAGATTCTAAAGAACAAATAGATACCAAAAGCACAGAGACTACAAAGATTGATGATATTCAGGATGAAAGCTGGTACCCAGACTCTGGAGCTACCAATCATGTAACAAATAATCTCAACAATCTAAACTTAGGAAGCAGGGAGTACAGAGGTATGCAATTAATTCATATGGGTAATGGTGAGTCAATTAAAACTACACATATTGGAAATGCAAGTTTTTCTGGCAAAAAAAAACTCTTTCTAAAAAACTTCTTAAGACTTCCATCTATAAGGAAAAAATTATTGAGTGTGTCATAATTTACACAAGATAATGATGTGTATTTTGAATTTTATCCAAAACACGGTTTGATCAAAGATATTCTAACTATATAAATGATTTTGCAAGGTAAGGAATTTAAAGGATTATACAAATTCAATGTTGCAAAACCAAGAAATTCTGAATTGCGAAGAAAATGGTGTAAAGTTACTGAAATTGAACAAGAAGATAAACATAAAGATTCTGTTATTTGGCATTCCAAGCTTGGACATCCAAGTGTAAGCACTGTAAAGAAAGTATTAAGTAATGATAGTATTTCTTTTAAAGATTTTTCAATGCCTTATGTATGTACATATTGTCAAATAGGTAAAAGTCACAAACTTGCATTTCCAATCTCAAAAATAAATTACACTAAACCGTTAGAATTAGTTGCTAGTGACTTATGGGGTCCAGCTCCTATTGACACAGATTATGGCTATAAATATTACATATCATTTGTTGATGCATATTCTATGTATGTATGGATCTATTTTTTGAAATTAAAGTCTAAAACTTATAATGCAATCTTACAATTCATAACTCAGGTTGAGAGGCAAACAAATTGCCAATTAAAAGTCTTACAGACTAATGGTGGAACTGCGTTCCAACCACTTAAAGAATATATTCAAAAAAGGGTATAATTCACAGAACAACCCATCCATACACATCAGAACAAAATGGACTGGTTAAAAGAAAGCATGAGCATATTGTTGAGACTGGGCTTACTTTACTGGCTCATGCATCACTTCCTCTAAAGTTTTGGCCTGATTACTTTGCCACCACTGTGTTCTTAACAAATAAATTGCCCATAGAAGTCTTACAGTTTAAAAGTCCAGTAGAGATTCTATATAAAATTAAGCCTAAATATCACAATCTAAAGGTGTTTAGATGTCTACTCTTTCCCCTCTTAAAGCCATATAACACTCACAAATTGAGCTTCAGGTCATCGCCAGTAACCAGCAAGAAGGAATACAAATTCTTGGATGGCAGTGGAAAGTTTTTTATATCTAGGTATGTAGTGTTTAATGAAAGGATATTTCCCTTTAGTCAATCAAATATAAAAACTTCACAGAAAGTATATAATTCAAAACTTTCTATACCACCAATACCTGAGCAACTTGATGTTATAACTCAAGTCGAAGGTGAAAGAATGCAGAACTATGACGATCCGCAGTTTCGTACCCCTTGAGTTGACAATAATTCTTCCTCGTTCAACCCAAAGTGTACGAAAGAGTGAATAACTAGGGAAAAAGGAGAAAGAGGTAGAAGAAGAAAATGGAAAACAACATCAGAATCTCACAATCACGGCGGAATAAAATATAATATATAATAACAGCTTTAGATATAAAGAAATTTGAACGGTCATATATACATACCATTATCAGAGTACAACAATCATCCATCACTTTGGACAGCTTATTATCTGTCCTTACATAGCGGAAATAATAATTCAAGTACGGAGATACGTCTCTGTCATCCAGCTCGCTCTTGAGCTCCGTAGCAAATTATCCTGGATCTGTTCAACTCGATTTGACCTGAGCATCATAATAAAACAACATCCGAGTCGGTCTGGAAATCCAGCATGACAAAACCACACTCAATTTGGATTATTACATTTTTCGAAAATCCTTTAAAACAAAGGTATCTCATAAGACCAAGCCACAAATAAATATGATGGGTTTTTACCTTACGATAACCAAAACATTTTTATCAAATTCATCTGATATTATAATAGTGTCTATAGAAAGTAAAATATAATCTAGCTGAAATGCTTGCATCTCACATTCCAGCTATAGTTGGGCACAATCTAAACCGTGCGAGCACATATTGGAGATTGGATTCCATATAATGGTAGGGCTACTAGGATACTGCCCGTCACAGTACCTGGTCTAGATCAGAGTACCGAGGACCACTCCTGATCCCCTGCAACACAAAACAGAAGCTACCCCTTACTGGATAGTCCGAATAAGATCTCCTCATGGTTGGGATCAGCAGCCACCCACACATTCAAAAAAGGGACATCTAGACAGGGGAAATCTTACCATACTTGGGTGCTACTCACTTAGCCTTGATGCACCTTCCTATTAGCTATTCTTGGTTGATGACGCTTGAGGCTATGCATTACCTTTTTAGAACACATTTCACTTAGAATGCTTATCGTCCTCCAGATGATGTTCTGCTTGCATTCGTCTATACAAGTTGCCCTGGGTCTGGACAAACTGAATCACATGAATTCTATTTCTATTGACTTATTGGCTGAGGTAATGAATATTTTTCTATTTCTTTCCTCAAAAATAATTTACAACCTAATTTTTAAATTCCAACTCATTTTACACGAATTCTATAAATCCCAAAATTATGTAGTCAATTTCCTTTAATATTTTCAAAGCCATTTACGCTTATTTAAAATTCCAGTTTCACTTCTACTTTGCTTGTGAATTTTATTTCACCTTCCGAAGTTTACTTAACTTATACTTGGAAATTTATTTAAGTTTCTATAATGCTTCTTGAAGAATCTTTCCTCTGAAGACTATCTGCTTTTACTAAACTTCGCTTCCCATCTCGAAAGGATTTTATAATTGAATTGACAAGTTGATTATAAAATTAGAACTAATTTCAATAAATATTAAGTATTATAATAGCTAACTTATGGAATATTCTAAATTAAAATGATATTTTAAAATTATACAGTATAGTAGATTTTAAAAATTCATTTTAAACAATTTCAATTTACTCAACAAAAGTCTATTTTTTAGAAAATCCAATATTCACCAATTCGATAAATACATTCCTCTTGATTCATATCCAAAAGACTATATCCAAATTAATCACCATTTCTCTTATTTGAAATATATTCCACTATTTCAAAATAATTTCCACCTTCTGACATAAATTCACACCTTTAGTTTATATTTTCCACATATCCACTCATATCATTCCCTTTTCTTTATAAACCCTGTTTATAAATTTATAGACTCCTTTGAGATTTTCTTATAATTTATAAAAACAAATTATATTTATAAATCCATGTTATAATTTATCCCTTAATAAAATTTCATTTTATTCAAATCTAGTTATTGATTACAATATCTCTTCAAGCCCTTAAAATATAATTTTAATTTCAAGTCTTTACTTAAACCAATTCAAATAGTTAAGTACAACCAAGTTAATCACCCTAATATATATTATTTTGAAATTAAACTAGTAAGTGAAAATATGTATATATGTATATTTATTTTATTTTTTATTCTTTGAAACTATATATACTGAAAAAATAACCTATACACATTTTAAAGATCTAATTTTTATATAAACTCTACAACATTTTAAAATTCCTATATTTTCCCAAAATCTTATATATATATATACACACACTATTTTAAATTAAAATATGTATGTGGATATATATATACTAAATTAAAATAGAATTATTTTATACCTTACGGTAATTATTATTATTATTTTCCAGATTTCTATATATACATATATATATAAATTGAAAGAAGAAAAAAATCTGCATATATACCTCACTGTATATTCATTTCCCTTTCAAATCCATATATATACATTATATTTATTTTAATTGAAAAATAAATTTATACCTCACTACAACTCGCGATCCCACGCCCGAGACCACCCTCACGTCTCCGCTGGTATCGCCACCACGACCTCCACTCTTCGACTTTGACCATGACCTAGCTTCACGTGACCACCTCAAACGCACGCACGTACCCCACTGAGCTCTGGCCTCCCCTGAGCATGCCACCAGTCGCGGCTATCGCGATTCGAGCCGCCGCTCCTCCTCAGCCTCGTGCTGGCCTATGATTCTGCTGCCCCGGCTTGAATTTGAAAGGAAAACGAGGGATGCCGACATCATGATTCCCATCGCGCACAGGTTCTTTTTTCTTCTTTCAAATTTCAAACAGGTGAAGGAAGATAAAAAGGAAGAAAAGAAGATAGCTCGCCATTTTTTCTTCTGTTCAATTTCGTATTTGATTTCATTTTAACCTCCCCTGTTTACCTTTTTATATAAGTTCGAACGAGATTTTTTGTAAAAAAAGGCTGCTGTCATTTGAAATGAAAGGAGGGATTTGAAATAAAGAGGGAACACGATCTGATGGAAGCGTCTTGAACACGGTAGGATGAAAAGAATGGAAATGACTTTAATAGCTTTTCCAATTAAAATATTATTTGATTATAAAATATCTTGTTCAATACAACTTAAGATTTCAATCTTCTATCAAGGCATGCGCTAGGCATTCATAATGTTATACCCTTATTTCGAATGCAATGGAAAAGGTTTCGAGTCCTAATTCGATCGTATGGAGAAGATAGCTTTTTGGACCGAGTTATTATATTGAATTTTCGATAAAGATTTCAGAGCTTTTACATATTATACGACCTAACATTAACTCTCAAACACTCTGAAATTTGAAATCTGATAATAATACAGTATTACGGATCCAATGGAACTATTTTGGTCGAATTCTGAGACTGTGCCTCGAAAGGCTATTTTTAAATATTAATTTAAAAGATATATTTTTAAAACTGAAAAGATCACTTCCAAGTTCAGTTTTAAAAGTTACATTGTCTTCGGTACTATTAATATAAATTTTACAATCTTTAAAATTATTTTTATCGAGCTTAAAACTCAAAGTACAATAATTTACCCAAATCCCAATTATTAAATTCAAAAGTTGAATTTAGTTACCCAATAAATAGTTATAATTGAAATTCAAGTTGATAGTCAACACTTGAATATTTAAAATCAATTAAATATTCCAATTTCAAATATCTAAAATTCCGGGTCGTTAGAAGAATGATACAAACTTAGAGTCACTTGCCAGATCCACTTCGCAACACACTATTCCTAGACCTGAGCTAGGTCATAAAGAAGTTGAACCAACTAGAAGTACAAGTCAAGCACCTCATCAGTGCCGCACTAATCAGTCAGACTGTAGTCAACCATTAGATGATTCACAATCATCCAATGATCAACAGGAAGCCATAACTGATAAGCCAAATCAACCACCAGCACAAACTAGACACCATAAGATAACACGAGCCAAGAGTGGTATATTCAAATCAAAAATATACGCTGTTGTCATTGATACAAAAGAACCAAATACCTACTATCAAACTGTGCAAAATGAAAATTGAAAGGCTTCTGTGGAAGAAAAGTATAATGCATTGATGAAAAACAAAACCTAGAATCTAACTTCATTATCAAGCAATAAAAATGTTATAGGCTGTAGATGGACATATAGATTAAAAAGAAATGCTGATGGTTCAGTTTCTAAATATAAGGCAAGGCTAGTAGCTAAAGGGTATTCACAGTAAAGTGGATTTGACTTTACCGAAACTTTCTCACCAGTTGTGAAACCCTCTACTATTAGAGTTATTCTTACCATTGCCTTACATAGAAACTAGAACATCAAGCAACTAGATGTAAATAACGCTTTTTTGAATGGCATTTTATAGGAGTAAGTGTATATGGAGCAGCCTTCAGGTTTTTAACAAGAAGGAAGTGACAGGCTTGTATGCAAATTGAATAAGGCAATTTATGGGCTCAAAGAAGCACCAAGGGTCTGGTTTGAAAAGTCAAAGTCAACACTAGTCAGACTTGGTTACAGCTCACCAAAATCAGAAAATTCCTTATTCATGAAATTTTACAACAGTGTAACTATATATATACTGATATATGTTGATGATTTTATTATTACAGGTAGCAGTGAATCAGAGGTCAACAAACTTACAGAACTCTTGAACAAAAAAAATTCAATCAAAGACTTGGGAAACTAGAACTGTTTTTTTGGCATCAAAGTTAAAAGGATCTCTAACATAGAAATACATTCAAATCAAAGAAAATAAATCTCAAAAATTCTACAAAGAGTAAAAATGGATCAAGCAAATGCACTGTCTACTCCTATGGCAAGAAATTTAGATTTGTTAAAGTATAAAGGAGAATCTATGTCAAATGACAAACGGCACAGAAGCATTATAGGGGCATTACAATATGTGACAATCACCAGGTTTGAGATTTCATTCAATGTTAATAAAGTAAGACAATATATGCAAAATCCACTTGATGAACACTGGAAAGCTGTCAAGAGAATTCTAAGATATCTCAAGGGAACCATAAATCATGGACTAAAAGGATATGCAGATGTAGACTGGGCTACGGACAAGGATGACAGTAGATCTACCATTGGCTATTGTATATTTTTAGGCAATAACCCAATTTCATGGTGCTCGAAAAAGCACTCTACAGTATCTAGATCTAGTACAGAAGCCGAATATAGAAGCGTTGCTAATGCAACTGGTAAGGTAATATGGATAAAGTCTTTTCTCAGTAAACATAATGTCAAGACCACTGACAAACCAACAATTTGGTGCGATAATCTGAGCACTATTCTGCTTTCTGCAAATCTAGTTCTACATGCTAGAACTAAGCATATAGAATTGGATCTCTAATTTGTATGAGAACGAGTAACAGAAGGAAAAATCAATATAAATCACCTACTATCATCTTACCAAGTTGCCGACATTATGACAAAGTCTCTATTGAAGAAAAATTTCATTCGCTTCAAACAAGTGTTGAAGGTGATTGAACCTAATAGCAATGAGAAAGGAAAAATCTACAACAACGAACAAAATTGAAGCACAACAGCTTCAATTATTTCAATCAAAGTGAAACTCCACTTGGTAAACAAGTGAAATTCCACCTGATGAAGAAAGATTCTTTAAAAAGATTAACTACATGTCGCTAAGTGGTCAAGATTTACAAATTATTGGTATCGACACTCTCAGTTGAATAGTTCCTCAAAATAGTAAAGAGAATTGAAGCTCTCATTTTTATGGTGTGGCTGAATTTCAAAGGAATCGCAAACCCTAACCTTAAGTTAGGTTTGAGGGGGCGTATCGAATGAAATACGAAATGAACCGGTGACCAACTCATAAAAATATCACTTATCAACAGAGTTCGGGTTCTTGCATCATGGGCCAACCCAAAGCCCAATAAGCTGTAACATTCTTGATTTTTAAGCTAAATTGATTTGGAAATTAATATAAGATTTTGGTAAAATTATGAATTAATAGAGGATTAATTTGAATATTTGGGAATGAATATGTATATAAAATTGATTAAAAATAGAATTTGAAATTGGGATTCAAATTTAAATATCTTAGAAAATAAATTTGTGTTTGGATTTTCCAAATTAAATATGATATATGTTTATTATTTATATAAATGGATTATAATTCGATTTTTTGAAAATATGAGATCTAAATATAAAATCAATGTGATCACTTATTTATGTATAATTGGTTTTAAAATCCTTTTTCTTATAAAGTTGTAAATAATTGAAAACATATGTAAAGATGAATATAGTTAGAATAAATATAAAGGCTTTGTTATGAGTATACCTTTCTGCAATAAACACATTAATATAAAACATGTTTATAAATTAAAATAAAATGAGGGTTTAAAAAACAAAACGTACAAATGAATTTAAGAGAAGGGATACAAACATAAATATATGACAAATGACATTTGTGAAACAAATACATATGTAGGATTACAAGTGTAGTTGAATTGGCATGCAATGTAAACAAGTGGCAGTGATTTTGTTTAAAATGAATTAAATTTTATATTGAAGAATAAGAAAAACTAAACATACATTAGAAAGGAACCAGGCTATTTATTTCATATCTCTTTTCTCAAACTCTTCTTATCTTCATTTCAAAAAAAATCTGAAACCTGAGATCGAGAATTCTCCAAATAAAGACCAGAGCAAAGGTAAAGATCAAGCCTAAAAATAAACTAAAATAAGTAAAATAATTCAAAGCCTTGAAACCAAAGTCAGGAATCGGGCAAAGCAACTTCAACCTGAAGCATGAAAATGCATATAAATCAGGCAATATCAATATCAGCGCTCCAGGCATGAAAGTATTTTCAAACTGGAAATCAAAATAGCAGTTCAAAGTTCAAAAGCCTGGGAAACAAATACAATCATTCAATCTGAAACCTGGAAGCAAATAAGCAAGCTCCAATCTGGAAAGCATAATTTGGATTCAAATATTTAAAACCGGAAACAGATAAAAGCCAGATCATATCAAAACAAGATCAAGCAAGCAAAGACCAAATTCAAATTCAAGTCTGGTCCTCTGTCTTCAATTTTAAGGTGAGCAAACCCTTTGATTCTGTTATTATACTGCGATGGTTGGATTCATTCGTAAAGTATGTGATGAAGATTGGTTGTATGGCAATTAGAAATACATGTATGACTGTATACACACACAAATGAGTGTGTACATGTCTGTGTTTCAGGCAACATGTCTTTGCTTAGTTTACAAGCTCATCTCCCCTAAAGAAAAATTCAATTTCTCTTTACTTAAGACAATATAGGTTATGATGTCTTAAGAGTATATGTTTGTATGAAGGCAATACAATTTTTAAAAATAATTTCAAATGAAATTACTAAGTATTCTTCTGATAATATTGAATTATACGGTAAAGAACAAATATATCAGAAAAATTCAACAAACATAATTGAAACCTTCATATATATATTCTGCTTCACATTCAAAAATGATGATTTTTAGCGATCGAATTTTAATTTTTAAATTTATAAATGAGGAGGAATTGCGAGTTGAACTGGAAACTTGTTTAAGTCAATTTCCATCGATTGACAAATTTATCTTCGTCGAGATCATGATGGAAGGTAGCCGGGGTGTCGAAGATTGGTGGAAATATGAAGCTATATTTTTCTGATCATCATGGTGTTTTGACGATGATGATGTAGGGTTTTAAAGCTAGTTTTACTCGTATGGGTTTGAAGAGGAATTGCGTTAATCTCGAGGTGTTTCAGGCGATCGCAGGTGGGGGAGTTTATGAGTGGAAAAAAGGAGCAGCTTTTGGGGTGATCGCAGGTTCGCCGGTGGCCGGAGATGGCCACACTAGGCATTTTTTTCGATGATCATAGTTGGTTCCAGCTGACCCTGTTGCGTTCGATTTTGATTCTGGTCGTCCTCAAGAGTTTTGGGTGTTTGGCTGAATCAAGGCGGTCATTGATGACTTGGGTGGGGTGGCGGCGATGATCGGAGAAGCTCCGATCATCGGTGCATGTATACGTGTACATCTGGTGTCAGTCTTATTTTATTGATGAGGAAAGGAGTTCGAACTCGAAGACGAACTCGAGGATGGGGTGGAAATATCTTGGGTTTATGATAGGGTAGTTCGTGTGGATTTTACAACAAGTTAAAAAAAAATTAACAAAACAAAAAAAAAACTGAAGAGAAAATGAGGAACGGGTGACTCGGGGACATGCTCGGGAGGTATGGGTTGTAGCTCGGGTTCCTGGTCATGATTTCTAGGCTTGGGCCGAGTGTATTTTGAGATATTTAACTAGGTTGCAAAATTGATATTTCTTAAACAGATTTTTCAAAAGAAATATTGAAACAAGTTTTAGAAATCATATTTTAAAAACAATTTCTTTTATACAATAAGAGTTTATTTAAATCAATGGTTGATAAAAGTTGTGTAGCTTTTCAACTTAAAATTAAGTAAGTTTTATTTTCTTAAGTTGTTTTGAAATAATTTTCAGTAAGCTTAATGAAGAAGTTGATTTAATAGGTAAATGGGTTATCTTAATAATATTTTTAATCATTAGTAAACTTAAAAGTTTTAAGTTAAACTATATGATAATGATAATTTATTTTGAAGTATTAATTAGTGTGACTTCTTATAGGTTTATTACTTTAGTTAAAGGTTGACTGATTTATGATCAATAATCAAAGGTGATTAATTGCTTAAAAACAATTACTTAATTAAAGTAATTAACCAATGGTTAAAGATGACCAAGTGATTAGGGATGATCATTTATTGTAATTAATTAAAGGTAGTTAATTAATGTGGTAAATTAATTAAGGTTAGATGTCACGTTCAAAATTTCAGCGTTCGAAAATCGACACCCATACTTCACTTGTACTCGAATGTCGCAGATTCAACCGTTGAAATTTGACTCATGCCGGAGCTTATAACACATTAAGTATAACAACACAGCGGAAGAAAATGAATAATACATTTGATATACAACATTTGATACAATATCTGATACAACTGAATATCAAATACAAATGACTATCAATATATCCAAGATAGACGCAAGACAATAACAGAGACAACAGCAGCGGAAAGACAATGTCTTCAATGCCGAACTCCAAAAACTCCAAAGCTAGCTCGAACCCTCATTAAGTTGCACAAAGCTAAGCAAGGTCAGCCGTGAATGCTGAAGTGTAGCAAATGCGATCCACAAATCCAAAGGGCTTCGAAGGCTATCGAAACAATTCCTACTATTCGACTATCTGAAAAGCCCAACTCTAGACTGTGCGTGCGAAATTTGTGGGCACCCAGAGTTTATGAAGGGAACAATTAACTTTGGGTCAGTCATGAGACTGGTGTGAGCAAACAGAAATACTTTATCTTTAAAAAAACAACAAAGGATTTTAAAATTGAAATCTGCAATGCTTTTTGGAAAATGAAACTATCATAAGGCCTCCTGTCATACACACCATGCAAACGCAGAATTGGAGGAGATTTCTTCTTATGATAATAAAAAATGCTTGATGCGCGAAAACCATTTTGATACTATTATTAGTGCATAGTGTAGAAAATATTTTGAAAGTATAATATTAATCTTAGCCATCATACAACATTTCGTCGTATGCCCACTATAGCTACCATGTTCAATAGTAGATTACCACCACATTCCATGGCAGGTTATATACAACTAAAATCGTACTGGGCGCGTGTTGTTTCTTTGGATTGTCTAACAAATGGTCAGGCCAAGGAACTTCCCATTGCCACATGGGTACGCCTCTGGAGGGATGCCTCGAGAACCTACCCGCTCTCTGCCAACACAAGGCCGGTCTTTCCCCTTCTCGGGGGTAAAACCTAAGATTTGACACCCCCGGTCGTTTGCGACCTTTATCCGAGGATCCTCTACACCAACCACATCACACAATAATAAATATACTACTATGTCCACATGAGTAAGTATCTGGTGTAACGACCCGAAATTTTCGATCCTGAAAATTCCAGATAGTTATGAAAAAGAAGAAAGAGATAGAAGAAGAAGAAGAATGGAAACATCAACATCTCACATTCGCAGCGGATAAAATATAATAATAAATAAAAACAGTTTATAAAAGAATATTATATATGTCGATTACATTTTAATACATCAGAGTTACACATATACAGACACTAATATGCATAATCATCATGTCACAGATATAGAGCAATATGAATACAGCGGAAATATTCTATACGTTCTTGTCATCCAGCTCGCCTCCTGATCTCCATAACGTCCCTACCTAAAAATCTGTAATACTCGGTCTGACCCGAGCATTACATCAAAGTAACACCCGGGTCAGGCTGGAAACCAGCATGAGTAAACCCATCTAACATGAATGACCAAAACATACAACTTATATATATATACATATATATATATATAAGCCGGGTGACTTGTATCAAATACAAATTCACCAATTATTATAGACATCACTTATTTCACACGTAATTTTCTAAGTACCAAAATTTAGATTAAATAGTCCAATTCACTTAAATCATTTCGTTCCAACCTATTGATTTCACATATCACAAAACATTTCATATTAGAGATATCAATCAATTTGTTTGTCGACGGAAATTCTATCGGTTTAGAAAACCGTCGAACGAATTTAAATTAAAAATAACCGTAAGCGCACGGTGTACGAATGTAGCACGCAGCGTATACGGGTCGATCCGCAGGGAATTGATGATTTTAAAAAATCTATTCAATCAAATTAAACCAAGATTGAAGAGAATGTTAAACTAGAAAAGAAGAAAAACAAGCAAAAGAAAATTGATAAAATATGAGTGTAAAGACAATTTAGAGGCAATTTTAACTCTCTAGATCACATAAATCAACAAAATGAAGTTATGATCTTTCTTTTCTTATCATTAGTGAACTAGTTGATGTGCTTATCATAAGTATGGTATATTTGTGCTATTAATTAGCTCAATATAAACCATCAAACTATAACACAACTACTAATACACTTTTAAATCTCATAAAATATGACAACAAAGTTGAAAGCAAAATCTATTTTAAGCATGGCCTATTAACTATTAATTAGAAATATAAGCCATCAAATTTTAATTTCAACAATCACTTCTTTGCCATAATCATATGTAGATGAAGAGGCAATTTGTGTTTTGTTTGTTTAAGCATAGCCTATTTGTTATGAACAACATAGACTATCAAATGCAAAGCTAAACAACATCATTAAACCACTTCAATCATTCTTATTAAGCATAAAAAGAGAGCGTAAACATCAAATTATGTTGAAGCTGCATGATTAGAGAGCTTCATTACCCCTAAATTGAAGGGGTTTAGCCTCTCATATTTGTCATCATATGAATAAATGTAGCAAGCAACATTGAATAAAAAGAAGAGGAAAAAGAGAGCAAAATGAAAGGAAAAATTATTCTACTTGCATAAAAGAGAAGAGACCTACACTACAACATGGAAGTAAATGAACATGAAAAGGAAAGATCATGTATTAAATTGCATAAAATAAAAAAGATTACATAAAATAAAAATGGCTAAGTAGCCATGAAAAGAGAAAGAGGAGCTTTCATTTTATTTTTGATCTAAACTAAACTAAAGAGAAGGAGGCCTAAGAGAGATTATGTAAGAGAGATGAAGATTACATGAAACATAAGGGGTATGTATACAAGTTTTAAAACCCTAATTCACTTTTTGGGGAATGCCCAAAATGCCCCTTAGAAAGTGTGGAGGCCAAGTAATCATTAACATGTCTTAAACCCCCATTAAGTGTACATGAAACCATTAAGATCTAGGGATTTTTCCCGATACTGGATCTGGGGTTGAAGACCTTAAATTCCCCTCTCTCAAGCCAAGAGTGGAGTTACGTGAACAGCCGTCTGATGGAAAACCACTTTCAAGTTGTACAATTGAAAAATCGCCATCTCCTGGAAGTTGCTCGAGGACTTGACTTCTACTGGAACAGAGTCAATTAGAATCTTTCTCAGAATCCAAGTCTAGTAGCGGTGCAGACGAAGAGAAGCCTCCATAAGCATGTGCATTAGCCTTTGTTTGTACATTAAGATAGGTGGGTAGGTGGGGTCCTCCATGTTCTTCACTTTGAATTATTTCAATCTTCATTCCTTTATATTCATGTTGTGCATGCATGTGTCTTCATGAACCCACTCCTATTTGAGATTAAATTCCTACACAAATATGTATAAATTTCCAATTAATTTTTCTCAAAGAAATATATGCACACAAATAACCGTTTTTCCCCTATATGAAGATGGATATGTGACAATTTGGAATTAATATGGATTTTGGTTAAAACAAGTAAAAATACCCAATATGATCATTAATTTAATTTAAATAGATTAAATATGGTGGTAAAAATATGCACATTTACATGCGCATCACAATTCAAGACATTTGATCATCATTAAATCCTTCATAAGCAAGATGGATCATTTCCAAAAATTATTTAATTTATCCCTAATTAAATTAATTATGGATCTTTAATTTCTTAGATTATCTTTACTTAGACAATTAATTATTTACAAATAAATTAACTAATAATCTTTTAATTATCCGTCTTAATTAATTATCTTTGATTAATTATCCTTAATTACCTAAAGTAATTATCCTTTACTTAATTACATAAATTAATTATCTTCATACAATTTCAATAATTAACTCTTTAATTACTTCATTAATTATATTAATTAATTACATTAATTATATTAATTAATGGCCCTTTGTTGATTATTTCCATTAATTACCTTAATTAATCATAACAGCAATTAACCATCCTGTAATTACTTACCTTAATTAATTAATTCCTTAACTAATTATATAAATTCTTTAATTAATTACACCAAATAATTAATGCTTAATTACTTCCATTAAGTAATTAATTTCCAATTACTTCAATAAGTGATTTTCCTTACTTAATTACATTCAGTAATTATCCGATATTTACTTCACCAAGTAAGTATACTTAATCAGTTACATTAAGTGGCCATCTTTAATTAATTAATTAACTTAAATTAATTATCCTAATTAATTAATTATCCTAATTAATTAATTATCCTAATTAATTAATTATCCCCTTTTTTCTTTTTTATGATCCTTTCCTTAATTTCCTTCATTTATTATCCAATAATTACTTTATTATGTAATTACCCTTAATTAATCAATCCTTAACTAATTTCACTAATTAGTTAACCTTAATTAATTACATTGATTAATTTACCTTTGTTAATCTCATTAATTAATCACATTAACATATTAACCAATAATTAATCCCATTAATTATCCCCTGATTACTGATATAGATCAACCTTAATTGATTCCATTTAGTAATTACCCATTCAATTACTCCCATTAAATAATTTTCCTTAATGGAATAAGACCTTAATTAAATTAGACAAGGTCAAACAATTTAACTAAAACATTTTTTTAAATTTAATTTTAGAAACTTTATTTGAAAAAAAGAGTTTTTACTTGAACCTGTCTAAACATTTTGTTCCCAAAACCAGGATAACACAATTTACTTGTGTCCCAAAACTTAATCATCACTACGCACTTCTTTAAAACAAATAAAAACATGCCAAACCCACTTAAGGTTACTCGATGCGCCTCCTTATTTCTCAAGCACGCCTAGGTCATCTCAACCTCATGAACTTATCAACACAGCATAGGCCATTGACACATCAGGAACTCGTGCACGTGCACCACGATTCCAGCCACTGCCGATCGAAGCCAGGGTCATCAACACGTTGGCAATGTTCCCACGAACACCCACGTTCACCCAGATATCGAAGACGACGGTGAAAGCGAAATCGAACAATACAACCCAAACTGGAACCAAGACAATCTTCAAAGAAACGCCTCGCCCTGACTCCACGGGCCACCAGAGACGATGATACTCTGGTCAGAGCTTCTCCAACCCCACTTCTTTCAATTGCAATGGGTGCGATTGATTCTGGTGCTTCGACGAAACTGTAGCGATGCAAACTCTTATCGTGACTAAAACAAGGGTTAAAACCCTATATTGATCTCATCATCTCTCTACGGCAAATTATAAAATCAACGAGCATTTTTCCCATGATCTATGACTTCCTCTCTACATTCAAGCTCAACTACGATGACTAGTTCGCCGTTGAACAACTGAAATCGACCAATTCATCCAAAATGAACAACTCGAGAATGCACCCAAATTTTCAAACTAAAATTATGATATGCATCCCAAAAATCATGATTTCCTATCTCTAATTCAACCGTGCAATCCATTCTTAGAATTGAATTCATAAAATTTTGATCAAATTTACAATTCCACTGTAAATTATAAAATTTCGAACCGAATATTCATTTTCATTTCCTGTAATTATTTTTAGGAGGGATGTTACTTGTTTGCTAACATCTTTCATTACCAATCAAAGGTTATCAGAGATTAAATGTTGAGATATTGGATTTTGAGAGAAAAAAAAGCTATAGTTTATCAACAGATCCTATTTTAAAACTACACAGTCATTAAATATTCACACATACATGCATCCAATTCAGTCCAAATTCTCAGGCTAACAACATGATTTTACATTCAGATAACATAGAAAAATTCAGGTTTTAATACTACTTTTAAAATTGTTTACTCACCTGACAAAAGCTTGAACAAAGAACAATTTCTGTTTAGGAAAAAAATGCTACTTGATCTTCCATTAAATCTTCCTGTTATTGTTTAGTTTGAGTTATTTTTGAACTTGTAAAATGATGATGTTTACTTACCTTTTTATTCTGGTTTGCTTATGCTTGAAAACGCATAGGAATAAGAAGGATATATCTAGAATAAATATACAGGTGTAGGTATTTGCTAGTACAAACACTCTGTTTGGTTTGATCGGAGATATTTTCTTTTCTTTTCTCAAAACTGAAATGATTTGTAGCATTTCGAAATGACTTTTGTTTATGCTGAGATGATAGTATTAAATCTACATGTCTCCCTACAATTTTACATGCATATCCATTTGAATCTTGTATTGTGTGTGTATATATATATATATTATTTTACGTTAGCCTTGCATTTCTAAATTCACAGCAATATATATTTCCTTGCCTGACTTTATTTTATACCCTAGTGCTTAACTTAAAATTGTTAAGTTTATCTTATGTTGCATACAAACAAACCCACTTATATGCTTATTTTTAATATAAATCCTTAATTTTTATTTTTATTTCTATTTTTAAGCTTAAACCATCAAACACTTTATTATATTAATAAATTTTTATACCTATATTTAATATTGATAATATTAGTTTTATTTTAAATTCCCAAATCGTAGTTTCCTTTACATTATATATATATAAATAAATGGTAAAGGCAAAAATCTTATTCATTTATAAAATGATAAGCTTGTATTTTATTTAATTAGATTAAATACTTATTAAAATAATATTGCCAAAATCCCAAGTCGTCACATTCCTTCCCCCTTTGAATCTTTTCGTCCTCGAAAAGGAACGAAATGAATTTATGAAAATGCTTAAAATCAGATACATTTTCTCTGATCATTTAAAATACTTTAAAAATCTATATAATATTATTCCAAAGTAGTTTTATAAAAATACTTTTATAACTCGATGTCTCAACCATTCCATCCTTGTCCTCACAGAAATTCGATCATACGTTGATCAGGCGTACGACTGAAAATCTATAAGTGCTTGGCAGACCCGTTTTCGACATCCTGTGAAAATTCTTTGAAAAATAATTTTATTGAAAATATTGGAAACATTTTGAAAATAGAGGAATTATCTTTGGTGAGAATGCTCTGGAAATCATCACCCCCATCCATGGTCGCAGTTACATCCTAGGTGACGTTGCCATCGCAGCAAAAGTCCATGTAACTGTAGGCACTCCGCGCCCCTCGATTACGCCATGGAACCCACAACAGATCACAGTTACATTCCAAGGTTACGTTGCCATTGCAGCAAAAGTCCATGTAAATGTAGGCCTCAGCGCCCTCGATTTTCGCTGTCAAAATGAGACTTTTCCACTCCTACATGGGTTGCAGTCCACCGATATAAAATCAAATGCAGACTGTTGGCTCTCAACGGCATACACGACTTTCGCTATGTTACCATAGGTCGCAGTCTACCAATATAAAATCAAACGTAGACCGTTGGCTCTCAGCGGCACACACGACTTTCGTTATGGTATACACTACTCATAATCCTCAGGAACTAGTTTTGTCCGGACTCCTCACAGGATCAACTTTAGAACCCCCTCTCCCTTGGGGCTCAAGGCAGCACCACCCGGTGGCACTCCTGAGAAGTTCAATTCAAGGGAGCGCCTTTTTCCCCAGAGCTATTTTCAAAACACTTTATACTATATATATATAGTATCTTCCAAATCATACACCTAGTATGAATCTTATATAAAGTTCCTTTACACAAAATCGATTATCCCAAAATTGATAATTCTCAAACTAGGCTTTCCAAATTTCAATATTGATTTTGCCCAAAAATGAAAAGCCTTTTCAAATCCAAAGGTTCCCAAAACCTTTCTCCAAAATCCTCATAAGATCCTTTATATATATACAGATATATATATTCATTTCAAACTTGTATAAAACTCCTTTTATACTTCAAACACCTTCAAAATCCATTTTCTTCTGGCTATAGATTCAACAAAGGGAGTTTTATCTTATATAACAAAGATATATAACTTTGTTTATTCAAAATAAAATATTCAAATTTGATTACTCTTTTCAATATCAATTTCATTCAAATCTTTATGATGTACACTTATCATCCGTACGTTATACCAATCATATCGCTCACTCGACCACACAGTTTCACTTCCGAACTAGTATCGTCCACCCGACTTTCTAGTACGGACTCGGATCTGGTTCCTTGATCAGAAAGCGTCAAACTCCTTGCATAGCTGTAAATATGATAGAGAATATCCAGAACCAATCAACAACCCATATCCAGGTTCGTCGTCGAAAATCGAGTGAAAAATTCCAACTCGGATCGATAAACTATATCCAAATTTTGTGCTCGAATCTGAATCAAATCACAATGCGAATAGAATAATATACGTACATCCTACGTAATTATCTTCATTGATTTATTAACTAAATCAGTTTCCTTTTTATTCACATTTCCTTTAATTTCTATCCACATATTTACAATTGCTTCAATTCCATTGGATTATCGCTTCAATTCTTATCTCAGTTGGGTATTTAATCCATAACAGTTTGAACTCCGACCAGTTTATATTTAGAAATAACATGAAAATTTTTAAAAATAGATAAGTAGTTGAAAAATAATTATTAGTTTGCAAAATAGTTGTAAAATAGTTAACTAATTGTAAAATAGCTGGAAAATAGTTAAATAGTTTCAGAAGTTTTAGATAATTGCAAAATAGTTGTAAAATAGTTGTAAAATGGTAATTAATTTGTAAAATAGTTAAACAATAGTAACTAGTTTATAAAACAGTTGAAATATTATTAAACAGTTCCAAAAATAATTATAGAATAAATATAAAATAATTTGGCTTTGAAAAAGAAAGGCTGTATATATTAAATAGCTTGGAAAAATGAGTTTATATTAAAACAATTTATATTGAAAATAGTCCAGAGTCAAAACTGTTCACTTCTCTTTCAATTCAAATTAAATTTCCACTTCCATTTAAATTGACTAAATTCCAATCTAAATAACTTCAATTTCCATTGAAATTGATTTAACCTCAATTCAAGTTGAATCAATCCTGATTTCTTCCCAATTTAAATCAAATTCCATTTGATTTTAAACATGTTCATTTTAGTTACAATTCCAAATCATTCAAATTAATTTAGACCAATTATTGAATCCACTTCAATTCCAAACCATTTCAATTTCTATGTGAGTTAATCCCAATTCCCATTTGAATTTGAACTCGTTAAATCTTCAAAAAAAATTATCTTAAATCAATCCAATTCAAATTTTCATTTGAATTTTATACTTATTCATCTTCAATGCTAATTAATTCAAACTAAATTCAATTTGAACTAATGAAATCTAAATCTCAACTTTAAACCATCTCGAATTATATAAATTCGAGTTAAATTTTCAAGTGTTGATTTAACCCCCTTAATTCATATTAACCTTTATTTTTAAATCAATAATCCAAATCTTTAAATAATTTAATTCTGAGTCCAATTCTCAAAATTTAATTTTAGATTATCTTTACTTAACTTATTTCAAAGTTCAAATAAGAGTTCAAAATAATTTTATCTTAAAAATTTAATTTATCACTCAATTTTATCTTCCAGTTTGAGACCAGTTCCTTAAACAATTTCAATTTACAAATGTAATTATTCAAATTTTCAGTTCAAAGTAATTCCTTATCCTTAATTTTGAATTAAAGTGTAATTTTCCTTTTATCTCAATAATGGATATATTACCATACTTCATTTCTCATTTATTGAACAAATCTGATCCACAATTTAAAGATTTTAATAATAATAATAATAATAATAATAGGATGATATCATCCAAAACATCCATCCATTTTCAATTTCCAGATCTCAAACCCATTTTGAGAACACACAAACTTCCAATTCAAATTAGCCATTTAACTTTCCAAGTTAAATTCCAATTCCAACTTGAAATTTCCAATTCAAGTTGTTCGTTCAAACTTATTTAACTTCTCCCAAGTTAAATTCAATTTACTTAATCCAGTCAACCTTACTCAATTTGAATTCCCACTTCAATTTTAAACTTCACATTAATAATGTTATAAGTTCAAAACTTATCACCATGAATATCACATCTCAATTCAATTTTAAAACTCAACATTTAGAGTTTATTTCATACCATTTTCTGATATTATGTATATTCCTCATATATACATATTATTTCCTTTATACACTAAGTTATCCTTAAAATTTAAACCACCTTTGGTTTTTAATTCAAAATAATTTCCTTTAAATTTTCAAACAATACTTGTTTGAAATATGACCTTTTATTTAAATACGTCTATTATTTCTTTATCACTTTGAAACAATTTTCAAATTCTGGACCCAGATTTAAATTTTCACAATTTAGGTCATCTCCGGTTCAAATTTATAAGTCATATCTACCTAAATGTTTTACTTCCCTACAACATTTCATTTTGCTTACTCATTAATACACATCTTATTTATCATTCATGATAATAACCAAAATTATTGTATCCGAAAACTAATTCATTATTATCATATTCTGAAATTCTTCTTATTCAAGATTTTAATTTTTAGTTTGAATCCACTTCAAACTTACCTTTATTTAATTTTAATTTGGTTGTATTTCTATTACCGTTTAATTTAATTCCAATAATTTAACAACCAATTAACCTAATATTTATTAGAAAGAAATATTACTTTATATATCAAAATAAAATCATTTAAAATTCTTATATAAGAAAATAACAAGTACGCTCTCATATACATATATATATATATATATATATAGACACACACACATACTCGACTCACTCTAGGGTGCCATTGACCCTATCCTTAATGAGTAATCCCAATAGAGCCAAGGTTCTCGCTTAACCTTCTGCTCTGATACCAACTGTAACGACCCGAAATTTCCGATCCCGAAAATTCCAAATAGTTATGAAAAAGAAGAAAGAGATAGAAGAAGAAGAACAGAACCATCAACATCTCACATTCGCAGCGGATAAAATATTATAATAAATAATAACAGTTTACAAAAGAAGACTATATCTATCGATTACATTTTAATACATCAGAGTTACATATATAAAGGCACTGGATATACACAATCATCATGTCACGGATATAGAGCAATAAATACAGCGGAAATACACTATATGTTCTTGCCATCCAGCTCGCCTCCTGAGCTCCAGAACGTCCCTACTTGAAAATCTGTAATACTCGATCTGACCCGAGCATTACATCAAAGTAACACCCGGGTCAGGCTGGAAACCAGCATGAGTAAACCCATCTAACATGAATGACCAAAACATACAACTTATATATATATAAGCCGGGTGACTTGTATCAAATACAAATTCACCAATTATTATAGACTTCGCTTATTTCACACGTCAATTTTCTAGGTACCAAAATTTAGATTAAATAGTCCAATTCACTTAAATCATTTCATTCCATCCTATTGATTTCACATGTCACAAAACATTTCATATTAGAGATATCAATCAATTCAAGACATTTGATCATCATTAAATCCTTCGTAAGCAAGATGGATCATTTCTAAAAATTATTTAATTTATCCTTAATTAAATTAATTATGGGTCTTTAATTTCTTAGATTATCTTTACTTAGACAATTAATTAATTACAAATAAATTAACTAATCATCTTTTAATTATCCATCTTAATTAATTATCCTTGATTAATTATCCTCAATTACGTAAAGTAATTATCCTTTACTTAATTACTCAAATTAATTATCTTCAAACAATTTCAATAATTAACTCTTTAATTACTTCATTAATTACATTACATTAATTAATTACATTAATTAATGGCTCTTTGTTGATTATTTGCATCAATCAGCTTAATTAATCATGAAGTAATTAACCATCCTGTAATTACTTACCTTAATTAATTAATTCCTTAATTAATTATATAAATCCTTTAATTAATTACACCAAATAATTAACGCTTAATTACTTCCATTAAGTAATTAATTTCCAATTACTTCAATAAGTGATTTTCCTTAATTACATTCAGTAATTATCCGATAATTACTTCACTAAGTAAGTATACTTAATCAGTTACATTAAGTGACCATATTTAATTAATTAATTAATTAACTAATTAACTTAAATTAATTATCTTAATTAATTAATTATCCCCCTTTTTCTTTTTTATGATCCTTTCCTTAATTTCCTTCATTTATTATCCAATAATTACTTTATTAAGTAATTACCCTTAATTAATCAATACTTAATAATTTCACTAATTAGTTAACCTTTATTAATTACATTGGTTAATTTACCTTTGTTAATCTCATTAATTAATCACATTAACATATTAACCAATGATTAATCCCATTAATTATCCCCTGATTACTTATATAGATCAAACTTAAGTGATTCAATTTAGTAATTACCCGTTCAATTACTCCCATTAAATAATTTTCCCTAATGGAATAAGACCTTAATTAAATTAGACAAAGTCAAACAATTTAATTCAAATATTTTACTTTTAAATTTAATTTTGGAAACTTGATTTGCAAAAAAACAATTTTTGCTTGAACCTGTCATAAACATTCTGTTCCCAAAACCAGGTTAACACAATTTACTTGTGTCCCAAAACTTAATCATCATTACCCACTTCTTTAAAACAGATAAAAACATGCCAAACCCACTTGAGATTACTCGATGCAACACTCGGGTCCTCTTCCTCATTTCTCGAGCACGCCCAGGTCATTTCAACCTCACGAACTTATCAACACAGCATAGGCCATTGACACATCAGGAACTCATGCACGTGCACCATGATTACAGCCACTGCCGATCGAAGCCAGGGTCATTAACACGTCGGTGATGATCCCACGAACACCCATGTTCACCCAGAAATCGAAGACGACGGTGAAAGCGAAATCGAACAATACAACCCAAACTTGAACCAAGACAATCTTCAAAGAAACGCCTCGCCCCGATTCCATAGGCCACTAGAGACGATGATACTCTGGTCAGAGCTTCCCCAACCCCTCTTCTTTCAATTGCCATGGGTGCGATTGATTTCGGTGCTTCGACGAAACTGTAGCAATGCAAACTCTGATCATGACTAAAACAAGGGTTAAAACCCTAGATTGATCTCGTCAGCTCTCCACGGCAAATTATAAAATCAACGAGCATTTGTCCCATGATTTATGACTTCTCCTCTACATTCAAGCTCAACTACGACGACTAGTTAATCATTGAACAACTGAAATCGACCAATTCATCCAAAATGAACAACTCGAGAATGCACCCAAATTTTCAAACTAAAATTATGATATGCATCCCAAAAATCATGATTTCCTATCTCTAATTCAACCGTGCAGTCTATTCTTAGAATTGAATTCATAAAATTTTGACTAAATTTACAATTCCATTGTAAATTATAAAATTTCGAACCAAATATTCATTTTCATTTCCTGCAATTATTTTTAGGAGGGATGTTACTTGTTTGCTAACATCTTTCATTTACCAATCAAAGGCTATCAGAGATTAAATGTTGAAATATTGCATTTTGGGAGAAAACAAAAGCTGTACCTTATCGACGGATCCTATTTTAGAACTACACGGTCATTAAATATTCACACATACATGCATCCAATTCAGTCCAAATTCTCAGGCTAACAACATGATTTTATATTCGAATAACATAGAAAAATTCAGGTTTTAATACTGTTTTTAAAATTGTTTACTCACCTGACAAAAGCTTGAGCAGAGAACAATTTCTGTTTAGGAAAAAAACTGCTACTTGACCTTCCATTAAATCTTCCTGTTATTGTTTAGTTTGAGTTATTTTTGAACTTGTAAAATGATGATGTATACTTACCTTTTTATTCTGGTTTGCTTATGCTTGAAAACGCACAGGAATAAGAAGGATATATCTAGAATAAATATACAGGTGTAGGTATTTGCTAGTACAAATACTCTCTTTGGTTTGATCAGAGATATTTTCTTTTCTTTTCTCAAAACTGAAATGATTTGTAGCATTTTGAAATGACTTTTGTTTATGCTGAGATGATAGTATTAAATGTACATGTCTCCCTACAAGTTTACATGCATATCCATTTGAATCTTGTATGTATGTATGTATATATACATTTTATTTTAATTTTACTTTAGCCTTGCATTTCTAAATTCATAGCAACATATATTTCCTTGCCTGACTTTATTGTATACCCTTGTGCTTAACTTAAAATTGTTAAGTTTATCTTATGTTTCATACACACAAACCCACTTATATACTTATTTTTAACATAAATCCTTAATTTTTATTTTTATTTCTATTTTTAAGCTTAAACCATCAAACACTTTATTATATTAATATATTTTTATATCTACATTTAATATTGATAAGATTAGGTTTATTTTAAATTCCCAAATCGTAGTTTCCATCACATTATATATATAAATAAATGGTAAAGGCAAAAATCTTATTCATTAATAAAATGATAAGCATGTATTTTTTATATAATTAGATTAAATACTTATTAAAATAATATTTCCAAAATCCCGGGTCGTCACATCTGGGCTCCATTCCATGATACCACCCTTTTCCAGAAGGAATGGACATACCCTAGGGGTGCTATCCCTAAAACCTTACCACATCTTTCCTGTTTTGACCATTACCGGGTTATGAGGCTCGATGAGGTCTCGTCCACAAAGCTATACTTTTTCACAAAGTCATGCTTTGATCAACAAATGATCAACAACACTTTGTATGCCACATTACCAAATTGGGAATGTATCACTAGTAACCATCAACTACATAACCTCTGAGCTCGTACGTCTCAGAGAAGGGTGTTAAGCTAAGAGAATAAATCTCCGCCACCAAACAGAAATGTATTCGATAGAAACCGGTTTAACATCTCAAAGTGTAATGTCAGACACAGATCCATATAAGTCTGTTCCGGGTTCAAACAGAATCGAAGGCACTTCCGAAAAAGCCCTTTCAAATCCGGGTATTCACAATCCCTATCGGACTTCCCATCACTTAGGCGATCTCTATACCGGCGCGACTCAGTGCACAGACAATCGACGGGTTATCCTTTCGTTCTCGAAAATACCCGGTCTTCAACACCAGTCTTTGAATGCTATCCATAACGATGTTTCATTATTCGGAATGGTTTATATGACACAAGGTCCTCTCCCGGCTAAACCGAATAATGAGCGCAATATTTATAAAAACATATGGATATTGGGATCTCAGTTAAGTCACAACTTATGACCCAAAACTTTCCTTTCAAATGGTTTAAACAAATTACCATTTTCAAATCTTTAAACAAAAAGATTCACTTCACAAAGTTAACCATTCTTTCACAAAGATTCATTCATAGCCTTTCAAAACAATCCATTTCAAATTTGGATTAACTCTTCCAATTTTTAAATTAAAGACTCAATTCATAGCTTTTAAAGCAATTCCCCTTTCAAATCTTTTATATATATAAAATATACACCACTAAAAATCCTCTTCAATTTCAAAACAAAGTTTAACAATCTTTTGCAAAGATAGCTTCCAAACAATTCTATTTTCAAACTCGAAATCTTTTCAACGCAATTTGGAATTCCTTCCTTTCAAATGAAAGCTATTATTATTTGAAAACAAATAGTTTTCATTTTGGAAAAATCCAATTACATTTGCACGTTAAAGCTCTTCAAGTATAAGACTAGGGTTAGATTCAAATTCCCAAAACAATGCTTTTAAAATGGTTTAAAACCCATATAAATACATTATATAACTTGTGAAAACCTTTTTTTTAAACCATAATTTCCAAACATAGAATTCAATTTCAAATGTTGGATTTAAATTGAAATCAAATTATTTAATTTCCAAATTTTATTAAGTTGTTCAAATAACTTTTGTTTTTAAAACTCCTTTTCAAAAGCTTTTCACATTTAACCTAAATTTCCATTTCCAAAAACTATTTGGATTCAAAATTCTATTTTATAACTATTTCAAAAATCTGTGACTTAGTCAATTCCCTCGTGCAATCTATATTTTTGTGTGTTTAGTGTGGTCCAGGGGTTTTACACACAATAGTGCAACAACATCATCAACCAGCACAGATCCAAATACAGCAATATATTTGATAAGCGGTATAAACTATAACGCTTATCTTTCATTCACAGATCACAGATATATATCACATATAATTAAGTTACATCCCAGATAATTAATTACATCACAGATAATTGATCACATCACATATGAATAAATTACATCACAGTACATAACTCCAAATAATTCGTATCACTAAGCATCACATATCAGGAATATCAAACAATTCAAAGCATTTTATAAAATCCAAACATTCATAAGTAAAATTTATTAATCAACTGATTAATTTAAAACAGATTGATTGCTTATGAATAATTTACTAATCCTGGTTAATTAATATTAATTAATTACAATCAATTTGATTATTTAATCTTTAATCATTTATTAATCAACCTTTAATTTATAATTAATCCTTTAATTAATTATCCTTAATTAATTACAATAATTAACTAATCCTTAATTCATAATCATCCCTTAATCACTTCCATTAATAAATTAACTTTTAATTAATTGATTATTCTCAAATTAATTACCTTAATTCATTTATCACATTAATTAATTACCTTTAATTAATTACAATAAGTGATCATCCCTAATCACTTGATCATTTTTAACCATTGGTTAATTACTTTTAGTTAAGTAATTGTTTTTAATCAATTAATCACCTTTGATTACTGATCATAAATCAGTCAACCTTTAATTAAAGTAATCAACCTTTAAGAAGTCACACTAATTAATACTTCAAAATAAATTATCATTATCATATAGTTTAACTTAAAACTTTTAAGTTTACTAATGATTAAAAATATTATTTTAAGATAACTCATTTATCTATTAAATCAATTTCTTAATTAAGCTTATTGAAAATTATTTCAAAACAACTTATCAAAATAAAGCTTACTTAATTTTAAGTTGAAAAGCTACACAACTTTTATCAACCATTGATTTAAATAAACTTTTATTGTTTAAAAGAAATTGTTCTTAAAATATGATTTCTAAAACTTGTTTCAGTATTTCTTTTGAAAAATCTGTTTAAGAAAAATTAATTTTGCAACCTAGTTAAACATCTCAAAATATGCTCGGCCCAAGCCTAGAAATCACGACCATGAACTCGAGCTACAACCCATACCTCCCGAGCATGTCCCCGAGTCACCCCTTCCTCATTTTTTATTCAGTTTTTTTTGCTTTGTTAAAAAATTTTAACTTGTTGTAAAATCCATACAAACTACCCTATCATAAACCCGAGATATATCCACCCCTTCCGCGAGTTCGTCTTCGAGTTCGAACTTCTTTCCTCTTCAATAAAACAAGACTGACACCAGATGTACATGTATACATGCACTGATGATCGGAGCTTCTCCGATCATCGCCGCCACCCCACCCAAGTCATCAATGACCACCTCGACTCAACCAAACACCCAAAACTCTTGAGGACAACCGGAATCAAAATCGAATGCGATAGGGTCACTCGGAACCAACTATGATCATCGAGAAAAGGCCTAGTGTGGCCACCTTCGGCCACAAGCGAACCTGCGATCACCCCAAAAGCTGCTCCAATTTTCCACATATAAACTCCCCACCTGCGATTGCCTGAAACACATCAAGATTGATGCAGTTCTTCTTCAAACCCATACGAATAAAACTAGCTTTAGAACACTACATCGTCATCGTCAAAACACCACGATGATCAGAAAAATATAGCTCCATTTTCCACCAATCTTCGACACCTCGGCTACCTTCCATCATGATCTCGACGAAGATAAATTTTTCAATCGACGAAAATTGACAAAAATAAGTTTCCAGTTCGTCTCGCAATTCCTCCTCATTTATAAATTTAAAAATTAAAATTCGATCGCCAAAAATCAACATTTTTGAATGCGAACCAGAATATATATGAATCTTTCAATTATGTTTGTTGAATTTATCTGATATATTTGTTCTTTACGGTATAATTCAATATTATCTGAAGAATACTTAGTAATTTCATTTGAAATTATTTTTAGAAATTGTATTGCCTTCATACAAACATATACTTTTAAGACATCAAAATCTATAATGTCTTAAATAAAGAGAAATTGAATTTTTCTTTTGGGGAGATGAGCCTGTAAACTAAGCAAAGACATGTTGCCTGAAACACAGACATGTACACACTCATTTGTGTGTGTATACAGTCATACATGTATTTCTAACAGCCATACAACCAATATTCATCGCATACTTTACGAATGAATCCAACCATCGCAATATAATAACAGAATCAAAGGGTTTGCTCACCTCAAAATTGAAGACAGAGGACCGGACTTGAATTTGAATTTGGGATTTTCTTGCTTGATCTTGTTTTGATATGATCTGGCTTTTATCTGTTTCCAGTTTTAAATATTTGAATCCAATCTCTGCTTTCCAGATTGAAGCTTGCTTATTTGCTTCCAGGTTTCAGATTGAATGATTGTATTTGTTTCCGAGGCTTTTGAACTTTGAACTGCTATTTTGATTTCCAGTTTGAAAATACTTTCATGCCTGGAGCGCTGATATTGATATTGCCTGATTTATATGCATTTGCATGCTTCAGGTTGAAGTTGCTTTGCCCGATTCCTGACTTTGGTTTCAAGGCTTTGAATTATTTTACTTATTTTAGTTTATTTTTAGGCTTGATCTTTACCTTTGCTCTGGTCTTTATTTGGAGAATTCTCGATCTCAGGTTTCAGATTTTTTTTGAAATGAAGATAAGAAGAGTTTGAGAAAAGAGATATGAAATAAATAGCCTGGTTCCTTTCTAATGTATGTTTAGTTTTTCTTATTCTTCAATATAAAATTTAATTCATTTTAAACAAAATCACTGCCACTTGTTTACATTGCATGCCAATTCAACTACACTTGTAATCCTACATACCTATCTGTTTCACAAATGTCATTTGTTATAAATTTACGTTTATATCCCTTCTCTTAAATTCATTTGTACATTTGGTTTTTTAAACCCTCATTTTATTTTAATTTATAAACATGTTTTATATTAATTTGTTTATTCCAAAAAGGTATATTCATAACAAAACCTTTATATTTATTCTAACTATATTCATCTTTACATACATTTTCAATATTTACAACTTTATAAGAAAAAGGATTTTAAAACCAATTATACATAAATAAGTAATCGCATTGATTTTATATTTAGATCTCATATTTTCAAAAAAAATCAAATTATAATCCATTCTGTATTTGGCTTTCCAAATCAGAATATCAATACTAGATACAAGAACGAATCTATTTAACTCTTTACAAGATACTCGGGGTCATCCAGATCTACGAAATATACATGGGCATTGGTTAGTTCGAAGGGATAACTAACCGTTCTTAGTATATATCCGGACCCCAAAAGAGCAGACAGATATGTGGATATAAATCCAAAAATTTTTAGTATAGAAACCAAAGTATATCTATCAACCATTGTAACTAAAGCAAACAATTCATCCAAACAAACAATTCTGACCCATCTGGAGTTTGTGTCCCATGTAAATATATCAAAGCTTCTTCCTGGAGCTGCTAGGAATTATCAAAGAATTTAAAAGACGAATCAAAGGAGATTGATAGAGACGGTTTATTTCTGTTGTTGTTACAGGGCATTGACCATTTGTAGTGGTATTTCCCTGTCCCCTATCTCGTCCTCTTCTTGCACTCATACTCATTATCAGTGAATAGTAAGAGAATTCACTAAGGCATTCGAATGGATATCCTAGGGATTACTCATTCTAAGGTATACTTCACACTATCTCTAATGAGTTACCTAATGCGTTATACTCTTGAGCTAAAGTTTCAACCTTCAGTTCTGATACCAAGATTTCACGTTCCAAATTTCAGCGTTCGAAAATCGACATCCGTACTTCACTTGTACTCTAATGTCGCAGATTCAACCGTTAAAATTTGACTCGTGGCAGAGCTTATAATACATTAAGTATAACAACACAGCGGAAGAAAATGAATAATACATTTGATACAATATCTGATACAACTGAATATCAAATACAAATGACTATCAATATATCCAAGATAGACACAAGATAATAACAGAGACAACAGCAGCGGAAAGACAATATCTTCAATGCCAAACTCCAAAAACTCCATCTTCAATCCAAAGCTAGCTCGAACCCTCATCAAGTTGCACAAAGCTAAGCAAGGTCAGCCGTGAATGCTGAAGTGTAGGAAATGCGAGCCACAAATCTAAAGGGCTTCGAAGGCTATCGAATCAAGTCCTACTATTCGACTATCTGAAAAACCCAACTCCAGACTGCCCGTTTGGAAATTTGTGGGCACCCACTGTTTAGAAAGGGAACAATAAACTCCGGGTTAATCATGGGACTTGTATGAGCAAACAAAAACAATTTATCTTTGAAACAAACAACAAAGGATTTTAAAATTGAAATCCGCAATGCTTTTTGGAAAATTAAACTACCATAAGGACTCCCACCACACACACTATGCAAACGCAGAATTGGAGGAGATTTCTCCTTATGATATTCAAAATTGCTTGATACGCGAAAACCATTTTGATATTATTATTAGTGCATAGTGCAGAAAATCTTTTGAAAGTATAATATTAACCTTAGCCAGCATACAACATTTCCTCGTATGCCTACTATAGCTACCATGTTCAATAGCATGTTACCACCACATTCCATGGCAGGTTATACAACTAAAACCGTACTGGACGCGTATTGTTTCTTTGGATTTTCCAATAAATGCAAGCAAAGGAACTTCAACCGTACTGGACGCGTATTACAACTGAGAGCATTCTTTAGGTATTTTAAAAACCAACTCCAACACTCTTCATTTTCTTTGGGAACAAGAGCCATTGTTAATGGGAAAAAACCTGGAAAAAAAACAAAAAAAATAATTCACTGTTTATGTATTACATTTGAAACAACAAAATGCATTATTTTTGAAACAATATTATCTAATAGTAGACAATCACATGAACATTATACCCTCGGCCCAAATAAAAAAGAAAAAATCAATTTCCTAGAGGCAATTCATCCTTTTTTTAAAAAAATTATTACTTGAATGTGTAGTCTACGCAGAAAAGGTAGAAATCGCAAAGATATGGTACATAATTCATGTATACAATACAAAGAATTATATTCGAACTTCTAAAACATATATGTTTTTATCTTTTCTATATGTTGTTTAAATCATTTTTATATCTTATGTAAGAACTTCGAATAAAGAGAAAAATGATAAATATTTTTAATACGTAGTAGTATCTATGATATATAACTATGGCTTAATATGTTATTTAATTCTTTATCTTAAAAGATAAATGCATTTATCTTTTTAAACTCCTCTATACACTAACATTTTGTACATCAAATTAAAAAACATTAAATCTTTTACAGTATTTGTTTCGGATCAAATTTACAATAAGAAGGAGCATGGTTGTTCATTGAACAATTGTACCTACTTTGTAACTAGGGAAACTAGATTGAAGATGTTAGAGATAAAAACATATATGCATTTATTATTTGAAATATAACAAATTCTGGTAAATCCAGAATAAGCAGTAGGTATCATGACATTTGGTGGATAAACTGAAAAAATAAAACATTTACATTATGCATCTATCAAAAAAAAATTGAGTTTGAATTCATTTCTGCAATAATCTCACATGCTAATCCCTAACGCAGAAGAAACTATAATGAATTGAACAGGATATTACTACATTTGAAACAACCAAATGCACTATATTTGAAACAATACTATATAACAGTAGATTAATCACTTGAACAAAATGCAGTATGTACACAACAAAATTCACTATAACAATAACTTAAAGAAACAGTACTATGTTACATAAATTTATAACAAGGAACTAATGCAAACAGTACAAAGTAAATACAACAGCAAAAGAAAGAAAGATTAAAATCAGTACCTTGATTCCCATATTTTGCAGTGGCAGCCATCAAAATACCACTTCGCCCTTTCAAAAAGGTAGCATCTAAAAACACCATAGGACAACAACAGTTAAATCCAAATATACATGCCTCATAACATACAAAAGCTCTCTCAAATTGAGTTGTATCAGAATCCACATCCATACTTGAATAACTATTCGGGTTATTTCTTTCCAATGCCTTCAAATACCAAAATAATTCATTGTAAGATTTCTTTTCATCACCGTTAGCCAATTTCTTACCCTTATAAGCAAAGTAATAGCTTAGCTCCACATCATAACCTCTTCTAAAACTTTTAATGATATCCTTGGTTTTTCTTTTTGGCTCATCACGAATTTGATTGACGATTAAACTTTTCACAAGATCACTATTAATAGTCGGACTACCAAGTGAACGAAATCCACCACCACAAGTATGAATCAGGTGAATGTTTTAAACAAACAGTTGGTCCAATTGCCTCAGTTTGCAAGAAGCATGAATCCTAAAAGGACAACTAGCTATAGCATATCGAACTATCAATTGTTCTTTACAATTCTTAATATATTGTACTTTAAACCCATTCTTCAAACAATAAGCACTCATTGTTCTACGGAACCTAATAGCAGAATCAAACTGTTGACCAACGCCAGTAAAAAATTCCATATTTGAATTCTTCTTCAACAACTCATGTAAATCCTTTTATTGAGTAAAACCAGAATCTAAATCATCATCATAACCTAACATATTATTACTTGACTCACCACCAACAAATGAACCAGACTTGCTACTTTTACCAACAAAACTATCCATTGAATCATTCTTCAACCGTACAAAAAAAAACCAAAAATTCTTCCTTTTTAAACCAAGACAAACACAATAAAGCTTGAAGATCACTATCCGTTTCAATAAAGGTAGTCTTCGATTCTCGAATATAAAAAATATCAAAGCATAATGGAGTAAAATTATTCCACTCCTCCCAAATCCAATTTCTAACAGAAGAAATAGAAGCATCCAATCCAAAACGAGCACTAAAACAATTGTTATTGAAATCAAACACAACTATAACAGATGAATCACACCTGCAAAAAAATGAAAACAAAAGTATAACTATGTGAAAATGATCTTAATTAAAAACTAATAACATAAAATACTACGTAACAAATCATTTTCTATCCCACTTTTCGAAAAAAGATAAAACAGTTTATCTTTTACAGATCACAAATCACCAAGAACTAAAGACCAAACAACGTCAACTAATATTATTTCAGATCCAATTTCATCCCAAATTGAGTACAAATAGATTTGACTGACAAAAATAACTGCTTTAATTGCTGAAACAAAATATGAAATGATAGTCTAAATACTAAAATCATAATCTAAAGTGAATGATCCAACCAGGCTAAATACATAGTACTTGTGTTATCAGAATAAAAGAATACCATTCAGAAGCCATTATTCCAAATACATCAAATAAAACCTTCCTCCAATAGATGAAAAACGCCTCCTCCAAAAAGAAATATACAATAACATCATAAAAATCATAAAACATCGAATTGAGAATGAAAAACAGCAAATAAAATTGAGACTCACGAAGTAAAGAAAATCGCCTCGATTTCAGAAGATACGTAGTTGTTTGAGAAGATGAAGACGCACGACCGCTTCGATTGCACAAGAAACGACCACTTTGATAGAACAAGAAATGACCGCCTAATTTCCACGATCGGTAGATTTCAGAAGATACGTAGTTATTTAAGAAGATAAAGACGCACGACCGCTTCGATTGCACAAGAAACAACCGCTTTGATTGAACAAGAAACGACCGCCTAACTTCCACGATCGGTAGATTTCAGAAGATACGTAGTTGTTTGAGAAGATGAAGACGCACGCCATACATATTTGTCCTGGAAAATAATATTTCAAACCCGTGTCCTATAAAAAAAAGGGGTCGTATAGTTAGGCCCTTCACACCAATTTCCACTATTTTTAAATTTCAGCACCTAACAAACAAATATATAACAGCCAAAATATCCTTTATTAAATTTATTATTTTATATACAAAACGTACAATAGGAAAAATTATTTCATTAACCTATATTTCAAAACAAATATTGTGTCGGTCTATCCTATTAAGTGTTTAGAAATCCCTATCGATATCATAGCGTCCTATGCACCAACCAGAATTTGTAAATACAAAACAGAACAAATTAATACAGTATCAAAACCTTTTTATAACACTAACAAAAATGCTCTCTCATATATATACAGTCAGCAACTCATCATAAGGTGTTACTACCCTATTAATAAAGAGTCAGACCCCACAAAGCTAAGATTTATCGCTAAACCAAAGCTCTGATACCAACTGTAAGGGACCCGCCTTTTTGTACATTTTAAGCAGACACATATGCCGACTCAAACCATACAGAAGGACGGATTGTTATTGGGATGAATAAGAAAAGGCAGAGGAAAAAAACAAAATCTTGCAGCGGAACGACAAAATATAATAATCAAATAAACAGTTCATGAAGTTGTTTTACAAAACTTTTGATTATACTTATACAACACAGATAAGAGTTACACACACCATCGAATAATAAATAATGCAGCGGAATCCATGATGCAGTAATTAAATATAATAAATAATAGTTGTAAAATCTTCGTCTTCGTCCTCCAGAAATAAGGTCTTCAAATCCTGAAATTCTCAGGCTGACCCGAGCGAATTGAAAAGACAAAACACTCGAGTCAGAATTAAAAGATCTTATATAAATTAAACCACGATAAATAAATATGAATGTAAACGGCATCTGAGATTTTTACGGGGTTTGACATCTCCTATCCAGTGTCTAACGTGAGTGCAGTAACTTAAGAGATGTTCGGGATTCACATCTCCTAAGGATCCGTTAAACTATCTACTATGTAGTACAATACGCTATTATAGTAGTGTCTATAGTAAAGTAAAGTATTAAAATAGCATGTCTATAGTAAAGTAAAGTATTAAAATAGTGTTAAGGCGCTACCCATATCCCCTTAACACATTTTTAAATATTCCCATAGTCTATACAGTACCGTAATTCCTCAGTAAACTGGAGGGCTATCAGAGGGCACTCCATAGGTATGGTACAAAAAAAACTCATAGAAGGCGCGCTAGGGCATGTGAACATGGCACACGAGGGAATGCCAGGGTGGATATACCATTTGCGGATCCGGATCGGTGGTAACGCATAGCAGCTACTACCGCCCACCCTGGAACACGCTCCCAATTCAAATCGAATGGTGGCCACCGAAACAATCACAAATCAGAATATAATATCGAAGAAGTGTGTCTGATCGGAGGAATGACCTCACTTGTCCGGGCATGGCTCCTGATTTTAGTCACATCTAAGCTGACTCATGGGAGTCAGGGTAACGTCATACCTCATGGAAACCTTTCACCAAACCATCCTACTTCATTTCTGGAATCTCCACCACGTACACAGTTGTTAAAGTGGTTTTCGATATTGGCAGAGAGTATGACAATATCCGATCGCGGTCTCTCGAATAACTAATCGCTTATTAAAAACCGGATGGTTCTTTTACATTTCAAAAGTCAGTTCACAATTGATATCAAAATATCGTATTCTCAAAACCATAATACTTTCAAATCATACTCACTTTCAAGTCATATTCACTTTAAAATCCGTATTCACTTTCAAAAGTCATAATTCCTTCCAAAACCATATTTTCAAAACAGGTTAAATCCTTACTTCAAAATCATCATTTCAGTTTATTATACATTTCATCATTTCATCATATTTGCTTTTAAACCAAAGAAATTTTGAATATAAACACTTCCCTTTTTCTTAGTTTGAAAACCTAGAAAATAGTTTAAATAGTTTAAATAGTTATAAATGATTAAAATAGTTATCAATAGTTTAAATAAATTTTCAATAGTATAATACTCTAGAATAGTTAACATAGAATTAAATTAGTTAAAAGATTTTAATAGATTAAATATAATTAAAATAGATTAAATAACTTTAAATAGATTATTTAGATTTAATTCAAGTTAAATGGTTTCATTAGTTGAAAATAAATTAAATGTTTTAAAATAGGTTAAATTGATTTAATATAATTAATATAGGTTAAAATAGTTTATAAATCTGAAATCTTAAAATTTAGAATCTTAAAAATAATATAATTTAAAACAGTTTGTATTTTAAACATGAATTTGGAATTTATATCAATTTAAAACTATTTATTTCATTTCAAAAAAATCAAACCATTTCAATTTAATTTCTTAACATAATTCCTTTTAAGCCAATTCACATTTCGACACAAAACTTGATTTTTCCAAATTACTTCGATTTATACAAATCAGATTTTACTTCAAAATATCATTAAATTCCGTTAAGAAAATAAGGATTTTAAAATCATTTAATCTAACCAATCGAGTATCCGCATATAATTCTCAACCCTAGGGTCAAATGATACGGATATTTATCATTTCAACCCGCAATTTAAAATTTTACGGTTATTTATCATTTCAAAATACAATCTCGAAATAAATAAAAAATCCATAACGAACTTGCAGTTTATAACGATATAAAATACAACATCTATTCATCAAATATCAACTATCAAACATTCATTACAATCATCATCTAATTCAATTAATAAACATCAATATAGAACAGAAAATCTATAACAGCTATTTAATTGGCAATTTATATTCAATAATAAATTAAATAACTATTAAATTCAAACTAACTGAGATGATGTTCTAAATTATACAAAACAGTCATAAATAAATTCCTAATCACATCACAAATTAATTTAACAAACATAAGAAATTTTAGAAGTTGTCAGTGCGTTAAAACACTCATCTTTTGAATTTAAATTTAAATCAAATTCAAAACCAAAATCCATACAGTCTCAGAATCCAACCAAACCAGCATCATAATGTCTGGAATTTCAATATGAACCTAGCGGAGAAAGCCGTGCGTAAATCCGACCTCGTAAGAGAAAGTTATGTACGTTAGAACGATTGAATTTTAAATTAGAATATAATAAAAAAATAAAAATACATTACCCTCCACGTAAATTTCTTCACAGGGAATCCTAACTCATCCATCGACCGTACACGATTGCATCGCCACTACTTCATCCATAAACATGCCTACAACAAGCCGTCCCCGAGCCCCGCCGTCCCTACGAACTCAGTCATGCGACCCCACACGCACGACAACTGACCACGGCCAAGCTTCGATCGCGGCAAATTGAACGGCCTCCGCCAAATTTGAAACCTAACTCGAATTGTTTATGGCGATCTAGCCGTCGATACCGCCTGCGAACCACTCTGATGGTCTCCCTACTTGACTCTCCACACAATCATGCCTTCGATTTGTCGATCAGGTGAAGTTCATTATCGAGCGTTGAACGTACGAAAACATATCAACAATTTCTGGCCACAACGAAACCCAGATCGAAAAACGAATCACATATTTGACTTACGCTCATCAAGAGCTTCAAATCGATATATGATTTGATATGTATTGAGGAGTTTGAATTTTTGATTTGTAATTTGATTTGAAGTTGAACTGAAATTTATTTGTCTACCATTGGAATGAGGAGTAAATGGAATTGTATGTACAGAAATGAGGAATAAGAAATGACCTAGTGTTTATAGCAATATATATAGGCATAAAAAATTAGAAATGAATGGGCTCGATTGGTCGAACCATAATCGAACCGAAAAGACCGTTTTGACTCCAGAACGAAATTGGTTCAACACATACATCAAAGCAGATGTTTTTGATAATTTTAAAATCAATATAAAAGGTTTAAAGTCTAAATTCCATCGTATGAAGATGTTACGCTAAAATCAGTTTATTTCAAATTGATTTCAATTAAATTGATTTCTAAGCATTTCGAGATCGTACAATCAAACGACAAGTCTGATCGCTACGAAACTTGAAATCCTACAATGATTCATTCTTACGGATCCGACGAAACTTGTTTCGTCGAAATCCGAGTCAGTGTCCAAAATAGCTATTTTCCTATTAATTGAATATATTAATATTAAATTAATCAATTCCCTTTTTCAATTCAATTTCTATAATTTAAAATTTCTATCATTTCGAATGAATTAGAAATTTATAATCCCTTAAAACCCATTTCTTCGACAATTCAAAGTTAATTAATCCACCACTTACTGTATTAAGTTCCAATTTTAGTAGATTCATTAATTAACAATTGAAATTTCAATAAGTCAATTTATTTGATTTCTCAGCCTAGTTATCAAATCAATTATTAACTTATGGGTATAATTAACATTAGATATATTTATTACATTAATATTCCCCATTTCACACTAATTTCCATTAACATAGTATTTAATTTCATTTACTTACCATTAATCCATTTGTTATAGATTGAATTCCAATTGATTAATTTCAAATAAACTGATTTGATCCAATTCTAATCTTTTTATTAAGTCTATTATTACTCTATATCCCAGTTAATATTTGCTTGTCTTTCATTACATTTATATATTCAAATTTACATTTTTTCTATGTATTAACCATTATTTTCAATTATATTGAATTGTCAAATATCTACAGTTATTATAGTTAAGATCTCAATTAATTTATTCAACTTGGTTTCATTCCTTAATTTATCTTATGACCAAAATATATATTTCCCTTTATTTTATTACACTCACACTTTACAATTACCTAACTCACATTAGTGAACATTTACTTACATTTAAATGTAACTGATTTCCTACTTTAAATTTAGCAGCCTAAATAAAAAGGAAACTTGCAATAAATCTTATCATTAACTTTATGTTACACTCAAGCTTATTATTTTCACTAATTACCATAATTGCTTACATAATGTTGAATTCATTCAATTACCATAAATTATATACTAATTTATTTATTTATACAACACTTACATTTTTTTATATTCAATTTTATACCTAAATGTAACATTTACAACTAGATTAATAGACCAATTAAATAGTAACTTACAACCGTTACTATAACTTTTAATCACACTTTTGAATTCATTGTTCACAACCAAGTGTTACAATTCTTATATACCCAATCTTTATTCAATGGTCATTTATTTCATACTATTTCATTTATTAATTTAATTTTTGCATTTGTTTTCTTACATCAATTTATAGCCAAGTATAACAATTTACATTACTTCAATTAATTGTAATTTCATTTCAATTGTTAAAATTAGTTTTAATTGCCATTGTCACATTTCATTTTTAACACTCATTTCATTGTTAAATTACAATGTTTTTATTTCTTTCCATATTAAATTACCAAAACTTATTAATTTAACAATTTAAATTATTAAAAACTTACTGGTCGTTGCAATCTATTTCGAAGCTATGTTATGAAAGTTGTTTTGATACCATCGAAAAGTATATTTAGTTTCAAAAGAGATTATTTATCAAGGGTTTCGAAGGGTGCTTTATTGTTTTTTGAAAAACATTTTCTTTTCTTTCAAAGAAGACTATCCAGAGGTTTCGAAAGAGATATTTTATGATTTCAAAACATAAACCCAATCTCAATTTAAAGTAATAGTCACTTCATAAGTAAACAAAGTGTTTTGAAAAGAAGAAGTTTTCTTGATTTACAAGGTTAAAGGGTTTAACCAAGATATATATATATATATATATATATATATATATATATATATATATAGAGAGAGAGAGAGAGAGGACTTCAAGGATAATGAACAACAAGTGTTGGTATTATTTTGTTGTTATGTTTACTTCTTCATATACTTATTCACATTGTTAACCCATAAATGTATTTAAAGGAAGGGCAGAATAACCACTTAGATTGACCCAGTAGTAAATATAAAACCTTAAAACTATATGATATTGGCAGGGGCCAATAAGTTCATAGTCAGCTCATGAAAACTATGATTTGATACTAGCAGGGGCCAATAGGTATGTAGTTAGCCCATGAAAACTATATCCGGATTAAGATATTGACAGGTAGCCAATATGTTTCTAGTTAGCCTATGATAACTAGGATATGTAAGATGATATTGGAGTTACCAATGGTTCTTAGTGGTCCCATGAAAACTATAAAATTGGACAAATTGTCCATAAATATTTAAAAGGTTAATAGTAACCCTTAAAATTATAAAAGAGACACGTAGTCGGAATAAATGGGGATGGGTAATCCAGATTTGATTTTTTATTTGCATATCATCACAATATTTTAAAATAATATGTTTTAACCATTGTCGATGCAGGAGCACCGTATATGGTTTTATAAATGTTTTATGATACTAGTAAGGGGAAAACCCGTTTCGCCAACTGGCATGGTATCACTAGATATCTAAATGGTTTGAGATGGTAAATTGTTATTCATACCAGACTCGAAATTTTTGTTTTCCCTTAAAACTCTCAAGTACTTAATTGATTTTGAGTAGGTTTAGAGTTAAGGGTTCCAGGTGTTCTTTTAGACGAATAAAGCTTCCGAGGATATACAAAAGGCAGGCTTGTTATTAGAATTCTTTTATTTCCACTATATGTTTTGTTTGTAAAGGCAAGTTGTTTTCTTTTCTATCTATATTCTCTGATCTATCATGGTGGCATCTTCATATGTCGCTCTTGGCATATTTTATAATAATTATATGTTATCTGAACGTGGTCTGCGAATTGGGATTATGTAATCAATTTGGTATGTTTGAAATGGAATGTGGAATTTGTTTGCTGTTTAAAATTCTTTCATATTCTTGTGTTTTTGTATATCAATATATCTAATGTTGCCGTATTTGATCATCGAGGATTAATAACTATGGATGGCTGTAGCATCCGCAACCATTAGTTTTGGGCTTTCAAATAGGGGGATGTTACATTTGCGAGAACCACCACTTGACTCATGGAATATTTAGATTTGAAAGATGTGGCTTTTAGAAACTGATTTTACTGATCTGGTTACAGATAAATGGATGTCAACGAATAACAATAATCTTAAATATTCGAGTGATATGGATAAAGTACTTGTTAGTAAACTTAGGGACTTAAGATTATTTCTTAAAAACATGGAATAAGGATACTTTTGGCAATATTATAATTAAAAAAGGAAATTTACTCTCTAAAATTTTAAATTTAAATAAATTAGAGAAGCCAGGATCCTAAACTCTTCTGAGCAAAATGCACTTTTAGATCTGAAAGAAGACTAGACAAAGTCATAACGTAGAAAATGATATAGACACAAAGATCTAGGGTCCGATGGATGGACGAATGAGACAAGAATATCAAGTTTTTCCATAAAATAACTAATGGGCATAGGCGCAGTAATACTATAAACTCCATTCTCATTAACAGAGGGGAAAGTTTTGATCAAAATGAACTTAATAATTTCATCACTAACTATGAGAAAGATATTCCGGGAATTAACATGGGACATTGAATTAAAGCTGGTTGGAATGATTTATATCCTAAAAATACGAGAATTTCTTTAGAAGCACTAGATATTCCATTTTCAGCAGAGGGAATTTTAAGGCTATTGACGATATGCCTAGCGATGAATCTCCCAGATCGGATGGATTTTCTGTTTTGTTCGACAACAAATTTTTGGCATGTTTCAATATAAGACTTAATGAAAATGTTTAATGAGTTTTATAAATGTCATTTACAATAGGAATAACTTCCCTAACGCAATTCTTCTCTATAAGAAAGTAGGCGTGATAGCACTTAAGGATTTTAGAGATATCTCATTGATAAATAGTCATACAAAAAACAACATAGCACCAACTGAAGGAACCAAGCCAAGTCACATCGAGTTAAATGAGTGAATATGAAAGAAATTCAATGTTACATCTTTGTTGTGCCCATGAAGTCGAATTGTAATTAGATCATTAAAATTTGTTTTAAGTAAAATATTATTTTATTTAATATGTTTAAAAGCAGTTTAAATTTAATATGAATATGTTGTTGTAGACATATGATGTTGAATATGGATATGTGTATATGATTTTAACTCGAATTCTTTTGAACCTACTCTCTTCTTCTCTTACCTTAGTCATGTTGATTTTTTTCTTTTAGTTTTATGTTTGACAATATTTAAAGATGAATTTTAATAAATTGATTTACGCCAGATATATATATATATATATATATATATATATATATAATGGTATATGTGTATAGTTCTATCAATTAAGTGATTTTACTGCAATTTCATGTTTCCAACACATATTTATATGTATTAGCAAATACAATTAATTGTTTAACATGTAAGCTTAGGCATGAAATCAAAATTGAATTTATCTTTTAGGTTTAAAATTAACTATGTTTGAAGATGAATGTAAACAAATTGATTTATACAAGATCTATGCATATAATAATATGTGTGTATAGATCTATCAATTAAGTAAATTCATTCATATGTAAGTTTATATATTATAATATAGAAAATTGCAATTTCATGCTTATATGTAGGTGTGAAATCTTAAACATAGGTTTATATGCATATATGTATTTATGTATTACCAAATACAATTAATTATATAATAAGTATCTTGAATAAAAATTCATGTTCATATGTATCTGATGAATAAAAAGTATGCATATATGTATACATTTTCGATCAAAAATCATTTTATAAATGCTTGTACACGTACATATATGTGCATAATTTTACTAAAGTATTTTTTGATAAAATCACAATATAAGTCAGGTGTAATTTTAGACACAAATATCATTTAAATGTCAATTAATATAATTAAGAGAGAGAAAGTGAAAGATTTCTCTCTCTACCATTATATCCTCACTTTTCCTTAATTAATTATACTCATTAATGGAAGAAAATAAAAGGTTTCCATCTCTAAAATTTTACATATTTAGGTACATATATATACTCCGTTTATGTGCTGCACTTACACTACAAACATATGAATTTATTTGATACATAAAAATTGAAATTGAAATTTAACCTACGTTATTACCAAATTAAATAAACTATGATTTTATTTAAAACCTCGTTATATTGTATCTAAAATCTCTTTACTTCACAGGCCCAATAGATTCAATTAATGCATTTTTTCAAATTTACTCTTTAACTCCGCTGCGGGGTGGTCTAGTTCCAACGGTTGCCAATCAAGAGTGGGTCATCGACATACAAGGCCATAAACACAACAACACTTCCTTATTCTTTTCAATATACACACACTTCCTCTATATTTTGATAAAAATCAAAGTTTTAATTATGTTATCAAAAAACATATTCCACCTGCATGAAGCTTGCTTAAGGCATTAAATTGATCTTAATAATTTGCAAGCTTTTCCCTCGCTTCCACTGAATTCAAAATCCTTCCGCTACGACATGCAAACAGTTTCTTCTAAATCATCATTCGAAAATGTTGTTTTCATGTCTGTTTTGTATATTTTATAGTCATGGTAGAACATGGAGATGGGAAGCATTATCCGAGTGCACTTAAGCATGGTTACATGTGAAAATATTTTGTCATAATCAACACCTTTGATTTAACGAAAACCATTTACAACTAGCCTCGCAACATCGGAATTAGACTGATATGTTCGTGAATGGAAATGTTACTTACTAATCACTAGGATTAATAATATAAAATGAGGAGGAAAAAAAGAAAATTAAAGTAAATAAGACAAAGATGCAGAGTGATCCAGTAAGTTTGCATATGTCCACTATGAAGATCTCTTACTAAAATTTTCTCTTAATCATAAGGAATACAAGAGAATAATACATTATCAACTTAAATTTCTACATTCCCTTCATTGCAGTTATGCCAATCTATTTCTTCCAAGGATGGTATTCAATATTCCTTTCGAGCTTAAATATTTCGATTTGTCCTGTTACTCTTGAACTTCTTCAGAAATTTTAGAAGCTAATCAATAGCATTGTAAATGCCACAGTAAACCACAAAAACAACAGAAAAAAAATAATACATTTTATATAATTTTACTCAAATCTAGAATACTTGCAATGTTACGCTCAAGAGGAGCATGTGGCATTTAATGGTACGACTTGAGAACTTTTGAGAACGTTGCGAAGAGTGACGTGCTGGTACCAACTATAGTATTCATCAATTATTATTAACGGTTGTCATTCCAGTACAAATGGCATTGAATCCATTGATACACGGACGCGTTCGCTTGATTTACTATCTCAAATGAAAACAAAGGAGCATTCTCTGATATGTGCTAGGCATAGCTAAATTCCTCATCGCTCCATCAAGAAAGCGAAAGGCCATATGAAACATACATACAATCGGGACTCGTACCATCCAAGGCTTATCTCTCAACACACATATCAGTGGAAGATCGGCAATAACATCTTATGTGTAGAGGGTCCAATTAATTACCTCATGCTCTAAAACATCTAGTATGTTGTGATATAACTTCAATAAGAAAACTGGATTCTTTGATGTAGTTTTTATGTCAATCCGCATGTTAAAAAGAAATTGCACTATTATGTTAATTCATTTTAGTTTATGTAAATGTTAGAAATGAAATTGCGAGACAAAGGTAACACTCATTTTTCGATAGAAGTGAGTTGTCAAGTACTAATCTTTTCAGTGTTCGATGGTCAATTGGTAAGAAAGTCCACAACCATAATGAGTAAACACCGGTTAATTAATGCACAAAATATAAGAAATTACCAATTCTACATATAACTGATGTTATTCTTATACCAATGTCAAAAAACCATAAATTATTGTGTTACTATCCAATTCCATAACCGTCTTCTCGTAGTCTATCTACTCAAGCACGACGTTACCCTACGAGTATGTTCCACAAACCCTTAAGTTGGCTAAAATAGATAGTCACAGTGGATTGACTCGATCTTGAATTGGTCAACCACTAGTCTACATGCTACGGTGTCGAGGATAATGGTTTGCGCTCGCAGTTGTATCAGAATGCCGGTGATGTCACTGCAACATCTTTTTCAAAATGCTCGCAAAATCAACGCAATGAAATGGCTTGACCTCTACACCAGTATGTGGAGGTACTATTTTGCCAAGAAGTTGCTCAGAGAGTGAAATTGCCATATTCTTCTCTAAATGTTTGAGACCTTCTATTAGTAGGTCTAAAAGAACCCCCATATCGACTAATGCGATGATCATCTTCCTAACCCAAAGATGAAACGAATACATCTTCGCTCTCCATCTACCCAATAAGGTTGTGGCCAAATTATGGTCAACCATAATGTTCCCTAACTTCATCACACGAAAAATAAACTCTCCTCAACTCCTTTAATACTTCATGATTTGTCATTGCAATCGATTTTAAGGAGTTAGAGTGGTTGAGGCAAGTGATAACTTTGTCACCATACACTAGTAAAATGGAATATACATCATGAGAAATAACAAATTGTATATGATTAAAAACATTATAAGGTTAAAAGCTATTGTTATTAGCTCTTCTTATAGTTTGGCACTCCTTCCCAAGGAGAAGAGGCAATATAATTTTGAATCTTGCACGATCTATAAATACAAAACACTTTGGACCAATCGTCATCTCATCATAGTCTATATACAAAACGATGTTTAAACTTGTTGCTTGTTACATATTATTCACTGATCCTAAAGTCATTTAACTAATTACTCATTTCATTCAATCACAAAATAATTTTTACACTAAACTACTCCATAAACATATTGAGGTTAATGTACAATGGCTTTAGATAATGGGACATTTTTCCAAACAACCTTCAAAAATTTTAAAATTCACATCCGCCCCCTCTCAAAAAATATTTCACGAAACACCCATGTCAAATTTTTCGATGAAAATATGCAGTTTTAAAGCATATATATTTGCAGCCAGAACTACAACTATTTGCATTCTACACTACGAGTATTTGCAGTTCCAACTGCATATTTTTGTAAAATAAAAAATTTACAGTCTTTGCTACAAGAGTATGCATTCTATACTTTAAATATTTGCAGTCCACGTCGTAATTTTTATTTTACAAGAATATACAATTAAAACTGCTAATATTTGCATTCGACGGTGAAACCATTTTCATCCAATGAAGAAGACAATGAAACTATCAATAAATTTATTTTTTGACAAAGTGGAGTTTGAAGAGTTAGGGTTTTAGAAAATTGAAGAAGCTAGAGTTGTTTTGAATATGACACGAAAGACTGAAGCAGGTCGGCTTTCAAGTTCTGTAATTTATCGTTGTTATTTTAAACCATGCAAAAGGCACTATTTAAAATCGTGGAAACAATTTTAAATTGCACATGTTCATGCGATCATAAATTGTGCCTGCTTTTCCATGTTGTTTCCTTCTTTTCTTCGTTACATCACTAATCAGAATCTCAAGTACCAAGTAGAAACAAATATGCGGTAAGAGTACATGGTTTACAACAACATAAGAGCAAATGATTAAAACAATATAATTCATATCATTTATTTTGAAACAAACATAATATTACACAACTAAAACAATATAAATCCATACAGACTCGAAAACAATTCAACATATATAATACTACATATAATAGATACAATCATATTTTTATCTTCCACCGTAATACTTTGGAAACCAATAATTCTAAGATGATATAGAAAGTCTATTGATTGTCCTTTGCAATTTGCTATTGTTTTCTAACTTCCATATGTGTCTTTTACACTCTTTCACTTTCTTCTACATTTGCAGTGCATAACTCAATCTTTATCGACACATTGGAGGATCGGTCCATTCAAAATAATTACAAGTTGGCAATATATAAAAATACCACTCACGCCCATAAAACGATGAGCAACAAAATGGTAATGCAAACAACGATTGAACATCCAATTCCACTATGACAATTGTGTATAGGTGGTTCCTCTCTGAAATCAAAACCAATCATCTTCGATTCAGATATAATTGTACAATTTTTCCTACAAAATATCACATCCACATAACCCATTTTTACTTTATCAGGCTTTACATGCTCAACATCGTCATAGTTACACACCTCATTGCCTCCTCTTTGAACCACTGGTTACTTGTCAAATATAACCTCAATGTTGCATGTAAGACAATTGGTTCCACACCAACAGTTTGATTATACGGCATATATTCCATTTTTCGTTTGCTTGTGCGTTCAAATCACAATCATACCAATTTTCTGTATTAAAGGGTTTCTTAACTGTTATAACCTAACTATGTTTGCACAATGTTATTTAACCTGAGTGTTGCGTCTAAACCATAGCCATAACAATTTTCCATAATTTCAATCTATATTCACAACAATTATCCTAAATATTGTTGGAAATGGCAAATTTAATAAATGTTAACATATACTAGCATCTCTACTATTAATAAAGAGAATTCAATGAATAGAATTTCAACGGTGTCCTTTTGAAATTTCAAAAATATCTTCATCCATTAATGGCACCACACCATCGATTTATAATCTCCACCACCATCCTTTTCCTAACCACCAGTCAACGGATACCACCAACAACTACGTGGAAAAATACGTTGTGGCCACCAAAGATTTTACACTTATAACATATACATCCATTAATTTTTTATTAAATAAAAACTGAATATTTCTAGCAATTAGATGCACGTACGTACGATTTGTACTGGTATCAATAATGAAAAGATCAACAACTTAATGTAAAAAGGTCAACGACTTAATGTAAAAATGTTAAATTTATATAAAAACGTAGATTTAAGAAATTACCTTTTTTTGATCTATTGAAGCTTGAAATGAAATAAATACATCTAACTTACTCATGTTAATTTAACAAAAATCCAATAGGTAGAATATTGAATCTTAGTTAGAAGACAGTGAGAAAAACGAAGATAAACAAGAAGGTATTGGAATATTCATTTGGAAGAAATGATAGAGTCGGAGGTTTATTTTGATCATGGTACTAAGAAATGGTACTAAAAAATGGAATCCTAGAATGGTCCCTAGCAGCAATAAACATAATCAGCGTGATTGAGGATAGCATTGTTTATTTTTTTTTAAACTTGGTACGATTTAGGACAGCATGCTCTTTCAAATCGCACTTCACAAAATCTTTTACCATATATATGCATGTGCGCGCATGCATGCATGTGTGTATGTATATACATGGTACGATAGTTGATCACAACATAGCTGCTTTTTCCCCTCCGGGTCAGACCGAGCATATTTCCAGGTTTAACTGGAAGAGTGGAAGCTTTAGAAGAAAGAGCTGGATCAGGAGACATATTCTCGTAAATGTTTATATGTAATCTTTTGGTCGTGTGATTATGATTGTAAGGACAGGATTGATATAACTGTCCGAGTTGTATGGTTGTAACTCTGATGTAAAACCTGTATATGCTATATATAAAGGTAACAGTTTTAGTTTCATATAAAGATTTGTTTATATTATAATTTATTCGTTCCGCTGTGAAATTCTGATTTGTTCTCTTTTCTTCTATTTCCTTTCTATTTCTATCTTCTTATTTTCTTTCATTATCTGTCTTTCCGTACGATTTAACTGACAAGAGTGGTTCAAAGTCGATTTTAAATTGGTACGGAAAAATGGGTTGTGACATTGTGGTATAGAAACATATTCGTTTCTATTGTTAGTTTTGATTGAAGTCGGCCTTTTTTTAAATAAGTTTGCAGATATAGCTCAAATGGTCAAATTTTCCTTCTGGACATCACCGCAAAAATAAACTTGCAACAATCTATACCTCATTGAGATAAATGCCATTTTATTTGAAATAACGAATAATAAATTGACGTCCAACGGAAGCCCAAGTAGCTCCATACTCAGCTCACTGAAAGAGTTATTGTGGTGGTTCTCATAAATAGTTTTTACAAGCAAATGGCTAGAAATTTAACGTTAACAAAACGTTTATTTAACCGACAAATTTATAAAACAGATTCAACATTATTTTAAGCATCAAGTCTACAGAGACAAAAGTGAAACTTGATTGACATTGTTTTAAAGAAAAATATAAGATGTCTTTCTTCAAAACATGAACCTAAACCCAAATCACCTACAAATACTCACCCACTTTAGATTGATCTTGAACCGTTAATCTTGACTGCGTACAAATTACAAACACCTAACGGGTTATAGCACGGTAAAAGCTGCAAGTTAAACACATAAAATTATGATGCGCGAGAGGGACATTACTCTAAGATTCATTTTATTAATAATTGAGATCATGATACAATTGCAATTTGTAATTGTTAACACCTGCCACTGAATCACAAATTAAAAACAAAAACAAACAAACTTCAAGTAGAAGATCCAATACATTGCCATTACAATAAATAACATAACAATATTTCGAGAATATTCCCCAAGCGATAGTTGACATTCAAGAAGTAAAAAACTAGTTCAAATTTAAGTGCCCATCCCAATACTCGAACTTTTAAGAGTTGAAAACTTACATCTTAATTTGCCTGCAAGCATAATCATAAAACAGAGGCCAGAACCTCCTGCTTTCATAAATTTTACATACATCTACACAGCAGAGGGAGTGATACACACCATTATCCTATGTACACGAGAATAGACTATGTACAGTGAAAGGTAACCCATATATATACAGAATGGACGGAGTTCCTCACCAAAATGGACACCACCTGTAAACATGGAGAGAGAAAAACATGAACTTGAAGCAGACATGTAATTTGAACAATGTTGAAAAGGAATATTCTTCCCATGTAGTAATCTGACATATAAAGAGTTTATATACACGACAGAACTAACTGCGATTTACCCATTTCTACCCATTCAGAAATACATAGCTAGTGAAAATACACACAAGTTTGCTAGTAGAATGAAAACTAACACCGTACTAAGCAATGCTTTGCTGACCAAAAATGGGTAAACTGTAGGGGTAAATTGCAGCAAATTTTTGAATGCGTGTACAAATGGTCTATATTAAGGATGGTATGCATCTTCCATGGTTATTCTATTCAGCTCATGTTCTGCTAAGACGAGTGAATTAATAAACACATACCCAACATAGTTCTGGCACAAATTCTCATGAGATGTTGCTTGTAGAATTAGCTTCTGAACCTGGAGCTTCACTGATAATCCATGTTCAACCTCACGTGTGTCTCCATATATTAATGTGTTGGGATCTAAATACTGCATTGAGCTGTTCGGTAGAGATGAACTGGACATGAAGTCACGTCCAGTCAGCTTATTGTTCATGCGGGCCATGACAACAACAGCACGCTCGTTCAAAACTTCATTGGCATCACCAAGTTGATGTACAGCCTATGGAAAACATAAAACGGTTTTTGATTCGATAATTATTCAACATAAAAATACTGACATCGTGATTGACTATTTTGAGAAAAAGCCAAAATCGTGAATGACTATTTTGTGGAAAAAGCCGAAAGAAGAATGATATGAACTTTCTGTCATGACTCGGATTGGAACTCATGAACTCATGACCTTATTTATGTAGCTCAAAGATTATGAAAAAAAGCTCTAGCTAAAAATAGAAAGGTAAAATTTGTCAAGACTGGGATTCAAAAACTATTACCTTATTTGTATAGTAAGAGCATTGTTTTCGAAAATCTTAAAAGCTTATGATATAAATCCTGTTTCAAATCGTATCCCGAGTCGATTCTTGGATTACGATTCAAAACTTAAACTGACAATTGAGAAAAACCATTTAGTCCATGCTAACACAAGGAATAGCAAAATGTTTACTTGAATCTAAAATACAAATTTAATTGTCTCCCAAACATAATAAAGATGGAACAAGAAACAAAACAAAACAAAAAAAATTAGATGTAGAAGCTTAAATATCGAAATCAAATTAATTTATAAATTATTACAATGGCAAAAGAATTCATGTTTTTAGATACTTAATGTCATCTAGTAATCTATTATATAATGCTAATTTGGAGAAGTTTTTTCACAATGTAAAAAGGAACCCTGGATGAATTATCTATAAAAATTAAATTAATTTTATTCAAAAAATAAATAAAAATGGTCAAGATCATATTTTAACTCAAATTATTTTCTAATATTCTACCCAATATTCGTTCATTTTTATTCATTCTCATTTGACATTGAATCTAATATTCATTAAACTATAATATTTAATTCATGTTTCATTTCTAATTAAAAATATACTTTATTTTGTGATACTACTATTTAATTTTATACGCATGTGCATTGCATGTGCCAAAGTACTAGTTTACATAGATCAAAATTTCTAGCATACAAGTGTGCGTAAGTGTGTGTATGTATGTAGGACAATATAAATCTTTCGGATCTACGATTTATTCTTTAAATCTAATTTTGATTTAAAGTTTGAACTTTATGATTTACAATTGAAATATCGTTTGAAAACCTTGAGCAGGAACATTTGGTGACTTTAATGTTACTAACCATTTATTAAAGATAAACAGATTCCAAACAGGATTCTCCACAGTTGAAACGACTCTAATACCATTGTTGTTGGACTAGAAAGAATGAAGTAGACGCTTTCTAAGAAAATGTCTCCAGTTTAAGTTCCCAGTTTGAAATTGAACTATGTAGTTGAACGAGACAGGGAGAATGCTCTAGCTTTATACCATGGTTCCCCACTTGAATTGAGTTTTGATTATTTCATTTTACTTTATATAATTTTATTACAATCATTCTAATTACGAACATAATGTGATGGCCTGATGGGTATATAAAAAGGAAAAAAAAGTCAAAAAACAAACAAATAAAAAATAACGAACTAAGAAATTATATATTAGAAAATGATTTAATGAAATGGGAAATGAAAGTGACCTGCAGAATTTCCTTCTCACGGGCCCCGCGAAGAGGCTGAGGAAGGTCTCTGGAAGGTGCAGTTTCGTCATTGCTGACCACTGCATGATTTACTTGTGCGTTTCCATTTGCTATTTGAGGTACTTCATTAAAATTAAATAGACGCCAATTGATAAGAGGATCATGCACAAAGGCCTGGAAAATTGAGATAGACATTCTATTTTAGCACAAAAAATAAACTACTACGCAAAATTATGAGCCTAGAATTATTTTATCTTTACCTCCATCATGGCCATGACACTATCTTTATGGGTCCTTAGAACTTGCATCACATTTTCACAAGTTGACCTAAAATTGCCTTCAATTCCACTAACCTCCATTGCCTTTACAAGCATTCTGGTCAAGCGGAAAGGTACCTGTTCATAAAACATGAGTTTATATGATCATACAAGTGAATCTTACTACCCAGTAATTCAACATGTTAGAAAATTAAACAGCCCGCTGTTTGACACATAATACTAGTTACCTTCTCTGGAAACTTCTCCCTATTCATCGATGCTTCGAAGCAATCTCCAAAATCAATATGCAATATTTTCCCACTATAAGAAAAATAGATATAACACTTGTTAATCATAATATTTGACTAGAAATGCACATTTTGAACAGTATACTACCTGAATCGATGCAGCATAAGGTTACTAGGATGACGGTCGCCTAATCCAAGTAGGTAACCAACCTAGAAATATGTTGCAAAACACATACAAATAAGATAAACCCTATTTTTTTTTATGGAAAGGCCAAAAGAAAGGAAACAATATAAATATATAATCTACATACCATACTCATGACAGCCAAACTTCTGGTGTAATTTGTACGTCTATCAAGCCAAACTTCCGATGTCCGGCTTTTAAGCCAGAGAACCTATAAAAGCATCACATAATTACAGTCTAGAACTATATAGTATATATTTAAGAAACATATTCGTTCTGTTTATATATTCATTTCACCATGTCTATGATTTTAAAAATATAGTAGGAAATGAGAAAGTTATAAGAAAGAAGGTGTACCTTTGCCAAGTCATTTCCTTCTGTGTTTTGCAAAGCATGCTCAAACACTTCGACCTTAGATATGAGTGGCAACCGATCATAGTCTGGTGCAAAAGCTAGCATGAGCCTATGCTCTTGATTCAAATGGATCTGAACATTAAAACAAACATATTTAGCTTCACATCATAGTTTAACAATAATGTAGTACTGTCAGAAAAATGTATAAAAGCATACCCTTCTTGCATCCCTATACTCCCTAATCAACTGGTGCAGTGTATCACAGTTTGGAACCCATTCGATTAAACCGCTGTTTGGAGATAAAGGAATGACGGCGTATCGTTGAATTGAAAGATCCTTTTCTCCAGTTTTTCTTGAGTTTTCTAGAAGTGTATTTACCAACCCAAATAGCTAGGAATGAAACATTATTGTTAGTTTTATGTACTAAAGCATAATCATTGGTTCCTGGACTTGCTTCATAGCAAATACAAAAAATAACTGCTTATATCATGAACATTAGTTTTTATTTTTGTAGATGTATTTTAGCAGTGGAAATAAATTTTAGAAAACCAAATGTTGGAACAAAGTAAACTGCTAGCATCTGAGTGAGAGGTACACCTAACCCACCTACCGACTTATCAATCACGGTGTTCAGTTGACTTTCACTGCTCTTGCTGGCCAACTAATGTGTTTAACTCCTCAACGGGGGTGGTAGGCAAGGTAAGCAGCTGAAGCACAGCAGAAGTGGGAGAACAGGAACAGGGAACCTGTCTTCTTGCCTAGGGGGGCTTGAGGAATAGGTAGATCGACATTGTTAGACAATGCCCTACTTAGGTCATCGAGTGACACTATTTAAAAGTGAAAGAATCGATTCTTCTTTCCACAGTACTGATGTTTCTGAAAATGATCCTGATGCTTGAGTTTATAGAACTCCAAACTCAGAACTTAATTTTCTCTTGGGTTCCATCTTTTTCTTTGAGAATGATAAATTTTGGGTTTTAGATTCAAACAAAAAAAATTATATTTTCATATTTCACCGTGGATCGAATAATTTTCTTAACTGCGGTTCAAAATGAGTTTTGACTCAGAATTTGAGAATCAAACTGGAATAAAGGAGAGTCGACTGAAATGGGTTTCAAATAGTTGTACTTCAAGAATTTTACAGTCAGGTTAAGATTTAACAAAGGTCATGCTGCATCATCACAGCAATCACTCACCACAAAATAATCTAGACGACAGTTAAAAACATACTGATAAGTGATGATGATAAAAATGTAGTATTGGTGATAATAATAAATACTTGGGCTCTCCAGGAATAAAGCAAACCTGCATGACACGTTCATCTTGACGCAAGTCCTCGTGACCTTTCAGAAGGAAAGTATGTTCCTCACCATCACTTCCCAGAATGGTCAGTTTTCTAGGTCTCTGTTTGGATGGTATTACAGAGAGCGAAGGTGCAAATGATGCGATTGTTACCACAGGTGCATCTGGAAATTTAAAAAAACATAGATACAAAAAATAAACTGAAAATATCTATACAAGAGGTTAGCTATGTTGATGAAAGATTTCCAAACTGTACATATAGTTTATGCATCAAATATTATGTTTTACAGAATAGACTAATATGCATTGCCCCAAAACTGAATAAAGAAAGAGTCAAGGTAAAAATCAAACCAAACAAAATATACTGCAAGTTTGAAACAGAGTGGGTTACCTGCACGGTATGTTCCTGGAACAGCAAGCTCTAAATTTTGACAATTGAGCAACTCAGGTGAAACAGACTGTAACCATGCCAATAAGAAGCACATTAGAAGGATTTAGTGAAAAAAGATAGCATTAAACTTCAAATCCATCTTTTACTCTTGCCTGTAAGTCCAAAGTAGTGAGACTTGGAAGTTGTTTATCTATTCGCCTGAACACATGATAGTATAAATCCCAAGCCTGAAATAATGATTGAGATACAGTATCATTATGCCAAAGATGAAGTTCCAGCAAAAATGTAAAATGAGTGATGGACCATTCAGCTTGTAGTTTAAACCTGAGTAAGTTCTGCATCTTTTCCCGTTCTTCTATATTTCATACAACATTCACGAGCTTCCAATAGTTCACGACCATATGCCTGAATATAATAATAATTTTGTGTAATGAATTGGCGTATTATACAGAGAATGTAACTTCCTAGATGTAGCTGGATTTGTACAATAAAAACACGAAAGAAAAAAAAATACATATTGGAAGACAAATTCATTGTACCAATCTTGTTTTAGGTTGAGAGAACAATCAAGACCATGACCATAATAAAGTGGTTGAAATAAAAAAATATGTACTCCAAAAATTAATACAATCTAGCAGTAAGATAACTAAGAAACAGACAATCCACTATAAAAGAATGAAAATTAAAATGTTGGCATCAAGATTTGAACCTAGGGAAATGCTTATCATCCCAGAAATGGGAATAGCAAATTAGTATCTCAATGATTGACATGTGGCACAATAGTTTTTTAAGAGAAATTCAAAATTTAACATATAGCGGCTACGTGCACACAAAGGTGACAAATGATATAATAAGTCATCTTATACCAAAAGATTATATTCATGAATAGATACCTGAATAAAAGTAGTCTCTTTAGTAGTTTCAGCTCCTTCCTCAAGCTTAGCATGTAAAGGATCTAATACAGCAAGCATACCATCAATATTGTGTTCGCCGAAATACAAACGGCTAGCCTCTTCCAAAGCCTCATGCCACATCTCATGCCACAGTATGGCTACTCTAATTAGTTCCTTTGATACAAGCTGTGCCTGTGGTGTAAAGAAGAAAAAACAAGATTATGAAAGGGTCGTCGAATGAAAATGTATGGAACACTAAAATATTCACCTGATCAACAAGAACTCCACTATGCTGACGAATTTTATCGACAACTTCCTGGGCTGCCGCTCTTCGTAAAAGGCTTATTGATTTGCAAGCAACAAGAAGAGGATATATAAGTGCCTGGAGCGAAGGATGTCAGAAGTATGAGTTTAGGGTGGTAACAAATAAAATTAAAGCTTCAAGTAGTATTCAAAGGCAATAGGTTAGGCACAAGAAGAACCAGTAATATGTGATTAGCATCAATACAATTGTACCAAATTACTGATGTAAGAGGTGTATGTCCTGCAAGTGGTCAACGAAATTGAAAGCAGCACTATAATTACTTCTGCAGGGCAATGGAATTATTTTGATAGCATAATTATGTATGGTGCAATGAGATTTATTGACCCATCTTTGAGGCTTGGTAATAGTTAATATAATCTGACAAATACAAGTGATAGGTAGCCGTAGGTTTTACCACATACTATCTTGTCCGTATCAACGTTTGTTGGGAGTTGATTCAATAACCCAATCTTACGCATCAATTTTTCGTAACTAATGAATGCTCAGAGCCCAGAGGTACCTTCTAAATTTGTTATAAACACTTACGATGGAGTTTGCAGGCTTGAAATACAATCTTATATCAAAAGAGTAGATAGATAAAAGCGAACCCCACCTGAGGATGCCCTCTTCCAATACGCACCAATAGTGACTGTATCAGTTCCCGTACGGCTTTATTGTTTGAATGTATCCTGGCAATTATTTGAGGTAATACAACCAACCACATTTCAATTTTAACAAGCGAAAATCCTTTTTGCAATGCTGACTGAACTTCAGGCGTAGCTCCATAATTAAACCACAATGTGAGAAGACGAAGAATGTCCTGATATGATGGGAAAAGGGCACAAATAGGATCAATGAGGTTACGGAGATACTATGTATGTCTATTTTAGTATGCGCTCTCATGACATATTAGATATAGTAGTAAAGATCATAAACTGTGTGTGGACATCGCCACCCAACCGTGATGTCTTACATTACTATTGTAAAGAATTAGAGTCTCAAAGGATATGCCAAACGAATTGAAATTGATCGACGCAGTGTTGATTAAAATAAACCAAATATTATACTGTTGAGTAACCAAGCAGTATGACTTTTCAACATGCATATTTCTCTGAAATTATTACAGGTCACATCCAGGGGTGGCTGCACATTGGGGCAAGATAGAGAGCGGTTTCCCTCTCTTGCTTTCCATTGTACAGTTACCAAATTATCCTTATAGGCTATATGTCTAACAAACCCTATCAGTGTTCTGAAATGAAAATTCTCTAAAGATTGTCTTGAATTTTGATGCTTTTTTTTTTGTGGTTCTGTATTTAAACCTTGGTAATCTATATTATCAGTACTCAATCACTGAATTAATTATAATGAAAACTGGTGCATACCCATACTATGTAATTTGGGTTAAAGTTAATTGATATTCTCTAAAGTTTGACATGTTTGGCAAAGTATTCGACTTGTTTTCCTTTTTGAACAAAAATTCTAGTAGATAACCGAACAATGAAATATTGAGGTTGTTTCATCTTATGTTAAGACCGGACTCGCATCACATTAGTTTTCACTATTGTTGATTTGAACAACTAATAAATAGAGATACGAATATGTCTAACATGTATTCAATTCATAAAAGTGTTTTGCCCTAGGTGAAAAACACAGCGGAATCATTTAACATTCAATCTTAAAATGCAGAGGTTGAAGAATAAAAGATGTAGCTCTTCAGAAGTACAAAAACTGTAGTATATTATACAAGTCGAGTATCGAACTGTTTAGAAGAGTCAATGATTGTTATTCTAAACTTAGTTTGTCAAGCATGTCAAATGATCCAAGATTATACAGTTTATTCATCAACTTCGATCAAGCTCAAAATCTGATGCATTGGTCTAGTATTGAGACTGAACAAGCAATAATATGACAAGTTGGCCAGATGGTTATGCAATTTGAATTATAACCATACTAAAAAGCAACATAATCACAGTAGAAAAAAATAACAGTCAAGGATATGTACCGAAATGTCAGAATTTACATGTAGAGGTAAAAGACCAACTAATAAGATGCTGCGGATTCAATTTGAAAACCATAACTATGATATCACTCCACAGGAAACATCGCAAAAACATAAACCATTAAAAATACATGTAAAAAAAACGAGCAGGTGCTAAACTTGGGAGCAGTTTAGTTTTAGTTAACCTAAACATAACTAAAAGTAAATACACCGTATATACATATATATATACACCCTTCTTGTTAAATAATAAAAATAGACATGCATGAACCAAGGGGAGAAATAGAAATCATGCCTAAAACTATAGGCCGATAGAGCAACCAATATTTAGGAGATGTTGGCCAATATATTGTCTAGTAAGAGTGTTTCCAAATCGACCTGTACAATATCCATGTATGCACCTCCATTAAAGCTGACAACAAATGCAGTGTTCAGCTTCGTGGACACCCCAAATTAGAAGAAAATAAATGGGTTTTAGTGAAAAGTAAAAAAGAAATATTTGACCATATATGTAACAAGTTACATAACAACGTGCTAAGACAATTAAATCAATGACTACATAAAATCAAAAAGGATCATTACCTGTAAACTATCATCAACACCTTTCACATTTGATGCACAAGCAATTGAATAGAAATATCCAGTAACAGCAGCAACAACATATTGTCTCGCTATGCCAGTATACCCTTTCGAACTGTAATGTGACATTACAGCAGTATTAAATAAAGCCCATGTGTGCCAAGCTTTAGACCAATCTTTAGCAAAATGAGTGGCTTTCTCGTACGACTTAAGAACATCTGTTAACGATGTAGTAGCAAATCAAAAAATACAATAGAAATTAGGTGAAAAGAATCACGAGAATTAAACATATTTTAAAAGAATCAAAATGATAATACCTTTTACCGTCTCATCATCTAATCCAGGAGAAAGTGTGTGTCGCCAGGTGCCGAGTTTCAAATGGACACGAGCAAGAAGAGATACAGGAGAGGCAGAAGCCGTTGTGATAATTGGTTTTATAGAGTTACTTTCCTGAGTCGAGAGCTGCAAAGCTAGATCCTAACAAAAACAGACGGTACCCAGTGACATAATGTAGACACTAACTGACATGTATAACATTCATCATTGGCAGCAAAAGCAATTACTCCTGGTCTACAATGCATTCAACGTCAGAATCCAAATACTTCAATTCAAAACGGTCTCTCTAGATCAGGTGAATTATAGCAATATTTACGGTTTTGAGAATAATTTTATTAATAGTATTTCAGTATCCACTAAATTGACAGCTCATTACTAATTTTCTGGACATGAGTTGCCTTGATTTAATGTAAATTTACTTAGCAGGTGACCTACATTGATTACCTCTGGGTCTTGGGTTCTAATGCCTCAGACGTCAATTGCTAATTTTCAAATAATAAATAAATTGACAATTCATAAGTTTAGAAGAATAAATAAAAAGTATCAGTATAGATATAGTCTACAACTTATATTGAGAAGGAAAATTTTACGATCAAAAGAGATAAAATGACAATCATACTTGTAGTCTTGAGAACGCATCTTGTCTTTTAAATTCATCGCCAAGAGACCACTGATACTTAAGGTATGCTAACATAACTTGCGGGTGCTCATTGTTTACAAAATATCCAGGAGATGTTTCAGGATCATACTGTTCAAAGAAAATTTACTTAGCATGAAATTTAAAGTAACAATTTAAGTTTTAACAGACTAAAACAAACCTTCAGAAGTTTGACAAAAGTAGATCTAGCCTGACTTATACGACCACTTTTTCTGCAAAGGGATGTAAACTTAAGCCAAGAATCTATATCTTCAGAAGGAGGCAGAACGAGTTCTCGAACAGCAAGAATTGCTTGCCAAACCTAGACGAAGATGTGAACAATATTAAATTACAGCATGTCTATAACTAACTTTAGCACAATTAGAATGCAGATTGACATAAAGTAGCAACCCAATGTAAATTAGCTAATGTTACATGGTACATAAGACTGAAAGTCAAAACAATAGTAATACGTTCTTGGAAACCTTGAATACGATGATATATTCAGTAGCAAAGCTATAGACATATGACAGTGCATATGGTTACCGAAAAAGCTGAGTTTGTTATTAAAAAAACATAACAAGCCAAAAAAACTACACACACTCTCCGAGAAAGCAACTGTTAAAGGTTGTAAGAAAAAAAATGGTTTTTCTTAGAATCCCAGAAATAATACTACCTGAACACACCTAAACCTATAATCATCACAATATAAAATCGGAATTTACTATATCTTAGAAAGAAGAAAAATAGTTAGAATGGTACCTACACAGCAGAGTTGATGTATGCCAATTTTGACTCATGGTTTGATGATTTATGAGATTTAATGAATCAAGTTTGATTATTCGAGCAAATTGCCAATGAAAATTAGGCTGGTTTAACACATAAAATTAAAGACTTGTGTTTTATACAAAGAGATTAAGCTTAATGTGCTGGCCAGCAATCAAATAATTAACTGCCATTTTATTTGCAAGTACAGCAAGTAGAATGATTCTGAGCCAACGGCTATTGTGTGATGTTTTCTTATTATTTACTGGTTCAAGATTTATTTTTATTTTAGTTCAAAATTTGCAGTTGATGTTTTCCTATTACAGTAAGATCTTGTTGATGCTACTACTTTCAGTATAGAAATTCATTCAGACTTGAATTTTGATACCTTAATTTAGGTAGTATCTGTTTCAATTTCAGTTGGCTAGGATTCACTGAAAATTTGTTTATTTGCATGGAGTTTATGATAAGGGGGCAAGGAATTCTGCAATAAGATATATTGTTATCCCTGTTGAACAAAACACAAATGGTTGAATTATTTTGTTATTGAATCAAAAGAGTTTGAGGCTATTAAATAGCCAGTACAAGCAACAGAAATGCTAAAAAGTAGCTCACGTCTTTTACAGCCCAAAGATCGTGATACTTGCCTAAGAATAGATCTAAATGAAACAAAGAAACAGTACTATCTCCTACTATCTAGGATGATTATTAACAGAATGAAAAGACTGAATCAAAAGCAACTGTTATTATCCAACGGTCTAACAAAATCCTCCCCTAAACTGAACATGCCTGGGCCATTTCAGTTTATCTCTTCAGCTGATTTAATTCCAAGTGCACTCCTGAGCTTCTCGAACTGCTCCAATTTCATAGGCTTAGTCATGATGTCTGCCAACTGCTCACTGGTGCCACAGTACTTCATATTAACAACTTCATCCTTTGTGAGGTTCCTTAAGAAATGAAACCTCACGTCTATATGTTTACTTCTACCATGGAACACCGGATTCTTTGCAAGCTTAATTGTGGAAGAATTATCACATAAAACTTTAACACAATTATTCTAAGTACTTCCAATTTGCTTAAGAATTTTCTGCATCCAAACGCATTGACATGCACAGGAAGCAGCTGCTACATACTCTGCTTCTATGGTTGAAAGAGTTACCACTGGCTGTTTTTTTGACATCCAAGCTACTGCTCCTCCACTCAGCATAAACACATAACCTGATGTACTTTTTCGATCATTCAAGTCTCCAGCGTAATCACTATCCGTATAAGCAAGTAATTCATCCTGGCAGTCTCTCTTGTAAAAGACTCCAAGTTCTGCAGTAGCTTTGATATACCTGAGAATCCTCTTTGCTGCAAGCATATGTGATTCCATTGGATTTGACATGAAGCGGCTTATGAAGCATACACAGTGCATCAAGTCAGGTCTAGTGACTGTCATATACATCAAGCTTCCCACCATTTGTTTAAACAGAGTGGCATTTACTTTCTTCCCTTTTTCTTGCCTTGAAAGTCTGTTGCTTCCTGGAACCATAGGATTCTTTACACCATTGCACTTCTCTAAACCAAACCTTTCCAAAATCTCTCCTGCATACTTCTTCTGACTTATGTGAATACCTTTGGCACTTTGACGCACCTCAACTCCCAGGAAGTATTTCATCTCACCAAAATCAGTCATCTCAAATTCCCTTTTCATCGAGACTTTGAAACCATGCATCATATTTGAATCATTACCGGTGAAAATAAGATCATCGACATAGAGACATACAATCAATATCTTGTCCTTCTCTTCCTTCTTAATGAACAAAGTGTGTTCATAGCTGCTCCTTTCAAACCCTTCCTTGATGAAGTAGCCTTCGATTCTGCTGAACCATGCTCTCGGTGCTTGCTTTAAACCATAGAGCGCCTTCTTTAACTTGTACACTTTGTCTTCCTCTCCTTTCACCACATAGCCCTGTGGTTGTGCAATGTATACATCTTCACTCAATTTACCATGCAGAAAGGCGCTTTTGACATCTAGTTGGAAGAGCTTCCATCCATTCCTTGCTGTTAAAGCTATCACCATCCTAATCGTATCCCATCTAGCAACCGTTGCAAAGACTTCATTATAGTCTACGCCTTTCTCTTGTGCGTAGCCTTTAGCCACAAGTCTGGCTTTGCATTTGTCTAACTCCCCATTTTCATTCAGTTTGGTTCGGTAAAGCCACTTCACTCCTATTACTTTAGCTTCTTTTGGTGCACGAACCAGCTCCCATGTTTCATTTTTCACTATTGCTCCAATCTCTGAGTCCATTGCATCTCTCCAATTTTTTGATCTCACTGCTTTTTCATAACAAGTAGGGTCATTAGAAAACATAAACATGGCAAAGTTTTGTACCTCTTCTTCTTCTGAAAGCCCATCTCCACTTGTATAATCCTGCAGATATGTTGGAGCTCGTGTTACTCTTCTTTCAGGCAGTGGTGGTGTTATTGTACCATCGGAGGAGCTGCTAGGTTCCACTGCTTCTTCTTCATGCAAGCTAACTCCATCTTCACTTTCTTCATTACTGGACTGATATACTTCTTCATCAGCTTCTCCCCAGTCAAGGATGTCAGCCTTAGTTTCTTCTTCTGTCCTCCCCCGGTCCCAACAAAGTCTTTCTTCGAATACGACGTCTCTGCTGATTGTCACCTTATTTGTCACAGGATTGTCATCTTATAGCCTTTGGATTCCTCACTATACCCCAGCATGACATGTTTCTGACTTCTTGCATCTAGCTTGAGCCTCTTTGAATTTGGTACATGCACGTTTCCCACACAGCCAAACACCCTGAAATGCTCAACGTTGGGTTTTACTCCACTCCAACATTCCTCTGGAGTCTTGTCCTTCAAAGCAGAGGTTGGACTCCGATTTAGAACATGGCTGGTCCACTTCACAGCTTCCGGCCAAAAAGGTTTAGGCATCTTCTTCTCTTCTAACAAACATCTCACCATGTTGAGAATGGTGCGATTTTTGCGCTCTGCAACCCCGTTTTGCTGAGGTGTGTAAGCTGTTGTTAGCTGTCTTTTGATGCCTTGAGCTCTGCAAAACTCCATGAACTCCCTAGAAGTGAACTCTCCTCCCCTATCAGTTCTCAAAGCACACATAGAAAGACCAGACTCTTTCTCCACCATGTTTTTAAAACTCTTGAATGTCAGAAAGGTTTCACTCTTTTCACTTAAGAAATACACCCAAAGCTTGCGGCTGAAATCATCAATGAAGGTTAATAGATACCTTTTGTGACTGTGTGACTCAGGAGAAATTGGTCCACAAATATCCGAGTGTATGAGCTGCAATTGCCTTGTGGCTCTCCACTTGTTTCCCTTAGGCATAGCCTCACGATGCTGTTTTCCCATCATACAACTTGTGCACACTCTGGTTGGAGCTTTAAGCTTTGGAAGGCCTTGAACAAGTTTCTTGTTATGCAGCAATGCCAAACTTCTGTGACTTAAATGACCATACCTCTTGTGCCATAACTCACTAAGCTCATCAGTATGCACATTGTAACACATAGATGAAGAGGACTGTATTAAAATGTTAGCCATCACAACAAACATTCTATTGGTAGTCATTTTACTTTCCATAATGCAGCCCCTACTAGGATGATAAAGTTTACAAGTTCCATGCTTAATCAGAATAGTTATTCCTCTATCTTGAAGTTGACCAATGCTCAACAGGTTATTACGCAACTTAGGTACATAAAACACATTACTTACAGTTTGAGTTTGGCCTTCAACTTCAAGCTTGATGTTCCCTCTTCCCATCACCATCAGTTTGGATTCATTTCCAAGCTTCACTGAGTGTCTAAAATCTTCATCTAATTGTATGAACCATTCCCTGTTTCCAGACATATGATTTGAGCATCCGGAATCAAGGAACCATACTCCCTCCCTCTTGCCTTGGTTGAGATTTACATGAGCCATCAACAGCATTTCCTCTTCATTGTTTAGCTCTGCATAGTTAGCTCTCTTCTCCCAACTGGGACACTCATATTGATAATGTCCTAGGTTGTGGCAATTGTAACACTCCACCATTGCTTTGTTAAAGAATTGCCTGCCTCTCCCTTTTCCTCGACCTGCTCTGGTCATGCCTCTACCTCTTCCTCTCTCTACTCTTTCTTCATGTGTTACTTTCAGCGCCTGTTCTTCCTCATTTGAACTCTTCATTCTCTGCTCATGAATTAGCAGGCTGCTTTGAAGTTCATCCACTGAAAGGGTCTCGACATTGTTCGACTCTTCAATGGAGCACACAACGTAATTGAACTTTGGTGCGAGGGATCTTAGAATCTTTCCTGTGATGTCGCTTTCTCGAACACTTTCTCCACACGCCTTCATGCACTTTGCTATTGAAAGAGCTCTCCCAAAATAGGTATTGATAGACTCTCCTTCCTTCATTTTGAGCATTTCAAATTCTGTCTTCAACGTCTGAAGTTGTGCTCTCCTCACTCTGGTTGAGCCCTAGAACTTCTGCCGCATGGAATCCCAAATTTGTTTGGAGGTATCATCATTTAGGATTGTCTCCATGATCTCTCTATCTATGGCTTGATAGAGATAGTTCTTGATCTTCATGTCTTTCAGCTTCTGCTCTTCAATCACCTTCATCTCTGCCTCGGTTGGTTCTCTGCCTTCTGGAGCTGCAGTTATTCCATCTTCTACTAAGCTCCAAAACTCTTTGGCTCGCAAAAAATTCTCCATCAACTTTGCCCAGTGTTCGTAAAACCCATCGAACCTGGGAATTGCAGGTTGCACGAACTTGCTGTTGTTGGTACTGCTCTCAGCCATACTCACACACTCTCTGTTTTTTTTTTCAAACTCTCTCTCTATCAGGCCTTGTTGATGAGGCTCTGATACCAAATGTTGAACAAAACACAAATGGTTGAATTATTTTGTTATTGAATCAAAAGAGTTTGAGGCTATTAAATAGCCAGTACAAGCAACAGAAATGCTAAAAAGTAGCTCACGTCTTTTACAGCCCAAAGATCGTGATACTTGCCTAAGAATAGATCTAAATGAAACAAAGAAACAGTACTATCTCCTACTATCTAGGATGATTATTAACAGAATGAAAAGACTGAATCAAAAGCAACTGTTATTATCCAACGGTCTAACAATCCCATCATCACAACTATTATCAAATGATATTAAATCTTTTATGCAAGTATTGCATGGCAATCTCCATACTTATTAATTTACCACAACACATTACTATGTCTAGCAGTAAAGAGTGTAAAAATGGCATTACATAGCACGAAAATGGTTGCATCCCTTGTATTTTCCTAGTATTTCCATCATCTCTAGAAGATTTAATAAACTATGCTCCTATAACTCCATCATCATGTAGAATAATAAATTATGTTAACAAAACTTCAGCTTGTCTTGAAATTCGTTGTCTTTATAAAGTTATGTACTATGATTGTCAAAATTTATACATGCCCATGCAAAAGGCTAAAACATTTGGTTTTAATAATAAGCACTTGTCAGTTTATAATCGAAATGTGCTATGCTAGATAAGAATGCTTGGTTATGCGATCATTAATTGTCATCCTTAGCAACAAATTCACTTAACAAGGTAATCATGATAGAATTGTCATCCTATCACTTGTTTATGATCTGATTATTGAGGTATATAATTATTATATACTTAAAAATATTTTTCTTCAATATAAAACACCATTTTAAAAATGGACCTATTATATCATTGGTTGTTGCATTGCGTAATGTAATAGATTACATTTTACAAGTTGGTTGAGGTACACAAGAAAAGTGCTCATTTAACAACTAAGACGATACATAATGTAGAAGAAAATAGTAACGTCTGACTCGACAAATGGTCAAATGGAAATAAATTGCATTACACGAGAAACGAAGTACCATGATTTGTAAGAAATAAAGTATTCTCATTAATATATAGTATAATTAATATTTCATTCTTGTCCGACAGGCACTGCTTCTGTGCCTGAAGCACATTTAAATTGTGGTCGTGCACGAGGAAGAGGAAGCAACTCCGAAGGAGATAGATCATAGTCAAGGTTACGTTCGTGGTCAGTACAATTATAGTAATTCTGTAGATTATAACGATAACGACCATAAACAAAATGTTAAAAAAGCATCCTTGTAGAAGTGGAATACCAATAAAAAAAACATGGGGTGTGTACAAAAAACGGCCCTTTCCTGGAAAAATAGACCGCGTGGGGATATTGAACATCTTATGCATGATGAAGCATGCAGAGTAAAGAAGATTAATATAACCAGCTTTAAAATAATTGCAAAAGGTTACGATTTTTACTTTAATGATTTGCTATTGTAGATTTTAAAATAAAATGTGGTCTCGTTTTTTAAGTTAATTACTTGACATATGCACAATTTAATCTTTTTGTCAAACATCGCATTATAATACAAGTTATTCGATAACGGAATATGAGTCTGTACTAGTGGTACACCTTCATGGTTGTACCTCTGGTAGCAACTAAGGTACAGCTAACTGTAACATCCATTCAGTGTCCTCTTACTGTATTGAATGTACTTTATATGCCAATAAGCATTGAGAATTTGAAATAAATTTCTCTATTCATTCACAAAAAAATTCGTCAAAATAATTGTTTTCAAACGTCTAATTCGATATGAAGAAATAAAAACAGATGAATTCCTAGGTGGGTATACATATGTCATGTTGTAATATGTTTAAAATTCGATTCCCGTTCTTACATAGCTATTTAATGCATGTTGTTTATTTTAGACCTGGATTTACTTCTATCCATCTGTCTTATATAACCAAACGAGGATCAAATAATATAATATGAAAGCAATTAATTAAAATGTATTTTGCAGAATGGTCTTGTTCATCCATTATGAGCAAAATGAAATATGCCATTATTTCTTCAACCTACCTCGAAGTTCTTTCAGAAATGATTTGAGTTTTGTTTGGGTTTTATCATGTTAGAAAATAAAAATTCGCTTATGTAAGGTGAACTCAAGTTCAATCAAATAGTATAGGTCATTGAGAAAACCTTCAACATAGCGACTTGTGCTTATTAAAACTGAACAAACTTTCCAATGTTTAAACTAAACTAAATTTTGTTAGAACCTCGTATTTTGGTATTTTGATACTGACAACCATACAACAATATATTGTTTATATTAACAACTTATGCAAGGAAAGATCAATCAAACAAGAAGGCGTACTCGACAAAAAGAAGACCAAGATGTCTCAACAAATGTAATATCAATCAGAGTCTAGAATGATATGTATTGTTAAAATCTCTTCTAGTGGTGTATATATATAAGCACACACAAACACAAAACAATTTTATAAAATCAATATGTGCAAACTTACATCAATCTTTATCTTTACTATTAATAAAAAGAATTCATTGAATATATCTACTCAGTGTCCTTTTGAAATTCCAAATATACCATTTTACGTCTCATAGAGAAATAGTATTCAAATATGGGGATGTAGCCTATTATATTTTCTAAGTACAACTGTTAATCACCATGGAAAACTACAATATACGTTCATAAGCTGAAGTATCGAAGTGTTCCATATTGTCCGTAATTTAGGCGTGAGTTCATACGTTCATAAGCTGAAGTATCGAAGTGTTCCATATTGTCCGTAATTTAGGCGTGAGTTCATCGGTGTAAGTATCGCTTGATTCTGGGTTAGTATGAAAAAGTGATTGCAGTCTGGAAAAAAAATAGCGGCTTCCGTCTAGGCAGAGTTCAAATATGAGGATGTAGCATGTTATTTTCTAAGTACAGTTGTTAGTCACCATAGAGAACTACAGTGTGCGTTCACAAGATAAAGTATCCGAGTGTTCCATATTGTCTGTAATTTAGGTGGAAATTCATCGGTCAAAGTCTCGCCTGATTCCGAATTATTATAAAGAAGTTATTGCGATATGAACAAAAAAATTAGCGGCTTCTGCCTAGGCGAAGTTCAAATATGAGGATGTAGCATGTTATTTTCTAAGTACAATTGTTAGTCGCCATGGAAAACTACAGTGTGCGTTCAAGAGATGAAATATCCAAGTGTTTCATATTGTCTATAATTTAGATGGGAGTTCATCGGTCGAAGTCTTGTCTGATTCCGAGTTAGTATGAAGAAGTTATTGCAGTATTAACCAAAAAATAGCGGTTTCTGCCTAGACGGAGTTCAAATATGGAAATGTAGCATGTTATTTTCTAAGTACAACCGTTAATCACCATGGAGAACTACGATATACGTTCATAAGCTAAAGTACCCGAATGTTCCATACTGTCCATAATTTAAGTGGGTTCATCGGTCGAAGTCTCGCCCGATTCCGAGTTAGTATGAAGAAGTTATTGCAGTATGGACAAAAAAAGTTAATATGAAGAAGTTATTGCAGTATGAACAAAAAAATAGCGGCTTCTGCATAGACAGAGTTCAAATATGAGGATGTAGCATGTTATTTTCTAAGTACAACTGTTAATCACCATGGAGTTCAAAGGAAATGAATGATAAAACTACGAACGCTTTCAAGTTACTAGTTATATAAATGTTCTTCAGTTGTCTCAGTCTTCTCGGTCATTGCCTCAAGTTCAGTTTATACTGGCAATGCTACTGGCAAATCTATTTCCACAAGTGCAACTAAAAATGCACGCATGTTGTGATTAAATGCTATACACTCGTCTATATAAAGCAATTCATTTCAAAGATTTAATTCACTAATTGTTAATTCTATCTATCTCAATTCCGAATTATTCTCAATCATTCATTTCAACATATTGCTTTCAATATTTGATCACACAATCATTCGAGAATACTTTCTTGTGATCAAATTACTTCCTTTTCTTCACGAGCACACGTTATACCACAAAGAAAAAGATTATAGGAAGAGTGTACTATATTGACTAATTCGTGTTATTCAAGAGCATAACAAAGTCACAAACTATTCTACTTTTGTAGACGAAGTCCTATTCAGTTGTCTAGACGGTTGAAGATCTGTGTTGTTGCTCAAGCGGTTGTAATACATATTCATCCGGGTTAAGTTAGGGTATCGGTTTAAATCCAGAAGGAGTTTGGGACTGGACGTAGAACGGGAAGTTCGAACCAGTATAAAAATCTCTGGTGTTATTTACTGATCGCTATTTACTTTTATTTACATTCCGCACAAGTTTAGAACTTAGACAATTTTTAATATTAGTCGATCCATAGCCATTTTCAAATTTAACAACAAACGTCAACTTTTGTTTATTTTATATCATGGGTTGTTGCATTGCATAATGTAATAGATTATATTTTACAAGTTGGTTGAGGTACACAAGAAAAGTGCTCATTTAACGATTAAGATGATACGGAATGTAGAAGAAAATAGTAACATCTGACTCAACAAATGGTCAAATGGAAATAAACTGCACTACACAGAAACAAAGTACCATGATTTGTAAGAAATAAAGTATTCTCATTGATAAATAGGTCTAATTAATACAAAAGAATCAAAAGTCATATATGTGTGTGTATGTATATGTATATCTATATATCTATGTATGCGTGCGTGCACGTATATATATATAGACACACACATGTGTGTGTGCGCATCTACATACACATGTGTGTATACATATATGTGTGTGTCTTTGATTTTGCTTACATCCATCATTTTAATACACACCTATGTCTTGATGAATTTGACATTTATATGATGCTCCAGAAGTAGTGACAATAAAGTATCATCATATAACGCCCAAAAGCAGCCAATATATAAATACATTCAATGATTCAATGAATAAGATACTATAACACTCAAGAAGAGATGGCTATATACCTTATCAAAATATAGTCTTATTTTTTTTACCGCTAACAATTTACAAACATATGATTTAATCATAATCATGTTTAATTTGACAAAACTTAAGTTTACCGCTTGGATATAACTAGAAACAACTACTTAACATGACTTATGAATACACTGCTGCAACTTTATGCCATGAATCTTGGTCAAACAATAATAGCACATCCCAACAGGATTGTTTAAAGTATTATTTTTCAACGGCACTGTATTCATAAAGGACTAAAAGATGAGTGTATCTTATCGTAATGGACTGGAGAAGGATACGATCATCTAAGAACTGATATGTTCCAAAAGCCTGTTGAATAAGCTACATTTTCAAGATTTCAAGTCTGCGACCGAGAATGATTCGACGTTGTTTTGTATTACCTCACAGCAGAAATTGTATGGTTACCCTATCACCGAAGAACAGATGCCCAAAAATATACACTTTGTTATTCTACAAGAACAACATAGACAATGTCATTACTAGAAGTACTCACATTGATATCAATTTTACATGTCGTTAAGAAAATAGCAAATTGTTGAAGAAAAACCATGAATCTTGCCTGACAGGCACTGCTTCTGTGCCTGAAGCACATTTAAATTCATTTTGAGGTCATGGGCGAGGAAGAGGATGCAACTCCAATGCAAGGTTCGAGATTCCGTTCGGCATGCCGGAATTTCGGACGTTCCGTTCCGGTTCCGACATCGACTGAGACGGAATTCGCTAAATGTTCCGATTCCGGATCTAGACATTAAAAAGGAAAAAGGATATCGAAAGAAAAATCACACCATAGAAGTTTCAAATAAGCAAGCAGAAATTGTTTCAAAGCCCTAAAAGATGTTTGAGAAAATTAAACCAAGAGAAAATCACTCGAGAAGTATTAGTTGAGCGCGGAACCAACATATTTTCGACATTTGGTAGTTTGAGAAGGTAATTTTCTTCTTGTTGCTTTCGGTCTTAGAATTGGACCCAAAATTTGAAATGGATTTAGGTTTGAACGATGTTTGATGGAGGCGGAAACTGAATCGATTAAAGAAGGCATGTAACGTTGGCATACTGGGCTACAAGCAACTATTAAAAATTGAAGAAGAAGAAGAAGGCTTAACACCTACGGATGATGTTGGCATACTATGCTACAAGCAAGAAATAATGTAGGCCTAACGTAATGGGCTTCTAAACTATGTTTTAATAGGTAGATATTAGTGGACCCTGAATATAAAAGCTTGATAACTTTGACATAATAGATGTCAAACAAACGTAAAATATACCTAATCCGGAACGAGAGTCTGAACAGAATTTTCAACATTTCCAAAACGGAACCGGAAATTTAATAATTTTGGATGACCGGAACGGAATTGAAAACCGAAAATTTAAACCTTGCTCCGTAGGAGATATATCATGGTCGAGGTTACGTTCGTGGCCATTACAATTATAGTAATTCTGTAGATCATAACAATAACGACCATAAACAAAAAGTTAAAAAAGCATCCTTGTTGAAGTGGAATACCAATTAAAAAAAACATGGTGTGTACAAAAAACGGGCCCTTGCCTGGAAAAATAGACCACGTGGGGATATTGAACATCTTATGCATGATGAAGCATGCAGAGTAAAGAAGATTAATATTACCAGCTTCAAAATAATTGCAAAAGGTTACGATTTTTACTTTAATGATTTGCTACTGTTTATTTTAAAATAAAATGCGATCTCGGTTTTTTAGTTAATTACTTGACACGGTTTTTTAGTTAATTACTTGACATATGCACAATTTAATCTTTTTGTCAAACATCGCATTATAATACAAGTTATTCGATAAAGGAATATGAGTCTGTACTAGTGTACACCTTCATGGTTGTACCTCTGGTAACAACTAAGGTTTGTATTATAAGGTACTAAGGTACAGCTAACTGTAACATCCATACAGTGTCCTCTTACTGTATTGAATGTACTTTATATGCCAATAAGCATTGAGAATTTGAAATAAATTTCTCTGTTCATTCACAAATATTTTCGTCGAAATAATTGTTTTCAAATGTCTGATTCGATATGAAGAAATAAAAAGGAGATGAATTCCTAAGTAGGCATATTTACACGTTTCATGTTGTAATAAGTTTAAAATTCGATTCCCATTCTTACATAGCTTTTTAATACATGCTATTTATTTTAGACCTGGATTTACTTTTATCCATCTGTCTTATATAACCAAATGAGGATCAAATAATATAATATGAAAACAATTAATTAAAATGTATTTTGTAGAATGGTCTTGTTCATCCATTATGAGCAAAATGAAATATGCCATTATTACTTCAACCTACCTCGAAGTTCTTGTAGAAATGATTTGAGTTTTGTTTGGGTTTATAACTTAGAAAATAGAAACTCACTTATGTCAGGTGAACTCAATTTCAATCAAATAGTATAGGTCATTGAGAAAACCCTGTTAGATGAATGACATTGTACAATAAATTCCAAGGTGTTAGAAGTGGAAAATATATGAATCGCAATGCGACCATATAACAACTTCTAAAGAACAGAACTATTTCGTTCAAAAGTAGGAACAGAAATTAACCTCAACATTACGTTTTGCTCCATGTATGCGCTCATTCCACATGTTCCGAATTAGTTCTCTTCGTCCATCAGCAACAGGATTGCCAATTGGTAAAGTACAGTAATCGATGACCTGCAAAGCCATAAAGAAGTAGCTCAAACCATTTACTGTAGGTGCTTAAAACCACATTATTAGAGCATCTCCAATAGTTATGTTTAATTCTGCATTTTGACAAAACGGAGAATCAAGTACAACTGTATACTGTATCTTCAATTGTTCATCCTATTAATTCCAGAGCTCACTCTCCATATTTAATGAAATAGAGTGGCGTTGGCCAAAATGAAGAATCCTATTTTGTTCTCCAATTTGGTAAACTGAAAAACAACTGGTGCTCAATTTTACTGTATTGCCCATTTTGTTAGAATGAATTAAGTACACAAAAGGAGATGCTCTTAGGACTATATAAATGACAAACATTCAATGACCTCCTCTAATTCTGACAACTGCTGAACCCGAACCATGTTGTTGTAAGCACGTTCGTAACTTTCAAGCACCTATGTAAAACCAAAGAAGCAACAGATTATGCAATTACAAGTATTAGTCAAACAAATATCCTTTTATCATTTACTTTTTATGAGTATACGAAATTCGATAAAACTGATAAATTACCCAATTTATCATTGATTTTGTTATATTCTTTTTAATCAAAAATACATAGAAGAAACTGCCCACGGTTGATGGATGTGAAGAATATCTAAGCATAACCATGCATGGAGTAAGGAATTGATAATCATCAACAAATGCTACTTTACCCATTTGAATAGCTTTTTAAAGGTATTTTTTTGCTTCTTAAAAGAAAAATAAATTATCGACCTCCCCAGAGGCCGCTATCGTGCGGGAGCCTCGTGCACTGGGTTCCACCTTTAAAAGAAAAGGAAAAATCAAAACATTGATTTTGATGCACAAATTAACAAATTTTCATGTTATTTTTTTTATTTCGGTTGCAAGAAAATATTTTAATTAAGTTAACGAATGTTCTAAGAAATTGATTTTCGACTTATTAACTTCACAAAATCAATAGAATTATTTAATATAAAAAAGACACTTTTCTTGTTGATTGTCGAATATACGGCCTGTTTAAGATTCTGACCAATGCAGCCAGCTCAACTGCCAAGCATTTCCTTGCTCTCTCTACATACGCACGTGCTTCATCATACTGAGAAAACAACAGTACTATCAGTAGAACTGTGAAAAAACTTACATTGAACTTTTCATTTTTAAAAAGTGATACCTTATGGCGACGAACTGAAAGAACAGCTCTAAAGAAGGCACCATTGCTGCTACCATCACCACTTGTAGTGGTATTACCAACAATTCTAAGTTTGCTTTCGTCTCCATCGTCCAACTTAGAAACATATTCAGACATTTGATCCCACTCGCCCATATTCCAAGCAGCATTAGCAGCCTAAGTTGAAGAAAATAAATCAATAAAGCATATTTATTATAACAAAATGTTTATGCGTGTTGACTGTGGATGCCAATGCATTCGAAACAAACCATTGGTGCCATTTCAAGTCGAGCAGCTGGTTCAGCAGCGGTCCATTGCTCCTTGCAAAGATCATTCAGTTCCTCCCAGCGAGCTAAAGCAGCAAGGCACCTCATTCGACCTTGTATTAACAGACAATATCGTGAATTTTTTTTAGCATATATGCAATAATAAGATAAATGATAACGCATCACAATAAGTTTTCAAGAGCAGATAAAAAACTAAGAGGATAACCAGAGCATATTGTCAATGCTGAATTTAAAATGAGTCGTAATCTAATACCTAAAAACGGAAGTGATGCAAGGATGTTTATTACAGGAAGAATATTTATTTCAAGAATGCAAAATAAATCAGGAAATTTAATGTCCGTGCTTATATAGAAGGTGGAAATTTAGTTGTACGATGCAAGAAAATGATCCCATGGGTCCTCAAATGAAGCTAGTAAGTAAAATGAAATCTTTACACAATACAATTATGCAATGAGAGTGTATCAGTAAAAGAATAAATGGGGATGCAAATAAATTATCCGTGTTCCATCTTTAGCATAACACATAAAGTAGTATAACAACAATGTAGCTTTGTAAAGAAACAATGATAGTTGATATACTTTACGGTAACAAATCATAACAATCACTAACCAAGTGTAGCATCCAAATTCATAAGTGGGTTCAAAGACTGAGATGATTTTGCAGTGTATGCTTTGAGTGCATCATCCCATCTTTGCAATTTTTCATACCTAAATTCAACCAATTTAAACCAAAGTAGGTGGATCATGTAAATTTTGGTTATCGTTGAGAAGCATCACAATAAAAGCCAATTATATGGCTACACAGTACTCTTGCTAAAGAAACATACCAAGACTCTTTTAGTTGGACACCCAGATGCTGTTGTGAGTATGTAAGTATCCCAACAGCAGCCTACAAGTAAAACATAGAAATGCCATAAGCAACAGCAAAAACCAAAATCTACTTAACCTTAAGAAAGATAAAACAAATGTGACAACAATTATATGCTGCAAGATGCTAGTCATAGAGACTGACCTCATGCTGGTGCAGTTGGTTATTAATATGAATAAGGGATTCAACCACTGTAACAGGATTTGTTCCCATTCTTCTAGATCGTGCAGCTTCAAATTCCATTTCTTTGTAGTGCAGTGCTTTGGCAAATGCTCGACACTGAAAAAGGAAAATAAGCATAATTCAATGTATTTGGTTAGAAAACATAAGTTAATACGAAATTTCATAAAATATATCGAGAGAAAACCTTTTCAGCAAGAGCACCAAGTAACCGTGTATCAATTGGAAGAGGTTTTTCATCATGTTCCATAAACTCTGCCTGATCAACTCAGCTATTATCAGTAACTAAGAAGCATTTGTAAAAGTAAATTGATACATTGACAGTGGTTAACGTATTTTCTGACATAGAATCTTTAATGATCTATCTGGAATTATCAATGCCTCTAACTTATACCTCAATATTTGTATTGCCTGATCTAGCAACTCTTACTGGTAATGCAGATATTACATTACTCGAACAATTTGGAGAATTTACAGTATATTAAGGGACTTCTAGTAAAACAATCCAATTTAATGTATACAAAAGGTATGTATTCGTTAAATAGTTACCAGATTGAGTAGTGTTGCCAAAATTTCAGGTGGAATATTTTGAGAAGAAAAGGCAGTCTTCAGATTTCTCACTAGTTGTTCTTGTGCACTTTCATTCATTTGTGCCCAACAGCTTGCGAAACCAGCAGCAAACAATTCACGGCCAACTAGAGGCTGCAATTTTCTAATATCAATAAAACACATCACAGCGTGGAGGGTTAAGCACGCACGCGCCCACACATGCACACGTGTGTGTGTACGTGTGTGTAGACATACATACATACATTATATATACATATATGTATGTACTTATATATGTATGTATGTATAACTCTGCTTTTTTATCCATGGAAGTCCATTAAAGAACTAAATAAGAACATTCACGCATTCAACTACTACGAATATTGACATATACAAAATTGCTAGTACCTTGGAGCATTGTTATCAAATGGTTTAAGCTTAAGTTCAAACTACACACACACACACACGAATGTTTGAATCGACTCCTACCAATTCCAATTTGATCCTCAAATTCTGATTCAAGATTCGGTTCAAAGTTCAAACCCATTTGAGACAAAAACCATTTAATCCATATGGAAATAAGAAATATCAAGATCACTTCTTCGTACCTACATTCCAAATGTTATTGTTTCACGGAAAAAAATAAAATAAAACCCAAAAACCAATTTCATCATTTTAGATACATGTCATTTGATAACTATGCAAATTTCTAGCATATAAATTCATATGCATATTACACACGATTTAAATCCATTTTTGATTTAAAACTTAAACTTCACTGTTTACAATTCGGACCCCATTTTGAAAACCATATCTTGGAGAATGTTTTTGCCAGATCTGAGGGTGTTTAATGCAAGTAACAGCAACATGGAACAGAAATTACAAATAATTGTTGTACCTGCAATTGTGCAAGCCTTTTACATGTCCGCAGTGCTGGTGATGGAGACTCCTTGAGCAGTTCAATGCTAAAATGTCTCATCCATTCTGCCCAATCTTCCTTAGTACTCCGTTGAGAAGCTTCACCTGCTGTCCTCAATCGAACATCATTAACCTATAAGGGTAGGACTATGAATTAGTTGTTTGTTTTTATAAATTTAATCAGAAAGGCGAGTGATCTTATATGTGTTAATTTTTGAGTATTTACAATAAGAAGTTAAAAGAAATGCTGACAGAATTATAAGATACATATGTATGTATGCGCGCGCGCATGATAACCCAAAAAAAAAAAAAAGAATCATGCAAGTATTTTAGAAAAAATGATTTTTGAATTGCTAAACTACACAATGTTAAGGGTGCATTCACACCATTTGATGTATCTCCGCTAAAATGAGTGTGCTAAAGTGATCAAACACCTCCTCTCTGATCATACAATAAATATATTTTGAATGACTAATTACTGAATAAATGCAAAAAAGTAGCTTAAACTCAACAATTGAAAGAGTGACATTTTACACCCCAAATAGGTTTAGCCTAGACTAACAGGAAAACATATTTGAAGAGAAAGTATACTTGATGGCCTTTGTTTTTTCTGTGCATTTCCATTTCTTCTTCGTCCATATCGTTAATAGGACTTTTGATTGAGTCAATAGGCTGAAGTCGATCAGACAAACTCTCCAGCATAAGTGGTTCACGACTTTGTAGGTAATTTTTTACTTTCTCAAATTCTCTATGCTAAAACAAGTGGGTTATAAGCAAGTTAGCAAAGTTTCAAAAAATCCATCAATTAGGCATCAGTATCAGAAGCTACAAAAAGGAAATTACCCGTAAATTATGTTTTGATAATACTTTTTGGATCAGTGGTATAAAAATTACAAAATCCTCCCCAAGGGTGCGAGCCAAACAGCAAAGAGCATCAGCAGCATCCCTTCTTAGTTCATCGTTGTTCCTGCATATTGCAAGCAGTGAAAAAAAAAAGATGAATGGCAAAATAAGCAATTCTAAATTGCCAATTTATAATTTAACTGAACCAGCAAAAATTATATGGAATATGTTACGCGGTCGCACAGCTGTATATTGCATTAAGCACAAACAGTTTATCTACCAAATATGTGATATGCAATGAGGTTACCATTTTTATACTATTCGTGTCAAAAGGTTTTATTCAGATGATAGTGTATTAAAAAATAAAAATGTATACAAAAAGATACACACGCGCGCGCGCACGCACACACATATATATAAAAAGAAAAAGAAAAATGTGTCTTTAATTAACATCTAGATGATAAGACAATCAAGAAAGTGTTAGTGCTTGCTTAAGATTAATTAATATGTATATATAACGAATGCTGAACTCGTACTGTATATACACAAATGCAGTATAAAAAACACGGTTTGGAATGGTGAACACAATTTAATCAATAATAGAGATTTTACTGAAGTTGATACGATCTCTTACCCATCCAAGATCAAAATAAGATGATGCACTAGTGATGACACATGACCACTGGCCTGAGACAAATATTCAAGTTACTTATAAATAAATACACAGCTGAAATGCTTTTTTTTAATGAGGTGATAAAATTAATATTGCCTACCTGTACGCAAGGTATAAGATGGGTAATAGTTTTAATGGTGCGTCTTCTGACATCTACTGAAGTATCCACTTTAAACAGGCGGATAAGTGTTGGAAAAAGCATATGCATGTGTTCATCCAAGGTTCCTATATGACAATTAGAAGCATCACTATCCTAGTCACAATATGTCATCAATGCATCGATATCTAAGGCTGTCCATAAAATTCCAACGACTCCAACAACAAAAAAACAAAAAACAAAAAACTCAATCATCATCGTTTTAATCATGCTAATCATGTTGCCGGTTTTAAGAAGTTCGTACCACGCAGGAATTTTTTTTTTTTTTTCATGTTATTAAATTGGGAAGGAAAAATCTAATTATCATTGGTTTGGAATTTAACGGAATTCGTTTATTCATCTTATTGAGTTCTGGAACTGAAACAAGATTAAGGATATTTGAGTCCAAGAAGCAAATTATGAATGCTAATCAAATAAAAATTTGGAGAGATGTGTCATACTTCGACTGTCTATCTTGCATACATCTTCTCTTCGATGTTTCCAATTTGAATTTATTTTAACACATGTTTTTCTTTTTTCATGAAAATAATATCGTTAAGGGTATAAAAAATGCAAGTTCTTTGGACAACAATCTCTATTACACATGATTCGCGGACACAATTTGATTTCTGAAAAAACTGATTGGCTTTTAGCAATGAAATGGTCGTTCAGTATTTTATATTCTACAGTGCTACATTAAGTCATTTTTTTATTATACCCATTTGAAATTTGTGCTTCCTGATTTAATATATATTATGCATGTGTGTGCATGCATCCGTGTGAAAGTATAAGTATGCATGTATGTATGGAGAGAGAGGAAGGTTCAATAGCAGTCCTCTTTTGTAGCATCCCTATTTTCAGCCACTAGTTTTTATGTAATTAATAATATGATGTGGCAAGAGAGTGAAACAACACACACACATATATGTATGTGTGTGGAAGGTTCAATGATATCCCTCGTAGCTTCCATTTAGCACCCCTATTTTTAGCCACTGGATTTATACACACACACACAGAGATATAAATATATATATATCGAAATAACTATAAGATTACTTTTGTAATGTAATTGCTAAAAATAGGTCTTATTGGCAGTTCTATATGTAATTTAGCAAGATTTACAAGTATTAGAATCTAAAAACAATAAGTGACTTATCAGTTGTCCCAGTTTAAAGTCAATTCCAGGTCCAAGTATTTGACAATCCTTATGAGTCATAACATATTGACCAAATATCTGCCCTACTAGGACACCCAAATTCTAACCCTACTGGAAAATTTGTTTGTAGAACTACAACCCCCAAAAAAATAAGATCGTCGTATATGAAAAGACAAATGACACAAACCACCAAACACTTCAAGAGTATGCAGTATATCAGGAACATGGCTATAGTCATTGCACCGCTCAGCATCGCTCAGAACTTGTATACAGCATGGAAGAATCGCTGGAAGATAAGTTCTGAATTCATCATTTAACGCTATGCAAAGTTCTTCAACAAGATGAAGAATCTGTATTGGGAAAAAAAGTATTAGATGAAAATCAAAATCCATGCTTCAACATGTTCGGAGTAAGGTATTGTTCATTCTTTCAAGGTGCAAAACTTCCATATCATGTTGCTTACAGGTTATTAACCCACACGTATAAACAATTATCACAACAGAACAATATCAATGATGCTGGACTTTATAATAAATATCATATTTTGTATATTTTCACTGAATAATAAACACCAATTATACACAGAAGTGAGAACAAATGATGTATATTTTCCTAGATTAGAACGACAATATCAAACTGAATGAACCTTATTACTCCAGGAAACAGAAGAGAAATAAGATACAACATGTTTACTAAACAAGCAAGAAAAAGGCTTTTTCTTCTGGAACCAAATAAAACATAGCCAACTGGATAAACTGACAATGAAATAAAATGACAAATATTATTATATTTTCGACTGCTTAAATTTGATACGGTTAAATCTTAACATTAAACCATAAGAGAACCAAGCAGTTAAAAAAACCTAACATACCGGTGAGCCTTGCCCTGATCTGTTTGTAGCAGGCAGAGTGAAAGAGGATGACCACAATTCAGAAATTAGGGACAACAATTCCGGTAGATACTTACGTATATGCTGCACACAAAGAAAACATATTCCATGATTCACTGATTAAAATAAAATTAAATCCACATGTGAAAAAACAACATGCTGATTAAAACACCAATTATACCTGGCGCACAATAGACACTAAATTTCCCAGCTTCCAAATTATGAACTCTTTTAGCCCATCTTCACAACTTTGAACAGCTAACAGAAGTTCTGGTAAAACCTGAAAACACGCAAAGTAAAGCATTTACCATACCCAGTGCACGAAACAGAATGTCGCTGTTAATAATACAAATTTAATTATAATGAAATAGCCTTGCAAAGGTTATAAACAACAGGAAGTTACAAAATCATTCCCTATAAGTTTCCTTTTGGGTCAAAATTATTATTTCTCAAGATTTGATCACCCTGCTTCTTTTGATAAGATATTTCAAATTGATTCAACAAGTACATGAACAAGAGAACTAAAACAGCGGGAAAATATTTGAAATGCTATATCAACTCACCTTTGGTAGGTATGGAACACAACCAAGTCCCATCGACTGGTTTGCATCATTAAAAAAAATTAGTGACCAAGATAGATAATCCAAACAGCTTTAAAAAAATAGTTGTATGATATAACAATGATTACCTTAAATATAAACATGAGAGACCCTACCACCTTTTGGTGATAACTTGAAAGAGAAGGGTCTCGAAGGATTCGCATAAGTGAAGTAAGGGCAACCTATGCATTGTACATGCATGTCAGGCACAATGAAATATTAATTGACGCAACCAACATTAGCATCAGGATTAACTTGCACTACACAGTGTACAAAAACCTGGAATATGCTGCGCTTTCTCAGTTAATTAACTTACAGTAGAATAGTAATCCTCAGAAGTTGCAAACGAAGGCCAGAGATCTGTAGGTAACTCTTCCATAGAAACAATCTGTTGACTTGTATCACTTGTTGGACGGTTAACTTCCCCATGAGAACCAGGTAATGATTGCTGATTTCGCTTATGCTCATGGGGATCCAAGGCACCCATTATACCGAGGACCTAAATTAATATTAGCAATCTCTTGAATGTTAGAAATAAGAAAAACCTGAAATGAAATTCATATCAAAATAAATTACCTTCAATACTTCTAGTCTAGTCGACCATGCTGATTCTCCATTCAACAGTTTCAAAAGCAGACTGAGTAACAGCGGGTACTCCGTATATGGAGTTATAACATAGCTGGAGATTAGAATGAAACAGCGTTAAAATTCACGAAATATACAGTTTATGCAACATCCATGGAAGAATGTGTCCCGCGTTGCAGAAATGAATACATGCTTGGATTATGAAAATTAAACTGTTGATATAGACCCTTTTAGCACGCGCGCGTGCACACATACAGATATACATACCCACACACATACATACATACATATAGAGAGAGAGAGAGGGAGAGACAATTACACACATGCACGCACGCACACAATACACACACGCGTATGTATGTACATGTATGTATGTGTATGCATGTATCAAGCTATGTGACTGCAATGTGTAACGAATCCTTATTAATCACAAACATGATAAGATAGCTGGTGGGTGTCGGTGGGTGGGTATGAAAAATGGAGCACGCATTGGTTGTCACATGCACGCAACAAGTGGGTACAAACATATAGGTATGTCAATGGTAAGGGTGCCCGAACCCACCCTGTTAATATAAGTACCGATTTTGTTATGATTGCCAGGGTCTAGACCCAGGCCTGACCCAATTATTATTAAGGCCATCTACAGTGTCATCACTTCTTAGCCCGATTTCGCCCAATCCAATTATTAGTGGTTCATTGTACCAAAAATATGAATGTATATATTGTATGTGTACCATTTTGTTTGCATGCAGAATTTTTTGCATACTTTTGTTTTTTTAACACGGTTTCATCACCACCCATTTGTTTGCAAATTTTGTTTATGCACCATTTTTAAGAAGTTACGGGCTAAAAATATGGTTTTAGCATCGATATTTTGGACCGAGCTTAATTTCGTTACCCAGTGGGCTTGAAAAGACAGATGGATCGGGCTTGGATAATGGATTTGAAATACCATGCAGTCCCAGGCTCGATTATGATTATAGTTACCAGGCTCAGGTCCAGGATTTAACCTACCCGGACTGAACCCAGCCTATTGATAGACATACAAACTTCTTTTTTAGGACACATTGATTGGGTTGTGTGATCTATATGAGTGAATTGGACAAAATAAATAATGTGGTGCTTTGCAACTTAATAAAGATAAGATCTAGGAAAACAATATACCAAACAATATATCAAACATTGGCATGAAAAAGTCCTAAAATTATTCATAACACGACAACAATATAGAATAAACACCTAGTAACTTTTTACTGTGCAAACTCAAATGCATAAAAGTATTCATTGCAAATTCATTTCCTTCTTCAACCAGACCACTATATACATTCCTTATTTAGTTCCCTAAATGAGCTCATTAGAATAATTATTCAGTAAATTGCATGGAATTTTAGCCTTCCCTGACTCTTTCTACAACATTTCTTGAACCCTTGTAACAGCAACTTAAGAAATCAATTATAGCTAGTGTAGTTGGGTACTTCATACATGTTGCAAGTAAAAACAGTGCAATAATAAAATGACATAAAAGTAACACTTGAGAAGAAGGAATTGATGAAGAGATGACAGCTAATTTTTAAAGAAGAACATCTGACATTTCCAACCTTTAATATTATAAAAGAACAAAATGATCATATTTTGACCTATAAATGTTTGTATCATTAGATATTTCCCTACTGCAGCAATTTAACGTATGTCTATGTAGGAGAATTCCGTACACTAACCTGTCTCCAATTCAAGGGACCACAGTGAGTGAGTGTGTGTGTTGGGGGGGGGGGGGTGGGGGGGGGGGGTGGGGGTGGGGGTGGGGGGATGGTTGTTATAGTAAAATACAGTTCTGTGTTTTGAGAAAAAAGACGCTGTAGAAATTGAATGGTGCTAATGCCAAAACGATAATATACATGAGTTAGAAAGGACCACAAATTTTTAGCAAACGAACATCATACAAATATGACTAGCATAATATAAAATAATTATAGCAACATTGAATATGAAATAATATACCCTGTGCTTTGAACAACTTGACCAAGTGTTGCCACAGCTACATCTCTTTTCGTAACAGCAGCAGCATCCAACAGTCCATCAACAATTAATGGCATCAATTCAGGGAGGTATATCCTCATTGAATAGCCACCCTATACAAAAGTAACTACCAAGTTAGTTGCTTGAAATCTTAAATATACTACTGGTAATTATATGTTCAGCAAACTAAGCTAAATAATACCAGAGATACTTCTACCAGTAATATATCACTTCAGTAAATGTTGACTATTATACAGGAAAGATGGTTCAAACTACTGCTAATCAATAACTGAGACTGGCAAAAGCTGGTTCAAACTTCAGAAGTATACAGGAAAGATGTAACCAGTCATAGCCGTAAGATGGGAATTCCATACAGCTGAACACTTATATTTTGCTAATTAAAAGAAAGAAAAGTGTAGAGCTTTAACATCATTCACACAAAGTGCTTCTCCGAAATCAGAACTACCAGTAAAGAGCATCAAATGTTCAATAGCAACATTAAAAAGAGAGTGAAGAATGTAATAACTGTGTCATCTAAATAAATTAAAAGGTATTCTAAGGAAAAAAGGCCATACAACTTTCGCGAGTTCTCCTACAGTAGCAAGAACTCCTGTTACAATAGCATTATTTGCATTTACACCAGTGCCTTCTCTTAACTTCGCGACAAGTGCCTGAAATGTGGATGATAAACCAATTAATATACATCTCATGCCTTGCATTCTTCCAAAAAAATGAAATGCTTACTTGCCATACAACGAAATTTTTGAGTAGTAATAAACAAGAATTACATGAGTGGACCACTTACAAACCTTATGAATAGGAGAAATATATGGGCGAACTAATCGTTCACAATTACGAATCAAGCATCCTAGTAATTTGGAGCTTTCTTCTTTGTATTTGCTATCGGCACTGTATATGAAATAAGATTGTGTTCAAAAATGAATCAGTCAAATAATAGTATGACGATGACGGTAATGCAAACGTTTAACAGATTAGCAGTAGTCAAAGAATCATTTTCCTACCTTTGACCTAAATATGTCAATAGTTGAATAAGATGACGGCGAAGTGCAGGAAGCACATAAGCAGGATTCCTTTCAGATAGTCTACCAGCAAGAGATATTGCAAACTCACGAACTATGAAATCCTACAGAGCATTTTAGATTAATCACACAGAAAAAGGATCAGGGCAACAGCCAGCAAAACAACAGTGGTGTGTGCGCGTGTGCGCGCGCGCGCGCGTGTGTGTGGAATAAAGAATTTGACACATGTTGACATGAGAAGAAACAGCTTTACTGACATGAGAAGAAACAGCTTTACTACCGATCATCGGCAAAAATCAGCTGATACTACAAATGGTGTATTTTACAAAGTGTGTGGGGGTTCTGTAGTAGAATTCTTTTTTGTCATTATTCAAGTTTTATCCATACCGAAACTTAAATTCAAAGTAGAATTCTTTTTGGTCATTATGCACCTCATGCTTATCTTTGCACCTATGCGGCATCCACATAAAGAATGCCAATGTGAATGGCTTGCATGGATGGTAATCTTACTAAAAAAGAGGTCTAGATATAGAAATCCACGTACAATTCAAGGGGAGTGTAATGTCACCTTAATGCAATGAATATGTGCTTCATGTTTTTAGCTTAATGTCAGCGGATGAAGCTACTACAGTTTTATATTCAAAGGAAATGTGCAAACATTTGCAGATCAATCAAATACATTACCTCATCGTTTAATGCAACAAAAATGGACTTTAAGCTCTCGGCCTGTGCCAAAAATTCATCAAAACTACTATTTTCGTGCAACGAGAGAAAAACAGATTTGCGAACATTCACGTCAGCATCTGTGACTGCTGTAATAAGAAGCTTTTCCATTATCTGTAGAAGAAAAAAAAACCATTTATGTACTTGCTGCATAATGTAATTTCATGTCCAAATTGTCTTCAACTCTGTAAGAACCCAATCATTTTGAAGTGCAGAAGAGAAGGATATGGTTTTCAATATTGGTTACTAGTACTTTCGTCTTGAGTAGCATGTTAGCCCTCAACTTTTTATCTTCCTTTTTTACACATGTAATGTGGATGTGATTAATAAAATCATTATAAATAAGATGATTTAATAGTGAACCATCCCAACTTTGCAACAGAGAAATGTAGTTAAACTTCATTTATTTAGTTAGTTGAAATATTTTGTCTCGGTATCTTTAGATGTCGGATTGGATAACATAGTTTTGGAATGGAAAAGTTGAAAAACACGACTACAATTGATTAAATTTTAATATCAGATACAAGCTTAATTTAAAACAGTTGTACATTTGAAAATTTTGGTGTAGAAAACTTCACCAATGACATTGAAACTACTATCGTTTTACTTAGCATTAATAGTAGAGACAGGATGTTTAAAAATAAACCTCTTCGACTAGACGCCGTCTTTTCGTGCCACCGATTCGATTGGTCCTACTTGAATTAAAATGTGAGCCGGTAGATCTGGAAAAAGAATTTGCAACTAATCTACAGCAGCATATGGCAGCCTCCCTCCTAGTATTACCATCCTCATCTTCCAAATAAATAACCACAGCTTCTCTAGCAAACCCCAGGAGCTCATGACCCTGAAACATGGATTTTCACTTCCATATAATATCAAATTCAAATTAAGGTAACAGATGCCTTGCACAAATCATATCTGACATGAAGATATTTTAATGCATCATGTTTATGGACCAAAAGCTAAACTTTTGGCAGTGATTTCTCTTTTTTGTCAATTCAGTTTAATTAAGGGTCAAGTAACCAGACAAACCAGGACGGGCTTTGTACATTTAATGTTTCATCTATTCACCAAAACACAAAAATTCGTGTGTTATGAGTAACGTGCTTAAGCGGCCCTTAAGCTGTGCTTAGCTCAAATTGGTTACTAATCGCCTAATTTTTCAAAATCTGATATCATAGCCAAAAAAGTGCTGCACTTAGGCAGCACTTAATTGTGCTTAAATGATAAAAGAAGATATTTGAATACACACACACAGTATGGTTGTATGATTCTTGAATCATACATCCTTTATATCCAAAAAAAAAGATATTTGTTTTTAGAAATTAAGCACTTTGGGACTGACACCTTTGATTTCTATTGAGACTTGAATGCTGGCTTAGAAATTTAATAAACATTAAGTTCAAGTTCTAATTTGGCTATTGAAATATGATGTATGATTTTGGTAAAAGACTATACAAGTTTTAGGCCTTAAAAATTAAGCAGTGCTTAAGCGCCATCAAGTAAGATTGCAATTTTACCACCTCGCCTCACTTAGCGCCTATTATAACATGGAATTTGAGATGCGTAAATTTCAAATTTCTTATATAGGAAAAGTAACTCACCGTAAAATTGAAATGAGCTAGAGTTCTCAAAGCAAGTTGCACAAGACTTGATCCATTGATATCTGAAACGTGTTGGATATTACTTGTTGTAGTTGTTCTAGTTACAGCTACAACAGACTTTCCTTGGCTTTTGGAGAGAACATTCGAAATACAATCAAGAAGCCGTTCTTGTATTGTAGGTTGTAAAGATGGGATACTGAAACATTGCATATGTTATAGTGATTCCAACATTCTGAAATAACAAGAAAAAAATGCAGTCGAAAAAATAGCACAGAAGATACATCAGCACCTGATAGTTATCTGTTCGAGTGTCGTTATAAGGATCGGAGATAGACCAGAAGAAAACATGGAATCCAATAGACCGCGAACATGAGGTTCCATAGCTTGACGCATGGCTTTTGCGAAACTACCAACACAAGCCAAGGCTTCAGGGGATGGCCTCCCTCTACGTGGTGCAATCTACATTTTATTATATTAAAAAACAAAACAAAAACTTTAATTAAGATGATTAGAAATTGATTACAAAAATGAGGAAGGTTGATGTACATACTGCTTCACGCAAGTGTGGAGTGATTATTGGAAGATAAGGAACAAGTTCAAAACCTAAAGCACCAGCCATTTCACCGAGAGCAATAAAACCAATAGCCCTTTCAGCTGGTACACGTAGAACTGCTATAATATGATCCATGCATATCTGTAAATGGGAAAAATCTTGTGAGGTACAAATTTGTCCTCAGATTGCAATAATTTAAAGTTAAAAGATTAAAGTTAATTTTTCATGCTAATGATATTCTTCCATCTTCAGTTAAAGCACATTTTATCAGAGTGAAATTGCATATTTGACAGCACATAATAATTGCAAACAATGATTGTTTATGGTAGTTACTATGAAACACTGAATTCTCTAGTAATTATCATAACTAATATAGGATTCCAGACCTTGACTCAAAATTAATATATCGTTTAAGGTGAACATCAAGCCAAATAAAATTAACTGTCTGTACCTTTGACAGAAGCTTGCAAAGGTGAATGTCATGCCAAATATTATAACTATACTTCCAACAAAAGTGTGTGTGGTCACAATGATGTCAGACGCATGCACCTCTTATACAAATAAAATATTGCTTATATTAACATTACCAAAGGTGCAAATATTTTGCAGTTAAAAGAGGAAAACCAAATATCAGGTAAATTATGCAAGAAAGTTTTTTTTTTAATAAATAACCAAACCTTTAGATAGTTTGATACAAAGCGATCTCGCAAGAAGTGTGCAATACGAGGAAGTAATGATGTAATGCTCAGGCGGACAAGTCGATCCCTGTGTTCTAAATATTTAAGAACGATATCTGCTACCTCTCTGTATCTAGACATCATAAACTCGCCAGTATTTCTGCAAGTCCAAATAACAATTTACCAAAAATGTAATGTGCAAATGAACTTTTTAAAAGGAGAATATGGCGCAAAGAACCAAAATGCCTTGAATAAAAGAAGTGAACATATGAAATACTTTCGTGCCTATAGCAAACAAATTGATATGGCAAAACCAACTCCGTATTTTTGTTCATTTTCCCTAAAATACTGAAATTATGTTTGCACATAACTTCTACATCTTCGTCTCGCTCCACTTAACCATGACCATTTTAAGGGCTGCTTAACAGCCATGGATGTGAGTGACATGTAAAGATGATGTGCAAGCTCATGATCTAACTGATGCTGTTGCACTAATCTATACTTATATACATCAAATGTTTTGTTCATACTTGCTTCTAGTTTAATCAAACCAATACAAGATTGGTTCAGGTTTTTCATTTTACCCTTAGCCAGCCATGTGAAGAAGTGCTGATGTTTCAAATTAGAACGCAAACAGATGGTCAGACTTTTCATATCAGCTTCCAAGATATGCTTCAAAAGAAGATAGATGCTATTATGCTAATGGTTTGCCTAAAAAAGAGATACAATGCTGCCTTGGGGACAAACAGGGCTGCCATATTTGTTGTATGTTCATATATGTGTACACGATGCGGTATGTGAAAGGTATGTTCGTATATGTGGTATGATAACATACTTGGAACAAAATATGCAGGTTGGTTTTGTATTTTACTACAGTAATGAATACTTTGTAAAGTACCAATCGCACAAAATATGTAAATACTTTGAAAATTCACCTAAGCAATACCTGCTGGCTACTTTAGTCTGTTTGCTATAAGGTTTAGACAAGTCTAAAACCATTGATTTTTGTGATTTCAGACACTAGAGAACCATTTGGGTGCATTCAAACAAGATAAGTTTTACACTGGTGCATCTGATGAACTAGTAGTTATGGGGAAGAAATCAAATATATCTAAAGAAAGAAACATACTTTGTTTTTCAGCTCAAGCAGATAAGATTGAGATGAAAACAAAAGGTGTAAATTAGCATGAGGTTAAATCTCTTCAAAAAAAAAAAATCCTCCATGAGAGCAACAATTGTAGTACCTCAAAAGTTCACCGACTGCTAGCAAAGAACCATGGATGCTATGAACTGAAGAATTTTTTCCTAATCCAACTTGGGCTGCTTCACACATTCGATAATACCTAAAAAGGACATCAGGTAGTTCAATACTATAAAATGGTGAAGGTTATATATGTGGTGGTGTGACTACAAGTAACATAAGAGGTAATAGTTCAAGCTTGGAACCTAAAAAATCAAGGACGACGTATATTAACGTGGAAAAACAACTGCAGATTACTAGAATCACCTGATCAGGCAAAACCAATGCATAGCATAGACTGCTACTACCACCTTATGTCATAAGAAAGACCGATAACTTAACATGTGATCAGAAGAAATTATAGCAGAAGAAAAAAATGCTTCATTTTCCCAATATGGCCTACAGATACATCCTAAGATGGCATCGCCATCCCACATCTTTAGTACCTTTACTAGTTCAAGGATTGTATCAGAGGGTCCACAGAAAAAAGAAAAGAAAAAAAAAACAATATTCTTGAAACACTGCCAATGTCAGACTACATTATCAACAAGAAACATATATAAAAGCCAAATAAGTAAACTAAACACCTGACTAGCAGACCTTGAATGTTTCAAGTAATCAAAATCACAATGCTTACATCACAATACGAAACTACAACATCATGAGGAGAAATTGGAATGAGTATAATAACCAGTCGAGTGAAACATTTTGTTAATAAACTAACACATGTAATAGTACTTTATTTTTAAGATGATAGATTGAAATTTGTGTCATTCAACAGACAAACCATTGCACACGCCAACGTGTTTCACGTTTCTCAATAACACCAAGGCAAGCTCGCAACGCATCCACAGCACGTTCTCTGATAGCCAATGTAGGATCTCGTAGTGCAAACCATATGGCCTCGACAAATTCAGGCACATACACGTTGAAGACTGTAGAAGCATTTTCAGCCATTTCCTATAATAATAAAAACGAGTGAAAAATAGATTTACATCACAAAATGTTCCTTTTTGGAGTTGTTGATAGTTGGTGGTACTAATTATATTAGGGATTCACACGTGCTAATTGGGCATAAGTTAAGATCGTAAATATCATGAATAACCCATATGGTTGTGGTCCAGTGTATACTTCTTCTTTTTTTCTTTTTTGAGTTTTTAACTATTAATGTTTGTTTTTTATGGATTGTTTTCTTTTAGTGGTTATTAACGTGTGTCCCCGGTTAACCCACATTAACACAACACACTGTATTATATATCTAGCTTGAGAGGTTTTTGTAGCAGTAAAGGGTGAAAAAATGCGTCATAATGAAGGTTGGTCTTTTAGCAGCATCTCTCCATAAATATGCACCTTACAAACTGAATGAGTAAATAAAAGGAAAATGAAACAATTAAACAACACGGTGCATTGCAGATGCAGCAACGTGTGTACTTCCACTTACCTTCAAAATAAGAACAGCTGCGAACCGACGATACTCTATTCTTTCGGCATGAAGCCAATCCAAAGCTTTTTTAATCTGAACATGAAATAAAGTCATGTAACACATAATGAAAACTAAGAGACTGTTTAGTAACTGCTTATAGTAGTCTGAAAAAGTTTATAAGTTACTTATTTGTGCTTGTATGATTGACAGTATCTTGTAAGGAGGATATAATGGTTATCCAGAAGATGATAAGTCTCATGCAACAATTATTTGCTAATGACTTTTAGAGCCCATTTGGTAGCAACTTATTTGGCATCTCCTTAAAAGGAGATTTGGGAATTACAACTTATAAGTAGTTTTGAAAAGTAGCTTCTAAGTAAATGTGTTAGGAATGGTTAGAATAAGTTAATTTTGGTTTTCAACTGCAATGACTTGTAAGTAATGAATGTATAACATACATAAATGGATATGATCATGTACTTGAAATATGCATTTGTCATGATACTGTAAGGTTATTAATCATTTGTTAGGTCAAAATAGTTTATGAAATTTCTTCGTAAGTTGTAAGCAACAAATTGTTGTTTTCCATATTTCTATTTCTGAACTGCTTTTGCAAGCTTCTAACAAGGAGTTCTCAGACACTATAATTCAAATGAGTTACTTCTAAGTAGTTTTGACTATATGTAAGGAGTTGTCAAACATGTTCTATTTCATATTTTTCCAACCACAAATTATATCAACATTTTCACTTATCCAAAAACTTATGTCTTCGTTTTTTAATAATTCCAACTCTAAACAACTTTTAACTAGTTATAAATAAATTGTTACCAAATAATGGGATCTGCAATTCAACTCAAATGGTAAGAAATGGTAGTAGTAACCTGTTGCTCCACTTCATCAGCTGTCATAGCTCCACCAGCTCTAGCCAAATGACCAAGCACATTACTTGCAAGAATCAACAACTCAGGATCGCGTTTTATTTCAAATACAGTTCGCATGTAGGTGGAAAATCTTGAAACCTTGGATGCACTTTCCCCAAGATCAACATCTATCAACACATCAATAGCACGTAAAGCTCCCATGTTCTCTGCAATTTCACTATTTTCTAAAAGGGATGAGATACGATCATATAATTGGTCCATAAAACGAGAGAAAGCTTCTCCGCTAAGCTCTCGAGCTTTCTCTTCAACGTGTTTTTTTAGGGCAATGGCAGCTCCATCCTGGAAAAAAAAATTTAAGAAAGTGTTTGGCATTATTAAAAGTAGGGAAAATGTTGACATTACAGCTTAAGTGATTGGGGATCCGTCTATTCTCACCCCCTATTTTTCTCTTCCACCCGGTAGTTTTTAAAAAAATTACACACCCCATTAATCACTCTTCACCCGTTCAATTACATTAATACCCTCTTCACTCCTTAAACGACGTTCAAAACCCTCAGCCCTAATTCTCCAACCCTAATTTGTCGTTCAAAAACCTCAGCCCTAATTTGCCGATCAAAACATTGTTAGAAGCGAGTCGCCGTCGCCATCGCTTTGCAGTTGCCGTCGCGCCATGGAGAAGGAACGAAGGAGCAAGCATCGGCACGGTATGATTTCTGAACTCGAGTTAACGATTCGATGTTGCATTCCACTTTCGATTTCTGTATTCGATTCACCATTCGACTACGAAATGCAACGCGAACGAGGTTGCTTAATCAACCTCGTGTGCGTATAACGTGGTGTTGTCAACACCCACGTTACGACCGGACGAGGTTGATTAAGCAACCTCGTTCGTGTTGCGTTTCGTAGGTCGAATGGTTAGATAGTTGAAGTTGAAAATGTGAGTGAATTTGAAAATGTGAGTGAATTTTCTAGTATTTTTCATTAATCATGAATCATGATGACTTCATCAAACTTTAAATTTGTTGGAACTAGAATTTGAAAATGAAATTAAAAAGTTTCTCAAGCGACAATAATGGTGGCAGTTTGAAGTGAATTTGCCCAAATTCACATTGTTCTTCTTTAAAATGATATGTTCTGCCATTAGGTATGGGTTCCTCTTTAAAATGATATGTGCTACCGTTGTTCCACTGCAGAGCTATGAAGAGCTTAATGATGTGATTAGTGAAGGCATAACACTAGCTTCATCGCAACCGGAGACTTCACGTTTGGCTCATCTTGGTAGAGTCCGCAAAGCACTTACTAAAGCTAAAAAGATTTGTGCTCGTTTTGTTAAAAAGGATGATTAGTTTTAGTTAGTGATTTTCAGTTAATGTACTTCTTGTTGTGGAACAATTTCAACTCTTTTTGTTGTTTTAGTGGATGGTTATTTTGTACTCTATGGATGGTTAATGTACTTCTTGCTTGTAGTTAATGTACTTCTTGATTTTTATACTGTGCCTACATGTATGGTTAATTTGTATGTTTTTATACTGTTGTTTAATTCAATTTGCTTATTTCGGTTTTCTATTTCAACTGATCATGGGTTTTCATGCCTGAAACATACTGTTGCTATACTGTTGTTTTACAAATTCATGTTTGTTGTACTTTATTTTTGTTATACTGCTTGTAGTTTTCTTGCCTGAAGCGTTGTACATGCTTGTTATACTGCTTGTAGTTTGCTTTAAACAACTCTCGGGTGACATTTGTTGTCAATACCCTGTATGGGACGGGTCTTACATAAAGATAACGTTACGTACGAACGATATTTGCTAAACTTCATCGTCAATACAAAACGTGGTCAATATTAACTGCAACGTTTGCTCTGAACGGTGTGCCTATGGTAGCCACGTCTACATTTGACGTACAATAAATGTTGATCTCGTCCACTAGCTATTTTTTGACGAGGAAAACTCTCGGGTTCTGTTGATTTTGAATACCCTGCATACAACGAGGGCAACATGTAATTAACGTTTACCGCAAGCTTTGTTTTTTCAAGTACCTAGTCTGCTTCTAGCGTTACTTTATTTACTGTTAACGTAGTCTATAGACGCGACTTCTTTGTATACCACGTCTGTTGTACTGCAATCAACAAGTTATAACAGGTACTGAAGCAATTTCACAACAACAATTTCAATTTCACAACAAAAATTTCAATTCAAAGTTGCTTCAACAATGTCAAATCATGTACAGATGTTTAACAATGATGTTCAACATTTTTGTTTTCAAACTACATTTTAACTTAGAATAACATGGTCTCAATTTTCCCACGTAGCCATATTTTCACAATCTTCCATCATCTTCCATTCTTCTCTTCTAGCTCGTAATATATGCTCTCATTGTTCCGCTTCAACATGGCGATTATTAAACCAGCTGATGTATACTGGTGGTACCGGATGGTTCGTTTGTAAGACGGCCTATACAAATAAAAAAAATTCATTGTGTCTTGCGAATCCTTCATCTATTTGTTGAAAATAAAATGAATACTGCATAATACCTGAACAAAATGGTCATTGTTCACACGAAGAATCCCTAATTCACGACGTTGCAATTGAGATGGAAATTGTCCTCTTAAAGGTGGTATAGTCAAACTCAAACTCTTACTAATGCTAAAAACGACAATATTATATTTCGTAGCTATTATGTAGCCAATCTCGGGCATAATCATCCATTTACTTGGTTCGGCACCGCCAAATTCATGATTAAGCACATTTAGCAAATAGGAGGTTCTATCTTTTTCAATAAACACTTGTTCATACATCTCTTGATGTTCTTCAAGTTCTTACGGACTTGCCACCATCGATTTTCTCCTAATCCTAAAAAAGAAGCAACACATCTAAAGCCACAATTACCATCCATATCCACGTCTACAATTTTTTCAATGTATGGCTTCCACTCTTTCGGTATGCAATTTTCATACACACCTAAATTTATAATTTTTGGTCTACGAACAATAAGTTTTTCTTTTTTTACCGAAATACATGGATCAGCTTTTTGTTTTTTAGCGACGCTGCATTGGGTTGAAGCACATTCACCAAGCTCAAATGCGGAAGGTAACCTTTTTGTTGAAGTATCAATTTTATTATGAGACCTTCCACGGGTTTTGACTTTGCTAACCGGAGATGCAAGAGTTGATGTTTGTGGATAAATAATCTCTTTTATTTTCTTATAGACTTGCATTTGATGCGGTAATTCCAATTTCATAACTTCATTTAGCATTTCTTCAAGCTTTTTCTTCATATTAAAATCTCTTTTCTCTCCCATTTTTATAATATGCAATCTAGTCCAATGAACATGAATCAAGTCCAAAGGTATTTCAATATGCCACTTGCATAGGATATGAGCTGCTTGGGGAAAAACAATGTTAATGGCATTAATCAATACTATCTCTCTATCTGTGACAATGACACTTGGCATTTCTATATCACAATCAATCATTACCAATTGAAGACGATTTAAGGCCCAAAGATAGTAATTTTCACGTTCAGATACGAGATATGCAATAGCAACGCAAAAGGTTTGATTAGTTGATGTGACACCGACAATCTCCAACAACGGCATTCTATATTTGTTTGTTTTGTAAGTACAGTCCATAACAAGAAGATGTGGAAATGTTCTTAGCAAATCTATACTCATAGGATGAGCCCAAAATATATCAGTAATTACATCACTTCCATCTAAAGTATTACGATGCCATTCGAAGTAATTTTTATCCTTAAGCTTGCTTAAGAAATATTGTATTTGAGAACGACCCGCTCTATCCATTTTCTTGTGCCTAAAAAGAACGTTATATACAGTTTTAATTGTTGTACTATTGGATGGATCGTTTTGTTTTATAGTGTGCAAAATGGCTTTTGGCTTCACCATATTTTTGTACATTTCAACGGCTAATTTTTTTCATCCTCCGTTAGTCGACCAAGAAAAGAGTGGCCTTCCGAACTGTAAAGTGCAGAATGATTATGAACACCGCATATTACTTCTAATCTCCAATTATCTGAACTATGAAGTTTAACACATTTCAAACGAAATGGGCAATTGCACTTTTTTGTACTTGTTAATCTAATAATGTTAGATTTCTTGCCTTTGTACTCTTTATATGCTCCACTTCTCTCACATCCAAATATAATTCTTCGATTTCTATCGCTACTATTAATATCCGATTTTAAGATTACGACTACCATCGCATTCCTTCTGGCGGTTAAATCAATCCATTCTTTCATTTTATATCTATTAGGAAATACCTCCATACAATAAAAAAAGTGAGAAATTTTCTATTTAGAAAATGAGCTAATTTACATAATAGTAAAAAAAAATACGTACATCATATGTTATGAACTCATTACTATAATCCATAATAATTTCTTCATCTTCTTCAGCCACCCATCCGATCTAGAAAATAAAAAACGGGCATAGAATGTAACAAACATTGATTTCATTACTTCCTAGTACATGATAAACTAGGTTTTGAGCAATTCCTAGTGTATATGACACTATGATTATATAAGTTCCTAGTATAGTTGCAGCCATGAAGGAAGCATACCTGATTTTGTTGTACGTAGTCATCTGCAGTGCTCGTATCCTCCATATCGATTTCAGCAAATGGAAGAGATGAAGATGAAGATGAATAGACACGGTAAGAGTAAATTGAATAAGATATCTGTTTAACTGTTAAAGGGTATAATTGAAAATAAAAAATTTAGGTTTTTACCGGGGGTGAAGAGAAAATATTGGAGGGTTAATATACGGACCCAGTGATTGGTGATAACTAACTTTTTGATTAAAGGTAGCAATTAAGTTCATAAGTCATGATAAAACATGTTTAGCATACAAAAAATAGTTTGTAAATTCATGGCTTAATTCATATCTTACATTTAGATTTATTAAAATAACTAGAAGTGAGAACAACTTACATTATTTATTTCAAACTAAAATAAATTAATAGATCATGCCAAAAAAAGTTGTTCATGGCTTAATTCCTTAGTTTTTTCATATTAGAATTTTAATTTATGTGGTCCGAACTCTTTTGCTTTTTAAAATTAGCTCGTAACTACTTAAAATTGTGATTCAAAGTAGTTTTTAAATAAAGTTGTTGCCAAACGAGCCTTAAAAGAGCAATGTTAAATGGATTTCGTACTTGATTATGATGAGCACAATAATAGATGATAAAAACATGTCAACATTGGGGGAAAAATCGATTAAAAGGTGCATGTAATTGCCTATCCAATATTTTCGGAAAAGGTATAAAATTCGCCAATCTTTTATTGTTTAATTTTGTGCCACCGCCTCTTATAAAAAACCCATAACAATCCATTCAACGATGACTTTAAAGAACTCGATTATGATTTAATGCTATTAGCTTTTGTGAAAAGTTATACATATCTATACAAACTCGTATGCATTTTACTTTCACTTAGGGTGTGTTTGTTTTATTTGGTTGCAAGAAGTGTTTAAAACTTCACTAAGTGCTCGGAACTTCTACTTCAATTCCAATAAGTGATACATTAGTGCTAATACAACTTTTGGATGTTGAATGATTAACATTTTCAATTATATCCTAAGATGAATTTTTAAAGTAGTAATTGAGTTTCAATATTTTTTCTCTCGTCGCTTTTTTTATTTTCATGTTTTTCTTTTCAATTTTCAGAGGAATGTATTTTTTCTAAATTTGTTAATTATTTGAAAAGGAGAATATTGAGATTTTGTTTGTTGAGAAAATTAAAAGTATTTAATTTGATCGAAGTTCGTAATTTTTTTTTAATTATCGATATAGTTTCTACAAAAATTAATTTGTTAATGAAAAAGAATTCACTTTACATACAAATTTTAGAAAGTGAAAACATTATGTTTGTAATAATATACCAATTTTAGAAGGAGAAGTGTGTATGTTTGTTTGTTTGTAATGAAATATCAACTTTTAAAGGAAATTTTTGTGTGTATATTTCTTTGTATTAAATGCAAATTTTAGAAACAAATAATTTTTTGAACTCGAGTGTAGAATAATTTAAGAGAGTTCAAGATAATTATGTATACAGTTGTGAAAATTTTAAATCATGTTGACTTAAATGAAAAAAATAGTTTTATCATTTTTGTCAATAGAAATGTGGTATACACATTGAATTGTCATTTTTTTTATAATTTAGTAGATCAATTAATAATTAGTTGGTATATTCAAAGGGTTTTAATCGAAGATCACTTAATAAATTCAAGTACATGGACTTGAACATAAAACAATTTAAGAAAAGTTATGAGAAATCTGTAAATAACTGTAAAAACTATTAGGTGTCGGTATTCAAATGTAAAATGATATGAGAGAAAATTAGTAAAACATTGTGAAAAAAAATTATATAATCGTGAAAATTTTAGATTATATGGACTTGAATGAAAATTTTGTTTTATCATTTTTGTCGATACTTTGAATGTGATACACGCATTGAATTGCATTTGTTAGATCTGTTAGTCCGTGGGATGATGGTTTTGATGACAACAGCCTTAGAATAGATTATAAAATACAAACACTAACATTATAAGTTTAGATATATATGTATATGCAGGATTTAACAATGCAGGTACCAAGAATGAAGATTGTACAGTATAGATATTCAAGGTATCGAGATAGAAGACTCATGAGTATCAAAATTATCAAAATTCAAGATTTCAAGAATAAGTATTTTTATTAGAAAATTTGTTAAAACTCCTAGAAAAGCACTGGCATCTTAAAATCCAATTTATTCGTGGAATGGAATCCACTTCGAGCCCGTTAAAGGGATAGAACCCTAAGTAGGATGGAACCTATGAAAAATCTAGTGGAACATTGTTTTGTATCCGCTAATTTTAATTCAAATGATTTTATAAAATTATCTTGTTTTCAAAATGATTTCAAAACTTTCTTTTAAAAGATTCAAAAATCTCTATCCTGATTCTAAATAATTTTAGCCTTAAAATTATCTCCAATTTTAAAGTCAAATTGTTTCTGATTTTAAACTATCTTTTAAATAATATATTTAACTTTTAAATATTTATACTTAGATTTAAATATAAAAATATAGTTAAATTCTACATGTATTATTCTCTATATTTACTTATGAATTTCAACTATAATTAAGTATATCTATAAAATTTAAAATAGTTTTAATATAAGATAAAGGTTATTTTTAAAGAAAATCAAAACACCAAAAATTGCTTTGGGATGCCGACATGCCTATGGTGACCATGTCGACATGGTGTCGGTTGGTTTCAAAATTCAAATTTCAAAAGAAGTGTCTATTCGCCATGACTCTTCATGAATGGTCATGGCTGTTGTTCTTCTATAAATAGGGGTTAGTTTCAACGAATTTTATATCAGTTTTTTCTGGTTTTTCACTTCTCTTCTTCTTCCACATTTCTTAATACAAATTCCTACCATTACTCTGCCGAAATCAACATCGAATCGAACTCGGTTAATTCTAGTTTGATTCTCTATCACTATCTCAACAAGACCTCAGTGCTATTCAAAGTTACAGGCTTCTTTGTAATCAATCAAGCGAGAAAAGGTGTGATTGGAGCCTTAGAAATCAATCAAGTTGAAAATGTGTGATTGTAGCCTTGAGAAATCATTTGGGTAAACTTGTGGCCCATAAATCAAGTATCCCTACCCAGAGGATTGTGATTCTGGAGGGTGTACCTCGTGGCCTTGAAATCGAGGGTTGTAATTGTTGAATTGCTTTTGAAAGGAAATCCATATTTAGTTGTGTGGGACTGGATGTAGGGTAACCCCAAACCAGTATAAAATCCGGTGGGTTCTTTCCTTTACTGCTTTTATTTTATTTCTGCATCTGTGTTTGTTTCTGTGATCATATCTGTGTTTGTATATTGCATACATTTGTTTCTAAATTAACATGAACTCAAAAAGATTTAGCAATTCTTTAAAACACTATTCACCCCCCTCTAGTGTTAATCTTAGCCTTAAGATCCGTAATCCGCATTTCTAACAATTGTAATCAGAGCAAGGTTTTCAAAAGTTTCATAATCTAATTTTTGAAAAGTCTTCAAATACCAACACTGGTACTGTTACTAACACTAGCATTCCTTTCACTAGTTCATTTGTAGAAGGTCAGTCTATTGTCAGACCACCACTTTTTAATGGCAGTAACTATGCATATTGGGCATGTAGGATGAAAATATATTTATAATCTATAGGATTAGACACTTGAAATATCACACAAACTGTATATTCGGAACCCATAACTGATTTTACACAGTGGACTGCTGAGCAAAAGACTATTGCACAAAATAATTCTAAAGCAATGAATATATTGTTTTGTTTACTGGATAGAAATGAATTCAATAGAGTGTCAGTTTGTAAGTCTGCATATGAAATCTGGAAAACTTTGCAAGTTACTTACGAAGGAATAAGCAAAGTTAAACGGACGAACGATGGCGGTGCGCGCGCGCTTGTGGTGGAGATGCATGATCTCCCTCCTCACAACGAAGCATACATTTGGGAGCCGCATGCCCCCAACCTCCTCATGAGAAAGCTATATTTAAATCAATATAGCTCTCACAATTTAGAGATGTGGGACTTTGTATATTTCATTCAACTTGTATTAAGGAATTCCAACAGAATGGTCCCTAGCAGCAATAAACATAATCAGCGTGATTCGGGATAGCATTATTTATTTAAAAAAACTTGGTACGATTTGAAACAACGTGCTCTTTCAAATCGCACTTCACAAAATCTTTTACCATATATATGCATGCGCATGCATGTATGTGTGTGTATGGACATAGTACGATATTTGATCACATCATAGCTGCTTTTTTCCCCTCTGCGATAGAAACATATTTGTTTCTATTATTAGTTTTGAAGTCGACCTTTTTAAATAAGCCTGCAGATATAGCTCAAATGGTCAAATTTTCCTTCTGGATATCACCGCAAAAATAAACTTGCAGCAATCTAGACCACATTGAGATATATACCATTTTATTTAAAATAACGAATAATAAATTGACGTCCAATGGAAGCCCAAGTAGCTCCATACTCAGCTCATTGAGAGAGTGATTGTAGTGGTTCTCATATATAGTTCTTACAAGCAATTGGTTAGAAATTTAACATTAACAAAACGTTTATTTAACCGATAAATTTATAAAACAGATTTCAACATTATTTTAGGCACCAATTCTACACACACAAAAGTGAAACTTGATTTATATTGTTTTGAAGAAAAATATAAGACGTCTTTCTTCAAAACATAAACCTAAACCCAAATCACCTACAAATACTCACCCACTTTAGATTGATCTTAAACTAAACCGTTAATCTTGACTGCGTACAAATTACAAACACCTAATGGGTTAGAGCACGGTAAAAGCTGCAACTTAAACACATAAATTTATAATGCACGAGAGGGACATTACTTTAAGATTCATTTTATTAATAATTGAGATCATGATACAATTGCAATATATAATTGTTAACACCTGCCACTGAATCACAAATTAAAAACAAAAACAAACTTCAAGTAGAAGATCCAATACATTGCCATTACAATAAATAACATAACAGTATTTCAAGAATATTCCCCAAGCGATAGTTGACATTCAACAAGTAAAAAACTAGTTCAAATTGAGGTGCCCATCCCAGTACTCTGAACTTTTAAGAGTTAAAAACTTCATCTTAATTTGCCTGCAAGCATAATCATAAAACAGAGGCCAGAACCTCCTGCTTTCATAAATTTTACATACATCTACACAGCAGAGGGAGTGATACACACCATTATCCTATGTACACGAGAATAGACTATGTACAGTGAAAGGTAACCCATATATATACAGAATGGACGGAGTTCCTCACCAAAATGGACACCACCTGTAAACATGGAGAGAGAAAAACATGAACTTGAAGCAGACATGTAATTTGAACAATGTTGAAAAGGAATATTCTTCCCATGTAGTAATCTGACATATAAAGAGTTTATATACACGACAGAACTAACTGCGATTTACCCATTTCTACCCATTCAGAAATACATAGCTAGTGAAAATACACACAAGTTTGCTAGTAGAATGAAAACTAACACCGTACTCAGCAATGCTTTGCTGACCAAAAATGGGTAAACTGTAGGGGTAAATTGCAGCAAATTTTTGAATGCGTGTACAAATGGTCTATATTAAGGATGGTATGCATCTTCCATGGTTATTCTATTCAGCTCATGTTCTGCTAAGACGAGTGAATTAATAAACACATACCCAACATAGTTCTGGCACAAATTCTCATGAGATGTTGCTTGTAGAATTAGCTTCTGAACCTGGAGCTTCACTGATAATCCATGTTCAACCTCACGTGTGTCTCCATATATTAATGTGTTGGGATCTAAATACTGCATTGAGCTGTTCGGTAGAGATGAACTGGACATGAAGTCACGTCCAGTCAGCTTATTGCTCATGCGGGCCATGACAACAACAGCACGCTCGTTCAAAACTTCATTGGCATCACCAAGTTGATGTACAGCCTATGGAAAACATAAAACGGTTTTTGATTCGATAATTATTCAACATAAAAATACTGACATCGTGATTGACTATTTTGAGAAAAAGCCAAAATCGTGAATGACTATTTTGTGGAAAAAGCCGAAAGAAGAATGATATGAACTTTCTGTCATGACTCGGATTGGAACTCATGAACTCATGACCTTATTTATGTAGCTCAAAGATTATGAAAAAAAGCTCTAGCTAAAAATAGAAAGGTAAAATTTGTCAAGACTGGGATTCAAAAACTATTACCTTATTTGTATAGTAAGAGCATTGTTTTCGAAAATCTTAAAAGCTTATGATATAAATCCTGTTTCAAATCGTATCCCGAGTCGATTCTTGGATTACGATTCAAAACTTAAACTGACAATTGAGAAAAACCATTTAGTCCATGCTAACACAAGGAATAGCAAAATGTTTACTTGAATCTAAAATACAAATTTAATTGTCTCCCAAACATAATAAAGATGGAACAAGAAACAAAACAAAACAAAAAAAATTAGATGTAGAAGCTTAAATATCGAAATCAAATTAATTTATAAATTATTACAATGGCAAAAGAATTCATGTTTTTAGATACTTAATGTCATCTAGTAATCTATTATATAATGCTAATTTGGAGAAGTTTTTTCACAATGTAAAAAGGAACCCTGGATGAATTATCTATAAAAATTAAATTAATTTTATTCAAAAAATAAATAAAAATGGTCAAGATCATATTTTAACTCAAATTATTTTCTAATATTCTACCCAATATTCGTTCATTTTTATTCATTCTCATTTGACATTGAATCTAATATTCATTAAACTATAATATTTAATTCATGTTTCATTTCTAATTAAAAATATACTTTATTTTGTGATACTACTATTTAATTTTATACGCATGTGCATTGCATGTGCCAAAGTACTAGTTTACATAGATCAAAATTTCTAGCATACAAGTGTGCGTAAGTGTGTGTATGTATGTAGGACAATATAAATCTTTCGGATCTACGATTTATTCTTTAAATCTAATTTTGATTTAAAGTTTGAACTTTATGATTTACAATTGAAATATCGTTTGAAAACCTTGAGCAGGAACATTTGGTGACTTTAATGTTACTAACCATTTATTAAAGATAAACAGATTCCAAACAGGATTCTCCACAGTTGAAACGACTCTAATACCATTGTTGTTGGACTAGAAAGAATGAAGTAGACGCTTTCTAAGAAAATGTCTCCAGTTTAAGTTCCCAGTTTGAAATTGAACTATGTAGTTGAACGAGACAGGGAGAATGCTCTAGCTTTATACCATGGTTCCCCACTTGAATTGAGTTTTGATTATTTCATTTTACTTTATATAATTTTATTACAATCATTCTAATTACGAACATAATGTGATGGCCTGATGGGTATATAAAAAGGAAAAAAAAGTCAAAAAACAAACAAATAAAAAATAACGAACTAAGAAATTATATATTAGAAAATGATTTAATGAAATGGGAAATGAAAGTGACCTGCAGAATTTCCTTCTCACGGGCCCCGCGAAGAGGCTGAGGAAGGTCTCTGGAAGGTGCAGTTTCGTCATTGCTGACCACTGCATGATTTACTTGTGCGTTTCCATTTGCTATTTGAGGTACTTCATTAAAATTAAATAGACGCCAATTGATAAGAGGATCATGCACAAAGGCCTGGAAAATTGAGATAGACATTCTATTTTAGCACAAAAAATAAACTACTACGCAAAATTATGAGCCTAGAATTATTTTATCTTTACCTCCATCATGGCCATGACACTATCTTTATGGGTCCTTAGAACTTGCATCACATTTTCACAAGTTGACCTAAAATTGCCTTCAATTCCACTAACCTCCATTGCCTTTACAAGCATTCTGGTCAAGCGGAAAGGTACCTGTTCATAAAACATGAGTTTATATGATCATACAAGTGAATCTTACTACCCAGTAATTCAACATGTTAGAAAATTAAACAGCCCGCTGTTTGACACATAATACTAGTTACCTTCTCTGGAAACTTCTCCCTATTCATCGATGCTTCGAAGCAATCTCCAAAATCAATATGCAATATTTTCCCACTATAAGAAAAATAGATATAACACTTGTTAATCATAATATTTGACTAGAAATGCACATTTTGAACAGTATACTACCTGAATCGATGCAGCATAAGGTTACTAGGATGACGGTCGCCTAATCCAAGTAGGTAACCAACCTAGAAATATGTTGCAAAACACATACAAATAGGATAAACCCTATTTTTTTTTATGGAAAGGCCAAAAGAAAGGAAACAATATAAATATATAATCTACATACCATACTCATGACAGCCAAACTTCTGGTGTAATTTGTACGTCTATCAAGCCAAACTTCCGATGTCCGGCTTTTAAGCCAGAGAACCTATAAAAGCATCACATAATTACAGTCTAGAACTATATAGTATATATTTAAGAAACATATTCGTTCTGTTTATATATTCATTTCACCATGTCTATGATTTTAAAAATATAGTAGGAAATGAGAAAGTTATAAGAAAGAAGGTGTACCTTTGCCAAGTCATTTCCTTCTGTGTTTTGCAAAGCATGCTCAAACACTTCGACCTTAGATATGAGTGGCAACCGATCATAGTCTGGTGCAAAAGCTAGCATGAGCCTATGCTCTTGATTCAAATGGATCTGAACATTAAAACAAACATATTTAGCTTCACATCATAGTTTAACAATAATGTAGTACTGTCAGAAAAATGTATAAAAGCATACCCTTCTTGCATCCCTATACTCCCTAATCAACTGGTGCAGTGTATCACAGTTTGGAACCCATTCGATTAAACCGCTGTTTGGAGATAAAGGAATGACGGCGTATCGTTGAATTGAAAGATCCTTTTCTCCAGTTTTTCTTGAGTTTTCTAGAAGTGTATTTACCAACCCAAATAGCTAGGAATGAAACATTATTGTTAGTTTTATGTACTAAAGCATAATCATTGGTTCCTGGACTTGCTTCATAGCAAATACAAAAAATAACTGCTTATATCATGAACATTAGTTTTTATTTTTGTAGATGTATTTTAGCAGTGGAAATAAATTTTAGAAAACCAAATGTTGGAACAAAGTAAACTGCTAGCATCTGAGTGAGAGGTACACCTAACCCACCTACCGACTTATCAATCACGGTGTTCAGTTGACTTTCACTGCTCTTGCTGGCCAACTAATGTGTTTAACTCCTCAACGGGGGTGGTAGGCAAGGTAAGCAGCTGAAGCACAGCAGAAGTGGGAGAACAGGAACAGGGAACCTGTCTTCTTGCCTAGGGGGGCTTGAGGAATAGGTAGATCGACATTGTTAGACAATGCCCTACTTAGGTCATCGAGTGACACTATTTAAAAGTGAAAGAATCGATTCTTCTTTCCACAGTACTGATGTTTCTGAAAATGATCCTGATGCTTGAGTTTATAGAACTCCAAACTCAGAACTTAATTTTCTCTTGGGTTCCATCTTTTTCTTTGAGAATGATAAATTTTGGGTTTTAGATTCAAACAAAAAAAATTATATTTTCATATTTCACCGTGGATCGAATAATTTTCTTAACTGCGGTTCAAAATGAGTTTTGACTCAGAATTTGAGAATCAAACTGGAATAAAGGAGAGTCGACTGAAATGGGTTTCAAATAGTTGTACTTCAAGAATTTTACAGTCAGGTTAAGATTTAACAAAGGTCATGCTGCATCATCACAGCAATCACTCACCACAAAATAATCTAGACGACAGTTAAAAACATACTGATAAGTGATGATGATAAAAATGTAGTATTGGTGATAATAATAAATACTTGGGCTCTCCAGGAATAAAGCAAACCTGCATGACACGTTCATCTTGACGCAAGTCCTCGTGACCTTTCAGAAGGAAAGTATGTTCCTCACCATCACTTCCCAGAATGGTCAGTTTTCTAGGTCTCTGTTTGGATGGTATTACAGAGAGCGAAGGTGCAAATGATGCGATTGTTACCACAGGTGCATCTGGAAATTTAAAAAAACATAGATACAAAAAATAAACTGAAAATATCTATACAAGAGGTTAGCTATGTTGATGAAAGATTTCCAAACTGTACATATAGTTTATGCATCAAATATTATGTTTTACAGAATAGACTAATATGCATTGCCCCAAAACTGAATAAAGAAAGAGTCAAGGTAAAAATCAAACCAAACAAAATATACTGCAAGTTTGAAACAGAGTGGGTTACCTGCACGGTATGTTCCTGGAACAGCAAGCTCTAAATTTTGACAATTGAGCAACTCAGGTGAAACAGACTGTAACCATGCCAATAAGAAGCACATTAGAAGGATTTAGTGAAAAAAGATAGCATTAAACTTCAAATCCATCTTTTACTCTTGCCTGTAAGTCCAAAGTAGTGAGACTTGGAAGTTGTTTATCTATTCGCCTGAACACATGATAGTATAAATCCCAAGCCTGAAATAATGATTGAGATACAGTATCATTATGCCAAAGATGAAGTTCCAGCAAAAATGTAAAATGAGTGATGGACCATTCAGCTTGTAGTTTAAACCTGAGTAAGTTCTGCATCTTTTCCCGTTCTTCTATATTTCATACAACATTCACGAGCTTCCAATAGTTCACGACCATATGCCTGAATATAATAATAATTTTGTGTAATGAATTGGCGTATTATACAGAGAATGTAACTTCCTAGATGTAGCTGGATTTGTACAATAAAAACACGAAAGAAAAAAAAATACATATTGGAAGACAAATTCATTGTACCAATCTTGTTTTAGGTTGAGAGAACAATCAAGACCATGACCATAATAAAGTGGTTGAAATAAAAAAATATGTACTCCAAAAATTAATACAATCTAGCAGTAAGATAACTAAGAAACAGACAATCCACTATAAAAGAATGAAAATTAAAATGTTGGCATCAAGATTTGAACCTAGGGAAATGCTTATCATCCCAGAAATGGGAATAGCAAATTAGTATCTCAATGATTGACATGTGGCACAATAGTTTTTTAAGAGAAATTCAAAATTTAACATATAGCGGCTACGTGCACACAAAGGTGACAAATGATATAATAAGTCATCTTATACCAAAAGATTATATTCATGAATAGATACCTGAATAAAAGTAGTCTCTTTAGTAGTTTCAGCTCCTTCCTCAAGCTTAGCATGTAAAGGATCTAATACAGCAAGCATACCATCAATATTGTGTTCGCCGAAATACAAACGGCTAGCCTCTTCCAAAGCCTCATGCCACATCTCATGCCACAGTATGGCTACTCTAATTAGTTCCTTTGATACAAGCTGTGCCTGTGGTGTAAAGAAGAAAAAACAAGATTATGAAAGGGTCGTCGAATGAAAATGTATGGAACACTAAAATATTCACCTGATCAACAAGAACTCCACTATGCTGACGAATTTTATCGACAACTTCCTGGGCTGCCGCTCTTCGTAAAAGGCTTATTGATTTGCAAGCAACAAGAAGAGGATATATAAGTGCCTGGAGCGAAGGATGTCAGAAGTATGAGTTTAGGGTGGTAACAAATAAAATTAAAGCTTCAAGTAGTATTCAAAGGCAATAGGTTAGGCACAAGAAGAACCAGTAATATGTGATTAGCATCAATACAATTGTACCAAATTACTGATGTAAGAGGTGTATGTCCTGCAAGTGGTCAACGAAATTGAAAGCAGCACTATAATTACTTCTGCAGGGCAATGGAATTATTTTGATAGCATAATTATGTATGGTGCAATGAGATTTATTGACCCATCTTTGAGGCTTGGTAATAGTTAATATAATCTGACAAATACAAGTGATAGGTAGCCGTAGGTTTTACCACATACTATCTTGTCCGTATCAACGTTTGTTGGGAGTTGATTCAATAACCCAATCTTACGCATCAATTTTTCGTAACTAATGAATGCTCAGAGCCCAGAGGTACCTTCTAAATTTGTTATAAACACTTACGATGGAGTTTGCAGGCTTGAAATACAATCTTATATCAAAAGAGTAGATAGATAAAAGCGAACCCCACCTGAGGATGCCCTCTTCCAATACGCACCAATAGTGACTGTATCAGTTCCCGTACGGCTTTATTGTTTGAATGTATCCTGGCAATTATTTGAGGTAATACAACCAACCACATTTCAATTTTAACAAGCGAAAATCCTTTTTGCAATGCTGACTGAACTTCAGGCGTAGCTCCATAATTAAACCACAATGTGAGAAGACGAAGAATGTCCTGATATGATGGGAAAAGGGCACAAATAGGATCAATGAGGTTACGGAGATACTATGTATGTCTATTTTAGTATGCGCTCTCATGACATATTAGATATAGTAGTAAAGATCATAAACTGTGTGTGGACATCGCCACCCAACCGTGATGTCTTACATTACTATTGTAAAGAATTAGAGTCTCAAAGGATATGCCAAACGAATTGAAATTGATCGACGCAGTGTTGATTAAAATAAACCAAATATTATACTGTTGAGTAACCAAGCAGTATGACTTTTCAACATGCATATTTCTCTGAAATTATTACAGGTCACATCCAGGGGTGGCTGCACATTGGGGCAAGATAGAGAGCGGTTTCCCTCTCTTGCTTTCCATTGTACAGTTACCAAATTATCCTTATAGGCTATAGGTCTAACAAACCCTATCAGTGTTCTGAAATGAAAATTCTCTAAAGATTGTCTTGAATTTTGATGCTTTTTTTTTTGTGGTTCTGTATTTAAACCTTGGTAATCTATATTATCAGTATTCAATCACTGAATTAATTATAATGAAAACTGGTGCATACCCATACTATGTAATTTGGGTTAAAGTTAATTGATATTCTCTAAAGTTTGACATGTTTGGCAAAGTATTCGACTTGTTTTCCTTTTTGAACAAAAATTCTAGTAGATAACCGAACAATGAAATATTGAGGTTGTTTCATCTTATGTTAAGACCGGACTCGCGTCACATTAGTTTTCACTATTGTTGATTTGAACAACTAATAAATAGAGATACGAATATGTCTAACATGTATTCAATTCATAAAAGTGTTTTGCCCTAGGTGAAAAACACAGCGGAATCATTTAACATTCAATCTTAAAATGCAGAGGTTGAAGAATAAAAGACGTAGCTCTTCAGAAGTACAAAAACTGTAGTATATTATACAAGTCGAGTATCGAACTGTTTAGAAGAGTCAATGATTGTTATTCTAAACTTAGTTTGTCAAGCATGTCAAACGATCCAAGATTATACAGTTTATTCATCAACTTCGATCAAGCTCAAAATCTGATGCATTGGTCTAGTATTGAGACTGAACAAGCAATAATATGACAAGTTGGCCAGATGGTTATGCAATTTGAATTATAACCATACTAAAAAGCAACATAATCACAGTAGAAAAAAATAACAGTCAAGGATATGTACCGAAATGTCAGAATTTACATGTAGAGGTAAAAGACCAACTAATAAGATGCTGCGGATTCAATTTGAAAACCATAACTATGATATCACTCCACAGGAAACATCGCAAAAACATAAACCATTAAAAATACATGTAAAAAAAACGAGCAGGTGCTAAACTTGGGAGCAGTTTAGTTTTAGTTAACCTAAACATAACTAAAAGTAAATACACCGTATATACATATATATATACACCCTTCTTGTTAAATAATAAAAATAGACATGCATGAACCAAGGGGAGAAATAGAAATCATGCCTAAAACTATAGGCCGATAGAGCAACCAATATTTAGGAGATGTTGGCCAATATATTGTCTAGTAAGAGTGTTTCCAAATCGACCTGTACAATATCCATGTATGCACCTCCATTAAAGCTGACAACAAATGCAGTGTTCAGCTTCGTGGACACCCCAAATTAGAAGAAAATAAATGGGTTTTAGTGAAAAGTAAAAAAGAAATATTTGACCATATATGTAACAAGTTACATAACAACGTGCTAAGACAATTAAATCAATGACTACATAAAATCAAAAAGGATCATTACCTGTAAACTATCATCAACACCTTTCACATTTGATGCACAAGCAATTGAATAGAAATATCCAGTAACAGCAGCAACAACATATTGTCTCGCTATGCCAGTATACCCTTTCGAACTGTAATGTGACATTACAGCAGTATTAAATAAAGCCCATGTGTGCCAAGCTTTAGACCAATCTTTAGCAAAATGAGTGGCTTTCTCGTACGACTTAAGAACATCTGTTAACGATGTAGTAGCAAATCAAAAAATACAATAGAAATTAGGTGAAAAGAATCACGAGAATTAAACATATTTTAAAAGAATCAAAATGATAATACCTTTTACCGTCTCATCATCTAATCCAGGAGAAAGTGTGTGTCGCCAGGTGCCGAGTTTCAAATGGACACGAGCAAGAAGAGATACAGGAGAGGCAGAAGCCGTTGTGATAATTGGTTTTATAGAGTTACTTTCCTGAGTCGAGAGCTGCAAAGCTAGATCCTAACAAAAACAGACGGTACCCAGTGACATAATGTAGACACTAACTGACATGTATAACATTCATCATTGGCAGCAAAAGCAATTACTCCTGGTCTACAATGCATTCAACGTCAGAATCCAAATACTTCAATTCAAAACGGTCTCTCTAGATCAGGTGAATTATAGCAATATTTACGGTTTTGAGAATAATTTTATTAATAGTATTTCAGTATCCACTAAATTGACAGCTCATTACTAATTTTCTGGACATGAGTTACCTTGATTTAATGTAAATTTACTTAGCAGGTGACCTACATTGATTACCTCTGGGTCTTGGGTTCTAATGCCTCAGACGTCAATTGCTAATTTTCAAATAATAAATAAATTGACAATTCATAAGTTTAGAAGAATAAATAAAAAGTATCAGTATAGATATAGTCTACAACTTATATTGAGAAGGAAAATTTTACGATCAAAAGAGATAAAATGACAATCATACTTGTAGTCTTGAGAACGCATCTTGTCTTTTAAATTCATCGCCAAGAGACCACTGATACTTAAGGTATGCTAACATAACTTGCGGGTGCTCATTGTTTACAAAATATCCAGGAGATGTTTCAGGATCATACTGTTCAAAGAAAATTTACTTAGCATGAAATTTAAAGTAACAATTTAAGTTTTAACAGACTAAAACAAACCTTCAGAAGTTTGACAAAAGTAGATCTAGCCTGACTTATACGACCACTTTTTCTGCAAAGGGATGTAAACTTAAGCCAAGAATCTATATCTTCAGAAGGAGGCAGAACGAGTTCTCGAACAGCAAGAATTGCTTGCCAAACCTAGACGAAGATGTGAACAATATTAAATTACAGCATGTCTATAACTAACTTTAGCACAATTAGAATGCAGATTGACATAAAGTAGCAACCCAATGTAAATTAGCTAATGTTACATGGTACATAAGACTGAAAGTCAAAACAATAGTAATACGTTCTTGGAAACCTTGAATACGATGATATATTCAGTAGCAAAGCTATAGACATATGACAGTGCATATGGTTACCGAAAAAGCTGAGTTTGTTATTAAAAAAACATAACAAGCCAAAAAAACTACACACACTCTCCGAGAAAGCAACTGTTAAAGGTTGTAAGAAAAAAAATGGTTTTTCTTAGAATCCCAGAAATAATACTACCTGAACACACCTAAACCTATAATCATCACAATATAAAATCGGAATTTACTATATCTTAGAAAGAAGAAAAATAGTTAGAATGGTACCTACACAGCAGAGTTGATGTATGCCAATTTTGACTCATGGTTTGATGATTTATGAGATTTAATGAATCAAGTTTGATTATTCGAGCAAATTGCCAATGAAAATTAGGCTGGTTTAACACATAAAATTAAAGACTTGTGTTTTATACAAAGAGATTAAGCTTAATGTGCTGGCCAGCAATCAAATAATTAACTGCCATTTTATTTGCAAGTACAGCAAGTAGAATGATTCTGAGCCAACGGCTATTGTGTGATGTTTTCTTATTATTTACTGGTTCAAGATTTATTTTTATTTTAGTTCAAAATTTGCAGTTGATGTTTTCCTATTACAGTAAGATCTTGTTGATGCTACTACTTTCAGTATAGAAATTCATTCAGACTTGAATTTTGATACCTTAATTTAGGTAGTATCTGTTTCAATTTCAGTTGGCTAGGATTCACTGAAAATTTGTTTATTTGCATGGAGTTTATGATAAGGGGGCAAGGAATTCTGCAATAAGATATATTGTTATCCCTGTTGAACAAAACACAAATGGTTGAATTATTTTGTTATTGAATCAAAAGAGTTTGAGGCTATTAAATAGCCAGTACAAGCAACAGAAATGCTAAAAAGTAGCTCACGTCTTTTACAGCCCAAAGATCGTGATACTTGCCTAAGAATAGATCTAAATGAAACAAAGAAACAGTACTATCTCCTACTATCTAGGATGATTATTAACAGAATGAAAAGACTGAATCAAAAGCAACTGTTATTATCCAACGGTCTAACAAAATCCTCCCCTAAACTGAACATGCCTGGGCCATTTCAGTTTATCTCTTCAGCTGATTTAATTCCAAGTGCACTCCTGAGCTTCTCGAACTGCTCCAATTTCATAGGCTTAGTCATGATGTCTGCCAACTGCTCACTGGTGCCACAGTACTTCATATTAACAACTTCATCCTTTGTGAGGTTCCTTAAGAAATGAAACCTCACGTCTATATGTTTACTTCTACCATGGAACACCGGATTCTTTGCAAGCTTAATTGTGGAAGAATTATCACATAAAACTTTAACACAATTATTCTAAGTACTTCCAATTTGCTTAAGAATTTTCTGCATCCAAACGCATTGACATGCACAGGAAGCAGCTGCTACATACTCTGCTTCTGTGGTTGAAAGAGTTACCACTGGCTGTTTTTTTGACATCCAAGCTACTGCTCCTCCACTCAGCATAAACACATAACCTGATGTACTTTTTCGATCATTCAAGTCTCCAGCGTAATCACTATCCGTATAAGCAAGTAATTCATCCTGGCAGTCTCTCTTGTAAAAGACTCCAAGTTCTGCAGTAGCTTTGATATACCTGAGAATCCTCTTTGCTGCAAGCATATGTGATTCCATTGGATTTGACATGAAGCGGCTTATGAAGCATACACAGTGCATCAAGTCAGGTCTAGTGACTGTCATATACATCAAGCTTCCCACCATTTGTTTAAACAGAGTGGCATTTACTTTCTTCCCTTTTTCTTGCCTTGAAAGTCTGTTGCTTCCTGAAACCATAGGATTCTTTACACCATTGCACTTCTCTAAACCAAACCTTTCCAAAATCTCTCCTGCATACTTCTTCTGACTTATGTGAATACCTTTGGCACTTTGACGCACCTCAACTCCCAGGAAGTATTTCATCTCACCAAGATCAGTCATCTCAAATTCCCTTTTCATCGAGACTTTGAAACCATGCATCATATTTGAATCATTACCGGTGAAAATAAGATCATCGACATAGAGACATACAATCAATATCTTGTCCTTCTCTTCTTTCTTAATGAACAAAGTGTGTTCATAGCTGCTCCTTTCAAACCCTTCCTTGATGAAGTAGCCTTCGATTCTGCTGAACCATGCTCTCGGTGCTTGCTTTAAACCATAGAGCGCCTTCTTTAACTTGTACACTTTGTCTTCCTCTCCTTTCACCACATAGCCCTGTGGTTGTGCAATGTATACATCTTCACTCAATTTACCATGCAGAAAGGCGCTTTTGACATCTAGTTGGAAGAGCTTCTATCCATTCCTTGCTGTTAAAGCTATCACCATCCTAATCGTATCCCATCTAGCAACCGTTGCAAAGACTTCATTATAGTCTACGCCTTTCTCTTGTGCGTAGCCTTTAGCCACAAGTCTGGCTTTGCATTTGTCTAACTCCCCATTTTCATTCAGTTTGGTTCGGTAAAGCCACTTCACTCCTATTACTTTAGCTTCTTTTGGTGCACGAACCAGCTCCCATGTTTCATTTTTCACTATTGCTCCAATCTCTGAGTCCATTGCATCTCTCCAATTTTTTGATCTCACTGCTTTTTCATAACAAGTAGGGTCATTAGAAAACATAAACATGGCAAAGTTTTGTACCTCTTCTTCTTCTGAAAGCCCATCTCCACTTGTATAATCCTGCAGATATGTTGGAGCTCGTGTTACTCTTCTTTCAGGCAGTGGTGGTGTTATTGTACCATCGAAGGAGCTGCTAGGTTCCACTGCTTCTTCTTCATGCAAGCTAACTCCATCTTCACTTTCTTCATTACTGGACTGATATACTTCTTCATCAGCTTCTCCCCAGTCAAGGATGTCAGCCTTAGTTTCTTCTTCTGTCCTCCCCCAGTCCCAACAAAGTCTTTCTTCGAATACGACGTCTCTGCTGATTGTCACCTTATTTGTCACAGGATTGATCATCTTATAGCCTTTGGATTCCTCACTATACCCCAGCATGACATGTTTCTGACTTCTTGCATCTAGCTTGAGCCTCTTTGCATTTGGTACATGCACGTTTCCCACACAGCCAAACACCCTGAAATGCTCAACGTTGGGTTTTACTCCACTCCAACATTCCTCTGGAGTCTTGTCCTTCAAAGCAGAGGTTGGACTCCGATTTAGAACATGGCTGGTCCACTTCACAGCTTCCGGCCAAAAAGGTTTAGGCATCTTCTTCTCTTCTAACAAACATCTCACCATGTTGAGAATGGTGCGATTTTTGCGCTCTGCAACCCCGTTTTGCTGAGGTGTGTAAGCTGTTGTTAGCTGTCTTTTGATGCCTTGAGCTCTGCAAAACTCCATGAACTCCCTAGAAGTGAACTCTCCTCCCCTATCAGTTCTCAAAGCACACATAGAAAGACCAGACTCTTTCTCCACCATGTTTTTAAAACTCTTGAATGTCAGAAAGGTTTCACTCTTTTCACTTAAGAAATACACCCAAAGCTTGCGACTGAAATCATCAATGAAGGTTAATAGATACCTTTTGTGACTGTGTGACTCAGGAGAAATTGGTCCACAAATATCCGAGTGTATGAGCTGCAATTGCCTTGTGGCTCTCCACTTGTTTCCCTTAGGCATAGCCTCACGATGCTGCTTTCCCATCATACAACTTGTGCACACTCTGGTTGGAGCTTTAAGCTTTGGAAGGCCTTGAACAAGTTTCTTGTTATGCAGCAATGCCAAACTTCTGTGACTTAAATGACCATACCTCTTGTGCCATAACTCACTAAGCTCATCAGTATGCACATTGTAACACATAGATGAAGAGGACTGTATTAAAATGTTAGCCATCACAACAAACATTCTATTGGTAGTCATTTTACTTTCCATAATGCAGCCCCTACTAGGATGATAAAGTTTACAAGTTCCATGCTTAATCAGAATAGTTATTCCTCTATCTTGAAGTTGACCAATGCTCAACAGGTTATTACGCAACTTAGGTACATAAAACACATTAGTTACAGTTTGAGTTTGGCCTTCAACTTCAAGCTTGATGTTCCCTCTTCCCATCACCATCAGTTTGGATTCATTTCCAAGCTTCACTGAGTGTCTAAAATCTTCATCTAATTGTATGAACCATTCCCTGTTTCCAGACATATGATTTGAGCATCCGGAATCAAGGAACCATACTCCCTCCCTCTTGCCTTGGTTGAGATTTACATGAGCCATCAACAGCATTTCCTCTTCATTGTTTAGCTCTGCATAGTTAGCTCTCTTCTCTCAACTGGGACACTCATATTGATAATGTCCTAGGTTGTGGCAATTGTAACACTCCACCATTGCTTTGTTAAAGAATTGCCTGCCTCTCCCTTTTCCTCGACCTGCTCTGGTCATGCCTCTACCTCTTCCTCTCTCTACTCTTTCTTCATGTGTTACTTTCAGCGCCTGTTCTTCCTCATTTGAACTCTTCATTCTCTGCTCATGAATTAGCAGGCTGCTTTGAAGTTCATCCACTGAAAGGGTCTCGACATTGTTCGACTCTTCAATGGAGCACACAACGTAATTGAACTTTGGTGCGAGGGATCTTAGAATCTTTCCTGTGATGTCGCTTTCTCGAACACTTTCTCCACACGCCTTCATGCACTTTGCTATTGAAAGAGCTCTCCCAAAATAGGTATTGATAGACTCTCCTTCCTTCATTTTGAGCACTTCAAATTCTGTCTTCAACGTCTGAAGTTGTGCTCTCCTCACTCTGGTTGAGCCCTTGAACTTCTGCCGCATGGAATCCCAAATCTGTTTGGAGGTATCATCATTTAGGATTGTCTCCATGATCTCTCTATCTATGGCTTGATAGAGATAGTTCTTGATCTTCATGTCTTTCAGCTTCTGCTCTTCAATCACCTTCATCTCTGCCTCGGTTGGTTCTCTGCCTTCTGGAGCTGCAGTTATTCCATCTTCTACTAAGCTCCAAAACTCTTTGGCTCGCAAAAAATTCTCCATCAACTTTGCCCAGTGTTCGTAAAACCCATCGAACCTGGGAATTGCAGGTTGCACGAACTTGCTGTTGTTGGTACTGCTCTCAGCCATACTCACACACTCTCTGTTTTTTTTTCAAACTCTCTCTATCAGGCCTTGTTGATGAGGCTCTGATACCAAATGTTGAACAAAACACAAATGGTTGAATAATTTTGTTATTGAATCAAAAGAGTTTGAGGCTATTAAATAGCCAGTACAAGCAACAGAAATGCTAAAAAGTAGCTCACGTCTTTTACAGCCCAAAGATCGTGATACTTGCCTAAGAATAGATCTAAATGAAACAAAGAAACAGTACTATCTCCTACTATCTAGGATGATTATTAACAGAATGAAAAGACTGAATCAAAAGCAACTGTTATTATCCAACGGTCTAACAATCCCATCATCACAACTATTATCAAATGATATTAAATCTTTTATGCAAGTATTGCATGGCAATCTCCATACTTATTAATTTACCACAACACATTACTATGTCTAGCAGTAAAGAGTGTAAAAATGGCATTACATAGCACGAAAATGGTTGCATCCCTTGTATTTTCCTAGTATTTCCATCATCTCTAGAAGATTTAATAAACTATGCTCCTATAACTCCATCATCATGTAGAATAATAAATTATGTTAACAAAACTTCAGCTTGTCTTGAAATTCGTTGTCTTTATAAAGTTATGTACTATGATTGTCAAAATTTATACATGCCCATGCAAAAGGCTAAAACATTTGGTTTTAATAATAAGCACTTGTCAGTTTATAATCGAAATGTGCTATGCTAGATAAGAATGCTTGGTTATGCGATCATTAATTGTCATCCTTAGCAACAAATTCACTTAACAAGGTAATCATGATAGAATTGTCATCCTATCACTTGTTTATGATCTGATTATTGAGGTATATAATTATTATATACTTAAAAATATTTTTCTTCAATATAAAACACCATTTTAAAAATGGACCTATTATATCATTGGTTGTTGCATTGCGTAATGTAATAGATTACATTTTACAAGTTGGTTGAGGTACACAAGAAAAGTGCTCATTTAACAACTAAGACGATACATAATGTAGAAGAAAATAGTAACGTCTGACTCGACAAATGGTCAAATGGAAATAAATTGCATTACACGAGAAACGAAGTACCATGATTTGTAAGAAATAAAGTATTCTCATTAATATATAGTATAATTAATATTTCATTCTTGTCCGACAGGCACTGCTTCTGTGCCTGAAGCACATTTAAATTGTGGTCGTGCATGAGGAAGAGGAAGCAACTCCGAAGGAGATAGATCATAGTCAAGGTTACGTTCGTGGTCAGTACAATTATAGTAATTCTGTAGATTATAACGATAACGACCATAAACAAAAGGTTAAAAAAGCATCCTTGTAGAAGTGGAATACCAATAAAAAAAACATGGGGTGTGTACAAAAAAGGGCCCTTTCCTGGAAAAATAGACCGCGTGGGGATATTGAACATCTTATGCATGATGAAGCATGCAGAGTAAAGAAGATTAATATAACCAGCTTTAAAATAATTGCAAAAAGTTACGATTTTTACTTTAATGATTTGCTATTGTAGATTTTAAAATAAAATGTGGTCTCGTTTTTTTAGTTAATTACTTGACATATGCACAATTTAATCTTTTTGTCAAACATCGCATTATAATACAAGTTATTCGATAACGGAATATGAGTCTGCACTAGTGGTACACCTTCATGGTTGTACCTCTGGTAGCAACTAAGGTACAGCTAACTGTAACATCCATTCAGTGTCCTCTTACTGTATTGAATGTACTTTATATGCCAATAAGCATTGAGAATTTGAAATAAATTTCTCTATTCATTCACAAAAAAATTCGTCAAAATAATTGTTTTCAAACGTCTAATTCGATATGAAGAAATAAAAACAGATGAATTCCTAGGTGGGTATACATATGTCATGTTGTAATATGTTTAAAATTCGATTCCCGTTCTTACATAGCTATTTAATGCATGCTGTTTATTTTAGACCTGGATTTACTTCTATCCATCTGTCTTATATAACCAAACGAGGATCAAATAATATAATATGAAAGCAATTAATTAAAATGTATTTTGCAGAATGGTCTTGTTCATCCATTATGAGCAAAATGAAATATGCCATTATTTCTTCAACCTACCTCGAAGTTCTTTCAGAAATGATTTGAGTTTTGTTTGGGTTTTATCATGTTAGAAAATAAAAAATCGCTTATGTAAGGTGAACTCAAGTTCAATCAAATAGTATAGGTCATTGAGAAAACCTTCAACATAGCGACTTGTGCTTATTAAAACTGAACAAACTTTCCAATGTTTAAACTAAACTAACTAAATTTTGTTAGAACCTCGTATTTTGGTATTTTGATACTGACAACCATACAACAATATATTGTTTATATTAACAACTTATGCAAGGAAAGATCAATCAAACAAGAAGGCGTACTCGACAAAAAGAAGACCAAGATGTCTCAACAAATGTAATATCAATCAGAGTCTAGAATGATATGTATTGTTAAAATCTCTTCTAGTGGTGTATATATATAAGCACACACAAACACAAAACAATTTTATAAAATCAATATGTGCAAACTTACATCAATCTTTATCTTTACTATTAATAAAAAGAATTCATTGAATAGATCTACTCAGTGTCCTTTTGAAATTCCAAATATACCATTTTACGTCTCATAGAGAAATAGTATTCAAATATGGGGATGTAGCCTATTATATTTTCTAAGTACAACTGTTAATCACCATGGAAAACTACAATATACGTTCATAAGCTGAAGTATCGGAGTGTTCCATATTGTCCGTAATTTAGGTGTGAGTTCATCGGTGTAAGTATCGCTTGATTCTGGGTTAGTATGAAAAAGTGATTGCAGTCTAAAAAAAATAGCGGCTTCCGTCTAGGCAGAGTTCAAATATGAGGATGTAGCATGTTATTTTCTAAGTACAGTTGTTAGTCACCATAGAGAACTACAGTGTGCGTTCACAAGATAAAGTATCCGAGTGTTCCATATTGTCTGTAATTTAGGTGGAAGTTCATCGGTCAAAGTCTCGCCTGATTCCGAATTATTATAAAGAAGTTATTGCGATATGAACAAAAAAATTAGCGGCTTCTGCCTAGGCGAAGTTCAAATATGAGGATGTAGCATGTTATTTTCTAAGTACAATTGTTAGTCGCCATGGAAAACTACAGTGTGCGTTCAAGAGATGAAATATCCAAGTGTTTCATATTGTCTATAATTTAGATGGGAGTTCATCGGTCGAAGTCTTGTCTGATTCCGAGTTAGTATGAAGAAGTTATTGCAGTATTAACCAAAAAAATAGCGGTTTCTGCCTAGACGGAGTTCAAATATGGAAATGTAGCATGTTATTTTCTAAGTACAACCGTTAATCACCATGGAGAACTACGATATACGTTCATAAGCTAAAGTACCCGAATATTCCATACTGTCCATAATTTAAGTGGTTCATCGGTCGAAGTCTCGCCCGATTCCAAGTTAGTATGAAGAAGTTATTGCAGTATGGACAAAAAAAGTTAATATGAAGAAGTTATTGCAGTATGAACAAAAAATAGCGGCTTCTGCATAGACAGAGTTCAAATATGAGGATGTAGCATGTTATTTTCTAAGTACAACTGTTAATCACCATGGAGTTCAAAGGAAATGAATGATAAAACTACGAATGCTTTCAAGTTACTAGTTATATAAATGTTCTTCAGTTGTCTCAGTCTTCTCGGTCATTGCCTCAAGTTCAGTTTATACTGGCAATGCTACTGGCAAATCTATTTCCACAAGTGCAACTAAAAATGCACGCATGTTGTGATTAAATGCTATACACTCGTCTATATAAAGCAATTCATTTCAAAGATTTAATTCACTAATTATTAATTCTATCTATCTCAATTCCGAATTATTCTCAATCATTCATTTCAACATATTGCTTTCAATATTTGATCACACAATCATTCGAGAATACTTTCTTGTGATCAAATTACTTCCTTTTCTTCACGAGCACACATTATACCACAAAGAAAAAGATTATAGGAAGAGTGTACTATATTGACTAATTCGTGTTATTCAAGAGCATAACAAAGTCACAAACTATTCTACTTTTGTTGACGAAGTCCTATTCAGTTGTCTAGACGGTTGAAGATCTGTGCTGTTGCTCAAGCGGTTGTAATACATATTCATCCGGGTTAAGTTAGGGTATCGGTTTAAATCCAGAAGGAGTTTGGGACTGGACGTAGAACGGGAAGTTCGAACCAGTATAAAAATCTCTGGTGTTATTTACTGATCGCTATTTACTTTTATTTACATTCCGCACAAGTTTAGAACTTAGACAATTTTTAATATTAGTCGATCCATAGCCATTTTCAAATTTAACAACAAACGTCAACTTCTGTTTATTTTATATCATGGGTTGTTGCATTGCATAATGTAATAGATTATATTTTACAAGTTGGTTGAGGTACACAAGAAAAGTGCTCATTTAACGATTAAGATGATACGGAATGTAGAAGAAAATAGTAACATCTGACTCAACAAATGGTCAAATGGAAATAAACTGCACTACACAGAAACAAAGTACCATGATTTGTAAGAAATAAAGTATTCTCATTGATAAATAGGTCTAATTAATACAAAAGAATCAAAAGACATATATGTGTGTGTATGTATATGTATATCTATATATCTATGTATGCGTGCGTGCACGTATATATATATAGACACACACATGTGTGTGTGCGCATCTACATACACATGTGTGTATACATATATGTGTGTGTCTTTGATTTTGCTTACATCCATCATTTTAATACACACCTATGTCTTGATGAATTTGACATTTATATGATGCTCCAGAAGTAGTGACAATAAAGTATCCTCAAAAGATAAATAGTATCATCATATAACGCCCAAAAGCAGCCAATATATAAATACATTCAATGATTCAATGAATAAGATACTATAACACTCAAGAAGAGATGGCTATATACCTTATCAAAATATAGTCTTATTTTTTTTACCGCTAACAATTTACAAACATATGATTTAATCATAATCATGTTTAATTTGACAAAACTTAAGTTTACCGCTTGGATATAACTAGAAACAACTACTTAACATGACTTATGAATACACTGCTGCAACTTTATGCCATGAATCTTGGTCAAACAATAATAGCACATCCCAACAGGATTGTTTAAAGTATTATTTTTCAACGGCACTGTATTCATAAAGGACTAAAAGATGAGTGTATCTTATCGTAATGGACTGGAGAAGGATACGATCATCTAAGAACTGATATGTTCCAAAAGCCTGTTGAATAAGCTACATTTTCAAGATTTCAAGTCTGCGACCAAGAATGATTCGACGTTGTTTTGTATTACCTCACAGCAGAAATTGTATGGTTACCCTATCACCGAAGAACAGATGCCCAAAAATATACACTTTGTTATTCTACAAGAACAACATAGACAATGTCATTACTAGAAGTACTCACATTGATATCAATTTTACATGTCGTTAAGAAAATAGCAAATTGTTGAAGAAAAACCATGAATCTTGTCTGACAGGCACTGCTTCTGTGCCTGAAGCACATTTAAATTCATTTTGAGGTCATGGGCGAGGAAGAGGATGCAACTCCAATGCAAGGTTCGAGATTCCGTTCGGCATGCCGGAATTTCGGACGTTCCGTTCCGGTTCCGACATCGACCGAGACGGAATTCGCTAAATGTTCCGATTCCGGATCTAGACATTAAAAAGGAAAAAGGATATCGAAAGAAAAATCACACCATAGAAGTTTCAAATAAGCAAGCAGAAATTGTTTCAAAGCCCTAAAAGATGTTTGAGAGAATTAAACCAAGAGAAAATCACTCGAGAAGTATTAGTTGAGCGCGGAACCAACATATTTTCGACATTTGGTAGTTTGAGAAGGTAATTTTCTTCTTGTTGCTTTCGGTCTTAGAATTGGACCCAAAATTTGAAATGGATTTAGGTTTGAACGATGTTTGATGGAGACGGAAACTGAATCGATTAAAGAAGGCATGTAACGTTGGCATACTGGGCTACAAGCAACTATTAAAAATTGAAGAAGAAGAAGAAGGCTTAACACCTACGGATGATGTTGGCATACTATGCTACAAGCAAGAAATAATGTAGGCCTAACGTAACGGGCTTCTAAACTATGTTTTAATAGGTAGATATTAGTGGACCCTGAATATAAAAGCTTGATAACTTTGACATAATAGATGTCAAACAAACGTAAAATATACCTAATCCGGAACGAGAGTCTGAACAGAATTTTCAACATTTCCAAAACGGAACCGGAAATTTAATAATTTTGGATGACCGGAACGGAATTGAAAACCGAAAATTTAAACCTTGCTCCGTATGAGATATATCATGGTCGAGGTTACGTTCGTGGCCATTACAATTATAGTAATTCTGTAGATCATAACAATAACGACCATAAACAAAAAGTTAAAAAAGCATCCTTGTTGAAGTGGAATACCAATTAAAAAAAACATGGTGTGTACAAAAAACGGGCCCTTGCCTGGAAAAATAGACCACGTGGGGATATTGAACATCTTATGCATGATGAAGCATGCAGAGTAAAGAAGATTAATATTACCAGCTTCAAAATAATTGCAAAAGGTTACGATTTTTACTTTAATGATTTGCTACTGTTTATTTTAAAATAAAATGTGATCTCGGTTTTTTAGTTAATTACTTGACACGGTTTTTTAGTTAATTACTTGACATATGCACAATTTAATCTTTTTGTCAAACATCGCATTATAATACAAGTTATTCGATAAAGGAATATGAGTCTGTACTAGTGGTACACCTTCATGGTTGTACCTCTGGTAACAACTAAGGTTTGTATTATAAGGTACTAAGGTACAGCTAACTGTAACATCCATACAGTGTCCTCTTACTGTATTGAATGTACTTTATATGCCAATAAGCATTGAGAATTTGAAATAAATTTCTCTGTTCATTCACAAATATTTTCGTCGAAATAATTGTTTTCAAATGTCTGATTCGATATGAAGAAATAAAAAGGAGATGAATTCCTAAGTAGGCATGTTTACACGTTTCATGTTGTAATAAGTTTAAAATTCGATTCCCATTCTTACATAGCTTTTTAATACATGCTATTTATTTTAGACCTGGATTTACTTTTATCCATCTGTCTTATATAACCAAATGAGGATCAAATAATATAATATGAAAACAATTAATTAAAATGTATTTTGTAGAATGGTCTTGTTCATCCATTATGAGCAAAATGAAATATGCCATTATTACTTCAACCTACCTCGAAGTTCTTGTAGAAATGATTTGAGTTTTGTTTGGATTTATAACTTAGAAAATAGAAACTCACTTATGTCAGGTGAACTCAATTTCAATCAAATAGTATAGGTCATTGAGAAAACCCTGTTAGATGAATGACATTGTACAATAAATTCCAAGGTGTTAGAAGTGGAAAATATATGAATCGCAATGCGACCATATAACAACTTCTAAAGAACAGAACTATTTCGTTCAAAAGTAGGAACAGAAATTAACCTCAACATTACGTTTTGCTCCATGTATGCGCTCATTCCACATGTTCCGAATTAGTTCTCTTCGTCCATCAGCAACAGGATTGCCAATTGGTAAAGTACAGTAATCGATGACCTGCAAAGCCATAAAGAAGTAGCTCAAACCATTTACTGTAGGTGCTTAAAACCACATTATTAGAGCATCTCCAATAGTTATGTTTAATTCTGCATTTTGACAAAACGGAGAATCAAGTACAACTGTATACTGTATCTTCAATTGTTCATCCTATTAATTCCAGAGCTCACTCTCCATATTTAATGAAATAGAGTGGCGTTGGCCAAAATGAAGAATCCTATTTTGTTCTCCAATTTGGTAAACTGAAAAACAACTGGTGCTCAATTTTACTGTATTGCCCATTTTGTTAGAATGAATTAAGTACACAAAAGGAGATGCTCTTAGGACTATATAAATGACAAACATTCAATGACCTCCTCTAATTCTGACAACTGCTGAACCCGAACCATGTTGTTGTAAGCACGTTCGTAACTTTCAAGCACCTATGTAAAACCAAAGAAGCAACAGATTATGCAATTACAAGTATTAGTCAAACAAATATCCTTTTATCATTTACTTTTTATGAGTATACGAAATTCGATAAAACTGATAAATTACCCAATTTATCATTGATTTTGTTATATTCTTTTTAATCAAAAATACATAGAAGAAACTGCCCACGGTTGATGGATGTGAAGAATATCTAAGCATAACCATGCATGGAGTAAGGAATTGATAATCATCAACAAATGCTACTTTACCCATTTGAATAGCTTTTTAAAGGTATTTTTTTGCTTCTTAAAAGAAAAATAAATTATCGACCTCCCCAGAGGCCGCTATCGTGCGGGAGCCTCGTGCACTGGGTTCCACCTTTAAAAGAAAAGGAAAAATCAAAACATTGATTTTGATGCACAAATTAACAAATTTTCATGTTATTTTTTTTATTTCGGTTGCAAGAAAATATTTTAATTAAGTTAACGAATGTTCTAAGAAATTGATTTTCGACTTATTAACTTCACAAAATCAATAGAATTATTTAATATAAAAAAGACACTTTTCTTGTTGATTGTCGAATATACGGCCTGTTTAAGATTCTAACCAATGCAGCCAGCTCAACTGCCAAGCATTTCCTTGCTCTCTCTACATACGCACGTGCTTCATCATACTGAGAAAACAACAGTACTATCAGTAGAACTGTGAAAAAACTTACATTGAACTTTTCATTTTTAAAAAGTGATACCTTATGGCGACGAACTGAAAGAACAGCTCTAAAGAAGGCACCATTGCTGCTACCATCACCACTTGTAGTGGTATTACCAACAATTCTAAGTTTGCTTTCGTCTCCATCGTCCAACTTAGAAACATATTCAGACATTTGATCCCACTCGCCCATATTCCAAGCAGCATTAGCAGCCTAAGTTGAAGAAAATAAATCAATAAAGCATATTTATTATAACAAAATGTTTATGCGTGTTGACTGTGGATGCCAATGCATTCGAAACAAACCATTGGTGCCATTTCAAGTCGAGCAGCTGGTTCAGCAGCGGTCCATTGCTCCTTGCAAAGATCATTCAGTTCCTCCCAGCGAGCTAAAGCAGCAAGGCACCTCATTCGACCTTGTATTAACAGACAATATCGTGAATTTTTTTTAGCATATATGCAATAATAAGATAAATGATAACGCATCACAATAAGTTTTCAAGAGCAGATAAAAAACTAAGAGGATAACCAGAGCATATTGTCAATGCTGAATTTAAAATGAGTCGTAATCTAATACCTAAAAACGGAAGTGATGCAAGGATGTTTATTACAGGAAGAATATTTATTTCAAGAATGCAAAATAAATCAGGAAATTTAATGTCCGTGCTTATATAGAAGGTGGAAATTTAGTTGTACGATGCAAGAAAATGATCCCATGGGTCATCAAATGAAGCTAGTAAGTAAAATGAAATCTTTACACAATACAATTATGCAATGAGAGTGTATCAGTAAAAGAATAAATGGGGATGCAAATAAATTATCCGTGTTCCATCTTTAGCATAACACATAAAGTAGTATAACAACAATGTAGCTTTGTAAAGAAACAATGATAGTTGATATACTTTACGGTAACAAATCATAACAATCACTAACCAAGTGTAGCATCCAAATTCATAAGTGGGTTCAAAGACTGAGATGATTTTGCAGTGTATGCTTTGAGTGCATCATCCCATCTTTGCAATTTTTCATACCTAAATTCAACCAATTTAAACCAAAGTAGGTGGATCATGTAAATTTTGGTTATCGTTGAGAAGCATCACAATAAAAGCCAATTATATGGCTACACAGTACTCTTGCTAAAGAAACATACCAAGACTCTTTTAGTTGGACACCCAGATGCTGTTGTGAGTATGTAAGTATCCCAACAGCAGCCTACAAGTAAAACATAGAAATGCCATAAGCAACAGCAAAAACCAAAATCTACTTAACCTTAAGAAAGATAAAACAAATGTGACAACAATTATATGCTGCAAGATGCTAGTCATAGAGACTGACCTCATGCTGGTGCAGTTGGTTATTAATATGAATAAGGGATTCAACCACTGTAACAGGATTTGTTCCCATTCTTCTAGATCGTGCAGCTTCAAATTCCATTTCTTTGTAGTGCAGTGCTTTGGCAAATGCTCGACACTGAAAAAGGAAAATAAGCATAATTCAATGTATTTGGTTAGAAAACATAAGTTAATACGAAATTTCATAAAATATATCGAGAGAAAACCTTTTCAGCAAGAGCACCAAGTAACCGTGTATCAATTGGAAGAGGTTTTTCATCATGTTCCATAAACTCTGCCTGATCAACTCAGCTATTATCAGTAACTAAGAAGCATTTGTAAAAGTAAATTGATACATTGACAGTGGTTAACGTATTTTCTGACATAGAATCTTTAATGATCTATCTGGAATTATCAATGCCTCTAACTTATACCTCAATATTTGTATTGCCTGATCTAGCAACTCTTACTGGTAATGCAGATATTACATTACTCGAACAATTTGGAGAATTTACAGTATATTAAGGGACTTCTAGTAAAACAATCCAATTTAATGTATACAAAAGGTATGTATTCGTTAAATAGTTACCAGATTGAGTAGTGTTGCCAAAATTTCAGGTGGAATATTTTGAGAAGAAAAGGCAGTCTTCAGATTTCTCACTAGTTGTTCTTGTGCACTTTCATTCATTTGTGCCCAACAGCTTGCGAAACCAGCAGCAAACAATTCACGGCCAACTAGAGGCTGCAATTTTCTAATATCAATAAAACACATCACAGCGTGGAGGGTTAAGCACGCACGCGCCCACACATGCACACGTGTGTGTGTACGTGTGTGTAGACATACATACATACATTATATATACATATATGTATGTACTTATATATGTATGTATGTATAACTCTGCTTTTTTATCCATGGAAGTCCATTAAAGAACTAAATAAGAACATTCACGCATTCAACTACTACGAATATTGACATATACAAAATTGCTAGTACCTTGGAGCATTGTTATCAAATGGTTTAAGCTTAAGTTCAAACTACACACACACACACACACGAATGTTTGAATCGACTCCTACCAATTCCAATTTGATCCTCAAATTCTGATTCAAGATTCGGTTCAAAGTTCAAACCCATTTGAGACAAAAACCATTTAATCCATATGGAAATAAGAAATATCAAGATCACTTCTTCGTACCTACATTCCAAATGTTATTGTTTCACGGAAAAAAATAAAATAAAACCCAAAAACCAATTTCATCATTTTAGATACATGTCATTTGATAACTATGCAAATTTCTAGCATATAAATTCATATGCATATTACACACGATTTAAATCCATTTTTGATTTAAAACTTAAACTTCACTGTTTACAATTCGGACCCCATTTTGAAAACCATATCTTGGAGAATGTTTTTGCCAGATCTGAGGGTGTTTAATGCAAGTAACAGCAACATGGAACAGAAATTACAAATAATTGTTGTACCTGCAATTGTGCAAGCCTTTTACATGTCCGCAGTGCTGGTGATGGAGACTCCTTGAGCAGTTCAATGCTAAAATGTCTCATCCATTCTGCCCAATCTTCCTTAGTACTCCGTTGAGAAGCTTCACCTGCTGTCCTCAATCGAACATCATTAACCTATAAGGGTAGGACTATGAATTAGTTGTTTGTTTTTATAAATTTAATCAGAAAGGCGAGTGATCTTATATGTGTTAATTTTTGAGTATTTACAATAAGAAGTTAAAAGAAATGCTGACAGAATTATAAGATACATATGTATGTATGCGCGCGCGCATGATAACCCAAAAAAAAAAAAAAGAATCATGCAAGTATTTTAGAAAAAATGATTTTTGAATTGCTAAACTACACAATGTTAAGGGTGCATTCACACCATTTGATGTATCTCCGCTAAAATGAGTGTGCTAAAGTGATCAAACACCTCCTCTCTGATCATACAATAAATATATTTTGAATGACTAATTACTGAATAAATGCAAAAAAGTAGCTTAAACTCAACAATTGAAAGAGTGACATTTTACACCCCAAATAGGTTTAGCCTAGACTAACAGGAAAACATATTTGAAGAGAAAGTATACTTGATGGCCTTTGTTTTTTCTGTGCATTTCCATTTCTTCTTCGTCCATATCGTTAATAGGACTTTTGATTGAGTCAATAGGCTGAAGTCGATCAGACAAACTCTCCAGCATAAGTGGTTCACGACTTTGTAGGTAATTTTTTACTTTCTCAAATTCTCTATGCTAAAACAAGTGGGTTATAAGCAAGTTAGCAAAGTTTCAAAAAATCCATCAATTAGGCATCAGTATCAGAAGCTACAAAAAGGAAATTACCCGTAAATTATGTTTTGATAATACTTTTTGGATCAGTGGTATAAAAATTACAAAATCCTCCCCAAGGGTGCGAGCCAAACAGCAAAGAGCATCAGCAGCATCCCTTCTTAGTTCATCGTTGTTCCTGCATATTGCAAGCAGTGAAAAAAAAAAGATGAATGGCAAAATAAGCAATTCTAAATTGCCAATTTATAATTTAACTGAACCAGCAAAAATTATATGGAATATGTTACGCGGTCGCACAGCTGTATATTGCATTAAGCACAAACAGTTTATCTACCAAATATGTGATATGCAATGAGGTTACCATTTTTATACTATTCGTGTCAAAAGGTTTTATTCAGATGATAGTGTATTAAAAAATAAAAATGTATACAAAAAGATACACACGCGCGCGCGCACGCACACACATATATATAAAAAGAAAAAGAAAAATGTGTCTTTAATTAACATCTAGATGATAAGACAATCAAGAAAGTGTTAGTGCTTGCTTAAGATTAATTAATATGTATATATAACGAATGCTGAACTCGTACTGTATATACACAAATGCAGTATAAAAAACACGGTTTGGAATGGTGAACACAATTTAATCAATAATAGAGATTTTACTGAAGTTGATACGATCTCTTACCCATCCAAGATCAAAATAAGATGATGCACTAGTGATGACACATGACCACTGGCCTGAGACAAATATTCAAGTTACTTATAAATAAATACACAGCTGAAATGCTTTTTTTTAATGAGGTGATAAAATTAATATTGCCTACCTGTACGCAAGGTATAAGATGGGTAATAGTTTTAATGGTGCGTCTTCTGACATCTACTGAAGTATCCACTTTAAACAGGCGGATAAGTGTTGGAAAAAGCATATGCATGTGTTCATCCAAGGTTCCTATATGACAATTAGAAGCATCACTATCCTAGTCACAATATGTCATCAATGCATCGATATCTAAGGCTGTCCATAAAATTCCAACGACTCCAACAACAAAAAAACAAAAAACAAAAAACTCAATCATCATCGTTTTAATCATGCTAATCATGTTGCCGGTTTTAAGAAGTTCGTACCACGCAGGAATTTTTTTTTTTTTTCATGTTATTAAATTGGGAAGGAAAAATCTAATTATCATTGGTTTGGAATTTAACGGAATTCGTTTATTCATCTTATTGAGTTCTGGAACTGAAACAAGATTAAGGATATTTGAGTCCAAGAAGCAAATTATGAATGCTAATCAAATAAAAATTTGGAGAGATGTGTCATACTTCGACTGTCTATCTTGCATACATCTTCTCTTCGATGTTTCCAATTTGAATTTATTTTAACACATGTTTTTCTTTTTTCATGAAAATAATATCGTTAAGGGTATAAAAAATGCAAGTTCTTTGGACAACAATCTCTATTACACATGATTCGCGGACACAATTTGATTTCTGAAAAAACTGATTGGCTTTTAGCAATGAAATGGTCGTTCAGTATTTTATATTCTACAGTGCTACATTAAGTCAATTTTTTATTATACCCATTTGAAATTTGTGCTTCCTGATTTAATATATATTATGCATGTGTGTGCATGCATCCGTGTGAAAGTATAAGTATGCATGTATGTATGGAGAGAGAGGAAGGTTCAATAGCAGTCCTCTTTTGTAGCATCCCTATTTTCAGCCACTAGTTTTTATGTAATTAATAATATGATGTGGCAAGAGAGTGAAACAACACACACACATATATGTATGTGTGTGGAAGGTTCAATGATATCCCTCGTAGCTTCCATTTAGCACCCCTATTTTTAGCCACTGGATTTATACACACACACACAGAGATATAAATATATATATATCGAAATAACTATAAGATTACTTTTGTAATGTAATTGCTAAAAATAGGTCTTATTGGCAGTTCTATATGTAATTTAGCAAGATTTACAAGTATTAGAATCTAAAAACAATAAGTGACTTATCAGTTGTCCCAGTTTAAAGTCAATTCCAGGTCCAAGTATTTGACAATCCTTATGAGTCATAACATATTGACCAAATATCTGCCCTACTAGGACACCCAAATTCTAACCCTACTGGAAAATTTGTTTGTAGAACTACAACCCCCAAAAAAATAAGATCGTCGTATATGAAAAGACAAATGACACAAACCACCAAACACTTCAAGAGTATGCAGTATATCAGGAACATGGCTATAGTCATTGCACCGCTCAGCATCGCTCAGAACTTGTATACAGCATGGAAGAATCGCTGGAAGATAAGTTCTGAATTCATCATTTAACGCTATGCAAAGTTCTTCAACAAGATGAAGAATCTGTATTGGGAAAAAAAGTATTAGATGAAAATCAAAATCCATGCTTCAACATGTTCGGAGTAAGGTATTGTTCATTCTTTCAAGGTGCAAAACTTCCATATCATGTTGCTTACAGGTTATTAACCCACACGTATAAACAATTATCACAACAGAACAATATCAATGATGCTGGACTTTATAATAAATATCATATTTTGTATATTTTCACTGAATAATAAACACCAATTATACACAGAAGTGAGAACAAATGATGTATATTTTCCTAGATTAGAACGACAATATCAAACTGAATGAACCTTATTACTCCAGGAAACAGAAGAGAAATAAGATACAACATGTTTACTAAACAAGCAAGAAAAAGGCTTTTTCTTCTGGAACCAAATAAAACATAGCCAACTGGATAAACTGACAATGAAATAAAATGACAAATATTATTATATTTTCGACTGCTTAAATTTGATACGGTTAAATCTTAACATTAAACCATAAGAGAACCAAGCAGTTAAAAAAACCTAACATACCGGTGAGCCTTGCCCTGATCTGTTTGTAGCAGGCAGAGTGAAAGAGGATGACCACAATTCAGAAATTAGGGACAACAATTCCGGTAGATACTTACGTATATGCTGCACACAAAGAAAACATATTCCATGATTCACTGATTAAAATAAAATTAAATCCACATGTGAAAAAACAACATGCTGATTAAAACACCAATTATACCTGGCGCACAATAGACACTAAATTTCCCAGCTTCCAAATTATGAACTCTTTTAGCCCATCTTCACAACTTTGAACAGCTAACAGAAGTTCTGGTAAAACCTGAAAACACGCAAAGTAAAGCATTTACCATACCCAGTGCACGAAACAGAATGTCGCTGTTAATAATACAAATTTAATTATAATGAAATAGCCTTGCAAAGGTTATAAACAACAGGAAGTTACAAAATCATTCCCTATAAGTTTCCTTTTGGGTCAAAATTATTATTTCTCAAGATTTGATCACCCTGCTTCTTTTGATAAGATATTTCAAATTGATTCAACAAGTACATGAACAAGAGAACTAAAACAGCGGGAAAATATTTGAAATGCTATATCAACTCACCTTTGGTAGGTATGGAACACAACCAAGTCCCATCGACTGGTTTGCATCATTAAAAAAAATTAGTGACCAAGATAGATAATCCAAACAGCTTTAAAAAAATAGTTGTATGATATAACAATGATTACCTTAAATATAAACATGAGAGACCCTACCACCTTTTGGTGATAACTTGAAAGAGAAGGGTCTCGAAGGATTCGCATAAGTGAAGTAAGGGCAACCTATGCATTGTACATGCATGTCAGGCACAATGAAATATTAATTGACGCAACCAACATTAGCATCAGGATTAACTTGCACTACACAGTGTACAAAAACCTGGAATATGCTGCGCTTTCTCAGTTAATTAACTTACAGTAGAATAGTAATCCTCAGAAGTTGCAAACGAAGGCCAGAGATCTGTAGGTAACTCTTCCATAGAAACAATCTGTTGACTTGTATCACTTGTTGGACGGTTAACTTCCCCATGAGAACCAGGTAATGATTGCTGATTTCGCTTATGCTCATGGGGATCCAAGGCACCCATTATACCGAGGACCTAAATTAATATTAGCAATCTCTTGAATGTTAGAAATAAGAAAAACCTGAAATGAAATTCATATCAAAATAAATTACCTTCAATACTTCTAGTCTAGTCGACCATGCTGATTCTCCATTCAACAGTTTCAAAAGCAGACTGAGTAACAGCGGGTACTCCGTATATGGAGTTATAACATAGCTGGAGATTAGAATGAAACAGCGTTAAAATTCACGAAATATACAGTTTATGCAACATCCATGGAAGAATGTGTCCCGCGTTGCAGAAATGAATACATGCTTGGATTATGAAAATTAAACTGTTGATATAGACCCTTTTAGCACGCGCGCGTGCACACATACAGATATACATACCCACACACATACATACATACATATAGAGAGAGAGAGAGGGAGAGACAATTACACACATGCACGCACGCACACAATACACACACGCGTATGTATGTACATGTATGTATGTGTATGCATGTATCAAGCTATGTGACTGCAATGTGTAACGAATCCTTATTAATCACAAACATGATAAGATAGCTGGTGGGTGTCGGTGGGTGGGTATGAAAAATGGAGCACGCATTGGTTGTCACATGCACGCAACAAGTGGGTACAAACATATAGGTATGTCAATGGTAAGGGTGCCCGAACCCACCCTGTTAATATAAGTACCGATTTTGTTATGATTGCCAGGGTCTAGACCCAGGCCTGACCCAATTATTATTAAGGCCATCTACAGTGTCATCACTTCTTAGCCCGATTTCGCCCAATCCAATTATTAGTGGTTCATTGTACCAAAAATATGAATGTATATATTGTATGTGTACCATTTTGTTTGCATGCAGAATTTTTTGCATACTTTTGTTTTTTTAACACGGTTTCATCACCACCCATTTGTTTGCAAATTTTGTTTATGCACCATTTTTAAGAAGTTACGGGCTAAAAATATGGTTTTAGCATCGATATTTTGGACCGAGCTTAATTTCGTTACCCAGTGGGCTTGAAAAGACAGATGGATCGGGCTTGGATAATGGATTTGAAATACCATGCAGTCCCAGGCTCGATTATGATTATAGTTACCAGGCTCAGGTCCAGGATTTAACCTACCCGGACTGAACCCAGCCTATTGATAGACATACAAACTTCTTTTTTAGGACACATTGATTGGGTTGTGTGATCTATATGAGTGAATTGGACAAAATAAATAATGTGGTGCTTTGCAACTTAATAAAGATAAGATCTAGGAAAACAATATACCAAACAATATATCAAACATTGGCATGAAAAAGTCCTAAAATTATTCATAACACGACAACAATATAGAATAAACACCTAGTAACTTTTTACTGTGCAAACTCAAATGCATAAAAGTATTCATTGCAAATTCATTTCCTTCTTCAACCAGACCACTATATACATTCCTTATTTAGTTCCCTAAATGAGCTCATTAGAATAATTATTCAGTAAATTGCATGGAATTTTAGCCTTCCCTGACTCTTTCTACAACATTTCTTGAACCCTTGTAACAGCAACTTAAGAAATCAATTATAGCTAGTGTAGTTGGGTACTTCATACATGTTGCAAGTAAAAACAGTGCAATAATAAAATGACATAAAAGTAACACTTGAGAAGAAGGAATTGATGAAGAGATGACAGCTAATTTTTAAAGAAGAACATCTGACATTTCCAACCTTTAATATTATAAAAGAACAAAATGATCATATTTTGACCTATAAATGTTTGTATCATTAGATATTTCCCTACTGCAGCAATTTAACGTATGTCTATGTAGGAGAATTCCGTACACTAACCTGTCTCCAATTCAAGGGACCACAGTGAGTGAGTGTGTGTGTTGGGGGGGGGGGGGGGTGGGGGTGGGGGTGGGGGGATGGTTGTTATAGTAAAATACAGTTCTGTGTTTTGAGAAAAAAGACGCTGTAGAAATTGAATGGTGCTAATGCCAAAACGATAATATACATGAGTTAGAAAGGACCACAAATTTTTAGCAAACGAACATCATACAAATATGACTAGCATAATATAAAATAATTATAGCAACATTGAATATGAAATAATATACCCTGTGCTTTGAACAACTTGACCAAGTGTTGCCACAGCTACATCTCTTTTCGTAACAGCAGCAGCATCCAACAGTCCATCAACAATTAATGGCATCAATTCAGGGAGGTATATCCTCATTGAATAGCCACCCTATACAAAAGTAACTACCAAGTTAGTTGCTTGAAATCTTAAATATACTACTGGTAATTATATGTTCAGCAAACTAAGCTAAATAATACCAGAGATACTTCTACCAGTAATATATCACTTCAGTAAATGTTGACTATTATACAGGAAAGATGGTTCAAACTACTGCTAATCAATAACTGAGACTGGCAAAAGCTGGTTCAAACTTCAGAAGTATACAGGAAAGATGTAACCAGTCATAGCCGTAAGATGGGAATTCCATACAGCTGAACACTTATATTTTGCTAATTAAAAGAAAGAAAAGTGTAGAGCTTTAACATCATTCACACAAAGTGCTTCTCCGAAATCAGAACTACCAGTAAAGAGCATCAAATGTTCAATAGCAACATTAAAAAGAGAGTGAAGAATGTAATAACTGTGTCATCTAAATAAATTAAAAAGTATTCTAAGGAAAAAAGGCCATACAACTTTCGCGAGTTCTCCTACAGTAGCAAGAACTCCTGTTACAATAGCATTATTTGCATTTACACCAGTGCCTTCTCTTAACTTCGCGACAAGTGCCTGAAATGTGGATGATAAACCAATTAATATACATCTCATGCCTTGCATTCTTCCAAAAAAATGAAATGCTTACTTGCCATACAACGAAATTTTTGAGTAGTAATAAACAAGAATTACATGAGTGGACCACTTACAAACCTTATGAATAGGAGAAATATATGGGCGAACTAATCGTTCACAATTACGAATCAAGCATCCTAGTAATTTGGAGCTTTCTTCTTTGTATTTGCTATCGGCACTGTATATGAAATAAGATTGTGTTCAAAAATGAATCAGTCAAATAATAGTATGACGATGACGGTAATGCAAACGTTTAACAGATTAGCAGTAGTCAAAGAATCATTTTCCTACCTTTGACCTAAATATGTCAATAGTTGAATAAGATGACGGCGAAGTGCAGGAAGCACATAAGCAGGATTCCTTTCAGATAGTCTACCAGCAAGAGATATTGCAAACTCACGAACTATGAAATCCTACAGAGCATTTTAGATTAATCACACAGAAAAAGGATCAGGGCAACAGCCAGCAAAACAACAGTGGTGTGTGCGCGTGTGCGCGCGCGCGCGTGTGTGTGGAATAAAGAATTTGACACATGTTGACATGAGAAGAAACAGCTTTACTGACATGAGAAGAAACAGCTTTACTACCGATCATCGGCAAAAATCAGCTGATACTACAAATGGTGTATTTTACAAAGTGTGTGGGGGTTCTGTAGTAGAATTCTTTTTTGTCATTATTCAAGTTTTATCCATACCGAAACTTAAATTCAAAGTAGAATTCTTTTTGGTCATTATGCACCTCATGCTTATCTTTGCACCTATGCGGCATCCACATAAAGAATGCCAATGTGAATGGCTTGCATGGATGGTAATCTTACTAAAAAAGAGGTCTAGATATAGAAATCCACGTACAATTCAAGGGGAGTGTAATGTCACCTTAATGCAATGAATATGTGCTTCATGTTTTTAGCTTAATGTCAGCGGATGAAGCTACTACAGTTTTATATTCAAAGGAAATGTGCAAACATTTGCAGATCAATCAAATACATTACCTCATCGTTTAATGCAACAAAAATGGACTTTAAGCTCTCGGCCTGTGCCAAAAATTCATCAAAACTACTATTTTCGTGCAACGAGAGAAAAACAGATTTGCGAACATTCACGTCAGCATCTGTGACTGCTGTAATAAGAAGCTTTTCCATTATCTGTAGAAGAAAAAAAAACCATTTATGTACTTGCTGCATAATGTAATTTCATGTCCAAATTGTCTTCAACTCTGTAAGAACCCAATCATTTTGAAGTGCAGAAGAGAAGGATATGGTTTTCAATATTGGTTACTAGTACTTTCGTCTTGAGTAGCATGTTAGCCCTCAACTTTTTATCTTCCTTTTTTACACATGTAATGTGGATGTGATTAATAAAATCATTATAAATAAGATGATTTAATAGTGAACCATCCCAACTTTGCAACAGAGAAATGTAGTTAAACTTCATTTATTTAGTTAGTTGAAATATTTTGTCTCGGTATCTTTAGATGTCGGATTGGATAACATAGTTTTGGAATGGAAAAGTTGAAAAACACGACTACAATTGATTAAATTTTAATATCAGATACAAGCTTAATTTAAAACAGTTGTACATTTGAAAATTTTGGTGTAGAAAACTTCACCAATAACATTGAAACTACTATCGTTTTACTTAGCATTAATAGTAGAGACAGGATGTTTAAAAATAAACCTCTTCGACTAGACGCCGTCTTTTCGTGCCACCGATTCGATTGGTCCTACTTGAATTAAAATGTGAGCCGGTAGATCTGGAAAAAGAATTTGCAACTAATCTACAGCAGCATATGGCAGCCTCCCTCCTAGTATTACCATCCTCATCTTCCAAATAAATAACCACAGCTTCTCTAGCAAACCCCAGGAGCTCATGACCCTGAAACATGGATTTTCACTTCCATATAATATCAAATTCAAATTAAGGTAACAGATGCCTTGCACAAATCATATCTGACATGAAGATATTTTAATGCATCATGTTTATGGACCAAAAGCTAAACTTTTGGCAGTGATTTCTCTTTTTTGTCAATTCAGTTTAATTAAGGGTCAAGTAACCAGACAAACCAGGACGGGCTTTGTACATTTAATGTTTCATCTATTCACCAAAACACAAAAATTCGTGTGTTATGAGTAACGTGCTTAAGCGGCCCTTAAGCTGTGCTTAGCTCAAATTGGTTACTAATCGCCTAATTTTTCAAAATCTGATATCATAGCCAAAAAAGTGCTGCACTTAGGCAGCACTTAATTGTGCTTAAATGATAAAAGAAGATATTTGAATACACACACACAGTATGGTTGTATGATTCTTGAATCATACATCCTTTATATCCAAAAAAAAAGATATTTGTTTTTAGAAATTAAGCACTTTGGGACTGACACCTTTGATTTCTATTGAGACTTGAATGCTGGCTTAGAAATTTAATAAACATTAAGTTCAAGTTCTAATTTGGCTATTGAAATATGATGTATGATTTTGGTAAAAGACTATACAAGTTTTAGGCCTTAAAAATTAAGCAGTGCTTAAGCGCCATCAAGTAAGATTGCAATTTTACCACCTCGCCTCACTTAGCGCCTATTATAACATGGAATTTGAGATGCGTAAATTTCAAATTTCTTATATAGGAAAAGTAACTCACCGTAAAATTGAAATGAGCTAGAGTTCTCAAAGCAAGTTGCACAAGACTTGATCCATTGATATCTGAAACGTGTTGGATATTACTTGTTGTAGTTGTTCTAGTTACAGCTACAACAGACTTTCCTTGGCTTTTGGAGAGAACATTCGAAATACAATCAAGAAGCCGTTCTTGTATTGTAGGTTGTAAAGATGGGATACTGAAACATTGCATATGTTATAGTGATTCCAACATTCTGAAATAACAAGAAAAAAATGCAGTCGAAAAAATAGCACAGAAGATACATCAGCACCTGATAGTTATCTGTTCGAGTGTCGTTATAAGGATCGGAGATAGACCAGAAGAAAACATGGAATCCAATAGACCGCGAACATGAGGTTCCATAGCTTGACGCATGGCTTTTGCGAAACTACCAACACAAGCCAAGGCTTCAGGGGATGGCCTCCCTCTACGTGGTGCAATCTACATTTTATTATATTAAAAAACAAAACAAAAACTTTAATTAAGATGATTAGAAATTGATTACAAAAATGAGGAAGGTTGATGTACATACTGCTTCACGCAAGTGTGGAGTGATTATTGGAAGATAAGGAACAAGTTCAAAACCTAAAGCACCAGCCATTTCACCGAGAGCAATAAAACCAATAGCCCTTTCAGCTGGTACACGTAGAACTGCTATAATATGATCCATGCATATCTGTAAATGGGAAAAATCTTGTGAGGTACAAATTTGTCCTCAGATTGCAATAATTTAAAGTTAAAAGATTAAAGTTAATTTTTCATGCTAATGATATTCTTCCATCTTCAGTTAAAGCACATTTTATCAGAGTGAAATTGCATATTTGACAGCACATAATAATTGCAAACAATGATTGTTTATGGTAGTTACTATGAAACACTGAATTCTCTAGTAATTATCATAACTAATATAGGATTCCAGACCTTGACTCAAAATTAATATATCGTTTAAGGTGAACATCAAGCCAAATAAAATTAACTGTCTGTACCTTTGACAGAAGCTTGCAAAGGTGAATGTCATGCCAAATATTATAACTATACTTCCAACAAAAGTGTGTGTGGTCACAATGATGTCAGACGCATGCACCTCTTATACAAATAAAATATTGCTTATATTAACATTACCAAAGGTGCAAATATTTTGCAGTTAAAAGAGGAAAACCAAATATCAGGTAAATTATGCAAGAAAGTTTTTTTTTAATAAATAACCAAACCTTTAGATAGTTTGATACAAAGCGATCTCGCAAGAAGTGTGCAATACGAGGAAGTAATGATGTAATGCTCAGGCGGACAAGTCGATCCCTGTGTTCTAAATATTTAAGAACGATATCTGCTACCTCTCTGTATCTAGACATCATAAACTCGCCAGTATTTCTGCAAGTCCAAATAACAATTTACCAAAAATGTAATGTGCAAATGAACTTTTTAAAAGGAGAATATGGCGCAAAGAACCAAAATGCCTTGAATAAAAGAAGTGAACATATGAAATACTTTCGTGCCTATAGCAAACAAATTGATATGGCAAAACCAACTCCGTATTTTTGTTCATTTTCCCTAAAATACTGAAATTATGTTTGCACATAACTTCTACATCTTCGTCTCGCTCCACTTAACCATGACCATTTTAAGGGCTGCATAACAGCCATGGATGTGAGTGACATGTAAAGATGATGTGCAAGCTCATGATCTAACTGATGCTGTTGCACTAATCTATACTTATATACATCAAATGTTTTGTTCATACTTGCTTCTAGTTTAATCAAAACCAATACAAGATTGGTTCAGGTTTTTCATTTTACCCTTAGCCAGCCATGTGAAGAAGTGCTGATGTTTCAAATTAGAACGCAAACAGATGGTCAGACTTTTCATATCAGCTTCCAAGATATGCTTCAAAAGAAGATAGATGCTATTATGCTAATGGTTTGCCTAAAAAAGAGATACAATGCTGCCTTGGGGACAAACAGGGCTGCCATATTTGTTGTATGTTCATATATGTGTACACGATGCGGTATGTGAAAGGTATGTTCGTATATGTGGTATGATAACATACTTGGAACAAAATATGCAGGTTGGTTTTGTATTTTACTACAGTAATGAATACTTTGTAAAGTACCAATCGCACAAAATATGTAAATACTTTGAAAATTCACCTAAGCAATACCTGCTGGCTACTTTAGTCTGTTTGCTATAAGGTTTAGACAAGTCTAAAACCATTGATTTTTGTGATTTCAGACACTAGAGAACCATTTGGGTGCATTCAAACAAGATAAGTTTTACACCGGTGCATCTGATGAACTAGTAGTTATGGGGAAGAAATCAAATATATCTAAAGAAAGAAACATACTTTGTTTTTCAGCTCAAGCAGATAAGATTGAGATGAAAACAAAAGGTGTAAATTAGCATGAGGTTAAATCTCTTCAAAAAAAAAAAAAAATCCTCCATGAAAGCAACAATTGTAGTACCTCAAAAGTTCACCGACTGCTAGCAAAGAACCATGGATGCTATGAACTGAAGAATTTTTTCCTAATCCAACTTGGGCTGCTTCACACATTCGATAATACCTAAAAAGGACATCAGGTAGTTCAATACTATAAAATGGTGAAGGTTATATATGTGGTGGTGTGACTACAAGTAACATAAGAGGTAATAGTTCAAGCTTGGAACCTAAAAAATCAAGGACGACGTATATTAACGTGGAAAAACAACTGCAGATTACTAGAATCACCTGATCAGGCAAAACCAATGCATAGCATAGACTGCTACTACCACCTTATGTCATAAGAAAGACCGATAACTTAACATGTGATCAGAAGAAATTATAGCAGAAGAAAAAAATGCTTCATTTTCCCAATATGGACTACAGATACATCCTAAGATGGCATCGCCATCCCACATCTTTAGTACCTTTACTAGTTCAAGGATTGTATCAGAGGGTCCACAGAAAAAAGAAAAGAAAAAAAAAACAATATTCTTGAAACACTGCCAATGTCAGACTACATTATCAACAAGAAACATATATAAAAGCCAAATAAGTAAACTAAACACCTGACTAGCAGACCTTGAATGTTTCAAGTAATCAAAATCACAATGCTTACATCACAATACGAAACTACAACATCATGAGGAGAAATTGGAATGAGTATAATAACCAGTCGAGTGAAACATTTTGTTAATAAACTAACACATGTAATAGTACTTTATTTTTAAGATGATAGATTGAAATTTGTGTCATTCAACAGACAAACCATTGCACACGCCAACGTGTTTCACGTTTCTCAATAACACCAAGGCAAGCTCGCAACGCATCCACAGCACGTTCTCTGATAGCCAATGTAGGATCTCGTAGTGCAAACCATATGGCCTCGACAAATTCAGGCACATACACGTTGAAGACTGTAGAAGCATTTTCAGCCATTTCCTATAATAATAAAAACGAGTGAAAAATAGATTTACATCACAAAATGTTCCTTTTTGGAGTTGTTGATAGTTGGTGGTACTAATTATATTAGGGATTCACACGTGCTAATTGGGCATAAGTTAAGATCGTAAATATCATGAATAACCCATATGGTTGTGGTCCAGTGTATACTTCTTCTTTTTTTCTTTTTTGAGTTTTTAACTATTAATGTTTGTTTTTTATGGATTGTTTTCTTTTAGTGGTTATTAACGTGTGTCCCCGGTTAACCCACATTAACACAACACACTGTATTATATATCTAGCTTGAGAGGTTTTTGTAGCAGTAAAGGGTGAAAAAATGCGTCATAATGAAGGTTGGTCTTTTAGCAGCATCTCTCCATAAATATGCACCTTACAAACTGAATGAGTAAATAAAAGGAAAATGAAACAATTAAACAACACGGTGCATTGCAGATGCAGCAACGTGTGTACTTCCACTTACCTTCAAAATAAGAACAGCTGCGAACCGACGATACTCTATTCTTTCGGCATGAAGCCAATCCAAAGCTTTTTTAATCTGAACATGAAATAAAGTCATGTAACACATAATGAAAACTAAGAGACTGTTTAGTAACTGCTTATAGTAGTCTGAAAAAGTTTATAAGTTACTTATTTGTGCTTGTATGATTGACAGTATCTTGTAAGGAGGATATAATGGTTATCCAGAAGATGATAAGTCTCATGCAACAATTATTTGCTAATGACTTTTAGAGCCCATTTGGTAGCAACTTATTTGGCATCTCCTTAAAAGGAGATTTGGGAATTACAACTTATAAGTAGTTTTGAAAAGTAGCTTCTAAGTAAATGTGTTAGGAATGGTTAGAATAAGTTAATTTTGGTTTTCAACTGCAATGACTTGTAAGTAATGAATGTATAACATACATAAATGGATATGATCATGTACTTGAAATATGCATTTGTCATGATACTGTAAGGTTATTAATCATTTGTTAGGTCAAAATAGTTTATGAAATTTCTTCGTAAGTTGTAAGCAACAAATTGTTGTTTTCCATATTTCTATTTCTGAACTGCTTTTGCAAGCTTCTAACAAGGAGTTCTCAGACACTATAATTCAAATGAGTTACTTCTAAGTAGTTTTGACTATATGTAAGGAGTTGTCAAACATGTTCTATTTCATATTTTTCCAACCACAAATTATATCAACATTTTCACTTATCCAAAAACTTATGTCTTCGTTTTTTAATAATTCCAACTCTAAACAACTTTTAACTAGTTATAAATAAATTGTTACCAAATAATGGGATCTGCAATTCAACTCAAATGGTAAGAAATGGTAGTAGTAACCTGTTGCTCCACTTCATCAGCTGTCATAGCTCCACCAGCTCTAGCCAAATGACCAAGCACATTACTTGCAAGAATCAACAACTCAGGATCGCGTTTTATTTCAAATACAGTTCGCATGTAGGTGGAAAATCTTGAAACCTTGGATGCACTTTCCCCAAGATCAACATCTATCAACACATCAATAGCACGTAAAGCTCCCATGTTCTCTGCAATTTCACTATTTTCTAAAAGGGATGAGATACGATCATATAATTGGTCCATAAAACGAGAGAAAGCTTCTCCGCTAAGCTCTCGAGCTTTCTCTTCAACGTGTTTTTTTAGGGCAATGGCAGCTCCATCCTGGAAAAAAAAATTTAAGAAAGTGTTTGGCATTATTAAAAGTAGGGAAAATGTTGACATTACAGCTTAAGTGATTGGGGATCCGTCTATTCTCACCCCCTATTTTTCTCTTCCACCCGGTAGTTTTTAAAAAAATTACACACCCCATTAATCACTCTTCACCTTACATTAATACCCTCTTCACTCCTTAAACGACGTTCAAAACCCTGAGCCCTAATTCTCCAACCCTAATTTGTCGTTCAAAAACCTCAGCCCTAATTTGCCGATCAAAACATTGTTAGAAGCGAGTCGCCATCGCTTTGCAGTTGCCGTCGCGCCATGGAGAAGGAACGAAGGAGCAAGCATCGGCACGGTATGATTTCTGAACTCGAGTTAACGATTCGATGTTGCATTCCACTTTCGATTTCTGTATTCGATTCACCATTCGACTACGAAATGCAACGCGAACGAGGTTGCTTAATCAACCTCGTGTGCGTATAACGTGGTGTTGTCAACACCCACGTTACGACCGGACGAGGTTGATTAAGCAACCTCGTTCGTGTTGCGTTTCGTAGGTCGAATGGTTAGATAGTTGAAGTTGAAAATGTGAGTGAATTTGAAAATGTGAGTGAATTTTCTAGTATTTTTCATTAATCATGAATCATGATGACTTCATCAAACTTTAAATTTGTTGGAACTAGAATTTGAAAATGAAATTAAAAAGTTTCTCAAGCGACAATAATGGTGGCAGTTTGAAGTGAATTTGCCCAAATTCACATTGTTCTTCTTTAAAATGATATGTTCTGCCATTAGGTATGGGTTTCTCTTTAAAATGATATGTGCTACCGTTGTTCCACTGCAGAGCTATGAAGAGCTTAATGATGTGATTAGTGAAGGCATAACACTAGCTTCATCGCAACCGGAGACTTCACGTTTGGCTCATCTTGGTAGAGTCCGCAAAGCACTTACTAAAGCTAAAAAGATTTGTGCTCGTTTTGTTAAAAAGGATGATTAGTTTTAGTTAGTGATTTTCAGTTAATGTACTTCTTGTTGTGGAACAATTTCAACTCTTTTTGTTGTTTTAGTGGATGGTTATTTTGTACTCTATGGATGGTTAATGTACTTCTTGCTTGTAGTTAATGTACTTCTTGATTTTTATACTGTGCCTACATGTATGGTTAATTTGTATGTTTTTATACTGTTGTTTAATTCAATTTGCTTATTTCGGTTTTCTATTTCAACTGATCATGGGTTTTCATGCCTGAAACATACTGTTGCTATACTGTTGTTTTACAAATTCATGTTTGTTGTACTTTATTTTTGTTATACTGCTTGTAGTTTTCTTGCCTGAAGCGTTGTACATGCTTGTTATACTGCTTGTAGTTTGCTTTAAACAACTCTCGGGTGACATTTGTTGTCAATACCCTGTATGGGACGGGTCTTACATAAAGATAACGTTACGTACGAACGATATTTGCTAAACTTCATCGTCAATACAAAACGTGGTCAATATTAACTGCAAAGTTTGCTCTGAACGGTGTGCCTATGGTAGCCACGTCTACATTTGACGTACAATAAATGTTGATCTCGTCCACTAGCTATTTTTTGACGAGGAAAACTCTCGGGTTCTGTTGATTTTGAATACCCTGCATACAACGAGGGCAACATGTAATTAACGTTTACCGCAAGCTTTGTTTTTTCAAGTACCTAGTCTGCTTCTAGCGTTACTTTATTTACTGTTAACGTAGTCTATAGACGCGACTTCTTTGTATACCACGTCTGCTGTACTGCAATCAACAAGTTATAACAGGTACTGAAGCAATTTCACAACAACAATTTCAATTTCACAACAAAAATTTCAATTCAAAGTTGCTTCAACAATGTCAAATCATGTACAGATGTTTAACAATGATGTTCAACATTTTTGTTTTCAAACTACATTTTAACTTAGAATAACATGGTCTCAATTTTCCCACGTAGCCATATTTTCACAATCTTCCATCATCTTCCATTCTTCTCTTCTAGCTCGTAATATATGCTCCCATTGTTCCGCTTCAACATGGCGATTATTAAACCAGCTGATGTATACTGGTGGTACCGGATAGTTCGTTTGTAAGACGGCCTATACAAATAAAAAAAATTCATTGTGTCTTGCGAATCCTTCATCTATTTGTTGAAAATAAAATGAATACTGCATAATACCTGAACAAAATGGTCATTGTTCACACGAAGCATCCCTAATTCACGACGTTGCAATTGAGATGGAAATTGTCCTCTTAAAGGTGGTATAGTCAAACTCAAACTCTTACTAATGCTAAAAACGACAATATTATATTTCGTAGCTATTATGTAGCCAATCTCGGGCATAATCATCCATTTACTTGGTTCGGCACCGCCAAATTCATGATTAAGCACATTTAGCAAATAGGAGGTTCTATCTTTTTCAATAAACACTTGTTCATACATCTCTTGATGTTCTTCAAGTTCTTACGGACTTGCCACTATCGATTTTCTCCTAATCCTAAAAAAGAAGCAACACATCTAAAGCCACAATTACCATCCATATCCACGTCTACAATTTTTTCAATGTATGGCTTCCACTCTTTCGGTATGCAATTTTCATACACACCTAAATTTATAATTTTTGGTCTACGAACAATAAGTTTTTCTTTTTTTACCGAAATACATGGATCAGCTTTTTGTTTTTTAGCGACGCTGCATTGGGTTGAAGCACATTCACCAAGCTCAAATGCGGAAGGTAACCTTTTTGTTGAAGTATCAATTTTATTATGAGACCTTCCACGGGTTTTGACTTTGCTAACCGGAGATGCAAGAGTTGATGTTTGTGGATAAATAATCTCTTTTATTTTCTTATAGACTTGCATTTGATGCGGTAATTCCAATTTCATAACTTCATTTAGCATTTCTTCAAGCTTTTTCTTCATATTAAAATCTCTTTTCTCTCCCATTTTTATAATATGCAATCTAGTCCAATGAACATGAATCAAGTCCAAAGGTATTTCAATATGCCACTTGCATAGGATATGAGCTGCTTGGGGAAAAACAATGTTAATGGCATTAATCAATACTATCTCTCTATCTGTGACAATGACACTTGGCATTTCTATATCACAATCAATCATTACCAATTGAAGACGATTTAAGGCCCAAAGATAGTAATTTTCACGTTCAGATACGAGATATGCAATAGCAACGCAAAAGGTTTGATTAGTTGATGTGACACCGACAATCTCCAACAACGGCATTCTATATTTGTTTGTTTTGTAAGTACAGTCCATAACAAGAAGATGTGGAAATGTTCTTAGCAAATCTATACTCATAGGATGAGCCCAAAATATATCAGTAATTACATCACTTCCATCTAAAGTATTACGATGCCATTCGAAGTAATTTTTATCCTTAAGCTTGCTTAAGAAATATTGTATTTGAGAACGACCCGCTCTATCCATTTTCTTGTGCCTAAAAAGAACGTTATATACAGTTTTAATTGTTGTACTATTGGATGGATCGTTTTGTTTTATAGTGTGCAAAATGGCTTTTGGCTTCACCATATTTTTGTACATTTCAACGGCTAATTTTTTTCATCCTCCGTTAGTCGACCAAGAAAAGAGTGGCCTTCCGAACTGTAAAGTGCAGAATGATTATGAACACCGCATATTACTTCTAATCTCCAATTATCTGAACTATGAAGTTTAACACATTTCAAACGAAATGGGCAATTGCACTTTTTTGTACTTGTTAATCTAATAATGTTAGATTTCTTGCCTTTGTACTCTTTATATGCTCCACTTCTCTCACATCCAAATATAATTCTTCGATTTCTATCGCTACTATTAATATCCGATTTTAAGATTACGACTACCATCGCATTCCTTCTGGCGGTTAAATCAATCCATTCTTTCATTTTATATCTATTAGGAAATACCTCCATACAATAAAAAAAGTGAGAAATTTTCTATTTAGAAAATGAGCTAATTTACATAATAGTAAAAAAAATTACGTACATCATATGTTGTGAACTCATTACTATAATCCATAATAATTTCTTCATCTTCTTCAGCCACCCATCCGATCTAGAAAATAAAAAACGGGCATAGAATGTAACAAACATTGATTTCATTACTTCCTAGTACATGATAAACTAGGTTTTGAGCAATTCCTAGTGTATATGGCACTATGATTATATAAGTTCCTAGTATAGTTGCAGCCATGAAGGAAGCATACCTGATTTTGTTGTACGTAGTCATCTGCAGTGCTCGTATCCTCCATATCGATTTCAGCAAATGGAAGAGATGAAGATGAAGATGAATAGACACAGTAAAAGTAAATTGAATAAGATATCTGTTTAACTGTTAAAGGGTATAATTGGAAATAAAAAATTTAGGTTTTTACCGGGGGTGAAGAGAAAATATTGGAGGGTTAATATACGGACCCAGTGATTGGTGATAACTAACTTTTTGATTAAAGGTAGCAATTAAGTTCATAAGTCATGATAAAACATGTTTAGCATACGAAAAATAGTTTGTAAATTCATGGCTTAATTCATATCTTACATTTAGATTTATTAAAATAACTAGAAGTGAGAACAACTTACATTATTTATTTCAAACTAAAATAAATTAATAGATCATGCCAAAAAAAGTTGTTCATGGCTTAATTCCTTAGTTTTTTCATATTAGAATTTTAATTTATGTGGTCCGAACTCTTTTGCTTTTTAATATTAGCTCGTAACTACTTAAAATTGTGATTCAAAGTAGTTTTTAAATAAAGTTGTTGCGAAACGAGCCTTGAAAGAGCAATGTTAAATGGATTTCATACTTGATTATGATGAGCACAATAATAGATGATAAAAACATGTCAAAATCGGGGGAAAAAATCGATTAAAAGGTGCATGTAATTGCCTATCCAATATTTTCGGAAAAGGTATAAAATTCGCCAATCTTTTATTGTTTAATTTTGTGCCACCGCCTCTTATAAAAAACCCATAACAGTCCATTCAACGATGACTTTAAAGAACTCGATTATGATTTAATGCTATTAGCTTTTGTGAAAAGTTATACATATCTATACAAACTCGTATGCGTTTTACTTTCACTTAGGGTGTGTTTGTTTTATTTGGTTGCAAGAAGTGTTTAAAACTTCACTAAGTGCTCGGAACTTCTACTTCAATTCCAATAAGTGATACATTAGTGCTAATACAACTTTTGAATGTTGAATGATTAACATTTTCAATTATACCCTAAGATGAATTTTTAAAGTAGTAATTGAGTTTCAATATTTTTTCTCTCGTCGCTTTTTTTATTTTCATGTTTTTCTTTTCAATTTTCAGAGGAATGTATTTTTTCTAAATTTGTTAATTATTTGAAAAGGAGAATATTGAGATTTTGTTTGTTGAGAAAATTAAATGTATTTAATTTGATCGAAGTTCGTAATTTATTTTTTAATTATCAATATAGTTTTTAATTATCAATATAGTTTCTATTTCTTTTCTTTTTTTGGTTTTATACTTGTTCGAAACCTTTTAAGAAAATTATTATTTATTTATAGATATGGAGGTGCAACTGTTATAATTATTTTTTATTTTAGTAAAAAAAGCCATTAGCACTTTAAAACGAGAGTTGCTAATTACACCACTTTTTTCCTAGTTGTATCACGGACGGAATTTACCACATAAAGTCAAACCAATACTTAAAATTACCCTAATTACACCACGCTATTTTAATTATTTTCTACCAAATATCAAGAATCACGTCTCTCGTTCTGGAAAAAAGTTCTGGAAAAAAAATAACATAGGCAGTCAACAGTTGATTAATAAAGTATACAAACGGCTGTAAATCCAAACAACCTACTACCCATTCTGTGTATCTATTCTCGAATTCATCAAAATTACTTGAAAACATATCAACGAGTTTACAAAACCAAAGTACACACAAATACGTGTTTTGATATACACACACACCGCAGGATTTTCAAACCCAACACCAGTAACAAAAGATTTCAATAAATTTCAGTACGGCAAAAAAAAAGAGCTGGAGAAATGGGTCGGTAAAATTCAGTATTTTTTGTGGTGTAATTAGCAACTCTCTTTGAAATTGAGGTAAAGAGAAGTTGTTCACAAACCTAATAGTTCAAATACATGTTCTAGTGGTGTAATCTAAGCCTAAATCAAGATAGGTTTTAGATTTTAAGAAGAACAAAAGAATTAACGGAAAATACAAAACCTTAATGGAGCTGCTTCCCCTTGCACACAGATCATTCAGGATACGATTGAGCGTGTCACTTATATCGCAAGCAGTAGATGAAGAGTTAATAGAAAGAAAAGATGGCGAGAATCGGATTGAAGATACAGTGTCTGCCATCGTCATCTGAATTTAGGAAATGAAATAGGGTTTAGTTTACTAAAATCAAAACATGAATTCGAGGGTAAATGAGAATCGCTGTTTGTTCAGCAGTAACGCTACTCTGACCAAATTTTAAGATGTATAAACATGTGAATTAAAATTACAGGGGAGGATATCAGGACCGCGTTCCTTTTTTCCGGGTAAATCAGAGTCGCTGTTTTGTTTAGGGGGAGAAAGAGAAAAGAAGCAAACGTGTATATGATGGCTGGACGTTATAAATAAAAGAGATTATTTATCCACAAACATCAAAATTTATTATTAAAGATATAAATATTTCTGAATAATATAATTTATTATTAAAGATATGATGGATTTGTTAGGGTAAATGACTTATATATAAATCTTACTGTATAATTTTTGTTATAAGATTTATATATTTTTGAATTCGAATATAAATTAAATCATCGTTTTTGTCAATAAAATAAGTTATATTTGATTTATTATTTTTTAGGATTTGCTATAAAAATATATGGAAATTAGTATTCTTAACTAATTTTGAAATTGCTATTTTTATCAAATTGTATAAATAAATATTCATGTATATAGGTTATGAAATTGACATTGAGCTTTTAATATATTTGAATAATAGATAAATGTGTATAGGTTGAATTTTAAATTGTTACAAAAGAATAGGCGAAAACACATAAAATTGAAAGTGTAATGCTAATGAATCGATATATTTTTGTGCATTTAAAGTTCTCGTAACATGTACTTATCAAAAATAAGTATATGGTACTAATAAAGTGGTAAACAGAATATTTCATTAAGTCCTGTGTAGTTAACGCCCCGCTTTAATCCCGCTATATCTCATAGGGAATTTCTACCGCTGCGATTTTTCCATGTAACCTCAAAATATAGCATTTCCGCTTTAAGCCCCGCTATTTCCGCTATATCCTGTTATTCCCGCTATTTCCGCTATATCTTTTTTAATAAAATGAATTGAAAAATTGCATTTATACATTATAAAAATTATGAAAATAATTTATTTGATTTAATTTTTAATATATTTTCAGAAATGAAAATACTCCAATATTATACTAAATTCAATTATGTTATATAACAGTTTTACGTTTATTTAAAGTATATCCGCACATGTTTTTATTTAAAATTATTTATGTATTAATTATAATTCAATTGAATGATAATTTTTCATTTAATTACCATTTATTTATTTGTAAAAACATTAAGTACGAGTTTTATATGCTATTTCAGAGCCATCCGCTATATCCTGGCTGTATCCCCGCTATGACTTTTTGCACCTCCGCCGCTTTGAATCTGCCGAGCGCATTAACTGCACAGTCATTAACTAATAAAAGAAATATTAAGTAAAAATATAACCTAGAACGTTACCAATAACATTGTCATTTTAATTATACACATGAAAATGATTTTTAATCCATTGTTTCATACCTCCTTAAATTTAATTTATAATAAAAATTTCAACAAATATTTAACATCGCCTTTAAAAGATAATAAAATACAGAAGAAAAATATTTCATGTTATGATTTTTGTCCATTATTAACGTAAATTACGGATATAAATAGTTAATTTGTAATTTTTTTACAAAAAAATCTAACTGAAAATGTTAATTATTTTTCAGCATTAATACAAAAATTCACCGCTAGTCATTCATTCTAATGTCATTATTCACAAAAATTAATTTGTTAATGAAAAAGAATTCACTTTACATACAAATTTTAGAAAGTGAAAACATTATGTTTGTAATAATATACCAATTTTAGAAGGAGAAGTGTGTATGTTTGTTTGTTTGTAATGAAATATCAACTTTTAAAGGAAATTTTTGAGTGTATATTTCTTTGTATTAAATGCAAATTTTAGAAACAAATAATTTTTTGAACTTGAGTGTAGAATAATTTAAGAGAGTTCAAGATAATTATGTATACAGTTGTGAAAATTTTAAATCATGTTGACTTAAATGAAAAAAATAGTTTTATCATTTTTGTCAATAGAAATGTGGTATACACATTGAATTGTCATTTTTTTATAATTTAGTAGATCAATTAATAATTAGTTGGTATATTCAAAGGGTTTTAATCGAAGATCACTTAATAAATTCAAATACATGGACTTGAACATAAAATAATTTAAGAAAAGTTATGAGAAATCTGTAAATAACTGTAAAAACTATTAGGTGTCGGTATTCAAATGTAAAATGATATGAGAGAAAATTAGTAAAACATTGTGAAAAAAAATTATATAATCGTGAAAATTTTAGATTATATGGACTTGAATGAAAATTTTGTTTTATCATTTTTGTCGATACTTTGAATGTGATACACGCATTGAATTGCATTTGTTAGATCTGTTAGTCCGTGGGATGATGGTTTTGATGACAACAACCTTAGAATAGATTATAAAATACAAACACTAACATTATAAGTTTAGATATATATGTATATGCAGGATTTAACAATGCAGGTACCAAGAATGAAGATTGTACAGTATAGATATTCAAGGTATCGAGATAGAAGACTCATGAGTATCAAGATTATCAAAATTCAAGATTTCAAGAATAAGTATTTTTATTAGAAAATTTGTTAAAACTCCTAGAAAAGCACTGGCATCTTAAAATCCAATTTATTCGTGGAATGGAATCCACTTCGAGCTCGTTAAAGGGATAGAACCCTAAGTAGGATGGAACCTATGAAAAATCTAGTGGAACATTGTTTTGTATCCGCTAATTTTAATTCAAATGATTTTATAAAATTATCTTGTTTTCAAAATGATTTCAAAACTTTCTTTTAAAAGATTCAAAAATCTCTATCCTGATTCTAAATAATTTTAGCCTTAAAATTATCTCCAATTTTAAAGTCAAATTGTTTCTGATTTTAAACTATCTTTTAAATAATATATTTAACTTTTAAATATTTATACTTAGATTTAAATATAAAAATATAGTTAAATTCTACATGTATTATTCTCTATATTTACTTATGAATTTCAACTTTAATTAAGTATATCTATAAAATTTAAAATAGTTTTAATATAAGATAAAGGTTATTTTTAAAGAAAATCAAAACACCAAAAATTGCTTTGGGATGTCGACATGCCTATGGTGACCATGTCGACATGCCTATGGTGACCATGTCGACATGGTGTCGGTTGGTTTCAAAATTCAAATTTGAAAAGAAGTGTCTATTCGCCATGACTCTTCATGAATGGTCATGGCTGTTGTTCTTCTATAAATAGGGGTTAGTTTCAACGAATTTTATATCAGTTTTTTCTGGTTTTTCACTTCTCTTCTTCTTCCACATTTCTTAATACAAATTCCTACCATTACTCTGCCGAAATCAACATCGAATCGAACTCGGTTAATTCTAGTTTGATTCTCTATCACTATCTCAACAAGACCTCAGTGCTATTCAGAGTTACAGGCTTCTTTGTAATCAATCAAGCGAGAAAAGGTGTGATTGGAGCCTTAGAAATCAATCAAGTTGAAAATGTGTGATTGTAGCCTTGAGAAATCATTTGGGTAAACTTGTGGCCCATAAATCAAGTATCCCTACCCAGAGGATTGTGATTCTGGAGGGTGTACCTCGTGGCCTTGAAATCGAGGGTTGTAATTGTTGAATTGCTTTTGAAAGGAAATCCATATTTAGTTGTGTGGGACTGGATGTAGGGTAACCCCAAACCAGTATAAAATCCGGTGGGTTCTTTCCTTTACTGCTTTTATTTTATTTCTGCATCTGTGTTTGTTTCTGTGATCATATCTGTGTTTGTATATTGCATACATTTGTTTCTAAATTAACATGAACTCAAAAAGATTTAGCAATTCTTTAAAACACTATTCACCCCCCTCTAGTGTTAATCTTAGCCTTAAGATCCGTAATCCGCATTTCTAACAATTGTAATCAGAGCAAGGTTTTCAAAAGTTTCATAATCTAATTTTTGAAAAGTCTTCAAAATGGCTACCAACACTGGTACTGTTACTAACACTAGCATTCCTTTCACTAGTTCATTTGTAGAAGGTCAGTCTATTGTCAGACCACCACTTTTTAATGGCAGTAACTATGCATATTGGGCATGTAGGATGAAAATATATTTATAATCTATAGGATTAGACACTTGAAATATCACACAAACTGTATATTCGGAACCCATAACTGATTTTACACAGTGGACTGCTGAGCAAAAGACTGTTGCACAAAATAATTCTAAAGCAATGAATATATTGTTTTGTTCACTGGATAGAAATGAATTCAATAGAGTGTCAGTTTGTAAGTCTGCATATGAAATCTGGAAAACTTTGCAAGTTACTCACGAAGGAATAAGCAAAGTTAAACGGACGGACGACGGCGGTGCGCGCGCGCTTGTGGTGGAGATGCATGATCTCCCTCCTCACAACGAAGCATACATTTGGGAGCCGCATGCCCCCAACCTCCTCATGAGAAAGCTATATTTAAATCAATATAGCTCTCACAATTTAGAGATGTGGGACTTTGTATATTTCATTCAACTTGTATTAAGGAATTCCAACAGAATGGTCCCTAGCAGCAATAAACATAATCAGCGTGATTCGGGATAGCATTATTTATTTAAAAAAACTTGGTACGATTTGAAACAACGTGCTCTTTCAAATCGCACTTCACAAAATCTTTTACCATACATATGCATGCGCATGCATGTATGTGTGTGTATGGACATAGTACGATATTTGATCACATCATAGCTGCTTTTTCCCCCTCTACGATAGAAACATATTTGTTTCTATTATTAGTTTTGAAGTCAACCTTTTTAAATAAGCCTGCAGATATAGCTCAAATGGTCAAATTTTCCTTCTGGATATCACCGCAAAAATAAACTTGCAGCAATCTAGACCTCATTGAGATATATGCCATTTTATTTAAAATAACGAATAATAAATTGACGTCCAATGGAAGCCCAAGTAGCTCCATACTCAGCTCATTGAGAGAGTGATTGTAGTGGTTCTCATATATAGTTCTTACAAGCAATTGGTTAGAAATTTAACATTAACAAAACGTTTATTTAACCGATAAATTTATAAAACAGATTTCAACATTATTTTAGGCACCAATTCTACACACACAAAAGTGAAACTTGATTTATATTGTTTTGAAGAAAAATATAAGACGCCTTTCTTCAAAACATAAACCTAAACCCAAATCACCTACAAATACTCACCCACTTTAGATTGATCTTAAACTAAACCGTTAATCTTGACTGCGTACAAATTACAAACACCTAATGGGTTAGAGCACGGTAAAAGCTGCAACTTAAACACATAAATTTATAATGCACGAGAGGGACATTACTTTAAGATTCATTTTATTAATAATTGAGATCATGATACAATTGCAATATATAATTGTTAACACCTGCCACTGAATCACAAATTAAAAACAAAAACAAACTTCAAGTAGAAGATCCAATACATTGCCATTACAATAAATAACATAACAGTATTTCAAGAATATTCCCCAAGCGATAGTTGACATTCAACAAGTAAAAAACTAGTTCAAATTGAGGTGCCCATCCCAGTACTCTGAACTTTTAAGAGTTAAAAACTTCATCTTAATTTGCCTGCAAGCATAATCATAAAACAGAGGCCAGAACCTCCTGCTTTCATAAATTTTACATACATCTACACAGCAGAGGGAGTGATACACACCATTATCCTATGTACACGAGAATAGACTATGTACAGTGAAAGGTAACCCATATATATACAGAATGGACGGAGTTCCTCACCAAAATGGACACCACCTGTAAACATGGAGAGAGAAAAACATGAACTTGAAGCAGACATGTAATTTGAACAATGTTGAAAAGGAATATTCTTCCCATGTAGTAATCTGACATATAAAGAGTTTATATACACGACAGAACTAACTGCGATTTACCCATTTCTACCCATTCAGAAATACATAGCTAGTGAAAATACACACAAGTTTGCTAGTAGAATGAAAACTAACACCGTACTCAGCAATGCTTTGCTGACCAAAAATGGGTAAACTGTAGGGGTAAATTGCAGCAAATTTTTGAATGCGTGTACAAATGGTCTATATTAAGGATGGTATGCATCTTCCATGGTTATTCTATTCAGCTCATTAAAGTGAATATGCCTCTGAAGTGTGTTTCTTTACTTATCCACGCTGCAACAATGATTACATCACAACCGTCTATTTGCATCACTGGTCAAGATTTGTTGCTGATATTGATTCGGATTGCCAGCTCTTGGGCCAATATTATATGGGCTGTATCACGCATTTTATATATATACTTGCTGAAGTATGTTGTATGATTCATTCAGTCTGTAATGTACAATTTGCTTCAAATAAAAGAAAGATCATATTACAAATTATTTTCACTCTCCGTTTAAAATTCTTTCATTCTCTGTTATGGTATCAGAGCTGATTAAAAGCCTAACGGCATAATTTTTGGAGATCAGCAACCCTGTTTGCTTCACTTCTCCAATTTTAAGATCACTTGGCATTCTCTTCTCAGTTAGATTTCATCATCGAAGAGCTATACCTCTCCCTAATCAAGTGTATCTGCTCCATCAGCACTTCATCACCAATTTACTGTGCCACGCCTAGCAAGAACCCGAATTTCTTCAAATTCTTGACTGGCTGCAACAGTTCTTGTATCTTGCCAATTCTAATTGGCTGCATTTTTCATTCAAGAATCCAAATCAGTCCACCCAAAGATGGGAGACAGAGAAGCAAGTGATGAAAGATCATCAACCACTTCAAGAAACGACAAAAGAGAACCAACTGCCACAGAAACATTGCTAATCAAACCCAAAAGCCAAATTATCACCATCCCGCTTGATGAAGACAACTATATAGTATGGAAATATCAGATTGAAACATCACTGAAAGGGTACAGCCTTCAAGATTACATCAAGGGGACAATGGCTGTTCCACCTGCAATTATTGAAGGAGATAATGGAACAACTGTCAGCAACCCAGAATATACGAAATATCAAAAGCAAGATAACTTACTATCATCATGGCTATTATCATCCATCAGCTCAAGCCTATTATCACAAATTGTTGGCTGCAACTCGTCATATGAGATTTGGTCATCAATAGAACGGATATTCAGTTCTCAGTCAGCCGCAAGAATTATGCATTTCAAAAGACAATTGCAAAATTCAAGGAAAAATGATATGCCAATGAGAGAGTATCTTGCCAAAATCAAATCTTTATGTGATAGACTTAATGCTATTGGTCATAAAATCTCTGAAAGTGAGCAAATTCTTACCATAACAAATGGACTTGATGATGAGTATGAATCAGTAGTAACATTCATTGCATCACAACAAATTTTACCAGATCTATAATCTGTTCAATCTGCATTACTAGCCCATGAAGGCAGAATTGAACAAAGGAAAGCAATGCAGAATGAATTCTCAATCAATTATGCAAGCAGTTCAAGAAACAGATTGCAACAGGGGAACACAGCAAGTCAAGGAAGTAAGCATGATGGTCAAAGAAACAATTACACACAAAGAGGAAGGGGAAGAGGTAGATACAACAACAATAATAGAGTAAAATGTCAAATATGTGAAAGATTTGGTCATATAGCCAGCAAGTGCTACTTCAGATATAACAAAGAATTCACTGCTACACAGCAAACTCAAAGAAATCCCAACATTAATGTGACACAACTGGATCAGCAGCAGAAAAGCAACAATGAAAATTCAAGAACTCAATCAATCAATTCAGATGAAGTCAAAATAGACAGCACTGGCATGGATGAATGGTACCCAGATTCTGGAGCAACTAATCATGTAACAAGCAATCTTCAAAACCTCAATTTGGGCAACAAAAGTTACACAGGTATGCAAGCTATATATTTGGGTAATGGTGAAACAACAAGTATATCACATGTTGGCACAGGCACCATTCAAGGTAAAGGAGAATTATATCTAAATAATCTACTGAGGGTCCCAGAAATTAAAAAAAAATTAATCAGTGTGTCTCAATTTGCTAATGACAACGGAGTATACTTTGAGTTTCACCCAAATTTTTGTTTAGTTAGAGATTTGCTAAATAAAGAAATATTATTGCAGGGTAGTTTGAGTAAAGGACTGTATAAATTTAATGGTGTGAAGAAATCTGAACCCACAGTAAGGGAGCATTGGTGCAACAGCATTCACACCAGTGACCAAAACAAGAAAAATACTTTAGATCATTGGCATTGTAAATTAGGGCGTCCTAGTATGAAAATTGTAAAAAGATTTTTAATGGATAATAAAATTACTTTTCAGAATAGTGACGTTTCTGATATATGCACACACTGTCAGCTAGGAAAAAGCCATAAATTGCCTTTCAATAATTCTGAAACTATGTACAAAAATCCTTTTGAATTGATAGCTGCAGATTTATGGGGACCAGCTCCATTGAATTCATTACAAGGACACAGGTACTATTTATCTTTTGTTGATGCATATACAAGATACACATGGATATTTTTTCTTAAGTCAAAATCTGAAACTCATGATGTCTTAGTTCAGTTTGTTTCACTTGCTGAAAAACAGTTTAATCATAAGGTAAAACTTGTGCAAACAGATGGAGGAGCAGAATTTCACCCACTCAAAAAATATTTTCAAAACAAAGGTATATTGCATAGAACTACGTGCCCTTACACATCTGAGCAGAATGGGCTTGTTGAAAGAAAACACAGGCACATAGTGGACACTGGTCTAACATTATTATCTCAAGGGTCATTACCCATGAAATATTGGGAAGAGGCTTTTAGCACAGCAGTTTATCTTATAAATAGGATGCCATGTAAAGTGATTGATTATAAATGCCCTTATGAAAAATTATTTGGCAACAAACCAGATTACGATAATCTAAAAACCTTTGGGTGCTTATGTTTTCCCTATCTTAGGCCATACAATAAACATAAATTAAGTTTAAGGTCAAGTCCATGCACCTTTTTAGGGTATGCTACAAATCAAAAAGGATATAAATGTCTTGACAAAGATGGTAGAATTTATATATCAAGGCATGTGATGTTTAATGAAAATAATTTTCCTTTTGCAGATAAAAAACTGGCAGATAGCAAAGACACAACAGGTAAATACAATGATCACATCAAAGTATGCTTGCCCATCATACCAGAGTTAACTACTCAGGAAAAGCAGCATTGCAACAAAAGATTGGAAAGGTCACATTCTATTGCAGAAACAAAGTCAGACTATAGTGCAAGTGATACACATGAGTGGCCAGCACAAGAAATAGAAGAAAATAATGAAGCACAGTCACCTGTTAACTCAACATCTAACAGTAGTACACCTGCAGGCACAGACAAAAGACATAATATGCAAGAAACAGGACACCACATGATGACAAGATCAAAAAGTGGTATTTTCAAACCTAAAATATACAATGCAAGTACAGATATCATGGAACCAGCCACATATGAGCAAGCAGTCAAAATTACAGAATGGAGAAAAGCCATGAAGGATGAGTATGAAGCACTAATAAAAAATCAAACATGGGATCTTGCATCACCACCAAAAGACAAGAACATCGTTGGATGCAAATGGACCTATAAAATTAAAAAGGATGCAAATGGAAAAATAACAAAGTACAAAGCAAGGCTAGCCGCCAAAGGCTATTCTCAACAGTTTGGGTTCGACTTTAATGAAACTTTCTCCCCAGTAGTCAAACCTACTACCATCAGAATCATACTCACCATAGCATTAAACAATCAATGGAAAATTAGACAGCTGGATGTTCAGAATGCCTTTCTCAATGGAGACTTACAAGAAGAAGTATATATGCATCAACCAAAAGGATACATCATAAAAGGAAAAGAGGATAAAGTCTGCAAACTACGTAAAGCTATTTATGGACTAAAGCAAGGATCAAGAGCCTGGTATGAAAAGCTCAAAGCCACATTAACAAAAATGGGATTCAGACAAACAAAGGCAGACAATTCCCTATATACCAAAACAGTCAATCATGAGGTCACATATATATTAGTGTATGTTGACGACATTCTCATCACTGGAAACAATGAGAATGACATCACCAAGGTCATACAGCTACTGGATCAAAACTTTGCTATTAAGGACATGGGAATACTTGATTACTTTCTTGGAATTCAAATTAGCAGACCATCACAAACAAAAATGTTTTTATCCCAAAAACAGTATGCATCAGAAATTTTGGTTCGTGCCAACATGGATCAAGCTAAGCAACTACCCACACCTATGGTCAGTAATTTAAGATTATCCAAAACCAAAGGGGAGCCCATTGACAATGTCAAACAGTACCGAAGCATAGTAGGAGCATTACAGTATTTGACCATCACAAGACCAGATTTATGTTATAGTGTAAACAAAGTTTGCCAATTCGTGCAAAACCCTTTAGACAGCCACTGGAGAGCTGTTAAGCGTATTCTTAGGTACATCAAAGGCACACAAGACTATGGTTTGCTATTAACTCAAAGTAAAGAAATGAATTTGCAAGCTTACAGTGATGCCGATTGGGCCAGTGATGCTGACGATAGACGATCTACCTCGGGTTACTGTGTTTATATGGGAGGAAACCCAGTATCATGGTGCACCAAGAAACAGTCAACCATATCCCGCTCGAGCACTGAGGCTGAATACAGATCACTAGCCAGCACGGCAGCTGAAATCATATGGATTGAAACCCTAGCCCATGAATTGGGGCTCGAATTCAAAGGAAAGCCACTGATTTGGTGCGATAATCTGAGTACCATAGCCTTATCCTTGAATCCGATTCAACATTCCCGCACCAAACACATAGAAATTGATCTATTTTTCATGCGCGAAAGGACAGCAGCAGGAAAATTAGAGATCATGCATGTCCTCTCTTTTTTTCAACGTGCTGACACACTCACAAAATCTCTTTCCCTCAAAAATTTTGCCAGATTGAGAGAAGAAATGAATGTAATCGATGGAAGGAGTTTCCATGGCGGCTGAAGGAAAGGGTATGAAAACCCCAGTTTCAATTGAGGGCGAATAAAGTGAATATGCCTCTGAAGTGTGTTTCTTTACTTATCCACGCTGCAACAATGATTACATCACAACCGTCCATTTGCATCACTGGTCAAGATTTGTTGCTGATATTGATTCGGATTGCCAGCTCTTGGGCCAATATTATATGGGCTGTATCACGCATTTTATATATATACTTGCTGAAGTATGTTGTATGATTCATTCAGTCTGTAATGTACAATTTGCTTCAAATAAAAGAAAGATCATATTACAAATTATTTTCACTCTCCGTTTAAAATTCTTTCATTCTCTATTACTCATGTTCTGCAAAGACGAGTGAATTAATAAACACATACCCAACATAGTTCTGGCACAAATTCTCATGAGATGTTGCTTGCAGAATTAGCTTCTGAACCTGGAGCTTCACTGATAATCCATGTTCAACCTCACGTGTGTCTCCATATATTAATGTGTTGGGATCTAAATACTGCATTGAGCTGTTCGGTAGAGATGAACTGGACATGAAGTCACGTCCAGTCAGCTTATTGCTCATGCGGGCCATGACAACAACAGCACGCTCGTTCAAAACTTCATTGGCATCACCAAGTTGATGTACAGCCTATGGAAAACATAAAACGGTTTTTGATTCGATAATTATTCAACATAAAAATACTGACATCGTGATTGACTATTTTGAGAAAAAGCCAAAATCGTGAATGACTATTTTGTGGAAAAAGCCGAAAGAAGAATGATATGAACTTTCTGTCATGACTCGGATTGGAACTCATGAACTCATGACCTTATTTATGTAGCTCAAAGATTATGAAAAAAAGCTCTAGCTAAAAATAGAAAGGTAAAATTTGTCAAGACTGGGATTCAAAAACTATTACCTTATTTGTATAGTAAGAGCATTGTTTTCGAAAATCTTAAAAGCTTATGATATAAATCCTGTTTCAAATCGTATCCCGAGTCGATTCTTGGATTACGATTCAAAACTTAAACTGACAATTGAGAAAAACCATTTAGTCCATGCTAACACAAGGAATAGCAAAATGTTTACTTGAATCTAAAATACAAATTTAATTGTCTCCCAAACATAATAAAGATGGAACAAGAAACAAAACAAAACAAAAAAAATTAGATGTAGAAGCTTAAATATCGAAATCAAATTAATTTATAAATTATTACAATGGCAAAAGAATTCATGTTTTTAGATACCAAACGTCATCTAGTAATCTATTATACAATGCTAATTTGGAGAAGTTTTTTCACAATGTAAAAAGGAACCTTGGATGAATTATCTATAAAAATTAAATTAATTTTATTCAAAAAATAAATAAAAATGGTCAAGATCATATTTTAACTCAAATTATTTTCTAATATTCTACCCAATATTGGTTCATTTTTATTCATTCTCATTTGACATTGAATCTAATATTCATTAAACTATATGATGCGCCAGCTAATACTACAAATGCACATGAAGATATCGCCAGACCAAAACGCACTATCAGGATACCAAGGAGGTTGCTAGATTGAATAAAAGCAATGAAAGGAATCTGCAATTCTGTTATGAGAAGCACTATTTGAATTTTAATTGTTTTTTTTTTTCTAAATTTCTGCCAATTCGGTTACTACTTTTAGCATGCAAAAATATGGACCACTGTGTGGCCACGTAGGCAGAGTTTGTTATGAGCAGCCTATATATGTACATAAAAAAAATGAAATGAAAAGAAGGAGAGGAAAATTTAGAGCCATTTCTTACTGTCTCTTCTCTTTCTGTTATCTCTTCTTCCCCTTCTTCTCTCCTCTTCCAGAATCGTACCATTTTGGTGCTTTCACCTTTCATACTCACTACCCTTCCTCCCAACAAATCCAAACACAGCCATCACCATGACTAAAATAGATGAAGCACTCACTCAACTTTCACACCACCAAAACACCATATCTTCCATCCAAACCACCCAAACCAGCCACAGCTCCCTATTAGAATCTCAACATGCTGACATCGTCGACATTAAACAGGCAATCCAGAACCTCACCACCTCCATGGCCGATCTATCCCACAAGCTTGACACTTACCTACCCAATTCCTCAAATAACCAAAACTCGGCCACATACCACTCACCACAGGTCAGCCGCCAACCCCCATTATTAACCTCACCACATTCATCTCGAAATCCAAAAGTTACCCTATCTCCCTTTGACGGATCCAACCCCCACGACTGGATATTCCAAGCCGACCGTTTCTTCACTTATTATTCAACACCGGAAGACCAACGTGTTGAGCTAGCAAGCTTTCACATGCACGGCCAAGCTTTATCATGGTTCCAATGGATGCATCGTAATAAACAACTATCTTCATGGCCTGCGTTGGCAGTAGCGCTCGAGCAACGTTTCGGACCACCCACTTTCTTAAATCCACAAGCTACCCTTTTCAAGTTGAAACAAATAACCTCTGTCGACCACTATCAATCTACTTTCGAAACACTCTGTAACCGTATAACCACTCTACCACCCGAATCCATACTACAGTGCTTTATCTCAGGCCTTAAAACCCATATTCGCAACGACCTACACCTCCTCAAACCCGCCACCATCATCGACGCCATAGAAGGAGCCAAACTCATTGAGAAAAAATATGCTGACCAAAACAAATCTCAATTCACAAAACCTAATTACTATCACCAAAAGCCTGCAGTACAACCACAACCCACTTCCACATTTCCTCAAGCATCTTCCATACAACCAACCACAACAACCATACCCGTCAAGAAACTGTCAACTGCTGAAATGAACATCCGTAAACAGCAGGGATTATGCTTCAATTGTGACGAGAAATATCACATAGGTCACCACTGTAAACCCACCCACATATTGATGATTTTACCGGACATTAACAGCGACGACAACCCTCCTGACATCACCAATTCCCCACCAGAACCTACCACGGATCCAGTTACCACCGACCCTACCATCAATTTCCCAAATACTGAAGCTGACGCCACACAGGAAATATCCTTCCATGCTCTAACGGGATCCACCCATCCACGATCAATCCGACTTCCAGCCACCATAAATGGAAACCCAATTTCTCTCCTCGTCGATACCGGCTCTACCCACAACTACATCCACCCAAAGACGGCTCGATTCCTGGGTCTTAACATCAGTGACACGAATTCGTTCGCGGTGACAGTAGGAAATGGTGATAAACTACGAAGCACGGGCAGTTGCTCCGGTGTGATGGTAGACATACAAGGCAATCGATTCGCGATCGACTTCCATATTCTTGAAATCGCCGGATCCGACGCCGTTTGCGGTATCCAGTGGTTAGAAACTCTCGGTCCTATTACTTTGGATTATAAGAAATTAACCATGAGTTTTGATTTTAATCATCAGCCTATTTGCCTAATTGGGCTTGGCCCAAACTCAAATCCAGCTTCTATTTCGGTCCAGCAACTAAGGCGTCTGGAAACTACGTCTTCTATTACTACTTACCTATTGATACAAATCCAGCCTAGTGTTCCAACTTCCCAAAAACCGAAACAGCTTGATCCACAACTTGCCCAGATTTTAGCTCACTATAACCATATTTTTGACAAACCAACCGACCTTCCACCCACCCGAACACTTAATCACCACATCAACCTCATTCCAACTTCCAAACCAATTAACACCAAACCATATCGATACCCGTATTTTCAAAAAAATGAAATCGAGCGCCAAGTCCGAGAAATGCTACAATCCAAACTCATACAACCATCCACTAGCCATTTTTCCTCGCCCGTTCTTTTGGTCAAAAAGAAAGATGGCTCATGGCGTTTTTGTGTCGACTATCGAGCACTCAATGCGATCACCATTAAGGACCGTTTCCCCATACCAACAGTAGATGAACTTTTAGATGAGCTTTACGGAGCAACAGTTTTTTCTAAACTCGACCTCCGTAGTGGATATTTCCAAATCCGAGTACACCCACCCGACATTCCAAAAACCGCTTTCCGCACCCACGAAGGACATTATGAATTTTTGGTGATGCCATTTGGCTTAACAAATGCCCCATCCACCTTTCAAGCCACCATGAATAATATTTTCCGTCCTCACCTACGAAAATTTGTACTTGTTTTTTTCGATGACATCCTTATTTACAGTCCATCTTGGACTTTACACCTTGAACACCTTCATAAAACTTTATCCATCCTCGACCAACACAAATTTTATGCAAATCCAATGAAATGCAGCTTTGGATTGAAGGAGCTGAATTATTTGGGCCACGTTATCTCCGCCGAAGGGGTAAAAGTGGATAATTCAAAAATAGAGGCTATGTTGAAGTGGCCCACACCCAAATCAGTTACCGATGTTCGCGGTTTCCTCGGGCTCACTGGATACTACAGGCGCTTCATTGCAAACTATGCATCCATCGCAAGCCCCCTGACTGACCTGTTGCGCAAAGAAGCTTTTAACTGGAGCCCACAAGCCCATGAATCCTTTACCCGCCTTAAATGGGCCGTAACCCACACACCCACGTTATCCCTACCCGACTTTACAAAACCCTTCATCCTCACTACCGATGCTTCTTCTTCAGCTGTCGGCGCCGTTTTATCACAAAATTCCCACCCCATCGCTTTTTTTAGCCTCAAACTTCCACACTATTTGCAGAAAGCATCCACATATTCTCGCGAAATGTTCGCGATTACATCCGCGGTCAAGAAGTGGCGGCACTATTTGTTGGGGCAACCCTTTCAGATTTTCACTGATCATCAAAGCTTACGGGAGTTGGCATCTCAATCTATTCAAACACCCGAGCAACAAAAATGGTTGACGAAGCTATTGGGATTCGACTTCACAATCCACTATCGACCAGGCAGGGACAACAAGGTAGCGGATGGGTTGTCACGATTTACGGAAGAAGCCACCATGAAAGCGATCTCTGGACCAACGTTTCCGCTGCTAACCGAAATCGGTAGGGCACTGCAGGCAGATCCGAAGGCGCAATCTATCATTCAACAGGTGATCGATGGTACGTGTCCTAAACCCAATTTCCAATGGCGTAATAACATTTTATTTTGGGATAACCGAATTTATGTTCCTAATGATGTGGACTTACAACACAAAATTATCTCTGAGTTTCACGGTTCCAAAACGGGAGGTCACTCCGGCATTAAAGGAACGATAGCGAGGATCGCCAGTAACTTCTTCTGGCCTAAATTAACATCAACAGTTCAGCATTTTGTCCGAAACTGCCCCATATGTCTACAAACCAAACCCGACAACAACCCCTACAAAGGCCTCCTTCAACCACTGCCTATACCAGCACAGATTTGGGAAGACATTGCGATGGATTTTGTCACCCATCTGCCGCCATCTGCAGGCAAAACTGTTATATGGGTGATTGTGGATAGGCTATCAAAGTATGCCCATTTTTGTGCGCTGCCCACTTCAATCTCGGCCACACAATTGGCGCATCACTTTCTGCAGGAATACATTCGTCTGCATGGTTTTCCCCGCTCTATCATATCAGACCGTGACCCGTTGTTCACAAGCCAATTCTGGAAAGAATTATTCCGTCTCCACGGAACAAAATTGCGGATGAGTAGCGCGTACCACCCACAAACGGATGGGCAGTCGGAAGTTGTCAACAGATGCTTAGAAACTTACTTGCGCGCAGTCGTCGGCGACATTCCTACTAAGTGGGCAAATTGTCTACCATGGGCCGAATGGTGGTACAATACAACGACACACTCCTCCATCGGCCTCTCACCCTTCCAAGCAGTCTACGGCCGACCACCACCCATCATTTCCAATTACTTACCACAAACCACTACCCTACCACAACTAGAAGAATGGGCCACTTCCCGCGACCAACTCCTTCAAACCATCAAAACTAACCTCCAAAAAGCTCAAAACCGCATGAAAGCCTTGGCTGACCTTCACCGCCGCGATAAAGAATTTGCCGTGGGCACTTGGGTGTTTCTGAAAATCCGACCATATCGCCAAACTACCTTACGCAACAACCACCACAAACTTACCAAAAAATACTCCGGACCTTTTCAAATTGTTGAACGCATTGGCCCCGTCGCTTATAAACTTCTGCTGCCACCTGATTCACGCATCCACCCAGTCTTCCACGTGTCCCTGCTCAAACACTGCCCAAATCCATCCACAGTTCCCCAGCAACCACTGCCACCAACTACGACCACTCACGACCTTGAGGGCAAGGTCGATCTCGAAGGGGTGAGTATTGATGCGCCAGCTAATACTACAAATGCACATGAAGATATCGCCAGACCAAAACGCACTATCAGGATACCAAGGAGGTTGCTAGATTGAATAAAAGCAATGAAAGGAATCTGCAATTCTGTTATGAGAAGCACTATTTGAATTTTAATTGTTTTTTTTTTTCTAAATTTCTGCCAATTCGGTTACTACTTTTAGCATGCAAAAATATGGACCACTGTGTGGCCACGTAGGCAGAGTTTGTTATGAGCAGCCTATATATGTACATAAAAAAAATGAAATGAAAAGAAGGAGAGGAAAATTTAGAGCCATTTCTTACTGTCTCTTCTCTTTCTGTTATCTCTTCTTCCCCTTCTTCTCTCCTCTTCCAGAATCGTACCACTATAATATTTAATTCATGTTTCATTTCTAATTAAAAATATACTTTATTTTGTGATACTACTATTTAATTTTATACGCATGTGCATTGCATGTGCCAAAGTACTAGTTTACATAGATCAAAATTTCTAGCATACAAGTGTGCGTAAGTGTGTGTGTGTATGTAGGACAATATAAATCTTTCGGATCTACGATTTATTCTTTAAATCTAATTTTGATTTAAAGTTTGAACTTTATGATTTACAATTGAAATATCGTTTGAAAACCTTGAGCAGGAACATTTGGTGACTTTAATGTTACTAACCATTTATTAAAGATAAACAGATTCCAAACAGGATTCTCCACAGTTGAAACGACTCTAATACCATTGTTGTTGGACTAGAAAGAATGAAGTAGACGCTTTCTAAGAAAATGTCTCCAGTTTAAGTTCCCAGTTTGAAATTGAACTATGTAGTTGAACGAGACAGGGAGAATGCTCTAGCTTTATACCATGGTTCCCCACTTGAATTGAGTTTTGATTATTTCATTTTACTTTATATAATTTTATTACAATCATTCTAATTACGAACATAATGTGATGGCCTGATGGGTATATAAAAAGGAAAAAAAAGTCAAAAAACAAACAAATAAAAAATAACGAACTAAGAAATTATATATTAGAAAATGATTTAATGAAATGGGAAATGAAAGTGACCTGCAGAATTTCCTTCTCACGGGCCCCGCGAAGAGGCTGAGGAAGGTCTCTGGAAGGTGCAGTTTCGTCATTGCTGACCACTGCATGATTTACTTGTGCGTTTCCATTTGCTATTTGAGGTACTTCACTAAAATTAAATAGACGCCAATTGATAAGAGGATCATGCACAAAGGCCTGGAAAATTGAGATAGACATTCTATTTTAGCACAAAAAATAAACTACTACGCAAAATTATGAGCCTAGAATTATTTTATCTTTACCTCCATCATGGCCATGACACTATCTTTATGGGTCCTTAGAACTTGCATCACATTTTCACAAGTTGACCTAAAATTGCCTTCAATTCCACTAACCTCCATTGCCTTTACAAGCATTCTGGTCAAGCGGAAAGGTACCTGTTCATAAAACATGAGTTTATATGATCATACAAGTGAATCTTACTACCCAGTAATTCAACATGTTAGAAAATTAAACAGCCCGCTGTTTGACACATAATACTAGTTACCTTCTCTGGAAACTTCTCCCTATTCATCGATGCTTCGAAGCAATCTCCAAAATCAATATGCAATATTTTCCCACTATAAGAAAAATAGATATAACACTTGTTAATCATAATATTTGACTAGAAATGCACATTTTGAACAGTATACTACCTGAATCGATGCAGCATAAGGTTACTAGGATGACGGTCGCCTAATCCAAGTAGGTAACCAACCTAGAAATATGTTGCAAAACACATACAAATAAGATAAACCCTATTTTTTTTTATGGAAAGGCCAAAAGAAAGGAAACAATATAAATATATAATCTACATACCATACTCATGTGCGTTCACAAGATAAAGTATCCGAGTGTTCCATATTGTCCGTAATTTAGGTGGAAGTTCATCGGTCAAAGTCTCGCCTGATTCCGAATTATTATAAAGAAGTTATTGCGATATGAACAAAAAAATTAGCGGCTTCTGCCTAGGCGAAGTTCAAATATGAGGATGTAGCATGTTATTTTCTAAGTACAATTGTTAGTCGCCATGGAAAACTACAGTGTGCGTTCAAGAGATGAAATATCCAAGTGTTTCATATTGTCTATAATTTAGATGGGAGTTCATCGGTCGAAGTCTTGTCTGATTCCGAGTTAGTATGAAGAAGTTATTGCAGTATTAACCAAAAAATAGCGGTTTCTGCCTAGACGGAGTTCAAATATGGAAATGTAGCATGTTATTTTCTAAGTACAACCGTTAATCACAATGGAGAACTACGATATACGTTCATAAGCTAAAGTACCCGAATGTTCCATACTGTCCATAATTTAAGTGGGTTCATCGGTCGAAGTCTCGCCCGATTCCGAGTTAGTATGAAGAAGTTATTGCAGTATGGACAAAAAAAGTTAATATGAAGAAGTTATTGCAGTATGAACAAAAAAATAGCGGCTTCTGCATAGACAGAGTTCAAATATGAGGATGTAGCATGTTATTTTCTAAGTACAACTGTTAATCACCATGGAGTTCAAAGGAAATGAATGATAAAACTACGAATGCTTTCAAGTTACTAGTTATATAAATGTTCTTCAGTTGTCTCAGTCTTCTCGGTCATTGCCTCAAGTTCAGTTTATACTGGCAATGCTACTGGCAAATCTATTTCCACAAGTGCAACTAAAAATGCACGCATGTTGTGATTAAATGCTATACACTCGTCTATATAAAGCAATTCATTTCAAAGATTTAATTCACTAATTATTAATTCTATCTATCTCAATTCCGAATTATTCTCAATCATTCATTTCAACATATTGCTTTCAATATTTGATCACACAATCATTCGAGAATACTTTCTTGTGATCAAATTACTTCCTTTTCTTCACGAGCACACGTTATACCACAAAGAAAAAGATTATAGGAAGAGTGTACTATATTGACTAATTCGTGCTATTCAAGAGCATAACAAAGTCACAAACTATTCTACTTTTGTAGACGAAGTCCTATTCAGTTGTCTAGACGGTTGAAGATCTGTTCTGTTGCTCAAGCGGTTGTAATACATATTCATCAGGGTTAAGTTAGGGTATCGGTATAAATCCAGAAGGAGTTTGGGAATGGACGTAGAACGGGAAGTTCGAACCAGTATAAAAATCTCTGGTGTTATTTACTGATCGCTATTTACTTTTATTTACATTCCGCACAAGTTTAGAACTTAGACAATTTTTAATATTACTCGATCCATAGCCATTTTCAAATTTAACAACAAACGCCAACTTCTGTTTATTTTATATCATGGGTTGTTGCATTGCATAATGTAATAGATTATATTTTACAAGTTGGTTGAGGTACACAAGAAAAGTGCTCATTTAACGATTAAGATGATACGGAATGTAGAAGAAAATAGTAACATCTGACTCAACAAATGGTCAAATGGAAATAAACTGCACTACACAGAAACAAAGTACCATGATTTGTAAGAAATAAAGTATTCTCATTGATAAATAGGTCTAATTAATACAAAAGAATCAAAAGACATATATGTGCGTATGTATATGTATATCTATATATCTATGTATGCGTGCTTGCACGTATATATATATAGACACACACATGTGTGTGTGCGCATCTACATACACATGTGTGTATACATATATGTGTGTGTCTTTGATTTTGCTTACATCCATCATTTTAATACACACCTATGTCTTGATGAATTTGACATTTATATGATGCACCAGAAGTAGTGACAATAAAGTATCCTCAAAAGATAAATAGTATCATCATATAACGCCCAAAAGCAGCCAATATATAAATACATTCAATGATTCAATGAATAAGATACTATAACACTCAAGAAGAGATGGCTATATACCTTATCATAATATAGTCTTATTTTTTTTACCGCTAACAATTTACAAACATATGATTTAATCATAATCATGTTTAATTTGAAAAAACTTAAGTTTACCGCTTAGATATAACTAGAAACAACTACTTAACATGACTTATGAATACACTGCTGCAACTTTATGCCATGAATCTTGGTCAAACAATAATAGCACATCCCAACAGGATTGTTTAAAGTATTATTTTTCAACGACACTGTATTCATAAAGGACTAAAAGATGAGTGTATCTTATCGTAATGGACTGGAGAAGGATACGATCATCTAAGAACTGATATGTTCCAAAAGCCTGTTGAATAAGCTACATTTTCAAGATTTCAAGTCTGCGACCAAGAATGATTCGACGTTGTTTTGTATTACCTCACAGCAGAAATTGTATGGTTACCCTATCACCGAAGAACAGATGCCCAAAAATATACACTTTGTTATTCTACAAGAACAACATAGACAATGTCATTACTAGAAGTACTCACATTGATGCCAATTTTACATGTCGTTAAGAAAATAGCAAATTGTTGAAGAAAAACCATGAATCTTGTCTGACAGGCACTGCTTCTGTGCCTGAAGCACATTTAAATTCATTTTGAGGTCATGGGCGAGGAAGAGGATGCAACTCCAATGCAAGGTTCGAGATTCCGTTCGGCATGCCGGAATTTCGGACGTTCCGTTCCGGTTCCGACATCGACCGAGACGGAATTCGCTAAATGTTCCGATTTCGGATCTAGACATTAAAAAGGAAAAAGGATATCGAAAGAAAAATCACACCATAGAAGTTTCAAATAAGCAAGCATAAATTGTTTCAAAGCCCTAAAAGATGTTTGAGAAAATTAAACCAAGAGAAAATCACCCAAGAAGTATTAGTTGAGCGCGGAACCAACAGGTTTTCGACATTTGGTAGTTTGAGAAAGTAATTTTCTTCTTGTTGCTTTCGGTCTTAGAATTGGACCCAAAATTTGAAAGGGATTTAGGTTTGAACGATGTTTGATGGAGGCGGAATCTGAATCGATTAAAGAAGGCATGTAACGTTGGCATACTGGGCTACAAGCAACTATTAAAAATTGAAGAAGAAGAAGAAGGCTTAACACCTACGGATGATGTTGGCATACTATGCTACAAGCAAGAAATATTGTAGGCCTAATGTAATGGGCTTCTAAACTATGTTTTAATAGGTAGATATTAGTGGACTGTGAATATAAAAGCTTGATAACTTTGACATAATAGATGTCAAACAAACGTAAAATATACCTAAATCCGGAACGAGAGTCTGAACAGAATTTTCAACATTTCCAAAACGGAACCGGAAATTTAATAATTTTGGATGACCGGAACGGAATTGAAAACCGAAAATTTAAATCTTGCTCCATAGGAGATATATCATGGTCGAGGTTACGTTCGTGGCCATTACAATTATAGTAATTCTGTAGATCATAACAATAACGACCATAAACAAAAAGTTAAAAAAGCATCCTTGTTGAAGTGGAATACCAATTAAAAAAAACATGGTGTGTACAAAAAACGGGCCCTTGCCTGGAAAAATAGACCACGTGGGGATATTGAACATCTTATGCATGATGAAGCATGCAGAGTAAAGAAGATTAATATTACCAGCTTCAAAATAATTGCAAAAGGTTACGATTTTTACTTTAATGATTTGCTACTGTTTATTTTAAAATAAAATGTGATCTCGGTTTTTTAGTTAATTACTTGACACGGTTTTTTAGTTAATTACTTGACATATGCACAATTTAATCTTTTTGTCAAGCATCGCATTATAATACAAGTTATTCGATAAAGGAATATGAGTCTGTACTAGTGGTACACCTTCATGGTTGTACCTCTGGTAACAACTAAGGTTTGTATTATAATGTACTAAGGTACAGCTAATTGTAACATCCATACAGTGTCCTCTTACTGTATTGAATGTACTTTATATGCCAATAAGCATTGAGAATTTGAAATAAATTTCTCTGTTCATGAAAGTGACAGTGTACGTATGATGCAAGTAGTGCACGTGCTAATATAGTACACACGGATCGTGTAATATGAAATATAATATAAATGCGGAAATAGATGATAGTAGCAAAGTAAAATAAAAATTAGAAAAATCACACCAGAGATTTTTATACTGGTTCGGAACACCGTCCTACGTCCAGTCCCAGACTTCTATCTGGATTTTCACTATCAACAACCTCGATTCACCCGGAGGAACAGGTTTACAACACCCGAACAGCCGAACGGGATTTCGTGCCTCTTACAACACCGAGGACTTCAACAAAAACAAATACAATTTCTTTTGACAACTTGTGCTCTTGAAAAAACACGGATTTGTCACTTGTAGTACACCCTTCGTATAATCTTATCCTCAAAATATGTGAATGATGTTTTGTGAAGATTAAGGAAAGTATATTACTTATTGAATCAAAAGATATGAAATAATTTCAATGATTCAATAAGCAATTAGAATAATTGATAGCTTTTAGAATGCAGGAGTATGTAGAAAGTAAGATCAGAGATTAGAGTAAAAAGCATATATATTCATATATAAATCTTATTTGAATCAATGATTTAGATGAGTATATATAGAGAAAAATAGTTGTAACTCTTTGTGAACAGTTGCCATTAAGAGTTATGATCATTGATGAAAGGTAGGAGATGCAACCTTTGGAGAAGAGAAGTGTCTTTTGGAAAAGTTGCTTTCTGTTTAAAAACGGTCGACAGGTCAAAAAATGACCAGTAGACAGGAATTCAAAATATATGGTCGTTATGTGCATGTGTGCACGTTCAATGTGCATATTACACAGGAACGGTCGACCGCCCCTATTCCTACCGGTCGACCGCCCCCTGTTAACTTGCACAATGAATGTGCAATGCAATTAATATGTATATATATTGATATATTGAGATGCATGATTATTTGAGGATAGATTTTAACAAGTTTTTCACTATTACAATATCAAATAATCAACCTATAATCTAGAGTTACCATATGTAGCTCTTTATAGCCATGATGTCTTCGTTTAGTCGATCGCCTTTATTTCTTTGTCATAAATCAAAATCTTCATAGAGTCTGTGACTCAACATTCTCCCCCTTTTTGATTGATGACAATATACATCTGAAAAATTGAATCTCCCCCCGAGTATGTGATCTCCTTCTGAGATTTCATATATATATATATATACACATTCCTGCAAGTAATTGTTAGCACCTTTCTCCCCCTTTGTCATCGACAAAAAAGAATAGATAGAAGAATAAAATAGGACCATATCAACCAGAAGAATTATGCATAGCAAAATAATAAACATTCAATCATAACAGAGTGTCATACCTACCATAGTTTCAAACGAATGAAAAATAACGACACTAATTAGTACAAGTGTCGACAGATGTTTTTAAAGCATATTAAAAATAAGCAATAGAATCTAAGATGAGGCATAAGCTATCTCATCATCATCACCATCATCATCATCATCTTCATCATCATCTTCATCTTCTTCATCATTGTTTCCTCTAGAAGATTCTCCATGTCCATGTCCACTAGTAGACTCCTCAGATGATGTCCAGTTGAAAACAGGAGGGGCAGGACGTTTACCTGGGTCTTGTGTTTGAACAGAGGTGGATGTAGAACATGATATAGCATCCCATAACATCCCAAAGAATGACTTGACCTTATTGAAGCGTTTATCAATTTTTGAATCCATGCGCTTGAGACGTGATTCAAGCAAAAATTGGTTACGTGCAATAGTTTCAAGTGATTCTCTTGTGGATGATTTCGATTTTAAGAGTTTAACCTCATCGGAACGAGGCCTAGAGGATGTAGCTTTTTGTTTCTTTGGACCCCTCTGTTGCCATTGTTCAAACGGCATAATTTGAAGGTAAGGAGGAGGAAGCTTCATGCGTTTGATTGTCACGGAATCAATACATTTTGGTTTTGAAGTGGCAGATTCAGGAGGTTTTACACCACAAGCTATCAAAATGCGCATGATATACTCATTGTAGAAGAAATGAGGTCGTGTTGAGTTATTCACCTTTAGCATCTCATCAAATATCATACGAACCCAATTGATTTGGATTTCCCCATAAATAGCATATAGTGCTTTGAAGTTTTCTTTGTATACCGCATCATAATTTCCTAGTCTAGGAAACAAAGAATGCATCAAGACGTGATGAAGTAGTCTTGCGGTGGGTCGAAGACCAATAGATTTAGTGCCATCACTGTCATCTTCTATGAATTCATGGCTTGTGCTATTTCGGGTGAAAACTTGACAAAATGTTGATGAAAACTCTTCTCCTCGATTTGGTATACCTAGTATAGAGGCAATCCTTTCACGAGTGATAAAAATTTGTTTACCACAAACTACAGACCAAATGACGCCGTTTGGATTATCAGGTTGATACTCTTCCAAGTTCATGTTGGCATAGAATAGTTTAATCATCAAGTGATTTATTTCAACATTGTTTGCTGAAAAATCGATTAAAGGAGATAAATTTGAGTTATTTGCTAACCGACGAATTCCATACGTTGTGAAGTCATCAAACTTGATGTACGAGCCCGAATGAAACTTGTAGTTCGTCATTTGGTTCCATCTAGTGATAGCCACTGGATTCTCAAGCCATTTGTTGGCAGAAAGATTGAGAGATAAAGACCCGGAAGTTGTTCCTTTCTTTGATTTCTTTTGTGGAGGTGCCATTATTGAAGAATTTGGAGAATTGGAGTTTAAATTTGAAAAAGTAGGGTTTTGGGATTTGGGGGAAACTGAACAGTTGTAGATAAAAAGAGAAAGTAGGTTGAAGAGTTGGTTCGTATGCTTTATAAAAAAAAAATACGACAACCGGTCGACCGCTCTATTATGGCCGGTCGACCGTTTTCGACCAGAGAGCATTTGGTCGACCGGTCATAATTTGGGTGGTCGACCGGTTTTTATGCCTGGTGAAAACTGTTTATTTTGCAAAAATTTGAGAATATATTGACCTTATATAAATTATATTTTATTCTTATTATAAAATACAAACAATAATACATAAGTTGATAGAGAGAAAAACAATAAAAAGTATATAGAATTCTAATGAGGAGAGGAAAATTCGTCATTAGAATTTTTATTATTTTCAATCCGTTTTGTCCATGGACTCCATTCGTTCTGAGCTCCTTCATTTCTTTCATAATTCCGTTCCCAAGAGTTTGGACTTCTAGATGTTGATGGCCTAGACGGCATTGGTTCATGCACGTCATGCTTGTTGGAACTACAAAAGAGTGATGCCACCTTTTCTAAGAAAGATAAACGTGCCGATGTCCGCTGTTGCTCCTGATAGAGTTGGCTTTGCCCATAATGAAGTTGTCGCTGAAGATCTATCTGATGTTTTTGATAGTGGTGAATTTCATCGATCTGAGCTTTTGTTCGAGGAGAACAAAACTGCGATTTCTTCACTCGTTTTGATGTTGGTGTATTTCCAGGAGTACGAGAACATTGATGATGAAGATACCTTGGAGTTTGTTTGGGTGTTTTGGGAGAATAATATTCTTCTGACTCAGAGCTTGTAATTGAAATATGTGATTCGTGAGCACACTTATCACAAATGTGGGCCATAAAGATTATGTAAGGAATTTTAATAGCACAGAGAAGAATGAATGAATTAAGGAAAGATATTGACAGGCTTATAAAGGATTTTCTCATGTAAAACTTGTGGATGAGAATGAATAGACAAAATTAGCCGTGAAAGTAAGCATAGGTTTATATTTAATGTTTATAAATAGCTTTAAAATAGTTTTAGTTTAAAAAATAACTTAAAGATAAGATGATTATTATAATTCAAGATCTTTTCTTGAAATTAATCCAAGCTCTCTTCGTAATCTAATAAAACTAGATTCAAGTAGAGGCTTAGTAAAAATGTCCGCCAATTGATTGTCAGTGTGGACATATTCAAGACATATATTTCCTTTTTCAATATTATCTCTAAGGAAATGGTGACGGATATCAATGTGTTTGGTTCTAGAATGATTAACTGGATTTTTGGAGAGATTTATAGCACTTGTGTTATCACAATATATAATGGAATTTGATAAGTGAACATCAAAATCTTGAAGCGTTTGTTGCATGTATATTACTTGAGTACAAGCGAGAGCCGCTGATATATACTCAGCTTCACATGTTGATAGTGAAACACAATTTTGTTTCTTACTAAACCAAGAGACAAATGATTTTCCAATGAAATGACACGTACCACTTGTACTCTTTCTATCTGTTCGAGAACCTCCAAAATCAGCATCACTATATGATACTAATTCAAATGAACATTCTTTTGGATAAAAAAGACCGAAATATTTGGTATTATTAAGATAACGAATTATACGTTTCACTGCTCGTAGATGTGATTCCTTTGGATCTGCTTGAAAACGTGCACATAGACAAACACTCATCATTATATCTGGACGACTTGCTGTAAGATATAGAAGAGAACCGATCATGCTTCGATATAGTTTTTGGTCAACATTTTTACCTTTTTCATCTTTTTCAAGATGTATAGTTGTACTCATAGGAGTGGGTTTTCCAGAAGTTTTATCTAATCCGAAGCGTTTGATAAGATTTCCACAATATTTTTCTTGATTAACAAAGATTCCATTTGGAAGTTGTTTGATTTGAAGACCAAGAAAATATGATAGTTCTCCCATATGTGACATTTCGAATTCTTTGGTCATAATACGTGCAAATTCCTTGCAGAGTTTATCGTTTGTTGAACCAAAGATGATATCGTCTACATATATCTGGATAACTAGAATATCTTTTTGAGAATGTTTGATAAACAAGGTTTGATCAACTTTGCCTATTTGAAATCCTGAGTTAAGAAGATAGCTACGTAATCGTTCATACCAAGCATGAGGTGCTTGTTTTAAACCATATAATGCTTTCTTAAGTTTGAAAACATAATCAGGATATTTTTCATGTATGAACAAGGGAGGTTGTTCGACATATACATTCTCTTTAATAAATCCATTGAGAAAAGCACTTTTGACATCCATCTGATAAAGTTTGAAATTATGATGACAAGCAAAAGATAATAGGATTCTAATAGCTTCTAGTCTAGCAACAGGTGCAAAAGTTTCTTCATAATCGATACCTTCTTCTTGATTATATCCTTGTGCTACTAATCTTGCTTTATTTCTGGTGATATTTCCTTGTTCGTCAGCCTTATTTTTGTAGACCCATTTAGTACCAATCACTGACTGATCAGTGGGTCTTGGAACAAGTTCCCAGACGTCATTGCGCTCGAACTGATTTAGTTCTTCTTGCATGGCAATGATCCAATATTGTCGGTAGCTGCTTCTTTAGGATTCTTAGGTTCGATATTTGAAAGAAATGCAACATGACCCATTTGATGTAATTGACTCCTAGTTCTTACTTGTGAGTCGACCTCGCCAATTACATTTTGAACCGGATGGTGTCTCAATAATCTTGGAGGGGAACGAATCTCACAAACCGGTTGTTGTTGGGAAATATTGTCATCAATATTTTCAGAGTTAGAGTCATAATTTGTGATGAGAGGAGTGTCAGTAAATATAGTTTCGTCATTATCTGGTTTTGATTGAGAAGGTTTAAAGAATTCATTGAAAGAAACATGAAGAGATTCTTCAATAGTTTTGGTTCGTTTATTGAAAATACGATATGCTTTGCTTCTTTCCGAATAACCAACAAATATACCTTCATCAGCTTTCGGATCAAACTTTCCGAGATGGTCTTTTGTATTTAAAATAAAACATTTTGAACCAAATACTTTGAAGTAAGATATATTTGGCTTCCTTTCGTTAAATAATTCATAAGACGTGTTTTTGGTGAGTGGTCGAATGGACACACGATTCAAAACATAACACGCAGTAGCGACGACTTCTGCCCAAAAATGTTTTGGTAAAGTGGATCCATTTAATAACGTTCTTGCACATTCTTGTAATGTTCGATTTTTCCGTTCTACAACTCCGTTTTGTTGTGGAGTTCTAGGAAACGAAAAATTATGGTTAATACCTTTCTTTGTACAAAAATGTTCAAATTCAGTATTTTCAAATTCACCACCATGATCACTTCTTATGCTTTTAACTTTTAGCCCCTTTGATTTTTGAATTCTTTTGACGAAAGATTTGAAATGATCAAAAGTGTCACTTTTGTTTTTCAGAAAAATAGTCCATGTATAACGAGAATAGTCATCAACTATTACAAATAATATCTATTATGGTTTATTGACTGAACCTGTGTTGGTCCGAATAAATCCATATGTAGTAGTTCAAGTGGTTGTAATGTTGATATGACCTTTTTTGACTTGAATGATGATTTGGTCAATTTTCCTAACTGACAGGCATCACAAAAAATATCATTTTTATAACTAATTTTGGGTAGACCTCTAACTAGATTGTTTTTGGCTAGCTTGTCAATAGTTCTGAAGTTTATATGACAGAAGCGTTTGTGCCATAGCCATGGATCATTATCATTAGCTACAAGACACATATCTGAATTATGATTAATATTCATATTCAGAACATATATATTTCTGCCTCTATAACCTTCAAAAACTAAATTGTGGTCTTTATCTAAGATACTACACTTATTATTCGAAAAAGAGATTGTAAAACCTTTGTCACATAACTGACTAATACTAAGTAAATTGTGTTTTAAATTTTTAACTAGCATGACATTTGTAATAAGAGGTAAGTTAGATGTACCGCAATTGCTCACATCGCCTTTGCCGATGATATAGCCTTTTGAATTGTCTCCAAAAGTGACGGAGCCACCATCTGAGTATGTAATATTTGTTAATAAGCTCTTGTCTCCCGTCATGTGCTTCGAGCAACCACTGTCCAATATCCACTTTCCTCTTTTCTTAAGTGGGACCTGCAAAAATAGAATTAAGTCCATGGTACCCACTTTTTATAGGGTCCTAAGAGTTAGGTCTTAGGAGTCCAAACCCATATGGGTCCGGTATCCCCTTTATATATATAATTATTATTAAGATGCACAGTATTCATGAATTGCTGAATGTATTTATTCCTAATCAAATTGTTATTTGTTTTAGGAACCCAAATTTTGATAGTCTTTGTATTTTTCTTTTGAAATTTCACAACTGGCTTTGGTTTGGAATATAATAAACTAATATTTTTCTTAACTTCATTCTTTCTTTTATTACCCTTGATTTCTTGTTTCTTATATCCCAGACCTTGTTTATTTGATGAAGATTGTGAGTTTTTAATGATTTTTGTCAAATTTTCTCGACCTTTGTTGAAGTTAGAAACATTTTGAGTAATATCATCAAACTTTGTTTGTAAACTAGCCTTTTCTAGGTCTAGAATTTTGACTTTTGCCTTAAGCTCATGATTTTCAATAGTGAGAGCATTATTTTTCTCTTCTTGAGCTTCTATTTCTTGACTCAAAAGAGATAGTTGAGAGTCAACATTAGATGATGATTCTTGATTTTTTTCAAGTTCCTCTTCTAATATTTTCTTCTCATCTTTTAACATATCTCGTTCAAACTCTACTCTACTAAAATCTGCTTTGGCTACTTTTAATTGACGTTTTATGTCTTTATATTTGACTATCAGTTCAGCATTAATATCAAGTAAATCATCAAATGTAGGAATTTGTACCTCATCTTCTGTTGCCATAAAACAAATATTAGCTTGTTCATTCTCTGAATCACTTTCACTTTCTGATGAAGATGAGTCTGAATCATCCCATGTTACTGAGAAGACTCGTTTCTTTGACTTGTCCTTCTTATATTTGAATTTTTCATTTTCTGACTTCTTCTTTTGTTCTGGACAATCCTTCTGCATGTGTCCCTTTTTGTGGCAGTTGAAACATTCTATAGCAGATGAAGATGGTTTATTTGATCCAGGTTTCCTTTTATTGTAACGACTGGCTTTTCGATATTTTAGGAATTTTTTGAATCCTTTCGCAATGAATGCCAAATCTTCGTCTTCAGAATCCGATTCATTTTCATCTTTCTCAGCATGAAATGCTACATTTTTCTTTTCTTCTTTCTGTTCTTTTCTAGCCTGCAAATTTGCTTCATAGGACATTAAATTTCCTATCAATTCATCTGGCTTCATGACTGAAAGGTCATTAGCTTCTTCAATTGCTAATACTTTTCCTTCCCATTCACTAGTCAGAGAATGTAGGACTGTTGAAACAACATCAAAATCAGAATACTTTTGTCCTAAGCCAATAAGTGCATGGTGGATAGTTTGAAACCGTGAATACATATCATTGATTGTCTCATTTGGTTTCATTTTGAAATTTTGAAATTGACTTTTCAGCATGGCTATTTTGGCTTGTTTAACTTTGTTAGTACCTTCATGAGTGGTTTTTAGCGTTTGCCAAATTTGATATGCAGTAGTGCAGATACTAACACGGTTATATTCATTTTGGTCTAATGCACAAAACAACATATTTATTGCTTTTGCATTTACGGCTGCTGCCGTTTTCTCAGCCGCTGTCCATTCTGAATAATCAGTAGTTGGATTCACTATTTCTCTTTGAGTAGCATTCCAGGCATCATAACTATATGATTGCATAAAAAATGACATACGTGTTGCCCAATAGCTATAGTTAAGACCATTAAAAAATGGAGGTCTCTGTGTTGATTGAGCTTCCGTGTAAGTGTTAGTGCTAGTGCTTGCGTTATTTGCCATATTACAAGAATATATCAAATAACGGTGTTACAGTTATATGATGACCTTGCGCTCTGATACCAAATGAAAGTGACAGTGTACGTATGATGCAAGTAGTGCACGTGCTAATATAGTACACACGGATCGTGTAATATGGAATATAATATAAATGCGGAAATAGATGATAGTAGCAAAGTAAAATAAAAATTAGAAAAATCACACCAGAGATTTTTATACTGGTTCGGAACACCGTCCTACGTCCAGTCCCAGACTTCTATCTGGATTTTCACTATCAACAACCTCGCTTCACCCGGAGGAACAGGTTTACAACACCCGAACAGCCGAACGGGATTTCGTGCCTCTTACAACACCGAGGACTTCAACAAAAACAAATACAATTTCTTTTGACAACTTGTGCTCTTGAAAAAACACGGATTTGTCACTTGTAGTACACCCTTCCTATAATCGTATCCTCAAAATATGTGAATGATGTTTTGTGAAGATTAAGGAAAGTATATTACTTATTGAATCAAAAGATATGAAATAATTTCAATGATTCAATAAGCAATTAGAATAATTGATAGCTTTTAGAATGCAGGAGTATGTAGAAAGTAAGATCAGAGATTAGAGTAAAAAGCATATATATTCATATATAAATCTTATTTGAATCAATGATTTAGATGAGTATATATAGAGAAAAATAGTTGTAACTCTTTGTGAACAGTTGCCATTAAGAGTTATGATCATTGATGAAAGGTAGGAGATGCAACCTTTGGAGAAGAGAAGTGTCTTTTGGAAAAGTTGCTTTCTGTTTAAAAACGGTCGACAGGTCAAAAAATGACCAGTAGACAGGAATTCAAAATATATGGTCGTTATGTGCATGTGTGCACGTTCAATGTGCATATTACACAGGAACGGTCGACCGCCCCTATTCCTACCGGTCGACCGCCCCCTGTTAACTTGCACAATGAATGTGCAATGCAATTAATATGTATATATATTGATATATTGAGATGCATGATTATTTGAGGATAGATTTTAACAAGTTTTTCACTATTACAATATCAAATAATCAACCTATAATCTAGAGTTACCATATGTAGCTCTTTATAGCCATGATGTCTTCGTTAGTCGATCGCCTTTATTTCTTTGTCATAAATCAAAATCTTCATAGAGTCTGTGACTCAACAGTTCATTCACAAATATTTTCGTCGAAATAATTGCTTTCAAATGTCTGATTCGATATGAAGAAATAAAAAGGAGATGAATTCCTAAGTAGGCATATTAACATGTTTCATGTTGTAATAAGTTTAAAATTCGATTCCCATTCTTACATAGCTTTTTAATACATGCTATTTATTTTAGACCTGGATTTACTTTTATCCATCTGTCTCATATAACCAAATGAGGATCAAATAATATAATATGAAAACAATTAATTAAAATGTATTTTGCAGAATGGTCTTGTTCATCCATTATGAGCAAAATGAAATATGCCATTATTACTTCAACCTACCTCGAAGTTCTTATAGAAATGATTTGAGTTTTGTTTGGGTTTATAACTTAGAAAATAGAAACTCGCTTATGTCAGGTGAACTCAATTTCAATCAAATAGTATAGGTCATTGAGAAAACCCTGTTAGATGAATGACATTGTACAATAAATTCCAAGGTGTTAGAAGTGGAAAATATATGAATCGCAATGCGACCATATAACAACTTATAAAGAACAGAACTATTTCGTTCAAAAGTAGGAACAGAAATTAACCTCAACATTACGTTTTGCTCCATGTATGCGCTCATTCCACATGTTCCGAATTAGTTCTCTTCGTCCATCAGCAACAGGATTGCCAATTGGTAAAGTACAGTAATCGATGACCTGCAAAGCCATAAAGAAGTAGCTCAAACCATTTACTGTAGGTGCTTAAAACCACATTATTAGAGCATCTCCAATAGTTATGTTTAATTCTGCATTTTGACAAAATGGAGAATCAAGTACAACTGTATACTGTATCTTCAATTGTTCATCCTATTAATTCCAGAGCTCGCTCTCCATATTTAATGAAATAGAGTGGCGTTGGCCAAAATGAAGAATCCCATTTTGTTCTCCAATTTGGTAAACTGAAAAACAACTGGTGCTCAATTTTACTGTATTGCCCATTTTGTTATAACGAATGAAGTACACAAAAGGAGATGCTCTTAGGACTATATAAATGACAAACATTCAATGACCTCCTCTAATTCTGACAACTGCTGAACCCGAACCATGTTGTTGTAAGCACGTTCGTAACTTTCAAGCACCTATGTAAAACCAAAGAAGCAACAGATTATGCAATTACAAGTATTAGTCAAACAAATATCCTTTTATCATTTACTTTTTATGAGTATACGAAATTCGATAAAACTGATAAATTACCCAATTTATCATTGATTTTGTTATATTCTTTTTAATCAAAAATACATAGAAGAAACTGCCCATGGTTGATGGATGTGAAGAATATCTAAGCATAACCATGCATGGAGTAAGGAATTGATAATCATCAACAAATGCTACTTTACCCATTTGAATAGCTTTTTAAAGGTATTTTTTTGCTTCTTAAAAGAAAAATAAATTATCGACCTCCCCAGAGGCCGCTATCGTGCGGGAGCCTCGTGCACTGGGTTCCACCTTTAAAAGAAAAGGAAAAATCAAAACGTTGATTTTGATGCACAAATTAACAAATTTTCATGTTATTTTTTTTATTTCGGTTGCAAGAAAATATTTTAATTAAGTTAACGAATGTTCTAAGAAATTGATTTTCGACTTATTAACTTCACAAAATCAAAAGAATTATTTAATATAAAAAAGACACTTTTCTTGTTGATTGTCGAATATACGGCCTGTTTAAGATTCTAACCAATGCAGCCAGCTCAACTGCCAAGCATTTCCTTGCTCTCTCTACATACGCACGTGCTTCATCATACTGAGAAAACAACAGTACTATCAGTAAAACTGTGAAAAAACTTACATTGAACTTTTCATTTTTAAAAAGTGATACCTTATGGCGACGAACTGAAAGAACAGCTCTAAAGAAGGCACCATTGCTGCTACCATCACCACTTGTAGTGGTATTACCAACAATTCTAAGTTTGCTTTCGTCTCCATCGTCCAACTTAGAAACATATTCAGACATTTGATCCCACTCGCCCATATTCCAAGCAGCATTAGCAGCCTAAGTTGAAGAAAATAAATCAATAAAGCATATTTATTATAACAAAATGTTTATGCGTGTTGACTGTGGATGCCAATGCATTCGAAACAAACCATTGGTGCCATTTCAAGTCGAGCAGCTGGTTCAGCAGCGGTCCATTGCTCCTTGCAAAGATCATTCAGTTCCTCCCAGCGAGCTAAAGCAGCAAGGCACCTCATTCGACCTTGTATTAACAGACAATATCGTGAATTTTTTTTAGCATATATGCAATAATAAGATAAATGATAACGCATCACAATAAGTTTTCAAGAGCAGATAAAAAACTAAGAGGATAACCAGAGCATATTGTCAATGCTGAATTTAAAATGAGTCGTAATCTAATACCTAAAAACGGAAGTGATGCAAGGATGTTTATTACAGGAAGAATATTATTTCAAGAATGCAAAATAAATTAGGAAATTTAATGTCCGTGCTTATATAGAAGGTGGAAATTTAGTTGTACGATGCAAGAAAATGATCCCATGGGTCATCAAATGAAGCTAGTAAGTAAAATGAAATCTTTACGCAATACAAATGTGACAACAATTATATGCTGCAAGATGCTAGTCATAGAGACTGACCTCATGCTGGTGCAGTTGGTTATTAATATGAATAAGGGATTCAACCACTGTAACAGGATTTGTTCCCATTCTTCTAGATCGTGCAGCTTCAAATTCCATTTCTTTGTAGTGCAGTGCTTTGGCAAATGCTCGACACCGAAAAAGGAAAATAAGCATAATTCAATGTATTTGGTTAGAAAACATAAGTTAATACGAAATTTCATAAAATATATCGAGAGAAAACCTTTTCAGCAAGAGCACCAAGTAACCATGTATCAATTGGAAGAGGTTTTTCATCATGTTCCATAAACTCTGCCTGATCAACTCAGCTATTATCAGTAACTAAGAAGCATTTGTAAAAGTAAATTGATACATTGACAGTGGTTAACGTATTTTCTGACATAGAATCTTTAATGATCTATCTGGAATTATCAATGCCTGTAACTTATACCTCAATATTTGTATTGCCTGATCTAGCAACTCTTACTGGTAATGCAGATATTACATTACTCGAACAATTTGGAGAATTTACAGTATATTAAGGGACTTCCAGTAAAACAATCCAATTTAATGTATACAAAAGGTATGTATTCGTTAAATAGTTACCAGATTGAGTAGTGTTGCCAAAATTTCAGGTGGAATATTTTGAGAAGAAAAGGCAGTCTTCAGATTTCTCACTAGTTGTTCTTGTGCACTTTCATTCATTTGTGCCCAACAGCTTGCGAAACCAGCAGCAAACAATTCACGGCCAACTAGAGGCTGCAATTTTCTAATATCAATAAAACACATCATAGCGTGGAGGGTTAAGCACGCACGCGCCCACACATGTACACGTGTGTGTGTACGTGTGTGTAGACATACATACATACATTATATATACATATATGTATGTACTTATATATGTATGTATGTATAACTCTGCTTTTTTATCCATGGAAGTCAATTAAAGAACTAAATAAGAACATTCACGCATTCAACTACTACGAATATTGACATATACAAAATTGCTAGTACCTTGGAGCATTGTTATCAAATGGTTTAAGCTTAAGTTCAAACTACACACACACACGAATGTTTGAATCGACTCCTACCAATTCCAATTTGATCCTCAAATTCTGATTCAAGATTCGGTTCAAAGTTCAAACCCATTTGAGACAAAAACCATTTAATCCATATGGAAATAAGAAATATCAAGATCACTTCTTCGTACCTACATTCCAAATGTTATTGTTTCACGGAAAAAAATAAAATGAAACCCAAAAACCAATTTCATCATTTTAGATACATGTCATTTGATAACTATGCAAATTTCTAGCATATAAATTCATATGCATATTACACACGATTTAAATCCATTTTTGATTTAAAACTTAAACTTTACTGTTTACAATTCGGACCCCATTTTGAAAACCATATCTTGGAGAATGTTTTTGCCAGATCTGAGGGTGTTTAATGCAAGTAACAGCAACATGGAACAGAAATTACAAATAATTGTTGTACCTGCAATTGTGCAAGCCTTGCACATGTCCGCAGTGCTGGTGATGGAGACTCCTTGAGCAGTTCAATGCTAAAATGTCTCATCCATTCTGCCCAATCTTCCTTAGTACTCCGTTGAGAAGCTTCACCTGCTGTCCTCAATCGAACATCGTTAACCTATAAGGGTAGGCCTATGAATTAGTTGCTTGTTTTTATAAATTTAATCAGAAAGGCGAGTGATCTTATATGTGTTAATTTTGAGAATTTGCAATAAGAAGTTAAAAGAAATGCTGACAGAATTATAAGATACATATACATGATGTGCGTGCGGGCATGATTACCCATAAAAAAAAGAATCATGCAAGTATTTTGGAAAAAAATGATTTTCGGAGTACTAAACTACACAATGTTAAGGGTGCATTCACACCATTTAATCAGAAAGGCGAGTGATCTTATATGTGTTAATTTGAGTATTTACAATAAGAAGTTAAAAGAAATGCTGACAGAACTATAAGATACATATGTATGTATGCGCGCGTGCATGATTACCCAAAAAAAAAAAAGAATCATGCAAGTATTTTAGAAAAAATGATTTTTGAATTGCTAAACTACACAATGTTAAGGGTGCATTCACACCATTTGATGTATCTCCGCTAAAATGAGTGTGCTAAAGTGTTTCAACAGACAAACCATTGCACACGCCAACGTGTTTCACGTTTCTCAATAACACCAAGGCAAGCTCGCAATGCATCCACAGCACGTTCTCTGATAGCCAATGTAGGATCTCGTAGTGCAAACCATATGGCCTCGACAAATTCAGGCACATACACGTTGAAGACTGTAGAAGCATTTTCAGCCATTTCCTATAATAATAAAAACGAGTGAAAAATAGATTTACATCACAAAATGTTCCTTTTTGGAGTTGTTGATAGTTGGTGGTACTAATTATATTAGGGATTCACACGTGCTAATTGGGCATAAGTTAAGATCGTAAATATCATGAATAACCCATATGGTTGTGGTCCAGTGTATACTTCTTTTTTTCTTTTTTGAGTTTTTAACTATTAATGTTTGTTTTTTATGGATTGCTTTCTTTTAGTGGTTATTAACGTGTGTCCCCAGTTAACCCACATTAACACAACACACTGTATTATATATCTAGCTTGAGAGGTTTTTGTAGCAGTAAAGGGTGAAAAAATGCGTCATAATGAAGGTTGGTCTTTTAGCAGCATCTCTCCATAAATATGCACCTTACAAACTGAATGAGTAAATAAAAGGAAAATGAAACAATTAAACAACACGGTGCATTGCAGATGCAGCAACGTGTGTACTTCCACTTACCTTCAAAATAAGAACAGCTGCGAACCGACGATACTCTATTCTTTCGGCATGAAGCCAATCCAAAGCTTTTTTAATCTGAACATGAAATAAAGTCATGTAACACATAATGAAAACTAAGAGACTGTTTAGTAACTGCTTATGAGTAGTCTGAAAAAGTTTATAAGTTACTTATTTGTGCTTGTATGATTGACAGTATCTTGTAAGGAGGATATAATGGTTATCCAGAAGATGATAAGTCTCATGCAACAATTATTTGCTAATGACTTTTAGATCCCATTTGGTAGCAACTTATTTGGTATCTCCTTAAAAGGAGATTTGGGAATTACAACTTATAAGTAGTTTTGAAAAGTAGCTTCTAAGTAAATGTGTTAGGAATGGTTAGAATAAGTTAATTTTGGTTTTCAACTGCAATGACTTGTAAGTAATGAATGTATAACATACATAAATGGATATGATCATGTACTTGAAATATGCATTTGTCATGATACTGTAAGGTTATTAATCATTTGTTAGGTCAAAATAGTTTATGAAATTTCTTCGTAAGTTGTAAGCAACAAATTGTTGTTTTCCAAATTTCTATTTCTGAACTGCTTTTGCAAGCTTCTAACAAGGAGTTCTCAGACACTATAATTCAAATGAGTTACTTCTAAGTAGTTTTGACTATATATAAGGAGTTGTCAAACATGTTCTATTTCATATTTTTCCAACCACAAATTATATCAACATTTTCACTTATCCAAAAACTTATGTCTTCGTTTTTTAATAATTCCAACTCTAAACAACTTTTAACTAGTTATAAATAAATTGTTACCAAATAATGGGATCTGCAATTCAACTCAAATGGTAAGAAATGGTAGTAGTAACCTGTTGCTCCACTTCATCAGCTGTCATAGCTCCACCAGCTCTAGCCAAATGACCAAGCACATTACTTGCAAGAATCAACAACTCAGGATCGCGTTTTATTTCAAATACAGTTTGCATGTAGGTGGAAAATCTTGAAACCTTGGATGCACTTTCCCCAAGATCAACATCTATCAACACATCAATAGCACGTAAAGCTCCCATGTTCTCTGCAATTTCACTATTTTCTAAAAGGGATGAGATACGATCATATAATTGGTCCATAAAACGAGAGAAAGCTTCTCCGCTAAGCTCTCGAGCTTTCTCTTCAACGTGTTTTTTTAGGGCAAAGGCAGCTCCATCCTGGAAAAATAATAATTAAGAAAGTGTTTGGCATTATTAAAAGTAGGGAAAATATTGACATTACAGCTTAAGTGATTGGTGATAACTAATTTTTTGATTAAAGGTGGCAATTAAGTTCATAAGTCATGATAAAACATGTTTAGCATACGAAAAATAGTTTGTAAATTCATGGCTTAATTCATATCTTACATTTAGATTTATTAAATTAACTAGAAGTGAGAACAACTTACATTATTTATTTCAAACTAAAATAAATTAATAGATCATGCCAAAAAAAGTTGTTCATGGCTTAATTCCTTAGTTTTTTCAAATTAGAATTTTAATTTATGTGGTCCGAACTCTTTTGCTTTTTAATATTAGCTCGTAAGTACTTAAAATTGTGATTTAAAGTAGTTTTTAAATAAAGTTGTTGCCAAACGAGCCTTAAAAGAGCAATGTTAAATGGATTTCATACTTGATTATGATGAGCACAATAATAGATGATAAAAGCATGTCAAAATTGGGGAAAAAAATCGATTAAAAGATGCATGTAATTGCATATCCAATATTTTTGGAAAAGGTATAAAATTCGCCAATCTTTTATTGTTTAATTTTGTGCCACCGCCTCTTATAAAAAACCCATAACAGTCCCTTCAACGATGACTTTAAAGAACTCGATTATGATTTAATGCTATTAGCTTTTGTGAAAAGTTATACATATCTATACAAACTCGTATGCGTTTTACTTTCACTTAGGGTGTGTTTGTTTTATTTGGTTGCAAGAAGTGTTTAAAACTTCACCAAGTGCTCGAAACTTCTACTTCAATTCCAATAAGTGATACATTAGTGCTAATACAACTTTTGAATGTTGAATGATAAACATTTTCAATTATACCCTAAGATGAATTTTTAAAGTAGTAATTGAGTTTCAATATTTTTTCTCTCGTCACTTTTTTTATTTTCATGTTTTTCTTTTCAATTTTCAGAGGAATGTATTTTTTATAAATTTGTTAATTATTTGAAAAGGAGAATATTGAGATTTTGTTTGTTGAGAAAATTAAAAGTATTTAATTTGATCGAAGTTCGTTATTTTTTTTTAATTATCGACATAGTTTCTATTTCTTTTCTTTTTTTGGTTTTATATTTGTTTGAATCTGCCGAGCGCATTAACTGCACAGTCATTAACTAATAAAAGAAATATTAAGTAAAAATATAACCTGGAACGTTACCAATAACATTGTCATTTTAATTATACACATGAAAATGATTTTTAATCCATTGTTTCATACCTCCTTAAATTTAATTTATAATAAAAATTTCAATAAATATTTAACATTACCTTTAAAAGATAATAAAATACAAAAGAAAAATATTTCATGTTATGATTTTTGTCCATTATTAACTCAAATTACGGATATAAATAGTTAATATGTAATTTTTTTACAAAAAAATATAACTGAAAATGTTAACTATTTTTCAGCATTAATACAAAATTCACCGCTAGTCATTCATTCTAATGTCATTATTCACAAAAGTTAATTTGTTAATGAAAAAGAATTCACTTTACATACAAATTTTAGAAAGTGAAAACATTATGTTTGTAATAATATACCAATTTTAGAAGGAGAAGTGTGTATGTTTGTTTGTTTGTAATGAAATATCAACTTTTGAAGGAAATTTTTGTGTGTATATTTCTTTGTATTAAATGCAAATTTTAGAAACAAATAATTTTTTGAACTTGAGTGTAGAATAATTTAAGAGAGTTCAAGATAATTATGTATACAGTTGTGAAAATTTTAAATCATGTTGACTTAAATGAAAAAAAATAGTTTTATCATTTTTGTCAATAGAAATGTGGTATACACATTGAATTGTCATTTTTTTATAATTTAGTAGATCAATTAATAATTAGTTGGTATATTCAAAGGGTTTTAATTTAAGATCACTTAATAAATTCAAATACATGGACTTGAACATAAAACAATTTAAGAAAAGTTATGAGAAATCTGTAAATAACTGTAAAAACTATTAGGTGTCGGTATTCAAATGTAAAATGATATGAGAGAAAATTAGTAAAACATTGTAAAAAAAAATTTATATAATCGTGAAAATTTTAGATTATATGGACTTGAATGAAAATTTTGTTTTATCATTTTTGTCGATACTTTGAATGTGATGCACGCATTGAATTGCATTTGTTAGATCTGTTAGTCCGTGGGATGATGGTTTTGATGATAACAACCTTAGAATAGATTATAAAATACAAACACTAACATTATAAGTTTAGATATATATGTATATGCAGGATTTAACAATGCAGGTACCAAGAATGAAGACTGTACAGTATAGATATTCAAGGTATCGAGATAGAAAACTCATGAGTATCTAGATTATCAAAATTCAAGATTTCAAGAATAAGTATTTTTATTAGAAATTTTGTTAAAACTCCTAGAAAAGCACTGGCATCTTAAAATCCAATTTATTCGTGGAATGGAATCCACTTCGAGCCCGTTAAAGGGATGGAACCCTAAGTAGGATGGAACCTACGAAAAATCTAGTGAACCATTGTTTTGTATCCGCTAATTTTAATTCAAATGATTTTATAAAATTATCTTGTTTTCAAAATGATTTCAAAACTTTCTTTTAAAAGATTCAAAAATCTCTATCCTGATTCTAAATAATTTTAGCCTCAAAATTATCTCCAATTTTAAAGTCAAATTGTTTCTGATTTTAAACTATCTTTTAAATAATATATTTAACTTTTAAATATTTATACTTAGATTTAAATATAAAAATATAGTTAAATTCTACATGTATTATTCTCTATATTTACTTATGAATTTCAACTATAATTAAGTATATCTATAAAGTTTAAAATAGTTTTAATATAAGATAAAGGTTATTTTTAAAGAAAATCAAAACACCAAAAATTGCTTTGGGATGTCGACATGCCTATGGTGACCATGTCGACATGCCTATGGTGACCATGTCGACATGGTGTCAGTTGGTTTCAAAATTCAAATTTCAAAAGAAGTGTCTATTCGCCATAACTCTTCATGAATGGTCATGGCTGTTGTTCTTCTATAAATAGGGGTTAGTTTCAACGAATTTTATATCAAATTTTCTGGTTTTTCACTTCTCTTCTAGTGTTAATCTTAGCCTTAAGATCCGTAATCCGCATTTCTAACAATTATAATCAGAGCAAGGTTTTCAAAAGTTTCATAATCTGATTTTTGAAAAGTCTTCAAAATGGCTACCAACACTGGTACTGTTACTAACGCTAGCATTCCTGTCACTAGTTCATTTGTCTAAGGTCAGTCTATTGTCAGACCACCACTTTTTAATGGCAGTAACTATGCATATAGCTAAATGAAAAAGAAAGTACACGAGCTAGGTAGGTGTACCAAGCTACTAATAAATAAAAGAGACTAGTCCCCCTCCGCAGAGGAAGATCCACTGCCATCATCCCCAGACTCAGGTCCAATAACATTTAAGTAGCCTGAAAAAAGAGCGGCCAGGTTTGGCACATCTACCTAACTAAATTTAAGATACCATTAAATTTATTAATAAGATTAATAAAATGAATTAATTAAATATGTTAATTAATTAATACTTACATACATGCATTATATATAGTGACATATTGTTATTGCAAAATTTCATCTACACCAACACCCCGAGGTAAGAAGGTATAACTCCGGAAGTTGGTTTGATTATAGGTCTCGGATGTAAAAATACCGAGATGAGATGTGATATTGATGGAGTTACTATATGTCAAACTACTGAATTTGAATGATGAATGGGAAGAAAGCAAAGTGCTGAAAGTAAATAATACCGAGACTTTTATAGTGGTTCGGGCTGAAAGTCCCTACGTCCATTGTCTTTTCCGTATTTAGTCACTCTTATACAGCCAAGAGGCTTATTACATTGAATCCAAGCATTTCCACCGTTAACGAGTTTTTGATTAGAGCTCTAATATAGGAAAGTACTATCTCATTATGTGCCAGAAGATCCTCTGTCCCATGGGATTGCGGCCTTCTCCGTGGATTGATGATCTGGCTTGCTATGAACGGTCTAGATTTTAATGCTTGCCATTATCTGATTGAGTATAATTTGACGCGGATTGCTGATGTGATGCTTCCATATATAACTTTTGGATATGTTTCATTCATCTTTACCGTTGGTCTCGTCCTGGGCTATCTAAGCCGTTGATTGTTGTTGTTTGTTGAATTGTTTTAGGTTTTGGTAACTGATGCTCTCAGTCCGGCTTCTTGCTCAGCTGAATTATGATCTTAGACTTGGTTGACACATTGGTTCATGCTTTTGGATTGCATATTTTCGTTAGAAACCGAAGGATAGGCCTCATAATTTCAAGTCAAGGAATTTCCCTTTTGAATATTTGCAATCTGTACTTTGTGAAAATTATAGTGTAACACATGCCCCCAAAAGTTCACCTCATGTGATTGATATGGGGTGGACTTTGGAAAGAGTGTTGTCGTATTAGGTTTAATCCTTGACTTGTTTACTCCATTCCCATCATGAAGTCGATTCTAAACTTTCAGGAGCATTGCTCCACTTATACAACTCATAAAGATATAACCTTATCGAGAGGGAATTGAAAACAATTTAAAATTAATGCTCAGAGGTGAAGGCTTGGTTGATTAACGGTTTGGAAAACTGAATGGGTGAAATTTTAACTTGGACTGTGTGGTCAAAAACTTTTGAAATCACATTTGCCACCTGAAGCTATCCAGACTAGTTGATAAGTGAAAATTGCTTGGACGCTGAAAGGTGAAATCTAAATCGGGACCATAAGGTCAAAAACTTTTGAAAATCTGCACTTTCTATTTGAAGTTTCTCAAACCAAATGGTAGGCGAAACTATTTTTTGAAAGTTACTAAGGATCGTAATATGGAATATTAGATAAGTTATCTACTAGTGCTGAATATAAATATAACAGCAAATAGTGAAGTAAATGACACCAGAGATTTTTATACTGGTTCGAATGTAAGGACCCGATTCTTCGTCTTCCGAAAATCGACATCAATACGTCCACTGTATCAACTGCCGAGCAATCGAATGCCGAAAAATCGAATTCTTAGGGTTTAGAAAGAAGAAGAGGTAGAAGAAGAGAGAAAGAAGAAGAAAAGAAGCAGTAGAAACAGAAAACAACAGAACAATAACAGAATCTCACAGTCGCAGCGGAACAACATATAATAAATAAATGAATAATCTTTAAAACAAAGAACAATATCTGTTATTACATTACATTATCATCAGAGTATACAACAATATACAACACAACTGGACAGTGATATAAACTTGTCCAAACAATCAGAATACACAGCGGAAAAATAATATCATAATACAAGTGGTGCGTCTCGCCATCCAGCTTGCTCCAGATCTCAACAGCAACTTCAGAGTTCCAGAATAACCTGATAACCAAACTCTAGACTGCCCGTGTGGAAATTGGTGGGCACCCAGAGTTTAGGAAGAAAACAATAAACTCCGGATCAGTCATGGGACTGGTGTGAGAACTTAAGACAGTTTATCTTTAAAACAATCAACAATAGAATTTTTAAAGTCAATTCGCAATGCTTTTGGAAAATGAAACTACCATAAGGCCTCGCGCCACACACACAATGCAAGCGCAAACTTGGGGAAGATTTCTCCTTATGATAGTCAAAGATGCTTACTACGCAAAAATCAAATCATTTTTTTTATTATTATTAGTGCATAGTGGAAAACATTTCAAAAGTAGAATATAAATCTTAGCCAGCATAGGTACCATTATATTATGCCTGCTATAGCTGCCTCCTGAGGAGACAGGTTATACAATTGCAATTGTAAAGGGCTCGTATTGTTTGTTTGGATTTCCAACAGACGGTCGGGCAAGGAAAACTTCCCAATAAAATAGAACGCCTCTGGACCGACGTTCCCGGATCTAACGTTATGGTTAGATCTCTGCTACACAAGGCCGGGTTACCCCTAGCTGGGTAACAACTGACACGAGCATGTCATTCCCCGGTCCTTTGGGACCTTAAACCGAGATCTCGATATCCAACATCACACAGTAATAAATATAGTGTGTCCACAAAAGTAAGTATCTGGGCTCCATACCATGATACCACTCATAATCCAGATAAGGAATGACAAGCCCTATGGAGGAGCGACCACCAAATAAACCTTGCTGCCACGATTCCTGTTTTGACCATCACCGGTCTGTGAGGCTCGACGAAGTCTCGTCCACAAAGCTACGCTTTGTAACAAAGCCATGCTTCGGGTCAACACAATGATCAGCAACAACTCGTATGCCACATTACCAAATTGGGAATGTATCACTAGTAACCATCAACTACATAACCTCTGAGGGTGTTAAGATAAGAGAATAAATTCTCCGCCACCAACGGAAATATATTTGATAGAAACCAGCTTTACATCTCAACTTGTAACGTCAGACACACATCCATACAAGTACGTTCCGGGATCGAACGTAACCGAAGGCACTTCCAAAGAAGTCCTTGCAATCCGGGTATTCACAAACCCGATAAAATTTCCCATCACAAAGGAAAATCTCCATACCGTAGCTAACGATGCAGAGACAAATCGATAGGTCATTCTATCGTTTTCACAAATACCCGGTCTTCAACACCGGTCTTCAAATGCTATCCATTTCGACGTATCACATATTCGGAATGGGATATATGACACAAAGGTCCTCTCCCGGCTAAACCGAATAGCGAGCGCTTATTTAAAAATAAGTGTAGCATTCAATTCAAACAATTCACAACAGATACCTATTTAAAGGTAAATATTGATAGTCGGTTATTTAACTATCAATAGAGATGCAACAGCATCACCAGGCTCCAAATAATTTTCCAAATAATTTAATTCCAAAATATCTTTACAAGATATATATATATATTCCAAATAATTGCCCAAATTATTTATTTTCCAAAATATCTTTACAAGATATAAATTTCCACACTTCAACCATTTGAAAAACAAATTTCAAATCAAATTTCGCTTTTATAACTTTTGAAAACAAGTTTCAAATCATCAAATAAATCCTTACCGATTTATTTAAATCTTACGTTCTAAATCCGTAAATTCATTTCCATACTTATTAAGTAATAAGTAATTCACAAATCTATTTATTTCCAATCATTGAAAATATTCAATATACTTAAATCAAATTAAGTATATATTTCATTCTTAAGGAAATTATTCACTTAACACATTTTATTTGGGTTAAAACCAATGTTGCGTAAAACATCATTACGACAACCCAAAAATCACTAGTATAGGGATTCGAAATTTAGATAGATATATAAATCCCAATACTACATAAAAACATTTCCTTTCGGAAATCATCTACTATAACAACAGTGTTATAGTCTACTATTTCCTTAGTTCTCGAAATCGTCTATTTCAACAATCAATGCTGAAATCTATGGTTTCGATATTCAATGCATTTCAAAACATCGTTAAAACAATTACTTCATTTGATAATGTCAAATTCTCGAAAACGTCTATTTCAACAATAAATGTTGAAATATATGGTTTCGATTTTCAATACATTTAAAACATCTTCAAATCGTTTTAATTCTATTTAAAAAGTTACTTCCCAAAATATTCATTTTATTTAATAATATATTCACTGTCCAAAATCGTGAATAAATCTCCTTAAATAAACTTCTATGTTTTAATTTCTCAAATTCAATTGGTTTCGGATTTTATAAACAATGTTTATAAATTCCATTTCTATTTAAAAGCTTCGATTTGTAAATCTCGTTTATTAACCCAATTTAATTTATACAACTAAGTTTTATACCAAAGGTTTATATTACAAGTCAAGTACTTATAATTTATTTATTTACAAAATCGTTCCTTTTAAAACTTCACCAATTATAAATCTTATTACTTATAAGATTTCATTTATATTTTATAACAACTCAAACTTATAAAATCTCCTTTAATAACAATTTCTATTAATATCCCATTTAAGTGCCAAATCCAGTTTATGAGTTAATTTCGTTGTAAATTCTTTCTTTACAAAATCTATTTATTTTTATAATTTTCACAACTTAAAAATCTATAATTTCCAATGAAATCCATTTTATACTTCATTTTAACACTTAATAACTCGTTTTATAATTCTAACATTTTTAATTTATAAATATCCTTTTTATAAATCCTTTTTATAAATCCTTTATAATAATTCAAAATCTCCATTTTAAATCGTTTTACAAAAATCCAAAATTTTATAACATAAAAATTTTAACGTTTATTTATTTAAAAATAAATCTTTTTACTAATCAGTTTAAAAACATATATTTTCAAAATTACTTTAAAATCCATTTAAATTTCAAAATCATCTTTTAAACCATTTTAAATTTTAAAATAAACCCAATGATGCCACAGCACCAAATAATCAATCACGGCGTTCAAACCGTCACATATCAACATATAAAAATCAGCATATATCAAAATATATGAAATCAAATCAATACAGTTGAGGAATCCAGTTGGATCCCTCCAACCTGTTACCCTGCATCCACAGATGTTAGCACAATACCATTCCGCTCCAGTACGGAATATCGCGGTATATGGGATTAATAAATATTATCCGCTTAATAACGGCGCAATAGGGTCTCATCCGCTACAAAATGCAGGAAAAAACAACAACTGCAATATATACATATGCCAATATATATATATTGCTATATATATAATACCAATTTCACTATACTGTGAAATATTCGCGGTATATGTTTTTAATAAATAACATCCGCTTACTAACGGCGTATAATGTCTATTTCAATTAATAACAGACAAATTTATCAATTCAAGCATACAGTCAATAATTTTAAATCTAACTATTTAAAATAAACATCGAAACACGTTCGATTGAGTGAGAAGTTCTCACCTTGATTTTAAATAATGGTTGCAGCGATTTATTTCGAATAAAATTAAACAGGCGTTTAATTTTACCCGAAATTTTCACTAGCTCCTTTCAATCCCAATCCAACTTCACCGCGTAGCATTCGACAAAACGAAGCCAACGCTTTTCGTTTCGTTCGATTTTGACCTCGCACGAAAAAGAAATCGCAGTTTAAACATTTACACGATTTAATATATAATAATTTACATTTTCTATTTCCATTTTTATAACCTATTATCTCAGCCGTTGATTCTCTCCATCTCAATCAAGACCGTGTGCCTCAACATCTCCTTCTTCGTTCAATTACAGATAATCGAACCCATAAGTTGCCGAGCATCTCTCCTCCTTCGAGCCTCCTACGACCACTTGTACAACGATCGGCCAACGCCCCCTTGAAGCTCCACGCACGAGCCACCACTGGCCAGAAAAGCTTGCAACTCGGTGGCTCCCCTTGCTCGAGAACTGTGCACGAAACGCCAAGGAACGCGGCGAATTTTCTCACAATCTACTTGCTTATTTTTTGATCTCTACCGTTGGATAGGAAGTTTGTAGTGTGCTCTTCAACTTCGCAGTTGGAAGATTTGTGAAACGAAACGTGGATTGAAAGAAAAACGAGGAAGAAGGAGGGAGTGTATCGGCCATTGGTTTAAGGGGCGGCGGCTGTGGAGCTGCAAAACCCTAATTCTCTTTTGTTTTATTTTTTTGTGTGAAACAAATGGTCTATTTATAGAATTTAAAACGAACACTATTCATCCGGATTTTTAAAATTCCGATTTACGCGCGGTGACCGGCATTTCTGAGGTTTATCCCGCATTCTAGACACAATGGAATAGGTTTCGGAAGCTAATTCGGAAGTATGTGCGAGTTATGGCAATAAACGTTCAATTTGAATTTAAACCGATAAATCGATTTTCTAGGCGTTTTGGCTTGCCCCGGACAAACGATATATCCGATCGACTTGAAATTTGAAATCTTACAATAATATCACATTACGAATCCGATGAAACTGTTTTCGTCGAAATCCGAGATCGTTTGAAAAATCACTATTTTAACTCGCCAAATTATATTAAAAACAATTCGATGCGTTTCGAACTGCCACGGTCAAACGACAACTCCAATTGCTACGAAAATTGAAATCCGATAATAATTAACTATTACGGATCCAATGGAACTGGTTTCGTTCAATTCTGAGACTGTTCGAAAATTGGCTAATTTTCAGTCGATAATTAAAAAATATTCAATTTTCACAAATCAACTTTTAATTCGATTTTAAAAGTTCTAAAATATTTATATAACTCCAACATGATTAAATAAAATTTTACAAATCATTTACAATCATATTTAACTCAATATTAAATTTTTTCTGCATTTTCACTCTAAAATTATTGATTTAATTATCAAATTAAATCCAAAATTAAAATTAAAATTTATTCGACTTATAAATTTTCACTTATTAAAATTTAAATTCAATTAAATTTTAAATTTTAAATTAATAAAAATTCTGGGTCGTTACAGACTTCCCCCCTTAAAAGAATTTCGTCCTCGAAATTACCAAGTAAGAAAAATTTACAAAGTCTATTAACTTTTCAAAACGAATCGTTCGGTTTAGATTTACAAATCTCTTAAGTGTTTAACTCTTTCAAAATACATAGTTAACTTCTTACAAAACCTTTATTAAGCTTTCAAATCATAACTTAGTTTTCAAAATTTCCAAATTTCTCAAAAAAAATTTAACGCCTTAAATTTTCGGAAACATTCGCCATAGTCTCCTTTGCGCGGCTCGATCCGAAAAAAAATGACAGTATATATATCACAAATATACATCTCATCAAGTGATGAGGCATCCCGTAGGGAAAAAGGTGTAAAAGTACAGTATGTAATCCGAGATATGTACCTTTTTAGCGTTTTTAAGCAAAACAGTTATTTATTAGCGAGCGTATACGACTAATATAGCACGAAAGCGAGCTCCAAAAGCGAAGCAAATGCCATCTGCACCTACTAAACACTCAATCAAACAAATGAGAACATGTATATAGAAAACAATATCAATATACATCATATAGCCACATAGCACATGCAACAAAAGCAATAAATGCAACTATCAAACAACTATCATCCAATAGATTCATAACCAAATCAATATTCTCATTAAATTTCATTGAATTGGTTTTCAATTTAATCACACTTGATTCATTTTCATTGGATTATCCATATTCATTCATTTAATTCCAATTAGTTTACATTCACTAATTTAAATTCATATTAGTTCACTTCCAAGTCAAATTCAATTCTATTCAAATTTATTTACTTCCAATTTGAATTCAATTACTTTAGCTTTTAATTTTGCTAATTCAATTCCATTAACACTTAATGAATTTTACACCATCAACTAACAATCAATCTAACAACCAATGTAGATTCAACACAACCAAATTCATTCAACTTTACATTCTAGTTGGTTCAACACATTTAATTCCAATTGGTTTAATATTAAATTGACTTTCATTCAATTTTTTTTTCAACTTCTAATTTATTTAATTAGCTTCTAATGAATTTACACTTGCATTCATTACTTTTTATCAATTCTATCTACATCCAATTGATTCATATTCACTTCAAAATTTCATTTACTAACTTATTTCATTAGCCCAATTTGATTCATTCATTAATTCAATTACTTACTCGCTCTACAAATAAGGTTGAACTTCATTTATATAACTCAAGTTCACATCCATTTAATCACTTGATTATTTTACTTCGATACCAAATTCAATCTCATTCACATTACTTAAGTCATATTCTCTTTCAAACATCATTTGTTTTAACTTAACTTGAAATTCCATTTATAAATCCAATTCTCTTTATTTAACTTCCTATAGTTAAATTTTATTGTGCTTACCCAAATTTATTTCAACTTTTCCAAAGTTCAAATCTTTCCTTTTATTTATAAATCACATTTATAAATATATTCATATAGTTTCACTTTTATATACAAGATCATTTCACGATTATAAACCATTTTAATTATAATTTCATACTTATAATTCATTTACTCATACAAATTCATTCTTTTACAATTGTTGTCTTGATTTAACTTATTCAAACAACCAAACAATCAATTTATATATACTTTACTAATTTATGAAAAATTATTCCTTTATATAAAAATATAATCAAGGTAAAATTATTTCATTTACCCAATTTTAAAACAATATTGTGTCGAATTGTTCTATTCAAGTGTTTAGAAACCCCTTCGATTCAGTTTCGAGGCTGCGCCGAGGAAAGTTCATATGCCACTCAACAAACCAATCATCACAATATAAAACAATTTTATATTCACTAACAAATACGCGCTCATATCTATTATTACACTCACACTCATTCTAGAGTACTACTGACTCTATCTCTAATGAGTAACACCCAAACAGAGCAGGTTGTCACTTAACCATATGCTCTGATACCACGTTGTAAGGACCTGATTCTTCGTCTTCCGAAAATCGACATTAATACGTCCACTGTATCAACTGCCGAGCAATCGAATGCCGAAAAATCAAATTCTTAGGGTTTAGAAAGAAGAAGAGGTAGAAGAAGAGAGAAAGAAGAAGAAAAGAAGCAGTAGACACAGAAAACAACAGAACAATAACAGAATCTCACAGTCGCAGCGGAACAACATATAATAAATAAATGAATAATCTTTAAAACAAATAACAATATCTGTTATTACATTACATTATCATCAAAGTATACAACAATATACAACACAACTGGACAGTGATATAAACTTGTCCAAACAATCAGAATACACAGCGGAAAAATAATATCATAATACAAGTGGTACGTCTCGCCATCCAGCTTGCTCCAGATCTCAACAGCAACTCCAGAGTTCCAGAATAACCCGATAACCAAACTCTAGACTGCCCGTGTGGAAATTGGTGGGCACCCAAAGTTTAGGAAGGAAACAATAAACTCCGGATCAGTCATGGGACTGGTGTGAGAACTTAAAACAGTTTAACTTTAAAACAATCAACAATAGAATTTTTAAAGTCAATTCGCAATGCTTTTGGAAAATGAAACTACCATAAGGCCTCCCGCCACACACACAATGCAAGCGCAAACTTGGGGAAGATTTCTCCTTATGATAGTCAAAGATGCTTACTACGCAAAAATCAAATCATTTTTTTATTATTATTAGTGCATAGTGGAAAACATTTCAAAAGTAGAATATAAATCTTAGCCAGCATAGGTACCATTATATTATGCCTGCTATAGCTGCCTCCTGAGGAGACAGGTTATACAATTGCAATTGTAAAGGGCTCGTATTGTTTGTTTGGATTTCCAACAGACGGTCGGGCAAGGAAAACTTCCCAATAAAATAGAACGCCTCTGGACCGACGTTCCCGGATCTAACGTTACGGTTAGATCTCTGCTACACAAGGCCGGGTTACCCCTAGCTGGGTAACAACTGACACGAGCATGTCATTCCCCGGTCCTTTGGGACCTTAAACCGAGATCTCGATATCCAACATCACACAGTAATAAATATAGTGTGTCCACAAAAGTAAGTATCTGGGCTCCATACCATGATACCACTCATAATCCAGATAAGGAATGACAAGCCCTATGGAGGAGCGACCACCAAATAAACCTTGCTGCCACGATTCCTGTTTTGACCATCACCGGTCTGTGAGGCTCGACGAAGTCTCGTCCACAAAGCTACGCTTTGTAACAAAGCCATGCTTCGGGTCAACACAATGATCAGCAACAACTCGTATGCCACATTACCAAATTGGGAATGTATCACTAGTAACCATCAACTACATAACCTCTGAGGGTGTTAAGCTAAGAGAATAAATTCTCCGCCACCAACGGAAATATATTTGATAGAAACCAGCTTTACATCTCAACTTGTAACGTCAGACACACATCCATACAAGTACGTTCCGGGATCGAACGTAACCGAAGGCACTTCCAAAAAAGTCCTTGCAATCCGGGTATTCACAAACCCGATAAAATTTCCCATCACAAAGGAAAATCTCCATACCGTAGCTAACGATGCAGAGACAAATCGATAGGTCATTCTATCATTTTCACAAATACCCGGTCTTCAACACCGGTCTTCAAATGCTATCCATTTCGACGTATCACATATTCGGAATGGGATATATGACACAAAGGTCCTCTCCCGGCTAAACCGAATAGCGAGCGCTTATTTAAAAATAAGTGTAGCATTCAATTCAAACAATTCACAACAGATACCTATTTAAAGGTAAATATTGATAGTCGGTTATTTAACTATCAATAGAGATGCAACAGCATCACCAGGCTCCAAATAATTTTCCAAATAATTTAATTCCAAAATATCTTTACAAGATATATATATATATTCCAAATAATTGCCCAAATTATTTATTTTCCAAAATATCTTTACAAGATATAAATTTCCACACTTCAACCATTTGAAAAACAAATTTCAAATCAAATTTCGCTTTTATAACTTTTGAAAACAAGTTTCAAATCATCAAATAAATCCTTACCGATTTATTTAAATCTTACGTTCTAAATCCGTAAATTCATTTCCATACTTATTAAGTAATAAGTAATTCACAAATCTATTTATTTCCAATCATTGAAAATATTCAATATACTTAAATCAAATTAAGTATATATTTCATTCTTAAGGAAATTATTCACTTAACACATTTTATTTGGGTTAAAACGAATGTTGCGTAAAACATCATTACGACAACCCAAAAATCACTAGTATAGGGATTCGAAATTTAGATAGATATATAAATCCCAATACTACATAAAAACATTTCCTTTCGGAAATCATCTACTATAACAACAGTGTTATAGTCTACTATTTCCTTAGTTCTCGAAATCGTCTATTTCAACAATCAATGCTGAAATCTATGGTTTCGATATTCAATGCATTTCAAAACATCGTTAAAACAATTACTTCATTTGATAATGTCAAATTCTCGAAAACGTCTATTTCAACAATAAATGTTGAAATATATGGTTTCGATTTTCAATACATTTAAAACATCTTCAAATCGTTTTAATTCTATTTAAAACGTTACTTCCCAAAATATTCATTTTATTTAATAATATATTCACTGTCCAAAATCGTGAATAAATCTCCTTAAATAAACTTCTATGTTTTAATTTCTCAAATTCAATTGGTTTCGGATTTTATAAGCAATGTTTATAAATTCCATTTCTATTTAAAAGCTTCGATTTGTAAATCTCGTTTATTAACCCAATTTAATTTATACAACTAAGTTTTATACCAAAGGTTTATATTACAAGTCAAATACTTATAATTTATTTATTTACAAAATCGTTCCTTTTAAAACTTCACCAATTATAAATCTTATTACTTATAAGATTTCATTTATATTTTATAACAACTCAAACTTATAAAATCTCCTTTAATAACAATTTCTATTAATATCCCATTTAAGTGCCAAATCCAGTTTATAAGTTAATTTCGTTGTAAATTCTTTCTTTACAAAATCTATTTATTTTTATAATTTTCACAACTTAAAAATCTATAATTTCCAATGAAATCCATTTTATACTTCATTTTAACACTTAATAACTCGTTTTATAATTCTAACATTTTTAATTTATAAATATCCTTTTTATAAATCCTTTATATAAATCGTTTATAATAATTCAAAATCTCCATTTTAAATCGTTTTACAAAAATCCAAAATTTTATAACATAAAAATTTTAACGTTTATTTATTTAAAAATAAATCTTTTTACTAATCAGTTTAAAAACATATATTTTCAAAATTACTTTAAAATCCATTTAAATTTCAAAATCATCTTTTAAACCATTTTAAATTTTAAAATAAACCCAATGATGCCACAGCACCAAATAATCAATCACGGCGTTCAAACCGTCACATATCAACATATGAAAATCAGCATATATCAAAATATATGAAATCAAATCAATACAGTTGAGGAATCCAGTTGGATCCCTCCAACCTGTTACCCTGCATCCACAGATGTTAGCACAATACCATTCCGCTCCAGTACGGAATATCGCGGTATATGAGATTAATAAATATTATCCGCTTAATAACGGCGCAATAGGGTCTCATCCGCTACAAAATGCGGGAAAAAACAACAACTGCAATATATACATATGCCAATATATATATATTGCTATATATATAATACCAATTTCACTATACTGTGAAATATTCGCGGTATATGTTTTTAATAAATAACATCCGCTTACTAACGGCGTATAATGTCTATTTCAATTAATAACAGACAAATTTATCAATTCAAGCATACAGTCAATAATTTTAAATCTAACTATTTAAAATAAACATCGAAACACGTTCGATTGAGTGAGAAGTTCTCACCTTGATTTTAAATAATGGTTGCAGCGATTTATTTCGAATAAAATTAAACAGGCGTTTAATTTTACCCGAAATTTTCACTAGCTCCTTTCAATCCCAATCCAACTTCACCGCGTAGCATTCGACAAAACGAAGCCAACGCTTTTCGTTTCGTTCGATTTTGACCTCGCACGAAAAAGAAATCGCAGTTTAAACATTTACACGATTTAATATATAATAATTTACATTTTCTATTTCCATTTTTATAACCTATTATCTCAGCCGTTGATTCTCTCCATCTCAATCAAGACCGTGTGCCTCAACATCTCCTTCTTCGTTCAATTACAGATAATCGAACCCATAAGTTGCCGAGCATCTCTCCTCCTTCGAGCCTCCTACGACCACTTGTACAACGATCGGCCAATGCCCCCTTGAAGCTCCACGCACGAGCCACCACTGGCCAGAAAAGCTTGCAACTCGGTGGCTCCCCTTGCTCGAGAACTGTGCACGAAACGCCAAGGAACGCGGCGAATTTTCTCACAATCTACTTGCTTATTTTTTGATCTCTACCGTTGGATAGGAAGTTTGTAGTGTGCTCTTCAACTTCGCAGTTGGAAGATTTGTGAAACGAAACGTGGATTGAAAGAAAAACGAGGAAGATGGGGGGAGTGTATCGGCCATTGGTTTAAGGGGCGGCGGCTGTGGAGCTGCAAAACCCTAATTCTCTTCTGTTTTTTTTTTGTGAAACAAATGGTCTATTTATAGAATTTAAAACGAACACTATTCATCCGGATTTTTAAAATTCCGATTTACGCGCGGTGACCGGCATTTCTAAGGTTTATCCCGCGTTCCAGACACAATGGAATAGGTTTCGGAAGCTAATTCGGAAGTATGTGCGAGTTATGGCAATAAACGTTCAATTTGAATTTAAACCGATAAATCGATTTTCTAGGCGTTTTGGCTTGCCCCGGACAAACGATATATCCGATCGACTTGAAATTTGAAATTTTATAATAATATCACATTACGAATCCAATGAAACTGTTTTCGTCGAAATCCGAGGTCGTTTGAAAAATGACTATTTTAACTCGCCAAATTATATTAAAAACAATTCGATGCGTTTCGAACTGCCACGGTCAAACGACAACTCCAATTGCTACGAAAATTGAAATCCGATAATAATTAACTATTACGGATCCAATGGAACTGGTTTCGTTCAATTCTGAGACTGTTCGAAAATTGGCTAATTTTCAGTCGATAATTAAAAAATATTCAATTTTCACAAATCAACTTTTAATTCGATTTTAAAAGTTCTAAAATATTTATATAACTCCAACATGATTAAATAAAATTTTACAAATAATTTACAATCATATTTAACTCAATATTAAATTTTTTCTGCATTTTCACTCTAAAATTATCGATTTAATTATCAAATTAAATCCAAAATTAAAATTAAAATTTATTCGACTTATAAATTTTCACTTATTAAAATTTAAATTCAATTAAATTTTAAATTTTAAATTAATAAAAATTCTGGGTCGTTACAGACTTCCCCCCTTAAAAGAATTTCGTCCTCGAAATTACCAAGTAAGAAAAATTTACAAAGTCTATTAACTTTTCAAAACGAATAGTTCGGTTTAGATTTACAAATCTCTTAAGTGTTTAACTCTTTCAAAATACATAGTTAACTTCTTACAAAACCTTTATTAAGCTTTCAAATCATAACTTAGTTTTCAAAATTTCCAAATTTCTCAAAAAAAATTTAACGCCTTAAATTTTCGGAAACATTCGCCATAGTCTCCTTTGCGCGGCTCGATCCGAAAAAAAATGACAGTATATATATCAAAAATATACATCTCATCAAGTGATGAGGCATCCCGTAGGGAAAAAGGTGTAAAAGTACAGTATGTAATCCGAGATATGTACCTTTTTAGCGTTTTTAAGCAAAACAGTTATTTATTAGCGAGCGTATACGACTAATATAGCACGAAAGCGAGCTCCAAAAGCGAAGCAAATGCCATCTGCACCCACTAAACACTCAATCAAACAAATGAGAACATGTATATAGAAAACAATATCAATATACATCATATAGCCACATAGCACATGCAACAAAAGCAATAAATGCAACTATCAAACAACTATCATCCAATAGATTCATAACCAAATCAATATTCTCATTAAATTTCATTGAATTGGTTTTCAATTTAATCACACTTGATTCATTTTCATTGGATTATCCATATTCATTCATTTAATTCCAATTAGTTTACATTCACTAATTTAAATTCATATTAGTTCACTTCCAAGTCAAATTCAATTCTATTCAAATTTATTTACTTTGCAATTTGAATTCAATTACTTTAGCTTTTAATTTTGCTAATTCAATTCCATTAACACTTAATGAATTTTACACCATCAACTAACAATCAATCTAACAACCAATGTAGATTCAACACAACCAAATTCATTCAACTTTACATTCTAGTTGGTTCAACACATTTAATTCCAATTGGTTTAATATTAAATTGACTTTCATTCAATTTTTTTTTCAACTTCTAATTTATTTAATTAGCTTCTAATGAATTTACACTTGCATTCATTACTTTTTATCAATTCTATCTACATCCAATTGATTCATATTCACTTCAAAATTTCATTTACTAACTTATTTCATTAGCCCAATTTGATTCATTCATTAATTCAATTACTTACTCGCTCTACAAATAAGGTTGAACTTCATTTATATAACTCAAGTTCACATCCATTTAATCACTTGATTATTTTACTTCGATACCAAATTCAATCTCATTCACATTACTTAAGTCATATTCTCTTTCAAACATCATTTGTTTTAACTTAACTTGAAATTCCATTTATAAATCCAATTCTCTTTATTTAACTTCCTATAGTTAAATTTTATTGTGCTTACCCAAATTTATTTCAACTTTTCCAAAGTTCAAATCTTTCCTTTTATTTATAAATCACATTTATAAATATATTCATATAGTTTCACTTTTATATACAAGATCATTTCACGATTATAAACCATTTTAATTATAATTTCATACTTATAATTCATTTACTCATACAAATTCATTCTTTTACAATTGTTGTCTTGATTTAACTTATTCAAACAACCAAACAATCAATTTATATATACTTTACTAATTTCTGAAAAATTATTCCTTTATATAAAAATATAATCAAGGTAAAATTATTTCATTTACCCAATTTTAAAACAATATTGTGTCGAATTGTTCTATTCAAGTGTTTAGAAACCCCTTCGATTCAGTTTCGAGGCTGCGCCGAGGAAAGTTCATATGCCACTCAAAAAACCAATCATCACAATATAAAACAATTTTATATTCACTAACAAATACGCGCTCGTATCTATTATTACACTCACACTCATTCTAGAGTACTACTGACTCTATCTCTAATGAGTAACACCCAAACAGAGCAGGTTGTCACTTAACCATATGCTCTGATACCACGTTGTAAGGACCCGATTCTTCGTCTTCCGAAAATCGACATCAATACGTCCACTGTATCAACTGCCGAGCAATCGAATGCCGAAAAATCAAATTCTTAGGGTTTAGAAAGAAGAAGAGGTAGAAGAAGAGAGAAAGAAGAAGAAAAGAAGCAGTAGAAACAGAAAACAACAGAACAATAACAGAATCTCACAGTCGCAGCGGAACAGCATATAATAAATAAATGAATAATCTTTAAAACAAAGAACAATATCTGTTATTACATTACATTATCATCAAAGTATACAACAATATACAACACAACTGGACAGTGATATAAACTTGTCCAAACAATCAGAATACACAGCGGAAAAATAATATCATAATACAAGTGGTACGTCTCGCCATCCAGCTTGCTCCAGATCTCAACAGCAACTCCAGAGTTCCAGAATAACCCGATAACCAAACTCTAGACTGCCCGTGTGGAAATTGGTGGGCACCCAGAGTTTAGGAAGGAAACAATAAACTCCGGATCAGTCATGGGACTGGTGTGAGAACTTAAAACAGTTTAACTTTAAAACAATCAACAATAGAATTTTTAAAGTCAATTCGCAATGCTTTTGGAAAATGAAACTACCATAAGGCCTCCCGCCACACACACAATGCAAGCGCAAACTTGGGGAAGATTTCTCCTTATGATAGTCAAAGATGCTTACTACGCAAAAATCAAATCATTTTTTTATTATTATTGGTGCATAGTGGAAAACATTTCAAAAGTAGAATATAAATCTTAGCCAGCATAGGTACCATTATATTTGTTGAATATGCGCTTACATGATTTTTGTTTGATGATAATAAACATATATACATTCGTTTAAATGTATTTGATAATATACTATTTTATTTTTTCACAGATTAAATAAATATTTGCAGAATAAAATAAATAACACGAAATTTGAATTCAAACGAATATTTTATTCAAACAAATATTTATTACATCTTTGAATAGTACAATTTCAAGCTCTCACTATAACTATACAACTTTGATTACAATTACATCACATTTCACATTTACAATTCACCTCACTACATATCACTCACACTCGTAATTATATTCAACTTCATTCCAGTTTGAATCCAGCATCTGAGCGATCTGCAAAAATATAAACTAACGCAGTAAAATTGAAAAAGAAATATTTTTGCAGTATAAAATAAAACGTGAATTTTAAAAATATAATTTGCCTCAGTTATTTGGGTTGTTCGTCATCATTTAAATTTGAATTCATCATACACGAACAACTTGTGACATACACAGTGTATCACTGTATATGCCACAAGGCCGTGCACACCGATATATACACTTGATAATGCTACAGGGACAGGTGAGCACAGGTCAAACCCAAATGCAAAGCCGGGTTCAACGCACGTGCAATATATTTAAAATCACGACACAAGCACAAGGTCAAATCCTATTTTTGAAACTGGATTCAACACAAGGCGACATGATATGAATGCAACGAAGACCAACATCAAAATGGACTGCAACATGGATATCACAATCAAACTGCAACAAGGCAACAAGGAATGAACAGAACATAACAGCAACCCAACTGCAATACTGCGACAACAAGGCATTGCAACCAGCAGATTACTGCAAACCAGGGACAGTAACAAATATGCAAAAGTCAAGACCAACCAGAGTACAACTACTGAAGCTCAAGTATACCACAATATCAACAAACCCAAATGCACAGACCAACAACAACAAATACAACTTTAATGCAAACAGTCAAGTTAATGCACAATGATGAACAAGGCAACAGTGAAGTACAATATCAATTCCAATGAATTGAAACTCAAGTGTATGAAAAGTGTTTCAGTAATGAACAAAGACCAAAGTGCATGAACACAGTGAAGACCACAAAGGCAGTGCAATAGTGGTGATGCAGTATGACCAGAGTGAAGATTATAAGACTGCAACAGATACAACATGTCAAAGAAAACTACAAAGCAACCCAGTGACTACATCTACATCATCAAAGGCTGTAGCAAACATGAACACTGCAAAAATTTCACTTACTGCAACAATATTTTTAAATGGACAGCAAAAGTGATCAACCTCAATGAAACTAACTCGAGTGCAGCAATAGCGTACAACAATGCAAGTAAAGATGATACAAACTCAAGCAAATGCAACAAAGATGCAAGCTGCAGCATACCAGAAGTACACAATTACAGGCCGCAACTAACATACATATGAAGCAATTCAAATACCAACTGCAAGTTCGACAAGCAACTGAAGGCAGCAGGACCAGTGCCAACAAAGAATCAAAGCTCGACCAATATAATGCAAACTACACAAAGACCAAGTAACAATGCAATGCACAGCAAGAAACGAACAGAGGCATCAATATGGCAACACAGCAGCAACATGCACCAGTAAACCAAGTATCAACAATATTATGGAGTGTAGGCAACATGATGAAGTAGTGCAGTGAAGAATCCCAAGTCAAGGCAACTAGTTCGAACCAAAAATGCCAGCAAAAATCAATGTTGAACAAGTCAACAAAGAAAAAATTCACGAAATCAGTATTGTCAAAGTCAATCAAGCGTTCACCGTGATAACCAAGCAAATTGAACAAGTCGCAGTTTAAAACCGTATTATTCAAGTAAATATGAACAAGTCAAAGATCAATCTTAGCATCAAAGTGAAATCAAACGGCCGAAGACGAATTCAATCAAAAATATACGAACGCAAAAATAGGAAATCAAATCCTATATATAACCCAATCATCATCGGCAATCAAAGTATCGAATTCCAGAAAGCATAAATCAGAAAAGAAAAACCACATAATTACATACCGGAGTTCGATCAACGAAGCCCTAATTTGCAAAAAGCCGAAGCACTAGCATATCTCACAGGAGCGAACGCAAGTCCAAAGACATAGCAAATCTCACAGGAGCGAACGCAAGTCCAAAGACATAGCAAATCTCACAGGAGCGAACGCAAGGACAAAACCCTAATTTGGTTAAGAGGAACAAACAAAAACGAGGCCGCCATTTATTTTTCACAAAGAAGACCGGGCTAAAATAAAAGGAAGAATAGGGCCGGCTAAATAACAATAATAGGAATTAAGGGTTTTGTTTATATTAGGGCTATTTTATTTTAAATCTGTTTTTAATTTGTTTTTAATTTGTATTTTCCTCTTTAAACCGTTTAATTTTCTAGTCGTGTGACTAGGGGATAGGCTACGGTGTGTAGCTTGAGAATTCACAACTCGGTAATTGAGTTGTGGCAGGGTTTTGAGCGTAGAGTTAGATTAGTCAATAGCGGTGTATAGCGAGTTTACGTGTGTAAGCGAGGGACTATCTAATTTCTAGTAGAAACCTTGGGGGCAGCACGTAGGCAGGGTTTTGCCGAAGCTGGATAAATTCTGTGTTGTTCTGTTCTGTTATTTATATTCTGCGATATCTGTGCTGCTATTCTGTGATCAGAATTGAAATTAATTTATAAGCTTCCGCGATTAATTTTTATAATTTACACTATCACCCTATTCACCCCCCCTCTAGGGTGAAATCGATCCTACAAGTGGTATCAGAGCTAGGAACAAAAGCCATTTTTGTTTTAAAATTTTGATTTTACAAAAACCAATTTTTAATTTAAAAATTCGTGTTTCAAAAATCAATTTTTGTTTTTAAAAATTCGTGTTTCAAAAATCGGTTTTTTTTTGTTTTAAAAATTTGAATTTTTAAAATGGCTTCATTTAATAATGCCTTTGCAGAAGGACAATCCATAGTTAGACCACCAATGTTCAATGGTGAATATGCTTACTGGAAAAATAGAATGCAAATTTTTCTGAAAACCATTGACGCTTGGAATATTGTTGAGACAGGTTATAGTATACCAACTATAACTGTAGATAATCAGGAAATAGAGAAACCATAGGAACAATGGACAGAACTAGAAAATAAATTACAGAATACTAATGCCAAAGCTATGAATTCTATTATCTGTTCATTGGATCAATTTGAATTTAATCGTGTCTCACATTGTCTAACTGCGCAGGAAATATGGCACATACTAGAAGTGACTCACGAAGGAACATCTCAAGTCAAAGAATCTCGCCTTGCAATGCTAAGCAGCGAATACGAGAACTTCAAAATGGCGAAGGAAGAAAATGTCAAAGAGATGTACGGACGACTCTCCAATATCGTATACAAATCAAAAGCTCTCGGAAAAACATACACCGAATTAGAAATAGTCCGGAAAATCCTCAGAGTCCTTCCACGAAGCTTTGAAGCAAAAGTAACTGCCATACAAGAATCGAAAGATTTAAAACAACTTAAAGTTGAGGAACTCATCGGAAATCTCACCACTTATGAGCTTGAAATGAAATTCAAAGAAGAGCGTGAAGGAGGTGACACTCAAAAGAAATCAATAGCTCTCAAAGGAACAACCGAAAGTGATGATGATAACGATGAAGATGATGGAGCAGCAGAATTGGAGCTGTTAATAAGGAAATTCAAAAAATGGAATCAAAAACATGGAAATTCAGCTCGAATTCAAAAAGCAAAAAGCAGAATAGCCAAAGCACTAGACTACTCAGAAGAACAAAAGTTTATTAATTTGTTATAATTGCAACAAACCCGGCCATATCAAGCCCGATTGTCCACAAATTAAATCCAGCCACGGAAAGAAAAAGAAAAAGAAAAGTTTTGCAGCCACTTGGGATGAAATAGACGAGAATGATCAAAGCACTTGCAGTGAAAGCGAAAAGGCAGAATTGTGTCTTCGAGGTGATACAACTGACAGTGACGATGACGAGCCAAGTGAGGTATCAAAACTTACCCATTCTGAGTTGCTTATATATTTTCATGAAGTAAACGGTTGTTTTGAACGACTTAGGGAAAAATACGCCAAACTTGAATCTCAAAAAGATACTTTGATAGAATGTAATAAACAACTTGATCAATTAGTTAAAACCTATCAAAGTAGGATCCCTAAGTGTGATAAGTGTCCAACATTTGATGAGGAAATTAAAAAATCAGAAATTAAAATAAAATCGCTTGAAAATGAAATTATGATTTTAAAGGAGAATGAAAATACTAGGAGAGAGAATTCTATTAAAAAGTGCACACAGTTGTTAAACGAAAATGAATCTCTCAAATCACAAGTCCAACAATTGTCTACGACTTTAGATAAATTTTCAAAAAGTGAAAAATCGTTTAATATGCTATTAGGAAAGCAAACTGTTAATACGATTAGACAAGGACTTGGATTTAATAATTCGAAAATTGTTGAAAACAAGATTAATCAAGTTAATTCTATGTGCACAATTTGTAGAAAATTTGGACACGATCACAATAATTGTTGGTATAGACCCAAACATGTGAAAACTATACCGATTTGGGTTCCAAAAGGCACAAATATAAAATCTCTCAAAGTTAAACAAATTTGGGTGCCAAAGGGAACAATTATAAATAGTTTTGGGTCTACACAAAATTATTTTTCAAAATTTTCTGCCACTAACAACCATGGACCTATAAAAACAAATAGGTCACATAAATCCTTTTCCGTGCAGGTGTGGTGGCGGGCTAAGGAACAACAATAGTGTTATCTGGATTTTTGGCTGTTCCAGAAACACAACGGACGACGAAGCAAAGTTCCTCAGCCTAGTATAAAGGTGACAGAATCACAATGGACATCAACGAAAAATATCGTAAAGGTAAAAACAGGTAAAGGTATATTTATTTGAACGATATACTAAAATGTGATAATCTGCACCATATTCTGAATTAAAAATCAGCCAATATTGAGATAATGAAAAGATTTTGTTTCTGACTTATTCAAAGTTGTTGGCCAATTATATTCTTATGCCAAAAACACTATAAAATTCTCTAGAATTACTTGATATATAAGCTTGGGATAAAAATAGTGTTTTGATTGAATGATAATATTTTTTTTGTTATAATATTTTTGGCTAAATCCATATTCACGGTTTCTTCTATTTACATGGCTTCAACTTAGAATCCTAATGAATTCTATTTAAAAAATTGTAAAAAGGATTTTAAGAAATTTTTGACTTGTTTTTATTTATGACATTTATTTGTGCTTAAATGATGACCAATCAGATTTTCAACATTGAACTAATCCATATAAATTTGTTCGGTCAAATGATGGTATTTGATTACTCATGCTACACGTAGATATATTGGTTTTGACATTTTGGTCACTGCTTGTAAATTTGCACGATTTCAAATTCATAAAAAAAAAAGGGGATTTTAAAAATTGTTGAAACTTTAAGAAATTCTTTTGAAACATTTGTCTTGAAATAATGATGTTTGGTTGACTATTAAATACTCATGAATATAACTGTTTAGTCTATGGCTTCTAAGATTGACACTTTGATATATGTTTGATTGTTAACACTGGCTTCATTTTCAAATTCAAGAGAATTTCATTCTGAGATAATTTGTTGAAATTTCACAATCTGGTCTTTGACATTCAACGAGTGAAATTTAAATTCAGATGCAGATTACACTGGTAATATGGTTGATAGAAAAATTATTAGTGTAACGTGATTAATTTTTGAAACATTCATTTGCTGCATCGTTTTTTTTTTCAAAGAAAATATCTGCATATTCTTCATTTCAAATAATTTTCAAATAGCAGAAAATTTTCTTTTAAAACCCCCTGGAGAAAATCATTTTTGACCATATTTTCAGATTATTCATTTTTGAAAAATTAATTTCATAATTATTTTTGAATTTGATTTTAAATGACTATTATGACTAATCTGACTCCCAAATGATTATCGAAAAGAAAAACAGTGATTGAAAAAGTGATGAGTGTTGATATTGATCATATATTATAACTCGAGAAAGTATAAATAGAAAATTTCTTTAGAAATTTAAACAAGAGTTATAAAACTTTTTGTTGGTACAAATTCCATGACTATCTCTATGTCTATCATATTTCTATCAACCATCATTCATCAAAATTCTATATAGTTTGTCGATATGTGGTACTTTAAACAGGAATCGTTCGTTTTTCATTTTCACATTTTTAAAAAAATAATAATAATAATAATAAATAAATAAATAAATAAATAAATACCAAAGTATTCACTCTCATTTAAAAGTCCTCACGGTTATGCATGGGTGAATTACTTGGAATTTGTTATGTGCTTCCATGCTCATTTAAAAGTCCTCACGGTTATGCATGTATGGAACGCATATCAAAAGTTGATTTTTTTTTAAAATAAACAAGTTGATTCTAATCCCATTTAAAAGTCCTCACGGTTATGCGTGGTTAGAAGATACTTGAATTCAATTTTTAAAAAATAAAATTGGAATACTACTAATCTCATTTAAAAGTCCTAACGGTTATGCATGGTTAGTAGATATTCAAATTCCTGATATAAATATACCACAAATAGACACAACTGTATGGTTTTATATGATGACATCATTTCCATCATTCTAAAAGTGGAATATGCGCCTAACAAAATATTTATGATTTTTGTTTTATTTTTTATCGAAATTTAATATTTATATTCAATTGAGTTTTAAAGTTGAATTAATATCAATCACTTTATTTCTATTTTTTTCTCTATTTCTATAATTCTTTTGCTGATAACAAAAGGGGGAGAGAAAAGTTAAGATTTTGTCAAATAGAATCAATCAAAGGTCAAACAATTTTCCATTTGCATCTAGGCTCATTTTTATTTGTATGCATATATGTAGGGGGAGTATTGTGTAGAGAGGAGCATTTAAATAGGGGGAGCAATTAGGATATAACTATGATCAAATACATTTAATATTTTCAAAATCTTAAATATATGTTTGTTATCATCAAAAGGGGGAGATTGTTGAATATGCGCTTACATGATTTTTGTTTGATGATAATAAACATATATACATTCGTTTAAATGTATTTGATAATATACTATTTTATTTTTTCACAGATTAAATAAATATTTGCAGAATAAAATAAATAACACGAAATTTGAATTCAAACGAATATTTTATTCAAACAAATATTTATTACATCTTTGAATAGTATAATTTCAAGCTCTCACTATAACTATACAACTTTGATTACAATTACATCACATTTCACATTTACAATTCACATCACTACATATCACTCACACTCGTAATTATATTCAACTTCATTCCAGTTTGAATCCAGCATCTGAGCGATCTGCAAAAATATAAACTAACGCAGTAAAATTGAAAAAGAAATATTTTTGCAGTATAAAATAAAACGTGAATTTTAAAAATATAATTTGCCTCAGTTATTTGGGTTGTTCGTCATCATTTAAATTTGAATTCATCATACACGAACAACTTGTGACATACACAGTGTATCACTGTATATGCCACAAGGCCGTGCACACCGATATATACACTTGATAATGCTACAGGGACAGGTGAGCACAGGTCAAACCCAAATGCAAAGCCGGGTTCAACGCACGTGCAATATATTTAAAATCACGACACAAGCACAAGGTCAAATCCTATTTTTGAAACTGGATTCAACACAAGGCGACATGATATGAATGCAACGAAGACCAACATCAAAATGGACTGCAACATGGATATCACAATCAAACTGCAACAAGGCAACAAGGAATGAACAGAACATAACAGCAACCCAACTGCAATACTGCGACAACAAGGCATTGCAACCAGCAGATTACTGCAAACCAGGGACAGTAACAAATATGCAAAAGTCAAGACCAACCAGAGTACAACTACTGAAGCTCAAGTATACCACAATATCAACAAACCCAAATGCACAGACCAACAACAACAAATACAACTTTAATGCAAACAGTCAAGTTAATGCACAATGATGAACAAGGCAACAGTGAAGTACAATATCAATTCCAATGAATTGAAACTCAACTGTATGAAAAGTGTTTCAGTAATGAACAAAGACCAAAGTGCATGAACACAGTGAAGACCACAAAGGCAGTGCAACAGTGGTGATGCAGTATGACCAGAGTGAAGATTATAAGACTGCAACAGATACAACATGTCAAAGAAAACTACAAAGCAACCCAGTGACTACATCTACATCATCAAAGGCTGTAGCAAACATGAACACTGCAAAAATTTCACTTACTGCAACAATATTTTTAAATGGACAGCAAAAGCGATCAACCTCAATGAAACTAACTCGAGTGCAACAATAGTGTACAGCAATGCAAGTAAAGATGATACAAACTCAAGCAAATGCAACAAAGATGCAAGCTGCAGCATACCAGAAGTACACAATTACAGGCCGCAACTAACATACATATGAAGCAATTCAAATACCAACTGCAAGTTCGACAAGCAACTGAAGGCAGCAGGACCAGTGCCAACAAAGAATCAAAGCTCGACCAATATAATGCAAACTACACAAAGACCAAGTAACAATGCAATGCACAGCAAGAAACGAACAGAGGCATCAATATGGCAACACAGCAGCAACATGCACCAGTAAACCAAGTATCAACAATATTATGGAGTGTAGGCAACATGACGAAGTAGTGCAGTGAAGAATCCCAAGTCAAGGCAACTAGTTCGAACCAAAAATGCCAGCAAAAATCAATGTTGAACAAGTCAACAAAGAAAAAATTCACGAAATCAGTATTGTCAAAGTCAATCAAGCGTTCACCGTGATAACCAAGCAAATTGAACAAGTCGCGGTTTAAAACCGTATTATTCAAGTAAATATGAACAAGTCAAAGATCAATCTTAGCATCAAAGTGAAATCAAACGGCCGAAGACGAATTCAATCAAAAATATACGAACGCAAAAATAGGAAATCAAATCCTATATATAACCCAATCATCATCGGCAATCAAAGTATCGAATTCCAGAAAGCATAAATCAGAAAAGAAAAACCACATAATTACATACCGGAGTTCGATCAACGAAGCCCTAATTTGCAAAAAGCCGAAGCACTAGCATATCTCACAGGAGCGAACGCAAGTCCAAAGACATAGCAAATCTCACAGCAGCGAACGCAAGTCCAAAGACATAGCAAATCTCACAGGAGCGAACGCAAGGACAAAACCCTAATTTGGTTAAGAGGAACAAACAAAAACGAGGCCGCCATTTATTTTTCACAAAGAAGACCGGGCTAAAATAAAAGGAAGAATAGGGCCGGCTAAATAACAATAATAGGAATTAAGGGTTTTGTTTATATTAGGGCTATTTTATTTTAAATCTGTTTTTAATTTGTTTTTAATTTGTATTTTCCTCTTTAAACCGTTTAATTTTCTAGTCGTGTGACTAGGGGACAGGCTACGGTGTGTAGCTTGAGAATTCACAACTCGGTAATTGAGTTGTGGCAGGGTTTTGAGCGTAGAGTTAGATTAGTCAATAGCGGTGTATAGCGAGTTTACGTGTGTAAGCGAGGGACTATCTAATTTCTAGTAGAAACCTTGGGGGCAGCACGTAGGCAGGGTTTTGCCGAAGCTGGGTAAATTCTGTGTTGTTCTGTTCTGTTATTTATATTCTGCGATATCTGTGCTGCTATTCTGTGATCAGAATTGAAATTAATTTATAAGCTTCCGCGATTAATTTTTATAATTTACACTATCACCCTATTCACCCCCCCTCTAGGGTGAAATCGATCCTACAATATTATGCCTGCTATAGCTGCGTCCTGAGGAGACAGGTTATACAATTGCAATTGTAAAGGGCTCGTATTGTTTGTTTGGATTTCCAACAGACGGTCGGGCAAGGAAAACTTCCCAATAAAATAGAACGCCTCTGGACCGACGTTCCCAGATCTAACGTTACGGTTAGATCTCTGCTACACAAGGCCGGGTTACCCCTAGCTGGGTAACAACTGACACGAGCATGTCATTCCCCGGTCCTTTGGGACCTTAAACCGAGATCTCGATATCCAACATCACACAGTAATAAATATAGTGTGTCCACAAAAGTAAGTATCTGGGCTCCATACCATGATACCACTCATAATCCAGATAAGGAATGACAAGCCCTATGGAGGAGCGACCACCAAATAAACCTTGCTGCCACGATTCCTGTTTTGACCATCACCGGTCTGTGAGGCTCGACGAAGTCTCGTCTACAAAGCTACGCTTTGTAACAAAGCCATGCTTCGGGTCAACACAATGATCAGCAACAACTCGTATGCCACATTACCAAATTGGGAATGTATCACTAGTAACCATCAACTACATAACCTCTGAGGGTGTTAAGCTAAGAGAATAAATTCTCCGCCACCAACGGAAATATATTTGATAGAAACCAGCTTTACATCTCAACTTGTAACGTCAGACACACATCCATACAAGTACGTTCCGGGATCGAACGTAACCGAAGGCACTTCCAAAGAAGTCCTTGCAATCCGGGTATTCACAAACCCGATAAAATTTCTCATCACAAAGGAAAATCTCCATACCGTTGCTAACGATGCAGAGACAAATCGATAGGTCATTCTATCGTTTTCACAAATACCCGGTCTTCAACACCGGTTTTCAAATGCTATCCATTTCGACGTATCACATATTCGGAATGGGATATATGACACAAAGGTCCTCTCCCGGCTAAACCGATTAGCGAGCGCTTATTTAAAAATAAGTGTAGCATTCAATTCAAACAATTCACAACAAATACCTATTTAAAGGTAAATATTGATAGTCGGTTATTTAACTATCAATAGAGATGCAACAGCATCACCAGGCTCCAAATAATTTTCCAAATAATTTAATTCCAAAATATCTTTACAAGATATATATATATATATTCCAAATAATTGCCCAAATTATTTATTTTCCAAAATATCTTTACAAGATATAAATTTCCACACTTCAACCATTTGAAAAACAAATTTCAAATCAAATTTCGCTTTTATAACTTTTGAAAACAAGTTTCAAATCATCAAATAAATCCTTACCGATTTATTTAAATCTTACGTTCTAAATCCGTAAATTCATTTCCATACTTATTAAGTAATAAGTAATTCACAAATCTATTTATTTCCAATCATTGAAAATATTCAATATACTTAAATCAAATTAAGTATATATTTCATTCTTAAGGAAATTATTCACTTAACACATTTTATTTGGGTTAAAACGAATGTTGCGTAAAACATCATTACGACAACCCAAAAATCACTAGTATAGGGATTCGAAATTTAGATAGATATATAAATCCCAATACTACATAAAAACATTTCCTTTCGGAAATCATCTACTATAACAACAGTGTTATAGTCTACTATTTCCTTAGTTCTCGAAATCGTCTATTTCAACAATCAATGCTGAAATCTATGGTTTCGATATTCAATGCATTTCAAAACATCGTTAAAACAACTTACTTCATTTGATAATGTCAAATTCTCAAAAACGTCTATTTCAACAATAAATGTTGAAATCTATGGTTTCGATTTTCAATACATTTAAAACATCTTCAAATCGTTTTAATTCTATTTAAAACGTTACTTCCCAAAATATTCATTTTATTTAATAATATATTCATTGTCCAAAATCGTGAATAAATCTCCTTAAATAAACTTCTATGTTTTAATTTCTCAAATTCAATTGGTTTTGGATTTTATAAACAATGTTTATAAATTCCATTTCTATTTAAAAGCTTCGATTTATAAATCTCGTTTATTAACCCAATTTAATTTATACAACTAAGTTTTATACCAAAGGTTTATATTATAAGTCAAGTACTTATAATTTATTTATTTACAAAATCGTTCCTTTTAAAACTTCACCAATTATAAATCTTATTACTTATAAGATTTCATTTATATTTTATAACAACTCAAACTTATAAAATCTCCTTTAATAACAATTTCTATTAATATCCCATTTAAGTGCCAAATCCAGTTTATAAGTTAATTTCGTTGTAAATTCTTTCTTTACAAAATCTATTTATTTTTATAATTTTCACAACTTAAAAATCTATAATTTCCAATGAAATCCATTTTATACTTCATTTTAACACTTAATAACTCGTTTTATAATTCTAACATTTTTAATTTATAAATATCCTTTTTATAAATCCTTTATATAAATCATATATAATAATTCAAAATCTCCATTTTAAATCGTTTTACAAAAATCCAAAATTTTATAACATAAAAATTTTAACGTTTATTTATTTAAAAATAAATCTTTTTACTAATCAGTTTAAAAACATATATTTTCAAAATTACTTTAAAATCCATTTAAATTTCAAAATCATCTTTTAAACCATTTTAAAATTTAAAATAAACCCAATGATGCCACAGCACCAAATAATCAATCACGGCGTTCAAACCGTCACATATCAACATATGAAAATCAGCATATATCAAAATATATGAAATCAAATCAATATAGTTGAGGAATCCAGTTGGATCCCTCCAACACTACAAGAAAATGCATATATAATTGCAAATTGACACAGCGTTTCTACCTTATGTGCAGTTACAAAGTTTTCTCTTCTACCGATAATTTCATGAAACGCTTTATCATAGCCAAAGGCGGTAAAATTTCACGTTCCCTCTCTCCGCTAAACCATAAACTAAGCAAAAGTTCACAAAAAAAAAATTCAGTTCCCACATCACAAAGAAATTTCCAATTAGAAAATTTTGTTCCAAAATTTCATCGAACCCTAACGACGCTACACCCCTTCACCGCTGCCACTAGGTCTCGTCGCTGCTAGCAGATCTGTCTTTATCTTCGTCCTTGCCACATCTTTTTTACCGTCATTGCTAGCCCTCTTCACCGTTGTTGTCGTTGTTAGTTCTGTGAACTGTGTTCCTTCGTACGACTTTGGATCATCAGCTAAATCAACCCAAATATTCCATCTGAAGTTGTATTGTAAGTATCATAGCAAAGTTTGATATATTTTCCTTCTTATTTGTAACAACTTATATCGTGCTACGATTTTTTCTTGCATTGCGAAATTCCAAAGGGGTTATTTCCTTTCCAATTTCAATGTCCAAGTGTTGTTCCAAAATCTTCTGAAATAGAGCAAAACATCTTTAACTCATTGCTAACATATAGGGTAGATTGCCACACTGTTGCTTGCAGTGGGATGATCAACAAACTATAATTTAGTATAGTTGTACCTTTCATGATTAATTGAATTAGACATCTAAGTTGTAAGTAGAGTAAATTTGAAGCATTTGTGGTTTTTAGAAATCAAACCAGGATTATTAGAGGTTAATCTTTGTATACGTCAGTTGAAAATATCCTATGCTATAAAGTAAATAATATTGACTACGAAGACAGTAGAATTCAGAATATAGAATTTAAGGTTGTGTTGATGTATCTTGTTCCAATACAGATCACTTATAATCAATTAGGCTAATAGCATGATATGTTTTTGTGTACTTCATCTAAATTTAAGATGATAAATCTCGTCATATGATCCTGTAATTATTTTCTGCAGAAAATTGTACATCAAATAAACACTCACCATATTACCATGTTGGATAACTTCTCAGTTACAAATTAAACATAACAATATAATCAGTATAGCATAAGAGATAAAATGTTACCCAAATTTTCATATGTAAAAACATATTAAACTGTGTAAATAAGCATGGTTGGTTAAATTATTAAAAATGGATGTGTAGATGTCTTGCTCTTAGAAACTTCAACAAAATCATATAAGACAATTATGCGACATGAGAACAAAAATTTATGCATGGTATTTTTGCAAATGTCTGCACATATATTTGATAAATTAATTCCAGCACGGAACCTCACTGAAGTGCATCTAATTAATTAGCTGAGTGACTTCTCAAATAATTTGAGATGGCGAGAATGAACGAACATTAAATTGATAAAATGCACATCAAACTAAAATTCACATATGCTGTTAAATCTACTCAACTTTTGTTTTTTGTTGTCCACATTGGCATGATATTGTTTCACGAATGAATGCTTCAGCAGTATTGAAGTACAACTTGATGTTTAGGTACGTATATCCTTATTGATTTTATAGACAAAAAAATGACTCACAATCAAGCTATACCCTTTGCTTGTGCTCCCTAATTAGTATTTTATGATTTGACAGGTTGTTGTACAAGTATTCGTGGTAAATAATTATTTTTATTTTCAGGTATCCATGTGCATGACAAGTTTCAAATGTGCGGAGAGTATCTATCAGATTAATATGAAGTGCAAATGTTACTAGAACTACAAGGGTTGTTAGTAGAGGTGAGTTCGCCATTTTGGTTTATTTTCTCTCTTATTATTGTCTAGAATGATATTTATAGGCTAGTGGAAGCTAAATTTTATTGTTTTGGACATAATACATAAGCTAAGGTTAAATGTATTTGTTCTTAAGGTAGTTCCCATTACTTCAGTGTTTTTGTCTCTAGTGTTGTTCTTACTATAGAAAGTGACCTAACGTATTGCAAATCAGCACAATCTTTGCTATGACATGTCTCCTCCTTAAACCACAAATCCAACAATGAAATTTGCATGTGAAGTTCAAAAGAAGTTGTGTAAAATAAAAAAGGAAATGCATATTTTATTTAACACTGTTATGTGAATGTTTTGAATGCTGCATAGGGATCAAATCGATCAAAAAAATTGATTTAATTTATGTTCCCACTGCAAATAATCGAACTAGTTCTATATTTAAGGTTATGTTAATTGTCTCTCTTAATTTTAGTTTTCAAGATAGCATTCTGATTTTTTTTAATGGATGCAGCTTATATAAATCCATGTTAATAGTTTAGTAGATTACCTAGTGTATGCTGTAATTCTCATATATTAATCATAAAAGATGCTAAATACATAATAGATGAGAGTTCATTATTTGTTTTTTCTTCCCTTTTGTTATGGCATGGTATCATATATATAGCGGATGGCAGCCATACGTTGCTGTTTTGGAAATAACAAGCTAAGGTTAGATGTATTTGTTCTTAAGGGAGTTCCTATGCCTTTAGTTGTGTTAGCCCATCTTGTTCTTGTTCTTGTAATCAGTATCTGAAAGGCTCACCTCAAGGCGAGATGGAGTCAAATCACCTTCAAACTTGTTCAGGAAGGCGTTTTGCCTTTAAATCTTATGCTTTAGCAAATTGAGGCATGTGAGACATACAAAACTTAAGTCTCGATGCCTCAAGTCGATGAAGTGTATGCCTTAGGGTAATTTCTTTTATCTCCAACTAAAGTAAAAAGTGCATTTAACAAAAGTTACCAAAGCTTAATCATACAAGACTATTTTGTAATTCTAGAACAGAATCTTATCAAAGTATATCTATTTAATTGGCTCCAGTAGCTCAATTCGGGTTGAAGAGAATGGACTACTATATGAATTGCTTTTTCAAAGTTTTTAAATATGAATATTCAATTGTCTATATTATTTAAAATACATACATCTATGTAATTTTTCTTTGATGCCACAAACAAATGATTAATGCTGTATATATCATTTGGCTGGTAATATTTTTAGTGTGGGCAATGAGGTTATCATTTGTGTTTACTGTTGGATTCCACTTTTATACCGTTCCTTTATGTTAATATTTTTTAATATATTTTTTAACTCTTCTTTTCCATTAATTTTTTTCACCTGGATGAATTTATGTTTCCCTGTTGCACCATCTTGGCTTGCATCACATACTATGAAAACATGCTCAACATGATGCCCCACATTGAAAATAAGTGATTTTGATTTGTGGGTCTTTGATGTTTGTGTGGTTTTAGTTGGATTTATGTGTTTATAAATATCGAATTTCTGTGTTGATTGTGGATGTTTCTGGGTCTGTTTGTTGTTTCTCGACTTGGGGAGTTTGTTGGTTAATGTGGATTGTGTGTAAATATAAGGTGGCAGTGAATTTTTTGTTATAGTAACTGATGATCTTTCTGAGTTACATAACAGTGACTTAACTTTTTTTTAATGTATATCAGTACTAGTTGAAGTAAAGACTAATTCTCAGGTTAACCTTTCATTGAATGGTTGAGAGTTCTGTGTGTACTGGGTTATGCTCTGTCTCTTTTTAGATAACAATACCAAAACAAAGTTTGATAAGTGGTAAGTTTGAAAAGTTAGGTGACTTGATTAAGACAATGAATCTTGGTTTAAGATGGATCCATGTTAATTTATATCCAGAAATGTATTATCTTTGTTGGATTAAAGGACCTTATTGTTAAACAAACCAAGAATGTAGATCATATCGTGTATGTATCTTTATATGATAGGTACAGCACAAAAAATGACAATAAGCTTCTTAGTCAAACCACCTCATATTCTAAAACCCCAGTCTTTTTTGTGTTATGTTTACTTGTATTAACATTGTGCTTATAGTTTGAACCATGTTGTTAGTATTTTCTTATAAGACTTGAAATATGTCAACCATCGATTTTTACTAGGCTTTTAGTAAGGCTAATTTTCCTTTTGGTTACTGTTTGTTTTAAACGAACTATTGATAATTTGACAATTTAGGAGTCATTTTCCTCCCACTAATTAGATGTGAACTGCTGTTCTTATTACATGACGTATTTTTATCAATTAAAGACACTTAATAGTGACTTATAAACGTTTTTTTTCCCATTCAATAGTGATAATTTTTTTTTTGCCTTGTCGAATAAATTATTAATTTTGCCTTGTAATATAAAAAGTAAAGGTGTTAAACATTTAATATCATCTTATATCAAGTAATGACAATTTTGTAATAGGAATTTGTTTGTGTGAACTTCTTCCTCCTCCTTTTAATTTCTATAAACGGTTTTTGATGGAAAGAGAATCCGATCACATTCTTGAGGGCCTTACCATTATGCTAGTGGTCCTCAGCTACATGTGTGAACTTTAGGCTGATTACCGAAGTTCAGTCAAAATAAACTAAACAAACCACATTTACAATTTACTAACACTTCTTTGATCAATCTAAAAAATCATATTGTCAATGACACACACAGTTAATCAGATACAAAACTAAGTATGACAATCACATGAGCCCAACTTCTTGGAGAATGTTCTCTATCCTTGATTGAATGTTTAAGTGCACCTTTAGAATTATGTATAGTTCTTCTATTTTGATCAAAATTGTCTCCTTTAGTGAAGATGGATATACATAGACTGGTTGAAATGTGAAGAATTTGATAAGAACAAGTTGTTCGGATGATTGGATCCCTACAACATCTTATAATTTGGGTTGATAGAGCAATTCTGTGTTCTGGAATCTTTGTATAAAAATCTGTAGCTGTGAATATAAATAAGAAACTGGTTGTCTATTGAAAATTTGTTAATCATTATTAATAAAGGGAATGAAGTTTACATATGTTCTATTTTTCTAACAGCTGTTACCTTCATATATTTTTTGGAAACAATTTGGTGCTAATGTTGTATATGAGTCTGACATTGTTGTATAAGTGGATAAAATTGTTGTTAATGGCGCATGCCAAGTATCAGGAGAGGGGTAATGCATAGACATTACTCTGGTGCTACAAAATGGCGCCGTTGTAATGACAAATTTTTTGAAAACAGTTTGGTGCTAATAACAAAATGACTAATTTGTAGAGTTCTGTCATTTTCAGTCTAATGTGGCCATGAAGTAGCTAATAACAAATTTATTTTATGCGTGCAGGCGTTGAACAGTTGATATTTGTAGAGTTCTGTCATTTTCAGTCTAGTGTGCTTAAACAACAAGGTATGAAACAGATGCTAAAAACTCTCAAGTATTATCATTATTGTCTATTAGTTTACCATCAAATAATTTCACAATTATGTTTTATTCCCTTCCATATTTCATCAAAAGGCTACTCTAAATTCAAATTACACCTTTAAATTCTTTGATGTCCGATTGCCTATATAATCAGATTATAACAGTCATTATTTTTTGTGAAGTTTATTTGCCAAACCATGGTAATGGGGTCATTTTTATATACTAGTAATGTGTACATGATTGGTTAGTAAGTTGTAAAGTTTATTTTCCCTAAATTCTTACAACTACCTTTATATAAATAAAACAGTTCAATGATAATTTAATAAAGGATATTTGTGCTTTTAACCTTTCAATCATTATAAAGCAGATAATATTCTTAATAATAATTGTGAGAAATACTAAAGGGTATATACCAATTGTTTTGTTCAAAAATTGAATTTTAGATGGGAAATATCTATTCATTGTTAAATCGGAGTGGAGATTTGTTGCTTTTTAAAATCTTTCCAAAGAGCCCACTTTCTACGTGCAAATGTATAAATAAAAATTTATAAGCTCAAACATAACACATATGTATAGTACTAGCTGTCTAGTTGGTTAAATTTGTCATTTAAATAAAAATTCTTCAAAAAATAAAGTAGGATAGTAGATTTCATTTGATGACGTTAATGGCTTAAATTTAATATATGCAGTTCAATGTTTTAATTTATATCGTTTAATAAGATTAACGGAGGCTTGTTGAACTTAGGTTGAAACCATAAAGAAGATTGCAAAGGTCAAAGCTATTAAAGAGAGGAAAAAACAAGAATCAGAGGTTAGCAGTTTAGTTCTATGGAATATGTCTGGTTTGATGTTGGTCTTTTTTCTGACAAATACAAGCATTACCGTCTTGTATCTTCTGCTAAGTATTCAGTTGTGTAGTTAATTGTAAAGTGTAACTAAAAAACATGTGACATTTTCTTGAGTGTATTAGTAGTACACAACTGGTCTTGCATTCCATTACGTTATCATTTAGGCGACTATAATTTGATTTTAGAAATGCACCTACGAACTAATTGATGGCATTGGGATAAATTTAGTTGTACATCTTTCTTGGATATCTACTTTGTTAGGGTTTTTACTTCAGCATGAAATGTCTTAAATGATTATATGTTCTTCTTCTTTTATTTTAAACTTGGAAAGCATATTTTTTATTCTCTAACCTGTCAATTTTAAAAGCATATCCTAGTTTTTCATATCTTTTTGGTTTGTGCGCACATGCCCTCTTGTAGCTAAAATAGCACATATAACAGACTATATGTTCTTCACATATACACATAAACACTTACGTTAAATAATTGAGAACTCCTAATATTTATTTACTTCCTACTATAATCACAGCTTGAACTTGTGTTGGTTACGGAGAAACTGCAGGAGCTTCATTCAATTAGAATTCAAAAGCTGAAGAAACAAGGCATGTACCTTTTCCTTCCTCTTTTTTCTTTTTGTTTCTTTTTTTGCAATCATTGAATAGCTAGCATCATGTGCATCTTAGTGAAACTTTAGCATCTGTTTAAATAACATCAGTTTAAATAACATGTTTGCCAAATATGGGATGTAGTTTAATTAGATATGATTGTTTTTTCTTTTATTTTTTAAAATTCTTTCAGTTTCTATTTGTGCAACTTTAGCATCTGTATCACTTTTAGTTCTGATGCAATAACAAGCAACAATCATCAATGTTTAAATTGAAATACTCTCCCAACTAAAGGCCCGGATTCAGTTTTGAAACACAAACAAAGCATGATATTAGCTGCCAAAAGAGTTAATCAATTAAAAGTTTGCTTGTACTATCAACTCCTGGGCTATAAAAATGAATGTTTGGTTATTACAACTGGAAGCAGAAAGTCTGTGATATTTTACTATGTTGTGTTCTTGCATTTTGACAATATATTTTTCTCTTTGGATTTGTTTGTTTTGAGCATTTGTTTTGTTGTCTTTTATGCATAAAAAAATTATTTGTCCATTTCTACTAAGAACTGTTTGGTCGTTATTATCATAAATATATATATATATATATATATATATTGTTCATAATCAATAATTAATTTCTATTTAAATTTTAGATTCTTTGTTGCATACATATATTGTATATGGTGATGGAGAGAGATTGGTTGCGTCTACATAGGTAATCACGTAGTAGCTAATTTAGATTTAAATTTAGAATTGATATTTTGATAATAAAAGCTAATATTTTTGTTGTTTTCAAATTTTAATCATAGGACTAGTAGAGAGTATGGCCAAAGAGCTCGGAAGTTTGTGTGTGTTGCGAAGAAAAATTTAGGAGATGTGGAAAAAATATTATGTCCTTGTTTAGATTGTCGAAATCTTAGTCATCATTATGGTGAAACCGTTGTTGAGCACCTGATTATAAAGGGAATGGATCCTAAGTATAAAGATGATATATGGTATAATCATGGCGAGAAAGTGAATGATGAAAAAAAAATTAAAATGGGTGAGATGTACAATTTGCTCAAAGCGATTCACTATGAAGATGAAGATTATTTCAATCATACTTTTTTTGATGACGACAAAGATAAGGACGATGCACAAAGACGCCATGATGATTTACTTAAAAATTTGGAAGATGCAGAAACCCCACTGTATCCTGGTTGCATAGATCATTCAAAGTTATCTGCCATTACTATTTTGTATAATCTGAAATGTGAAACTGGATTATCTGATACTGGTTTTGATAAACTTCTTACCGTCCAACATTTGTTTTTACCAAAGAATAACGTACTTCCCAAGACTTTATATGAAGTAAAGAAATTCCTCAAACTATTTGATATGGGTTTTGAAAAAATTCATGCTTGTGAGAATGATTGTTGTCTTTTCCGTAAAGAGTACAAAAATTTAAATAATTGTCCGAAATGTGGTTCATCACGATGGAAGATAAATCAAGATACAAAAGAAATTATGCAGGGTATCCCAATTAAGGTGTTGCAATATTTTCCAATAATTCCAAGATTTAGAAGAATGTTTAGATCCGAAAAAATGGCAGAAGAGTTAAGATGGCATTTTAAAAATAAAAGTAATGATGGAAAGATGCGGCACCCCGTAGATTCCGTGACATGGAGCATGGTTGATGAAAATTGGAAAACATTTTCAGCCGATCCACATAATCTTAGACTTGGTCTAGCTACAGATGGGTTCAATCCATTTTCTATGTTAAGCTCCAAGTATAGTTGCTGGCTAGTAATGCTTGTTACATATAATTTGTCGCCTTTGTTGTGCATGAAGAAAGAGAATATCATGTTAACACTTCTAATTCCAGGTCCAAAGCAACCAGGAAATGATATTGATGTATATCTAGAGCCATTAGTAGAAGACTTGCTTTACTTGTGGAGTACTGGAGTTGAGACATATGATGCATTAAGTAAGACAGTTTTTAACATGAAGGCTATTTTACTATGGACGATAAATGATTTTCCAGCTTATGGTAATCTTGCTGGATGCTGTGTAAAGGGTAAAAATGCTTGTCCATTATGTGGTATCAATACCCACCGTCGATGGTTGAAATATAGTCGGAAAAATGTTTATATGGGCCAAAGAAGATTTCTACCCCATTCAAATCCATTGAGAAAAAGAAAGGCTTGGTTTGATAACACTGTGGAGGATGGGAAGATGCCTAGAGTTCTAACCGGCAAAAACATTTCTCTTATTTTGAAAGACTTTCTGAATAATTTCAGAAAAGGCGCTGAAAGCGAAAAGAAGAGAGCGAAGGGGAAAGGTAAAAAAAGGAAGATTGACGACAATAGTGAAGATGATGATAATGGAGATAATGATCCTATTAAAAAAGAGCTATCAAGGTGGAAAAAAAAAATCAATCTTTTTTGACTTGCCATATTGGGAGGTTAGCATTTATTTAGTTTTCAGTTTTTATTATCGATGTGGGCTGGCCACGCGTACAAATTTTTTTATTATTTTTTTAATCCATGGCCCATGGATTAAAAAATTTCAATAAAAAAAATTGTTAAAATAAATTATAGAACACTTTATCATTTAACTAATATTTTTTATAGGAACTTCCAGTACGTCATAATTTAGACGTAATGCACGTTGAGAAAAATGTTTGTGAAAGCACATTGGGTACAATGTTGCATGACAACAAATCAAAGGATGGGATTAATTGTAGACATGATTTAGAGGATTGGGGAATTCGTCATGGTCTATATGCACAACCTCATGGGACCAAAACGTATCTTCCACCGGCTCCATATACATTGTCAAGATTGGAAAAAAAAATATTTTGCAAAAGGCTGTACGATTTCAAAGGACCTGATGGTTATTGCTCAAATTTCAAAAAATCCGTATCATTGATGGATTGTAAAGTTAGCGGTTTGAAGTCGCATGATTATCATGTTTTGGTGCAACAAGTATTATCGATCGCACTACGAGGTTTGTTGCCACCAAAACCTAGAAAAGCAATTATTGTCTATGTTTATTTTTCAATAAAATATGTCAACGTGTTCTTGATAGAGAGAAGTTACAGCAACTCGATGACGAGATTGTTAAAATATTGTGTGATCTTGAAAGATATTTTCCACCTTCATTCTTCGATATTATGATACACTTGACAATTCATCTTGGAAGGGAAGCACGGTTGTGTGGACCAGTTCATTTTCGTTGGATGTATCATTTCGAAAGATATATGAAAACGCTTAAAGATTACGTGAGGAATTATGCACGACCAGAGGGATGCATTGCAGAATCATAGGATTGCAGAAGAATGCATGAAATTTTTCAAAGAATTTTTGAGTAAATCGATAAATGTGGAAAAAAAAGATCGAAATGAAGATTACGAAGATAACACAATTGAAGGGCGTCCAATTTCAATGTCCAGTCCAGTTACGTTGTCTTTGTAGGAGAAAGAAATTGCTCATTTAGCGGTGCTAATGAATATGGCCGTGGTAGAACCATTTTTGGAGTGAGTATATATTATGTTATGTTTCCATTGATTTGTTGTGTTTGTAATTGCAATTATAAACTTAACATTGTTTTTATTATACTAGTTTGCACTTGGAGGAGTTGCAAAATTCAAACAAACGCTTAGAAAAAAACGCAACATTACTTTGGAAACACCATGGAGATAATTTCGCTGATTGGATTAAAAAGAAGGTTTGTTAAAAATTTCTCTATTTTTATATGTGAATCAAGGGTACTATTTTTAAAATCCATTTTAAATATATTTTTAGATACCTATTGACTCAAATGACCATGATGAAATGTTAAAATGGATTGCATATGGTCCTAAAAATGCTGCGCTATCATGTAAAGGATATATTATAAACGGTCAACGATTTCATACAAAAGACGTTGATAGAGAAACTCAGAATAGCGGAGTGACCTATGATGCGACTACTATGTGTAGAGCAAGTGCAAAAGACATTTCTCAAGTGGTTGATGTGATCACTTACTACGGAATATTGACTGATATAATTTTATTGGATTATAATGTTTTTTATATTCCTTTGTTTAAGTGTCATTGGGCAAACATATGAAATGGGATGAAAGTTGAAGATGGATTTACGCTTGTTAATTTACATCAAAGTCAGGTTTCATTTTCAAGAGACCCTTATATCCTTGCATCTCAAGCGAAAAAAGTTTTCTATTCAAGGGAAAATGATTCTTCTAATTGGTATGTTGTGATGAAAGCACCGCCAAGAGGTTACCATGAATTAGAGATGAACGATTTTATTGAAGAAGTAAGCTATATTGGAGGAGATTGTGAAGAAATCGAGGTGACTTGGTCGAGGATGCTAGTTATGTTAGGGAGGATTGCGAAGGCATAATTGAGTAGTTCTAATATCACGTTTTTTTTTGGGTAGTCATTGCTATGTGACTGAAAGTAGTAGGCATGTGTTTCGTGTGTGTGGTTATGGGGGAAACTTGTTCAGGTATTTAATAATGGAGAAGGATGTATAGAAACAGCAGGTGCACAAGGTATCATGTATTACACCGTATCATGTATTTTTATTTGTTAGCATATTTTTTTTAAACCCACAAGGTATCAGATTTTATATGTTCAGATTTTAACTGTTCAGATTTTGCCTTTGATTTTAGATGTTCAGATTTTATATGTTCAGATTTTTAAACCCACACGTGAATTCAGATAACTAAGTATTGCACTGTTATTAGCACTGCACTGTTATCTAATATACAAAAATCTTCAGTACTCCACTGTTATCAGCACTGCACTGTTATCTATTCACTGTTATCAGCACTAAGTTCAGATTTTTAAACCGTATCAGCTCCAACAATTTTCAGTATACAAAAATCAATAAAAATCTAATATAGGACTGCCATTTTAGCACTGCACTGTTATCTAAATATTTTATGTTCATCATACCTATATTATTATTTGCATTTGAATGTCATGTATATCGCGTATCAACTGTTGCTGTATCTTAGCAGCAGTTTACAAATTGATCGGCAAACCAATTTACTCATGAATTCCTGTGTCATGAATTCCTGTATTTTAGCAGCAGTTTACAAATTGATTAGCAAACCAGTTTATTTGAATATCATGAATTCCTGTGTCTGCCTGCAGAAAATGGTTAGAAGTACAAAGAAAACAACGAACCAGAAACTTACTCGCTATCAAAAAAGACTTGCACAATTTGAAGATGCATCTGACAGGTCTAATGTAATGGAAGAGCATGTTGAGCCACCTTCGGAAAACATGGATGTTGGAAATGCAAGCCAGCCAATCGCATGCACAGCTCTGCAAATTGATGAAAATCCTGAAACTGCAGTGGAAGTGGATAGAGCAATTGCAGATGATGCAAAACAGGTTTCCAAAAAAAGGACTAGAGGCCCAACTAAAGTGAAAAGACTTCCTTCGAATGTTGCAAGCCGAATTGAAGTTGAGTTTAATTCATCGGGCGTACCTGTAGGAGAAGGATCAGTGAAATTATCTTCTTATTTAGGGCCACTTGTCCGTGAGCATGTTCCATTGACGCTAGATGACTGGAGGCTACTTGGTGACGATTTGAAAGTAGTTCTATGGAAATCCGTTCAGGTAATAATATAACGTTTCATATTTATTATGATGCATAAGTGTTTGCATGTAACTTCATATGACCTATTAGAATATATTTTTCCATTATCATCACCCCTTTCTGTTTTTACATTGATCTGATTAGAATATGTTGTCTATATGTTTATATGCACATAAATCGGGCTTCTTTGATTTCCTTAAGTAGGAATGGTTTGGTCAGAGAGTCTCTATCGATTTTGCTATGTTATGCACATAAATCGGGCTTCTGTTTAGCTTGATGACTGATTCAACAAATTCTTTTTCAATAGTAAATTAAGAAGGCATGTATCGTTTGTATACCACTGATTAAAAATTTAAACTGATTAGATACCGATGGAAATTCCAAATCATGAGCAATACATTATATGTGTACTTATTTGTTCTGATTAGATACCGATTAGATACCGATGGAAGTCACCAAGAATAATCCAGGGTAGATTAAAAAGACTAGCTTGATGAATGAGATAGTGCCAGGGATTTACTCTTTGTTCTCGGATATTAAAGGCGTACATCACTGTACATATTATGCACAGCCCAGTTGCATTGTGAAGACTGCAAGTTATACACTGTTTATTTGTGTGCATGACAATAGTTGACCAAACTGATGTGTCCCAAACTAGGAGAATTCGATTCTTTTGATTTTCATTGCAATTGTGTTTCACATATCCATTTGCCGTTTGGTTTATACATGAATTGTTCAATACTATAATTACTTAACTTATTTTCCAATATTCCCATAAAAGAGAACTTGTTACTAGTAATGAGATTCTGGATTCCAAACTGTTTAGAAGGGGAGTTCATACCCCTAAAGTTCTATACAAGGAACTCCACTAATCTGATGAGGTCGACTCACTGCTTTTAGCCACTCTATAACTCAATTAAAACTATAACTTTATGACTCGAGTACCTCTTCGATATCTAATCTATTCAATGGCATGAAATTAATACACTTAAATGATATGCCAGCATATTCAGGAACTGACATTTATGTGGATTCCATATTCAAGAAGAATTTGAATGATTATCATTTTGATAAATGTTACAGGCTAGATTTAAATTGGATGAGGAATGGCAAAAGGCTCCCGTTTTTCAGAAAATGGGATGCATTTGGAGAGGTTCGAAAAGCAAATTCGTAAAACAGATATTACAAACAAAAACCAAGGAGGAACAACTTCAACTAAAACCAGAAAACGTTGGAAGTATGAAGGAATGGAAGAAGTTTATCGAGTCAAAAATGAGCAAAGAGTTTAAGGTAATTGTAATGTAATTTTTATTATTTCTTGTGTGTACATATATATATATATATATATATATATATGAAATTTAAGCGTACGTAAAATGCAAATTAACTAATCAATGTGATAAATCTTATAATCTAGCTATGAAGTGATAAATTTAAATCCACGAAGGACAAACAAATACCACACACGTGTAGTCGTCGAGGAATGGCTTGACTAACTGAAGATTTGGTGAGAAATATATTTGATTTATTACCTACGGTTAATAGTTTTGTTAATGTTATGTTTCCTTTAATGCAGAAAGAGAAAAGTAGCAGTCCTTCTTCCATTTGTAGATCTGATGTTTGGATTAAATCTCACACTCGAAAAAATGGTGAACCAGTGAGCCCGCATGTTGCAGATACTATCGTAAGTGCTATGTTGTTTTTGTTTAAGCGTAGTTTTTGGAAAATATATAATTTTGAACTCTTCTACAAAATATAATTTGTGTTCACTTTGTAGGAGAAAATAAAGAATGCTGAAAAGGAATCACCGTCTAGCTTAACTTGTAAGATCAAAGAAGATGCCCTCTCATTGGTGTTGGGAAAAGATAGACCGGGACGGCTACGAGGAATGGGAAGGGGTGTAACCATGACCCCTGCAGTTTTGTCACAAATCAAAGATAAACAAGTAGCTCAATGTCAGCATAGGATTTCAGAGCTAGAGCAGTTGATTCACACCGTAATGAAACGTCAGGTATGTCGATAATCACTTTGTGTAAATATGAAAGCTTAGTTAGCATGTATGTGATCCTTGCATTGTATGATTTTCGACTTAATTTGTGTAATCATTCTCTTATTAGAAGCTACATGCTAAATAAGAAGTTAAAATTTAATTCCACCTCTTATTTTCCTCAAAACATGTTTTAAATTAAACTTTTATTTTTAGTTTTCTAAAAATTAATTGTGAAAATTTGTTTATAAAAATTACTGAGTTGTGTAGCTTCAGATTTTAAATTTATTATATGTATTTGTTGTCTTTGGTTGCTGGCCTAACTTTGAATTTTTATCCTTATGAGAGTACAAATGCGATTTTGCAATATATTTTTATCCTTATGAGATTTTAAAGCATTCACTTTTAAATTAAAGCATAATGTGTACTAAACCAATATTGTCTTTTCAACACTTATAAAGAAATGTATTTTCAACACTAAACTAATATTGTCTTTTCAACACTAAACCAATATTGTCTTTTCAACACTTTTAAATTAAAGCATAATATATTTTTATCCTTATGAGATTTTAAACCATCCGCTACAATTCGACCAATCTGCAAAACAAAAATACCTTTTACTTATGATTAAATTGCTGACTCCTCATCCATCTGCAAAATAAAAATATCCTTATCTAGTTACTCTACAAATGATGTATCATTTCCATACATAAGTTTGTCAATTTTTATATCAAAATTCATTCTGAAAATGTATTCTCTTTGAAATTTGTACTTATTTTCATCATAAGTGGAATAAATATACAAGTTCACTACAGGTTCACTACAATTTCACTGCAGGTTCAAATTCTCTAATATTTTTGTAATATTATTGATTTGCAGGATAAAGAAAATTGTGGAGGAGAGAACGTATCTCAAACGGTAAAAATATACGATAGTAAGGTTAAAACATCATACATAATTTGATATCTAAATCAGAAGTTATGTATTTTATTTTTTATTAATTGCAGAGTAAGCATAATGAAATAGGTGACGGTTGTAGTTTGCTGAATTGGCACGGGAATGATGATGAGGTAATTGCCGAAGGAAAAATCGTGCCAAGTGATCCAAACGATCTTCTCAATGGAGTACCTTTAGGTCCGAATGCCAAGAAAATTTTGGTAGTCCATCCTAAAAAATCCGATGTTTTTTTGTGGAGGCCTTCACCTGGTATGGTATACATAGGAGACGCCAAGAATGAGAAGATAGCATGGCCAGCTGATAGAGTTGTTGTCCGCATAAAAGAAAACTCCGAAAAAGAAAACGAGGTATGAAAAACTCTCTACAAATATAGCATTGATATGTGTCTCTGCATCCACCCTTTTGAACTGGAGGTGGCAGATTCCTAGTCATGTTTTTGCCACTATTCAGAGCTTTGTTATCGTCATCTAGGAAATGATGTGATAAATAATAAGATTTGCTTAGCATCTGCACATTAAAAATCTGTATAATGCAACGGTAAAAATATATTTATAAGAGAACCGTGGAATTAACATTGATATTATCCAAACTAGTCCATGTTCCCATTAGATTAGTACATTCTTTTACATATTAAAACTAAAATATGTGAAAATCCAACTACCGGAAGCATCAGTTCCATAGAGTCGAATACTAATTTATTACACATTTCTAGCTATGTTAGTATTATTATTTTTAATAACATTTGGTGGGTGAAAACAAGTTTAAAGTTTGACAAATGATTATTGAAAATTTAACAATGTTGATTTGCTTTGTATTGAATTGGTTGACACATGATAAAATGTTGAATGCAGTAAGACTATAGAAACAAGACTTTTATTAGATGATTATAATTTTTTTCTTTGATAGAGCAAAACCAATAGCATAGAAAACAAATGCAAGTTGTTCGATTGGGGTGGAACTGAAGTATTGGTTGCCGAAGGACGTGTGCACTCGAGTGATTCAAATCAGATTATTAATGGTGTTCCTCTTGGACCAGAAGCCGCAATAGTTTGGGTGGACAATCCGATAAAAGAAGATGCCTTTTTGTGGAGGCCCATAGCAGGTGTGACATGTATCGGAGAAGCCGTCGGTAAGATAATAGCATGGCCATCATCAAAATTGGTTTTTGAAAACACAATACCATCCACTCCTATGAGCAACGTTCCAACATCTCGTTCGGTAATATATTATATTGCTAATATTTATATATACGATTTGTTGATAATGTATCAATACTTTTTTTAATATCATAGAGTGCAAATTACGCGATGAATAACAAGTGCAAGTTATTTGCTGTGGAGGGCACAGGAAAAATTGTAGCTGAAGGCACCATATCTTCAACTAATCCAAATGATTTGGTTCATTCTATTCCACTAGGACCAAATGCAATAAGCGTTTGGGTGGATATTGTCAAAGACCCGAATGCGTCTTTATGGAGACCTACGTCATTCATGGAATGCTTATCAGAAGCTATTGGTTCGACGGTAGCATGGCCTACTGTGAATGTTAGTGTGGACTCAACTTCAGCAGTTTGAAATATTTGTATAGTTTGGCAGTTTTCAGGTAACTACCCTTGAACTTCATCATTGTTATCTATGTGATGATGTTAGCATTTAATTGTATAACCGAGGACAAAACTTCATCATTAGTTAATAGAATAAATTCGTAGCCACTGGAAATGAAAGCTAGAACAGAATCATTTGCCATGGTTTAGAGGCATATATGCACCGGTTTCTACCGCATCACCACTACAACAGTATATCCAAGCTTCTACATTATATCACTTTCACCCGTCAGCACTGCTGCCCGCATCCTACTTGCATAAGCCTGACACTTGACATGCTTTTTCTTTACTCTGGTTTCACTATGATTCATGCCTGGTCCGTGCATCACAAGCCCAAATTAATGCTTTGCTTCACTTTTACATGCTCTAGTTGCACACGTTATGCCACCATTGTTCATTTTCTTTAGATTACTTGTTCACTTGGATAAGTTTGTTTATTTTTTATCAGCTATTATGTACTTCCTGCTGGTCAGCTCTTTATTAATATTTGTGTTGTTTCTTCACCAAATTATTTCATTTGGCTGCTTACCATGTGAATGAGCTACTATTAGAAGCTAAATCTCTTTTGCACATGGTTGTTTTTTGTATGCGAACATGTAAGCGAATCAAACATAGACGGATTGATTTGTAATATTACATTCTATTTTTACTTTATTCTACTAGTGACCCATCCTACGCATTTGTAAGTAAATCAAACTGAATTTGTAGCAAGTTCAGACTAGAGTTTGCACTGCCAGTGCAGACTTCAGTTTGCAAAAGGAGTTGCCAATGCAAACCAGTATACACTTAGTGAAAACTGTAGTTTATACTCAGTGCAAACTTCCTTTTGCACTGGCAGTGCAAATTGTAATTTGCACTCAGTACTAACTCTTATTTGCACTCGGTGCAAACTAAAATTTGTGTTGGCAGAGCAAACTTTTTTGCACAGTTTAAAGCTCATTGGCTCGTTAGGGACCAAGGGGATATAAGAAACTAGGGTCCTCAATCATGTTGCAAGTTAGTCATATAGTAGTTCATGCTAAATTGTATTGCTCGCAGTTTGAATTATATACAGTTTATGCTCACAGTTTAAGAACTTGCTTTCTTACTTATGTCTCAGAGCTACTGCAAGCCTGCAAATTGCTTGGTTGGATCATGAATAACTGCTGCAACTTGCGGACGCGTTGTGATTCTATGACAGTTGACTTAGAGTTTTCATGCAACTTAGGGTCTATGACCATATTATATTTCATTTTCTTGCCGATATTTTAGGTTATGAACTGTGTACAATATTGTATTGTTGCTGCTTGCCTTGTTGAACTTTGTACTATATGTATTATTGTTGAACTGGGGAGTGAGTACTATCTGAATTGGATTGCATATGGTATTATGTATTATTGTTGAACTGGGGAGTGAGTACTATCTGAATTGAATTGCACTATATGTATTATTGTTGAACTGGGGAGTGAGTACTATCTGAACTGAATTGCACAAAGTATTGTAATTGTAATGTACTGAGTATAGAGCATTTTCTGAATTCTTTGGAAAAAAAATGCATATCCCTACGACAGCGTTTATACATTGCTGTCAATTCATTGGGAAAAAAATGCATATCCCTACGACAGCGTTTATACATTGCTGTCGATTCAGTGGGAAAAAAATGCATATCCCTACGACAGCGTTTATACCTTGCAGTAGAAAACTATTAACAGCGTTTAAAAAACGCTGTAGAAAGTTGGTTTTTGACAGCGTTTATATTTTGCAGTTAAAACTTTGCTGTCGATTCATTGGGAAAAAATGCATATCCCTACGACAGCGTTTATACCTTGCAGTAGAAAACTATTAACAGCGTTTATAACTTGCAGTAGAAAAATTATTAACAGCGTTTAAAAAACGCTGTAGAAAGTTGGTTTTTGACAGCGTTTATATTTTGCAGTTAAAACTTTAGGGTCAACGACCGCATGTCGTTATACAGCGTTTTTAAAAACGCTGTGAAAACTTTTAACAGCGTTTTTCAAACGCTGTGAAAAGTCTTTTTTGTTGTAGTGCAACCTGTTGCCCCGCATCCACAGATGTTAGTACAATACCATTCCGCTCCAGTATGGAATATCGCGGTATATGAGATTAATAAATATTATCCGCTTAATAACGGCGCAATAGGGTCTCATCCGCTACAAAATACGGGAAAAAACAACAACTGCAATATATACATATGCCAATATATATATATATTGCTATATATATAATACCAATTTCACTATACTGTGAAATATTCGCGGTATATGTTTTTAATAAATAACCTCCGCTTACTAACGGCGTATAATGTCTATTTCAATCAATAACAGACAAATTTATCAATTCAAGCATACAGTCAATAATTTTAAATCTAACTATTTAATCTAAACATCGAAACACGTTCGATTGAGTGAGAAGTTCTCACCTTGATTTTAAATAACGATTGCAGCGATTTATTTCGAATAAAATTAAACAGGCGTTTAATTTTACCCGAAATTTTCACTATCTCCTTTCAATCCCAATCCAACTTCACCGCGTAGCATTCGACAAAACGAAGCCAACGCTTTTCGTTTCGTTCGATTTTGACCTAGCACGAAAAAGATATCGCAGTTTAAACATTTACACGATTTAATATATAATAATTTACATTTTCTATTTCCATTTTTATAACCTATTATCTCGGCCGTTGATTCTCTCCATCTCAATCAGGACCGTGTGCCTCAACATCTCCTTCTTCGTTCAATTACAGATAATCGAACCCATAAGTTGCCGAGCATCTCTCCTCCTTCGAGCCTCCTACGACCACTTGTACAACGATCGGCCAACGCCCCCTTGAAGCTCCACGCACGAGCCACCACCGGCCAGAAAAGCTTGCAACTCGGTGGCTCCCCTTGCTCAAGAACTGTGCACGAAACGCCAAGGAACGCGGTGAATTTTCTCACAATCTACTTGCTTATTTTTTGATCTCTACCGTTGGATAGGAAGTTTGTAGTGTGCTCTTCAACTTCGCAGTTGGAAGATTTGTGAAACGAAACGTGGATTAAAAGAAAAACGAGGAAGAAGGGGGGAGTGTATCGGCCATTGGTTTAAGGGGTGGCAGCTGTGGAGCTGCAAAACCCTAATTCTCTTTTGTTTTATTTTTTTTTGTGAAACAAATGGTCTATTTATAGAATTTAAAACGAACACTATTCATCCGGATTTTAAAACTCCGACTTACGCGCGGTGACCGGCATTTCTGGGGTTTATCCCGCGTTCCGGACACAATGGAATAGGTTTCGGAAGCTAATTCGGAAGTATGTGCGAGTTATGGCAATAAACGTTCAATTTGAATTTAAACCGATAAATCGATTTTCTAGGCGTTTTGGCTTGCCCCGGACAAACGATATATCCAATCGACTTGAAATTTGAAATCTTAAAATAATATCACATTACGGATCCGATGAAACTGGATTCGTCGAAATCCGAGATCGTTTGAAAAATGACTATTTTAACTCGCCAAATTATATTAAAAACAATTCGATGCGTTTCGAACTGCCACGGTCAAACGACAACTCCAATTGGTACGAAAATTGAAATCCGATAATAATTAACTATTACAGATCCAATGGAACTTGTTTCGTTCAATTCTGAGACTGTTCGAAAATTGGCTAATTTTCAGTCGATAATTAAATATTAAAATATTCAATTTTCACAAATCAACTTTTAATTCGATTTTAAAAGTTCTAAAACATTTATATAACTCCAACATGATTAAATAAAATTTTACAAATCATTTACAATCATATTTAACTCAATATTAAATTTTTTCTGCATTTTCACTCTAAAATTATCGATTTAATTATCAAATTAAATCCAAAATTCAAATTAAAATTTATTCGACTTATAAATTTTCACTTATTAATATTTAAATTCAATTAAATATTAAATTTTAAATTAATAAAAATTCTGGGTCGTTACATCGAACTTCCCGTTCTACGTCCAGTCCCAGACTTCTTCTGGAATTTAACTATCAAGCCTCTCTTAACCCGAAGGAATAGGTATTACACCGCCTAAGCAACCGAAGAGGACCTCTACCATCTATGCAACAAAATAGGACTTCAATTGCCTATGCAACCGAACAGGACTTCAATAATACAGAGAATTTTCTTGACTGATTGTGCTATTTTAGTAGCACAGATAAGTCTTTAGAGCACACCCTTCCTATAATCTTATCCTTTGTGGTATATAGTGTAGTTCGTGAAGATAGGAAGTTAATTTAATCACAAATGAATTTATGCTTGAATGTACAAGTGATTAGAACGGAAATTTGAATGCAAATGGCAGAATGTTTAGACAATAAGCATAAGAGAATAGAATCAGAAATTAGGTGATTAAAACAAATGAATTGAAGGCTATATACAGTGTTTAAGTGTTGCGACTTATCGTGAAAAGTAGTGATCAAAAGATACGGAACCAACTCTTGAATCAAGGGTTGTTTTTGTTCGATGAATGGAAGTGGCCGTTCAGAAAATAGCCGTTATGCAATTTCAGTCGACCAAATAAAAAAATTTCAGTCAGCTGAAATTTAAAAAATTCGAATTAGAAAGGGATATGTACAAAAAATTTATAATTCAGTCGATTGAAATGGTCAGTTCAGTCGACTGAACATTCATATGCACTGTGCATCTGCATAGATATTCAGTCGACTGAACTGGCTATTTCAATCGACTTAGTACCATATTTTCTGCCATATTGAAGTTCTTTTGAGAAATTTTTTGTGCGTGGACTTGTAGTAAAATACTTGGCATATGTAACATGATCTGAAAACATTTTTTAAGTATGTGTGTGTATGCATATACCACCTTGGAGAGATTTTAACAAAAATTAACTACTAGACTAGACTATAGACAAACCAAAAACAGTATTAAAACTTCTATAGGAATTTCGGTCTACTCGAGTAGAATAGCATCTTCTCCTGCAAATATGATATGTTCATATAATATTTACTTATATAGCTGTCATGATCAAAACATCAAAATATAAGGTTCTAACATTCTCCCCCTTTTTGATGATGACAACTATGTAAATGTTTTTTTTTTTTAAAAAACTTTATAAAAATGATTTTTACTCCTCCTGAATGAATATTCCCCCACCAAACAATTTCTCCCCCTTTGCCATCGACAAAAAGGAACATATAAATAATATGAGAAATATATAGAAGCACATAAACAAACATATATATACCATAGGGAAAATAAAATGAATTGAGCATCATAGATAAACATGAACATGAAATTTAAATAATAATGTCACGGAATATCATCAAAACTATAAAAACATAAAATAATGTCTTAAATGATAAGACGATCATAAGTAAACATAAAAACTAGACCTCCTCACTATCTAAAGCTTCTTCTTCATCTTCTTCGTCGGAGGTAGACCATGTAAAGGGGGCGGGATTCTCGACAATACTGGTAGAGGTAGAGGTGGTACATAATATTTTCTCCCAAACCTTGTTAAGAAACCTTTGATGGAATTAAGCTTCTTATTTGTTTTGACGACATTTTTCTCGACGGTGGCCAATCGTCGTCCAAGCTTACTTTGGTTGTGGGAAAGCGTGACAAGTGCTTACTTTGGAGTAATGTCACCGTGGAGCTCATGGATCTCGTTGTCATCTTCTTCTTCCTCTCGATGGGGAGGTTGAGATGACGATGAGGCAATGTGTCGTATTCCGGGGTTGAGGAATCCCTTGATCTCTATTGGTGGCCCATTGTTGAAAGCTTATGATTTGTTGAGCTTCTGGGCATTTTAGAAGATTCATAATTCTTGGATTCTTTGAATTGAGTTTGCCAATGGTTATGAAATCGTCATTGGGTAAAGTGACTTCAAAATTTTGAAGAATACGCATTACGTATGCTCCATAGTGAATGGTCTTGTAGTTCCTATTATGGTTGATGGTGAGGAGCTCGTCTATAACAATTTTGACCCAATTTACCCTTTGAGAAGAGTAAATAGTGTAGAGAGCTTGGAAATCTCTCTTGTAAACTTTCTCGTAGCTGCCCGTACGAGGTTTTAGATACCGAATGAGAGCTCGATGAAGAATGCATGCCTTTGGACATTAGCAACGGATTTCAAGATTGTTAAGCCGTCTGACAGAAAACGATGAGAGGCTTCATCTCTGTTGTACATGTTAACTTCAACATCATTGATATCCACTCCTTCAAACAGACATCGAAGAATATGGCCAAGTCTTTGAAGAGGGAGATAAATTTTGATGCCGCAAACCAAGGTCCAGATACAATCATCTTTATTCCGTCGATCTTGGTGATCTAAATTCATATTGGCAAAGAACATCTTAATTAGGAGAGGATAATTTTTTAGATTATTCAAGTAATAACCAATTAAATTATCGATGCCACTAGCTTCTACAATTTCTCGAATGGAATATCCGTTAAAATCAGCAAACTTGATAATAGATCCTTCAAAGATTTGAGAATTCTTCATTTAATTGAAACTTGTTGCTACCGTCTCATTGTGAAGCCAAAAGAGGATTTGGCTTTCAGAAGGACCACAGTGGATTTGCGAGCTCGTTTGCTTCGTGGTGCAATTGAGTTGAAAGGAAATGATGGAATTTTTTTTTGAAATGGAGGCTAGGGTTTTTGCTGAAATGAAGTTGTTTGGGTAAGTGGGAATGAGAAGGGTGAGTTATGAAGTAGGTTGGTGAAAAGGTGTATTGGGAAATGTGTAGAGGCATTTTAAAAATAGAAAATACATGATCCAGTCGACTGAAGTGGGTGTCTCAGTCGACTGGCATGCAGGCTTTTTGTAATGACCCACTATTTCGAGTCATTCGCATCCACACATGTCAGACTTGAATTGCTCAAAACAACAGATTGTTAATTTATATTTGGCCAAACTTAACATATACAGTAAATAAATCAATCACAGAATCACAGACACAGAGTAATATAACAATATGCAGCGGAATAGATAAATAGTAGTTCATGAAGCTACTATATAAACAACAGAGTCTGAAACAAAATACAACAGAATCTCAAATACAAATGAATCTCTAATATATAAGCAACTGTCGAGTCTGAACATAAATGAGTGGAATAAACTGAAATAACTGAAAGCTGGATTGATAGATCTTCAAACAACGCTTCAATCTCCAAAGGTGGGTCTCAAATGCTGTGACACTCAATCTGACCCGAGCATAAAGCAAAATACAAAACACTCGAGTCAGGATTAACATTCTTATGTTAGTAAATTTAACTCAAATGAAATGTCAACTGAAATACAAATAACTTAAAGGATGTTTGGGATTTCCATCCTTTAAGGATCCGTGGAACTATCTACTATGTAATAATGTACGCTATTATGATAATGTCTATAGTAAAGTAAACTATTAAAATAGCGTTAAGGCGTTACCCATATCCCCCTTAACACATTTTATATATTCCCATTGTCTATACAGTACCGTAAGATCCTCCGTGAGGTTTACTCAGAGGGCACTCCGTTGGTATAGTACAAACCAAACTCGTAGAAGGCAAGATAGGGCATGTGACAAGGCACGTGAGGCAATGTCAAGGTTGATATACCGTTTGCGGATCCGGACTGGTGGTAACGCGTAGGAGCTACTACCGCCCATCTCGTGACACACTCCCAAATCAAAGGTGCATCCAATCAAATCACAAAGTAATAGAATGGTATCGAAGAAATATGCCCTATAGGAGGAATGATCTCACTTGGCCCGGCATGGCTCCTGTTTTAGCCACATCAAGTTGACTCACAGGAGTAGGGGATACGTAAATACCATATAGAATCGTCGTCAAACCATCCTATTTCGTTCTGGAATATCCACCACGTACACAGTTGTTAAAGTGGTTTTCGGTATTGGCAGAGAGTATGACAATATTCAATCTCGATTTCTTTAACAACCAAACGTTTATTTCACACCGTGGTCATTTCATTCAAGTAGTTCATACTTCATATCAAAATATCATATACATTTAAAAATCGTATCAAATCGATATCATTATTCACTTTAAAAATATTCATTTCTAGAACCGTAACACTTTCAAAAATTTAACACTTTTGCAATCATAACACTTTTAAAACCATAACACTTTGGAAATCATAACACTTTTGAAATCATAACACTTTCGAAATCTTAACAGTTCCAACTTAAAAAATTTAGATGTTGATAATAGTATATATATTAAAATAGTTATAAATTAAAATAATTTATATATTAAAATAAAATAATTTATATATTAAAATAATTGTATTTAAAAATAGTTTATATTTATTTAAAGAGATTATACTGAAATAGTTTCCAAATTGGAAATTTTCATCCAATTCCACAAATCGATTCAAATCAACTTAAATTCCAAAATTCAATTTAAATCAATCCTTGTTCAACAGTTACAATTCAATTCAAATTCTCAATAACCCATTTTTAATTTATATTGATTTCAGATACAGATTTGAACCATTTCACTTTCAAAGTATTCAAACATTTACAATAACTCAATTTGATAAATTTCATTTATATTTCAAATTCAACTTTACTATTATTTAGTTTTGAAATATTCATTTAATCAATCCAAAAATCATTTAAATAAAATATTAAATTACAAATTTAAATAAAACTAAATATCCAATTTCAATTTATATTTAAATTTTGAAAATAATCATTTAATCGCCTTAAATCAAAAATCAAGTTATAAAATCATATCTTTAAAATCTCTAATTCAATAAGTTTCAAGTCAATTTTATTTAAGTATAATTCTTAATCAAACACAATTTCAAATCAATTTCAATTTATCTTCCCAACCTTAATTTATTATAGTTATTACAAAATCTATTTTTAAAATATAATTTTAAATAAATACTTAGACATATTATATACTAATTGAATTGAATTTTATTAAATTAACTCTTATCATTAAATTTATTTATATTTTTATAATTTAAAATAGTAAAAATTATAAGTAAAATCTTAAAAATTATATTTCAAAACTAACTTATAAATTTAAAATTTCCAAAACATATAATTTTAAAATCTAAAATTTGGACACATGTAAAAATAACATTTATATATATTATATTTTAATAACCAATATTTATTAAAAGCCATATATTTCCTTTCAAAACTTTGAAAATCATTTCAAATATAGGCCAACGGTGTCCGTATATAATTTTCTATCCTATGATTAAGTGATATGGATCTTTATCATTTCAACCCGCAATTTAAATATCTACGGGTATATATCATTTGTAACGACTCACCTTTTTAGATGGTCTAAAATCGAAAATAAACTACACATATCAAATCAAACCATTCATAAAGGGTGGATTGTTAATGAGTTAAATAAGAAAATAAGAGAAGAAGAAGAAAACAAACACAGAATCTCACAGTGGAACGAAAAAATATAATAATCAAATAAACAGTTCATGAAGCTATTTACTATACATTTGATTATAGTCTATACAATATTTATCCGAGTTATATGTACATCAGGGATATATAAATAATACAACTGACAACATGATGCAGGAATACTAATAGTAATAAGTGGAAATTAGCCACAAGGACCTCTTTAGCAAGTGCAATTAGTTTCTAGGACATACAACTGAAATAATTACTTTTAAGGACAAAATACAAAATAATTAGTTTCTAAGGCCTAAAAACCTATGAAATTATGTCCTTGAAAGTAATTGGACTGCTGACTTTGTCCTTAAAAGTAATTATTTTGTTGACTTTGGCCTTGAAATTAATTCTTGTGAATGTGTGTTCTAGAAACTAATTGGACTGCAAAGTTTGTCGTTCTAGTGAAATGCCCTAGTAATAATATACCAAATCTTTGTCTTCGTCCTCCAGAATAAATCTTCAATAAGCTGAAAAACTCTGGACTGACCCAAGCGTAATGAAAAGACAAAACACTCGATTCAGGACTAAAATATCCTTATGTAAGTCAAATCAATATCGTAGATAACATGAGTGTAACGGTGTAAGAGATGTTTACGGGATTTCACATCTCCCATCCAGTGTATAACATGCGTGCAATAACTCAAGAGATGTTACGGGATTTTCCATCTCCTAAGGATCCGTCAAAATATTTATATGTAGTAGAATACGCTATGTATATATTGTCTAGTCGGCAAAATAAATATTAAAATAGCGTTAAGGCTTTACATTGATCCCCCTTAACGCATTTTTAAGCATTGTCGTACAGTTTGCATATAAAACACGAGTTAAACGGTCGGTGGATATGGATGCGCCGTGATATGACAACACTAAACCGAAATCGTATGGGTCCCGTTTAGAGATAAAAGTATGACAAGGCACGTGAGGCAATGCCCAAGGTAGGATACTACCAGTTCGGGTCGTAGGGCTGGTGGTAACGCATCATAGCCATGACCGTCCACCGCGTCCATCCATCCCATATCGAGTCAAAGGGAAGCTATCCCAATCAAGGTGCCCCAATAGAAACAAACATCAAGAGTAATAATATGGACCAAATCTAAGAAAATCAAAGAACGGATGTCCGTTTGGGGTAATTAGCCCACTTGGCCCTGTCAAGCTGTCATGTTTTAGTCATTTCAAATTGGCACAAGTGCCGAGGTCTATCCATCATCGTTCTCTTTCTTCAAATCCAACCATCAACGCCAAATCCAACCACTTCGTTCTGGAGTCTCCTCCGCGTACACAATTATTAAAGTGGTTCCGGTATCGACAGAGAGTATGTCCATATCCGGCCCCGGTCTCTTTAACAACCAAACGTCATTTTTCACACCGGTTAGTACATTTATATTTCGAAAATAGTTCATACTTGATATCAAAATATCATATTCGCTTCAAAACCAAATCCATTTCGAAATCATCATATTTACTCAAAATATACAATTTCAATTCAAATCCTTTTAGTCTTAACATCTCGATTTCGATTCAAAAATTGTTTCGAATTTCAACTCAGGTTATAACTTTAATTTAACCCAATTCTTATTTAAATCCATGATTTAAAAATAAACATTCCACTCCTGACCAGTTTGAATTTTTGGAAAAATAGTTTGAATGGTTTAAAATAACTTAAATAAAATAGTTAAAATAGTTTAAATTGTTAAAATAGATAAACATAGTGTAAATGGTTAAAATAGTTAAAAATAGTTTAAATGGTTGAAATAGTAATATAAAATGGTTTAAGTATTTAAAATGGTTTATATAGCAAAATAATTTGGAAAACCAAAATAATTTGTATATTTAAAAAGATAGCTTTTAAATAGTTTTATATTAAATAATTTATTTGGAAAATTGTTCAAAGTCATACCGATTCACTTCCAACCTCCCAATTCAAATCAATTCCAATTCTCTTTCAATCGATTCAATTTCGATTTTGATTCAAATTAATTTCAACTTCGATTTCAAATTAATTTAATTGTACATTCAAATCCAATTAATTCAATTTCAATTCCAATTCATCGATTTCGAGCTCGATTTTCAAAATATCGATTCAAACACTTAAATTAAATTAATCTTCGATATCCAATTTGAAATCTTAATTCTCAAATACTTTTACTTAGTAAAATTCAAAATTCGAATAAGAGTACCATCCTTTAAATCAAGTCAAACTCTGAAATTCAAATCATAATTCGATTATAACTTAAAAGTCCCAACTTTAATTATGTAAAACCTTTTGTTTATCAAATTCAAGACTCCAACATTTAGGGCTCAATTCCAAAAATAATTTGATTTCTATAAATCCGATTTTTATTTCTTTTAAATCAAAATCATTTAAATAAATTTCACATCATTTTTTTTTGAAATCATTTAATTTAACCAATCAGGCGTCCATATGTAATTTTCTATCTTATGTCTAAGTGATCAGTTATTTCAATTTAATTTTAGGGATGGATATCATTTCAATCCAAATCACAGCATCATTGGTATATATCATTTCAACCTATTTCTTAATTTATTCAAAATAATTCAATTTACAGTTTATATACTGTAAATAATATACATGATGATAACAGGTCATATCAAAACAAATAAACATCCAAATTATCCAAAGTATCAACCAATAACATCCATCGCCATCAATTATCCAAACAGTTATATAATTCGCAACAATTTCATAGTTGTTAATTTCAGGTAATTTACTGAAAATTAAATCCCAATTTCAATTTAACTGTCAATTTTAATTTATAACGGTTAATTCAAATGACAACCAAATTTATCAACAACGACCAATAAATTCATATCACTTCATAAATCCAAATTCGACTAGCATAAGAACATTCTAGTACGTTGTGAGCGTTATAAAAAACTCACCTTGCGTTTTAATTTCAAATCAAATCGAACGATGTTTGATTTAACCTAAAATTTTAACTAGCTCTAAACGACTCCAAATAAGTTCCAGAGCGTAGTGCTCATCGCCACGATCCCATCGCCGCTTGTTTCGTCCAATACCGACCTCGTATGAAAAAGTTATACGATCTTAAAGTTTGAACACAATTTATATAAATAACTTTTTTTAATTTTAAACCTCAAATAATCTTGGCCGCACGTTCAGATCCAATGCCCCACAGCCTTCTTCTCCGTTCTTTCGTGACCTGGGAGAAAATCGGAAGCAAGAAACCCATGGCCGCCTCTTCCCTTCGAATTTTCTTGCCATCATTGTCGCTCGAGACGACGATCCAACGCCACCATCGTGTAGCCCATCACAAAAACCATCAACGCTAGAAGACACGTCAAGATCGGCCCTAGCATGACTTCAAAAGACGTGCGTGAATGTGCGTGCTTCAAAGTGGAATTGCCGCCACATCGCTTCTTGAAAACCAATCATGACTGTTAGATCTAAAAATCTCAATGAGCTCCACAAGGTTGTAGTTGGAAGATTTGCCTGAAAGTTTATGGATGGTGAGATTTAAGGAGGAGAATATAAAAGGGTTTCGACCATTAAACTAAAGAAACGGTGGCGGCCAAATTAGGGCTAGGGTTTCCCAGAGATACCTCGCATATAAACACGTACAACATATTATTTTATTATTATATTCAACTTTTACATATGTTTTCAAACGAACTCCAAACAAAGCATGCCGTCCGATGTTTATAATGTTTTACCCATATTCCGAACACAATGGAACATGTTTCAGGGCCTAATTCGATCATATGTGGAAGATAGCCTTTTTGATCGAATTAAAATATTGAATTTTCGATATTTATTTCAACACGTTTCTACTCCATACGACCAAAAGATAACTCCAAACGCTACGAAATTTGAAATTCGATAATCATACATTATTACGGATCCAATGGAACTAGTTTCGTTGAAATTCGAGACTGTGCCCCAGAAGGCTATTTTCAATGTTTGATTATAATATAAAATTTCCAATTTCTAATTTCTAATTATTCACTTTTAAGTCCAATTTTAACTGTTAACAATCTTCATTATCGTTTAAATAAAATTTACAACGACTTTCAATAACATTTCCAATCATATTAACCTCAGAAGTCAATTATTCAAATAATAATGATATTAAGTGTAATCAGTTTGGATAATTCAATAAACCACTATCTTTTGAAATATTAGTTAATGAACTGTAACGACCCGTGAATTTTTGATAATTAAAATAGCTAATTTAATAAGATATCATGATTTAGTATTAGAAAAAAATTAGTAAATCGTTTGGAATAATAATAACTGGAATGAATTGCGACAATAATTATCCAAGTAATGAAAAATAAAAGCTACTTAGTGAATGCCTTTGCAATCAATAGTTGAATAGGATAATAAATGTTGAATTCATTGGGTATAATAGAGTAAATTGATTGATAAGTAAAATCTATTTAAAATCAAATGTTGAATATTGAACACATAAATTGTTTAAATTAAATATTTAAAACTTATTGAATAATTGAATAACTGTAAAACGAAAATAGTGTTCTAAATTGTGAATTGGTTTTAAAAGTTGAATCTTATAAGTTCAATTTCAATATTTCAAAAGATAATGAATTATTTGATAAGCGAAATTGTTTAAATTTAATATTTGGAATTTATTGAATAATTTAAGAATGGGAATTGAATAACCGTATAATGGAAATGGTTGTTCTATAATTTTAATTCGTTTCAAAAGTTAAATTTTAAGTTCGTTTTGAATATTTCAAAAGATAGTGATTTAAGAATAATCAAATTTGTTTAAGTTTAATATTACAAATGTTTGAATAATTAAATTTCGAATTTGATATGATTAATTTGATATTGAAATTTAATATATGAAAATAGAGTGAATAATTGGAATTTGATTTAATATGATTCAAATTGGTTTCCAAAGTGAATGTAAGTTATAGTGGGATTATAATAGAGTTAATAAGATTTTAAAATTGGAATTTATTGGATAATTGAATAACGGGTTTAATATGATTAAAAATGATTTGTAAAATTTTATTTTATCATATTAAAGTTAGAATGATGTTGTAGAACTTTTAAAATCGAATCAAAAGTAAATTTGTGAAAATTGAATATTTTAATATTTAATTATCGACTGGGAAATAGCCAAATTTTGAACAGTCTCAGTATTGGACGAAACTAGTTTCATTGGATCCGTAATAGTTAGTTATTATCGGATTTCAATTTTCGTAGCAATCGGAGTTGTCATTTGACCGTGGCAGCTCGAAACGCCTTGAAATTGTTTAATATAAATTTGGGAGTTAAAAATAGTCATTTTTCAAACGGTCTTGGATTTCGACGAAACCAGTTTCATCCGATCCGTAATGTGATATTATTGTATGGTTTCAAATTTCGTGTCAATCGGATTTACCGTTTGTCCGGGGCAAGCCAAAACGCGTAGAAATTTAGTTAACCGGTTTAATTTAAAATCGATCGTTTATTGTCATAACTCGCACAGACGATCGAATTAGCTCCCGAAACCTATTCCATTATGTTCGGAACGCGGGATAAATCCTAGAAACGCCGGTCACCGCGCGTAAATCGGAGTTCGGAAACCCGGGATGAATAGTGTTCGTCGTTTTTCTATAAAAGCACTTCACTGTTTTCTTTTTCTCTTTTTTTTTTATATGTACCCTAACCCTAGAAAATGGCCAGCCACCTCCTTCATTATCAATGGCCGAGAATGCACACTCTTCCCCCCTCATTTTCTTTAAATCCGTAGACTTTTACGCAAAGTTGTCAACTACAAAATCGAAGAGGGCAAGGAGATCTATGTTCTCAACGGTAGAGATTGCAAACGAAGCTTTGGATCATCGGGAAATCGGCTGCAAAGTCGCATGGTTGCGCGCGTATTTCGAGATGCAGGGGGGGCGAGCTTGGTCGGTTGTTGGGCGGTGGTGCCCTTCGCGGTGAGCTTCAATATGGCACTCTCTGATCGACTTCTAGATGCTCGTGGTGGCCGCGTTTTGGAGCCCTAGTTTGCTTGGATGGGTTCTTAGTCGCGTGATAGCCTGGGGCGAACGTGAGTGAGGGAGAAGCTCCTGCGTGCGGCCGTGATTCATTAAGGGGGATGGACGGCAAAATTTGATTTTGGGTAATAAAGTGGGAATTGTAAATTAAATTTATATCTAATTATCGTTCAAACTTTAAAAAGTGATATCTCTTTCATACGAGGTCGGAATTGCACGAAACGAATTGCGTTGCAATCGTTTTGTCGAGCACTACGCTGTGGAGATGGATTGGAATCGTTTGGAGCTCATTAAAATTTTGGGTTAAATCGAACGTCGTTCGATTTGATTTAAAATCGTAAAAATCAAGGTGAGTGTTTTATAACGCTCACAACGTACTGAATATCTTTATGCTAGTTGAATTTGATATTATGAAGTGTTATGATCTTATTGGTTGTTGTTTGATAGAATTTAATTGCCATATAGATTGTCATTCGAATTAACCGCTGAAATGTAAATTGACAGTTAAATTGAAATTAAAAATTGAATTGCGATTAAATTACCTGACATTGATAACTATGAAATTGCCATGAATTGTATTGTCTATTGGATGATGTATTTCGATGGATGCTATTGATTGATATTGAAATGTTTGGATGCTTAATTGCTTATATACCCTGTTATGCATACATATGAAATTGTGATTTGAATTAAGTGATATATTCATCCCTGACATTTAATTGAAATAAATAATTACTTGGCCATAGGATAGAAAATTATATACGGACACCGAATTGGCTAAATTAATAATTTTTAAAAATCGTCGATTTGAAATTTATTTAAATGTTTTGATTTAAAGGTTATAAATAGAAACAAATTTATAGAAATCGAATTTATCGGAAAATTGAGTTTGGAATGTTGAAATAAATTTTGGTTAAAAGAAATTGTTAAATAATATAAGTCGAGACTTTGAAATTTAAAAATCGGGATTTGATTGAATTTCGAAATTTGATTTGTTTAAAGATTTAACCTTAATTCGAGCTTTGAATATTACCAAGTAAAAGTGATATATAAATGATATTTTGAAGTCGAGCTTGGAATTGAATCATATTTGAAATTTGGATTTAAACTTGAATATTGTTGGAAAATTTTGTTAAGTATTATAAATTGATATTTTGAGAAATCAAACTCCGAATCGATATAAATTGAAATTGAATTAATTGAAAGTGAATATAAAATTGAATTAATTTGAAGTCAAAGTTGATGTTGATTTGAATCGAAATCGAAATTGAATCGGTAGAACGGAAATTGAAATTGATTTGAATTGGGAAGTTATAAATTGAAATGGATTGGTTTTGAAACTGTTTTATTTTGTTTTCCAAATTACTCGGTTATATAAACCATTTTGAATACTTAAACTATTTTAATCTATTTTAAATCTACTTAACCCAATTTAAATTATTTTAAACTAAATTTATCTATTTCAAATCCATTTTAAGATTTTAAAGTATTTTAACTATTTTAATTACTTAACACTACTTTTAAACTACTTAAAACTATTTTCTAAAATTTTAAGCTGGTCAATAAGGTGAAATGTTATATTTAAATCTTGAATTTAAATACGAATTGAGTTAAATGCAGCTGCAACCTAAATTGAATGTCGAAATGATTTGGAAATCGAAATGAGATGTTGAGGCGAAAAATGATTTGAAACGGAACCTTACATTTTGAATAGATATGATGATGTTTGGAAAGGATTTGATTTTTTTTGAAGCGAATATGATATTTTGATATAAATTATGAATCGATTTGAAATGTGAAAGAACCATCGGTGTAATAATACGTAGTTATTAAAGAGACCGGGATCGGATATGGACATACTCTCTGTCGATACCGAACACCACTTTGAGGTTCGCCACCTCTAGCGGGCACACTTCTTCGATACCATTTCTATTACATTTGTGATGCGATTTGGGTGCACCCCTTGATTTGGGAGTGTTGTTTCGCGGTGTTGGGGTAGCTGCTGGCTATGCTCAACATCAGTCCGGATCACGCAACTACTAGTATCCTAGTTGGTATCGCCTCATGTACCGTGTCATACTGATTATCCTATTCGCAACCACTACGTTTGTATTTGTACCTTGAGTATATGGATTTCCCTCTGGTGACTTCCGGTTTTGGGGAAACTACGGTCTTGTATATGCTTTTGGGAATATAAAATGTGTTAAGGGGGATTATGGTAACGCCTTAACGCTATTTTGATACTTTATATTACTGATAGACATTATCTACTTCGCGTACATTATTACATAGTAGATAGTTTAACGGATCCTTGAGAGATGGAAAATCCCGTAACATCTCTTAAGTTATTGCACGCACGTTGACACTGGATATGAGATGTCCAACCCCGTAAACATCTCTGACACCGTTACACTCATATTTATTTACGATTGATTTAACTTACATAAGGATGTTTAGTCCTGACTCGAGTGTTTTGTCTTTTCATTATGCTCGGGTCAGTCCTGAGTTTTCAGATTTTTGAAGATCTATTCTGGAGGACGAAGACGAAGATTTGGTATACTATTACTATTATTATCTGTGCATCATGCTGTCTGCTGCATTATTTATTTGTTCTATTGTATATGTATAACTCTGATAAATGTTGTATAAATAATTGTCAAAGTATAGTAAACAGCTTCATGAACTGTTTATTTGACTATTATATTTTATCGTTCCGCTGCGAGATTCTGTGTTGTTTCATTTCCTTTATTTCTCTTTTCTTCTCTTAATTACCCCAATAACCATCTGCCCTTTTTAATGGTTTGGAATCGACATGTGTATTTAATCGTCGGTTTTAAACCGTCCAAAAAGGCGGGTCGTTACAGTTGGTATCAGAGCTTTGGTTTAGCATAACCTTAGCTCTATGGGGTCTGACTCTTTATAAATAGGGTAGTAACACCCTATGATGAGTCGCTGAGTGTATGAGAGAGCGTATTTGTTAGTGATATAAAATATTTTATATTGTGTCGGTTGATTTGTTGAGTGGCTTATGGATTCTGGTCAATACGAGTAATTAACGTCATTGATAGGGATCTCTAAACACTCGAACAGAACAAATTCGACATGGTATTGTTTTGAAATTGGGTAAATGGAATAATTTTGCCCTAATTATATTTTGTATATAAAGAATTTATTTTCAAAAATTATTGTGACTTATCTAGCTTACCTGATTGTTAGGAAGAATAATATTGGGTATTATCATTAATTGGATATTGTAATTTAATAAATAAGGTAAATTACAAAATGAACATTGATAAAAACTTGTGAAATGTTTTAAGAAAGAAAATCCTATAAGAATATTTTATAAAGGGTGACTTATAAATTAAAATAAATTTGAATTGGAAAATATTGGATTTAAAGACCCGGGGATTTTTAAAATGGTTTTCAAAGGCTTTGAAGAAAATATTTTGTGATATTAGTTGGAAAATAATTATAGGAAATATTTTGAAAGGATTTTTAAGAAGAAATGAATTAAGTACTCCTCTCTTCTGTCGCTGGGAAATAATTTCGGGGATGACTGCGCAGCATCATCGACGTTCATTTTCGAGTCTCAAAGTGGGGGAGACTTCTAAGAAGTTGGGCTTTTCTTCGAAATTATTTTGGGTAAATGGGTTTTGGTTTAAACTCCAAGGGTATGATTTGGAAAAGAAAAAAAAAAGGAAAGAGAAAAAGATATAAGTGTATTTTGAATGATTTGAAAAGAACCGGGCATTTAAATTCTAAGTTCTTTTAATTAATAATTTTCAAATTATTTGAATGAAATGTGAATAACCAGAATTTATAAAATAAGAGGATTAAGATATCTAAGCTATTGTTTGGGAAAACTTTAAAGTTGAAGGTAAAGAGGATTTCAACAAATTAAATTTGTGAACATTCTAATTAAGTAAAATGAAATTCTATAAATTTGTATAATACCAAATTACATTCTGATAACATATAACATGACTTACCAAATGTTAAAAGTTAAAATGATGTTTTGGATATGTAATGAGATATTGTATAGATAAACAAAACCTGAAAGTAATTGAAATATACAAGTAAGGAAAACTCAAAAGGAATTAAAATGTACATAAATGAAAATTTTGGTAGTGATAAAAATGTTATATACTTAAATATAGCATGAAATGATGAATGGATAAATGGAACAAGTAAGTGAACTTAAGAAAGAAGATAATTGCATTGTATAATATCTTTTGTAAATTGGTTATAGAAAATAAATATGAATTGCATAGAAAAATAATAATTGGATTTGTAACCTTTATGATAACTGTAAACTAAGAAAGTCATTTATGAGAGGTTAGACTTTTATAGGATGATTAATAAACTAAAGTGCCGGTTAATAAAATGTTCCACAAATGAATTCGTTATTGACTGAAATTATGAAAATGCAATAAATGTAAACAAAGGAATTCCTTATAGCTAAGAATCAATTGGGAAATGAAATTGAATTTAATTAAATTATATAGAATGTTTAAAATGAACTTGAGCAAGAAAATTCTATGAAATGAAGTTTAAGAAAAGATAATGTTAAAGAAGATGCTATGTAAAGAAATGAACATACTAACTGAATAATGGATTGTGAGTAATTAAGTGAATAAAATGAAAGTCAATAAAATAATTTAATATAGATAAATTGTATAGAAATCCATTGGAAGGTAATACGTGAGATTGTACGTATATTATTTTATTTGCATAACGATTTGATCCAAATTCGAGCACAAAATTTCGAGATGATTTATATCGATCCAAGTTAGGATTTTTCACTCGATTTTCGACGGCGAACCCTGGATATGGATTTTTAATTTGATTCTGGAATTTTCTATCATAGTATACGGCTATGCAAGAAGAGTAACAGTTTCCAATCAAGGAACCAAACCTGAGTCCGCACTAGAGAGTCGTGTGAACGATACTAGTTGGAAGTGAAATTTTGTGATCGAATAAGCGATTAGATTGATATTGCTCGCGGAGGATATATGTACGGCTTACGGACTTAATTAAAGTTAATAGTGGAAACTGAAGATGCCAAATATAAAATGATTCTTTTAAATTATATAATTGGAATTGAAAGAGATAAACCAAATTGAATGTAAAATTAATAATTTGGTTATGTTGGGTATGATTTGGTTGTTATATGATTGTTAGTTGATTGTATATAATTCGTTAAGTGTTAATGAAATTGGAAGCTATAAATCATTGAAATCAAATTGGAAGATAAATGAATTTAAATAGAATTTAATTTGATTCAAAATGGAAGTGAACTAATGTAAATATAAATTAGTGAATGTTAACTAATTGAATTGAGAATGAATGTTAGAAAAATCCAACTTTAATGAATCAACTGTGATTAAAATTGAAAACCAAGTCAATAAATATCAATGAGAAGTAAATTTATATTGATTGATTATGGTTTTGTTGGATGATAGTTGGATGATAAATTGATTTGGTGGATGCATTTGTTGTCGTTGCATTGCTATGTAGGCACATGTAGTTGTTATGTTGCTATATGATGTATATTGATATTATTTTCATAATATGCATGTTTCTCATGGTTTGTTGAGTGTTTAGTAGGTGCGGATTGCGCTTGCTTCACATTTGGAGCTCGCTTTCGCGCTATATTATTCGTATATGCTCGCTAATTAAATATAAGGTACATGTTTATTTTGGTCATTGGATTTGGTGATTTTTGATGAGCCACTTGGCTTTTGATTTTCTTTTGTTGATTTGGGGCCCGTAGAGGCGTTTTGTAGTTGTACCTATCGAGCCGCGCAAAGGAGACTCTGCCGAAATTTTCCGTAAAACCGGTGTTAGAAAATTTTTCAAGTTTTTTTTTTTTTTTATATATAGCTTGTTTTGATAACTAACTTTTAAAGTTAGAAAGCCGTTCGGAGTAACTTAGTGGAAGCGTGGTTATGACTTTATAAATGGAATTTCATTGTTTTATGAGTTGGTAACTTTGAATAAAATATATCTAATGTTGAATTCTATACTTAGTTCCTTTTACCTTCTTTTTACTTTTCGGGGACGAAAAGTTTTGAGTGGGGGAGAGTGTAACGACCCATGAATTTTCGATAATTAAAATAGCTAATTTAATAAGATTTCATGATTTAGTGTTAGAAAAAAATTAGTAAGTCGTTTGGAATAATAATAACTGGAATGAATTGCGACAATAATTATCCAAGTAATGAAAAATAAAAGCTACTTAGTGAATGCCTTTGCAATCAATAGTTGAATAGGATAATAAATGTTGAATTCATTGGGTATAATAGAGTAAATTGATTGATAAGTAAAATCTATTTAAAATCAAATGTTGAATATTGAACACATAAATTGTTTAAATTAAATATTTAAAACTTATTGAATAATTGAATAACTGTAAAACGAAAATAGTGTTCTAAATTGTGAATTGGTTTTAAAAGTTGAATCTTATAAGTTCAATTTCAATATTTCAAAAGATAATGAATTATTGGATAAGCGAAATTGTTTAATTTAATATTTGGAATTTATTGAATAATTTAAGAATGGGAATTGAATAACCGTATAATGGAAATGGTTGTTCTATAATTTTAATTCGTTTCAAAAGTTAAATTTTAAGTTCGTTTTGAATATTTCAAAAGATAGTGATTTAAGAATAATCAAATTTGTTTAAGTTTAATATTACAAATGTTTGAATAATTAAATTTCGAATTTGATATGATTAATTTGATATTGAAATTTAATATATGAAAATAGAGTGAATAATTGGAATTTGATTTAATATGATTCAAATTGATTTCCAAAGTGAATGTAAGTTATAGTGGGATTATAATAGAGTTAATAAGATTTTAAAATTGGAATTTATTGGATAATTGAATAACGGGTTTAATATGATTAAAAATAATTTGTAAAATTTTATTTTATCATATTAAAGTTAGAATGATGTTGTAGAACTTTAAAATCGAATCAAAAGTAAATTTGTGAAAATTGAATATTTTAATATTTAATTATCGACTGGGAAATAGCCAAATTTTGAACAGTCTCAGAATTGGACGAAACTAGTTCCATTGGATCCATAATAGTTAGTTATTATCAGATTTCAATTTTCGTAGCAATCGGAGTTGTCATTTGACCGTGGCAGCTCGAAACGCCTTGAAATTGTTTAATATAAATTTGGGAGTTAAAAATAGTCATTTTTCAAACGGTCTCGGATTTCGACGAAACTAGTTTCATCCGATCCGTAATGCGATATTATTGTATGGTTTCAAATTTCGTGTCAATCGGATTTATCGTTTGTCCGGGGCAAGCCAAAACGCATAGAAATTTAGTTAGTCGGTTTAATTTAAAATCGATCGTTTATTGTCATAACTCGCACAGACGATCGAATTAGCTCCCGAAACCTATTCCATTGTGTTCGGAACGCGGGATAAATCCTAAAAACGCCGGTCACCGTGCGTAAATCGGAGTTCGGAAACCCAGGATGAATAGTGTTCGTCGTTTTTCTATAAAAGCACTTCACTGTTTTCTTTTTCTCTTTTTTTTATATATACCCTAACCCTAGAAAATGGCCAGCCACCTCCTTCATTATCAATGGCCGAGAATGCACACTCTTCCCCCCTCATTTTCTTTAAATCCGTAGACTTTTACGCGAAGTTGTCAACTACAAAATCGAAGAGGGCAAGGAGATCTATGTTCTCAACGGTAGAGATCGCAAACGAAGCTTTGGATCATCGGGAAATCGGCTGCAAAGTCGCACGGTTGCGCGCGTATTTCGAGACGCAGGGGGGGCCGAGCTTGGCCGGTTGCTGGGCGGTGGTGCCCTTCGCGGCGAGCTTCAATATGGCACTCTCTGATCGACTTCTAGATGCTCGTGGTGGCCGCGTTTTGGAGCCCTAGTTTGGCTTGGATGGGTTCTTAGTCGCGTGATAGCCTGGAGCGAACATGAGTGAGGGAGAAGCTCCTGCGTGCGGCCGTGATTCATTAAGGGGGATGGACGGCTAGATTTGATTTTGGGTAATAAAGTGGGAATTGTAAATTAAATTTATATCTAATTATCGTTCAAACTTTAAAAAGTGATATCTCTTTCATACGAGGTCGGAATTGCACGAAACGAATTGCGTTGCAATCGTTTTGTCGAGCACTACACTGTGGAGATGGATTGGAATCGTTTGGAGCTCACTAAAATTTTGGGTTAAATCGAACGTCGTTCGATTTGATTTAAAATCGTAAAAATCAAGGTGAGTGTTTTATAACGCTCACAACGTACTGAATATCTTTATGCTAGTTGAATTTGATATTATGAAGTGTTATGATCTTATTGGTTGTTGTTTGATAGAATTTAATTGCCATATAGATTGTCATTCGAATTAACCGCTGAAATGTAAATTGACAGTTAAATTGAAATTAAAAATTGAATTGCGATTAAATTACCTGACATTGATAACTATGAAATTGCCATGAATTGTATTGTCTATTGGATGATGTATTTCGATGGATGCTATTGATTGATATTGAAACATTTGGATGCTTAATTGCTTATATACCCTGTTATGCATAATATGAAATTGTGATTTGAATTAAGTGATATATTCATCCCTGACATTTAATTGAAATAAATAATTACTTGGCCATAGGATAGAAAATTATATACGGACACCGAATTGGCTAAATTAATAATTTTTAAAAATCGTCGATTTGAAATTTATTTAAATGTTTTGATTTAAAGGTTATAAATAGAAATAAATTTATAGAAATCGAATTTATCGAAAAATTGAGTTTGGAATGTTGAAATAAATTTTGGTTAAAAGAAATTGTTAAATAATATAAGTCGAGACTTTGAAATTTAAAAATCGGGATTTGATTGAATTTCTAAATTTGATTTGTTTAAAGATTTAACCTTAATTCGAGCTTTGAATATTACCAAGTAAAAGTGATATATAAATGATATTTTGAAGTCGAGCTTGGAATTGAATCATATTTGAAATTTGGATTTAAACTTGAATATTGTTGGAAAATTTTGTTAAGTATTATAAATTGATATTTTGAGAAATCAAGCTCCGAATCGATATAAATTGAAATTGAATTAATTGAAAGTGAATATAAAATTGAATTAATTTGAAGTCAAAGTTGATGTTGATTTGAATCGAAATCGAAATTGAATCGGTAGAATGGAAATTGAAATTGATTTGAATTGGGAAGTTATAAATTGAAATGGATTGGTTTTGAAGCTGTTTTATTTTGTTTTCCAAATTACTCGGTTATATAAACCATTTTGAATACTTAAACTATTTTAATCTATTTTAAATCTACTTAACCCAATTTAAATTATTTTAAACTAAATTTATCTATTTCAAATCCATTTTAAGATTTTAAAGTATTTTAACTATTTTAATTACTTAACACTACTTTTAAACTACTTAAAACTATTTTCTAAAATTTTAAGCTGGTCAATAAGGTGAAATGTTATATTTAAATCTTGAATTTAAATACGAATTGAGTTAAATGAAGCTGCAACCTAAATTGAATGTCGAAATGATTGGAAATCGAAATGAGATGTTGCGGCGAAAAATGATTTGAAAGGGAACCTTACATTTTGAATAGATATGATGATGTTTGGAAAGGATTTGATTTTTTTTGAAGCGAATATGATATTTTGATATAAATTATGAATCGATTTGAAATGTGAAAGAACCATCGGTGTAATAATACGTAGTTATTAAAGAGACCGGGATCAGATATGGACATACTCTCTGTCGATACCGAACACCACTTTAATAACTATTATACGCGGAGTGTTGATCCAGAATGAAGTGGATGGTATGGTGAACGCGTTGACTGAAGAAAAAGAACGATATTGGATGACCCCTGACATGACTAAAACAGGAGCCGCGCCGGGCCATTGAGGTTCGCCACCTCTAGCGGGCACACTTCTTCGATACCATTTCTATTACATTTGTGATGCGATTTGGGTGCACCCCTTGATTTGGGAGTGTTGTTTCGCGGTGTTGGGGTAGCTGCTGGCTATGCTCAACATCAGTCCGGATCACGCAACTACTAGTATCCTAGTTGGTATCGCCTCATGTACCTTGTCATACTGATTATCCTATTCGCGACCACTACGTTTGTATTTGTACCTTGAGTATATGGATTTCCCTCTGGTGACTTCCGGTTTTGGGGAAACTACGGTCTTGTATATGCTTTTGGGAATATAAAATGTGTTAAGGTGGATTATGGTAACGCCTTAACACTATTTTGATACTTTATATTACTGATAGACATTATCTACTTAGCGTACATTATTACACAGTAGATAGTTTAACGGATCCTTGAGAGATGGAAAATCCCGTAACATCTCTTAAGTTATTGCACGCACGTTGACACTGGATATGAGATGTCCAACCCCATAAACATCTCTGACGCCGTTACACTCATATTTATTTACGATTGATTTAACTTACATAAGGATGTTTAGTCCTGACTCGAGTGTTTTGTCTTTTCATTACGCTCGGGTCAGTCCTGAGTTTTCAGATTTTTGAAGATCTATTCTGGAGGACGAAGACGAAGATTTGGTATACTATTACTATTATTATCTGCGCATCATGCTGTCTGCTGCATTATTTATTTGTTCTGTTGTATATGTATAACTCTGATAAATGTTGTATAAATAATTGTCAAAGTATAGTAAACAGCTTCATGAACTGTTTATTTGACTATTATATTTTATCGTTCCGCTGCGAGATTCTGTGTTGTTTCATTTCCTTTATTTCTCTTTTCTTCTCTTAATTACCCCAATAACCATCTGCCCTTTTTAATGGTTTGGAATCGACATGTGTATTTAATCGTCGGTTTTAAACAGTCCAAAAAGGCGGATCGTTACTTGAACTTACAAGATTTAACCTTTTAAACAAATTCAAATTATAGAACAACCATTTCCATTTTATAGTTATTCAACTCCTGTTATTTAATTATTCAAATAATTTCCCAATATTGAATTTAAACAATTTAATTGTTCAATATTCAACAAATTGCAATATTGGATTTTAAATGAATTTTAGTTATCAGTCAATTACTTTATTTACATCTAATGAATTCAACATTTATTATTTTATCCAACTGTTGATTGTAAACACATTCACTGCATACATTGCCTTTCAATACTTGTTATTACTTAAATCTTCGAAATTAGTTTATTTCACAATTTTGTTCAAGTTCATATCCAATAACTTACATTCAAAACCATTAAATTTGTATTTTTAACCATTTTTATTTAATAATTACATTAAATTTAATAATTTAAAATAGCTAAAAATACGGGTCGTTACAATCTCTCCCACTCAAAACTTTTCATCCCCGAAAAGACGTTAAGTAAAGAATTTAACATTTAAAAATATAATCAACTTATAGAACATCAAATCCATTAGAAAATTTTTACAACGCTTCCGCCACGCCACTCTGACCGGCTTTCGGAATTTACGAATTAGTTATCAAAACAAGTTATAAAATTTTAAAACTTCAAAAAATTTTAACATCCGGATTCATGGAAAATTTCGATAGCGTCTCCTTTGCGTGGCTCGATCGGCACAACTACAAAACGCCTCTACGGGCCTTAAACCAACCAAAGGAACCAAAAGCCAAGTGGCTCGGTCAAAAAAATCACCAAGTCCAATGACAAAATAAACACGTACCTTTTTGTCGGGCCATCCAAATCTTTCTTGATTTTAAATACCTGCATCTTATTTACCAATGATATCCAATCATAAAATTTAAAATCAATTTATATTTTTGCAATTTCAATTTCCAATATTAGCTTTACTTAAGCCCGTACGATGTACAAATATCATCCGTACACAAAATCAAATCCGATCGCTCACTCCATCACACAATTTCACTTCCAAACTAGTATCGTTCACACGACTCTCTAGTGCAGACTCAGATTTGGTTCCTTGATCAGAAACCGTTATTCTCCTTGTATAGCCATATACTATGATAGAGAATTCCAGAATCAATCAAAAATCCATATTCAGGGTTCGCCGTCGAGAATTGAGTGAAAAATCCTAACCCGGATTGATATAAATTATCTCGAACTTCTATGCTCGAATCTGGATCAAATTGTAATGCAAATAAAATAATATACGCACCACATACATTTAACCTTTTAATATATTTCTATCCAATTCATCTATATTAAATTTCTTTTGCTTACCTACATTTCATTTACAACTAATTATTCACAATCCATTATTGATACCCTTATTTACTTAGTATATCTGTTTCTCCACATAACATATTTCTTAATATTATCATTTCTTAAACATCATTCCACAGAATTTGCTTACTTAAGTTTGTTTTAAAATTCTATACAATTTAATTAAATTTAATTTCATTTTCCATTGATTCTTAGTTACACCTAAGTCTTTCCATTCACATTCATTTTCATAATTTCCTTTAATAACAGATTTATTTGCGAAACATTATATTAATCATCAACTTAGTTTATAATCTTTCTATAAAAGTCAACTTCTTATATGGCTTTATCTAAGTTTCTAATCATCTCAAAAGTTACAAATTCAATTTCAAAATTTCTTTGCAAATTTCTATTTAATTCTATAACCAATTTACAAAGATATTATTTAATTCATTAGTCTGCTTTCTTAAGCTCGCTAACTTATTCCATTTAGTCGTTAATCATTTCATAATATAGTCAAGTATATAACATTTATTATTACAACCAAATTTCCATTTGTACACATTTTAATTACTTTAAGTTTTGCTTACTTGTATAATATCCCATTACATCTCCAAATCATCTTTTTAACTTTGGTAATTCTTATTATATGTTATTAGAATGCAATTTGGTATTATACAAATTAATCAGACCTTCTTACTTAATTTGAATGGTCACTCCTTTAACTTGTTTAAATTTTCTTTACTTTCAATTTAACTCTAAAGTTTCTTAAAACATTTAGTTTAGATTTCTTAATTCTCTTATTTTATAAGTTCTGGTTATTCAAATATTTCATTTCCTTTAAATAATTTGAAGATTATTAATTAACAGAACTTTAAAATTCCAAATACCGGTTTGTTTCAAATCATTTAAAATAAGTATGTATACCTAATTCTTATATGTCAATCGAACTTTTGGAGTTTAAACCAAAATCCATTTATCAAAACAATTTCGACGCAAAGCTTCTCAGATGTAACATCCCGCCTTTTCGCACACTTTAAACCGACACACGTGCCAATTCAAACCATACAGAATGACGGATTGTTATGGGGTAAATAAGAAAAACAGAGAAGAAATAAAACAAAACAGAATCTCACAGCGGAAGGATAAAATATAATAATAAATATATAGTTCATAAACGGTTTACAAAACACTTGATTCTTCTTTATACAATATATATCAGAGTTACACATACCAATACATTCAATGCAGCGGAACAGTATGAGTGTGGTGCAATAAAATAGATAATAATAATACGAATCCTTCGTCTTCGTCCTCCAAAGCTAAAGTCTTCGATCCTGAAACGCTCGGACTGACCCGAGCGAATTTGAAAAGACAAAAACACTCGAGTCAGAACTAAAAGATCTTATATGAGTTAAATTAACAGAAATAAATATGAATACAGTAACTCAAGAGATGCTCGGGATTTACATCTCCTAAGGATCCGTTAAACCATTTACTATGTAGTATATTGCGCTATTATAATAGTGTCTATTTATAAAATAAACATACTTTTTGATAGCATTAAGGAGTGACCCAATATTCCCCTTAACACGTAATAGTCCTAGTAGTCCATCCAATATCATAGTCCCTCCTGATCGGGAAGCCACCAAAGGATACCACACGGGCTACGGGAGAAATCCAAACTCGTACAAGGCTCGGTATGGTAGATGACACGGCACAACTAGGCAATGCTAGGGTAGATATACCAATTGCTATCCAGGCTGGTGGAAACGCGTAGCCGCAGTTACCGCCCACCTCGAACTAACTCCCCCAAAAATCAAAATATAGAAGTGGCCACTGAATCAATCCAAAGTCAAAGTATAATATCGAAGAGGAGGGTCCGATCAGAGGTATGACCTCATTGGCCTGAGAATCGCTCCTGTTTTAGCCACCTTATGCCAACTCACGGGAGTCGGGTCCACGTATTTACCTTACAGGAAACGCCGCCACCAACCTACTTCATTTTGTAATCTCCACCGCGTACACGGTTAGTCAAAGTGGTTTTCGGTATCGACAGAGAGTATGTCCATATCCGATCCCGGTATCTTTGCCAACCCATCGTTATTATAACACCGCGGTCATTTAAAATAGTTTATACTTTAAAACCAGAATAAACATTTCCATTTTAAAACTATGAATACGATATCATTTTAGAACCCAAAACAATATGATATCATTTATCCCAAATATAATTCTTTTTCCAAAATCATAATGCTTTAAAAATTATAACGTCTGAAAACCAAATATTTTTCAAAGCATAATATTTCGAAATTCATAATTTAAACCATAACTTCTAAAACTTACATGGTTTGGATATTCAACGGTATATAGAATAAATGGTTTAACTTTAAGGTTACTTTGTAAAGAAAATAATTTCCATGGCTTTACAAATATATTTCTTTATTTAAAGTCTAAACCAAATTTAAATATCACTTTCGAGTTCCAAAACCATTTCAATTTATATATATATATATATATCCATTTTGAGTATTAATATTTCAAAACTAAAGTGGGAATTTATTCTTTCAACAAATTAAATGTTCTATTATTTAGTTTTGAATATTCACATAAAATTTATAGATAAAACTCCAAATTCTAGTAATTAAATAATTTCTCAAATTTACTTTATACTAGAATATTCACTTTTAAGTTTATTAAGGAAAATTCAGTTTATAAATATCATATCTTTAAAATTTCCAGACTTAACATATATTATAAATTATCAATCCATTTCTAAATTTTTATTCCATTTTTATTTAACGGATCTATACACAGCAAAAAAAAAATTTAACTTCATATGTGTGTATATATATATATATATAAATGGAAGAATAATATTTATAAAATATCAAAACTAAATTTTTATAAATCGTATCACATCCAAACCATAGAAATCACCTTTAAAATAATTTATATATAGACCACGGTGCCTGTATATAATTTTCTATCCTATGGTCAAGTAATACGGATATTTATCATTTCAATCCGCAATTTAAAATAAAAATGCGGTTATATATCATTTCAAACCACAATCCCAAATGAAATGAAAATGCATGATAACTTGCAGTTAAATGATATAAAATAAAACATCCATTCATCAACATCATCCATCATCCAAATCACAATCATCATCCAATAATAAACCAATATCAATATATATAGGATAATATATAACAGGTAATAACTGGCAGTTATATTCAAAATGGATTTAACAATTATTAAACTAACAGTCTATATTCAGTAATAAATTTTATAACTGTTAACTAGCAGTTTATATGCAATTAAATAAATTCTAACTGTCAATTAATATGCAATAAATGAACTAAATTAACAGTTAAACTAAATAAATGCAAATTAACAGATATGATGAATAAAACATGCCAAACAGTTCTAAATAAATTTCTACTCATATCAAACATTAATTTAACAAACATAAAAGCTTTTAGAAGTTGTGAGTGGGTTAAAACACTCACCTTTTGAATTTAAATCGAATTTAAACTCAAAAATTCGACGGTCTCCAAATCTGTCCAAACCAGCATCAACAGATCCGGAATCTAGTTACGATCCGAACAAAAGAAAAATCGCGTGAATCGGAGATCGTATGAGAAAGTTATTCGATAAAACGTGCTTGAAATTCAAAAATTAAATTAAAACAAATCAAACACACTCACCCAACTATCATCTTCCACGTCAGCATTGCATAAGCTCTCACGCGCCTCAGCACATTGCCTCGTTCGAGACAACAGCTCCAGCAACCCTAACGTTCGAACCCGTATCAAACCCTTGACCACACGTTGACCAACGATCATCCCCTCCTCCTGCATCAATAGGCCGCGCCACTAACCTCGTCGCTCTCATCACCCTCGGCCGCACCTCCCTGCCCCCTACGCATGCCTCTCGATGACAGCCGCCGCCAGTGATTTATAACCCTAAATCGAAAATCGCTCCACATCCAACCATCAAATCGCAGAACGAACACCACTGATGCACTCCCCATCGTCCACTCTACAATACCCAGAAAGGAAATTGCGATCAGACGAACTTTGATGCGACGCTGATGAACGGCCGTAACTGATTGGCTCAGATCTGGACATACAGAAACTCGAATCGAAAAACGGACCGCGGATCTGAGTTGCGCTTGCCAAAATCTTCAACATATATTTTTTCTCAGAATTTTTGGAGTAGTTTGAAATTTTATTTTGTTTTGAATTGATTGGATCTAGGGTTTGCACCCATTGAAGAGGAAGAGGAGCTTGAAGAAAATATACGCGCAGATAAAATGAAATTAGGCGGAGGCTAGGGCTTGTAGCTAGGTTTATATAGAGGGGTAAGAGATAGAGTAGATAGACCGTAGAATGAACGTGCGGAACAAACTATGGCCCAAAAAGCCCGTTCTGACCCCGGAAGATAGCTTTTTGGATCGAATTAAAATATTGAATTTTTGATATTTATTTCAACGCGTTTCGAACAAGCGGGACAGTGACAAGGTTGGAATGCTACGACAAATTCGATATTGGGAAAGTAAGTCAAGATTGATAGGAGATCGATGCAACAAAATATATGTTATATAATTTTTTTTTCTAAAAATCAATTTCTAAACATATATTTGAAAACCAATATTTAGTTCAAACACATATAAATTAAATCGCCATATATATTTGAAAACCAACTCCTATATACTTATCTGTATAAACAAATATATAAACATATATACGTAAAACCGGTATAGTATAATATATATATTATAGACTTAATACATATTCAAATCCAAATGAAACATATTACACATACTTTTATATGAGATCACTTATATAATACATGCTATAAACATGTATATACCTCTATAAACATATATGCTGTTGTAAATCTATATAATACTTCTTTATATAACCTTCTTATATAATATATACTGCAATCATATATATACTATAAGTATATATAATACTGTAACATATATACCCTTTTTATAATATAATAGATAATGTAAACAATTTTTTTATAACCCGTATATACACTTATATATAAACTATCTGACATTACATTTGTTCCATATATAACCGACGTAACATATATACCATATAACTGATAACACATATATACAACATATTATTTAAGATATACATGCTTACAGGTACCGAACTACTATATTACATACCGTAGTAAAATAGCTCGGTCAAAATATGCATATTGTCGTATATATGTAAAAACAACTTATATATATATATATATATATATATATATATATATATATATATATATATATTCTAAAATCAATATTTAATTTCAAAACCCAAAATAAAATATGTATTATATATATATACGTGTCAAGATATTAACATATATTAAACAACACAAACAACATGCTAAGATTCACTAGATCAAAATAAAATATATAAGTGTACCTACATATTAATAAGCTTTAAATATAATATATTAATTATAACAAATAGATTACCTTTCATTAATTTAAACAGGGTTTGAATAAACTTTAGAAGGAGAGATATGTTGCATGACATGGGAAGGCAAGCATGTATGGGAAGGCGATGGATGGTCGCATATGGTGGTGACTGTTGACAGGCAAAGGATGCTCGGTTTTAGGTGGTTGTGTGGAGATCTGGGGTGTTCGACTTCAAGGTGGAGGTTGGCGGAGGCGTATGGGTGGAAGGTGGTAGATTTATGCCGTTCGGTGATGGAGTGTAGCCGTGGGTGGTGAAGGCAACGCGGAGTGAAGTGGAAGCTCGACATAGGGAGTGGCTGGCAAGTGGCGGAGCGATCTGTCGAGGGGTAGAAGCGAGCTATAATGAGAAGGCTATGGCGTTTGGTTTTGTGGTGGGAAGGCAAGAGGTAAGGGGAAGCAAGGAGAGTGAAGGGGATGGATCTGGATGATAGGCGAAGTTCGGCGGAGGCTGTGAGGTGACGTGAGGCTGGGTTCGGTGGCTCATGCATGAGTGAGCTGGACTTGAAGTGGCGGATGTTCGGCTGGCCATGGTGGTGTAGGTTTTGGTGACAGGGGAGAAGGTAGAGGCGGTCTGGTTGACAAGGCGGAGGGGATCGAGACGTGAAGGAGAAGGGATGAGCAATCGAGCAAATGCTTCGGGAAAAACAAATGTATCTACAGGCTTCATAATATAACATTGATTTATATTATTATTTTAGAAAAGAAAGAACAAAAGGAAAAGAAAGGAAGGGACAGAGAGATGCAAATGAACCAGTTTAAAATATTGGAACCCGTGGGAAAAAATGCTCAAGCACGAGAATTTGGGAAATATAAATGCAAACAGCTATTGGTATTGTACGGTGAATATATGAAAAGACATAAAAACCCAAAAGGCCTAAATACGAAACCGATGTGGAAATCATTTCGCGAATTTTGACGCGTATCGAATGCCGAAATAAATATACTGCAGAAATCAGCATGACGAGACAAACAGAATGATATACAAATATCAATGATACGAGCATTCTATCAAAAGTCGATATTCGGTATCGAAAATGCTACTAAAACGCCAAAAATAAGATAAATCGGGCTAGAAATTCCAAATTTGACGAAATGAATTATAACTTCTCACTTAGAAAATGATTTACATTTTTATTATGTAAAAGTATTCAGGTTTCGAAAATATTTTATTTCAATCAAATTTTAACTGATTCAATTTGAAATTGAATTTACACAACATTACTAACTTTTATATTTACCAATGAAAACCTGTCATATGTTATGTCTAAATAGACTTATTTCAAATCTCAAATTTTCATTGTTAAATTTAATTATTTATTTCAAGCAAAATTTTAGTTAATTACGTTATAAAACCATTAAAATTTACGGGTTGTTGCACTCTCCCCCACTCAAAACTTTTCGTCCCCGAAAAGAAACGGGATAAGAGAATAGAAATAACCAATATGAAAAGATAGATTGAAATACAAAATACAACAATTAATTTAAAACCATTTAAATTTTATTAAAATTTTAATTGATTGTTATTCAACCAATTTGGGTTCAATCCATTTTATTCGATCAATAACTATTCATTATAATCATATTTTGTTGATTCAATTTAATGTATTTCAGTCAATAGATTTGATTTCAAGTTATTAACATTTTTTTAACAAAATTTGCATTCAAAACAGAATTTATTTTATTTAACTCATTTACTTGTCCATTTGACTTCACTTAAGTTAATTTCACCTCAAATTTAATTTCAACCATTCTTAAGTTTATATTTATTTATTTAGATTGCATTTCCTTTTATCATTCAATTTTTGTCACTAATATTTCTTATAACATAAATTAAACTTTCATTTTAATTATTAAAATTTATTTATAAATTTCCTTAACAAAATTTTAAATTTTGGACATTTTGGTACTTACATTTATTATTGTATACTGTTCAACTACATATTCTTATTACATTTTAAACTTTTGAATATTTTAGGTAAGTTAATGTTTCATATGTAATTGAGCACTATACCAATTTACTTTTTATTTGTAATATTTTTATTAACCAAAAATTAATTTGACCAATTTGTTGCCTAAGTTTTCTCTTATATAACCTTCAATTGCAAATTCATCTTAACATTTCAACTTTTCAAATAATTTAGGTAAGTTATACATGTTTATTAGAATGTAGTTGAATATTATACAGATAAATTTTATCCTAGTTCAACTGTTTCAAGTTATTTTAAATTCCAATTTAATTTTTTAAACACTTTAAATATTTCAAATTTTTTAATTTATTACAATAATTGAAAACCCTAACTTAACACAGAATTTAAGAATTAAATTTCCGGTTTCACTTCCCACCATTTTGAGATAAACATATACATATACCTATATATTTTATAAATCAAATCATACTCAAGAAATTCCAATCATATCCATCTTCAAAACAAAAGTGCAACGAAGCTACTAAGTGGTCTCTCCACTTTGAGACTCGAAAATAATTGTCGATGATGCTGCAGTCATCACCGAAGTTATTTTCTAGCGACAAAACAAGAGAGTACCGACTTACTACTTTAAAAATTCTTGGAAACAAATTTCCATTGGAAAATACTATCAAATAATTTATTACCAAAACTTTGAAAACCAGAATTTGAAAAGCACCAGAAATTTAATTCTTAAATCCTAAATTTAAATTCATTTCATTTGAAAATAAGGTTTGTAAACTATACTTTTAAAAAAATACATCTCCTCATAACAAACAACAATAGTTAATGGTTTAGGAATGTTAACAAAACAATAAATGATAATATAGTATTATCATTTCTAACAACCAATTAATTTAACTATCAAATTTCAAAAGAAATATACTTATACATATATTTAATATAAGCATGCATATAATTATTTTATTCACCAATTTGGAAAATAATTTTATGTCAGTTTGTTTTGTTCAAGTGTTTTGGAATTCCTATCGGTAGCATTGGCCAAACGAATCGATCGAAACCCAAAATTCAAACTTAACAACTCAAACAACGCAATATAAAACATTTTTAGTTACAAATACGTTCTCTCATAAGATGATTCAAGAATGGATTTCAAAACAAGGATAGAGATTCAAATTCATAAGGACTTGATCAAAGAGAATTCTAACTAAGATAGATAAGCTCGAAAGTTAGATAAGATAGATCGATTACGAAAGAGAAAAGATGGATAGACTTAGATAAATCGCAGGCGACCTTAACCGGGTCAACCGAGACTTAGAGAAGACGAAAATATCATCAACGAGAACCAGGACAACAGGTCAAGCTCCAGGGATAGAATCGATACAGAATTCAATTTCTCGCTGAGGGGGTGGAGAAGTGACTTCACCCAATACATCAGGATAATCCCTGGCTATCTGGAGTTGAAGATTACAGGGGAATTACCCTGATCGTCTACTAAAGACGGTCGGGCTTTGCAAGAGATAACAGCATTAACCGAGGATATTGAAATCTCTGGTGAATCAATGTTTATTGTAAAAGAGTTTCACCCCTTTACAAATAATAAAGAAGTTGGTGGGACCGTCGATGGAATGAGTCACACAAAAGAATGAAGTTGCCAGTTGAGGTGGCAAGATGTTCTCAAATTCATTGTAGAGATCAACCGAAGTGGAGCTATAGGATGCTCCAGAATATTGAAGAACACGAACAAGAAAACAAGAATGGATTCCAAAACAAAGGGATAGTTCAAAAATTCAAAGGAAACTCGAGTCAAAGAGGAAGAAACTCAATCTCGAACAAAGGTGATTCTGTAATTAAATTTACTCTATATGCTAAGTTTTTCCTAAACCTGGCTATGATACCAACTGTAACGACCCGCTATTTCGAGCCATTCGCATCTGCACATGTAACGGCCCAGAAGTTTTTCGACCTCGAAAATTGACACTAATACGTCCATTGTATAAAGTGCCGAGCAATCGAATGCCGGAAAATCCTAGACTGTTAGGGTTAAGAAGAAAAAGAGATAGAAGAAGAAACAAAAACAACAACATAGAATTTCACAATCGCAGCGGAACAAAATATAATATAAAATAACATCATTTTATACAAAGAAAGCTATAACTGTCAATATATATATACAAGATGTAAAAGTACAACAAATCTGGACAGTTATAATAACTTGTCCCTGAATACTGTTCATACAGTCTATACTTCATAGCGGAATCTAATCAATACGTCTCTGCCATCCAGCTCATCTCCTAAGCTCCAAATGTCCTAGCCTGAAAAGTTGTAATACTCGGTCTGACCCGAGCATTACAATAAACTAACGCCCGAGTCAGGCTAGAAACCAGCATGATTAAACCAATTTAAATTGAAATACTTAGATTATAATGCTTCTTTGAAAACCAAGGTAACTCGTACAACACTACGAGTTTTTATCCTGTTATGGCCAAACACTTGTTACACAATCCATTGATACATAAAATAATATCTAAGTACCATTACTTATTTCAAAAGGTCAGATTTACTTAATTTTATTCAATTCCAGCCTATTTAGACTCTATAATCAAACTAGTAAAGATTTGTAGTGCTTATTTAATCAAAGTGGTTCCGGATACCACGGATATCCACCCCGGCCATTTCGAATCTAAGTAACAAGTTTAAAGGAAGTAAATTGTATAAGATAAACAAATTTATTATTTAGGGACTCTATTTAAATTCGGTAATTTATTATGGATTCTTATTTCAAGTAAAACGTATTATTATCACAATCTAATTATTTAAACTTGTTAAACCACTCGATGGTACAGACAAGAATAATTCAAACGAATATCAATTGTAGATAAGCAAAGATATAGATCGTTAGCAAATTTAACGATTAATAACCAATATCAAGTTGATCCACTCCTTAGGATTTTTATTGACTTTACTTAGTCGATTACATTTATATTTATCCAACTAATTTTAAATTAACCAATTTCTTAACTGAAAATAATTTATAAAATATCATTAATTATCCACAAGCTTAAGTCAAATAATAATAATTGATTATCATTAGATTATCTTTTTAAAATATCATTTCATTTTAAATTAAAATGAGGATATAATCATATTATGTATAAATTTACAATTTCTACTCCTTCTTCTTTTCTTTTCTTTTTTTCTTTTTCCCTTTCTTCCTTATCTTTTCTCTCTTATTTTTTTCTTCCTTCTTGGCCCAATTCTTTCTCTCTCTTTTTTCCCTCCGGCCCATTTCTTTTTTCCTCCTTCCTTTCTTTCCCCTTCTTTACTTCCTTCTAGTTTATTTTCCTCCTACGTTCTTCTCTGTTATATTTTTCACATGAGCACCGTGCACATGCATACCTCCACCAATGCCTCCCTCGGCCACCGACCATCGCCTCTAGTTACTTACAATGCCTACACCCCACACGCCACTAGGAGCCCACACCAAACCCACTGTTCGTAATCGAACCCCCCAATGCAACCCGGAACGAAAACGAAATCCACCCAAATCGCCTCATTTCGCCACCACGAACCACTGCCATCTACCCCACTTCGCCAGAATGCTCACCACCATCCTCTCTTGCTTTTCCCCTACGTGCGCACGCCCTCGTATTCCTCCTCTGCCGCTGCATCCCTCGAAAACAAACCCCACCTAAACTGTCATTATAACCCTATAATCACTCCGACCGACCAACCCTGGCAAACTATTTTTCCCGCGTGCGCCTTCCCCTCGCCCTCCTCCACGCCAAACGGCAAACAACCCAATCGAGCATCTCGCCGAAAATTGACAGAAGACCCAACTCCGTTCATCCCTCGATTCCTACCTCCATACTTCCTTAAAAATCTTCAACCACCTCCAAAATTTAAGTTTTCGATGCTAATTCCAACTAAATAATTGATTCATTAAAATACTAAGGTTGAATTTTTGCCATAAGATGTTTAGTCACTGTTTTATACGGTTAGCTTCTCCTTACTTGCTGAATTTAAGTACAACAAATTTTAAAATGTTCCGCCCTTAAAAGCAATTTGTTTTTGTTTTGGAACCATGAATTAAAAACTTAATATATATATATATATATTGATTTTTATTAAACTCCAAAGTTAAAACTGTTATGACTAAGCAAGAGCGGGAATGGTATTTTTAAGCTACAGTTTATATTACTCATGACCAATACACATACATATATAGCATAGAAAAATCATTTTGACATAATTACATGGCAATTAAAGATGTTCATTCAATTTTCAAGCATGTGTAGATACACATAAGGATTTAGTAAATGGGGTTCCAAGTTTTACTCACAGTTTAAAAAAACACTGCTTGCTTCCTTGCTTCTAGGCTTTTAAGTTTGCTTTGCTTAGTCTTTGTTCCTTTTTATTTATATTCTCGTTTTGTTCTGATATGTGAACAAAATGGATAAGGCAAGGCTAGGTCATTTTAAGGTGAGAGGGAACCTTGCAACATACGGTTGAGATTTGTTTCCAGGCTGCTCTTTTTTTTCATTTTATTTCCTTGATTTGACCTCATATGAAAAGCTTTTGATTTTTACAGTACTTGATTTTAAACAGTTATATTGACTTGAAAACTTAGGTGAAAGATTTGATTTATTATGTGCTAGACTTGACAAGTTTTCATCATTATGTCCCTTTAAGAATTTACACACACACACACACACATATATATATATGCATATATATATATATATATATATATTCATACATATATCACCTCTTCTTTCGAAATATTAGGCTGGTGAAATGTTGAATGTGAAGGTACTGGCATATATAGGAGAGGATGGGAGGGTTGAGCTTGTTATAGGCTTTAAATTTCCAAGATTTTCCTTCATTTTTATTTTGTTAGATTGATATATCTTGCGCTGATGTGATATCATGTATTAAATTTGATTTTATGGCTTGACTTGATTTTATGTTTTGTAAGCTTGAAAAGCACTTTGTCATAAGGATGTCTCCTAGAATGTTTACATCCACATATCTATGCATATATATCTACATTCTATATGTACTATTTTTCATACACATTTACATCTACTTACATGTGTTTGTTATCATATACGTAATCCTATATTCATATATACTTTTTATGCACTATTTTACATAACATACATACATACATCATATGTATATTTCCATTTTATCACTTTCACCATTTCATTTAACACACACACACACACTTACTTATGTATATTTATATTTGAACATCATAAGACTTGTCTATATGTCTATCTATCTATATATATATATTTGAACATTTTATCTTTAATTTAATTGATGGGATTCATATATATATGTGTATATATATATATAGTTGTTATCATCATGCACATTTATATTTATATTCATACATATTTTCCTTTACTTATATATGTATGGTTATATACACATATCTATTTATATACATTACTTCGTATAACATGTATATATATATACACATATATATATATATATATTATTCATATGCTATATATATTTTAAAGCATCGTCTAGTTGTATATGTATGCACACTTTTAAATGGTGGAGTTTACATACACTTTTCAATAATATCTATCACATCCAATATTTTACAATTTCAAATTTATATAGTTTTTAAATCAATATATAGATTCAGGTATCAAATTTTTTATTTATTTGACCAATCAAAAATTAATATTCCAATAATTTAAATAAGTTAAATACCCAATTAACAGACGTTAAAAATCCGAGTCGTTACAGCACATGTCAGACTTGAATTGCTTAAAACAACAGATTGTTAATTTATATTTGGCAAAACTTAACATATACAGTAAATAAATCAATCACAGAATCACAGGCACATAGTAATATAACAATATGCAGCGGAATAGATAAATAGTAGTTCATGAAGCTACTATATAAACAAAAGAGTCTGAAACAAAATACAACAGAATCTCAATTACAAATGAATCTCTAATACATAAGAAACTATGGAGTCTGAACATAAATGGCTGGAATAAACTGAAATAACTTAAAGCTGGATAGCTAGGTCTTCAAACAATGCTCCAATCTTCAAAGGTGAGTCTCAAATGATGTGGCACTCTGTCTGACCTGAGCATAAAACAAAAAAACACTCAAGTCAGGATTAACATTCCTATGTCGGTAAATTTAACTCAAGTGAAATGTCAACTGAAATACAAAAGGATGTTTGGGATTTCCATCCTTTAAGGATCCGTGGAACTATCTACTATGTAGTAATATACGCTATTATAATAATGTCTATAGTAAAGTAAACTATTAAAATAGCGTTAATGTGTTACCCATATCCTCCTTAACACATTTTATATATTCTCATAGTCTATAAAGTACCGTAAGCTCCTCCGTGAGGTTTACTCAGAGGACAATCCATAGGTATGGTACAAACCAAACTCGTAGAAGGCGCGATAGGGCATGTGACAAGGCACGCGAGGCAATGCCAGGGTAAGTATACCGTTTGCGGATCCAAACTGGTGGTAACACACAGCAGCTACTACCGCCCACCTCGTGACACACTCCCAAATCAAAGGTGCACCCAACCAAATCACAAAGTAATAGGATTTCATCGAAGAAATGTTTCCGATAGGAGGAATGATATCACTTAGCCCGGCATGGCTCCTGTTTTAGCCACATCAAGCTGACTCACGGGAGTCGGGGCTACGTAAATACCATATAGAATCATCGTCAAACCATCCTACTTCGTTCTAGAATCTCCACCACATACACAGTTGTTAAAGTGGTTTTCGATATTGGTAGAGAGTATGACAATATCTGATCCCGGTCTCTTTAACAACCAAACGCTTATTTCACACCGTGATCATTTCATTCAAATATTTCATACTTCATATCAAAATATTGTATTCGTTTAAAAATCATATCAATTCGATATCATTATTCACTTTAGAAATATTCATTTCCAGAATCGTAACACTTTCAAAATTATAACACTTTTGAAACCATAACACTTTTGAAATCATAACACTTTTTAAATTATAACACTTTGGAAATCATAACACTTTTGAAATCATAACACTTTTGTAATCATAGTAGTTCCAACTTAAACAGTTTAGACATTGAGAATAGTATATATATTAAAATAGTTATAAATTCAAATAGTTTATACATTAAAATAATTTATAAATAAAAATAGTTGTAAATTAAAAATAGTTTATATTTATTTAAAGATACTACATTGAAATAGTTTCCAAATTGGAAATTTTCATCCAATTCCACAAATCGATTCAAATCGACTTAAATTCCAAAATTCAATTTAAATCAATCCTTGTTCATCAATTACAATTCAATTCAAATTCTCAATAACCCATATATATATACGCCCTTTATAACACTAACAAATACGCCCACTTGTATATATACACTCAGCGACTCATTCTAGGATATTACTACCCAATTAGATATGAGTCAGACCACACAAAGCTAAGGTTATCGCTAAACCAAAGCTCTGATACCAACTGTAACGACCTGCCTTTTTAGACAGTTTTAATCGACGATAAACCACACCTGTCAGACTCAAACCATTCAAAAGGGTAGATTGTTATGGGGTAAATAAGAAAAAACAGAGATAGAAAAAAACAAATACATAATCTCACGACGGAATGACAAAATATGATAATCAAATAACAGTCATGAAGCTGTTTTATAAATACATTTGATTATTCCTTTACACAACAAAATCAGAGTTACAGAAAACATAAATAAATAGTAAATAAATGCAGTGAAACAACATGATACAATGGGATACATATACTAAGTAATAATAGTATAAAATCTTCATTTTCATCCTCCTGAAAGCGATCTTCAATAAACTGAAAAGCTCAGACTGACCCGAGCAAATTGAAAAGACAAAACACTCGAGTCAGAACTAAAAGATCTTATATAAGTTAAATCAATAGTAAATATGAGTGTGACAGCGTCAAAAATATTTACGGGGTTTGACATCTCCTATCCAGTGTCTAACGTGAGTGCAATAAATTAAGAGATGTTCGGGATTTCCTTCTCCTAAGGATCCGTTAAACTATCTACTATATAGTACAATACACTATTATAGTATGTCTACAGTAAAATAAAGTATTAAAATAGCGTTAAGGCGTTACCCATATCCCCTTTAACACATTTTTATATATTCTCATAGTTTATACAGAACCGTAATTCCTCCGTAAACCGGAGGGCTATAAAAGGGCACTCCATAGGTATGGTACAAACCAAACTCGTAGGAGGCACGGTAGGGCATGCCAACACGGCACTCGAGGCAATGCCGGGGTAGATATACCAATTACGGATCCAGACTGGTGGTAACGCATTGCAACTACTACCGCCCACCTTCGAACACACTCCCAAGTCAAAATCAAGGGGTGGCCGCCAAATCAATCACAAAGTAATAGAATGGTATCGAAGAAATGTGCCCGATAAGAGGAATGACCTCACTTGGCCCGGCATTTTTCCTGTTTTAGTCACATCTAAGCTGACTCACGGGAGTCGAGATCACGTAAATACCTCATACAGAATCGTTCACAAACCATCCTACTTTATTTCTAGAATCTCCACCACGTACACAATTGTTAAAGTGGTTTTCGGTATTGGTAGAAAGTATGGCAATATCTGATCCTGGTCTCTTTAACAACCAAACGCTTATTTCACACTGGATGGTTCCTTTACATTTCAAAAGTCAATTCACAATTTATATCAAAATATTATATTTGGTTTCAAATCATATATTTCGAAATCATATTCACTTTCAAAACCATATTCATTTTCACAATCGTCTTCACTTTCAAAATCGTATTTACTCAAATATGTCATTTCATAAAAATGTATCAATTTATAATCCCAACTTAAGTTGTATCATCATCAAGGATTTAAATATAAATACTTCAACTTTCCACAGTTTGTAGTTTTAGAAAATAGTTTAGATAGTCATAAATAATTTAATAGTTTGAAAATAGTTTAAATAAATTAAAATAGTTTAAATAGTAAAATATTTTAAATAGATTTAAATTTGGTTTAACTAGATTTGAATTGATTTAAATAGATTAAATATAAATTAAATAGAATTAAAATGTTTAAATAGATTAAATAGAGTTAATTTATATTGAGTAGATTTTTAAACAGATTAAATAAATTTAAAATAGATTAAATAGATTTAAATTATATTAAATAGATTCATAATAGATTAAATAAATTTAATTTGTTTAGAATAGGTAAAATAGATTAAATAGGTTATAATAGATTAAAATAAATTAAAATGGTTTAAATTGATTAAAATAGTTAATTTAATTAAAATAGTTTAAATTAGTTTAAAATAAATTTCAAAGTTATATCCAAACATTTTCAGTAACTCAATTTCCGGTAAATTCATTTATATTTGACATTTCAACTTTGATATTCAAATTTAAATCCTTTGAATAATTTATTAAATTAATTCCAATTTCAACATTAACACTTGGATTATCGAAAATAATTCAGTTTATATAAATCAGTTTTTCATTTCAAAATGCCAGTTAACTGAATACGAATTTTAAGGAATTAAAAAATCATTTAATTTAACCAATCCGGTGTCCTTATATAATTTTCTACCCTAGGGTCAAGTGATACGAACTCATTTCAATCCACAATTTAAAATTTTACGGTTATATATCACTTCAAACCACAATCCTAAATTTAATAAAAATCCATAAAATCGCTCGAGTCTATCATTTCAACCCATGACGATTTTCCCAAATCTATAGATCATTCGGGTATGTATCATTTCAACCCATTGGGAACTTGCAGTTTTATAACTATATAAAATACAACATCTAGTCATCTAATATCAACAATCAAACATCCACCACAATCATCATCCAAATCGATCAATAAACATCAATAGATAATTGATCATCAATAATAGGTATTAAATTGAAAATTTAAATTCAATATTAAATTAAAGGATGGTTAAATGCAATAAAAGTCAAATATAACTAGAATGACAATTTAAACATACCAAACATCAATAAATTAATTTCAAATCACATCATAAGTTAAATTTAACTAACATAAGATAGTTTAGTAATTCTGAGTGGGTTAAAACTCTCATCTTTGATTTCAAATCGATTAGAAATCAAAAATAGGGCCCAAAATCTAATAGTCTCAGAATTCATCTAAATCAGCGTAAAAAATATCCGAAATTTTGGTAGGAACGCAGCGGAACTAACCACGCCCAAATCCGAGTTTGTATGCATAAGATATAACGATTAGAAGTTATACGAGTTTAAAATATAAAATAAATAAAATAGTATGAATGACTTACACGTCATTCGTCCTCGTTCCTCACGCGTGAACTCCTCCTCGCCTACAGATCATTCGAACACAAAAACACTCACGGCTGCCCTACTTTGACCAAGAAATTCGAGTGCCACCGACCACTATAACCATCGCCGTCGCCACCAATGGCCTCGTCTCCCTCCGCCGCACCCATCCATGCCACTGACATCACCCTCGGTTGCTTGAATTCACCGCACCGCCGCAATAAACCAAACCCTAATCCAATTTTCCACCCCGATCTGACCGTTTCTTCACCGCGCTACCTACCTAGATGCACTCGCCATGACCCTCTCTACAACCCCGTATCATTGATTTGACGATCAGTCGAAGTTGATCGACGATCGATGAACGACCAAGAATTATTCCTCGAACTCTAGACACACAGAAACCCAGATCGAAAAACTAACTGCAGATTTGACTTGCGCTCGTCGAGAGCTTCAAATCGATATATAATTTGATATGGTTTTGGAGGAGTTTGATTTTTCGATTTGATTTGCAATTTGAATTTGGAATTGGTTTTGGTTTGTTTGCCAATGGAAAAAGAGAAGCAGATAGAATTGTACGTACAGACAAATGGAATAAGAAATAGTTAGGGTTTATAACGTGCTATATATAAGCAGATCAGAAATAGGAATGAATGGACTAGATTGATTTGAAAGTTGAACGATGAACGACCCGAAAAGCCCGTTCTGTCTCCGAAACGAAAATGGGTCATCCCATATATCAAAATACATGTTTTCGATATTTTTAAACTCAATGGAACAGGTTTCAGGTACTAATTCCATCGTATAAAGAAGTTAACTTAAAATCAGCTTATTTCAAATTGATTTCAATTAAATTAAAAAAAGTTAATTTCTAAGCGTTTCGAGTTCGTACGATCAAACGACAATTCCGATTGCTACGAAATTTGAAATCCTACAATAATTCACTGTTAGGATTCGATGAAACCGGTTTCATCGAAATTCGAGCCAGTGGCCAAAATGGCTATTTTCACGTTAATTAAATAAATAAATATTAAACTAATTAAATCACTTTTCAATTTCAAATTTAATAACTAATTTTTTTCATCATTTTGATTACTTAGGCATTTACAATAATGTAAAAAAAAATTACATGTCAATTTGATGTTAACTATTTACTAGTTACAATGTTCAATATCAACTGTAATTAATCCGATTTATTATAATTTATTTTAAATAAATTGACTTAATTTGATTTCAATCCTTTTTATTCAATCAATTTTTATTCTATTAACATAGTCAACATTTGTTTATACCTTTTACAGTAATATGCTACAATTTCCTTCTTTTACCATATTAGTTGCAATATTCCAATTACATTGAATTTGTCAATTTTATTATAATTTAAAATCCCAATAAATCCATTTATCCTTAGTTCACTTCTTTTTATTACATCTCTAATTTTCAGTTGTTGTCTTAACTCACATCAATGTAACGTTTGTTTATATTTAATTGCAATTGATTTAAATAAATTGGTAACGAATAACAATTGTCACCATTTCTATATTTAATAACATCTATAAGTTTATTATCCACAACAAATGTTGTAATTACTACTACAACACTAATTTTATTCAATTACAATTAGTTGCATCTATTTCATTGGTTAATCAGCATTTAACTATCAATTATTCTCTAAATCCAATTTTCAACTAATACACACGTTATTGTAAATAAATTTACAATCTATAACCAATTATAACTTTGTAATCGTTTTAATAAGTTAGAATTATATTTAAAGAAGTTATATATTACTTTAAATTAATACTATTACGTTTTAATCCAATTACATTCTTATTACTAAATCACAAACATCCAACGCTAAATCACAAGACCATATTAAATTAATCCTTTTTATTTATCGAAATTATGGGTCGTTGCAAGTAGTATCGTTAACACTAGCCTAGATTTGACCTTCTTCTCCTCGATAAAACTTTCCACTTAAAATTAGCATAAAACATTTCAACCAAATCGGGATAACAATCAATATCATTTTGAGATAAATTGGTTAAAACAAAAAAACCATTTTCTAAAGCAAGATCTTATAAACTATAAGAATAAAACTCATTAAAATTTACAAATCCTCTCGAAAAGACTTTACCATAAGTAGCATACTCAATATATGTTTCAATGGACTTTTGATCATTGAAAAGTTGACTTTTGATTCTTTTGGTAAATTTAATGGCTTTGGATGTAGAGGGTCGGCTTGAGGAAGACATTATTGGTTTATTTTGGAGGAAAGGTGGCTTTTTAAATTGTCATGTTAATGTTACAGGTAAAAAGGTGGCTTTTTAAATTTTGAATTCAAGGCAAAAGACAAGGAATTTCAAAAGTTCAAATTTTGAAAAAATTCTTCAAATTATGCCAGATAAGTTGACATACATATATGGCATATTGCAACACTCTTAATTTTAAATAACATTATTTAGGAGATTTAATTAGATAAATTAAATAGAATAATGTAAAGATTAGAATGATAAGGGAATTGAGATTTGAAATTTTTTTAGAGGCCATGCTAAACTAAATAAATTTTTAAAAGAACGATTTTGTGGAAATGGTTTTATAAGTTAACTAATAAGAGAATAAGGCAAGGGTATTATAGGGAATAGCCATCCATCATAACCCTTAGCCCTTAAACCCTTATTCTTATTTTCGTTTCACAAGTTCATAATTCTAAAACATAAACCAAAGAGCTAAAGTCGGCCATAACCTAGGGAAAAAGAGGAGAAAAATCAATTAAAAGCTAAGGAATCAAGTAAGAAGAATTAAGCAAGATCAAATCTCAAGTTTCTTAACCAAAGCAAGGTGAATAATAACCAAAACCATCTATTTTCATATTTAAAGAGCATTTGATTTTGGGTTTTAAGTTTAAAACCTTTATGATGATTTTAATGATGACATGCTTGGATTACATGGTATGTTTGATTCAAACAAGTATGTTTGATAATGTTTTATTCGATTTTAAAGCTAAAATCATATATATTGTGTTTCGAATGCCATGAGGATTTAATATGTTATGTAAAACATTATTTTGGAGATGGGTTTAAATTTTCATAATTATCCAAGCCATGGATAATTTATTATGAATTTCTGAAAGAAGAAATAAGTAATTGGGTTTAAAAATGTATTTCGGTTATTATATAAAGGATTTTGGGTCTGAAATTTATATATGTTAGATAACATATTAAAACTGAATTTGATGATTTTTGGGGACTTTTCCTAAGTAATTTACTATGGAAATTAAATTAATTAAGTTGGAGGACGTAAATGTCTTAATTGTTTTGATAAAGGAAAGGGCTTCTTTGTTAATTATTTTAATTAATTCTGGATAAATTCGTCAGTCTTTTAGAAACGATTTTTGGTAAAGTTTATGGCAACCAATTATATTTTTACAAATAGGGATGTTAGTTGAAAAGCATTTACTTAAAAAGGCAACAAAATAGTTTTGCATAGATTATAACCTTTCGACCCCATACCTCCGTCCTTAACCAAGTCGAAACCCATACACATGGTATTAATGCTTTGGTACGTAGTGGATTGAAGAAAGGTGGCAGGTATAGAGTCGAAACCATGCTTTCGAAGGGGTCGAAGCCATTTTAAATAGCTTTCGAAGGCCTTTGTTTTGCTTTCCAAAGAGATGTGCTTGCCTTGCTTTTAATGGATGCTTTCAAAAGGATTGAATTACTTTTATAAAGCTTTCGGAGTAGTTTCTGCCTTTTTGTTTCAAAGGGTAGCTTTCAAATGAATTGTCATATATTATGTTTCAAAGAGAAGCTTTCGAAAGGGTAGTTATGAACCTAGTCGAAACCTTGATGCCGTCTTCATACCTTTCGAATAGGTTGAAGTTTTCAATGAGTTTGAAAGACAAGCTTTTGTCTTATAAATATAACAAGCCGCTTCCCAATGCTTTCGAAAGGGCACCTATAGCCATTCAAACTAAAGGTTTCGAAGGCAATGGCTTCGAAAGTCATTTCGAAGCTATTCTTTCAATTGTTTTACCTAAAAACTAATGTTTTCGAAAGGATAATTCCGAAGCCATCTGTTTTCCCTAAATTCTTTTGTTTGAAGGTTAATGGTTTCAAAAGGGTTACTTTCGCTTATGTTCACTTTGACCCAAAAGTTATATTTAAAATTGAATCCAATGGTTTCAAAAGAGATACTTTCAAATGGTTTCGAAGCTATGCTTCTATAAGTTAGTGTAACGACCCACCTTTTTGGACATTTCAAATCAACAATAAACCACACATGTCAAACTCAAACCATTCAAAATGGGAGGATTGTTATAGGGTAAATAAGAAAGAGCAAAGAACGAAAGAAACAAACACAGATGCTCACAGTGGAATGACAAAATATAATAATCAAACAATATTTCATGAAGCTGTTTTACAAATAACAGTTGATTACACTTTACAATACAGATCAGAGTTACATACAATAGAAATAAACAACAATGCAGTGGAACAACACGATACAGTGGGATAAATATGATAAGTAATAATAGTGCCAAATCTTCGTCTTCGTCCTCCAAAAGCAGTCTTCGATAAAATGAAAGCTCAGACTGACCTGAGCGAATTGAAAAGACAAAACACTCGAGCCAGAACTAAATGATCTTATGTAAGTTAAATCAACAACAAATAAATATGATTGTAACGGCTTCGGAGATGTTTATGGGATTTGACATCTCCCGTCCAGTGTCAAACGTGAGCGCAATAACTTAAGATATGTTCGGGATTCCATCTCCTAAGGATCCATTAAACTATCTATGTACATAGTACAATATGCTATTATAATAATGTCTACAGTAAAGTAAAGTATTAAAATAGCGTTTAGGCGATACCCATATCCCTCTTAACACATTTTATATAATGCCGTAGTCTATACAGATACTGTAAACTCCACCGTAAACCGGTGGGCATCAGGGAGCACTCCATAGGTACGACATAAACCAAACTCGTAGAAGGCGCGATAGGGCATGTGAACACGGCATGCGAGGCAATGCTAGGTAGGATTCTAACGTTTTGTGAATCCGGACTGATGGTAACGCATAACAGCTACTACCGCCCACCTTGGAACACACTCCCATAATAAAAATCAAGGGGTAGCCACCAAATCATCATAAAGTCATAATATGGTATCAAAGAAGCATGTCCGATAGAAGGAATGACCATACTTGGCCCGACATGGCTTCTGTTTTAGTCACATCTAAGCTGACTCACAGAAGTCAGGGTCACGTAAATACCACATACAGAATCGTTCTCCGAACCATCCTACTTCATTTCTGGATTCTCCACCACGTACACAGTTGTTAATGTGATTTTCAATATTGACAGAGAGTATGAAAATATCCGATCCCGGTCTCTTTAACAACCAAATGCTTATTTCACACCGGATGGTTCTTTTACATTTGCAAAACTGATTTATAATTTATATCAAAATATCATATTCTCAAAACCATATCATTTTTGAAATCATATTCATTTTCGAAATTATATCACATTTGAAATCATATCACTTTCGAATTCATATTTCCAAAAAATAGATTAAATCCTCATTTAAAAATAATCATAGTCCTCAAATATGTCATTTAAATCCCTACTTATGTTATAACATCATTTAATCGTATTCTACTTAAAATCAAGGATTTAAATATAAAACTTCCACTTTACAAAACCTGAAATTCAGAAAATAGTTTAGGTAGCTTAAAACAGATTAAAACAGATTAATATAGTTTAAAATAGATTAAAATGGATTAATAAAGTTTAAATAGATTAAAATAGATTAATATAATTTAAAATAGATTAAAATAGTTTAAAATAGACTAAAATAGATTCAATAGATTTAAAATAGATTAAAACGAGTTAAAATACTTTATAGATTTTAAATAGATTAAATAAATTTAAATTATATAAAATAGATTAAAAGTAGATTAAATAAATTTAAAATAGCTTAAAATAGGTAAAATAGATTAAATTGGATTAAATAGATTATAATAGATTAAGATATATAAAAATAGTTTAGATTGATTAAATAGTTTTAAATAGATTTTAAAGTTATATTCAAACATTTTCAATAACTCAGTTATGATAAACTTCATTTATATTTGACAGTTCAACTTAAAAATTCCAATTTAAATCCTATGAACAATTCATTAAATTAATTCCAATTGCAACATTAATGCTTGGATTTTTGGAAATAATTCAGTTTATATAAATCAATTTCAATTCAAAATACAAGTTAATTGAATTCAAAATTTAAAGATTTAAATATCATTCAATTTAACTAATCAGGCGTCCGTATAAAATTTTCTACCCGATGGACAAGTGATACGGATTTTTATCATTTCAATCTGCAATTTAAATTTTTACGGGTATATATAATTTCAACCCGCAATCCCAAAATTTAATTTCAAATACATGAAATCGCTCGAGTTTATCATTCCAACCCATAACGATTTCTCCCTAATCTATAATATCATTTGGGTATGTAACATTCCAACCCATAGGGAACTTGCAGTGTTATAACAATATAAAAATATAACATCCAGTCTTCCAATATCAACAATCTAACATACATCACTATCGCTATATAACCAACCAATAAATAACATAAATCAACTGATTATCATTAACAGGTATAAAATTGACAATTAAATTCGATATTAAATTAAATGACGATTAAATACAATAAAAGTCATATTTAACTGGAATGACAATTTAAATATACTAAACATCAATCAATTAATTTATAATCACATCATAAACTTAATTTAACAAACATAAGATAATCTAATAGTTGTGAGTGGGTTAAAACACTCACCTTTGATTTCAAATCGATTAGAAATCCAAAATAAGACCCAAATTTCAACAGTCTCAGAATTCGTCCAAACTAGCATCAAAATGTTCAAAATTTTGATACGATCCTAGCGGAACAAACCGCGCGTAAATCCGAGCTCGTATGCAAAAGTTACGATGATTAGAACGTTAAACGATTTAAAATTTAAATAAATAAAATAAACAAGTCAACGATACCTACTCAGCCACGTCAGCATTTCTCTCACGACCGAATCCCGTTCGAAACCCATGACAACGCATGCAGCTCAAACTTTGACCATGTCGCACGGCCGCCTTCGACCACTAGGAAGCCTCGCACCACTCTCACCATCATCGTCTACCTCCGCTGCACCCACGCCCTAAAGGCCACCACGCTCGGCCTCCCCCATCGCCTTCGCCTTCGCCTCAAAAATTAGGGTTTTTGAACCCTAATTGACCAAATTCGAACGCCTCGTGTCGATCTGGATGATGCGACTACCACCAATCGACTCCTAGAAGATCCCTCTACAAAACCCATATCTCAATTCGACGATCGCTCGAAGTTGATCACAACGCGATGAACGGCCGAGATTAGTTCATTGATTTTTAAAAAAATGATGGCCGATTCGAGAAAAAAATCATTGCAGTAGATTGCGCTCGTCGAGAGCTTCTAATCGATATATGATATGTCAAGGTTTGGAGGAGTTTAAATTTTGAAATTGATTCTAAGATTGAATTTTGGGTTTTGATGTAAATTAGGTTTCTGCCATTAAGGAAGAGAGAAAGGACAGTCAGATAGAACTGTATGTACAGGAATAAGAAAATGACTACTAGGGTTATGCGAACGAGACTATTTATATCAACCCATCCCGACAAGAAAATAAACACATATCGGATCGGTACGAACGACCATAGCCACCCGAAAAGCCCGTTCTGCCTCTGAAACGAACGTAGGTCATCCCATATATCAAAATAGATGTTTTCAATATTTTGAAACTCAGTGGAACAAGTTTTAAGTCCTAATTCGATCATATGAAGAAGTTAGCTTTAAAATTAGCATATTTCAAATTGATTTCAATTAAATTGATTTATGCGCGTTTCAAGTCCGTATGATCAAACGACAAGTCCGATCGCTACGAAACTTGAAACCTTACAATAATTCACTGTTACGGATTCGATGAAATTGGTTTCATCAAAATCCGAGTGACCAAAATGGCTATTTTCGCGTTAATTAAAAAATTATTATTAAATTGAATAAATCACTTTTTTTTAATTTCAAATTTAATAATCGACAAATTTTTACCATTTTTGATTACCTAGACATTTAAAATGTTTTAAAAAAAAATTACATATCAATTCAGTGTTAAATATTACACTAATTACAATGTTTAGTTTCAACTACAATTAAATCCAATTAATATAAATTAATTTCAATAAATTGATTTAATTTGGTTTCAATCTTTTTATTCAATCAATCATTACTATATGGACCTAGTTAACATTGGTTTACATCATATCGCATTAATATTCCACAATTATCATCTTTTAGCATATTAGTTGCAATATTTCAATTATTTTGAATCTTTGTTTATTTTCACATTAATTATAGTTTAAAATCCCAATAAGTCAATTTATCTTGGTTTTTTCCTTATTATTAAATCAATTATTACCTTATGAATGTAACTGACATTTCTGTACATCTTGTTGCATTCACCTTTTCCAGTTATCGTCTTAACTCAATTTACGTAACATTTAATTTCATTTAATTATAATTGATTAAATAAATTGGTAACAAATAACAATTGTCACCCTTTTCTACATTTAATCACTTTTGTACGTTTGTTATCTACACGGAAATGTTATAGTTATTTACACAACACTAATTATATTCAATTACAATTTATTACTTACTATTCCATTAATTAATACAACATTTAAATTATCAATTACTCTTTTAATCCAATTATCAATTAATACACACATTAGTACAATAAATTTACAATCTATAACTAATTATAACCTTTTAATCATTTCAACTGATTAGAATTACATTTAAAGCAGTTATCAATTACCTTAAATTAATACCTTTACATTTCATTTCGGTTATATTCTTATTATTAAGTCGCAAATTTTTTATTTCTTCCAACATTAAATCACAAAACCTTATTAAATTACTATTTTTAATTATCGAAAATTATGGGTCATTATACTCTCCCCCACTCAAAACTTTTTGTCCTCGAAAAGGGAAAGAAGCAATTAAGGAATTAATATATCTTATTAAAAATATTAAATTAATAAACAATTAATTTACGTAAATAAATAATTTAAATAAAATATATCAATTTATAAACAATTAAATCCTTTCATATTCAAGTTAATAAAAGTTTGGAAAATATTTCACAAAATTTTTCTAAGTCCAAAATTTCGACAGAGTCTCCTTTGTACGGGAAGGTCTAGGAGAAATAATAATATCAATAATAACAATATATACCAAATATTTCAAATATAACGACCCACCTTTTTGGACAGTTTAAATTAACAATAAACCACACATGTCAAACTCAAACCATTCAAAAGGAGAGGATTGTTATGGGGTAAATAAGAAAGAGCAGAGAAAGAAAAAAAACAAACATAGAATCTCGCAGTGGAATAACAAAATATAATAATCAAATAACAATTCATGAATCTGTTTTACAAATAACATTTGATTACACTTTACAATACAGATCAGAGTTACATATAATAGAAATAAATAATAATGCAGTGGGAAAAATATGATAAATAATAATAGCACTAAATCTTCGTCTTCGTCCTCCAAAAGAAGTCTTCGATAAACTAAAAGCTCAGACTGACCCGGGCGAATTGAAAAGGCAAAACACTCGAGTTGGAACTAAAAGATCTTTTGTAAGTTAAATCAACAGTAAATAAATATGAGTGTAACGGCATCAGAGATGTTTATGGGATTTGGCATCTCCTTTCCAGTGTCAAATGTGAGTGCAATAACTTAAGAGATGTTCGGGATTCCATCTCCTAAGGATCCGTTAAACTATCTACATACATAGTACAATACACTATTATAACAGTGTCTACCATAAAGTAATGTATTAAAATAGCGTTAAGGTATTACCCATATCCCCTTTGACACATTTTATATAATGTCGTAGTCTATACAGATACTGTAAACTCCACAGTAAACTGGTGGGCTATCAGGGAGCACTCCATAGGTACGACATCAACCAAACTCATAGAAGGCGGATTGGTCATGTGAACATGGCACGCAAGACAATACTAGGTAGGATTCTACCGTTTTGCGGATCCAGATTGGTAGTAACGCATAGCAGCTACTACCGTCCACCTCGAAACACACTTTTATAATCAAAATCAAGGGGTGGCCACCAAATCATCACAAAGTCATAATATGGTATCGTAGAAGCATGTCCGATAGAAGGAATGACCACACTTGGCCTGACATGGCTCTTGTTTTATTCATATCTAAGCTGACTCATGGGAGGCAGGGTCACGTAAATACCTCATACAGAATCGTTCGCCAAACCATCCTACTTTATTTTTGGAATCTCCACAACGTACATTGTTGTTAAAGTGGTTTTGGTATTGGTAGAGAGTATGACAGTATCCGATCCCGGTCTCTTTAACAACCAAATGCTTATTTCACACCGGATGGTTCTTTTACATTTCTAAAACTGACTTATAATTTATATCAAAATATCATATTCTCAAAACTATACCATTTTCGAAATCATATTCACTTTCGGAATTATATCATATTTGAAATCATATCACTTTCAAATTCATATTTCCAGAAATAGTTTAAATCCTCATTTAAAAATCATCGTATTCCTCAAATATGTCATTTAAATCCCTACTTATGTTATAACATCATTTAATCGTATTCTACTTAAAATCAAATTCAGTGTTAAATATCAATTCAGTGTTAAATATTACACTAATTACAGTGTTCAGTTTCAACTGCAATTAAATCCAGTTAATATAATTCAATTCCAATAAATTGATTTAATTTGGTTTCAATCTTTTTATTCAATCAATTATTACTTTATGGACCTAGTTAACATTGGTTTACATAATATCGCATTAATATTCCACAATTATCATCTTTACCATATTAGTTGCAATATTTCAATTATTTTGAATCTTGGTTGATTTTCACATTAATTATAGTTTAAAATCCCAATAAATTAATTTATCTTGGTTTTACTCCTTTTTATTAAATTAATTATTACCTTCTGAATGTAACTGACATTTCTGTACATCTTGTTGCATTCACCTTTTCTAGTTACCGTCTTAACTCATTTTACGCAACATTTAATTTCATTTAATTATAATTGATTAAATAAATTGATAATAAATAACAATTGTCACCCTTTTCTACATCTAATCACATTTATATGTTTGTTATCTACAGACAAATGTTATAGTTATTTATGCAACACTAATTATATTCAATTACAATTTATTACTTACTATTCCATTAATTAATACAACATTTAAATTATCAATTACTCTTTTAATCAAATTATCAATTAATACAAACATTATTACAATAAATTTGCAATCTATAACCAATTATAACTTTTTAGTCATTTCAATTAATTGGAATTACATTTAAAACAGTTACCAATTACCTTGAATTAATACCTTTACATTTCATTCCGCTTATATTCTTATTATTAAATTGTAAATTTTTTATTTCTTCCAACATTAAATCACAAAACCTTATTAAATTACTATTTTTAATTATCGAAAATTACAGGTCGTTACAGTTGAAAAGTGATACTTTAATACTTTCAAAAGGAATATTTTATTGGTTTCGAAATGAAGGTTTTGATGCTTTCGAAAGAGAAGTTTTAAAGTGTTTCGAAAGGCATATGCTTAGTGTTTTGAAAAGAAGATTTAAATGCTTTCAAAAGAGATATTCTAATGGATTCAAAAGTAAAGGTATAAGGTTTCAAAAGCCTAGTTTTCAAAACAAAAAACCCAATCTCATTTTTAAAGGAACACCCATGGCAATATAAAAGAGCTTTGAAATGGTTTATAATTTTGGAGTTTTGAAGAAGTTTTCCTTGATAAAAATAATGGGTTAAATGGATTAACCATGTTTCATGTGAAAATGATTTCAAGGATATTAAAACATAAATGTTGGCAGTATTATGATATTATCGGCTATTGTATATGCTTATTCTATAAACATATTCACTGTTTAATGGACCCATAACTGTATTTTAGGGAGAAATGGCAGAATAACCAACTAGGTTAATCCAGTATTGAATATAAGTTGAGTTAACTCCTATATGAGTAGAGAGCATCCAAGAGGTCAGGTAGACCAGAATATAGGATGCCCAAACACTGATCAAAGAAGTTGTCAGTTTAGATAGGTTTATAGTTAAACCATGAAAACTGTGTTTGGAAAGAGTTATTGGTGGGGCCGATAGATTCGTAGTTATCCCATGAAAACTATATCTGTGTGACGACCGCCCATGACTCCTGCACTAAATAAGGAAATAGTGCGCTGAAAGGTGTGCCAGGTAGCCATGGATGATCATCAAGGTAAGGTAAAAACAAGGAAGTCTATCGTATAACTCACAGCGCATGGGTAAAAATACAATAGAGAAATATATATATATAGTGAAGCTCCACAGAACAGAATCTCATCAAATAAGCCTCATAGTAGTTTGATACAAAAAAAAATCTGAATAGTCAATACATCAAGCCTCACTACATATCACTTAGAGAATATACAAGCGGCCTGAACATTCAGTACATATAGTAAGAAAATAATACGCAAGCCTCCAGCTTGTCTTCGCCATCAGCATAGTTGGTCACTAAGAACAGCACCTGTCACCTGCTACCTAGTCTGCCCATCCCAAAATGGATGAACAGCCCAAGGTAATAAGAATTAAACATAAAATCTTGAGTCATACAACAGTCTTAGTGAGCGGTAAATTAACTAACAACATACCAAAAGAGCATAAAGGTAAAAGGAATAGGAACCCAACCTTCCCACTCCACCTCTTTCTACAGTGATAGCCCCTAGACACACTAAGTAGAAGTAAACATAGCAAATCGGCCATTTAAAGTAGAGCAATTATCACTCGAGTCAAGGTCGATGTTCCCAAGTACAAACCCCCAAGGCCTAAACCAAGATCAGATAAGCACCCAGAAAGCATCGCTCTTGAGACCGAATGACGATACAACCAAAAACATCCAAACATCCATGACTCTGCTATCACTGTTATCATTGCTTCGATACCACCGTTAATTGAATGACCGGCACGTAACTTTCAGCCGTCCGTCAAGGGCTAATGGTAACCCCGGTTCTAGACAAAACTCCGCACGTCATCGCAGCCCGTGCCTAGGTCTATCGAATCTGCCCAGAGTACTCGACTACCAACTGTAGTCTTTTGGGCACCCCCATGTACTCTTGCTTTGAGTCTGCTAGAACCTTCAATAACGGTGAAATCTCAGCCTCCTAGTCATCCTCCTCGATGACTATTCTCATACTAGCTCAAGCGCCTCTCGAGCCAACCATTATCCACGAACTCGAACCATCCTTCGAGTTATCAACATGCTTGGAATGATCCCGTCTGGATTATACCAAAGCTACCTCACATCATGCCTCGCTTCATCTCATCATAGCAAAGCCCTATCTCAACATCATCATCAAATCCGTCCATATTAGCTTTATCATCCGCTACATATGCCACGAGTAGCTTTTCTATTCAAGAGCTTTTCCCTTTAGCTTTTGAATCATCTTCGACCAACTTGTCCAAATCCAACCACTAATCAACTAATTTATAACAATCAATCAAGTCAATCATTAATCCAAGTAATTAAGTATTCAAACATGATCTAAATAAGCAATTATAACTAAAATGGAAATCTTGTAAATAAAGAGCCTAAATCTAACAAGCATGAATCATGAGTATTATCTCTACAACTTGATGGGTGAACTTGCATAGGTTAACATGTACTATGATGAATGCCAAATCTTCATGAACAATGGATCTATACTTAGGTTTACGAAAATGCATGGAATCACTATTTTTAACACACAATCAAGCCACCAATCCAATATACTCCTTTGGGTCCGTGTGAGAGATAACCACCACTCACCGAATCACCCAAACACCTCAAAAACAACACACTCCAGATCTGGACAGCGAAGGATCTAGCTCGATCCACCAAAATTTCACTTCAAACGTTGAAATCCCTCTTCGATGGATGGAGATCTTCAATCTAAGCTCTTGGATCTTCGATTTGATCTTCAATTCGAATGGAAGGAAGCACAAGATTAAAGAGGAGAAAAGAAGTGAAGAAGTGCAGCACTCAAGCTCTCAAAATGGTAGGGCTTCGCCGCTTCAAAATCCGGATCCCAAAAAGTGAAGAAAACCCGGGTATTTATAGGCTGGAACCCCTTAGGTCGCTCACGACCTAACAAAATCCCCGACCAACGACCTAACAGTCCCCCCGACCTACGACCTAACGACTCGAGCTTATGCGCGACCTAAAACATGCGCGACCTAACGACTTAAGCCTTCACGCGACCTAACACATACGCCTTCACGCGACCTAACACATACGCCTTCACGCGACCTAACACATACGCGACCTAACACATATACCTTCACGCGACCTAATACATACGCGTCTCAACGACCTAAACTACAACGACCTAAGCTATCCCCTAGGTCGCTAACTCCCCTAAGTCGCTTAGTCTCCTAGGTCGCTATCCCTATGCCGCTAACTCCTAGGTCGCTAACTTCCTATGCCGCTAACTCCTAGGTCGCTAACTTCCTTAAGTCGCTCCAATCCCCTAAGTCGCTCAACCGACCTAAGCTACTACACGACCTAACTCCTTAGGTCGCCTAAACCCTTAGGTCGCTCAACACTCAAGATCCTCCCTAAGTCGCTTTACGATCTAACCTCTGGACGACCAAACAACACTAATGACCCAACGAAAACAGTTTTACGATCTTTCGATACGTAAAATACGGGTCGTTACATTCTCTCCCCCTTAGGAATTTCGCCTCTGAAATTCCAAACAAACAAGAGTAACCAAAAACTATTCTGCATGCCTATCATTCATAGCAACCAACAAACCATGCATCCAATTACTAGCCTACCATGCAGAATTCTAAGACTAGAATAAGTTACAATGTCATGAGATGACACGACACCTCATGGTCATACCTCGAAGAGTTCAGGATGAGCTGCCTTTATCCTCTCTTCCACCTCCCATGTACAGTCGTTAATATCACCACTCCATTGTATCTTGAGCAACCTAACCACCTTCCTCCTAAGCTGTTTCGTGTCAGTTCCCACAACAAAAAGCGGCTTACGAGGTCTCTTAACAACTGGATCAACCTCAAAATCTTCACAGCTATCAGCAGAAACCACTGTATTCGAGTCGTGCACATACTTCCGTAGATACGATACATGAAAAACATTGTGCACACCAGACATCTTTTCTAGTAACTCAAATTTATAAGCGAGCTTTCCAATTCGCTCGATGATCGGGAATGGTCCAACAAATCTCAGAGTCAATTTTCCTTTCTTCCCGAATCGAATAACATTCTTCAGTGGAGAAATCTTCACAAAAACCATATCACCTACGTCGAATTCCAAATCTTTACGACGCTTATCGGCATAACTTTTCTGACGGTCTTGGGCTTCCTTCATTCGTTGCCGAATGATCTCTATGCAATCCGAAGTCTGTCGAATCATTTCTGGCCCAAGTATCAACTTTTCTTCCGTTTCCAACCAACATGTCGGAGAGCTACACGGTCTTCCATACAATGCTTCATACGGCACCATACCAATGCTTGACTGGTAACTGTTATTATACGAAAATTCCACCAAATGAAGATGATCTTCCCATGATCCTCCGAAGTCTAAAACACATGCTCTGAGGAGATCTTTCAAAAATCGGTTGACTCTCTCGGTCTGACCATCTGTTTGGGGGTGATAAGCTGTACTCAAACACAACTCGGTTTCCAAAACTTCCTGGAAGCTCTTTCAAAATCCAATAGTGAACAATGGGTCTCGATCGCTCACTATACTTTTCGGAATACCATGGAATCGAACTATCCACTTAACATACAGCTCAGCCAACTTCGATGCAGTCCTGGTTGATCGAACAGGAATGAATCTTGCACTCTTAGTCAAACTATCTACAATGACCCAAATCCCTTCATTTCCTGCTCTTGTTCTAGGTAGTCCATCGATAAAATCCATCGATATTTGTTCCCACTTCCATGTAGGAACTTCTAATGGCTGAAGCAATCCACTGGGCTTCTTCTGCTTGGCTTTTACCAACTGGCAGTTCATGCATTTGGAAATAAAATTTCCAACATCCTTCTTCATACCTTCCCAGTAATAGTTTCTCTTCATATCGCGATACATCTTATTTCCGCCTGGATGAATTGTCAGCTTCGAGTGATGACTTTCCTTCAGAATTTCATCTCTCAATTCATCTATATCGGGAACAACTAGTCGTCCTTGCTTTCGAAGCCAACCCTCTCGATCGACCTCGAATCCTTTATCCCTCTCTGGGTCCAACCCAGATTCCAAATCACGGATAATATTGACAAGCTTATTGTCTCGCTTTTGGCTCTCACCAATTCTTTCCACAAGAGTAGGTCTTATCGATAAGTTTGCCAACATCTCAGGTTCCAATTCACATCTGGTCCTGAAGTCAAATCTAGCCAAATACTTGAGATTCTTCCATTCTGAAAACATGGCCCCCAATCCTGCATGTCTTCGACTTAACGCATCTACCACTGCGTTACCCTTTCCCAAAGTATAGGCTATACTAAAATCATATGATGCCAAAAACTCTTTCCATCGTTGCTGCCGAAGATTCAAATCCTTTTGGGAGAAAAGATACTTCAACGACTTATGGTCTATAAACAACTCGAATCGAACTCCCAATAGGTAATGTCTCCACATCTTTAGAGTAAATACAATCGCCGCCAACTCCAAATCATGAGTCAGATAATTCCTTTCATGCGGCTTCAGTTGTCGACTTGCATATGCAACAACTTTACCATTCTGCATCAGCACTGGTCCAAGTCCAGTACTACATGCATCAGTGTAAACCACCATCTCATCATTTCCACTTGGAATAGTCAAAACAGGAGCACTTGTCAGTCGCTCTTTCAAGATTCCGAAAGCTTGCTCACACTTAGCATCCCATCTGAACACTTGGTTCTTTTTCGTCAATCCTGTTAATGTGCAGCTACCTTGGAAAAGTCTTTGATAAATCGACGATAGTATCCTGCTAATCCAAGAAAACTTCTCACATCAGATGCATTCTTAGGTCTAACCCAATCCTGGATTGCTGCCACCTTGGCGGGATCAACCGCTATTCCACTTCCAGAGATAACATGGCTTAAGAACCTCACTTCGCTCTTCCAGAAGTGACACTTCGAAAACTTAGCCTTCAGCTGATGTTTCCGCAAGGTTTCCAAAACAATACGCAAGTGCGTCTTGTGCTCTTCTTCAGTTCTGGAATAAATCAAAATATCATCCACGAACAAAAGTACGAACTTGTTCAACTGATCCCTGAACACTCTATTCATAAGATCCACAAAATACGCTAGTGCATTGGTCAATCCAAACGGCATCACCAACCACTCATAGAAACCAGATGGTGTCTTGAAAGCAGTCTTCGACACACTATCCTTTGCCACTCTTAATTGGTGAAATCCCGTTGCCAAATCCATCTGGAAAAACACCTTGGCTTCGTGAAGCTGATCAAACAAGTCATCTATTCTCGGCAATGGATACTTGTTCTTCTTAGTCACTTTATTCAGCTCACGATAATCCACACACAATCTCAACAATCCATCCGCTTTGGTTGCAAACACAAATGGTGCACCCCATTCGGACACACTACGCCGAATGAATCCTTTCTGTAAAAGACCATCAACTTGCACCCTCAACTCTTGCTGTTCCCTAGGCGCCATCCGCCTAAGAGGCATCACAACAGGCCTGGTTCCTTCAACTAGATCGATGCGAAACTTGATCTCTCTATGCGGCGGTAACCCTTTGACCTCATCAAAGACATCCTCAAATCCATTTGCGATCGGCACCGATGACAGTAAATCCCGTGGAACAACCAACGAATACATGAAGCTCATGAAGACACCTTCCTCATGCTTACATCGTATCACAACCCTTCGCCCTTCCACATTCTCGACTGTCACCTCCAGCTTTTCACAATCAACCTTTGCCGCATATTTCCTAAGCCAGTCCATACCCAAAATAATTCCAAACCCCGCAAAGTTCAGAACAAAACAATCACAAACAAAGGAGCAACCATGACTCGATACAACCAGACCACGGCATAGCATACACAGACAGGACGAACCCCCAACTGGATTAGTCACAACCAATGGTCTATCAACAATATCTGGTTCTAAACCCAACCGGCATACAAGTTCATTACAAACAAAAGAATGCGACGCCCTAGTATCGAATAACACTCTAACTGGAACACCACAAATGGAAAGAGTACCTTTTACCACCACACTCTTTCCTTTCTCTTCCGCGGTAGGAGCTCTTAAAGATGATGGCACAGCCCCCAAAGCATAGGCTTGCACAACCTGCCTGTCTTTCCGCGGTTCTGGACAATTCTTCTTGATATGCCCCGGCTTGTCACAGTTGTGGCAGTTCATTGGCACCTTAGGATTCTTGCAATCTTTGGAGAAATGGCCCTTCTGCTGACAATTGTAGCAGGTCACTTCGCCCTTCGGCTTCTTCTGGCAATTCTTACCCTTCTGCTGCTGCTGCTTCCTCTTCCTGTTTCCACCTTGCTGTGGTTTAGACTCCACCTTGGTCACAGCAACAACAGATTCTTCTTTAGGAAACAGGTTCTCGTGCATGAGAGCCTTCTCCACAAGCTTCTCAAATGGATCGTCCAGATGATCCACCAACTGCCTCCCAAGATAAATGTCCAAGCCTGTCACAAACTTCTCGTTCTTCTGATATGGAGATTCAATATACGACCGAGCATACTTGGACAAGGCTTCAAACTCAAAAACATACTCAAGAACTGGTCTCCTACCTTGCTTGAGCTCCACAAACTTCTTGAACAGAACAGATTTCTGAGCTGTAGAAACCCATGTAATTTCTTCCTCTGGAGTATCAATGGTGATAGAGTTCCACCAATCAGAAGCTCTCCCTTGAAGCTGTCTTGATGCGAGCTTCCTTTTGGTTGCATCCTCGATTCCCAAGTCACCAAATATTCTTCTACAAGCATCTATCCATCTCTGGACTTCAATGGTTGACACTGTTCCCAAGAAAACCTTTCCTCCAAGAGCAGTATAGTCTTTACACAGCTTAACAAAATCCACCGGTCTTGGAGCTTGAACTTGAATTCCAACATCTACTGTTGGCCCCAGAGCTGGCATCCTCCTCATGATCGAAGTCATCATAGCTTCGAACATAGCAGCATAATCAGCAGCCCCCTCAGCAGCACGGCCTTCCCTAGCAGTTGGTCTCTCTCTTCGACTCATTCTTACTATCAGTAAAAAGAAATGATTAGTACACTTTGAGAAACAACTGCATAAGGGGTTCAAATCCTTCTAAGCTATTATATTATATATAGTAATCATCCATCAAAACACAATTACGTCTCTCATACGTAGTTACGTCACCGAGCATTGGCTAAAATCGATTAACCAAGGCTCTGATACCAAATGTGACGACCGCCCATGACTCCTGCACTAAACAAGGAAATAGTGCGCTGAAAGGTGTGCCAGGTAGCCATGGATGATCATCAAGGTAAGGTAAAAATAGAGAAGTCTATCGTATAACTCACAGCGCATGGGTAAAAATACAATAGAGAAATATATATATAGTGAAGCTCCACAGAACAGAATCTCATCAAATAAGCCTCATATTAGTTTGATACAAAAAAATCTGAATAGTCAATACATCAAGCCTCACTACATATCACTCAGAGAATATACAAGCTGCGGAACATACAGTACATATAGTAAGAAAATAATACGCAAGCCTCCAGCTTGTCTTCGTCATCAGCATCGTTGGTCACTAAGAACAGCACATGTCACCTGCTACTTAGTCTGCCCATCCCAAAATGGATGAACAGCCCAAGGTAATAAGAATTAAACATAAAACCTTGAGTCAGACAACAGTCTTAGTGAGCGGTAAATTAACTAACAACATACCAAAAGAGCATAAAGGTAAAAGGAATAGGAACCCAACCCTCCCACTCCACCTCTTTATACAGTGATAGCCCCTAAACACACTAAGTAGAAGTAAACATAGCAAATCAGACATTTAAAGTAGAGCAATTATCACTCGAGTCAAGGTCGATGTTTCCCAAGTACAAACCCCCAAGGCCTAAACCAAGATCAGATAAGCACCCAGAAAGCATCGGTCTTGAGACCGAATGACGATACAACCAAAAACATCCAAACATCCACGATTCTGCTATCACTGTTATCATTGCTTCGATACCACCGTTAATTGAATGACCGGCACGTAACTTTCAGCCGTCCGTCAAGGGCTAATGGTAACCCTGGTTCTAGACAAAACTCAGCACGTCGTCGCAGCCCGTGCCTAGGTCTATCGAATCTGCCCAGAGTACTCAACTACCAACTGTAGTCTTTTGGGCGCCCCCATGTACTCTTGCTTTGAGTCTGCTAGAACCTTCAATAATGATGAAATCTCAACCTCCTAGTCATCCACCTCGATGACTATTCTCATACTAGCTCAAGCGTCTCTTGAGCCAACCATTATCCACGAACTCGAACCATCCTTTGAGTTATCAACATGCTTGGAATGATCCCGTCTGGATTATACCAAAGCTACCTCACATCATGCCTCGCTTCATCTCATCATAGCAAAGCCTCATCTCAACATCATCATCATATCCGTCCATATTAGCTTTATCATCCGCTACATATGCCACGAGCAGCTTTTCTATTCAAGAGCTTTTCCCTTTAGCTTTTGAATCATCTTCGACCAACTTGTCCAAATCCAACCACTAATCAACTAATTATAACAATCAATCAAGTCAATCATTAATCCAAGTAATTAAGTATTCAAACATGATCTAAATAAGCAATTATAACTAAAATGACAATCTTGTAAATAAAGAGCCTAAATCTAACAAGCATGAATCATGAGTATTATCTCTACAACTTGATGGGTGAACTTGCATAGGTTAACATGTACTATGATGAATTTCAAATCTTCATGAACAATGGATCTATACTTAGGTTTACGAAAATGCATGGAATCGTTATTTTTAACACACAATCAAGCCACCAATCCAATATACTTCTTTGGGTCCGTGTGAGAGATAACCACCACTCACCAAATCACCCAAACACCTCAAAAGAAACACACTCCAGATCTGGACAGCGAAGGATCTAGCTCGATCCGCCAAAATTTCACTTCAAACGTTGAAATCCCTCTTCGATGGATGGAGATCTTCAATCTAAGCTCTTGGATCTTCGATTTGATCTTCAATTCGAATGGAAGGAAGCACAAGATTAAAGAGGAGAAAATAAGTGAAGAAGTGCAGCACTCGAGCTCTCAAAATGGCAGGGCTTCGCCGCTTCAAAATCCGGATCCCAAAAAGTGAAGAAAACCTGGGTATTTATAGGCTGGAACCCCTTAGGTCGCTCGCTCTTAGGTCGCTCACGACCTAACAAAATCCCCGACCTACGACCTAACAGTCCCCCCGACCTACGACCTAACGACTCAAGCTTATGCGCGACCTAAAACATGCGCGACCTAACGACTTAAGCCTTCACGCGACCTAACACATACGCCTTCACGCGACCTAACACATACGTGTCTCAACGACCTAAACTACAATGACCTAAGCTATCCCCTAGGTCACTAACTCCCCTAAGTCGCTCAGTCTCCTAGGTCGCTATCCCTATGCCGCTAACTCTTAGGTCGCTAACTTCATATGCTGCTAACTCCTAGGTCGCTAACTTCCTTAAGTCGCTCCAATCCCCTAAGTCGCTCAACCGACCTAAGCTACTACACGACCTAAGCTACTACACGACCTAAGCTACTACACGACCTAACTCCTTAGGTCGCCTAAACCCTTAGGTCGCTCAACACTCAAGATCCTCCCTAAGTCGCTTTACGATCTAACCTCTGGACGACTTAAGCTCTAAACGACCAAACAACACTAATGACCCAACGACAACAGTTTTATGATCTTTCGATACGTAAAATACGGGTCGTTACAATCTGAATAAAGTTATTGATAGAAGTCAATAGGTTCATAGTCAACCCATGAAAACTATGATATAAGAGAAGTTATTGGAGATACCGATAGGTTCAGAGAGAACCCATGAAATAGTGAAGTTATTGGCAGGGGCCAATAGGTTCTTAGTGACCGCATGAAAACTATGAAATCAGACAGATAGTCCATAAGATTTAGAAAGGTTATTAGTAATCCCATGAAAACTAAAAGGTTCTTTGTGATCCCATAAAAACTGTAAGACCAGATAGATAATCCATAAGCTTTAAACAGGTTATTAGTCAACCCATGAAAACTAATAGGTTAATATTGACCCTATAAACTATAACTGAGATAGATAATCAAATGAATAGGGATGAGAAATCTAGGATATTTTTCTTGTTTGCATATCATTATGTTATTTTAAATTGCTGTGTTTTTAACCATTATGGATGCGGAAGCACAATATATGGTTATTATAAATTTTTGGGTAAGATACTGGTGAGGGGAAAACCCGTTTCGCTAAGCGGCGTGATCTCGCTAAATATTTAAATGGTTCGGAATGGTAGTTTATTATTCATACCAGGCTTTTTGTCTGGCTCGAAGTTTATGTTTTCCCCTTAAACGCTCGGGTACTCAATTAATTTTGAGCAGTTTGAGAGTTGAGGAATTTTAGGTTCTTCTTTAGACGAATAAGCTTCCGGAAACGTGCAGGAGACAAGCTAGTTATTAGGAGTTCTTTTCTTTTTGATTCCGTTGTGTTTTGATGTAAAGGAAAAGTTATTTAATTGCCTACGTATAGACTCTGATCATCTAGGAGTCGTTTTCATATGTCGCTCTTGGTGTATATTGTAATAATTATATTTTCACTGAACGTCGTTCTCGAATTTGGGATTATGTAATGAATTAGAAATGATTTGAAATGGAATGAAAAATTTGTTTAATAGATTTTTTTTCATATCCACGTGTTTCTGTTATATCAATGTATATCACATTATCGCATTTGGTCGTCGAGGATCAATAACTATGGATGACGCCAGCATCCGTTAGTTTTGGGCCTCCAAGTGGAGAATGTTAAAAGTTGGTATCGGAGCATAGGTTTACGTAAAATTTAAAAGAAAATTTCAACCTAAAATATTTTCAAAACGTAATCCAATGCATCATAAAATAAGATCGAGGTTTGGGTTAATGCTATTGTAATGTACATGTATTTGTTATGTATATATATAAGTTCATATTCCCCTCTCTCTTAGACCGTTTTTTGTATCTTACTAAGGCTCGTATGCATATTTACGAGAAAGGGAGATATGGAAGAAGGAAATGGAAGAAAAAATCTAGGTGGAGGAAGCACTACAACTAATGGAAATGCTCGACCTAATATTAGGCGGAATCCGGGTCGACAGGCAAATGCTAATCAAAATGCAAATGCCAATGTAGGTGCTGGAAATCCGCTAGTAAATATGGGAATGATGTATCATTTCTTCGTTAATCTGATGGAAGCTGGAGCTGCTGTTGGAGTAGCTAGGAATGTTGGAGGAGTTAATCCCGTGGCTCCAATTGGAAACAACTATACTAAGTTGAGCAGAGATTATACCAATCTTGGTAGGAAGCCGTTTTTGGGAACAGAGGACGTTATGGAAGTTGAGAATTTGCTTTTGCATATGAGAGTATCTTCGCTGACTTAGGGTTGAATGATGAGCAAAAGAGAGAACTAGCCTCTAGGCAGTTGCAAGTAGCGGCGCTTCATTGGTGGAATAGTGTTACTACCGGAGTTTTCGAAGAAGAGTTAACTTGGACAAAATTTCAAAGGAGATTCGAAGAGAGGTTTCTGTTTGAAATTGCCAAGTCAGCATTGCTGAGAAAATTCATGGACTTGGTGCAAGGCGAGATGTCGGTGATTGAGTATGCCACGAAGTTTGATGAGTTATCCAGATATGGATATGCTACCATTGACACCGTCATCAAGAGGAATGAGAAGTTTACTCGGAAATTGAGACTCGAGATTGCTAGTGCAACTTTGCCACATCTTCGTGATCCTTGTAATGTTGTTGTGGAAATGGCAATCCGACATGAGGAGATGCTTGCTACTTATGAGAAGGAGAAGCAAGTTAAAACCCATAGTTCTCTTGGCAAGAAGAGGAAGTTATTTAAGAAGAAGGGAACCCAGAAGGGAGAAGCTGCCAAGAAGGCAAAGGCTAATCTAGTTTGCTTTAAGTGTGATAAGAATGGTCATTATGCTCAAGAGTGTCGGATAGGAAAAGGAAAGAAGGTCGCATATAAGAAAGGAGTGAAATTCTTTAACTGCGACCAGGTTGGGTATTATAAGAATTAGTGTCCAGAACCAATCAGAGCGAACAAGGGAAAAGTTTTTGTTATTGGGCCATCATCCACTAGGCTAACTGCTGCTGAGAAGGGAAAGGCTGTGATGGAAGGTACGCTTTTGAGTCAGAGTATACCAGTTAGGGTACGTTTTGATACCAGTGCATCACATTCATTTATATCTCAGTGTTTGGTTGATAGGTTATGTTTAGAACCCACATACCTTGTTACTTTCTTAAGGATTGCGAATCCGATAGGAGGGTATGCAACTCTGGGAATGAGATGTGACCAATAGAATATGATTTTTTAGGTCATAAGTTTGTATGCAGCTTGTATGTTTTTGATTTCGAGATCATTTTGAGTATGGATTGGTTAGGTAAATATGAAGCTAGAATATTTTGCAAGGATAGAGAAATATCTCTAAGACATCCTAAGAGTCATAACCAAATTATATTCTCAGTAGAGGATTTTGACCGGAGTGCCTGTGCTTTATTGAGTGCTATGGAAGCAAAAGAAGGGTTAAGTTAGGTTCGGGTGGTAAGAGAATTTGTAGATGTTTTTAAGCCGGTTACATGACTACCACCGAAATGAGCCGTTAAGTTTCAAATAGATCTTGTGCCGGGAGCAGAACCTGTTAGTAGACCGCCTAGCAGGATGACACCGACCGAGAAGGAATTGAAGGTGCAGTTAGTGGACCTAGAAGGAAGAAATTTTATTAGACCAAGCAGTTCGCCTTGGGGTGCGACCACGGTGTTCGTGAAGAAACCGGATGGGTCGCTAAGGCTATGCATCGACTATCATAAGTTAAACAAGAAGACGATCAAGAATAAGTATCCTTTGTCGAGAATCGATGATTTATTTGATCTATTGTGTGGAGCTAGAGTATTTTCCTAATTGGATTTGGCGATGGGTTTCCATCAGCTATGAGTGGAAAAGGACAATATTCCGTTGACAGCGTTTCGGACTAGGTATGGTTCATATGAGTGGTTAGTAATTCCATTCGGGTTAACGAATGCACCAGCTTTCTTCGTGGATTTGATGAACCGAGTTTTCTGAGAGTACTTGGATAGGTTCGTATTGGTATTTATTGATGACATTTTAGTATACTCTAAAGATGAAAGAGAGCATGAAAATCATCTAAAAGTAGTGCTTGAGACGCTGAGGCAGTATCAACCGAAGGCGAAGTTTTTCAAGTGTCATTTCTGAAAAAAATAGGTTAAGTTTCTTAGTCACATGGTTTCAAAGAAGGGTTTGTCAATCGATCCAGATAAGATCGAAGCTGTTAATAACTAGAAGAGACCAGAAGCAGTGATTAAGATTAGAAGTTTTTTTTTGAACTTGTTGGCTATTACCGGAGGTTCATCAAGGATTTCTCGCGGATAGCAGCGCCTTTGACTAAGTTAACCAGGAAGGATGTGAAGTTTATTTGGTCTGACAAATGTGAGGAAGCATTCTTTAAGTTAAAGCATTCGTTGACCAATGCGCTTGTGTTAGTAGTTCCAGATGGAAACCAAGGGTTATTGGTGTATACCGATGCATGCAGAACCGGATTAGGAGCCGTGTTGATGTAGAATGGTAAAGTTATTGCCTACGCTTCATGACAGTTTTGACTGCATGAAGTGAGATATCATACTCATGATTTAGAGTTGGCAGCAGTGATCTTCACATTGAAAATATGGAGACATTATCTCTTAAGGGAGAGTTTTGAGTTATACACAGATCATAAGTCCTTAAGGTATTTATTCTCTCAGAAGGTATTGAATATGAGACAACAGAGATGGCTGGAGTTTCTAGCGGCTTATGATTTTGGTATAGGATATACACCTGGGAAAGGGTATAAAGTAGCGGATGCTCTTAGCAGAAAACATCAAAAATGTGGTGTTAGCTATGTTGGTAGAATGTAAAGATTTAGACGCTTTGACTACTTGTAGTATGCAATTAAGATCGACTGCTAGTTCTAGTCAGAGCACCACCATGTTGTCCTGTTTGGAAGTTCGACCATCGAAAGGGTCGTTTCTAAGCAAGAATTGGACCCATTATTAGCCAAGAAGATTAGAAGGCTTGAGATTAGGTCAAAGATCGATTATTTAAAGGATTTTAGTCTTGACCGAAGAGGATAGTTGAGAAAAAAGGGACGGTTGTGTGTTTCAAATGTTGAGGACTTATGGAAAGAAGTTCTTAGGGAATATCATCGATCCAAATATACAATTCATCCTGGGGGACCAAAATGTATCAAGATATGAAGAGGAGTTTCTACCGGGAAGGTATGAAGAATGATGTTGGCTTATGGGTAAAGCAGTGTGTGAACTATCAATAAGTGAAAGCCGAACATCAGAAACCGAGTAGGTTGCTTCAACCTTTGGAGATACCAGTTTGGAAATGGGATTCGATATCCATGGATTTTATAGATAGGTTCCTAAGGAAGAATAAGGTAAATGAAAGTATATGGGTCATAGTGGACAAGTTGACCAAGAGTGCCCATTTAATTTCAGTTAAGTCAACCTGGACAACACCTGTTTTAGCTAAGTTGTTCACGAAGAACATAGTTAGATTGCATGGAATTCCTAGTAGTATTGTCAGTGAAAGAGATGCTTTGTTTACTAGTGAATTCTGGAAAAGTCAACAGGATGTGTTATGTACTAAGCTCAAGATGAGTACTGCGTATCACCCTCAGACGGATGGGCAGACAGAGAGTGTCAATAAGGTACTCAAGGATTTATTGAGGGCTTGTGTGCTAGACTTTCGTGGATCTTAGGAAGATCACCTACACTTAGTCAAGTTTTCCTATAATAACAGTTACTAGACTAGTATAGGAATGACGCCTTTTGAAGCTTTGTATGGAAGACCATGCAAATCACAACATGTTGGTTAGAAACTGGAGACAGATTAGCCTTGGATCCAGATCTGGTTAGAGAGGTGATAGAGAAGATTGAGTTGATCCGAGAAATGATGAAGGAAGCTCAGTCTAGATAGAAGAGTTACGCAGATAAAAGACGTAAAGATCTAGAGTTCTCAATTGGAGATAGAGTTTTCATTAAGGTATCACCAGTGAAGGGTGCAGTACGATTTGAAAAGTTAAGAAAATGGGCACCAAGATATGTTGATCTGTTCCCAATTATAGAGAGGATCAGAAAGCTCACATACAGAGTAGAGTTGCCGAGCAGTGTGGCAGGTGTTCATAATGTGTTTCTTGTATCTCATCTTCGCATGTATGTGCATGATCCAGAGGCTACTATCCCTTCGACAGAGTTGGAAGATTTGATAGTAGAACAAAAATTTAATTTTGTTAGACAACTAGTTTGGGTTATGGCGAGAGATGAGAAGAGGTTAAGAACAAGACAGTCAAGTTGATGAAAGTTCAGTGGAGCGATAACGAGAAGAACTGTACTTGGGAGACAGAAGACTGGATTAAAGATACTTATCCTAATCCGTTGTGAGGGTATGTTCTATATTTGCTTTATATAGATTGTTGCAAGTCGGGTAGGCTAGTATGGTGATTAGGAGATGTTACAAATGATTGTTATGCTTAGTATTTAATCCTTATTGAATTTCAAGGACGAAATTCTTTAAGGTGGGGAGCCTGTAATACCCTTAATTTTAAATAACATTATTCAGGAGATTTAATTACATAAATTAAATATAATAATGTAAAAATTAGACTGATAAGTGGATTGAGATTTGAAAATTTATTAGAGGCCGTGCTTAACTAAATAAAAATTTAAAAGAATAAGTTTATCGAAATGGTTTTATAAGTTAACTAATAAGAGAACAAGGCAAGAGTATTATGGGGAATAGTCGTCCACCATAACCCTTAACCCCTAAACCCTTATCCCCATTTTTATTTCACAAGTTCATAATTCTAAAACATAAACCAAAGTGCTTAAGCGGGCCATAACCATAGGGAAAAAGAGGAGTAAAATCAATTAAAAGCTAAGGAATCAAGCAAGGAGAATTAAGCAAGATCAAATCTCAAGTTCCTTATCCAAAGCAAGGTGAATAATAACCAAAACCATCTCATTTTCATTTTTTAAAGAGCGTTTGATTTCGAGTTTGAAGTTTAAAACCTTTATGATGATATGGTTGGATGACATGATATGTTTGATTCAAACAAGTATGTTTGATTCAAACAAGTATGTTTGATAAATGTTTTATTCGGTTTTAAGGCTAAAATCATATATATTGTGTTTCGAATGCCATGAGGGTTTAATATGCTATGTAAAACATTATTTTGGAGATGTGTTTAAATTTTCATTATTATCCAAGATATGGATAATTTATTATGAATTTCTGAAGGAAGAAATAAGTAATTGGGTTTAAAAATGTATTTCAGTTATTATATAAAGAATTTTGGGTCTGAAATTTATATATGTTAAATAACATATTAAAAGTGAATTTTGATGATTTTTTGGGACTTTTCCTAAGTAATTTACTATAGAAATTAAATTAATTAAGTTCGAGGACTTAAATGTCTTAATTATTTTTTTAAAAGGAATGGTTTCTTTGTTAATTATTTTAATTAATTCTGGATGAATTCGGCAGTCTTTTAGAAAAGATTTTTGGTAAAGTTTACGACAATCAATTATATTTTTACAAATATGGAAGTTATTTGAAAAGAAATTACTTAAAAAGACAACGAAACAGTTTTGCATAGATTTACTACTTTGCCACTTCCAGTTGCAACCTTTCGATCCCATACCTCCATCCTCAACTAAGTCGAAACCAATACACATGGTATCAATGCTTTGATATGTAGTGGATTGGATAAAGGCGGCAGATATAGAGTTGAAACCATGCTTTCGATGGGGTCGAGGCCATTTTGAATAGCTTTCGAAGGCCTTTATTTTGGTTTCCAAAGAGATGCCGCTTGCCTTGCTTTTAATGAATGCTTTAGAAAAGGTTGAATTATTTTTATATAGCTTTTCGATGGGGTTGCCGCCTTTTTGTTTTAAAGGGTAGCTTTCGAATGAGTTGCCTTATATTATGTTTCAAAGAGAAGCTTTTGAAAGGGTAGTTTTGAACCTAGTCGAAAGCCTGCTACTATCTTCATACCTTTCAAATAGGTTGAAGTTTTCAATGAGTTTGAAAGGCAAGCTTTTGTCTTATAAATATAACAAGCCGCTTTCCAATGCTTTTGAAAGGGCTCCTGTAGCCATTTAAACTAAAGATTTTGAAGGCAATGGCTTTGAAAGGCGTTTCGAAGCTACCCTTCCAATTGTTTTACATAAAGACTAATGTTTACGAAAGGATAATTCCAAAGCCATCTGTTTTCCCCAAATTCTTTTGTTTGAAGGTTAATGGTTTCGAAAGGGTTACTTGCGCTTATGTGCACTTTGACCCAAAAGTTATATTTAAACCCAATGTTTTCGAAAGAGGTACTTTCAAATGGTTTCATGGCTATGCTTCTATAAGTTGGAAAGTGATAATTTAATACTTTCGAAAGGAATATTTTGATGGTTTCGAAAGGAAGGTTTTGACTTTCGAAAGAGAAGTTTTAAAGTGTTTCGAAAGGCATATGCTTAGTGTTTTGAAAAGAATATTTAAATGCTTTCAGAAGAGATATTCTAATGGATTCGAAAGCAAAGGTCTAAGGTTTCGAAAGCCTTAGTTTTCAAAACAAAGAACCCAATTTCTTTTTTAAAGGAAAACCCATGGCAATATAAAAGAGCTTTGAAATGGCTTATAATTTTGGAGTTTTGAAGAAGCTTTCCTTGATAAAAATAATCGGTTAAAGGGATTAACCATGTTTGATGTGAAAATGATTTCAAGCATATTAAACTATAAATGTTTGTATTATTATGATATGACCAGTTATTGTATATGCTTCTCCTATAAACATATTCATTGTATAATGGACCCATAACTTTATTTTGGGAAGAAAGGGTAGAAAAACCAGCTAGGTTGACCCACTAGTGAATATAAATTGAGTTTACTCATGTACGAGTATTACATCCAGGAGGTCAGGTAGACCAGAACAGAGGATGCCCAAAGACTGATCAAAGAAGTTGTCAATTTAGATAGGTTCATAGTAAACCCGTGAAAACTATGTTTGGAAAGAGTTATTGGCAGAGGCCCATAGGTTCGTAGTGATCCCATGAAAACTATATCTGAATATAGTTATTGACAGAAGTCAATAGGTTCATAGTCAATTTACGAAAACTATGACATAAGAGAAGTTATTAGAGGTACCAATAGGTTCAGAGAGAACCCATAAAATAATGAAGTTATTGGCAAGGGCCAATGGGTTCTTGGTGATCCCATAAAAACTATGAAACATGACAGATAGTCCATAAGAGTTTAGAAAGGTTATTATTCATCCCATGAAAACTAAAAGGTTCTTAGTGATCCCATGAAAACTATGAGACTGAACAGATAGTAATAAGCTTTAAATAGGTTATTAGTCAGCCCATGAAAACTAATAGGTTAATAATGACCCTAGAAACTATAACTGAGACGGATAATCAAATGAATGGGGATGTGGAATCCAGGATATTTTGCTTGTTTGCATATCATCATGATATTTTAAATTGCTATGTTTTTAACCATTGTGGATGCAGGAGCACAATATATGGTTATTATAAATTTTTGGGTAAGATAGTAGTGAGGGGAAAACCCGTTTTGCTAAGCGGAGTGTTCTCACTAGATATTTAAATGGTTCGAGGTGGTAGTTTATTACTCATACCAAGCTTTTTGTCCGACTCGAAGTTTATGTTTTCCCCTTAAACTAGTATCTAATATTACCATGTTTGGTCGTCGAGGATTAATAACCATGGATGACTGCAACATCCTTAGCCGTTAGTTTTGGGCCTCTAAGTTAGGGATGTTACACATATGTTGACATATGTGCCCAAATTTCAAAGTTCAAACACCAAAGAAATATATTATACACACACACACACTTATCATATTAAATATATTATATATATATGTATATATTGTATTATTACAAATTAATTCCTATATTAAATTATTTCCAAAAAAATAAAAAATAAAATATGAAATGTAAAAAGTACCGATTTTGTGGTTTCCTTTGTTGTCTGGTTAATCTTCCATCGACGTGAAACACATGTTAACATTTTTAGTTTCTGGTTCATTCTCACTGGATTTTGTATCAGATCATTCAAATTTGTGTTGTAAGCACTTTTTCTCTTTTTGAATGAATCATTGTTTGATGAATTCTTTATTTTCTTCTGCTGTGGACAATCTCTTTGTAGATGGTCAGATTCACCACAATCGTAACACTTAAAAACATTCCTATTTTCAAAAAATTTATTCTCAGTTTCATGAAAGTCGTTCGTCTTTCTGTATTTTAGAAATTTTCCAAAATTTTGAGTCATTAGAGCAATCTCCTCATCATTATCATCGTCATTCGAGTCTTGATCGTCAGTTGTTGCATCGGATGCAATTAGTTTCTTTTCGATCGCCTTGTTTTCCCTTATACCGTACATCTGTGCTTCATTGGAGATTAGATTACTTAAGTCTTCAATTTTCATTATACTAATATCATTGGCTTCCTCTATCGCTTATGCCTTTTGATCCATCTAGAAGAAAGTGAATTAAGGATTTTTCTAACTTGATCCCTTTTTGAGAAAATTTTCCTTATACAAATGAATGAACTATATCATGAAATCTAGAATACATGTCAGAAATAGATTCATTTGATTTCATTTTAAAAAGTTGAAACTAGTTGTTTAGCATGGAAATCTTAGCTTGCTTTACTCTACTGTGACCTTATATGTAACTTGAAGTATTCTCCAAATTTCATAAGCAGTCTTACAAATAGAACTCGATTAAATTCATTTTCTCTAAAGATAAAAATAAAATATCCATGGCCTTAGAGTTATTGAGTGCTTATGTCTTTTGGTCCGTTGTCCATGTTGAGTATTCAGTTTCGTTGTCAATGTACTCACTTTGTTTAATGTTTCAAATAAATAAACCATTGGATTGTAAATAAATTTCCATCCTATATGACCAGTAAGTATAATTACCACCTTTAAATAGTGGGAGTCTAGCAGTTAATTGTCCTTCTACAATGGTCTTAAAATGTGTACCATCAGTGTCACTAGCCATTTATACTTTTTGAAAATCAAATAATGAGTTTTCGAAAACCTAAGATTCTGATACCATGTAACAACCCTGCTTTCTACGCCGTAAATTAAATTATATTTAATTTACGACGTAGAAAGCAAGGTTGTTTCAAACTATAACGCCCCACCTCTATACCATACTACCAAAGAGAATTACTATGTAATCCTGCCTGGTAATACGGAAAATGAGGCTTGTTAGGAGCAACCATGCATGAATATTCCATTCGGTTAACCCTTATCGCAATGAAAACCCCAGCCTGTTATCGCTAACATTATCCACCTCCTCAACGTCGCCTCATGTAACGACCCGATTTTTCGACGCCTGAAAATCGACATCAATACGTCCACTGTATCAAAAGCCGATCAATCGAATGCCGAAAAACCGAACCATTAGGGTTAAAGAAGAAGGAGGTAGAAGAAGAAAAAGAAAACAATATCAGAATCTCATAATCGCAGTGGAATAATATATAATAGATAACAACAGGCTTTTATACAAAGAAATTGTAACTGTATTATATATTGCATCATCAGAGTACAACATCAAACAAACCACAACACTGGACAGTTATATTAACTTGTCCCCATAGAAACTGATTATGCATCAAACTATACACAGCGGATAATACATCAAATACGTGCGATACGTCTCGTCATCCAGCTTGTCTTCTGAGCTCCATAGCATCCTTTCCTGTATCTGTAACACTCGGTCTGACCCGAGCATCATAATAAAACAATAACCAAGTCAGTCTGGAAAACCAGCGTGAGAAAACACACTCAATTTGGATTGTTATTATTATACTTTCAAAAATCCTTTGAAATCAAAGGTATCTCGTAAGACCGTGCCACGAATAAATATACCGGGTTTTTACCTTACGATAACCAAAATATTTTTATCAAATCCGTCTGATATTATAATAGTATCTATAGAAAGTAAAATAGAATCTAGCTGAAATGCTTGCATCTCACGTTTCAAGAATAGTTGGGTACAACCAAAACCGTACAGGCGCTTATTGGAGATTGGATTCCATACAATGGCAGGGCTACTGGGGTACCGCCCGTCACAGTATGTGGTCTAGATCACCGTACAGAGGATCCGCCCTGATCCCCTGCATCACAAGACCGGAGCTACCCCTTACTGGATTGTTTGAATAAGATCACCCCACGGTTGGGATCAGCAACCGCCCACACAGCCGAAATAAAGGGACCTCTAGACAGGGATGACCTTACCCTAATTGGTTGCTAGCCACTTAGCCTTGCGTGCATCTCCCCTGTTTTAGTCATTCTCGGTTGATGAGGCTGGAGGATACGCGTTACCTTTTTAGCACACATTCACTTAGAATGCTCATCGTCCTCCTGACTATGTTCTGAAAGCATTCATCCATACAAGTACGTTCCGGGTCCAAACGGAACCGAAGGCACTACTCCTACTACATCCATTTTGGAATCACTCTCGGGATTAGTAGCGATCATCCCTTGCACTTCACTGCTCCATCTTCGACTCCAAGCTCTTGTCTTCCTCACGAAAACATTCAAACCAGATCAAAGTGGTTTTCGAAAAATTAATCCCGATCCCGGTCTCTTCGAAACGATCAGAGCATTGGCTAATATTGATAGTTGGCTATTTAACTATCACATCACATCCACAAAACAACCATCAGATTTAAATAATTTTCCAAATTATTTATTTATTTCAAAATATCTTCGCAAGATATATTTCCACACTTCAACCCTTTGAAAATAGTTTTCAAAACAACCATTTTCTCTCGTGGAATAAATTCCCCCCAATTGTTTTCTTTCCACTGAAAATCGCCAAGTCTAAATACTTAAGTTTTTAAAATAATTCAAATCACTTTATCCAAAAATATATATATACTTTAAAACATTTAATAAAAACTACTTAAAACACTTTTTTTAAAAATACTAGTTATGAAATTTTGTAATAACTTCTTATGTAAACTAAAGCCAAAACTGATTTTTAAAATATAAGTTATTATATAAGGTGTAAATATTAAATAATTATCTTTAATTGATAATACTAGTTAAAACCTTTAAAATAATTACTACTATAATTAATTTAAATAAATATCTACTTTAAAATTCTAGAACAATTTAAAACAAATAAAATTTTCTTAAAACATTTCTTTTAATTTTTTTTTAAACCTTAAACTTATATATAAAATCTCCTTTAAAATAAACTTGGCTTTCCAAGGAAATACACTTCCCATTTCCACACCTTTAAAAATAAACCACTATTTATTTTTAAACAAATCACCCTTTCCTTATAAATTCTCATCCTGAATTTAAACTTCCAAATTATCCTCTGATAATTATTTCACTTAATTTATAAACCTTGTTATAAATTCCATAATCTCATTCTCCTTTATTCACAGTTTTCAACACTTAGTCGGTTTTCAAATCGATTTCCAAAACCAACTCCATTTAAAATAAATTTCTTTACTTATCCAAATTTATTTCAAAACCATTAATTTCAAACCAACTCCATTTAAAATAGATTTCTTTACTTATCCAAATTTATTTCAAAACCATTAATTTCAAATTTTACTTCCTTATTATGATTTAAAATCTTATTTAAATCGGAAATATTAATTTCATACTTTATTTCAAATTCTCCTTTTATTTTTCCCAAACTCATCTCAAATATTAAATTTTAAAAATATATTTCTTTGTACTTTACAAAACAATATTGCTTAAGTCCTTATTTTAAATAAAATTCTTTTTCTCATTTACTCAAAATCCCTATTTTTTCCATCCTTGAATTTTATTACATAGGATTTAAAATCAAACCTTTATCCCTTTTCCAAATTCATTTCTTTAAATTATTTGGACTCACTATAATTATTTTATTAAAAATTTCCTTTTTTATTTCCTTTAAAATCCAAACTTTATATATATATATATCATTTTTCTCAAATACCAATATATATTCGACCAAGCCATAGCATTCAATAATTTCAATTTCTACTATAATCAATATAATCATTGCAGATTTATCAAATAAATCATATCACAGAATAAGAAATAAATTCAACACTTTTGAGGAATCCTGTTGGATCCTTCCAACCTGTTTCCCTGCATCCACAGATGTTAGCACGACAAATAAAATACCAATCCCGCTTCAAGGCGGGATATCGCGGTATAAAGGGTCATTCGCTATTATGCGGGGCACATAGGGTCTCATCCGCTATATAATGCGGGAATCAATCACTCCAATATATATATCTATATATATATACACTATATATAACATATCACATCCAAGCAATTCAATTATTCAGCCAATAATTTAAATTTAACTATTTAAATTTAAATGGAATTCCAAATGAGTGAGATTAACTCACCTTTTGATTTTGTTTGCAACCCATTCCCATCTCGACTTGCTTCATGGTTTTAGACCTTGTAAAACATTATACATTCTTGCCTAATATATAAAATTTAGTTTTAGTTTAACTAGTTTTAAATAAACACTGGCCTAGTATATAAAATTTCTTTTCGGTTTGCAATTACAATAGTTTAATTTTCCATTAAATCAAAAAAAATTCCATATATTTCAAAATAAATTAGTAAGTTACCGCATGTATATTTTTTCTTCCTAATATATATATATATATTAAATTAAATAAATTTAAGAGCAGAACTTGTTCATTCATAACTGCCAATATTTTCTAAACTATATATATATACACACACACACAGAATTAATATAAATTAGGTATATATTTTACTTCAAAATTCCTTCCTAATGTATGTATTAATAAATTTAAATCGAAGAATACTGCTAACCCTCACCTCGATGGTATCACCCATCTCGAACACGAACCACGTCGTACTCGACGCCACAGCTTCTCGCGCGAAACCCCGACCAAAACCTCGTCGTCGACCCCATCCAACTCGCGTGAACAGCCTTTGTGACGACCGCCCATGACTCCTGCACTAAATAAGGAAATAGTGCACTGAAAAGTGTGTCAGGCAGCCATGGACGATTGTCAGGGTAAAGTTAAACAGCATAATCTATCGTACAACTCACAGCGCATGGACAAAGTACAATAGAAAAATATACATAGTGAAGCTCCACAGAAGAAAATCTCATCATATAATCCTCATAATAGTTTAGTACATCAATCAGAGTAGACAATACATCAAGCCTCACTACATATCTCTCAGAGTATAACAAACAGCGGAATATCCAGTACATATTATACAAAAAATAATACGTAAGCCTCCTGCTCGTCTTCGCCATCAGCATCGGCAATCACTAAGATCAGCACCTGTCACTTAGTCTGTTCATCCCAAACATGGATGAACAGCCCAAGGTAATAAGAGGAGACATAAAACCTTGAGTCAGACAACAGTCCTAGTGAGCGGTAAATTAACTATCAAACATACCAAAAGAGCATAAAGGTTAAAAGGAATAGGAACCCAACCATCCCACTCCACCTCTCTCTACAGTGATAGCCTAAACACACATTAGGTAGAAGTAAACATGGCATAGCAAACATTTAAGTAAAGCAATTATCACTTGAGTCAAGGTCGGTGCTTTCCAAATACAAACCCCCAAGGCCTAAACCAAGATCAGATAAGCACCCAGAAAGCATCGCTCTTGAGACCGAATGAAGCTACATCCAAAGCATCCAAACATCCATGACTCGGCTATCACTGTTGTCATTGCTTAGATACCACCGTTAATTGAATGGCCGGCACATTCTTTCAGCCGTAAGTCAAGGGCTAATGGCAACCCCGGTTCTAGACAAACTCCGCACGTCATCATGACCAGTGCCTAGGACTAAACGAATCTTTGCCCAGAGTACTCGATCATCAACGATCCATCTTTTGGGCGTCCCCATGTACTCTTGCTTTGAGTTTGCTAGAACCTTCAACAACGATCCTATCTCAGCCTCCTAGTCATCCTCCTCGACGACTATTTTCATATCATCCGACCATTATCATCAAAACTCGAACTATCTCAAATCATCTGTCGAGTTATCATCATGCTTGGGAATGATCCCGTCTGGATTATTCCAAGGCTTCATCACATCATACTTTGCTTCATCTCATCATATCTCATCATAGCAAAGCTTCATCCTATCAAATCCATCCATATGAGCTTCCGCATCCGCTTCATATGCCAACAGCAGCTTTTCCAATTCAAGAGCCTTTCTCTTTGGCTTTTGAATCACCATTGACCATCTTATTTAGATCTAACTATCAACCAACTAACATACATAGCAATCAATCAAATCAATCATTAGTTTAAGAAATCAAGGAATCAAACATGATCTAAATAGGCATTTATAACTACAATGGCAATTTTGTAATTAAATGAGCAAAGATCTAACAAGCATGAATCATGGGTTTTTAGCGTAGATCTAACAAATACAAATCATGGGTTTTGTCTCTACAACTTGATGAATGAACTTGCATAAGTAAACATCTTCATAAGTAATGGATCTACACTTGGATCTAAGGAAAAATGCATAAAATCACTATCTACAACACTCCAACAAACCACCAAACCAATATACTCCTTTGGGTCCGTGTGAGAGATAACCACCACTCACCGAATCTCCAAAACAACTCAAAAGCAAATCACTTCAGATCTGGACAGCAAAGATTCAAGCTTGATTCGTCGAAATCCCGCTTGAAACGATAAAATCTCACTTTGTTGGATGGAGATCTTCAACTTTGGCTCTTGGATCTTCAATTTGATCTTCGATTTGAATGGATGGAATTACTAGATTAGAGTAGAGGAAAGAAGTGAAGAAGTGTAGAAGTCGAGCTCTCAAAATGGCAGCACTTCGTCGCTTCAAAAACCGGTGCCAAAAAGTGAAGCAACGCCCTTCTATTTATAGGCAGATCCATGAGTCGGCGCCCCTTGAGTCGTCACCGACCTAACCTTGCCGACTCACGACTCAAGCTCTCAAAGACTCAACGACTTAACGGCTTAAGCCCTTACACAACCTAATACCATATGCGGCTTAGCGACTCAACTGGTATGCCGACCCAACGTCTCAACCACACGCGACTCAACTACCTAGCAACTTAACTGGGACGCGGCATAGCGACTTACGACCTAACACTAATACAAGGTCTTAACGACTTACGACTTAACCATATGACCGACTTAACAGCTTAGCCCTTCCCATGACTCAACCTATGTGCGACCTAACTAACCCAAGCGACACAACATAGACACGACTCAACGACCTAACTCATATACGACCTAGCCTATCATCCTTAAGCCGTTAATCACTAAGTCGGCCCATCTCTTAACTCGGTCACTCTATGAGTCGCTCACTTCACTAAATCGTCCCATCTTAAGTCGGCTAACTACTGGGTCGCTTCAAACCTTAAGTCGGCTAATTACTTATCTCCTTGGGTCGCATACTACCTTAACTCGGTTGATACTTAGGTCGGTCAGAAACCCATAACTTGCTCACACGACCTAAGCTAACTTCCACACGACCTAAGCTAACTTCCACACGAGTTAACTATCACGCGACTTAAGCTTTGGTCGACTCAACTCTAAACAACTTTAACAACATCAACGACTTAAAGCATACAATTTTACAATCTTTCGATCCGTAAAAATACGGGTCGTTACATTCTCTCCCCCTTAGGAATTTCGCCCCCGAAATTCCAAACAAACAAGAGCAACCAAAACTATTCTGCATGCCTATCATCCATAGCAATCATTAAACCATGCATCCAATTACTAACCTAGCATGCAGAATTCTAAGATTAGAACAAGTTACAAATTCATGAGATGCCACGACACCTTAGGGCCATACCTCGAAGAGTTCGGGATGAGCTGCTTTCATCCTTTCTTCCTCCTCCCATGTACAGTCGTTAACATCATCACTCCATTGTATCTTGAGCAACGTAATCGTCTTCCTCCTAAGCTGTTTCGTGTCGGTTTCCACAACACAAAGCGGCTTACGAGGTCTTCTAGCGACTGGATCAACCTCTAAATCTTCACAGCTATCAGCAAAAACCACTATATTCGAGTCGTGCACATACTTCCGTAGACAAGATACATGAAAAACATTGTGCACACTCACCATATTTTCCGGTAACTCCAATTTATAAGCGAGCTTTCCAATTCGCTCGATGATCGGGAATGGTCCAAAAAATCTCGGAGTCAACTTTCCTTTCTTTCCGAATCGAATAACATTCTTCAGAGGAGAAATCTTCACAAAAACCATATCACCTACGTCGAATTCCAAATCCTTACGACGATTATCGGCATAACTTTTCTGATGATCTTGGGCTGCTTTCATTCGTTGCCGAATGATCTCTATGCAATCCGTAGTCTGTCGAATTATCTCTGGCCCAAGTATCAACTTTTCTCCAGTTTCCAACCAACACGTCGGAGAGTTACACGGTCTTCCGTATAATGCTTCATATGGTACCATACCAATGCTAGACTGATAACTGTTGTTATACGCAAATTCCACCAAGTGAAGATGATCTTCCCATGATCCTCCGAAGTCCAAAACACATGCTCTGAGAAGATCTTCCAAAACTCGGTTGACTCTCTCGGTCTGACCATCTGTTTGGGGATGGTAAGCTGTACTCAAACACAACTCGGTTCCCAAAACTTCCTGGAAGCTCTTCCAAAATCCACTAGTGAACAATGGATCTCGGTCGCTCACTATACTCTTCGGAATACCATGGAATCGAACTATCCACTTAACATACAACTCAGCCAACTTCGATGCAGTCCTAGTTGATCGAACAGGAATGAATCTTGCACTCTTAGTCAAACGATCTACTATGACCCAAATCCCTTCATTTCCTGCTCTAGTTCTAGGTAACCCATCGATAAAATCCATCGCTACTTGCTCCCACTTCCATGTAGGAACTTCTAACGGCTGAAGCAATCCACTGGGCTTCTTCTGTTCTGCTTTCACTAACTGGAAGTTCATGCATTTGGAAATAAAATTTCCAACATCCTTCTTCATACCTTCCCAGTAATAGGTTCTCTTCATATCCCGATACATCTTATTTCCACCTGGATGAATTGTCAACTTCGAGTGATGACTTTCCCCCAGAACTTCATCCCTCAATTCATCGACATCGGGAACAACCAGTCATCCTTGCTTTCGAAGCCAACCCTCTCGATCGACTTTGAATCTTTTATCCTTTTCTGGTTCCAATCCAGACTCCAAATCATGGATAATCTTGACAAGCTTATCGTCTCGTTTTTGGCCCTCGCTAATTCTTTCCACAAGAGTAGGTCTTAATGATAAGTTTGCCAGCATCTCAGGTTCCAATTCACATATGGGCCTGAAGTCAAATCCAGCCAAGTACTCGAGACTCTTCCATTCCGAAAACATGGCTCCCAACCCTGCATGTCTTCGACTTAACACATCTGCCACTGCGTTACCTTTTCCCTGAGTGTAAGCTATACCAAAGCCATATGATGCCAAAAACTCTAGCCATCGTTGCTGCCGAAGATTCAAATCCTTTTGGGAGAAAAGATACTTCAACGACTTATGATCTGTAAACAACTCGAATCGAACTCCCAATAGGTAATGTCTCCACATCTTCAGAGCAAAAACAATCGCCGCTAACTCCAAATCATGAGTCGGATAATTCCTTTCATGCGGCTTCAGTTGTCGACTTGCATACGCAACAACTTTAGCCTTCTGCATCAGCACTGCTCCAAGTCCAGTACCACATGCATCGGTGTAAACCACCATCTCATCGTTCCCACTTGGAATAACTAAAACAGGAGCACTTGTCAATCGTTCTTTCAGGATCTCGAAAGCTTGCTCACACTTAGCATCCCACTTGAATGCTTGATTCTTTTTCGTCAATCCTGTTAACGGTGCAGCTATCTTGGAAAAGTCTTTGATAAACCGACGATAATATCCTGCTAATCCAAGAAAACTTCTCACATCAGATGCATTCTTAGGTCTAACCCAATCCTGGATCGCTGCCACCTTAGCGGGATTAACCGCTATTCCATTTCCAGAAATAACATGGCCTAAGAACCTCACTTCGCTCTTCCAGAAGTGACACTTCGAAAACTTAGCCTTCAGCTGATGTTTCCGCAAGATCTCCAAAGCAACACGCAAGTGCGTCTTGTGCTCTTCTTCAGTTCTGGAATAAATCAGAATATCATCCACGAACACAAGTATGAACTTGTTCAACTGATCTCTGAACACTCTATTCATAAGATCCACAAAATATGCTGGTGCATTGGTCAACCTAAACGGCATTACCAGCCACTCATAGAAACCGGATGGTGTCCTAAAAGCAGTCTTCGGCACACTATCCTTCGCCACTCTCAACTGGTGAAATCCCGTAGCTAAATCCATCTGAGAAAACACCTTCGCCTCGTGAAGCTGATCAAACAAGTCATCTATTCTCGACAATGGATACTTGTTCTTCTTAGTCACTTTATTCAGTTCACGATAATCAATGCACTACCTCAATGATCCATCTGCTTTGGTTGCGGACACAACTGGTGCACCCCATTCGGACACACTACGCCGAATGAATCCTTTCCGTAAAAGGTCGTCAACTTGCACCTTCAACTCTTGCTGTTCTCTAGGCGCCATCCGCCTAAGAGGCATCACAACGGGTCTGGCTCTTTCAACTAGATCAATACGAAACTTGATCTCCCTATGCGGCGGTAACCCTTTGACCTCATCAAAGACATCCTCGAATCCATTTACGATTGGCACCGATGACAGTCCATCCCGTGGAACAACCAGCGAATACATGAAGCTCATGAAGACGCCTTCTTCATGCTTACATCGTATCACAACCTTTCGCCCCTCCACATTCTCGACTGTCACTTCCAACCTTTCGCAATCAACCTTCGCCGCATACTTCCTAAGCCAGTCCACACCCAGGATAATTCCGAACCCCGCAAAGTTCAGAACAAAACAATCACAAACAAAAGAGCAATCATGAGTTCATGACTCAATACAACAAAACCACAGTATAGCATATTCAACAGGACGAACCTCCAACTAGATTAGTCACAACAATAGGTCTATCAACAATATCCGGTTCCAAATCCAACCGGTATACAAATTTATTACAAACAAAAGAATACGACACACCGAGGTCGAGTAACACTCTAACTGGAATACCACAAACGAAAAGAGTACTTTATACCACTATACTCTCTCCCTTCTCTTCCGTAGGAGGAGCTTTTGAAGATGATGACACAGTTTCCAAAGCATAAGCTTGCACAACTTGCCCGTCCTTTTGCAGTTCCGGACAATTCTTCCTAATATGTCCCGGCTTATCACAGTTGTGGCACTTCACCGGCACCTTTGGATTCTTGCAATCTCTGGAGAAATGGCCCTTCTGCTGACAATTGTAGCAAGTCACTTCGCCCTTCGGCTTCTTCTGGCCATCCTTACCTTTCTGCTGTTGCCGCTTCCTCTTCTTATTTCCACCTTGCTGTGGTTTAGACTCTTTCTTGGTCACGGCAACAACAGACTCTGATCCCAAGAAAACCTTTCTTCCGAAAGCAATATAATCTTCCCACAGCTTTGTAAAATCCACCGGTCTTGGATCCTGAGCTTGAATTTCAACATCTACTGCTGGCCCCGGAGTTGTTGGTATCCTTCTCATGATCGAAGTCTTCATAGCTTCGAACATAGCAGTGTAATCAGCCACCCCCTCTGCAGCCCGGCTTTCCCTAGCAGCTGGTCTCCCTTCTTGACTCATTCTTAATTTCTATAAAATCAAATGATTAGAACACCTTTGAGAAACAAATGCATAAGGAGTTCAAATCTTTCTAAGCTACTATATTATGTATAGTAATCATCTATCAAAATACAATTACGTCTCTCATACGTAGTTACTTCAGCGAGCGTTGGCTAAAATCGATTACCCAAAGCTCTGATACCAAATGTGACGACCGCCCATGACCCCTGCACTAAACAAGGAAATAGTGCGCTGAAAAGTGTGACAGGCAGTCATGGACGATTGTCAAGGTAAGGTTAAACAACATAATCTATCGTACAACTCACAGCGCATGGACAAAGTACAATAGAAAAATATACATAGTGAAGCTCCACAGAAGAAAATCTCATCATATAATCCTCATAATGGTTTAGTACATCAATCAGAGTAGACAATACATCAAGCCTCACTACATATCTCTCAGAGTATAACAAACAGCGGAATATCCAGTACATATTATATAGAAAATAATACGTAAGCCTCCTGCTCGTCTTCGCCATCAGCATCGGCAATCACTAAGATCAGCACCTGTCACCTGTCACTTAGTCTGTTCATCCCAAACATGGATGAACAGCCCAAGGTAATAAGAGGAGACATAAAACCTTGAGTCAGACAACAGTCCTAGTGAGCGGTAAATTAACTATCAAACATACCAAAAGAGCATAAAGGTTAAAAGGAATAGGAATCCAACCATCCCACTCCACCTCTTTCTACAGTGATAGCCTAGACACACATTAGGTAGAAGTAAACATGGCATAGCAAACATTTAAGTAAAGCAATTATCACTCGAGTCAAGGTCGGTGCTTTCCAAATACAAACCCCCAAGGCCTAAACCAAGATCAGATAAGCATCTAGAAAGCATCGCTCTTGAGACCGAAAGAAGATACATCCAAAGCATCCAAACATCCATAACTTGGCTATCACTGTTGTCATTGCTTAGATACCACCGTTAATTGAATGACCGGCACATTCTTTCAGCCGTAAGTCAAGGGCTAATGGCAACCCCGGTTCTAGACAAACTCCGCACGTCATCATGACCTGTGCCTAGGACTAAACGAATCTTTGCCCAGAGTACTCGATCATCAACGATCCATCTTTTGGGCGTCCCCATGTACTCTTGCTTTGAGTTTGCTAGAACCTTCAACAACGATCCTATCTCAGCCTCCTAGTCATCCTCCTCGACGACTATTTTTATATCATCCGACCATTATCATCAAAACTCGAACTATCTCAAATCATCTGTTGAGTTATCATCATGCTTGGGAATGATCCCGTCTGGATTATTCCAAGACTTCATCACATCATACTTTGCTTCATCTCATCATATCTCATCATAGCAAAGCTTCATCCTATCAAATCCATCCATATGAGCTTCCACATCCGCTTCATATGCCAACAGCAGCTTTTCCAATTCAAGAGCCTTTCTCTTTGGCTTTTGAATCACCATTGACCATCTTGTCTAGATCTAACTATCAACCAACTAACATACATAGCAATCAATCAAATCAATCATTAGTTTAAGAAATCAAGGAATCAAACATGATCTAAATAGGCATTTATAACTACAATGGCAATTTCGTAATTAAATGAGCAAAGATCTAACAAGCATGAATCATGAGTTTTTAGCATAGATCTAACAAATACAAATCATGTGTTTTGTCTCTACAACTTGATGAATGAACTTGCATAAGTAAACATCTTCATAAGTAATGGATCTACTCTTGGATCTAAGGAAAAATGCATAAAATCACTATCTACAACACTCCAACAAACCACCAAACCAATATACTCCTTTGGGTCCGCGTGAGAGATAACCACCACTCACCGAATCTCCAAAACAACTCAAAAGCAAATCACTTCAGATCTGGACAGCAAAGATTCAAGCTTGATTCGTCGAAATCCCGCTTGAAACGATAAAATCTCACTTCGTTGGATGGAGATCTTCAACTTTGGCTCTTGGATCTTCAATTTGATCTTCGATTTGAATGGATGGAATCACTGGATTAGAGTAGAGGAAAGAAGTGAAGAAGTGTAGAAGTCGAGCTCTCAAAATGGCAGCACTTTGTCACTTCAAAAACCGGTGCCAAAAAGTGAAGCAACGCCCTTCTATTTATAGGCAGATCCATGAGTCGACGCCCCTTGAGTCGTCACCGACCTAACCTTGCCGACTCACGACTCAAGCTCTCAAAGACTCAACGACTTAACGGCTTAAGCCCTTACACAACCTAATACCATATGCGGCTTAGCGACTCAACTGGTATGCCGACCCAACGTCTCAACCACACGCGACTCAACTACCTAGCGACTTAACTGGGACGCGGCATAGCGACTTACGACCTAACACTAATACAAGGTCTTAACGACTTACAACTTAACCATATGACCGACTTAACAGCTTAGCCCTTCCCACGACTCAACCTATGTGCGACCTAACTAACCCAAGCGACACAACATAGACACGACTCAACGACCTAACTCATATACGACCTAGCCTATCATCCTTAAGCCGTTAATCACTAAGTCGGCCCATCTCTTAACTCGGTCACTCTATGAGTCGCTCACTTCACTAAATCGTCCCATCTTAACTCGGCTAACTACTGGGTCGCTCCAAACCTTAAGTCGGCTAATTACTTATCTCCTTGGGTCGCATACTACCTTAACTCGGTGGATACTTAGGTCGGTCAGAAACCCATAACTTGCTCACACGACCTAAGCTAACTTCCACACGACCTAAGCTAACTTCCACACGAGTTAACTATCACGCGACTTAAGCTTTGGTCGACTCAACTCTAAACAACTTTAACAACATCAACGACTTAAAGCATACAATTTTACAATCTTTCGATCCGTAAAAATACGGGTCGTTACAGCCTTGGTCACCCCTATTACCGAAGACCCACCGGAATTCACCATACTTCATCCCGCAACCGATGCTACCAACGCAACTCCGCCATTCCTCGACTACAGTTGCATCATCCGTCCATTGCCGCATGCCCGCGAATGCCACGTCCCTCACGCCCTGATTTGGTTCGCTGCTGCTTGAGATTACCAATATCGATCTATCGCGATTCCACTACTGATCGAAAGCGATTAATACGATCGAAATTCATTTCGATCGAAAGAGGGAAAACTAGGAGGTGGGGTTTTGATTTTGAGGAGGAGGAGGAAACGTTCGGCCATATATTTTATCATTCTGTGATTCTAATTTTAAATGAAGAAGGGGACGAGATTGAGTTTTTGAACGAGGTGTTTTATCTTTCTTCGGCTGAAAATTTTAGAAGAAAAAAAAACGCGTGTCAAACCAAGGAAAACACATGCTTAAAATTCTATACGTGTCTGTTTGCAACAGTACTCAGTGCAATTACATTATTAATATTTTAAATTTAGATTCAAATTTAAATTGTCTTGAATTCGAAGCTTAAATTTTTTACATTCTATCGAGGCGTGCCGCCATGCGTTTATAATGTTATATGCCTATATTGAACGCAATGGAAAAGGTTTCGAGTCCTAATTCGATCGTATGGGGAAGATAGCTTTTTGGACCAGTTATTGTATTGAATTTTCAAGATAAAATTTCAGCGCGTTTATTTACCGTACGATCACACGACAACTCCAAACACTACGAAATTTGAAACCCGATAATAATGTACTATTACGGATCTAATGGAACTGGTTTCGTCGAATTCCGAGACTGTGCCTCAGATGGCTATTTTTAAATATCAATTTAAACGATATAATTTTAAAATCGAGCAAAACATTTTCAAACTCAAATTTAAAAATTCTATTATCTCCAGTATTATAAATATAAAATTTTCAAGCCTTTGAAATATTTTTAACAAGCATAAACTAAAGATTCAAAATATTTACCCAACCTCCAACAATTAAATTCAATAATTTGATTGCCAATAAATAGTGATATTTGAAATTCAAGTTAAACTAACTTTCAAATATTTAAAATCAATTAAATATTTCAATTTCAAATATCCAGAAATCCTGGGTCGTCACATTCCTCCCCCCTTAAAAGAATTTCGTCCCCGAAATTATTAGTTAAGAAGAATGGTCCATAACCCGTTCGTCATTTTCCCAAAACCAAACAGCTTTTATTAAAGACACTATCACTCTTACTAACTTCCTAAACTCATCCATAACTTCCAACCAATATCACTTACTCAACCATTCAAATGATAATTCAAATTTAAATTTAAATTATCAAAATTTTCTCAAAATTTTTCTAATTCCTTAAATTTTCGAAAAATTTCGCCAGTGTCTCCTTTGCATAGCTAGCTCGGTACAACTAAAAAATGCCTCTACGGGCCCCCAAATTTCAAAAGAAAACAAAATGCCAAACGGCTAGATTAGAAAATTATCAAATTTCATACAGAAATTTAAATCCATACCTTTTTGTTGGTCAATTCAAATTTATCTTTGCAAATTAAAATATCCATTTATCCTTTGGCTTTAGATACCTGTATATCCTACTTAGTAATAATATCCAATTACTGATTTCAAAATCATTCACTTCTTTCTACGAAATTTCAATATCTGTTCTACTTAAGCCGTATGATGCACCCATATCATCCGTACGCAATATCAATCCGATCGCTCACTCGATCATACAATTTCACTTACGAACTAGTATCGTCTACCCGACTTCCTAGTGCGGACTCAGATCTGGTTTCTTGATCGAAAACCGTCATTCTCCTTGCATAACCACAAACTATGATAGAGAATTTCCAGAATCAACCAAAAATCCATATCCAGGGTTCACCGTCGAAAATCGAGTGAAAAATCCAAACTCGGATCGATATAACTATCTCGAAATTCTGTGCTTGAATTTGGATCAAATCGCTATGCGAATTAAATAATATAAGTACATCCTACGTATTTAATCCAATTGACTATTAGCTATATCAATTTCCTTTATTCACATATATTTTTTTGCTTTTCATTCTCTTATTCACAAATATCCTTCTCACCACTTTACTAAATCTTCATACAAATATTACTAAAACTTCACTAAGTGCTCGGAACTTCTACTTCAATTCCAATAAGTGATACATTAGTGCTAATACAACTTTTGAATGTTGAATGATAAACATTTTCAATTATACCCTAAGATGAATTTTTAAAGTAGTAATTGAGTTTCAATATTTTTTCTCTCGTCGCTTTTTTTATTTTCATGTTTTTCTTTTCAATTTTCAGAGGAATGTATTTTTTCTAAATTTGTTAATTATTTGAAAAGGAGAATATTGAGATTTTGTTTGTTGAGAAAATTAAAAGTATTTAATTTGATCGAAGTTCGTAATTTTTTTTAAATTATCAATATAGTTTCTATTTCTTTTCTTTTTTTGGTTTTATACTTGTTCGAAACCTTTTAAGAAAATTACTATTTATTTATAGATAGGGAGGTGCAACTGTTATAATTATTTTTTATTTTAGTAAAAAAAGCCATTAGCACTTTAAAATGAAAGTTGCTAATTACACCACTTTTTTCCTAGTTGTATCACGGACGGAATTTACCACATAAAGTCAAACTAATACTTAAAATTACCCTAATTACACCACGCTATTTTAATTATTTTCTACCAAATATCAAGAATCACGTCTCTCGTTCTGGAAAAAAGTTCTGGAAAAAAAATAACATAGGTAGTCAACAATTGATTAATAAAGTATACAAACGGCTGTAAATCCAAACAACCTACTACCCATTCTGTGTATCTATTCCCGAATTCATCAAAATTACTTGAAAACAAATCAACGAGTTTACAAAACCAAATTACACACAAATACGTGTTTTGATATACACACACACTGCAGGATTTTCAAACCCAACACCAGTAACAAAAGATTTCAATAAATTTCAGTACGGCAAAAAAAAGAGCTGGAAAAATGGGTCGGTAAAATTCAGTATTTTTTGTGGTGTAATTAGCAACTCTCTTTGAAATTGAGGTAAACAGAAGTTGTTCACAAACCTAATAGTTCAAATACATGTTCTAGTGGTGTAATGTAAGCCTAAATCAAGATAGGTTTTAGATTTTAAGAAGAACAAAAGAATTAACGGAAAATACAAAACCTTAATGGAGCTGCTTCCCCTTGCACACGGATCATTCAGGATACGATTGAGCGTGTCACTTATATCGCAAGCAGTAGATGAAGAGTTAATAGAAAGAAAAGATGGCGAGAATCGGATTGAAGATACAGTGCCTGCCATCGTCATCTGAATTTAGGAAATGAAATAGGGTTTATTTTACTAAAATCAAAACATGAATTCGAGGGTAAATGAGAATCGCTGTTTGTTCAGCAGTAATGCTACTCTGACCAAATTTTAGGGTGTATAAACATGCGAATTAAGAATTACAGGGGAGGATATCAGGACCGCGTTCCTTTTTTCCGGGTAAATCAGAGTTGCTGTTTTGTTTAGGGGGAGAAAGAGAAAAGAAGCAAACGTGTCATTGCATAATGGCTGGACGTTATAAATATTTTTGAATAATATAATTTATTATTAAAGATATGATGGATTTGTTAGGGTAAATGACTTATACATAAATCTTACTGTATAATTTTTGTTATAAGATTTATATATTTTTGAATTCGAATATAAATTAAATCATCGTTTTTGTCAATAAAATAAGTTATATTTGATTTATTATTTTTTAGGATTTGTTATAAAAATATATGGAAATTAGTATTCTTAACTAATTTTGAAATTGCTATTTTTATCAAATTGTATAAATAAATATTCATGTATATAGGTTATGAAATTGACATTGAGCTTTTAATATATTTGAATAATAGATAAATGTGTATAGGTTGAATTTTAAATTGTTACAAAAGAATAGGCAAAAACACATAAAATTGAAAGTGTAATGCTAATGAATCGGTATATTTTTGTGCATTTAAAGTTCTCGTAACATGTACTTATCAAAAATAAGTATATGGTACTAACAAAGTGGTAAACAGAATATTTCATTAAATCCTGTGTAGTTAATACCCCGCTTTAATCCCGCTATATCTCATAGGGAATTTCTACCGCTGCGATTTTTCCATGTAACCTCAAAATATAGTCTTTCCGCTTTAAGCCCCGCTATTTCCGCTATATCCTGTTATTCCCGCTATTTCCGCTATATCATTTTTAATAAAATGAATTGAAAAATTGCATTTATACATTATAAAAATTATGAAAATAATTTATTTGATTTAATTTTTAATATATTTTCAAAAATGAAAATACTCCAATATTCTACTAAATTCAATTATGTTATATAACAGTTTTACGTTTATTTAAAGTATATCCGCACATGTTTTTATTTAAAATTATTTATGTATTAATTATAATTCAATTGAATGATAATTTTTCATTTAATTACCATTTATTTATTTGTAAAAACATTAAGTACGAGTTTTATATGCTATTTCAGAGCCATCCGCTATATCCTGGCTGTATCCCCGCTATGACTTTTTGCACCTCCGCCGCTTTGAATCTGCCGAGCGCATTAACTGCACAGTCATTAACTAATAAAAGAAATATTAAGTAAAAATATAACCTGGAACGTTACCAATAACATTGTCATTTTAATTATACACATGAAAATGATTTTTAATCCATTGTTTCATACCTCCTTAAATTTAATTTATAATAAAAATTTCAACAAATATTTAACATTACCTTTAAAAGATAATAAAATACAAAAGAAAAATATTTCATGTTATGATTTTTGTCCATTATTAACGTAAATTACGGATATAAATAGTTAATATGTAATTTTTTTACAAAAAAATCTAACTGAAAATGTTAATTATTTTTCAGCATTAATACAAAAATTCACCGCTAGTCATTCATTCTAATGTCATTATTCACAAAAATTAATTTGTTAATGAAAAAGAATTCACTTTACATACAAATTTTAGAAAGTGAAAACATTATGTTTGTAATAATATACCAATTTTAGAAGGAGAAGTGTGTATGTTTGTTTGTTTGTAATGAAATATCAACTTTTGAAGGATATTTTTGTGTGTATATTTCTTTGTATTAAATGCAAATTTTAGAAACAAATAATTTTTTGAACCTGAGTGTAGAATAATTTAAGAGAGTTCAAGATAATTATGTATACAGTTGTGAAAATTTTAAATCATGTTGACTTAAATGAAAAAAATAGTTTTATCATTTTTGTCAATAGAAATGTGGTATACACATTGAATTATCATTTTTTTATAATTTAGTAGATCAATTAATAATTAGTTGGTATATTCAAAGGGTTTTAATTTAAGATCACTTAATAAATTCAAATACATGGACTTGAACATAAAACAATTTAAGAAAAGTTATGTGAAATCTGTAAATAACTGTAAAAACTATTAGGTGTCGGTATTCAAATGTAAAATGATATGAGAGAAAATTAGTAAAACATTGTAAAAAAAAATTATATAATCGTGAAAATTTTAGATTATATGGACTTGAATGAAAATTTTGTTTTATCATTTTTGTCGATACTACACGCATTGAATTGCATTTGTTAGATCTGTTAGTCCATGGGATGATGGTTTTGATGACAACAACCTTAGAATAGATTATAAAATACAAACACTAACATTATAAGTTTAGATATATATGTATATGCAGGATTTAACAATGCAGGCACCAAGAATGAAGACTGTACAGTATAGATATTCAAGGTATCGAGATAGAAGACTCATGAGTATCAAGATTATCAAAATTCAAGATTTCAAGAATAAGTATTTTTATTAGAAATTTTGTTAAAACTCCTAAAAAAGCACTGGCATCTTAAAATTCAATTTATTCGTGGAATGGAATCCACTTCGAGCCCGTTAAAGGGATGGAACCCTAAGTAGGATGGAACCTACGAAAAATCTAGTGGAACATTGTTTTGTATCCGCTAATTTTAATTCAAATGATTTTATAAAATTATCTTGTTTTCAAAATGATTTCAAAACTTTCTTTTAAAAGATTCAAAAATCTCTATCCTGATTCTAAATAATTTTAGCCTCAAAATTATCTCCAATTTTAAAGTCAAATTGTTTCTGATTTTAAACTATCTTTTAAATAATATATTTAACTTTTAAATATTTATACTTAGATTTAAATATAAAAATATAGTTAAATTCTACATGTATTATTCTCTATATTTACTTATGAATTTCAACTATAATTAAGTATATCTATAAAGTTTAAAATAGTTTTAATATAAGATAAAGGTTATTTTTAAAGAAAATCAAAACACCAAAAATTGCTTTGGGATGTCGACATGCCTATGGTGACCATGTCGACATGGTGTCAGTTGGTTTCAAAATTCAAATTTCAAAAGAAGTGCCTATTCGCCATAACTCTTCATGAATGGTCATGGCTGTTGTTCTTCTATAAATAGGGGTTAGTTTCAACGAATTTTATATCAGTTTTTCTGGTTTTTCACTTCTCTTCTTCTTCCATATTTCTTAATACAAATTCCTACCATTACTCTGTCGAAATCAACATTGAATCGAACTCGGTTAATTCTAGTTTCATTCTCTATCACTATCTCAACAAGACCTCAGTACTATTCAGAGTTACAGGCTTCTTTGTAATCAATCAAGCGAGAAAAGGTGTGATTGGAGCCTTAGAAATCAATCAAGTTGAAAATGTGTGATTGTAGCCTTGAGAAATCAATTGGGTAAACTTGTGGCCCAGAAATCAAGTATCCCTACCCAGAGGATTGTGATTCTGGAGGGTGTACCTCGTGGCCTTGAAATCGAGGGTTGTAATTGTTGAATTGCTTTTGAAAGGAAATCCATATTTAGTTGTGCGGGACTGGATGTAGGGTAACCCCAAACCAGTATAAAATCCGGTGGGTTCTTTCCTTTACTGCTTTTATTTTATTTGTGCATCTGTGTTTGTTTCTGTGATCATATCTGTGTTTGTATATTGCATACATTTATGTCTAAATTAACATAAACTCAAAAAGATTTAGCAATTCTTTAAAACACTATTCAACCCCCCCCCCTCTAGTGTTAATCTTAGCCTTAAGATCCGTAATCCGCATTTCTAACAATTGTAATCAGAGCAAGGTTTTCAAAAGTTTCATAATCTGATTTTTGAAAAGTCTTCAAAATGGCTACCAACACTGGTACTGTTACTAACAGACCACCACTATAGGATCCTGTCACTAGTTCATTTGTAGAAGGTCAGTCTATTGTCAGACCACCACTTTTTAATGGCAGTAACTATGCATATTGGGCATGTATGATGAAAATATATTTATAATCTATAGGATTAGACACTTGAAATATCACACAAACTGTATATTCGGAACCCATAACTGATTTTGCACAGTGGACTGCTGAGCAAAAGACTGTTGCACAAAATAATTCTAAAGCAATGAATATATTGTTTTGTTCACTGGATAGAAATGAATTCAATAGAGTGTCAGTTTGTAAGTCTGCATATGAAATCTGGAAAACTTTGCAAGTTACTCACGAAGGAATAAGCAAAGTTAAACGGACGGACGGCGGCGGCGCGCGCGCGTGTGTGGTGGAGATGCATGATCTCCCTCCTCACAACGAAGCATACATTTGGGAGCCGCAGGCCTCCAACCTCCTCATGAGAAAGCTATATTTAAATCAATATAACTCTCACAATTTGGAGATGTGCGACTTTGTATATTTCATTCAACTTGTATTAAGGAATTCCAACAGAATGGTCCCTAGCAGCAATAAACATAATCAGCGTGATTCGGGATAGCATTATTTATTTAAAAAAACTTGGTACAATTTGAAACAACATGCTCTTTCAAATCGCACTTCACAAAATCTTTTACCATATATATGCATGCGCATGCATGTATGTGTGTGTATGTACATGGTACGATATTTGATCACATCATAGCTGCTTTTTCCCCCTATGTGATAGAAACATATTTGTTTCTATTATTAGTTTTGAAGTCGACCTTTTTAAATAAGTCTGCAGATATAGCTCAAATGGTCAAATTTTCCTTCTGGATATCACCGCAAAAATAAACTTGCAGCAATCTAGACCTCATTGAGATATATGCCATTTTATTTAAAATAATGAATAATAAATTGACGTCCAATGGAAGCCCAAGTAGCTCCATACTCAGCTCATTGAGAGAGTGATTGTAGTGGTTCTCATATATAGTTTTTACAAGCAATTGGTTAGAAATTTAACATTAACAAAACGTTTATTTAACCGATAAATTTATAAAACAGATTTCAACATTATTTTAGGCATCAATTCTACACACACAAAAGTGAAACTTGATTTGTATTTGTTTTGAAGAAAAATATAAGACGCCTTTCTTCAAAACATAAACCTAAACTCAAATCACCTACAAATACTCACCCACTTTAGATTGATCTTAAACTAAACCGTTAATCTTGACTGCATACAAATTACAAACACCTAATGGGTTAGAGCACGGTAAAAGCTGCAACTTAAACACATAAATTTATAATGCACGAGAGGGACATTACTTTAAGATTCATTTTATTAATAATTGAGATCATGATACAATTGCAATATATAATTGTTAACACCTGCCACTGAATCACAAATTAAAAACAAAAACAAACTTCAAGTAGAAGATCCAATACATTGCCATTACAATAAATAACATAACAGTATTTCAAGAATATTCCCCAAGCGATAGTTGACATTCAACAAGTAAAAAACTAGTTCAAATTGAGGTGCCCATCCCAGTACTCTGAACTTTTAAGAGTTAAAAACTTCATCTTAATTTGCCTGCAAGCATAATCATAAAACAGAGGCCAGAACCTCCTGCTTTCATAAATTTTACATACATCTACACAGCAGAGGGAGTGATACACACCATTATCCTATGTACGCGAGAATAGACTATGGTAATCTGACATATAAAGAGTTTATATACACGACAGAACTAACTGCGATTTACCCATTTCTACCCATTCAGAAATACATAGCTAGTGAAAATACACACAAGTTTGCTAGTAGAATGAAAACTAACACCGTACTCAGCAATGCTTTGCTGACCAAAAATGGGTAAACTGTAGGGGTAAATTGCAGCAAATTTTTGAATGCGTGTACAAATGGTCTATATTAAGGATGGTATGCATCTTCCATGGTTATTCTATTCAGCTCATGTTCTGCTGAGACGAGTGAATTAATAAACACATACCCAACATAGTTCTGGCACAAATTCTCATGAGATGTTGCTTGTAGAATTAGCTTCTGAACCTGGAGCTTCACTGATAATCCATGTTCAACCTCACGTGTGTCTCCATATATTAATGTGTTGGGATCTAAATACTGCATTGAGCTGTTCGGTAGAGATGAACTGGACATGAAGTCACGTCCAGTCAGCTTATTGCTCATGCGGGCCATGACAACAACAGCACGCTCGTTCAAAACTTCATTGGCATCACCAAGTTGATGTACAGCCTATGGAAAACATAAAACGGTTTTTGATTCGATAATTATTCAACATAAAAATACTGGCATCGTGATTGACTATTTTGAGAAAAAGCCAAAATCGTGAATGACTATTTTGTGGAAAAAGCCGAAAGAAGAATGATATGAACTTTCTGTCATGACTCGGATTGGAACTCATGAACTCATGACCTTATTTATGTAGCTCAAAGATTATGAAAAAAAGCTCTAGCTAAAAATAGAAAGGTAAAATTTGTCAAGACTGGGATTCAAAAACTATTACCTTATTTGTATAGTAAGAGCATTGTTTTCGAAAATCTTAAAAGCTTATGATATAAATCCTGTTTCAAATCGTATCCCGAGTCGATTCTTGGATTACGATTCAAAACTTAAACTGACAATTGAGGAAAACCATTTAGTCCATGCTACACAAGGAATAGCAAAATGTTTACTTGAATCTAAAATACAAATTTAATTGTCTCCCAAACATAATAAAGATGGAACAAGAAACAAAACAAAACAAAAAAAATTAGATGTAGAAGCTTAAATATCGAAATCAAATTAATTTATAAATTATTACAATGGCAAAAGAATTCATGTTTTTAGATACTTAATGTCATCTAGTAATCTATTATATAATGCTAATTTGGAGAATTTTTTTTCACGATGTAAAAAGGAACCTTGGATGAATTATCTATAAAAATTAAATTAATTTTATTCAAAAAATAAATAAAAATGGTCAAGATCATATTTTAACTCAAATTATTTTCTAATATTCTACCCAATATTCATTCATTTTTATTCATTCTCATTTGACATTGAATCTAATATTCATTAAACTATAATATTTAATTCATGTTTCATTTCTAATTAAAAATATACTTTATTTTGTGATACTACTATTTAATTTTATATGCATGTGCCAAAGTACTAGTTTACATAGATCAAAATTTCTAGCATACAAGTGTGCGTAAGTGTGTGTATGTATGTAGGACAATATAAATCTTTCGGATCTACGATTTATTCTTTAAATCTAATTTTGATTTAAAGTTTGAACTTTATGATTTACAATTGAAATATCGTTTGAAAACCTTGAGCAGGAACATTTGGTTACTTTAATGTTACTAACCATTTATTAAAGATAAACAGATTCCAAACAGGATTCTCCACAGTTGAAACGACCCTAATACCATTGTTGTTGGACTAGAAAGAATGAAGTAGACGCTTTCTAAGAAAATGTCTCCAGTTTAAGTTCCCAGTTTGAAATTGAACTATGTAGTTGAACGAGACAGGGAGAATGCTCTAGCTTTATACCATGGTTCCCCACTTGAATTGAGTTTTGATTATTTTATTTTACTTTATATAATTTTATTACAATCATTCTAATTACGAACATAATGTGATGGCCTGATGGGTATATAAAAAGGAAAAAAAAGTCAAAAAACAAACAAATAAAAAATAACGAACTAAGAAATTATATATTAGAAAATGATTTAATGAAATGGGAAATGAAAGTGACCTGCAGAATTTCCTTCTCACGGGCCCCACGAAGAGGCTGAGGAAGGTCTCTGGAAGGTGCAGTTTCGTCATTGCTGACCACTGCATGATTTACTTGTGCGTTTCCATTTGCTATTTGAGGTACTTCATTAAAATTAAATAGACGCCAATTGATGAGAGGATCATGCACAAAGGCCTGGAAAATTGAGATAGACATTCTATTTTAGCACAAAAAATAAACTACTACGCAAAATTATGAGCCTAGAATTATTTTATCTTTACCTCCATCATGGCCATGACACTATCTTTATGGGTCCTTAGAACTTGCATCACATTTTCACAAGTTGACCTAAAATTGCCTTCAATTCCACTAACCTCCATTGCCTTTACAAGCATTCTGGTCAAGCGGAAAGGTACCTGTTCATAAAACATGAGTTTATATGATCATACAAGTGAATCTTACTACCCAGTAATTCAACATGTTAGAAAATTAAACAGCCCGCTGTTTGACACATAATACTAGTTACCTTCTCTGGAAACTTCTCCCTATTCATCGATGCTTCGAAGCAATCTCCAAAATCAATATGCAATATTTTCCCACTATAAGAAAAATAGATATAACACTTGTTAATCATAATATTTGACTAGAAATGCACATTTTGAACAGTATACTACCTGAATCGATGCAGCATAAGGTTACTAGGATGACGGTCGCCTAATCCAAGTAGGTAACCAACCTAGAAATATGTTGCAAAACACATACAAATAGGATAAACCCTATTTTTTTTATGGAAAGGCCAAAAGAAAGGAAACAATATAAATATATAATCTACATACCATACTCATGACAGCCAAACTTCTGGTGTAATTTGTACGTCTATCAAGCCAAACTTCCGATGTCCGGCTTTTAAGCCAGAGAACCTATAAAAGCATCACATAATTACAGTCTAGAACTATATAGTATATATTTAAGAAACATATTCGTTCTGTTTATATATTCATTTCACCATGTCTATGATTTTAAAAATATAGTAGGAAATGAGAAAGTTATAAGAAAGAAGGTGTACCTTTGCCAAGTCATTTCCTTCTGTGTTTTGCAAAGCATGCTCAAACACTTCGACCTTAGATATGAGTGGCAACCGATCATAGTCTGGTGCAAAAGCTAGCATGAGCCTATGCTCTTGATTCAAATGGATCTGAACATTAAAACAAACATATTTAGCTTCACATCATAGTTTAACAATAATGTAGTACTGTCAGAAAAATGTATAAAAGCATACCCTTCTTGCGTCCCTATACTCCCTAATCAACTGGTGCAGTGTATCACAGTTTGGAACCCATTCGATTAAACCGCTGTTTGGAGATAAAGGAATGACAGCGTATCGTTGAATTGAAAGATCCTTTTCTCCAGTTTTTCTTGAGTTTTCTAGAAGTGTATTTACCAACCCAAATAGCTAGGAATGAAACATTATTGTTAGTTTTATGTACTAAAGCATAATCATTGGTTCCTGGACTTGCTTCATAGCAAATACAAAAAATAACTGCTTATATCATGAACATTAGTTTTTATTTTTGTAGATGTATTTTAGCAGTGGAAATAAATTTTAGAAAACCAAATGTTGGAACAAAGTAAACTGCTAGCATCTGAGTGAGAGGTACACCTAACCCACCTACCGACTTATCAATCACGGTGTTCAGTTGACTTTCACTGCTCTTGCTGGCCAACTAATGTGTTTAACTCCTCAACGGGGGTGGTAGGCAAGGTAAGCAGCTGAAGCACAGCAGAAGTGGGAGAACAGGAACAGGGAACCTGTCTTCTTGCCTAGGGGGGCTTGAGGAATAGGTAGATCGACATTGTTAGACAGTGCCCTACTTAGGTCATCGAGTGACACTATTTAAAAGTGAAAGAATCGATTCTTCTTTCCACAGTACTGATGTTTCTGAAAATGATCCTGATGCTTGAGTTTATAGAACTCCAAACTCAGAACTTAATTTTCTCTTGGGTTCCATCTTTTTCTTTGAGAATGATAAATTTTGGGTTTTAGATTCAAACAAAAAAAATTATATTTTCATATTTCACCGTGGATCGAATAATTTTCTTAACTGCGGTTCAAAATGAGTTTTGACTCAGAATTTGAGAATCAAACTGGAATAAAGGAGAGTCGACTGAAATGGGTTTCAAATAGTTGTACTTCAAGAATTTTACAGTCAGGTTAAGATTTAACAAAGGTCATGCTGCATCATCACAGCAATCACTCACCACAAAATAATCTAGACGACAGTTAAAAACATACTGATAAGTGATGATGATAAAAATGTAGTATTGGTGATAATAATAAATACTTGGGCTCTCCAGGAATAAAGCAAACCTGCATGACACGTTCATCTTGACGCAAGTCCTCGTGACCTTTCAGAAGGAAAGTATGTTCCTCACCATCACTTCCCAGAATGGTCAGTTTTCTAGGTCTCTGTTTGGATGGTATTACAGAGAGCGACGGTGCAAATGATGCGATTGTTACCACAGGTGCATCTGGAAATTTAAAAAAACATAGATACAAAAAATAAACTGAAAATATCTATACAAGAGGTTAGCTATGTTGATGAAAGATTTCCAAACTGTACATATAGTTTATGCATCAAATATTATGTTTTACAGAATAGACTAATATGCATTGCCCCAAAACTGAATAAAGAAAGAGTCAAGGTAAAAATCAAACCAAACAAAATATACTGCAAGTTTGAAACAGAGTGGGTTACCTGCACGGTATGTTCCTGGAACAGCAAGCTCTAAATTTTGACAATTGAGCAACTCAGGTGAAACAGACTGTAACCATGCCAATAAGAAGCACATTAGAAGGATTTAGTGAAAAAAGATAGCATTAAACTTCAAATCCATCTTTTACTCTTGCCTGTAAGTCCAAAGTAGTGAGACTTGGAAGTTGTTTATCTATTCGCCTGAACACATGATAGTATAAATCCCAAGCCTGAAATAATGATTGAGATACAGTATCATTATGCCAAAGATGAAGTTCCAGCAAAAATGTAAAATGAGTGACGGACCATTCAGCTTGTAGTTTAAACCTGAGTAAGTTCTGCATCTTTTCCCGTTCTTCTATATTTCATACAACATTCACGAGCTTCCAATAGTTCACGACCATATGCCTGAATATAATAATAATTTTGTGTAATGAATTGGCGTATTATACAGAGAATGTAACTTCCTAGATGTAGCTGGATTTGTACAATAAAAACACGAAAGAAAAAAAAAATACATATTGGAAGACAAATTCATTGTACCAATCTTGTTTTAGGTTGAGAGAACAATCAAGACCATGACCATAATAAAGTGGTTGAAATAAAAAAATATGTACTCCAAAAATTAATACAATCTAGCAGTGTGATAACTAAGAAACAGACAATCCACTATAAAAGAATGAAAATTAAAATGTTGGCATCAAGATTTGAACCTAGGGAAATGCTTATCATCCCAGAAATGGGAATAGCAAATTAGTATCTCAATGATTGACATGTGGCACAATAGTTTTTTAAGAGAAATTCAAAATTTAACATATAGCGGCTACGTGTACACAAAGGTGACAAATGATATAATAAGTCATCTTATACCAAAAGATTATATTCATGAATAGATACCTGAATAAAAGTAGTCTCTTTAGTAGTTTCAGCTCCTTCCTCAAGCTTAGCATGTAAAGGATCTAATACAGCAAGCATACCATCAATATTGTGTTCGCCGAAATACAAACGGCTAGCCTCTTCCAAAGCCTCATGCCACATCTCATGCCACAGTATGGCTACTCTAATTAGTTCCTTTGATACAAGCTGTGCTTGTGGTGTAAAGAAGAAAAAACAAGATTATGAAAGGGTCGTCGAATGAAAATGTATGGAACACTAAAATATTCACCTGATCAACAAGAACTCCACTATGCTGACGAATTTTATCGACAACTTCCTGGGCTGCCGCTCTTCGTAAAAGGCTTATTGATTTGCAAGCAACAAGAAGAGGATATATAAGTGCCTGGAGCGAAGGATGTCAGAAGTATGAGTTTAGGGTGGTAACAAATAAAATTAAAGCTTCAAGTAGTATTCAAAGGCAATAGGTTAGGCACAAGAAGAACCAGTAATATGTGATTAGCATCAATACAATTGTACCAAATTACTGATGTAAGAGGTGTATGTCCTGCAAGTGGTCAATGAAATTGAAAGCAGCACTATAATTACTTCTGCAGGGCAATGGAATTATTTTGATAGCATAATTATGTATGGTGCAATGAGATTTATTGACCCATCTTTGAGGCTTGGTAATAGTTAATATAATCTGACAAATACAAGTGATAGGTAGCCGTAGGTTTTACCACATACTATCTTGTCCGTATCAACGTTTGTTGGGAGTTGATTCAATAACCCAATCTTACGCATCAATTTTTCATAACTAATGAATGCTCAGAGCCCAGAGGTACCTTCTAAATTTGTTATAAACTCTTACGATGGAGTTTGCAGGCTTGAAATACAATCTTATATCAAAAGAGTAGATAGATAAAAGCGAACCCCACCTGAGGATGCCCTCTTCCAATACGCACCAATAGTGACTGTATCAGTTCCCGTACGGCTTTATTGTTTGAATGTATCCTGGCAATTATTTGAGGTAATACAACCAACCACATTTCAATTTTAACAAGCGAAAATCCTTTTTGCAATGCTGACTGAACTTCAGGCGTAGCTCCATAATTAAACCACAATGTGAGAAGACGAAGAATGTCCTGATATGATGGGAAAAGGGCACAAATAGGATCAATGAGGTTACGAAGATACTATGTATGTCTATTTTAGTATGCGCTCTCATGACATATTAGATATAGTAGTAAAGATCATAAACTGTGTGTGGACATCGCCACCCAACCGTGATGTCTTACATTACTATTGTAAAGAATTAGAGTCTCAAAGGATATGCCAAACGAATTGAAATTGATCGACACAGTGTTGATTAAAATAAACCAAATATTATACTGTTGAGTAACCAAGCAGTATGCCTTTTCAACATGCATATTTCTCTGAAATTATTACAGGTCACATCCAGGGGTGGCTGCACATTGGGGCAAGATAGAGAGTGGTTTCCCTCTCTTGCTTTCCATTGTACAGTTACCAAATTATCCTTATAGGCCATATGTCTAACAAACCCTATCAGTGTTCTGAAATGAAAATTCTCTAAAGATTGTCTTGAATTTTGATGCTTTTTTTTTTGTGGTTCTGTATTTAAACCTTGGTAATCTATATTATCAGTACTCAATCACTGAATTAGTTATAATGAAAACTGGTGCATACCCATACTATGTAATTTGGGTTAAAGTTAATTGATATTCTCTAAAGTTTGACATGTTTGGCAAAGCATTCGACTTGTTTTCCTTTTTGAACAAAAATTCTAGAAGATAACCGAACAGTGAAATATTGAGGTTGTTTCATCTTATGTTAAGACCGGACTCGCGTCACATTAGTTTTCACTATTGTTGATTTGAACAACTAATAAATAGAGATACGAATATGTCTAACATGTATTCAATTCATAAAAGTGTTTTGCCCTAGGTGAAAAACACAGCGGAATCATTTAACATTCAATCTTACAATGCAGAGGTTGAAGAATAAAAGATGTAGCTCTTCAGAAGTACAAAAACTGTAGTATATTATACAAGTCGAGTATCGAACTGTTTAGAAGAGTCAATGATTGTTATTCTAAACTTAGTTTGTCAAGCATGTCAAACGATCCAAGATTATACAGTTTATTCATCAACTTCGATCAAGCTCAAAATCTGATGCATTGGTCTAGTATTGAGACTGAACAAGCAATAATATGACAAGTTGGCCAGATGGTTATGCAATTTGAATTATAACCATACTAAAAAGCAACATAATCACAGTAGAAAAAAATAACAGTCAAGGGTATGTACCGAAATGTCAGAATTTACATGTAGAGGTAAAAGACCAACTAATAAGATGCTGCGGATTCAATTTGAAAACCATAACTATGATATCACTCCAAAGGAAACATCGCAAAAACATAAACCATTAAAAATACATGTAAAAAAAACGAGCAGGTGCTAAACTTGGGAGCAGTTTAGTTTTAGTTAACCTAAACATAACTAAAAGTAAATACACCGTATATACATATATATACCCTTCTTGTTAAATAATAAAAATAGACATGCATGAACCAAGGGGAGAAATAGAAATCATGCCTAAAACTATAGGCCGATAGAGCAACCAATATTTAGGAGATGTTGGCCAATATATTGTCTAGTAAGAGTGTTTCCAAATCGACCTGTACAATATCCATGTATGCACCTCCATTAAAGCTGACAACAAATGCAGTGTTCAGCTTCGTGGACACCCCAAATTAGAAGAAAATAAATGGTTTTTAGTGAAAAGTAAAAAAGAAATATTTGACCATATATGTAACAAGTTACATAACAACGTGCTAAGACAATTAAATCAATGACTACATAAAATCAAAAAGGATCATTACCTGTAAACTATCATCAACACCTTTCACATTTGATGCACAAGCAATTGAATAGAAATATCCAGTAACAGCAGCAACAACATATTGTCTCGCTATGCCAGTATACCCTTTCGAACTGTAATGTGACATTACAGCAGTATTAAATAAAGCCCATGTGTGCCAAGCTTTAGACCAATCTTTAGCAAAATGAGTGGCTTTCTTGTACGACTTAAGAACATCTGTTAACGATGTAGTAGCAAATCAAAAAATACAATAGAAATTAGGTGAAAAGAATCACGAGAATTAAACATATTTTAAAAGAATCAAAATGATAATACCTTTTACCGTCTCATCATCTAATCCAGGAGAAAGTGTGTGTCGCCGGGTGCCGAGTTTCAAATGGACACGAGCAAGAAGAGATACAGGAGAGGCAGAAGCGGTTGTGATAATTGGTTTTATAGAGTTACTTTCCTGAGTCGAGAGCTGCAAAGCTAGATCCTAACAAAAACAGACAGTAACCAGTGACATAATGTAGACACTAACTGACATGTATAACATTCATCATTGGCAGCAAAAGCAATTATTCCTGGTCTACAATGCATTCAACGTCAGAATCCAAATACTTCAATTCAAAACGGTCTCTCTAGATCAGGTGAATTATAGCAATATCTACGGTTTTGAGAATAATTTTATTAATAGTATTTCAGTATCCACTAAATTGACAGCTCATTACTAATTTTCTGGACATGAGTTACCTTGATTTAATGTAAATTTACTTAGCAGGTGACCTACATTGATTACCTCTGGGTCTTGGGTTCTAATGCCTCAGACGTCAATTACTAATTTTCAAATAATAAATAAATTGACAATTCATAAGTTTAGAAGAATAAATAAAAAGTATCAGTATAGATATAGTCTACGACTTATATTGAGAAGGAAAGTTTGCCGATCAAAAGAGATAAAATGACAATCATACTTGTAGTCTTGAGAACGCATCTTGTCTTTTAAATTCATCACCAAGAGACCACTGATACTTGAGGTATGCTAACATAACTTGCGGGTGCTCATTGTTTACAAAATATCCAGGAGATGTTTCAGGATCATACTGTTCAAAGAAAATTTACTTAGCATGAAATTTAAAGTAATAATTTAAGTTTTAACAGACTAAAACAAACCTTCAGAAGTTTGACAAAAGTAGATCTAGCCTGACTTATACGACCACTTTTTCTGCAAAGGGATGTAAACTTAAGCCAAGAATCTATATCTTCAGAAGGAGGCAGAACGAGTTCTCGAACAGCAAGAATTGCTTGCCAAACCTAGACGAAGATGTGAACAATATTAAATTACAGCATGTCTATAACTAACTTTAGTACAATTAGAATGCAGATTGACATAAAGTAGCAACCCAATGTAAATTAGCTAATGTTACATGGTACATAAGACTGAAAGTCAAAACAATAATAATACGTTCTTGGAAACCTTGAATACGATGATATTCAGCAGCAAAGCTATAGACATATGACAGTGCATATGGTTACCGAAAAAGCTGAGTTTGTAATTAAAAAAACAAAACAAGCCAAAAAAACTACACACACTCTCCGAGAAAGCAACTGTTAAAGGTTGTAAGAAAAAAAATGGTTTTTCTTAGAATCCCAGATATAATACTACCTGAACACACCTAAACCTATAATCATCACAATATAAAATCGGAATCTAGTATATCTTAGAAAGAAGAAAAATAGTTAGAATGGTACCTACACAGCAGAGTTGATGTATGCCAATTTTGACTCATGGTTTGATGATTATTTAATGAATCAAGTTTGATTATTCGAGCAAATTGCCAATGAAAATTAGGCTGGTTTAACACATAAAATTAAAGACTTGTATTTTATACAAAGAGATTAAGCTCAATGTGCTGGCCAGCAATCAAATAATTAACTGCCATTTTATTTGCAAGTACAGCAAGCAGAATGATTCTGAGCCAACGGCTATTGTGTGATGTTTTCTTATTATTTACTGGTTCAAGATTTATTTTTATTAATTATTTCAAAATTTGCAGTTGATGTTTTCCTATTACAGTAAGATCTTGTTAATGCTACTACTTTCAGTATAGAATTTCATTCAGACTTGAATTTTGACACCTTAATTTACGTAGTATCTGTTTCAATTTCAGTTGGTTAGGATTCACTGAAAATTTGTTTATTTGCATGGGGTTTATGATAAGGGGGTAAGGAATTCTGCAATAAGATATATCGTTATCCCATCATCATAACTATTATCAAATGATATTAAATCTTTTATGCAAGTATGGCACGGCAATCTCCATACTTATTAATTTACCACAACACATTACTATGTCTAGCAGTAAAGAGTGTAAAAATGGCATTACATAGCACGAAAATGGTTGCGTCCCTTGTATTTTCTTAATATTTCCATCATCTCTAGAAGATTTAGTAGAGTAAACTATGCTCCTATAACTCCATCATCATGTAGATAATAGATTATGTTAACAAAACTTCAGCTTGTCTTGAAATTCGTTGTCGTTATAAAGTTATGTACTATAATTGTCAAAATTTATACATGCCCATGCAAAAAGCTAAAACATTTGGTTTTAATAATAAGCACTTGTCAGTTTATAATCGAAATGTGCTATGCTAGATAAGAATGCATGGTTATGCGATCATTAATTGTCATCCTTAGCAACAAATTCACTTAACAAGGTAATCATGATAGAATTGTCATCCCATCACTTGTTGATGATCTGATTATTGAGGTATATAATTATTATATACTTAAAAATATTTTTCTTCAATATAAAACACCATTTTAAAAATGGACCTATTATAATAATGGTTGTCGCATTGTGTAATGTAACAGATTACATTTTACAAGTTGGTTGAGGTACACAAGAAAAGTGCTCATTTAATGTCTAAGACGATACATAATGTAGAAGAAAATAGTAAAGTCTGACTCGACAAATGGTCAAATGGAAATAAATTGCATTATACGAGAAACAAAGTACCATGATTTGTAAGAAATAAAGTATTCTCATTAATATATAGTATAATTAATATTTCACTCTTGTCCGACAAGCACTGCTTCTGTGCCTGAAGCACCTTTAAATTGTCGTCGTGCACGAGGAAGAGGTTGCAACTCCAAAGGAGATAGATCATAGTCAAGGTTACGTTCGTGGTCAGTACAATTATAGTAATTCTGTAGATTATAACAATAACGGCCATAAACAAAAGGTTAAAAAAGCATCCTTGTAGAAGTGGAACACCAATAAAAAAAACATAGGGTATGTGCAAAAAACGGCCCTTGCCTGGAAAAATAGACCACGTGGGGATATTGACCTTCTTATGCATGATGAAGCATTGCAGAGTAAAGAAGATTAATATTACCAGCTTTAAAATAATTGCAAAAAGTTACGATTTTTACTTTAATGATTTGCTATTGTAGATTTTAAAATAAAACGTGGTCTCGTTTTTTTAGTTAATTACTTGACATATGCACAATTTAATCTTTTTGTCAAACATCGCATTATAGTACAAGTTATTCAATAAAGGAATATCAGTCGGTACTAGTGGTACACCTTCATGGTTGTACCTCTGGTAGCAACTAAGGTTTGTATTATAATGTACTAAGGTACAGCTAACTGTAACATCCATACAGTGTCCTCTTACTGTATTGAATGTACTTTATATGCCAATAAGCATTAAGAGTTTGAAATAAATTTCTCTATTCATTCACAAAATAATTCGTCAAAATAATTGTTTTCAAACGTCTAATTCGATATGAAGAAATAAAAACAGATGAATTCCTAGGTAGGTATACATATTTCATGTTGTAATATGTTTAAAATTCGATTCCCGTTCTTACATAGCTTTTTAATGCATGCTATTTATTTTAGACCTGAATTTACTTTTATCCATCTGTCTTATATAACCAAACGAGGATCAAATAATATAATATGAAAGCAATTAATTAAAATGTATTTTGCAGAATGGTCTTGTTCATCCATTATGAGCAAAATGAAATATGCCATTATTTCTTCAACCTACCTCAAAATTCTTGCAGAAATGATTTGAGTTTTGTTTGGTTTTATCATGTTAGAAAATAGAAACTCGCTTATGTAAGGTGAACTCAAGCTCAATCAAATAGTATAGGTCATTGAGAAAACCTTCAACATACCTACTTGTGCTTATTAAAACTGAACAAACTTCCCAATGTTTAAACTAAACTAACTAAATTTTGTTAGAACCTCGTATTTTGGTATTTTGATATTGACAACTATACAAGAATATATTGTGTATATTAACAACTTATGCAAGGAAAGATCAATCAAACAAGAAGGCGTACTCGACAAAAAGAAGACCAAGACATCTCAACAAATGTAATATCAGTCAGAGTCTAGAATGATGTATTGTTAAAATCTCTTCTAGTGGTGTATATATATATAAGCACACACAAACACAAAACAATTTTAGAAAGTCAATATGTGCAAACTTACATCAATCTTTATCATTATTTTTATTTTTACTATTAATAAAGAGAATTCATTGAATAGATCTATTCAGTGTCTTTTTGAAATTTCAAATATACCACTTTATATCTCATAGAGAAATAGTATTCAAATATGGGAATGTAGCCTATTATTTTTTCTAAGTACAACTGTTAATCACCATGGAAAACTACAATATAGGTTCATAAGTTGCAGTATCGGAGTGTTCCATATTGTCCGTAATTTAGATGCGAGTTCATCGGTCGAAGTATCGCTTGATTCCGAGTTAATATGAAAAAGCTATTGCAATCTGAACAAAAAAATAGCGGCTTCTGCCTAGGCGGAGTTTAAATATGAGGATGTAGCATGTTATTTTCTATGTACAATTGTTAGTCGCCGTAGAGAACTACAGTGTGCGTTCCCAAGATAAAGTATCCGAGTGTTCTATATTGTCTGTAATTTAGGTGGAAGATCATCGGTCAAAGTCTCGCCTGATTCCGAGTTATTATAAAGAAGTTATTGCAATATGAACAAAAAAATAGCGGCTTCTGCCTAGGCGAAGTTCAAATATGAGGATGTAACATGTTATTTTCTAAGTACAAATGTTAGTCACCATGGAAAACTACACTGTGCGTTTTAAGAGATGAAATATCCAAGTGTTTCATATTGTCTGTAATTTAGATGGGAGTTCATCGGTCGAAGTCTTATCTAGTTCTGAGTTAGTATGAAGAAGTTATCACGGTATAAACCAAAAAAATAGCGGCTTATGTCTAGACGGAGTTCAAATATGGAAATGTAGCATGCTATTTTCTAAGTACAACCGTTAATCACCATGGAGAACTACGATATACGTTCATAAGCTAAAGTATAAATACCATAGAGAACTACGATATACGTTCATAAGCTAAAGTATAAATACCATAGAAAACTACGATATACGTTCATAAGCTAAAGCACCCGAATGTTCCATATTGTCCATAATTTAGACGGGAGTTCATCGGTCGAAGTCTCGCTTGATTCCGAGTTAGTATGAAGAAGTTATTGCAGTACGGACAAAAAAATAGAGTTAGTATGAAGAAGTTATTGCAGTATGAACAAAAAATAGCGGCTTCTGCATAGACAGAGTTCAAATATGATGATGTAGCCTGTTATTTTCTAAGTACAACTGTTAATCACCATGGAGTTCAAAAGAAATGAATGATAAAACTAGTTTTACGAATGCTTTCAAGTTATTGGTTATATAAATGTTCTTCAGTTGTCTCAGTCTTCTCGGTCATTGCCTCAAGTTTAATTTATACTGGCAATGCTATTGGCAAATCTACTTCCACAAGTGCAACTAAAAATGCACGCTCGTTGTGATTAAATGCAGACCCACCTAGGCGTGCATATACACTCGTCTATATAAAACAATTCATTTCAATGATTTACTTCACTAATTATTAATTCTATCTATCTCAATTCTGAATTATTCTCATTCATTCATTTCAATATATTGCTTTCAATATTTGATCACACAACCATTCGAGAATACTTTCTTGTGATCAAATTACTTTCTTTTCTTCACGAGCACACATTATACCACAAAGAAAAAGATTATAGGAAGAGTGTACTATATTGGCTAATTCGTGCTACTCAAGAGCATAATGAAGTCACAAACTATTCTACTTTTGTAGAGGAAGTCCTATTCGGTTGTCTAGACGGTTGAAGACCTGTTCTGTTGCTCAAGCGGTTGTAATACATATTCATCCGGGTTAAGTTAGGGTATCGGTTTAAATCCAGAAGGAGTTTGGGACTGGACGTAGAACGAGAAGTTCAAACCAGTATAAAAATCTCTGGTGTTATTTACTGATCGCTATTTACTTTTATTCACATTCCGCACAAGTTTATAACTTAGATAATTTTTCATATTACTCGATCCATAGCCATTTTCAAATTTAACAACAAACGCCAACTTCTGTTTATTTTATATCATTGGTTGTTGCATTGCGTAATGTAATAGATTATATTTTACAAGTTGGTTGAGGTACACAAGAAAAGTGCTCTTTTAACCATTAAGATGATACGGAAGTTTACCGCTTAGATATGACTAGAAACAACTACTTAACATGACTTATGAATACACTGCTGCAACTTTATGCCATGAATCATGGTCAAACAATAATAGCACATCCCAACAGGATTGTTTAAAGCTATTATTTTTCAATGACACTGTATTCATAAAGGACTAAAAGACGAGTGTATCTTATCGTAATGGTCTGGAGAAGGATACGATCATCTAAGAACTGATATGTTCCAAAAGCCTGTTGAATAAGCTACATTTTCAAGATTTTAAGTCTGCGACCAAGAATGATTCCATGTTGTTTTGTACTACCTCACAGCAGAAATTGTATGGTTATCCTATCACCGAAGAAGAGATGCCCAAAAATATACACTTTGTTATTCTACAAGAACAACATAGACAATGTCATTACTAGAAGTACTCTCATTGATATCAATTTTACATGTCGTTAAGAAAATAGAAAATTGTTGAAGAAAAACCATGAATCTTGTCCGACAGGTGCTGCTTCTGTGCCTGAAGCACATTTAAATTCATTTTGAGGTCATGGGCGAGGAAGAGGATGCAACTCCAATGCAAGGTTCGAGATTCCGTTCGGCATGCCGGAATTTCGGACGTTCCGTTCTGGTTTCACACATTGACCGAGACGTAATTCGCTAGATGTTCCGATTCCAGAACTAGACATTAAAAAGGCAAAAGGAAAAAGGAAATCGAAAGAAAAATTATATCATAGAAGTTTCAAATAAGCAAGCAGAAATTGTTTCAAAGCCCTAAAAGATGTTTGTGAAAATTAAACCAAGAGAAAATCACCTAAGAAGTATTAGTTGAGCGCGGAACCAACAAATTTTCGACATTTGGTAGTTTGAGAAGGTAATTTTCTTCTTCTTGCTTTCGGTCTTAGAATTGGACCCAAAATTTGAAAGGGATTTAGGTTTGAACGATGTTTGATGGAGGCATAAACTGAATCGATTAAAGAAGGCATGTAACATTGGCATACTGGGCTACAAGCAACTGTTAAAAATTGAAGAAGAAGAAGAAGAAGAAGGCTTAACACCTACGGATGATGTTGGCATACTATGCTACAAGCAAGAAATAATGTAGGCCTAACGCTATGGGTTTATAAACCATGTTTTAATAGGTAGATATTAGTGGACTCCGAATATAAAAGCTCGATAACTTTGACATAATAGATGTAAAACAAACGTAACATATACCTAAATCCGCAACTAGAGTCTGAACAGAATTTTCAATATCTCCGAAACGGAACCGGAAATTTAATAATTTTCGATGACCGGAACGGAATTGGAAACCGAAAATTTAAACCTTGCTCCATAGGAGATATATCATGGTCAAGGTTTCGTTCGTGGGCATTAAAATTATAGTAATTCTGTAAATCATAACAATAACGACCATAAACAAAAAGTTAAAAAAGCATCCTTGTTGAAGTGGAATACCAATTAAAAAAACATGGTGTGAAAAAAAAACGGCCCTTGCCTGGGAAAATAGACCACGCGGGGATATTGAACATCTTATGCATGATGAAGCATGCAGAGTAAAGAAGATTAATATTACCAGCTTCAAAATAATTGCAAAAGGTTACCATTTTTACTTTAATGATTTGCTATTGTAGATTTTAAAATAAAATGTGATTCGGTTTTTTAGTTAATTACATGACATGCACGGTTTAATCTTTTTGTCAAACATCGCATTATAATACAAGTTATTTGATAAAGGAATATGAGTCTGTACTAGTGGTACACCTTCATGGTTGTACCTCTGGTAACAACTAAGGTTTGTATTATAATATGCTAAGGTACAGCTAACTGTAACATCCATACAGTGTCCTCTTACTATATTGAATGTGTTTTATATGCCAATAAGCATTGAGAATTTGAAATAAATTTCTCTGTTCATTCACAAATATTTTCATCGAAATAATTATTTTCAAACGTCTGATTCGATATGAAGAAATAAAAAGGAGATGAATTTCCAAGTAGGCATATTTACATATTTCATGTTGTAATAAGTTTAAAATTCGATTCTCATTCTTACATAGCTTTTTAATACATGCTATTTATTTTAGACCTGGATTTACTTTTATTCATCTGTCTTATATAACCAAACGAGGATCAAATAATATAATATGAAAACAATTAATTAAAATGTATTTTGCAGAATGGTCTTGTTCATCCATTATGAGCAAAATGAAATATGCCATTATTTCTTCAACCTACCTCGAAGTTCTTGTAGAAATGATTTGGTTTTGTTTGGGTTTATCTCTTAGAAAATAGAAACTCACTTATGTCAGGTGAACTCAAATTCAATTAAATATTATAGGTCATTGAGAAAACCCTGTTAGATGAATGTGCAATAAATTCCAAGGTGTTAGAAGTGGAAAATATATGAATCGCAATGCGACCATATAACAACTTCTAAAGAACAGAACTATTTCGTTCAAAAGTAGGAACAGAAATTAACCTCAACATTACGTTTTGCTCCATGTATGCGCTCATTCCATATGTTCCGAATTAGTTCTCTTCGTCCATCAGCAACAGGATTGCCAATTGGTAAAGTACAGTAATCGATGACCTACAAAGCCATAAAGAAGTAGTTCAAACCATTTACTGTAGGTGCTTAAAACCACATTATTAGAGCATCTCCAATAGTTATGTTTAATTCTGCATTTTGACAAAACGGAAAATCAAGTACAACTGTATACTGTATCTTCAATTGTTCATCCTATTAATTCCAGAACTCACTCTCCATATTTAATGAAATAGAGTGGCGTTGGCCAAAATGAAGAATCCTATTTTGTTCTCCAATTTGGTAAACTGAAGAACAACTGGTGCTCAATTTTACTGTACTGTCCATTTGTTAGAATGAATGAAGTACACAAAAAGAGATGCTGTTAGGACTATATAAATGACAAAATTCAATGTTATATGAGATTGACCTCCTCTAATTCTGACAACTGCTGAACCCGAACCATGTTGTTGTAAGCACGTTCGTAACTTTCAAACACCTATGTAAAACCAAAGAAGCAACAGATTATGCAATTACAAGTATTAGTCAAACAATTATCCTTTTATCATTTACTTTTTATGAGCATACGAAATTCGATAAAACTGATAAATTACCCAATTTATCATTGATTTTGTTATATTCTTTTAATCAAAAATACATAGAAGAAACTGCCAATGGTTGATGGATGTGAAGAATATCTAAGCATAACCATGCATGGAGTAAGGAATTGATAATCATCAACGAATGTTACTTTACCCATTTGAATAGCTTTTTAAAAGTATTATTTTTGCTTCTTAAAAAAAATTTATCGACTCCCCAGAGGCCGCTATTGTGCGGGAGCCTCGTGCACTGGGTTCCACCTTTAAAAGAAAAGGAAAAATCAAAACGTTGATTTTGATGAACAAATTAACAAATTTTCATGTTATTTTTTTTATTTCGATTGCAAGAAAATATTTTAATTAAGTTAACGAATGTTCTAAGAAATTGATTTTCGACTTATTAACTTCACAAAATCAAAAGAATTATTTAATATAAAAAAAGACACTTTTCTTGTTGATAGTCGAATATACGGCCTGTTTAAGATTCTAACCAATGCAGCCAGCTCAACTGCCAAGCATTTCCTTGCTCTCTCTACATACGCACGTGCTTCATCATACTGAGAAAACAACAGTACTATCAGTAGAACTGTGAAAAAACTTACATTGAACTTTTTATTTTTAAAAAGTGATACCTTATGGCGACGAACTGAAAGAACAGCTCTAAAGAAGGCACCATTGCTGCTACCATCACCACTTGTAGTGGTATTACCAACAATTCTAAGTTTGCTTTCGTCTCCATCGTCCAACTTAGAAACATATTCAGACATTTGATCCCACTCGCCCATATTCCAAGCAGCATTAGCAGCCTAAGTTTAAGAAAATAAATCGCTAAAGCATATTTATTATAACAAAATGTTTATGTGTGTTGACTGTGGATGCCAATGCATTCGAAACAAACCATTGGTGCCATTTCAAGTCGAGCAGCTGGTTCAGCAGCAGTCCATTGCTCCTTGCAAAGATCATTCAGTTCCTCCCAGCGAGCTAAAGCAGCAAGGCACCTCATTCGACCTTATATTAACAGACAACATCGTGAATATTTTTTAGCATATATGCAATAATAAGATAAATGATAACGCATCACAATAAGTTTTCAAGAGCAGATAAAAAACTAAGAGGAAAACCAGAGCATATTGTCAATGCTGAATTTAAAATGAGTCGTAATCTAATACCTAAAAACGGAAGTGATGCAAGGATGTTTATTACAGGAAGAATATTTATTACGAGAATGCAAAATAAATCGGGAAATTTAATGTCCGTGTTTATATAGGTGGAAATTTAGTAGTAACATGCAAGAAAATGATCCCATGGGTCATCAAATGAAGCTAGTAAGTAAAATGAAATCTTTACACAATACAATTATGCAATGAGAGTGTGTCAGTAAAAGAATAAATGGGGATGCAAATAAATTATCCGAGTTCCATCTTTAGCATAACACATAAAGTAGTGTAACAACAATGTAGCTTTGTAAAGAAACAATGATAGTTGCTATACTTTATGGTAACAAATCATAACAATCACTAACCAAGTGTAGCATCCAAATTCATAAGTGGGTTCAAAGACTGAGACGATTTTGCAGTGTATGCTTTGAGTGCATCATCCCATCTTTGCAATTTTTCATACCTAAATCCAACCAATTTAAACCAAAGTAAGTGGATCATGTAAATTTTGGTTATCGTTGAGAAGCATCACAATAAAAGCCAATTATATGGCTACACAGTACTCTTGCTAAAGAAACATACCAAGACTCTTTTAGTTGGACACCCAGATGCTGTTGTGAGTATGTAAGTATCCCAACAGCAGCCTACAAGTAAAACATAGAGATGTCATAAGCAACAGCAAAAACCAAAACCTACTTAACCTTAAGAAAGATAAAACAAGTGTGACAACAATTATATGCTACAAGATACTAGTCATAGAGACTGACCTCATGCTGGTGCAGTTGGTTATTAATATGAATAAGGGATTCAACCACTGTAACAGGATTTGTTCCCATTCTTCTAGATCGTGCAGCTTCAAATTCCATTTCTTTGTAGTGCAGTGCTTTGGCAAATGCTCGACACTAATGAAAAAGGAAAATAAGCATAATTCAATGTATTTGATTAGAAAACATAAGTTAATACAAAATTTCATAAAATATATCGAGAAAAAACCTTTTCAGCAAGGGCACCAAGTAACCTTGTATCAATTGGAAGAGGTTTTTCATCATGTTCCATAAACTCTGCCTGATCAACTCAGCTATTATCAGTAACTAAGAAGCATTTGTAAAAGTAAATTGATACATTGACAGTGGTTAACGTATTTTCTGACATAGAATCTTTAATGACCTATCTGGAATTATCAATACCTGTAACTTACACCTCAATATTTGTATTGCCTGATCTAGCAACTCTTACTGGTAATGCAGATATTACATTACTCGAACAATTTGGAGAATTTACAGTGTATTAAAGGACTTCTAGTAAAACAATCCAATTTAATGTATACAAAAGGTATGTATTCGTTAAATAGTTACCAGATTGAGTAGTGTTGCCAAAATTTCGGGTGGAATGTTTTGAGAAGAAAAGGCAGTCTTCAGATTTCTCACTAATTGTTCTTGTGCACTTTCATTCATTTGTGCCCAACAGCTTGCGAAACCAGCAGCAAACAATTCACGGCCAACTAGAGGCTGCAATTTTCTAATATCAATAAAACACATCACAGCATGGAGGGTTAAGCCCGCACGTGCCCACACATGCACACGCGTGTGTGTGTGGTGTGTGTGTATATACGTGTGTGTGTGTATGTATACAAATACGTGTGTAGACATACATACATACATTATATATACATATATGTATGTACTTATGTATATGTACTTATATATGTATGTATGTATAACTCTGCTTTTTTATCCATGGAAGTCAATTAAAGAACTAAACAAGTACATTCAAGCATTCAACTACTACGAATATGACATATACAACAAAAAAAAAGTGGAAATTAGCCATAAGGATCTCTTTAGCAAGCGTAATTAATTTCTAGGACACACAACTGAAATAATTATTTTTAAGGATAAAATCCAAAATAATTAGTTTCTAAGGCTTAAAAACCTATGAAATTATATCCTTGAAAGTAAATGGAATGTTGATTTTGTCCTTAAAAGTAATTATTCTATTGACTTTGTCCTTGAAATTAATTTTTGCGGATGTGTGTCCTAGAAACTAATTGGACTACAAAGTTTGTCTTTCTGGTAAAATGCCCCTATACAAAATTGCTAGTACCTTGGAGCATTGTTATCATTATCAAATGGTTTAAGCTTCAGTTCAAACTACACACGCACGCACGCACACACGAATGTTTGAATCGACTCCTACCAATTCCAATTTGATCCTCAAATTCTGATTCAAGATTCAGTTCAAAGTTCAAACCCATTTGAGACAAAAACCATTTAATCCATATGGAAATAAGAAATATCAAGATCACTTCTTCGTACCTACATTTCAAATTTTATTGTTTCACGGAAAAAAATAAAATAAAAACCAATTTTATCATTTTTGATATATGTCATTTGATAACTAATTTCTAGCATATAAATTCATATGCATATTACACACGATTTATATTTTTGATTTAAAACTTAAACTTTACTGTTTACAGTTCGGACCCCATTTTGAAAACCATATCTTGGAGAATGTTTTTGCCAGATCTGAGGGTATTTAATACAAGTGACAGCAACATGGAACAGAAATTACAAATAATTGTTGTACCTGCAATTGTGCAAGCCTTGCACATGTCCGCAGTGCTGGTGATGGAGACTCCTTGAGCAGTTCAATGCTAAAATGTCTCATCCATTCTGCCCAATCTTCCTTAGTACTCCGTTGAGAAGCTTCACCTGCTGTCCTCAATCGAACATCGTTAACCTATAAGGGTAGGCCTATGAATTAGTTGCTTGTTTTTATAAATTTAATCAGAAAGGCGAGTGATCTTATATGTGTTAATTTTGAGAATTTGCAATAAGAAGTTAAAAGAAATGCTGACAGAATTATAAGATACATATACATGATGTGCGTGCGGGCATGATTACCCATAAAAAAAAGAATCATGCAAGTATTTTGGAAAAAAATGATTTTCGGAGTACTAAACTACACAATGTTAAGGGTGCATTCACACCATTTGATGCATCTCCGCTAAAATGAGTGTGCTAAAGTGATCAAACACCTCCTCTCTGATTATACAATAAATATATTTTGAATGACTAATTACTGAATAAATACAAAAAAGTAACTTAAACTCAACAATTGAAAGAGCAACATTTTACACCCCAAATAGGTTTGGCCTAGACTAACAGGAAAACATATTTGAAGAGAATGTATACCTGATGGCCTTTGTTTTTTCTGTGCATTTCCATTTCTTCTTCGTCCATATCGTTAATAGGACTTTTGATCGAGTCAATAGGCTGAAGTCGATCAGACAAACTCTCCAGCATAAGTGGTTCACGACTTTGTAGGTAGTTTTTTACTTTCTCAAATTCTCTATGCTAAAACAAGTGGGTTATAAGCAAGTTAGCAAAGCTTTAAAAATCCATCAATTAGGCATCGGTATCAGAAGCTACAAAAAGGAAATTACCCATATATTATGTTTTGATAATACTTTTTGAATCAGTGGTATAAATATTACAAAATCCTCCCCAGGGGTACGAGCCAAACAGCAAAGAGCATCAGCAGCATCCCTTTTTAGTTCATCGTTGTTCCTGCATATTGCAAGCAGCGGAAAAGAAAAGATGAATGGCAAAATAAGCAATTCTAAATTGCCAATTTATAATTTAACTGAACCAGCAAAAATTATATGGAATATGCTACGAGGTCGCACAGCTGTATATTGCACTAAGCACAAACAGTTTATCTACCAAATATATGATATGCAATGAGGTTACCATTTTTATACTATTCGTGACAAAAGGTTTTATTTAGATGATAGTGTATTAAAAATAGAAATGTATAAACAAAGATACACACACACACACACACACACACACATATATATATATATACACGCGCGTGCGCACACACACATATATACATGCATGTGTGTGTGTGTGTGTGTGTGTGTGTGTAAAGACATCCAGATGTCAAAAATGTGTCTTTAATAAACATCTAGATGATAAGACAATCAAGAAAGTGTTAGTGCTTGCTTAAGATTAATTAATATGTATATATAATGAATGATGAACTCGTACTCTATATACACAGATGCAGTATAAAAAACACAGTTTGGAACAGTGAACGCAATTTAATCGATAATAGAGATTTAACTGAAGTTGATACGATCTCTTACCCATCCAAGATCAAAATAAGATGATGCACTAGTGATGACACATGACCACTGGCCTGAGACAGATATTCAAGTTACTTATAAATAAATACACAACTGAAATGCTTTTTTTTAATGAGGTGATAAAATTAATATTGCCTACCTGTACGCAAGGTATAAGATGGGTAATAGTTTTAATGGTGCGTTTTCTGACATCTACTGAAGTATCCACTTTAAACAGGCGGATAAGTGTTGGAAAAAGCATATGCATGTGTTCATCCAAGGTTCCTATATGACAATTAGAAGCATCACTATCCTAGTCACAATATGTCATCAATGCATCGATATCTAAGTCTGTCCATAAAATTCCAACCACTCCAACAACAAAAAAACAAAAAAAAACTCAATCGTCATCGTTTTAATCATGCTAATCATGTTGCCGGTTTTAAGAAGTTCGTACCAAGCAGGACTTTTGTTTTTTTTCTTCTTCATGTTATTAAATTGGGAATGAAAAATCTAATTATCATTGGTTTGGAATTTAACGGAATTCGTTTATTCATCTTATTGAGTTCTGGAACTGAAACAAGATTAAGGATATTTGAGTCCAAGAAGCAAATTATAATGCTAACCAAATAAAAATTGGAGAGATGTGTCATACTTCGACTGTCTATCTTGCATACATCTTCTCTTCGATGTTTCCAATTTGAATTTATTTTAACACATGTTTTTCTTTTTTCATGAAAATAATATCGTTAAGGGTATAAAAAATGCAAGTTCTTTGGACAACAATCTCTATTACACATGATTCACGGGCACAACATAACAATTTGATTTCTGAAAAAACTGATTGGCTTTTAGCAATGAAATGGTCGTTCAGTATTTTATATTCTACAGTGCTACATTAAGTCAATTTTTTATTATACCCATTTGAAATTTGTGCTTCCTGATTTAATATATATTATGCATGTGTGTGCATGCATCCGTATGAATGTGTGTGTATGTATGTATGTATGTATGGAGAGAGAGGAAGGTTCAATAGCAGTCCTCTTTGTAGCATCCCTATTTTCAGCCACTAGTTTTTATGTAATTAATAATATGAAGTGGCAAGAGAGTGAAACGACACACACACATATGTATGTGTGTGGAAGGTTCAATGATATCCGTCGTAGCTTCCATTTAGCACCTCTATTTTTAGCCACTGGCTTTATACACACGCACACAGATATAAATATATGCATCGAAATAACTATAAGATTACTTTTGTAATGTAATTACTAAAAATAGGTCTTATTGGCAGTTCTATATGTAATTTAGCAAGATTTACAAGTATTAGAATCTAAAAACAATAAGTGACTTATCAGTTGTCCCAGTTTAAAGTCAATTCCGGGTCCAAGTATTTGACAATCCTTATGAGTCATAACATATTGACCAAATATCTGCCCTAATAGGACACCCAAATTCTAACCCTACTGGAAAATTTGTTTGTAGAACTACAACCCCCAAAAAAATAAGATCGTCGTATATGAAAAGACAAATGACACAAACCACCAAACACTTCAAGAGTATGCAGTATATCAGGAACATGGCTATAGTCATTGCACCGCTCAGCATCGCTCAGAACTTGTATACAGCATGGAAGAATCGCTGGAAGATAAGTTCTGAATTCATCATTTAAAGCTATGCAAAGTTCTTCAACAAGATGAAGAATCTGTATTGGGAAAACAAGTATTCGATGAAAATCAAAATCCATGCTTCAACATGTTTGGAGTAAGGTATTGTTCATTCTTTCGATGTGAAAAACTTCCATATCATGTTGCTTACAGGTTATTAACCCACACATGTAAACAATTATCATGACAGAACAATATCAATGATGCTGGACTTTATAATAAATATCATATTTTGTATATTTTCACTGAATAATAAACACCAATTATACACAGAAGTGAGAACAAATGATGTATATTTTCCTAGATCAGAACGACAATATCAAACTGAATGAACCTTATTACTCCAGGAAACAGAAGAGAAATAAGATTACAATATGTATGCTAAACAAGCAAGAAAAAGGCTTTTTCTTCTGGAACCAAATAAAACATAGCCAACTGGATAAACTGACAATGAAATAAAACGACAAATATTATTATATTTTCGACTGCTTAAATTTGATACGGTTAAATCTTAACATTAAACCATAAGAGAACCAAGCAGTTATAAAAACCTAACATACCGGCGAGCCTTGCCCTGATCTGTTTGTAGCAGGCAGAGTGAAAGAGGATGACCACAATTCAGAAATTAGGGACAACAATTCCGGTAGATACTTACGTATATGCTGCACACAAAGAAAACATATTCCATGATTCACTGATTAAAATTAAATTAAATCCACACATGTGTAAAAAACAAAATGCTGATTAAAACACCAATTATACCTGGCGCACAATAGACACTAAATTTCCCAGCTTCCAAATTATGAACTCTTTTAGCCCATCTTCACAACTTTGAACAGCTAACAGAAGTTCTGGTAAAACCTGAAAACACGCAAAGTAAAGCATTTACCATACCCAGTGCATGAAACAGAATGTCGCTGTTAATAAGACAAAATTAATTATAATGAAATAGTCTTGCAAAGGTTATAAACAACAGGAAGTGACAAAATCATTCCCTATAAGTTTCCTTTTGGGTCAAAATTATTATTTCTCTAGATTTGATCACCCTCCTTCTTTTGATACTAAAGATATTTCAAATTGATTCAACAAGCACATGAACAAGAGAACTAAAACAGCGGAAAATATTTGAAATGCTATATCAACTCACCTTTGGTAGGTATGGAACACAACCAAGGCCCATCGACTGGTTTGCATCATTAAAAAAAATTAGTGACCAAGATAATCCAAACAGCTTTAAAAAAATAGTTGTATGATATAACAATGAGTACCTTAAATATAAACATGAGAGACCCTGCCACCTTTTGGTGATAACTTGAAAGAGACGGGTCTCGAAGGATTCGCATAAGTGAAGTAAGGGCAACCTATGCATTGTACATGTATGTCAGACACAATGAAATATTAATTGACACAACCAACATTAGCATCAGGATTAACTTGCACTACACAGTGTACAAAAACCTGGAATATGCTGCTTTCTCAGTTAATTAACTTACAGTAGAATAATAATCCTCAGAAGTTGCAAATGAAGGCCAGAGATCTGTAGGTAACTCTTCCATAGAAACAATCTGTTGACTTGTATCACTTGTTGGACGGTTAGCTTCCCCATGAGAACCAGGTAATGATTGCTGATTTCGCTTATGCTCATGGGGATCCAAGGCACCCATTATACCGAGGACCTAAATTAATATTAGCAATCTCTTGAATGTTAGAAATAAGAAAAACCTGAAATGAAATTCATATCAAAATAAATTACCTTCAATACTTCTAGTCTAGTCGACCATGCTGATTCTCCATTCAACAGTTTCAAAAGCAGATTGAGTAACAGCGGGTACTCCGTATATGGAGTTATAACATAGCTGGAGATTAGAATGAAACATCGTTAAAATTCACTAAATATACAGTTTATGCAACATCCATGGAAGAATGTGTCCCGCGTTGCAGAAATGAATACATGCTTGGATTATGAAAATTAAACTGTTGATATAGACCCTTTTAGCACGCGCACACACACACATACAGATATACATACCCACACAGACACATACATACATACATATAGAGAGAGAGGGAGAGGGAGAGACAATTACACACATGCACGCACGCACACAATACACACATGTGTATGTATGTACATGTATGTGTATGCATGTATCAAGCTATGTGACTGCAATGTGTAATGAATATATATTAATCACAAACATGATAAGATAGCTGATGGGTGTCGGTGGGTGGGTATGAAAAATGGCGCACACACTGATTGTCACATGCACGCAACAAGTGGGTACAAACCAAGGTTCGAGAACTCTCAAGGTTCGAGAACTCGGTTTCGGTTTCGGTCATTTGAAATTTTATCAGTTTCGGATAATTTCGTAAGTTTCGGTTTTGTTTCGGTTTCGGTCCAGATTTCGGTTTAAATGGGTTGTTCATTGTGTCAACCAAAAAACTTAGCTATTTTAGACTGAATTTTATGATTCCTTCATAATTTATAGAAATTGGCACCAAACCTGGTAAGTAGAAGTGTACATTTTTTCATTTTGTACAAATCAGCGCATGTATTTTGCCTAAACAAATTTTCTATTTAGTCTTGATCGATATTAATCTTGAAATTTTTAGATAAACGTGCAGTCTTTTTTAAGAAATAGTAACCACTATTTTGATGCCAGGAAAAAAAATTGGTGAAATAATGTTAAAGTTCTTGTGTGTTTTCTTATATCTATATAATATTCTTTAGGGGCTTTTAAATAGAATGATATGAAGTACAGCCAAAACAAATAATATCATATTGACTTAACAAAATAAGTTAGGATAGGTTGGTATAATATCCAAAAAGCCCAAAATAACTAACAGCCCAAATCAGAAGCCACTCCTTTAACAAATGTCAGTTTCATACTTCCATTTGCTTTCTGCCTGCTCAATACGAAACTAGGGCATAGACAGGAAAAAACAAGCCGAAGAGAAAATACTAAAATACTTCATTGTTGTTCGAAATTGACTCTCGAATGGCTCAATTCCTTCATCGCCCCGACAATCCTTCACTGCCGCCGCTACAAATCCTTCACCGCCGCTCAAAATCGATGCCGCACTAATGCTGAAGACGAAGGTACTGCTGTATTTTGCTTGGGTATTTTCTTCTTTCGATTTCGATTGTGTTTATAGCTAAAAAATCGAATCTTTTCAGTGAAAATTCACTGTGCAATCACGTTCTTCAACCTTTTTTGCTGATTTGAATTTTTAGCTTTGGCCATTTCTTTTTCATGTCCTTTGATTTTGCTGTTGATTTCTTTAATTTAGGGTTTGGTGATTACGCTTTTTTTTTTGAAGCGTTAAGCGAAACCGGTTTTTGGCTTCGGTTTCGTCTCGCTCTAGGTCGGCACCGGTACGGTACCCCCGAAATTTCGGGGTACCGACCGATACCTGATTCCATAGGTCTGTCAATGGTAAGGGTTTTGGCCCGAACCCGTCCTATTAATATAAGTACCGATTTTGTTATGATTGCCAGGGTCTAGACCCAGGCCTGACTCAATTATTATTAGGGTCAGCTACAGTGTCATCACTTCTTAGCCCGATTTCGCCCAATCCAATTATTAGTGGTTCATTGCACGAAAAATATGAATGTGTGTGTTGTCTGTGTACCATTTTGTTTGCATGCAGAATTTTTTGCATACTTGTTTTTTTAAAACGGTTTCATCACCACCCATTTGTTTGCAAATTTTGTTTATGTACCATTTTTAAGAAGTCACGGGCTAAAAATATGGTTTTAGCATCAATATTTTGGACCGAGCTTAATTCTGTTACCCAGTGAGCTTGAATGAGCTTGAAAAGACGGATGGATCGGGCTTGGATAATGGATTTGAAATACCATGCAGTCCCAGGCTCGATGATGATTATAGTTACCGGGCTCAGGTCCAGGATTTAACCTACCCGGACTGAACCCAGTCTATTGATAGACATACAAACTTCTTTTCCGGACACATTGATTGGGTAGTGTGATCTATATGAGTGGATTGGACAAAATAAACAATGTGGTGCTTTGCAACTTAATAAAGATAAGATCTAGGAAAACAATATACCAAACAATATATCAAACATTTGCATGAAAAAGTCCTAAAATTATTCATAACACGACAACAATAAAGAATAAACATCAGTAACTTTTTACTATGCAAACTCAAATGCATAAAAGTATTAATTGCAAATTCATTTCCTTCTTCAACCAGACCACCATATACATTCCTTATTTAGCTCCCTAAATGAGCTCATTAGAATAATTATTCAGTAAATTCCATGGAATTTTAGCCTTCCCTGACTCTTTCTACAACATTTCTTGAACCCTTGTAACAGCAACTTAAGAAATCAATTATAGCTAGTGTAGTTGGGTACTTCATACATGTTACAAGTAAAAACAGTGCAATAATAAAATGACATAAAAGTAACACTTGAGAAGAAGGAATTGATGAAGAGATGACAGCTAATTTTTAAAGAACATCTGACATTTCCAACCTTTGAAATTATAAAAGAACAAAATGATCATATTTTGACCTATAAATGTTTGTATCATTAGATATTCGCCTACTGCAGCAATTTAACTTATGTCTATGTAGGAGAATTCCGTACACTAACCTGTCTCCAATTCAAGGGACCACGGTGAGTGTGTGTAGGGGGGTTGGGGGGGAATAGTTGTTATAGTAAAATACAGGTGCTAATGCCAAAACGATAATATGCATGAGTTAGAAAGGACCGCAAATTTTTCGCAAACGAACATCATACAAATATGACTAGCATAATACAAAATAATTATAGCAGCATTGAATATGAAATAATATACTCTGTGCTTTGAACAACTTGACCAAGTGTTGCCACAGCTACATCTCTTTTTGTAACAGCAGCAGCATCCAACAGTCCATCAACAATTAATGGCATCAATTCAGGGAGGTATATCCTCATTGAATAGCCACCCTATACAAAAGTAACTACCAAGTTAGTTGCTTGAAATCTTAAATATACTACTGGTAATTATATGTTCAGCAAACTAAGCTAAATAATACCAGAGATACTTCTAACAGTAATATATCACTTCAGTAAATGTTGACTAGTACACAGGAAAGATGGTTCAAACTACTGCTAATCAATAACTGAGACTGGCAAAAGCTGGTTCAAACTTCAGAAGTATACAGGAAAGATGTAACCAGTCATAGCCGTAAGATGGGAACTCCATACAGCTGAACACTTATATTTTGCTAATTAAAAGAAAGAAAAGTATAGAGCTTAAACATCATTCACACAAAGTGCTTCTCCGAAATCAGAACTACCAGTAAAGAGCGTCAAATGTTCAATAGCAACATTAAAAAGAGAGTGAAGAATGTAACAACTGTGTCATCTAAATAAATTAAAAGGTATTCTAAGGAAAAAAGTCATACAACTTTCGCGAGTTCTCCTACAGTAGCAAGAACTCCTGTTACAATAGCATTATTTGCATTTACACCAGTGCCTTCTCTTAACTTTGCGACAAGTGCCTGAAATGTGGATGATAAACCAATTAATATACATGTCATGCCTTGCATTCTTCCGAAAAATGAAATGCTTACTTGCCATACAATGAAATTTTTGAGTAGTAATAAACAAGTATTACATGAGTGGACCACTTACAAACCTTATGAATAGGAGAAATATATGGGCGAACCAATCGTTCACAATTACGAATCAAGCATCCTAGTAATTTGGAGCTTTCTTCTTTGTATTTGCTATCGGCACTGTATATGAAATAAGATTGTGTTCAAAAATGAATCAGTCAAATAATAGTATGACGATGATGGTAATGCAAACGTTTAACGGATTAGCAGTAGTCAAAGAATCATTTTCCTACCTTTGACCTAAATATGTCAATAGTTGAATAAGATGACGGCGAAGGGCAGGAAGCACATAAGCAGGATTCCTTTCAGATAGTCTACCAGCAAGAGATATTGCAAACTCACGAACTATGAAATCCTAAAGAGCATTTTAGATTAATCATACACAGAAAAAGGATCAGGGCAACAGCCAGCAAAACAACAGTGGTATAGATAGAAGTTACACCACAAACAATTATTATTATTATTATTATTATTATTATTATTATTATTATATATGTATTTCATGTCCAAATTGTCTTCAACTCTATAAGAACTCAATCATTTTGAAGTGCAGAAGAGAAGGATATGGTTTTCAATATTGGTTACTAGTACATTCGTCTTGAGTAGCATGTTAGCCATCAACTTTTTATCTTCCTTTTTTACACATGTAATGCGGATGTGATTAATAAAATCATCATAAATAAGATGATTTAATAGTGAACCGTCCCAACTTTGCAACAGAGAAATGTAGTTAAACTTCATTTATTTAGTTAGTTGAATTATTTTGTCTCGGTATCTTTAGACGTCGGAATGGATAACATAATTTTGGAATGGAAAAGTTGAAAAACACGACTACAATTGATTAAATTTTAATATCAGATACAAGCTTAATTTAAAAAAGTTGTACATTTGAAAATTTTGGTGTAGAAAACTTCACCAATATCTTTGAAACTACTATCGTTTTACTTAGCATTAATAGTAGAGACAGGATGTTTAAAAATAAACCTCTTCGACTAGACGCCGTCTTTTCGTGCCACCAATTCGATTGGTCCTACTTGAATTAAAATGTGAGCCGGTAGATCTGGAAAAAGAATTTGCAACTAATCTACAGCAGCATATGGCAGCCTCCCTCCTAGTATTACCATCCCCTCATCTTCCAAATAAATAACCACAGCTTCTCCAGCAAACCCCAGGAGCTCATGACCCTGAAACATGGATTTTCACTTCCATATAATATCAAATTCAAATTAAGGTAACAGATGCCTTGCACAAATCATATCTGACATGAAGATATTTTAATGCATCATGTTTATGGACCAAAAGCTAAACTTTTCGCAGTGATTTCTCTTTTTTGTCAATTCAGTTTAATTAAGGGTCACGTAACCAGACAAGTCAGGACAGGATTTGTACATTTAATGTTTCATCTATTCACCAAAACACAAAAATTCTTGTGTTATGGGTAACGTGCTTAAGCGGCCCTTAAGCTGTGCTTAGCTCAAATTGGTTATTAGTCGCCCAATCTTTCAAAATTTGATATCATAGCCAAAAAAGTGCTGCACTTAGGCAGCACTTAATTGTGCTTAAATGATAAAAGAAGATATTTTAACACACACACACACATATAGTATGGTTGTAAGATTCTTGAATCATACATCCTTTTCCTTGATCAGAAGAAATTATAGCAGAAGAAAAAAATGCTTCATTTTCCCAATATGGCCTACAGATACATCCTAAGATGGCATCGCCATCCCACATCTTTAGTACCTTTACTAGTTCAAAGATTGTATCAGAGGGTCCACAGAAAAAGAAAAAAAAAACAATATTCTTGAAACACTGCCAATGTCAGACTACATTATCAACAAGAAACATATATAAAAGCCAAATAAGTAAACTAAACACCTGACTAGCAGACCTTGATGTTTCAAGTAATCAAAATCACATTGCGAAACTACAACATCATGAGGAGAAATTGGAATAGGTATAATAACCAGTCGAGTGAAACATTTTGTTAATAAACTAACACGTGTAATAGTACTTTATTTTTAAGATGATAGATTGAAATTTGTGTCGTTCAACAGACAAACCATTGCACGCGCCAACGTGTTTGACGTTTCTCAATAACACCAAGGCAAGCTCGCAACGCATCCACAGCACGTTCTCTGATAGCCAATGTAGGATCTCGTAGTGCAAACCATATGGCCTCGACAAATTCAGGCACATACACGTTGAAGACTGTAGAAGCATTTTCAGCCATTTCCTATAATAATAAACGCGGGTGAAAATTAGATTTACATCACAAAATGTTCCTTTTTGGAGTTGTTGATAGTTGGTGGTACTAATTATATTAGGGATTCACACGTGCTAATTGGGCATAAGTTAAGATCGTAAATATCATGAATAACCCATATGGTTGTGGTCCAGTGTATACTTCTTTTTTCTTTTTCTTTTTTGAGTTTTTAACTATTAATGTTTGTTTTTTATGGATTGTTTTCTTTTAGTGGTTGTTAACGTGTGTCCCCAGTGAGCCCACATTAACACAACACACTGTATTATGTATCTAGCTTGAGAGGTTTTTGTAGCAGTTAAGGGTGAAAAAATGCGTCATAATGAAGGTTGGTCTTTTAGCAGCATCTCTCCATAAATATGCACCTTACAAACTGAATGAGTAAATAAAAGGAAAATGAAACAATTAAACAACACGGTGCATTGCAGATGCAGCAACGTGTGTACTTCCACTTACCTTCAAAATAAGAACAGCTGCGAAGCGACGATACTCTATTCTTTCGGCATGAAGCCAATCCAAAGCTTTTTTAATCTGAACATGAAACAAAGTCATGTAACACATAATGAAAACTAAGAGACTGCTTAGTAACTGCTTATGAGTAGTCCGAAAAAGTTTATAAGTTACTTATTTGTGCTTATATGATTGACAGTGTCTTGTAAGGAGGATAAAATGGTTATCCAGAAGATGACAAGTCTCATGCAACAATTATTTGCTAATGACTTTTAGAGCCCATTTGGTAGCAACTTATTTGGTATCTCCTTAAAAGGAGATTTGGGAATTACAACTTATGAGTAGTTTTGAAAAGTAGCTTCTAAGTAAATGTGTTAGGAATGGTTAGAACAAGTTAATTTTGGTTTTCAACTGCAATGACTTGTAAGTAATGAATGTATAACATACATAAATGGATATGACCATGTACTTGAAATATGCATTTGTCATGATACTGTAAGGTTATTAATCATTTGTTAGGTCAAAATAGTTTATGAAATTTCTTCGTAAGCTGTAAGCAACAAATTGTTGTTTTCCAAATTTCTATTTCTGAACTGCTTTTGCAAGCTTCTAACAAGGAGTTCTCAAACACTATAATTCAAATGAGTTACTTCTAAGTAGTTTTGGTAATATATAAGGAGTTGTCAAACATGTTCTATTTCATATTTTTCCAACCACAAATTATATCAATATTTTCACTTATTTATCCAAAAACTTATGTCTTCGTTATTTAATAGTTCCAACTATAAACAACTTTGAATGGGATCTGCAATTCAACTCAAATGGTAAGAAACGGTAGTAGTAACCTGTTGCTCCACTTCATCAGCTGTCATAGCTCCACCAGCTCTAGCCAAATGACCAAGCACGTTACTTGCAAGAATCAACAACTCAGGATCGCGTTTTATTTCAAATACAGTTCGCATATAGGTGGAAAATCTTGAAACCTTGGATGCACTTTCCCCAAGATCAACATCTATCAACACATCAATAGCACGTAAAGCTCCCATGTTCTCTGCAATTTCACTATTTTCTAAAAGGGACGAGATACGATCATATAATTGGTCCATAAAACGAGGGAAAGCTTCTCCGCTAAGCTCTCGAGCTTTCTCTTCAACGTGTTTTTTTAGGGCTATGGCAGCTCCATCCTGGAAAAAAAGTTTAAGAAAGTGTTTGGCAATAGGTTAAAAGTAGGGAAAATGTTGCCATTACAGCTTAAGTGATTGGTGATAACTAACTTTTTGATTAAAGGTGGCAGTTAAGTTCATAAGTCATGATAAAACATGTTTAGCATACGAAAAATAGTTTGTAAATTCATGGCTTAATTCATATCTTACATTTAGATTTATTAAAATAACTAGAAGTGAGAACAACTTACATTATTTATTTCGAACTAAAATAAATGAATAGATCATGCCAAAAAAGTTGTTCATGGCTTAATTCATATTTTACAATTAGTTTTTTCATACTAGAATTTTAATTTATGTGGTCCGAACTCTTTTGCTTTTTAATATTAGCTCGTAACTACTTAAAATTGTGATTCAAAGTTTTTAAATAAAGTTGTTGCCAAACGAGCCTTAAAAGAGCAATGTTAAATGGATTTCATAATTGATTATGATGAGCACGATAATAGATGATAGAAGAATGTCAAAATTGGGGAAAAAAATCAATTAAAAGGTGCATGTAATTGCATATCCAATATTTTCGAAAAAAGTATAAAATTCACCAAGTTTAATTTTGCGCCGCCCCCTCTTAAAAAAAAACCATAACAGTCCCTTCAACAATGACTTTAAAGAACTCGGTTATGACTTAATGCTATTAGCTTTTGTGAAAAGTTATACATATCTATACAAACTCGTATGCGTTTTACTTTCACTAGGGTGTGTTTGTTTTATTTGGTTGCAAGAAGTGTTTAAAACTTCATTAGGTGCTCGGAACTTCTACTTCAATTCCAATAAGTGATGCATTAGTGCTAATACAACTTTTGAATGTTGAATGATAAATATTTTCAATTATACCCTAAGATGAATTTTTAAAGTAGTAATTGAGTTTCAATATACATTTTTTCTCTTATCACTTTTTTTATTTTCATGTTTTTCTTTTCAATTTTCAGAGGAATGTATTTTTTCTAAATTTGTTAATTATTTGAAAAGGAGAATATTGAGATTTTATTTGTTGAGAAAATTAAAAGTATTTAATTTGATCGAAGTTCGTAATTTTTTTAAAATTATCAATATAGTTTCTATTTCTTTTCTTTTTTTGGTTTTATACTTGTTCGAAACCTTTTAAGAAAATTATTATTTGTTTATAGATATGGAGGGGTAACTGTTATAATTATTTTTTATTTTAGTAAAAAAAGCCATTAGCACTTTAAAATGAGAGTTGCTAATTACACCACTTTTTTCCTAGTTTTATCACGGACGGAATTTACCACATAAAGTCAAACTAATACTTAAAATTACCTTAATCACATCACGCTATTTTTATTATTTTCTACCAAATATCAAGAATCGCGTCTCTCGTTCTGGAAAAAAAATAACATAGGCAGTCAACAGTTGATTAATAAAGTACACAAACGGCTGTAAAAATCCAAACAACCTACTACCCATTCTGTGTATCTATTCCCGAATTCATCAAAATTACTTGAAAACAAATCAACGAGTTAACAAAACCATAGTACACACATAAAATACGTGTTTTTGATATATGTGTGTGTGTGTGTGGTGACCCTAATCACTTTGCAGATAAATGTCCCAATAGACATAATAATAGACAGCGCTCTAATTTAGTAGATGAAATTGGAGAATATGACCTAGAATCAGTTCATGAAAATGATTTTAATGATACAGACTCAATTTATAGCATAATTTCAGACGACGAAGAAGCTAGTTCTTCAACCCCAATCACATATACTTTAATGAACACAGGAAAAATCATAGAATGTACTCATAATTGGATTCAAGGTCGTGGAAGCGATCATGTTCCATATGATTTCTGCAACAGATGTCCAAAAATCTCTAAACGATTTCAATGTGATTCTTGCTTCATAGAAATATATTTTCTATGTGCCAAAAAGAATTTTAAATTAGAACTAATAACTAGAAAACAAAATGTTATTGGAAAAAAGTATTTTTCAAGAAACATTAGACAAACATGACGCACAGATCAAGTTGTTACAACTAGAATTAACTCAAGTAAAACAGGAATTACAACAGATAAAGAATTATTCTTTAAATAAACCACCAGATAAAACTAAACAGAGTAATAAAGAATTAAATACAGAAGTCATTTAAACTATGAATAATGAAATACAAACAGATTTGTTTACAGCCAATATAAATAAGTATAACACAAACCTACTCACATTAACTTGTAAAATATGATTTGATGAAAAAAGTTTTGTAGAAACTATAGCAATTGTAGATACAGGAAGTACAAAGAGTCTCATTGGATACTCTTTAGTACTTTTACAATATCATATACTGTTAAGTTATGTTAATACTAGTAAAACAGCTAATCAGAGCTTTATGAAAATGACACATAAAATACCCGATAATGCTACAATCTAGTTTAAAGATTTCAGCAATAACTACAGTAATAAATATGAACTTGGACAATGCACCATTGCTCCAAAAGATATTAAATCAACAGAATTTTTATTAGGTTTAAACTTCATCCTAAATTACAGAGGTGCTATCACCATTAGTAAAAATAGCATTACCTTTAGTAAACATAATTATACATTACCTACTAATTACAATAATTATTCCTCAGAGCTTACTCGAAAGCGTGGTGGGTAAGGTGAATTAGATTTTTTAAAACCAGAAAACAATTCTAATTCCGCAAAACATAAGAATGCTTTAACTATTTTAGCATTTGAAAATAAAAGAGAGTTAGAGAAGGGAAAGGAAACAAAATTTATACCTTATCAAATAATCTCTAAACTAGAAAAACTTGGTTTCATTGGAGACGATGTAACCAAAAATAGAGTCAATTATACTTATAAGATCAAAATACTTAATGCTGGTCTTACAAGCAAGACAGCCAATATCGACTACTCTCCAACTGATATTAAAGAATTTAAAATTCAAATATCAGAAATGTTAAATCAAGACCTTATTAGAAGATCTGAATCAAAGCACAGATCAGCTGCCTTTCTTGTTCAGAATCACTCTGAACAAAAAAGAGGAAAATCCAGAATTGTCTATAACTATAAAAGGTTAAACGACAACACAGAGGATGATGGTTATAATATCCCTAACGAAGATACATTAATTAACCTAATCCAAGATAAAAAAGTCTTTAGTAAATTTGATTTAAAAAGTGGATATAACCAGTTAAAACTAGAAGAGGATTTTAAACCTTGGACAGCTTTTATGTGTCCAGAAGGACATTTCGAATGGAATGTTCTTAGCTTTGGTTTTAAAACAGCTCCTTCAATATTTCAGAGGATTATGGACAGCATATTCAAAAAATATGATTTTTGTTTAGCATATATAGACGATATTCTTGTAGCATCAGATAATCTAAAACAACATGAACATCATATATATATATATATATATATATAATATATATATATATATAGACACACTGCAGGATTTTCAAACCCGACACCAGTAACAAAAGATTTCAACAAATTTCAGTACGGCAAAAAAAAGAGCTGGAGAAACGGGTCGATAAAATTCAGTATTTTTTGTGGTGTAATTAGCAGCTCTCTTTGAAATTAAGGTAAACAGAAGTTGTTCACAAACCTAATAGTTCAAATACATGTTCTAGTGGTGTAATCTAAGCCTAAATTAAGACAGGGTTTTAGATTTTAAGAAGATCAAAAGAATTAGCGGAAAATACAAAACCTTAATGGAGGTGCTTCCCCTTGTACACAGATCATTCAGGATACGATTGAGCGTGTCACTTATATCGCAAGCAGCAGATGAAGAGTTAATAGAAAGAAAAGATGGCGAGAATCGGATTGAAGATACAGTGCCTGCCATCGTCATCTGAATTTAGGAAATGAAATAGGGTTTATTTTACTAAAATCAAACCATGAATTTGAGGGTAAATGAGAATCGCTGATGTTCAGCAGTAATGCACAACATCTGTATATTCCATTCTAATCAAATGTGATGAATTGTCATCACCGTAGGTGCTAACGGTAGATCCATTTTTCCTCTCTTTCGATTGGAATATCCAATTGATAAAATAGAATTTATCTACAGTAACGAATCCATTATTGATGGAAGCATGAGCTCGTGCCTTATGTCGTTCCAAAGATAAGTACTGCATTCACAGTTCAGAAATATATATCGATTATTTTCCATGTGATTGTTGCATTACACACACATAGTATTATTTGCAATACCCGAATTATTTAATCGATCTAATGTCGGTAGGCGAAATAAACACGCTTTATATGCTGTAAAGCTAAACTTTTTTGCTATAATTTCATGCCATATAATTTCCCCCAAATATACTGTAGGTCTCTGCTGTCTGATCGTGTTCCATGCTTTAGAAAAGACAAAATTTGAAGATCCACGCATTTTCCTAAAACTAACCACTTGTATTGCATGATATATCTCTCTAGTTTGAGAAAGCATTTCAGGATGTAATGTGTTGTTTTGAATAATAGAACTCACATAAAATTGCGAATTATTACTCATGCTAACCGTGTTCCGTCCCAATAAATCCATCATTGTTTTATGGTTGATCCAAGGATCGAACCACAGAGAAGCATTCTCCCCATTTATAATAATTCTTTGCATAAGATAACAAGTTGTATCATTATCTCTAAGTATATGCTTCATTGTCTCAGAGTAGTTGTTATTAATAGACATAGCCCATAGTTTTTTACACTGTAAGTACTTGGTTTTTATCCAGTCACTCCACAAGCACTTTTTAGTTATTAAATTCCATGTCATTTTGATAATGGCTATCTTCCTTAGGTCACTGAAAAATCTAATGCCTATGCCACCTTTAGATTTGGGTCTGCATAACTGCTCCCATGCAATTTTCCACTCTAAAACTTGCATATGGATATCAGGACCGCGTTCCCTTTTTCCGGGTAAATCAGAGTCGCTAGCAACAATAAACATAATCAGCGTGATTCGGGATAGCATTATTTATTTAAAAAAACTTGGTACGATTTGAAACAACATGCTCTTTCAAATCGCACTTCATAAAATCTTTTACCATATATATGCATGCGCATGCATGTATGTGTGTGTATGTACATAGTACGATATTTGATCACATCATAGCTGCTTTTTCCCCCTCTGTGATAGAAACATATTTGTTTCTATTATTAGTTTTGAAGTCGACCTTTTTAAATAAGTCTGCAGATATAGCTCAAATGGTCAAATTTTCCTTCTGGATATCACCGCAAAAATAAACTTGCAGCAATCTAGACCTCATTGAGATATATGCCATTTTATTTAAAATAACGAATAATAAATTGACGTCCAATGAAAGCCCAAGTAGCTCCATACTCAGCTCATTGAGAGAGTGATTGTAGTGGTTCTCATATATAGTTCTTACAAGCAATTGGTTAGAAATTTAACATTAACAAAACATTTATTTAACTGATAAATTTATAAAACAGATTTCAACATTATTTTAAGCATCAATTCTACACACACAAACACAAAAGTGAAACTTGATTTATATTGTTTTGAAGAAAAATATAAGACGCCTTTCTTCAAAACATAAACCTAAACCCAAATCACCTACAAATACTCACTCACTTTAGATTGATCTTAAACTAAACCGTTAATCTTGACTGCGTACAAATTACAAACACCTAATGGGTTAGAGCACGGTAAAAGCTGCAACTTAAACACATAAATTTATAATGCACGAGAGGGACATTACTTTAAGATTCATTTTATTAATAATTGAGATCATGATACAATTGCAATATATAATTGTTAACACCTGCCACTGAATCACAAATTAAAAACAAAAACAAACTTCAAGTAGAAGATCCAATACATTGCCATCACAATAAATAACATAACAGTATTTCAAGAATATTCCCCAAGCTATAGTTGACATTCAACAAGTAAAAAACTAGTTCAAATTGAGGTGCCCATCCCAGTACTCTGAACTTTTAAGAGTTAAAAACTTCATCTTAATTTGCCTGCAAGCATAATCATAAAACAGAGGCCAGAACCTCCTGCTTTCATAAATTTTACATACATCTACACAGCAGAGGGAGTGATACACACCATTATCCTATGTACGCGAGAATAGACTATGTACAGTGAAAGGTAACCCATATATATACAGAATGGACGGAGTTCCTCACCAAAATGGACACCACCTGTAAACATGGAGAGAAAAAAACATGAACTTGAAGCAGACATGTAATTTGAACAATGTTGAAAAGGAATATTCTTCCCATGTAGTAATCTGACATATAAAGAGTTTATATACACGACAGAACTAACTGCGATTTACCCATTTCTACCCATTCAGAAATACATAGCTAGTGAAAATACACACAAGTTTGCTAGTAGAATGAAAACTAACACCGTACTCAGCAATGCTTTGCTGACCAAAAATGGGTAAACTGTAGGGGTAAATTGCAGCAAATTTTTGAATGCGTGTACAAATGGTCTATATTAAGGATGGTATGCATCTTCCATGGTTATTCTATTCAGCTCATGTTCTGCTAAGACGAGTGAATTAATAAACACATACCCAACATAGTTCTGGCACAAATTCTCATGAGATGTTGCTTGTAGAATTAGCTTCTGAACCTGGAGCTTCACTGATAATCCATGTTCAACCTCACGTGTGTCTCCATATATTAATGTGTTGGGATCTAAATACTGCATTGAGCTGTTCGGTAGAGATGAACTGGACATGAAGTCACGTCCAGTCAGCTTATTGCTCATGCGGGCCATGACAACAACAGCACGCTCGTTCAAAACTTCATTGGCATCACCAAGTTGATGTACAGCCTATGGAAAACATAAAACGGTTTTTGATTCGATAATTATTCAACATAAAAATACTGGCATCGTGATTGACTATTTTGAGAAAAAGCCAAAATCGTGAATGACTATTTTGTGGAAAAAGCCGAAAGAAGAATGATATGAACTTTCTGTCATGACTCGGATTGGAACTCATGAACTCATGACCTTATTTATGTAGTTCAAAGATTATGAAAAAAAGCTCTAGCTAAAAATAGAAAGGTAAAATTTGTCAAGACTGGGATTCAAAAACTATTACCTTATTTGTATAGTAAGAGCATTGTTTTCGAAAATCTTAAAAGCTTATGATATAAATCCTGTTTCAAATCGCATCCCGAGTCGATTCTTGGATTACGATTCAAAACTTAAACTGACAATTGAGAAAAACCATTTAGTCCATGCTAACACAAGGAATAGCAAAATGTTTACTTGAATCTAAAATACAAATTTAATTGTCTCCCAAACATAATAAAGATGGAACAAGAAACAAAACAAAACAAAAAAAAATTAGATGTAGAAGCTTAAATATCGAAATCAAATTAATTTATAAATTATTACAATGGCAAAAGAATTCATGTTTTTAGATACTTAATGTCATCTAGTAATCTATTATATAATGCTAATTTGGAGAAGTTTTTTCACAATGTAAAAAGGAACCTTGGATGAATTATCTATAAAAATTAAATTAATTTTATTCAAAAAATAAATAAAAATGGTCAAGATCATATTTTAACTCAAATTATTTTCTAATATTCTACCCAATATTCATTCATTTTTATTCATTCTCATTTGACATTGAATCTAATATTCATTAAACTATAATATTTAATTCATGTTTCATTTCTAATTAAAAATATACTTTATTTTGTGATACTACTATTTAATTTTATATGCATGTGCATTGCATGTGCCAAAGTACTAGTTTACATAGATCAAAATTTCTAGCATACAAGTGTAAGTGTGTGTATGTATGTAGGACAATATAAATCTTTCGGATCTACGATTTATTCTTTAAATCTAATTTTGATTTAAAGTTTGAACTTTATGATTTACAATTGAAATATTGTTTGAAAACCTTGAACAGGAACATTTGGTGACTTTAATGTTACTAACCATTTATTAAAGATAAACAGATTCCAAACAGGATTCTCCACAGTTGAAACGACTCTAATACCATTGTTGTTGGACTAGAAAGAATGAAGTAGACGCTTTCTAAGAAAATGTCTCCAGTTTAAGTTCCCAGTTTGAAATTGAACTATGTAGTTGAACGAGACAGGGAGAATGCTCTAGCTTTATACCATGGTTCCCCACTTGAATTGAGTTTTGATTATTTTATTTTACTTTATATAATTTTACTACAATCATTCTAATTACGAACATAATGTGATGGCCTGATGGGTATATAAAAAGGAAAAAAAAGTCAAAAAACAAACAAATAAAAAATAACGAACTAAGAAATTATATATTAGAAAATGATTTAATGAAATGGGAAATGAAAGTGACCTGCAGAATTTCCTTCTCACGGGCCCCACGAAGAGGCTGAGGAAGGTCTCTGGAAGGTGCAGTTTCGTCATTGCTGACCACTGCATGATTTACTTGTGCGTTTCCATTTGCTATTTGAGGTACTTCATTAAAATTAAATAGACGCCAATTGATAAGAGGATCATGCACAAAGGCCTGGAAAATGGAGATAGACATTCTATTTTAGCACAAAAAATAAACTACTACGCAAAATTATGAGCCTAGAATTATTTTATCTTTACCTCCATCATGGCCATGACACTATCTTTATGGGTCCTTAGAACTTGCATCACATTTTCACAAGTTGACCTAAAATTGCCTTCAATTCCACTAACCTCCATTGCCTTTACAAGCATTCTGGTCAAGCGGAAAGGTACCTGTTCATAAAACATGAGTTTATATGATCATACAAGTGAATCTTACTACCCAGTAATTCAACATGTTAGAAAATTAAACAGCCCGCTGTTTGACACATAATACTAGTTACCTTCTCTGGAAACTTCTCCCTATTCATCGATGCTTCGAAGCAATCTCCAAAATCAATATGCAATATTTTCCCACTATAAGAAAAATAGATATAACACTTGTTAATCATAATATTTGACTAGAAATGCACATTTTGAACAGTATACTACCTGAATCGATGCAGCATAAGGTTACTAGGATGACGGTCGCCTAATCCAAGTAGGTAACCAACCTAGAAATATGTTGCAAAACACATACAAATAGGATAAACCCTGTTTTTTTTATGGAAAGGCCAAAAGAAAGGAAACAATATAAATATATAATCTACATACCATACTCATGACAGCCAAACTTCTGGTGTAATTTGTACGTCTATCAAGCCAAACTTCCGATGTCCGGCTTTTAAGCCAGAGAACCTATAAAAGCATCACATAATTACAGTCTAGAACTATATAGTATATATTTAAGAAACATATTCGTTCTGTTTATATATTCATTTCACCATGTCTATGATTTTAAAAATATAGTAGGAAATGAGAAAGTTATAAGAAAGAAGGTGTACCTTTGCCAAGTCATTTCCTTCTGTGTTTTGCAAAGCATGCTCAAACACTTCGACCTTAGATATGAGTGGCAACCGATCATCGTCTGGTGCAAAAGCTAGCATGAGCCTATGCTCTTGATTCAAATGGATCTGAACATTAAAACAAACATATTTAGCTTCACATCATAGTTTAACAATAATGTAGTACTGTCAAGCATACCCTTCTTGCGTCCCTATACTCCCTAATCAACTGGTGCAGTGTATCACAGTTTGGAACCCATTCGATTAAACCGCTGTTTGGAGATAAAGAAATAAATTTTAGAAAACCAAAAGTTGGAACAAAGTAAACTGCTAGCATCTGAGTGAGAGGTACACCTAACCCACCTACCGACTTATCAATCACGGTGTTCAGTTGACTTTCACTGCTCTTGCTGGCCAACTAATGTGTTTAACTCCTCAACGGGGGTGGTAGGCAAGGTAAGCAGCTGAAGCACAGCAGAAGTGGGAGAACAGGAACAGGGAACCTGTCTTCTTGCCTAGGGGGGCTTGAGGAATAGGTAGATCGACATTGTTAGACAATGCCCTACTTAGGTCATCGAGTGACACTATTTAAAAGTGAAAGAATCGATTCTTCTTTCCACAGTACTGATGTTTCTGAAAATGATCCTGATGCTTGAGTTTATAGAACTCCAAACTCAGAACTTAATTTTCTATTGGGTTCCATCTTTTTCTTTGAGAATGATAAATTTTGGGTTTTAGATTCAAACAAAAAAAATTATATTTTCATATTTCACCGTGGATCGAATAATTTTCTTAACTGCGGTTCAAAATGAGTTTTGACTCAGAATTTGAGGATCATACTGGAATATAGGAGAGTCGACTGAAATGGGTTTCAAATAGTTGTACTTCAAGAATTTTACAGTCAGGTTAAGATTTAACAAAGGTCATGCTGCATCATCACAGCAATCACTCACCACAAAATAATCTAGACGACAGTTAAAAACATACTGATAAGTGATGATGATAAAAATGTAGTATTGGTGATAATAATAAATACTTGGGCTCTCCAGGAATAAAGCAAACCTGCATGACACGTTCATCTTGACGCAAGTCCTCGTGACCTTTCAGAAGGAAAGTATGTTCCTCACCATCACTTCCCAGAATGGTCAGTTTTCTAGGTCTCTGTTTGGATGGTATTACAGAGAGCGAAGGTGCAAATGATGCGATTGTTACCACAGGTGCATCTGGAAATTTAAAAAAACATAGATACAAAAAATAAACTGAAAATATCTATACAAGAGGTTAGCTATGTTGATGAAGGATTTCCAAACTGTACATATAGTTTATGCATCAAATATTATGTTTTACAGAATAGACTAATATGCATTGCCCCAAAACTGAATAAAGAAAGAGTCAAGGTAAAAATCAAACCAAACAAAATATACTGCAAGTTTGAAACAGAGTGGGTTACCTGCACGGTATGTTCCTGGAACAGCAAGCTCTAAATTTTGACAATTGAGCAACTCAGGTGAAACAGACTGTAACCATGCCAATAAGAAGCACATTAGAAGGATTTAGTGAAAAAAGATAGCATTAAACTTCAAATCCATCTTTTACTCTTGCCTGTAAGTCCAAAGTAGTGAGACTTGGAAGTTGTTTATCTATTCGCCTGAACACATGATAGTATAAATCCCAAGCCTGAAATAATGATTGAGATACAGTATCATTATGCCAAAGATGAAGTTCCAGCAAAAATGTAAAATGAGTGATGGACCATTCAGCTTGTAGTTTAAACCTGAGTAAGTTCTGCATCTTTTCCCGTTCTTCTATATTTCATACAACATTCACGAGCTTCCAATAGTTCACGACCATATGCCTGAATATAATAATAATTTTGTGTAATGAATTGGCGTATTATACAGAGAATGTAACTTCCTAGATGTAGCTGGATTTGTACAATAAAAACACGAAAGAAAAAAAATACATATTGGAAGACAAATTCATTGTACCAATCTTGTTTTAGGTTGAGAGAACAATCAAGACCATGACCATAATAAAGTGGTTGAAATAAAAAAATATGTACTCCAAAAATTAATACAATCTAGCAGTGTGATAACTAAGAAACAGACAATCCACTATAAAAGAATGAAAATTAAAATGTTGGCATCAAGATTTGAACCTAGGGAAATGCTTATCATACCAGAAATGGGAATAGCAAATTAGTATCTCAATGATTGACATGTGGCACAATAGTTTTTTAAGAGAAATTCAAAATTTAACATATAGCGGCTACGTGTACACAAAGGTGACAAATGATATAATAAGTCATCTTATACCAAAAGATTATATTCATGAATAGATACCTGAATAAAAGTAGTCTCTTTAGTAGTTTCAGCTCCTTCCTCAAGCTTAGCATGTAAAGGATCTAATACAGCAAGCATACCATCAATATTGTGTTCGCCGAAATACAAACGGCTAGCCTCTTCCAAAGCCTCATGCCACATCTCATGCCACAGTATGGCTACTCTAATTAGTTCCTTTGATACAAGCTGTGCCTGTGGTGTAAAGAAGAAAAAACAAGATTATGAAAGGGTCGTCGAATGAAAATGTATGGAACACTAAAATCTTCACCTGATCAACAAGAACTCCACTATGCTGACGAATTTTATCGACAACTTCCTGGGCTGCCGCTCTTCGTAAAAGGCTTATTGATTTGCAAGCAACAAGAAGAGGATATATAAGTGCCTGGAGCGAAGGATGTCAGAAGTATGAGTTTAGGGTGGTAACAAATAAAATTAAAGCTTCAAGTAGTATTCAAAGGCAATAGGTTAGGCACAAGAAGAACCAGTAATATGCGATTAGCATCAATACAATTGTACCAAATTACTGATGTAAGAGGTGTATGTCCTGCAAGTGGTCAATGAAATTGAAAGCAGCACTATAATTACTTCTGCAGGGCAATGGAATTATTTTGATAGCATAATTATGTATGGTGCAATGAGATTTATTGACCCATCTTTGAAGCTTGGTAATAGTTAATATAATCTGACAAATACAAGTGATAGGTAGCCGTAGGTTTTACCACATACTATCTTGTCCGTATCAACGTTTGTTGGGAGTTGATTCAATAACCCAATCTTACGCATCAATTTTTCATAACTAATGAATGCTCAGAGCCCAGAGGTACCTTCTAAATTTGTTATAAACTCTTACGATGGAGTTTGCAGGCTTGAAATACAATCTTATATCAAAAGAGTAGATAGATAAAAGCGAACCCCACCTGAGGATGCCCTCTTCCAATACGCACCAATAGTGACTGTATCAGTTCACGTACGGCTTTATTGTTTGAATGTATCCTGGCAATTATTTGAGGTGATACAACCAACCACATTTCAATTTTAACAAGCGAAAATCCTTTTTGTAATGCTGACTGAACTTCAGGCGTAGCTCCATAATTAAACCACAATGTGAGAAGACGAAGAATGTCCTGATATGATGGGAAAAGGGCACAAATAGGATCAATGAGGTTACGAAGATACTATGTATGTCTATTTTAGTATGCGCTCTCATGACATATTAGATATAGTAGTAAAGATCATAAACTGTGTGTGGACATCGCCACCCAACCGTGATGTCTTACATTACTATTGTAAAGAATTAGAGTCTCAAAGGATATGCCAAACGAATTGAAATTGATCGACACAGTGTTGATTAAAATAAACCAAATATTATACTGTTGAGTAACCAAGCAGTATGCCTTTTCAACATGCATATTTCTCTGAAATTATTACAGGTCACATCCAGGGGTGGCTGCACATTGGGGCAAGATAGAGAGTGGTTTCCCTCTCTTGCTTTCCATTGTACAGTTACCAAATTATCCTTATAGGCCATATGTCTAACAAACCCTATCAGTGTTCTGAAATGAAAATTCTCTAAAGATTGTCTTGAATTTTGATGCTTTTTTTTTGTGGTTCTGTATTTAAACCTTGGTAATCTATATTATCAGTACTCAATCATTGAATTAGTTATAATGAAAACTGGTGCATGCCCATACTATGTAATTTGGGTTAAAGTTAATTGATATTCTCTAAAGTTTGACATGTTTGGCAAAGTATTCGACTTGTTTTCCTTTTTGAACAAAAATTCTAGTAGATAACCGAACAATGAAATATTGAGGTTGTTTCATCTTATGTTAAGACCGGACTCGCGTCACATTAGTTTTCACTATTGTTGATTTGAACAACTAATAAATAGAGATACGAATATGTCTAACATGTATTCAATTCATAAAAGTGTTTTGCCCTAGGTGAAAAACACAGCGGAATCATTTTACATTCAATCTTAAAATGCAGAGGTTGAAGAATAAAAGATGTAGCTCTTCAGAAGTAAAAAAACTGTAGTATATTATACAAGTCGAGTATCGAACTGTTTAGAAGAGTCAATGATTGTTATTCTAAACTTAGTTTGTCAAGCATGTCAAACGATCCAAGATTATACAGTTTACTCATCAACTTCGATCAAGCTCAAAATCTGATGCATTGGTCTAGTATTGAGACTGAACAAGCAATAATATGACAAGTTGGCCAGATGGTTATGCAATTTGAATTATAACCATACTAAAAAGCAACATAATCACAGTAGAAAAAAATAACAGTCAAGGGTATGTACCGAAATGTCAGAATTTACATGTAGAGGTAAAAGACCAACTAATAAGATGCTGCGGATTCAATTTGAAAACCATAACTATGATATCACTCCACAGGAAACATCGCAAAAACATAAACCATTAAAAATACATGTAAAAAAAACGAGCAGGTGCTAAACTTGGGAGCAGTTTAGTTTTAGTTAACCTAAACATAACTAAAAGTAAATACACCGTATATACATATATATATACCCTTCTTGTTAAATAATAAAAATAGACATGCATGAACCAAGGGGAGAAATAGAAATCATGCCTAAAACTATAGGCCGATAGAGCAACCAATATTTAGGAGATGTTGGCCAATATATTGTCTAGTAAGAGTGTTTCCAAATCGACCTGTACAATATCCATGTATGCACCTCCATTAAAGCTGACAACAAATGCAGTGTTCAGCTTCGTGGACACCCCAAATTAGAAGAAAATAAATGGTTTTTAGTGAAAAGTAAAAGAAATATTTGACCATATATGTAACAAGTTACATAACAACGTGCTAAGACAATTAAATCAATGACTACATAAAATCAAAAAGGATCATTACCTGTAAACTATCATCAACACCTTTCACATTTGATGCACAAGCAATTAATAGAAATATCCAGTAACAGCAGCAACAACATATTGTCTCGCTATGCCAGTATACCCTTTCGAACTGTAATGTGACATTACAGCAGTATTAAATAAAGCCCATGTGTGCCAAGCTTTAGACCAATCTTTAGCAAAATGAGTGGCTTTCTCGTACGACTTAAGAACATCTGTTAACGATGTAGTAGCAAATCAAAAAATACAATAGAAATTAGGTGAAAAGAATCACGAGAATTAAACATATTTTAAAAGAATCAAAATGATAATACCTTTTACCGTCTCATCATCTAATCCAGGAGAAAGTGTCGCCGGGTGCCGAGTTTCAAATGGACACGAGCAAGAAGAGATACAGGAGAGGCAGAAGCGGTTGTGATAATTGGTTTTATAGAGTTACTTTCCTGAGTCGAGAGCTGCAAAGCTAGATCCTAACAAAAACAGACAGTAACCAGTGACATAATGTAGACACTAACTGACATGTATAACATTCATCATTGGCAGCAAAAGCAATTACTCCTGGTCTACAATGCATGCAACGTCAGAATCCAAATACTTCAATTCAAAACGGTCTCTCTAGATCAGGTGAATTATAGCAATATGTACGGTTTTGAGAATAATTTTATTAATAGTATTTCAGTATCCACTAAATTGACTGCTCATTACTAATTTTCTGGACATGAGTTACCTTGATTTAATGTAAATTTACTTAGCAGGTGACCTACATTGATTACCTCTGGGTCTTGGGTTCTAATGCCTCAGACGTCAATTGCTAATTTTCAAATAATAAATAAATTGACAATTCATAAGTTTAGAAGAATAAATAAAAAGTATCAGTATAGATATAGTCTACAACTTATATTGAGAAGGAAAGTTTTACGATCAAAAGAGATAAAATGACAATCATACTTGTAGTCTTGAGAACGCATCTTGTCTTTTAAATTCATTGCCAAGAGACCACTGATACTTAAGGTATGCTAACATAACTTGCGGGTGCTCATTGTTTACAAAATATCCAGGAGATGTTTCAGGATCATACTGTTCAAAGAAAATTTACTTAGCATGAAATTTAAAGTAACAATTTAAGTTTTAACAGACTAAAACAAACCTTCAGAAGTTTGACAAAAGTAGATCTAGCCTGACTTATACGACCACTTTTTCTGCAAAGGGATGTAAACTTAAGCCAAGAATCTATATCTTCAGAAGGAGGCAGAACGAGTTCTCGAACAGCAAGAATTGCTTGCCAAACCTAGACGAAGATGTGAACAATATTAAATTACAGCATGTCTATAACTAACTTTAGCACAATTAGAATGCAGATTGACATAAAGTAGCAACCCAATGTAAATCAGCTAATGTTACATGGTACATAAGACTGAAAGTCAAACAATAGTAATACGTTCTTGGAAACCTTGAATACGATGATATATTCAGTAGCAAAGCTATAGACATATGACAGTACATATGGTTACCGTAAAAGCTGAGTTTGTTATTAAAAAAACATAACAAGCCAAAAAAACTACACACACTCTCCGAGAAAGCAACTGTTAAAGGTTGTAAGAAAAAAAATGGTTTTTCTTAGAATCCCAGAAATAATACTACCTGAACACGCCTAAACCTATAATCATCACAATATAAAATCGGAATTTACTATATCTTAGAAAGAAGAAAAATAGTTAGAATGGTACCTACACAACAGAGTTGATGTATGCCAATTTTGACTCATGGTTTGATGATTTATGAGATTTAATGAATCAAGTTTGATTATTCGAGCAAATTGCCAATGAAAATTAGGCTGGTTTAACACATAAAATTAAAGACTTGTGTTTTATACAAAGAGATTAAGCTTAATGTGCTGGCCAGCAATCAAATAATTAACTGCCATTTTATTTGCAAGTACAGCAAGCAGAATGATTCTGAGCCAACGGCTATTGTGTGATGTTTTCTTATTATTTACTGGTTCAAGATTTATTTTTATTTTAGTTCAAAATTTGCAGTTGATGTTTTCCTATTACAGTAAGATCTTGTTAATGCTACTACTTTCAGTATAGAAATTCATTCAGACTTGAATTTTGATACTTTAATTTAGGTAGTATCTGTTTCAATTTCAGTTGGCTAGGATTCACTGAAAATTTGTTTATTTGCATGGAGTTTATGATAAGGGGGCAAGGAATTCTGCAATAAGATATATTGTTATCCCATCATCACAACTATTATCAAATGATATTAAATCTTTTATGCAAGTATTGCATGGCAATCTCCATACTTATTAATTTACCACAACACATTACTATGTCCAGCAGTAAAGAGTGTAAAAATGGCATTACATAGCACGAAAATGGTTGCATCCCTTGTATTTTCTTAGTATTTCCATTATCTCTAGAAGATTTAATAAACTACGCTCCTATAACTCCATCATCATGTAGAATATTAAATTATGTTAACAAAACTTCAGCTTGTCTTGAAATTCGTTGTCTTTATAAAGTCATGTACTATAATTGTCAAAATTTATACATGCCCATGCAAAAGGCTAAAACATTTGGTTTTAATAATAAGCACTTGTCAGTTTATAATCGAAATGTGCTATGCTAGATAAGAATGCTTGGTTATGCGATCATTAATTGTCATCCTTAGCAACAAATTCACTTAACAAGGTAATCATGATAGAATTGTCATCCTATCACTTGTTTATGATCTGATTATTGAGGTATATAATTATTATATACTTAAAAATATTTTTCTTCAATATAAAAACACCATTTTAAAAATGGACCTATTATATCATTGGTTGTTGCATTGCGTAATGTAATAGATTACATTTTACAAGTTGGTTGAGGTACACAAGAAAAGTGCTCATTTAACAACTAAGACGATACATAATGTAGAAGAAAATAGTAACGTCTGACTCGACAAATGGTCAAATGGAAATAAATTGCATTACACGAGAAACGAAGTACCATGATTTGTAAGAAATAAAGTATTCTCATTAATATATAGTATAATTAATATTTCATTCTTGTCCGACAGGCACTGCTTCTGTGCCTAAAGCACATTTAAATTGTGGTCGTGCACGAGGAAGAGGAAGCAACTCCAAAGGAGATAGATCATAGTCAAGGTTACGTTCGTGGTCAGTACAATTATAGTAATTCTGTAGATTATAACGATAACGACCATAAACAAAAGGTTAAAAAAACATCCTTGTAGAAGTGGAATACCAATAAAAAAAACATGGGGTGTGTAAAAAAACGGCCCTTGCCTGGAAAAATAGACCGCGTGGGGATATTGAACATCTTATGCATGATGAAGCATGCAGAGTAAAGAAGATTAATATAACCAGCTTTAAAATAATTGCAAAAAGGCACGATTTTTACTTTAATGATTTGCTATTGTAGATTTTAAAATAAAATGTGGTCTCGTTTTTTAAGTTAATTACTTGACATATGCACAATTTAATCTTTTTGTCAAACATCGCATTATAATACAAGTTATTCGATAACGGAATATGAGTCTGTACTAGTGGTACACCTTCATGGTTGTACCTCTGGTAGCAACTAAGGTACAGCTAACTGTAACATCCATTCAGTTTCCTCTTACTGTATAGAATGTACTTTATATCCCAATAAGCATTGAGAATTTGAAATAAATTTCTCTATTCATTCACAAAAAAATTCGTCAAAATAATTGTTTTCAAACGTCTAATTCGATATGAAGAAATAAAATCAGATGAATTCCTAGGTGGGTATACATATGTCATGTTGTAATATGTTTAAAATTCGATTCCCGTTCTTACATAGCTATTTAATGCATGCTGTTTATTTTAGACCTGGATTTACTTCTATCCATCTGTCTTATATAACCAAACGAGGATCAAATAATATAATATGAAAGCAATTAATTAAAATGTATTTTGCAGAATGGTCTTGTTCATCCATTATGAGCAAAATGAAATATGCCATTATTTCTTCAACCTACCTCGAAGTTCTTTCAGAAATGATTTGAGTTTTGTTTGGGTTTTATCATGTTAGAAAATAAAAATTCGCTTATGTAAGGTGAACTCAAGTTCAATCAAATAGTATAGGTCATTGAGAAAACCTTCAACATAGCGACTTGTGCTTATTAAAGCTGAACAAACTTCCCAATGTTTAAACTAAACTAACTAAATTTTGTTAGAACCTCGTATTTTGGTATTTTGACACTGACAACCATACAACAATATATTGTTTATATTAACAACTTATGCAAGGAAAGATCAATCAAACAAGAAGGCGTACTCGACAAAAAGAAGACCAAGATGTCTCAACAAATGTAATATCAATCAGAGTCTAGAATGATATGTATTGTTAAAATCTCTTCTAGTGGTGTATATATATAAGCACACACAAACACAAAATAATTTTATAAAATCAATATGTGCAAACTTACATCAATCTTTATCTTTACTATTAATAAAAAGAATTCATTGAATAGATCTACTCAGTGTCCTTTTGAAATTCCAAATATACCATTTTACGTCTCATAGAGAAATAGTATTCAAATATGGAGATGTAGCCTATTATATTTTCTAAGTACAACTGTTAATCATCATGGAAAACTACAATATACGTTCATAAGCTGAAGTATCGGAGTGTTCCATATTGTCTGTAATTTAGGTGTGAGTTCATGGGTATAAGTATCGCTTGATTCTGGGTTAGTATGAAAAAGTGATTGCAGTCTGGAAAAAAAAATAGCGGCTTCTGTCTAGGCAGAGATCAAATATGAGGATGTAGCATGTTATTTTCTAAGTATAGTTGTTAGGCACCATAGAGAACTACAGTGTGCGTTCACAAGATAAAGTATCCGAGTGTTCCATATTGTCTGTAATTTAGGTGGAAGTTCATCGGTCAAAGTCTCGCCTGATTCCGAATTATTATAAAGAAGTTATTGCGATATGAACAAAAAAAATAGCGGCTTCTGCCTAGGCGAAGTTCAAATATGAGGATGTAGCATGTTATTTTCCAAGTACAATTGTTAGTCGCCATGGAAAACTACAGTGTGCGTTCAAGAGATGAAATATCCAAGTGTTTCATATTATCTATAATTTAGATGGGAGTTCATCAGTCGAAGTCTTGTCTGATTCCGAGTTAGTATGAAGAAGGTATTGCAGTATTAACCAAAAAAATAGCGGTTTCTGCCTAGACGGAGTTCAAATATGGAAATGTAGCCTGTTATGTTCTAAGTACAACCGTTAATCACCATGGAGAACTACGATATACGTTCATAAGTTAAAGTACCCGAATGTTCCATACTGTCCATAATTTAAGTGGGTTCATCGGTCGAAGTCTCGCCTGATTCCGAGTTAGTATGAAGAAGTTATTGCAGTATGAACAAAAAAAAGTTAATATGAAGAAGTTATTGCAGTATGAACAAAAAAATAGCGGCTTCTGCATAGACAGAGTTCAAATATGAGGATGTAGCATGTTATTTTCTAAGTACAACTGTTAATCACCATGGAGTTCAAAGGAAATGAATGATAAAACTACGAATGCTTTCAAGTTACTAGTTATATAAATGTTCTTCAGTTGTCTCAGTCTTCTCGGTCATTGCCTCAAGTTCAGTTTATACTGGCAATGCTACTGGCAAATCTATTTCCACAAGTGCAACTAAAAATGCACGCATGTTGTGATTAAATGCTATAAACTCGTCTATATAAAGCAGTTCATTTCAAAGATTTAATTCACTAATTATTAATTCTATCTATCTCAATTCCGAATTATTCTCAATCATTTATTTCAACATATTGCTTTCAATATTTGATCACACAATTATTCGAGAATACTTTCTTGTGATCAAATTACTTCCTTTTCTTCACGAGCACACGTTATACCACAAAGAAAAAGATTATAGGAAGAGTGTACTATATTGACTAATTCGTGCTATTCAAGAGCATAACAAAGTCACAAACTATTCTACTTTTGTAGACGAAGTCCTATTCAGTTGTCTAGACGGTTGAAGATCTGTTCTGTTGCTCAAGCGGTTGTAATACATATTCATCCGGGTTAAGTTAGGGTATAGGTTTAAATTCAGAAGGAGTTTAGGACTGGACGTAGAACGGGAAGTTCGAACCAGTATAAAAATCTCTGGTGTTATTTACTGATCGCTATTTACTTTTATTTACATTCCGCACAAGTTTAGAACTTAGACAATTTTTAATATTACTCGATCCATAGCCATTTTCAAATTTAACAACAAACGCCAACTTCTGTTTATTTTATATCATGGGTTGTTGCATTGCATAATGTAATAGATTATATTTTACAAGTTGGTTGAGGTACACAAGAAAAGTGCTCATTTAACGATTAAGATGATACGGAATGTAGAAGAAAATAGTAACATCTGACTCAACAAATGGTCAAATGGAAATAAACTGCACTACACAGAAACAAAGTACCATGATTTGTAAGAAATAAAGTATTCTCATTGATAAATAGGTCTAATTAATACAAAAGAATCAAAAGACATATATGTGTGTGTATGTATATGTATATCTATATATCTATGTATGCGTGCGTGCACGTATATATATATATATATATATATATATATATATATATAGACACACACATGTGTGTGTGCGCATCTACATACACATGTGTGTATACATATATGTGTGTGTCTTTGATTTTGCTTACATCCATCATTTTAATACATACCTATGTCTTGATGAATTTGACATTTATATGATGCTCCAGAAGTAGTGACAATAAAGTATCCTCAAAAGATAAATAGTATCATCATATAACGCCCAAAAGTAGCCAATATATAAATACATTCAATGATTCAATGAATAAGATACTATAACACTCAAGAAGAGATGCCTATATACCTTATCAAAATATAGTCTTATTTTTTTTACCGCTAACAATTTACAAACATATGATTTAATCATAATCATGTTTAATTTGACAAAACTTAAGTTTACCGCTTGGATATAACTAGAAACAACTACTTAACATGACTTATGAATACACTGCTGCAACTTTATGCCATGAATCTTGGTCAAACAATAATAGCACATCCCAACAGGATTGTTTAAAGTATTATTTTTCAACGATACTGTATTCATAAAGGACTAAAAGACGAGTGTATCTTATCGTAATGGACTGGAGAAGGATACGATCATCTAAGAACTGATATGTTCCAAAAGCCTGTTGAATAAGCTACATTTTCAAGATTTCAAGTCTGCGACCAAGAATGATTCGACGTTGTTTTGTATTACCTCACAGCAGAAATTGTATGGTTATCCTATCACCGAAGAACAGATGCCCAAAAATACACTTTGTTATTCTACAAGAACAACATAGACAATGTCATTACTAGAAGTACTCACATTGATATCAATTTTACATGTCGTTAAGAAAATAGCAAATTGTTGAAGAAAAACCATGAATCTTGTCGGACAGGCACTGCTTCTGTGCCTGAAGCACATTTAAATTCATTTTGAGGTCATGGGCGAGGAAGAGGATGCAACTCCAATGCAAGGTTCGAGATTCCGTTCGGCATGCCGGAATTTCGGACGTTCCGTTCCGGTTCCGACATCGACCGAGACGGAATTCGCTAAATGTTCCGATTCCGGATCTAGACATTAAAAAGGAAAAAGGATATCGAAAGAAAAATCACACCATAGAAGTTTCAAATAAGCAAGCAGAAATTGTTTCAAAGCCCTAAAAGATGTTTGAGAAAATCACCCGAGAAGTATTAGTTGAGCGCGGAACCAACAGATTTTCGACATTTGGTAGTTTGAGCAGGTAATTTTCTTCTTGTTGCTTTCGGTCTTAGAAGTGGACCCAAAATTTGAAAGGGATTTAGGTTTGAACGATGTTTGATGGAGGCGGAAACTGAATCGATTAAAGAAGGCATGTAACGTTGGCATACTGGGCTACAAGCAACTATTAAAAATTGAAGAAGAAGAAGAAGGCTTAACACCTACGGATGATGTTGGCATACTATGCTACAAGCAAGAAATAATGTAGGCCTAACGTAATGGGCTTCTAAACTATGTTTTAATGGGCTTCTAAACTGTATACTGTATCTTCAATTTTTCATCCTATTAATTCCAGAGCTCGCTCTCCATATGTAATGAAATAGAGTGGCGTTGGCCAAAATGAAGAATCCTATTTTGTTCTCCAATTTGGTAAACTGAAAAACAACTGGTGCTCAATTTTACTGTATTGCCCATTTTGTTAGAACGAATGAAGTACACAAAAGGAGATGCTCTTAGGACTATATAAATGACAAACATTCAATGACCTCCTCTAATTCTAACAACTGCTGAACCCGAACCATGTTGTTGTAAGCACGTTCGTAACTTTCAAGCACCTATGTAAAACCAAAGAAGCAACAGATTATGCAATTACAAGTATTAGTCAAACAAATATCCTTTTATCATTTACTTTTTATGAGTATACGAAATTCGATAAAACTGATAAATTACCCAATTTATCATTGATTTTGTTATATTCTTTTTAATCAAAAATACATAGAAGAAACTGCCCATGGTTGATGGATGTGAAGAACCATGCATGGAGTAAGGAATTGATAATCATCAACAAATGCTACTTTACCCATTTGAATAGCTTTTTAAAGGTATTTTTTTGCTTCTTAAAAGAAAAATAAATTATCGACCTCCCCAGAGGCCGCTATCGTGCGGGAGCCTCGTGCACTGGGTTCCACCTTTAAAAGAAAAGGAAAAATCAAAACGTTGATTTTGATGCACAAATTAACAAATTTTCATGTTATTTTTTTTATTTCGGTTGCAAGAAAATATTTTAATTAAGTTAACGAATGTTCTAAGAAATTGATTTTCGACTTATTAACTTCACAAAATCAAAAGAATTATTTAATATAAAAAAGACACTTTTCTTGTTGATTGTCGAATATACGGCCTGTTTAAGATTCTAACCAATGCAGCCAGCTCAACTGCCAAGCATTTCCTTACTCTCTCTACATACGCACGTGCTTCATCATACTGAGAAAACAACAGTACTATCAGTAGAACTGTGAAAAAACTTACATTGAACTTTTCATTTTTAAAAAGTGATACCTTATGGCGACGAACTGAAAGAACAGCTCTAAAAAAGGCACCATTGCTGCTACCATCACCACTTGTAGTGGTATTACCAACAATTCTAAGTTTGCTTTCGTCTCCATCGTCCAACTTAGAAACATATTCAGACATTTGATCCCACTCGCCCATATTCCAAGCAGCATTAGCAGCCTAAGTTGAAGAAAATAAATCAATAAAGCATATTTATTATAACAAAATGTTTATGCGTGTTGACTGTGGATGCCAATGCATTCGAAACAAACCATTGGTTCCATTTCAAGTCGAGCAGCTGGTTCAGCAGCGGTCCATTGCTCCTTGCAAAGATCATTCAGTTCCTCCCAGCGAGCTAAAGCAGCAAGGCACCTCATTCGACCTTGTATTAACAGACAATATCGTGAATTTTTTTTAGCATATATGCAATAATAAGATAAATGATAACGCATCACAATAAGTTTTCAAGAGCAGATAAAAAACTAAGAGGATAACCAGAGCATATTGTCAATGCTGAATTTAAAATGAGTCGTAATCTAATACCTAAAAACGGAAGTGATGCAAGGATGTTTATTACAGGAAGAATATTTATTTCAAGAATGCAAAATAAATCAGGAAATTTAATGTTCGTGCTTATATAGAAGGTGGAAATTTAGTTGTACGATGCAAGAAAATGATCCCATGGGTCATCAAATGAAGCTAGTAAGTAAAATGAAATCTTTACACAATACAATTATGCAATGAGAGTGTATCAGTAAAAGAATAAATGGGGATGCAAATAAATTATCCGTGTTCCATCTTTAGCATAACACATAAAGTAGTATAACAACAATGTAGCTTTGTAAAGAAACAATGATAGTTGATATACTTTACGGTAACAAATCATAACAATCACTAACCAAGTGTAGCATCCAAATTCATAAGTGGGTTCAAAGACTGAGATGATTTTGCAGTGTATGCTTTGAGTGCATCATCCCATCTTTGCAATTTTTCATACCTAAATTCAACCAATTTAAACCAAAGTAGGTGGATCATGTAAATTTTGGTTATCGTTGAGAAGCATCACAATAAAAGCCAATTATATGGCTACACAGTACTCTTGCTAAAGAAACATACCAAGACTCTTTTAGTTGGACACCCAGATGCTGTTGTGAGTATGTAAGTATCCCAACAGCAGCCTACAAGTAAAACATAGAAATGCCATAAGCAACAGCAAAAACCAAAATCTACTTAACCTTAAGAAAGATAAAACAAATGTGACAACAATTATATGCTGCAAGATGCTAGTCATAGAGACTGACCTCATGCTGGTGCAGTTGGTTATTAATATGAATAAGGGATTCAACCACTGTAACAGGATTTGTTCCCATTCTTCTAGATCGTGCAGCTTCAAATTCCATTTCTTTGTAGTGCAGTGCTTTGGCAAATGCTCGACACTGAAAAAGGAAAATAAGCATAATTCAATGTATTTGGTTAGAAAACATAAGTTAATACGAAATTTCATAAAATATATCGAGAGAAAACCTTTTCAGCAAGAGCACCAAGTAACCGTGTATCAATTGGAAGAGGTTTTTCATCATGTTCCATAAACTCTGCCTGATCAACTCAGCTATTATCAGTAACCAAGAAGCATTTGTAAAAGTAAATTGATACATTGACAGTGGTTAACGTATTTTCTGACATAGAATCTTTAATGATCTATCTGGAATTATCAATGCCTGTAACTTATACCTCAATATTTGTATTGCCTGATCTAGCAACTCTTACTGGTAATGCAGATATTACATTACTCGAACAATTTGGAGAATTTACAGTATATTAAGGGACTTCCAGTAAAACAATCCAATTTAATGTATACAAAAGGTATGTATTCGTTAAATAGTTACCAGATTGAGTAGTGTTGCCAAAATTTCAGGTGGTATATTTTGAGAAGAAAAGGCAGTCTTCAGATTTCTCACTAGTTGTTCTTGTGCACTTTCATTCATTTGTGCCCAACAGCTTGCGAAACCAGCAGCAAACAATTCACGGCCAACTAGAGGCTGCAATTTTCTAATATCAATAAAACACATCACAGCGTGGAGGGTTAAGCACGCACGCGCCCACACATGTACACGTGTGTGTGTACGTGTGTGTAGACATACATACATACATTATATATACATATATGTATGTACTTATATATGTATGTATGTATAACTCTGCTTTTTTATCCATGGAAGTCAATTAAAGAACTAAATAAGAACATTCACGCATTCAACTACTACGAATATTGACATATACAAAATTGCTAGTACCTTGGAGCATTGTTATCAAATGGTTTAAGCTTAAGTTCAAACTACACACACACACACGAATGTTTGAATCGACTCCTACCAATTCCAATTTGATCCTCAAATTCTGATTCAAGATTCGGTTCAAAGTTCAAACCCATTTGAGACAAAAACCATTTAATCCATATGGAAATAAGAAATATCAAGATCACTTCTTCGTACCTACATTCCAAATGTTATTGTTTCACGGAAAAAAATAAAATAAAACCCAAAAACCAATTTCATCATTTTAGATACATGTCATTTGATAACTATGCAAATTTCTAGCATATAAATTCATATGCATATTACACACGATTTAAATCCATTTTTGATTTAAAACTTAACCTTTACTGTTTACAATTCGGACCCCATTTTGAAAACCATATCTTGGAGAATGTTTTTGCCAGATCTGAGGGTGTTTAATGCAAGTAACAGCAACATGGAACAGAAATTACAAATAATTGTTGTACCTGCAATTGTGCAAGCCTTGCACATGTCCGCAGTGCTGGTGATGGAGACTCCTTGAGCAGTTCAATGCTAAAATGTCTCATCCATTCTGCCCAATCTTCCTTAGTACTCTGTTGAGAAGCTTCACCTGCTGTCCTCAATCGAACATCATTAACCTATAAGGGTAGGACTATGAATTAGTCGTTTGTTTTTATAAATTTAATCAGAAAGGCGAGTGATCTTATATGTGTTAATTTTTGAGTATTTACAATAAGAAGTTAAAAGAAATGCTGACAGAATTATAAGATACATATGTATGTATGCGCGCGCGCATGATTACCCAAAAAAAAAAAAAAAAAAGGAATCATGCGAGTATTTTAGAAAAAATGATTTTTGAATTGCTAAACTACACAATGTTAAGGGTGCATTCACACCATTTGATGTATCTCCGCTAAAATGAGTGTGCTAAAGTGTTTCAACAGACAAACCATTGCACACGCCAACGTGTTTCATGTTTCTCAATAACACCAAGGCAAGCTCGCAACGCATCCACAGCACGTTCTCTGATAGCCAATGTAGGATCTCGTAGTGCAAACCATATGGCCTCGACAAATTCAGGCACATACACGTTGAAGACTGTAGAAGCATTTTCAGCCATTTCCTATAATAATAAAAACGAGTGAAAAATAGATTTACATCACAAAATGTTCCTTTTTGGAGTTGTTGATAGTTGGTGGTACTAATTATATTAGGGATTCACACGTGCTAATTGGGCATAAGTTAAGATCGTAAATATCATGAATAACCCATATGGTTGTGGTCCAGTGTATACTTCTTCTTTTTTTCTTTTTTGAGTTTTTAACTATTAATGTTTGTTTTTTATGGATTGTTTTCTTTTAGTGGTTATTAACGTGTGTCCCCAGTTAACCCACATTAACACAACACACTGTATTATATATCTAGCTTGAGAGGTTTTTGTAGCAGTAAAGGGTGAAAAAATGCGTCATAATGAAGGTTGGTCTTTTAGCAGCATCTCTCCATAAATATGCACCTTACAAACTGAATGAGTAAATAAAAGGAAAATGAAACAATTAAACAACACGGTGCATTGCAGATGCAGCAACGTGTGTACTTCCACTTACCTTCAAAATAAGAACAACTGCGAACCGACGATACTCTATTCTTTCGGCATGAAGCCAATCCAAAGCTTTTTTAATCTGAACATGAAATAAAGTCATGTAACACATAATGAAAACTAAGAGACTGTTTAGTAACTGCTTATGAGTAGTCTGAAAAAGTTTATAAGTTACTTATTTGTGCTTGTATGATTGACAGTATCTTGTAAGGAGGATATAATGGTTATCCAGAAGATGATAAGTCTCATGCAACAATTATTTGCTAATGACTTTTAGAGCCCATTTGGTAGCAACTTATTTGGTATCTCCTTCAAAGGAGATTTGGGAATTACAACTTATAAGTAGTTTTGAAAAGTAGCTTCTAAGTAAATGTGTTAGGAATGGTTAGAATAAGTTAATTTTGGTTTTCAACTGCAATGACTTGTAAGTAATGAATGTATAACATACATAAATGGATATGATCATGTACTTGAAATATGCATTTGTCATGATACTGTAAGGTTATTAATCATTTGTTAGGTCAAAATAGTTTATGAAATTTCTTCGTAAGTTGTAAGCAACAAATTGTTGTTTTCCAAATTTCTATTTCTGAACTGCTTTTGCAAGCTTCTAACAAGGAGTTCTCAGACACTATAATTCAAATGAGTTACTTCTAAGTAGTTTTGACTATATATAAGGAGTTGTCAAACATGTTCTATTTCATATTTTTCCAACCACAAATTATATCAACATTTTCACTTATCCAAAAACTTATGTCTTCGTTTTTTAATAATTCCAACTCTAAACAACTTTTAACTAGTTATAAATAAATTGTTACCAAATAATGGGATCTGCAATTCAACTCAAATGGTAAGAAATGGTAGTAGTAACCTGTTGCTCCACTTCATCAGCTGTCATAGCTCCACCAGCTCTAGCCAAATGACCAAGCACATTACTCGCAAGAATCAACAACTCAGGGTCGCGTTTTATTTCAAATACAGTTCGCATGTAGGTGGAAAATCTTGAAACCTTGGATGCACTTTCCCCATGATCAACATCTATCAACACATCAATAGCACGTAAAGCTCCCATGTTCTCTGCAATTTCACTATTTTCTAAAAGGGATGAGATACGATCATATAATTGGTCCATAAAACGAGAGAAAGCTTCTCCGCTAAGCTCTCGAGCTTTCTCTTCAACGTGTTTTTTTACGGCAATGGCAGCTCCATCCTGGAAAAAAATATTTAAGAAAGTGTTTGGCATTATTAAAAGTAGGGAAAATGTTGACATTACAGCTTTAGTGATTGGTGATAACTAATTTTTTGATTAAAGGTGGCAATTAAGTTCATAAGTCATGATAAAACATGTTTAGCATACGAAAAATAGTTTGTAAATTCATGGCTTAATTCATATCTTACATTTAGATTTATTAAAATAACTAGAAGTGAGAACAACTTACATTATTTATTTCAAACTAAAATAAATTAAAAGATCATGCCAAAAAAAGTTGTTCATGGCTTAATTCCTTAGTTTTTTCAAATTAGAATTTTAATTTATGTGGTCCGAACTCTTTTGCTTTTTAATATTAGCTCGTAACTACTTAAAATTGTGATTTAAAGTAGTTTTTAAATAAAGTTGTTGCCAAACGAGCCTTAAAAGAGCAATGTTAAATGGATTTCATACTTGATTATGATGAGCACAATAATAGATGATAAAAGCATGTCAAAATTGGAGAAAAAAATCGATTAAAAGGTGCATGTAATTGCATATCCAATATTTTCGGAAAAGGTATAAAATTCGCCAATCTTTTATTGTTTAATTTTGTGCCACCGCCTCTTGTAAAAAACCCATAACAGTCCCTTCAACGATGACTTTAAAGAACTCGATTATGATTTAATGCTATTAGCTTTTGTGAAAAGTTATACATATCTATACAAACTCGTATGCGTTTTACTTTCACTTAGGGTGTGTTTGTTTTATTTGGTTGCAAGAAGTGTTTAAAACTTCACTAAGTGCTCGGAACTTCTACTTCAATTCCAATAAGTGATACATTAGTGCTAATACAACTTTTGAATGTTGAATGATAAACATTTTCAATTATACCCTAAGATGAATTTTTAAAGTAGTAATTGAGTTTCAATATTTTTTCTCTCGTCGCTTTTTTTATTTTCATGTTTTTCTTTTCAATTTTCAGAGGAATGTATTTTTTCTAAATTTGTTAATTATTTGAAAAGGAGAATATTGAGATTTTGTTTGTTGAGAAAATTAAAAGTATTTAATTTGATCGAAGTTCGTAATTTTTTTTAATTATCGATATAGTTTCTATTTCTTTTCTTTTTTTGGTTTTATACTTGTTCGAAACCTTTTAAGAAAATTATTATTTATGTATAGATATGGAGGTGCAACTGTTATAATTATTTTTTATTTTAGTAAAAAAAGCCATTAGCACTTTAAAATGAGAGTTGCTAATTACACCACTTTTTTCCTAGTTGTATCACGGACGGAATTTACCACATAAAGTTAAACTAATACTTAAAATTACCCTAATTACACCACGCTATTTTAATTATTTTCTACCAAATATCAAGAATCACGTCTCTCGTTCTGGAAAAAAAATAACATAGGCAGTCAACAGTTGATTAATAAAGTATACAAACGGCTGTAAATCCAAACAACCTACTACCCATTCTGTGTATCTATTCCCGAATTCATCAAAATTACTTGAAAACAAATCAACGAGTTTACAAAACCAAAGTACACACAAATACATGTTTTGATATACACACACACTGCAGGATTTTCAAACCCAACACCAGTAACAAAAGATTTCAATAAATTTCAGTACGGCAAAAAAAAAGAGCTGAAGAAATGGGTCGGTAAAATTCAGTATTTTTTGTGGTGTAATTAGCAACTCTCTTTGAAATTGAGGTAAACAGAAGTTGTTCACAAACCTAATAGTTCAAATACATGTTTTAGTGGTGTAATCTAAGCCTAAATCAAGATAGGCTTTAGATTTTAAGAAGAACAAAAGAATTAACGGAAAATACAAAACCTTAATGGAGCTGCTTCCCCTTGCACACAGATCATTCAGGATACGATTGAGCGTGTCACTTATATCGCAAGCAGTAGATGAAGAGTTAATAGAAAGAAAAGATGGCGAGAATCGGATTGAAGATACAGTGCCTGCCATCGTCATCTGAATTTAGGAAATGAAATAGGGTTTATTTTACTAAAATCAAAACATGAATTCGAGGGTAAATGAGAATCGCTGTTTGTTCAGCAGTAACGCTACTCTGACCAAAATTTAGGGTGTATAAACATGCGAATTAAGAATTACAGGGGAGGATATCAGGACCGCGTTCCTTTTTTCCGGGTAAATCAGAGTCGCTGTTTTGTTTAGGGGGAGAAAGAGAAAAGAAGCAAACGTGCCATTGCATAATGGCTGGACGTTATAAATATTTTTGAATAATATAATTTATTATTAAAGATATGATGGATTTGTTAGGGTAAATGACTTATATATAAATCTTACTGTATAATTTTTGTTATAAGATTTATATATTTTTGAATTCGAATATAAATTAAATCATCGTTTTTGTCAATAAAATAAGTTATATTTGATTTATTATTTTTTAGGATTTGCTATAAAAATACGTGGAAATTAGTATTCTTAACTAATTTTGAAATTGCTATTTTTATCAAATTGTATAAATAAATATTCATGTATATAGGTTATGAAATTGACATTGAGCTTTTAATATATTTGAATAATAGATAAATGTGTATAGGTTGAATTTTAAATTGCTACAAAAGAATAGGCGAAAACACATAAAATTGAAAGTGTAATGCTAATGAATCGGTATATTTTTGTGCATTTAAAGTTTTCGTAACATGTACTTATCAAAAATAAGTATATGGTACTAACAAAGTGGTAAACATAATATTTCATCAAGTCCTGTATAGTTAATGCCCCGCTTTAATCCCGCTGTATCTCATAGGGAATTTCTACCGCTGCGATTTTTCCATGTAACCTCAAAATATAGCCTTTCCGCTTTAAGCCCCGCTATTTCCGCTATATCCTGTTATTCCCGCTATTTCCGCTATATCTTTTTTAATAAAATGAATTGAAAAATTGCATTTATACATTATAAAAATTATGAAAATAATTTATTTGATTTAATTTTTAATATATTTTCAGAAATGAAAATACTCCAATATTCTACTAAATTCAATTATGTTATATAACAGTTTTACGTTTATTTAAAGTATATCCGCACATGTTTTTATTTAAAATTATTTATGTATGAATTATAATTCAATTGAATGATAATTTTTCATTTAATTACCATTTATTTATATGTAAAAACATTAAGTACGAGTTTTATATGCTATTTCAGAGTCATCCGCTGTATCCCGGCTATATCCCCGCTATGACTTTTTGCACCTCCGCCGCTTTGAATCTGCCAAGCGCATTAACTGCACAGTCATTAACTAATAAAAGAAATATTAAGTAAAAATGAAACCTGGAACGTTACCAATAACATTGTCATTTTAATTATACACATGAAAATGATTTTTAATCCATTGTTTCATACCTCCTTAAATTTAATTTATAATAAAAATTTCAACAAATATTTAACATTACCTTTAAAAGATAATAAAATACAAAAGTAAAATATTTCATGTTATGATTTTTGTCCATTATTAACGTAAACTACGGATATAAATAGTTAATATGTAATTTTTTTACAAAAAAATCTAACTGAAAATGTTAATTATTTTTCAGCATTAATACAAAATTCACCGCTAGTCATTCATTCTAATGTCATTATTCACAAAAATTAATTTGTTAATGAAAAAGAATTCACTTTACATACAAATTTTAGAAAGTGAAAACATTATGTTTGTAATAATATACCAATTTTAGAAGGAGAAGTGTGTATGTTTGTTTGTTTGTAATGAAATATCAACTTTTGAAGGAAATTTTTGTGTGTATATTTCTTTGTATTAAATGCAAATTTTAGAAACAAATAATTTTTTGAACTTGAGTGTAGAATAATTTAAGAGAGTTCAAGATAATTATGTATACAGTTGTGAAAATTTTAAATCATGTTGACTTAAATGAAAAAAATAGTTTTATCATTTTTGTCAATAGAAATGTGGTATACACATTGAATTGTCATTTTTTTATAATTTAGTAGATCAATTAATAATTAGTTGGTATATTCAAAGGGTTTTAATTTAAGATCACTTAATAAATTCAAATACATGGACTTGAACATAAAACAATTTAAGAAAAGTTATGAGAAATCTGTAAATAACTGTAAAAACTATTAGGTGTCGGTATTCAAATGTAAAATGATATAAGAGAAAATTAGTAAAACATTGTAAAAAAAAAAATTATATAATCGTGAAAATTTTAGATTATATGGACTTGAATGAAAATTTTGTTTTATCATTTTTGTCGATACTTTGAATGTGATGCACGCATTGAATTGCATTTGTTAGATCTGTTAGTCCGTGGGATGATGGTTTTGATGACAACAACCTTAGAATAGATTATAAAATACAAACACTAACATTATAAGTTTAGATATACATGTATATGCAGGATTTAACAATGCAGGTACCAAGAATGAAGACTGTACAGTATAGATATTCAAGGTATCGAGATAGAAGACTCATGAGTATCAAGATTATCAAAATTCAAGATTTCAAGAATAAGTATTTTTATTAGAAATTTTGTTAAAACTCCTAGAAAAGCACTGGCATCTTAAAATCCAATTTATTCGTGGAATGGAATCCACTTCGAGCCCGTTAAAGGGATGGAACCCTAAGTAGGATGGAACCTACGAAAAATCTAGTGAAACATTGTTTTGTATCCGCTAATTTTAATTCAAATGATTTTATAAAATTATCTTGTTTTCAAAATGATTTCAAAACTTTCTTTTAAAAGATTCAAAAATCTCTATCCTGATTCTAAATAATTTTAGCCTCAAAATTATCTCCAATTTTAAAGTCAAATTGTTTCTGATTTTAAACTATCTTTTAAATAATATATTTAACTTTTAAATATTTATACTTAGATTCAAATATAAAAATATAGTTAAATTCTACATGTATTATTCTCTATATTTACTTATGAATTTCAACTATAATTAAGTATATCTATAAAGTTTAAAATAGTTTTAATATAAGATAAAGGTTATTTTTAAAGAAAATCAAAAGACCAAAAATTGCTTTGGGATGTCGACATGCCTATGGTGACCATGTCGACATGCCTATGGTGACCATGTCGACATTGTGTCAGTTGGTTTCAAAATTCAAATTTCAAAAGAAGTGTCTATTCGCCATAACTCTTCATGAATGGTCATGGCTGTTGTTCTTCTATAAATAGGGGTTAGTTTCAACGAATTTTATATCAGTTTTTCTGGTTTTTCACTTCTCTTCTAGTGTTAATCTTAGCATTAAGATCCGTAATCCGCATTTCTAACAATTGTAATCAGAGCAAGGTTTTCAAAAGTTTCATAATCTGATTTTTGAAAAGTCTTCAAAATGGCTACCAACACTGGTACTGTTACTAATGCTAGCATTCCTGTCACTAGTTCATTTGTCTAAGGTCAGTCTATTGTCAGACCACCACTTTTTAATTGCAGTAACTATGCATATAGCTAAATGAAAAAGAAAGTACACGAGCTAGGTAGATGTACCAAGCTACTAATAAATAAAAGAGACTAGTCCCCCTCCGCAGAGGAAGATCCACTGCCATCATCCCCAGACTCAGGTCCAATAACATTTAAGTAGCCTGAAAAAAGAGCGGCCAGGTTTGGCACATCTACCTAACTAAATTTAAGATACCATTAAATTTGTTAATAAGATTAATAAAATGAATTAATTAAATATGTTAATTAATTAATACTTACATACATGCATTATATATAGTGACATATTGTTATTGCAAAATTTCATCTACACCAACACCCCGAGGTAAGAAGGTATAACTCCGGAAGTTGGTTTGATTATAGGTCTCGGATGTAAAAATACCGAGATGAGATGTGATATTGATGGAGTTACTATATGTCAAACTACTGAATTTGAATGATGAATGGGAAGAAAGCAAAGTGCTGAAAGTAAATAATACCGAGACTTTTATAGTGGTTCGGGCCGAAAGTCCCTACGTCCATTGTCTTTTCCTTATTTAGTCACTCTTATACAGCCAAGAGGCTTATTACATTGAATCCAAGCATTTCCACCGTTAACGAGTTTTTGATTAGAGCTCTAATATAGGAAAGTACTATCTCATTATGTGCCAGAAGATCCTCTGTCCCATAGGATTGCGGCCTTCTCTGTGGATTGATGATCTGGCTTGCTATGAACGGTCTTGATTTTAATGCTTGCCATTATCTGGTTGAGTATAATTTGACGCGGATTGCTGATGTGATGCTTCCATATATAACTTTTGGATATGTTTCATTCATCTTTACCGTTGGTCTCGTCCTGGGCTATCTAAGCCGTTGATTGTTGTTGTTTGTTGAATTGTTTTAGGTTTTGGTAACTGATGCTCTCAGTCCGGCTTCTTGCTCAGCTGAATTATGATCTTAGCCTTGGTTGACACATTGGTTCATGCTTTTGGATTGCATATTTTCGCTAGAAACCGAAAGATAGGCCTCATAATTTCAAGTCAAGGAATTTTCCTTTTGAATATTTGCAATCTGTACTTTGTGAAAATTATAGTGTGACACATGCCCCCAAAAGTTCACCTCATGTGATTGATATGGGGTGGACTTTGGAAAGAGTGTTGTCGTATTAGGTTTAATCCTTGACTTGTTTACTCCATTCCCATCATGAAGTCGATTCTAAACTTTCAGGAGCATTGCTCCACTTATACAACTCATAAAGATATAACCTTATCGAGAGGGTATTGAAAACAATTTAAAATTAATGCTCAGAGGTGAAGGCTTGGTTGATTAACGGTTTGGAAAACTGAATGGGTGAAATTTTAACTTGGACTGTGTGGTCAAAAACTTTTGAAATCACATTTGCCACCTGAAGCTATCCAGACTAGTTGATAAGTGAAAATTGCTTGGACGCTGAAAGGTGAAATCTAAATCGGGACCATAAGGTCAAAAACTTTTGAAAATCTGCACATTCTATTTGAAGTTTCTCAAACCAAATGGTAGGCGAAACTGTTTTTTGAAAGTTACTAAGGATCGTAATATGGAATATTAGCTAAGTTATCTACTAGTGCTGAATATAAATATAACAGTAAATAGTGAAGTAAATGACACCAGAGATTTTTATACTGGTTCGAATGTAAGGACCCGATTCTTCGTCTTCCGAAAATCGACATCAATACATCCACTGTATCAACTGCCGAGCAATCGAATGCCGAAAAATCGAATTCTTAGGGTTTAGAAAGAAGAAGAAGTAGAAGAAGAGAGAAAGAAGAAGAAAAGAAGCAGTAGAAACAGAAAACAACAGAACAATAACAGAATCTCACAGTCGCAGCGGAACAACATATAATAAATAAATGAATAATCTTTAAAACAAAGAACAATATCTGTTATTACATTACATTATCATCAGAGTATACAACAATATACAACACAACTGGACAGTGATATAAACTTGTCCAAACAATCAGAATACACAGCGGAAAAATAATATCATAATACAAGTGGTACGTCTCGCCATCCAGCTTGCTCCATATCTCAACAGCAACTTCAGAGTTCCAGAATAACCTGATAACCAAACTCTAGACTGCCCGTGTGGAAATTGGTGGGCACCCAGAGTTTAGGAAGGAAACAATAAACTCCGGATCAGTCATGGGACTGGTGTGAGAACTTAAAACAGTTTATCTTTAAAACAATCAACAATAGAATTTTTAAAGTCAATTCGCAATGCTTTTGGAAAATGAAACTACCATAAGGCCTCCCGCCACACACACAATGCAAGCGCAAACTTGGGGAAGATTTCTCCTTATGATAGTCAAAGATGCTTACTACGCAAAAATCAAATCATTTTTTTATTATTATTAGTGCATAGTGGAAAACATTTCGAAAGTTGAATATAAATCTTAGCCAACATAGGTACCATTATATTGTGCCTGCTATAGCTGCCTCCTGAGGAGACAGGTTATACAATTGCAATTGTAAAGGGCTCGTATTGTTTGTTTGGATTTCAACAGACGGTCGGGCAAGGAAAACTTCCCAATAAAATAGAACGCCTCTGGAGCGACGTTCCCGGATCTAACATTATGGTTAGATCTCTGCTACACAAGGCCGGGTTACCCCTAGCTGGGTAACAACTGACACGAGCATGTCATTCCCCGGTCCTTTGGGACCTTAAACCGAGATCTCGATATCCAACATCACACAGTAATAAATATAGTGTGTCCACAAAAGTAAGTATATGGGCTCCATACCATGATACCACTCATAATCCAGATAAGGAATGACAAGCCCTATGGAGGAGCGACCACCAAATAAACCTTGCTGCCACGATTCCTGTTTTGACCATCACCGGTCTGTGAGGCTCGACGAAGTCTCGTCCACAAAGCTACGCTTTGTAACAAAGCCATGCTTCGGGTCAACACAATGATCAACAATAACTCGTATGCCACATTACCAAATTGGGAATGTATCACTAGTAACCATCAACTACATAACCTCTGAGGGTGTTAAGCTAAGAGAATAAATTCTCCGCCACCAACGGAAATATATTTGATAGAAACCAGCTTTACATCTCAACTTGTAAAGTCAGACACACATCCATACAAGTACGTTCCGGGATCGAACGTAACCGAAGGCACTTCCAAAGAAGTCCTTGCAATCCGGGTATTCACAAACCCGATAAAATTTCCCATCACAAAGGAAAATCTCCATACCGTAGCTAACGATGCAGAGACAAATCGATAGGTCATTCTATCGTTTTCACAAATACCCGATCTTCAACACCGTTCTTCAAATGCTATCCATTTCGACGTATCACATATTTGGAATGGGATATATGACACAAAGGTCCTCTCCCGGCTAAACCGAATAGCGAGCGCTTATTTAAAAATAAGTGTAGCATTCAATTCAAACAATTCACAACAAATACCTATTTAAAGGTAAATATTGATAGTCGGTTATTTAACTATCAATAGAGATGCAACAGCATCACCAGGCTCCAAATAATTTTCCAAATTATTTAATTTCAAAATATCTTTACAAGATATATATATATATATATTCCAAATAATTGCCCAAATTATTTATTTTCCTAAATATCTTTACAAGATATAAATTTCCACACTTCAACCATTTGAAAAACAAATTTCAAATCAAATTTCGCTTTTATAACTTTTGAAAACAAGTTTCAAATCATCAAATAAATCCTTACCGATTTATTTAAATCTTACGTTCTAAATCCGTAAATTCATTTCCATACTTATTAAGTAATAAGTAATTCACAAATCTATTTATTTCCAATCATTGAAAATATTCAATATACTTAAATCAAATTAAGTATATATTTCATTCTTAAGGAAATTATTCACTTAACACATTTTATTTGGGTTAAAACGAATGTTGCGTAAAACATCGTTACGACAACCCAAAAATCACTAGTATAGGGATTCGAAATTTAGATAGATATATAAATCCCAATACTACATAAAAACATTTCCTTTCGGAAATCATCTACTATAACAACAGTGTTATAGTCTACTATTTCCTTAGTTCTCGAAATCGTCTATTTCAACAATCAATGCTGAAATCTATGGTTTCGATATTCAATGCATTTCAAAACATCGTTAAAACAACTTACTTCATTTGATAATGTCAAACTCTCGAAAACGTCTATTTCAACAATAAATGTTGAAATCTATGGTTTCGATTTTCAATACATTTAAAACATCTTCAAATCGTTTTAATTCTATTTAAAACGTTACTTCCCAAAATATTCATTTTATTTAATAATATATTCACTGTCCAAAATCGTGAATAAATCTCCTTAAATAAACTTCTATGTTTTAATTTCTCAAATTCAATTGGTTTCGGATTTTATAAACAATGTTTATAAATTCCATTTCTATTTAAAAGCTTCGATTTGTAAATCTCGTTTATTAACCCAATTTAATTTATACAACTAAGTTTTATACCAAAGGTTTATATTACAAGTCAAGTACTTATAATTTATTTATTTACAAAATCGTTCCTTTTAAAACTTCACCAAATATAAATCTTATTACTTATAAGATTTCATTTATATTTTATAACAACTCAAACTTATAAAATCTCCTTTAATAACAATTTCTATTAATATCCCATTTAAGTGCCAAATCCAGTTTATAAGTTAATTTCGTTGTAAATTCTTTCTTTACAAAATCTATTTATTTTTATAATTTTCACAACTTAAAAATATATAATTTCCAATGAAATCCATTTTATACTTCATTTCAACACTTAATAACTCGTTTTATAATTCTAACATTTTTAATTTATAAATATCCTTTTTATAATCCTTTATATAAATTGTTTATAATAATTCAAAATCTCCATTTTAAATCGTTCTACAAAAATCCAAAATTTTATAACATAAAAATTTTAACGTTTATTTATTTAAAAATAAATCTTTTTACTAATCAGTTTAAAAACATATATTTTCAAAATTACTATAAAATCCATTTAAATTTCAAAATCATCTTTTAAACCATTTTAAATTTTAAAATAAGCCCAATGATGCCACAGCACCAAATAATCAATCACGACGTTCAAACCGTCACATATCAACATATGAAAATCAGCATATATCAAAATATATGAAATCAAATCAATACAGTTGAGGAATCCAGTTGGATCCCTCCAACCTGTTACCCTGCATCCACAGATGTTAGCACAATACCATTCCGCTCCAGTACGGAATATCGTGGTATATGGGATTAATAAATATTATCCGCTTAATAACGGCGCAATAGGGTCTCATCCGCTACAAAATGCGGGAAAAAACAACAACTGCAATATATGCATATGCCAATATATATATATATTGCTATATATATAATACCAATTTCACTATACTGTGAAATATTCGCGGTATATGTTTTTAATAAATAACCTCCGCTTACTAACGGCGTATAATGTCTATTTCAATCAATAACAGACAAATTTATCAATTCAAGCATACAGTCAATAATTTTAAATCTAACTATTTAAAATAAACATCGAAACACGTTCGATTGAGTGAGAAGTTCTTACCTTGATTTTAAATAACGGTTGCAGCGATTTATTTCGAATAAAATTAAACATGCGTTTAATTTTACCCAAAATTTTCACTAGCTCCTTTCAATCCCAATCCAAATTCACCGCGTAGCATTCGACAAAACGAAGCCAACGATTTTCGTTCCATTCGATTTTGACCTCGCACGAAAAAGATATCGCAGTTTAAACATTTACACGATTTAATATATAATATTTTACATTTTCTATTTCCATTTTTATAACCTATTATCTCGGCCGTTGATTCTCTCCATCTCAATCAGGACCGTGTGCCTCAACATCTCCTTCTTCATTCAATTACAGATAATCGAACCCATAAGTTGCCGAGCATCTCTCCTCCTTCGAGCCTCCTACGACCACTTGTACAACGATCGGCCAACGCCCCCTTGAAACTCCACGCACGAGCCACCACCGGCCAGAAAAGCTTGCAACTTGGTGGCTCCCCTTGCACGAGAACTGTGCACGAAACACCAAGGAACACGGTGAATTTTCTCACAATCTACTTGCTTATTTTTTGATCTCTACCGTTGGATAGGAAGTTTGTAGTGTGCTCTTCAACTTCGCAGTTGGAAGATTTGTGAAACGAAACGTGGATTGAAAGAAAAACAAGGAAGAAGGGGGGAGTGTATCGGCCATTGGTTTAAGGGGTGGCGGCTGTGGAGCTGCAAAACCCTAATTCTCTATTGTTTTATTTTTTTTGTGAAACAAATGGTCTATTTATAGAATTTAAAACGAACGCTATTCATCCGGATTTTTAAAACTCCGATTTACGTGCGGTGACCGGCGTTTCTAGGGTTTATCCCGCGTTCCGGACACAATGGAATAGGTTTCGGAAGCTAATTCGGAAGTATGTGCGAGTTATGGCAATAAACGTTCAATTTGAATTTAAACCGATAAATCGATTTTCTAGGCGTTTTGGCTTGCTCCGGACAAACGATATATCCGATCGACTTGAAATTTGAAATCTTATTATAATATCACATTATGGATCTTATGAAATTAGTTTCGTCGAAATCCGAGATCGTTTGAAAAATGACTATTTTAACTCGCCAAATTATATTAAAAACAATTCGATGCGTTTCGAACTGCCACGGTCAAACGACAACTCCGATTGCTACGAAAATTGAAATCCGATAATAATTAACTATTACGGATCCAATGGAACTGGTTTCGTTCAATTCTGAGACTGTTCGAAAATTGGCTAATTTTCAGTCGATAATTAAATATTAAAATATTCAATTTTCACAAATCAACTTTTAATTCGATTTTAAAAGTTCTAAAACATTTATATAACTCCAACATGATTAAATAAAATTTTACAAATCATTTACAATCATATTTAACTCAATATTAAATTTTTTCTGCATTTTCACTCTAAAATTATCGATTTAATTATCAAATTAAATCCAAAATTCAAATTAAAATTTATTCGACTTATAAATTTTCACTTATTAAAATTTAAATTCAATTAAATATTAAATTTTAAATTAATAAAAATTCTGGGTCGTTACAGACTTCCCCCCTTAAAAGAATTTCGTCCTCGAAATTACCAAGTAAGAAAAATTTACAAAGTCTATTAACTTTTCAAAACAAATCGTTCGGTTTAGATTTACAAATCTCTTAAGTGTTTAACTCTTTCAAAATACATAGTTAACTTCTTACAAAATCTTTATTAAGCTTTCAAATCATAGCTTAGTTTTCAAAATTTTCAAATTTCTCAAAAATTTTCTAACGCCTTAAATTTTCGGAAAAATTCGCCAGAGTCTCCTTTGCGCGGCTCGATCTGAAAAAAAATGACAGTATATATATCACAAATATACATCTCATCAAGTGATGAGGCATCCCGTAGGGAAAAAGGTGTAAAAGTACAGTATGTAATCCGAGATATGTACCTTTTAGCGTTTTTAAGCAAAACAGTTATTTATTAGCGAGCGTATACGACTAATATAGCACGAAAGCGAAGCAAATGCCATCCGCACCTACTAAACACTCAATCAAACAAATGAGAACATGTATATAGAAAACAATATCAATATACATCATATAGCCACATAACACATGCAACAAAAGCAACAAATGCAACTATCAAACAACTATCATCCAATAGATTCATAACCAAATCAATATTCTCATTAAATTTCATTGAATTGGTTTTCAATTTAATCACACTTGATTCATTTTCATTGGATTATCCATATTCATTCATTTAATTCCAATTAGTTTACATTCACTAATTAAATTCATATTAGTTCACTTCCAAGTCAAATTCAATTCTATTCAAATTTATTTACTTCCAATTTGAATTCAATTACTTTAGCTTTTAATTTTGCTAATTCAATTCCATTAACACTTAATGAATTTTACACCATCAACTAACAATCAATCTAACAACCAATGTAGATTCAACACAACCAAATTCATTCAACTTTACATTCTAGTTGGTTCAACACATTTAATTCCAATTGGTTTAATATTAAATTGACTTTCATTCAAATTTTTTTTCAACTTCTAATTTATTTAATTAGCTTCTAATCAATTTACACTTGCATTCATTACTTTTTATCAATTCTATCTACATCCAATTGATTCATATTCACTTCAAAATTTCATTTACTAACTTATTTCATTAGCCCAATTTGATTCATTCATTAATTCAATTACTTACTCACTCTACAAATAAGGTTGAACTTCATTTATATAACTCAAGTTCACATCCATTTAATCACTTGATTATTTTACTTCGATAACAAAATCAATCTCATTCACATTATTTAAGTCATATTCTCTTTCAAACATCATTTGTTTTAACTTAACTTGAAATTCCATTTATAAATCCAATTCTCTTTATTTAACTTCCTATAGTTAAATTTTATTGTGCTTACCCAAATTTATTTCAACTTTTCCAAAGTTCAAATCTTTCCTTTTATTTATAAATCACATTTATAAATATATTCATATAGTTTCACTTTTATATACAAGATCATTTCACGATTATAAACCATTTTAATTATAATTTCATACTTATAATTCATTTACTTATACAAATTCATTCTTTTACAATTGTTGTCTTGATTTAACTTATTCAAACAACCAAACAATCAATTTATATATACTTTACTAATTTCTGAAAAATTATTCCTTTATATAAAAATATAATCAAGGTAAAATTATTTCATTTACCCAATTTTAAAACAATATTGTGTCGAATTGTTCTATTCAAGTGTTTAGAAACCCCTTCGATTCAGTTTCGAGGCTGCGCCGAGGAAAGTTCATACGCCATTCAACAAACCAATCATCACAATATAAAACAATTTTATATTCACTAACAAATACGCGCTCGTATCTATTATTACACTCACACTCATTCTAGAGTACTACTGACTCTATCTCTAATGAGTAACACCCAAACAGAGCAGGTTGTCACTTAACCATATGCTCTGATACCACGTTGTAAGGACCCGATTCTTCGTCTTCCGAAAATCGACATCAATACGTCCACTGTATCAACTGCCGAGCAATCGAATGCCGAAAAATCGAATTCTTAGGGTTTAGAAAGAAGAAGAGGTAGAAGAAGAGAGAAAGAAGAAGAAAAGAAGCAGTAGAAACAGAAAACAACAGAACAATAACAGAATCTCACAGTCGCAGCGGAACAACATATAATAAATAAATGAATAATCTTTAAAACAAAGAACAATATCTGTTATTACATTACATTATCATCAAAGTATACAACAATATACAACACAACTGGACAGTGATATAAACTTGTCCAAACAATCAGAATACACAGCGGAAAAATAATATCATAATACAAGTGGTACGTCTCGCCGTCCAGCTTGCTCCAGATCTCAACAGCAACTCCAGAGTTCCAGAATAACCTGATAACCAAACTCTAGACTGCCCGTGTGGAAATTGGTGGGCACCCAAGTTTAGGAAGGAAACAATAAACTTCGGATCAGTCATGGGACTGGTGTGAGAACTTAAAACAGTTTATCTTTAAAACAATCAACAATAGAATTTTTAAAGTCAATTCGCAATGCTTTTGGAAAATGAAATTACCATAAGGCCTCCCGCCACACACACAATGCAAGCGCAAACTTGGGGAAGATTTCTCCTTATGATAGTCAAAGATGCTTACTACGCAAAAATCAACTCATTTTTTTATTATTATTAGTGCATAGTGGAAAACATTTCGAAAGTAGAATATAAATCTTAGCCAGCATAGGTACCATTATATTATGCCTGCTATAGCTGCCTCCTGAGGAGACAGGTTATACAATTGCAATTGTAAAGGGCTCGTATTGTTTGTTTGGATTTCCAACAGACGGCCGGGCAAGGAAAACTTCCCAATAAAATAGAACGCCTCTGGAGCGACGTTCCCGGATCTAACGTTACGGTTAGATCTCTGCTACACAAGGCCGGGTTACCCCTAGCTGGGTAACAACTGACACGAGCATGTCATTCCCCGGTCCTTTGGGACCTTAAACCGAGATCTCGATATCCAACATCACACAGTAATAAATATAGTGTGTCCACAAAAGTAAGTATCCGGGCTCCATACCATGATACCACTCATAATCCAGATAAGGAATGACAAGCCCTATGGAGGAGCGTCCACCAAATAAACCTTGCTGCCACGATTCCTGTTTTGACCATCACCGGTCTGTGAGGCTCGACGAAGTCTCGTCCACAAAGCTACGCTTTGTAACAAAGCCATGCTTCGGGTCAACACAATGATCAGCAACAACTCGTATGCCACATTACCAAATTGGGAATGTATCACTAGTAACCATCAACTACATAACCTCTGAGGGTGTTAAGCTAAGAGAATAAATTCTCCGCCACCAACGGAAATATATTTGATAGAAACCAGATTTACATCTCAACTTGTAACGTCAGACACACATCCATACAAGTACGTTCCGGGATCGAACGTAACCGAAGGCACTTCCAAAGAAGTCCTTGCAATCCGGGTATTCACAAACCCGATAAAATTTCCCATCACAAAGGAAAATCTCCATACCGTAGCTAACGATGCAGAGACAAATCGATAGGTCATTCTATCGTTTTCACAAATACCCGGTCTTCAACACCGGTCTTCAAATGCTATCCATTTCGACGTATCACATATTCGGAATGGGATATATGACACAAAGGTCCTCTCCCGGCTAAACCGAATAGCGAGCGCTTATTTAAAAATAAGTGTAGCATTCAATTCAAACAATTCACAACAAATACCTATTTAAAGGTAAATATTGATAGTCGGTTATTTAACTATCAATAGAGATGCAACAGCATCACCAGGCTTCAAATAATTTTCCAAATAATTTAATTCCAAAATATCTTTACAAGATATATATATATATTCCAAATAATTGCCCAAATTATTTATTTTCCAAAATATCTTTACAAGATATAAATTTCCACACTTCAACCATTTGAAAAACAAATTTCAAATCAAATTTCGCTTTTATAACTTTTGAAAACAAGTTTCAAATCATCAAATAAATCCTTACCGATTTATTTAAATCTTACGTTCTAAATCCGTAAATTCATTTCCATACTTATTAAGTAATAAGTAATTCACAAATCTATTTATTTCCAATCATTGAAAATATTCAATATACTTAAATCAAATTAAGTATATATTTCATTCTTAAGGAAATTATTCACTTAACACATTTTATTTGGGTTAAAACGAATGTTGCGTAAAACATCGTTACGACAACCCAAAAATCACTAGTATAGGGATTCGAAATTTAGATAGATATATAAATCCCAATACTACATAAAAACATTTCCTTTCGGAAATCATCTACTATAACAACAGTGTTATAGTCTACTATTTCCTTAGTTCTCGAAATCGTCTATTTCAACAATCAATGCTGAAATCTATGGTTTCGATATTCAATGCATTTCAAAACATCGTTAAAACAACTTACTTCATTTGATAATGTCAAACTCTCGAAAACGTCTATTTCAACAATAAATGTTGAAATCTATGGTTTCGATTTTCAATACATTTAAAACATCTTCAAATCGTTTTAATTCTATTTAAAACGTTACTTCCCAAAATATTCATTTTATTTAATAATATATTCACCGTCCAAAATCGTGAATAAATCTCCTTAAATAAACTTCTATGTTTTAATTTCTCAAATTCAATTGGTTTCGGATTTTATAAACAATGTTTATAAATTCCATTTCTATTTAAAAGCTTCGATTTGTAAATCTCGTTTATTAACCCAATTTAATTTATACAACTAAGTTTTATACCAAAGGTTTATATTACAAGTCAAGTACTTATAATTTATTTATTTACAAAATCGTTCCTTTTAAAACTTCACCAATTATAAATCTTATTACTTATAAGATTTCATTTATATTTTATAACAACTCAAACTTATAAAATCTCCTTTAATAACAATTTCTATTAATATCCCATTTAAGTGCCAAATCCAGTTTATAAGTTAATTTCGTTGTAAATTCTTTCTTTACAAAATCTATTTATTTTTATAATTTTCACAACTTAAAAATATATAATTTCCAATGAAATCCATTTTATACTTCATTTTAACACTTAATAACTCGTTTTATAATTCTAACATTTTTAATTTATAAATATCCTTTTTATAAATCCTTTATATAAATCGTTTATAATAATTCAAAATCTCCATTTTAAATCGTTTTACAAAAATCCAAAATTTTATAACATAAAAATTTTAACGTTTATTTATTTAAAAATAAATCTTTTTACTAATCAGTTTAAAAACATATATTTTCAAAATTACTTTAAAATCCATTTAAATTTCAAAATCATCTTTTAAACCATTTTAAATTTTAAAATAAACCCAATGATGCCACAGCACCAAATAATCAATCACGGCGTTCAAACCGTCACATATCAACATATGAAAATCAGCATATATCAAAATATATGAAATCAAATCAATACAGTTGAGGAATCCAGTTGGATCCCTCCAACCTGTTACCCTGCATCCACAGATGTTAGCACAATACCATTCCGCTCCAGTACGGAATATCGCGGTATATGGGATTAATAAATATTATCCGCTTAATAACGGCGCAATAGGGTCTCATCCGCTACAAAATGCGGGAAAAAACAACAACTGCATTATATACATATGCCAATATATATATATATATATATATATATTGCTATATATATAATACCAATTTCACTATACTGTGTAATATTCGCGGTATATGTTTTTAATAAATAACATCCGCTTACTAACGGCGTATAATGTCTATTTCAATCAATAACAGACAAATTTATCAATTCAAGCATACAGTCAATAATTTTAAATCTAACTATTTAAAATAAACATCGAAACACGTTCGATTGAGTGAGAAGTTCTCACCTTGATTTTAAATAACGGTTGCAGCGATTTATTTCGAATAAAATTAAACAGGCGCTTAATTTTACCCGAAATTTTCACTAGCTCCTTTCAATCCCAATCCAACTTCACCGCGTAGCGTTCGACAAAACGAAGCCAACGCTTTTCGTTTCGTTCGATTTTGACCTCGCACGAAAAAGAAATCGCAGTTTAAACATTTACACGATTTAATATATAATAATTTCCATTTTCTATTTCCATTTTTATAACCTATTATCTCGGTCGTTGATTCTCTCCATCTCAATCAGGACCGTGTGCCTCAACATCTCCTTCTTCGTTCAATTACAGATAATCGAACCCATAAGTTGCCGAGCATCACTCCTCCTTCGAGCCTCCTACGACCACTTGTACAACGATCGACCAACGCCCCCTTGAAGCTCCACGCACGAGCCACCACCGGCCAGAAAAGCTTGCAACTCGGTGGCTCCCCTTGCTCGAGAACTGTGCACGAAACGCCAAGGAACGCGGCGAATTTTCTCACAATCTACTTGCTTATTTTTTGATCTCTACCGTTGGATAGGAAGTTTGTAGTGTGCTCTTCAACTTCGCAGTTGGAAGATTTGTGAAACGAAACGTGGATTGAAAGAAAAACGAGGAAGAAGGGGGGAGTGTATCGGCCATTGGTTTAAGGGGTGGCGGCTGTGGAGCTGCAAAACCCTAATTCTCTTTTGTTTTATTTTTTTTGTGAAACAAATGGTCTATTTATAGAATTTAAAACGAACACTATTCATCCGGATTTTTAAAACTCCGATTTACGCGCGGTGACCGGCATTTCTGGGGTTTATCCCGCGTTTCGGACACAATGGAATAGGTTTCGGAAGCTAATTCGGAAGTATGTGCGAGTTATGGCAATAAACGTTCAATTTGAATTTAAACCGATAAATCGATTTTCTAGGCGTTTTGGCTTGCCCCGGACAAACGATATATCTGATCGACTTGAAATTTGAAATCTTACAATAATATCACATTACGGATCCGATGAAACCAGTTTCGTCGAAATCCGAGATCGTTTGAAAAATGACTATTTTAACTCGCCAAATTATATTAAAAACAATTCGATGCGTTTCGAACTGCCACGGTCAAACGACAACTCCGATTGCTACGAAAATTGAAATCCGATAATAATTAACTATTACGGATCCAATGGAACTGATTTTGTTCAATTCTGAGACTGTTCGAAAATTGGCTAATTTTCAGTCGATAATTAAATATTAAAATATTCAATTTTCACAAATCAACTTTTAATTCGATTTTAAAAGTTCTAAAACATTTATAAAACTCCAACATGATTAGATAAAATTTTACAAATCATTTACAATCATATTTAACTCAATATTAAATTTTTTCTGCATTTTCACTCTAAAATTATCGATTTAATTATCAAATTAAATCCAAAATTCAAATTCAAATTTATTCGACTTATAAATTTTCACTTATTAAAATTTAAATTCAATTAAATTTTAAATTTTAAATTAATAAAAATTCTGGGTCGTTACAGACTTCCCCCCTTAAAAGAATTTCGTCCTCGAAATTACCAAGTAAGAAAAATTTACAAAGTCTATTAACTTTTCAAAACAAATCGTTCGGTTTAGATTTACAAATCTCTTAAGTGTTTAACTCTTTTAAAATACATAGTTAACTTCTTACAAAACCTTTATTAAGCTTTCAAATCATAACTTAGTTTTCAAAATTTCCAAATTTCTCAAAAAATTTCTAACGCCTTAAATTTTCGGAAAAATTCGCCAGAGTCTCCTTTGCGCAGCTCTATCCGAAAAAAAATGACAGTATATATATCACAAATATACATCTCATCAAGTGATGAGGCATCCCATAGGGAAAAAGGTGTGAAAGTACAGTATGTAATCCGAGATTTGTACCTTTTTAGCATTTTTAAGCAAAACAGTTATTTATTAGCGAGCGTATACGACTAATATAGCACGAAAGCGAGCTCCAAAAGCGAAGCAAATGTCATCCGCACCTACTAAACACTCAGTCAAACAAATGAGAACATGTATATAGAAAACAATATCAATATACATCATATAGCCACATAGCACATGCAACAAAAGCAACAAATGCAACTATCAAACAACTATCATCCAATAGATTCATAACCAAATCAATATTCTCATTAAATTTCATTGAATTGGTTTTCAATTTAATCACACTTGATTCATTTTCATTGGATTATCCATATTCATTCATTTAATTCCAATTAGTTTACATTCACTAATTAAATTCATATTAGTTCACTTCCAAGTCAAATTCAATTCTATTCAAATTTATTTACTTCCAATTTGAATTCAATTACTTTAGCTTTTAATTTTGCTAATTCAATTCCATTAACACTTAATGAATTTTACACCATCAACTAACAATCAATCTAACAACCAATGTAGAGTCAACACAACCAAATTCATTCAACTTTACATTCTAGTTGGTTCAACACATTTAATTCCAATTGGTTTAATATTAAATTGACTTTCATTCAAATTTTTTTTCAACTTCTAATTTATTTAATTAGCTTCTAATGAATTTACACTTGCATTCATTACTTTTTATCAATTCTATCTACATCCAATTGATTCATATTCACTTCAAAATTTCATTTACTAACTTATTTCATTAGCCCAATTTGATTCATTCATTAATTCAATTACTTACTCACTTTACAAATAAGGTTGAACTTCATTTATATAACTCAAGTTCACATCCATTTAATCACTTGATTATTTTACTTCGATACCAAAATCAATCTCATTCACATTACTTAAGTCATATTCTCTTTCAAACATCATTGTTTTAACTTAACTTGAAATTCCATTTATAAATCCAATTCTCTTTCTTTAACTTCCTATAGTTAAATTTTATTGTGCTTACCCAAATTTATTTCAACTTTTCCAAAGTTCAAATCTTTCCTTTTATTTATAAATCACATTTATAAATATATTCATATAGTTTCACTTTTATATACAAGATCATTTCACGATTATAAACCATTTTAATTATAATTTCATACTTATAATTCATTTACTCATACAAATTCATTCTTTTACAATTGTTGTCTTGATTTAACTTATTCAAACAACCAAACAATCAATTTATATATACTTTACTAATTTCTGAAAAATTATTCCTTTATATAAAAATATAATCAAGGTAAAATTATTTCATTTACCCAATTTTAAAACAATATTGTGTCGAATTGTTCTATTCAAGTGTTTAGAAACCCCTTCGATTCAGTTTCGAGGCTGCGCCGAGGAAAGTTCATATGCCACTCAACAAACCAATCATCACAATATAAAACAATTTTATATTCACTAACAAATACGCGCTCGTGTCTATTATTACACTCACACTCATTCTAGAGTACTACTGACTCTATCTCTAATGAGTAACACCCAAACAGAGCAGGTTGTCACTTAACCATATGCTCTGATACCACGTTGTAAGGACCCGATTCTTCGTCTTCCGAAAATCGACATCAATACGTCCACTGTATCAACTGCCGAGCAATCGAATGCCGAAAAATCGAATTCTTAGGGTTTAGAAAGAAGAAGAGGTAGAAGAAGAGAGAAAGAAGAAGAAAAGAAGAAGTAGAAACAGAAAACAACAGAACAATAACAGAATCTCACAGTCGCAGCAGAACAACATATAATAAATAAATGAATAATCTTTAAAACAAAGAACAATATCTGTTATTACATTACATTATCATTAAAGTATACAACAATATACAACACAACTGGACAGTGATATAAACTTGTCCAAACAATCAGAATACACAGCGGAAAAATTATATCATAATACAAGTGATACGTCTCGCCATCCAGCTTGCTTCAGATCTCAACAGCAACTCCAGAGTTCCAGAATAACCTGATAACCAAACTCTAGACTGCCCGTGTGGAAATTGGTGGGCACCCAGAGTTTAGGAAGGAAACAATAAACTCCGGATCAGTCATGGGACTGGTGTGAGAACTTAAAACAGTTTATCTTTGAAACAATCAACAATAGTATTTTTAAAGTCAATTCGCAATGCTTTTGGAAAATGAAACTACCATAAGGCCTTCCGCCACACACACAATGCAAGCGCAAACTTGGGGAAGATTTCTCCTTATGATAGTCAAAGATGCTTACTACGCAAAAATCAAATCATTTTATTATTACTATTATTAGTGCATAGTGGAAAACATTTCAAAAGTAGAATATAAATCTTAGCCAGCATAGGTACCATTATATTATGCCTGCTATAGCTGCCTCCTGAGGAGACAGGTTATACAATTGCAATTGTAAAGGGCTCGTATTGTTTGTTTGGATTTCCAACAGACGGCCGGGCAAGGAAAACTTCCCAATAAAATAGAACGCCTCTGGAGCGACGTTCCCGGATCAAACGTTACGGTTAGATCTCTGCTACACAAGGCCGGGTTACCCCTAGCTGGGTAACAACTGACACGAGCATGTCATTCCCAGGTCCTTTGGGACCTTAAACCGAGATCTCGATATCCAACATCACACAGTAATAAATATAGTGTGTCCACAAAAGTAAGTATCCGGGCTCCATACCATGATACCACTCATAATCCAGATAAGGAATGACAAGCCCTATGGAGGAGCGTCCACCAAATAAACCTTGCCGCCACGATTCCTGTTTTGACCATCACCGGTCTGTGAGGCTCGACGAAGTCTCGTCCACAAAGCTACGCTTTGTAACAAAGCCATGCTTCGGGTCAACACAATGATCAGCAACAACTCGTATGCCACATTACCAAATTGGGAATGTATCACTAGTAACCATCAACTACATAACCTCTGAGGGTGTTAAGCTAAGAGAATAAATTCTCCGCCACCAACGGAAATATATTTGATAGAAACCAGCTTTACATCTCAACTTGTAACGTCAGACACACATCCATACAAGTACGTTCCGGGATCGAACGTAACCGAAGGCACTTTCAAAGAAGTCCTTACAATCCGGGTATTCACAAACCCGATAAAATTTCCCATCACAAAGGAAAATCTCCATACCGTAGCTAACGATGCAGAGACAAATCGATAGGTCATTCTATCGTTTTCACAAATACCCGGTCTTCAACACCGGTCTTCAAATGCTATCCATTTCGACGTATCACATATTCGGAATGGGATATATGACACAAAGGTCCTCTCCCGGCTAAACCGAATAGCGAGCGCTTATTTAAAAATAAGTGTAGCATTCAATTCAAACAATTCACAACAAATACCTATTTAAAGGTAAATATTGATAGTCGGTTATTTAACTATCAATAGAGATGCAACAGCATCACCAGGCTCCAAATAATTTTCCAAATAATTTAATTCCAAAATATCTTTACAAGATATATATATATATTCCAAATAATTGCCCAAATTATTTATTTTCCAAAATATCTTTACAAGATATAAATTTCCACACTTCAACCATTTGAAAAACAAATTTCAAATCAAATTTCGCTTTTATAACTTTTGAAAACAAGTTTCAAATCATCAAATAAATCCTTACCGATTTATTTAAATCTTACGTTCTAAATCCGTAAATTCATTTCCATACTTATTAAGTAATAAGTAATTCACAAATCTATTTATTTCCAATCATTGAAAATATTCAATATACTTAAATCAAATTAAGTATATATTTCATTCTTAAGGAAATTATTCACTTAACACATTTTATTTGGGTTAAAACGAATGTTGCGTAAAACATCGTTACGACAACCCAAAAATCACTAGTATAGGGATTCGAAATTTAGATAGATATATAAATCCCAATACTACATAAAAACATTTCCTTTCGGAAATCATCTACTATAACAACAGTGTTATAGTCTACTATTTCCTTAGTTCTCGAAATCGTCTATTTCAACAATCAATGCTGAAATCTATGGTTTCGATATTCAATGCATTTCAAAACATCGTTAAAACAACTTACTTCATTTGATAATGTCAAACTCTCGAAAACGTCTATTTCAACAATAAATGTTGAAATCTATGGTTTCGATTTTCAATACATTTAAAACATCTTCAAATCGTTTTAATTCTATTTAAAACGTTACTTCCCAAAATATTCATTTTATTTAATAATATATTCACCGTCCAAAATCGTGAATAAATCTCCTTAAATAAACTTCTATGTTTTAATTTCTCAAATTCAATTGGTTTCGGATTTTATAAACAATGTTTATAAATTCCATTTCTATTTAAAAGCTTCGATTTGTAAATCTCGTTTATTAACCCAATTTAATTTATACAACTAAGTTTTATACCAAAGGTTTATATTACAAGTCAAGTACTTATAATTTATTTATTTACAAAATCGTTCCTTTTAAAACTTCACCAATTATAAATCTTATTACTTATAAGATTTCATTTATATTTTATAACAACTCAAACTTATAAAATCTCCTTTAATAACAATTTCTATTAATATCCCATTTAAGTGCCAAATCCAGTTTATAAGTTAATTTCGTTGTAAATTCTTTCTTTACAAAATCTATTTATTTTTATAATTTTCACAACTTAAAAATATATAATTTCCAATGAAATCCATTTTATACTTCATTTTAACACTTAATAACTCGTTTTATAATTCTAACATTTTTAATTTATAAATATCCTTTTTATAAATCCTTTATATAAATCGTTTATAATAATTCAAAATCTCCATTTTAAATCGTTTTACAAAAATCCAAAATTTTATAACATAAAAATTTTAACGTTTATTTATTTAAAAATAAATCTTTTTACTAATCAGTTTAAAAACATATATTTTCAAAATTACTTTAAAATCCATTTAAATTTCAAAATCATCTTTTAAACCATTTTAAATTTTAAAATAAACCCAATGATGCCACAGCACCAAATAATCAATCACGGCGTTCAAACCGTCACATATCAACATATGAAAATCAGCATATATCAAAATATATGAAATCAAATCAATACAGTTGAGGAATCCAGTTGGATCCCTCCAACCTGTTACCCTGCATCCACAGATGTTAGCACAATACCATTCCGCTCCAGTACGGAATATCGCGGTATATGGGATTAATAAATATTATCCGCTTAATAACGGCGCAATAGGGTCTCATCCGCTATAAAATGCGGGAAAAAACAACAACTGCATTATATACATATGCCAATATATATATATATATATTGCTATATATATAATACCAATTTCACTATACTGTGTAATATTCGCGGTATATGTTTTTAATAAATAACATCCGCTTACTAACGGCGTATAATGTCTATTTCAATCAATAACAGACAAATTTATCAATTCAAGCATACAGTCAATAATTTTAAATCTAACTATTTAAAATAAACATCGAAACACGTTCGATTGAGTGAGAAGTTCTCACCTTGATTTTAAATAACGGTTGCAGCGATTTATTTCGAATAAAATTAAACAGGCGCTTAATTTTACCCGAAATTTTCACTAGCTCCTTTCAATCCCAATCCAACTTCACCGCGTAGCGTTCGACAAAACGAAGCCAACGCTTTTCGTTTCGTTCGATTTTGACCTCGCACGAAAAAGAAATCGCAGTTTAAACATTTACACGATTTAATATATAATAATTTCCATTTTCTATTTCCATTTTTATAACCTATTATCTCGGTCGTTGATTCTCTCCATCTCAATCAGGACCGTGTGCCTCAACATCTCCTTCTTCGTTCAATTACAGATAATCGAACCCATAAGTTGCCGAGCATCACTCCTCCTTCGAGCCTCCTACGACCACTTGTACAACGATCGGCCAACGCCCCCTTGAAGCTCCACGCACGAGCCACCACCGGCCAGAAAAGCTTGCAACTCGGTGGCTCCCCTTGCTCGAGAACTGTGCACGAAACGCCAAGGAACGCGGCGAATTTTCTCACAATCTACTTGCTTATTTTTTGATCTCTACCGTTGGATAGGAAGTTTGTAGTGTGCTCTTCAACTTCGCAGTTGGAAGATTTGTGAAACGAAACGTGGATTGAAAGAAAAACGAGGAAGAAGGGGGGAGTGTATCGGCCATTGGTTTAAGGGGTGGCGGCTGTGGAGCTGCAAAACCCTAATTCTCTTTTGTTTTATTTTTTTTGTGAAACAAATGGTCTATTTATAGAATTTAAAACGAACACTATTCATCCGGATTTTTAAAACTCCGATTTACGTGCGGTGACCGGCATTTCTGGGGTTTATCCCACGTTCCGGACACAATGGAATAGGTTTCGGAAGCTAATTCGGAAGTATGTGCGAGTTATGGCAATAAACGTTCAATTTGAATTTAAACCGATAAATCGATTTTCTAGGCGTTTTGGCTTGCCTCGGACAAATGATATATCCGATCGACTTGAAATTTGAAATCTTACAATAATATCACATTATGGATCAGATGAAACTGGTTTCGTCGAAATCCGAGATCGTTTGAAAAATGACTATTTTAACTCGCCAAATTATATTAAAAACAATTCGATGCGTTTCGAACTGCCACGGTCAAACGACAACTCCGATTGCTACGAAAATTGAAATCCGATAATAATTAACTATTACGGATCCAATGGAACTAGTTTCGTTCAATTCTTAGACTGTTCGAAAATTGGCTAATTTTCAGTCTATAATTAAATATTAAAATATTTAATTTTCACAAATCAACTTTTAATTCGATTTTAAAAGTTCTAAAACATTTATATAACTCCAACATGATTAAATAAAATTTTACAAATCATTTACAATCATATTTAACTCAATATTAAATTTTTTCTGCATTTTCACTCTAAAATTATCGATTTAATTATCAAATTAAATCCAAAATTCAAATTCAAATTTATTCGACTTATAAATTTTCACTTACTAAAATTTTAATTCAATTAAATTTTAAATTTTAAATTAATAAAAATTCAGGGTCGTTACAGACTTCCCCCCTTAAAAGAATTCCGTCCTCGAAATTACCAAGTAAGAAAAATTTACAAAGTCTATTAACTTTTCAAAACAAATCGTTCGGTTTAGATTTACAACTCTCTTAAGTGTTTAACTCTTTCAAAATACATAGTTAACTTCTTACAAAACCTTTATTAAGCTTTCAAATCATAACTTAGTTTTCAAAATTTCCAAATTTCTCAAAAAATTTCTAACGCCTTAAATTTTCGAAAAAATTCGCCAGAGTCTCCTTTGCGCGGCTCTATCCGGAAAAAAATGACAGTATATATATCACAAATATACATCTCATCAAGTGATGAGGCATCCCGTAGGGAAAAAGGTGTAAAAGTACAGTATGTAATCCGAGATATGTACCTTTTTAGCGTTTTTAAGCAAAACAGTTATTTATTAGCGAGCGTATACGACTAATATAGCACGAAAGCGAGCTCCAAAAGCGAAGCAAATGCCATCCGCACCTACTAAACACTCAGTCAAACAAATGAGAACATGTATATAGAAAACAATATCAATATACATCATATAGCCACATAGCACATGCAACAAAAGCAACAAATGCAACTATCAAACAACTATCATCCAATAGATTCATAACCAAATCAATATTCTCATTAAATTTCATTGAATTGGTTTTCAATTTAATCACACTTGATTCATTTTCATTGGATTATCCATATTCATTCATTTAATTCCAATTAGTTTACATTCACTAATTAAATTCATATTAGTTCACTTCCAAGTCAAATTCAATTCTATTCAAATTTATTTACTTCCAATTTGAATTCAATTACTTTAGCTTTTAATTTTGCTAATTCAATTCCATTAACACTTAATGAATTTTACACCATCAACTAACAATCAATCTAACAACCAATGTAGAGTCAACACAACCAAATTCATTCAACTTTACATTCTAGTTGGTTCAACACATTTAATTCCAATTGGTTTAATATTAAATTGACTTTCATTCAAATTTTTTTTCAACTTCTAATTTATTTAATTAGCTTCTAATGAATTTACACTTGCATTCATTACTTTTTATCAATTCTATCTACATCCAATTGATTCATATTCACTTCAAAATTTCATTTACTAACTTATTTCATTAGCCCAATTTGATTCATTCATTAATTCAATTACTTACTCACTTTACAAATAAGGTTGAACTTCATTTATATAACTCAAGTTCACATCCATTTAATCACTTGATTATTTTACTTCGATACCAAAATCAATCTCATTCACATTACTTAAGTCATATTCTCTTTCAAACATCATTTGTTTTAACTTAACTTGAAATTCCATTTATAAATCCAATTCTCTTTCTTTAACTTCCTATAGTTAAATTTTATTGTGCTTACCCAAATTTATTTCAACTTTTCCAAAGTTCAAATCTTTCCTTTTATTTATAAATCACATTTATAAATATATTCATATAGTTTCACTTTTATATACAAGATCATTTCACGATTATAAACCATTTTAATTATAATTTCATACTTATAATTCATTTACTCATACAAATTCATTCTTTTACAATTGTTGTCTTGATTTAACTTATTCAAACAACCAAACAATCAATTTATATATACTTTACTAATTTTTGAAAAATTATTCCTTTATATAAAAATATAATCAAGGTAAAATTATTTCATTTACCCAATTTTAAAACAATATTGTGTTGAATTGTTCTATTCAAGTGTTTAGAAACCCCTTCGATTCAGTTTCGAGGCTGCGCCGAGGAAAGTTCATATGCCACTCAACAAACCAATCATCACAATATAAAACAATTTTATATTCACTAACAAATACGCGCTCGTATCTATTATTACACTCACACTCATTCTAGAGTACTACTGACTCTATCTCTAATGAGTAACACCCAAACAGAGCAGGTTGTCACTTAACCATATGCTCTGATACCACGTTGTAAGGACCCAATTTTTCGTCTTCCGAAAATCGACATCAATACGTCCACTATATCAACTGCCGAGCAATCGAATGCCGAAAAATCGAATTCTTAGAGTTTAGAAAGAAGAAGAGGTAGAAGAAGAGAGAAAGAAGAAGAAAAGAAGCAGTAGAAACAGAAAACAACAGAACAATAACAGAATCTCACAGTCGCAGCGAAACAACATATAATAAATAAATGAATAATCTTTAAAACAAAGAACAATATCTGTTATTACATTACATTATCATCAAAGTATACAACAATATACAACACAACTGGACAGTGATATAAACTTGTCCAAACAATCAGAATACACAGCGGAAAAATAATATCATAATACAAGTGGTACGTCTCGCCATCCAGCTTGCTCCAGATCTCAACAGCAACTCTAGAGTTCCAGAATAACCTGATAACCAAACTCTAGACTGCCCGTGTGGAAATTGGTGGGCACCCAGAGTTTAGGAAGGAAACAATAAACTCCGGATCAGTCATGAGACTGGTGTGAGAACTTAAAACAGTTTAACTTTAAAACAATCAACAATAGAATTTTTAAAGTCAATTCGCAATGCTTTTGGAAAATGAAACTACCATAAGGCCTCCCGCCACACACATAATGCAAGCGCAAACTTGGGGAAGATTTCTCCTTATGATAGTCAAAGATGCTTACTACGCAAAAATCAAATCATTTTATTATTATTATTAGTGCATAGTGGAAAACATTTCAAAAGTAGAATATAAATCTTAGCCAGCATAGGTACCATTATATTATGCCTGCTATAGCTGCCTCCTGAGGAGACAGGTTATACAATTGCAATTGTAAAGGGCTCGTATTGTTTGTTTGGATTTCCAACAGACTGCCGGGCAAGGAAAACTTCCCAATAAAATAGAACGCCTCTGGAGCGACGTTCCCGGATATAACGTTACGGTTAGATCTCTGCTACACAAGGCCGGGTTACCCCTAGCTGGGTAACAACTGACACGAGCATGTCATTCCCAGGTCCTTTGGGACCTTAAACCGAGATCTCGATATCCAACATCACACAGTAATAAATATAGTGTGTCCACAAAAGTAAGTATCCGGGCTCCATACCATGATACCACTCATAATCCAGATAAGGAATGACAAGCCCTATGGAGGAGCGACCACCAAATAAACCTTGCTGCCACGATTCCTGTTTTGACCATCACCGGTCTGTGAGGCTCGACGAAGTCTCGTCCACAAAGCTACGCTTTGTAACAAAGCCATGCTTCGGGTCAACACAATGATCAGCAACATCTCGTATGCCACATTACCAAATTGGGAATGTATCACTAGTAACCATCAACTACATAACCTCTGAGGGTGTTAAGCTAAGAGAATAAATTCTCCGCCACCAACGGAAATATATTTGATAGAAACCAGCTTTACATCTCAACTTGTAACGTCAGACACACATCCATACAAGTACGTTCCGGGATCGAACGTAACCGAAGGCACTTCCAAAGAAGTCCTTGCAATCCTGGTATTCACAAACCCGATAAAATTTCCCATCACAAAGGAAAATCTCCATACCGTAGCTAACGATACAGAGACAAATCGATAGGTCATTCTATCGTTTTCACAAATACCCGGTCTTCAACACCGGTCTTCAAATGCTATCTATTTCGACGTATCACATATTCGGAATGGGATATATGACACAAAGGTCCTCTCCCGGCTAAACCGAATAGCGAGCGCTTATTTAAAAATAAGTGTAGCATTCATCAAACAATTCACAACAAATACCTATTTAAAGATAAATATTGATAGTCGGTTATTTAACTATCAATAGAGATGCAACAGCATCACCAGGCTCCAAATAATTTTCCAAATAATTTAATTCCAAAATATCTTTACCAGATATATATATATATATTCCAAATAATTGCCCAAATTATTTATTTTCCAAAATATCTTTACAAGATATAAATTTCCACACTTCAACCATTTGAAAATCAAATTTCAAATCAAATTTCGCTTTTATAACTTTTGAAAACAAGTTTCAAATCATCAAATAAATCCTTACCGATTTATTTAAATCTTACGTTCTAAATCCGTAAATTCATTTCCATACTTATTAAGTAATAAGTAATTCACAAATCTATTTATTTCCAATCATTGAAAATATTCAATATACTTAAATCAAATTAAGTATATATTTCATTCTTAAGGAAATTATTCACTTAACACATTTTATTTGGGTTAAAACGAATGTTGCGTAAAACATCGTTACGACAACCCAAAAATCACTAGTATAGGGATTCGAAATTTAGATAGATATATAAATCCCAATACTACATAAAAACATTTCCTTTCGGAAATCATCTACTATAACAACAGTGTTATAGTCTACTATTTCCTTAGTTCTCGAAATCGTCTATTTCAACAATCAATGCTGAAATCTATGGTTTCGATATTCAATGCATTTCAAAACATCGTTAAAACAACTTACTTCATTTGATAATGTCAAACTCTCGAAAACGTCTATTTCAACAATAAATGTTGAAATCTATGGTTTCGATTTTCAATACATTTAAAACATCTTCAAATCGTTTTAATTCTATTTAAAACGTTACTTCCCAAAATATTCATTTTATTTAATAATATATTCACTGTCCAAAATCGTGAATAAATCTCCTTAAATAAACTTCTATGTTTTAATTTCTCAAATTCAATTGGTTTCGGATTTTATAAACAATGTTTATAAATTCCATTTCTATTTAAAAGCTTCGATTTGTAAATCTCGTTTATTAACCCAATTTAATTTATACAACTAAGTTTTATACCAAAGGTTTATATTACAAGTCAAGTACTTATAATTTATTTATTTACAAAATCGTTCCTTTTAAAACTTCACCAATTATAAATCTTATTACTTATAAGATTTCATTTATATTTTATAACAACTCAAACTTATAAAATCTCCTTTAATAACAATTTCTATTAATATCCCATTTAAGTGCCAAATCCAGTTTATAAGTTAATTTCGTTGTAAATTCTTTCTTTACAAAATCTATTTATTTTTATAATTTTCACAACTTAAAAATATATAATTTCCAATGAAATCCATTTTATACTTCATTTTAACACTTAATAACTCGTTTTATAATTCTAATATTTTTAATTTATAAATATCCTTTTTATAAATCCTTTATATAAATCGTTTATAATAATTCAAAATCTCCATTTTAAATCGTTTTACAAAAATCCAAAATTTTATAACATAAAAATTTTAACGTTTATTTATTTAAAAATAAATCTTTTTACTAATCAGTTTAAAAACATATATTTTCAAAATTACTTTAAAATCCATTTAAATTTCAAAATCATCTTTTAAACCATTTTAAATTTTAAAATAAACCCAATGATGCCACAGCACCAAATAATCAATCACGGCGTTCAAACCGTCACATATCAACATATGAAAATCAGCATATATCAAAATATATGAAATCAAATCAATACAGTTGAGGAATCCAGTTGGATCCCTCCAACCTGTTACCCTGCATCCACAGATGTTAGCACAATACCATTCCGCTCTAGTACGGAATATCGCGGTATATGGGATTAATAAATATTATCCGCTTAATAACGGCGCAATAGGGTCTCATCCGCTACAAAATGCGGGAAAAAACAACAACTGCAATATATACATATGCCAATATATATATATATATATATATTGCTATATATATAATACCAATTTCACTATACTGTGAAATATTCGCGGTATATGTTTTTAATAAATAACATCCGCTTACTAACGGCGTATAATGTCTATTTCAATCAATAACAGACAAATTTATCAATTCAAGCATACAGTCAATAATTTTAAATCTAACTATTTAAAATAAACATCGAAACACGTTTGATTGAGTGAGAAGTTCTCACCTTGATTTTAAATAACGGTTGCCGCGATTTATTTCGAATAAAATTAAACAGGCGTTTAATTTTACCCGAAATTTTCACTAGCTCCTTTCAATCCCAATCCAACTTCACCGCGTAGCATTCGACAAAACGAAGCCAACGCTTTTCGTTTCGTTCGATTTTGACCTCGCACGAAAAAGAAATCGCAGTTTAAACATTTACACGATTTAATATATAATAATTTACATTTTCTATTTCCATTTTTATAACCTATTATCTCGGCCGTTGATTCTCTCCATCTCAATCAGGACCGTGTGCCTCCACATCTCCTTCTTCGTTCAATTACAGATAATCGAACCCATAAGTTGCCGAGCATCACTCCTCCTTCGAGCCTCCTACGACCACTTGTACAACGATCGGCCAACGCCCCCTTGAAGCTCCACGCACGAGCCACCACCGGCCAGAAAAGCTTGCAACTCGGTGGCTCCCCTTGCTCGAGAACTGTGCACGAAACGCAAAGGAACGCGGCGAATTTTCTCACAATCTACTTGCTTATTTTTTGATCTCTACCGTTGGATAGGAAATTTTTAGTGTGCTCTTCAACTTCGCAGTTGGAAGATTTGTGAAACGAAACATGGATTGAAAGAAAAACGAGGAAGAAGGGGCGAGTGTATCGGCCATTGGTTTAAGGGGTGGCGGCTGTGGAGCTGCAAAACCCTAATTCTCTTTTGTTTTATTTTTTTTGTGAAACAAATGGTCTATTTATAGAATTTAAAACGAACACTATTCATCCGGATTTTTAAAACTCCGATTTACGCGCGGTGACCGGCATTTCTGGGGTTTATCCCGCGTTTCGGACACAATGGAATAGGTTTCGGAAGCTAATTCGGAAGTATGTGCGAGTTATGGCAATAAACGTTCAATTTGAATTTAAACCGATAAATCGATTTTCTAGGCGTTTTGGCTTGCCCCGGACAAACGATATATCCGATCGACTTGAAGTTTGAAATCTTACAATAATATCACATTACGGATCCGATGAAACCAGTTTCGTCGAAATCCGAGATCGTTTGAAAAATGACTATTTTAACTCGCCAAATTATATTAAAAACAATTCGATGCGTTTCGAACTGCCACGGTCAAACGACAACTCCGATTGCTACGAAAATTGAAATCCGATAATAATTAACTATTACGGATCCAATGGAACTGATTTTGTTCAATTCTGAGACTGTTCGAAAATTGGCTAATTTTCAGTCGATAATTAAATATTAAAATATTCAATTTTCACAAATCAACTTTTAATTCGATTTTAAAAGTTCTAAAACATTTATAAAACTCCAACATGATTAGATAAAATTTTACAAATCATTTACAATCATATTTAACTCAATATTAAATTTTTTCTGCATTTTCACTCTAAAATTATCGATTTAATTATCAAATTAAATCCAAAATTCAAATTCAAATTTATTCGACTTATAAATTTTCACTTATTAAAATTTAAATTCAATTAAATTTTAAATTTTAAATTAATAAAAATTCTGGGTCGTTACAGACTTCCCCCCTTAAAAGAATTTCGTCCTCGAAATTACCAAGTAAGAAAAATTTACAAAGTCTATTAACTTTTCAAAACAAATCGTTCGGTTTAGATTTACAAATCTCTTAAGTGTTTAACTCTTTTAAAATACATAGTTAACTTCTTACAAAACCTTTATTAAGCTTTCAAATCATAACTTAGTTTTCAAAATTTCCAAATTTCTCAAAAAATTTCTAACGCCTTAAATTTTCGGAAAAATTCGCCAGAGTCTCCTTTGCGCAGCTCTATCCGAAAAAAAATGACAGTATATATATCACAAATATACATCTCATCAAGTGATGAGGCATCCCATAGGGAAAAAGGTGTGAAAGTACAGTATGTAATCCGAGATATGTACCTTTTTAGCGTTTTAAGCAAAACAGTTATTTATTAGCGAGCGTATACGACTAATATAGCACGAAAGCGAGCTCCAAAAGCGAAGCAAATGCCATCCGCACCTACTAAACACTCAGTCAAACAAATGAGAACATGTATATAGAAAACAATATCAATATACATCATATAGCCACATAGCACATGCAACAAAAGCAACAAATGCAACTATCAAACAACTATCATCCAATAGATTCATAACCAAATCAATATTCTCATTAAATTTCATTGAATTGGTTTTCAATTTAATCACACTTGATTCATTTTCATTGGATTATCCATATTCATTCATTTAATTCCAATTAGTTTACATTCACTAATTAAATTCATATTAGTTCACTTCCAAGTCAAATTCAATTCTATTCAAATTTATTTACTTCCAATTTGAATTCAATTACTTTAGCTTTTAATTTTGCTAATTCAATTCCATTAACACTTAATGAATTTTACACCATCAACTAACAATCAATCTAACAACCAATGTAGAGTCAACACAACCAAATTCATTCAACTTTACATTCTAGTTGGTTCAACACATTTAATTCCAATTGGTTTAATATTAAATTGACTTTCATTCAAATTTTTTTTCAACTTCTAATTTATTTAATTAGCTTCTAATGAATTTACACTTGCATTCATTACTTTTTATCAATTCTATCTACATCCAATTGATTCATATTCGCTTCAAAATTTCATTTACTAACTTATTTCATTAGCCCAATTTGATTCATTCATTAATTCAATTACTTACTCACTTTACAAATAAGGTTGAACTTCATTTATATAACTCAAGTTCACATCCATTTAATCACTTGATTATTTTACTTCGATACCAAAATCAATCTCATTCACATTACTTAAGTCATATTCTCTTTCAAACATCATTTGTTTTAACTTAACTTGAAATTCCATTTATAAATCCAATTCTCTTTCTTTAACTTCCTATAGTTAAATTTTATTGTGCTTACCCAAATTTATTTCAACTTTTCCAAAGTTCAAATCTTTCCTTTTATTTATAAATCACATTTATAAATATATTCATATAGTTTCACTTTTATATACAAGATCATTTCATGATTATAAACCATTTTAATTATAATTTCATACTTATAATTCATTTACTCATACAAATTCATTCTTTTACAATTGTTGTCTTGATTTAACTTATTCAAACAACCAAACAATCAATTTATATATACTTTACTAATTTCTGAAAAATTATTCCTTTATATAAAAATATAATCAAGGTAAAATTATTTCATTTACCCAATTTTAAAACAATATTGTGTCGAATTGTTCTATTCAAGTGTTTAGAAACCCCTTCGATTCAGTTTCGAGGCTGCGCCGAGGAAAGTTCATATGCCACTCAACAAACCAATCATCACAATATAAAACAATTTTATATTCACTAACAAATACGCGCTCGTGTCTATTATTACACTCACACTCATTCTAGAGTACTACTGACTCTATCTCTAATGAGTAACACCCAAACAGAGCAGGTTGTCACTTAACCATATGCTCTGATACCACGTTGTAAGGACCCGATTCTTCGTCTTCCGAAAATCGACATCAATACGTCCACTGTATCAACTGCCGAGCAATCGAATACCGAAAAATCGAATTCTTAGGGTTTAGAAAGAAGAAGAGGTAGAAGAAGAGAGAAAGAAGAAGAAAAGAAGAAGTAGAAACAGAAAACAACAGAACAATAACAGAATCTCACAGTCGCAGCAGAACAACATATAATAAATAAATGAATAATCTTTAAAACAAAGAACAATATCTGTTATTACATTACATTATCATTAAAGTATACAACAATATACAACACAACTGGACAGTGATATAAACTTGTCCAAACAATCAGAATACACAGCGGAAAAATTATATCATAATACAAGTGATACGTCTCGCCATCCAGCTTGCTTCAGATCTCAACAGCAAATCCAGAGTTCCAGAATAACCTGATAACCAAACTCTAGACTGCCCGTGTGGAAATTGGTGGGCACCCAGAGTTTAGGAAGGAAACAATAAACTCCGGATCAGTCATGGGACTGGTGTGAGAACTTAAAACAGTTTATCTTTGAAACAATCAACAATAGTATTTTTAAAGTCAATTCGCAATGCTTTTGGAAAATGAAACTACCATAAGGCCTTCCGCCACACACACAATGCAAGCGCAAACTTGGGGAAGATTTCTCCTTATGATAGTCAAAGATGCTTACTACGCAAAAATCAAATCATTTTATTATTACTATTATTAGTGCATAGTGGAAAACATTTCAAAAGTAGAATATAAATCTTAGCCAGCATAGGTACCATTATATTATGCCTGCTATAGCTGCCTCCTGAGGAGACAGGTTATACAATTGCAATTGTAAAGGGCTCGTATTGTTTGTTTGGATTTCCAACAGACGGCCGGGCAAGGAAAACTTCCCAATAAAATAGAACGCCTCTGGAGCGACGTTCCTGGATCAAACGTTACGGTTAGATCTCTGCTACACAAGGCCGGGTTACCCCTAGCTGGGTAACAACTGACACGAGCATGTCATTCCCAGGTCCTTTGGGACCTTAAACCGAGATCTCGATATCCAACATCACACAGTAATAAATATAGTGTGTCCACAAAAGTAAGTATCCGGGCTCCATACCATGATACCACTCATAATCCAGATAAGGAATGACAAGCCCTATGGAGGAGCGTCCACCAAATAAACCTTGCTGCCACGATTCCTGTTTTGACCATCACCGGTCTGTGAGGCTCGACGAAGTCTCGTCCACAAAGCTACGCTTTGTAACAAAGCCATGCTTCGGGTCAACACAATGATCAGCAACAACTCGTATGCCACATTACCAAATTGGGAATGTATCACTAGTAACCATCAACTACATAACCTCTGAGGGTGTTAAGCTAAGAGAATAAATTCTCCGCCACCAACGGAAATATATTTGATAGAAACCAGCTTTACATCTCAACTTGTAACGTCAGACACACATCCATACAAGTACGTTCCGGGATCGAACGTAACCGAAGGCACTTTCAAAGAAGTCCTTGCAATCCGGGTATTCACAAACCCGATAAAATTTCCCATCACAAAGGAAAATCTCCATACCGTAGCTAACGATGCAGAGACAAATCGATAGGTCATTCTATCGTTTTCACAAATACCCGGTCTTCAACACCGGTCTTCAAATGCTATCCATTTCGACGTATCACATATTCGGAATGGGATATATGACACAAAGGTCCTCTCCCGGCTAAACCGAATAGCGAGCGCTTATTTAAAAATAAGTGTAGCATTCAATTCAAACAATTCACAACAAATACCTATTTAAAGGTAAATATTGATAGTCGGTTATTTAACTATCAATAGAGATGCAACAGCATCACCAGGCTCCAAATAATTTTCCAAATAATTTAATTCCAAAATATCTTTACAAGATATATATATATATTCCAAATAATTGCCCAAATTATTTATTTTCCAAAATATCTTTACAAGATATAAATTTCCACACTTCAACCATTTGAAAAACAAATTTCAAATCAAATTTCGCTTTTATAACTTTTGAAAACAAGTTTCAAATCATCAAATAAATCCTTACCGATTTATTTAAATCTTACGTTCTAAATCCGTAAATTCATTTCCATACTTATTAAGTAATAAGTAATTCACAAATCTATTTATTTCCAATCATTGAAAATATTCAATATACTTAAATCAAATTAAGTATATATTTCATTCTTAAGGAAATTATTCACTTAACACATTTTATTTGGGTTAAAACGAATGTTGCGTAAAACATCGTTACGACAACCCAAAAATCACTAGTATAGGGATTCGAAATTTAGATAGATATATAAATCCCAATACTACATAAAAACATTTCCTTTCGGAAATCATCTACTATAACAACAGTGTTATAGTCTACTATTTCCTTAGTTCTCGAAATCGTCTATTTCAACAATCAATGCTGAAATCTATGGTTTCGATATTCAATGCATTTCAAAACATCGTTAAAACAACTTACTTCATTTGATAATGTCAAACTCTCGAAAACGTCTATTTCAACAATAAATGTTGAAATCTATGGTTTCGATTTTCAATACATTTAAAACATCTTCAAATCGTTTTAATTCTATTTAAAACGTTACTTCCCAAAATATTCATTTTATTTAATAATATATTCACCGTCCAAAATCGTGAATAAATCTCCTTAAATAAACTTCTATGTTTTAATTTCTCAAATTCAATTGGTTTCGGATTTTATAAACAATGTTTATAAATTCCATTTCTATTTAAAAGCTTCGATTTGTAAATCTCGTTTATTAACCCAATTTAATTTATACAACTAAGTTTTATACCAAAGGTTTATATTACAAGTCAAGTACTTATAATTTATTTATTTACAAAATCATTCCTTTTAAAACTTCACCAATTATAAATCTTATTACTTATAAGATTTCATTTATATTTTATAACAACTCAAACTTATAAAATCTCCTTTAATAACAATTTCTATTAATATCCCATTTAAGTGCCAAATCCAGTTTATAAGTTAATTTCGTTGTAAATTCTTTCTTTACAAAATCTATTTATTTTTATAATTTTCACAACTTAAAAATATATAATTTCCAATGAAATCCATTTTATACTTCATTTTAACACTTAATAACTCGTTTTATAATCCTAACATTTTTAATTTATAAATATCCTTTTTATAAATCCTTTATATAAATCGTTTATAATAATTCAAAATCTCCATTTTAAATCGTTTTACAAAAATCCAAAATTTTATAACATAAAAATTTTAACGTTTATTTATTTAAAAATAAATCTTTTTACTAATCAGTTTAAAAACATATATTTTCAAAATTACTTTAAAATCCATTTAAATTTCAAAATCATCTTTTAAACCATTTTAAATTTTAAAATAAACCCAATGATGCCACAACACCAAATAATCAATCACGGCGTTCAAACCGTCACATATCAACATATGAAAATCAGCATATATCAAAATATATGAAATCAAATCAATACAGTTGAGGAATCCAGTTGGATCCCTCCAACCTGTTACCCTGCATCCACAGATGTTAGCACAATACCATTCCGCTCCAGTACGGAATATCGCGGTATATGGGATTAATAAATATTATCCGCTTAATAACGGCGCAATAGGGTCTCATCCGCTACAAAATGCGGGAAAAAACAACAACTGCATTATATACATATGCCAATATATATATATATATATTGCTATATATATAATACCAATTTCACTATACTGTGTAATATTCGCGGTATATGTTTTTAATAAATAACATCCGCTTACTAACGGCGTATAATGTCTATTTCAATCAATAACAGACAAATTTATCAATTCAAGCATACAGTCAATAATTTTAAATCTAACTATTTAAAATAAACATCGAAACACGTTCGATTGAGTGAGAAGTTCTCACCTTGATTTTAAATAACGGTTGCAGCGATTTATTTCGAATAAAATTAAACAGGCGCTTAATTTTACCCGAAATTTTCACTAGCTCCTTTCAATCCCAATCCAACTTCACCGCGTAGCGTTCGACAAAACGAAGCCAACGCTTTTCGTTTCGTTCGATTTTGACCTCGCACGAAAAAGAAATCGCAGTTTAAACATTTACACGATTTAATATATAATAATTTCCATTTTCTATTTCCATTTTTATAACCTATTATCTCGGTCGTTGATTCTCTCCATCTCAATCAGGACCGTGTGCCTCAACATCTCCTTCTTCGTTCAATTACAGATAATCGAACCCATAAGTTGCCGAGCATCACTCCTCCTTCGAGCCTCCTACGACCACTTGTACAACGATCGGCCAACGCCCCCTTGAAGCTCCACGCACGAGCCACCACCGGCCAGAAAAGCTTGCAACTCGGTGGCTCCCCTTGCTCGAGAACTGTGCACGAAACGCCAAGGAACGCGGCGAATTTTCTCACAATCTACTTGCTTATTTTTTGATCTCTACCGTTGGATAGGAAGTTTGTAGTGTGCTCTTCAACTTCGCAGTTGGAAGATTTGTGAAACGAAACGTGGATTGAAAGAAAAACGAGGAAGAAGGGGGGAGTGTATCGGCCATTGGTTTAAGGGGTGGCGGCTGTGGAGCTGCAAAACCCTAATTCTCTTTTGTTTTATTTTTTTTGTGAAACAAATGGTCTATTTATAGAATTTAAAACGAACACTATTCATCCGGATTTTTAAAACTCCGATTTACGCGCGGTGACCGGCATTTCTGGGGTTTATCCCGCGTTTCGGACACAATGGAATAGGTTTCGGAAGCTAATTCGGAAGTATGTGCGAGTTATGGCAATAAACGTTCAATTTGAATTTAAACCGATAAATCGATTTTCTAGGCGTTTTGGCTTGCCCCGGACAAACGATATATCCGATCGACTTGAAATTTGAAATCTTACAATAATATCACATTACGGATCCGATGAAACCAGTTTCGTCGAAATCCGAGATCGTTTGAAAAATGACTATTTTAACTCGCCAAATTATATTAAAAACAATTCGATGCGTTTCGAACTGCCACGGTCAAACGACAACTCCGATTGCTACGAAAATTGAAATCCGATAATAATTAACTATTACGGATCCAATGGAACTGATTTTGTTCAATTCTGAGACTGTTCGAAAATTGGCTAATTTTCAGTCGATAATTAAATATTAAAATATTCAATTTTCACAAATCAACTTTTAATTCGATTTTAAAAGTTCTAAAACATTTATAAAACTCCAACATGATTAGATAAAATTTTACAAATCATTTACAATCATATTTAACTCAATATTAAATTTTTTCTGCATTTTCACTCTAAAATTATCGATTTAATTATCAAATTAAATCCAAAATTCAAATTCAAATTTATTCGACTTATAAATTTTCACTTATTAAAATTTAAATTCAATTAAATTTTAAATTTTAAATTAATAAAAATTCTGGGTCGTTACAGACTTCCCCCCTTAAAAGAATTTCGTCCTCGAAATTACCAAGTAAGAAAAATTTACAAAGTCTATTAACTTTTCAAAACAAATCGTTCGGTTTAGATTTACAAATCTCTTAAGTGTTTAACTCTTTTAAAATACATAGTTAACTTCTTACAAAACCTTTATTAAGCTTTCAAATCATAACTTAGTTTTCAAAATTTCCAAATTTCTCAAAAAATTTCTAACGCCTTAAATTTTCGGAAAAATTCGCCAGAGTCTCCTTTGCGCAGCTCTATCCGAAAAAAAATGACAGTATATATATCACAAATATACATCTCATCAAGTGATGAGGCATCCCATAGGGAAAAAGGTGTGAAAGTACAGTATGTAATCCGAGATATGTACCTTTTTAGCATTTTTAAGCAAAACAGTTATTTATTAGCGAGCGTATACGACTAATATAGCACGAAAGCGAGCTCCAAAAGCGAAGCAAATGCCATCCGCACCTACTAAACACTCAGTCAAACAAATGAGAACATGTATATAGAAAACAATATCAATATACATCATATAGCCACATAGCACATGCAACAAAAGCAACAAATGCAACTATCAAACAACTATCATCCAATAGATTCATAACCAAATCAATATTCTCATTAAATTTCATTGAATTGGTTTTCAATTTAATCACACTTGATTCATTTTCATTGGATTATCCATATTCATTCATTTAATTCCAATTAGTTTACATTCACTAATTAAATTCATATTAGTTCACTTCCAAGTCAAATTCAATTCTATTCAAATTTATTTACTTCCAATTTGAATTCAATTACTTTAGCTTTTAATTTTGCTAATTCAATTCCATTAACACTTAATGAATTTTACACCATCAACTAACAATCAATCTAACAACCAATGTAGAGTCAACACAACCAAATTCATTCAACTTTACATTCTAGTTGGTTCAACACATTTAATTCCAATTGGTTTAATATTAAATTGACTTTCATTCAAATTTTTTTTCAACTTCTAATTTATTTAATTAGCTTCTAATGAATTTACACTTGCATTCATTACTTTTTATCAATTCTATCTACATCCAATTGATTCATATTCACTTCAAAATTTCATTTACTAACTTATTTCATTAGCCCAATTTGATTCATTCATTAATTCAATTACTTACTCACTTTACAAATAAGGTTGAACTTCATTTATATAACTCAAGTTCACATCCATTTAATCACTTGATTATTTTACTTCGATACCAAAATCAATCTCATTCACATTACTTAAGTCATATTCTCTTTCAAACATCATTTGTTTTAACTTAACTTGAAATTCCATTTATAAATCCAATTCTCTTTCTTTAACTTCCTATAGTTAAATTTTATTGTGCTTACCCAAATTTATTTCAACTTTTCCAAAGTTCAAATCTTTCCTTTTATTTATAAATCACATTTATAAATATATTCATATAGTTTCACTTTTATATACAAGATCATTTCACGATTATAAACCATTTTAATTATAATTTCATACTTATAATTCATTTACTCATACAAATTCATTCTTTTACAATTGTTGTCTTGATTTAACTTATTCAAACAACCAAACAATCAATTTATATATACTTTACTAATTTCTGAAAAATTATTCCTTTATATAAAAATATAATCAAGGTAAAATTATTTCATTTACCCAATTTTAAAACAATATTGTGTCGAATTGTTCTATTCAAGTGTTTAGAAACCCCTTCGATTCAGTTTCGAGGCTGCGCCGAGGAAAGTTCATATGCCACTCAACAAACCAATCATCACAATATAAAACAATTTTATATTCACTAACAAATACGCGCTCGTGTCTATTATTACACTCACACTCATTCTAGAGTACTACTGACTCTATCTCTAATGAGTAACACCCAAACAGAGCAGGTTGTCACTTAACCATATGCTCTGATACCACGTTGTAAGGACCCGATTCTTCGTCTTCCGAAAATCGACATCAATACGTCCACTGTATCAACTGCCGAGCAATCGAATGCCGAAAAATCGAATTCTTAGGGTTTAGAAAGAAGAAGAGGTAGAAGAAGAGAGAAAGAAGAAGAAAAGAAGAAGTAGAAACAGAAAACAACAGAACAATAACAGAATCTCACAGTCGCAGCAGAACAACATATAATAAATAAATGAATAATCTTTAAAACAAAGAACAATATCTGTTATTACATTACATTATCATTAAAGTATACAACAATATACAACACAACTGGACAGTGATATAAACTTGTCCAAACAATCAGAATACACAGCGGAAAAATTATATCATAATACAAGTGATACGTCTCGCCATCCAGCTTGCTTCAGATCTCAACAGCAACTCCAGAGTTCCAGAATAACCTGATAACCAAACTCTAGACTGCCCGTGTGGAAATTGGTGGGCACCCAGAGTTTAGGAAGGAAACAATAAACTCCGGATCAGTCATGGGACTGGTGTGAGAACTTAAAACAGTTTATCTTTGAAACAATCAACAATAGTATTTTTAAAGTCAATTCGCAATGCTTTTGGAAAATGAAACTACCATAAGGCCTTCCGCCACACACACAATGCAAGCGCAAACTTGGGGAAGATTTCTCCTTATGATAGTCAAAGATGCTTACTACGCAAAAATCAAATCATTTTATTATTACTATTATTAGTGCATAGTGGAAAACATTTCAAAAGTAGAATATAAATCTTAGCCGGCATAGGTACCATTATATTATGCCTGCTATAGCTGCCTCCTGAGGAGACAGGTTATACAATTGCAATTGTAAAGGGCTCGTATTGTTTATTTGGATTTCCAACAGACGGTCGGGCAAGGAAAACTTCCCAATAAAATAGAACGCCTCTGGAGCGACGTTCTCGGATCAAACGTTACGGTTAGATCTCTGCTACACAAGGCCGGGTTACCCCTAGCTGGGTAACAACTGACACGAGCATGTCATTCCCAGGTCCTTTAGGACCTTAAACCGAGATCTCGATATCCAACATCACACAGTAATAAATATAGTGTGTCCACAAAAGTAAGTATCTGGGCTCCATACCATGATACCACTCATAATCCAGATAAGGAATGACAAGCCCTATGGAGGAGCGACCACCAAATAAACCTTGCTGCCACGATTCCTGTTTTGACCATCACCGGTCAGTGAGGCTCGATGAAGTCTCGTCCACAAAGCTACGCTTTGTAACAAAGCCATGCTTCGGGTCAACACAATGATCAGCAACAACTCGTATGCCACATTACCAAATTGGAAATGTATCACTAGTAACCATCAACTACATAACCTCTGAGGGTGTTAAGCTAAGAGAATAAATTCTCCGCCACCAACGGAAATATATTTGATAGAAACCAGCTTTACATCTAAACTTGTAACGTCAGACACACATCCATACAAGTACGTTCCGGGATCGAACGTAACCGAAGGCACTTCCAAAGAAGTCCTGTAACGACCCGTATTTTACGTGTCGATAAATCGTAGAATTTACAAGTCGTTAGTGTTGTTTGTGTTGTCTCTAGCCTGAGTCGGTTAGGAAGTTATCTCGCGTTTAAGTGTTGAGTCATGATTGAGTTAGCAAGGCTTTGAGTCGTTAACGGGTCATGGGAGTTTGAGTCTTGAGTCGTAGACGACTCATAGGGGACCGACTCAAGGAGTTTAGGCGACTCATAGGATGGCCGACTCATAGAGGCAGCGACTTATGGGTATGGCCGAGTTAAGAGGTTGACCGACTCATAGGGTTTAGCCGAGTTAAGGAGTTAACGAGTTAAGGGTGTAACGACTTAAGGTTTTGACCGACCCAAGGGGATAGGTCGTAAGGTGCTTTGGTCATGAGTCGTTGGGAACGACTTAACGATGAGTCGTGTTCAACCTATAGAGAGTTCGACCTAGTGGTTGATAGATGAGTCGTATAGTAGGTAAGTCGTTGGGGCTTAGGTCGTAACTCGTGTATAGTTGTTAGGTCGCAGGAAGAAGTTAGCGACTTAGTAGATGAGTCGGTAGGGTGTTGGGTCGTGCGTGTGTAGTTAGGTCGGCCTTGAGTTGAGTCGGCAAGAGTTGGGTCGTGGACGACTCATGATAGGTCGTGACCGACCTAAGGGGCGACGACTCATGGTGGTTTCAGCCTATAAATAGAGGGGTTTGGCTCACTTTTTGGCACCGGTTTTTGAAGCAACGAAGTGCTGCCATTTTGGGAACTCGACTACAACATTTCTTCATCTTCTTTTCTCCATTCCAATCTAATTCTAACATCCATCCAAGATCGAAGATCGAGATTGAAGATCCAAGAGACAAGGTTGAAGATCTTCGTCCAACGAAGCTAGATTTCATCGTTTTAAGCGAGATTTCGCCGGATCAAGCCTTGATCTTCGCTGTCCAGATCTGAAGTGTTTAGTTTTTGAGGTGTTTAGGTGATTTGGTGAGTGGTAGTTATCTCTCACGCGGACCCAAAGGAGTATATTGGATTGGTGGTTTATTGGAGTGTTGTAGATAGTGATTTTGTGCATTTTTCCTTAGATCCAAGTATAGATCCATTGTTTGTGAAGATGTTTACCTATGCAAGCTCATTTATTAAGTTATAGAAACAAAACCCATGTTTTATATTTGCTAGATCTATGCTAAAAACCCATGATTCATGTATGTTAGTTCTATGCTCATTTATTTACGAAATTGCCATTGTAGTTATGAATGCCTAATTAAATCTTGATTGAATACTTATTTGTTTGGATTAATGTTTGCCTTGATTGATTGTTGTGAATGAGCTATCTAGTTGATAGATTTGGACAAGTATGGTCAAAGATGATTCAAAAGCTACAGAAGAGGCTCTTGAATGGTGAAAGCTGCTAAAGGCATATGTGGCGGATGTGGAAGCTCATATGTATGGATTGAATGATGTTGAGATGGAACTTTGCCATGATGCGATGAGGCAAACCATGTTGTTGAGTTGAGACTTTGTTATGGTGTAATAAAGCGAAGTGTGATGTGATGTAGACTTGGCGTAATCCAGTCAGGGATCATTCCAAGCATGTTGATAACTCGAGGGATGGTTCGAGTTGGTTGATAATGGATCGCTCGAGAGGTAGCTTGAGCTATTATGAGGATAGTCGTCAAGGAGGATGACTAGGAGGCTTGGATTCCATCGTTTTTGAAGGTTCTAGCATGCTCAAAAGCAAGAGTACATGGGGTGCCCATAACGACTACAGGTAGGTAGTCGGGACAACCAAAAGACTACAGGTAGGTAGTCGAGTACTCTGGGCAAAGTAGATAAGTCCTAGGCACAAGGCAGTGTGCGGAGTTATGTCTGGAACCGGGGTTACCATTAGCCCTTGACGGATGGTCATCCAATTAACGGTGAAATCGAAGCAAGGATAACAGTGATAGCCAGAGTCATGGATGTTTGGACGTTTGGTTGTATCATCATTCGGTCTCAAGAGCGGTGTTTTCTAGGTGCTTATCTGATCTTGGTTTAGGCCTTGGGGGTTTGTATTTGGAAAACATCGCCCTTGACTCGAGTGATTATTGTTTTACCTTAATTGTCTGCTATGTTATACTTACTTCCCTTTGGTGTGTATCTGGGGGCTATCACTGTAGAAAGAGGTGGAGTGGGATGGTTTGGTTCCTATTCCTTTTATCCTTTTATCCTTTATGCTCTTTTGGTATGTTTGATAGTTGATTTACTGCTCACTAAGACTTTGTCTGACTCAAGGTTTTATGTCTCCTCTTATTACCTTGGGCTGTTCATCCATGTTGGGATGGGCAGACTAGGTAGCAGGTGACAGGTGCTGTTCTTAGAGATCTACGCTGATGATGACGAAGACGAGCAGGAGGCTTTACATACTAGTTTTCTTACTATATGTACTGGGTGTTCCGCTGTTATATCTGATTGAGTGTTGTAGTGAGGCTTTGATGTATGGATGATTCATGTTTGTATAAATCTACTTACGATGCTTATATGATGATTTTTCTGTTATGGAGCTTCACTACATATATTTCTCTATTGTATTTTGTCCATGCGCTGTGAGTTGTACGATAGAGTTTGCTGTTTTATTTTACCCTGACTATCGTCCATGGCTACCTGGCACGCCTTTCAGCGCACTATTCCATTGTTTTGGTGCGGGAGTCATGGGCGGTCGTCACATTTGGTATCAGAGCTTTGGTTAATCGATTTTAGCCAACGCTCGCTGACGTAACTACGTATGAGAGACGTAATTGTATTTTGATGGATGATTACTATATATAATATAGTAGTTTAGAAGGATTTGAACTCCTTATGCAGTTGTTTCTTAAGGTGTTCTAATCATTCTTATTACAGATATTAAGGATGAGTCGAAGAGGGAGACTAGCTGCAAGGGAAGGCCGTGCTGATGAAGGGGCTGTTGATTATGGAACTATGTTCGAAGCGATGATGACTTCGATCATGAGAAGGATACCAGCCTCGGGATCATTAGTGGATGTGGGAGTTCAAGTCCAAGCTCCAAGGCCGGTGGATTTTGCTAAGCTTTGTAAGGATTATACTGCTCTTGGAGGAAAAGCTTTCTTGGGGACGGAGTCGACCATTGAGGTGCAGAGATGGATTGATGCATGTCGAAGAATCTTTGGTGACTTAGGGATTGAGGATGCAACTAAGAGGAAGCTTGCATCGAGACAGCTTCAGGGAAGAGCTGCTGATTGGTGGAATTCTATCACCATCGATACTCCAGAAGAAGAGATCACTTGGGAGCAATTCCAAGTTAGATTTGAAGCCAAGTTCATCTCTACGGCTCAGAAGTCTGTTTTGTTCAAGAGGTTTGTAGAGCTCAAGCAAGGTGGGAGACCAGTTCTTGAGTATATTTCTGAGTTTGAAGCTTTGTCCAAGTATGCTAGATCGTATATTGATTCTCCTTATCAGAAGAATGAGAAGTTTGTGACTGGTTTGGATGCTTATCTTGGGAGGCAGTTGGTGGATCATCTGGACGATCCATTTGAGAAGCTTGTGGAGAAAGCCCTCAGGCATGAGAGTTTGTTTCCTAAGGAAAGTTCTGTTGTTGCTGTAACCAGGGAAGGATCTAAACCACACCAGAGTGGCAATAAGAGGAGGAAGCAGCAGCAGCAGAAGGGTAAGGATGGCCAGAAGAAGCCGAAAGGCGAAGTGACTTGTTATAACTGCCAACAGAAGGGCCATCTTTACAAAGATTGTAAGAATCCCAAGGTGCCGGGAAAATGTTATAACTGTGATAAGCTGGGACATATCAAGAAGGATTGCCCAGAGCCGAGGAAAGATAGGCAGATTGTGCAAGCTTATGCTTTGGGAGTTGTGCCGTCATCTTCAAAAGCTCCTACTGCTGAAGAAAAGGGGAAGAGTGTGGTGGTTCAAGGTACTCTTTCTATCTGTGGTGTTCCAGTTAGAGTGTTGTTTGATACTGGAGCGTCGCATTCTTTTGTTTGTAATGATTTGGTAGGCCGGTTAGGTTTGAAACCGGATATTGTTGATAGGCCATTGGTTGTGACTAATCCGGTTGGGGGTTCGTCATGTTTGTGTATGATATGCCGTGGTCTGGTTGTGTCGAGTCATGATTGCTCGTTTGATTGTGATTGCTTTGTTCTGAACTTTGCGGGGTTCGGAATTATTTTGGGTATGGACTGGCTCAGGAAGTATGCGGCAAGGATTGATTGTGAGAGGCTTGAGGTGACAGTCGGGAATGTGGAAGGGCGAAAGGTTGTGATACGATGTAAGCATGAGGAAGGCGTCTTCATGAGCTTCATGTATTCGCTGGTTGTTCCACGGGATGGACTGTCATCAGTGCCTATTGTGAATGGATTCGAGGATGTCTTTGACGAAGTCAAAGGGTTGCCGCCGCATAGGGAGATCGAGTTTCGTATCGATCTAGTTGAGGGAGCCAGACCTGTTGTGATGCCTCTTAGGCGGATGGCGCCTAGGGAGCAGCTAGAGTTGAGGGTGCAGGTTGAAGACCTTTTGCAGAAAGGATTCATTCGGAGAAGTGTGTCCGAATGGGGTGCACCAGTTGTGTTCGCAACCAAAGCGGATGGATCGTTGAGGTTGTGTGTGGATTATCGTGAGCTGAATAAGTTGACTAGGAAGAACAAGTATCCATTGCCGAGAATAGATGACTTGTTTGATCAGCTTCACGAGGCTAAGGTGTTTTCTCAGATGGATTTGGCAACGGGATTTCACCAGTTGAGAGTGGCAAAGGATAGTGTGCCAAAGACTGCTTTCAGGACACCATCCGGTTTTTATGAGTGGCTGGTAATGCCGTTTGGATTGACTAACGCGCCAGCATATTTTGTGGATCTTATGAATAGGGTGTTCAGAGATCAGTTGAATAAGTTCGTGCTTGTGTTCGTGGATGATATTTTGGTTTACTCCAGAACTGAGGAAGAGCACAAGACGCACTTGAGAATTGTTTTGGAAATCTTGCGGAAACATCAGCTGAAGGCTAAGTTTTCGAAATGTCACTTCTGGAAGAGTGAAGTGAGGTTCTTAGGCCATGTAATCTCTGGAAATGGAATAGCGGTTGATCCCGCTAAGGTGGCAGCAATCCAGGATTGGGTTAGACCTAAGAATGCATCTGATGTGAGGAGTTTTCTTGGATTAGCAGGATATTATCGTCGGTTTATCAAAGACTTTTCCAAGATAGTTGCACCGTTGACAGGATTGACGAAGAAGAACCAAGTGTTCAGATGGGATGACAAGTGTGAGCAAGCTTTCGTAATCCTGAAAGAGCGACTGACAAGTGCTCCTGTTTTGACTATTCCAAGTGGGAATGAAGAGATGGTGGTTTACACCGACACATGTGGCACTGGACTTGGAGCAGTGCTAATGCAGAAGGATAAAGTTGTTGCGTATGCTAGTCGACAACTGAAGCCGCATGAAAGGAATTATCCGACTCATGATTTGGAGTTAGCGGCGATTGTGTTTGCTTTGAAGATATGGAGACACTATCTATTGGGAGTTAGATTTGAGTTATTTACAGATCATAAGTCGTTGAAGTATCTGTTCTCCCAAAAGGATTTGAATCTTCGACAGCAAAGATCGCTAGAGTTCTTAGCATCTTATGATTTTGGTATAGCCTATACTCCGGGAAAAGGTAACGCGGTGGCTGATGCGTTAAGTCGAAGACATGCAGGTTTGGGAGCCATGTTTTCGGAATGGAAGAACCTTGAGTATTTGGCTGGATTTGATTTCAAGCCCAGATGTGAGTTGGAACCTGAAATGTTGGCAAACTTATCGATAAGACCTACTCTTGTGGAAAGGATTGGCGAGAACCAAAAGAGAGATGATAGGCTTGTTAAGATTATCCGAGATTTGGAATCCGGATTGGACCCAGAGAAGAATAAGGGATTTGAGGTCGATCGAGAGGGTTGGCTTCGGAAGCAAGGACGATTGGTTGTTCCCGACATTGATGGATTGAGAGATGAAGTTCTGAGGGAAGGTCATCACTCGAAGTTGACAATTCATCCAGGTGGAAATAAGATGTATCGGGATATGAAGAGAACTTACTACTGGGAAGGCATGAAGAAAGATGTTGGAAATTTTATTTCCAAGTATATGAACTGTCAGTTAGTGAAAGCTGAGCAGAAGAAGCCCAGTGGATTACTTCAGCCATTAGAAGTTCCTACATGGAAGTGGGAGCAAGTGTCGATGGACTTTATCGATGGTCTACCTAGGACAAGAACATGAAATGAAGGAATTTGGGTCATAGTAGATCGTTTGACCAAGAGTGCAAGGTTCATTCCTGTTCGATCAACTAGGACTGCATTGAAGTTGGCTGAGTTGTATGTTAAGTGGATAGTTCGATTCCATGGTATTCCGAAGAGTATAGTGAGCGATCGAGACCCATTGTTCACTAGTAGATTTTGGAGGAGCTTCCAGGAAGTTTTGGGAACTGAGTTGTGTTTGAGTACAGCTTATCACCCTCAAACAGATGGTCAGACTGAGAGAGTTAACCGAGTTTTGGAAGATCTTCTCAGAGCTTGTGTTTTGGACTTCGAAGGATCATGGGAAGATCATCTTCATTTGGTGGAGTTTGCATATAATAACAGTTATCAGTCGAGTATTGGTATGGCACCATATGAGGCATTATATGGAAGACCGTGTAACTCTCCGACATGTTGGTTGGAAACTGGAGAAAAGCTGATGCTTGGGCCAGAGATGATTCGACAGACTTCGGATTGTATAGAGATCATTCGGCAACGAATGAAGGTAGCCCAAGATCGTCAGAAAAGTTATGCCGATAATCGTCGTAAGGATCTGGAGTTCGACGTAGGTGAGATGGTTTTTGTGAAGATTTCTCCATTGAAGAGTACTATTAGATTCGGGAAGAAAGGGAAGTTAACTCCGAGATTTGTTGGACCATTCCCGATTATCGAGCGAATTGGAAAGCTCGCTTATAGATTGGAGTTACCGGAAAAGATGGCGGGTGTGCACAATGTTTTTCATGTATCTTATCTACGGAAGTTTGTGCATAACCCAACTACAGTGGTTTCTGCTGATAGCTGTGAAGACTTAGAAGTTGATCCAGTTGTTTCGAGACCTCGTAAGCCGCTTCGTGTTGTTGCAACCGACACGAAACAGCTTAGGAGGAAGACGATTACGTTGCTCAAGGTACAATGGAGTGATGATGTTAACGACTGTACATGGGAGGAGGAAGAGAGGATGAAGGCAGCTCATCCCGGACTCTTCGAGGTATGGCCCTAAAGTGTCGTGACATCTCATGAATTTGTAGCTTGTTCTAAGTCTTAGAATTCTGCATGCTAGGCTAGAATTGGATGCATGGTTTGTTGGTTGCTATGGATGATAGGCATGCGGAATAATTTTGATTGCTGTTGATTGCTTGGAATTTCAGGGGCGAAATTCCTAAGGGGGAGAGAATGTAACGACCCGTATTTTACGTGTCGATAAATCGTAGAATTTACAAGTCGTTAGTGTTGTTTGTGTTGTCTCTAGCCTGAGTCGGTTAGGAAGTTATCTCGCGTTTAAGTGTTGAGTCGTGATTGAGTTAGCAAGGCTTTGAGTCGTTAACGGGTCATGGGAGTTTGAGTCTTGAGTCGTAGACGACTCATAGGGGACCGACTCAAGGAGTTTAGGCGACTCATAGGATGGCCGACTCATAGAGGCAGCGACTTATGGGTATGGCCGAGTTAAGAGGTTGACCGACTCATAGGGTTTGCCGAGTTAAGGAGTTAACGAGTTAAGGGTGTAACGACTTAAGGTTTTGACCGACCCAAGGGGATAGGTCGTAAGGTGCTTTGGTCATGAGTCGTTGGGAACGACTTAACGATGAGTCGTGTTCAACCTATAGAGAGTTCGACCTAGTGGTTGATAGATGAGTCGTATAGTAGGTAAGTCGTTGGGGCTTAGGTCGTAACTCGTGTATAGTTGTTAGGTCGCAGGAAGAAGTTAGCGACTTAGTAGATGAGTTGGTAGGGTGTTGGGTCGTGCATGTGTAGTTAGGTCGGCCTTGAGTTGAGTCGGCAAGAGTTGGGTCGTGGACGACTCATGATAGGTCGTGACCGACCTAAGGGGCGACGACTCATGGTGGTTTCAGCCTATAAATAGAGGGGTTTGGCTCACTTTTTGGCACCGGTTTTTGAAGCAACGAAGTGCTGCCATTTTGGGAACTCGACTACAACATTTCTTCATCTTCTTTTCTCCATTCCAATCTAATTCTAACATCCATCCAAGATTGAAGATCGAGATTGAAGATCCAAGAGACAAGGTTGAAGATCTTCGTCCAACGAAGCTAGATTTCATCGTTTTAAGCGAGATTTCGTCGGATCAAGCCTTGATCTTCGCTGTCTAGATCTGAAGTGTTTAGTTTTTGAGGTGTTTAGGTGATTTGGTGAGTGGTAGTTATCTCTCACGCGGACCCAAAGGAGTATATTGGATTGGTGGTTTATTGGAGTGTTGTAGATAGTGATTTTGTGCATTTTTCCTTAGATCCAAGTATAGATCCATTGTTTGTGAAGATGTTTACCTATGCAAGCTCATTTATTAAGTTATAGAAACAAAACCCATGTTTTATATTTGCTAGATCTATGCTAAAAACCCATGATTCATGTATGTTAGTTCTATGCTCATTTATTTACGAAATTGCCATTGTAGTTATGAATGCCTAATTAAATCTTGATTGAATACTTATTTGTTTGGATTAATGTTTGCCTTGATTGATTGTTGTGAATGAGCTATCTAGTTGATAGATTTGGACAAGTATGGTCAAAGATGATTCAAAAGCTACAGAAGAGGCTCTTGAATGGTGAAAGCTGCTAAAGGCATATGTGGCGGATGTGGAAGCTCATATGTATGGATTGAATGATGTTGAGATGGAACTTTGCCATGATGCGATGAGGCAAACCATGTTGTTGAGTTGAGACTTTGTTATGGTGTAATAAAGCGAAGTGTGATGTGATGTAGACTTGGCGTAATCCAGGCAGGGATCATTCCAAGCATGTTGATAACTCGAGGGATGGTTCGAGTTGGTTGATAATGGATCGCTCGAGAGGTAGCTTGAGCTATTATGAGGATAGTCGTCAAGGAGGATGACTAGGAGGCTTGGATTCCATCGTTGTTGAAGGTTCTAGCATGCTCAAAAGCAAGAGTACATGGGGTGCCCATAACGACTACAGGTAGGTAGTCGGGACAACCAAAAGACTACAGGTAGGTAGTCGAGTACTCTGGGAAAAGTAGATAAGTCCTAGGCACAAGGCAGTGTGCGGAGTTATGTCTGGAACCGGGGTTACCATTAGCCCTTGACGGATGGTCATCCAATTAACGGTGAAATCGAAGCAAGGATAACAGTGATAGCCAGAGTCATGGATGTTTGGACGTTTGGTTGTATCATCATTCGGTCTCAAGAGCGGTGTTTTCTAGGTGCTTATCTGATCTTGGTTTAGGCCTTGGGGGTTTGTATTTGGAAAACATCGCCCTTGACTCGAGTGATTATTGTTTTACCTTAATTGTCTGCTATGTTATACTTACTTCCCTTTGGTGTGTATCTGGGGGCTATCACTGTAGAAAGAGGTGGAGTGGGATGGTTTGGTTCCTATTCCTTTTATCCTTTTATCCTTTATGCTCTTTTGGTATGTTTGATAGTTGATTTACTGCTCACTAAGACTTTGTCTGACTCAAGGTTTTATGTCTCCTCTTATTACCTTGGGCTGTTCATCCATGTTGGGATGGGCAGACTAGGTAGCAGGTGACAGGTGCTGTTCTTAGAGATCTACGCTGATGATGACGAAGACGAGCAGGAGGCTTTACATACTAGTTTTCTTACTATATGTACTGGGTGTTCCGCTGTTATATCTGATTGAGTGTTGTAGTGAGGCTTTGATGTATGGATGATTCATGTTTGTATAAATCTACTTACGATGCTTATATGATGATTTTTCTGTTATGGAGCTTCACTACATATATTTCTCTATTGTATTTTGTCCATGCGCTGTGAGTTGTACGATAGAGTTTGCTGTTTTATTTTACCCTGACTATCGTCCATGGCTACCTGGCACGCCTTTCAGCGCACTATTCCATTGTTTTGGTGCGGGAGTCATGGGCGGTCGTCACAAGTCCTTGCAATCCGGGTATTCACAAACCCGATAAAATTTTCCATCACAAAGGAAAATCTCCATACCGTAGCTAACGATGCAGAGACAAATCGATAGGTCATTCTATCGTTTTCACAAATACCCGGTCTTCAACACCGGTCTTCAAATGCTATCCATTTCGACGTATCACATATTCGGAATGGGATATATGACACAAAGGTCCTCTCCCGGCTAAACTGAATAGCGAGCGCTTATTTAAAAATAAGTGTAGCATTCAATTCAAACAATTCACAACAAATACCTATTTAAAAGTAAATATTGATAGTCAGTTATTTAACTATCAATGGAGATGCAACAGCATCACCAGGCTCCAAATAATTTTCCAAATAATTTAATTCCAAAATATCTTCACAAGATATATATATATATATATATATATATATATATATATATTCCAAATAATTGCCCAAATTATTTATTTTCCAAAATATCTTTACAAGATATAAATTTCCACACTTCAACCATTTGAAAAACAAATTTCAAATCAAATTTCGCTTTTATAACTTTTGAAAACAAGTTTCAAATCATCAAATAAATCCTTACCGATTTATTTAAATCTTACGTTCTAAATCCGTAAATTCATTTCCATACTTATTAAGTAATATGTAATTCACAAATCTATTTATTTCCAATCATTGAAAATATTCAATATACTTAAATCAAATTAAGTATATATTTCATTCTTAAGGAAATTATTCATTTAACACATTTTATTTGGGTTAAAACGAATGTTGCGTAAAACATCGTTACGACAACCCAAAAATCACTAGTATAGGGATTCGAAATTTAGATAGATATATAAATCCCAATACTACATAAAAATATTTCCTTTCGGAAATCATCTACTATAACAACAGTGTTATAGTCTACTATTTCCTTAGTTCTCGAAATCGTCTATTTCAACAATCAATGCTGAAATTTGTGGTTTCGATATTCAATGCATTTCAAAACATCGTTAAAACAACTTACTTCATTTGATAATGTCAAATTCTCGAAAACGTCTATTTCAACAATAAATGTTGAAATCTATGGTTTCGATTTTCAATACATTTAAAACATCTTCAAATCGTTTTAATTTTATTTAAAAGGTCACTTCCCAAAATATTCATTTTATTTAATAATATATTCACTGTCCAAAATCGTGAATAAATCTCTTTAAATAAACTTCTATGTTTTAATTTCTCAAATTCAATTGGTTTTGGATTTTATAAACAATGTTTATAAATTCCATTTCTATTTAAAAGCTTCGATTTTTAAATCTCGTTTATTAACCTAATTTAATTTATACAACTAAGTTTTATACCAAAGGTTTATATTATAAGTCAAGTACTTATAATTTATTTATTTACAAAATCGTTCCTTTTAAAACTTCACCAATTATAAATCTTATTACTTATAAGATTTCATTTATATTTTATAACAACTCAAACTTATAAAATCTCCTTTAATAACAATTTCTATTAATATTCCATTTAAGTGCCAAATCCAGTTTATAAGTTAATTTCGTTGTAAATTCTTTCTTTACAAAATCTATTTATTTTTATAATTTTCACAACTTAAAAATCTATAATTTCCAATGAAATCCATTTTATACTTCATTTTAACACTTAATAACTCGTTTTATAATTCTAACATTTTTAATTTATAAATATCCTTTTTATAAATCCTTTATATAAATCATTTATAATAATTCAAAATCTCCATTTTAAATCGTTTTACAAAAATCCAAAATTTTATAACATAAAAATTTTAACGTTTATTTATTTAAAAATAAATCTTTTTACTAATCAGTTTAAAAACATATATTTTCAAAATTACTTTAAAATCCATTTAAATTTCAAAATCATCTTTTAAACCATTTTAAATTTTAAAATAAACCCAATGATGCCACAGCACCAAATAATCAATCACGGCGTTCAAACTGTCACATATCAACATATGAAAATCAGCATATATCAAAATATATGAAATCAAATCAATACAGTTGAGGAATCCAGTTGGATCCCTCCAACACTACAAGAAAATGCATATATAATTGCAAATTGACACAGCGTTTCTACCTTATGTGCAGTTACAAAGTTTTCTCTTCTACCGATAATTTCATGAAACGCTGTATCATAGCCAAAGGCGGTAAAATTTCACGTTCCCTCTCTCCGCTAAACCATAAACTAAGCAAAAGTTCACAAAAAAAATTCAGTTCCCACATCACAAAGAAATTTCCAATTAGAAAATTTTGTTCCAAAATTTCATCGAACCCTAACGACGCTACACCCCTTCACCGCTGCCACCAGGTCTCGTCGCTGCTAGCAGATCTGTCTTTATCTTCGTCGCTGCCACATCTTTTTTACCGTCATTGCTAGCCCTCTTCACCGTTGTTGTCGTTGTTAGTTCTGTGAACTGTGTTCCTTCGTACGACTTTGGATCATCAACTAAATCAACCCAAATATTCCATCTGAAGTCGTATTGTAAGTATCATAGCAAAGTTTTATATATTTTCCTTCTTATTTGTAACAACTTATATCGTGCTACGATTTTTTCTTGCATTGCGAAATTCCAAAGGGGTTATTTCCTTTCCAATTTCAATGTCCAAGTGTTGTTCCAAAATCTTCTGAAATAGAGCAAAACATCTTTAACTCATTGCTAACATATAGGGTAGATTGCCACACTGTTGCTTGCAGTGGGATGATCAACAAACTATAATTTAGTATAGTTGTACCTTTCATGATTAATTGAATTAGACATCTAAGTTGTATGTAGAGTAAATTTGAAGCATTTGTGGTTTTTAGAAATCAAACCAGGATTATTAGAGGTTAACCTTTGTATACGTCAGTTGAAAATATCCTATGCTATAAAGTGAATAATATTGACTACGAAGACAGTAGAATTCAGAATATAGAATTTAAGGTTGTGTTGATATATCTTGTTCCAATACAGATCACTTATAATCAATTAGGCTAATATCATGATATGTTTTTGTGTACTTCATCTAAATTTAAGATGATAAATCTCGTCATATGATCCTGTAATTATTTTCTGCAGAAAATTGTACATCAAATAAACACTCACCATATTACCATGTTGGATAACTTCTCAGTTACAAATTAAACATAACAATATAATCAGTATAGCATAAGAGATAAAATGTAACCCAAATTTTCATATGTAAAAACATATGAAACTATGTAAATAAGCATGGTTGGTTAAATTATTAAAAATGGATGTGTAGATGTCTTGCTCTTAGAAACTTCAACAAAATCATATAAGACAATTATGCGACATGAGAACAAAAATTTATGCATGGTATTTTTGCAAATGTCTGCACATATATTTGATAAATTAATTCCAGCACGGAACCTCACTGAAGTGCATCTAATTAATTAGCTGAGTGACTTCTCAAATAATTTGAGATGGCGAGAACGAACGAACATTAAATTGATAAAATGCACATCAAACTAAAATTCACATATGCTGTTAAATCTACTCAACTTTTGTTTTTTGTTGTCCACATTGGCATGATATTGTTTCACGAATGAATGCTTCAGCAGTATTGAAGTACAACTTGATGTTTAGGTACGTATATCCTTATTGATTTTATAGACAAAAAAATGACTCACAATCAAGCTATACCCTTTGCTTGTGCTCCCTAATTAGTATTCTATGATTTGACAGGTTGTTGTACAAGTATTTGTGGTAAATAATTATTTTTATTTTCAGGTATCCATGTGCATGACAAGTTTCAAATGTGCGGAGAGTATCTATCAGATTAATATGAAGTACAAATGTTACTAGAACTACAAGGGTTGTTAGTAGAGGTGAGTTCGCCATTTTGGTTTATTTTCTCTCTTATTATTGTCTAGAATGATATTTATAGGCTAGTGGAAGCTAAATTTTATTGTTTTGGACATAATACATAAGCTAAGGTTAAATGTATTTGTTCTTAAGGTAGTTCCCATTACTTCAGTGTTTTTGTCTCTAGTGTTGTTCTTACTATAGAAAGTGACCTAACGTATTGCAAATTAGCACAATCTTTGCTATGACATGTCTCCTCCTTAAACAACGAATCCAACAATGAAATTTGCATGTGAAGTTCAAAAGAAGTTGTGTAAAATAAAAAAGGAAATGCATATTTTATTTAATACTGTTATGTGAATGTTTTGAATGCTGCATAGGGATCAAATCGATCAAAAAAATTGATTTAATTTATGTTCCCACTGCAAATAATCGAACTAGTTCTATATTTAAGGTTATGTTAATTGTCTCTCTTAATTTTAATTTTCAAGATAGCATTCTGATTTTTTTTAATGGATGCAGCTTATATAAATCCATGTTAATAGTTTAGTAGATTACCTAGTGTATGCTGTAATTCTCATATATTAATCATAAAAGATGCTAAATACATAATAGAGGAGAGTTCATTATTTGTTTTTTCTTCCCTTTTGTTATGGCATGGTATCATATATATAGCGGATGGCAGCCATACGTTGCTGTTTTGGAAATAACAAGCTAAGGTTAGATGTATTTGTTCTTAAGGGAGTTCCCATGCCTTCAGTTGTGTTAGCCCATCTTGTTCTTGTTCTTGTAATCAGTATTTGAAAGGCTCACCTCAAGGCGAGATGGAGTCAAATCACCTTCAAACTTGTTCAGGAAGGCGTTTTGCCTTTAAATCTTATGCTTTAGCAAATTGAGGCATGTGAGACATACAAAACTTAAGTCTCGATGCCTCAAGTCGATGAAGTGTATGCCTTAGGGTAATTTCTTTTATCTCCAACTAAAGTAAAAAGTGCATTTAACAAAAGTTACCAAAGCTTAATCATACAAGACTATTTTGTAATTCTAGAACAGAATCTTATCAAAGTATATCTATTTAATTGGCTCCAGTAGCTCAATTCGGGTTGAAGAGAATGGACTACTATATGAATTGCTTTTTCAAAGTTTTTAAATATGAATATTCAATTGTCTATATTACTTAAAATACATACATCTATGTAATTTTTCTTTGATGCCACAAACAAATGATTAATGCTGTATATATCATTTGGCTGGTAATATTTTTAGTGTGGGCAATGAGGTTATCATTTGTGTTTACTGTTGGATTCCACTTTTATATCGTTCCTTTGTGTTAATATTTTTTAATATATTTTTTAACTCTTCTTTTCCATTAATTTTTTTCACCTGGATGAATTTATGTTTCCCTGTTGCACCATCTTGGCTTGCATCACATACTATGAAAGCATGCTCAACATGATGCCCCACATTGAAAATAAGTGAATTTGATTTGTGGGTCTTTGATATTTGTGTGGTTTTAGTTGGATTTATGTGTTTATAAATATCGAATTTCTGTGTTGATTGTGGATGTTTCTGGGTCTGTTTGTTGTTTCTCGACTTAGGGAGTTTGTTGGTTAATGTGGATTGTGTGTAAATATAAGGTGGCAGTGAATTTTTTGTTATAGTAACTGATGATCTTTCTGAGTTACATAACAGTGACTTAACTTTTTTTTAATGTATATCAGTACTAGTTGAAGTAAAGACTAATTCTCAGGTTAACCTTTCATTGAATGGTTGAGAGTTCTGTGTGTACTGGGTTATGCTCTGTCTCTTTTTAGATAACAATACCAAAACAAAGTTTGATAAGTGGTAAGTTTGAAAAGTTAGGTGACTTGATTAAGACAATGAATCTTGGTTTAAGATGGATCCATGTTAATTTATATCCAGAAATGTATTATCTTTGTTGGATTAAAGGATCTTATTGTTAAACAAACCAAGAATGTAGATCATATCGTGTATGTATCTTTATATGATAGGTACAACACAAAAAATGACAATAAGCTTCTTAGTCAAACCACCTCATATTCTAAAACCCCAGTCTTTTTTGTGTTATGTTTACTTGTATTAACATTGTGCTTATAGTTTGAACCATGTTGTTAGTATTTTCTTATAAGACTTGAAATATGTCAACCATCGATTTTTACTAGGCTTTTAGTAAGGCTAATTTTCCTTTTGGTTACTGTTTGTTTTAAAAGAACTATTGATAATTTGACAATTTAGGAGTCATTTTCCTCCCACTAATTAGATGTGAACTGCTGTTCTTATTACATGACGTATTTTTATCAATTAAAGACACTTAATAGTGACTTATAAACGTTTTTTTTCTCATTCAATAGTGATAATATTTTTTTTTCCTTGTCGAATAAATTATTAATTTTGCCTTGTAATATAAAAAGTAAAGGTGTTAAACATTTAATATCATCTTATATCAAGTAATGACAATTTTGTAATAGGAATTTGTTTGTGTGAACTTCTTCCTCCTCCTTTTAATTTCTATAAACGGTTTTTGATGGAAAGAGAATCCGATCACATTCTTGAGGGCCTTACCATTATGCTAGTGGTCCTCAGCTACATGTGTGAACTTTAGGCTGATTACCGAAGTTCAGTCAAAATAAACTAAACAAACCACATTTACAATTTACTAACACTTCTTTGATCAATCTAAAAAATCATATTGTCAATGACACACACAGTTAATCAGATACAAAACTAAGTATGACAATCACATGAGCCCAACTTCTTGGAGAATGTTCTCTATCCTTGATTGAATGTTTAAGTGCACCTTTAGAATTGTGTATAGTTCTTCTGTTTTGATCAAAATTGTCTCCTTTAGTGAAGACGGATATACATAGACTGGTTGAAATGTGAAGAATTTGATAAGAACAAGTTGTTCGGATGATTGGATCCCTACAACATCTTATAATTTGGGTTGATAGAGCAATTCTGTGCTCTGGAATCTTTGTATAAAAATCTGTAGCTGTGAATATAAATAAGAAACTGGTTGTCTGTTGAAAATTTGTTAATCATTATTAATAAAGGGAATGAAGTTTACATATGTTCTATTTTTCTAACAGCTGTTACCTTCATATATTTTTTGGAAACAATTTGGTGCTAATGTTGTATATGAGTCTGACATTATTGTATAAGTGGATAAAATTGTTGTTAATGGCGCAAGCCAAGTATCAGGAGAGGGGTAATGCATAGACATTACTCTGGTGCTACAAAATGGCGCCGTTGTAATGGCAAATTTTTTGAAAACAGTTTGGTGCTAATAACAAAATGACTAATTTGTAGAGTTCTGTCATTTTCAGTCTAATGTGGCCATGAAGTAGCTAATAACAAATTTATTTTATGCGTGCAGGCGTTGAACAGTTGATATTTGTAGAGTTCTGTCATTTTCAGTCTAGTGTGCTTAAACAACAAGGTATGAAACAGATGCTAAAAACTCTCAAGTATTATCATTATTGTCTATTAGTTTACCATCAAATAATTTCACAATTATGTTTTATTCCCTTCCATATTTCATCAAAAGGCTACTCTAAATTCAAATTACACCTTTAAATTCTTTGATGTCCGATTGCCTCTATAATCGGATTATAACAGTCATTATTTTTTGTGTAGTTTATTAGCCAAACCATGGTAATGGGGTCATTTTTATATACTAGTAATGTGTACATGATTGGTTAGTAAGTTGTAAAGTTTATTTTCCCTAAATTCTTACAACTACCTTTATACAAATAAAACAGTTCAATGATAATTTAATAAAGGATATTTGTGCTTTTAACCTTTCAATCATTATAAATCAGATAATATTCTTAATAATAATTGTGCGAAATACTAAAGGGTATATACCAATTGTTTTATTCAAAAATTGAATTTTAGATAGGAAATATCTATTCATTGTTAAATCGGAGTGGATATTTGTTGCTTTTTAAAATATTTCCAAAGAGCCCACTTTCTACGTGCAAATGTATAAATAAAAATTTATAAGCTCAAACATAACACATATGTATAGTACTAGCTGTCTAGTTGGTTAAATTTGTTATTTAAATAAAAATTCTTCAAAAAATAAAGTAGGATAGTAGATTTCATTTGATGACGTTAATGGCTTAAATTTAATATATGCAGTTCAATGTTTTAATTTATATCGTTTAATAAGATTAACGGAGGCTTGTTGAACTTAGGTTGAAACCATAAAGAAGATTGCAAAGGTCAAAGCTATTAAAGAGAGGAAAAAACAAGAATCAGAGGTTAGCAGTTTAGTTCTATGTAATATGTCTGGTTTGATGTTGGTCTTTTTTCTGACAAATACAAGCATTACCGTCTTGTATCTTCTGCTAAGTATTCAGTTGTGTAGTTAATTGTAAAGTGTAGCTAAAAAACATGTGACATTTTCTTGAGTGTATTAGTAGGACACAACTGGTCTTGCATTCCATTACGTTATCATTTATGTGACTATAATTTGATTTTAGCAATGCACCTACGAACTAATTGATGGCATTGGGATAAATTTAGTTGTACATCTTTCTTGGATATCTACTTTGTTAGGGTTTTTACTTCAGCATGAAATGTCTTAAATGATTATATGTTTTTCTTCTTTTATTTTAAACTTGGAAAGCATATTTTTAATTCTCTAGCCTGTCAATTTTAAAAGCATATCCTAGTTTTTCATATCTTTTTGGTTTGTGCGCACATGCCCTCTTGTAGCTAAAATAGCACATATAACAGACTATATGTTCTTCGCATATACACATAAACACTTACGTTAAATAATTGAGAACTCCTAATATTTATTTACTTCCTACTATAATCACAGCTTGAACTTGTGTTGGTTACGGAGAAACTGCAGGAGCTTCATTCAATTAGAATTCAAAAGCTGAAGAAACAAGGCATGTACCTTTTCCTTCCTCCTTTTTCTTTTTGTTTCTTTTTTTGCAATCATTGAATAGCTAGCATCATGTGCATCTTAGTGAAACTTTAGCATCTGTTTAAATAACATCAGTTTAAATAACGTGTTTGCCAAATATGGGATGTAGTTTAATTAGATATGATTGTTTTTTCTTTTATTTTTTAAAATTCTTTCAGTTTCTATTTGTACAACTTTAGCATCTGTATCACTTTTAGTTCTGATGCAATAACAAGCAACAATCATCAATGTTTAAATTGAAATATTCTCCCAACTAAAGGCCCGGATTCAGTTTTGAAACACAAACAAAGCATGATATTAGCTGCCAAAAGAGTTAATCAATTAAAAGTTTGCTTGTACTATCAACTCCTGGGCTATAAAAATGAATGTTTGGTTATTACAACTGGAAGCAGAAAGTCTGTGATATTTTACTATGTTGTGTTCTTGCATTTTGACAATATATTTTTCTCTTTGGATTTGTTTGTTTTGAGCATTTGTTTTGTTGTCTTTTATGCATAAAAAAATTATTTGTCCATTTCTACTAAGAACTGTTTGGTCGTTATTATCATATATATATATATATATATATTGTTCATAATCAATAATTAATTTCTATTTAAATTTTAGATTCTTTGTTGCATACATATATTGTATATGGTGATGGAGAGAGATTGGTTGCGTCTACGTAGGTAATCATGTAGCAGCTAATTTAGACTTAAATTTAGAATTGATATTTTGATAATAAAAGCTAATATTTTTGTTGTTTTCAAATTTTAATCATAGGACTAGTAGAGAGTATGGCCAAGGAGCTCGGAATTTTGTGTGTGTTGCGAAGAAAAATTTAGGAGATGTGGAAAAAATATTATGTCCTTGTTTAGATTGTCGAAATCTTAGTCGTCATTATGGTGAAACCGTTGTTGAGCACCTGATTATAAAGGGAATGGATCCTAAGTATAAAGATGATATATGGTATAATCATGGCGAGAAAGTGAATGATGAAAAAAAAATTAAAATGGGTGAGATGTACAACTTGCTCAAAGCGATTCACTATGAAGATGAAGATTATTTCAATCATACTTTTTTTGATGACGACAAAGATAAGGACGATGCACAAAGACGCCATGATGATTTACTTAAAAATTTGGAAGATGCAGAAACCCCACTGCATCCTGGTTGCATAGATCATACAAAGTTATCTGCCATTACTATTTTGTATAATCTTAAATGTGAAACTGGATTATCTGATACTGGTTTTGATAAACTTCTTACCGTCCAACATTTGTTTTTACCAAAGAATAACGTACTTCCCAAGACTTTATATGAAGTAAAGAAATTCCTCAAACTATTTGATATGGGTTTTGAAAAAAATCATGCTTGTGAGAATGATTGTTGTCTTTTCCGTAAAGAGTACAAAAATTTAAATAATTGTCCGAAATGTGGTTCATCACGATGGAAGATAAATCAAGATACAAAAGAAATTATGCAGGGTATCCCAATTAAGGTGTTGCAATATTTTCCAATAATTCCAAGATTTAGAAGAATGTTTAGATCCGAAAAAATGGCAGAAGAGTTAAGATGGCATTTTAAAAATAAAAGTAATGATGGAAAGATGCGGCACCCCGTAGATTCCGTGACATGGAGCATGGTTGATGAAAATTGGAAAACATTTTCAGCCGATCCACGTAATCTTAGACTTGGTCTAGCTACAGATGGGTTCAATCCATTTTCTATGTTAAGCTCCAAGTATAGTTGCTGGCCAGTAATGCTTGTTACATATAATTTGTCGCCTTTGTTGTGCATGAAGAAAGAGAATATCATGTTAACACTTCTAATTCCAGGTCCAAAGCAACCAGGAAATGATATTGATGTAAATCTAGAGCCATTAGTAGAAGACTTGCGTTACTTGTGGAGTACTGGAGTTGAGACATATGATGCATTAAGTAAGAAAGTTTTTAACATGAAGGCTATTTTACTATGGACGATAAATGATTTTCCAGCTTATGGTAATCTTGCTGGATGCTGTGTAAAGGGTAAAAAAAGCTTGTCCATTATGTGGTATCAATACCCACCGTCGATGGTTGAAATATAGTCGGAAAAATGTTTATATGGGCCATAGAAGATTCCTACCCCATTCAAATCCATTGAGAAAAAGAAAGGCTTGGTTTGATAACACTGTGGAGGATGGGAAGATGCCTAGAGTTCTAACCGGCAAAAACATTTCTCTTATTTTGAAAGACTTTCTGAATAATTTCGAAAAAGGCGCTGAAAGCGAAAAGAAGAGTGCGAAGGGGAAAGGTAAAAAAAGGAAGATTGACGACAATAGTGAAGATGATGATAATGGAGATAATGATCCTATTAAAAAAGAGCTATCAAGGTGGAAAAAAAATCAATCTTTTTTGACTTGCCATATTGGGAGGTTAGCATTTATTTAGTTTTCAGTTTTTATTATCGATGTGGGCTGGCCACGCGAACAAAATTTTTTGTTATTTTTTTAATCCATGGCCCATGGATTAAAAAATTTTAATAAAAAAATTTGTTAAAATAAATTATAGAACACTTTATCATTTAACTAATATTTTTTATAGGAACTTCCAGTACGTCATAATTTAGACGTAATGCACATTGAGAAAAATGTTTGTGAAAGCACATTGGGTACAATGTTGCATGACAACAAATCAAAGGATGGGATTAATTGTAGACATGATTTAGAGGATTGGGGAATTCGTCATGGTCTATATGCACAACCTCATGGGACCAAAACGTATCTTCCACCGGCTCCATATACATTGTCAAGATTGGAAAAAATATATTTTGCAAAAGGCTGTACGATTTCAAAGGACCTGATGGTTATTGCTCAAATTTCAAAAAATCCGTATCATTGATGGATTGTAAAGTTAGCGGTTTGAAGTCGCATGATTATCATGTTTTGATGCAACAAGTATTATCGGTCGCACTACGAGGTTTGTTGCCAACAAAACCTAGAAAAGCAATTATTCGTCTATGTTTATTTTTCAATAAAATATGTCAACGTGTTCTTGATAGAGAGAAGTTACAGCAACTCGATGACGAGATTGTTAAAATATTGTGTGATCTTGAAAGATATTTTCCACCTTCATTCTTCGATATTATGATACACTTGACAATTCATCTTGGAAGGGAAGCATGGTTGTGTGGACCAGTTCATTTTCGTTGGATGTATCCTTTCGAAAGATATATGAAAACGCTTAAAGATTACGTGAGGAATTATGCACGACCAGAGGGATGCATTGCAGAATCCTATCTTGCAGAAGAATGCATGAAATTTTTCAAAGAATTTTTGAGTAAATCGATAAATGTGGAAAAAAAAGATCGAAATGAAGATTACGAAGATAACACAATACTTGAAGGGCGTCCAATTTCAATGTCCAATCCAGTTATGTTGTCTTTGTAGGAGAAAGAAATTGCTCATTTAGCGGTGCTAATGAATATGGCCGTGGTAGAACCATTTTTGGAGTGAGTATATATTATGTTATGTTTCCATTGATTTGTTGTGTTTGTAATTGCAATTATAAACTTAACATTGTTTTTATTATACTAGTTTGCACTTGGAGGAGTTGCAAAATTCAAACAAACGCTTAGAAAAAAACGCAACATTACTTTGGAAACACCATGGAGATAATTTCGCTGATTGGATTAAAAAGAAGGTTTGTTAAAAATTTCTCTATTTTTATATGTGAATCAAGGGCACTATTTTTAAAATCCATTTTAAATATATTTTTAGATACCTATTGACTCAAATGACCATGATGAAATGTTAAAATGGATTGCATATGGTCCTAAAAATGCTGCGCTCTCATGTAAAGGATATATTATAAACGGTCAACGATTTCATACAAAAGACGTTGATAGAGAAACTCAGAATAGCGGAGTGACCTATGATGCGACTACTATGTGTAGAGCAAGTGCAAAAGACATTTCTCAAGTGGTTGATGTGATCACTTACTACAGAATATTGACTGATATAATTTTATTGGATTATAATGTTTTTTATATTCCTTTGTTTAAGTGTCATTGGGCAAACATAGGAAATGGGATGAATGTTGAAGATGGATTTACGCTTGTTAATTTACATCAAAGTCAGGTTTCATTTTCAAGAGACCCTTATATCCTTGCATCTCAAGCGAAAAAAGTTTTCTATTCAAGGGAAAATGATTCTTCTAATTGGTATGTTGTGATGAAAGCACCGCCAAGAGGTTACCATGAATTAGAGATGAACGATTTTATTGAAGAAGTAAGCTATATTGGAGGAGATTGTGAAGAAATCGAGGATGACTTGGTCGAGGATGCTAGTTATGTTAGGGAGGATTGCGAAGGCATAATTGAGTAGTTCTAATATCACGTTTTTTTTTGGGTAGTCATTGCTATGTGACTGAAAGTAGTAGGCATATGTTTCGTGTATGTGGTCATGGGGGAAACTTGTTCAGGCATTTAATAATGGAGAAGGATGTATAGAAACAGTAGGTGCACAAGGTATCATGTATTACACCGTATCATGTATTTTTATTTGTTAGCATATTTTTTTTAAACCCACAAGGTATCAGATTTTATATGTTCAGATTTTAACTGTTCAGATTTTGCCTTTGATTTTAGATGTTCAGATTTTGTATGTTCAGATTTTTAAACCCACACGTGAATTCAGATAACTAAGTATTGCACTGTTATCAGCACTGCACTGTTATATAATATACAAAAATCTTCAGTACTGCACTGTTATCAGCACTGCACTGTTATCTATTCACTGTTACCAGCACTAAATTCAGATTTTTAAACCGTATCAGCTCCAACAATTTTCAGTATACAAAAATCAATAAAAATCTAATATAGGACTGCCATTTTAGCACTGCACTGTTATCTAAATATTTTATGTTCATCATACCTATATTATTATTTGCATTTGAATGTCATGTATATTGCGTATCAACTGTTGTTGTATCTTAGCAGCAGTTTACAAATTGATCAGCAAACCAATTTACTCTTGAATTCCTGTGTCATGAATTCCTGTATCTTAGCAGCAGTTTACAAATTGATTAGCAAACCAGTTTATTTGAATATCATGAATTCCTGTGTCTGCCTACAGAAAATGGTTAGAAGTACAAAGAAAACAACGAACAAGAAACTTACTCGCTATCAAAAAAGACTCGCAGAATTTGAAGATGCATCTGACAGGTCTAATGTAATGGAAGAGCATGTTGAGCCACCTTCGGAAAACATGGATGTTGGAAATGCAAGCCAGCCAATCGCATGCACAGCTCTGCAAATTGATGAAAATCCTGAAACTGCAGTGGAAGTGGATAGAGCAATTGCAGATGATGCAAAACAGGTTTCCAAAAAAAGGACTAGAGGCCCAACTAAAGTGAAAAGACCTCCTTCGAATGTTGCAAGCCGAATCAAAGTTGAGTTTAATTCATCGGGCGTACCTGTAGGAGAAGGATCAGTGAAATTATCTTCTTATTTAGGGCCACTTGTCCGTGAGCATGTTCCATTTACGCTAGATGACTGGAGGCTACTTGGTGACGATTTGAAAGTAGTTCTATGGAAATCCGTTCAGGTAATAATATAACGTTTCATATTTATTATGATGCATAAGCGTTTGCATGTAACTTCATATGACCTATTAGAATATATTTTTCCATTATCATCACCCCTTTCTGTTTTTACATTGATCTGATTAGAATATGTTGTCTGTATGTTTATTTGCACATAAATCGGGCTTCTTTGATTTCCTCAAGTAGGAATGGTTTGGTCAGAGAGTCTCTATCGATTTTGCTATGTTATGCACATAAATCGGGCTTCTGTTTAGCTTGATGACTGATTCAACAAATTCTTTTTCAATAGTAAATTAAGAAGGCATGTATCGTTTGTATACCACTGATTAAAAATTTAAACTGATTAGATACCGATGGAAATTCCAAATCATGAGCAATACATTATATGTGTACTTATTTGTTCTGATTAGATACCGATTAGATACCGATGGAAGTCACCAAGAATAATCCAGGGTAGATTAAAAAGACTAGCTTGATGAATGAGATAGTGCCAGGGATTTACTCTTTGTTCTCGGATATTAAAGGCGTACATCACTGTACATATTATGCACAGCCCAGTTGCATTGTGAAGACTGCAAGTTATACACTGTTTATTTGTGTGCATGACAATAGTTGACCAAACTGATGTGTCCCAAACTAGGAGAATTCGATTCTTTTGATTTTCATTGCAATTGTGTTTCACATATCCATTTGCCGTTTGGTTTATACATGAATTGTTCAATACTATAATTACTTAACTTATTTTCCAATATTCCCATAAAAGAGAACTTGTTACTAGTAATGAGATTCAGGATTCCAAACTGTTTAGAAGGGGAGTTCATACCCCTAAAGTTCTATACAAGGAACTCCACTAATCTGATGAGGTCGACTCACTGCTTTTAGCCACTCTATAACTCAATTAAAACTATAACTTTATGACTCGAGTACCTCTTCGATATCTAATCTCTTCAATGGCATGAAATTAATACACTTAAATGATATGCCAGCATATTCAGGAACTGACATTTATGTGGATTCCATATTCAAGAAGAATTTGAATGATTATCATTTTGATAAATGTTACAGGCTAGATTTAAATTGGATGAGGAATGGCAAAAGGCTCCCGTTTTTCAGCAAATGGGATGCATTTGGAGAGGTTCGAAAAGCAAATTCGTAAAACAGATATTACAAACAAAAACCAAGGAGGAACAACTTCAACTAAAACCAGAAAACGTTGGAAGTATGAAGGAATGGAAGAAGTTTATCGAGTCAAAAATGAGCAAAGAGTTTAAGGTAATTGTAATGTAATTTTTATTATTTCTTGTGTGTACATATATATATATATATATATATATATGAAATTTAAGCGTACGTAAAATGAAAATTAACTAATCAATGTGATAAATCTTGTAATCTAGCTACGAAGTGATAAATTTAAATCCATGAAGGACAAACAAATACCACACACGTGTAGTCGTCGAGGAATGGCTCGACCAACTGAAGATTTGGTGAGAAATATATTTGATTTATTACCTACGGTTAATAGTTTTGTTAATGTTATGTTTCCTTTAATGCAGAAAGAGAAAAGTAGCAGTCCTTCTTCCATTTGTAGATCTGATGTTTGGATTAAATCTCACACTCGAAAAAATGGTGAACCAGTGAACCCGCATGTTGCAGATACTATCGTAAGTGCTATGTTGTTTTTGTTTAAGCGTAGTTTTTGGAAAATATATAATTTTGAACTCTTCTACAAAATATAATTTGTGTTCACTTTGTAGGAGAAAATAAAGAATGCTGAAAAGGAATCACCGTCTAGCTTAACTTGTAAGATCAAAGAAGATGCCCTCTCATTGGTGTTGGGAAAAGATAGACCGGGACGACTACGAGGAATGGGAAGGGGTGTAACCATGACCACTGCAGTTTTGTCACAAATCAAAGATAAACAAGTAGCTCAATGTCAGCATAGGATTTCAGAGCTAGAGCAGTTGATTCACACCGTAATGAAACGTCAGGTATGTCGATAATCACTTTGTGTAAATATGAAAGCTTAGTTAGCATGTATGTGATCCTTGCATTGTATGATTTTCGACTTAATTTGTGTAATCATTCTATTATTAAAAGCTACATGCTAAATAAGAAGTTAAAATTTAATTCCACCTCTTATTTTCCTCAAAACATGTTTTAAATTAAACTTTTATTTTTAGTTTTCTAAAAATTAATTGTGAAAATTTGTTTATAAAAATTACTGAGTTGTGTAGCTTCAGATTTTAAATTTATTATATGTATTTGTTGTCTTTGGTTGCTGGCCTAACTTTGAATTTTTATCCTTATGAGAGTACAAATGCGATTTTGCAATATATTTTTATCCTTATGAGATTTTAAAGCATTCACTTTTAAATTAAAGCATAATGTGTACTAAACCAATATTGTCTTTTCAACACTTATAAAGAATTGTATTTTCAACACTAAACTAATATTGTCTTTTCAACACTAAACCAATATTGTCTTTTCAACACTTTTAAATTAAAGCATAATATATTTTTATCCTTATGAGATTTTAACCATCCGCTACAATTCGACCAATCTGCAAAACAAAAATACCCTTTACTTACAATTAAATTGCTGACTCCTCATCCATCTGCAAAATAAAAATATCCTTATCTAGTTACTCTACAAATGATGTATCATTTCCATACATAAGTTTGTCAATTGTTATATCAAAATTCATTCTGAAAATGTATTGTCTTTGAAATTTGTACTTGTTTTCATCATAAGTGGAATAAATATACAAGTTCACTACAGGTTCACTACAATTTCACTGCAGGTTCAAATTCTCTAATATTTTTGTAATATTATTGATTTGCAGGATAAAGAAAATTGTGGAGGAGAGAACGTATCTCAAACGGTAAAAATATACGATAGTAAGGTTAAAACATCATACATAATTTGATATCTAAATCATAAGTTATGTATTTTATTTTTTATTAATTGCAGAGTAAGCATAATGAAATAGGTGATGGTTGTAGTTTGCTGAATTGGCACGGGAATGATGATGAGGTAATTGCCGAAGGAAAAATCGTGCCAAGTGATCCAAACGATCTTCTCAATGGAGTACCTTTAGGTCCGAATGCCAAGAAAATTTTGGTAGTCCATCCTAAAAAATCCGATGTTTTTTTGTGGAGGCCTTCACCTGGTATGGTACACATAGGAGACGCCAAGAATGAGAAGATAGCATGGCCAGCTGATAGAGTTGTTATCCGCATAAAAGAAAACTCCGAAAAAGAAAACGAGGTATGAAAAACTCTCTACAAATATAGCATTGATATGTGTCTCTGCATCCACCCTTTTGAACTGGAGGTGGCAGATTCCTAGTCATGTTTTTTCCACTATTCAGAGCTTTGTTATCGTCATCTAGGAAACGATGTGGTAAATAATAAGATTTGCTTAGCATCTGCACATTAAAAATCTGTATAATGCAACGGTAAAAATATATTTATAAGAGAACCGTGGAATTAACATTGATATTATCCAAACTAGTCCATGTTCCCATTAGATTAGTACATTCTTTTACATATTAAAACTAAAATATGTGAAAATCCAACTACCGGAAGCATCAGTTCCATAGAGTCGAATACTAATTTATTACACATTTCTAGCTATGTTAGTATTATTATTTTTAATAACATTTGGTGGGTGAAATCAAGTTTAAAGTTTGACAAATGATTATTGAAAATTTAACAATGTTGATTTGCTTTGTATTGAATTGGTTGAATAATGATAAAATGTTGAATGCAGTAAGACTATAGAAACAAGACTTTTATTAGATGATTATAATTTTTTTCTTTGATAGAGCAAAACCAATAGCATAGAAAACAAATGCAAGTTGTTCGATTGGGGTGGAACTGAAGTATTGGTTGCCGAAGGACGTGTGCACTCGAGTGATTCAAATCAGATTATTAATGGTGTTCCTCTTGGACCAGAAGCCGTAATAGTTTGGGTGGACAATCCGATAAAAGAAGATGCCTTTTTGTGGAGGCCCATAGCAGGTGTGACATGTATCGGAGAAGCCGTCGGTAAGATAATAGCATGGCCATCATCAAAATTGGTTTTTGAAAACACAATACCTTCCACTCCTATGAGCAACGTTCCAACATCTCGTTCGGTAATATATTATATTGCTAATATTTATATATACGATTTGTTGATAATGTATCAATACTTTTTTTAATATCATAGAGTGCAAATTACGCGATGAATAACAAGTGCAAGTTATTTGCTGTGGAGGGCACAGGAAAAATTGTAGCTGAAGGCACCATATCTTCAACTAATCCAAATGATTTGGTTCATTCTATTCCACTAGGACCAAATGCAATAAGAGTTTGGGTGGATATTGTCAAAGACCCGAATGCGTCTTTATGGAGACCTACGTCATTCATGGAATGCTTATCAGATGCTATTGGTTCGACGGTAGCATGGCCTACTGTGAATGTTAGTGTGGACTCAACTTCAGCAGTTTGAAATATTTGTATAGTTTGGCAGTTTCCAGGTAACTACCCTTGAACTTCATCATTGTTATCTATGTGATGATGTTAGCATTTAATTGTATAACTGAGGACAAAACTTCATCATTAGTTAATAGAATAAATTCGTAGCCACTGGAAATGAAAGCTAGAACAGAATCATTTGCCATGGTTTAGAGGCATATATGCACCGGTTTCTACCGCATCACCACTACAACAGTATATCCAAGCTTCTACATTATATCACTTTCACCAGTCAGCACTGCTGCCCGCATCCTACTTGCATAAGCCTAGCACTTGACATGCTTTTTCTTTACTCTGGTTTCACTATGATTCATGCCTGGTCCGTGCATCACAAGCCCAAATTAATGCTTTACTTCACTTTTACATGCTCTGGTTGCACACGTTATGCCACCATTGTTCATTTTCTTTAGATTACTTGTTCACTTGGATAAGTTTGTTTATTTTTTATCAGCTATTATGTACTTCCTGCTGGTCAGCTCTTTATTAATATTTGTGTTGTTTCTTCACCAAATTATTTCATTTGGCTGCTTACCATGTGAATGAGCTACTATTAGAAGCTAAATCTCTTTTGCACATGGTTGTTTTTTGTATGCGAACATGTAAGCGAATCAAACATAGACGGATTGATTTGTAATATTACATTCTATTTTTACTTTATTCTACTAGTGACCCATCCTACGCATTTGTAAGTAAATCAAACTGAATTTGTAGCAAGTTCAGACTAGAGTTTGCACTGCCAGTGCAGACTTCAGTTTGCAAAAGGAGTTGCCAATGCAAACCAGTATACACTTAGTGAAAACTGTAGTTTATACTCAGTGAAAACTTCCTTTTGCACTGGCAGTGCAAATTGTAATTTGCACTCAGTACTAACTCTTATTTGCACTCGGTGCAAACTAAAATTTGTGTTGGCAGAGCAAACTTTTTTGCACAGTTTAAAGCTCATTGGCTCGTTAGGGACCAAGGGGATATAAGAAACTAGGGTCCTCAATCATGTTGCAAGTTAGTCATATAGTAGTTCATGCTAAATTGTATTGCTCGCAGTTTGAATTATATACAGTTTATGCTCACAGTTTAAGAAGTTGCCTTCTTACTTATGTCTCAGAGCTATTGCAAGCCTGCAAATTGCTTGGTTGGATCATGAATAACTGCTGCAACTTGCGGACGCGTTGTGATTCTATGACAGTTGACTTAGAGTTTTCATGCAACTTAGGGTCTATGACCATATTATATTTCATTTTCTTGCCGATATTTTAGGTTATGAACTATGTACAATATTGTATTATTGCTGCTTGCCTTGTTGAACTTTGTACTATATGTATTATTGTTGAACTGGGGAGTGAGTACTATCTGAATTGGATTGCATATGGTATTATGTATTATTGTTGAACTGGGGAGTGAGTACTATCTGAATTGAATTGTACTATATGCATTATTGTTGAACTGGGGAGTGAGTACTATCTGAACTGAATTGCACAAAGTATTGTAATTGTAATGTACTGAGTATAGGGCATTTTCTGAATTCTTTGGAAAAAAAATGCATATCCCTACGACAGCGTTTATACATTGCTGTCAATTCATTGGAAAAAAAAATGCATATCCCTACGACAGCGTTTATACATTGCTGTCGATTCATTGGGAAAAAAATGCATATCCCTACGACAGCGTTTATACCTTGCAGTAGAAAACTATTAACAGCGTTTAAAAAACGCTGTAGAAAGTTGGTTTTTGACAGCGTTTATATTTTGCAGTTAAAACGTTGCTGTCGATTCATTGGGAAAAAATGCATATCCCTACGACAACGTTTATACCTTGCAGTAGAAAACTATTAACATCGTTTATAACTTGCAGTAGAAAACTATTAACATCGTTTATAACTTGCAGTAGAAAAATTATTAACAGCGTTTAAAAAACGCTGTAGAAAGTTGGTTTTTGACAGCGTTTATATTTTGCAGTTAAAACTTTAGGGTCAACGACCGCATGTCGTTATACAGCGTTTTTAAAAACGCTGTGAAAACTTTTAACAGCGTTTTTCAAACGCTGTGAAAAGTCTTTTTTGTTGTAGTGCAACCTGTTAACCTGCATCCACAGATGTTAGCACAATATCATTCCGCTCCAGTACGGAATATCGCGGTATATGAGATTAATAAATATTATCCGCTTAATAACGACGCAATAGGGTCTCATCCGCTACAAAATGCGGGAAAAAACAACAACTGCAATATATACATATGCCAATATATATATATTGCTATATATATAATACCAATTTCACTATACTGTGAAATATTCGCGGTATATGTTTTTAATAAATAACCTCCGCTTACTAACGGCGTATAATGTCTATTTCAATCAATAACAGACAAATTTATCAATTCAAGCATACAGTCAATAATTTTAAACCTAACTATTTAAAATAAACATCGAAACACGTTCGATTGAGTGAGAAGTTCTCACCTTGATTTTAAATAACGGTTGCAGCGATTTATTTCGAATAAAATTAAACAGGCATTTAATTTTACCAGAAATTTTCACTAGCTCCTTTCAATCCCAATCCAACTTCACCGCGTAGCATTTGACAAAACAAAGCCAACGCTTTTCGTTTCGTTCGATTTTGACCTCGCACGAAAAAAATATCGCAGTTTAAACATTTACACGATTTAATATATAATAATTTACATTTTCTATTTCCATTTTTATAACCTATTATCTCGGCCGTTGATTCTCTCCATCTCAATTAGGACCGTGTGCCTCAACATCTCCTTCTTCGTTCAATTACAAATAATCGAACCCATAAGTTGCCGAGCATCTCTCCTGCTTCGAGCCTCCTACGACCACTTGTACAACGATCGGCCAACGCCCCCTTGAAGCTCCACGCACGAGCCACCACCGGCCAGAAAAGCTTGCAACTCGGTGGCTCCCCTTGCTCGAGAACTGTGCATGAAACGCCAAGGAACGCGGCGAATTTTCTCACAATCTACTTGCTTATTTTTTGATCTCTACCGTTGGATAGGAAGTTTGTAGTGTGCTCTTCAACTTCGCAGTTGGAAGATTTGTGAAACGAAACGTGGATTAAAAGAAAAACGAGGAAAAAGGGGGGAGTGAATCGGCCATTGGTTTAAGGGGTGGCGGCTGTGGAGCTGCAAAACCCTAATTCTCTTTTGTTTTATTTTTTTTGTGAAACAAATGGTCTATTTATAGAATTTAAAACGAACACTATTCATCCGGATTTTTAAAACTCCGATTTACGCGCGGTGACCGGCATTTCTGGGGTTTATCCCGTGTTCCGGACACAGTGGAACAGGTTTCGGAAGCTAATTCGGAAGTATGTGCGAGTTATGGCAATAAACGTTCAATTTGAATTTAAACTGATAAATCGATTTTCTAGGCGTTTTGGCTTGCCCCGGACAAACGATATATCCAATCGACTTGAAATTTGAAATCTTAAAATAATATCACATTACGGATCCGATGAAACTGGTTTCGTCGAAATCCGAGATCGTTTGAAAAATGACTATTTTAACTCGCCAAATTATATTAAAAACAATTCGATGCGTTTCGAACTGCCACGGTCAAACGACAACTCCGATTGCTACGATAATTGAAATCCGATAATAATTAACTATTACGGATCCAATGGAACTTGTTTCGTTCAATTCTGAGACTATTCGAAAATTGGCTAATTTTCAGTCGATAATTAAATATTAAAATATTCAATTTTCACAAATCAACTTTTAATTCGATTTTAAAAGTTCTAAAACATTTATATAACTCCAACATGATTAAATAAAATTTTACAAATCATTTACAATCATATTTAACTCAATATTAAATTTTTTCTGCATTTTCACTCTAAAATTATCGATTTAATTATCAAATTAAATCCAAAATTCAAATTAAAATTTATTCGACTTATAAATTTTCACTTATTAATATTTAAATTCAATTAAATATTAAATTTTAAATTAATAAAAATCTTGGGTCGTTACATCGAACTTCCCGTTCTACGTCCAGTCCCAGACTTCTTCTGGAATTTAACTATCAAGCCTCTCTTAACCCGAAGGAATAGGTATTACACCGCCTAAGCAACCAAAGAGGACCTCTACCATCTATGCAACAAAATAGGACTTCAATTGCCTATGCAACCGAACAAGACTTCAATAATACAGAGAATTTTCTTGACTGATTGTGCTATTTTAGTAGCACAGATAAGTCTTTAGAGCACACCCTTCCTATAATCTTATCCTTTGTGGTATATAGTGTAGTTCGTGAAGATAGGAAGTTAATTTAATCACAAATGAATTTATGCTTGAATGTACAAGTGATTAGAACGGAAATTTGAATGCAAATGGCAGAATGTTTAGACAATAAGCATAAGAGAATAGAATCAGAAATTAGGTGATTAAAACAAATGAATTGAAGGCTATATATAGTGTTTAAGTGTTGCGACTTATCGTGAAAAGTAGTGATCAAAAGATACAGAAACAACTCTTGAATCAAGGGTTGTTTCTGTTCGATGAATGGAAGTGGCCGTTCAGAAAATAACCGTTATGCAATTTCAGTCGACCAAATAAAAAAATTTCAGTCAGCTGAAATTTAAAAAATTCGAATTAGAAAGGGATATGTACAAAAAATTTATAATTCAGTCGACTGAAATGGTCAGTTCAGTCGACTGAACATTCATATGCACTGTGCATCTGCATAGATATTCAGTCGACTGAACTGGCTATTTCAATCGACTTAGTACCATATTTTCTGCCATATTGAAGTTCTTTTGAGAAATTTTTTGTGCGTGGACTTGTAGTAAAATACTTGGCATATGTAACATGATCTGAAAACATTTTTTAAGTATGTGTGTGTATGCATATACCACCTTGGAGAGATTTTAACAAAAATTAACTACTAGACTAGACTATAGACAAACCAAAAATAGTATTAAAACTTCTATAGGAATTTCGGTCTGCTCGAGTAGAATAGCATCTTCTCCTGCAAATATGATATGTTCATATAATATTTACTTATATAGCTGTCATGATCAAAACATCAAAATACAAGGTTCTAACATTCTCCCCCTTTTTGATGATGACAACTATGTAAATGTTTTTTTTTTAAAAAAAAACTTTATAAAAATGATTTTTACTCCTCCTGAATGAATATTCCCCCACCAAACAATTTCTCCCCCTTTGCCATCGACAAAAAGGAACATATAAATAATATGAGAAATATATAGAAGCACATAAACAAACATATATATACCATAGGGAAAATAAAATGAATTGAGCATCATAGATAAACATGAACATGAAATTTAAATAATAATGTCACGGAATATCATCAAAACTATAAAAACATAAAATAATGTCTTAAATGATATGACGATCATAAGTAAACATAAAAACTAGACCTCCTCACTATCTAAAGCTTCTTCTTCATCTTCTTCGTCGGAGGTAGACCATGTAAAGGGGGCGGGATTCTCGACAATACTGGTAGAGGTAGAGGTGGTACATGATATTTTCTCCCAAACCTTGTTCAAGAAACCTTTGATGGAATTAAGCTTCTTATTTGTTTTGACGACACTTTTCTCGACGATGGCCAATCGTCGTCCAAGCTTACTTTGGTTGTGGGAAAGCGTGACAAGTGCTTACTTTGGAGTAATGTCACTGTGAAGCTCATGGATCTCGTTGTCATCTTCTTCTTCCTCTCGATGGGGAGGTTGAGATGACGATGAGGCAATGTGTCGTATTCTGGGGTTGAGGAATCCCTTGATCTCTATTGGTGGCCCATTGTTGAAAGCTTATGATTTGTTGAGCTTCTGGGCATTTTAGAAGATTCATAATTCTTGGATTCTTTGAATTGAGTTCGCCAATGGTTATGAAATCGTCATTGGGTAAAGTGACTTCAAAATTTTGAAGAATACGCATTACGTATGCTCCATAGTGAATGGTCTTGTAGTTCCTCTTATGGTTGATGGTGAGGAGCTCGTCTATAACAATTTTGACCCAATTTACCCTTTGAGAAGAGTAAATAGTGTAGAGAGCTTGGAAATCTCTCTTGTAAACTTTCTCGTAGCTGCCCGTACGAGGTTTTAGAGACCGAATGAGAGCTCGATGAAGAATGCATGCCTTTGGACATTAGCAACGAATTTCAAGATTGTTAAGCCGTCTGATAGAAAACGATGAGAGGCTTCATCTCTGTTGTACATGTTAACTTCAACATCATTGATATCCACTCCTTCAAACAGACATCGAAGAATATGGCCAAGTCTTTGAAGAGGGAGATAAATTTTGATGCCGCAAACTAAGGTCCAGATACAATCATCTTTATTCCGTCGATCTTGGTGATCTAAATTCATATTGGCAAAGAACATCTTAATTAGGAGAGGATAATTTTTTAGATTATTCACGTAATAACCAATTAAATTATCGATGCCACTAGCTTCTACAATTTCTCGAATGGAATATCCGTTAAAATCAGCAAACTTGATAATAGATCCTTCAAAGTTTTAAGAATTCTTCATTGAATTGAAACTTGTTGCTACCGTCTCATTGTGAAGCCAAAAGAGGATTTGGCTTTCAGAAGGACCACAGTGGATTTGCGAGCTCGTTTGCTTCGTGGTGCAATTGAGTTGAAAGGAAATGATGGAATTTTTTTTGAAATGGAGGCTAGGGTTTCTGCTGAAATGAAGTTGTTTGGGTAAGTGGGAATGAGAAGGGTGAGTTATGAAGTAGGTTGGTGAAAAGGTGTATTGGGAAATGTGTAGAGGCATTTTAAAAATAGAAAATACATGATCCAGTCGACTGAAGTGGGTGTCTCAGTCGACTGGCATGCAGGCTTTTTGTAATGACCCACTATTTCGAGTCATTCGCATCCGCACATGTCAGACTTGAATTGCTCAAAACAACAGATTGTTAATTTATATTTGGCCAAACTTAACATATACAGTAAATAAATCAATCACAGAATCACAGACACAGAGTAATATAACAATATGCAGCGGAATAGATAAATAGTAGTTCATGAAGCTACTATATAAACAACAGAGTCTGAAACAAAATACAACAGAATCTCAAATACAAATGAATCTCTAATACATAAGCAACTGTCGAGTCTGAACATAAATGAGTGGAATAAACTGAAATAACTGAAAGCTGGATTGATAGATCTTCAAACAACGCTTCAATCTCCAAAGGTGGGTCTCAAATGCTGTGACACTCAATCTGACCCGAGCATAAAGCAAAATACAAAACACTCGAGTCAGGATTAACATTCTTATGTTAGTAAATTTAAGTCAAGTGAAATGTCAACTGAAATACAAATAACTTAAAGGATGTTTGGGATTTCCATCCTTTTAGGATCCGTGGAACTATCTACTATGTAGTAATGTACGCTATTAAAATAGCGTTAAGGCGTTACCCATATCCCCTTAACACATTTTATATATTCCCATTGTCTATACAGTACCGTAAGATCCTCCGTGAGGTTTACTCAGAGGGCACTCCGTTGGTATAGTACAAACCAAACTCGTAGAAGGCAAGATAGGGCATGTGACAAGGCACGTGAGGCAATGTCAGGGTTGATATACCGTTTGCGGATCCGGACTGGTGGTAACGCATAGGAGCTACTACCGCCCACCTCGTGACACACTCCCAAATCAAAGGTGCATCCAATCAAATCACAAAGTAATAGAATGGTATCGAAGAAATATGCCCTATAGGAGGAATGATCTCACTTGGCCCGGCATGGCTCCTGTTTTAGCCACATCAAGTTGACTCACAGGAGTAGGGGCTACGTAAATACCATATAGAATCGTCGTCAAACCATCCTATTTCGTTCTGGAATATCCACCACGTACACAGTTGTTAAAGTGGTTTTCGGTATTGGCAGAGAGTATGACAATATTCAATCTCGATTTCTTTAACAACCAAACGTTTATTTCACACCGTGGTCATTTCATTCAAGTAGTTCATACTTCATATCAAAATATCATATACATTTAAAAATCGTATCAAATCGATATCATTATTCACTTTAAAAATATTCATTTCTAGAATCGTAACACTTTCAAAATTTTAACACTTTTACAATCATAACACTTTTAAAACCATAACACTTTGGAAATCATAACACTTTTGAAATCGTAACACTTTCGAAATCTTAACAGTTCCAACTTAAACAATTTAGATGTTGATAATAGTATATATATTAAAATAGTTATAAATTACAATAATTTATATATTAAAATAAAATAATTTATATATTAAAATAACTGTATTTAAAAATAGTTTATATTTATTTAAAGAGATTATACTGAAATAGTTTCCAAATTGGAAATTTTCATCCAATTCCACAAATCGATTCAAATCAACTTAAATTCCAAAATTCAATTTAAATCAATCCTTGTTCATCAGTTACAATTCAATTCAAATTCTCAATAACCCATTTTTAATTTATATTGATTTCAGATACAGATTTGAACCATTTCACTTTCAAAGTATTCAAACATTTACAATAACCCAATTTGATAAATTTCATTTATATTTCAAATTCAACTTTACTATTATTTAGTTTTGAAATATTAATTTAATCAATCCAAAAATCATTTAAATAAAATATTAAATTACAAATTTAAATAAAATATTAAATTACAAATTTAAATAAAACTAAATATCCAATTTCAATTTATATTTAAATTTTGAAAATAATCATTTAATCGCCTTAAATCAAAAATCAAGTTATAAAATCATATCTTTAAAATCTCTAATTCAATAAGTTTCAAGTCAATTTTATTTAAGTATAATTCTTAATCAAATACAATTTCAAATCAATTTCAATTTATCTTCCCAACCTTAATTTATTATAGTTATTACAAAATCTATTTTTAAAATATAATTTTAAATAAATACTTAGACATATTATATACTAATTGAATTGAATTTTATTAAATTAACTCTTATCATTAAATTTATTTATATTTTTATAATTTAAAATAGTAAAAATTATAAGTAAAATCTTAAAAATTATATTTCAAAATTAACTTATAAATTTAAAATTTCCAAAACATATAATTTTAAAATCTAAAATTTGGACACATATAAAAATAACATTTATATATATATATTATATTTTAATAACCAATATTTATTAAAAGCCATATATTTCCTTTCAAAACTTTGAAAATCATTTCAAATATAGGCCAACGGTGTCCGTATATAATTTTCTATCCTATGATTAAGTGATATGGATCTTTATCATTTCAACCCGCAATTTAAATATCTACGGGTATATATCATTTGTAACGACTCACCTTTTTAGATGGTCTAAAATCGAAAATAGACTACACATATCAAATCAAACCATTCATAAAGGGTGGACTGTTAATGAGTTAAATAAGAAAATAAGAGAAGAAGAAGAAAACAAACACAGAATCTCACAGTGGAACGATAAAATATAATAATCAAATAAACAGTTCATGAAGCTATTTATTATACATTTGATTATAGTCTATACAATATTTATCCGAGTTATATATACATCAGGGATATATAAATAATACAACTGACAACATGATGCAGGAATACTAATAGTAATAAGTGGAAATTAGCCACAAGGACCTCTTTAGCAAGTGCAATTAGTTTCTAGGACACACAACTGAAATAATTACTTTTAAGGACAAAATACAAAATAATTAGTTTCTAAGGCCTAAAAACCTATGAAATTATGTCCTTGAAAGTAATTGGACTGCTGACTTTGTCCTTAAAAGTAATTATTTTGTTGACTTTGGCCTTGAAATTAATTCTTGTGAATGTGTGTTCTAGAAACTAATTGGACTACAAAGTTTGTCCTTCTAGTGAAATGCCCTAGTAATAATATACCAAATCTTTGTCTTCATCCTCCAGAATAAATCTTCAATAAGCTGAAAAACTCTGGACTGACCCAAGCGTAATGAAAAGACAAAACACTCGATCCAGGACTAAAATATCCTTATGTAAGTCAAATCAATATCGTAGATAACATGAGTGTAACGGTGTAAGAGATGTTTACGGGATTTCACATCTCCCATCCAGTGTATAACATGCGTGCAATAACTCAAGAGATGTTACGGGATTTTCCATCTCCCAAGGATCCGTCAAAATATTTATATGTAGTAGAATACGCTATGTATATATTGTCTAGTCGGCAAAATAAATATTAAAATAGCGTTAAGGCTTTACATTGATCTCCCTTAACGCATTTTTAAGCATTGTCGTACAGTTTGCATATAAAACACGAGTTAACCGGTCGGTGGATATGGATGCGCCGTGATATGACAACACTAAACCGAAATCGTACGGGTCCCGTTTAGAGATAAAAGTATGACAAGGCACGTGAGGCAATGCCCAAGGTAGGATACTACCAGTTCGGGTCGTAGGGCTGGTGGTAACGCATCATAGCCATGACCGTCCACCGCGTCCATCCATCCCATATCGAGTCAAAGGGAAGCTATCCCAATCAAGGTGCCCCAATAGAAACAAACATCAAGAGTAATAATATGGACCAAATCTAAGAAAATCAAAGAACGGATGTCCGTTTGGGGTAATTAGCCCACTTGGCCCTGTCAAGCTATCATGTTTTAGTCAAATTGGCACAAGTGCCGAGGTCTATCCATCATCGTTCTCTTTCTTCAAATCCAACCATCAATGCCAAATCCAACCACTTCGTTCTGGAGTCTCCTCCGCGTACACAATTATTAAAGTGGTTCCGGTATCGACAGAGAGTATGCCCATATCCGGCCCCGGTCTCTTTAACAACCAAACGTCATTTTTCACACCGGTTAGTACATTTATATTTCGAAAATAGTTCATACTTGATATCAAAATATCATATTCGCTTCAAAACCAAATCCATTTCGAAATCATCATATTTACTCAAAATATACAATTTCAATTCAAATCCTTTTAGTCTTGACATCACGATTTCGATTCAAAAATTGTTTCGAATTTCAACTCAGGTTATAACTTTAATTTAACCCAATTCTTATTTAAATCCATGATTTAAAAATAAACATTCCACTCCTGACCAGTTTGAATTTTTGGAAAAATAGTTTGAATGGTTTAAAATAACTTCAATAAAATAGTTAAAATAGTTTAAATTATTAAAATAGATAAACATAGTGTAAATGGTTAAAATAGTTAAAAATAGTTTAAATGGTTGAAATAGTAATATAAAATGGTTTAAGTATTTAAAATGGTTTATATAGCAAAATAATTTGGAAAACCAAAATAATTTGTATATTTAAAAAGATAGCTTTTAAATAGTTTTATATTAAATAATTTATTTGGAAAATTGTTCAAAGTCATACCGATTCACTTCCAACCTCCCAATTCAAATCAATTCCAATTCTCTTTCAATCGATTCAATTCGATTTTGATTCAAATCAATTTCGACTTCGATTTCAAATTAATTTAATTCCACATTCAAATCCAATTAATTCAATTTCAATTCCAATTCATCGATTTCGAGCTCGATTTTCAAAATATCGATTCAAACACTTAAATTAAATTAATCTTCGATATCCAATTTGAAATCTGAATTCTCAAATACTTTTACTTAGTAAAATTCAAAATTCGAATAAGAGTACCATCCTTTAAATCAAGTCAAACTCTGAAATTCAAATCATAATTCGATTATAACTTAAAAGTCCCAACTTTAATTATGTAAAACCTTTTGTTTATCAAATTCAAGACTCCAACATTTAGGTCTCAATTCCAAAAATAATTTGATTTCTATAAATCCGATTTTTATTTCTTTTAAATCAAAATCATTTAAATAAATTTCACATCAATTTTTTTTGAAATCATTTAATTTAACCAATCAGGCGTCCATATGTAATTTTCTATCTTATGTCTAAGTGATCAGTTATTTCAATTTAATTTTAGGGATGAATATCATTTCAATCCAAATCACAGCATCATTGGTATAGATCATTTCAACCTATTTCTTAATTTATTCAAAATAATTCAATTTACAGTTTATATACTGTAAATAATATACATGATGATAACAGGTCATATCAAAACAAATAAACATCCAAATTATCCAAAGTATCAACCAATAACATCCATCGCCATCAATTATCCAAACAGTTATATAATTCACAACAATTTCATAGTTGTTAATTTCAGGTAATTTACTGAAAATTAAATCCCAATTTCAGTTTAACTGTCAATTTTAATTTATAACGGTTAATTCAAATGACAACCAAATTTATCAACAACGACCAATAAATTCATATCACTTCATAAATCCAAATTCGACTAGCATAAGAACATTCTAGTACGTTGTGAGCGTTATAAAAAACTCACCTTGCGTTTTAATTTCAAATCAAATCGAACGATGTTTGATTTAACCTAAAATTTTAACTAGCTCTAAACGACTCCAAATAAGTTCCAGAGCGTAGTGCTCATCGCCACGATCCCATCGCCACTTGTTTCGTCCAATACCGACCTCGTATGAAGAAGTTATACGATCTTAAAGTTTGAATACAATTTATATAAATAACTTTTTTTAATTTTAAACCTCAAATAATCTTGGCCGCACGTTCAGATCCAATGCCCCACAGCCTTCTTCTCCGTTCTTTCGTGACCTGGGAGAAAATCGGAAGCAAGAAACCCATGGCCGCCTCTTCCCTTCGAATTTTCTTGCCATCATTGTCGCTTGAGACGACGATCCAACGCCACCATCGTGTAGCCCATCACAAAAACCATCAACGCTAGAAGACACGTCAAGCTCGGCCCTAGCATGACTTCAAAAGACGTGCGTGAATATGCGTGCTTCAAAGTGGAATTGCCGCCACATCGCTTCTTGAAAACCAATCATGACTGTTAGATCTAAAAATCTCAACGAGCTCCACAAGGTTGTAGTTGGAAGATTTGCCTGAAAGTTTATGGATGGGGAGATTTAAGGAGGAGAATATAAAAGGGTTTCGACCATTAAACTAAAGAAACGGTGGCGGCCAAATTAGGGCTAGGGTTTCCCAGAGATACCTCGCATATAAACACGTACAACATATTATTTTATTATTATATTCAACTTTTACATATGTTTTCAAACGAACTCCAAACAAAGCATGTCGTCCGATGTTTATAATGTTTTACCCCTATTCCGAACACAATGGAACATGTTTCAGGGCCTAATTCGATCATATGTGGAAGATAGCCTTTTGGATCGAATTAAAATATTGAATTTTCGATATTTATTTCAACACGTTTCTACTCCATACGACCAAAAGATAACTCCAAACGCTACGAAATTTGAAATTCGATAATCATACATTATTACGGATCCAATGGAACTAGTTTCGTTGAAATTCGAGACTGTGCCCCAGAAGGCTATTTTCAATGTTTGATTATAATATAAAATTTCCAATTTCTAATTATTCACTTTTAAGTTCAATTTTAACTGTTAACAATCTTCATTATCGTTTAAATAAAATTTACAACGACTTTCAATAACATTTCCAATCATATTAACCTCAGAAGTCAATTATTCAAATAATAATGATATTAAGTGTAATCAGTTTGGATAATTCAATAAACCACTGTCTTTTGAAATATTAGTTAATGAACTGTAACGACCCGTGAATTTTTGATAATTAAAATAGCTAATTTAATAGGATATCATGATTTAGTATTAGAAAAAAATTAGTAAGTCGTTTGGAATAATAATAACTGGAATGAATTGCGACAATAATTATCCAAGTAATGAAAAATAAAAGCTACTTAGTGAATGCCTTTGCAATCAATAGTTGAATAGGATAATAAATGTTGAATTCATTGGGTATAATAGAGTAAATTGATTGATAAGTAAAATCTATTTAAAATCAAATGTTGAATATTGAACACATAAATTGTTTAAATTAAATATTTAAAACTTATTGAATAATTGAATAACTGTAAAACGAAAATAGTGTTATAAATTGTGAATTGGTTTTAAAAGTTGAATCTTATAAGTTCAATTTCAATATTTCAAAAGATAATGAATTATTGGATAAGCGAAATTGTTTAAATTTAATATTTGGAATTTATTGAATAATTTAAGAATGGGAATTGAATAACCGTATAATGGAAATGGTTGTTCTATAATTTTAATTCGTTTCAAAAGTTAAATTTTAAGTTCGTTTTGAATATTTCAAAAGATAGTGATTTAAGAATAATCAAATTTGTTTAAGTTTAATATTACAAATGTTTGAATAATTAAATTTCGAATTTGATATGATTAATTTGATATTGAAATTTAATATATGAAAATAGAGTGAATAATTGGAATTTGATTTAATATGATTCAAATTGGTTTCCAAAGTGAATGTAAGTTATAGTGGGATTATAATAGAGTTAATAAGATTTTAAAATTGGAATTTATTGGATAATTGAATAACGGGTTTAATATGATTAAAAATGATTTCTAAAATTTTATTTTATCATATTAAAGTTAGAATGATGTTGTAGAACTTTTAAAATCGAATCAAAAGTAAATTTGTGAAAATTGAATATTTTAATATTTAATTATCGACTGGGAAATAGCCAAATTTTGAACAGTCTCAGAATTGGACGAAACTAGTTCCATTGGATCCGTAATAGTTAGTTATTATCGGATTTCAATTTTCGTAGCAATCGGAGTTGTCATTTGACCGTGGCAGCTCGAAACGCGTTGAAATTGTTTAATATAAATTTGGGAGTTAAAAATAGTCATTTTTCAAACGGTCTTGGATTTCGACGAAACCAGTTTCATCGGATCGGTAATATGATATTATTGTATGGTTTCAAATTTCGTGTCAATCGGATTTACCGTTTGTCCGGGGCAAGCCAAAACGCATAGAAATTTAATTAACCGGTTTAATTTAAAATCGATCGTTTATTGTCATAACTCGCACAGACGATCGAATTAACTCATGAAACCTATTCCATTGTGTTCGGAACGCGGGATAAACCCTAGAAACGCCGGTCACCGCGCGTAAATCGGAGTTCGGAAACCCGGGATGAATAGTGTTCGTCGTTTTTCTATAAAAGCATTTCACTGTTTTCTTTTTCTCTTTTTTTTATATATACCCTAACCCTAGAAAATGGCCAGCCACCTCCTTCATTATCAATGGCCGAGAATGCACACTCTTCCCCCCTCATTTTCTTTAAATCCGTAGACTTTTACGCGAAGTTGTCAACTACAAAATCGAAGAGGGCAAGGAGATCTATGTTCTCAACGGTAGAGATCGCAAACGAAGCTTTGGATCATCGGGAAATCGGCCGCAAAGTCGCATGGTTGCGCGCGTATTTCGAGACGCAGGGGGGCCGAGCTTGGTCGGTTGATGGGCGGTGGTGCCCTTCGCGGTGAGCTTCAATATGGCACTCTCTGATCGACTTCTAGATGCTCGTGGTGGCCGCGTTTTGGAGCCCTAGTTTGGCTTGGATGGGTTCTTAGTCGCGTGATAGCCTGGAGCGAACGTGAGTGAGGGAGAAGCTCCTGCGTGCGGTCGTGATTCATTAAGGGGGATGAACGGCTAGATTTTATTTTGGGTAATAAAGTGGGAATTGTAAATTAAATTTATATCTAATTATCGTTCAAACTTTAAAAAGTGATATCTCTTTCATACGAGGTCGGAATTGCACGAAACGAATTGCGTTGCAATCGTTTTGTCGAGCACTACACTGTGGACATGGATTGGAATCGTTTGGAGCTCATTAAAATTTTGGGTTAAATCGAACGTCGTTCGATTTGATTTAAAATCGTAAAAATCAAGGTGAGTGTTTTATAACGCTCACAACGTACTGAATATCTTTATGCTAGTTGAATTTGATATTATGAAGTGTTATGATCTTATTGGTTGTTGTTTGATAGAATTTAATTGCCATATAGATTGTCGTTTGAATTAACCGCTGAAATGTAAATTGACAGTTAAATTGAAATTAAAAATTGAATTGCGATTAAATTACTTGACATTGATAACTATGAAATTGCCATGAATTGTATTGTCTATTGGATGATGTATTTCGATGGATGCTATTGATTGATATTGAAATGTTTGGATGCTTAATTGCTTATATACCCTGTTATGCATACATATGAAATTGTGATTTGAATTAAGTGATATATTCATCCCTGACATTTAATTGAAATAAATAATTACTTGGCCATAGGATAGAAAATTATATACGGACACCGAATTGGCTAAATTAATAATTTTTAAAAATCGTCGATTTGAAATTTATTTAAATGTTTTGATTTAAAGGTTATAAATAGAAATAAATTTATAGAAATCGAATTTATCGGAAAATTGAGTTTGGAATGTTGAAATAAATTTTGGTTAAAAGAAATTGTTAAATAATATAAGTCGAGACTTTGAAATTTAAAAATCGGGATTTGATTGAATTTCGAAATTTGATTTGTTTAAAGATTTAACCTTAATTCGAGCTTTGAATATTAACAAGTAAAAGTGATATATAAATGATATTTTGAAGTCGAGCTTGGAATTGAATCATATTTGACATTTTGGATTTAAACTTGAATATTGTTGGAAAATTTTGTTAAGTATTATAAATTGATATTTTGAGAAATCAAGCTCCGAATCGATATAAATTGAAATTGAATTAATTGAAAGTGAATATAAAATTGAATTAATTTGAAGTCAAAGTTGATGTTGATTTGAATCGAAATCGAAATTGAATCGGTAGAACGGAAATTGAAATTGATTTGAATTGGGAAGTTATAAATTGAAATGGATTGGTTTTGAAGCTGTTTTATTTTGTTTTCCAAATTACTCGGTTATATAAACCATTTTGAGTACTTAAACTATTTTAATCTATTTTAAATCTACTTAACCCAATTTAAATTATTTTAAACTAAATTTATCTATTTCAAATCCATTTTAAGATTTTAAAGTATTTTAACTATTTTAATTACTTAACACTACTTTTAAACTACTTAAAACTATTTTCTAAAATTTTAAGCTGGTCAATAAGGTGAAATGTTATATTTAAATCTTGATTTTAAATACGAATTGAGTTAAATGAAGCTGCAGCCTAAATTGAATGTCGAAATGATTTGGAAATCGAAATGAGATGTTGAGGCGAAAAATGATTTGAAACGAAACCTTACATTTTTAATAGATATGATGATGTCTGGAAAGGATTTGATTTTTTTTGAAGCGAATATGATATTTTGATATAAATTATGAATCGATTTGAAATGTGAAAGAACCATCGGTGTAATAATACGTAGTTATTAAAGAGACCGGGATTAGATATGGACATACTCTCTGTCGATACCGAACACCACTTTAATAACTATTATACGCGGAGTGTTGATCCAGAATGAAGTGGATGGTATGGTGAACGCGTTGACTGAAGAAAAAGAACAATATTGGATGACCCCTGACATGACTAAAACAGGAGCCGCGCCGGGCCATTGAGGTTCGCCACCTCTAGCGGGCACACTTCTTCGATACCATTTCTATTACATTTGTGATGCGATTTGGATGCACCCCTTGATTTGGGAGTGTTGTTTCGCGGTGTTGGGGTAGCTGCTGGCTATGCTCAACATCAGTCCGGATCATGCAACTACTAGTATCCTAGTTGGTATCGCCTCATGTACCTTGTCATACTGATTATCCTATTCACGACCACTACGTTCGTATTTGTACCTTGAGTATATGGATTTCCCTCTGGTGACTTCCGGTTTTGGGGAAACTACGGTCTTGTATATGCTTTTGGGAATATAAAATGTGTTAAGGGGGATTATGGTAACGCCTTAACACTATTTTGATACTTTATATTACTGATAGACATTATCTACTTAGCGTACATTATTACACAGTAGATAGTTTAACGGATCCTTGAGAGATGGAAAATCCCGTAACATCTCTTAAGTTATTGCACGCACGTTGACACTGGATATGAGATGTCCAACCCCGTAAATATCTCTGACGCCGTTACACTCATATTTATTTACGATTGATTTAACTTACATAAGGATGTTTAGTCCTGACTCGAGTGTTTTGTCTTTTCATTACGCTCGGGTCAGTCCTGAGTTTTCAGATTTTTGAAGATCTATTCTAGAGGACGAAGACGAAGATTTGGTATACTATTATTATTATTATCTGTGCATCATGCCGTCTGCTGCATTATTTATTTGTTCTGTTGTATATGTATAACTCTGATAAATGTTGTATAAATAATTGTCAAAGTATAGTAAACAGCTTCATGAACTGTTTATTTGACTATTATATTTTAACGTTCCGCTGCGAGATTCTGTGTTGTTTCATTTCCTTTATTTCTCTTTTCTTCTCTTAATTACCCCAATAACCATATGCCCTTTTTAATGGTTTGGAATCGACATGTGTATTTAATCGTCGGTTTTAAACAGTCCAAAAAGGCGGATCGTTACATGAACTTACAAGATTTAACCTTTTAAACAAATTCAAATTATAGAACAACCATTTCCATTTTATAGTTATTCAACTCTTGTTATTGAATTATTCAAATAATTTCCCAATATTGAATTTAAACAATTTAATTGTTCAATATTCAACAAATTGCAATATTGGATTTTAAATGAATTTTAGTTATCAGTCAATTACTTTATTTACATCTAATGAATTCAACATTTATTATTTTATCCAACTGTTGATTGTAAACACATTCACTGTATAACATTGCCTTTCAATACTTGTTATTACTTAAATCTTCGAAATTAGTTTATTTCACAATTTTGTTCAAGTTCATATCCAATAACTTACATTCAAAACCATTAAATTTGTATTTTTAACCATTTTTATTTAATAATTACATTAAATTTAATAATTTAAAATAGCTAAAAATACGGGTCGTTACAATCTCCCCCACTCAAAACTTTTCATCCCCAAAAAGACATTAAGTAAAGAATTTAACATTTAATCCATTTAAAAATATAATCAACTTATAGAACATCAAATCCATTAGAAAATTTTTACAACGCTTCCGCCACGCCACTCTGATCGGCTTTCGGAATTTACGAATTAGTTATCAAAACAAGTTATAAAATTTTAAAACTTCAAAAAAATTTAACACCCGGATTTATGGAAAATTTCGACAGCGTCTCCTTTGCGCGGCTCGATCGGCACAACTACAAAACGCCTCTACGGGCCTTAAACCAACCAAAGAAACCAAAAGCCAAGTGGCTCGGTCAAAAAAATCACCAAGTCCAATGACAAAATAAACACGTACCTTTTTGTCGGGCCATCCGAATCTTTCTTGATTTTAAATACCTGCATCTTATTTACCAATGATATCCAATCATAAAATTTAAAATCAATTTATATTTTTGCAATTTCAATTTCCAATATTAGCTTTACTTAAGCCCGTACGATGTACAAATATCATCCGTACACAATATCAAATCCGATCGCTCACTCCATCACACAATTTCACTTCCAAACTAGTATCGTTCACACGACTCTCTAGTGCAGACTCAGATTTGGTTCCTTGATCAGAAACCGTTATTCTCCTTGTATAGCCATATACTATGATAGAGAATTCCAGAATCAATCAAAAATCCATATTCAGGGTTCGCCGTCGAGAATTGAGTGAAAAATCCTAACCCGGATTGATATTAATTATCTCGAACTTCTATGCTCGAATCTGGATCAAATTGTAATGCAAATAAAATAATATACGCACAACATACATTTAACCTTTTAATATATTTCTATCCAATTCATCTATATTAAATTTCTTTTGCTTACCTACATTTCATTTACAACTAATTATTCACAATCCATTATTGATACCCTTATTTACTTAGTATATCTGTTTCTCCACATAACATATTTCTTAATATTATCATTTCTTAAACATCATTCCACAGAATTTGCTTACTTAAGTTTGTTTTAAAAATTCTATACAATTTAATTAAATTTCATTTCATTTTCCATTGATTCTTAGTTACACCTAAGTCTTTCCATTCACATTCATTTTCATAATTTCCTTTAATAACAGATTTATTTGCGAAACATTATATTAATCATCAACTTAGTTTATAATCTTTCTATAAAAGTCAACTTCTTATATGGCTTTATCTAAGTTTCTAATCATCTAAAAAGTTACAAATTCAATTTCAAAATTTCTTTGCAAATTTCTATTTAATTCTATAACCAATTTACAAAGATATTATTTAATTCATTAGTCTGCTTTCTTAAGCTTACTAACTTATTCCATTTAGTCGTTAATCATTTCATAATATAGTCAAGTATATAACATTTATTATTACAACCAAATTTCCATTTGTACACATTTAAATTACTTTAAGTTTTGCTTACTTGTATAATATCCCATTACATCTCCAAATCATCTTTTTAACTTTGGTAAGTCTTATTATATGTTATTAGAATGCAATTTGGTATTATACAAATTAATCAGACCTTCTTACTTAATTTGGTATTATAACAGAACTTTAAAATTCCAAATATCGGTTTGTTTCAAATCATTTAAAATAAGTATGTATACCTAATTCTTATATGTCAATCGAACTTTTGGAGTTTAAACCAAAATCCATTTATCAAAACAATTTCGACGCAAAGCTTCTCAGATGTAACATCCCGCCTTTTCGCACACTTTAAACCGACACACGTGCCAATTCAAACCATACGGAAGGGCGGATTGTTATGGGGTAAATAAGAAAAACAGAGAAGAAATAAAACAAAACAGAATCTCACAGCGGAAGGATAAAATATAATAATAAATATATAGTTCATAAACGGTTTACAAAACACTTGATTCTTCTTTATACAATATATATCAGAGTTACACATACCAATACATTCAATGCAGCGGAACAGTATGAGTGTGGTGCAATAAAATAGATAATAATAATACGAATCCTTCGTCTTCGTCCTCCAAAGCTAAAGTCTTCGATCCTGAAACGCTCGGACTGACCCGAGCGAATTTGAAAAGACAAAAACACTCGAGTCAGAACTAAAAGATCTTATATGAGTTAAATTAACAGAAATAAATATGAATACAGTAACTCAAGAGATGCTCGGGATTTACATCTCCTAAGGATCCATTAAACTATTTACTATGTAGTATATTGCGCTATTATAATAGTGTCTATTTATAAAATAAACATACTTTTTGATAGCATTAAGGAGTGACCCAATATTCCCCTTAACACGTAATAGTCCCAGTAGTCCATCCAATATCATAGTCCCTCCTGATCGGGAAGCCACCAGAGGATACCACACGGGCTACGGGAGAAATCCAAACTCGTACAAGGCTCGGTATGGTAGATGACACGGCACAACTAGGCAATGCCAGGGTAGATATACCAATTGCTATCCAGGCTGGTGGAAACGCGTAGCCGCAGTTACCGCCCACCTCGAACTAACTCCCCCAAAAATCAAAATATAGAAGTGGCCACTGAATCAATCCAAAGTCAAAGTATAATATCGAAGAGGAGGGTCCGATCAGAGGTATGACCTCATTGGCCTGAGAATCGCTCCTGTTTTAGCCACCTTATGCCAACTCACGGGAGTCGGGTCCACGTATTTACCTTACAGGAAACGCCGCCACCAACCTACTTCATTCTGGAATCTCCACCGCGTACACGGTTAGTCAAAGTGGTTTTCGGTATCGACAGAGAGTATGTCCATATCCGATCCCGGTCTCTTTGCCAACCCATCGTTATTATAACACCGCGGTCATTTAAAATAGTTTATACTTTAAAACCAGAATAAACATTTCCATTTTAAAACTATGAATACGATATCATTTTAAAACCCAAAACAATATGATATCATTTATCCCAAATATAATTCTTTTTCCAAAATCATAATGCTTTAAAAATTATAACGTCTGAAAACCAAATATTTTTCAAAGCATAATATTTCGAAATTCATAATTTAAACCATAACTTCTAAAACTTACATGGTTTGGATATTCAATGGTATATAGAATAAATGGTTTAAATTTAAGGTTACTTTGTAAAGAAAATAATTTCCATGGCTTTACAAATATATTTCTTTATTTAAAGTCTAAACCAAATTTAAATATCACTTTCGAGTTCCAAAACCATTTCAATTTATATATATATATATATATCCATTTTGAGTATTAATATTTCAAAACTACAGTGGGAATTTATTCTTTCAACAAATTAAATGTTCTATTATTTAGTTTTGAATATTCACATAAAATTTATAGATAAAACTCCAAATTCTAGTAATTAAATAATTTCTCAAATTTACTTTATACTAGAATATTCACTTTTAAGTTTATTAAGGAAAATTCAGTTTATAAATATCATATCTTTAAAATTTCCAAACTTAACATATATTATAAATTATCAATCCATTTCTAAATTTTTATTCCATTTTTATTTAACGGATCTATACACAGCAAAAAAAAAATTAACTTCATATGTTTATATATATATATAAATGGAAGAATAATATTTATAAAATATCAAAACTAAATTTTTATAAATCGTATCACATCCAAACCATAGAATTCACCTTTAAAATAATTTATATATAGACCACGGTGCCTGTATATAATTTTCTATCATATGGTCAAGTAATACGGATATTTATCATTTCGATCCGCAATTTAAAATAAAAATGCGGTTGTATATCATTTCAAACCACAATCCCAAATGAAATGAAAATGCATGATAACTTGCACTTAAATGATATAAAATAAAACATCCATTCATCAACATCATCCATCATCCAAATCACAATCATCATCCAATAATAAACCAATATCAATATATATAGGATAATATATAACAGGTAATAACTGGCAGTTATATTCAAAATGGATTTAACAATTATTAAACTAACAGTCTATATTCAGTAATAAATTTTATAACTGTTAACTAGCAGTTTATATGCAATTAAATAAATTCTAACTGTCAATTAATATGCAATAAATGAACTAAATTAACAGTTAAACTAAATAAATGCAAATTAACAGATATGATGAAAAAAACATGCCAAACAGTTCTAAATAAATTTCTACTCATATCAAACATTAATTTAACAAACATAAAAGCTTTTAGAAGTTGTGAGTGGGTTAAAACACTCACCTTTTGAATTTAAATCGAATTTAAACTCAAAAATTCGACGGTCTCCAAATCTGTCCAAACCAGCGTCAACAGATCCGGAATCTAATTACGATCCTAACAAAAGAAAAATCGCGTGAATCGGAGATCGTATGAGAAAGTTATTCGATAAAACGTGCTTGAAATTCAAAAATTAAATTAAAACAAATCAAACACACTCACCCAACTATCATCTTCCATGTCAGCATTGCATAAGCTCTCACGCGCCTCAACACGTTGCCTCGTTCGAGACAACAGCTCCAGCAACCCTAACGTTCGAACCCGTATCAAACCCTTGACCACACGTTGACCAACGATCATCCCCTCCTCCTGCATCAATAGGCCGCACCACTAACCTCGTCGCTCTCATCACCCTCGGCCGCACCTCCCTGCCCCCTACGCACGCCTCTCGACGACAGCCGCCGCCAGTGATTTACAACCCTAAATCGAAAATCGCTCCACATCCAACCATCAAATCGCAGAACGAACACCACTGATGCACTCCCCATCGTCCACTCTACAATACCCAGAAAGGAAAATGCGATCAGACGAACTTTGATGCGACGCTGATGAACGGCCATAACAGATTGGCTCAGATCTGGACATACAGAAACTCGAATCGAAAAACAGACCGCAGATCTGAGTTGCGCTTGCCAAAATCTTCAACATATATTTTTTTCAGAATTTTTGGAGTAGTTTGAAATTTTATTTTGTTTTGAATTGATTGGATCTAGGGTTTGCACCCATTGAAGAGGAAGAGGAGCTTGAAGAAAATATACGCGCAGATAAAATGAAATTAGGCGGAGGCTAGGGCTTGTAGCTAGGTTTATATAGAGGGGTAAGAGATAGAGTAGATAGACCGTAGAATGAACGTGCGGAACAAACTATGGCCCAAAAAGCCCGTTCTGACCCCGGAACAAAATTGGGTAAACCCATATATCCAAATAGGTATTTTAAAATATTCTTAACGCGATGGAAAAAGTTTCATGTCCAAATTTGATCGTATGAAGAAGTTATGCTGAAAACAAAATTTCCAAATTGATTTCAAATTGATTTTTAATTAAATCGATTTCAAGGCGTTTCACGTCCGTACGATCAAACGACAAGTCGATCGATACGAAACTTGAAACCCTACAATAATTCACCGATACGGATCCGATGAAACTGGTTTCGTCGAATTCCGAGTCCGTGGTCAAAATGGCTATTTTTAATATTCATTAAATAAATTAAGTAAATTATAAAAATCCAATTTTATAATAAAATTCTAAGATTGACCAAATTTTATCGTTTATATATTTTATAATCAATTTAAATGATTTAACAAGTTTAGCTGTGAATTAAAGTTGACAAGTCTATAAATTTCAGTATTAAATTCTCCGCTTCCTTATATTTAGAAATTATAAATTAAATTCTCAAAAACCCATTTATTAGAATTTTAACTTTTATATTCTCATCTTTTATCCAAAATAAGGATGCCACTAACATTAGTTCAAGATTTCACTTTAATATCCACAAATTTGATTTTAAATTCAATAATGTAATATTTAACGTAAAATTCCATTTTACTTATTATGCAATAAATACAATTGTTGAATTTTGATACTTTAAATCAAATTTATAAATCTTGCTTTCTAAAGCCTGTATCAACAAATGGTCCAAAAATAAAAAGAATTAGCATTAACTTTACCTTATAGAATTAACAAATTTAACTACCAAACAAATCTACGCTAAATGCACTATTTAAATCAATTAATTGAAATTAAGTCTACATTTAAAAGTTATAAATTATAAGTGCAATCTCAATAAATTCATTTATTAATTTAGACTCTTTCTATACAGTAATTAAACATTTTGTGGGTATAAATAACCCTTGAATTTATATACATTTCATTTGTGCATTCTTTAATTTTTTTATAAATTCTCCTTTATTAACTAGACACATTAATAACCAAAATAATTAATTTAGATTTATTTCAATCTATTTCCACTCTTAACTTAATATACTCAATAAAAGGTTAACCTAAATACTCCTTACCCTTTTTATATTCAAATTCACTTACAACATTATTAACAACAATGTTGCCATAGATTTAGATTTAATTAAATAAATTATATGAATGGTAAAAATTTGGTAATTATCACAAATGCCCAATATATATGCATTAATTACTACCTATCTTAGAATTCATTTATTACTAGTTGCCTTTGTCATCTCATTTCCTGTTTACCACTAAACTTCCTACTTAGTTATAGTTTATCAAAACATACATACCTAGGCAATCAAATTCTTGTCCTTTTTGTTATTTCAATTAAATCGGATATGCGTAAATAAATTGTTTATTAACTTATTCCTACAAATATATTTACATACCTTCAGTCCCAAATTTTATAGAATTAAATTCTAATTACTTAACACTTAATCCATCAATTATATTCTATCCAAACATGCATTTAAATCTTTTTATTTTAAATAAATTTTATTAAATGTTGACATCCACTAAATAAAATTTACCTTCAATTTATATAGTTGCAATTCAATTCAGTTATTATTTCATTAATACCATTTTAATCAACTAATTATAACTTATAACCACAAACACCAATTTACGCTATTTCAATCTATGCCATATAAACATTTAAATTGTTAACCTTTAATTACAGTTACTATATCTAACCCCTACATTTTCTCAATAAAATCTTAAGACTTTTATTTCATTCTAAATTAGATTAGAAAATATATTAAATTAACTCATTTAATATCATCAAATTTAACGGGTCGTTACACTCTCCCCTACTCAAAACTTTTCGTCCCCGAAAAGGAAAAAGAAGGGAGAAGGAAGAATTTAATAAACCGTACATCTTATTTCAAATATTAACTTAAAACAATAATTTACTAAATTTATTACCTTATATAAAATATACCCGTTTTATAATCATTATATCCTTTTATACTTATATAATTAAAGTTTGGAAACAATTTCAACAAAATTCTAAGTCCAAAATTTACGGAAAATTTTGGCAGAGTCTCCTTTGTATGGAGAGGCTCGGGAGAAAATAAAATATCAAATATAACAAATATATACATATATTATCCAAAATAAAATATCCCAACACAGGAAAATTTATATATAAAATAGCGCTACAAAACGTAATCCGAAAACGTACCTATTTGTCGGGCAATTTACGCTTATTATTATGGAACCAAAAGCAGTAGCAGTTGCTTCCATAACCTGCATTTCACTTATATAATCTAAAAAAAGTTAATTATTTATATAAAGTGAAATATTTAAGTGGATTCAATCATTAATATCCAATCAATACAACAACCATCAATTTTAACAAACAGCACACACAACAAAACAAACAATCATTCAATAAAACAAACAAATAGTTGTTCGGGTTCAAAATCTGAAATTGTACGGAATGAAAAACAACTATCAAGTGCATCATTTACTCAACAGTCTTAAATGGAACAAAATAGATTATTTATTCATCCAACAACTTCAAATTTCCTTACCCGACCAACCATACATTAAACAATAACAATTCAACCAACAAATCAATTAACTCATTATAAATTCTTATTTCGTACATTAGCTGTTTGGTCTTTTCAACCATATAACAGTTTCTCTTTTATTTTCATTTATTTTCATTCATATACCACATAATTTATCCTTTTATAATCTACATTTATTTCAACAACTTTCAATTTTATTTACTTATCAGGTCATTCAAGTTCCTTTTTATTTGTATTATATTTAATACACTTCTCAAATTCAATCATTTATTAAATGCTTACATTCTATTTATTTAATTCTAGTAATCATTTTGAATTACCCTAAATTCTTAACCTTATAACATTCATTTTTATAAGTAAAGGATTTTATTAATTTATTACATAGGGTTTGCAGTTATTTACTTATATTACTTACTTCTTATTATATTAACTAGTAGCCTTTAAATCACCTTAAGTTAATAACCCTACACATCCATCCTTATTTATTAGAGAATTTCATTTTATCACTTAAGTTTAAATCACCTATTAATAATTCTTACCTTTAATTTTAGTAAAATTTTAATTATAACTTAAGTTTATACCATTACATTCTTATTTATAACAGCAATTTATTGAATACTACATTATTTCCAAAATTCTACTTGTATAATATTCTATTCCAATCTCTTATTTAACATTTCAACTTTTCATATTTGGTAAGTTATATATATGTTAAAGAAAATGCAAAATAACTTATACAAGTTTTATCTCATCTCTTTTAATTAAATTTAATGTTAATCAATAATACTCTTTGTCTCATATGTTAAAATTTTCAAATTTCTCTTTATAACATTGCAATAATTCTCTTATTTAAATTAGAGGTTTCAGTTCCTTAATTTCTTACTTACCTTTTATTTCACTCAAATAATTTAAACAATTAATTAATGGAAATTTAAGAATTAAATACCGGGTTAAATTTCAAATTATTTTAAAAATAATAGATAAATAATTTCTTACAACTTAAATATCTCTAATTATATTTAAAATAATTAAATTTTAGATAATTTCAAAATAAATCTGCAGTAGAATTTACTACAGTGGCCTTTCCCCTTCGAAGCTCGAAAATGAAAGTCGATGATGCGGCCGTCATCACCGGAATTATTTTCCAGCGACAGAGAGAAAAGTGCAAAATTTATTTTTCCAAAATCTTCTTTAAAACAATTCTTCCGAATTATACTAAATATTTATATAAGAAAATACTTATAAACCAAATCATTAAATTTCATAAATCCTTTGAAAGCAGATTTTCAAAATCCCGGACTTAAGTTCTAAAATCTCCAATTTGATTTATTATAATTTCAACTTGGTTTCAGTTATTATAAATATTTTATTACCTAACACCCAATCTATAGCAACCAAATATATATATCTTTGGAAAAATTTATTATATATATATATGTCGGTCTGTCCTATTAAGGTATTAGAAACCCCTATTGATGTCACAGCGTCCCATGCATCAACCAGAATTTATAAATACAAAACGGAACAAAGCACCACAATATCAAAACCTTTTATAACACTAACAAGTACGCTCTCTCATATATATACACTCAGCGACTCCCATAGGATATTACTACCCTATTAACAAAGAGTCAAACCCCACAGAGCCAAAGTTTATCGCTAAACCAAAGCTCTGATACCAACTGTAACATCCCGCCTTTTCGCACACTTTAAACCGACACACGTGCCAATTCAAACCATACGGAAGGGCGGATTGTTATGGGGTAAATAAGAAAAACAGAGAAGAAATAAAACAAAACAGAATCTCACAGCGGAAGGATAAAATATAATAATAAATATATAGTTCATAAACGGTTTACAAAACACTTGATTCTTCTTCATACAATAAATATCAGAGTTACACATACCAATACATTCAACGCAGCGGAACAGTATGAGTGTGGTGCAATAAAATAGATAATAATAATACGAATCCTTCGTGTTCGTCCTCCAAAGCTAAAGTCTTCGATCCTGAAACGCTCGGACTGACCCGAGCGAATTTGAAAAGACAAAAACACTCGAGTCAGAACTAAAAGATCATATGTGAGTTAAATTAACAGAAATAAATATGAATACAGTAACTCAAGAGATGCTCGGGATTTACATCTCCTAAGGATCCGTTAAACTATTTACTATGTAGTATATTGCGCTATTATAATAGTGTCTATTTATAAAATAAACATACTTTTTGATAGCATTAAGGAGTGACCCAATATTCCCCTTAACACGTAATAGTCCCAGTAGTCCATCCAATATCATAGTCCCTCCTGATCGGGAAGCCACCAGAGGATACCACACGGGCTACGGGAGAAATCCAAACTCGTACAAGGCTCGGTATGGTAGATGACACGGCACAACTAGGCAATGCCAGGGTAGATATACCAATTGCTATCCAGGCTGGTGGAAACGCGTAGCCGCAGTTACCGCCCACCTCGAACTAACTCCCCCAAAAATCAAAATATAGAAGTGGCCACTGAATCAATCCAAAGTCAAAGTATAATATCGAAGAGGAGGGTCCGATCAGATGTATGACCTCATTGGCCTGAGAATCGCTCCTGTTTTAGCCACCTTATGCCAACTCACGGGAGTCGGGTCCACGTATTTACCTTACAGGAAACGCCTCCACCAACCTACTTCATTCTGGAATCTCCACCGCGTACACGGTTAGTCAAAGTGGTTTTCGGTATCGACAGAGAGTATGTTCATATCCGATCCCGGTCTCTTTGCCAACCCATCGTTATTATAACACCGCGGTCATTTAAAATAGTTTATACTTTAAAACCAGAATAAACATTTCCATTTTAAAACTATGAATACGATATCATTTTAAAACCCAAAACAATATGATATCATTTATCCCAAATATAATTCTTTTTCCAAAATCATAATGCTTTAAAAATTATAATGTCTGAAAACCAAATATTTTTCAAAGCATAATATTTCAAAATTCATAATTTAAACCATATCTTCTAAAACTTACATGGTTTGAATATTCAACGATATATAGAATAAATGGTTTAACTTTAAGGTTACTTTGTAAAGAAAATAATTTCCATGGCTTTACAAATATATTTCTTTATTTAAAGTCTAAACCAAATTTAAATATCACTTTCGAGTTCCAAAACCATTTCAATTTATATATATATATATCCATTTTGAGTATTAATATTTCAAAACTAAAGTGGGAATTTATTCTTTCAACAAATTAAATGTTCTATTATTTAGTTTTGAATATTCACATAAAATTTATAGATAAAACTCCAAATTCTAGTAATTAAATAATTTCTCAAATTTACTTTATACTAGAATATTCACTTTTAAGTTTATTAAGGAAAATTCAGTTTATAAATATCATATCTTTAAAATATCCAAACTTAACATATATTATAAATTATCAATCCATTTCTAAATTTTTATTCCATTTTTATTTAACGGATCTATACACAGCAGCAAAAAAAATAACAACTTCATATGTGTATATATATATATATATATAAATGGAAGAATGATATTTATAAAATATCAAAACTAAATTTTTATAAATCGTATCACATCCAAACCATAGAAATCACCTTTAAAATAATTTATATATAGACCACGGTGCCTGTATATAATTTTCTATCCTATGGTCAAGTAATACGGATATTTATCATTTCAATCCGCAATTTAAAATAAAAATGCGGTTGTATATCATTTCAAACCACAATCCCAAATGAAATGAAAATGCATGATAACTTGCAGTTAAATGATATAAAATAAAACATCCATTCATCAACATCATCCATCATCCAAATCACAATCATCATCCAATAATAAACCAATATCAATATATATAGGATAATATATAACAGGTAATAACTGGCAGTTATATTCAAAATGGATTTAACAATTATTAAACTAACAGTCTATATTCAGTAATAAATTTTATAACTGTTAACTAGCAGTTTATATGCAATTAAATAAATTCTAACTGCCAATTAATATGCAATAAATGAACTAAATTAACAGTTAAACTAAATAAATGCAAATTAACAGATATGATGAATAAAACATGACAAACAGTTCTAAATAAATTTCTACTCATATCAAACATTAATTTAACAAACATAAAAGCTTTTAGAAGTTGTGAGTGGGTTAAAACACTCACCTTTTGAATTTAAATCGAATTTAAACTCAAAAATTCGACGGTCTCCAAATCTGTCCAAACCAGCGTCAACAGATCCGGAATCTAATTACGATCCTAACAAAAGAAAAATCGCTTGAATCGGAGATCGTATGAGAAAGTTATTCGATAAAACGTGCTTGAAATTCAAAAATTAAATTAAAACAAATCAAACACACTCACCCAACTATCATCTTCCACGTCAGCATTGCATAAGCTCTCACGTGCCTCAGCACGTTGCCTCGTTCGAGACAACAGCTCCAACAACCCTAACGTTCGAACCCGTATCAAACCCTTGACCACACGTTGACCAACGATCATCCCCTCCTCCTGCATCAATAGGCCGCGCCACTAACCTCGTCGCTCTCATCACCCTCGGCCGCACCTCCCTGCCCCCTACGCACGCCTCTCGATGACAGCCGCCGCCAGTGATTTACAACCCTAAATCGAAAATCGCTCCACATCCAACCATCAAATCGCAGAACGAACACCACTGATGCACTCCCCATCGTCCACTCTACAATACCCAGAAAGGAAATTGCGATCAGACGAACTTTGATGCGACACTGATGAACGGCCGTAACTGATTGGCTCAGATCTGGACACACAGAAACTCGAATCGAAAAACGGACCGCAGATCTGAGTTGCGCTTGCCAAAATCTTCAACATATATTTTTTTCAGAATTTTTGGAGTAGTTTGAAATTTTATTTTGTTTTGAATTGATTGGATCTAGGGTTTGCACCCATTGAAGAGGAAGAGGAGCTTGAAGAAAATATATGCGCAGATAAAATGAAATTAGGCGGAGGCTAGGGCTTGTAGCTAGGTTTATATAGAGGGGTAAGAGATAGAGTAGATAGACCGTAGAATGAACGTGCGGAACAAACTATGGCCCAAAAAGCCCGTTCTGACCCCGGAACAAAATTGGATAAACCCATATATCCAAATAGGTATTTTAAAATATTCTGAACGCGATGGAAAAAGTTTCACGTCCAAATTTGATCGTATGAAGAAGTTATGCTGAAAACAAAATTTTCAAATTGATTTCAAATTGATTTTTAATTAAATCGATTTCAAGGCGTTTCGCGTCCGTACGATCAAACGATAAAGTCCGATCGATACGAAACTTGAAACCCTACAATAATTCACTGATACGGATCCGATGAAACTGGTTTCGTCGAAATCCGAGTCCGTGGTCAAAATGGCTATTTTTAATATTCATTAAATAAATTAAGTAAATTATAAAAATCCAATTTTATAATAAAATTCTAAGATTGACCAAATTTTATTGTTTATATATTTTATAATCAATTTAAATGATTTAACAAGTTTAGCTGTGGATTAAAGTTGACAAGTCTATAAATTTCAGTATTAAATTCTCCGCTTCCTTATATTTAGAAATTATAAATTAAATTCTCAAAAACCCATTTATTAGAATTTTAACTTTTATATTCTCATCTTTTATCCAAAATAAGGATGCCACTAACATTAGTTCAAGATTTCACTTTAATATCCACAAATTTCATTTTAAATCAATAACGTAATATTTAACGTAAAATTCCATTTTACTTATTATGTAATAAATACAATTGTTGAATTTTGATACTTTAAATCAAATTTATAAATCTTGCTTTCTAAAGCCCGTATCAACAAATGGTCCAAAAATAAAAAGAATTAGCATTAACTTTACCTTATAGAATTAACAAATTTAACTACCAAACAAATCTACGCTAAATGCACTATTTAAATCAATTAATTGAAATTAAGTCTACATTTAAAAGTTATAAATTATAAGTGCAATCTCAATAAATTCATTTATTGATTTAGACTCTTTCTATATAGTAATTAAACATTTTGTGGGTATAAATAACCCTTGAATTTATATACATTTCATTTGTGCATTCTTCAATTTTTTATAAATTCTCCTTTATTAACTAGACACATTAATAACCAAAATAATTAATTTAGATTTATTTCAATCTATTTCTACTCTTAACTTAATATACTCAATAAAAGGTTAACCTAAATACTCCTTACCCTTTTATATTCAAATTCACTTACAACATTATTAACAACAATGTTGCCATAGATTTAGATTTAATTAAATAAATTATATGAATGGTAAAAATTTGGTAATTATCACAAATGCCCAATATATATGCATTAATTACTACCTATCATTAGAATTCATTTATTACTAGTTGCCTTTGTCATCTCATTTCCTGTTTACCACTAAACTTCCTACTTAGTTATAGGTTATCAAAACATACATACCTAGGCAATCAAATTCTTGTCCTTTTTGTTATTTCAATTAAATCGGGTATGCGTAAATAAATTGTTTATTAACTTATTCCTACAAATATATTTACATACCTTCAGTCCCAAAGTTTTATAGAATTAAATTCTAATTACTTAACACTTAATCCATCAATTATATTCTATCCAAACATGCATTTAAATCTTTTTATTTTAAATAAATTTTATTAAATGTTGACATCCACTAAATAAAATTTACCTTCAATTTATATAGTTGCAATTCAATTCAGTTATTATTTCATTAATACCATTTTAATCAACTAATTATAACTTATAACCACAAACACCAATTTACGCTATTTCAATCTATGCCATATAAACATTTAAATTGTTAACCTTTAATTACAGTTACTATATCTAACCCCTACATTTTCTCAAATAAAATCTTAAGACTTTTATTTCATTCTAAATTAGATTAGAAAACATATTAAATTAACTCATTTAATATCATCAAATTTAACGGGTCGTTACATCAGAAGTCTCCCCCACTTTGAGACTCGAAAATGAACGTTGATGATGATGCGCAGTCATCACCGAAATGATTTTCCAACGACAGAAGAGTGGAGTACCGAATTCATTCCTTTTAAAATTTATTTGAAGACAATTTGTATTCGTAAATACATTTAAACAATACTAATATTATTTTCCAAACCTTGAAAACCTTTTCAGAAACACCGAAATTTAAAATTTTCAAATTCTCATCTTTATATCCATTTTACTTGCAATTTATATTTTATAAATCACACTTATACAATTTCATTTTCTTATAATCATATAATAGCTAATAGTTTAGGAATACGGACTACTCAAACAATAAATGATAATGATCAATATTATCATTTCTAACAACCAATTCACACTATATATACTCTGATAAATTCTAAAAAATATATTTCTTTATATATAAAATATAATCAGGGTAAAATTATTTCATTTACACAATTCCCAAACAATACTATGTTGAATTGTTCTGTTCGAGTGTTTAGAGATCCTTATCAATAACGTTAATTACTCGCATTGACCAGAATCCATAAGTCACTCATCAAATCAACCAACACAATATAAAGTAATTTTTATATTTAGTAACAAATACGCACTCATATCTATTAATACACTCAAACTCATTCTAGGGTGCTATCGGCCCTATCTCTAATGAGTTACCCCACAAAGCTAAGGTTATCGCTAAACCAAAGCTCTGATACCATCTGTAACGACCCACCTTTTTGGACAGTTTAAAATCGAAAATAAAATACACATGTCAACTCAAACCATTCATAAAGGGTGGATTGTTAATGGGTTAAATAAGAAAATAATAGAAGAAGAAGAAAACAAACACAGAATCTCACAGTGGAACGATAAAATATAATAATCAAATAAACAGTTCATGAAGTTGTTTACTATACATTTGATTATAGTCTATATAGCATTTATCAGAGTTATATATACATCAGGAAAAAATAAATAATGCAGCAGACAACATGATGCAGGAATACTAATAGTAATAATATACCAAATCTTCGTCTTCGTCCTCCAGAATAAATCTTCAATAAGCTGAAAAACTCAGGACTGACCCGAGCGTAATGAAAAGACAAAACACTCGAGTCAGGACTAAAATATCCTTATATAAGTCAAATCGATATCGTAGATAACATGAGTGTAACGGCGTCAGAGATGTTTACGGGATTTCACATCTTCTATCCAGTGTATAACGTGCGTGCAATAACTGAAGAGATGTTACGGGATTTTTCATCTCCTAAGGATCCATCAATTTTTTTATATGTAACAGAATACGCTATATATATAATGTTTAGTCTGTAAAATAAATATTAAAATAGCATTAAGGCTTTACATTGATCCCATTTAACGCGCTTTTAAGCATTGTCGTACAATTTGCATATAACACTAGTTAACCGGTCGGTGGATAGGGGTGCATCGTGATACGACAACACTAAACCAAAATCGTATGGATCTCGTTTAGGGATAAAAGTATGACAAGGCACGCGAGGCAATGCCCAAAGTAGGATACTATCATTTCAGGTCGCAGGGCTGGTGGAAACGCATCACAGCCATGACCGCCCACCGCGTCCATCCGTCCCATATTGAGTCAAAGGAAGGCCATCCCAATCAAGGAGCACCAATCGAAACCAACATCAAGAGTAATAATATGGACCGAGTCCAATAAAATGGAAGAAAGGATGTCCGCTCGGGGTAATTAGCCCACTTGGCTCTGTCAAGCTGTCATGTTTTAGTCATTTCAAATTGGCACAAGTGACGGGGTCTGTCCATCATCGTTCTCTTTCTTCAAATCCAACAATCGACGCCAAATCCAACCACTTCGTTCTATAGTCTCCTTTGCGTACACAGTTGTTAAAGTGGTTCCGGTATTGACAGAGAGTATGACAATATCCGACCCCGGTCTCTTTAACAACCAAACATCATTTTTCACATCGGTTAGTACTTTTACATTTCGAAAACAGTTCATACTTGATATCAAAATATCATATTCGCTTCAAAACCAAATCCATTTCGAAATCATCGTATTTACTCAAAATATACAATTTCAATTCAAATCCTTTTCATCTTGACATCTTAATTTCGATTCCAAAATTGTTTCGAATTTCAACTCAGGTTATAACTTCAATTTAACCCAATTCGTATTTAAATTCATGATTTAAAAATAAACACTCCACTCCTGACCAGTTTGAATTTTTGGAAAAATAGTTTGAATAGTTTAAAATAACTTAAATAATTAAAATAGTTAAAATAGTTTAAATTGTTAAAATAGATAAAAATAGTTTGAATGGTTAAAATAGTTTAAATGGTTGAAATAGTTCAATAAAATGGTTTAAGTATTTAAAATGGTTTATATAGCAAAATAATTTGGAAAACCAAAATAATTTGTACATTTAAAAAGACAGCTTCTAAATAGTTTTATATTAAATAATTTATTTGAAATTTTTTCAAAGTCAAACCGATTCAATTCCAACCTCCTAATTCAAATCAATTCCAATTCTCATTCAATCGATTCAATTTCGATTTCGATTCAATTCGATTTCGACTTCGATTTCAAATTAATTCAATTCCACATTCAAATCCAATTAATTCAATTCCAATTCCAATTCATCGTTTCGAGCTTGATTTTCAAAATATCGATTCAAACACTTAAATTAAATTAATCTTCGATATCCAATTTGAAATTTGAATTCTCAAATACTTTTACTTAGTAAAATTCAAAATTCGAATAAGAGTCCCATCCATTAAATTAAATCAAACTCTGAAATTCAAATCATAATTCGATTATAACTTAAAAGTCCCAACTTCAATTATTTAAAACCTTTAGTTTATCAAATTCAAGATTCCAACATTCGGGTCTCAATTCCATAAATAATTTGATTTCTATAAATCCAATTTTTATTTCTTTTAAATCAAAATCATTTAAATAAATTTCACATCAATTTTTTTTGAAATCATTTGATTTAACCAATCCGGCGTCCGTATATAATTTTTTATCCTATGTCCAAGTGATCAGTTATTTTAATTTAATTTCAGAGATGGATATATATCATTTCAATCCAAATCATAGTATTATAGGTATATATCATTTCAACCTATTTCTTAATTTATTCGAAATAATTCAATTTACAGTTTATGTACGGTAAATAATATACAGGGTGATAACAGGCCATATCAGAACAAATAAACATCCAAATCATCCAAAATATCAACCAATAGCATCCATCGCCATCAATTATCCAAACAGTCATATAATTCACAGTAATTTCATAGTTGTCAATTTTAGGTAATTTACTGAAAATTAAACCAATTTCAATTTGACTGTCAATTTTAATTTATAACAGTTAATTTAAATGACAATCAAATTTATCAACAACGACCGATAAATTCATATCACTTCATAAATCCAAATTCGACTAGCATAAAAACATTCTAGTACGTTGTGAGCGTTATAAAACACTCACCTTGAGTTTCAATTTCAAATTAAATCGAACGACGTTCGATTTGACCTAAAATTATAACTAGCTCCAAACGATTCTAAATAAGTTCCAAAGCGTAGTGCTCGTCGCCACGATCTCATCGCCGCTTGTTTCGTCCAATACCGACCTCGTATGAGCAAGTTATACGATCTTAAAGTTTGAATATAATTTATATAAATGATTTTTTTATTTTAATTTTCAACCTCAAATAATCTTGGCCGCACGTTCAGATCCAACGCCCCACAGCCTTCTTCTTCGTTCATTCGTGACTTGGGAGGAAATCGCAAGCAAGCAACCCACGGCCGCCTCTTCCCTTCGAATTGCCGTGCCATCGTCGTCACTCGAGATGACGATCCAACGCCACCATCGTGTAGCCCATCACAAAAACCATCAACGCCAGAAGACACGTCAAGCTCTGCCCTAGCATGGTTCAAAAGACGTGTGCGAATGTGCGCGCTTCAAAGTGGAATTGCCGCCACATCGCTGCTTGAAAACCAATCATGGTCGTTGGATCTAAAGATCTCAACGAGCTCCACAAGGTTGTAGTTGGAAGATTTGCCTGAAAGTTTGTGGATAGGGAGATCTAAGGAGTAGAAGATAGGAGGGTTTTGGCCATTAAACTAAAGAAATGGCGGCGGCCAAATTAGGGCTAGGGTTTCCCAGAGATACCTCGTATATAAACACGTATAACATATTATTTTATTATTATTTTCAACTTTTACATACATTTTCAAATGAACTCCAAACAAAGCATGACGTCTGGCGTTTATATTGTTACCCCTATTTCGAACACAATGGAACATGTTTCGGGGCCTAATTCGATCGTATGTGGAAGATAGCTTTTTGGATCGAATTAAAATATTGAATTTTTGATATTTATTTCAACGCGTTTCGAACAAGCGGGACAGTGACAAGGTTGGAATGCTACGACAAATTCGATATTGAGAAAGTAAGTCAAGATTGATAGGAGATCGATGCAACAAAATATATGTTATATAATTTTTTTTTCTAAAAATCAATTTCTAAACATATATTTGAAAACCAATATTTAGTTCAAACACATATAAATTAAATCGCCATATATATTTGAAAACCAACTCCTATATACTTATCTGTATAAACAAATATATAAACATATATACGTAAAACCGGTATAGTATAATATATATATTATAGACTCAATACATATTCAAATCCAAATGAAACACATTACACATACTTTTATATGAGATCACTTATATAATACATGCTATAAACATGTATATACCTCTGTAAACATATATGCTGTTGTAAATCTATATAATACTTCTTTATATAACCTTCTTATATAATATATACTGCAATCATATATATACTATAAGTATATATAATACTGTAACATATATACCCTTTTTATAATATAATAGATAATGTAAACAAATTTTTTATAACCCGTATATACACTTATATATAAACTATCTGACATTACATTTGTTCCATATATAACCGACGTAACATATATACCATATAACTGATAACACATATATACAACATATTATTTAAGATATACATGCTTACAGGTACTGAACTACTATATTACATACCGTAGTAAAATAGCTCGGTCAAAATATGCATATTGTCATATATATGTAAAAACAACTTATATATATATATATATATATATATATATATATATATATATATATATATATTCTAAAATCAATATTTAATTTCAAAACCCAAAATAAAATATGTATTATATATATATATATATATATACGTGTCAAGATATTAACATATATTAAACAACACAAACAACATGCTAAGATTCACTAGATCAAAATAAAATATATAAGTGTACCTACATATTAATAAGCTTTAAATATAATATATTAATTATAACAAATAGATTACCTTTCATTAATTTAAACAGGGTTTGAATAAACTTTAGAAGGAGAGATATGTTGCACGACATGGGAAGGCAAGCATGTATGGGAAGGCGTTGGATGGTCGCATATGGTGGTGACTGTTGACAGGCAAAGGATGCTCGGTTTTAGGTGGTTGTGTGGAGATCTGGGGTGTTCGACTTCAAGGTGGAGGTTGGCGGAGGCGTATGGGTGGAAGGTGGTAGATTTATGCCGTTCGGTGATGGAGTGTAGCCGCGGGTGGTGAAGGCAACGCGGAGTGAAGTGGAAGGGGAAGCTCGACATAGGGAGTGGCTGGCAAGTGGCGGAGCAATCTGTCGAGGGGTAGAAGCGAGCTATAATGAGAAGGCTGTGGCGTTTGGTTTTGTGGTGGGAAGGCAAGAGGTAAGGGGAAGCAAGGAGAGTGAAGGGGATGGATCTGGATGATAGGCGAAGTTCGGCGGAGGCTGTGAGGTGACGTGAGGCTGGGTTCGGTGGCTCATGCATGAGTGAGCTGGACTTGAAGTGGCGGATGTTCGGCTGGCCATGGTGGTGTAGGTTTTGGTGACAGAGGAGAAGGTAGAGGCGGTCTGGTTGACAAGGCGGAGGGGATCGAGACGTGAAGGAGAAGGGATGAGCAATCGAGCGAATGCTTCGGGAAAAACAAATGTATCTACAGGCTTCATATTATAACATTGATTTATATTATTATTTTAGAAAAGAAAGAACAAAAGGAAAAGAAAGGAAGGTATAGAGAGATGCAAATGAACCAGTTTAAAATATTGGAACCCGTGGGAAAAAATGCTCAAGCACGAGAATTTAGGAAATATAAATGCAAACAGCTATTGGTATTGTACGGTGAATATATGAAAAGACATAAAAACCCAAAAGGCTTAAATACGAAACCGATGTGGAAATCATTTCGCGAATTTTGACGCGTATCGAATGCCGAAATAAATATACTGCAGAAATCAGCATGACGAGACAAACAGAATGATATACAAATATCAATGATACGAGCATTCTATCAAAAGTCGATATTCGGTATCGAAAATGCTACTAAAACGCCCAAAATAAGATAAATCGGGCTAGAAATTCCAAATTTGACGAAATGAATTATAACTTCTCACTTAGAAAATGATTTACATTTTTATTATGTAAAAGTATTCAGGTTTCGAAAATATTTTATTTCAATCAAATTTTTACTGATTCAATTTGAAATTGAATTTACACAACATTACTAACTTTTATATTTACCAATGAAAACCTGTCATATGTTATGTCTAAATAGACTTATTTCAAATATCAAATTTTCATTGTTAAATTTAATTATTTATTTCAAGCAAAATTTTAGTTAATTACATTATAAAACCATTAAAATTTACGGGTTGTTGCACTCTCCCCCACTCAAAACTTTTCGTCCCCGAAAAGAAACGAGATAAGAGAATAGAAATAACCAATATGAAAAGATAGATTGAAATACAAAATACAACAATTAATTTAAAACCATTTAAATTTTATTAAAATTTTAATTGATTGTTATTCAACCAATTTGGGTTCAATCCATTTTATTCGATCAATAACTATTCATTATAATCATATTTTGTTGATTCAATTTAATGTATTTCAGTCAATAGATTTGATTTCAAGTTATTAACATTTTTTTTACAAAATTTGCATTCAAAACAGAATTTATTTTATTTAACTCATTTACTTGTCCATTTGACTTCACTTAAGTTAATTTCACCTCAAATTTAATTTCAACCATTCTTAAGTTTATATTTATTTATTTAGATTGCATTTCCTTTTATTATTCAATTTTTGTCACTAATATTTCTTATAACATAAATTAAACTTTCATTTTAATTATTAAAATTTATTTATAAATTTCCTTAACAAAATTTTAAATTTTGGACATTTTGGTACTTACATTTATTATTGTATACTGTTCAACTACATATTCTTATTACATTTTAAACTTTTGAATATTTTAGGTAAGTTAATGTTTCATATGTAATTGAGCACTATACCAATTTACTTTTTATTTGTAATATTTTTATTAACCAAAAATTAATTTGAACAATTTGTTGCCTAAGTTTTCTCTTATATAACCTTCAATTGCAAATTCATCTTAACATTTCAACTTTTCAAATAATTTAGGTAAGTTATACATGTTTATTAGAATGTAGTTGAATATTATACAGATAAATTTTATCCTAGTTCAACTGTTTCAAGTTATTTTAAATTCCAATTTAATTTTTTAAACACTTTAAATATTTCAAATTTTTTAATTTATTACAATAATTGAAAACACTAACTTAACACAGAATTTAAGAATTAAATTTCCGGTTTCACTTCCCACCATTTTGAGATAAACATATACATATACCTATATATTTTATAAATCAAATCATACTTAAGAAATTCCAATCATATCCATCTTCAAAACAAAAGTGCAACGAAGCTACTAAGTGGTCTCTCCACTTTGAGACTCGAAAATAATTGTCGATGATGCTGCAGTCATCACCGAAGTTATTTTCTAGCGACAAAACAAGAGAGTACCGACTTACTACTTTAAAAATTCTTGGAAAAAAATTTCCATTGGAAAATACTATCAAATAATTTATTACCAAAACTTTGAAAACCAGAATTTGAAAAGCACCAGAAATTTAATTCTTAAATCCTAAATTTAAATTCATTTCATTTGAAAATAAGGTTTGTAAACTATACTTTAAAAAAAATACATCTCCTCATAACAAACAACAATAGTTAATGGTTTAGGAATGTTAACAAAACAATAAATGATAATATAGTATTATCATTTCTAACAACCAACTAATTTAACTATCAAATTTCAAAAGAAATATACTTATACATATATTTAATATAAGCATGCATATAATTATTTTATTCACCATTTTGGAAAATAATTTTGTGTCAGTTTGTTTTGTTCAAGTGTTTTGGAATTCATATCGGTAGCATTGGCCAAACGAATCGATCGAAACCCAAAATTCAAACTTAACAACTCAAACAACGCAATATAAAACATTTTTAGTTACAAATACGTTCTCTCATAAGATGATTCAAGAATGGATTTCAAAACAAGGATAGAGATTCAAATTCATAAGGACTTGATCAAAGAGAATTCTAACTAAGATAGATAGGCTCGAAAGTTAGATAAGATAGATCGATTACGAAAGAGAAAAGATGGATAGACTTAGATAAATCGCAGGCGACCTTAACCGGGTCAACCGAGACTTAGAGAAGACGAAAATATCATCAACGAGAACCAGGACAACAAGTCAAGCTCCAGGGATAGAATCGATACAGAATTCAATTTCTCGCTGAGGGGGTGTAGAAGTGACTTCACCCAATACATCAGGATAATCCCTGACTATCTGGAGTTGAAGATTACAGGGGAATTACCCTGATCGTCTACTAGAGGCAGTCGGGCTTTGCAAGAGATAACAGCATTAAACCGAGGATATCGAAATCTCCGGTGAATCAATGTTTATTGTAAAAGAGTTTCACCCCTTTACAAATAATAAAGAAGTTGGTGGGACCGTCGATGGAATGAGTCACACAAAAGAATGAAGTTGCCAGTTGAGGTGGCAAGATGTTCTCAAATTCATTGTAGAGATCAACCGAAGTGGAGCTATAGGATGCTCCAGAATATTGAAGAACACGAACAAGAAAACATGAATGGATTCCAAAACAATGGGATAGTTCAAAAATTCAAAGGAAACTCGAGTCAAAGAGGAAGAAACTCAATCTCGAACAAAGGTGATTCTGTAATTAAATTTACTCTATATGCTAAGTTTTTCCTAAACCTGGCTATGATACCAACTGTAACGACCCGCTATTTCGAGCCATTCGCATCTGCACATGTAACGGCCCAGAAGTTTTTCGACTTCGAAAATTGACACTAATACGTCCATTGTATAAAGTGCCGAGCAATCGAATGCCGGAAAATCCTAGACTGTTAGGGTTAAGAAGAAAAAGAGATAGAAGAAGAAACAAAAACAACAACATAGAATTTCACAATCGCAGCGGAACAAAATATAATATAAAATAACATCATTTTATACAAAGAAAGCTATAACTGTCAATATATATATATATACAAGATGTAAAAGTACAACAAATCTGGACAGTTATAATAACTTGTCCCTGAATACTGTTCATACAGTCTATACTTCATAGCGGAATCTAATCAATACGTCTCTGCCATCCAGCTCATCTCCTAAGCTCCAAATGTCCTAGCCTGAAAAGTTGTAATACTCGGTCTGACCCGAGCATTACAATAAAGTAACGCCCGAGTCAGGCTAGAAACCAGCATGATTAAACCAATTTAAATTGAAATACTTAGATTATAATGCTTCTTTGAAAACCAAGGTAACTCGTACAACACTACGAGTTTTTATCCTGTTATGGCCAAACACTTGTTACACAATCCATTGATACATAAAATAATATCTAAGTACCATTACTTATTTCAAAAGGTCAGATTTACTTAATTTTATTCAATTCCAGCCTATTTAGACTCTATAATCAAACTAGTAAAGATTTGTAGTGCTTATTTAATCAAAGTGGTTCCGGATACCACAGATATCCACCACGGCCATTTCGAATCTAAGTAACAAGTTTAAAGGAAGTAAATTGTATAAGATAAACAAATTTATTATTTAGGGACTCTATTTAAATTCGGTAATTTATTATGGATTCTTATTTCAAGTAAAACGTATTATTATCACAATCTAATTATTTAAACTTGTTAAACCACTCGATGGTACAGACAAGAATAATTCAAACCAATATCAATTGTAGATAAGCAAAGATATAGATCGTTAGCAAATTTAACGATTAATAACCAATATCAAGTTGATCCACTCCTTAGGATTTTTATTGACTTTACTTAGTCGATTACATTTATATTTACCCAACTAATTTTAAATTAACCAATTTCTTAACTGAAAATAATTTATAAAATATCATTAATTATCCACAAGCTTAAGTCAAATAATAATAATTGATTATCATTAGATTATCTTTTTAAAATATCATTTCATTTTAAATTAAAATGAGGATATAATCATATTATGTATAAATTTACAATTTCTACTCCTTCTTCTTTTCTTTTCTTTTTTTCTTTTTCCCTTTCTTCCTTATCTTTTCTCTCTTATTTTTTTCTTCCTTCCTGGCCTAATTCTTTCTCTCTCTTTTTTCCCTCCGGCCCATTTCTTTTTTCCTCCTTCCTTTCTTTCCCCTTCTTTACTTCCTTCTAGTTTCTTTTCCTCCTACGTTCTTCTCTGTTATATTTTTCACATGAGCACCGTGCACATGCATAGCTCCACCAATGCCTCCCTCGGCCACCGACCATCGCCTCTGGTTACATACAATGCCTACACCCCACACGCCACTAGGAGCCCACACCAAACCCACTGTTCGTAATCGAACCCCCCAATGCAACCCGGAACGAAAACGAAATCTACCCAAATCGCCTCATTTCGCCACCACGAACCACTGCCATCTACCCCACTTCGCCAGAATGCTCACCACCATCCTCTCTTGCTTTTCCCCTAAAGGCGCACGCCCTCGTATTCCTCCTCTGCCGCTGCATCCCTCGAAAACAAACCCCACCTAAACTGTCATTATAACCCTATAATCACTCCGACCGACCAACCCTGGCAAATTATTTTTCCCGCGTGCGCCTTCCCCTCGCCCTCCTCCACGCCAAACGGCAAACAACCCAATCGAGCATCTCGCCGAAAATTGACAGAAGACCCAACTCCGTTCATCCCTCGATTCCTACCTCCACACTTCCTTAAAAATCTTCAACCACCTCCAAAATTTAAGTTTTCGATGCTAATTCCAACTACATAATTGATTCATTAAAATACTAAGGTTGAATTTTTTCCATAAGATGTTTAGTCACTGTTTTATACGGTTAGCTTCTCCTTACTTGCTGAATTTAAGTACAACAAATTTTAAAATGTTCCGCCCTTAAAAGCAATTGGTTTTTGTTTTGGAACCATGAATTAAAAACTTAATATATATATATATTGATTTTTATTAAACTCCAAAGTTAAAACTGTTATGACTAAGCAAGAGCGGGAATGGTATTTTTAAGCTACAGTTTATATTACTCATGACCAATACACATACATATATAGCATAGAAAAACCATTTTGACATAATTACATGGCAATTAAAGATGTTCATTCAATTTTCAAGCATGTGTAGATACACATAAGGATTTAGTAAATGGGGTTCCAAGTTTTACTCACAGTTTAAAAAAACACTGCTTGCTTCCTTGCTTCTAGGCTTTTAAGTTTGCTCTGCTTAGTCTTTGTTCCTTTTTATTTATATTCTCGTTTTGTTCTGATATGTGAACAAAATGGATAAGGCAAGGCTAGGTCATTTTAAGGTGAGAGGGAACCTTGCAACATACGGTTGAGATTTGTTTCCAGGCTGCTCTTTTTTTTCATTTTATTTCCTTGATTTGACCTCATATGAAAAGCTTTTGATTTTTACAGTACTTGATTTTAAACAGTTATATTGACTTGAAAACTTAGGTGAAAGATTTGATTTATTATGTGCTAGACTTGACAAGTTTTCATCATTATGTCCCTTTAAGAATTTACACACACACACACACACACACACATATATGCACATATATATATATATATATTCATACATATATCACCTCTTCTTTCGAAATATTAGGCTGGTGAAATGTTGAATGTGAAGGTACTGGCATATATAGGAGAGGATGGGAGGGTTGAGCTTGTTACAGGCTTTAAATTTCCAAGATTTTCCTTCATTTTTATTTTGTTAGATTGATATATCTTGCGCTGATGTGATATCATGTATTAAATTTGATTTTATGGCTTGACTTGATTTTATGTTTTGTAAGCTTGAAAAGCACTTTGTCATAAGGATGTCTCCTAGAATGTTTACATCCACATATCTATGCATATATATCTACATTCTATATGTACTATTTTTCATACACATTTACATCTACTTACATGTGTTTGTTATCATATACGTAATCCTATATTCATATATACTTTATATGCACTATTTTACATAACATACATACATACATCATATGTATATTTCCATTTTATCACTTTCACCATTTCATTTAACACACACACACACACACACACACACTTACTTATGTATATTTATATTTGAACATCATAAGACTTGTCTATATGTTTATCTATATATATATTTGAACATTTTATCTTTAATTTAATTGATGGGATTCATATATATATGTGTATATATATAGTTGTTATCATCATGCACATTTATATTTATATTCATACATATTTTCCTTTACTTATATATGTATGGTTATATACACATATCTATTTATATACATTACTTCGTATAACATGTATATATATATACATATATATATATATTATTCATATGCTATATATATTTTTAAGCATCGTCTAGTTGTATATGTATGCACACTTTTAAATAGTGGAGTTTACATACACTTTTCAATAATATCTATCACATCCAATATTTTACAATTTCAAATTTATACAGTTTTTAAATCAATATATAGATTCAGGTATCAAAAAATTTATTTATTTGACCAATCAAAAATTAATATTCCAATAATTTAAATAAGTTAAATACCCAATTAACAGACGTTAAAAATCCGAGTCGTTACAGCACATGTCAGACTTGAATTGCTCAAAACAACAGATTGTTAATTTATATTTGGCAAAACTTAACATATACAGTAAATAAATCAATCACAGGCACAGAGTAATATAACAATATGCAGCGGAATAGATAAATAGTAGTTCATGAAGCTACTATATAAACAAAAGAGTCTGAAACAAAATACAACAGAATCTCAATTACAAATGAATCTCTAATACATAAGCAACTATGGAGTCTGAACATAAATGGCTGGAATAAACTGAAATAACTTAAAGCTGGATAGCTAGGTCTTCAAACAATGCTCCAATCTTCAAAGGTGAGTCTCAAATGATGTGGCACTCTGTCTGACCTGAGCATAAAACAAAAAAACACTCAAGTCAGGATTAACATTCTTATGTCGGTAAATTTAACTCAAGTGAAATGTCAACTGAAATACAAAAGGATGTTTGGGATTTCCATCCTTTAAGGATCCATGGAACTATCTACTATGTAGTAATATACGCTATTATAATAATGTCTATAGTAAAGTAAACTATTAAAATAGCGTTAATGTGTTACCCATATCCCCCTTAACACATTTTATATATTCTCATAGTCTATAAAGTACCGTAAGCTCCTCCGTGAGGTTTACTCAGAGGACACTCCATAGGTATGGTACAAACCAAACTCGTAGAAGGCGCGATAGGGCATGTGACAAGGCACGCGAGGCAATGCCAGGGTAAGTATACCGTTTGCGGATCCGAACTGGTGGTAACACACAGCAGCTACTACCGCCCACCTCGTGACACACTCCCAAATCAAAGGTGCACCCAACCAAATCACAAAGTAATAGGATTTCATCGAAGAAATGTTTCCGATAGGAGGAATGATATCACTTAGCCCGGCATGGCTCCTGTTTTAGCCACATCAAGCTGACTCACGGGAGTCGGGGCTACGTAAATACCATATAGAATCATCGTCAAACCATCCTACTTCGTTCTAGAATCTCCACCACATACACAGTTGTTAAAGTGGTTTTCGATATTGGTAGAGAGTATGACAATATCTGATCCCGGTCTCTTTAAAAACCAAACGCTTATTTCACACCGTGATCATTTCATTCAAATATTTCATACTTCATATCAAAATATTGTATTCGTTTAAAAATCATATCAATTCGATATCATTATTCACTTTAGAAATATTCATTTCCAGAATCGTAACACTTTCAAAATTATAACACTTTTGAAACCATAACACTTTTTAAATCATAACACTTTTTAAATCATAACACTTTGGAAATCATAACACTTTTGAAATCATAACACTTTTGTAATCATAGTAGTTCCAACTTAAACAGTTTAGACATTGAGAATAGCATATATATATTAAAATAGTTATAAATTCAAATAGTTTATATATTAAAATAATTTATAAATAAAAATAGTTGTAAATTAAAAATAGTTTATATTTATTTAAAGATACTACATTGAAATAGTTTCCAAATTGGAAATTTTCATCCAATTCCACAAATCGATTCAAATCGACTTAAATTCCAAAATTCAATTTAAATCAATCCTTGTTCATCAATTACAATTCAATTCAAATTCTCAATAACCCATATATATACGCCCTTTATAACACTAACAAATACGCCCACTTATATATATATACACTCAGCGACTCATTCTAGGATATTACTACCCTATTAGATATGAGTCAGACCACACAAAGCTAAGGTTATCGCTAAACCAAAGCTCTGATACCAACTGTAACGACCTGCCTTTTTAGACAGTTTTAATCGACGATAAACCACACCCGTCAGACTCAAACCATTCAAAAGGGTAGATTGTTATGGGGTAAATAAGAAAAAACAGAGATAGAAAAAAACAAACACATAATCTCACGACGGAATGACAAAATATGATAATCAAATAACAGTCATGAAGCTGTTTTATAAATACATTTGATTATTCCTTTACACAACAAAATCAGAGTTACAGAAAACATAAATAAATAGTAAATAAATGCAGTGAAACAACATGATACAATGGGATATATATAGTAAGTAATAATAGTACAAAATCTTCATTTTCATCCTCCTGAAAGCGGTCTTCAATAAACTGAAAAGCTCAGACTGACCCGAGCAAATTGAAAAGACAAAACACTCGAGTCAGAACTAAAAGATCTTATATAAGTTAAATCAATAGTAAATATGAGCGTGACAGCGTCAAAAATATTTACGGGGTTTGACATCTCCTATCCAGTGTCTAACGTGAGTGCAATAAATTAAGAGATGTTCGGGATTTCCTTCTCCTAAGGATCCGTTAAACTATCTACTATATAGTACAATACACTATTATAGTATGTCTACAGTAAAATAAAGTATTAAAATAGCGTTAAGGCGTTACCCATATCCCCTTTAACACATTTTTATGTATTCTCATAGTTTATACAGAACCGTAATTCCTCCGTAAACCGGAGGGCTATAAAAGGGCACTCCATAGGTATGGTACAAACCAAACTCGTAGGAGGCACGGTAGGGCATGTCAACACGGCACTCGAGGCAATGCCGGGGTAGATATACCAATTACGGATCCAGACTGGTGGTAACGCATTGCAACTACTACCGCCCACCTTCGAACACACTCCCAAATCAAAATCAAGGGGTAGCCGCCAAATCAATCATAAAGTAATAGAATGGTATCGAAGAAATGTGCCCGATAAGAGGAATGACCTCACTTGGCCCGGCATTTTTCCTGTTTTAGTCACATCTAAGCTGACTCACGGGAGTCGAGATCACGTAAATACCTCATACAGAATCGTTCACAAACCATCCTACTTCATTTCTAGAATCTCCACCACGTACACAATTGTTAAAGTGGTTTTCGGTATTGGTAGAAAGTATGGCAATATCTGATCCTGGTCTCTTTAACAACCAAACGCTTATTTCACACTGGATGGTTCCTTTACATTTCAAAAGTCAATTCACAATTTATATCAAAATATTATATTTGGTTTCAAATCATATATTTCGAAATCATATTCACTTTCAAAACCATATTCATTTTCATAATCATCTTCACTTTCAAAATCGTATTTACTCAAATATGTCATTTCATAAAAATGTATCAATTTCTAATCCCAACTTAAGTTGTATCATCATCAAGGATTTAAATATAAATACTTCAACTTTCCACAGTTTGTAATTTTAGAAAATAGTTTAGATAGTCATAAATAATTTAATAGTTTGAAAATAGTTTAAATAAATTAAAATAGTTTAAATAGTAAAATATTTTAAATAGATTTAAATTTGGTTTAACTAGATTTAAATTGATTTAAATAGATTAAATATAAATTAAATAGAATTAAAATGTTTAAATAGATTAATTATAGATTAAATAGAGTTAATTTATATTGAGTAGATTTTTAAGCAGATTAAATAAATTTAAAATAGATTAAATAGATTTAAATTATATTAAATAGATTCATAATAGATTAAATAAATTTAATTTGTTTAGAATAGGTAAAATAGATTAAATTGTATTAAATAGGTTATAATAGATTAAAATAAATTAAAATGGTTTAAATTGATTAAAATAGTTAATTTAATTAAAATAGTTTAAATTAGTTTAAAATAAATTTCAAAGTTATATCCAAACATTTTCAGTAACTCAATTTCCGGTAAATTCATTTATATTTGACATTTCAACTTTGATATTCAAATTTAAATCCTTTGAATAATTTATTAAATCAATTCCAATTTCAACATTAACACTTGGATTATCGAAAATAATTTAGTTTATATAAATCAGTTTTTCATTTCAAAATGCCAGTTAACTGAATACAAATTTTAAGGAATTAAAAAATCCTTTAATTTAACCAATCCGGTGTCCTTATATAATTTTCTACCCTAGGGTCAAGTGATACGAACTCATTTCAATCCACAATTTAAAATTTTACGGTTATATATCACTTCAAACCACAATCCTAAATTTAATAAAAATCCATAAAATCGCTCGAGTCTATCATTTCAACCCATGACGATTTTTCCAAATCTATAGATCATTCGGGTATGTATCATTTCAACCCATTGGGAACTTGCAGTGTTATAACTATATAAAATACAACATCTAGTCATCTAATATCAACAATCAAACATCCACCACAATCATCATCCAAATCGATCAATAAACATCAATAGATAATTGATCATCAATAATAGGTATTAAATTGAAAATTTAAATTCAATATTAAATTAAAGGATGGTTAAATGCAATAAAAGTCAAATATAACTAGAATGACAATTTAAACATACCAAACATCAATAAATTAATTTCAAATCACATCATAAATTAAATTTAACTAACATAAGATAGTTTAGTAATTCTGAGTGGGTTAAAACTCTCATCTTTGATTTCAAATCGATTAGAAATCAAAAATAGGGCCCAAAATCTAATAGTCTCAGAATTCATCTAAATCAGCGTAAAAAATATCCGAAATTTTGGTAGGAACGCAGCGGAACTAACCACGCCCAAATCCGAGTTTGTATGCATAAGATATAACGATTAGAAGTTATACGAGTTTAAAATATAAAATAAATAAAATAGTATGAATGACTTACACGTCATTCGTCCTCGTTCCTCACGCATGAACTCCTCCTCGCCTCTAGATCATTCGAACACAAAAACACTCACGACCGCCCTACTTTGACCAAGAAATTCGAGTGCCACCGACAACTATAACCATCGCCGTCGCCACCAATGGCCTCGTCTCCCTCCGCCGCACCCATCCATCCACTGACATCACCCTCGGTCGCCTGAATTCACCGCACCGCCGTAATAAACCAAACCCTGATCCAATTTTCCACCCCGATCTGACCGTTTCTTCACCGCGCTACCTACCTAGATGCACTCGCCATGACCCTCTCTACAACCCCGTATCATTGATTTGACATTCAGTCGAAGTTGATCGACGATCGATGAACGACCAAGAATTATTCCTCGAACTCTAGACACACAGAAACCCAGATCGAAAAACTAACTACAGATTTGACTTGCGCTCGTCGAGAGCTTCAAATCGATATATAATTTGATATGGTTTTGGAGGAGTTTGATTTTTTGATTTGATTTGCAATTTGAATTTGGAATTGGTTTTGGTTTGTTTGCCAATGGAAAAAGAGAAGCAGATAGAATTGTACGTACAGACAAATGGAATAAGAAATAGCTAGGGTTTATAGCGTGCTATATATAAGTAGATCAGAAATAGGAATGAATGGACTAGATTGATTTGAAAGTTGAACGATGAACGACCCGAAAAGCCCGTTCTGTCTCCGAAACGAAAATGGGTCATCCCATATATCAAAATACATGTTTTCAATATTTTTAAACTCAATGGAAAAGGTTTCAGGTCCTAATTCCATCGTATAAAGAAGTTAGCTTAAAATCAACTTATTTCAAATTGATTTCAATTAAATTAAAAAAAGTTAATTTCTAAGCGTTTCGAGTTCGTACGATCAAACGACAATTCCGATTGCTACGAAATGTGAAATCCTACAATAATTCACTGTTAGGATTCGATGAAACCGGTTTCATCGAAATTCGAGCCAGTGGCCAAAATGGCTATTTTCACGTTAATTAAATAAATAAATATTAAATTAATTAAATCACTTTTCAATTTCAAATTTAATAACTAATTTTTTTCATCATTTTGATTACTTAGGCATTTACAATAATGTAAAAAAAAAATTACATGTCAATTTGATGTTAACTATTTACTAGTTACAATGTTCAATATCAACTGTAATTAATCCGATTTATTATAATTTATTTTAAATAAATTGACTTAATTTGATTTCAATCCTTTTTATTTAATCAATTTTTATTCTATTAACATAGTCAACGTTTGTTTATACCTTTTACAGTAATATGCTACAATTTCCTTCTTTTACCATATTAGTTGCAATATTCCAAATACATTGAATTTGTCAATTTTATTATAATTTAAAATCCCAATAAATCCATTTATCCTTATTTCACTTCTTTTTATTACATCCCTAATTTTCAGTTGTTGTCTTAACTCACATCAATGTAACGTTTGTTTATATTTAATTGCAATTGATTTAAATAAATTGGTAACGAATAACAATTGTCACCATTTCTATATTTAATAACATCTATAAGTTTATTATCCACAACAAGTGTTGTAATTACTACTACAACACTAATTTTATTCAATTACAATTAGTTGCATCTATTTCATTGATTAATCAGCATTTAACTATCAATTATTCTCTAAATCCAATTTTCAACTAATACACACGTTATTGTAAATAAATTTACAATCTATAACCAATTGTAACTTTGTAATCGTTTTAATTAGTTAGAATTATATTTAAAGAAGTTATATATTACTTTAAATTAATACTATTACGTTTTAATCCAATTACATTCTTATTACTAAATCACAAACATCCAACGCTAAATCACAAGACCATATTAAATTAATCCTTTTTATTTATCGAAATTATGGGTCGTTACAAGTAGTATCGTTAACACTAGCCTAGATTTGACCTTCTTCTCCTCGATAAAACTTTCCACTTAAAATTAGCATAAAACATTTTAACCAAATCGGGATAACAATCAATATCATTTTGAGATAAATTGGTTAAAACAAAAAAACCATTTTCTGAAGCAAGATCTTGTAAACTATAAGAATAAAACTCATTAAAATTTACAAATCCTCTCGAAAAGACTTTACCATAAGTAGCATACTCAATATATGTTTCAATGGACTTTTGATCATTGAAAAGTTGACTTTTGATTCTTTTGGTAAATTTAATGGCTTTGGATGTAGAGGGTCGGCTTGAGGAAGACATTATTGGTTTATTTCAGAGGAAAGATGGCTTTTTAAATTGTCATGTTAATGTTACAGGTAAAAAGGTGGCTTTTTAAATTTTGAATTCAAGGCAAAAGACAAGGAATTTCAAAAGTTCAAATTTTGAAAAAATTCTTCAAATTCTGCCAGATAAGTTGACATACATATATGGCATATTGTAACACTCCTAATTTTAAATAACATTATTTAGGAGATTTAATTAGATAAATTAAATAGAATAATGTAAAGATTAGAATGATAAGGGAATTGAGATTTGAAATTTTTTTAGAGGCCATGCTAAACTAAATAAATTTTTAAAAGAACGATTTTGTGGAAATGGTTTTATAACTTAACTAATAAGAGAATAAGGCAAGGGTATTATAGGGAATAGCCGTCCATCATAACCCTTAGCCCTTAAACCCTTATTCTTATTTTCGTTTCACAAGTTCATAATTCTAAAACATAAACCAAAGAGCTAAAGTCGGCCATAACCTAGGGAAAAAAGGAGAAAAATCAATTAAAAGCTAAGGAATCAAGTAAGAAGAATTAAGCAAGATCAAATCTCAAGTTCCTTAACCAAAGCAAGGTGAATAATAACCAAAACCATCTATTTTCATATTTAAAGAGCATTTGATTTTGGGTTTTAAGTTTAAAACCTTTATGATGATTTTAATGATGACATGCTTGGATTACATGGTATGTTTGATTCAAACAAGTATGTTTGATAATGTTTTATTCGATTTTAAAGCTAAAATCATATATATTGTGTTTCGAATGCCATGAGGATTTAATATGTTATGTAAAACATTATTTTGGAGATGGGTTTAAATTTTCATAATTATCCAAGCCATGGATAATTTATTATGAATTTCTGAAGGAAGAAATAAGTAATTGGGTTTAAAAATGTATTTCGGTTATTATATAAAGGATTTTGGGTCTGAAATTTATATATGTTAGATAACATATTAAAACTGAATTTGATGATTTTTGGGGACTTTTCCTAAGTAATTTACTATGGAAATTAAATTAATTAAGTTGGAGGACGTAAATGTCTTAATTGTTTTGTTAAAGGAAAGGGCTTCTTTGTTAATTATTTTAATTAATTCTGGATAAATTCGTCAGTCTTTTAGAAATGATTTTTGGTAAAGTTTATGGCAACCAATTATATTTTTACAAATAGGGATGTTAGTTGAAAAGCATTTACTTAAAAAGGCAACAAAATAGTTTTGCATAGATTATAACCTTTCGACCCCATACCTCCGTCCTTAACCAAGTCGAAACCCATACACATGGTATTAATGCTTTGGTACGTAGTGGATTGAAGAAAGGTGGCAGGTATAGAGTCGAAACCATGCTTTCGAAGGCCTTTGTTTTGCTTTCCAAAGAGATGTGCTTGCCTTGCTTTTAATGGATGCTTTCAAAAGGATTGAATTACTTTTATAAAGCTTTCGGAGTAGTTTCTGCCTTTTTGTTTCAAAGGGTAGCTTTCAAATGAATTGTCATATATTATGTTTCAAAGAGAAGCTTTCGAAAGGGTAGTTATGAACCTAGTCGAAACCTTGATGCCGTCTTCATACCTTTCGAATAGGTTGAAGTTTTCAATGAGTTTGAAAGACAAGCTTTTGTCTTATAAATATAACAAGCCGCTTCCCAATGCTTTCGAAAGGGCTCCTATAGCCATTCAAACTAAAGGTTTCGAAGGCAATGGCTTCGAAAGTCATTTCGAAGCTATTCTTTCAATTGTTTTACCTAAAAACTAATGTTTTCGAAAGGATAATTCCGAAGCCATCTGTTTTCCCTAAATTCTTTTGTTTGAAGGTTAATGGTTTCAAAAGGGTTACTTTCGCTTATGTTCACTTTGACCCAAAAGTTATATTTAAAATTAAATCCAATGGTTTCAAAAGAGATACTTTCAAATGGTTTCGAAGCTATGCTTCTATAAGTTAGTGTAACGACCCACCTTTTTGGACAGTTCAAATCAACAATAAACCACACATGTCAAACTCAAACCATTCAAAATGGGAGGATTGTTATAGGGTAAATAAGAAAGAGCAGAGAACGAAAGAAACAAACACAGATGCTCACAGTGGAATGACAAAATATAATAATCAAACAATATTTCATGAAGCTGTTTTACAAATAACAGTTGATTACACTTTACAATACAGATCAGAGTTACATACAATAGAAATAAACAACAATGCAGCGGAACAACACGATACAGTGGGATAAATATGATAAGTAATAATAGTGCTAAATCTTCGTCTTCGTCCTCCAAAAGCAGTCTTCGATAAAATGAAAGCTCAGACTGACCTGAGCGAATTGAAAAGACAAAACACTCGAGCCAGAACTAAATGATCTTATGTAAGTTAAATCAACAACAAATAAATATGATTGTAACGGCTTCGGAGATGTTTATGGGATTTGACATCTCCCGTCCAGTGTCAAACGTGAGCGCAATAACTTAAGAGATGTTCGGGATTCCATCTCCTAAGGATCCATTAAACTATCTATGTACATAGTACAATATGCTATTATAATAATGTCTACAGTAAAGTAAAATATTAAAATAGCGTTTAGGCGATACCCATATCTCTCTTAACACATTTTATATAATGCCGTAATCTATACAGATACTGTAAACTCCACCGTAAACCGGTGGGCATCAGGGAGCACTCCATAGGTACGACATAAACCAAACTCGTAGAAGGCGCGATAGGGCATGTGAACACGGCATGCGAGGCAATGCTAGGTAGGATTCTAACGTTTTGTGAATACGGACTGGTGGTAACGCATAACAGCTACTACCGCCCACCTTGGAACACACTCCCATAATAAAAATCAAGGGGTAGCCACCAAATCATCATAAAGTCATAATATGGTATCAAAGAAGCATGTCCGATAGGAGGAATGACCATACTTGGCCCGACATGGCTTCTGTTTTAGTCACATCTAAGCTGACTCACGGAAGTCAGGGTCACGTAAATACCACATACAGAATCGTTCTCCGAACCATCCTACTTCATTTCTGGATTCTCCACCACGTACACAGTTGTTAATGTGATTTTCAATATTGACAGAGAGTATGAAAATATCCGATCCCGGTCTCTTTAACAACCAAATGCTTATTTCACACCGGATGGTTCTTTTACATTTGCAAAACTGATTTATAATTTATATCAAAATATCATATTCTCAAAACCATATCATTTTTGAAATCATATTCATTTTCGAAATTATATCACATTTGAAATCATATCACTTTCGAATTCATATTTCCAAAAAATAGATTAAATCCTCATTTAAAAATCATCATAGTCCTCAAATATGTCATTTAAATCCCTACTTATGTTATAACATCATTTAATCGTATTCTACTTAAAATCAAGGATTTAAATATAAAACTTCCACTTTACAAAACCTGAAATTCAGAAAATAGTTTAGGTAGCTTAAAATAGATTAAAACAGATTAATATAGTTTAAAATAGATTAAAATGGATTAATAAAGTTTAAATAGATTAAAATAGATTAATATAATTTAAAATAGATTAAAATAGACTAAAATAGATTCAATAGATTTAAAATAGATTAAAACGAGTTAAAATACTTTATAGATTTTAAATAGATTAAATAAATTTAAATTATATAAAATAGATTAAAAGTAGATTAAATAAATTTAAAATAGCTTAAAATAGGTAAAATAGATTAAATTGGATTAAATAGATTATAATAGATTAAGATATATAAAAATAGTTTAGATTGATTAAATAGTTTTAAATAGATTTTAAAGTTATATTCAAACATTTTCAATAACTCAGTTTTGATAAACTTCATTTATATTTGACAGTTCAACTTAGAAATTCCAATTTAAATCCTATGAACAATTCATTAAATTAATTCCAATTGCAACATTAATGCTTGGATTTTTGGAAATAATTCAGTTTATATAAATCAATTTCAATTCAAAATACAAGTTAATTGAATTCAAAATTTAAAGATTTAAATATCATTCAATTTAACTAATCAGGCGTCTGTATAAAATTTTCTACCCGGTGGACAAGTGATACGGATTTTTATCATATCAATCTGCAATTTAAATTTTTACGGGTATATATAATTTCAACCCGCAATCCCAAAATTTAATTTCAAATACATGAAATCGCTCGAGTTTATCATTCCAACCCATAACGGTTTCTCCCTAATCTATAATATCGTTCGGGTATGTAACATTCCAACCCATAGGGAACTTGCAGTGTTATAACAATATAAAAATATAACATCCAGTCTTCCAATATCAACAATCTAACATACATCACTATCGCTATATAACCAACCAATAAATAACATAAATCAACTGATTATCATTAACAGGTATAAAATTGACAATTAAATTCGATATTAAATTAAATGACGATTAAATACAATAAAAGTCATATTTAACTGGAATGACAATTTAAATATACTAAACATCAATCAATTAATTTCTAATCACATCATAAACTTAATTTAACAAACATAAGATAATCTAATAGTTGTGAGTGGGTTAAAACACTCACCTTTGATTTCAAATCGATTAGAAATCCAAAATAAGACCCAAATTTCAACAGTCTCAGAATTCGTCCAAACTAGCATCAAAATGTCCAAAATTTTGATACGATCCTAGCAGAACAAACCGCGCGTAAATCCGAGCTCGTATGTAAAAGTTACGATGATTAGAACGTTAAACGATTTAAAATTTAAATAAATAAAATAAACAAGTCAACGATACCTACTCAGCCACGTCAGCATTTCTCTCACGACCGAATCCCATTCGAAACCCATGACAACGCATGTAGCTCAAACTTTGACCACGTCGCACAGCCGCCTTCGACCACTAGGAAGCCTCGCACCACTCTCACCATCATCGTCTACCTCCGCTGCACCCACGCCCTAAAGGCCACCACGCTCGGCCTCCCCCATCGCCTTTGCCGCCGCCTCAAAGATTAGGGTTTTTGAACCCTAATTGACCAAATTCGAACGCCTCGTGTCGATCTGGATGATGCGACTACCACCAATCGACTCCTAGAAGATCCCTCTACAAAACCCATATCTCAATTCGACGATCGCTCGAAGTTGATCACAACGCGATGAACGGCCGAGATTAGTTCATTGATTTTTAAAAAAAATGATGGTCCGATTCGAGAAAAAAATCATTGCAGTAGATTGCGCTCGTCGAGAGCTTCTAATCGATATATGATATGTCAAGGTTTGGAGGAGTTTAAATTTTGAAATTGATTCTAAGATTGAATTTTGGGTTTTGATGTAAATTAGGTTTCTGCCATTAAGGAAGAGAGAAAGGACAGTCAGATAGAACTGTATATACAGGAATAAGAAAATGACTACTAGGGTTATGCGAATGAGACTATTTATATCAACCCATCCCGATAAGAAAATAAACACATATCGGATCGGTACGAACGACCATATCCACCCGAAAAGCCCGTTCTGCCTCTGAAACGAAAGTAGGTCATCCCGTATATCAAAATAGATGTTTTCGATATTTTGAAACTCAGTGGAACAAGTTTTAAGTCCTAATTCGATCATATGAAGAAGTTAGCTTTAAAATTAGGTTATTTCAAATTGATTTCAATTAAATTGATTTATGCGCGTTTCAAGCCCGTATGATCAAACGACAAGCCCGATCGCTACGAAACTTGAAACCTTACAATAATTCACTGTTACGGATTCGATGAAATTGGTTTCATCAAAATTCGAGTGACCAAAATGGCTGTTTTCACGTTAATTAAAAAATTATTATTAAATTGAATAAATCACTTTTTTTTAATTTCAAATTTAATAATCGACAAATTTTTACCATTTTTGATTACCTAGACATTTAAAATGTTTTAAAAAAAATTACATATCAATTCAGTGTTAAATATTACACTAATTACAATGTTTAGTTTCAACTACAATTAAATCCAATTAATATAAATTAATTTCAATAAATTGATTTAATTTGGTTTCAATCTTTTTATTCAATCAATCATTACTATATGGACCTAGTTAACATTGGTTTACATCATATCGCATTAATATTCCACAATTATCATCTTTTAGCATATTAGTTGCAATATTTCAATTATTTTGAATCTTTGTTTATATTCACATTAATTATAGTTTAAAATCCCAATAAGTCAATTTATCTTGGTTTTTTCCTTATTATTAAATCAATCATTACCTTATGAATGTAACTGACATTTCTGTACATCTTGTTGCATTCACCTTTTCCAGTTATCGTCTTAACTCAATTTACGTAACATTTAATTTCATTTAATTATAATTGATTAAATAAATTGGTAACAAATAACAATTGTCACCCTTTTCTACATTAAATCACTTTTGTACGTTTGTTATCTACACGGAAATGTTATAGTTATTTACACAACACTAATTATATTCAATTACAATTTATTACTTACTATTCCATTAATTAATACAACATTTAAATTATCAATTACTCTTTTAATCCAATTATCAATTAATACACACATTAGTACAATAAATTTACAATCTATAACTAATTATAACCTTTTAATCATTTCAACTGATTAGAATTACATTTAAAGCAGTTATCAATTACCTTAAATTAATACCTTTACATTTCATTTCGGTTATATTCTTATTATTAAATCGCAAATTTTTTATTTCTTCCAACATTAAATCACAAAACCTTATTAAATTACTATTTTTAATTATCGAAAATTATGGGTCATTATACTCTCCCCCACTCAAAACTTTTTGTCCTCGAAAAGGGAAAGAAGCAATTAAGGAATTAATATATCTTATTAAAAATATTAAATTAATAAACAATTAATTTACGTAAATAAATAATTTAAATAAAATATATCAATTTATAAACAATTAAATCCTTTCATATACAAGTTAATAAAAGTTTGGAAAATATTTCACAAAATTTTTCTAAGTCCAAAATTTCGACAGAGTCTCCTTTGTACGGGAAGGTCTGGGAGAAATAATAATATCAATAATAACAATATATACCAAATATTTCAAATATAATATATCCCAAATCACGGAAAAAACAATATAATGCCGCTAGAAAACTAAAATTCGAGAACGTACCTATTTGTCGGGAAAACAACGCTTATTTATGAAACCAAAAGCTGTAGCAATTGCTTCCATAAATATGTATTTCACTTATACAATCCAAAGAGGTTAATGATTATATAAGGAGAAATATTTACGTTGTTTTTACTAATGACAATAAAATAATCACAACATAACAATAATCATTCGAAAACAAATAGTGCAAACATCATTTTCAACAAAGATGACGATTATCCATCCATAGCAATCAAAACAAATAGTTTGTTTGGGTTTGGAAACTTTTAATCGTATAAAATGATAAATAAACTGTTAATTATACCATACACTTAACAGTCTTAAATAAAACTCAATAGATTATTTCCACATCTTCATACAGTTAGAAGTATCTCTTCCCAAACATCCATAAGCCAAAACAAACAATAATTTCAAATATCGCTTAAGTTTTTTTTCCACATTATTTACTGTTCATCATTTTTCTTCATACAATGATTATCCTCTTAAATTTACATTCATACAATGATATTTTCCATTAAACTACATTCATTACTTACAAAATTTCATTTCTCATTTATATATACAATGCTATATTTTTTTCTTTTCATTACTTTGTGTTCATTGCTTACGTAAGTTATTACCATTTCAATTATTGGATTATCCATTATTAAGTAAGTTTCTTTACAATTTAATTCACCAATAATATTTTTTCTCTCATGCATTTCTTTCATATATAATATTTTTGAACATTTAATCTATTTTTGAATCATTTCACATTTTCTAAAGTCATAATCATTCAATTAATATAGTATTCACTTTAATTATAAATGGCTTCAACATTAACTTAAGTTTGTAATTATTTACTTACAACATTCATCTTTTCTATTACATTTAATTTGTAGCACTTCAAATTTATAACATTTTATAACATCAAATTCTTATTTATTGAAATAATTCTACTGAATACTTTCATTACCTTAAGTTTACTTGTATAATATTCTATCACATATTTCTATTTAACATTATAACTTTTTACATTTTGGTAAGTTATATATATGTCTTTTAGAATGTAACTTATGTTACCCAAGTTCATCTTATTCATTTAGTAAATAAAATGTTCAATAGTTATCATTTCTCATTTTTCATATCCCTTCGATTTATAGTATTCAAAATTTCAATTTCTTATATTTTCATTAATCACTTAGCATCTAGTTTCTAATTACACATTTTAAAAGCTTCCAATTATTAAAATAGTCAAGGTTTCAATTCATTATAATAATTGAAATTTCCAATTCGTAAAAAATTTAAGAACTAAATACCGAGTTCCTTTTCAATCATTTTAAAATAATATATATATATATATATATATATATATATAATCATATCTTTTTTTTATATATCTATATCAAATTATATTTGGAAATTAAAATTAAGATTTATTTATCAAAACAAATGTGCAGTGAACTACTACATCAGTCTTCCTACTTTGAAACTCGAAAATCCACGTCGATGATGCATGCACTCATCACCGAAATTATTTTCCAACGATAGAGAGGGGAGTACAGAACTTATTTCCTTTAAAAGTTCCCTTTAAGACTTTCTTTCAAATCATATTGAAAATATTTATTCTAAAATAATTCCAAATAATACTAATATTATATTCTAAAATCTTTTGAAAGAAATCTTAAAAACCCCAGACTTAAGTTCTAAATTCCCAATTTATATTTACTTTACTTGTAAATCATATTTTACAATCAATATTTATAAAATTTCACTACCTAACAAACACATATTACATCCAACTATATCATTTATAAAATTATTCTTTTACATACAAAGTATAATACTAGGCAAAATTATTTCATTTACCTACATTTCAAAGCAATATTGTGTCGGTCTGCCCTATTAAGTGTTTAGAAATCTGTATCGATGCTACAGCATTCTATGTACTGACCAGAATTTATAAATAAGAAACAAAACAAATTAACATAATAAAAAACCTTTTATAACACTAACAAATACGCTCTCTCATATATATACACTCAACGACTCATTCTAGGGTATTTCTACCATATTTAATACGAGTCAGACCCCACAAAGCTAAGATTATCGCTAAACCAAAGCTCTGATACCAGATGTAACGACCCACCTTTTTGGACAGTTTAAATCAACAATAAACCACACATGTCAAACTCAAACCATTCAAAAGGAGAGGATTGTTATGGGGTAAATAAGAAAGAGCAGAGAAAGAAAAAAAAACAAACATAGAATCTCGCAGTGGAATAACAAAATATAATAATCAAATAACAATTCATGAATCTGTTTTACAAATAACATTTGATTACACTTTACAATACAGATCAGAGTTACATATAATAGAAATAAATAATAATGCAGTGGGAAAAATATGATAAATAATAATAGCACTAAATCTTCGTCTTCGTCCTCCAAAAGCAGTCTTCGATAAACTAAAAGCTCAGACTGACCCGGGCTGATTGAAAAGGCAAAACACTCGAGTTGGAACTAAAAGATCTTTTGTAAGTTAAATCAACAGTAAATAAATATGAGTGTAACGGCATCAGAGATGTTTATGGGATTTGGCATCTCCTTTCCAGTGTCAAATGTGAGTGCAATAACTTAAGAGATGTTCGGGATTCCATCTCCTAAGGATCCGTTAAACTATCTACATACATAGTACAATACACTATTATAACAGTGTCTACCATAAAGTAATGTATTAAAATAGCGTTAAGGTATTACCCATATCCCCTTTGACACATTTTATATAATGTCGTAGTCTATACAGATACTGTAAACTCCACAGTAAACTGGTGGGCTATCAGGGAGCACTCCATAGGTACGACATCAACCAAACTCGTAGAAGGCGGATTGGTCATGTGAACATGGCACGCAAGACAATACTAGGTAGGATTCTACCGTTTTGCGGATCCAGATTGGTAGTAACGCATAGCAGCTACTACCGTCCACCTCGAAACACACTTCTATAATCAAAATCAAGGGGTGGCCACCAAATCATCACAAAGTCATAATATGGTATCGTAGAAGCATGTACGATAGAAGGAATGACCACACTTGGCCTGGCATGACTCTTGTTTTATTCATATCTAAGCTGACTCATGGGAGGCAGGGTCACGTAAATACCTCATACAGAATCGTTCGCCAAACCAACCTACTTTATTTTTAGAATCTCCATAACGTACATTGTTGTTAAAGTGGTTTTGGTATTGGTAGAGAGTATGACAGTATCCGATCCCGGTCTCTTTAACAACCAAATGCTTATTTCACACCGGATGGTTCTTTTACATTTCTAAAACTGACTTATAATTTATATCAAAATATCATATTCTCAAAACTATACCATTTTCGAAATCATATTCACTTTCGGAATTATATCATATTTGAAATCATATCACTTTCAAATTCATATTTTCAGAAATAGTTTAAATACTCATTTAAAAATCATCGTATCCCTCAAATATGTCATTTAAATCCCTACTTATGTTATAACATCATTTAATCGTATTCTACTTAAAATCAAATTCAGTGTTAAATATCAATTCAGTGTTAAATATTACACTAATTACAGTGTTCAGTTTCAACTGCAATTAAATCCAGTTAATATAATTCAATTCCAATAAATTGATTTAATTTGGTTTCAATCTTTTTATTCAATCAATTATTACTTTATGGACCTAGTTAACATTGGTTTACATAATATCGCATTAATATTCCACAATTATCATCTTTACCATATTAGTTGCAATATTTCAATTATTTTGAATCTTGGTTGATTTTCACATTAATTATAGTTTAAAATCCCAATAAATTAATTTATCTTGGTTTTACTCCTTTTTATTAAATCAATTATTACCTTATGAATGTAACTGACATTTCTGTACATCTTGTTGCATTCACCTTTTCTAGTTACCGTCTTAACTCATTTTACGTAACATTTAATTTCATTTAATTATAATTGATTAAATAAATTGGTAATAAATAACAATTGTCACCCTTTTCTACATCTAATCACATTTATATGTTTGTTATCTACAGACAAATGTTATAGTTATTTATGCAACACTAATTATATTCAATTACAATTTATTACTTACTATTCCATTAATTAATACAACATTTAAATTATCAATTACTCTTTTAATCAAATTATCAATTAATACAAACATTATTACAATAAATTTGCAATCTATAACCAATTATAACTTTTTAGTCATTTCAATTAATTGGAATTACATTTAAAGCAGTTACCAATTACCTTGAATTAATACCTTTACATTTCATTCCGCTTATATTCTTATTATTAAATCGTAAATTTTTTATTTCTTCCAACATTAAATCACAAAACCTTATTAAATTACTATTTTTAATTATCGAAAATTACAGGTCATTACAGTTGAAAAGTGATACTTTAATACTTTCAAAAGGAATATTTTGATGGTTTCGAAAGGAAGGTTTTGATGTTTTCGAAAGAGAAGTTTTAAAGTGTTTCGAAAGGCATATGCTTAGTGTTTTGAAAAGAAGATTTAAATGCTTTCAAAAGAGATATTCTAATGGATTCAAAAGTAAAGGTATAAGGTTTCAAAAGCCTAGTTTTCAAAACAAAAAACCCAATCTCATTTTTAAAGGAACACCCATGGCAATATAAAAGAGCTTTGAAATGGTTTATAATTTTGGAGTTTTGAAGAAGTTTTCCTTGATAAAAATAATGGGTTAAATGGATTAACCATGTTTCATGTGAAAATGATTTCAAGGATATTAAAACATAAATGTTGGCAGTATTATGATATTATCGGCTATTGTATATGCTTATTCTATAAACATATTCACTGTATAATGGACCCATAACTGTATTTTAGGGAGAAATGGCAGAATAACCAACTAGGTTAATCCAGTATTGAATATAAGTTGAATTAACTCCTATATGAGTAGAGATGCATCCAAGAGGTCAGGTAGACCAGAATATAGGATGCCCAAACACTGATCAAAGAAGTTGTCAGTTTAGATAGGTTTATAGTTAAACCATGAAAACTGTGTTTGGAAAGAGTTATTGGTGGGGCCGATAGATTCGTAGTTATCCCATGAAAACTATATATGTGTGACGACCGCCCATGACTCCTGCACTAAACAAGGAAATAGTGCGCTGAAAGGTGTGCCAGGTAGCCATGGATGATCATCAAGGTAAGGTAAAAACAGGGAAGTCTATCGTATAACTCACAGCGCATGGGTAAAAATACAATAGAGAAATATATATATAGTGAAGCTCCACAGAACATAATCTCATCAAATAAGCCTCATAGTAGTTTGATACAAAAAAAATCTGAATAGTCAATACATCAAGCCTCACTACATATCACTTAGAGAATATACAAGCGGCCTGAACATTCAGTACATATAGTAAGAAAATAATACGCAAGCTTCCAGCTTGTCTTCGCCATCAGCATCGTTGGTCACTAAGAACAGCACCTGTCACCTGCTACCTAGTCTGCCCATCCCAAAATGGATGAACAGCCCAAGGTAATAAGAATTAAACATAAAATCTTGAGTCAGACAACAGTCTTAGTGAGCGGTAAATTAACTAACAACATACCAAAAGAGCATAAAGGTAAAAGGAATAGGAACCCAACCTTCCCACTCCACCTCTTTCTACAGTGATAGCCCTTAGACACACTAAGTAGAAGTAAACATAGCAAATCAGCCATTTAAAGTAGAGCAATTATCACTCGAGTCAAGGTCGATGTTCCCAAGTACAAACCCCCAAGGCCTAAACCAAGATCAGATAAGCACCCAGAAAGCATCGCTCTTGAGACCGAATGACGATACAACCAAAAACATCCAAACATCTATGACTCTGCTATCACTGTTATCATTGCTTCGATACCACCGTTAATTGAATGACCGGCACGTAACTTTCAGCCGTCCGTCAAGGGCTAATGGTAACCCCGGTTCTAGACTAAACTCCACACGTCGTCGCAGCCCGTGCCTAGGTCTATCGAATCTGCCCAGAGTACTCGACTACCAACTGTAGTCTTTTGGGCGCCCCCATGTACTCTTGCTTTGAGTCTGCTAGAACCTTCAATAACGATGAAATCTCAGCCTCCTAGTCATCCTCCTCGACGACTATTCTCATACTAGCTCAAGCGCCTCTCGAGCCAACCATTATCCACGAACTCGAACCATCCTTCGAGTTATCAACATGCTTGGAATGATCCCGTCTGGATTATACCAAAGCTACCTCACATCATGCCTCTCTTCATCTCATCATAGCAAAGCCCTATCTCAACATCATCATCAAATCCGTCCATATTAGCTTTATCATCCGCTACATATGCCACGAGTAGCTTTTCTATTCAAGAGCTTTTCCCTTTAGCTTTTGAATCATCTTCGACCAACTTGTCCAAATCCAACCACTAATCAACTAATTTATAACAATCAATCAAGTCAATCATTAATCCAAGTAATTAAGTATTCAAACATGATCTAAATAAGCAATTATAACTAAAATGGAAATCTTGTAAATAAAGAGCCTAAATCTAACAAGCATGAATCATGAGTATTATCTCTACAACTTGATGGGTGAACTTGCATAGGTTAACATGTACTATGATGAATGCCAAATCTTCATGAACAATGGATCTATACTTAGGTTTACGAAAATGCATGGAATCACTATTTTTAACACACAATCAAGCCACCAATCCAATATACTCCTTTGGGTCCATGTGAGAGATAACCACCACTCACCGAATCACCCAAACACCTCAAAAACAACACACTCCAGATCTGGACAGCGAAGGATCTAGCTCGATCCGCCAAAATTTCACTTCAAACGTTGAAATCCCTCTTCGATGGATGGAGATCTTCAATCTAAGCTCTTGGATCTTCGATTTGATCTTCAATTCGAATGGAAGGAAGCACAAGATTAAAGAGGAGAAAAGAAGTGAAGAAGTGCAGCACTCAAGCTCTCAAAATGGTAGGGCTTCGCCGCTTCAAAATCCGGATCCCAAAAAGTGAAGAAAACCCGGGTATTTATAGGCTGGAACCCCTTAGGTCGCTCACGACCTAACAAAATCCCCGACCAACGACTTAACAGTCCCCCCGACCTACGACCTAACGACTCAAGCTTATGCGCGACCTAAAACATGCGCGACCTAACGACTTAAGCCTTCACGCGACCTAACACATACGCCTTCACGCGACCTAACACATACGCGACCTAACACATACGCCTTCACGCGACCTAACACATACGCGACCTAACACATATGCCTTCACGCGACCTAATACATACGCGTCTCAATGACCTAAACTACAACGACCTAAGCTATCCCCTAGGTCGCTAACTCCCCTAAGTCGCTTAGTCTCCTAGGTCGTTATCCCTATGCCGCTAACTCCTAGGTTGCTAACTTCCTATGCCGCTAACTCCTAGGTCGCTAACTTCCTTAAGTCGCTCCAATCCCCTAAGTCGCTCAACCGACCTAAGCTACTACACGACCTAACTCCTTAGGTCGCCTAAACCCTTAGGTCGCTCAACACTCAAGATCCTCCCTAAGTCGCTTTATGATCTAACCTCTGGACGACTTAAGCTCTGGACGACCAAACAACACTAATGACCCAACGAAAACAGTTTTACGATCTTTCGATACGTAAAATACGGGTCGTTACATTCTCTCCCCCTTAGGAATTTCGCCTCTGAAATTCCAAACAAACAAGAGTAACCAAAAACTATTCTGCATGCCTATCATCCATAGCAACCAACAAACCATGTATCCAATTACTAGCCTACCATGCAGAATTCTAAGACTAGAATAAGTTACAATGTCATGAGATGACACGACACCTCATGGTCATTCCTCGAAGAGTTCAGGATGAGCTGCCTTTATCCTCTCTTCCACCTCCCATGTACAGTCGTTAACATCACCACTCCATTGTATCTTGAGCAACCTAACCACCTTCCTCCTAAGCTGTTTCGTGTCAGTTCCCACAACACAAAGCGGCTTACGAGGTCTCTTAACAACTGGATCAACCTCAAAATCTTCACAGCTATCAGCAGAAACCACTGTATTCGAGTCGTGCACATACTTCCGTAGATACGATACATGAAAAACATTGTGCACACCCGACATCTTTTCTGGTAACTCAAATTTATAAGTGAGCTTTCCAATTCGCTCGATGATCGGGAATGGTCCAACAAATCTCAGAGTCAATTTTCCTTTCTTCCCGAATCGAATAACATTCTTCAGTGGAGAAATCTTCACAAAAACCATATCACCTACGTCGAATTCCAAATCTTTACGACGCTTATCGGCATAACTTTTCTGACGGTCTTGGGCTTCCTTCATTCGTTGCCGAATGATCTCTATGCAATCCGAAGTCTGTCGAATCATTTCTGGCCCAAGTATCAACTTTTCTTCCGTTTCCAACCAACATGTCGGAGAGCTACACGGTCTTCCATACAATGCTTCATACGGCGCCATACCAATGCTTGACTGGTAACTGTTATTATACGAAAATTCCACCAAATGAAGATGATCTTCCCATGATCCTCCGAAGTCTAAAACACATGCTCTGAGGAGATCTTCCAAAAATCGGTTGACTCTCTCGGTCTGACCATCTGTTTGGGGGTGATAAGCTGTACTCAAACAAAACTCGGTTCCCAAAACTTCCTGGAAGCTCTTTCAAAATCCAATAGTGAACAATGGGTCTCGATCACTCACTATACTTTTCGGAATACCATGGAATCGAACTATCCACTTAACATACAGCTCAGCCAACTTCGATGCAGTCCTGGTTGATCGAACAGGAATGAATCTTGCACTCCTAGTCAAACTATCTACAATGACCCAAATCCCTTCATTTCCTGCTCTTGTTCTAGGTAGCCCGTCGATAAAATCCATCGATATTTGTTCCCACTTCCATGTAGGAACTTCTAATGGCTGAAGCAATCCACTGGGCTTCTTCTGCTTGGCTTTTACCAACTGGCAGTTCATGCATTTGGAAATAAAATTTCCAACATCCTTCTTCATACCTTCCCAGTAATAGTTTCTCTTCATATCGCGATACATCTTATTTCCACTTAAATGAATTGTCAGCTTCGAGTGATGACTTTCCTTCAGAACTTCATCTCTCAATTCATCTATATCGGGAACAACTAGTCGTCCTTGTTTTCGAAGCCAACCCTCTCGATAGACCTCGAATCCTTTATCCCTCTCTGGGTCCAACCCAGATTCCAAATCACAGATAATCTTGACAAGCTTATTGTCTCGCTTTTGGCTCTCACCAATTCTTTCCACAAGAGTAGGTCTTATCGATAAGTTTGCCAACATCTCAGGTTCCAATTCACATCTGGTCCTGAAGTCAAATCTAGCCAAATACTCGAGATTCTTCCATTCTGAAAACATGGCCCCCAATCCTTCATGTCTTCGACTTAACGCATCTGCCACTGCGTTACCCTTTCCCAAAGTATAGGCTATACTAAAATCATATGATGCCAAAAACTCTTGCCATCGTTGCTGCCGAAGATTCAAATCCTTTTGGGAGAAAAGATACTTCAACGACTTATGATCTGTAAACAACTCGAATCGAACTCCCAATAGGTAATGTCTCCACATCTTTAGAGTAAATACAATCGCCGCCAACTCCAAATCATGAGTCAGATAATTCCTTTCATGTGGCTTAAGTTGTCGACTTGCATATGCAACAACTTTACCATTCTGCATCAGCACTGGTCCAAGTCCAGTACTACATGCATCGGTGTAAACCACCATCTCATCATTTCCACTTGGAATAGTCAAAACAGGAGCACTTGTCAGTCGCTCTTTCAGGATTCCGAAAGCTTGCTCACACTTAGCATCCCATCTGAACACTTGGTTCTTTTTCGTCAATCCTGTTAATGGTGCAGCTACCTTGGAAAAGTCTTTGATAAATCGACGATGGTATCCTGCTAATCCAAGAAAACTTCTCACATCAGATGCATTCTTAGGTCTAACCCAATCCTGGATTGCTGCCACCTTGGCGGGATCAACCGCTATTCCACTTCCAGAGATAACATGGTTTAAGAACCTCACTTCGCTCTTCCAGAAGTGACACTTCGAAAACTTAGCCTTCAGCTGATGTTTCCGCAAGGTTTCCAAAACAATACGCAAGTGCGTCTTGTGCTCTTCTTCAGTTCTGGAATAAATCAAAATATCATCCACGAACACAAGTACGAACTTGTTCAACTGATCCCTGAACACTCTATTCATAAGATCCACAAAATACGCTAGTGCATTGGTCAATCCAAACGGCATCACCAACCACTCAAAGAAACCAGATGGTGTCTTGAAAGCAGTCTTCGGCACACTATCCTTTGCCACTCTTAATTGGTGAAATCCCGTTGCCAAATCCATCTGGGAAAACACCTTGGCTTCGTGAAGCTGATCAAACAAGTCATCTATTCTCGGCAATGGATACTTGTTCTTCTTAGTCACTTTTTCAGCTCACGATAATCCACACACAATCTCAACAATCCATCCGCTTTGGTTGCAAACACAAATGGTGCACCCCATTCGGACACACTACGTCGAATGAATCCTTTCTGTAAAAGACCACCAACTTGCACCCTCAACTCTTACTGTTCCCTAGGCGCCATCCGCCTAAGAGGCATCACAACAGGCCTGGTTCCTTCAACTAGATCGATGCGAAACTCGATCTCTCTATGCGGCGGTAACCCTTTGACCTCATCAAAGACATCCTCAAATCCATTTGCGATCGGCACCGATGACAGTCAATCCCGTGGAACAACCAACGAATAGATGAAGCTCATGAAGACACCTTCCTCATGCTTACATCGTATCACAACCCTTCGCCCTTCCACATTCTCGACTGTCACCTCTAGCTTTTCACAATCAACCTTTGCCGCATATTTCCTAAGCCAGTCCATACCCAAAATAATTCCAAACCCCGCAAAGTTCAGAACAAAAAAATCACAAACAAAGGAGCAACCATGACTCGATACAACCAGACCACGGCATAGCATACACAGACAGGACGAACCCCCAACTGGATTAGTCACAACCAATGGTCTATCAACAATATCCGGTTCTAAACCCAACCGGCATACAAGTTCATTACAAACAAAAGAATGCGACGCCCTAGTATCGAATAACACTCTAACTGGAACACCACAAATGGAAAGAGTACCTTTTACCACCACACTCTTTCCTTTCTCTTCCGCGGTAGGAGCTCTTAAAGATGATGGCACAGCCCCCAAAGCATAGGCTTGCACAACCTGCCTGTCCTTCCGCGGTTCTGGACAATTCTTCTTGATATGCCCCGGCTTGTCATAGTTGTGGCACTTCATTGGCACCTTAGGATTCTTGCAATCTTTGGAGAAATGGCCCTTCTGCTGACAATTGTAGCAGGTCACTTCGCCCTTCGGCTTCTTCTGGCAATTCTTACCCTTCTGCTGCTGCTGCTTCCTCTTCCTGTTTCCACCTTGCTGTGGTTTAGACTCCACCTTGGTCACAGCAATAACAGATTCTTCTTTAGGAAACAGGTTCTCGTGCCTGAGAGCCTTCTCCACAAGCTTCTCAAATGGATCATCCAGATGATCCACCAACTGCCTCCCAAGATAAATGTCCAAGCCTGTCACAAACTTCTCGTTCTTCTGACATGGAGATTCAATATACGACCGAGCATACTTGGACAAGGCTTCAAACTCAAAAACATACTCAAGAACTGGTCTCCCACCTTGCTTGAGCTCCACAAACTTCTTGAACAGAACAGATTTCTGAGCTGTAGAAACCCATGTAATTTCTTCCTCTGGAGTATCAATGGTGATAGAGTTCCACCAATCAGAAGCTCTCCCTTGAAGCTGTCTTGATGCGAGCTTCCTTTTGGTTGCATCCTCGATTCCCAAGTCACTAAAGATTCTTCTACAAGCATCTATCCATCTCTGGACTTCAATGGTTGACACTGTTCCCAAGAAAACCTTTCCTCCAAGAGCAGTATAGTCTTTACACAGCTTAACAAAATCCACCGGTCTTGGAGCTTGAACTTGAATTCCAACATCTACTGCTGGCCCCAGAGCTGGCATCCTCCTCATGATCGAAGTCATCATAGCTTCGAACATAGCAGCATAATCAGCAGCCCCCTCAGCAGCACGACCTTCCCTAGCAGTTGGTCTCTCTCTTCGACTCATTCTTACTATCAGTAAAAAGAAATGATTAGTACACTTTGAGAAACAACTGCATAAGGGGTTCAAATCCTTCTAAGCTATTATATTATATATAGTAATCATCCATCAAAACACAATTACGTCTCTCATACGTAGTTACGTCATCGAGCATTGGCTAAAATCGATTAACCAAGGTTATGATACCAAATGTGACGACCGCCCATGACTCCTGCACTAAACAAAGAAATAGTGCGCTGAAAGGTGTGCCAGGTAGCCATGGATGATCATCAAGGTAAGGTAAAAACAGAGAAGTCTATCGTATAACTCACAGCGCATGGGTAAAAATACAATAGAGAAATATATATATAGTGAAGCTCCACAGAACAGAATCTCATCAAATAAGCCTCATATTAGTTTGATACAAAAAAATCTGAATAGTCAATACATCAAGCCTCACTACATATCACTCAGAGAATATACAAGCTGCGGAACATCCAGTACATATAGTAAGAAAATAATACGCAAGCCTCCAGCTTGTCTTCGTCATCAGCATCGTTGGTCACTAAGAACAGCACCTGTCACCTGCTACCTAGTCTGCCCATCCCAAAATGGATGAACAGCCCAAGGTAATAAGAATTAAACTTAAAACCTTGAGTCAGACAACAGCCTTAGTGAGCGGTAAATTAACTAACAACATACCAAAAGAGCATAAAGGTAAAAGGAATAGGAACCCAACCCTCCCACTCCACCTCTTTATACAGTGATAGCCCCTAAACACACTAAGTAGAAGTAAACATAGCAAATCAGACATTTAAAGTAGAGAAATTATCACTCGAGTCAAGGTTGATGTTTCCCAAGTACAAACCCCCAAGGCCTAAACCAAGATCAGATAAGCACCCAGAAAGCATCGGTATTGAGACCGAATGACGATACAACCAAAAACATCCAAACATCCATGATTCTGCTATCACTGTTATCATTGCTTCGATACCACCGTTAATTGAATGACCGACACGTAACTTTCAGCCGTCCGTCAAGGGCTAATGGTAACCCTGGTTCTAGACAAAACTCCGCACGTCGTCGCAGCCCGTGCCTAGGTCTATCGAATCTGCCCAGAGTACTCAACTACCAACTGTAGTCTTTTGGGCGCCCCCATGTACTCTTGCTTTGAGTCTGCTAGAACCTTCGATAATGATGAAATCTCAACCTCCTAGTCATCCACCTCGACGACTATTCTCATACTAGCTCAAGCGTCTCTTGAGCCAACCATTATCCATGAACTCGAACCATCCTTTGAGTTATCAACATGCTTGGAATGATCCCGTCTGGATTATACCAAAGCTACAACATCATGCCTCGCTTCATCTCATCATAGCAAAGCCCCATCTCAACATCATCATCAAATCCGTCCATATTAGCTTTATCATCCGCTACATATGCCACGAGAAGCTTTTCTATTCAAGAGCTTTTCCCTTTAGCTTTTGAATCATCTTCGACCAACTTGTCCAAATCCAACCACTAATCAACTAATTATAACAATCAATCAAGTCAATCATTAATCCAAGTAATTAAGTATTCAAACATGATCTAAATAAGCAATTATAACTAAAATGGCAATCTTGTAAATAAAGAGCCTAAATCTAACAAGCATGAATCATGAGTATTATCTCTACAACTTGATGGGTGAACTTGCATAGGTTAACATGTACTATGATGAATTTCAAATCTTCATGAACAATGGATCTATACTTAGGTTTACGAAAATGCATGGAATCGCTATTTTTAACACACAATCAAGCCACCAATCCAATATACTTCTTTGGGTCCGTGTGAGAGATAACCACCACTCACCAAATCACCCAAACACCTCAAAAGCAACACACTCCAGATCTGGACAGCGAAGGATCTAGCTCGATCCGTCAAAATTTCACTTCAAACGTTGAAATCCCTCTTCGATGGATGGAGATCTTCAATCTAAGCTCTTGGATCTTCGATTTGATCTTCAATTCGAATGGAAGGAAGCACAAGATTAAAGAGGAGAAAATAAGTGAAGAAGTGCAACACTCGAGCTCTCAAAATGGCAGGGCTTCGCCGCTTCAAAATCGGGATCCCAAAAAGTGAAGAAAACCTGGGTATTTATAGGCTGGAACCCCTTAGGTCGCTCGCTCTTAGGTCGCTCACGACCTAACAAAATCCCCGATCTACGACCTAACAGTCCCCCCGACCTACGACCTAACGACTCAAGCTTATGCGCGACCTAAAACATGCACGACCTAACGACTTAAGCCTTCACGCGACCTAACACATACGCCTTCACGCGACCTAACACATACGCGACCTAACACATACGTGTCTCAACGACCTAAACTACAATGACCTAAGCTATCCCCTAGGTCACTAACTCCCCTAAGTCGCTCAGTCTCCTAGGTCGCTATCCCTATGCCGCTAACTCTTAGGTCGCTAACTTCCTATGCCGCTAACTCCTAGGTCGCTAACTTCCTTAAGTCGCTCCAATCCCCTAAGTCGCTCAACCGACCTAAGCTACTACACGACCTAAGCTACTATACGACCTAACTCCTTAGGTCGCCTAAACCCTTAGGTCGCTCAACACTCAAGATCCTCCCTAAGTCGCTTTACGATCTAACCTCTGGACGACTTAAGCTCTAGACGACCAAACAACACTAATGACCCAACGACAACAGTTTTATGATCTTTCGATACGTAAAATATGGGTCGTTACAATCTGAATAAAGTTATTGATAGAAGTCAATAGGTTCATAGTCAACCCATGAAAACTATGATATAAGAGAAGTTATTGGAGATACCGATAGGTTCAGAGAGAACCCATGAAATAGTGAAGTTATTAGCAGGGGCCAATAGGTTCTTAGTGACCGCATGAAAACTATGAAATCAGACAGATAGTCCATAAGATTTAGAAAGGTTATTAGTAATCCCATGAAAACTAAAAGGTTCTTTGTGATCCCATAAAAACTGTAAGACCAGATAGATAATCCATAAGCTTTAAACAGGTTATTAGTCAACCCATGAAAACTAATAGGTTAATATTGACCCTATAAACTATAATTGAGATAGATAATCAAATGAATAGGGATGGGAAATCTAGGATATTTTTCTTGTTTGCATATCATTATGTTATTTTAAATTGCTGTGTTTTTAACCATTGTGGATGCGGAAGCACAATATATGGTTATTATAAATTTTTGGGTAAGATACTGGTGAGGGGAAAACCCGTTTCGCTAAGCGGCGTGATCTCGCTAAATATTTAAATGGTTCGGAATGGTAGGTTATTATTCATACCAGGCTTTTTGTCTGGCTCGAAGTTTATGTTTTCCCCTTAAACGCTCGGGTACTCAATTAATTTTGAGCAGTTTGAGAGTTGAGGAATTTTAGGTTCTTCTTTAGACGAATAAGCTTCCGGAAACGTGCAGGAGACAAGCTAGTTATTAGGAGTTCTTTTCTTTTTGATTCCGTTGTGTTTTGATGTAAAGGCAAAGTTATTTAATTGCCTACGTATAGACTCTGATCATCTAGGAGTCGTTTTCATATGTCGCTCTTGGTGTATGTTGTAATAATTATATTTTCACTGAACGTCGTTCTCGAATTTGGGATTATGTAATGAATTAGAAATGATTTGAAATGGAATGAAAAATTTGTTTAATAGATTTTTTTTCATATCCACGTGTTTCTGTTATATCAATGTATATCACATTATCGCATTTGGTCGTCGAGGATCAATAACTATGGATGACGCCAGCATCCGTTAGTTTTGGGCCTCCAAGTGGAGAATGTTAAAAGTTGGTATCGGAGCATAGGTTTACGTAAAATTTAAAAGAAAATTTCAACCTAAAATATTTTCAAAACGTAATCCAATGCATCAGAAAATAAGATCGAGGTTTGGGTTAATGCTATTGTAACGTACCTGTATTTGTTATGTATATATATAAGTACATATTCCCCTCTCTCTTAGACCGTTTTTTGTATCTTACTAAGGCTCGTATGCATATTTACGAGAAAGGGAGATATGGAAGAAGGAAATGGAAAAAAAAATCTAGGTGGAGGAAGCACTACAACTAATGGAAATGCTCGACCTAATATTAGGCGGAATCCGGGTCGACAGGCAAATGCTAATCAAAATGCAAATGCCAATGTAGGTGCTGGAAATCCGCCAGTAGATATAGGAATGATGTATCATTTCTTCGTTAATCTGATGGAAGCTGGAGCTGCTGTTGGAGTAGCTAGGAATGTTGGAGGAGTTAATCCCGTGGCTCCAATTGGAAACAACTATACTAAGTTGAGCAGAGATTATACCAATCTTGGTAGGAAGCCGTTTTTGGGAACAGAGGATGTTATGGAAGTTGAGAATTTGCTTTTGCATATGAGAGTATCTTCGCTGACTTAGGGTTGAATGATGAGCAAAAGAGAGAACTAGCCTCTAGGCAGTTGCAAGTAGCGGCGCTTCATTGGTGGAATAGTGTTACTACCGGAGTTTTCGAAGAAGAGTTAACTTGGACAAAATTTCAAAGGAGATTCGAAGAGAGGTTTTTGTTTGAAATTGCCAAGTCAGCATTGCTGAGAAAATTCATGGACTTGGTGCAAGGCAAGATGTCGGTGATTGAGTATGCCACGAAGTTTGATGAGTTATCCAGATATGGATATGCTACCATTGACACCGTCATCAAGAGGAATGAGAAGTTTACTCGGAAATTGAGACTCGAGATTGCTAGTGCAACTTTGCCACATCTTCGTGATCCTTGTAATGTTGTTGTGGAAATGGCAATCCGACATGAGGAGATGCTTGCTACTTATGAGAAGGAGAAGCAAGTTAAAACCCATAGTTCTCTTGGCAAGAAGAGGAAGTTATTTAAGAAGAAGGGAACCCAGAAGGGAGAAGCTTCCAAGAAGTCAAAGGCTAATCTAGTTTGCTTTAAGTGTGATAAGAATGGTCATTATGCTCAAGAGTGTCGGATAGGAAAAGGAAAGAAGGTCGCATATAAGAAAGGAGTGAAATTCTTTAACTGCGACCAGGTTGGGTATTATAAGAATTAGTGTCCAGAACCAATCAGAGCGAACAAGGGAAAAGTTTTTGTTATTGGGCCATCATCCACTAGGCTAACTGCTGCTGAGAAGGGAAAGGCTGTGATGGAAGGTACGCTTTTGAGTCAGAGTATACCAGTTAGGGTACGTTTTGATACCAGTGCATCACATTCATTTATATCTCAGTGTTTGGTTGATAGGTTATGTTTAGAACCCACATACCTTGTTACTTTCTTAAGGATTGCGAATCCGATAGGAGGGTATGCAACTCTGGGAATGAGATGTGACCAATAGAATATGATTTTTTAGGTCATAAGTTTGTATGCAGCTTGTATGTTTTTGATTTCGAGATCATTTTGAGTATGGGTTGGTTAGGTAAATATGAAGCTAGAATATTTTGCAAGGATAGAGAAATATCTCTAAGACATCCTAAGAGTCATAACCGAATTATATTCTCAGTAGAGGATTTTGACCGGAGTGCCTGTGCTTTATTGAGTGCTATGGAAGCAAAAGAAGGGTTAAGTTAGGTACGAGTGGTAAGAAAATTTGTAGATGTTTTTAAGCCGGTTACATGACTACCACCGAAATGAGCCGTTAAGTTTCAAATAGATCTTGTGCCGAGACCAGAACCTGTTAGTAGACCGCCTAGCAGGATGACACCGACCGAGAAGAAGGAATTGAAGGTGCAGTCAGTGGACCTAGAAGGAAGAAATTTTATTAGACCAAGCAGTTCGCCATGGGGTGCGACCACGGTGTTCGTGAAGAAACTGGATGGGTCGCTAAGGCTATGCATCGACTATCATAAGTTAAACAAGAAGACAATCAAGAATAAGTATCCTTTGTCGAGAATCGATGATTTATTTGATCTATTGTGTGGAGCTAGAGTATTTTCCTAATTGGATTTGGCGATGGGTTTCCATCAGCTATGAGTGGAAAAGGACAATATTCTGTTGACAGCGTTTCGGACTAGGTATGGTTCATATGAGTGGTTAGTAATGCCATTCGGGTTAACGAATGCACCAGCTTTTTTTGTGGATTTGATGAACCGAGTTTTCTGAGAGTACTTGGATAGGTTCGTAATGGTATTTATTGATGACATTTTAGTATACTCTAAAGATGAAAGAGAGCATGAAAATCATCTAAAAGTAGTGCTTGAGACGCTGAGGCAGTATCAACCGAAGGCGAAGTTTTTCAAGTGTCATTTCTGAAAAAAATAGGTTAAGTTTCTTAGTCACATGGTTTCAAAGAAGGGTTTGTCAATCGATCCAGATAAGATCGAAGCTGTTAATAACTGGAAGAGACCAGAAGCAGTGATTAAGATTAGAAGTTTTTTTTTGAACTTGTTGGCTATTACCGGAGGTTCATCAAGGATTTCTCGCGGATAGCAGCGCCTTTGACTAAGTTAACTAGGAAGGATGTGAAGTTTATTTGGTCTGACAAATGTGAGGAAGCATTCTTTAAGTTAAAGCATTTGTTGACCAATGCGCCTGTGTTAGTAGTTCCAGATGGAAACCAAGGGTTATTGGTGTATACCGATGCATGCAGAACCGGATTAGGAGCCGTGTTGATGTAGAATGGTAAAGTTATTGCCTACGCTTCATGACAGTTTTGACTGCATGAAGTGAGATATCATACTCATGATTTAGAGTTGAGCAGTGATCTTCACATTGAAAATATGGAGACATTATCTCTTAAGGGAGAGATTTGAGTTATACACAGATCATAAGTCCTTAAGGTATTTATTCTCTCAGAAGGTATTGAATATGAGACAACAGAGATGGCTGGAGTTTCTAGCGGCTTATGATTTTGGTATAGGATATACACCTAGGAAAGGGTATAAAGTAGCGGATGCTCTTAGCAGAAAACATCAAAATGTGGTGTTAGCTATGTTGGTAGAATGTAAAGATTTAGACGCTTTGACTACTTGTAGTATGCAATTAAGATCGGCTGCTAGCTCTAGTCAGAGCACCACCATGTTGTCCTGTTTGGAAGTTCGACCATCGAAAGAGTCGTTTCTAAGCAAGAATTGGACCCATTATTAGCCAAGAAGATTAGAAGGCTTGAGGTTAGGTCAAAGATCGATGATTTAAAGGATTTTAGTCTTGACCGAAGAGGATAGTTGAGAAAAAAGGGACGGTTGTGTGTTTCAAATGTTGAGGACTTATGGAAAGAAGTTCTTAAGGAATATCATCGATCCAAATATACAATTCATCCTGGGGGACCAAAATGTATCAAGATATGAAGAGGAGTTTCTACCGGGAAGGTATGAAGAATGATGTTGGCTTATGGGTAAAGCAGTGTGTGAACTATCAATAAGTGAAAGCCGAACATCAGAAACCGAGTGGGTTGCTTCAACCTTTGGAGATACCAGTTTGGAAATGGGATTCGATATCCATGGATTTTATAGATAGGTTGCTAAGGTAGAATAAGGTAAATGAAAGTATATGGGTCATAGTGGACAAGTTGACCAAGAGTGCCCATTTAATTTCAGTTAAGTCAACCTGGACAACACCTGTTTTAGCTAAGTTGTTCACGAAGAACATAGTTAGATTGCATGGAATTCCTAGTAGTATTGTCAGTGAAAGAGATGCTTTGTTTACTAGTGAATTCTGAAAAAGTCTACAGGATGTGTTATGTACTAAGCTCAAGATGAGTACTGCGTATCACCCTCAGACGGATGGGCAGACGGAGAGTGTCAATAAGGTACTCAAGGATTTATTGAGGGCTTGTGTGCTAGACTTTGGTGGATCTTAGGAAGATCACCTACACTTAGTCAAGTTTTCCTATAATAACAGTTACTAGACTAGTATAGGAATGACGCCTTTTGAAGCTTTGTATGGAAGACCATGCAAATCACAACATGTTGGTTAGAAACTGGAGACAGATTAGCCTTGGATCCAGATCTGGTTAGAAAGGTGATAGAGAAGATTGAGTTGATCCGAGAAATGATGAAGGAAGCTCAGTCTAGATAGAAGAGTTACGCAGATAAAAGACGTAAAGATCTAGAGTTCTCAATTGGAGATAGAGTTTTCATTAAGGTATCACCAGTGAAGGGTGCAGTACGATTTGAAAAGTTAAGAAAATGGGCACCAAGATATGTTGATCTGTTCCCAATTATAGAGAGGATCAGAAAGCTCACATACAGAGTAGAGTTGCCGAGCAGTGTGGCAGGTGTTCATAATGTGTTTCTTGTATCTCATCTTCGCATGTATGTGCATGATCCAGAGGCTACTATCCCTTCGACAGAGTTGGAAGATTTGATAGTAGAACAAAAATTTAATTTTGTTAGACAACTAGTTTGGGTTATGGCGAGAGATGAGAAGAGGTTAAGAACAAGACAGTCAAGTTGATGAAAGTTCAGTGGAGCGATAACGAGAAGAACTGTACTTGGGAGACAGAAGACAGGATTAAAGATACTTATCCTAATCCGTTGTGAGGGTATGTTCTATATTTGCTTTATATAGATTGTTGCAAGTCGGGTAGGCTAGTATGGTGATTAGGAGATGTTACAAATGATTGTTATGCTTAGTATTTAATCCTTATTGAATTTCAAGGACGAAATTCTTTAAGGTGGGGAGCCTGTAATACCCTTAATTTTAAATAACATTATTCAGGAGATTTAATTACGTAAATTAAATATAATAATGTAAAAATTAGACTGATAAGTGGATTGAGATTTGAAAATTTATTAGAGGCCGTGCTTAACTAAATAAAAATTTAAAAGAATAAGTTTATCGAAATGGTTTTATAAGTTAACTAATAAGAGAACAAGGCAAAAGTATTATGGGGAATAGTCGTCCACCATAACCCTTAACCCCTAAACCCTTATCCCCATTTTTATTTCACAAGTTCATAATTCTAAAACATAAACCAAAATGCTTAAGCGGGCCATAACCATGGGGAAAAAGAGGAGTAAAATCAATTAAAAGCTAAGGAATCAAGCAAGGAGAATTAAGCAAGATCAAATCTCAAGTTCCTTATCCAAAGCAAGGTGAATAATAATCAAAACCATCTCATTTTCATTTTTTAAAGAGCATTTGATTTCGGGTTTGAAGTTTAAAACCTTTATGATGATATGGTTGGATGACCTGATATGTTTGATTCAAACAAGTATGTTTGATAAATGTTTTATTCGGTTTTAAGGCTAAAATCATATATATTGTGTTTCGAATGCCATGAGGGTTTAATATGCTATGTAAAACATTATTTTGGAGATGTGTTTAAATTTTCATTATTATCCAAGATATGGATAATTTATTATGAATTTCTAAAGGAAGAAATAAGTAATTGGGTTTAAAAATGTATTTCAGTTATTATATAAAGAATTTTGGGTCTGAAATTTATATATGTTAAATAACATATTAAAAGTGAATTTTGATGATTTTTTGGGACTTTTCCTAAGTAATTTACTATGGAAATTAAATTAATTAAGTTCGAGGACTTAAATGTCTTAATTATTTTGTTAAAAGGAATGGTTTCTTTGTTAATTATTTTAATTAATTCTGGATGAATTCGGCAGTCTTTTAGAAAAGATTTTTGGTAAAGTTTACGACAATCAATTATATTTTTACAAATATGGAAGTTATTTGAAAAGAAATTACTTAAAAAGACAACGAAACAGTTTTGCATAGATTTACTGCTTTGCCACTTCCAGTTGCAACCTTTCGATCCCATACCTCCATCCTCAACTAAGTCGAAACCAATACACATGGTATCAATGCTTTGGTATGTAGTGGATTGGATAAAGGCGGCAGATATAGAGTTGAAACCATGCTTTCGATGGGGTCGAGGCCATTTTGAATAGCTTTCGAAGGCCTTTATTTTGGTTTCCAAAGAGATGCCGCTTGCCTTGCTTTTAATGAATGCTTTAGAAAAGGTTGAATTATTTTTATATAGCTTTTCGATTGGGTTGCCGCCTTTTTGTTTTAAAGGGTAGCTTTCGAATGAGTTGCCTTATATTATGTTTCAAAGAGAAGCTTTCGAAACGGTAGTTTTGAACCTAGTCGAAAGCCTGCTACTATCTTCATACCTTTCAAATAGGTTGAAGTTTTCAATGAGTTTGAAAGGCAAGCTTTTGTCTTATAAATATAACAAGCCACTTTCCAATGCTTTTGAAAGGGCTCCTGTAGCCATTTAAACTAAAGATTTTGAAGGCAATGGCTTTGAAAGGCGTTTCGAAGCTACCCTTCCAATTGTTTTACATAAAGACTAATGTTTACGAAAGGATGATTCCAAAGCCATCTGTTTTCCCCAAATTCTTTTGTTTGAAGGTTAATGGTTTCGAAAGGGTTACTTGCGCTTATGTGCACTTTGACCCAAAAGTTATATTTAAACCCAATGTTTTCGAAAGAGGTACTTTCAAATGGTTTCATGGCTATGCTTCTATAAGTTGGAAAGTGATAATTTAATACTTTCGAAAGGAATATTTTGATGGTTTCGAAAGGAAGGTTTTGACTTTCGAAAGAGAAGTTTTAAAGTGTTTCGAAAGGCATATGCTTAGTGTTTTGAAAAGAATATTTAAATGCTTTCAGAAGAGATATTCTAATGGATTCGAAAGCAAAGGTCTAAGGTTTCGAAAGCCTTAGTTTTCAAAACAAAGAACCCAATTTCTTTTTTAAAGGAAAACCCATGGCAATATAAAAGAGCTTTGAAATGGCTTATAATTTTGGAGTTTTGAAGAAGCTTTCCTTGATAAAAATAATCGGTTAAAGGGATTAACCATGTTTGATGTGAAAATGATTTCAAGCATATTAAACTATAAATGTTTGTATTATTATGATATGACCAGTTATTGTATATGCTTCTCCTATAAACATATTCATTGTATAATGGACCCATAACTTTATTTTGGGAAGAAAGGGTAGAAAAACCAGCTAGGTTGACCCACTAGTGAATATAAATTGAGTTTACTCATGTACGAGTATTACATCCAGGAGGTCAGGTAGACCAGAACAGAGGATGCCCAAAGACTGATCAAAGAAGTTGTCAATTTAGATAGGTTCATAGTAAACCCGTGAAAACTATGTTTGGAAAGAGTTATTGGCAGAGGCCCATAGGTTCGTAATGATCCCATGAAAACTATATCTGAATATAGTTATTGACAGAAGTCAATAGGTTCATAGTCAATTTACGAAAACTATGACATAAGAGAAGTTATTAGAGATACCAATAGGTTCAGAGAGAACCCATAAAATAATGAAGTTATTGGCAAGGGCCAATGGGTTCTGGGTGATCCCATAAAAACTATGAAACATGATAGATAGTCCATAAGAGTTTAGAAAGGTTATTATTCATCCCATGAAAACTAAAAGGTTCTTAGTGATCCCATGAAATCTATGAGACTGAATAGATAGTAATAAGCTTTAAATAGGTTATTAGTCAGCCCATGAAAACTAATAGGTTAATAATGACCCTAGAAACTATAACTGAGACGGATAATCAAATGAATGGGGATGTGGAATCCAGGATATTTTGCTTGTTTGCATATCATCATGATATTTTAAATTGCTATGTTTTTAACCATTGTGGATGCAGGAGCACAATATATGGTTATTATAAATTTTTGGGTAAGATAGTAGTGAGGGGAAAACCCGTTTTGCTAAGCGGAGTGTTCTCACTAGATATTTAAATGGTTCGAGGTGGTAGTTTATTACTCATACCAAGCTTTTTGTCCGACTCGAAGTTTATGTTTTCCCCTTAAACTAGTATCTAATATTACCATGTTTGGTCGTCGAGGATTAATAACCATGGATGACTGCAACATCCTTAGCCGTTAGTTTTGGGCCTCTAAGTTAGGGATGTTACACATATGTTGACATATGTGCCCAAATTTCAAAGTTCAAACACCAAAGAAATATATTATATACACACACACTTATCATATTAAATATTATATATATATATATATATGTATATATTGTATTATTACATATTAATTCTTATATTAAATTATTTCCAAAAAAATAAAAAATAAAATATGAAATGTAAAAGTACCGATTTTGTTGTTTCCTTTGTTGTCTGGTTAATCTTCCATCGACGTGAAACACATGTTAACATTTTTAGTTTCTGGTTCATTCTCACTGGATTTTGTATCAGATCATTCAAATTTGTGTTGTAAGCACTTTTTCTCTTTTTGAATGAATCATTGTTTGATGAATTCTTTATTTTCTTCTGCTGTGGACAATCTCTTTGTAGATGGTCAGATTCACCACAATCGTAACACTTAAAAACATTCCTATTTTCAAAAAATTTATTCTCAGTTTCATGAAAGTCGTTCGTCTTTCTGTATTTTAGAAATTTTCTAAAATTTTGAGTCATTAGAGCAATCTCCTCATCATTATCATCGTCATTCGAGTCTTGATCGTCAGTTATTGCATCGGATGCAATTAGTTTCTTCTCGATCGCCTTGTTTTCCCTTATACCGTACATCTGTGCTTCATTGGAGATTAGATTACTTAAGTCTTCAATTTTCATTATACTAATATCATTGGCTTCCTCTATCGCTTATGCCTTTTGATCCATCTAGAAGAAAGTGAATTAAGGATTTTTCTAACTTGATCCCTTTTTGAGAAAATTTTCCTTATACAAATGAATGAACTATATCATGAAATCTAGAATACATGTCAGAAATAGATTCATTTGATTTCATTTTAAAAAGTTGAAACTAGTTGTTTAGCATGGAAATCTTAGCTTTTACTCTACTGTGACTTTATATGTAACTTGAAGTATTCTCCAAATTTCATAAGCAGTCTTACAAATAGAACTCGATTAAATTCATTTTCTCTAAAGATAAAAATAAAATATCCATGGCCTTAGAGTTATTGAGTGCTTATGTCTTTTGGTCCGTTGTCCATGTTGAGTATTCAGTTTCGTTGTCAATGTACTCACTTTGTTTAATGTTTCAAATAAATAAACCATTGGATTGTAAATAAATTTCCATCCTATATGACCAGTAAGTATAATTACCACCTTTAAATAGTGGGAGTCTAGCAGTTAATTGTCCTTCTACAATGGTCTTAAAAAGTGTACCATCAGTGTCACTAGCCATTTATACTTTTTGAAAATCAAATAATGAGTTTTCGAAAACCTAAAATTCTGATACCATGTAACAACCCTGCTTTCTACGCCGTAAATTAAATTATATTTAATTTACGACGTAGAAAGCAAGGTTGTTTCAAACTATAACGCCCCACCTCTATACCCATACTACCAAAGAGAATTACTATGTAATCCTGCCTGGTAATACAGAAAATGAGGCTTGTTAGGAGCAACCATGCATGAATATTCCATTCGGTTAATCCTTATCGCAATGAAAACCCCAGCCTGTTATCGCTAACATTATCCACCTCCTCAACGTCGCCTCATGTAACGACCCGATTTTTCGACGCCTGAAAATCGACATCAATACGTCCACTGTATCAAAAGCCGATCAATCGAATGCCGAAAAACTAAACCATTAGGGTTAAAGAAGGAGGAGGTAGAAGAAGAAAAAGAAAACAATATCAGAATCTCACAATCGCAGTGGAATAATATATAATAGATAACAACAGGCTTTTATACAAAGAAATTGTAGCTGTATTATATATTGCATCATCAGAGTACAACATCAAACAAACCACAACACTGGACAGTTATATTAACTTGTCCCCATAGAAACTGATTATGCATCAAACTATACACAGCGGATAATACATCAAATACGTGTGATACGTCTCGCCATCCAGCTTGTCTTTTGAGCTCCATAGCATCCTTTCCTGTATCTGTAATACTCGGTCTGACCCGAGCATCATAATAAAACAATAACCAAGTCAGTCTGGAAAACCAGCGTGAGAAAACACACTCAATTTGCATTGTTATTATTATACTTTCAAAAATCCTTTGAAATCAAAGGTATCTCGTAAGACCGTGCCACGAATAAATATACCGGGTTTTTACCTTACGATAACCAAAACATTTTTATCAAATCCGTCTGATATTATAATAGTATCTATAGAAAGTAAAATAGGATCTAGCTGAAATGCTTGCATCTCACGTTTCAAGAATAGTTGGGTACAACCAAAACCGTACAGGCGCTTATTGGAGATTGGATTCCATACAATGGCAGGGCTACTGGGGTACCGCCCGTCACAGTACGTGGTCTAGATCACCGTACAGAGGATCCACCCTGATCCCCTGCATCACAAGACCGGAGCTACCCCTTACTGGATTGTTTGAATAAGATCACCCCACGGTTGGGATCAGCAACCGCCCACACAGCCGAAATAAAGGGAGCTCTAGAGAGGGATGACCTTACCCTAATTGGTTGCTAGCCACTTAGCCTTGCGTGCACCTCCCCTGTTTTAGTCATTCCCGGTTGATTAGGCTGGAGGATACGCGTTACCTTTTTAGCACACATTCACTTAGAATGCTCATCGTCCTCCTGACGATGTTCTGAAAGCATTCATCCATACAAGTACGTTCCGGGTCCAAACGGAACCGAAGGCACTACTCCTACTACATCCATTTTGGAATCACCCTCGGGATTAGTAGCGATCATCCCTTGCACTTCACTGCTCCATCTTCGACTCCAAGCTCTTGTCTTCCTCACGAAAACATTCAAACCAGATCAAAGTGGTTTTCGAGAAATTAATCCCGATCTCGGTCTCTTCGAAACGATCAGAGCATTGGCTAATATTGATAGTTGGCTATTTAACTATCACATAACATCCACAAAACAACCATCAGATTTAAATAATTTTCCAAATTATTTATTTATTTCAAAATATCTTCGCAAGATATATTTCCACACTTCAACCCTTTGAAAATAGTTTTCAAAACAACCATTTTCTCTTGTGGAATAAATTCCCCCCAATTGTTTTCTTTCCACTGAAAATCGCCAAGTCTAAATACTTAAGTTTTTAAAATAATTCAAATCACTTTATCCAAAAATATATATATACTTTAAAACATTTAATAAAAACTACTTAAAACACTTTTTTTAAAAATACTAGTTATGAAATTTTATAATAACTTCTTATGTAAACTAAAGCCAAAACTGATTTTTAAAATATAAGTTATTATATAAGGTATAAATATTAAATAATTATCTTTAATGATAATACTAGTTAAAACCTTTAAAATAATTACTACTATAATTAATTTAAATAAATATCTACTTTAAAATTCTAGAACAATTTAAAACAAATAAAATTTTCTTAAAACATTTCTTTTAATTTTTTTTTAAACCTTAAACTTATATATAAAATCTCCTTTAAAATAAACTTGGCTTTCCAAGGAAATACACTTCCCATTTCCACACCTTTAAAAATAAACCACTATTTATTTTTAAACAAATCACCCTTTCCTTATAAATTCTCATCCTGAATTTAAACTTCCAAATTATCCTCTGATAATTATTTCACTTAATTTATAAACCTTGTTATGAATTTCATAATCTCATTCTCCTTTATTCACAGTTTTCAACACTTAGTCGGTTTTCAAATCGATTTCCAAAACCAACTCCATTTAAAATAAATTTCTTTACTTATCCAAATTTATTTCAAAACCATTAATTTCAAACCAACTCCATTTAAAATAGATTTCTTTACTTATCCAAATTTATTTCAAAACCATTAATTTCAAATTTTACTTCCTTATTATGATTTAAAATCTTATTTAAATCGGAAATATTAATTTCATACTTTATTTCAAATTCTCCTTTTATTTTTCCCAAACTCATCTCAAATATTAAATTTTAAAAATATATTTCTTTGTACTTTACAAAACAATATTGCTTAAGTCCTTATTTTAAATAAAATTCTTTTTCTCATTTACTCAAAATCCCTATTTTTTCCATCCTTGAATTTTATTACATAGGATTTAAAATCAAACCTTTATCCCTTTTCCAAATTCATTTCTTTAAATTATTTGGATTCACTATAATTATTTTATTAAAAATTTCCTTTTTTATTTCCTTTAAAATCCAAACTTTATATATATTTCATTTTTCTCAAATACCAATATATATTCGACCAAGCCATAGCATTCAATAATTTCAATTTCTACTATAATCAATATAATCATTGCAGATTTATCAAATAAATCATATCACAGAATAAGAAATAAATTCAACACTTTTGAGGAATCCTGTTGGATCCTTCCAACCTGTTTCCCTGCATCCACAGATGTTAGCACGACAAATAAAATACCAATCCCGCTTCAAGGCGGGATATCAAGGTATAAAGGGTCATTCGCTATTATGCGGGGCACATAGGGTCTCATCCGCTATATAATGCGGGAATCAATCACTCCAATATATATATCTATATATATATACACACACTATATATAACATATCACATCCAAGCAATTCAATTATTCGGCCAATAATTTAAATTTAACTATTTAAATTTAAATGGAATTCCAAATGAGTGAGATTAACTCACCTTTTGATTTTGTTTGCAACCCATTCCCATCTCGACTTGCTTCATGGTTTTAGACCTTGTAAAACATTATACATTCTTGCCTAATATATAAAATTTAGTTTTAGTTTAACTAGTTTTAAATAAACACTGGCCTAGTATATAAAATTTCTTTTCGGTTTGCAATTACAATAGTTTAATTTTCCATTAAATCAATATATTCCATATATTTCAAAATAAATTAGTAAGTTACCGCATGTATATTTTTTCTTCCTAATATATATATATATATATATATTAAATTAAATAAATTTAAGAGCAGAACTTGTTCGTTCATAACTGCCAATATTTTCTAAACTATATATATATACACACACACACACACACAGAATTAATATAAATTACATATATATTTTACTTCAAAATTCCTTCCTAATGTATGTATTAATAAATTTAAATCGAAGAATACTGCTAACCCTCACCTCGATGGTATCACCCATCTCGAACACGAACCACGTCGTACTCGACGCCACAGCTTCTCGCGCGAAACCCCGACCAAAACCTCGTTGCCGACCCCATCCAACTCGCGTGAACAGCCTTTGTGACGACCGCCCATGACCCCTGCATTAAACAAGGAAATAGTGCGCTGAAAAGTGTGTCGGGCAGCCATGGACGATTGTCAGGGTAAAGTTAAACAGCGTAATGTATCGTACAACTCACAGTGCATGAACAAAGTACAATAGAAAAATCTACATAGTGAAGCTCCACAGAAGAAAATCTCATCATATAATCCTCATAATGGTTTAGTACATCAATCAGAGTAGACAATACATCAAGCCTCACTACATATCTCTCAGAGTATAACAAATAGCGGAATATCCAGTACATATTATATAGAAAATAATACGTAAGCCTCCTGCTCGTCTTCGCCATCAGCATCGGCAATCACTAAGATCAGCACCTGCCACTTAGTCTGTTCATCCCAAACATGGATGAACAGCCCAAGGTAATAAGAGGAGACATAAAACCTTGAGTCAGACAACAGTCCTAGTGAGCGGTAAATTAACTATCATACATACCAAAAGAGCATAAAGGTTAAAAGGAATAGGAACCCAACCATCCCACTCCACCTCTTTCTACAGTGATAGCCTAAACACACATTAGGTAGAAGTAAACATGGCATAGCAGACATTTAAGTAAAGCAATTATCACTTGAGTCAAGGTCGGTGCTTTCCAAATACAAACCCCCAAGGCCTAAACCAAGACCAGATAAGCACCCAGAAAGCATCGCTCTTGAGACCGAATGAAGATACATCCAAAGCATCCAAACATCCATGACTCGGCTATCACTGTTGTCATTGCTTAGATACCACCGTTAATTGAATGGCCGGCACATTCTTTCAGCCGTAAGTCAAGGGCTAATGGCAACCCCGGTTCTAGACAAACTCCGCACGTCATCATGACCCGTGCTTAGGACTAAACGAATCTTTGCCCAGAGTACTCGATCATCAACGATCCATCTTTTGGGCGTCCCCATGTACTCTTGCTTTGAGTTTGCTAGAACCTACAACAACGATCCTATCTCAGCCTCCTAGTCATCCTCCTCGACGACTATTTTCATATCATCCGACCATTATCATCAAAACTCGAACTATCTCAAATCATCTGTCGAGTTATCATCATGCTTGGGAATGATCCCGTCTGGATTATTCCAAGGCTTCATCACATCATACTTTGCTTCATCTCATCATATCTCATCATAGCAAAGCTTCATCCTATCAAATCCATCCATATGAGCTTCCACATCCGCTTCATATGCCAACAGCAGCTTTTCAAATTCAAGAGCCTTTCTCTTTGGCTTTTGAATCACCATTGACCATCTTGTCTAGATCTAACTATCAACCAACTAACATACATAGCAATCAATCAAATCAATCATTAGTTTAAGAAATCAAGGAATCAAACATGATCTAAATAGGCATTTATAACTACAATGGCAATTTTGTAATTAAATGAGCAAAGATCTAACAAGCATGAATCATGGGTTTTTAGCATAGATCTAACAAATAAAAATCATGGGTTTTGTCTCTACAACTTGATGAATGAACTTGCATAAGTAAACATCTTCATAAGTAATGGATCTACACTTGGATCTAAGGAAAAATGCATAAAATCACTATCTATAACACTCCAACAAACCACCAAACCAATATACTCCTTTGGGTCCGTGTGAGAGATAACCACCACTCACCGAATCTCCAAAACAACTCAAAAGCAAATCACTTCAGATGTGGACAGCAAAGATTCAAGCTTGATTCGTCGAAATCCCGCTTGAAACGATAAAATCTCACTTCGTTGGATGGAGATCTTCAACTTTGGCTCTTGGATCTTCAATTTGATCTTCGATTTGAATGGATGGAATCACTAGATTAGAGTAGAGGAAAGAAGTGAAGAAGTGTAGAAGTCGAGCTCTCAAAATGGCAGCACTTCGTCGCTTCAAAAACCGGTGCCAAAAAGTGAAGCAACGCCCTTCTATTTATAGGCAGATCCATGAGTCGGCGCCCCTTGAGTCGTCACCGACCTAACCTTGCCGACTCACGACTCAAGCTCTCAAAGACTCAACGACTTAACGGCTTAAGCCCTTACACAACCTAATACCATATGCGGCTTAGCGACTCAACTGGTATGCCGACCCAACGTCTCAACCACACGCGACTCAACTACCTAGCGACTTAACTGGGACGCGGCATAGCGACTTACGACCTAACACTAATACAAGGTCTTAACGATTTACGACTTAACCATATGACCGACTTAACAGCTTAGCCCTTCCCACGACTCAACCTATGTGCGACCTAACTAACCCAAGCGACACAACATAGACACGACTCAACGACCTAACTCATATACGACCTAGCCTATCATCCTTAAGCCGTTAATCACTAAGTCGGCCCATCTCTTAACTCGGTCACTCTATGAGTCGCTCACTTCACTAAATCGTCCCATCTTAAGTCGGCTAACTACTGGATCGCTTCAAACCTTAAGTCGGCTAATTACTTATCTCCTTGGGTCGCATACTACCTTAACTCGGTTGATACTTAGGTCGGTCAGAAACCCATAACTTGCTCACACGACCTAAGCTAACTTCCATACGACCTAAGCTAACTTCCACACGAGTTAACTATCACGCGACTTAAGCTTTGGTCGACTCAACTCTAAACAACTTTAACAACATCAACGACTTAAAGCATACAATTTTACAATCTTTCGATCCGTAAAAATACGGGTCGTTACATTCTCTCCCCCTTAGGAATTTCGCCCCCGAAATTCCAAACAAACAAGAGCAACCAAAACTATTCTGCATGCCTATCATCCATAGCAATCATTAAACCATGCATCCAATTACTAACCTAGCATGCAGAATTCTAAGATTAGAACAAGTTACAAATTCATGAGATGCCACGACACCTTAGGGCCATACCTCGAAGAGTTCGGGATGAGCTGCTTTCATCCTCTCTTCCTCCTCCCATGTACAGTCGTTAACATCATCACTCCATTGTATCTTGAGCAACGTAATCGTCTTCCTCCTAAGCTGTTTCGTGTCGGTTTCCACAACACGAAGCGGCTTACGAGGTCTTCTAGCGACTGGATCAACCTCTAAATCTTCACAGCTATCAGCAAAAACCACTGTATTCGAGTCGTGCACATACTTCCGTAGACAAGATACATGAAAAACATTGTGCACACTCACCATATTTTCCGGTAACTCCAATTTATAAGCGAGCTTTCCAATTCGCTCGATGATCGGGAATGGTCCAACAAATCTCGGAGTCAACTTTCCTTTCTTTCCGAATCGAATAACATTTTTCAGAGGAGAAATCTTCACAAAAACCATATCACCTACGTCGAATTCCAAATCCTTACGACGATTATCGGCATAACTTTTCTGACGATCTTGGGCTGCTTTCATTCGTTGCCGAATGATCTCTATGCAATCCGTAGTCTGTCGAATCATCTCTGGCCCAAGTATCAACTTTTCTCCAGTTTCCAACCAACACGTCGGAGAGTTACACGGTCTTCCGTATAATGCTTCATATGGTGTCATACCAATGCTAGACTGATAACTGTTGTTATACGCAAATTCCACCAAGTGAAGATGATCTTCCCATGATCCTCCGAAGTCCAAAACACATGCTCTGAGAAGATCTTCCAAAACTCGGTTGACTCTCTCGGTCTGACCATCTGTATGGGGATGGTAAGCTGTACTCAAACACAACTCGGTTCCCAAAACTTCCTGGAAGCTCTTCCAAAATCCACTAGTGAACAATGGATCTCGGTCGCTCACTATACTCTTCGGAATACCATGGAATCGAACTATCCACTTAACATACAACTCAGCCAACTTCGATGCAGTCCTAGTTGATCGAACAGGAATGAATCTTGCACTCTTAGTCAAACGATCTACTATGACCCAAATCCCTTCATTTCCTACTCTAGTTCTAGGTAACCCATCGATAAAATCCATCGATACTTGATCCCACTTCCATGTAGGAACTTCTAACGGCTGAAGCAATCCACTGGGCTTCTTCTGTTCTGCTTTCACTAACTGGAAGTTCATGCATTTGGAAATAAAATTTCCAACATCCTTCTTCATACCTTCCCAGTAATAGGTTCTCTTCATATCCCGATACATCTTATTTCCACCTGGATGAATTGTCAACTTCGAGTGATGACTTTCCCTCAGAACTTCATCCCTCAATTCATCGACATCGGGAACAACCAGTCGTCCTTGCTTCCGAAGCCAACCCTCTCGATCGACTTTGAATCTTTTATCCTTTTCTGGTTCCAATCCAGACTCCAAATCACGGATAATCTTGACAAGCTTATCGTCTCGTTTTTGGCCCTCGCCAATTCTTTCCACAAGAGTAGGTCTTATTGATAAGTTTGCCAGCATCTCAGGTTCCAATTCACATCTGGGCCTGAAGTCAAATCCAGCCAAGTACTCGAGACTCTTCCATTCCGAAAACATGGCTCCCAACCCTGCATGTCTTCGACTTAACGCATCTGCCACTGCGTTACCTTTTCCCTGAGTGTAAGCTATACCAAAGTCATATGATGCCAAAAACTCTAGCCATCGTTGCTGCCGAAGATTCAAATCCTTTTAGGAGAAAAGATACTTCAACGACTTATGATCTGTAAACAACTTGAATCGATCTCCCAATAGGTAATGTCTCCACATCTTCAGAGCAAAAACAATCGCCGCTAACTCCAAATCATGAGTCGGATAATTCCTTTCATGCGGCTTCAGTTGTCGACTTGCATACGCAACAACTTTATCCTTCTGCATCAGCACTGCTCCAAGTCCAGTACCACATGTATCGGTGTAAACCACCATCTCATCGTTCCCACTTGGAATAACTAAAACAGGAGCACTTGTCAATCGTTCTTTCAGGATCTCGAAAGCTTGCTCACACTTAGCATCCCACTTGAATGCTTGATTCTTTTTCGTCAATCCTGTTAACGGTGCAGCTATCTTGGAAAAGTCTTTGATAAACCGACGATAATATCCTGCTAATCCAAGAAAACTTCTCACATCAGATGCATTCTTAGGTCTAACCCAATTCTGGATCGCTGCCACCTTAGCGGGATCAACCGCTATTCCATTTCCAGAAATAACATGGCCTAAGAACCTCACTTCGCTCTTCCAGAAGTGACACTTCGAAAACTTAGCCTTCAGCTGATGTTTCCGCAAGATCTCCAAAACAATACGCAAGTGCGTCTTGTGCTCTTCTTCAGTTCTGGAATAAATCAGAATATCATCCACGAACACAAGTATGAACTTGTTCAACTGATCTCTGAACACTCTATTCATAAGATCCACAACATATGCTGGTGCATTGGTCAACCTAAACGGCATTACCAGCCACTCATAGAAACCGGATGGTGTCCTAAAATCAGTCTTCGGCACACTATCCTTCGCCACTCTCAACTGGTGAAATCCCGTTGCTAAATCCATCTGAGAAAACACCTTCACCTCGTGAAGCTGATCAAACAAGTCATCTATTCTCGACAATGGATACTTGTTCTTCTTAGTCACTTTATTCAGTTCACGATAATCAACGCACTACCTCAATGATCCATCTGCTTTGGTTGCGAACACAACTGGTGCACCCCATTCGGACACACTACGCCGAATGAATCCTTTCCGTAAAAGGTCGTCAACTTGCACCTTCAACTCTTGCTGTTCTCTAAGCGCCATCCGCCTAAGAGGCATCACAACGGGTCTGGCTCTTTCAACTAGATCAATACGAAACTTGATCTCCCTATGCGGCGGTGACCCTTTGACCTCATCAAAGACATCCTCGAATCCATTTACGATTGGCACCGATGACAGTCCATCCCGTGGAACAACCAGCGAATACATGAAGCTCATGAAGACGCCTTCTTCATGCTTACATCGTATCACAACCTTTCGGCCCTCCACATTCTCGACTGTCACTTCCAACCTTTCGCAATCAACCTTCACCGCATACTTCCTAAGCCAGTCCACACCCAGGATAATTCCGAACCCCGCAAAGTTAAGAACAAAACAATCACAAACAAAAGAGCAATCATGACTCAATACAACAAAACCACAGTATAGCATATTCAACAGGACGAACCTCCAACTAGATTAGTCACAACAATAGGTCTATCAACAATATCCGGTTCCAAATCCAACCGGTATACAAATTTATTACAAACAAAAGAATACGACACACCGAGGTCGAGTAACACTCTAACTGGAATACCACAAACGAAAAGAGTACTTTATACCACTATACTCTCTCCCTTCTCTTCCGTAGGAGGAGCTTTTGAAGATGATGGCACAGTTTCCAAAGCATAAGCTTGCACAACTTGCCCGTCCTTTTGCAGTTCCGGACAATTCTTCCTAATATGTCCCGGCTTATCACAGTTGTGGCACTTCACCGGCACCTTTGGATTCTTGCAATCTCTGGAGAAATGGCCCTTCTGCTGACAATTGTAGCAAGTCACTTCGCCCTTCAGCTTCTTCTGGCCATCCTTACCTTTCTGCTGTTGCCGCTTCCTCTTCTTGTTTCCACCTTGCTGTGGTTTAGACTCTTCCTTGGTCACGACAACAACAGACTCTGATCCCAAGAAAACCTTTCTTCCGAAAGCAATATAATCTTCCCACAGCTTTGCAAAATCCACCGGTCTTGGATCCTGAGCTTGAATTTCAACATCTACTGCTGGCCCCGGAGTTGTTGGTATCCTTCTCATGATCGAAGTCTTCATGGCTTCGAACATAGCAGTGTAATCAGCCACCCCCTCTGCAGCCCGGCTTTCCCTAGCAGCTGGTCTCCCTTCTTGACTCATTCTTAATTTCTATAAAATCAAATGATTAGAACACCTTTGAGAAACAACTGCATAAGGAGTTCAAATCTTTCCAAGCTACTATATTATGTATAGTAATCATCTATCAAAATACAATTACGTCTCTCATACGTAGTTACTTCAGCGAGCGTTGGCTAAAATCGATTACTCAAAGCTCTGATACCAAATGTGACGACCGCCCATGACCCCTGCACTAAACAAGGAAATAGTGCGCTGAAAAGTGTGCCAGGCAGTCATGGACGATTGTCAGGGTAAGGTTAAACAGCATAATCTATCGTACAACTCACAGCGCATGGACAAAGTACAATAGAAAAATATACATAGTGAAGCTCCACAGAAGAAAATCTCATCATATAATCCTCATAATGGTTTAGTACATCAATCAGAGTAGACAATACATCAAGCCTCACTACATATCTCTCAGAGTATAATAAACAGCGGAATATGCAGTACATATTATATAGAAAATAATACGTAAGCCTCCTGCTCGTCTTCGCCATCAGCATCGGCAATCACTAAGATCAGCACCTGTCACCTGTCACTTAGTCTGTTCATCCCAAACATGGATGAACAGCCCAAGGTAATAAGAGGAGACATAAAACCTTGAGTCAGACAACAGTCCTAGTGAGCGGTAAATTAACTATCAAACATACCAAAAGAGCATAAAGGTTAAAAGGAATAGGAATCCAACCATCCCACTCCACCTCTTTCTACAGTGATAGCCTAGACACAAATTAGGTAGAAGTAAACATGGCATAGCAAACATTTAAGTAAAGCAATTATCGCTCGAGTCAAGGTCGGTGCTTTCCAAATACAAACCCCCAAGGCCTAAACCAAGATCAGATAAGCACCTAGAAAGCATCGCTCTTGAGACCGAATGAAGATACATCCAAAGCATCCAAACATCCATGACTCGGCTATCACTGTTGTCATTGCTTAGATACCACCGTTAATTGAATGACCGGCGCATTCTTTCAGCCGTAAGTCAAGGGCTAATGGCAACCCCGGTTCTAGACAAACTCCGCACGTCATCATGACCCGTGCCTAGGACTAAACGAATCTTTGCCCAGAGTACTCGATCATCAACGATCCATCTTTTGGGCGTCCCCATGTACTCTTGCTTTGAGTTTGCTAGAACCTTCAACAATGATCCTATCTCAGCCTCCTAGTCATCCTCCTCGATGACTATTTTCATATCATCCGACCATTATCATCAAAACTCGAACTATCTCAAATCATCTGTCGAGTTATCATCATGCTTGGGAATGATCCCGTCTGGATTATTCCAAGGCTTCATCACATCATACTTTGCTTCATCTCATCATAGCAAAGCTTCATCTTATCAAATCCATCCATATGAGCTTCCACATCTGCTTCATATGCCAACAGCAGCTTTTCCAATTCAAGAGCCTTTCTCTTTGGCTTTTGAATCACCATTGACCATCTTGTCTAGATCTAACTATCAACCAACTAACATACATAGCAATCAATCAAATCAATCATTAGTTTAAGAAATCAAGGAATCAAACATGATCTAAATAGGCATTTATAACTACAATGGCAATTTCGTAATTAAATGAGCAAAGATCTAACAAGCATGAATCATGAGTTTTTAGCATAGATCTAACAAATACAAATCATGGGTTTTGTCTCTACAACTTGATGAATGAACTTGCATAAGTAAACATCCTCATAAGTAATGGATCTACACTTGGATCTAAGGAAAAATGCATAAAATCACTATCTACAACACTCCAACAAACCACCAAACCAATATACTCCTTTGGGTCCGCGTGAGAGATAACCACCACTCACCGAATCTCCAAAACAACTCAAAAGCAAATCACTTCAGATCTGGACAGCAAAGATTCAAGCTTGATTCGTCGAAATCCCGCTTGAAACGATAAAATCTCACTTCGTTGGATGGAGATCTTCAACTTTGGCTCTTGGATCTTCAATTTGATCTTCGATTTGAATGGATGGAATCACTGGATTAGAGTAGAGGAAAGAAGTGAAGAAGTGTAGAAGTCGAGCTCTCAAAATGGCAGCACTTCGTCGCTTCAAAAACCGGTGCCAAAAAGTGAAGCAACGCCCTTCTATTTATAGGCAGATCCATGAGTCGGCGCCCCTTGAGTCGTCACCGACCTAACCTTGCCGACTCACGACTCAAGCTCTCAAAGACTCAACGACTTAACGGCTTAAGCCCTTACACAACCTAATACCATATGCGGCTTAGCGACTCAACTGGTATGCCGACCCAACGTCTCAACCACACGCGACTCAACTACCTAGCGACTTAACTGGGACGCGGCATAGCGACTTACGACCTAACACTAATACAAGGTCTTAACGACTTACGACTTAACCATATGACCGACTTAACAGCTTAGCCCTTCCCATGACTCAACCTATGTGCGACCTAACTAACCCAAGCGACACAACATAGACACGACTCAACGACCTAACTCATATACGACCTAGCCTATCATCCTTAAGCCGTTAATCACTAAGTCGGCCCATCTCTTAACTCGGTCACTCTATGAGTCGCTCACTTCACTAAATCGTCCCATCTTAAGTCGGCTAACTACTGGGTCGCTCCAAACCTTAAGTCGGCTAATTACTTATCTCCTTGGGTCGCATACTACCTTAACTCCGTTGATACTTAGGTCGGTCAGAAACCCATAACTTGCTCACACGACCTAAGCTAACTTCCACACGACCTAAGCTAACTTCCACACGAGTTAACTATCACGCGACTTAAGCTTTAGTCGACTCAACTCTAAACAACTTTAACAACATCAACGACTTAAAGCATACAATTTTACAATCTTTCGATCCGTAAAAATACGGGTCGTTACAGCCTTGGTCACCCCTATTACCGAAGACCCACCGGAATTCACCATACTTCATCCCGCAACCGCTGCTACCAACGCGACTCCGCCATCGCCTCGACTACAGTTGCATCATCCGTCCATTGCCGCGTGCCCGCGAACGCCACGTCCCTCACGCCCTGATTTGGTTCGCTGCTGCTTGAGATTACTAATATCGATCTATCGCGATTCCACTACTGATCGAAAGCGATTAATACGATCGAAATTCATTTCCATCGAAAGAGGGAAAACTAGGTGGTGGGGTTTTGATTTCGAGGAGGAGGAGGAAACGTTCGGCCATATATTTTATCATTCTGTGATTCTAATTTTAAATGAAGAAGGGGACGAGATTGAGTTTTTGAACGAGGTGTTTTATCTTTCTTCGGCTGAAAATTTTAGAAGAAAAAAAAACGCGTGTCAAACCAAGGAAAACACATGCTTAAAATTCTATACGTGTCTATTTGCAACAGTACTCAGTGCAATTACATTATTAATATTTTAAATTTAGATTCAAATTTAAATTGTCTTGAATTCGAAGCTTAAATTTTTTTACATTCTATCGAGGCGTGCCGCCAGGCGTTTATAATGTTATATGCCTATTTTGAACGCAATGGAAAAGGTTTCGAGTCCTAATTCGATCATATGGGGAAGATAGCTTTTTGGACCAGTTATTGTATTGAATTTTTAAGATAAAATTTCAGCGCGTTTATTTACCGTACGATCACACGACAACTCCAAACACTACGAAATTTGAAATCCGATAATAATGTACTATTACGGATCCAATGGAACTGGTTTCGTCGAATTCCGAGACTGTGCCTCAGATGGCTATTTTTAAATATCAATTTAAACATATAATTTTAAAATCGAGCAAAACATTTTCAAACTCAAATTTAAAAATTCTATTATCTCCAGTATTATAAATATAAAATTTTCAAGCCTTTGAAATATTTTTAACAAGCATAAACTAAAGATTCAAAATATTTACCCAACCTCCAACAATTAAATTCAATAATTTAATTGCCAATAAATAGTGATATTTGAAATTCAAATTAAACTAACTTTCAAATATTTAAAATCAATTAAATATTTCAATTTCAAATATCCAGAAATCCTGGGTCGTCACATTCCTCCCCCCTTAAAAGAATTTCGTCCCCGAAATTATTAGTTAAGAAGAATGGTCCATAACCCGTTCGTCATTTTCCCAAAACCAAACAGCTTTTATTAAAGACACTATCACTCTTACTAACTTCCTAAACTCATCCATAACTTCCAACCAATATCACTTACTCAACCATTCAAATGATAATTCAAATTTAAATTTAAATTATCAAAATTTTCTCAAAATTTTTCTAATTCCTTAAATTTTCAAAAAATTTCGCTAGTGTCTCCTTTGCATAGCTAGCTCGGTACAACTAAAAAATGCCTCTACGGGCCCCCAAATTTCAAAAGAAAACAAAATGTCAAACGGCTAGATTAGAAAATTATCAAATTTCATACAGAAATTTAAATCCATGCCTTTTTGTTGGTCAATTCAAATTTATCTTTGCAAATTAAAATATCCATTTATCCTTTGGCTTTAGATACCTGTATATCCTACTTAGTAATAATATCCAATTACTGATTTCAAAATCATTCACTTCTTTCTACGAAATTTCAATATCTGTTCTACTTAAGCCGTATGATGCACCCATATCATCCGTACGCAATATCAATCCGATCGCTCACTCGATCATACAATTTCACTTACGAACTAGTATCGTCTACCCGACTTCCTAGTGCGGACTCAGATCTGGTTTCTTGATCGAAAACTGTCATTCTCCTTGCATAACCACAAACTATGATAGAGAATTTCCAGAATCAACCAAAAATCCATATCCAGGGTTCACCGTCGAAAATCGAGTGAAAAATCCAAACTCGGATCGATATAACTATCTCGAAATTCTGTGCTTGAATTTGGATCAAATCGCTATGCGAATTAAATAATATAAGTACATCCTACGTATTTATTCCAATTGACTATTAGCTATATCAATTTCCTTTATTCACATTTATTTTTTGCTTTTCATTCTCTTATTCACAAATATCCTTCTCACCACTTTACTAAATCTTCATACAAATATTACTAAAACTTCACTAAGTGCTCGGAACTTCTACTTCAATTCCAATAAGTGATACATTAGTGCTAATACAACTTTTGAATGTTGAATGATAAACATTTTCAATTATACCCTAAGATGAATTTTTAAAGTAGTAATTGAGTTTCAATATTTTTTCTCTCGTCGCTTTTTTTATTTTCATGTTTTTCTTTTCAATTTTCAGAGGAATGTATTTTTTCTAAATTTGTTAATTATTTGAAAAGGAGAATATTGAGATTTTGTTTGTTGAGAAAATTAAAAGTATTTAATTTGATCGAAGTTCGTAATTTTTTTTTTAATTATCAATATAGTTTCTATTTCTTTTCTTTTTTTGGTTTTATACTTGTTCGAAACCTTTTAAGAAAATTATTATTTATTTATAGATATGGAGGTGCAACTGTTATAATTATTTTTTATTTTAGTAAAAAAAGCCATTAGCACTTTAAAATAAGAGTTGCTAATTACACCACTTTTTTCCTAGTTGTATCACGGACGGAATTTACCACATAAAGTCAAACTAATACTTAAAATTACCCTAATTACACCACGCTATTTTAATTATTTTCTACCAAATATCAAGAATCACGTCTCTCGTTCTGGAAAAAAGTTCTGGAAAAAAATTAACATAGGCAGTCAACAATTGATTAATAAAGTATACAAACGGCTGTAAATCCAAACAACCTACTACCGATTCTGTGTATCTATTCCCGAATTTATCAAAATTACTTGAAAACAAATCAACGAGTTTACAAAACCAAAGTACACACAAATACGTGTTTTGATATACACACACACTGCAGGATTTTCAAACCCAACACCAGTAACAAAAGATTTCAATAAATTTCAGTACGGCAAAAAAAAGAGCTGGAGAAATGGGTCGGTAAAATTCAGTATTTTTTGTGGTGTAATTAGCAACTCTCTTTGAAATTGAGGTAAACAGAAGTTGTTCACAAACCTAATAGTTCAAATACATGTTCTAGTGGTGTAATGTAAGCCTAAATCAAGATAGGTTTTAGATTTTAAGAACAAAAGAATTAACGGAAAATACAAAACCTTAATGGAGCTGCTTCCCCTTGCACACGGATCATTCAGGATACGATTGAGCGTGTCACTTATATCGCAAGCAGTAGATGAAGAGTTAATAGAAAGAAAAGATGGCGAGAATCAGATTGAAGATACAGTGCCTGCCATCGTCATCTGAATTTAGGAAATGAAATAGGGTTTATTTTACTAAAATCAAAACATGAATTCGAGGGTAAATGAGAATCGCTATTTGTTCAGCAGTAATGCTACTCTGACCAAATTTTAGGGTGTATAAACATGCGAATTAAGAATTACAGGGGAGGATATCAGGACCGCGTTCCTTTTTTCCGGGTAAATCAGAGTTGCTGTTTTGTTTAGGGGGAGAAAGAGAAAAGAAGCAAACGTGCCATTGCATAATGGCTGGACGTTATAAATATTTTTGAATAATATAATTTATTATTAAAGATATGATGGATTTGTTAGGGTAAATGACTTATATATAAATTTTACTGTATAATTTTTGTTATAAGATTTATATATTTTTGAATTCGAATATAAATTAAATCATCGTTTTTGTCAATAAAATAAGTTATATTTGATTTATTATTTTTTAAATTTTGTTATAAAAATATATGGAAATTAGTATTCTTAACTAATTTTGAAATTGCTATTTTTATCAAATTGTATAAATAAATATTCATGTATATAGGTTATGAAATTGACATTGAGCTTTTAATATATTTGAATAATAGATAAATGTGTATAGGTTGAATTTTAAATTGTTACAAAAGAATAGGCGAAAACACATAAAATTGAAAGTGTAATGCTAATGAATCGGTATATTTTTGTGCATTTAAAGTTCTCGTAACATGTACTTATCAAAAATAAGTATATGGTACTAACAAAGTGGTAAACAGAATATTTCATTAAATCCTGTGTAGTTAATGCCCCGCTTTAATCCCGCTATATCTCATAGGGAATTTCTACTGCTGCGATTTTTCCATGTAACCTCAAAATATAGCCTTTCCGCTTTAAGCCCCGCTATTTCCGCTATATCCTGTTATTCCCGCTATATCTTTTTTAATAAAATGAATTGAAAAATTGCATTTATACATTATAAAAATTATGAAAATAATTTATTTGATTTAATTTTTAATATATTTTCAGAAATGAAAATACTCCAATATTCTACTAAATTCAATTATGTTATATAACAGTTTTACGTTTATTTAAAGTATATCCGCACATGTTTTTATTTAAAATTATTTATGTATTAATTATAATTCAATTGAATGATAATTTTTCATTTAATTACCATTTATTTATTTGTAAAAACATTAAGTACGAGTTTTATATGCTATTTCAGAGCCATCCGCTATATCCTGGCTGTATCCCCGCTATGACTTTTTGCACCTCCGCCGCTTTGAATCTGCCGAGCGCATTAACTGCACAGTCATTAACTAATAAAAGAAATATTAAGTAAAAATATAACCTGGAACGTTACCAATAACATTGTCATTTTAATTATACACATGAAAATGATTTTTAATCCATTGTTTCATACCTCCTTAAATTTAATTTATAATAAATATTTCAACAAATATTTAACATTACCTTTAAAAGATAATAAAATACAAAAGAAAAATATTTCATGTTATGATTTTTGTCCATTATTAACGTAAATTACGGATATAAATAGTTAATATGTAATTTTTTTACAAAAAAATCTAACTGAAAATGTTAATTATTTTTCAGCATTAATACAAAAATTCACCGCTAGTCATTCATTCTAATGTCATTATTCACAAAAATTAATTTGTTAATGAAAAAGAATTCACTTTACATACAAATTTTAGAAAGTGAAAACATTATGTTTGTAATAATATACCAATTTTAGAAGGAGAAGTGTGTATGTTTGTTTGTTTGTAATGAAATATCCACTTTTGAAGGAAATTTTTGTGTGTATATTTCTTTGTATTAAATGCAAATTTTAGAAACAAATAATTTTTTGAACTTGAGTGTAGAATAATTTAAGAGAGTTCAAGATAATTATGTATACGGTTGTGAAAATTTTAAATCATGTTGACTTAAATGAAAAAAATAGTTTTATCATTTTTGTCAATAGAAATGTGGTATACACATTGAATTGTCATTTTTTTTATAATTTAGTAGATCAATTAATAATTAGTTGGTATATTCAAAGGGTTTTAATTAAAGATCACTTAATAAATTCAAATACATGGACTTGAACATAAAACAATTTAAGAAAAGTTATGAGAAATCTGTAAATAGCTGTAAAAACTATTAGGTGTCGGTATTCAAATGTAAAATGATATGAGAGAAAATTAGTAAAACATTGTAAAAAAAAAATTATATAATCGTGAAAATTTTAGATTATATGGACTTGAATGAAAATTTTGTTTTATCATTTTTGTCGATACTTTGAATGTGATACACGCATTGAATTGCATTTGTTAGATCTGTTAGTCCGTGGGATGATGGTTTTGATGACAACAACCTTAGAATAGATTATAAAATACAAACACTAACATTATAAGTTTAGATATATATGTATATGCAGGATTTAACAATGCAGGTACCAAGAATGAAGACTGTACAGTATAGATATTCAAGGTATCGAGATAGAAGACTCATGAGTATCAAGATTATCAAAATTCAAGATTTCAAGAATAAGTATTTTTATTAGAAATTTTGTTAAAACTCCTAAAAAAGCACTGGCATCTTAAAATCCAATTTATTCGTGGAATGGAATCCACTTCGAGCCCGTTAAAGGGATGGAACCCTAAGTAGGATGGAACCTACGAAAAATCTAGTGGAACATTGTTTTGTATCCGCTAATTTTAATTCAAATGATTTTATAAAATTATCTTGTTTTCAAAATGATTTCAAAACTTTCTTTTAAAAGATTCAAAAATCTCTATCCTGATTCTAAATAATTTTAGCCTCAAAATTATCTCTAATTTTAAAGTCAAATTGTTTCTGATTTTAAACTATCTTTTAAATAATATATTTAACTTTTAAATATTTATACTTAGATTTAAATATAAAAATATAGTTAAATTCTACATGTATTATTCTCTATATTTACTTATGAATTTCAACTATAATTAAGTATATCTATAAAGTTTAAAATAGTTTTAATATAAGATAAAGGTTATTTTTAAAGAAAATCAAAACACCAAAAATTGCTTTGGGATGTCGACATGCCTATGGTGACCATGTCGACATGCCTATGGTGACCATGTCGACATGGTGTCAGTTGGTTTCAAAATTCAAATTTCAAAAGAAGTGCCTATTCGCCATAACTCTTCATGAATGGTCATGGCTGTTGTTCTTCTATAAATAGGGGTTAGTTTCAACGAATTTTATATCAGTTTTTCTGGTTTTTCACTTCTCTTCTTCTTCCACATTTCTTAATACAAATTCCTACCATTACTCTGTCGAAATCAACATTGAATCGAACTCGGTTAATTCTAGTTTGATTCTCTATCACTATCTCAACAAGACCTCAGTGCTATTCAGAGTTATAGGCTTCTTTGTAATCAATCAAGCGAGAAAAGGTGTGATTGGAGCCTTAGAAATCAATCAAGTTGAAAATGTGTGATTGTAGCCTTGAGAAATCAATTGGGTAAACTTGTGGCCCAGAAATCAAGTATCCCTACCCAGAGGATTGTGATTCTGGAGGGTGTACCTCGTGGCCTTGAAATCGAGGGTTGTAATTATTGAATTGCTTTTGAAAGGAAATCCATATTTAGTTGTGCGGGACTGGATGTAGGGTAACCCCAAACTAGTAAAAAATCCGGTGGGTTCTTTCCTTTACTGCTTTTATTTTATTTCTGCATCTGTGTTTGTTTCTGTGATCATATCTGTGTTTGTATATTGCATACATTTGTGTCTAAATTAACATAAACTCAAAAAGATTTAGCAATTCTTTAAAACACTATTCACCCCCCCTCTAGTGTTAATCTTAGCCTTAAGATCCGTAATCCGCATTTCTAACAATTGTAATCAGAGCAAGGTTTTCAAAAGTTTCATAATCTGATTTTTGAAAAGTCTTCAAAATGGCTACCAACACTGGTACTGTTACTAACAGACCACCACTATAGGATCCTGTCACTAGTTCATTTGTAGAAGGTCAGTCTATTGTCAGACCACCACTTTTTAATGGCAGTAACTATGCATATTGGGCATGTAGGATGAAAATATATTTATAATCTATAGGATTAGACACTTGAAATATCACACAAACTGTATATTCGGAACCCATAACTGATTTTGCACAGTGGACTGCTGAGCAAAAGACTGTTGCACCAAATAATTCTAAAGCAATGAATATATTGTTTTGTTCACTGGATAGAAATGAATTCAATAAAGTGTCAGTTTGTAAGTCTGCATATGAAATCTGGAAAACTTTGCAAGTTACTCACGAAGGAATAAGCAAAGTTAAACGGACGGCGGCGGCGCGCGCGCGCGTGTGTGGTGGAGATGCATGATCTCCCTCCTCACAACGAAGCATACATTTGGGAGCCGCAGGACCCCAAACTCCTCATGAGAAAGCTATATTTAAATCAATATAGCTCTCACAATTTGGAGATGTGCGACTTTGTATATTTCATTCAACTTGTATTAAGGAATTCCAACAGAATGGTCCCTAGCAGCAATAAACATAATCAGCGTGATTCGGGATAGCATTATTTATTTAAAAAAACTTGGTACGATTTGAAACAACATGCTCTTTCAAATCGCACTTCACAAAATCTTTTACCATACATATGCATGCGCATGCATGTATGTGTGTGTATGTACATAGTACGATATTTGATCACATCATAGCTGCTTTTTTCCCCTCTGTGATAGAAACATATTTGTTTCTATTATTAGTTTTGAAGTCGACCTTTTTAAATAAGTCTGCAGATATAGCTCAAATGGTCAAATTTTCCTTCTGGATATCACCGCAAAAATAAACTTGCAGCAATCTAGACCTCATTGAGATATATGCCATTTTATTTAAAATAACGAATAATAAATTGACGTCCAATGGAAGCCCAAGTAGCTCCATACTCAGCTCATTGAGAGAGTGATTGTAGTGGTTCTCATATATAGTTCTTACAAGCAATTGGTTAGAAATTTAACATTAACAAAACGTTTATTTAACCGATAAATTTATAAAATAGATTTCAACATTATTTTAAGCATCAATTCTACACACACAAAAGTGAAACTTGATTTATATTGTTTTGAAGAAAAATATAAGACGCCTTTCTTCAAAACATAAACCTAAACCCAAATCACCTACAAATACTCACCCACTTTAGATTGATCTTAAACTAAACCGTTAATCTTGACTGCGTACAAATTACAAACACCTAATGGGTTAGAGCACGGTAAAAGCTGCAAACATAAATTTATAATGCACGAGAGGGACATTACTTTAAGATTCATTTTATTAATAATTGAGATCATGATACAATTGCAATATATAATTGTTAACACCTGCCACTGAATCACAAATTAAAAACAAAAACAAACTTCAAGTAGAAGATCCAATACATTGCCATTACAATAAATAACATAACAGTATTTCAAGAATATTCCCCAAGCTATAGTTGACATTCAACAAGTAAAAAACTAGTTCAAATTGAGGTGCCCATCCCAGTACTCTGAACTTTTAAGAGTTAAAAACTTCATCTTAATTTGCCTGCAAGCATAATCATAAAACAGAGGCCAGAACCTCCTGCTTTCATAAATTTTACATACATCTACACAGCAGAGGGAGTGATACACACCATTATCCTATGTACGCGAGAATAGACTATGTACAGTGAAAGGTAACCCATATATATACAGAATGGACGGAGTTCCTCACCAAAATGGACACCACCTGTAAACATGGAGAGAAAAAAACATGAACTTGAAGCAGACATGTAATTTGAACAATGTTGAAAAGGAATATTCTTCCCATGTAGTAATCTGACATATAAAGAGTTTATATACACGACAGAACTAACTGCGATTTACCCATTTCTACCCATTCAGAAATACATAGCTAGTGAAAATACACACAAGTTTGCTAGTAGAATGAAAACTAACACCGTACTCAGCAATGCTTTGCTGACCAAAAATGGGTAAACTGTAGGGGTAAATTGCAGCAAATTTTTGAATGCGTGTACAAATGGTCTATATTAAGGATGGTATGCATCTTCCATGGTTATTCTATTCAGCTCATGTTCTGCTGAGACGAGTGAATTAATAAACACATACCCAACATAGTTCTGGCACAAATTCTCATGAGATGTTGCTTGTAGAATTAGCTTCTGAACCTGGAGCTTCACTGATAATCCATGTTCAACCTCACGTGTGTCTCCATATATTAATGTGTTGGGATCTAAATACTGCATTGAGCTGTTCGGTAGAGATGAACTGGACATGAAGTCACGTCCAGTCAGCTTATTGCTCATGCGGGCCATGACAACAACAGCACGCTCGTTCAAAACTTCATTGGCATCACCAAGTTGATGTACAGCCTATGGAAAACATAAAACGGTTTTTGATTCGATAATTATTCAACATAAAAATACTGACATCGTGATTGACTATTTTGAGAAAAAGCCAAAATCGTGAATGACTATTTTGTGGAAAAAGCCGAAAGAAGAATGATATGAACTTTCTGTCATGACTCGGATTGGAACTCATGAACTCATGACCTTATTTATGTAGCTCAAAGATTATGAAAAAAAGCTCTAGCTAAAAATAGAAAGGTAAAATTTGTCAAGACTGGGATTCAAAAACTATTACCTTATTTGTATAGTAAGAGCATTGTTTTCGAAAATCTTAAAAGCTTATGATATAAATCCTGTTTCAAATCGTATCCCGAGTCGATTCTTGGATTACGATTCAAAACTTAAACTGACAATTGAGAAAAACCATTTAGTCCATGCTAACACAAGGAATAGCAAAATGTTTACTTGAATCTAAAATACAAATTTAATTGTCTCCCAAACATAATAAAGATGGAACAAGAAACAAAACAAAACAAAAAAAATTAGATGTAGAAGCTTAAATATCGAAATCAAATTAATTTATAAATTATTACAATGGCAAAAGAATTCATGTTTTTAGATACTTAATGTCATCTAGTAATCTATTATATAATGCTAATTTGGAGAAGTTTTTTCACAATGTAAAAAGGAACCCTGGATGAATTATCTATAAAAATTAAATTAATTTTATTCAAAAAATAAATAAAAATGGTCAAGATCATATTTTAACTCAAATTATTTTCTAATATTCTACCCAATATTCGTTCATTTTTATTCATTCTCATTTGACATTGAATCTAATATTCATTAAACTATAATATTTAATTCATGTTTCATTTCTAATTAAAAATATACTTTATTTTGTGATACTACTATTTAATTTTATACGCATGTGCATTGCATGTGCCAAAGTACTAGTTTACATAGATCAAAATTTCTAGCATACAAGTGTGCGTAAGTGTGTGTGTGTATGTAGGACAATATAAATCTTTCGGATCTACGATTTATTCTTTAAATCTAATTTTGATTTAAAGTTTGAACTTTATGATTTACAATTGAAATATCGTTTGAAAACCTTGAGCAGGAACATTTGGTGACTTTAATGTTACTAACCATTTATTAAAGATAAACAGATTCCAAACAGGATTCTCCACAGTTGAAACGACTCTAATACCATTGTTGTTGGACTAGAAAGAATGAAGTAGACGCTTTCTAAGAAAATGTCTCCAGTTTAAGTTCCCAGTTTGAAATTGAACTATGTAGTTGAACGAGACAGGGAGAATGCTCTAGCTTTATACCATGGTTCCCCACTTGAATTGAGTTTTGATTATTTCATTTTACTTTATATAATTTTATTACAATCATTCTAATTACGAACATAATGTGATGGCCTGATGGGTATATAAAAAGGAAAAAAAAGTCAAAAAACAAACAAATAAAAAATAACGAACTAAGAAATTATATATTAGAAAATGATTTAATGAAATGGGAAATGAAAGTGACCTGCAGAATTTCCTTCTCACGGGCCCCACGAAGAGGCTGAGGAAGGTCTCTGGAAGGTGCAGTTTCGTCATCGCTGACCACTGCATGATTTACTTGTGCGTTTCCATTTGCTATTTGAGGTACTTCATTAAAATTAAATAGACGCCAATTGATAAGAGGATCATGCACAAAGGCCTGGAAAATTGAGATAGACATTCTATTTTAGCACAAAAAATAAACTACTACGCAAAATTATGAGCCTAGAATTATTTTATCTTTACCTCCATCATGGCCATGACACTATCTTTATGGGTCCTTAGAACTTGCATCACATTTTCACAAGTTGACCTAAAATTGCCTTCAATTCCACTAACCTCCATTGCCTTTACAAGCATTCTGGTCAAGCGGAAAGGTACCTGTTCATAAAACATGAGTTTATATGATCATACAAGTGAATCTTACTACCCAGTAATTCAACATGTTAGAAAATTAAACAGCCCGCTGTTTGACACATAATACTAGTTACCTTCTCTGGAAACTTCTCCCTATTCATCGATGCTTCGAAGCAATCTCCAAAATCAATATGCAATATTTTCCCACTATAAGAAAAATAGATATAACACTTGTTAATCATAATATTTGACTAGAAATGCACATTTTGAACAGCATACTACCTGAATCGATGCAGCATAAGGTTACTAGGATGACGGTCGCCTAATCCAAGTAGGTAACCAACCTAGAAATATGTTGCAAAACACATACAAATAGGATAAACCCTATTTTTTTTATGGAAAGGCCAAAAGAAAGGAAACAATATAAATATATAATCTACATACCATACTCATGACAGCCAAACTTCTGGTGTAATTTGTACGTCTATCAAGCCAAACTTCCGATGTCCGGCTTTTAAGCCAGAGAACCTATAAAAGCATCACATAATTACAGTCTAGAACTATATAGTATATATTTAAGAAATATTCGTTCTGTTTATATATTCATTTCACCATGTCTATGATTTTAAAAATATAGTAGGAAATGAGAAAGTTATAAGAAAGAAGGTGTACCTTTGCCAAGTCATTTCCTTCTGTGTTTTGCAAAGCATGCTCAAACACTTCGACCTTAGATATGAGTGGCAACCGATCATAGTCTGGTGCAAAAGCTAGCATGAGCCTATGCTCTTGATTCAAATGGATCTGAACATTAAAACAAACATATTTAGCTTCACATCATAGTTTAACAATAATGTAGTACTGTCAGAAAAATGTATAAAAGCATACCCTTCTTGCGTCCCTATACTCCCTAATCAACTGGTGCAGTGTATCACAGTTTGGAACCCATTCGATTAAACCGCTGTTTGGAGATAAAGGAATGACAGCGTATCGTTGAATTGAAAGATCCTTTTCTCCAGTTTTTCTTGAGTTTTCTAGAAGTGTATTTACCAACCCAAATAGCTAGGAATGAAACATTATTGTTAGTTTTATGTACTAAAGCATAATCATTGGTTCCTGGACTTGCTTCATAGCAAATACAAAAAATAACTGCTTATATCATGAACATTAGTTTTTATTTTTGTAGATGTATTTTAGCAGTGGAAATAAATTTTAGAAAACCAAATGTTGGAACAAAGTAAACTGCTAGCATCTGAGTGAGAGGTACACCTAACCCACCTACCGACTTATCAATCACGGTGTTCAGTTGACTTTCACTGCTCTTGCTGGCCAACTAATGTGTTTAACTCCTCAACGGGGGTGGTAGGCAAGGTAAGCAGCTGAAGCACAGCAGAAGTGGGAGAACAGGAACAGGGAACCTGTCTTCTTGCCTAGGGGGGCTTGAGGAATAGGTAGATCGACATTGTTAGACAGTGCCCTACTTAGGTCATCGAGTGACACTATTTAAAAGTGAAAGAATCGATTCTTCTTTCCACAGTACTGATGTTTCTGAAAATGATCCTGATGCTTGAGTTTATAGAACTCCAAACTCAGAACTTAATTTTCTCTTGGGTTCCATCTTTTTCTTTGAGAATGATAAATTTTGGGTTTTAGATTCAAACAAAAAAAATTATATTTTCATATTTCACCGTGGATCGAATAATTTTCTTAACTGCGGTTCAAAATGAGTTTTGACTCAGAATTTGAGAATCAAACTGGAATATAGGAGAGTCGACTGAAATGGGTTTCAAATAGTTGTACTTCAAGAATTTTACAGTCAGGTTAAGATTTAACAAAGGTCATGCTGCATCATCACAGCAATCACTCACCACAAAATAATCTAGACGACAGTTAAAAACATACTGATAAGTGATGATGATAAAAATGTAGTATTGGTGATAATAATAAATACTTGGGCTCTCCAGGAATAAAGCAAACCTGCATGACACGTTCATCTTGACGCAAGTCCTCGTGACCTTTCAGAAGGAAAGTATGTTCCTCACCATCACTTCCCAGAATGGTCAGTTTTCTAGGTCTCCGTTTGGATGGTATTACAGAGAGCGAAGGTGCAAATGATGCGATTGTTACCACAGGTGCATCTGGAAATTTAAAAAAACATAGATACAAAAAATAAACTGAAAATATCTATACAAGAGGTTAGCTATGTTGATGAAAGATTTCCAAACTGTGCATATAGTTTATACATCAAATATTATGTTTTACAGAATAGACTAATATGCATTGCCCCAAAACTGAATAAAGAAAGAGTCAAGGTAAAAATCAAACCAAACAAAATATACTGCAAGTTTGAAACAGAGTGGGTTACCTGCACGGTATGTTCCTGGAACAGCAAGCTCTAAATTTTGACAATTGAGCAACTCAGGTGAAACAGACTGTAACCATGCCAATAAGAAGCACATTAGAAGGATTTAGTGAAAAAAGATAGCATTAAACTTCAAATCCATCTTTTACTCTTGCCTGTAAGTCCAAAGTAGTGAGACTTGGAAGTTGTTTATCTATTCGCCTGAACACATGATAGTATAAATCCCAAGCCTGAAATAATGATTGAGATACAGTATCATTATGCCAAAGATGAAGTTCCAGCAAAAATGTAAAATGAGTGATGGACCATTCAGCTTGTAGTTTAAACCTGAGTAAGTTCTGCATCTTTTCCCGTTCTTCTATATTTCATACAACATTCACGAGCTTCCAATAGTTCACGACCATATGCCTGAATATAATAATAATTTTGTGTAATGAATTGGCGTATTATACAGAGAATGTAACTTCCTAGATGTAGCTGGATTTGTACAATAAAAACACGAAAGAAAAAAAATACATATTGGAAGACAAATTCATTGTACCAATCTTGTTTTAGGTTGAGAGAACAATCAAGACCATGACCATAATAAAGTGGTTGAAATAAAAAATACGTACTCCAAAAATTAATACAATCTAGCATGTGATAACTAAGAAACAGAGAATCCACTATAAAAGAATGAAAATTAAAATGTTGGCATCAAGATTTGAACCTAGGGAAATGCTTATCATCCCAGAAATGGGAATAGCAAATTAGTATCTCAATGATTGACATGTGGCACAATAGTTTTTTAAGAGAAATTCAAAATTTAACATATAGCGGCTACGTGTACACAAAGGTGACAAATGATATAATAAGTCATCTTATACCAAAAGATTATATTCATGAATAGATACCTGAATAAAAGTAGTCTCTTTAGTAGTTTCAGCTCCTTCCTCAAGCTTAGCATGTAAAGGATCTAATACAGCAAGCATACCATCAATATTGTGTTCGCCGAAATACAAACGGCTAGCCTCTTCCAAAGCCTCATGCCACATCTCATGCCACAGTATGGCTACTCTAATTAGTTCCTTTGATACAAGCTGTGCCTGTGGTGTAAAGAAGAAAAAACAAGATTATGAAAGGGTCGTCGAATGAAAATGTATGGAACACTAAAATCTTCACCTGATCAACAAGAACTCCACTATGCTGACGAATTTTATCGACAACTTCCTGGGCTGCCGCTCTTCGTAAAAGGATTATTGATTTGCAAGCAACAAGAAGAGGATATATAAGTGCCTGGAGCAAAGGATGTCAGAAGTATGAGTTTAGGGTGGTAACAAATAAAATTAAAGCTTCAAGTAGTATTCAAAGGCAATAGGTTAGGCACAAGAAGAACCAGTAATATGTGATTAGCATCAATACAATTGTACCAAATTACTGATGTAAGAGGTGTATGTCCTGCAAGTGGTCAATGAAATTGAAAGCAGCACTATAATTACTTCTGCAGGGCAATGGAATTATTTTGATAGCATAATTATGTATGGTGCAATGAGATTTATTGACCCATCTTTGAGGCTTGGTAATAGTTAATATAATCTGACAAATACAAGTGATAGGTAGCCGTAGGTTTTACCACATACTATCTTGTCCGTATCAACGTTTGTTGGGAGTTGATTCAATAACCCAATCTTACGCATCAATTTTTCATAACTAATGAATGCTCAGAGCCCAGAGGTACCTTCTAAATTTGTTATAAACTCTTACGATGGAGTTTGCAGGCTTGAAATACAATCTTATATCAAAAGAGTAGATAGATAAAAGCGAACCCCACCTGAGGATGCCCTCTTCCAATACGCACCAATAGTGACTGTATCAGTTCCCGTACGGCTTTATTGTTTGAATGTATCCTGGCAATTATTTGAGGTAATACAACCAACCACATTTCAATTTTAACAAGCGAAAATCCTTTTTGCAATGCTGACTGAACTTCAGGCGCAGCTCCATAATTAAACCACAATGTGAGAAGACGAAGAATGTCCTGATATGATAGGAAAAGGGCACAAATAGGATCAATGAGGTTACGAAGATACTATGTATGTCTATTTTAGTATGCGCTCTCATGACATATTAGATATAGTAGTAAAGATCATAAACTATGTGTGGACATCGCCACCCAACCGTGATGTCTTACATTACTATTGTAAAGAATTAGAGTCTCAAAGGATATGCCAAACGAATTGAAATTGATCGACACAGTGTTGATTAAAATAAACCAAATATTATACTGTTGAGTAACCAAGCAGTATGCCTTTTCAACATGCATATTTCTCTGAAATTATTACAGGTCACATCCAGGGGTGGCTGCACATTGGGGCAAGATAGAGAGTGGTTTCCCTCTCTTGCTTTCCATTGTACAGTTACCAAATTATCCTTATAGGCCATATGTCTAACAAACCCTATCAGTGTTCTGAAATGAAAATTCTCTAAAGATTGTCTTGAATTTTGATGCTTTTTTTTTGTGGTTCTGTATTTAAACCTTGGTAATCTATATTATCAGTACTCAATCACTGAATTAGTTATAATGAAAACTGGTGCATACCCATACTATGTAATTTGGGTTAAAGTTAATTGATATTCTCTAAAGTTTGACATGTTTGGCAAAGTATTCGACTTGTTTTCCTTTTTGAACAAAAATTCTAGTAGATAACCGAACAATGAAATATGAGGTTGTTTCATCTTATGTTAAGACCGGACTCGCGTCACATTAGTTTTCACTATTGTTGATTTGAACAACTAATAAATAGAGATACGAATATGTCTAACATGTATTCAATTCTCTGTTCGATTATGTTTCTTACCTTCTACAGTCTGATTCACTGCATCTTTTAGTTCTAATCGGTCCAACTTTAATAGCGTCCTCAAATTTTGATACCCAACCTAGGAGAGGCTGCACTCCTTTCGTAAACCACAGAACCTGATTTAAGCTGTAATGCCTGCGATTTAAAGCTGCTTAAACCCATAACCTGATTTCTGCATGGAGTAGAAATTTCGTTTATAAACGTAATCGGGCCAGAAGACTTATATGGATGCAAAACGGGCCAAGCCTTTATTGAATTCCAACCAACTCAGCCCTACATCCAGAATGTTCCTTTACCTTCGTTTAAATATTGTCTAAGGGCGTTTCCTTTTCTCAATCAAACAAACGCAAGCATCGACCAAAGCGCATATTTAATCGTGAACCACCGATTCTTCATTTATAATAGGTAATTGTAATTATTTTCCTGAACTGAAAGCCCCAATTTTTAGGCTAAGTAAAGAATTCGTTTTAAATTCCTTCTGGCAGACCAGATTTGACGGCATGGCAGGGACTGTGGGAGAAGAAGAGATCGTTGAAGGTAATGAAGAAATAGGAGGTGAGTTGGTTACTGAATGTTGTTGATTGTAATTTTTTTCCGTTGGTTGCACCGTTTTGTTTGTTGGCTTGAATAGCATAATTATCTGGCAAGTTTGCTCGTTTATTTTGTTTTATTATTTTTCATTTTGTTTTTGTTTTTTAGTCTGCAAACGGCACTATTCGTTTCAGTTTTCATAATTGCCTGCAAAACGGCACTATTCGTTTCTGTTTTCATAATTGTCTGCAAACGGCGTTAGCTTTAGTATACAACTGATGTTTAAGTTGATCTCGTCGTTGAGCTCCACTGTTTGTTTCAGTTTGATATGTGGTAGTATAATATTGAGTATCATATTCTGATACTTGTCGGTGTTCAGCACTTGTTAGAATTGTCTAAGTATGTAATTACGTAAAGGCTAACATTATGATAATGAGTATGAGATCACAGGGAGTAAAAGAGTCGACATGGACAAGGATGCCCGTCCAGCAAAAAGGGGAAAAGTGGACGGCAACGAGGCTGCAGGTTGTAGGAACCTAGGTACTGTTTGTTAATTTTCTGAATTGTTACCAATTCTATATCTTATATGTCTGTATGTATGTGTGTGTAACTTTTATGAATGTATGATTATAACAGTGGCAGGTGGTGACAAAGCAGGAGGAGGAGAAGAAAAAGAAAACGAAGAAGAAGAAGAGCTGAAGGAGAAGGTAGATAGGCTACGCGGGTTGTTGGAGGATGACCCAAAGAAGCTGGGAAACAAGGATGTGGAGGACGTGGTTTGCTATTTGGATGTCGATGAGATTATAGGTCTGGCTTTGAAATCAGACCAAGGAAGCGGAAACGGAAACGAGCAACGTTGGGTGGAAGAAATAGAAGAATGTACGGAGGACGAAGGTGACTGTGAGAAGGTAGCAGGCATAATGAAAAAAATGCTATGTTGTGTAGGGTTTGTGAAGAGAGCCGAATTTAGGCTACTACATGAGAAATTGTCCCCCAAAGCCTTTACTACGTTGCTTACAGCTGCAATGGATTCGAAAAACATTCGACACTCAGGATGCGGTGCTCCCTTAATAAAGGCCAAGGAGCGGGATGCTATCCTCAAGCTATGTTTTGTTTTACCCTGGAAATTGTTTGCTCATGTGCTAATTGAGAAGTGTTGGGCTCCCAGAATCGATAGCGAATCAGAGGAGGAGGAAGAGGAGGAGGAGGAAGGGGAGGAATGTACTCCTGTACAAAAAGAAGCTGCGGAAAAGTGTGACATTTGCTTTGGGAAAGCCAGACATACGGGCTCTTTGGGTGACTATTGCACCTTCCAGAACGCTATCCCAAAAGGGACTACCGTTGGGACTAACTATTGGATAACTTGTACTAACTGCGGGTTTTCGCAGTTGACAAATACTTTTGATGGATGTGTTGATTGTGATTGGGAGGTCGGACGAGCTGTACGTGTCCTCTCCAAGTCTTTCTGACTCCACCCATGCTTCGTTTAACTTATTGGGAGGATGCATCTTCAACCCAGTACTAATATTCTCCCTTTCCTACAAATATTATATCTCCAATTTGCTAAACATATAAGTGATTGATTGGACATTATAATTTTAATCCTTGCACTGTAATTGCGTTTACAGTTTTCTACCATAAGACTATAATTAACATCGTTTATTAATTGTGATCTTTTTGTCAATGGATTTTTTCTATTTCATGCTTTTTATCACTTCTTCAGTGAGTTGCGGTTCCAATTCTGTTATACAGAGAAATAATGAACCTCTTTACCTCTATTCTCCTTTTCTTTGGTATTAAGATTGAGAAAGGTTGCTGTGCATTTTAGCTTGTGCTCATTTTAATTGCAAGCCACTCACGACCATGAATGGTGAATTGATTGGCGTAAATAAGTTTACTATGCTTGCCTTTATTATGTTCTAAAATGTTGCAATTGTTGATCCTTAGTTGATAATCATGCTTTTCTAGAGAGGATTGGTCTATTTTGATTATGTTGGTGCACAAGTTCGGTGGTTGAGTTTCAATTCTCTTTGATTTATAGATAATTTTGCATTTAGGTTGGGATGTTTATTTCTTCTTTGTTGTTTTTCTAAAAGACTAGAACATTAAGGTCTAAAATTTCACTGATGTAATCTATCGTTTTATAGTTTATTGTCAAGAACTTGGTTTAATAATTCACCATGATAGAAAGACTTTCTATATGGAATTTTATTTATTTCAGGTGTGATGCCTTAAAACTTAAAATCATATCTATTTTAGTTCTATTATGTAGATAATTGAATATAGGAAGGTAGAAGATATCAAAATTGATTCAGAGGCACTAGGTGTTCCTTTGGTGTTTTATTGTTCTTTTTTCTCCAATTGTCAGCTCCTACCATCCTATTTTAAAGTATGTTTACTTACATGGCGCTGCTGCTTGGCGTGATTTCAAAATTCTTACTCTCTGTTTGGGAGAATGGAGGGAAAAATGTTCATTATAATATCATTTCAATTCTTACCCTCTGTTACGTGGCACCGTTGCCTGATAACATTTTTTTGCTTCCATGTTTTATCTTTTGGCATTAGATATTATTTCTGAAATACTTAGATGCCAGATGAGTGCCTAATAATCATTATTCGAATGACAATAATTTATAGGTATTTACTTCAGTATCTACCATCATTCTTTCGTTAGATAGCGTATTCTTTTTCTATGTTTTCAATATCATAAGAATAATGTTAATTTGTCTCCAATTATATTTGTTTGTTTGTGTAACTTGTTCAATGAGTTTTGGTATTTCTTCACAATGCAATTTTCCCTTCGTTAATTGTTTCATCCACCCTTCATAAACTGATGTTGCTGCTGCTTTTCATACCCTTCTTAATTCATGTTTTGGAAAATATAGGACTCCTGTCGATTTGTACATACAAATCCATAATGCGTCCAACTTCAATTAGGCTGGCTTTATGCTTCGTCATATCATTAACTAAAGGCGAAAATGACACTCTCGCCTTCTTAAAGCCAACTGTTGTTAATTTGAAAGCTCTGTTCACGTTTTATTCAACCATTGGGAGGGTGGCTGGGAAAGCGATTAAGCTCACAGTTGAAGATATAAATGGAAATCTTAATATTCTTAATAGTGTGAAGCTTAATCTTTAGCAATTGCACAGGATACTGAATGCAGTGGTTTGTTGGGATCGTTGAAGGTAATCTTCATGTTTTTTGTTGTATTTTGAAGATGGATTATTGTATATATATGGATGCAAATGGTTTACTCATCAATTAGTAGCCAATTTAGAAATTTAGTTCAGAATAGATGAATCAGATGTGACTGAGTAAAGTTTGGTTAAATACAAAATATGCTCGAGCTTAAGAAATTTCCATTGACACATAAACTACTCTAAACTCTAGTTGCATCTGCAATGCATATCAATTGTAGATGAAAGTCTCAGTAATGACATATCTTATATATCTTGTTAAGCTATATGCCACATTAGTGATTTTGTATATATGCAGGACTATCTATGTAGGTTCAAAATCAAACAAAGGACTCACTTATTGTTTTCAACCATCTGTGCACTTTAGCAATTCATCTTTTTTGTAAATATGCTATAATATCGTGAATTTGATCTATCAAACTTATGATCTAACGGAACATCGGATATGTCTGAAGTTATACGTCAAAGTGGTTTATGAATTTGCTACTGAGGCCTTTGCTTTTTGTGGTTTATGAATTTGCTACTGAGGCCTTTGCTTTTTATACAGCCTTAAAGCTTATGATCTATCAAACTGATTTATGTAGATTTCAAAGAAAAGTAGCCTAGTGAATTATTCTTCATTATGAGGAAATAGGGTATCTATTTAATTTGGTTTGGTTTCACCAATTCTTATTTGAGCAAATTTAAAGTATTATTTTGAAATAAATTTGACCGAAGATATAAAATATAATCAGTGCGCCATTAAACTTCTTAAACGTTTTCATTTCTTTGGATGAGATTAAATGTTAACTTTTTATTTTGTATACTAAGTTGATTAGTAACACCCACCTACTCTGAAAATTAGTTTTGGTTTTCCAAAATTGAATTGAATTGATGTGTTTGAACGATGGTCAAGCAGGTTTGAAATTTGGATAACACCAACTGCATTATAATTACTCACATTTTAAACGTTGAAAGCTTGTTCTATCTATGTTGTCATACAAACTTCAATAAACACCTGAACTCCTGAAAAGAAAGATATTATGATGCATATGTCAAACTAAACGTTCAATAATGTGTAAGCATTGGAGTTTATGTATCTCAATTATTTTGTCGTGTAAAACTATACTACTTAACCTTTCGAAATATATATGAATAAACTAATTTCACATATAATTGATACTAATTGTGGTAAATACGCTAAAATAATGAACCATATGTTCATTAACAAAAATTTCAAGCTAAATTTGATATTCTTTGACCTTGACTCCCATTACGTGTGGCTCCATGATATCAAATGTAGAAAGCTCTTTTTTGTTGTAGTGATAGCTGCGGTTGAAGCAGCTAAGGAGGCAGTTTACTTCAAGCGTTTGTTGTGCGACTTGGGCTTCGTGTATGAAGGTATAGAATCGAATTGTGATAACCAAAGTGCAATTCACTTAGCTGAAAATCTGACTTTTACCTCAATGACGAAGCCGTGTAGTTAATGTCCTGCTATTACCCCGCTATAAGCATGCTATATCTCATAGCGAATTTATGCCGCTATGATTTTTTTCATATAGCTTCAAATATAATCTTTTTGCTTTAAGCTCCGTTATATCCCGTTATTCCTGCTATATTCCGCTATTTTCGCTATATCTTGCTTAAAAGAAATGAATTGAAAAATGACATCTATACATTATAAAAATTATGAAATTAATTAATAAAATTAAATTTTTAATATTTTTTTAGAAATGAAAATACTCTAATGTTTTACTAAATTCAATTATGTTATATAACAATTTTATGTTCATTTACATTATATTCGCACATGTTTTTATTTAAAATTATTTATGTATTAACTATAATTCAATAAAATGTTAATTTTTCATTTAATTAGCGTATATGTATTTGTACAAACATTAAGTACGAGTTTGATATCCTATTTAAGAGTCGTCCGCTATTTCTCACTGTATCCCAGCTATGACTTTTTACACTTCCGCTGCATTGAATCTGCTGAGCGTTTTAACTGCACATGGATGAAGCATACTGAGGTGAGAGAGTCCTATCTTATCTCTATGGATGAAGAGAAGCTTGTACGTCTTCAGAAGGTTCACACAGTGGAGAACACGACGGGTATGCTTACCAAGTAGTTGCTCGTTGCAAAGTTCGAGTATTACTCGACTTGATTCGCTTGATGAAGTGTTAGGTACCACAGGGTGGCATGAGAGAGAGTGAGTTGGTAGATGGAGACGTTTGTTTTCATTCTGAAGATTGAATAGTCCTACTTGGAGAGGGTGCTTTCAACACTTTGTTGACGGACGATGGCCTTGCTGGAGTTCTTTAACAAAGTGCAATGGGTGGTGGCTATGTCGAAGCTCATTGAGAAAGTATCAGTGGTGTCTTATCCGAGAGCTACATGGAGTAAGAGGATGTAGGTGGAGTTGATAGGCTTGTAGGGAAATATAGTATCAAAGTGGAGATATAAGACTTGTGATACAATATTTTCAACCGCAGAAGATTTAAAAGATATTTGAGATAGTTACTCAAATACATATTTTATCTTTTATAGCATTAAAGTGACAAATAAATTACCTGTCTGAGAAGATAAACTATTTTGGAAGATTGAGATAATCAATTAATTCTCTAATTAGCCGATTAAAGAAGGAATCTTATCAGACACATGTAATTTGAGGAAACTAGAAAATCAAATGGATAAAAGTTTTATGTATGAATAGGAGCATTAATGAGGCATTAATTTATAACCATAAATCAAATATTTCAGCCCCAAGTAATAATCTCTATATAAAGGCAGAGATTAGCATGAGATAATATCTCTCTCAGTTGTATTTCTTATTCTTCTTCTCCATTATTAATCTTGTAAAAAATTTCTTCTTATAGAAAGTAATAAAATCTTCACCCCCAAGTGGATGTAAACTACCTCGCGATAGTGGAAACACTATACATCACGTGTGCTGTTTTCTTTTATTGCTTGATCTTTGATTGCTTTTAGCTGGTGACTATTTGTTGTTTGTTTTGTCTCACCATCAATCCGGTCATACTTGTTTTTCCGCAAGGTTGAGTTTTTTGTTTGCGGTCCTGAGGGATTTTTCACCAACTCATTAAGCGTGTTATAAGTGTAATATTTCTTCTACTCTACACATTTTACTCCTAAACTCATTTCATTATGGCTATCAACGAAATGGATAATAGAATGATCCTTTGGCATATAAATCAACACTAGAGGGTCTAAAAGCATGAATGATCCTTTGGCCAATTTTGATCGCCATTTTTAATATTTGAATCAAGCCACATTTATCTCAAAATACTTATCAATTTATTTACAAACTGCCCGCAACCCTGAATTATGCTTTTCTAGAGAGGGTTAGTCTAAATTAATTATGTTGGTGCTCAAACTAGCTCAATATTTGAGTTTCAATTCTCTTTGATTTGTTGGTAATTTTGCATTTAAATTGTGTTGTTTTTTTCATCTGTTGTCGCAAATGACTGAAATATTAAACTCTATAATTTAATTGACATAATCTATCATTTTATAATTTAGTGTTAAGAAGTTAATATTTGACAAAGATAGAAAGTTTTTATTTATTTGCAATTGTATTTATTTCAAGCGGAATGCCTTTAATCTTGAAATTTTATTTATTTCAGTTTAATTATATAGAAAATTGAATATAGAGAAAACAATGTAAAAATTGATTTGGCAGCACTAAGTTTTCCTTTAGAGTTTGTCTGTTTATATTCAAATAGTTAGTTTTTTGTTATTGTAATTAGGCGCAAGATAATATCTCCTTAAAAAGTGTAAATGTAAAAGTGCTCCAAATTCAACATATTATGTACATCAAAATTGAAGAACTCGATGACATGAATCCACCGGTGGTGTTCCTTGACTGGGTTAACAAGTTGATCAAAAAAGGCATTGGAAGTTCGATAAATGTGGACTATCCATTAAGATTCAATACGAAACAACAAAAGTAAGACGATCAGGAGGAACTATCACGCAAGGGAGGTCGAGTAGTGCTGTACTCGATCTTTAGTCTTGTAGATCAGCAGTGTGGCAGTGTAGAATGGAGATTGAAGGGTGGGGATGGTGATGGCAATCGGGCGATTGAAAGCGACGTGGTAGGTGGCGTAACGTAACACATGTAACGTGCTGGTTGTCGGTGGTTTCAGATCTAGGTAACAGAGCCTCAGGGTCGATAGCGATGAAATAAAGTGGCGCTTGAATACAATGACGATGAAAAGAAATTAATTATTAATTGATTAGTTTTGAAAATTTTAATTTTTTATTATGATTATAAATTAACAAAATTACACCAATTTTTTTTCTTGTCCATGTATTTGTTGTCGTGTTGAATTTGTTTCCTTTTTTAATTTTTTTTATGTTTATTGTATTTTTTATTTTTGCCATTTTTGATGTTTTCTTAATATTTGAAAGAAAAAGCGTAATTTTTACTGGATTCCGGAATAATCGGAATTCCGTCGAAATTTTGAATCATGGTTGGAATAGTAGACATTACCAACCTAATTTTGGAATTTTTATTAATGATCTGCCAAAGAACTACAACTTATGCAGGAGCATTCACTTTTGACTCGATCAAAGCAATGATGGTTTATGTTAACACTGACGTATTAGAATTGGATGGTGCTATCCAAAGGTACGGGGCGTTGATTGTGACTTCAACCTTTATACCGTTATCTTCATTTCCATTTTGCAATTTTTGCACATACTACTGCTTTAATAAAAGTCAAAAGGGATTATGTTGCGGAACTAGTTTTGCTGAACAATGTTACTGGAGACGACTTTGCACCACTTCAAGCAGTTGATTCAACAATCGCTCATATGATGAATGATCTAAGAAATGTGAACGAGAAAGTTTGCTTTTATTTCTGAGAATGAAGCTGTACATTCCTTTACAACTTTGCTGTGTACACTGCTTTTATAGACACGTACATAACCATAAAAAAAGAAATAAACTTAGTTGGGCTGTGGGCGTGTCTGTTTACCCGATACCCGAATACGTATATGGGGAATAAAACCGTAAGCTTTATTGTTTATCTGAATTACCCCCATCAATTGTATCTAGGGTTTTTCATTACTTTTCTCCGCCTTCGTCTTCTATTTTCAGATCTGTATTTAATGTTGACATTTTTTTTTAGCTGAAAGAGGTTTGGTTAGACTGCCAGCTCTTTGATATGCAGCTGAAACGTGAATACCTTCGAGTTTTTCTTTAGTGATATGCTCACGAACGAGATAGAGATCGATTTTGATATGTTTCGTTCGTGAGTGGAGAGTAGGGTTAGCCGACAAAGAGACAGTGTTGAGAACATCTCACTAAGTAATTGGCTTTTTGGTCAATTTAATTCCTATTTCAAGAAATACGGATTCGATCCACATTATTTCGACAGTTGTCCTAGTACTTTTAACAAGAAAACTTGTCAACATCCCGAAGTAAAGTTCAAATATGAGTGATCCCTTTGAAATTGCCTCTCGAATGGACTAAGATATTTTGAACCTTTCAAATTCCTTTATCCAAACAATTTAGGTGATTTAGATCTCCCTTAAGTTCACCTTTCGAAAAGGTTGCGGCAAATGAAACTACTTTTAAACAACCTTTCGAAACGGTCGAGACATCTGAATCTCTTTTGAAAATACCTTTCGATCTAGTTGAATTAGCCTAAGATCCTATCAAAATAGTCAAGTGATTTGTGGTCAGGACCTAATGATCAAAGTCAATTAATGGATTTCGACCCCTTCGGAAGGTAGCCTTTCGATCATGATACATATAGTCCATATCCATAATAACGGTAAAGTATCAGATCGGCTAATATATCCAGAAATGCCATATACTTTCTTTTATTATATTTTTTCTCGATTACAAGAAGCATAAGTAAGAAGAAAAATCCATAATTTGATTTTATAATTAGGGTTTACAATTTTACGAAAAACAAGCATCGAGTCAATCAAATTGGATCCACAAAGCTATACCCCTAGGGTCTTATTTATAGACGCGGTTTAGCCCCTTTCGAACCGGTCCGCTCGACTTAGTCGAGTGGATTCCTTGAAGAACTTCCATCGCTATTAATATCAGTGCACGCTTCTACTTTTCTTTTAAATAGAACTTGAGTGCTTTCGAGTTCGTTGAAAGGTGTGGATTCGCTCTCTACTTTGTTATTGATGTGCTGTTGCAAATGGGAAAGGATATGGACTTTCGATTCTATCAATAGGTTAATCTTTAGGGCTTCGAAGGAGTTGGAACATAGTAGAAGGTTTAAATACCGAAGGTAGCTTTCGAAGGCATACTTGTTGACTGATGCAGAACCTCATCCTTTGGTGTATGAGAATGCTATATTGAACATAAATAAGCTTTTATATAATTGTGGATGGTTTCAACCGATTCAAAAAGCTAATCTATGCTTTCGAAGGGGTGGCTTTGGCCAAATGTTCTTCTGTGGAATGTAAATGATGGTGAAACCCACTGTTTTGAAAGGTTTGACGAGCATGTGAAAGCTTGTAATCTGTTGCTTTCCAAAGATGTTTCTCAACTCATTCGAAACCCTCCTTTAGCATGCAAATCCATCTGTTTCAAAAGGAGTTAACTGAATTGGAAGCACAACCCTGTCCCCATTCGACTAAAGTCCATTGCTATCCAACATTTTGTTGAAGCATCCCTTCGACTCTTTCGAAAGGCTCTGTTATTGCTATCTCTCTTTGTTATTTCTTCTTTTATATTCTTTATGGTATAGACAAAGTTAATATGATTTATGATGATAACACTTGTAGTAAAGCACGCTATGGTAGGTGACAGGGCACAAATAGGCAATCCCAGGGTAGATATACCAATTACACTTTCAGACTGGTGGTAACGCGTAGTAGCCACTACCGCCCATCTCGAGCCACACTCCTAAAAAAAAAAAATCAAAGGGTGCATCCAATCAATCACAAAGTAATAGAATGGTATCGAAGGAGAATGTCCGATCGGAGGAGCTACATCACTTAGCCCGTCGATTGCTCCTGTTTTAGCCACCTTAAGTTAACTCACGGGAGTCAGGTCCATGTATATATCTCATATAGGATCCTCGCCACCATCCTACTTCATTCTGGAATCTTCACCACGTACACAGTTGTTAAAGTGGTTTTCGGAGTTGGCAGAGAGTATGACAACTTCCAATCCCGATCTCTTTAACAATCAATCGTTATTATAACACCGTGGTCATTTTAAAATAGTATATACTTTCAAAACCAAGTATCATACATTTCAAAACCATATCAACATGATATCATTTTCCATTTTAAACTCATATCAATACGATATCATTCCATTTCAAAATCAAATCAATACGATATCATTCCCATTTCAAAAACCAAATCAACACGATATCATTTCCATTTCAAAACCAAATCGATACGATATCATTTCCATTTCGAAAACCAAATCAATACGATATCATTCCATTTCAAAAACGAAATCAATATGATATCATTCCCATTTCAAAACCATATCAATATGATATCATATCCATTTCAAAAACCAAATCAATACGATATCATTCCCATTTCGAAAACCAAACCAATAGGATATCATTTCCATTTCAAAAACCAAATCAATAGAATATCATTCCATTTTAAAAACCAAATCAATATGATATCATTCCCATTTCAAAACCATATCAATATGATATCATTTCCATTTCCAAAACCAAATCAATACGATATCATTCCCATTTCGAAACCAAATCAATACGATATCATTTCCATTTCAAAATCAAATCAATACGATATCATTCCATTTCAAAAACCAAATCAATATGATATCATTTCCATTTCAAATATTTTTACTTCCAAAGTCAGAGTATTTTCAAAGTTATAACATTTCCGAAACCAAAATAGTTTGAAATTATAACATTTTGGAAATCATAACACTTGGAAATCATAATACTTTGGAAATGTTATCATTTGGAAATCATAATACTTTGAAATCACAACACTTGATAACATAATACTTTGAAATTCATGACTTTGAAATCATAACCTCCGCCACTTAAACAGTTTAGATATAAATAATATATATATATATAATAAAATAGGTTATAAATAAAATAGTTTATATATATATAAATAGTTATAAGATAAAATAGTTTAAAATAAAATAGTTTATATCAAAATAATTTATATTAAAAATATATTAAATAGTTTAAATAAGTTTTTTAAAATACTTTATATGATAAAATAATTTTCTCAAATCTCACAAATCGATTCCAAATCAACTCGAAATCCTTATTCACATTTACTCAAATCTTAATTCATCAATTTCAACTTAATTCAGTTTCTCAATAAACCATTTCAAATTATATCGATTTCAAATACTGATTTGAACCACAAAATAAACCAGTTTACTTTCAATATATTTCAAAGCTCTAAATATTCAACATTTTCAAAACTAAATTTGAAAATCTCATATATATATATATATATGTATATCAAATTCACTTTAACATTATTTAGCTTTGAAATATTCACTTAGTAAAATACAATATCATTTAAATAAAACCCCAAATTTCATATCACTAAATATTTCTTTTAATTTATTTAAACTTGAAATATTCAACATCTTAAACCAAAATCAAGTTATAAAGTCATATCCTTTAATCTCCAAATCAATAAGTTTCAGATCGATTTAATTAAAGACAATTCTCAATTAAATACAATTCCAAATAAATTTTAAATTCACTTTAATTTAAAACTTGTTTATAAAATAATTTTAATATCAAATAAAACAATATATATCTTTCCAAAACCATAAAAATCATTTTCAAAATATTTATATATAGACCAACGGTGTCTGTATATAATTTTCTATCCTATGGTCAAGTGATACAGATATTTATCATTTCAATTCGTAATTTAAATATATACGGGTATATATCATTTCAACCCGCAATTCCAAATTCAATTCAATGAAAGTCGCTTGGGTTTATCATTTCGACCCATAACGATTTTCTCCTATTCTAAAGTCCGTTCGGATATGTATCATTTCAACCCATAGTGATTCTATACTAACAGGGAACTTGCAGAGTGATAATAGATATGATAATAATATAACATGCATATATCATAAATGTATATAACGGATAAAGGTGTCAGATGTCACAGGTGAACATGTAGCATATATATAACAATGTAAATAACTAACAACATCATATTTCAATTAACGTTTCAATTGAAATCAATCTAGTAAATATAAGAACATTAATCGTAAGTGATTGCCCACCTTTCGAGGTTAGAGAGATTTGATAAATGAAATGAGTTACGGATCCAAGCATGAATTTCAAAGCAAAATAAGACTGAACGCGAATTGGAGAACAAGGCCGATAATGGAAAATCGATGAAAATGATTAGAATCAGTTGATATAAATTGAACTAAATATATATTATTTTTCAGAAATCAATTTTAAACATATATTTATTTTAAATGTATATTAAATCCCATACTCATAAAATAAAATATATACATTTATATAACTTATAAAATATATAACTCAGAACAATATATATATACACACACACACACACACACTATATAACAATAGATCATCTTATAATACGTACTTAACATATATTAACACACAACTTATATTATATATAATATGTTCCATCACTTCATACTGTAATAAACATTAAATATATATACTTTAGTACAAAAGTAGGCATGCTAACATATATCAAAATGTAAGCTAACAATCTATACAAAGTTTTGGAAATATAATATTTTGTGAACAGATTTGCCGACAAAATCCAAAATAAAATAAACTTTCATAAATTGATGTATTATAAACTATAACACTTAAACCGACATATATATATACATATACATACATACATATATATATATATATACACACAGTACGATAATAATGTAAACTTGATCCAAGCATATTAATATGTACATACATTTATATATCAACAAAAAAAAGCTAATATATAGTTTACCGACTTTTAAACATAGTATAGATATAAAATTATGCCTTTCTTTTATAAGCAGGTAAAAGGTGCAGTTACTGCAAATCTACAAGTGTACTAACTATATATGTATACAATAGCCTTTATAAACTTATATACCCATACTGTAGATATAAACAAATATATAAATGGACATATATTTTCAAACTTATACATAAACTTAACAGATTAAAAACTATAACTATACTTGCAAACTCACCTCATTTCAAAAGGCAGATCTATATAGAGCTAATACATATACCTATATAACTTATTACATTATTATACATATAACTCAATATATGTTTATATAAATACCAAAAGCTGATATATTATAACTACAAAGAACTTTACAATCAAAACCTATTGTATAACAAAACACAATATATAACAACTAACCTATGATAAGAAGAAGAAGGAGGCACGATTGGAGAGTGAAAGGCATAGCCGAGAGAGGAGACATAGGGTGAAGTCGGGGTTGCGGGCTGCGCTCGCCTGCCGGGGTTGAGATGGATGCGGTTGTGCTGAGGATGAATGCGGAGGAGGTGAGTGGACAACGACAGAGAATGAATCAGGTTTAAGCATATGCAGTTTCACGGTACTTCAATGGAGGTAGCCTTACTGAGGGGAGAAAAGATGAAAGCGGCGTTGCATAGGGTGGAGGAGTGGTGAGGGTGCCTGGGCTTGCTAGCCGCGGTGGATCGGCCACTGGCGATGGTATTGGGCACGGAGATGGACAAGGCGGAGCTTGCGTGTGTGGATCGGGGAAGAGGATGCGAGAGGGGGAAGCTGATGGGTTGGTCTATTGTGTGCAAAAGAAAGGAACTGGAAGACGTATAAACTGTATATTATATTTTTAACTTTATATCAGAGAATATAATATAATTTCTTCAGAATCTATAGAGAAAATAGAAAGTGATGTATACGAGTACCATTATTTTGAACAGGTGGAAGTGCAAAAGTCAATCTTGAAATCAAGAATATTAATGGCTAGTGACTGATTGAGTTATACAGTAGGCAACCGAAAGGACAAAGGATGCAAGAGTTCCAATACAGAACCGATACGAAATTGTTTTATTGATTTCGCTCAGTACCGAACACCGAAACACAGAAATGAATACACCGTTGAGACCAGCACGATGAAACGATCAAAATGATATACATATATCAGTGATAGGACCATCCTATCAAAAGTTGACATCGGTACCAAAAAAGCTGCAAATCTATCGAAAATAAGATAAAAGAAACAATAACAGTCAAAACTTAGCGAAACGAAATATGACATCTCACTCAGAAGATGATTTACAAATTTATTATATAAAAATATTCAGGTTTGGAAAACATTTTGCTTTCTTCAAATTTAACTGATTTAAATTTAAATAAAATTACATAATAAAATAAACTTCCATATTATCAGATGAAAACTTATCATTTGCTATGTTGAAGTAGCCGCATTCCAAATATCAAATTTTTATTTCAAAATATTGTTATTTAAAATTTCACCAAAATTAAATCAATTTAAATAAATAAAACCACTAAAATTTTCGGGTCGTTATACTCTCCCCCACTTAAAACTTTTCGTCCTCAGAAAGGAATGAGGTAGGAGAATAAAACAACTAGAAAAGAAAATAGATTGGAAAACAAAATAAAACAATTAATATAAAACATATAAATTTCTGATTTTAAATTCAAGATATTTCAATAAGTTGATTTAATTTCAATTTATTAATTCTTTCAAAACAAAATTTATTTTGTTTATCTCATTATTTTTTAATTAACTTATTGTTCTATTTCTCTGTTAACATTTTTATAATTAAAATAAGTGTAATAAATTTATTATAACCACTCAAATTTTATTTATAAAAATCATTTTAACACCATTTCCATCTGTATACTATCCAATTACATATCCAACTTTTAAATGATTAAGGTAAGTTGTGTTATAATGAAATTGCGTGTTATACAAATAAAACTTTTCCAATTTAATTTATTTCAAGTTTAAATATTTATTCAAAATTTTGGCCTCACTTAAAAATTGAAATCACACTTAAACATAAAATTTAAGAATTAAATTTTCGATTAACTTCAAACAATTTAGAGATAAATATGTACATACATATATACTATATATATATCAAATCAAATTTATAATCATATATCTACATACATATTATAAATCTAGTAATGCTTTAGAAATTCAGATCAATTAAATTTTCCAAACAAAAGTGTAACAAAGCTACAGAATGACCTCTCCACTTCGAAACTCGAAAATAAATGTCGATGATGCTGCAGTCATCACCGAAATTATTTTCCAACGACAGAATAGGAGAGTACTTGATTTATAACTTTCAAAATTCTTTGGCAACGATTTTCTGTCCAGAAATATTCCAAATAATATATCTATTAAAACTTTAAAACCAAAGTTTGAAATCATCGGAAATTTAAACTCTTAAGTTCTAAAATTGAATTCATTTCAAATTCCAAATTAATTTATAACCATGTTTTATAGTTCAATTATTTATATATGAAACAAAAACCAATGGTTCACAAGCTTTATATAAATCAAATATTATTTCTTAACAACCAATTCAATTAACTATAAAATTCAGAAAATTATAATATAATTACACGAAATTTATTCATTTTGAAACAATTGTGTCAGTTTGCTCTGTTCAAGTGTTTTGGAAATGCTATCAATAGTGCTGATCAGACGAGTCGATCAGAAACCCAAATCAACATCAACAACTCAAGCAACACATATATAAAACATTTCAAATATTAATTTACAAATACGCTTACTCGCTCGACGATACAGGAATGAATTTTCAAAGCAAGGATAGAGATTCAAATTTGATGGACTCAAATCAGGGAGAATTCTGATTCGAAGATAAGTTCGAAACAAAAGATAAGATTGATTAAATAATAGAATAGGGAGATGGATAAGCTTATATAAATCGTAGGCAACCTTAACCGGGTCGAACTTCAAGAATAAGATCGATGTGGAATTCTGAGTTAAATCTACATTCGATCTCAGGAGATGGAATTCTGCATAACAAAAGATATTAGCATCTAAACCGAGGATATCTAAATCTTCAGTGAATCGATACTATTGTAAAGGAGTTTCACCCCTTTACAAATCATTCGAAGATTGGTGAGACCGCCGATTCATTATAAAGATAATTCGAAGTGGAGTTATGGGATACTCCAGAATCAAAAGAATACAAATAGGGAGAGACAAGAATAGATTTTGGAACCGAGGGTAACATTCCAAAATTCAAAGGAAATTCGAATCAAAGAGGAAGAAATTCAAGCTCGAACTAAAGTGATTCTGTAAATAAATTTACCATATATACTAAGTTTTGGCTAGACCAAAGCTCTGATACCAACTGTAACATCCCAATATTTTCAACCATTCGCATCCACACATGTCGGACTCGAATTGCTCAAAATACCAGATTGTTTATTTAAATTTGGCAAAAACTTAGAATATATAGTAAATAAATAAATCACAGAATCACAGTCACAGAGTAATATAACAATAATGCCACAGAAACAAAGAAATAGTAGTTCATAAAGCTACTATATATATAACAGAGTTAACAAGATACAACAGAAGTCTCAATACAATAATCAAGTACAAATCTTAACATATCACTAGAATCGACCGAATAACTAAAAGTGAATTAGATATCTAGATCTCCAAGCGAATCTCCAACCCCAAAGGTGAGTCAAGAATGCTATATCACTCAGTCTGACCCGAGTATAAAGCAAAACAAAAAATACTCGAGTCAGGATTAACATTCTTATATCCATAAATCCAACTCAAGTGAAATAACAACTCAAATAAATGAAACTCAAAGGATGTTTGGGATAACCATCCTCTAAGGATCCGTTAAATTATATACCATGTAGTAATATACTGTAAAGACCCGTAAGTCCGTACTCCTTGAATAGACACTAATCTCCTTTGTTTAATTCAAGATGAACGAAAATACGAACCCTTAGGGGTTTAAGAAAAAGAATTTAGGAAAAGAAGAGAGAGGAAGAGAGAAAAAGAAGAAACAAGAAGATAGAAAATTTTAAAAATAGAAGAAATAGAAAGAAAAAGAGAATAGAGGAAAAAGAAAACAAAAGACAGAAAAGAAAATAGAGAATTTGAAAATAGAAGATAGAAGCATTTTAATAATAGAACGGACAGAAAGGAAACAACGGAACAACAACAGAATCTCACAATTCGCAGCGGAACAACATATAATAATAAATGAATAATCTTTAAACAAAGAACTATATCGGTTATTACATTACATTTCATTTCATTACATCATATCATCAGAGTGTACAACAACATACAACATCAACAAACAGTGCAGCGGAAAAAGAAATACTATATACTAGTAATACGCCATGCCATCCAGCTTGCCTCCAGCAACTCCAGAATATCCAGAATATCCTGATAAACCTAACTCTTAACTGCCCGTGTGGAAAATTGGTGGGCACCCAGAGTTTAGGAAGGAAAACAATAAACTCCAAGTCAGTCATGTGACTGGTGTGAGAACTCAAAACAGTTTATTTAACTTTAAAATCAAAATAGGAATATTTTTTTTTTATTCAATTCGCAATGCTTTTAAAAATGAGACTACCATTGCAAACGCAGAATCGGAGGAGATTTCTCCTTATGATAGTCAAAGATGCTTGATACGCATTTAAAATAACATTTGATATTATTACTAGTGCATAGTGTAGAGAAAAATTCATTTCGAAAGTAGAATATAAATCTTAGCCAACATAGACATTTCGAACTATGCCTACTATAGCTACCATCCAAACAGTGGTGACCACCATAAGTGAATGGCAGGTTCTACAACTAATACCGTACAAGTTTCGTATTGGGAATTGGATTTCCAACAAATGGTCAGGTTAAGGAACTTCCTACTGCCACATGGGATCGCCTCTGGCTGGACGTCCCGAGAACTTAACCAGCTCTCTGCCAACACAAGGCCGGGTTACCTTTATCACTAGGTAACTACTACACGAATATGGCATCCCCCGGTCCCATCGGACCTTTAACCGAGCGCTCGTCACCAACAACACCACACAGAAAAAGATATAGTGTATCAACATGAGTAAGTATCTGGGCTCCATACCATGATACCACCCTTTCCAGAAGGAAATGCACATACCCTAAAGGGAGCTACCCCTCATAACCTTGCCGCATCATTCCTGTTTTGACCATTACCGGGATGTGAGGCTCGATGAATTCACGTCCACAAAAACACACTTTGTACAAAAAGCCGTGCTTTGGGTCAACAAATGATCAACACAATGATCACTAAGATAGACGATCAAATAAATGATCCTATCACAAATAATCAACACAATGATCATTTCAGCATCACTCAGCATGTCACATTACCAAAATGGGATATATCGCTGATAACTTCAACTATATAACCTTTGAGCACATACGTCTCAAAGAAGGGTGTTAAGCAAAGAATAAATTCTCCGCCACCAACAGAAATATATTTGAAAGAAATCGGCTTTATATCTCAAATTGTAATGTCAGACATACAATCCATACAAGTCTGTTCCGGGATCGAACAAAACCGAAGGCACTTCTTACGAAGCCCTTGCAAATCCGGGTATTCACAATCCCGATCGAATTTCCCATCACTTAAGAAATCTCTATACCAGGAGCTACCCAGTGCAGAGACAATCGATAGGTCATCCTATCGCTTTCACAAATACTCGGTCTTCAACACCGATCTTCAAATGCAATTCATAACGACGTATCACATATTCGGAATGGGTTATACGACCCCATGGTCCTTTCCCGGTTAACCCGAATAGTGAGCGCTTATTCAAAAATAAGTGTGCATTCAAATTCAATCAATTCACATCAAATACCCATTCAAAGGGAAATACTGATAGTCGGCTATTGAACTATCACTGGATATGCACACATCACCAGATTCCAAATAATTTTCCAAATTATTTATTTTCCAAAATATCTTTACAAGATATAAAATTCCAACACTTCAAAAATAAATCAATATTTATTTTCAAACAAATTTCACTTTCACATATAAATTCCATAATGAATTTATATTTCAAAATATTCATGCATATTCGATTTCAATAATCCATTTCAATTTATCCTCAAAAAGATAAATTCTAAATATTCACTTCACGTTGGAAAACATTTCCATACTTATTAAAAATAAGTAATCCACAAATCTTTTTATTTTCAACCTTTGAAAATATTCAATATACTTAAATCGAATTAAGTATATAATTCATTCTTTAAGGAAATCATTCACTTAACATATTTATTTGGGCCAAAACGAATGTTGCGTAAAACATCGTTACAACGTCCCAAAATCACTAGTATAGGGATTCGAAATTAAATAGATATATAAATCCCAATACTATTCAAAACATTTCCTTTCGGAAATCATTTACTATAACAATGGTGTTATAGTCCATCATCTCCTTTCATTTCTCGAAACATCTATTTCGACAATAAATGTTGAAATCTATGGTTTCGAATCTCAACACCTTTGAAACATCGTTAGATCGTTTTAAATTCGATTTAAAACATCATATCTAAACATTTTCTTTAACGTATTATTCACTATTCAAAAACGTGAATATACTACGTTAACTAATTTCATAAATCCTATGCATTTTATTTCAAAGGATTATTCACAGTCGAAAATGTGAATATAACTCTATTTCTAAGTTATAACAATTAACTTATCAAAATAAGTCGTTTGCGAATTTATAAAACAACGTTCATAAATTCCATATCTATTTATTTATAAAAACTTCTTTTTTTTATAAATTCCTTTATTAACATATTTCAGTTTATAACTCAATTATAAATAAATGTTTATATTATAAGTTAAATACTTATAAAACGATTATTTTATAAAATCGTTCTTTAAACTTCATGATTATAAATCTTATAATTTATAAGATTCATTTATTTAACCAAATCTATTCTTCAAATAATTTCACCAAATTTATAAATCTTACTATTTATAAATTTCATTTATAACTTCACAGTTTATAATTCCATAAATTTCATTCTATTATGAAATTCATTCTCACATCATTCAAACATTTATAAAAACTTGTTTTATAATGTCCATATTTCAATTTATAAATATCCATTTATAAATCTCTTAATATAAATTAATTTATATTATTCTTTTAAAACGTCTTTAAATTCCTTTAAAATTCCACCATCTTGATTTATAAAATAATCAAATTTTATAAATCCTATTTTTAACTTTCATAATAAATTCAAAAATCCAATTTAACTATTTTATAAGGTCATTAATTCATATTTCTCAAAAATCAGCTTTTAACTATATTTCACAAAAACTATAATTTTTGTAACTTTAAAAATTGTAACGTTATTTATTTATAATGGATCAATTCCAAAAATATAGTATATTTTCAAAAATTCACTTTAAAAACATTTTAAAATCCCAAAATCTGGGTCCAATGATGCTACACACCAAATAGTCAATCACGACTAACAACGATATCATATATCGATATGATAATCCATCAAATATCAAAATATCTGAAATAAAATAAATACTGTTGAGGAATCCAGTTGGATCCCTCCAACCTGTTTTCCTGCATCCAAAAACATTAGCACAATACCAATTTCGCTCCAGTACGAAATTATCGCGGTACATGTTCTTATTAAATATTATCCGCTTAATAACGGCGTAATAGGGTCTCATCCGCTAAACAAAAAATGCGGGAAATCAACAACTGCAATATATACATATGCCAATATATATATATTGATATTATATATAATACCAATTTCACTGTTTATGAAATATTCGCGGTATATGTTTTTACTAAATAACATCCGCTTACTGACGGCGCATAATGTCTATTTTAACAATCAATAATTTACAGTCATCATTCAAACATGCATTCAAATATTTTAAATCTAACTATTTAAAATAAAATCGAAACTGATTCGATTGAGTGAGAAGTTCTCACCTTGGTTTTAAATTCCGTTTCAGCTTTTATTTCGAATAAAATTAAACGCGCGTTTAATTTTACCCGAAATTCTCACTAACTCCAAACGACTCCAAACCAACTCCATCGCGTAGTGCTCGTCCATACGATTCCAACGCAACTGGATTTGCATTTTTTTGACCTCGTATGAAAAAGATACGAATTTTTAAAGTTGCATGAATCTAAACATAATTAATTTACAAATTAATTTTATAAATCTAACCCTAACTAATCACAGCCTTTGATCTCACCCCCATCAGATCATAGCCCTTGAACGCAACTTCCCCCTTTCTTCCATCACTCACGCAAGCTCCAGGTTGAGGCCGAACCCATTATCATCTTCTAGGGTTTCCATTTGCACTCCGATCACTCGCCTAAACTCGATCACAACTCCGCCACGTCGAAGAGCACGACGCAAGCTACCTCCACCTTCCTTGGCCTGAAGCTCGGCCACCATCTGCACGTGGGAAGTCGTGCGCAGGTCGTGACAGTCGGCCCCACCTATCTCTCCCTCCGTCGCACCATTTCCGATCATATCCGTATGGATTTCAAGCTCTCTTCATGCTCTATAACTTTGCAGTTGAACACTTCGCCTAATTGTCGATGGATTGTGAGTGATTGAGGGAGGAAGGAAATTAATTTCTGGCCCTTCATTCAAAAGTGGCGGCTACATGATATTAGGGTTAGGTTTTTATCAAATTTATGAAGAGAGAGGTGTATTTATAGAATTTCGTTCGACACTATTCACCCGGAAATTCCGAACTCCGATTTAGACGCCGTAACCAGCGTTTCTAAGGTTTACCCCGCGTTTCGGACACAATGGAACAGGTTTCGGAAGCTAATTCGGAAGTATGTGCGAGTTATGGCTATAAACGCTCAATTTGAATTAAACCGATTTAAGTCGATTTCTAGGCGTTTTAATTTGTACCGGACAAACGGTAAATCCAATTGACTTGAAATTTGAAACCTTACAATAATATCACATTACGGATCCGATGAAACTGGTTTCGTCGAAATCCGAGACTTTTTGAAAAATGGCTATTTTGACTCGCCAAATTTAAATTAAAAACGATTCGATGCGTTTCGAGCTGCCACGCTCAAACGATAACTCCGATTGACACGAAAATTGAAATCCGGTAATAACTAACTATTACGGATCCAATGGAACTGGTTTCGTTCAATTCTGAGACTGTTCAAAAATTGACTATTTTCACTAGTCGATTTAAATATTAAAATATTCAATTTTCACAAATTAACTTTTAATTCGATTTTAAAAGTTCTAAAATATCGTTCTAACTTCAATATGATTAAATAAAATTTTACAAATCATTTTCAATCATATTTAACTCAATTTTCAATTATTTCCATAATTTAACATATTAAATTATCGATTTAATTATCCAATTAAATCCAATAAATCAAAATGAAATTTATTTGACTTAAAAATTCACTTATAAATATTTAAAATTAATTAAATATTCAATTTTTAATTAATAAAAATTCTGGGTCGTTACATATACGATATTATAATAGTATCTAAAGTAAAGTAAACTATTTAAAAATAGCGTTAAGGCGTTACCCATATCCCCCTTAACACATTTTATAGTGTTAATAGTCTATACAATACCGTAATACCTCCAGATCGTGAGGCTACTAGAGGATACTCCATAGGTATGACAAATCAAACTCGTAGTAAAGCACGCTATGGTAGGTGACACAGCACAATTAGGCAATGCCATGGTAGATATACCAATTACACTTCCGGACCGGTGGTAACGCGTAGCAGCCACTACCGCCCACCTCGAGCCACACTCCCAAAAAAATCAAAGGGTGCACCCAATCAATCACAAAGTAATAGAATTGTATCGAAAGAGTGTGTCCGATCAGAGGAGCTACCTCACTTAGCCCGTCGATTGCTCCTGTTTTAGCCACCTTAAGCTAACTCATGGGAGTCAGGTCCACGTATATACCTTATATAAGATTGTCGCCACCATCCTACTTCATTCTGGAATCTTCACCACGTACACATTTGTTAAAGTGGTTTTCGAAGTTGGTAGAGAGTATGACAACTTCCGATCTCGGTCTCTTTAACAACCAATCGTTATTATAATACCATGGTCATTTCAAAATAGTATATACTTTCAAAACCAAGTATCATACATTCCAAAACCATATCAACATGATATCATTTTCCATTTCAAAACCAAATCAATACGATATCATTCTATTTCAAAATCAAATCAATATGATATCATTCCCATTTCGAAAACAAATCAATACGATATCATTTCCATTTCGAAAACCAAATCAATATGATATCATTCCCATTTCAAAACCATATCAATGGGATATCATTTCCATTTCAAAAACCAATTCAATCTGATATCATTCCCATTTCGAAAACCAAATCTATACGATATCATTCCCATTTCAAAACCACATCAATACGATATCATTTCCATTTCAAAAACTAAATCAAGACGATATCATTCCCATTTCGAAAACCAATAAATACGATATCATTTCCATTTCAAAACCAAATCTATACGATATCATTCCATTTCAAAAACCTAATCAATATGATATCAATTCCATTTCAAATATTTTTACTTCCAAAATCATAGTATTTTCAAAGTTAAAGCACTTCCGAAACCAAAATACTTTGATATTATAACACTTTGGAAATCATAACATTTGGAACTCATAATACTTTGAAAATGTTATCGTTTGGAAATCATAATACTTTGAAATCACAACACTTGATAACATAATACTTTGAAATTCACGACTTTGAAATCATAACCTCCGCCACTTAAACAGTTCAGATATATAATATATATATATATATAATAAAATAGGATATAAATAAAATAGTTTATATATATATAAAAATAGTTATAAGATAAAATAATTTAAAATAAAATAGTTTATATTAATATAATTTATATTAAAAATATATAAAATAGTTTAAATAAATTTTTGAAAATACTTTATACAATAAAATACTTTCCTCAAATCTTACAAATCGATTCCAAATCAACTCGAAATCCAAATTCACATTTGATCAAATCTCAATTCCTCAATTTCAACTCAATTCAGTTTCTCAGTAAACCATTTCAAATTATATCAATTGCAAATACTGATTTGAACCACAAAATAAACCATTTCACTTTCAATATATTTCAAAGCTCTAAATATGCAACATTTTCAAAACTAAATTTGAAAATCTCATATATATATATATATCAAATTCACTTTAATATTATTTAGCTTTGAAATATTCACTTAGTAAAATACAATATCATTTAAATAAATCCTTAAATTTCAAATCACTAAATATTTCTTTCAATTTATTTAAACTTGAAATATTCATCATCTTAAACCAAAATCAAGTTATAAAGTCATATCCTTTAATCTCCAAATCAATAAGTTTTAAATCGATTTAATTAAAGACAATTCTCAATTAAATACTTTCCCGATAAATTTTAAATCCACTTTAATTTAAAACTTGTTTATAAAATAATTTCAAAATCAAATAAAACCATATATATATATATATTTCCAAAACCATAGAAATCATTTTCAAAATATTTATATATAAACCAACAGTGTCTGTATATAATTCTCTATCCTATGGTCAAGTGATACTGATATTTATCATTTCAATCCGCAATTCAAATATATACGGGTATTCATCATTTCAACCCGCAATTCCAAATTCAATTCATTGAAAATCGCTTGGGTTTATCATTTTGACCCAAATACAAATATATACGGTCTGCTTTTTCATCGTTGTATCTTATTTGAGCTAGGTCTTCTCAGTTTTCTCTGTCTAGTCTTTTTTTTTTCTTCTCTGTTTCCGGGCTTTCATGTCGAACTTTCTTTTCTGGAACGTTCGTGGTATTGGCAATGAAGCTTCTTGCGCGAGATTAAAGCGCATTGTCCGTAAACATTCTATTTGCTTGGTTGCTCTATTAGAACCTTTTGTAGGATCTGGAGAGATTTCCAGGGTTGTCCTGTCGCTTGGGTTTGGAGGGGCTGTTTCCAATGTTTCGAGTAAGATTTGGATTCTCTGGTCCAAATGCTGTGTGGTTCATCCTTTGTTTGATTCGGACCAGCTTATCTCTGTGGTTTGCTCTGCTTCTCTTTTTCCCCATCCATTTCTGTTTTCGGCGGTGTACGCCAAGTGTGATAGGATGGAGAGATTATCCCTATGGGATGATATTCTCCATCTAGCTGAGCTGGGCTTCTCGTGCTCTGTTGTGGGTGGTGATTTCAATGTTGTCGCTAGCCAGGCTGAGAAACTAGGGGGGTGGCTATAAACCGCTCTTCGGTCGCAGATTTGAATTCGTTCATTGTGAGCTCAGGTTTTTCTGAAATTCCTTTTGTGGGATCAGCTTATACCTGGTCTAATAACCAGGAAGGTCCGAATCGGATCCTTTCTCGGTTGGACAGGATTTTTGGGTCACCTGATTGGCTCAGTCTTCCATTCTCTTTCTCTACATCGCATCTCCACCGTACCTGCTCTGATCATGCCCCGCTGGTATTGCGATGTATTCCTCGATCTCTATCGGGGAATTCTTCTTTCCGCTTCCTCAGTATGTGGTGTTCCCATCACTCTTTTCTTCAGGTCGTCGAGGAGTCGTGGTGCGCTCCTATATCAGCTTCTCCCTTGGGGGGTTTCTCCCAAAAGCTGAAACGTCTCAAGGCTAGACTTAAGACCTGGAATTCCCTTGTTTTCAGGAACATTTTCGACCGTGTTAGAGCGGCTGAGGAGTCCCTCATTCTTGCCGAATCATTGTTCGACGAGTTCCCTTCAGCCGATAACAGGGAGAAATGGGCGTCGGCCCAATTGGCTTTCTCTTCGGAACTTCGTATCGAACACTCCTATCTTCGCCAAAAGGCAAGGGTAAAATGGGTGGTCAATGGGGATTCGAACTCCAAATTTTTCCATTCTTCGATTCGCAAGAAAGCCAACCTTCTCTCCATTCGAGAAATTTCGAGACCGGATCTCTCTTTGGCATCCTCCCCGTCTGAAGTTAAGGAGATCATAGTTTCTCATTTTCAATCTTTTCTGGGTTGTCCCTCAGTAGTGGAGCAGGATCTGGATATCCTCTCTTTCATTCCCAGATTGATCCCTTCTGAGGAAGCCGATGGTCTGGCGGACCCGCCTACTACGGAGGAAATCCGTAGTTGCGTCTTTGCTCTCAGCAAGGACAGTGCTCCTGGTCCGGATGGATTCAACGGATCTTTCTATCGCAAGGTTTGGTCTATCATTCAACTGGATTTTTGTTTAGCTATCCAGCAATTCTTTGCTGGCAGTCTTCTCCCTCTTAGTTGGTCTTCCACCAATTTGGTTTTAATTCCGAAGTGTGATTCCCCGCGGTCATGCGCGGAGTTTCATCCCACCAGCTTGTGTAATTTTTCCAACAAAATAATTTCTAAGATTTTGGCCACTCGCTTAGCTCCGTTCCTTGACCGTATCATATCCTCCTCTCAGGCAGGTTTTGTGAAGGGTCGTCTTATCACTGATAATGTACTGCTAGCACAGGAACTGATTTCCCAGATTGACAGGAAGGTTAGAGGTTCCAATGTCGTTTTCAAACTTGATATGGAGAAGGCTTATGATCGCTTGTCGTGGTTTTTCATTATTAAGGTTCTTCGTTGTAACGTCCCGCCTTTTCGCACGCTTTAAACCGACACATGTGCCAATTCAAAGCATACGGAAGGGCGGATTGTTATGGGGTAAATAAGAAGAAAAAAAAACAGGGAAGAAATAAAACAAAATAGAATCTCACAGCGGAAGGATAAAATATAATAATAAATATATAGTTCATAAAAGGTTACAAAACAGTTGATTCTTCTTTATACAATTAAATATCAGAGTTCACATACCAATAATATCAATGCAGCGGAATATAGTGTGAGTGTAGTGCAATACTATAAATAATAATAATACAAATTCTTCGTCTTCGTCCTCCAAAGCTAAAGTCTTTGATCCTGAAACGCTCGGACTGACCCGAGCGAATTTGAAAAGACAAAAACACTCGAGTCAGAACTAAAAGATCTTATGTGAGTTAAATTAACAGAAATAAATATGACTACAGTAACTCAAGAGATACTCGGGATTTACATCTCCTAAGGATCCGTTAAACTATTTACTATGTAGTATATTGCGCTATTATAATAGTGTCTATTTATAAAATAAACTTACTTTTAAATAGCGTTAAGGCTTTACATTTTCCACCTTAACACGTAATAGTCCCAGTAGTCCATCCAATATCATAGTCCCTCCAGATCGGGAAGCCACCAGAGGATACCACACGGGCTACGGGAGAAATCTAAACTCGTACAAGGCTCGGTATGGTAGGTGACACGGCACAACTAGGCAATACCAGGGTAGATATACCAATTACGCTTCTGGGTCGATGGTAACGCGTAGCCGCAGCTACCGCCCACCTCGAACAAACTCCCCAAAATCAAAATAGAAGTGGCCACTGAACAAATCCAAAGTCAAAGTATAATATCGAAGAGGAGTGTCCGATCAGAGGAATGACCTCATCAACCCGTCAATCGCTCCTGTTTTAGCCACCTTATGCCAACTCACGGGAGTCGGGTCCACGTATTTACCTTACAGGAATCGTCGCCACCAACCTACTTCATTCTGGAATCTCCACCGTGTACACGGTTAGTCAAAGTGGTTTTCGGTATCGACAGAGAGTATGTCCATATCCGATCCCGGTCTCTTTGCCAACCCATCGTTATTATAACACCGCGGTCATTTAAAAATAGGTTATACTTTAAAAATCAGAATAAACATTCCATTTCATAACCATGAATACGATATCATTTCAAAACCCAAAACCATATTTTATCACTTATCCCAAATTTAAACCCAAAAATTCGCCCGTCTCCAAATCTGTCCAAACAAGCGTCATCAAATCCGGAATTAAATTACGATCCTAACAAAAGAAATTTCGTGTGAATCCGACTTCGTATGAGAAAGTTATGGCGAAAAATGATGATTGAATTCAAAATTGAAAATAAATAAAACGACACACATTCATCACTTACAAATATATGTGCCACGTCACTCCTTCTATTCCAGAAACGCACGCGGCCCCCTTCCAGAAACCCTAATCGAAGATCTACGACGATCTAACCGTTGAATCGACACAAAAACATATAGATGCGATCCCAATCGTCCACTCTACAAAACCCAGAAAAGGTTTGACGATCCGACGAAGTTTGCGACGACGATGATGAATGGTCACAGACTGTTTGAATTAATTCTGGTCAACCGAATGTTCAAAACAGAAAACGAATTGCACCAGTAAATTACGTGCCTCGAGAACATTAACATATATTTTTTTTTTTGTGGAATTTTTCTGAAGTGTTTGCATTTTCATTGAAATTTGGATTGAAGTAGATCTAGGTTTTGCAACCATTTGAGGAGGAGAAGGAGATGAAGAAATGAATATACAACAAATGACAATAGGATGGAGCTAGGGTTTATGACTGTATATATATATTAAATTTCCAAAATTTGATTAAATTTACTTTCCATTATTTATTGTCAATTAGATTGATTTATCATTGGATTCATATTTCAATATGTAAATATCCCCAATTTCATCTGCACTTATATTTACATAGTTTCTAAATATTAAATTTCAAATATTACTTCATTTAACGTTACGTATTTATTATTTATTACTTGCTGCAGTTGATTATCAATTATACTCAATATACTAAATAGATGGTAAATTTTTGAATACTTGTTATCATTAACGTTTTATTTCCACTTACAAAATAAATGAAATTATTACATAAATTCCCTTAATTAAGTCAACCATTATCATATATAACTTAACTGGTAATATATATACCCGATTGCCCTAATTGGTTTATAGTTATCAGCTAAATACATACTAACTTGTAAATAAATTCGTTTAATTGCAAATGGATCTGATCAAATTTAATAGATTGAATAGATGGGTAAGCAAATAATAAATTTTCCTTTTTGTCAAATTCAAACCCATTCCTACTTAATTATCAATTACAATTTATCACGAAACATTGATTTTATGCAGTTACCTTTTATTTGCGTAGTATTACATCAATTCCTATAACCTTGGATTCATTCCCAATTTACCAAATTCAATTAATTACACTTTACAAATGTGTTTCCAATATATAGGTATTGCCCAAGTTAAATTTTTATTAGCTAACTCATATTAATAAACAAATGACTTTTATGAATGATTAAAATTTTCAATTATCTCACTTTACTCCTAAACTTCTGTTATTTAATAATTATTGCTTAGAACCTGATTTTAATCTTCCCATTATCTATTTAATTCCTTCTAGAATCATAGCTAATATTTGTCATCCCTTCATTACCCAAATGTTCTTATCCCATCAAATTTTAAGTTATCGAAATATTAAATGTCAATTTCTTTAATTGCACTAAATTTATCTATTAAAGGTTGCACTTAACCCAAATACATAAAACATGCCCAATTTCTCCTTAAATCAATAACCTTCATATACAAATATGTTTATCATAAATTTTATCTACTCTTCCTTTTTAGGTAATGTCTTATATATTAGATTTCCATGTAATTTGCAATAAATCATACTCGTAGTTATATCACATTAAATGAATAAATAAGTGTTGACTCTATTCTTTTGATTCAACATTGGTTTACGTTATACTTCATAAATATTTCTACATACATCAGGATTTTTAAAAATGGTTGTAACGTGAAATCTCGTCTACTTCCCATTTTATATTTAAGGCTTCTAAAACAGATTCATATCATTTCTCTAGTCCAAATTTTATTAATATAACCTTAAATTTAATTTATTCCTATTGATGTAATGGTTAAACACAAATTTCACTTATTTGCAATGATTTCAAATTATTATGCCCCCATTCCTTTTTAATTTCAATAACGCCAAATTTAACCGTTATATTCTCTTTATTTATGCGATAAATGCAATTATTGAATATAATACTCCATTTAATTAATAGATCCTGCTTCCTAGAATGTATATCAACAATAGGTCAAATATATACATAGAATTAGCCTTAACTTCACCTAAAAGAATTAGCTATTTCAACTACCGCACAAAACTGCGCTACTGCACTATTTAATCAAATAAATTGATTTAACTTAAATCAGCATAAAGGTTATAAAATTATAAATGTAATCTTAATAAATTCATTTATTGATTTAGACTCTTTCTATACAGTAATTAACCTATTTGTGGGTATAAATAACTTTGGAATTATATTACATCTCATTAGTGCGCGTTTTATTTCCTATAACTTCTCCTTATTTAACTATACCCATTAACAACCAAAAAAAAAAAAAAAATTAAATTAGCTTTATTTCAATCTATTTCCCTTCTTAACTAAATAAAATAAATGGTTAACCTAAACACTCGTTATCCTTTGATATATTCAAATTCACTTCAACATTTATTAACAAAATGTTGCCATAGGTTTAGATTTACATAAATAAATTATATGAATAGGTAGAAAAATTGGTAATCCGCAAATGCCCAATATACACGCATTAATTACTACCTATTGTTAGAATCCATTTATTAATTTACTAGTTAATAACGGTCTTTTTATTTCTATTTACTACCAAACTCTCTATTTTATTATAGTTCCAATATATTAATACTTAGGCACATCAAGTGCTAGCCCTTTTGTTATTTATATTAAATTGGGTATGCACAAATAAGTTGTTAATTAACTATTTCTACAAAATTATATTCATACATTCAGTTCCATATCTTATAGGGTTAAATTCTAATTACTTACGCTTAATCTATCAATTTAATACTCTATTCAAACATGCTTTTAAATTCTTTTTATTCTAAATAAATTTTATTAAGTGTTGACATCCACTAATAGCATTCACCTTTATTACAACCAAAGGTGACATCTTCACTTCTGATTTTATATTAATGAATCTCATTTTAGTTAATAATTTTTATTAATATTCTCAATTCAACATTTATTGATTTCTTAAAATTTACTTTTAACAAAAGTGACAAATTACATTATCCAAATCTATTGTCATAAAATTTTATTGTTACACAAGGTTACAACTACTATACCAAATTTCTACATTTATTCTTAAACAAATTAGAAATTATATTAATTCAATTCATTTAATATTATTAATCTAACGGGTCGTTACAATCTCCCCCACTCAAAACTTTTCGTCCCCAAAAAGGAAAAAGAAGGGAGAAGGAAGAATAAAACAGTACATCTTATTTCAAATGTTAACTTATAAACAATATTTTACTAAATTAAATCCCTTATATAAAATATACCAGTTTTATAATCATTTATATTCTTATATACTTAAATCATTATAGTTTGGAAAAATATTTTCAACCAAATTCTAAGTCCAAAATTTACGGCATCACCTGCATTTCACTTATATAATCTAAGAAGGTTAAATATTTATATTTAAAGTGAAATGTTTAGGTGGTTTCAACCATTAATCAACCAATCAATACAACAACCATCAACCTTACAACCATCATACATACACAAAGCAAAGCAAACATTTAATCCATCAAACAAATAGTTGTTTGGATTCAAACTTGAAATTTGTATGAAATGAAATTAACTATCAAGTGCATCCTTTACTCAACAGTCTTAGATGGAACAAAGATAGATTATTTATTCATCCAACAATTTCAAATTCCTTACCCAACAACATACATCAAACAAATAACAATTCAAACCAATAACCAAATCAACTTATTATACATTTATTTCATGCTTCAGTGGTTTGATTTTCTTTCTTTCACTTATGGAGGGATTTCTTTTATTTCTTAAAGTTTTCACTTTTTCATTTATTACAAAATTCATTATATTTGTATTCCAATTTATTGACTAAAGTTTATATCATCTATTTATACTACTTACCTTTACTTATAACTTTAGTTATACAATTAATTCTCATTAATAACAGTAAATTTATTGAATACCTTAATCACCTCAAGCTTCACTTGTAAGATTTCCCTTTACATTTTCTTACTAACATTGCAACTTTTTATTATATGGTAAGTTATGTATGTTTTAAGAATGTAAGTGAAAATTTACAAGTTTCTTTTCAATTCCTTTTTATTAATTAATGGTTCACCAAACATATATTCGTTTTATAACTATAATTTCAACTTACCCTCAATTTCATTACTTTATTTAATGTTTACGTTTCTATAATATTTAATTACAATAACCCTCTACTTACACTTAATTTATTAACCTTATAACTTGCATTCCTATAGGTGAAAGATTTTACTTATTCATTATCTATGGATTTCAGTCATTTAAATTTTTCTACTTTCCCTTATATTAGAATAGGGGAAAATTAAAACATACTTAAATTAATAATCCTACAATCAATTCTTATTTAGAATTTCATTTTATATACTTAAGTTCATATCACCTATTAATAATACTTAACTTTATTTTCAGTAAAATTTCAATTATAACCTAAGTTTATACCATTAAATTCTTATTCATAACAGTATTTTATTGAATACTTCATTATTTCCTAAATTCCTACTTGTAAAATATTCAATTCTAGTTTCTTATTTAACATTTCAACTTTTTATATTTGGTAAGTTATTTATGTTAAAGAAAATTGCAATTGAACTTATACAAGTTTAATCTCAATTCTTTTAATTCGTTGATTTTTCAATAAATCTTTACCATTATTTATCAGTTAAAATTTGAACTTCCTTTATACCTAGCATTAATTTTCTTACTTAAATTAGAGGTTTCAATCCATTTATTACTTACTTTATATTTCCCTAAAAATAATTTAAACCATTAATTAGTGGAAAATTTTAGAATTAAATACCTGGTCAAATTTCAATTTTATTTTAAAAACAATAGATAAATGAGTTCTTACAACTTATATCTCAAATTATATTTAAAACAAATAAAAATTCAATCAATTTCAAAAATAAATCTGCAGTAGAGTGTACCACAGTGGCCTTTCCCCTTCGAAACTCGAAAATGAAAGTCGATGATGCGGCCGCCATCACCGAAATTATTTTCCAGCAACAGAGAGGAAAGTACAGAATTTATTTTCTCCAAAATCTTCTTTTAACAATTCTTTCAAATTATACTAAATATTTATATAAGAGAATACTTATAAACCAAATCATTATTTTCATAAATCCTTTGAAAGTAGATTTTCAAAATCCCGGACTTAAGTTCTAAAAATCTCCTTTTTGATTCATTAGAATTTCAACTTAGCTTCAATTATTATAAATATTTATATTACCTAACACCCAATCTATAGCAACCAAAATATATATCTTTATAAAAATATTTTTATATATAGAAAATATAATAGGCAAAATTTATTTCATTCGCCTATATAAAAACAAATATTATGTCAGTCTATCCTATTAAGTGTTTAGAAATCCCTATTGATGACATAGCGTCCCATGCCTCAACCAGAAATTATAAATACAAAACGGAACAGATCAACACAATATCAAAATCCTTTTTTATAACACTAACAAATACGCTCTCTCATATATATACACTCAGCGACTCCCATAGGGTTTTACTACCCTATTAACAAAGAGTCAAACCCCACAAAGCTAAGGTTTATCGCTAAACCTGGCTCTGATACCAATTGTAACGTCCCGCCTGTTCGCACGCTTTAAACCGACACACGTGCCAATTCAAAGCATACGGAAGGGCGGATTGTTATGGGGTAAATAAGAAGAAAAAAAAGGGAAGAAATAAAACAAAATAGAATCTCACAGCGGAAGGATAAAATATAATAATAAATATATAGTTCATAAAAGGTTACAAAACAGTTGATTCTTCTTTATACAATTAAATATCAGAGTTCACATACCAATAATATCAATGCAGCGAAATATAGTGTGAGTGTAGTGCAATACTATAAATAATAATAATACAAATTCTTCGTCTTCGTCCTCCAAAGCTAAAGTCTTTGATCCTGAAACGCTCGGACTGACCCGAGCGAATTTGAAAAGACAAAAACACTCGAGTCAGAACTAAAAGATCTTATGTGAGTCAAATTAACAGAAATAAATATGAGTACAGTAACTCAAGAGATACTCGGGATTTACATCTCCTAAGGATCCGTTAAACTATTTACTATGTAGTATATTGCGCTATTATAATAGTGTCTATTTATAAAATAAACTTACTTTTAAATAGCGTTAAGGCTTTACATTTTCCACCTTAACACGTAATAGTCCCAGTAGTCCATCCAATATCATAGTCCCTCCTGATCGGGAAGCCACCAGAGGATACCACACGGGCTACGGGAGAAATCTAAACTCGTACAAGGCTCGGTATGGTAGGTGACACGGCACAACTAGGCAATGCCAGGGTAGATATACCAATTACGCTTCCGGATCGATGGTAACGCGTAGCCGCAGCTACCGCCCACCTCGAACAAACTCCCCCAAAATCAAAATAGAAGTGGCCACTGAACAAATCCAAAATCAAAGTATAATATCGAAGAGGAGTGTCCGATCAGAGGAATGACCTCATTAACCCGTCAATCGCTCCTGTTTTAGCCACCTTATGCCAACTCACGGGAGTCGGGTCCACGTATTTACCTTACAGGAATCGTCGCCACCAACCTACTTCATTCTGGAATCTCCACCGCGTACACGGTTAGTCAAAGTGGTTTCCGGTATCGACAGAGAGTATGTCCATATCCGATCCCGGTCTCTTTGCCAACCCATCGTTATTATAACACCGCGGTCATTTAAAAATAGGTTATACTTTAAAAATCAGAATAAACATTCCATTTCATAACCATGAATACGATATCATTTCAAAACCCAAAACCATATTTTATCACTTATCCCAAATATAATTCTTTTCCAAAATCAAAATGCTTTAACTTCATAACGTCTGAAAATCAAATATTTTCAAAGCATAGTATTTTGAAAATCATAATTTAAAACCATAACTTCTAAAACTTGAATGGTTTGGACATTCAACGGTATATGAATTAAATGGTTTAACTTAAATGTTACTTTGTAAAGAAAATAGTTCTCATGGCTTTACAAATACATTTCTTTATTAGACCAAAATTTATATTATCTCTCTCAAGTTCCAAAACCACTTCAATTTATTTATATATACGTATATCCATTTTGAGTATCAATATTTCAAACTAAAGTTGGATTTTATTCTTTCAACAAATCAATTGTTCTATTAATTAGTCTTGAATATTCATATAAAATCCAAAAAAAATAAGACTTCAATTTCTAGTGATAAAATATATATATTTTTTCCAATTCAAATTTATACTAGAATATTCATTTTAATTTATTTTGGGAAAAATCCAATTATAAATATCATATCTTAAAATTTCCAAACTTATCATTAAACATATGATATAAATTATTAAACTCCATTTTCTTAATTCTCTTCCATTTTTAATAAAGATTTTTATACACCTTTTAATGTCAAAATCTTCAACTTCATATGTATATATATATGGAAGAAAAATATTTATACAATATAAAATTTAAGATTATTATAAACCGTATTCCCTCCAAACCATAGAAATCACATAAAAATAGTTATATATAGACCGCGGTGCCTGTATATAATTTTCTATCCTATGGTTAAGTGATACGGATATTTATCATTTCAATCCGCAATTTAAAAGATATAAAATTTTGCGGTTGTATATCATTTCAAACCACAATCCCGAATGAAAGGAAATATGCATGATAATTTGCAATTAAATGATATACAATAAAACATCCATCAACATCACCCATCATCCAATCACTAATCATCAAGCAATATCAATCAATAACAATTTATATTTGATAATATATAACAGGTAATAACTGGCAATTTTTTTCAGATTAAATTTAACAACTATTAATCTAACAGTTTATATTCAGTAATAAATTATATAACTGTTAACTAGCAGTTCATATACAAAAAAATAAATTCTAACTATCAATTAATACGTAATAAATATATTAAATTAACAGTTAAATTCAATAAATGCAATTCAGCAGATATGAATGAAATAAGCATGCCAAATACTCATAAATAAATTCTATTCATTTCTAAAATTAATTTAACCAACATAAAAGCTTCTAGTAGTTGTAAGTGGGTTAAAACACTCACCTTTTGAATTTAAATCGAATTTAAATTCGATTTAAACCCAAAAATTCGCCCGTCTCCAAATCTGTCCAAACCAGTGTCATCAAATCCGGAATTAAATTACGATCCTAACAAAAGAAATTTCGTGTGAATCCGACTTCGTATGAGAAAGTTATGGCGAAAAATGATGATTGAATTCAAAATTGAAAATAAATAAAACGACACACATTCATCACTTACAAATATATGTGCCACGTCACTCCTTCTATTCCAGAAATGCACGCGGCCCCCTTCCAGAAACCCTAATCGAAGATCTACGACGATCTAACCGTTGAATCGACACAAAAACCATATAGATGCGATCCCCATCGTCCACTCTACAAAACCCAGAAAAGGTTTGACGATCCGACGAAGTTTGCGACGACGATGATGAATGGTCACAGACTGTTTGAATTAATTCTGGTCAACCGAATGTTCAAAACAGAAAACGAATTGCACCAGTAAATTACGTGCCTCGAGAACATTAACATATATTTTTTTTTTTGTGGAATTTTTCTGAAGTGTTTGCATTTTCATTGAAATTTGGATTGAAGTAGATCTAGGTTTTGCAACCATTTGAGGAGGAGAAGGAGATGAAGAAATGAATATACAGCAAATGACAATAGGATGGAGCTAGGGTTTATAACTGTATATATATATATATATTAAATTTCCAAAATTTGATTAAATTTACTTTCCATTATTTATTGTCAATTAGATTGATTTATCATTGGATTCATATTTCAATATGTAAATATCCCCAATTTCATCTGCACTTATATTTACATAGTTTCTAAATATTAAATTTCAAATATTACTTCATTTAACGTTACGTATTTATTATTTATTACTTGCTGCAGTTGATTATCAATTATACTCAATATACTAAATAGATGGTAAATTTTTGAATACTTGTTATCATTAACGTTTTATTTCCACTTGTAAAATAAATGAAATTATTACATAAACTCCCTTAATTAAGTCAACCATTATCATATATAACTTAACAGGTAATATATATACCCGATTGCCCTAATTGGTTTATAGTTATCAGCTAAATACATACTAACTTGTAAATAAATTCGTTTAATTGCAAATGGATCTGATCAAATTTAATAGATTGAATAGATGGGTAAGCAAATAATAAATTTTCCTTTTTGTCAAATTCAAACTCATTCCTACTTAATTATCAATTACAATTTATCACGAAACATTGATTTTATGCAGTTACCTTTTATTTGCGTAGTATTACATCAATTCTATAACCTTGGATTCATTCCCAATTTACCAAATTCAATTAATTACACTTTACAAATGTGTTTCCAATATATAGGTATTGCCCAAGTTAAATTTTTATTAGCTAACTCATATTAATAAACAAATGACTTTTATGAATGATTAAAATTTTCAATTATCTCACTTTACTCCTAAACTTCTGTTATTTAATAATTATTGCTTAGAACCTGATTTTAATCTTCCCATTATCTATTTAATTCCTTCTAGAATCATAGCTAATATTTGTCATCCCTTCATTACCCAAATGTTCTTATCCCATCAAATTTTAAGTTATCGAAATATTAAATGTCAATTTCTTTAACTGCACTAAATTTATCTATTAAAGGTTGCACTTAACCCAAATACATAAAACATGCCCAATTTCTCCTTAAATCAATAACCTTCATATACAAATATGTTTATCATAAATTTTATCTACTCTTCCTTTTTAGGTAATGTCCTATATATTAGATTTCCATGTAATTTGCAATAAATCATATTCGTAGTTATATCACATTAAATGAATAAATAAGTGTTGACTCTATTCTTTTGATTCAACATTGGTTTACGTTATACTTCATAAATATTTCTACATACATCAGGATTTTTAAAAATGGTTGTAACGTGAAATCTCGTCTACTTCCCATTTTATATTTAAGGCTTCTAAAACAGATTCATATCATTTCTCTAGTCCAAATTTTATTAATATAACCTTAAATTTAATTTATTCCTATCGATGTAATGGTTAAACACAAATTTCACTTATTTGCAATGATTTCAAATTATTATGCCCCCATTCCTTTTTAATTTCAATAACGCCAAATTTAACCGTTATATTCTCTTTATTTATGCGATAAATGCAATTATTGAATATAATACTCCATTTAATTAATAGATCCTGCTTCCTAGAATCTATATCAACAATAGGTCAAATATATACATAGAATTAGCCTTAACTTCACCTAAAAGAATTAGCTATTTCAACTACCGCACAAAACTGCGCTACTGCACTATTTAATCAAATAAATTAATTTAACCTAAATCAGCATAAAGGTTATAAAATTATAAATGTAATCTTAATAAATTCATTTATTGATTTAGACTCTTTCTATACAGTAATTAACCTATTTGTGGGTATAAATAACTTTGGAATTATATTACATCTCATTAGTGCGCGTTTTATTTCCTATAACTTCTCCTTATTTAACTATACCCATTAACAACCAAAAAAAAAAAATTAAATTAGCTTTATTTCAATCTATTTCCCTTCTTAACTAAATAAAATAAATGGTTAACCTAAACACTCGTTATCCTTTGATATATTCAAATTCACTTCAACATTTATTAACAAAATGTTGCCATAGGTTTAGATTTACATAAATAAATTATATGAATAGGTAGAAAAATTGGTAATCCGCAAATGCCCAATATACACGCATTAATTACTACCTATTGTTAGAATCCATTTATTAATTTACTAGTTAATAACGGTCTTTTTATTTCTATTTACTACCAAACTCTCTATTTTATTATAGTTCCAATATATTAATACTTAGGCACATCAAGTGCTAGCCCTTTTGTTATTTATATTAAATTGGGTATGCACAAATAAGTTGTTAATTAACTATTTCTACAAAATTATATTCATACATTCAGTTCCATATCTTATAGGGTTAAATTCTAATTACTTACGCTTAATCTATCAATTTAATACTCTATTCAAACATGCTTTTAAATTCTTTTTATTCTAAATAAATTTTATTAAGTGTTGACATCCACTAATAGCATTCACCTTTATTACAACCAAAGGTGACATCTTCACTTCTGATTTTATATTAATGAATCTCATTTTAGTTAATAATTTTTATTAATATTCTCAATTCAACATTTATTGATTTCTTAAAATTTACAAGTGACAAATTACATTATCCAAATCTATTGTCATAAAATTTTATTGTTACACAAGGTTACAACTACTATACCAAATTTCTACATTTATTCTTAAACAAATTAGAAATTATATTATCTACGACGAGTCTTCCATGGATCCTTTTTCGATTATTCGCCGGGTGAGGAATGATGTTTTCCTCGCATTTCGTGGCAGACCCTTTAAGGGATCGATTAGCTCTCGGTCAGCCCATCTTGTGGCTATGTTTTCTATTATCTGTATCCAGCCCCCCGACAGGGCGGGCTTTGGTTGATGTCCGTCCTTAAGCCAGGTGGTTCTGGTTTAACCATCTCCGTCTTCCCCCTTATTTTTTACTCTGATTTAGTGGCTTCTGGTTGCAGGCTAAGTTTTTATAGGTTTGTTTTGGGGTCTTTGGTTTCCTCTTTTTGGCTTGCATTGTTCGGTCGCTTTTCTGATTCTTATTTCGTTGTTCTCGGCTTGGGCTCCGTTTGCTGATTCTTATCATTATGGTTCATTTCCTTTCTGGGAGGTTCTGCCGGCAGTATTCATAGCTGTTTCTGATTATGGGGTTGTTTTTATTCGGCGGCTTCGCCCCCTTTGTTTTTATGGTCCTTCTGATTGCTTATTTTTCCGTGTTTTTCCCTCTCTCTGTTTTATTTACTTTTTCATTGGTCGGCTTCTGTTGTCGTCTGTTGGTTTTTCTAGATTTGGGTTACCTGTCAGGCTTGTTGACAGCTTCTGTTTCCTATGTATATATTTCTCATTTTTGGTTAAAAAAAAAACCCATAACGATTTTCTCCTATTCTAAAGTCCATTCAGATATGTATCATTTCAGCCCATAGTGATTTCTATACTAACAGGGAACTTGCTGAGTGATAACAGATATGATAATAATATAACAGGCATATATCATAAATGTATATAAAAAATAACGGTGTTAGATGTCAAAGGTGAACAGATAACATATATATAACAATGTAAATAACTAACAACATCATATTTCAATTATCGTTTCAATTGAAATCAATCTAATAAATATAAGAACGTTAATCGTGAGTGATTGATCACCTTTCGAGGTTAGAGAGATTTGAAAATGAAATGAGTTACGGATCTAAGCATGAATTCCAAAGGAAAATAAGACGGAACGTGAATTGGACGAACAAGGCTGATAATGGAAAATCGATGAGAACGATTAGAATCAGTTGTTATAAATTGAACTAAATATATATTATTTTTTTGAAATCAATTTAAAGTATATTTATTTTAAATGTATATTAAATCCCATACTCATAAAATGAAATATATACTTTTATATAACTTATAAAATATATAAATCAGAACAATATATATACACTATATAACAATAGATTAACTTATACTACATACTTAACATATATTAACACACAACTTATATTATATATATATGTTCCATCACTTCATACTGTAATAAACATTAAATATATATACTTTAGTACAAAAGTAGGTAGGCTAACATATATCCAAATGTAAGCTAACAATCTATACAAAGTTTTGGAAATATAATATTTGGTGAACAGATTTTTCGAAAAAATCCAAAATAAAATAAAATTTCATAAACTAATGTATTATAAACTATAACACTTTAAACCTATATATATATATACACAGTACGATAATAATGTAAACCAGATTCAAGCATATTAATATATACATACATTTATATATTAACACAAAATATAGCTAATATATAGTTTACCGACTTTTAAACATAGTATAGATATAAAACTATACCTTTCTTCTATATGCAGGTCAAAGATGTAGTTACAGCAAATCTACAAGTGTACTAACTATATATGTATACAATAGCCTTTATAAACTTATATACCCATACTGTAGATATAAATAAATATATAAATGGAAATATATTTTTAAAGTTATACATAAACTTAACAGATTAAAAATTATAACTATACTTGCAAACTCATCTCATTTCAAAAAGCAGATCTATATAGTGCTAATACATATACCTATATAACTTATTATATTATTAAACATATAACTCAATATGTATTTATATAAATACCAAAAGCTGATATATTATAACTATAAAGAACTTTACAATCAAAACCTATTATATAACAGAACATAATATATAACAACTAACCTATCATAAGGAGAAGAAGGAGGCACGGTTGGAGAGTGAAAGGCATAGCCGAGAAAGGAGGCGTAGGGTGAAGTCGGGGTTGCGGGCTGCGCTCGCGTGCGGTGGTTGAGATGGATGCGGTTGTGCTGAGGAAGAACGCGGAGGAGGTGAGTGGACAACGGCAGAGCATGACTCTGGTTTAGGCATATGCAGTTTCACGGTACTTCGATGGTGGTAGCTATGCTGAGGGGAGAAAAGATGAAGGCGGCGTTGCATAGGGTGAAGGAGTGGTGAGGGTGCCTGGGCTTGCTAGCCGAGGTGGATCGGCCACCGGCGATGGTATTGGGCACGGGGAGGGACAAGGCGGAGCTTGCGTGTATGGATCGGGGAAGAGGATGCGAGAGGGGGAAGCTGATGGGTTGGTCTATTGCGTGCAAAAGAAAGGAACTGGAAGACATATAAATTGTATTTTATATTTTTAACTTTATATCAGAGAATAAAATATAATTTCTTCAGAATCTATAGAGCAAATAGAAAGTGATGTATACGAGTACCATTATTTTGAACAGGTGGAAGTGCAAAAGTCAATCTCGAATTCAAGAATATTAATGGCTAGTGACTGATTGAGTTATATAGTAGGCAACCGAAAGGACAAAGGATACAAGAGTTCCAATACGGAATCGATACGGAATCGTTTCATTGATTTCGCTCAGTATCGGACACCAAAACACAGAAATGAATTCATCGTTGAGACCAGCACGACGAAACGATCAAAACGGTATACATATATCAGTGATAGGACCATCCTATCAAAAGTCGATATCGGTACCAAAAATGATGCAAATCTATCGAAATTAAGATAAACGAAGCAATAACAATCAAAATTTAGCGAAATGAAATTTGACGTCTCACTCAGAAGATGATTTACAAATTTATTGTATAAAAATATTCAGGTTTGGAAAACATTTTATTATCATCAAATTTAACTGATTTAAATCTGAATAAATTACATAATAAAATAAACTTCCATATTATCAGATGAAAATTTACCGTTTTCTATGTTGAAGTAGCCACATTCCAAATATCAAATTTTTATTTCAAAATATTTTTATTTAAAATTTCACCAAAATTAAATCAATTTAAATAAATAAAACCACTATATATTGAACATAAGTAAGCTTTTCTTAATTATGGATGGTTTCAACCGATTCGAAAAGCTAATCTATGCTTTTGAATGTGTGGCTTTGGCCAAATGTTCTTCTGTGGAATGTAAATGATGGTGAAACCCATTGTTTTGAAAGGTTTGGCGTGCGTGAAAGCTTGTAATCTATTGCTTTTGAAAGATGTTCCTCAACTCATTCAAAACCCTCCTTAGCATGCAAATCCATCTGTTTCAAAAGGAGTTAACTGAATTGGAAGAACGACCCTGTCCCCTTACGACTTCTTTGAAAGTCCATTGCTATCCAACATTTTGCTGAAACATCCCGTCGACTCTTTCGAAAGGCTCTGTTATTGCTGTCTCTCTTTGTAATTTCTTCTTTTATATTCTTTATGGTTTAGACAAAGTTAATATGATTTATGATGATAACATTTGCCCCCTAATGAAGGGATGCACTTGACTTTTCAAGTCAATTGTTTCGACATCTCTCTTTTTTCAGCATGAACTTTACCACCTTTTATATACTTACATGGATCTTGGCCGTTCATTTAAATTTGATCGAATGGTTTGCCTTTTGCCTCTGCCTTTCTTATAAACCACGCTTCATTCTCCCCCCTTTTCATTTACCTGTAATTAAAAACTTAAAGCAAGAATCAAAAATACAAATTTATTATTAAATCCCTAATTATAGCAAACACGAGTTCGAATTCGAGGTATTCATTGTTTTATATTTTAAACTGATTTATCACGGTTAATTCCAATGTTAAATTCTTATGGTTCGAATTTGTATTAATGTTCCAATATTTTGAAAATTATTTGAGTTTCCTACTCATATGAAATTATCCTTACGTTCATTTCTATGCTTATTTCTTTTAATTTATGGTGTCGCTTTTGGGTTTGAATTTGAATCATCAGATTTGGTGCTATTTTCCATTGTTGTGTTTGTTCCCAATCTTGAATTCTATTATGCTCAACTCTAACCTGTTTGGAAAGACTCTTTTTTAATCCATGGAATCAATTATGATTCGGACTTAAATTTGGGGTTTTCGTTGTTGTTGAATGTAAATTCATGTTCGAATCAATTTAATTGTTATCGCCTAAAAACGTTGGGTTAAAAATGAATCTGGTAGAGTATCTTTCCTATGGCCTTGTAGAGAAGGTTAAGTTGTTAAATTAAAACTTAATACTTTGGCTTAAATCTTCAACCCTTTCGAAGGGGTTGAGGCGGTTAACTCCGTTTTACGTTTTCATTCTCTTTCGAAGAGGTTGAAAGAAAGTCAAGTATCTACCTTCAAGTGGACTCATTCGAAGGAATTGATGAGAGATGGACTTGTTCGAAAGCATAAATAAGTTTCTACATATTCCGACTCCTTTCGAAGAAGTCATCGTAAAGGGTTCAATTTAATGGCTACTCAATATATAATTAGATTAGCCCTATTTTCTTTTTAAATGAATTCAAAACTTAATGTACATAAAAGATGATTTACTTTGTCATCAGACTTTATTTTGAGTAAATCATGCTTAATTTTGATTAACCCTAGAAGTTGTTAAAAATTAGAATTTTATACTTCATATCATCAACTGGATTGATAATAGTGTATTTTTATTAAAGTTGAAAACCTTATCAAACCTTTCGACTTAATCGAAACCTCACAAATCGAGACAAGCTTAGTTATTTCTTTGCTTTTGAAACTCTACCTCCCTCTTTCAACTTATTCGGAATCATTATAGTCAACAACAATTTAACTATCATTATCTCAATATAAACATGATCGAAACATTCCAAAGCCCCTTTTATTTGTATTAAAACCACTTGGATCTAAGTATTTCGACTTAATGAGAGTATAGTGTTTTGGCAATATTCATATTTTTTGAGTAAAATAAAATTCGTGGGTTTCGACATTGTCAAAGTGTTTATTTGGCTTGATTGTGGGACATTGTTAATAGTTCTAACAATATGTGTGTGTGTATTCAAATTAGTATTGTAGGGTTAGTTGTACTTGTTACCACCAATTCTCGCTTAGACCTTGTCGAAACCAAGTTGAATAGAAGAGAAGCAAGGAAAAGAGATGATAGCACCAATGAAGCATTTCAAAGGGGTCGAGGAGATGCTACAGTTAAGGGTCAGATGTGTTACAAGCTTTCGAAAGGGGTCAACAAGATCAAAAGCACCCTTGCACTTCAATTGCTTCCTTTCGAAAGAGATGCTTTCTCTGCATTGAGGACGTTACGAATGAGTTGATGAGTACCTTTCGAAGGAAGCTAATAACAATCATTCATATTTGTGCCTAACCTTTCGAAACCAAAGGTTTCATGAAATGACCCGTATTTTTAACTATTTTAAATTGATAAATTTAATATAATTATGGAATAAAAATGGTTAAAAATAGAAATTTAATGTTTTATTTATTTAAGTTATTGAATATGAACTTGAATAAAATTTTGAAATAACTAATTTCAAAATTTTTGGCGATAATAAGTATTAAAATGAAATTCCATGTAGCTAACGTGTTGTAATCAATAACTTAAATTAAATAATAATGTTGGATTAATATGAATTGAAAATAGTATTATTTGAATTTGTTTTAAAAGAAAATTTTATAAGTTCAGTGACTTATATTTCAAGTATAGTGATTTATTTGGATAATTAAATTGTTTAAATTTAATATTAGAAATTATTTGAATTATTGGATTATTGAATTTTGAATTTAATATTAATGTATATGGTATTGAAAATTGTTTTGCATTTTATTTTAAAATGAATGGAGGTCGTTAACATTTAAAATTGAATTTAAAAGTGAATAATTAAAAATTGAAATTTTACATTATAATTAACGAGTAAAAATAGCCACCGTCTTGGATTTCAACGAAGTCAGTTTCAACAGATCTGTAATAGTAAATTATTGTAGGATTTCAAATTTTGTGGCGACCGAAATTGTTGTTTGGCCATGCGAGCTTGAAACTTGTAGAAATTAATTTTAGAATTTAGTTAAAATAAATTGATTTTGAAAAGCTATCTTTTGAATGCGATCGAATTTGGCCTTGAAACTAGTTCCATCATGTTCGGAATAGGGGTAAAACATTATGAACGCCAGGTGACATGAGTCTTTGGAGTTCTAAATTTTCGTGAAATATTTTCTAATATAGAAATATTTATTTCTTTCCCAAAGCATCCACGTTCTTTTGGGCTTTCCCACATTTCATTCCTGACCTCCCTCTTTGATTTGCATCAAATCAAGCTAAAAAAGAGAATAGAACAGAAATAAACATAAATCAAAGCACTTTTGCGACGTTCGATCAGAGGAAGCGACGAAGCGAGGAGGTGCGGCATCGCATGGATGGAGGAGCGCGGGTGCGCTAGGCGGCATCGGCTACAGTTTTTCGTTCTATGGTTTGGGTTGCGACTATCGTGTTCATGCGCAACTATGGAGGCTCGGAGGCGATGTGGCGGCGGCGGGCCGTGGTGTTATGCACAGCCATGGACGACTATCGTGCTCGCGCACGACTATGGATGCTCGGAGGTGATGTGGCGAGGGTAGGTCATGGTGTTGGGCACAAGCATGGAGTGGAAGTCGATCATGATTTAAAAAAAATGATGGAAGAAGACAGTCATGATTCGTGCTGTCACTCGGGGAAGAAAGGAGCACGTGCGACCAGGGTATTTGCGAGGTGATTAGTGTTAATTAATTTTTAAGTTGTTGAGTATGTTTTAATTTTATCTTTATGCTAATAAAAATCATATCTTTTGCGTATGAGGTCCGTTTTGGGTGAAACGAGAAGCGTTGGAATCATATCGACGAAGGCTACGGCTTGGTGTGGAAGTAGAATTTATTTGAAGCTGAAATATTTTCAATCTTAAATAAAAGGTGAATGTTTATACGCTCACGATTGACTAAATTATTTTTATGTTAGTTAAATTAGAATTTCGAAGTGCTTTAAATTATTGATTTTTGTTTGGTGAATTTAACTGACATGGAAATCGATATAGAAATTTATATGTCAAAGAATTTTGAACTAACAGTTAAATTGAAACTAGAATTAAATTGTTAGTAAAATTTCCTAATTATCGATATTTGCTTAATTGTTTGAATTATTGATTGTTTGGATGATTGATTGTGATTGATGTAAATTGGTTGATATTTGAATCATTGAATGTTTATTTATTCTATATATATATCTTGTTATCATCCTGTATATTACTTACAGTACATAAAACTATAAATTGAATCATTTCGAATAAATTAAGAAATATGTTAAAATGATACATGCCTACGACTTTTATTATGGGTTGAAATGATATATATCAATTCTCGAATTAAAATTTAAATAACTGATTAACTTGGCCATGGGATAGAGAATTATATACGAACGTCAGACTTGGTTAAATTAAACGATTTTGAAGTTTTTCGGTTTGAAATTATTTAAAATGATTTGATTTAAGAAGTAAAAATCGAATTTATGGAAATTGAATTATTTTACGAACTTGAGCTCGGAATGTTAAATTTAAAATTGATAACAAGAATTTTTTAATTAATTAAAGTTGAGATTTTGAAGCTATAATCGATATATGATTTGAATTTCATAAATTGATTTGGTTTAAATATTGAATTTTTATTCGAAATTTGAATATTGCTAAGTAAAAGTAATTTATATTGATATTTCAAACTTTGGCTCGAAATCAAAATATTTTAAAGGATTTGAACATTGAATTAAACATCGAAATTAAATTTGATTTAAATGTTTTAAAGTGACAATCTAGCTCGAAATTGATATAAATTGAAATGGTTTAAATTTGAGAATTGAGTTGAAATCTAACCATTGAATTGGATAGTTGAAATTGAAATTTGTCAAGTTGGAGTTGAAATTGAAATCAATTGAAATTGAAATTAATTTTGAATTGAAATTGAAATTAATTCAAAATTGAATTGAAATTAAATTGGGATTGAACTGAAATTTATTCAAGTTGGAATTGAAATTGAAATTAATTTGGAATTGAAATTGAAATTAATTTGGAATTGAAATTGAAATTAATTTGAAATTGGAATCGAAGTAGAATTTGACTTGAAAGCGGAATTGAATCGATTAAATCGAAATGCAAATTGATTTAAATTGGAAAATTTGGAATTTGTTATCCCATTTTTGGTCAAAACTGGAATATCAATGTTGTGTGCATTTCCACCATGACCGAGCTAAGAAGAAGCAACCACCAAGCGTATACAAGTCGAAGATTTCGTTCATAACCCAAGTGCAAAAGCTCATTCGGCATTAAGAAGTTTAAGGTTTCATTCGGCAAAGCCCCATTCGGCATTCAGAACACACTGATCCATTCGGCATTCATAACACCAAGGTTCATTCGGCATTCTCCAACCCATTCGGCATGGGCTGCCAAGCCTCCTTCCCTCCATCGAACCAGCTATCCACAACCTTTCCACCGGACCAACTAAATCACTCACCACCGAATCCCCAACTACCGAACCAAACCCAAGGTGGCATCGGACCGACCTCTTCTCCTCCACCACCGGTCCAATCCCACACTCAACCGAACCACACTCCTCTCCTCAACTCGGCCGAACCAAAGCTTCGCCGAACCAGAAAGTTGCCAGTCCAGATTGCTTTAGCTCAAGCCCACCAGCAGCTATAAACATCCAAGACCCCTGCCCCCAGCCTCACTCTATAAATAGAGGGGCAGGGGTACAACAATGGCAGACAAGTTTGAGAGCTCAAACCTGGAAGGAACTCTCAAACAACTTTAGATACTTGTAATCAAAGCTTTGTACTTGTAATCTGAAGAAAAAAGGAGAATAACATATAAAGTGGACGTAGGCACGTTCTGGCCGAACCACTATAAATCCGTGTGTCTTTTACAATTTAGTCCCTTCTTTTTATATATTTGCATAAATCACCCAAATCACTAAGAACAACATAAAATCGTCTAGTTCATACGACTTTGGGTGTTTGCGGCCATTTTTTACGCAAACAGAATTTAATCAGTTTGACTTTGAAACTATTATCAAATAAATTATTTTAATTATAAAAGGTTTAGAATCTATCTCTTAAATATTCAAATTATTTTGATTTTCCAAACTATTTTATTATAAAACCTGTTTTCAACGCTCAAACTATTTTCTATTTGACTATTTTTAATCATTTAACAACTTTAAAACTATTTAAACTGTTTTTTAAAAATTCAAACTGGTCAAGGCTGGAATGTCTATGTTTAAATCTTGGATTTAAATACGAAATGGGTTAAAATGAAGTTATAACCTAAACTGAAGTTCGAAACAATTTTGGAAGCGAAATTGAGATATTGGAGTGAAATGATATTTTCAAGTGAAAATGACGTATCGAATATGATTTTTGAAGTAAATATTATATTTCAGAGTGAAATTGATTTTGAAGAGAATATGATATTTTGATATCAAGTACGAATTGTTTTCGAAATATAGTACCAACCGGTGTGTAAAATATATTTGGCTGTTAAAGAATTCGAGGCCTCTTATTGGCATACTCTCTGCCAATATTGGAACCACTTTGACAACCGTGTACGCGGTGGATGATATCCAGAATGTAGTGGTCGAATTAACGAACGTTTATTGTTATGAAGTAAGAGGACGATGATGGGTAGCCTTAGTAGTTGTGTCATAATTAAAATGACTAAAACAGAAGCCCCATATCTGGCCAATGAGGTTAGTTACATCTAGCGATGTTGATCCCTCGTATTACTACTGTGATTTCGTACTCGATGGTTGCACCCTTTTGTTTGGATTGATGGTCGCGGTCGGCCACGTATGGGTTACGATCAGCGAGAAAGGGTAAACTGGTAGAATCCTACCTTTGGCATTGCCTCACATGCCTTGTCATACTTATCTTTATATGAGCCCATTACAACTTTGGTTTAGTATTGTACCTATAGGGGACTCACTGGCTACCAACATTACTGGCTGTGTTACAGGACTTGCATAAACTACATGCTATAAAAATGTGTTATGGTGGAACAATGTAAAGCCTTAACACCATTTTGATATTTATTTTACTGATAGACATTACCCACTATAGCGTATACTATTATATATAAATAGTTTAACGGATCCTTAGGAGATGAAAAATCCCATAACATCTCTTAAGTTATTGCATGGACGTTATACACCGGATAAGAGATATAAAATCCTGTAAACATCTTTGACGCCACGACACTCATATTATTTGTGATATCAATTTGACTTACATAAGAGTACTTTAATCCTGACTCGAGTGTTTTGCCTTTTCATTGGGTCAGCCCTGAGTTTTTCAACACATTGAAGATCGTTTTTCCGGAGGACAAAGACGAAGATTTGGTACATTATTACTATTATTATTATTCTCTGCATCATGCTATTCTGCTACGTTGATTATTTATTTCTGATGTATATATAAAACTCTGATAAATGTTATATAGATTATAATCAAATGTATAGTAAATAGCTTCATGAACTATTTATTTGAATACTATATTTTGTCATTCCGTTACGTGATTCTGTGTTTGTTTTCTTCTTCTTTTATTATTTTTCTTAATTATCCCTAATGATTATCTATGTTCTGGATTGTTCAAGTTGGACTGTGTGGATTATTGCTGATTTAAACCTTTCGAAATGTGGGTCGTCACAGTTGTTATCAAAGCTTTGGTTAAGCTATAACATTAGCTTTGTAGGGCTTGACTCACTAGAGAAAGGGTAATAATACCCTAGAATGAGTCTGTTTGAGTGTATATATGAGAGAGCATACTCGTTAATGTTATAAGATATTTTATATTGTGTTTACTTATCCGTTGAGTTGTTTATGAATTCTGGTAGATGCTTGGGACGCCATTTTATTGATAGGGGTTTCTAAATACTTAAACGAGGAAAGTCGACATAGTATTGTTTTTATATAGGTAAATGAAATAATTTTACCTAAATTATATTTTATGTACATAAGATGATAATTTTTAATGGATGATAGTTGTTAGAAGACGATAATATTCAATTATCATCGATTATTGGTTGAATTAAAGTAAAATGAATACTAAATGAATTTTATTTTATGAAGCATTTGATAATTAAATTGAATTGAATCTAACTACAATAAAAATTGTTTGAAATAACAAAAATATAAAGTAATGAAATATTTTCATAGTAAGAAATGGAATTGTATACGCTATATTATATATAGAAGGATCTAAAAATTGAGAATTTTAGAATTCTAATCCCTTTGTTTTCAGAATTGTTTTCGAAGCCTTCAAAATTAATAATAATAATTGTTTCAAAGCGCTTTGACAAGAAATATACTTTGAGAGGATTTTTGACAAAGATAAAAGTATTAAACTCGCTTTGGTCGCTTGAAAATAATTCTAGAGATGACTGCAGCATCGCTAGTATTCATTTTCGAGTTTCTGTGTAAGAATTGCTACCAAAAGGAATCTATTTTCAGCTAAAACAAGTTTTGTTGTGAAATATATACCATGTATGATTTGATTAATATATGAAATAATTTTGAACTTATGAATTGAAATTATTATATACAAGAAATAAGTTTCTAACTTATAAATTTGAATGGGAAATTAAATCTAAATTTTAAAATGGTTGCACATTTTAGTTTAGCAAACTAAGGGGAAAATTTTAATTTGAGATATGAGATAAGAGAATTAATTTAAGAATGTTAATAAATTGAGTTAGTGAAATGAAGTAAATAAGATATAGTTTAACTCAAGAAAGCTTAAATAAAATGAAATGTATTTGAAATGAATTAGATAAATTAATAAAATCAAATTTTAAATGAATAAATTATATAACTTATAAATTTGAGAATTATTAAGCTAAAAAAAAAATTTAAATTTGTTGAATGTGAATGATAAGAGAAGAAAAGTTTTAACTCAAATAAAAATTTAAATTAAGTTGTTATAAGAAAACGTATAAACTTAGTTAGTGTTCTAAGAAAGTAAAAAAAAAAATGATAAATAAATTCATATCTTTGTAAATTAATTGAAAAATCAAAGTAAATATGCAAAAAGGTGTTTAAAATATAATTGTAACTTTCTGGAATGGTTATTAATTAAAATAATTCAAACTTAAGGAAATAAGTTAATAAGATGAGTATATGAATGAAAGTTAACTTAAGAGAAGTCAAATAAAATAGATTTTGAAATAAAATGAAATTGGGTTATGAAACAAATTTTTTAATTTAAGTTAAGTTAAATGAAATGAATACATGAAATGGGTTAATGAAAGGAATGGATGAAATGAGGTAAATAAAGTCGAATTTAATTTGGAATAAAGATGAACTTAAGTTGTGAGATGAATTGATTGTAAGTAAGAATAAATGGAAGTAGCTGAACTAAAGTAAAAATGATATTAGTTGCGATTTAAACTAATAATGAACTTGAGTTTTTAAAATGAATTTTTTTAATTATCAATAATTGAAAAAAAGAATTAATTGAATGAACCGATGAAGTAATCCAGTAAATTGAATATTGATTAAAATGTTGTTGATGAATTAAAAATAAACTTAAGTTATGAAATAATAATAAAAATGAGTTGTATAGCATAAATTGCTTATATTAAATTTAAGTAAAATGTTGGAATGGCTTCTTGAGTAAATTTTATTGAACGAGATAAGCTAAGTAACCGAATATGAATAAATGAATACAGATGAATGGGATGAAAATTCATTGGATGATAAATAAAATGAATGTCATTAAAATAAATATTAATTAGTTTAAAGTAAATCGATCGAATGTAAATATATTGAATTGTAATCAATCAAATATGAATGTAATGAATATTGGTTGACTGAATAAAAATGGATTGAAACCAAATTAGTTGAATGTGAATCAATTAAAAGTGAATGAATTGAATATAAATCCATTGTATGATTAATGAAATGAATATTAATAGGTGAACGTTAACCAATTTAGAAGTAAATAAAGTGAATGTAAATAAATTGGATGTGAATGTCAATTAACTGAAACTGAGTCAATTAAAATGTTAACTAAATGAATGTTAATAGAAATGGAAGTGTATGAATGGAAATGTTGACATTGAATAGTAGTATGACTATGAATAAAACTTGCATGAATATGATTGTTTGGATGTTTCTTTTATTGCATGGCTATGTTTGCTTATATAGTTACTGTATAGTTATGTTATGCATTGATTTCTCTTTCCATATACATATTCTTACCTATTATTGAGTGTTTAGTAGGTATGGAAGGGCATATTGTAGTGACCCATATTTTTGGATGGTTTAAATCGACGATAAGCCATACACGTCAAACTCAAACCTATCAAAACGGAGGATTATTATGAGGTAAATAAGGAAAAACAGGGGAAAAAGAAAACAAATACAGAATCTCGCAGCGGAATGACAAAATATAATAATCAAATAAACAGTTCATGAAGCTGTTTACAAATAACATTGATCATACTTTCATGATACAGATCAGAGTTACATACAAAAAGAATAAACAAACAAATAAATGCAGCGGAACAGCATGATGCAGTGGAACAACATGATGCAGTGGAATAAATGTAATAAATAACAATAGTACAAAATCTTCGTCTTCATCCTCCAAAAAGCAGTCTTCGATAAATTGAAAAGCTCAGACTGAACCGAGTGAATTGAAAAGACAAAACATTCAACTCAGTACTAAAATATCTTATGTAAGTTAAATCAACAGTAAACAAATATGAGTGTAACGATGTCAGAGATGTTTATGGGGTTTGGCATCTCCTATCCAGTGTCTAACGTGAGCGTAGTAACTTAAGAGATGTTCGGGATTACCATCTTCTAAGGATCTGTTAAACTATCTACTATGTAGTACAATATGCTATTATAATAGTGTCTACAGTAAAGTAAATTATTAAAATAGCGTTAAGGCGCTACCCATATCCCCCTTAACACATTTTCGTATATTTCCATTATCTGTACGATACCGTAATTCTTCCGTAAACTAGAGGGCTATCAGAGGGCACTCCGTAGGTATGGTACAAACCAAACTCGTAGAAGGTGCGACAAGGCATGTGAACACGACATTCAAGGCAATGCCAGGGTAGATATACCGTTTGCGGATCCGGACTGGCGATAACGCATAACAGGTACTACCGTACACCTCGGAACACACTCCCATAATCAAAATTGAGGGGTGACCACCAAATCAATCACGAAGTCATAATACGGTATCGAAGAAATGTGTCCGATCGGAGATGCGATCTCACTTGGCCTGACATGGCTCCTGTTTTAGTCACATCTAAGCCGACTCAGGGAAGTCAAGGTCATGTAAATACCTCATAGAGAATCATTCACCAAACCATCGCACTTCATTTCTGGAATATTCACCACGTACATAGTTGTTAAAGTGGTTTCCAGTATTGGTATAGATTATGACAATATCCGATCTCGGTCTGTTTAACAACCAAAAGCTTATTTCACACCGGATGGTTCTTTTACATTTCAAAAATCAATTCACAATTGATATCAAAATATCATATTCTCTGTGACGCCCCACCTCTATGCTCACAATAATAAAGAGTATTAAACGAAATACTGTCTATTATTATGAAGAATAAGGCTGGATAGGAGCGGCCATCAGTAGTTAAGCCTTACACTAGTATTGGTTATCTCGATAGAAGTGGTATATATTTTTAATTTTCATCTCTTATTTATTTACTCCCATCGACATACCCAATTCTAGTATAAAACGAACTACGATGGTTCATAATAGTTTAGGACAATATATATAATAATAACACAGATAATGTAAATGCGGAACACAGATATAACAGAAAGTCTCATATATATATATAACTGATGTCAGTTGATATACATGAATACAATACATATGATACAACTACAACTGTCGACTCTAGAAGCTACATAAACAAGTACATTATCGTGAATAATATACATGAATATACAACATTCTATACAAGACTACTACAATAAATGACTACGACTACTCCAAAAGATATGAAGTGACTTCATAGCTCTAGCAGCAACCCAAAGTAAGATATCAACAACCTGTAAATACTCGGTCTGACCCGAGTATTAAATTCAAAAGAAAATAATACACGGGTCAGTCTAATTCAAACTCAGTTATTAGTGCATAGAAGCAATAATAATTAAATATGAATAGATGACAGTCAAAGTAAATTCACCTATCCGATCCTTTAACAAGAATTCGGATAACGGTGAATATAACACATGATAGTGTTAAACAACAAATCAGCAGATTCAAATCATTAACAGAGATAAGTGAAAAGAATATCCAAGAAGATATTTTAGAAAACACCAGAATTATCTAAACGACAATTAACACAAAATGATTAAATTAAATCAAATCAATTCAAATAATTTAAATGTCACTTAACAACATCAAAACCGATTGGCTGCAGTACACGCACGCGTGCACTGCCTCGCCAATACTGTCTATGAAATACGCAGAAGATCAATGAATCAAAAGTAATTAGAATATCGATAAAGCAATACCGTGTGGCTGCAGTTCACGCTTGCGTGCACTGCCTTGCCACTACAGTGATGATGTACCCAATGAATACCGTGTGGCTGCACTTCACGCTTGCGTGCACTGCCTTGCCACTACAGTGATGATGTACACAAACGGACACAAGGTCAATTCCGAAATACTGGATTCAACTCAAGAGACTTCGAATAAAATCGCAGATGCAAGCACAAGGTCAAACCCAAGTGTTTAAACTGGATTCAACTCAATGTACAAATTCAAATGAAATGGTCAAGACATAAAAGTCAAGTCTCGACCCCAGTTCAAATCAATCAACTGTAGACACTGGCTGCAACAGAGATAAACGAGGTGCAACATGCCTCAAAGTATCAGTTGATACAAATATGCATGGGTGATCAGGGAAATCCAAATACTACATGAAAAAGATAAGTAACTGTCCCAATTGGTCAAGACGGCTACAATGAATGATCAAGCTCGCGAAATATTTCAACTACAATTGATCAGTAAGGTGGTCAGGTGACTCAACTAACATGCACAGGCATAAACTACCCAAACATGATACTGCAAAACATTTATTGCAACTTGAACAAGAATGAAACAAAGGTGGCAACATGGGACTGCACCAAGTAAATGGCACAAGAGACAGAATGATACAAGTGCAGGCTTAATCAATTCGAATATCACATGTAACAGGACAACCAGAACTGATTAGAAAAGTGAACAATGTTACAAAAGACACCAAGTGAATATGATAAAACAACTCATCACTGAAACAGTACCAGCCTAAATCAGTGAGACAAGGCTACACATTCAAGTGTAACTCATTACAAATCACAAAGTGCTCGAGTTTGAAACAAGACAGATACCAGATGAACATCAAAACACAGACTCAAGAGTATCCAATGTGTAAGTCCCGTTCAACAAAGAAACAAGACTCGACATAAATGGACAAATGATTACACAGTATAAAGTACACCACAACTTCAAATGACTCAAGAGAAGATGTCAAATACAACATGAACGAACTAGTCTATTAACATACCCCAAATCAACATAATAATGCCAACAATATGGATATACAGTGATGCCTGAAACAAGTCAAAGAGAGCAACACTACTGACACTAGATCAGAGGATCAGTGATCAACCTGAATACAACTCACATGCAAGCCAACACCAAAGACATGAACAATGCAGACTCTACCAATTCAATATAACATACGCACAAAGGAATGCAACTACCAAATGTAGACCAACCTAATACTACAATGAAATAGCTAGGATCGAACTCAATACAGTGAGCAATATGACGAACAAGTTAAGTATGAAAACAACTACATGAACTTGCCACTGAAACTGGACCAATTGTCAACATATCATACATATGGATATGTACAAAGATGTGATACAAAGTGCAACAGGAAATCAAAATAGCAGTTTTGAACAAGACAGTGCCGAAGTCAAATGCAAAATGGAGTGTATGCAACATGATGGAGCAATAATGACACAAGCACTTAAATAAGCCTCAAAACAGCAATGCATGTATCATGAAACCAAAGTACATAGTGCAGACGACAAAGTCTACAACATCAAAGCCAGTTCAATGTGGAAAGAACCAGAGACTACCAATCAATGATAACAAAATGCAACGACCAGCTACAGTATGCTCCGAGAGGGACATGAAGACCAACAGCAGCAAGCTACAATGTAAATGGTTCGAGCTAATGTAGACACAAATGAAGACTCATCAAACTGGATATATGCAGTGCACATGTGAACTCAAACAAAATGGATCAGTGAATCAAATTCAACAAGTCAAAAACCAGATCACTAGCAACCATACACAGCAAAACAAAATGCAATACAATATGCTCAGTGAAGAGCATCTGAACAAGTGAAGAATTTCAAGTCAAGGCCGCAGAGGTGCAAGAAAATTCACAAAACCAAACTTGCCAGAAATAAAAATAGTGGTAGTCAAAGAAATCAACTCCAAGGTCAGAGAATTTAAAGCCTTGCAAATCACCATAAAAATGTAACTAAAACCCACTGTCTCAAATCATCTCAAGACAGAAAAATATCGACATCGAACAAAAGAAATCAATCGAAGCTGAATACTACGAAAGCATAACAAGCAAACGAGGTCGATCGAGTTCGAATAGATGTGAGTAATATAAATTACTCACCTGGTTTACCCAATCGAAGCAGCCGAAGTAACTTGGAGATCATCGAAGTCGAAAGCCCTAATTTGGAGAAGGGGGCGAAAAAGAGGAGGCCAACATTATTAGTTTTCTTCGTATGTTTTTTTTTCTTCTAGGGTTACAGCACGAATGGGAAAAAGAAAGAAAGGGGATCGGGTATACTCGAGATAACACGGCATCAATCAAATGAAGACGTGGGCCAATAATATTTTCAAAGCCCACACAACTAAACACAATTTATAAAGGAATTCCAAAAAAAAAAAATTTAAACCGGGTTTTAAAAACTCCACACAGCAATTAGCTACAAATTAATCGTTTAATGACGATATTAAATCGAGGCAAAAACCCCGGTTGTTACAGACTCCCCACCTTATAAAAATTGCGTCCCCGCAATTTTCATAATTAAGGTCGTTAATAACTATTATTTTTCTAACGTAAACTTGTTAAGCTAGAGAAATAAGGTCGAGAATACAAACTCCAAAGAAATCTTTTAATTTCAATAAAAGAAATTCAAAATTTTCAACGAAATCTAACTATCAATAGATAGTCAGAAAACAACAAAGGCCTAATTATCAAAAACGATAATTAGAAATCTCAAATCAACAAATCAACAAATATTCGATTATCAAAAACGATAATCAAATCAACAAATATTCGATTATCAAAAACGATAATCAAATCTCGAATTAACAAATATTCGATTATCAAAAACGATAATCAAATCTCGAATTAACAAATATTCGATTATCAAAAACGATAATCAAATCTTAAATCAACAAATATTTAATTATCACAAGCGATAATTAAATCAACAAATATCTAATTATCAAAAACGATAATTATAACTCATATCACAAATATTTAATTATCACAAGCGATAATTAAATCAACAAATATCTAATTATCAAAAACGATAATTAGAACTCATATCAACAAATATTTAATTATCTCAAGCGATAATTAAATCAACAAATATCTAATTATCAAAAACGATAATTAGAACTCATATCAACAAATATTTAATTATCTCAAGTGATAATTAAATCAACAATATCTGATTATCAAAAACGATAATTATAACTCATATCAACAAATATTTAATTATCTCAAGCGATAATTAAATCAACAAATATCTAATTATCAAAAACGATAATTAGAACTCATATCAACAAATATTTAATTATCTCAAGCGATAATTAAATCAACAATATCTAATTATCAAAAACGATGATTATAACTCATATCACAAATATTTAATTATCACAAGCGATAATTAAATCAACAAATATCTAATTATCAAAAACGATAATTAGAACTCATATCAACAAATATCCAATTACCTGCAGATAATTGGAAACAACAAATATCTAGAATCAATTAAGATGATCTAGAAAATCAACAAAAAAAGGTTGGATCGATCCCATCAGATGGCGAGTTTTAGCTACGCCGCACGTGCATCAACATATGGCCGAAGCCTACCAAGTACCCAACATAATTTTGGCGCCCAAAAAATGACCCGAAGGTCCAACAAATGACCCGAAGGTCCGGTACTGGTATTGACCCGAAGGTCCATCATATGACCCGAAGGTCCATCATAGTGGCTCGAAAGCACACGAAAATCATCATATATTCAATTAACGAGTCCGGAATTAACCGAAAAAGCAAACGCACATGTCCCATACCACGTGTTTTACTAAATCGTTTGATTCTCTTCATCGTTTCCTTGAACGTGTGAAATCATCAAACAACAAATGTTTCAATTAACGAGTTCGGAATTAACCGAAATAGTAAAAGTGTGGTTTCATACTCCGCACTTTTGCTACATCGTTTAAATCTCTTCATCGTTTCCTTGAAAGTGCAAATTGTGTATTCCAAAAATAACATTTCACATTCTCAAACGGACAAGTCCGGAGTTAAGCGAATCAGTAAAAGAAAGGGGTCATAGTCCTCGATTTTTCTGAAACATTTAAATCGCTTCCTCATTCTTTTGAAAGCGCAAAATGCAAAACTTTTGAAAATAATTTCATTTATTTTTATAAAAGTAATAATTTACATTCTCAAACGAACAAGTTCGGAATTAAGCGAATCAGTAAAAGAAAGGGTTCATAGTCCTCGATTTTGCTGAATCGTTTAAATCTCTTTCTCATTCTTTTGAAAACGTAAACTGAAAAAAAAATTTGAAAACAATTTTTAAATTTTGAAACCATTTGAAAATCCGTGCTCAAAACAGCAACATCAAAAACAATTTCGATATGGAAATCGTACTTCTCAAAACACCGTAAAAACGGATCTCAAAATCAGAATTTGCGAAATAACCGCTTGAAAATCCACTTTAAAACTGGACGATTACTGAAGTCAATGCGACAGTAATTTTTATATGTCAAAATCTCATCAAAATAATTCACATCAAAATACAATATCAGTGAATTTTCATTCATTAAAAATGTCAACAAAACACCTTTCTTCAAAATATAGCATTGGTGTAAAACTCCCGTTATAATTATAACGGCAACAAAATACGTTAAAACCAAACATCGGTTCAACGTAAATTAATGCAGTAACGTGCAACTCATGTTTGCACGCATACTACAAAATAAACAAAGAAATTACTCAAATATATCTTCGATGAAGATATTTCAAAACAGCAAAATCTAATCAACATGTGATTAGCAACAAAGGAAACCAGCAAAATTTCAACAAAACCACATAGCTGCAATCACTTCGAATCCTCAAATCGGATTCGAAATTTTAAAGAAAACAAAATAAACACAGCTATGTAAACAACAAATGAAATTAAATTCATTTTCATATTTTGACTTTTAAATCAAAATAATTATCAGCTGTACTCAGCGAAGCAGTCTTACTGTTTCCGCTGCGCATTCTGATAAACAAAACACAATTCAATCAATCATCAAAACACAAATTCACTTTTATTTTTAAATAAAGATATTTAAAAATTTCATCATAATTTCAAAACTCTAGTTTTTGACTCAAAACATAATAAAACATCGACAAATAGTTGTAACACATGTTCCATCTAAGTTATGTTTATATTATGTCCATAAACCTAGCTTTGATACCAACTGTGACGCCCCACCTCTATGCTCACAATAATAAAGAGTATTAAAAGAAATACTGTCTATTATTATGAAGAATAAGGCTGGATAGGAGCGGCCATCAGTAGTTAAGCCTTACACTAGTATTGGTTATCTCGATAGAAGTGGTATATATTTTTAATTTTCATCTCTTATTTATTTACTCCCATCGACATACCCAATTCTAGTATAAAACGAACTACGATGGTTCATAATAGTTTAGGACAATATATATAATAATAACACAGATAATGTAAATGCGGAACACCGATATAGCAGAAAGTCTCGTATATATATATATATATATAACTGATGTCAGTTGATATACATGAATACAATACATATGATACAACTACAACTGTCGACTCTAGAAGCTACATAAACAAGTACATTATCGTGAATAATATACATGAATATACAACATTCTATACAAGACTACTACAATAAATGACTACGACTACTCCAAAAGATATGAAGTGACTTCATAGCTCTAGCAGCAACCCAAAGTAAGATATCAACAACCTGTAAATACTCGGTCTGACCCGAGTATTAAATTCAAAAGAAAATAATACACGGGTCAGTCTAATTCAAACTCAGTTATTAGTGCATAGAAGCAATAATAATTAAATATGAATATATGACAGTCAAAGTAAATTCACCTATCCGATCCTTTAACAAGAATTCGGATAACGGTGAATATAACACATGATAGTGTTAAACAACAAATCAGCAGATTCAAATCATTAACAGAGATAAGTGAAAAGAATATCCAAGAAGATATTTTAGAAAACACCAGAATTATCTAAACGACAATTAACACAAAATGATTAAATTAAATCAAATCAATTCAAATAATTTAAATGTCACTTAACAACATCAAAACCGATTGGCTGCAGTACACGCACGCGTGCACTGCCTCGCCAATACTGTCTATGAAATACGCAGAAGATCAATGAATCAAAAGTAATTAGAATATCGATAAAGCAATACCGTGTGGCTGCAGTTCACGCTTGCGTGCACTGCCTTGCCACTACAGTGATGATGTACCCAATGAATACCGTGTGGCTGCAGTTCACGCTTGCGTGCACTGCCTTGCCACTACAGTGATGATGTACACAAACGGACACAAGGTCAATTCCGAAATACTGGATTCAACTCAAGAGACTTCGAATAAAATCGCAGATGCAAGCACAAGGTCAAACCCAAGTGTTTAAACTGGATTCAACTCAATGTACAAATTCAAATGAAATGGTCAAGACATAAAAGTCAAGTCTCGACCCCAGTTCAAATCAATCAACTGTAGACACTGGCTGCAACAGAGATAAACGAGGTGCAACATGCCTCAAAGTATCAGTTGATACAAATATGCATGGGTGATCAGGGAAATCCAAATACTACATGAAAAAGATAAGTAACTGTCCCAATTGGTCAAGACGGCTACAATGAATGATTAAGCTCGCGAAATATTTCAACTACAATTGATCAGTAAGGTGGTCAGGTGACTCAACTAACATGCACAGGCATAAACTACCCAAACATGATACTGCAAAACATTTATTGCAACTTGAACAAGAATGAAACAAAGGTGGCAACATGGGACTGCACCAAGTAAATGGCACAAGAGACAGAATGATACAAGTGCAGGCTTAATCAATTCGAATATCACATGTAACAGGACAACCAGAACTGATTAGAAAAGTGAACAATGTTACAAAAGACACCAAGTGAATATGATAAAACAACTCATCACTGAAACAGTACCAGCCTAAATCAGTGAGACAAGGCTACACATTCAAGTGTAACTCATTACAAATCACAAAGTACTCGAGTTTGAAACAAGACAGATACCAGATGAACATCAAAACACAGACTCAAGAGTATCCAATGTGTAAGTCCCGTTCAACAAAGAAACAAGACTCGACATAAATGGACAAATGATTACACAGTATAAAGTACACCACAACTTCAAATGACTCAAGAGAAGATGTCAAATACAACATGAACGAACTAGTCTATTAACATACCCCAAATCAACATAATAATGCCAACAATATGGATATACAGTGATGCCTGAAACAAGTCAAAGAGAGCAACACTACTGACACTAGATCAGAGGATCAGTGATCAACCTGAATACAACTCACATGCAAGCCAACACCAAAGACATGAACAATGCAGACTCTACCAATTCAATATAACATATGCACAAAGGAATGCAACTACCAAATGTAGACCAACCTAATACTACAATGAAATAGCTAGGATCGAACTCAATACAGTGAGCAATATGACGAACAAGTTAAGTATGAAAACAACTACATGAACTTGCCACTGAAACTGGACCAATTGTCAACATATCATACATATGGATATGTACAAAGATGTGATACAAAGTGCAACAGGAAATCAAAATAGCAGTTTTGAACAAGACAGTGCCGAAGTCAAATGCAAAATGGAGTGTATGCAACATGATGGAGCAATAATGACACAAGCACTTAAATAAGCCTCAAAACAGCAATGCATGTATCATGAAACCAAAGTACATAGTGCAGACGACAAAGTCTACAACATCAAAGCCAGTTCAATGTGGAAAGAACCAGAGACTACCAATCAATGATAACAAAATGCAACGACCGGCTACAGTATGCTCCGAGAGGGACATGAAGACCAACAGCAGCAAGCTACAATGTAAATGGTTCGAGCTAATGTAGACACAAATGAAGACTCATCAAACTGGATATATGCAGTGCACATGTGAACTCAAACAAAATGGATCAGTGAATCAAATTCAACAAGTCAAAAACCAGATCACTAGCAACCATACACAGCAAAACAAAATGCAATACAATATGCTCAGTGAAGAGCATCTGAACAAGTGAAGAATTTCAAGTCAAGGCCGCAGAGGTGCAAGAAAATTCACAAAACCAAACTTGCCAGAAATAAAAATAGTGGTAGTCAAAGAAATCAACTCCAAGGTCAGAGAATTTAAAGCCTTGCAAATCACCATAAAAATGTAACTAAAACCCACTGTCTCAAATCATCTCAAGACAGAAAAATATCGACATCGAACAAAAGAAATCAATCGAAGCTGAATACTACGAAAGCATAACAAGCAAACGAGGTCGATTGAGTTCGAATAGATGTGAGTAATATAAATTACTCACCTGGTTTACCCAATCGAAGCAGCCGAAGTAACTTGGAGATCATCGAAGTCGAAAGCCCTAATTTGGAGAAGGGGGCGAAAAAGAGGGGGCCAACATTATTAGTTTTCTTTGTATGTTTTTTTTTTCTTCTAGGGTTACAACACGAATGGGAAAAAGAAAGAAAGGGGATCGGGCATACTCGAGATAACACGGCATCAATCAAATGAAGACGTGGGCCAATAATATTTTCAAAGCCCACACAACTAAACATAATTTATAAAGGAATTCCAAAAAAAAAATTTAAACCGGGTTTTAAAAACTCCACACAGCAATTAGCTAGCAAATTAATCGTTTAATGACGATATTAAATCGAGGCAAAAACCCCGGTTGTTACATTCTCAAAACCATATCATTTTCGAAATCACATTTAATTCCAAAATTGTATCACATTTGAAATCATACCACTTTCGAATTCATACTTCCAAAATAGATTAAATAAATTTAAAATAGATTACATAAGTTAAATTAGATTAAAATGGGTTAAAATAAGTTAAATTAGGTTATATAGATTAAAGTAGATTAAAATTAATTAAAATAGTTTAAATTGATTTAAAATAGTTGAAATTAGACTTAAATTAGTTTAATAGTTTGAAAAACTTGAAATCCGGATTTTAAAATAATAAATCTTTAAATCGTTTATATTGAAATAACTAATTTGGAATTAATATCAAAATTAAACCTTTTCTTCCATTACAATAAATCTAGACCTTATCCCAGTTTCAAATCAAAACCAAATTTCAAATCTTAGGATATCAATTTTACGCTATTCAAATTTCAGTAGATTTCCGGTTACAATTTCAAACTTCTCAATAACTCAATTTCGACAAATTTCGTTTATACTTCAAAACTCAACTTTAGAATGTCAATTTAAATCATTTAAGTAATTCACTTAAACAATTCAATTTTTGTAAATCAAATTCTATTTGAAAATATTATTTAGCTGAATTCAAAATTTGAAGATTTAAAATCATTTAATTAAACCAATCCGTTGTCCGTATATAATTTTCTAACCTATGATCAAGTGGTACGGATATTTATCATTTCAATCCTCAATTATTTATATTTATGGATATATATCATTTCAACCCGCAATCCCGAATTAATTACAAACCCATGAAATTGCTTGAGTCTATCATCTCAACTCATAACGATTCCTCCCTAATCTATTAGACCGCTCGGGTATGTATCATTTCAACCCACTAGGAACTTGCAGTGTTATAACAATCTAGAGATATATAATCTAGTCATCCAATATCAACAATCAAACATCCATCACAATCATCATTCAAACCAATCAATAAACATCAATAGATAATTGATTATCATAAACAAGTATAAACTGGCGAATTAAATTTAATATTAAATTAAATAACGATTAAATGCATTAAGAGCCATATTTGACTGGAATGATAATTTAAACATACCAAACATCAGTCAATCAATTTCAAATCACATCATAAATTTAGCTTAACTAACATAAGATAGTTTAGTAGTCGTGAGTGGGTTAAAATACCCATTTTTGATTTTAGCCCATAAAAATCCAAACAGAAGCGCAAAAACTCAACATAATTCAACTAAATCAATTTCGTGTTGTCCGGAATTTAAATACGAATCCAACAGAAGAAATCGCACGTGAATCACAGTTTATATGAAAAGAAATTCATGTTGTAAGAAATATTATTAAAATAAAAATTATTACGCATAAGAAAAATAAAAAAATAATTTTTTTTAATGCTTACGTTTTTATTAAGATGAGGCTTAAAGAAAAGATTGAAGAACAACTAAGATAAGGATAGGACGTGCACGAAAAATGAAAAAAAATTCATGTTTCATAAAAGAAAGCTTTTGGATTTGCAAGAATAAGAGCTTTTGAATATGAGGTATTAGGAGAAACAAAACGCAAATGAAGAAATAAGCTGTAGATTATTTATAATTAGGAAATGAAGGTGGAGGGACAAAAATAAATGTCACATTTTATTTTGAAAGCTCCAGGCATAAATAATGCATAAGGAAATGTACGTAGGAATGGAAAAGTTTGCAAACCAAAAGAAAATAAAATTTTGTATACATGAAAATAAGGTGGCAAGAATTAAATACAACCTAAAAGTCTTGTATTGAACAAGAATTTTGAACAATTTAAATTGAAAATATTTAATTAATTTTAAATATTTGAATGATGGTTTGACTTGAATTTCAAATTTTCAGAATGAAATTGGTGATTAAATTATAAAATTTAATCTATTAAAAGTTGAATAAAAATTTGAAACTTCAGTTTTGAGCTGATAAAAATATATTTTAAAGGCTTGTAAAATTCATATTGTTGATACTGAAGATAACAGAAGCTTCAGAATTGAATTATACAGTGGTTTGTTCAGTTTTGAAATTTCATCGTTTGAATCGATATTTAAAAATAGCCTTCCGGGGTACAGTCTCGGAATTCGACGAAACCAGTTCCATTGGATCCGTAATATTGAATTATTACCGGATTTCAAATTTCGCATTGATTGGAGTTATTATGTGAGCATACGACACATAAACGCGTTGAAATTAAATCGAATTCAATTTAATTTTAAATTTGAATTGGGTCAACATCAGCACTTTTTGGCCTCAATTCAAAACACTGTAGCAAGGTAAAGAAAACACGTTCTCCCTGCTTAATCACGTACCTTTGTCTCCCCATTGCTTCACAAATCTCAGACAAACCAAACCAAGCAGATCTAGAAAAATAGAATAAAATGGCCGATCAGAGATAATCCTCTTCATCTTCAATTCAAAACCCAAGGCCTATTCATTAAAATCAAAATTGAATCTCAGTCACAAGCTTTTTCATTTCCTTAGTCGAAATTTGAAAACAAAAAATATATATAAATGGCTGGAATAAAATCGCACGGCCTCGTTCCCCTCTTCTTCTATTCCAGTAAAACGAATTAAATCGAGTGCAATCTGGGGTACTCGAGCATGAGCTAGGGCTTCAAGACGGGGTGGTCACGACACGGCTTGGAGACGTGAATTCGTGGGTTAGTCACCGTGTTCGAGGAAGTATTGGGGTTACGCGATGGTTTTGGTGGCAGCAGCAGCTCGCAGCGAGCTCGATGGTTGGCGAGGCATTCTAGTTTGCTAGGGTGTCGCGAGTCGTTCTCGTGCTAGCAAGATGTCAAGGCCGAAGTAGGATCATCGGGTCAAGCTACGTCATGATGGCGTCTCGCTGAAGTCGTGATCGATGTGGATTTTAGCAGTAAGGTATGAATTGATTCAGTTTTTAATTTAAGAATATATACACAGTGGCACAGTAGAAAAAAAATTGTATATATATATGGAAAAATAAAACCAAATTAGTATGGTTTAAAAAAGTATTTTTAGTAGTCAGAAAAATAAATGCAGTTCTCTATATATATGCAGAAATGTATTTTAAAATATAAAGATGCATATAGGATTGAAAAGAAGAATAAATATATATAGGGATTTAAAAGTTGAAGAATTTAAAGGAATTAGTTAAAAATCACATTTTGAATTTTTAAATGAAATTATTGGTTAAGTAAATAAATTAAATAAAAATTAGTTTAAAATTTATGATTCGTTTAAATAAAATCATTAGTATAAAATTTAAATTTTTGGTTAAATAAATTTATTAAAGGAATTGGTTTAAAACAAAACCATTGAATAATTTAAAATTATCAAATGAGAATTTAATTGTTCGATTGTTTCGAACATTAATAAATTATATAATTGTTTGATTCAAGGTCAAAATCTGAAAGGAAACGAGCTGAAATAGAATTGGACTGCAAATTTAAAAGCAAAGGTGAGAACTTCTCACTCAAAAAGGTTTTGTTTAAAATTTTAAATAGTTAGATTTTAAATTGTTGATTGTGTTGATTGTATGTTTGAATGATGATTGCTATATATATATATATATTAAATTGAAATAGACCCTATACGCCGTATATTAAGCGGATGTTATTTATTAAACACATATACCGCGATATTCCACCTCGAAGTGGAATTGGTATTATATATGTGCTTGGAGTTGATTTTCCTGCATTATGTAGCGGATGAGACCCTATTGCGCCGCATATTAAGCGAATGATATTTTTATAAATCCCATATACCGCGATATTCCACCTCGAAGTGGAATTGGTATTGTGCTAACATCTGTGGATGCAGGGAAACATGTTGGCGGGATCCAACTGGATCCCTCATATTGATTGAATTTATTTAAGTTGTGATATGATAATCTGTGAATGATTATATTGATGTGACTGATCATATTGATGTTTGGAATTTATTTGAAAGCTATAACTTAACCGAATGGATTTTTGGTATCATCGGATACCAGAAATAAATGAAATTGGATTTTTGAAATTAAAGTAGCAAACTTTAAGTGAATTAATTTTAAAGAATGGAATAAATTTTGAAGAAAAGAATTTAAAAGTTGATTTTTTGTAATCTTATCGAATAAATTCCAAAATATGGTGAAAATGTTTAATTAATGGATTTCGTATAATATTGATTTCAAATTGAAGAATTTATTTAAATTTGGATTTTTAAATAGATTGAAAGAGAAATAGGAATTTATTTTCTTTAAAAGGAATTTATTTAAAAAGAAAATAAGTTGGAAATCCAATTGGAAATTTATTTGGGAAAGTGAAATGAATTTGGAAAGAATCAATGTGAAATTTGATTTGGGGTTTTGGGAATCAATTGGAAAATTGATTTGTTGTGAAAGTGAATATTTTGAAATCGATTTGAAAATCGTATATAAAAAGTGAATATTTGGAAATATAAATTCACAATGGAAATTTATAAGGGGAATTTGTTTAAAAATAGACAATGATTTATTTTTAAAATGTGGAAATAAATTTACGTATTTGGAATATAAATTTAAAATAAATCGGTAAGGATTTATTAAATTGGTTTAAAAGGACCAATTTGAAATGAAAGTATATTCTCCCTGGAAAGCCGAGTATATTTCGAAAGTAGTTTTAAAACATAGATTAAAAGTTCTAAAGTAGTTTTAAAGGAATATTTTGGAGAAATTATTTTCTTAAGTTATTTTGAAATCTCTAGAATACAGATTTATTTAGCAAACTATAAAAGTGATTATTTAAAGACTAAATTTATAATTGTTTTAGAAATTGATTATTTAAATAATTACACCCTATTTACAAATTTTATTTTTAAAAGGAAAATAGTTTGAACTTAAGTTATATATAATATTAGTATAATGATGTTTTATAATTAATATTTGAAAATAAAGTGTTTTAAAAGTAGATTTTCATTTTGAAGTGTTTTCCAAATATATATTTTGGATTAGTATTATAAATATTTTCAAGTATTGAGATTCGGCAGATTTCCAGTGGAAATGAAGAAATGTTGTGAATATATCCCGTAAGTGAAAAATTGATTTGAAACTCGTTTTCAAAGTTGAAAGGTGAAATGATTTGAAATTTGTTTTCAAATAGTTGAAGTGCGAAGATTATATCTTGTAAAGATATTTTTGAAAAATAAATAATTTGGGAAATTATTTGAAATTAGATGATGGTTGTGAACATTGATTGATAGTTAAATAACCGACTATCAATATTTACCTTTGAATGGGTGATTGTTGTGATTTGTTTGAAAATTGAATGCAACACTTATTTTAAAAAAATAAGCGCTCATTATTCGGGTTAGCCGGGAAAGGAACTTTGGGTCGTATAACCCATTCCGAATAATGATACGACGTGAATGGAATGCATTCGAGGACCGGTGTTAAAGACCAGATATTTTTGAAAACGGAAGGATTACCGTCGAGTTACTCTGCATCGGCTGATCTCCGATATAGAGGTTTTATCACCCTTAGTGACGGAAAATCCGGACGTGATCAGTGAATATCTGGATTGCAAGGATTTCTTTGTAAGTGCCTTCAGTTCTGTTCGAGCCCGGAACAGACTTGTATGGATTGTATGTCAGACATTCCAAATTGAGATATAAAGCTGATTTCTTGCAAATATATTTCTGTTGGTGGCAGAGAATTTATTCTCTTAGCTTAACACCCTTCTCTGAGATGCACGAACTCAGAGGTTATATAGTTGACGGTTATTAGTGATATACTCCCAATTTAGTAGTGTGATATGCTAAGTGCTGTTGAGCAATTGTTGAATCAAAGCACAACTTTTGTATAAAGCGTAGCTTTGTGGACGAGACTTCGTCGGACCTCACACCCCGGAATGGTCAAAACAGGAAGGATACGACAAGGTTATTAGGGGGTAGCGCCCCTTTAGTGTATGTCATTCCTTCAGGATAGAGGTGGTATCATGGAATGGAGCCCAGATACTTAACCTACGTGGTTGCTGCAAATTTATTATTTTGTGGTTGATGGAATCGAAGATCCTCGGATATAGATCGGTTACGATCGAGGGATGACATATTCGTGTCAGTAGTTACCCAGTTAGGGGTAACCCGGCCTTGTGTTGGCAGAGATCCGGTTTGGTTCTCGGGTCGTCTTTCCAGAGGCGTACCTATGTGGCAATGGGAAGTTCCTTGGCCTGACCATTTATTGGAAATCCAAAGAAACAATACGATCCTTGTACGGGTTTAGTTGTAGAACCTGCCATCTAATATGGCAGCTATAACAGGCATAATATAATGGTACCTATGCTGGCTAAGATTAATATTATACTTTTGAAATGTTTTCCACTATGCACTAATAATAATATCAAAAATGATTTGATTTTGCATAGTAAGCATCTTTGACTATCATAAGGAGACATCTCCTCCAATTCTGCGTTTGCATTGTGTGTGCGGCGGGAGGCCTTATGGTAGTTTCATTTTTCAAAAGCATTGCAAATTGACTTTAAAATTATCCTATTGTTTGTTTCAAAGATAAATAACTTTTTTAGTTCTCACACCAGTCCCATGACTGACCTGGAGTTTATTGTTTCCCTTCCTAAACTCTAGGTGCCCACCAATTTCCACACGGGCAGTCTAGAGTTAGGATATCAGGTCATTCTGGATTTAGGAGTGCTATGGAGCTCAAGAGGCAAGCTGGACGGCGAAGCGTATCACTTAGATATGTAATATTTATTTTCCGCTGTTTGTTGTTGTAAAACTCTGATAATGAAATGTAATGTGATGTAATGTAATAACAGATATAGTTCTTTGATTTAATGATATTCATTTATCTATTATATGCTGTTCCGCTGCGATATGTGAGATTCTGTTATTGTTTCTGTTGTTCTGTTGTTTTTTTCTTTCTTTCTGTCTTCTTCTACCTTTTTATTCTTCTTAAAAACCCTAATGGTTCGTATTTCCGTTCATCTTGAGTTAATCAATGGAGATTAGTTTCTATTCAAGGGGTACAGATTTATGGATTGTTACAAGTCTAGCCTCAGGTATTAAATAGAAGGAGAAATTAATGGATCAAGTATTAATAATAAGGTAACTTTTTAAAACATTCATGCAACAATTAATAACAAAAGAAATGAAGGGACTATGTCATCGCACAACCTTTTGAAATTAATTTTTTTGAAATGTAACCAAATTAACTTCATTAACTCAAATAATATTCAAATTTGTATGCATTTAGGTTTTTATCTACGCATAATAAAATTTCCGTACTTACCTTAAAAATGAAATCGTTCAATCTGGTGTTCCCAAAATGATCTTTTATTTCCATTAAAATACCCTTTTTGTTTAACGCAAAACGTGCTTTTTTTATTAAATCTATTAATTGCAATCAACGTTTTCTTTCCTTTTTATTGAAATATTTGAATTACATTAATTGCAATTACTTATGAAGTTGAATTTCAAAATAGGCAACTAAAATGGATGAAAAATTGAACAATTTTTTATTTAAACATGTTTATAAATTTTTTTATACACAAGAGTAAAAAATAACTTACCGAAATAGATTATTTTTCTATTTTGTAATCAATCTATAATCTAAAACATAGTTCAAATAAACATATATTTCTTTCTTTAAAATCAATCATTCTACTTTTTATTTTAATGAAATTAAACCTACATTCACAAATGAAACATTCATTTTATTTGATGTAATTGTTCTTTTTATTAAATGAAACTTTCCTTATATTTTCACAAAACATAAGCTACTTTTAATTACATCTACTAATTTAAAATTTAATATTCTCTCTCCTATCATTTGAAAATTTTCAATTACATTAATTTCAATCGATTAAGTTTGCAACGACCCGTAAATTTTAATAATTTTCATTAGTAATTAACTGAATTTTTGTAAAATTTTTAATGATAAAATTTTGAAATTAAAATTTGATATTTGGAATACGTCTATCTAAACATAGCAAATGGTTAGTTTTCATCTGATAATATGGAATTATATTTTATTGTGTAATTTTATTTAAATTTAAATCAGTTAACATTAGATGAAAATAAAATATTTTCCAAAGCTGAATGTTTTTATATAATAAATTTGTAATCATCTTCCGAGTGGGACATCATATTTTGTTTCTTCAAATTTGAACTGTTGTGGCTCCGTTTTTCTTATTTTTGGTGTTAAAATAGAATTTTCGGTACCGATATTGGCTTCTGATTGGATGATCGTATCGCTGATATCTGTATACCATTTTGATCGTCTCGTCGTGCTGATCTTCGAGGTATATTCGTTCGTGTGCTTCGAAATCCGGGAGACAGAATAATCTACTGGAACAATTTCGTATCGGCTCCGCATTCGACCTTTTAACTTCCCTTACTTTTCATATTCCACCGTTTAAACCATACAGCCACTTAACCTTTTATATTCCTGAATTTAATTAGCATGACTATTGCAATACCTCTTCTTTGACATATACTTGCTATTGCTTCTACATTTTTCATTTGTCTGTTCAAAAATTGTGCCACTACATTTTCAATTTTCATTTTTATTTTTTATCTTTACATTTTCATTTTATTGGCTTCTTCCAAAAACGGTGCCTACTCTTCAACCCAGCCTTCACACCCGCCATCTCCTCTTACCACTCTTCTCCTCTTTCTTAACTCATGACACCTTTCTTTCTACTCCATCCTCCGCCCTGGCCGCTGCCGTAGCCACCTCGCTAACGCTCTGCTCTTTCCACCCGAGCTATCTCACGCACCCTTCTCTTCCAGTCAAAGCCACATCAACCCATACGATCACAGCCTCCAACCCATAGCCAGTCGACCACCCCTCTCTTTTCCACTAACATCAGCTGCTTCGGCCACCGAGCTCCACACCACCGCCGAGCCTTGTCATGACCTTTGCTTTCAACTCAAAGACAAGCACGACCTAGCCTTGTACCGCCTCCATGCACTCCGACACAACACTAAACGCGCACAGCCTCATCTTCCCTCATCACTGCTGCTCCACCTTTAACTCAGCAGGCATGCCTTTTTCCCATGTTGTTTTCGTTGTATATATAATATGTATATATATGTTGTCCTATATAGGTACTTGATTTTTTGGTTTTGTTTTACCAATGCCTGTTTTAGCATATATATTATGTAGATATAAGATGTACTATATATATGTATAGGTGCACATACTTACTTTTTGGTGAAGTAGTTGCACATTTTATTTATGAAACATATTATTATAAGGAGTATATATATTATTATATTCATTTGCTATGTTTTATAAAAGAGTATTATATATATAGAAATATGTATGTTATAAGTCGCATGCCTGTAGTGAAATAGCCGTGCACCATTTTCCAGCCAAACCTGCTCTCTTTATATATATATTCTGTTATTGTTTTATAATCTGTTAGTGTAATATGTTAGCTTATGAACATATATATATATATATATATGTATGTATGTATAAATCTAGGTTCATGAAGTTTTCATATGTATTTGACTGTATATACAATTTATATGTTTACAAATTTCTACTTACAGTTATCATGTTTGTCAATTGTTGTTATATATATTGCGTAAGTTTATATATGTATGGTTATATATATTAGTTTATATACATATGAGTGTACATTAGTTTGGCTTCCAAATATATGTACATATCTTATAAATATAATTTTGTTTTAAGTATGTTGTATTTGCAGCCTTCATATTTTTATATATGAATTCATATATGTCTTATATCATTTTTGTTGTTCAAGTATGGGTTTATATGAGTTGTACATAATCTGGTTATATATATATAGATTTATATAAGTGTATTTATTTTAATGTAGCTGAATGAAAATGTAGTTTAATTTTAACTTGAAAAAAAATTTGTTTGCAAATGTTGCTTAAAGTGTTGTTTTGAAATTTGAAATGTATATTGATTTTAATCTATGTGAGTTTGTATATGTTTGTATATTAATTTATATATATGAGTAAACATAAGTTTGGGTTTTCAAATTTCATATCGACTTCAGGGAAATATATGTAGATGTAATATTCCTTTCATTTTAGCCTATATCGAGCTAATTTGATTTGTTTCATCGATTTCTGTTATCAGCTCTGTTCGTCGAATTCGTGCCATCTTGCTTTGCTTTGAAATTCGAGCTTGGATTCGTAACTCATATCATTCTCGTCCATATCTAACCCCAAAAGGTGAGAAATCACTCACAATTAATGTTCTTATATTTATTAATTTTGATTTTAATTGAAACGACAATTGAAATATGCTGCCATTAGTAATACAATTGCTATATACGACATGCTATTATCTGTGACATCTGACACCATGATCTATTAGTTATTTTATCCCTAATGATATACGCCTTTTGTTGATTGTTATATTATTATAATATATGTTATCTGTGATGACCCAGAATTTTTGGATATTCAAAATTGGAATATTTAATTGAATTTAAATATTTGAAAGTAATTTTAAACTTGAATTTCAAATATCAGTATTTATTGGATAATTAATTGTTGGATTTAATTATCGGAATTGGGTAAATTATTGAATCTGGAATTTTAAGCCTGTTAAAAATAATTTGAAGGCTTGTAAAATTTATATTGATAATACTGAAGATAATAAAAGTGATAGAATCAAATTTAAAGATGTTTTGTTCAGTTTTAAAAATATATTGTTTGAGTTAAAATTAAAAATAGCCGTCCGAGGCACAGTCTCGGAATTCGACGAAACCAGTTCTATTGGATCCGTAATATTGTATTATTATCGGGTTTCAAATTTCGTAGTGATTGGAGTTTTTGAGTGAGCGTATGATATATAAACGCATTGAAAATTTTATTGAAAAGATTTGAATTTAAATAATATACCATTCAAATCACAGCCGAAATAATCTCACATCAGAGTTTTTCCCAGTCCTTTCCAAACCACTGTAGCAATTTGGCTCAGGAACGCAACCATCTTATCTTGTTCCCTTTTCCACCTTATAACACGCTGCTGCTTCTCAAAATCTATTGGACAATTCAAAGAAAACAAAAATGGCCGAATAAAATCACGTTCTTTTCCATATTCTCCAGTTTAACTCATTCCAGCCCTACTCTCTCTCCCCTTAATATTGAATCATGCCGCCTAGAATTCGACCTCAAAGGAACGACCGAAATTTTCAGGGGAAAAAAAAGAAAAGGGGGAAGAATCAGTTCGCGATTTAATATAATCGCTGATTTAATATAATCGCGTAGGGAGGGACGATCACTTTCTTGCTGCCATTCATCGAAGGGGGCGACAGTGCTCGTGATTGCCGCTGCGATTTTGTAGGAGGGAGTCACACGTAAGTGACGGGGAATGAGGGCGCGGGCGAGTATTTTCACGCGAGGTCGCTTAAGGCTAAGCATCGGAGTCGGTGGGGGAGGCGGTTGATATCTGGCGCTCGAACTTCTCGACGCGGTCCAGGCCATGATTAGTTGGAGTTCGTGAGGGTCGCAAGGCTGGGTACAAGAAGCGGCTCGATCGACGCTAGGCTTTGGAATCGATTTGGCGATAGTGCTTGCGGCAGTAGGTATGTTTTGATTTATATATATATATATATATATATATATATATATATATATATATATATATATACGAGTGTCACGGCACGCGCTTTGCGCGTGAATTATTTTCCTTATAAATTGTATATGTTTAAATCAGTCAAAAAATTGTTTTTATTTTCAAGTTATATTAATTTTGTATATTTGTAAAGAAGTATTTTGAATCTATAAAGGAAAACTTTAGATCCTACTTCTAGAAGTGTTTTGAATTTGTAAAACATGTTTAATGATTAGATCCTACTTTTAGGGGCGTTTGAATTTGTAAAAAAAAAAATTAATATTAGATCTTATTTTTAAATGATTAAGATTTGATAATATATAGAGGGACGTTTTTGGTAGTTTACGTTAATACCAAAAAAGTATGGCACCAAAGCTATTATAACTATTAGTTTGAATTTTTATTTCTATTATTAATTAATAAAGAACGAACTTATTTTTTTATTAGTTTGAATTTTTATTTCTATTATCAATTAATAAAAGACGACTTCAAAAAAAAATGTTATTTGTTAGATCCTATTTTCAAGTGATATTAAGATTTCAATAATATCTACAAATGAGTGTTTTGAATTGGTAAAGGAAGCTTATCCGTTAGATCCTATTTTTAAGTAATATAAATATTTAATAATACCTATAGAGGGGCATTTTTGGTAGTTCACGTTTATACCAAAAAAGTGTGACACCAAAGGTATTACAACTATTATTAAAGATATGTATATAAGTCAAGAATTTTAGCAACACTGGATTTTACGGTAAGTTTTTTTAACTTCAAATTATAAATGTATATATATGTAGACAGCAAAGAAAAGAGTTTACAACAGAAAGAAAAAATAATAATATTAATCTGTTAAGCAGTTCTTTTTAAAAAAAAAATTGATGATGAAGCTAATCTTAAATCAAGTTAAACATATGTAGATAAATAGTGAAGTGAAAAGAGAAAGTTATTTTATTTACAGTAAAATAGAAAATTTTAATATATAGATAAAGATTGGAAAAAAATAGGAATTTTGAGAAAAAAAATGTAAAAGTTTATATAAATTAGTTTTTATGAAATCTATATAAGTTATTTTATAAATATACATGTGGTTTCAAAAATAAAACTAAAACAAATACACATATACATATTTTAGTGTACTAAGTTATTATAAGATAATGGAGTAAGGGAATTAGTTTGTTAAATAAGCTTGTTTAATAATTTTGATTACTAAAAGATTTAAGAAAAATTAGTTTAAATCAAATTGATAAATGGAAATTTATTTTTTGATAAGTTTGAATGTTAATAATTATAAATTGTTTTACAAGGTCTAAAACCGTAAAGAAATGGTCAAGGTGGAAATGCAGCAAAATTAAAGGTGTGTTAATCTCACTCATCTGGTTTAATTTAAATTTAAAAGGTTAAATTTAAATAATTGGTTGAATGTTTGAATTGGTTTGATGTGCTGTACTGTATATAGTAGTATATAGTATATTGGAGTGATTGATTCCTGCATTATATAGCAGATGAGACCATATACACCGCATAATATCGGATGATATTATATAAATCCCATATACCGCGATATTCCACCTTGAAGTGGAATTGGTATTGTGCTAACATCTGTGGATGCTGGGAAAACAGGTTGGAGGGATCCAACTGGATTCCTCAAAATTATTTAGATTATTTAATATTCTGTGTTCTGAATATTTGTTATCCTGTGATGATTTTATTGATAATTGAAATATTGGATGGTATGGTTGGATTGAATACCTCAGTATAATGTGTTAACGAAATCTATTGTAACAACCCGCACATTTATCGATTTTATATTTAAATATTTTATCGTTCGTCGGATTTTGGTCCGAAAATCTACTTTTTGCAAACAGTCGATTTGAGACTCAAGACCACTTCCATTGAGTTCAAAATGACGTTTGCGGCCTTTTTGAGTATAAACTTAGATATGTTTGGAGATAGTGAAATTTTGCCACTTTTTCACTTAGGGCTTTGGTTTGGGCTGAACCCATTAATCACTTACTAAGTCAGTCCCAACCCACTCCAACTCTTCATTACTTCATTTCATATTCCTAACACTCAAGCTTAAGCAACAATGGTAGAAGAGAATGGGAATTAGAAACTCCAAGCCCTAGTTCCTCTTGCTAGCTCAAGTTCTTGCTCCAAAATCAAAGAGAACCCATTAGTAAGCATCTCCTTCTTCTTCTCCAACTCATTCTCTCTTTGATTTCAGAAATTTCCTAAACCTAACTTAGGGAATGTTCTTTTTTTAAGCTTAGATTCAAGCTTCTAGTGTTGAGATTGAAGTGTGGTTGATCTTCCTTTGCTTTCAAGCTTCTTCTTCAATCGTTTGGGTTCAAAGGTGAGATTTCTAATCTCACATCTAAGTCTATGAATTATCTCCGATTGTTAGGTATGAATTCCTAACACTTATTCGTGTGCAATTGCTTTTGGTTTGGATTGATTTGGTGAATATTCCAATTTTTAGTGTTTTGAGTTCAATTCGTTAAAAATCCTAACTTTGATGTTTGAACATGTTTTTCGTGATGCATCGAGGAGCATATAGGGCCGGGTAGTCGATTGGCATAAACCCTTAGGGCCGTTGCTCGTGCGATTGCAATTTGGTCGAGATTTGCACCTCTTTTGAAATAGGGTAGGAAGTGCAAGTATACAGGTTCGGCCGACCGAGCCCCTGGGCCGGCCGACCGACCTGCTACCCAGGCACTTCCTGCCTCTGTTTTGGAAGTGCTGGTTACAGGCTTCGGCCGACCGAGCCCCTGGGCCGGTCGGCCGACCTGGTGCCCGAGCACTTCCAACCTCTGGTTCTGTCAACCAACTCAGGCAGTCCGGTTGACCGACCTGCTCCTATTTGCAAGTTTTGCCTATTTGCCTATTTGCTTGAATTTCCAACTTTAATCGATTCGTGTTGTTTCCTATTTGTTGATATCATTTATTATCGACTTTGATGACATTTTCTTTGGAAATTTAGGATATATCCACTTTGATGGATTCAGTATCGATTTCTTTGGATTTTATTCACGTCTTCGAATGTGAATTTTGATGATTCGATTGTTTCACTATCATCTTTGTGATTTGTCACTTTAAAAATATAAAGGTTTTCTATACTAGTAGTAAATATCAAAACTCTTTCTTTAAAACGTTTTCAACACTATTTTATTACAAAGCTCGTTTTCTCAAACCATTTTCCAATCTATTAGTATATACAGGCCTTTACCTCACTCGTATGAGAAATCTAATTAAACGACTTAGTAAAACGAGTGGTATGAAACGCTTGCGTTTACTTCGTCGGTTAATTCTTGGACTTGTTCGATTGAATCTTTTGTGACAATTTCTTAGTGAAGATCTACAGTTTGTTCGTAAATATTTGAGTTAAGCAAGTGGTTATGAGACATGAAGCTAAACTTTTATATTTACTAGCTTAGTGTAATTGACACTTCTCGTTGATTATGACGGTCATCTTGTGTTTTAGACTAGCATTGTGCGATGTCTTTTTGATTCGGTTCATCGGACGTTGCGCTGTACGACGTTGTTGTTCCGTTTTAATTGTAATTTGATTCATCGGACGTTACGCTGTACGACGTCGTTATTCCCTTTTACTGTGTGTTGGTTCATCGGATGTCACGCTGTATGACGTCGTTGTTCCCTTTTATTGTGCCTTGGTTCATCGGATGTCACGCTGTACGACGTCGTTGTTCCCTTTTATTGTGCCTTGGTTCATCGGATGTCACGCTGTACGACGTCGTTGTTCTCTTTTATTGTGCATTGGTGAATTCGTGTGTCATTGACTTATTATGAATACAAGTTTTGGGTATGATACCCCTTTTTTGATCTTTGAGAAGATTCTTGTGATATCGATTAATCTCGTGTTGATTTCCAATTACATACTTATTGTAGTATGCCATTATGGTTATCATATGTTTATGCCATATCTCTTGTTCTATATCATGTCATCTGATATTTATAGCTAGACTGATCCGTTTATTATTTTCTTATTAAATAATACTCGGGTCAGACTGAGATTGTACAGGTGCTTCTGCTTGACTCCTTATCGGACCATCATCTGACCTTTTGGTTAACTACTTTAGTTTAGTAGTTTTTGGTTGTATACATTTGAGATATAGACTCCTTGATGTATACATATTCTTTTGTCTTGCACTTGTATCTATTCTTTTGTGTTATTGTGGTTCTTGTTTGACCACTACTCTGATGTACACTTTCATGTGTAATATTCATATCTATTTCCGCCTTTGTGATATGAATTGTCTGCGACTGATTGGTGTTATGTTTATTTCTATATTTGTTTCCGAAGGATTTATATAGCTACTGTGTATTAGCTTTGAGTTTGTATCGGTATGTCGGATTTCCTCTTTAAATGTTTTACTGTCTGACATATCGGTGCTCGCACAAAGCAATTACATGGATGGTCGCTCCTCAACAGCCTTATTCTCCATGCTAGTTGACAGCATTACTCCGTAGTGTTCTTGGCTAGCGTGGGTATAGAGGTGGGGCATCACATCTATAGAATTGGATTTTTGGAAAAAAATAAAAGAGTAAAAGTTCAAGTAAAATAATTCTAGTAAATTTGAATAAATTTAATAATGAATTGAAAAAAAAGTGATTTCAAAATTCTAACAATATGGAATAAGAGGATTTTGAATTAACAGGGGAACAATAAATTTTAACTAAAGTGAATAAAGACATTATGTTTTTTTTGAAAAAAAAAACAGGATTAAATTTAGTTAAGGAATAAAGAAGGAATTTTGGAAATCTGAAATTGGCATTTTCAGTTAACAAGGATTTTTAAATTATAATTAAGAAATAAAATCTGGAAGTTAATGAATTTTGAAATAAATGAAGTAAGTTAGGAAATTTAATTCAAAGTAAAAAAATTGGAAATCAATTGTAAATTGATTTAAGTGTTTGGGATTTGAAATTTGAAGAGAAGTGAGATTTTGGAATTTATAAACTGGGTTTATAAAGTGAAATAAAATATCGGAGGATATTTTAAATATAAATTCAAGGTAGAAATTTATAAAGGGATGTAAATGGGTTTAAAAATAAATAGTGATTTATTTTTAAGATGTGGAAGAAAAGTGTAATTCCCTGGATAGCCAAGTGGTTTTCAAAGAAATTTAAATATAAACTAAAGGTTTTAACATTGTCTTAAAAAGGCATGTTTTAAAAAATTTATTATTTCTAACTGTTTTAATTTAAAGTAAGTATTTTTCAAATCTATTATTGTAGTAATTATATAAAAGTGGCTTGGTATTATGTTATTAAAAAGGGAAATTTAGTTATATTGTATAAAGTGGTTTATTTAAAATATTCTTAAACATATACATACATATATATATATATATATATATATATATATTAATAAAGTATTAAAGTAGATTTAATTCTAATGTTATAAAGTATATTTTAAAAATAAAGTGCTTTTAAATTGTTTAAGATCTCAACTGTTTTGTACTAGGTGTTCCAGTGGAAATAAATAATTGGGAATGTATTCCGTGAGAGGAAACTGGTTTGAAACTGTTTTAAAAAAGGGGTTGAAATTGGAAAATATATCTCGTGAAGATATTTTGAAATAATAAATAATTTAGAGAAATTATTTATATTCGATGGATGATGTGAATGTTAATTGATAGTTAAATAACCGACTATCAATATTGGCTAAATGCGCTGATCGTTTCGAAGAGACCGAGATCGGGATTTATTTCCTGAAAACCACTTCGGTTCGGTTTGTATGTTTCGTGGGGAAATGAGTTAGAATCGAAGATGGAGTAGTGAAGTGCAAGGCCTAGTCACTACTAATCCTGAGGATATTTCTAAAATGGATGCAGTAGGAGTAGTGCCTTCGGTTTCGTTCGAACCCGAGATGGACTTGTATGGACGAATGCTTTCGGAACATCGTAAGGTGGACGATGGGCATTCTTAGGGATACGTTCTGAAGAGGTAACGTGTAGCCTCAAGCCTCATCAACCGGGAATGACTGAAAATCAGGCGTTATGCAGCAAGGCTTCGTGGGTAGCCCCCACTTGAGAGTAAGGTCATCCCTGTCTAGATGTCCCTTTTTTTTCCGGCTTAGTGTTGCGGCTTAGTGTTTGTTCAATTTTACAAATGCATCGTTTAAATTTACAATTAAAAATAGCCTTCCGAGGCACAGTCTCAGAATTCGACGAAACCAGTTCTGTTGGATCCGTAATATTGAATTATTGCCGGATTTCAAATTTCGTAAATTTTGGAGTGATCGTATGATCGTACGAGGGGAAAACGCTTCAGAAATAATTAATCGTTTTTAAAATTCAAAATATCGTACATCAAATCATAGCCGAATTCTTTCATCTCAAGCCGACTACTCTCTATCTCATCACGCACTCTCTTTCCTTTCCTCAGAAGCCAAGATCGATTACCTTAATAACATGGCCGCCTCCTTTTTATCAAAATCAGATCGCTCGTTTAAAAAAAAACAAAAAAAAACAAAAAATGGAAGACGAGCGAATCTCGTTCAACTCGTTGGGGGGCTCGCGTAGGGGCGAAGCGACTTGGAGTTCGACATCGTGGCAAAAGAGGGGGCGTCGTTCGCGAGTTGGCGCATGCGACGGATGTCGTTCGCGAATTGGGGGGGAGCACGCGACTTGTTGAGCGTGTAGAGGCTGCTGTCTCTAGGAAGCGGTGGCGTGGATTGCGGTGTTGGAGGCCGCGTCGTTTTTGGGGATGCAGTGGTGCTCGCGCACGCGAATGGTGGTGCGGTGGCGATGGGGGAAGCTAGGGCATGCGATTTTCGTCTGTGGAAGGTCGCGCAGTGAGGTATTTTACTTATCTATAATTAAATTTAAATAACTATACATATTTTAAAAATTGTTAAGTCTATTTTTAATAATAATGCTCCGGGGAAATTTTGTTTAATTAACTTGTTTAAATTATTTCAGCTGATAAAAAGTTTTTTTTTGAAGAAAATGTTTTCAGTTTAAAATTAAGTAATTAGTAAATGTAATTTTATTAAAAGGAAATAATGTTTGAATTTGTTCCAAATACTTATAAAAATTTAATTTTGGATTGTCAGTTCATTAAATTATAAAATGGAAATTTATGGATCGATTATTTTGAATATTTATAAAATTCATATGAATTGTTATATAAAGTTTAAAATCGGGAAATAAATAGTTTAAATAAATTGTAAGTCGATTAAAATGTTAAACTATAAATTTATTTTTCGATTGTTCGAATATTAATAAATCATCAAATTGTTATTCAAGGTCAAAAATATGGAAACGAGTCGAGATTGGGAATGATTGCAACTTAAAAGCCAAGGTGAGATTATCTCACTCATTTGGATACCTAAATTAAATTGAAATGTGAAATTTAAATTATTGGATGTGATTGATCGGTTGATTTTAATTCATTCACTGGTTAATATTATAACCCATATACTGCAATATTTCACATTGAAGTGAAATTGTTATTTTATTGTGCTAACATCTGTGGATGCAGGGAAAACAGGTTGAAGGGATCCAACAGGATTCCTCAAAACTATTTATTTTATTTCGTATATATGCTGTTCTGTGACATGATGGTATATTGAATTGGGTGGTTTTATAGATAATTGAATTATCAACTATTGAATAACAGAGAAGTTGAAAATTTGAAATTTCTATTACCGTTGATAAATTAATTTTGAAGAGGTTAAATAAAATTCAAATAGAAAATATTTATTTGAAAACTTGAATCTACTTTAAGTGAGAATGAAGAAAAGAAGCCAAAGTATATTTTCTACTTAAGTTAAACCTTAATGTGATAAAGTTGAGTTTTGGAAAATTTAAATTATAAATTTATACTTAAAGGAATATTGTAATCAATAAGTGAATTAAAGAAAATGGAATTATATTAAGAAATAGAAATGAAGGTTTATTAAGGAAATAAAAAGAAATATTAACAAGAAAAGAAAGGAAAATTTATTAGGAAATAAAGAAGATGCTATTAAGAATTACGAATAAGAAATTATGTTAAGAGCCAAAGGAATTTTTATTTAATAATGAATGGAATTTATTAAATGGGACAATATGGAACTTTATAGAAAGAAATAAATTATAAAGACGAGATTTTTAAATCAAACTATCTTATAATAATTGAAATCCAAGGAGATTTTATAAATTCATGAATGGAATTTATAAATGAGATATGAAATTGGTTGAATGGAAAAAGCAGGATATTTCCAGAGGTGAATGTGGACAAGAGGCATTTATAAATGGATATTGGATTTTCTAAAATTATAATTTATTTGAAAAAGAATATTTTAAATTACTATACTATATAAATCTTTTTATAAACTATTATTTGAATGTAAAATATTTTCGAATTAGTTATTTTGAAGGTTTAGCTATTATTTATTATAAACTCTAAGTTTTCTAAAACCAGCTTGAAACTTATAAATAACTAGATATAAATTTAAATATTTAATATTACTTCTTATTTTATAAATCTATATGTTTTCAAAATGTTTTTTAAAATCCAATTAAAATCCTCTTGTGATGGTAAGCAAATTAATTTAAATGGGATAAGATTTAGGAGAAATCTTATTAAGTGGAGAAAGTGAATTTGTGAAATTATAAGGAAAGTGTAAATTGAATTTTTGAGAAAGAAATGAGAAAATAAGAATATTTTCAAAGGATAAATCAATGGAGTGAGCATAAGAAATCAATTAAGTGATTTCATGGAAATAAAGGACTTTGAAAATTTATTTCAAATGGGTTAAATGGAAATTTGTATGATTATTGAGATAAATAATTGTGGTAATTATTTGATGGTTGCTTGTGTGTGATTAATTGATAGTTAAATAACCGACTATCAATATTGGACAATGCGCTGATCGTTTCGAAGAGTCCGGGATCGGATTTAATTATCCGAAATCCACTTCGATCCTGTTTGCACGATTACGAATGAAGACCGTGAAGAGTTGAAGACGGTGATTCGGTTTGTCCAAACCCAGGGCAACTTGTACGGATTGAATGCTTTCAAAACATCGTCAGGTGGACGATGAGCATTCTAAGTAACGCGTTCTTAAAAGGTAACGTTTAACCTCAAGCCTCATCAACCGGGAATGGCTAAAACAGGGGAGGTGCAGCAAGGTTAGGTGGGTCATGCCCAAGTAGGACAAGATATTTCCCCTGTCTAGATGTCCCTTTTTATTCGGCTTAGTGGGTGGTTGGTCACGCCAACCACGGGGTTTATCTTGTTCGGGACTGTTCAGTAAGGAATGGTTCCGGCCTTGTGTTGCAGGGGATGAAGGGAGTAATCCTCGGTACTCTGATCTAGGCCAGGTACTGTGACGGGCGGTACCCTAGTAGCCCTGCCATTGATGGAAATCCATTCTCCCTACGAGCCTTTTACGAGTTTTGTTTGTATTACCCACTCTGTGGCTAGTAGCTGGAATTTAATGAATGTAACAATTTCGGCTATTTTCTAAGTATTTGTATATAGACCCTATTATAATATCAGAGGATTTCTACAAAAATTGTTTTAGCTATCGTAAGGTAAAAACCCGACATGTTTATTTGTGGCGTGGTCTTACGAGATGCTTTTGTTTTCAAAGGAATTTCGAAACTTTAATAATCCAATTGAGTGTGATTTTCTCACGCTGGTATTCCAGACTGACTCGGGTGTTGTTTTATATGATGCTCGGGTCAGACCGAGTTAAACAGGATTCAGGTTTTATGCTGGAGCTCAGTAGACGAGCTGGAGACAGAGCGTATTTACGTATTTGTCTATTATTTCCGCTGTGTGTGATCTTATGTTAGCTGTCATGTATGACTGATTGATGTACTTTGATGATGATATGTATGTATATGTGTATAGTACAGATTTCTTGTATTTAAAAGCTGTATTCTATATATTATAATTTATTCCGCTGCGATGTGAGATTATGATGTTTGTTTTTAGTTCTTCTTCTTCTACCTCTTTCTTCTTTTACCCGAAGACTCATACTTTTGTGCCTCTTTGGATTGAACTGTGGTGGATTTGGTTAGTCCAAAGGGGTACGGATTTGCGGGCCTTTACATGCTCCATGCCTTCACCCGCATGCTCGACCTCCCACAACCATTTCCTCTCTTCTTTTATTCTTTATATGTAATTATTTCTTTATATATTTTATATACTGTGTACAATATTGTATATACATAGATTTTAATATGTACATGTTTTAAAATTTGTTACTGATTTTTATATTGATTTGCATAGAATGGCTATATAGGCTGTTCACGTATTTGATTATAAGTATATATATTCATTTATTTCAGTTATACTACGCTGATATCTGTCTTATATGTGGTTTTATTCAGAAACAAAGATTTTGAAATATATATATATATATATATATATAAAATTTTATTTGTGTTTGAATTTGATATAAATTTGAAATATATGTTTTAAATAGATTTTTGAAAGTTTATGTGTGTATATGTATATATATATTTCATTTATATCGAGCTAATTTATCCATTCTCATCGATTCATATCTATCAGCTTTGCTCGTCAAATTCATGCAAATCTTGCTTTACTTTGGAATTCGTGCTTGGATTCGTAACTCATCTCATTCTCATTCATCTCTAACCTCGAAAGGTGAGTAATCACTCACGATTAACGTTCTTGTATTTTATTTAAATTTGATTTCAATTGAAACGACAATTGAATTATGATGCTATAGTTATTTAAATTGTTATATATGCTATTATCTGTCACCGTTCACTTGTGGGATATGACACCATACCCTGTTGTTTTTATTTTATTTAAATTATTGATGATATATTACTGTTATTATTTTATTATCTGCTATCACTCTGCAAGTTCCCTGTTAATATAGAATTCACTATGGGTTAAAATGATACATACTCGAATGGACTTTAGAATAGGAGAAAATCGTTATGGGTTGAAATGATAGACCCAAGCGATTTTCATTTGAACTAAATTGGGATTACAGGTCGAAATGATATCTACCTGTATATATATATATATATTTAAATACGGATTGAAATGATAAATATCCTTATCACTTGACCATATGATAGAAGTATATACAGACGCCAATGGTCCATGTATAAATATTTTGAAAATAATATCTATGGTTTTAGGAAAGAAATATAAGGTTTTAGTTATTATTGGAAATATTTTATATATAAATATGTTTAATGTAAAGTAGATTTAATAGTAAACTTTAATTTAATAAAGTTTGATTTAATCAATAGAATATGTTTAAGTATTATATTTTAAATAGATTTCCAATGATTTGTATATATTAAGGAAGATAAAGTTGAATTGATTAGAATGGTATTAATTAAGAATTTTATTTGATTAAATCAATTCGAAACTTATTGAATTTGAAAACTTAAAATATAGTTCAGAACATGACTGTGATTTTAGTGATTTAATGAATATTCGCGTTTAAAGAAATTGAAGGCAAATAAAATGAATTGTAATATAAGGATATATAAATAATATTGAGTGGATATTTCAAGAATAAAGTATAATGAAAATTAAATCAAGATCTATGTGAAACTGTTAGGTTTAGTTTGAAATGTTGAATATTAAAGCTTTGAAAATACGGGGACTTAAATAGTTAAATTGTTATTCAGATCTGTATTGAAATTGATTTAATTTGAATTTGTTATTTAGAAGAATAAATTGGATGGAAATTGAAATTTTGAGATTGAATTAATTTGAACGAGAAAGTCGAGTTGATTTTTGAGGTGATCGGTGAAACTTGAAGAAATTATAAGTACTTTACTTTATAAATTATTCAGTATATATATACACACACACACACTATTTTGGAAAATAGATATATTTGAAGTGAAAATGATATTTTGGTTTCGAATAATAAATAAATTTGAAAGGACCACGGTGTTATAGTGTGTATTTCTTCATTTTAGATAGTTCCACAGACCCTTAAAGGGTGGTTATCCCAAACATCCTTTGAGTTACTTGTATTTCGGTTGATATTTCACTTGAGTTTGATTTATGGATATAAGAATATTAATCCTGACTTGAGTGTTTTGTGTTTTGCTTTACGCTCGGGTCAGACTGAGTGATACAGCATTTGAGACTCACATTTGGAGTTTGGAGCTTCGCTTGGAGATCCAACTATCGCTTTAGCTTTCAGCTCTTCCAGTTGATTTGTTCGGAGAAGTCATCTGTTGCATTGGAGACTTCACTGTATTTGAGATATTCTGTTGTATATTATTTCTAACTCTAATGTTTATATAGTAGCTTTATGAATTACTATTAATCTATTCCGCTGCATTATATTACTCTGTATCTGTGATCTGTGATTATTTATTTACTGTTTATGCTGGGTTTTGCCAAATTTAAATTAACAATATGATATTTTGAGCAATTGAAGTCTGACATGTGCAGATGCGAATGGTTGAAAATATCAGGTCGTTACATATTTCGTTCGAAAAGAAGATCTCAAAATAAAATCGAAACCCAAATTTAAACGAAATCGAAATAAAGGAAGAGAGAGGACTTTTCAAATCGATCGAAGGAGGTCAGAATCTCGAGCCGATCTTTGTACTCGAAGTCGAGGTGGAGCAGCCGAGGAGGGAGGCATGCACACGATTGAAGATGCTTAGTCGGGAGGTGCGGAGACGTGTTTGGGTGGTGGCATATGGCATGGGCTTTGTGGTGATCGAGTTGCGATTCAAGGGGATGTTCGTGGTGGGTAGTTTATGGAGTCACTCAAATGGATCACTAGTGAATTTAAATAGTTAAAATTTAAATTATTGATTATCTGCTTGAATTGATAGATTATTATCAATTTGGATGTGATATTATATATATATAATAGTATATATATTGGAGTGATTGATATTCACGTATTATATAACGGATAAGACCCTATGCGTCCCGCATAATAGTGGATGACCCTTTATACCGCGATGTCCCCCTCGAAGTGGGATTTGGTATTTTATTGTTGGCTAACATCTATGGATGTAGGGAAATGGGTTGGAGGGATCCAACTGGATTCCTCGAAATTATTGAAATTTATTTTCATAGTCTGTGATATGATTAATTTTTTATGATAGATTATATTGGAAATTAAGTTGTTGAATGCTATGGTTTGGCTGGATATATATATATATATATATATATATATATTTGGAATGTAGGATGTCAAAATTACAAAGATTGGATTTTTGAAGGAAAATAAAAGAGAGAATTTTTAAGTAAAATAATTATAGCGAATTCAGGTAAAATTTATGAATTTGAAAAAAATAAAAATTTGATTTTTAATCCTATTAATAAACTCCGAATATGGGAAAAAATAGGGATTTTAAATAAATGGGAATAAAGGAGTTTTGAAAACTTAAGTGATATTTTTGAAGAATAAAAAAAATTATTTAGAAATTCAAGATTTAAATGTTTTGGAAAAATAAAAAGGAGAATTTTGAAAATAGAGTATGAAATTGATATTTCAGATTTAAATAAGGTTTTAAACCAAAATAAAAGAGTAAAACCTGGAATTAATGAGTTTTGGAATAGATTTGGGTCAGTAAAGGAATTTATTTCAAAATGGAGTTAATTTTGAAAATCGATTTGGAATTGATTAAGTTTTTGAAACTGTGATTAAAGGAGAATGAGACTATGGAGTTTATAAACTAGGTTAATAAACAAAGTGAAATAAAATATTAGTGGATATTTGGAAGTACAAATTCACGGTGGAAATGTATAAAGGAATGGGTAATTTGATTAAAAATAAATAGTGGTTCTTTTTAAAAAGTGTGGAAAGAAAATTTATGGGATTAGGTCGTAAATTTAACTGGAAAATAAATCGAGAAGGATTTATAAATGACTAGGCGGTTGTATTGAAATGGGAAGTGTATTTTCCTGAAAAGCTAAGTATATTTTCAAAAGAAGGTCTTAAGTATAAAAATAAAAGTTTTAAAAGATGTTATAAAAGAAGAATGTTTTAGAGAAATATTTATTATTTAAAATGGTTTTCAAATTTTTAAAGTAAATATATTTATTAAATTAATTACAGTATTATTCTTTTTAAAGGTTAAAATTAATATCATGATTTAAAGGATAATTATAAGTATTTATACTTTATATAACAGTTTTATTTAAAAACAGTTTTTGGCTAAAGTTTTTACTTGGAAAATTATCATAGAACTTTATAACTAATATTTGAATAAAGTGATTTAAGTAGTTTTATTTCAAACGTTTTAAGTATATATTTTTGGGTAAGCGATTTAATTTGTTTTAAAATCTAATTTAATAAGACTTGGAGTTTTCAATGGAAATAAAATAATTGATTGAATTGATTTTTTATTTGATAGTTAAATAACCGACTATCAAATCTTAACCCAAATATAACTTTGGAATTATCTAGAGGAAACACGAGAATTATATGGTACAGTTTCCGTTCGAGGTGCTATACTGTACGGATAAACTTGTTCGTTCTTCTAGGACGTTGATAAGGAAATGCATCCACTAATGGTTAAGTGGTGAACTACGATCTTATTTTCGTCTATTTATTTCCTAAAGAATCGGGGTTGGGTTTACTGGAAAATAGCAACGTTGTTTCGAGGAGAACGAGATCGGATTTGTGATCCGAAAACCACTTCGATCCAACAAGTACGTTTTTGAAAGAAAGACAAGAGTTTGGAGTCGAAGATGGAGCAGTGAAGTGCAAGGGCTAATCGCTATTAATCCTGAGGGTGATTCCAAAATTGATGTAGTAGGAGTAGTGCTTTCGGTTCCGTTCGGACCGGGAATGGACTTGTACGGATGAATGCTATCAGAACATCATCAGGAGGACAGTGAGCATTCTAAGTGAATGTGTTTCTAGAAAGGTAACGTTTAGCCTCGAGCCTCATCAACCTAGAATGACTGAAAATCAGGGGATATACAGCAAGGCTAAGTGGGTAGTACCTAATTAGGGTAAGGTCATCTCTATCTAGATGTCCTTTTTTATTCGGCTGTGTAGGGCGGTTGCTGATCCCAACTGTGGGGTGATCTTTTTCGGACTATCCAGTGAGGGGTAGTCCGGTCTTGTGTTGCAGAGGATTGTGAGGGGTCCTTGGTATGCTGATCAAGACCAGGTACCATGACAGGTGGTACCCTAGTGCTTAGTCATTGATTGAAAATCCATTCTCCCAACGTGCCCATTATGGTTTTGATTGTAGAGCCTAGTATGCTGGAATTTAATGAATGTAACAATTTCGGCTATTTGAATAAGTATTTGTACTTAGACACTATTACATTATCAGAGAAATTTTGTTAAGAAATGTTTTGGTTATTGTAAGGTAAAAACCCGACATGTTTATTTGTAGCGTGGTCTTATGAGATACCTTTGATTTCAAAGTGTTTTGAAACTTTAATAATCCAATTGAGTGCGTTTTCTCACGCTGGTTTTCCAAACGGACTCGGGTGTTATTTTTCTATAATATTCGGGTCAGACCGAGGATTACAGTATACAGGATAGAATGCTGTGAAGCTCAGGAGACGAGCTGTCACACGTACTTGATGTATATTCCATTGTGCAGTATAAGCTGTGTATTCAGTTTTGTGGGGACAAGTTAATATAACTGTCCAGTATTTCGCTATTGATTGTGTTAAGCTCTGATGATGTAATGTATAAAACAGATATAGTTCTTTTTGTGTAAAGATCAATCATTTATCTATTATATATTGTTCCGCTGCGATTATGAGATTCTGATGTTGTTTTCTATTTCTTCTTCTACCTCTTTCTTCTTCACCCTAATGGTTCGTATTTCCGTCCAACTTGAGTTGAAATAATGGAGAATATTGTCGACTCAAAGGGGTACAGATTTGTGGGTCATTACACCTAGTTGTGCCGTGTCACCTACCATATCGAGACCACTACGAGTTTGTTTTGTGTCGTACTTATGGAGTGCCTTATAGTAGCCTCCTGTTTACGGGGTATTACGGTACTGTATAGTGACACTATAAAATGTGTTAAGGGGGATATGTGTAACGTCATAACGCTATTTTAATAGTATACTTTACTATAGACAGATTATAATAGCGTATATTAGTGCATAGTAGATAGTTCCATGGATCCTTAGAGGATGGTTACCCCTAAACATCATTTAAGTTACTTGTATTTCAGTTGATATTTCATTTGAATTGGATTTATTGATATAAAAATGTTAATCCTGACTCGAGTTTTTTGTGTCTTGCTTTATGCTCGGGTCAAACTGAGTGTCACAACATTTGAGACTCACCTTTGGAGTTGGAGCTTTGCTTTTAGATCCATCTATATCTATTAAGCTTGTAGTTATTCGGTTGACTCCAGCGATATATTTATATTTTGTTATTTGACTATTGTATTGAGACTTTTATGTATTCGAGACTTCTATGTATCTTGTTTTAACTTTGTTATATATATATATATAGCAGCTTCATGAACTACTGTTCATTTGTTTCCGCTGCTTACTGTTATATTACTCTGCATCTGTGATTCTGTGATTTATTTATTTATTGTATATGCTGAGTTTTGCCAAATAAAAATTAATAATATGATATTTTGAGCACTTCAAGTTCGACACATTCAGATGCGAATGGTTGAAAATATAGGAATGTTACATGTGGTATGATAGTCTGGTTTTAGGCAAAACTTAGCATATAAAGCAAATTTAATTACAGAATTGCTTTCGTTCGAACTTGAATCTCTTCCTCTTTGACTCGGTTTCCTTTGTACTTTGTAACTCTCCTATTCGTTATGAAATCCATTCTTGTCTCTCCCTATTTGTGTTTTTGCTTCTGAAGCACCCATAGCTCCACTATATGATTTGTAAAGGGGTGAAACTTCTTTACAATGAGCATTGATTCACTAAAGATTTCTGTATCGTCAGTTTAGATGCTGCTATCTCTTGCTATGCCGAAGTCTACTCTCTTATGATCGAATGTCGATTTGCCTCAAAATTCTGCATCCATCTTATTCTTGAAGTCATGGTTAACCCAGTTATGGTTGCCTGCGATTTTAGTCTATCCATCTTTTCTCTTTGTTATTTAGTCATCTTATTTTCGTTTCGAGCTTATCTTCTTGTTAGAATTCTACTTGATTAGGGTCTCTCTAAATTTGAATCTCTATCCTTGTTTGAAGTCCATTTTTGAATCATCATGTGAGGGAGTGTATTTGTAATTAATAATAAAATATGTTTTATATGCTGTGTTGTTTGAGTTGTTATGTTGATTTGGGGTTTCGACCGATTCGTCCGATCAACGCTATCGATAGGAATTCCAAAACACTTGAACAGAGCAAACTGACACAATATTATTTTCAAATTTGATAAATGGAATTATAAAAATGGTTTATAATTAATTTAAAATTTGAAATGAATTTAAGTTAATAATTTGAGAATTCAGTTTTCGATATTTTACAAAATTTGGTTTTAAATTTTAAGGTATATTATTCAAAAGTATTTTCCAATAGAAATTGTTTCAAAGAATTTTAAAAGTTTTGAATTAGTACTCTTCTCTTTTATCGCTGGAAAATAATTTCGGTGATGACTGTAGTATTTGCGCCAAAACTGGTCACAAACACCCGAAGTCGTGAAAGCACCCGTTTATCAACACAGATCAGAAATAATCAACACAGAACTCAGATCTAAGCAATAACAATCACAATAATTCACAAATAACAATCGCAGACACATGATTTATAGTGGTTCGGCGTTCATGCCTACATCCACTTTGAAGGTTTTTCTCTTTATTGATTCACTTGATGGTTTTCAATCGATTACAGCAGATTACAGCAAGTTGTAGCTTTCACACTTGATTACAATGATGTTGGAAAGACATAGAATTAAATCTGGCAGAGTCTAGGCTTGTTCTCTCTCTTCTGAATCTCCGACCCCTTTTCTGAATGACAAGGGGCTATATTTATAGGCGTGGAAGGCTGAAATCCCGCCCAAAACCTGGGGAGGCCGCTTGGCACGTGAGGGGGGCCCACAGGCCCGCGTTCTCGGAATCCGTGCCCAGTTTGGGATCGATGCGAAGTGAGGTTCGAATCGATCAAAAATGCATCCAATCGAGACGAAATTTGGTGTGGACATTCTGCAGTGTATAATCAAGCTCCTGTGAAAATTTCATGGCATTTGGATCAAGGGATTGAGAGATATGATCGATTCAAGGTGGTGCTGTTCGGCATGCTGGTTGCTTCAAATCGATCCAATCGATTCGTTCGAATCGATCAATTCGAATCGATCCAAGCTCATGTTAACTTAGCCGTGTGGACCTGATGGTTTCGAGTTGTTGGATTCGAAGGTTTGCTTCGAATCGATGGGATGGTAGTCGTTCGAATCGATCCAAATGCGTCACTCCGGACCGATTCGAAGTCGTCTTTAACATGTTGGATTCGAAGACAGCATGGATTCGAAGCTCATGGGTTTGTGGTCGTGTGAGAAGGGATTCGAAGCATGGTTACTTGGATGGATTCGAACCTATGTATGGACGAGGGATTCGAACTAAGGCAAGTGTGTATGGATTCGAAGCAGGGAGTGCTTTGGATGGATTCGAAGTAGAGGTGCATGGAGTCGAAGCAAGGATCATCGATTCGAAGCAAGGATACAGAGGGGCTTCGGTTGAATGGATACGAAGCTAAGTGAAGTCATGGATTCGAAGGTAGGCCATTGTGGTGGATTCGAGGGAGATGGAGTCGAAGGTGATGGAGTCGAAGGCGATGGAGTCGAAGCAGGTACTAGCTGATGGGTTCGAACAAGGCTTCTGTGATGGGTTTGAACGTCATGGTTTCGAAGGCAAGGATGTGGATGGGTTCGAATTAGATGGGTTCGAAAGAGATGGGTTCGAACCAGATGGGTTCGAACCCATCTGGTTCGAAAAGCACAATGGATAACTTTCTCAAAATGAATCCATCATATCTTGAGCATACGAACTCGGATTGACTTGAAACTTGAAACTCTGGCTTTCATGGCTTTGCTTGTCATGTCCTATCAATTGTGGCCCGATCCGGACTCTGACAAAATTCATCGATATCCATAGCGAAGTGAAGTACGACCAATCTCTGAGGCGAACTGTTTTTTGTTTTTGACCGATCTTTTGGTATCACGGCTTTGCCCAAAAAGCGGGATAACATGTAGCATCATTGATATTCATTTTCGAGTTTTAGAGTCGAGAGATCATTTAGTAGCCTTGCTACACGTTTGTTTGAAAAATAAATTTGACTTGAATTTCTTGAATATGACTAGATGTATAATATATGTAGGTATATGTTTATAGATTTGATATAATATTTATAATATATATATATGTATACATTTTTCTTTAAATGGTTGGAGTGAATCGGAAATTTAACTCTTAAATTTATGTTAAAGGAGTTTTCAATTATTAAATTGAGGCCAAATTTTTAAACAAATATTTAAAGCTTGAATAATTGAATTGGGAAGAGAAGAATTAATTTGTTGAAAATGATTATAATAAATATTTATACACTTAATTTATGATTATAGAAATTGTTAATTGATATAAATTGAATAATAATAATAAACAAAAATGAATTTAGGGATAGTTAAGGCTAAATTATAAGTGAAATACCTTGAATTAAGATCAATTTTTGAATATTAATTTAAATTGAAATTTAATTGGAATTGAATTAATTGTTTTATTTGAATTTCAATCTATTTTCTTACTGGTTGCTTCTATTCTCCTACCTCCTTCCTTTTCGGGGACGAAAAGTTTTGAGTGGGGGAGATTGTAACAACCTGTAAATTTTAATAAATTTAATTACATAATTAACCGAATGTTTGTAAAATTTTGAATAATAAAAATTTGATATTTGGGATATGTCTATCTAAACACAGCAAATGATAAATTTTCATCTGATAATATGGAGGTTTATTTTATTGTGTAATTTATTTAAATTTAAATCAGTTAATTAGATGAAAGTAAAATATTTTCAAACCTGAATTTTTTTTATATAATAAATTTGTAAATCATCTTTTGAGTGAGAAGTCATGTTTCGTTTCTTCAAATTTGTACTATTATTGCTCCGTTTTTCTTATTTTCAGTGTTTTAGCAGTATTTTCGGTACTAATATCGACTTTTGATTGGATGATCGTATCGCTGATATCTATAAACTGTTTAGATCGTCTCGTCATGCTGATTTTCGTGGTATATTCATTTGTGTGTTTTGAAGTCCGGAAGACAAAAAAGTCTAATGGAATGATTTCGTATCAGTCGACCTTTTAACCTCCCTTACTTTTAATATTCCACCGTTTAAACCATACAATCACTTACCCTTTTATATTCCTGAATTTAATTAGCATGACTGTCACAATTCCTCTTCTTTGACATATACTTGCTATTGCCTCTACATTTTTCATTTTCCTATTCAAAAACTGTGCCACTACATTTCCAATTTTCATTTTTATTTTGTATCTTTACATTTTCATTTTATTGGCTTCTTCCCAAAACCGTGCATGCTCTTCAACCCAGCCTTCACACCCGCTATCTCCTCTTGCCACTCTTCCCCTCTCTCTCAACTCACAACATCTTTCTTCCTACTCCATCCTCCGCCCCGGCCACTGCCGTAGCCACCTCGCCAACACCTGCTCTTTCCACCCGAGCTATCTCGCGCACCCTCCTCTCCCAGTCAAATCCACATCAACCCATATGATCACAACCTCCAATCCATAGACTGCCGACCACCCCTCTCTTTTCCACCAACATCAGCTGCTTCGGCCACCGAGCTCCATATCACCGCCGAGCCTTGTCACGACCTCCGCCTTCAACTCGCAGACGAGCACGACCTAGCCTTGTACCGCGTCCATGCACTTTGACACAACACCAACCGCGCACAGCCTCATCTTCCCTCATCACTGCTGCTCCGCCTTTAACTGAGTAGGCATGCCTTTTTCCCATGCTGCTTTCATTATATATATATATATATATATATATATGTTGTCCTATATAGGTACTTGATTTCTTTGGTTTTGTTTTACCAATGCCTGTTTTAGTATATATATATTATGTAGATATAAGCTGTACTATACATATGTATAGGGTGCACAAACTTACTTTTTGGTGAAGCCGCTGCACATTTTATTTATGAAACATATTGTTATACTTATATATATTATTATTATATTCATTTGCTATGTTTTATAAAAGAGTATTATATATATAGAATTATGTATGTTATAAGTCGCATGCCTGTAGTGAAATAGCCGCGCACCATTTTCCATCCAAACCTGCTCTCTTTATATATATATATATTCTGTTATTATTTTATAATCTGTTAGTGTAATATGTTAGCTTATGAACACACACACATATATAGTTTCATGAAGTTTGCATATGTATTTGACCGTATATACAATTTATAGATTTACAAATTTCTATTTACAGTTATCAAGTTTGTCCATTGTTGTTATATATATAGTGTAAGTTTATATATGTATGGTTATATATATATATATATATATATATATATATATATATATATATATATTAGTTTATATACATATGAGTATACATTAGTTTGGCTACCAAATATATGTACATATCTTATAAATATAATATTGTATTAAGTATATTGTATTTGTAGCCTTTATATTTTTATATATGAATTTATATATGCCTTGTATCATTTTTATTGTTCAGGTATGGGTTTATATAAGTTGTACATAATCTGGTTATATATATATAGATTTATATAAGTGTATTTGTATTTTATTTTAATGTAGCAGAATGATAATACAGTTTAATTATAACTTGAAAAAAATTTTGTTTGCAAATGTTGCTTAAAGTGTTGTTTTGAAATTTGAAATGCATATTGATTTTAATCTATATGAGTTTGTATATGTTTATATATTAATTTATATATATGAGTATACATAAGTTTGGGTTTTCAAATTTCATATTGACTTTAGGGAAATATATGTAGATATAATATTCCTTTAGTTTTAGCTTATATCAAGCTAATTTGATTTGTTTCATTGATTCCTATTATCAGCTCCGTTCGTCAAATTTGTAACATCCCGGATTTTAGCTGCTAGATTTTTGAACATTTAATTCATGTTAAATGTTTAACGTGGATCCTTAATTGATTTGAAATGGAAGGATTCGGGTGCAATCAATAAAATAAGCTATAATTTTTAATTATAGTAATTCCATTTGAATTTGAATAAATGGGAATAATAATTAAATATTCTAAATTGGAATAAATGTTGAATTTGGATGTAAATAGTTATAAAAATGGTTTTAAAATTTATTTTTAAGTCTATTTGGATTTAAATATTATGGTTGGATTTTTAGATGCAATTAAAAGTCAATAAGCTATTTTTTGAATTTTTTATTAATTTAATAATAGAATTTAATATTATGAAATGAAATTAATCAGAATTTAGTCCAGAATGAATCAAAATGATTTTTAACATGATTATAACTTTTATATGATTTATTATTAAGCTAGTAAAATTTTAAAAGTAAAATTTTAAGCGTTTCCGACGATTTCGGAAATCGCTCGATTTAATCAACGAGTGAAAATAGCCTTTCGGGGCACAGTTTCGGAATTCGACGAAACCAGTTCCATTAGATCCGTAATAGTTAGATATTATCGGATTTCAATTTTCGTAGCAATCGGAGTTGTCGTTTGACCGTGGCAACTCAAAACGCATAGAAATCGTTTTAACCGATTTAATTTAAAATTGATCGTTTATTTCCATAACTCACACATATGACCAAATTAGCCTCCGAAACACGTTCCATTGTATTCGGAACGCGGGTAAAACCCTAGGATCGCCTGTCTGCACGTGAGATTTGAAGTTCGTTTGCAAACGTTCGTTAAAATTGAATATAATATTAAAATAATTGGCGAATGTATATATATATATATATATATATATATATATATATGCGCGCTGAGCCAAAAACCATAGATATTTCTCAGGCCACCGTTTCTATTTCTTTCAATGGCCGATATACTTCCTTATACTTCTTCAAATTTCTCCTTATCCACGAATCTTTTGAGAAAACTCCCAACTAGGAAGTTGTAGGGCTCGGCTAGATCTTCCGTTTCAACGGGTAGGATCGTTCCTCGTTGAGTGTAGTGTCGGAAATCACGTCCAGAAGACGGTGCGTTCGTGCATAAATTCTGAGATGTATGGGGAGCCGATCATAAACCCTTCTTGTTAAATAATAAAAATAGACATGCATGAACCAAGGGGAGAAATAGAAATCATGCCTAAAACTATAGGCCAATAGAGCAACCAATATTTAGGAGATGTTGGCCAATATATTGTCTAGTAAGAGTGTTTCCAAATCGACCTGTACAATATCCATGTATGCACCTCCATTAAAGCTGACAACAAATGCAGTGTTCAGCTTCGTGGACACCCCAAATTAGAAGAAAATAAATGGTTTTTAGTGAAAAGTAAAAAAGAAATATTTGACCATATATGTAACAAGTTACATAACAACGTGCTAAGACAATTAAATCAATGACTACATAAAATCAAAAAGGATCATTACCTGTAAACTATCATCATCACCTTTCACATTTGATGCACAAGCAATTGCATAGAAATATCCAGTAACAGCAGCAACAACATATTGTCTCGCTATGCCAGTATACCCTTTCGAACTGTAATGTGACATTACAGCAGTATTAAATAAAGCCCATGTGTGCCAAGCTTTAGACCAATCTTTAGCAAAATGAGTGGCTTTCTCGTGCGACTTAAGAACATCTGTTAACGATGTAGTAGCAAATCAAAAAATACAATAGAAATTAGGTGAAAAGAATCACGAGAATTAAACATATTTTAAAAGAATCAAAATGATAATACCTTTTACCGTCTCATCATCTAATCCAGGAGAAAGTGTGTGTCGCCGGGTGCCGAGTTTCAAATGGACACGAGCAAGAAGAGATACAGGAGAGGCAGAAGCGGTTGTGATAATTGGTTTTATAGAGTTACTTTCCTGAGTCGAGAGCTGCAAAGCTAGATCCTAACAAAAACAGACAGTAACCAGTGACATAATGTAGACACTAACTGACATGTATAACATTCATCATTGGCAGCAAAAGCAATTACTCCTGGTCTACAATGCATTCAACGTCAGAATCCAAATACTTCAATTCAAAACGGTCTCTCTAGATCAGGTGAATTATAGCAATATTTACGGTTTTGAGAATAATTTTATTAATAGTATTTCAGTATCCACTAAATTGACAGCTCATTACTAATTTTCTGGACATGAGTTACCTTGATTTAATGTAAATTTACTTAGCAGGTGACCTACATTGATTACCTCTGGGTCTTGGGTTCTAATGCCTCAGACGTCAATTGCTAATTTTCAAATAATAAATAAATTGACAATTCATAAGTTTAGAAGAATAAATAAAAAGTATCAGTATAGATATAGTCTACAACTTATATTGAGAAGGAAAGTTTTACGATCAAAAGAGATAAAATGACAATCATACTTGTAGTCTTGAGAACGCATCTCGTCTTTTAAATTCATCGCCAAGAGACCACTGATACTTAAGGTATGCTAACATAACTTGCGGGTGCTCATTGTTTACAAAATATCCAGGAGATGTTTCAGGATCAAACTGTTCAAAGAAAATTTACTTAGCATGAAATTTAAAGTAACAATTTAAGTTTTAACAGACTAAAACAAACCTTCAGAAGTTTGACAAAAGTAGATCTAGCCTGACTTATACGACCACTTTTTCTGCAAAGGGATGTAAACTTAAGCCAAGAATCTATATCTTCAGAAGGAGGCAGAACGAGTTCTCGAACAGCAAGAATTGCTTGCCAAACCTAGACGAAGATGTGAACAATATTAAATTACAGCATGTCTATAACTAACTTTAGCACAATTAGAATGCAGATTGACATAAAGTAGCAACCCAATGTAAATTAGCTAATGTTACATGGTACATAAGACTGAAAGTCAAAACAATAGTAATACGTTCTTGGAAACCTTGAATATGATGATATATTCAGTAGCAAAGCTATAGACATATGACAGTACATATGGTTACCGAAAAAGCTGAGTTTGTTATTAAAAAAACATAACAAGCCAAAAAAACTACACACACTCTCCGAGAAAGCAACTGTTAAAGGTTGTAAGAAAAAAAATGGTTTTTCTTAGAATCCCAGAAATAATACTACCTGAACACGCCTAAACCTATAATCATCACAATATAAAATCAGAATTTACTATATCTTAGAAAGAAGAAAAATAGTTAGAATGGTACCTACACAGCAGAGTTGATGTATGCCAATTTTGACTCATGGTTTGATGATTTATGAGATTTAATGAATCAAGTTTGATTATTCGAGCAAATTGCCAATGAAAATTAGGCTGGTTTAACACATAATATTAAAGACTTGTGTTTTATACAAAGAGATTAAGCTTAATGTGCTGGCCAGCAATCAAATAATTAACTGCCATTTTATTTGCAAGTACAGCAAGCAGAATGATTCTGAGCCAACGGCTATTGTGTGATGTTTTCTTATTATTTACTGGTTCAAGATTTATTTTTATTTTAGTTCAAAATTTGCAGTTGATGTTTTCCTATTACAGTAAGATCTTGTTAATGCTACTACTTTCAGTATAGAAATTCATTCAGACTTGAATTTTGATACCTTAATTTAGGTAGTATCTGTTTCAATTTCAGTTGGCTAGGATTCACTGAAAATTTGTTTATTTGCATGGAGTTTATGATAAGGGGGCAAGGAATTCTGCAATAAGATATATTGTTATCCCATCATCACAACTATTATCAAATGATATTAGATCTTTTATGCAAGTATTGCATGGCAATCTCCATACTTATTAATTTACCACAACACATTACTATGTCTAGCAGTAAAGAGTGTAAAAATGGCATTACATAGCACGAAAATGGTTGCATCCCTTGTATTTTCTTAGTATTTCCATCATCTCTAGAAGATTTAATAAACTACGCTCCTATAACTCCATCATCATGTAGAATAATAAATTATGTTAACAAAACTTCAGCTTGTCTTGAAATTCGTTGTCTTTATAAAGTCATGTACTATAATTGTCAAAATTTATACATGCCCATGCAAAAGGCTAAAACATTTGGTTTTAATAATAAGCACTTGTCAGTTTATAATCGAAATGTGCTATGCTAGATAAGAATGCTTGGTTATGCGATCATTAATTGTCATCCTTAGCAACAAATTCACTTAACAAGGTAATCATGATAGAATTGTCATCCTATCACTTGTTTATGATCTGATTATTGAGGTATATAATTATTATATACTTAAAAATATTTTTCTTCAATATAAAAACACCATTTTAAAAATGGACCTATTATATCATTGGTTGTTGCATTGCGTAATGTAATAGATTACATTTTACAAGTTGGTTGAGGTACACAAGAAAAGTGCTCATTTAACAACTAAGACGATACATAATGTAGAAGAAAATAGTAACGTCTGACTCGACAAATGGTCAAATGGAAATAAATTGCATTACACGAGAAACGAAGTACCATGATTTGTAAGAAATAAAGTATTCTCATTAATATATAGTATAATTAATATTTCATTCTTGTCCGACAGGCACTGCTTCTGTGCCTGAAGCACATTTAAATTGTGGTCGTGCACGAGGAAGAGGAAGCAACTCCAAAGGAGATAGATCATAGTCAAGGTTACGTTCGTGGTCAGTACAATTATAGTAATTCTGTAGATTATAACAGTAACGACCATAAACAAAAGGTTAAAAAAATATCCTTATAGAAGTGGAATACCAATAAAAAAAACATGGGGTGTGTACAAAAAACGGCCCTTGCCTGGAAAAATAGACCGCGTGGGGATATTGAACATCTTATGCATGATGAAGCATGCAGAGTAAAGAAGATTAATATAACCAGCTTTAAAATAATTGCAAAAAGGTACGATTTTTACTTTAATGATTTGCTATTGTAGATTTTAAAATAAAATGTGGTCTCGTTTTTTAAGTTAATTACTTGACATATGCACAATTTAATCTTTTTGTCAAACATCGCATTATAATACAAGTTATTCGATAACGGAATATGAGTCTGTACTAGTGGTACACCTTCATGGTTGTACCTCTGGTAGCAACTAAGGTACAGCTAACTGTAACATCCATTCAGTGTCCTCTTACTGTATTGAATGTACTTTATATGCCAATAAGCATTGAGAATTTGAAATAAAATTCTCTATTCATTCACAAAAAAATTCGTCAAAATAATTGTTTTCAAACGTCTAATTCGATATGAAGAAATAAAAACAGATGAATTCCTAGGTGGGTATACATATGTCATGTTGTAATATGTTTAAAATTCGATTCCCGTTCTTATATAGCTATTTAATGCATGCTGTTTATTTTAGACCTGGATTTACTTCTATCCATCTGTCTTATATAACCAAACGAGGATCAAATAATATAATATGAAAGCAATTAATTAAAATGTATTTTGCAGAATGGTCTTGTTCATCCATTATGAGCTAAATGAAATATGCCATTATTTCTTCAACCTACGTCGAAGTTCTTTCAGAAATGATTTGAGTTTCGTTTGGGTTTTATCATGTTAGAAAATAAAAATTCGCTTATGTAAGGTGAACTCAAGTTCAATCAAACAGTATAGGTCATTGAGAAAACCTTCAACATAGCGACTTGTGCTTATTAAAACTGAACAAACTTCCCAATGTTTAAACTAAACTAACTAAATTTTGTTAGAACCTCGTATTTTGGTATTTTGATACTGACAACCATACAACAATATATTGTTTATATTAACAACTTATGCAAGGAAAGATCAATCAAACAAGAAGGCGTACTCGACAAAAAGAAGACCAAGATGTCTCAACAAATGTAATATCAATCAGAGTCTAGAATGATATGTATTGTTAAAATCTCTTCTAGTGGTGTATATATATAAGCACACACAAACACAAAATAATTTTATAAAATCAATATGTGCAAACTTACATCAATCTTTATCTTTACTATTAATAAAAAGAATTCATTGAATAGATCTACTCAGTGTCCTTTTGAAATTCCAAATATACCATTTTACGTCTCATAGAGAAATAGTATTCAAATATGGAGATGTAGCCTATTATATTTTCTAAGTACAACTGTTAATCACCATGGAAAACTACAATATACTTTCATAAGCTGAAGTATCGGAGTGTTCCATATTGTCCGTAATTTAGGTGTGAGTTCATGGGTATAAGTATCGCTTGATTCTGGGTTAGTAGCCATGGAAAACTACAGTGTGCGTTCAAGAGATGAAATATCCAAGTGTTTCATATTATCTATAATTTAGATGGGAGTTCATCGGTCGAAGTCTTGTCTGATTCCGAGTTAGTATGAAGAAGGTATTGCAGTATTAACCAAAAAAATAGCGGTTTCTGCCTAGACGGAGTTCAAATATGGAAATGTAGCCTGTTATTTTCTAAATACAACCGTTAATCACCATGGAGAACTACGATATACGTTCATAAGCTAAAGTACCCGAATGTTCCATACTGTCCATAATTTAAGTGGGTTCATCGGTCGAAGTCTCGCCTGATTCCGAGTTAGTATGAAGAAGTTATTACAGTATGGACAAAAAAAAGTTAATATGAAGAAGTTATTGCAGTATGAACAAAAAAATAGTGGCTTCTGCATAGACAGAGTTCAAATATGAGGATGTAGCATGTTATTTTCTAAGTACAACTGTTAATCACCATGGAGTTCAAAGGAAATGAATGATAAAACTACGAATGCTTTCAAGTTACTAGTTATATAAATGTTCTTCAGTTGTCTCAGTCTTCTCGGTCATTGCCTCAAGTTCAGTTTATACTGGCAATGCTACTGGCAAATCTATTTCCACAAGTGCAACTAAAAATGCACGCATGTTGTGATTAAATGCTATACACTCGTCTATATAAAGCAATTCATTTCAAAGATTTAATTCACTAATTATTGATTCTATCTATCTCAATTCCGAATTATTCTCAATCATTCATTTCATCATATTGCTTTCAATATTTGATCACACAATCATTCGAGAATACTTTCTTGTGATCAAATTACTTCCTTTTCTTCACGAGCACATGTTATACCACAAAGAAAAAGATTATAGGAAGAGTGTACTATATTGAATAATTCGTGCTATTCAAGAGCATAACAAAGTCACAAACTATTCTACTTTTGTAGACGAAGTCCTATTCAGTTGTCTAGACGGTTGAAGATCTGTTCTGTTGCTCAAGCGGTTGTAATACATATTCATCCGGGTTAAGTTAGGGTATCGGTTTAAATCCAGAAGGAGTTTGGGACTGGACGTAGAACGGGAAGTTCGAACCAGTATAAAAATCTCTGGTGTTATTTATTGATCGCTATTTACTTTTATTTACATTCCGCACAAGTTTAGAACTTAGACAATTTTTAATATTACTCGATCCATAGCCATTTTCAAATTTAACAACAAACGTCAACTTCTGTTTATTTTATATCATGGGTTGTTGCATTGCATAAAGTAATAGATTATATTTTACAAGTTGGTTGAGGTACACAAGAAAAATGCTCATTTAACGATTAAGATGATATGGAATGTAGAAGAAAATAGTAACATCTGACTCAACAAATGGTCAAATGGAAATAAACTGCACTACACAGAAACAAAGTACCATGATTTGTAAGAAATAAAGTATTCTCATTGATAAATAGGTCTAATTAATACAAAAGAATCAAAAGACATATATGTGTGTGTATGTATATGTATATCTATATATCTATGTGTGCGTGCGTGCACGTATATATATATAGACACACACATGTGTGTTTGCGCATCTACATACACATGTGTGTATAGATATATGTGTGTGTCTTTGATTTTGCTTACATCCATCATTTTAATACACACCTATGTCTTGATGAATTTGACATTTATATGATGCTCTAGAAGCAGTGACAATAAAGTATCCTCAAAAGATAAATAGTATCATCATATAACGCCCAAAAGTAGCCAATATATAAATACATTCAATGATTCAATGAATAAGATACTATAACACTCAAGAAGAGATGACTATATACCTTATCAAAATATAGTCTTATTTTTTTTACCGCTAACAATTTACAAACATATGATTTAATCATAATCATGTTTAATTTGACAAAACTTAAGTTTACCGCTTGGATATAACTAGAAACAACTACTTAACATGACTTATGAATACACTGCTGCAACTTTATGCCATGAATCTTGGTCAAACAATAACAGCACATCCCAACAGGATTGTTTAAAGTATTATTTTTCAACGACACTGTATTCATAAAGGACTAAAAGATGAGTGTATCTTATCGTAATGGACTGGAGAAGGATACGATCATCTAAGAACTGATATGTTCCAAAAGCCTGTTGAATAAGCTACATTTTCAAGATTTCAAGTCTGCGACCAAGAATGATTCGACGTTGTTTTGTATTACCTCACAGCAGAAATTGTATGGTTATCCTATCACCGAAGAACAGATGCCCAAAAATACACTTTGTTATTCTACAAGAACAACATAGACAATGTCATTACTAGAAGTACTCACATTGATATCAATTTTACATGTCGTTAAGAAAATAGCAAATTGTTGAAGAAAAACCATGAATCTTGTCTGACAGGCACTGCTTCTGTGCCTGAAGCACATTTAAATTCATTTTGAGGTCATGGGCGAGGAAGAGGATGCAACTCCAATGCAAGGTTCGAGATTCCGTTCGGCATGCCGGAATTTCGGACGTTCCGTTCCGGTTCCGATATCGACCGAGACGAAATTCGCTAAATGTTCCGATTCCGGATCTAGACATTAAAAAGGAAAAAGGATATCGAAAGAAAAATCACACCATAGAAGTTTCAAATAAGCAAGCAGAAATTGTTTCAAAGCCCTAAAAGATGTTTGAGAAAATTAAACCAAGAGAAAATCACCCGTGAAGTATTAGTTGAGCGCGGAACCAACAGATTTTCGACATTTGGTAGTTTGAGAAGGTAATTTTCTTCTTGTTGCTTTCGGTCTTAGAATTGGACCCAAAATTTGAAAGGGATTTAGGTTTGAACGATGTTTGATGGAGGCGGAAACTGAATCGATTAAAGAAGGCATGTAACGTTGGCATACTGGGCTACAAGCAACTATTAAAAATTGAAGAAGAAGAAGAAGGCTTAACACCTACAGATGATGTTGGCATACTATGCTACAAGCAAGAAATAATGTAGGCCTAACGTTATGGGCTTCTAAACTATGTTTTAATAGGTAGATATTAGTGGACTCTGAATATAAAAGCTTGATAACTTTGACATAATAGATGTCAAACAAACGTAAAATATACCTAAATCCGGAACGAGAGTATGAACAGAATTTTCAACATTTCCAAAACGGAACCGGAAATTTAATAATTTTGGATGACCAGAACGGAATTGAAAACCGAAAATTTAAACCTTGCTCCATAGGAGATATATCATGGTCGAGGTTACGTTCGTGGCCATTACAATTATAGTAATTCTGTAGATCATAACAATAACGACCATAAACAAAAGTTAAAAAAGCATCCTTGTTGAAGTGGAATACCAATTAAAAAAACATGGTGTGTACAAAAAACGGCTCTTGCCTGGAAAAATAGACCACGTGGGGATATTGAACATCTTATGCATGATGAAGCATGCAGAGTAAAGAAGATTAATATTACCAGCTTCAAAATAATTGCAAAAGGTTACGATTTTTACTTTAATGATTTGCTACTGTTTATTTTAAAATAAAATGTGATCTTGGTTTTTTAGTTAATTACTTGACATATACACAATTTAATCTTTTTGTCAAACATCGCATTATAATACAAGTTATTCGATAAAGGAATATGAGTCTGTACTAGTGGTACACCTTCATGGTTGTACCTCTGGTAACAACTAAGGTTTGTATTATAATGTACTAAGGTACAGCTAACTGTAACATCCATACAATGTCCTCTTACTGTATTGAATGTACTTTATATGCCAATAAGCATTGAGAATTTGAAATAAATTTCTCTGTTCATTCACAAATATTTTCGTCGAAATAATTGTTTTCAAATGTCTAATTCGATATGAAGAAATAAAAAGGAGATGAATTCCTAAGTAGGCATATTTACATGTTTCATGTTGTAATAAGTTTAAAATTCGATTCCCATTCTTACATAGCTTTTTAATACATGCTATTTATTTTAGACCTGGATTTACTTTTATCCATCTGTCTTATATAACCAAATGAGGATCAAATAATATAATATGAAAACAATTAATTAAAATGTATTTTGCAGAATGGTCTTGTTCATCCATTATGAGCAAAATGAAATATGCCATTATTACTTCAACCTACCTCGAAGTTCTTGTAGAAATGATTTGAGTTTTGTTTGGGTTTATAACTTAGAAAATAGAAACTCACTTATGTCAGGTGAACTCAATTTCAATCAAATAGTATAGGTCATTGAGAAAACCCTGTTAGATGAATGACATTGTACAATAAATTCCAAGGTGTTAGAAGTGGAAAATATATGAATCGCAATGCGACCATATAACAACTTCTAAAGAACAGAGCTATTTCGTTCAAAAGTAGGAACAGAAATTAACCTCAACATTACGTTTTGCTCCATGTATGCGCTCATTCCACATGTTCCGAATTAGTTCTCTTCGTCCATCAGCAACAGGATTGCCAATTGGTAAAGTACAGTAATCGATGACCTGCAAAGCCATAAAGAAGTAGCTCAAACCATTTACTGTAGGTGCTTAAAACCACATTATTAGAGCATCTCCAATAGTTATGTTTAATTCTGCATTTTGACAAAACGGAGAATCAAGTACAATTGTATACTGTATCTTCAATTGTTCATCCTATTAATTCCAGAGCTCACTCTCCATATTTAATGAAATAGAGTGGCGTTGGCCAAAATGAAGAATCCTATTTTGTTCTCCAATTTGGTAAACTGAAAAACAACTGGTGCTCAATTTTACTGTATTGCCCATTTTGTTAGAACGAATGAAGTACACAAAAGGAGATGCTCTTAGGACTATATAAATGACAAACATTCAATGACCTCCTCTAATTCTGACAACTGCTGAACCCGAACCATGTTGTTGTAAGCACGTTCATAACTTTCAAGCACCTATGTAAAACCAAAGAAGCAACAGATTATGCAATTACAAGTATTAGTCAAACAAATATCCTTTTATCATTTACTTTTTATGAGTATACGAAATTCGATAAAACTGATAAATTACCCAATTTATCATTGATTTTGTTATATTCTTTTTAATCAAAAATACATAGAAGAAACTGCCCATGGTTGATGGATGTGAAGAATATCTAAGCATAACCATGCATGGAGTAAGGAATTGATAATCATCAACAAATGCTACTTTACCCATTTCAATAGCTTTTTAAAGGTATTTTTTTGCTTCTTAAAAGAAAAATAAATTATCGACCTCCCCAGAGGCCGCTATCGTGCGGGAGCCTCGTGCACTGGGTTCCACCTTTAAAAGAAAAGGAAAAATCAAAACGTTGATTTTGATGCACAAATTAACAAATTTTCATGTTATTTTTTTTATTTCGGTTGCAAGAAAATATTTTAATTAAGTTAACGAATGTTCTAAGAAATTGATTTTCGACTTATTAACTTCACAAAATCAAAAGAATTATTTAATATAAAAAAGACACTTTTCTTGTTGATTGTCGAATATACGGCCTGTTTAAGATTCTAACCAATGCAGCCAGCTCAACTGCCAAGCATTTCCTTGCTCTCTCTACATACGCACGTGCTTCATCATACTGAGAAAACAATAGTACTATCAGTAGAACTGTGAAAAAACTTACATTGAACTTTTCATTTTTAAAAAGTGATACCTTATGGCGACGAACTGAAAGAACAGCTCTAAAAAAGGCACCATTGCTGCTACCATCACCACTTGTAGTGGTATTACCAACAATTCTAAGTTTGCTTTCGTCTCCATCGTCCAACTTAGAAACATATTCAGACATTTGATCCCACTCGCCCATATTCCAAGCAGCATTAGCAGCCTAAGTTGAAGAAAATAAATCAATAAAGCATATTTATTATAACAAAATGTTTATGCGTGTTGACTGTGGATGCCAATGCATTCGAAACAAACCATTGGTGCCATTTCAAGTCGAGCAGCTGGTTCAGCAGCGGTCCATTGCTCCTTGCAAAGATCATTCAGTTCCTCCCAGCGAGCTAAAGCAGCAAGGCACCTCATTCGACCTTGTATTAACAGACAATATCGTGAATTTTTTTTAGCATATATGCAATAATAAGATAAATGATAACGCATCGCAATAAGTTTTCAAGAGCAGATAAAAAACTAAGAGGATAACCAGAGCATATTGTCAATGCTGAATTTAAAATGAGTCGTAATCTAATACCTAAAATGGAAGTGATGCAAGGATGTTTATTACAGGAAGAATATTTATTTCAAGAATGCAAAATAAATCAGGAAATTTAATGTCCGTGCTTATATAGAAGGTGGAAATTTAGTTGTACGATGCAAGAAAATGATCCCATGGGTCATCAAATGAAGCTAGTAAGTAAAATGAAATCTACACAATACAATTATGCAATGAGAGTGTATCAGTAAAAGAATAAATGGGGATGCAAATAAATTATCCGTGTTCCATCTTTAGCATAACACATAAAGTAGTATAACAACAATGTAGCTTTGTAAAGAAACAATGATAGTTGATATACTTTACGGTAACAAATCATAACAATCACTAACCAAGTGTAGCATCCAAATCCATAAGTGGGTTCAAAGACTGAGATGATTTTGCAGTGTATGCTTTGAGTGCATCATCCCATCTTTGCAATTTTTCATACCTAAATTCAACCAATTTAAACCAAAGTAGGTGGATCATGTAAATTTTGGTTATCGTTGAGAAGCATCACAATAAAAGCCAATTATATGGCTACACAGTACTCTTGCTAAAGAAACATACCAAGACTCTTTTAGTTGGACACCCAGATGCTGTTGTGAGTATGTAAGTATCCCAACAGCAGCCTACAAGTAAAACATAGAAATGCCATAAGCAACAGTAAAAACCAAAATCTACTTAACCTTAAGAAAGATAAAACAAATGTGACAACAATTATATGCTGCAAGATGCTAGTCATAGAGACTGACCTCATGCTGGTGCAGTTGGTTATTAATATGAATAAGGGATTCAACCACTGTAACAGGATTTGTTCCCATTCTTCTAGATCGTGCAGCTTCAAATTCCATTTCTTTGTCGTGCAGTGCTTTGGCAAATGCTCGACACTGAAAAAGGAAAATAAGCATAATTCAATGTATTTGGTTAGAAAACATAAGTTAATACGAAATTTCATAAAATATATCGAGAGAAAACCTTTTCAGCAAGAGCACCAAGTAACCGTGTATCAATTGGAAGAGGTTTTTCATCATGTTCCATAAACTCTGCCTGATCAACTCAGCTATTATCAGTAACTAAGAAGCATTTGTAAAAGTAAATTGATACATTGACAGTGGTTAACGTATTTTCTGACATAGAATCTTTAATGATCTATCTGGGATTATCAATGCCTGTAACTTATACCTCAATATTTGTATTGCCTGATCTAGCAACTCTTACTGGTAATGCAGATATTACATTACTCGAACAATTTGGAGAATTTACAGTATATTAAGGGACTAAAACAATCCAATTTAATGTATACAAAAGGTATGTATTCGTTAAATAGTTACCAGATTGAGTAGTGTTGCGAAAATTTCAGGTGGAATATTTTGAGAAGAAAAGGCAGTCTTCAGATTTCTCACTAGTTGTTCTTGTGCACTTTCATTCATTTGTGCCCAACAGCTTGCGAAACCAGCAGCAAACAATTCACGGCCAACTAGAGGCTGCAATTTTCTAATATCAATAAAACACATCACAGCGTGGAGGGTTAAGCACGCACGCGCCCACACATGTACACGTGTGTGTACATGTGTGTAGACATACATACATACATTATATATACATATATGTATGTACTTATATATGTATGTATGTATAACTCTGCTTTTTTTATCCATGGAAGTCAATTAAAGAACTAAATAAGAACATTCACGCATTCAACTACTACAAATATTGACATATACAAAATTGCTAGTACCTTGGAGCATTGTTATCAAATGGTTTAAGCTTAAGTTCAAACTACACACACACACACACGAATGTTTGAATCGACTCCTACCAATTTCAATTTGATCCTCAAATTCTGATTCAAGATTCGGTTCAAAGTTCAAACCCATTTGAGACAAAAACCATTTAATCCATATGGAAATAAGAAATATCAAGATCACTTCTTCGTACCTACATTCCAAATGTTATTGTTTCACGGAAAAAAATAAAATAAAACCCAAAAACCAATTTCATCATTTTAGATACATGTCATTTGATAACTATGCAAATTTCTAGCATATAAATTCATATGCATATTACACACGATTTAAATCCATTTTTGATTTAAAACTTAAACTTTACTGTTTACAATTCGGACCCCATTTTGAAAACCATATCTTGGAGAATGTTTTTGCCAGATCTGAGGGTGTTTAATGCAAGTAACAGCAACATGGAACAGAAATTACAAATAATTGTTGTACCTGCAATTGTGCAAGCCTTGCACATGTCCGCAGTGCTGGTGATGGAGACTCCTTGAGCAGTTCAATGCTAAAATGTCTCATCCATTCTGCCCAATCTTCCTTAGTACTCTGTTGAGAAGCTTCACCTGCTGTCCTCAATCGAACATCATTAACCTATAAGGGTAGGACTATGAATTAGTCGTTTGTTTTTATAAATTTAATCAGAAAGGCGAGTGATCTTATATGTGTTAATTTTTGAGTATTTACAATAAGAAGTTAAAAGAAATGCTGACAGAATTATAAGATACATATGTATGTATGCGCGCGCGCATGATTACCCAAAAAAAAAAAAAGAATCATGCAAGTATTTTAGAAAAAATGGTTTTTGAATTGCTAAACTACACAATGTTAAGGGTGCATTCACACCATTTGATGTATCTCCGCTAAAATGAGTGTGCTAAAGTGTTTCAACAGACAAACCATTGCACACGCCAACGTGTTTCACGTTTCTCAATAACACCAAGGCAAGCTCGCAACGCATCCACAGCACGTTCTCTGATAGCCAATGTAGGATCTCGTAGTGCAAACCATATGGCCTCGACAAATTCAGGCACATACACGTTGAAGACTGTAGAAGCATTTTCAGCCATTTCCTATAATAATAAAAACGAGTGAAAAATAGATTTACATCACAAAATGTTCCTTTTTGGAGTTGTTGATAGTTGGTGGTACTAATTATATTAGGGATTCACACGTGCTAATTGGGCATAAGTTAAGATCGTAAATATCATGAATAACCCATATGGTTGTGGTCCAGTGTATACTTCTTTTTTTTTTTTCTTTTTTGAGTTTTTAACTATTAATGTTTGTTTTTTATGGATTGTTTTCTTTTAGTGGTTATTAACGTGTGTCCCCAGTTAACCCACATTAACACAACACACTGTATTATATATCTAGCTTGAGAGGTTTTTGTAGCAGTAAAGGGTGAAAAAATGCGTCATAATGAAGGTTGGTCTTTTAGCAGCATCTCTCCATAAATATGCACCTTACAAACTGAATGAGTAAATAAAAGGAAAATGAAACAATTAAACAACACGGTGCATTGCAGATGCAGCAACGTGTGTACTTCCACTTACCTTCAAAATAAGAACAGCTGCGAACCGACGATACTCTATTCTTTCGGCATGAAGCCAATCCAAAGCTTTTTTAATCTGAACATGAAATAAAGTCATGTAACACATAATGAAAACTAAGAGACTGTTTAGTAACTGCTTATGAGTAGTCTGAAAAAGTTTATAAGTTACTTATTTGTGCTTGTATGATTGACAGTATCTTGTAAGGAGGATATAATGGTTATCCAGAAGATGATAAGTCTCATGCAACAATTATTTGCTAATGACTTTTAGAGCCCATTTGGTAGCAACTTATTTGGTATCTCCTTCAAAGGAGATTTGGGAATTACAACTTATAAGTAGTTTTGAAAAGTAGCTTCTAAGTAAATGTGTTAGGAATGGTTAGAATAAGTTAATTTTGGTTTTCAACTGCAATGACTTGTAAGTAATGAATGTATAACATACATAAATGGATATGACCATGTACTTCAATTATACCCTAAGATGAATTTTTAAAGTAGTAATTGAGTTTCAATATTTTTTCTCTCGTCGCTTTTTTTATTTTCATGTTTTTCTTTTCAATTTTCAGAGGAATGTATTTTTTCTAAATTTGTTAATTATTTGAAAAGGAGAATATTGAGATTTTGTTTGTTGAGAAAATTAAAAGTATTTAATTTGATCGAAGTTCGTAATTTTTTTTTAATTATCGATATAGTTTCTATTTCTTTTTTTGGTTTTATACTTGTTCGAAGCCTTTTAAGAAAATTATTATTTATTTATAGATATGGAGGTGCAACTGTTATAATTATTTTTTATTTTAGTAAAAAAAGCCATTAGCACTTTAAAATGAGAGTTGCTAATTACACCACTTTTTTCCTAGTTGTATCACGGACGGAATTTACCACATAAAGTCAAACTAATACTTAAAATTACCCTAATTACACCATGCTATTTTAATTATTTTCTACCAAATATCAAGAATCACGTCTCTCGTTCTGGAAAAAAAATAACATAGGCAGTCAACAGTTGATTAATAAAGTATACAAACGGCTGTAAATCCAAACAACCTACTACCCATTCTGTGTATCTATTCCCGAATTCATCAAAATTACTTGAAAACAAATCAACGAGTTTACAAAACCAAAGAACACATAAATACATGTTTTGATATACACACACACTGCAGGATTTTCAAACCCAACACCAGTAACAAAAGATTTCAATAAATTTTAGTACGGCAAAAAAAAAAGAGCTGAAGAAATGGGTCGGTAAAATTCAGTATTTTTTGTGGTGTAATTAGCAACTCTCTTTGAAATTGAGGTAAACAGAAGTTGTTCACAAACCTAATAGTTCAAATACATGTTCTAGTGGTGTAATCTAAGCCTAAATCAAGATAGGTTTTAGATTTTAAGAAGAACAAAAGAATTAACGGAAAATACAAAACCTTAATGGAGCTGCTTCCCCTTGCACACAGATCATTCAGGATACGATTGAGCGTGTCACTTATATCGCAAGCAGTAGATGAAGAGTTAATAGAAAGAAAAGATGGCGAGAATCGGATTGAAGATACAGTGCCTACCATCGTCATCTGAATTTAGGAAATGAAATAGGGTTTATTTTACTAAAATCAAAACATGAATTCGAGGGTAAATGAGAATCGCTGTTTGTTCAGCAGTAACGCTACTCTGACCAAATTTTAAGGTGTATAAACATGCGAATTAAGAATTACAGGGGAGGATATCAGGACCGCGTTCCTTTTTTCCGGGTAAATCAGAGTCGCTGTTTTGTTTAGGGGGAGAAAGAGAAAAGAAGCAAACGTGCCATTGCATAATGGCTGGACGTTATAAATATTTTTGAATAATATAATTTATTATTAAAGATATGATGGATTTGTTAGGGTAAATGACTTATATATAAATCTTACTGTATAATTTTTGTTATAAGATTTATATATTTTTGAATTCGAATATAAATTAAATCATCGTTTTTGTCAATAAAATAAGTTATATTTGATTTATTATTTTTTAGGATTTGCTATAAAAATATGTGGAAATTAGTATTCTTAACTAATTTTGAAATTGCTATTTTTATCAAATTGTATAAATAAATATTCATGTATATAGGTTATGAAATTGACATTGAGCTTTTAATATATTTGAATAATAGATAAATGTGTATAGGTTGAATTTTAAATTGTTACAAAAGAATAGGCGAAAACACATAAAATTGTAATGCTAATGAATCGGTATATTTTTGTGCATTTAAAGTTTTCGTAACATGTACTTATCAAAAATAAGTATACGGTACTAACAAAGTGGTAAACATAATATTTCATCAAGTCCTGTATAGTTAATGCCCCGCTTTAATCCCGCTATATCTCATAGGGAATTTCTACCGCTGTGATTTTTCCATGTAACCTCAAAATATAGCCTTTCCGCTTTAAGCCCCGCTATTTCCGCTATATCCTGTTATTCCCGCTATTTCCGCTATATCTTTTTTAATAAAATGAATTGAAAAATTGCATTTATACATTATAAAAATTATGAAAATAATTTATTTGATTTAATTTTTAATATATTTTCAGAAATGAAAATACTCCAATATTCTACTAAATTCAATTATGTTATATAACAGTTTTACGTTTATTTAAAGTATATCCGCACATGTTTTTATTTAAAATTATTTATGTATTAATTATAATTCAATTGAATGATAATTTTTCATTTAATTACCATTTATTTATATGTAAAAACATTAAGTACGAGTTTTATATGCTATTTCAGAGCCATCCGCTATATCCCGGCTGTATCCCCGCTATGACTTTTTGCACCTCCGCCGCTTTGAATCTGCCGAGTGCATTAACTGCACAGTCATTAACTAATAAAAGAAATATTAAGTAAAAATATAACCTGGAAAGTTACCAATAACATTGTCATTTTAATTATACACATGAAAATGATTTTTAATCCATTGTTTCATACCTCCTTAAATTTAATTTATAATAAAAATTTCAACAAATATTTAACATTACCTTTAAAAGATAATAAAATACAAAAGAAAAATATTTCATGTTATGATTTTTGTCCATTACTAACGTAAATTACGGATATAAATAGTTAATATGTAATTTTTTTACCAAAAAATCTAACTGAAAATGTTAATTATTTTTCAGCATTAATACAAAATTCACCTCTAGTCATTCATTCTTATGTCATTATTCACAAAAATTAATTTGTTAATGAAAAATAATTCACTTTACATACAAATTTTAGAAAGTGAAAACATTATGTTTGTAATAATATACCAATTTTAGAAGGAGAAGTGTGTATGTTTGTTTGTTTGTAATGAAATATCAACTTTTGAAGGAAATTTTTGTGTGTATATTTCTTTGTATTAAATGCAAATTTTAGAAACAAATAATTTTTTGAACTTGAGTGTAGAATAATTTAAGAGAGTTCAAGATAATTATGTATACAGTTGTGAAAATTTTAAATCATGTTGACTTAAATGAAAAAAATAGTTTTATCGTTTTTGTCAATAGAAATGTGGTATACACATTGAATTGTCATTTTTTTTATAATTTAGTAGATCAATTAATAATTAGTTGGTATATTCAAAGGGTTTTAATTTAAGATCACTTAATAAATTCAAATACATGGACTTGAACATAAAACAATTTAAGAAAAGTTATGAGAAATCTGTAAATAACTGTAAAAACTATTAGGTGTTGGTATTCAAATGTAAAATGATATGAGAGAAAATTAGTAAAACATTGTAAAAAAAAAATTATATAATCGTGAAAATTTTAGATTATATGGACTTGAATGAATATTTTGTTTTATCATTTTTGTCGATACTTTGAATGTGATGCACGCATTGAATTGCATTTGTTAGATCTGTTAGTCCGTGGGATGATGGTTTTGATGATAACAACCTTAGAATAGATTATAAAATACAAACACTAACATTATAAGTTTAGATATATATGTATATGCAGGATTTAACAATGCAGGTACCAAGAATGAAGACTGTACAATATAGATATTCAAGGTATCGAGATAGAAGACTCATGAGTATCAAGATTATCAAAATTCAAGATTTCAAGAATAAGTATTTTTATTAGAAATTTTGTTAAAACTCCTAGAAAAGCACTGGCATCTTAAAATCCAATTTATTCGTGGAATGGAATCCACTTCGAGCCCGTTAAAGGGATGGAACCCTAAGTAGGATGGAACCTACGAAAAATCTAGTGGAACATTGTTTTGTATCCGCTAATTTTAATTCAAATGATTTTATAAAATTATCTTGTTTTCAAAATAATTTCAAAACTTTCTTTTAAAAGATTCAAAAATCTCTATCCTGATTCTAAATAATTTTAGCCTCAAAATTATCTCCAATTTTAAAGTCAAATTGTTTCTGATTTTAAACTATCTTTTAAATAATATATTTAACTTTTAAATATTTATACTTAGATTTAAATATAAAAATATAGTTAAATTCTACATGTATTATTCTCTATATTTACTTATGAATTTCAACTATAATTAAGTATATCTATAAAGTTTAAAATAGTTTTAATATAAGATAAATGTTATTTTTAAAGAAAATCAAAACACCAAAAATTGCTTTGGGATGTCGACATGCCTATGGTGACCATGTCGACATGCCTATGGTGACCATGTCGACATGGTGTCAGTTGGTTTCAAAATTCAAATTTCAAAAGAAGTGTCTATTCGCCATAACTCTTCATGAATGGTCATGGCTGTTGTTCTTCTATAAATAGGGGTTAGTTTCAACGAATTTTATATCAGTTTTTCTGGTTTTTCACTTCTCTTCTAGTGTTAATCTTAGCCTTAAGATCCGTAATCCGCATTTCTAATAATTGTAATCAGAGCAAGGTTTTCAAAAGTTTCATAATCTGATTTTTGAAAAGTCTTCAAAATGGCTACCAACACTGGTACTGTTACTAACGCTAGCATTCCTGTCACTAGTTCATTTGTCTAAGGTCAGTCTATTGTCAGACCACCACTTTTTAATGGCAGTAACTATGCATATAGCTAAATGAAAAAGAAAGTACACGAGCTAGGTAGATGTACCAAGCTACTAATAAATAAAAGAGACTAGTCCCCCTCCGCAGAGGAAGATCCACTGCCATCATCCCCAGACTCAGGTCCAATAACATTTAAGTAGCTTGAAAAAAGAGCGGCCAGGTTTGGCACATCTACCTAACTAAATTTAAGATACCATTAAATTTATTAATAAGATTAATAAAATGAATTAATTAAATATTTTAATTAATTAATACTTACATACATGCATTATATATAGTGACATATTGTTATTGCAAAATTTCATCTACACCAACACCCCGAGGTAAGAAGGTATAACTCCGGAAGTTGGTTTGATTATAGGTCTCGGATGTAAAAATACCGAGATGAGATGTGATATTGATGGAGTTACTATATGTCAAACTACTGAATTTGAATGATGAATGGGAAAAAAGCAAAGTGCTGAAAGTAAATAATACCGAGACTTTTATAGTGGTTCGGGCTGAAAGTCCCTACGTCCATTGTCTTTTCCTTATTTAGTCACTCTTATACAGCCAAGAGGCTTATTACATTGAATCCAAGCATTTCCACCGTTAACGAGTTTTTGATTAGAGCTCTAATATAGGAAAGTACTATCTCATTATATGCCAGAAGATCCTCTGTTCCATGGGATTGCGGCCTTCTCTGTGGATTGATGATCTGGCTTGCTATGAACGGTCTTGATTTTAATGCTTGCCATTATCTGGTTGAGTATAATTTGACGCGGATTGCTGATGTGATGCTTCCATATATAACTTTTGGATATGTTTCATTCATCTTTACCGTTGGTCTCGTCTTGGGCTATCTAAGCCGTTGATTGTTGTTGTTTGTTGAATTGTTTTAGGTTTTGGTAACTGATGCTCTCAGTCCGGCTTCTTGCTCAGCTGAATTATGATCTTAGCCTTGGTTGACACATTGGTTCATGCTTTTGGATTGCATATTTTCGTTAGAAACTGAAAGATAGGCCTCATAATTTCAAGTCAAGGAATTTTCCTTTTGAATATTTGCAATCTGTACTTTGTGAAAATTATAGTGTAACACATGCCCCCAAAAGTTCACCTCATGTGATTGATATGGGGTGGACTTTGGAAAGAGTGTTGTCGTATTAGGTTTAATCCTTGACTTGTTTACTCCATTCCCATCATGAAGTCGATTCTAAACTTTCAGGAGCATTGCTCCACTTATACAACTCATAAAGATATAACCTTATCGAGAGGGTATTGAAAACAATTTAAAATTAATGCTCAGAGGTGAAGGCTTGGTTGATTAACGGTTTGGAAAACTGAATGGGTGAAATTTTAACTTGGACTGTGTGGTCAAAAACTTTTGAAATCACATTTGCCACCAGAAGCTATCCAGACTAGTTGATAAGTGAAAATTGCTTGGACGCTGAAAGGTGAAATCTAAATCGGGACCATAAGGTCAAAAACTTTTGAAAATCTGCACTTTCTATTTGAAGTTTCTCAAACCAAATGGTAGGCAAAACTGTTTTTTGAAAGTTACTAAGGATCGTAATATGGAATATTAACTAAGTTATCTACTAGTGCTGAATATAAATATAACAGTAAATAGTGAAGTAAATGACACCAGAGATTTTTATACTGGTTCGAATGTAAGGACCCGATTCTTCGTCTTCCGAAAATCGACATCAATACGTCCACTGTATCAACTGCCGAGCAATCGAATGCCGAAAAATCGAATTCTTAGGGTTTAGAAAGAAGAAGAGGTAGAAGAAGAGAGAAAGAAGAAGAAAAGAAGCAGTAGAAACAGAAAACAACAGAACAATAACAGAATCTCACAATCGCAGCGGAACAACATATAATAAATAAATGAATAATCTTTAAAACAAAGAACAATATCTGTTATTACATTACATTATCATCAGAGTATACAACAATATACAACACAACTGGACAGTGATATAAACTTGTCCAAACAATCAGAATACACAGCGGAAAAATAATATCATAATACAAGTGGTACGTCTCGCCATCCAGCTTGCTCCAGATCTCAACAGCAACTTCAGAGTTCCAGAATACCCTGATAACCAAACTCTAGACTGCCCGTGTGGAAATTGGTAGGCACCCAGAGTTTAGGAAGGAAACAATAAACTCCGGATCGGAAATCATCTACTATAACAACAGTGTTATAGTCTACTATTTCCTTAGTTCTCGAAATCGTCTATTTCAACAATCAATGCTGAAATCTATGGTTTCGATATTCAATGCATTTCAAAACATCGTTAAAACAACTTACTTCATTTGATAATGTCAAATTCTCGAAAACGTCTATTTCAACAATAAATGTTGAAATCTATGGTTTCGATTTTCAATACATTTAAAACATCTTCAAATCGTTTTAATTCTATTTAAAACGTTACTTCCCAAAATATTCATTTTATTTAATAATATATTCACTGTCCAAAATCATGAATAAATCTCCTTAAATAAACTTCTATGTTTTAATTTCTCAAATTCAATTGGTTTCGGATTTTATAAACAATGTTTATAAATTCCATTTCTATTTAAAAGCTTCAATTTGTAAATCTCGTTTATTAACCCAATTTAATTTATACAACTAAGTTTTATACCAAAGGTTTATATTACAAGTCAAGTACTTATAATTTATTTATTTACAAAATCGTTCCTTTTAAAACTTCACCAATTATAAATCTTATTACTTATAAGATTTCATTTATATTTTATAACAACTCAAACTTATAAAATCTCCTTTAATAACAATTTCTATTAATATCCCATTTAAGTGCCAAATCCAGTTTATAAGTTAATTTCGTTGTAAATTCTTTCTTTACAAAATCTATTTATTTTTATAATTTTCACAACTTAAAAATCTATAATTTCCAATGAAATCCATTTTATACTTCATTTTAACGCTTAATAACTCGTTTTATAATTCTAACATTTTTAATTTATAAATATCCTTTTAATAAATCCTTTATATAAATCGTTTATAATAATTCAAAATCTCCATTTTAAATCGTTTTACAAAAATCCAAAATTTTATAACATAAAAATTTTAACGTTTATTTATTTAAAAATAAATCTTTTTACTAATCAGTTTAAAAACATATATTTTCAAAATTACTTTAAAATCCATTTAAATTTCAAAATCATCTTTTAAACCATTTTAAATTTTAAAATAAGCCCAATGATGCCACAGCACCAAATAATTAATCACGGCGTTCAAACCGTCACATATCAACATATGAAAATCAGCATATATCAAAATATATGAAATCAAATCAATACAGTTGAGGAATCCAAGTGGATCCCTCCAACCTGTTACCCTGCGTCCACAGATGTTAGCACAATACCATTCCGCTCCAGTACGGATTATCGCGGTATGTGGGATTAATAAATATTATCCGCTTAATAACGGCGCAATAGGGTCTCATCCGCTACAAAATGCGGGAAAAAACAACAACTGCAATATATACATATGCCAATATATATATATATATATATATTGCTATATATATAATACCAATTTCACTATACTGTGAAATATTCGCGGTATATGTTTTTAATAAATAACCTCCGCTTACCAACGGCGTATAATGTCTATTTCAATCAATAACAGACAAATTTATCAATTCAAGCATACAGTCAATAATTTTAAATCTAACCATTTAAAATAAACATCGAAACACGTTCGATTGAGTGAGAAGTTCTCACCTTGATTTTAAATAACGGTTGCAGCGATTTATTTCGAATAAAATTAAACAGGCGTTTAATTTTACCCGAAATTTTCACTAGCTCCTTTCAATCCCAATCCAACTTCACCGCGTAGCATTCGACAAAACGAAGCCAACGCTTTTCGTTTCGTTCGATTTTGACCTCGCACGAAAAAGATATCGCAGTTTAAACATTTACACGATTTAATATATAATAATTTACATTTTCTATTTCCATTTTTATAACCTATTATCTCGGCCGTTGATTCTCTCCATCTCAATCAGGACCGTGTGCCTCAACATCTCCTTCTTCGTTCAATTACAGATAATCGAACCCATAAGTTGTCGAGCATCTCTCCTCCTTTGAGCCTCCTACGGCCACTTGTACAACGATCGGCCAACGCCCCCTTGAAGCTCCACGCACGAGCCACCACCGGCCAGAAAAGCTTGCAACTCGGTGGCTCCCCTTGCTCGAGAACTGTGCACGAAACGCCAAGGAACGCGGCGAATTTTCTCACAATCTACTTGCTTATTTTTTGATCTCTACCGTTGGATAGGAAGTTTGTAGTGTGCTCTTCAACTTCGCAGTTGGAAGATTTGTGAAACGAAACGTGGATTGAAAGAAAAACGAGGAAGAAGGGGGGAGTGTATCGGCCATTGGTTTAAGGGGTGGCGGCTGTGGAGCTGCAAAACCCTAATTCTCTTTTGTTTTATTTTTTTTGTGAAACAAATGGTCTATTTATAGAATTTAAAACGAACACTATTCATCCGGATTTTTAAAACTCCGATTTACGCGTGGTGACCAGCTTTTCTGGCGTTTATCCCGCGTTCCGGACACAATGGAATAGGTTTCGAAAGCTAATTTGGAAGTATGTGCGAGTTATGGCAATAAACGTTCAATTTGAATTTAAACCGATAAATCGATTTTCTAGGCGTTTTGGCTTGCCCCGGACAAACGATATATCCGATCGACTTGAAATTTGAAATCTTACAATAATATCACATTACGGATCCGATGAAGCTGGTTTCGTCGAAATCCGAGATCGTTTGAAAACTCGCCAAATTATATTAAAAACAATTCGATGCGTTTCGAACTGCCACGGTCAAACGACAACTCCGATTGCTACGAAAATTGAAATCCGATAATAATTAACTATTACGGATCCAGTGGAACTAGTTTCGTTCAATTCTGAGACTGTTCGAAAATTGGCTAATTTTCAGTCGATAATTAAATATTAAAATATTCAATTTTCACAAATCAACTTTTAATTCGATTTTAAAAGTTCTAAAACATTTATATAACTCCAACATGATTAAATAAAATTTTACAAATCATTTACAATCATATTTAACTCAATATTAAATTTTTTCTGCATTTTCACTCTAAAATTATCGATTTAATTATCAAATTAAATCCAAAATTCAAATTAAAATTTTTTCGACTTATAAATTTTCACTTATTAAAATTTAAATTCAATTAAATATTAAATTTTAAATTAATAAAAATTCTGGGTCGTTACAGACTTCCCCCCTTAAAAGAATTTCGTCCTCTAAATTACCAAGTAAGAAAAATTTACAAAGTCTATTAACTTTTCAAAACAAATCGTTCGGTTTAGATTTACAAATCTCTTAAGTGTTTAACTCTTTCAAAATACATAGTTAACTTCTTACAAAACCTTTATTAAGCTTTCAAATCATAACTTAGTTTTCAAAATTTCCAAATTTCTCAAAAAATTTCTAACGCCTTAAATTTTCGGAAAAATTCGCCAGAGTCTCCTTTGCGCGGCTCGATCTGAAAAAAATGACAGTATATATATCACAAATATACATCTCATCAAGTGATGAGGCATCCCGTAGGGGAAAAGGTGTAAAAGTACAGTATGTAATCCGAGATATGTACCTTTTTAGCGTTTTTAAGCAAAACAGTTATTTATTAGCGAGCGTATACGACTAATATAGCACGAAAGCGAGCTCCAAAAGCGAAGCAAATGCCATCCGCACCTACTAAACACTCAATCAAACAAATGAGAACATGTATATAGAAAAAAAATATCAATATACATCATATAGCCACATAGCACATGCAACAAAAGCAACAAATGCAACTATCAAACAACTATCATCCAATAGATTCATAACCAAATCAATATTCTCATTAAATTTCATTGAATTGGTTTTCAATTTAATCACACTTGATTCATTTTCATTGGATTATCCATATTCATTCATTTAATTCCAATTAGTTTACATTCACTATATAAATTCATATTAGTTCACTTCCAAGTCAAATTCAATTCTATTCAAATTTATTTACTTCCAATTTGAATTCAATTACTTTAGCTTTTAATTTTTCTAATTCAATTCCATTAACACTTAATGAATTTTACACCATCAACTAACAATCAATCTAACAACCAATGTAGATTCAACACAACCAAATTCATTCAACTTTACATTCTAGTTGGTTCAACACATTTAATTCCAATTGGTTTAATATTAAATTGACTTTCATTCAAATTTTTTTTCAACTTCTAATTTATTTAATTAGCTTCTAATGAATTTACACTTGCATTCATTACTTTTTATCAATTCTATCTACATCCAATTGATTCATATTCACTTCAAAATTTCATTTACTAACTTATTTCATTAGCCCAATTTGATTCATTCATTAATTCAATTACTTACTCACTCTACAAATAAGGTTGAACTTCATTTATATAACTCAAGTTCACATCCATTTAATCACTTGATTATTTTACTTCGATACCAAAATCAATCTCATTCACATTACTTAAGTCATATTCTCTTTCAAACATCATTTGTTTTAACTTAACTTGAAATTCCATTTATAAATCCAATTCTCTTTATTTAACTTCCTATAGTTAAATTTTATTGTGCTTACCCAAATTTATTTCAACTTTTCCAAAGTTCAAATCTTTCCTTTTATTTATAAATCACATTTATAAATATATTCATATAGTTTCACTTTTATATACAAGATCATTTCACGATTATAAACCATTTTAATTATAATTTCATACTTATAATTCATTTACTTATACAAATTCATTCTTTTACAATTGTTGTCTTGATTTAACTTATTCAAACAACCAAACAATCAATTTATATATACTTTACTAATTTCTGAAAAATTATTCCTTTATATAAAAATATAATCAAGGTAAAATTATTTCATTTACCAATTTTAAAAAAATATTGTGTCGAATTGTTCTATTCAAGTGTTTAGAAACCCCTTCGATTCAGTTTCGAGGCTGCTCCGAGGAAAGTTCATATGCCACTCAACAAACCAATCATCACAATATAAAACAATTTTATATTCACTAACAAATACGCGCTCGTATCTATTATTACACTCACACTCATTCTAGAGTACTACTGACTCTATCTCTAATGAGTAACACCCAAACAGAGCAGGTTGTCACTTAACCATATGCTCTGATACCACGTTGTAAGGACCCGATTCTTCGTCTTCCGAAAATCGACATCAATACGTCCACTGTATCAACTGCCGAGCAATCGAATGCCGAAAAATCGAATTCTTAGGGTTTAGAAAGAAGAAGAGGTAGAAGAAGAGAGAAAGAAGAAGAAAAGAAGTAGTAGAAACAGAAAACAACAGAACAATAACAGAATCTCACAGTCGCAGCGGAACAACATATAATAAATAAATAAATAATCTTTAAAACAAAGAACAATATCTGTTATTACATTACATTATCATCAAAGTATACAACAATATACAACACAACTGGACAGTGATATAAACTTGTCCAAACAATCAGAATACACAGCGGAAAAATAATATCATAATACAAGTGGTACGTCTCGCCATCCAGTTTGCTCCAGATCTCAACAGCAACTCCAGAGTTCCAGAATAACCTGATAACCAAACTCTAGACTGTCCGTGTGGAAATTGATGGGCACCCAGATTTTAGGAAGGAAACAATAAACTCCGGATCAGTCATGAGACTGGTGTGAGAACTTAAAACAGTTTATCTTTAAAACAATCAACAATAGAATTTTTAAAGTCAATTCGCAATGCTTTTGGAAAATGAAACTACCATAAGGCCTCCCGCCACACACACACAATGCAAGCGCAAACTTGGGGAAGATTTCTCCTTATGGTAGTCAAAGATGCTTACTACGCAAAAATCAAATCATTTTTTATTATTATTAGTGCATAGTGGAAAACATTTCGAAAGTAGAATATAAATCTTAGCCAGCATAGGTACCATTATATTATGCCTGCTATAGCTGCCTCCTGAGGAGACAGGTTATACAATTACAATTGTAAAGGGCTCGTATTGTTTGTTTGGATTTCCAACAGACGGTCGGGCAAGGAAAACTTCCCAATAAAATAGAACGCCTCTGGAGCGACGTTCCCGGATCTAACGTTACGGTTAGATCTCTGCTACACAAGGCCGGGTTACCCCTAGCTGGGTAACAACTGACACGAGCATGTCATTCCCCGGTCCTTTGGGACCTTAAACCGAGATCTCGTTATCCAACATCACACAGTAATAAATATAATGTGTCCACAAAAGTAAGTATCTGGGCTCCATACCATGATACCACTCATAATCCAGATAAGGAATGACAAGCCCTATGGAGGAGCGACCACCAAATAAACCTTGCTGCTACGATTCCTGTTTTGACCATCACCGGTCTGTGAGTCTCGACGAAGTCTCGTCCACAAAGCTACGCTTTGTAACAAAGCCATGCTTCGGGTCAACACAATGATCAGCAACAACTCGTATGCCACATTACCAAATTGGGAATGTATCACTAGTAACCATCAACTACATAACCTCCGAGGGTGTTAAGCTAAGAGAATAAATTCTCCGCCACTAACGGAAATATATTTGATAGAAACCAGCTTTACATCTCAACTTGTAACGTCAGACACACATCCATACAAGTACGTTTCGGGATCGAACGTAACCGAAGGCACTTTCAAAGAAGTCCTTGCAATCCGGGTATTCACAAACCCGATAAAATTTCCCATCACAAAGGAAAATCTCCATACCGTAGCTAACGATGCAGAGACAAATCGATAGGTCATTCTATCGTTTTCACAAATACCCAGTCTTCAACACCGGTCTTCAAATGCTATCCATTTCGATGTATCACATATTCGGAATGGGATATATGACACAAAGGTCCTCTCCCGGCTAAACCGAATAGCGAGCGCTTATTTAAAAATAAGTGTAGCATTCAATTCAAACAATTCACAACAAATACCTATTTAAAGGTAAATATTGATAGTCGGTTATTTAACTATCAATAGAGATGCAACAGCATCACCAGGCTCCAAATAATTTTCCAAATTATTTAATTCCAAAATATCTTTACAAGATATATATATATATATTCCAAATAATTGCCCAAATTATTTATTTTCCAAAATATCTTTACAAGATATAAATTTCCACACTTCAACCATTTGAAAAACAAATTTCAAATCAAATTTCGCTTTTATAACTTTTGAAAACAAGTTTCAAATCATCAAATAAATCCTTACCGATTTATTTAAATCTTACGTTCTAAATCCGTAAATTCATTTCCATACTTATTAAGTAATAAGTAATTCACAAATCTATTTATTTCCAATCATTGAAAATATTCAATATACTTAAATCAAATTAAGTATATATTTCATTCTTAAGGAAATTATTCACTTAACACATTTTATTTGGGTTAAAACGAATGTTGCGTAAAACATCGTTACGACAACCCAAAAATCACTAGTATAGGGATTCGAAATTTAGATAGATATATAAATCCTAATACTACATAAAAACATTTCCTTTCGGAAATCATCTACTATAACAACATTGTTATAGTCTACTATTTCCTTAGTTCTCGAAATCGTCTATTTCAACAATTAATGTTGAAATCTATGGTTTCGATATTCAATGCATTTCAAAACATCGTTAAAACAACTTACTTCATTTGATAATGTCAAATTCTCGAAAACGTCTATTTCAACAATAAATGTTAAAATCTATGGTTTCGATTTTCAATACATTTAAAACATCTTCAAATCGTTTTAATTCTATTTAAAACGTTACTTCCCAAAATATTCATTTTATTTAATAATATATTCACTGTCCAAAATCGTGAATAAATCTCCTTAAATAAACTTCTATGTTTTAATTTCTCAAATTCAATTGGTTTCGGATTTTATAAACAATGTTTATAAATTCCATTTCTATTTAAAAGCTTCGATTTGTAAATCTCGTTTATTAACCCAATTAAATTTATACAACTAAGTTTTATACCAAAGGTTTATATTATAAGTCAAGTACTTATAATTTATTTATTTACAAAATCGTTCCTTTTAAAACTTCACCAATTATAAATCTTATTACTTATTAGATTTCATTTATATTTTATAACAACTCAAACTTATAAAATCTCCTTTAATAACAATTTCTATTAATATCCCATTTAAGTGCCAAATCCAGTTTATAAGTTAATTTCGTTGTAAATTCTTTCTTTACAAAATCTATTTATTTTTATAATTTTCACAACTTAAAAATCTATAATTTCCAATGAAATCCATTTTATACTTCATTTTAACGCTTAATAACTCGTTTTATAATTCTAACATTTTTTAATTTATAAATATCCTTTTTATAAATCCTTTATATAAATCGTTTATAATAATTCAAAATCTCCATTTTAAATCGTTTTACAAAAATCCAAAATTTTATAACATAAAAATTTTAACGTTTATTTATTTAAAAATAAATCTTTTTACTAATCAGTTTAAAAACATATATTTTCAAAATTACTTTAAAATCCATTTAAATTTCAAAATCATCTTTTAAACCATTTTAAATTTTAAAATAAACCCAATGATGCCACAGCACCAAATAATCAATCACGGCGTTCAAACCGTCACATATCAACATATGAAAATCAACATATATCAAAATATATGAAATCAAATCAATACAGTTGAGGAATCCAGTTGGATCCCTCCAACCTGTTACCCTGCGTCCACAGATGTTAGCACAATACCATTCCGCTCCAGTACGGAATATCGCGGTATATGGGATTAATAAATATTATCCGCTTAATAACGGCGCAATAGGGTCTCATCCGCTACAAAATACGGGAAAAAACAACAACTGCAATATATACATATGCCAATATATATATATTGCTATATATATAATACCAATTTCACTATACTGTGAAATATTCGCGGAGTATGTTTTTAATAAATAACCTCCGCTTACTAACGGCGTATAATGTCTATTTCAATCAATAACAGACAAATTTATCAATTCAAGTATACAGTCAATAATTTTAAATCTAACCATTTAAAATAAACATCGAAACACGTTCGATTGAGTGAGAAGTTCTCACCTTGATTTTAAATAACGGTTGCAGCGATTTATTTCGAATAAAATTAAACAGGCGTTTAATTTTACCCGAAATTTTCACTAGCTCCTTTCAATCCCAATCCAACTTCACCGCGTAGCATTCGACAAAACGAAGCCAACGCTTTTCGTTTCGTTCGATTTTGACCTCGCACGAAAAAGATATCGCAGTTTAAACATTTACACGATTTAATATATAATAATTTACATTTTCTATTTCCATTTTTATAACCTATTATCTCGGCCGTTGATTCTCTCCATCTCAATCAGGACCGTGTGCCTCAACATCTCCTTCTTTGTTCAATTACAGATAATCGAACCCATAAGTTGACGAGCATCTCTCCTCCTTCGAGCCTCCTACGACCACTTGTACAATGATCGGCCAACGCCCCCTTGAAGCTCCACGCACGAGCCACCACCGGCCAGAAAAGCTTGCAACTCGGTGGCTCCCCTTGCTCGAGAACTGTGCACGAAACGCCAAGGAACGCGGCGAATTTTCTCACAATCTACTTGCTTATTTTTTGATCTCTACCGTTGGATAGGAAGTTTGTAGTGTGCTCTTCAACTTCGCAGTTGGAAGATTTGTGAAACAAAACGTGGATTGAAAGAAAAACGAGGAAGAAGGGGGGAGTGTATCGGCCATTGGTTTAAGGGGTGGCGGCTGTGGAGCTGCAAAACCCTAATTCTCTTTTGTTTTATTTTTTTTATGAAACAAATGGTCTATTTATAGAATTTAAAACGAGCACTATTCATCCGGATTTTTAAAACTCCGATTTACGCACGGTGACTGGCTTTTCTAGGGTTTATCCCGCGTTCCGGACACAATGGAATAGGTTTCAGAAGCTAATTCGGAAGTATGTGCGAGTTATGGCAATAAACGTTCAATTTGAATTTAAACCGATAAATCGATTTTCTAGGCGTTTTGGCTTGCCCCGGACAAACGATATATCCGATCGACTTGAAATTTGAAATCTTACAATAATATCACATTACGGATCCGATGAAACTTGTTTCGTCGAAATCCGAGATCGTTTGAAAAATGACTATTTTAACTCGCCAAATTATATTAAAAACAATTCGATGCGTTTCGAACTACCACAGTCAAACGACAACTCCGATTGCTACAATAATTGAAATCCGATAATAATTAACTATTACGGATCCAATGGAACTGGTTTCGTTCAATTCTGAGACTGTTCGAAAATTGGCTAATTTTCAGTCGATAATTAAATATTAAAATATTCAATTTTCACAAATCAACTTTTAATTCGATTTTAAAAGTTCTAAAACATTTATATAACTCCAACATGATTAAATAAAATTTTACAAATCATTTACAATCATATTTAACTCAGTATTAAATTTTTTCTGCATTTTCACTCTAAAATTATCGATTTAATTATCAAATTAAATCCAAAATTCAAATTAAAATTTATTCGACTTATAAATTTTCACTTATTAAAATTAAAATTTAAATTCAATTAAATATTAAATTTTAAATTAATAAAAATTCTGGGTCGTTACAGACTTCCCCCCTTAAAAGAATTTCGTCCTCGAAATTACCAAGTAAGAAAAATTTACAAAGTCTATTAACTTTTCAAAACAAATCGTTTGGTTTAGATTTACAAATCTCTTAAGTGTTTAACTCTTTCAAAATACATAGTTAACTTCTTACAAAACCTTTATTAAGTTTTCAAATCATAACTTAGTTTTCAAAATTTCTAAATTTCTCAAAAAATTTCTAACGCCTTAAATTTTCGGAAAAATTCGCCAGAGTCTCCTTTGCGCGGCTCGATCCGAAAAAAAATGACAGTATATATATCACAAATATACATCTCATCAAGTGATGAGGCATCCCGTAGGGAAAAAGGTGTAAAAGTACAGTATGTAATCCGAGATATGTACCTTTTTAGCGTTTTTAAGCAAAACAGTTATTTATTAGCGAGCGTATACGACTAATATAGCACGAAAGCGAGCTCCAAAAGCGAAGCAAATGTCATCCGCACCTACTAAACACTCAATCAAACAAATGAGAACATGTATATAGAAAACAATATCAATATACATCATATAGCCACATAGCACATGCAACAAAAGCAACAAATGCAACTATCAAACAACTATCATCCAATAGATTCATAACCAAATCAATATTCTCATTAAATTTCATTGAATTGGTTTTCAATTTAATCACACTTGATTCATTTTCATTGGATTATCCATATTCGTTCATTTAATTCCAATTAGTTTACATTCACTAATTAAATTCATATTAGTTCACTTCCAAGTCAAATTCAACTCTATTCAAATTTATTTACTTCCAGTTTGAATTCAATTACTTTAGCTTTTAATTTTGCTAATTCAATTCCATTAACACTTAATGAATTTTACACCATCAACTAACAATCAATCTAACAGCCAATGTAGATTCAACACAACCAAATTCATTCAACTTTACATTCTAGTTGGTTCAACACATTTAATTCCAATTGGTTTAATATTAAATTGACTTTCATTCAAATTTTTTTTCAACTTCTAATTTATTTAATTAGCTTCTAATGAATTTACACTTGCATTCATTACTTTTTATCAATTCTATCTACATCCAATTGATTCATATTCACTTCAAAATTTCATTTACTAACTTATTTCATTAGCCCAATTTGATTCATTCATTAATTCAATTACTTACTCACTCTACAAATAAGGTTGAACTTCATTTATATAACTCAAGTTCACATCCATTTAATCACTTGATTATTTTACTTCGATACCAAAATCAATCTCATTCACATTACTTAAGTCATATTCTCTTTCAAACATCATTTGTTTTAACTTAACTTGAAATTCCATTTATAAATCCAATTCTCTTTATTTAACTTCCTATAGTTAAATTTTATTATGCTTACCCAAATTTATTTCAACTTTTCCAAAGTTCAAATCTTTCCTTTTATTTATAAATCACATTTATAAATATATTCATATAGTTTCACTTTTATATACAAGATCATTTCACGATTATAAACCATTTTAATTATAATTTCATACTTATAATTCATTTACTTATACAAATTCATTCTTTTACAATTGTTGTCTTGATTTAACTTATTCAAACAACCAAACAATCAATTTATATATACTTTACTAATTTCTGAAAAATTATTCCTTTATATAAAAATATAATCAAGGTAAAATTATTTCATTTACCCAATTTTAAAACAATATTGTGTCGAATTGTTCTATTCAAGTGTTTAGAAACCCCTTCGATTCAGTTTCGAGGCTGCGCCGAGGAAAGTTCATATGCCACTCAACAAACCAATCATCACAATATAAAACAATTTTATATTCACTAACAAATACGCGCTCGTATCTATTATTACACTCACACTCATTCTAGAGTACTACTGACTCTATCTCTAATGAGTAACACCCAAACAGAGCAGGTTGTCACTTAACCATATGCTCTGATACCACGTTGTAAGGACCCGATTCTTCGTCTTCCGAAAATCGACATCAATACGTCCACTGTATCAACTGCCGAGCAATCGAATGCCGAAAAATCGAATTCTTAGGGTTTAGAAAGAAGAAGAGGTAGAAGAAGAGAGAAAGAAGAAGAAAAGAAGCAGTAGAAACAGAAAACAATAGAACAATAACAGAATCTCACAATCGCAGCGGAACAACATATAATAAATAAATGAATAATCTTTAAAACAAAGAACAATATCTGTTATTACATTACATTATCATCAAAGTATACAACAATATACAACACAACTGGACAGTGATATAAACTTGTCCAAACAATCAGAATACACAGCGGAAAAATAATATCATAATACAAGTGGTACGTCTCGCCATCCAGCTTGCTCCAGATCTCAACAGCAACTCCAGAGTTCCAGAATAACCTGATAACCAAACTCTAGACTGCCCGTGTGGAAATTGGTGGGCACCCAGAGTTTAGGAAGGAAACAATAAACTCCGGATCAGTCATGCGACTGGTGTGAGAACTTAAAACAGTTTATCTTTAAAACAATCAACAATAGAATTTTTAAAGTCAATTCGCAATGCTTTTGGAAAATGAAACTACCATAAGGCCTCCCGCCACACACACAATGCAAGCGCAAACTTGGGAAAGATTTCTCCTTATGATAGTCAAAGATGCTTACTACGCAAAAATCAAATCATTTTTTTATTATTATTAGTGCATAGTGGAAAACATTTCGAAAGTAGAATATAAATCTTAGCCAGCATAGGTACCATTATATTATGCCTGCTATAGCTGCCTCCTGAGGAGACAGGTTATACAATTGCAATTGTAAAGGGCTCGTATTGTTTGTTTGGATTTCCAACAGACGGTCGGGCAAGGAAAACTTCCCAATAAAATAGAACGCCTCTGGAGCGACGTTCCCGGATCTAACGTTACGGTTAGATCTCTGCTACACAAGGCCGGGTTACCCCTAGCTGGGTAACAACTGACACGAGCATGTCATTCCCCGGTCCTTTGGGACCTTAAACCGAGATCTCGATATCCAACATCACACAGTAATAAATATAGTGTGTCCACAAAAGTAAGTATCTGGGCTCCATACCATGATACCACTCATAATCCAGATAAGGAATGACAAGCCCTATGGAGGAGCGACCACCAAATAAACCTTGCTGCCACGATTCCTGTTTTGACCATCACCGGTCTGTGAGGCTCCACAAAGTCTCGTCCACAAGGCTACGCTTTGTAACAAAGCCATGCTTCGGGTCAACACAATGATCAGCAACAACTCGTATGCCACATTACCAAATTGGGAATGTATCACTAGTAACCATCAACTACATAACCTATGAGGGTGTTAAGCTAAGAGAATAAATTCTCCGCCACCAACGGAAATATATTTGATAGAAACCAGCTTTACATCTCAACTTGTAACGTCAGACACACGTCCATACAAGTACGTTCCGGGATCGAACGTAACCGAAGGCACTTCCAAAGAAGTCCTTGCAATCCGGGTATTCACAAACCCGATAAAATTTCCCATCACAAAGGAAAATCTCCATACCGTAGCTAATGATGCAGAGACAAATCGATAGGTCATTCTATCGTTTTCACAAATACCCGGTCTTCAACACCGGTCTTCAAATGCTATCCATTTCGACGTATCACATATTCGGAATGGGATATATGACACAAAGGTCCTCTCCCGGCTAAACCGAATAGCGAGCGCTTATTTAAAAATAAGTGTAGCATTCAATTCAAACAATTCACAACAAATACCTATTTAAAGGTAAATATTGATAGTCGGTTATTTAACTATCAATAGAGATGCAACAGCATCACCAGGCTCCAAATAATTTTCCAAATTATTTAATTCCAAAATATCTTTACAAGATATATATATATATTCCAAATAATTGCCCAAATTATTTATTTTCCAAAATATCTTTACAAGATATAAATTTCCACACTTCAACCATTTGAAAAACAAATTTCAAATCAAATTTCGCTTTTATAACTTTTGAAAACAAGTTTCAAATCATCAAATAAATCCTTACCGATTTATTTAAATCTTACGTTCTAAATCCGTAAATTCATTTCCATACTTATTAAGTAATAAGTAATTCACAAATCTATTTATTTCCAATCATTGAAAATATTCAATATACTTAAATCAAATTAAGTATATATTTCATTCTTAAGGAAATTATTCACTTAACACATTTTATTTGGGTTAAAACGAATGTTGCGTAAAACATCGTTACGACAACCCAAAAATCACTAGTATAAGGATTCGAAATTTAGATAGATATATAAATCCCAATACTACATAAAAACATTTCCTTTCGGAAATCATCTACTATAACAACAGTGTTATAGTCTACTATTTCCTTAGTTCTCGAAATCGTCTATTTCAACAATCAATGCTGAAATCTATGGTTTCGATATTCAATGCATTTCAAAACATCGTTAAAACAACTTACTTCATTTGATAATGTCAAATTCTCGAAAACGTCTATTTCAACAATAAATGTTGAAATCTATGGTTTCGATTTTCAATACATTTAAAACATCTTCAAATCTTTTTAATTCTATTTAAAACGTTACTTCCCAAAATATTCATTTTATTTAATAATATATTCACTGTCCAAAATCGTGAATAAATCTCCTTAAATAAACTTCTATGTTTTAATTTCTCAAATTCAATTGGTTTCGGATTTTATAAACAATGTTTATAAATTCCATTTCTATTTAAAAGCTTCGATTTGTAAATCTCATTTATTAACCCAATTTAATTTATACAACTAAGTTTTATACCAAAGGTTTATATTATAAGTCAAGTACTTATAATTTATTTATTTACAAAATCGTTCCTTTTAAAACTTCACCAATTATAAATCTTATTACTTATAAGATTTCATTTATATTTTATAACAACTCAAACTTATAAAATCTCCTTTAATAACAATTTCTATTAATATCCCATTTAAGTGCCAAATCCAGTTTATAAGTTAATTTCGTTGTAAATTCTTTCTTTACAAAATCTATTTATTTTTATAATTTTCACAACTTAAAAATCTATAATTTCCAATGAAATCCATTTTATACTTCATTTTAACACTTAATAACTCGTTTTATAATTCTAACATTTTTAATTTATAAATATCCTTTTTATAAATCCTTTATATAAATCGTTTATAATAATTCAAAATCTCCATTTTAAATCGTTTTACAAAAATCCAAAATTTTATAACATAAAAATTTTAACGTTTATTTATTTAAAAATAAATCTTTTTACTAATCAGTTTAAAAACATATATTTTCAAAATTACTTTAAAATCCATTTAAATTTCAAAATCATCTTTTAAACCATTTTAAATTTTAAAATAAACCCAATGATGCCACAGCACCAAATAATCAATCACGGCGTTCAAACCGTCACATATCAACATATGAAAATCAGCATATATCAAAATATATGAAATCAAATCAATATAGTTGAGGAATCCAGTTCGATCCCTCCAACCTGTTATCCTGCATCCACATATGTTAGCACAATACCATTCCGCTCCAGTACGGAATATCGCGGTATATGGGATTAATAAATATTATCCGCTTAATAACGGCGCAATAGGGTCTCATCCGCTATAAAATGCGGGAAAAAACAACAACTGCAATATATACATATGCCAATATATATATATATATTGCTATATATATAATATCAATTTCACTATACTGTGAAATATTCGCGGTATATGTTTTTAATAAATAACCTCCGCTTACTAACGGCGTATAATGTCTATTTCAATCAATAACAGACAAATTTATCAATTCAAGCATACAGTCAATAATTTTAAATCCAACAATTTAAAATAAACATCGAAACACGTTCGATTGAGTGAGAAGTTCTCACCTTGATTTTAAATAACGGTTGCAGCGATTTATTTCGAATAAAATTAATCAGGCGTTTAATTTTACCCGAAATTTTCACTAGCTCCTTTCAATCCCAATCCAACTTCACCGCGTAGCATTCGACAAAACGAAGCCAACGCTTTTCGTTTCGTTCGATTTTGACCTCGCACGAAAAAGATATCGCAGTTTAAACATTTACACGATTTAATATATAATAATTTACATTTTCTATTTCCATTTTTATAACCTATTATCTCGGTCGTTGATTCTCTCCATCTCAATCAGGACCGTGTGCCTCAACATCTCCTTCTTCGTTCAATTACAGATAATCGAACCCATAAGTTGCCGAGCATCTCTCCTCCTTCGAGCCTCCTACGACCACTTGTACAACGATCGGCCAACGCCCCCTTGAAGCTCCACGCACGAGCCACCACCGGCCAGAAAAGCTTGCAACTCGGTGGCTCCCCTTGCTCGAGAACTGTGCATGAAACGCCAAGGAACGCGGCGAATTTTCTCACAATCTACTTGCTTATTTTTTGATCTCTACCGTTGGATAGGAAGTTTGTAGTGTGCTCTTCAACTTCGCAGTTGGAAGATTTGTGAAACGAAACTTGGATTGAAAGAAAAACGAGGAAGAAGGGGGGAGTGTATCGGCCATTGGTTTAAGGGGTGGCGGCTGTGGAGCTGCAAAACCCTAATTCTCTTTTGTTTTATTTTTTTTGTGAAACAAATGGTCTATTTATAGAATTTAAAATGAACACTATTCATCCGGATTTTTAAAACTTCGATTTACGCGCGGTGACCGGCATTTCTGGTGTTTATCCTGCGTTCCGGACACAATGGAATAGGTTTCGGAAGCTAATTCGAAAGTATGTGCGAGTTATGGCAATAAACGTTCAATTTGAATTTAAACCGATAAATCGATTTTCTAGGCGTTTTGGCTTGCCCCGGACAAATGATATATCCGATCGACTTGAAATTTGAAATCTTATAATAATATCACATTACAGATCCGATGAAACTGGTTTCGTCAAAATCCGAGATCGTTTGAAAAATGACTATTTTAACTCGCCAAATTATATTAAAAACAATTCGATGCGTTTCGAACTGCCACGGTCAAACGACAACTTCGATTGCTACGAAAATTGAAATCCGATAATAATTAACTATTACGGATCCAATGGAACTAGTTTCGTTCAATTCTGAGACTGTTCGAAAATTGGCTAATTTTCAGTCGATAATTAAATATTAAAATATTCAATTTTCACAAATCAACTTTTAATTCGATTTTAAAAGTTCTAAAACATTTATATAACTCCAACATGATTAAATAAAATTTTACAAATCATTTACAATCATACTTAACTCAATATTAAATTTTTTCTGCATTTTCACTCTAAAATTATCGATTTAATTATCAAATTAAATCCAAAACTCAAATTAAAATTTATTCGACTTATAAATTTTCACCTATTAAAATTTAAATTCAATTAAATATTAAATTTTAAATTAATAAAAATTCTGGGTCGTTACATTGAACTTCCCGTTCTACGTCCAGTCCCAGACTTCTTCTGGAATTTAGCTATCAGGCCTCTCTTAACCCGAAGGAATAGGTATTACACCGCCTAAGCAACCGAAGAGGACCTCTACCATCTATGCAAAAAAATAGGACTTCAATTGCCTAAGCAACCGAACAGGACTTCAATAATACAGAGAATTTTCTTGACTGATTGTGCTATTTTAGTAGCACAGATAAGTCTTTAGAGCACACCCTTCCTATAATCTTATCCTTTGTGGTATATAGTGTAGTTCGTGAAGATAGGAAGTTAATTTAATCACAAATGAATTTATGCTTGAATGTACAAGTGATTAGAACGGAAATTTGAATGCAAATGGCAGAATGTTTAGACAATAAGCATAAGAGAATAGAATCAGAAATTAGGTGATTAAAACAAATGAATTGAAGGCTATATATAGTGTTTAAGTGTTGCGACTTATCGTGAAAAGTAGTGATCAAAAGATACGGAAACAACTCTTGAATCAAGGGTTGTTTCTGTTCGATGAATGGAAGTGGCCGTTCAGAAAATAGCCGTTATGCAATTTCAGTCGACCAAATAAAAAAAATTCAGTCAGCTGAAATTTAAAAAATTCGAATTAGAAAGGGATATATACAAAAAATTTATAATTCAGTCGACTGAAATGGTCAGTTCAGTCGACTAAACATTCATATGCACTGTGCATCTGCATAGATATTCAGTCGACTGAACTGGCTATTTCAATCGACTTAGTACCATATTTTCTGCCATATTGAAGTTCTTTTGAGAAATTTTTTGTGTGTGGACTTGTAGTAAAATACTTGGCATATGTAACATGATCTGAAAACATTTTTTAAGTATGTGTGTGTATGCATATACCACCTTGGAGAGATTTTAACAAAAATTAACTACTAGACTAGACTATAGACAAACCAAAAACAGTATTAAAACTTCTATAGGAATTTCGGTCTGCTCGAGTAGAATAGCATCTTCTCCTGCAAATATGATATGTTCATATAATATTTACTTATATAGCTGTCATGATCAAAACATCAAAATACAAGGTTCTAACATTCTCCCCCTTTTTGATGATGACAACTATGTAAATGTTTTTTTTAAAAAAAAACTTTATAAAAATGATTTTTACTCCTTCTGAATGAATATTCCCCCACCAAACAATTTCTCCCCCTTTGCCATCGACAAAAAGGAACATATAAATAATATGAGAAATATAAAGAAGCACATAAACAAACATATATATACCATAGGGAAAATAAAATGAATTGAGCATCATAGATAAACATGAACATGAAATTTAAATAATAATGTCACGGAATATCATCAAAACTATAAAAACATAAAATAATGTCTTAAATGATAAGACGATCACAAGTAAACATAAAAACTAGACCTCCTCACTATCTAAAGCTTCTTCTTCATCTTCTTCGTCGGAGGTAGACCATGTAAAGGGGGCGGGATTCTCAACAATACTGTAGAGGTAGAGGTGGTACATGATATTTTCTCCCAAACCTTGTTCAAGAAACCTCTGATGGAATTAAGCTTCTTATTTGTTTTGACGACATTTTTCTCGACGGTGGCCAATCGTCGTCCAAGCTTACTTTGGTTGTGGGAAAGCATGACAAGTGCTTACTTTGGAGTAATGTCACTGTGAAGCTCATGGATTTCGTTGTCATCTTCTTCTTCCTCTCGATGGGGAGGTTGAGATGATGATGGGGCAATGTGTCGTATTCCGGGGTTGAGGAATCCCTTGATCTCTATTGGTGGCCCATTGTTGAAAGCTTATGATTTGTTGAGCTTCTGGGCATTTTAGAAGATTCATAATTCTTGGATTCTTTGAATTGAGTTCGCCAATGGTTATGAAATCGTCATTGGGTAAAGTGACTTCAAAATTTTGAAGAATACGCATTACGTATGCTCCATAGTGAATGGTCTTGTAGTTCCTCTTATGGTTGATGGTGAGGAGCTCGTCTATAACAATTTTGACCCAATTTACCCATTGAGAAGAGTAAATAGTGTAGAGAGCTTGGAAATCTCTCTTGTAAACTTTCTCGTAGCTGCCCGTACGAGGTTTTAGAGACCGAATGAGAGCTCGATGAAGAATGCATGCCTTTGGACATTAGCAACGGATTTCAAGATTGTTAAGCCGTCTGACAGAAAACGATGAGAGGCTTCATCTCTGTTGTACATGTTAACTTCAACATCATTGATATCCACTCCTTCAAACAGACATCGAAGAATATGGCCAAGTCTTTGAAGAGGGAGATAAATTTTGATGCCGCAAACCAAGGTCCAGATACAATCATCTTTATTCCGTCGATCTTGGTGATCTAAATTCATATTGGCAAAGAACATCTTAATTAGGAGAGGATAATTTTTTAGATTATTCAAGTAATAACCAATTAAATTATCGATGCCACTAGCTTCTACAATTTCTCGAATGGAATATCCGTTAAAATCAGCAAACTTGATAATAAATCCTTCAAAGATTTGAGAATTCTTCATTGAATTGAAACTTGTTGCTACCGTCTTATTGTGAAGCCAAAAGAGGATTTGGCTTTCGGAAGGACCATAGTGGATTTGCGAGCACGTTTGCTTCGTGGTGCAATTGAGTTGAAAGGAAATGATGGAATTTTTTTTTGAAATGGAGGCTAGGGTTTCTGCTGAAATGAAGTTGTTTGGGTAAGTGGGAATGAGAAGGGTGAGTTATGAAGTAGGTTGGTGAAAAGGTGTATTGGGAAATGTTTAGAGGCATTTTAAAAATAGAAAATACATGATCCAGTCGACTGAAGTGGGTGTCTCAGTCGACTGGCATGCAGGCTTTTTGTAATGACCCACTATTTCGAGTCATTCGCATCCGCACATGTCAGACTTGAATTGCTCAAAACAACATATTGTTAATTTATATTTGGCCAAACTTAACATATACAGTAAATAAATCAATCACAAAATCACAGACACAGAGTAATATAACAATATGCAGCGGAATAGATAAATAGTAGTTCATGAAGCTACTATATAAACAACAGAGTCTGAAACAAAATACAACAGAATCTCAAATACAAATGAATCTCTAATACATAAGCAACTGTCGAGTCTGAACATAAATGAGTGGAATAAACTGAAATAACTAAAAGCTGGATTGATAGATCTTCAAACAACGCTTCAATCTCCAAAGGTGGGTCTCAAATGCTGTGACACTCAATCTGACCCGAGCATAAAGCAAAATACAAAACACTCGAGTCAGGATTAACATTCTTATGTTAGTAAATTTAACTCAAGTGAAATGTCAACTGAAATACAAATAACTTAAAGGATGTTTGGGATTTCCATCCTTTAAGGATCCATGGAACTATCTACTATGTAGTAATGTACGCTATTATGATAATGTCTATAGTAAAGTAAACTATTAAAATAGCGTTAAGGCGTTACCCATATCCCCCTTTACACATTTTATATATTCCCATTGTCTATACAGTACCGTAAGATCCTCCGTGAGGTTTACTCAGAGGGCACTCCGTTGGTATAGTACAAACCAAACTCGTAGAAGGCAAGATAGGGCATGTGACAAGGCACGTGAGGCAATGTCAGGGTTGATATACCGTTTGCGGATCCGGACTGGTGGTAACGCATACGAGCTACTACCGCCCACCTCGTGACACACTCCCAAATCAAAGGTGCATCCAATCAAATCACAAAGTAATAGAATGGTATCGAAGAAATATGTCCTATAGGAGGAATGATCTCACTTGGCCCGGCATGGCTCCTGTTTTAGCCACATCAAGTTGACTCACAGGAGTAGGGGCTACGTAAATACCATATAGAATCGTCGTCAAACCATCCTATTTCGTTTTGGAATATCCACCACGTACACAGTTGTTAAAGTGGTTTTCGGTATTGGCAGAGAGTATGACAATATTCAATCTCGATTTCTTTAACAACCAAACGTTTATTTCACACCGTGGTCATTTCATTCAAGTAGTTCATACTTCATATCAAAATATCATATACATTTAAAAATCGTATCAAATCGATATCATTATTCACTTTAAAAATATTCATTTCTAGAATCGTAACACTTTCAAAATTTTAACACTTTTGCAATCATAACACTTTTAAAACCATAACACTTTGGAAATCATAACACTTTTGAAATCATAACACTTTCGAAATTTTAACAGTTCCAACTTAAACAATTTAGATGTTGATAATAGTATATATATTAAAATAGTTATAAATTAAAATAATTTATATATTAAAATAAAATAATTTATATATTAAAATAATTGTATTTAAAAATATTTTATATTTATTTAAAGAGATTATACTGAAATAGTTTCCAAATTGGAAATTTTCATCCAATTCCACAAATCGATTCAAATCAACTTAAATTCCAAAATTCAATTTAAATCAATCCTTCTTCATCAGTTACAATTCAATTCAAATTCTCAATAACCCATTTTTAATTTATATTGATTTCAGATACAGATTTGAACCATTTCACTTTCAAAGTATTCAAACATTTACAATAACTCAATTTGATAAATTTAATTTATATTTCAAATTCAACTTTACTATTATTTAGTTTTGAAATATTCATTTAATCAATCCAAAAATCATTTAAATAAAATATTAAATTACAAATTTAAATAAAACTAAATATCCAATTTCAATTTATATTTAAAATTTGAAAATAATCATTTAATCGCCTTAAATCAAAAATCAAGTTACAAAATCATATCTTTAAAATCTCTAATTCAATAAGTTTCAAGTCAATTTTATTTAAGTATAATTCTTAATCAAATACAATTTCAAATCAATTTCAATTTATCTTCCCAACCTTAATTTATTATAGTTATTACAAAATCTATTTTTAAAATATAATTTTAAATAAATACTTAGACATATTATATACTAATTGAATTGAATTTTATTAAATTAACTCTTATCATTAAATTTATTTATATTTTTATAATTTAAAATAGTAAAAATTATAAGTAAAATCTTAAAAATTATATTTCAAAACTAACTTATAAATTTAAAATTTCCAAAACATATAATTTTAAAATCTAAAATTTGGACACATATAAAAATAACATTTATATATATTATATTTTAATAACCAATATTTATTAAAAGCCATATATTTCCTTTCAAAACTTTGAAAATCATTTCAAATATAGGCCAACGGTGTCCGTATATAATTTTCTATCCTATGATTAAGTGATATGGATCTTTATCATTTCAACCCGCAATTTAAATATCTACGGGTATATATCATTTGTAACGACTCACCTTTTTAGATGGTCTAAAATCGAAAATAAACTACACATATCAAATCAAACCATTCATAAATGGTGGATTGTTAATGAGTTAAATAAGAAAATAAGAGAAGAAGAAGAAAACAAACACAGAATCTCACAGTGGAACGATAAAATATAATAATCAAATAAACAGTTCATGAAGCTGTTTACTATACATTTGATTATAGTCTATACAATATTTATCCGAGTTATATATACATCAGGGATATATAAATAATACAACTGACAACATGATGCAGGAATACTAATAGTAATAAGTGGAAATTAGCCACAAGGACCTTTTTAGCAAGTGCAATTAGTTTCTAGGACACACAACTGAAATAATTACTTTTAAGGACAAAATACAAAATAATTAGTTTCTAAGGCCTAAAAACCTATGAAATTATGTCCTTGAAAGTAATTGGACTGCTGACTTTGTCCTTAAAAGTAATTATTTTGTGGACTTTGGCCTTGAAATTAATTCTTGTGAATGTGTGTTCTAGAAACTAATTGGACTGCAAAGTTTGTCCTTCTAGTGAAATGCCCTAGTAATAATATACCAAATCTTTGTCTTCGTCCTCCAGAATAAATCTTCAATAAGCTGAAAAACTTTGGACTGACCCAAGCGTAATGAAAAGACAAAACACTCGATTCAGGACTAAAATATCCTTATGTAAGTCAAATCAATATCGTAGATAACATGAGTGTAACGGTGTAAGAGATGTTTACGGGATTTCACATCTCTCATCCAGTGTATAACATGCGTGCAATAACTCAAGAGATGTTACGAGATTTTCCATCTCCTAAGGATCCGTCAAAATATTTATATGTAGTAGAATACGCTATGTATATATTGTCTAGTCGGAAAAATAAATATTAAAATAGCGTTAAGGCTTTACATTGATCCCCCTTAACGCATTTTTAAGCATTGTCGTACAGTTTGCATATAAAACACGAGTTAACCGGTCGGTGGATATGGATGCGCCGTGATACAACAACACTAAACCAAAATCGTATGGGTCCCGTTTAGAGATAAAAGTATGACAAGGCACGTGAGGCAATGCCCAAGGTAGGATACTACCAGTTCGGGTCGTAGGGCTGGTGGTAACGCATCATAGCCATGAACGTCCACCGCGTCCATCCATCCCATATCGAGTCAAAGGGAAGCTATCCCAATCAAGGTGCCCCAATAGAAACAAACATCAAGAGTAATAATATGGACCAAATCTAAGAAAGTCAAAGAACGGATGTCCGTTTGGGGTAATTAGCCCACTTGGCCCTGTCAAGCTGTCATGTTTTAGTCATTTCAAATTGGCACAAGTGCCGAGGTCTATCCATCATCGTTCTCTTTCTTCAAATCCAACCATCAACGCCAAATCCAACCACTTCGTTCTGGAGTCTCCTCCGCGTACACAATTATTAATGTGGTTCCGGTATCGACAGAGAGTATGCCCATATCCGGCCTCGGTCTCTTTAACAACCAAACGTCATTTTTCACACCGGTTAGTACATTTATATTTCGAAAATAGTTCATACTTGATATCGAAATATCATATTCGCTTCAAAACCAAATCCATTTCGAAATCATCATATTTACTCAAAATATACAATTTCAATTCAAATCCTTTTAGTCTTGACATCTCGATTTCGATTCAAAAATTGTTTCAAATTTCAACTCAGGTTATAACTTTAATTTAACCCAATTCTTATTTAAATCCATGATTTAAAAATAAACATTCCACTCCTGACCTGTTTGAATTTTGGGAAAAATAGTTTGAATGGTTTGAAATAACTTAAATAAAATAGTTTAAATTGTTAAAATAGATAAACATAGTGTAAATGGTTAAAATAGTTAAAAATAGTTTAAATGGTTGAAATAGTAATATAAAATGGTTTAAGTATTTAAAATGGTTTATATAGCAAAATAATTTGGAAAACCAAAATAATTTGTATATTTAAAAAGATAGCTTTTAAATAGTTTTATATTAAATAATTTATTTGGAAAATTGTTCAAAGTCATACCGATTCACTTCCAACCTCCCAATTCAAATCAATTCCAATTCTCTTTCAATCGATTCAATTTCGATTTTGATTCAAATCAATTTCGACTTCGATTTCAAATTAATTTAATTCCACATTCAAATCCAATTAATTCAATTTCAATTCCAATTCATCGATTTCGAGCTCGATTTTCAAAATATCGATTCAAACACTTAAATTAAATTAATCTTCGATATCCAATTTGAAATCTGAATTCTCAAATACTTTTACTTAGTAAAATTCAAAATTCGAATAAGAGTCCCATCCTTTAAATCAAGTCAAACTCTGAAATTCAAATCATAATTCGATTATAATTTAAAAGTCCCAACTTTAATTATGTAAAACCTTTTGTTTATCAAATTCAAGACTCCAACATTTAGGGCTCAATTCCAAAAATAATTTGATTTCTATAAATCCGATTTTTATTTCTTTTAAATCAAAATCATTTAAATAAATTTCACATCAATTTTTTTTTGAAATCATTTAATTTAACCAATCAGGCGTCCATATGTAATTTTTTATCTTATGTCTAAGTGATCAGTTATTTCAATTTAATTTTAGGATGGATACCATTTCAATCCAAATCACAGCATCATTGGTATATATCATTTCAACCTATTTCTTAATTTATTCAAAATAATTCAATTTACAGTTTATATACTGTAAATAATATACAGGATGATAACAGGTCATATCAAAACAAATAAACATCCAAATTATCCAAAGTATCAACCAATAACATCCATCGCCATCAATTATCCAAACAGTTATATAATTCACAACAATTTCATAGTTGTTAATTTCAGGTAATTTACTGAAAATTAAATCCCAATTTCAATTTAACTGCCAATTTTAATTTATAACGGTTAATTCAAATGACAACCAAATTTATCAACAACGACCAATAAATTCATATCACTTCATAAATCCAAATTCGACTAGCATAAGAACATTCTAGTACGTTGTGAGCGTTATAAAAAACTCACCTTGCGTTTTAATTTCAAATCAAATCGAACGATGTTTGATTTAACCTAAAATTTTAACTAGCTCTAAACGACTCCAAATAAGTTCCAGAGCGTAGTGCTCATCGCCACGATCCCATCGCCACTTGTTTCGTCCAATACCGACCTCGTATGAAGAAGTTATACAATCTTAAAGTTTGAATACAATTTATATAAATAACTTTTTTTAATTTTAAACCTCAAATAATCTTGGCCGCATGTTCAGATCCAACGCCCCACAGCCTTCTTCTCCGTTCTTTCGTGACCTGGGAGAAAATCGGAAGCAAGAAACCCATGGCCGCCTCTTCCCTTCGAATTTTCTTGCCATCATTGTCGCTCGAGACGACGATCCAACGCCACCATCGTGTAGCCCATCACAAAAACCATCAACGCTAGAAGACACGTCAAGCTCGGCCCTAGCATGGCTTCAAAAGACGTGCGTGAATGTGCGTGCTTCAAAGTGGAATTGCCGCCACATCGCTTCTTGAAAACCAATCATGACTGTTAGATCTAAAAATCTCAACGAGCTCCACAAGGTTGTAGTTGGAAGATTTGCCTGAAAGTTTATGGATGGGGAGATTTAAGGAGGAGAATATAAAAGGGTTTCGACCATTAAACTAAAGAAACGGTGGCGGCCAAATTAGGGCTAGGGTTTCCCAGAGATACCTCGCATATAAACACGTACAACATATTATTTTATTATTATATTCAACTTTTACATACGTTTTCAAACGAACTCCAAACAAAGCATGCCGTCCGATGTTTATAATGTTTTACCCCTATTCCGAACACAATGGAACATGTTTCAGGGCCTAATTAGATCATATGTGGAAGATAGCCTTCTGGATCGAATTAAAATATTGAATTTTCGATATTTATTTCAACACGTTTCTACTCCATACGACCAAAAGATAACTCCAAACGCTACGAAATTTGAAATTCGATAATCATACATTATTACGGATCCAATGGAACTAGTTTCGTTGAAATTCGAGACTGTGTCCCAGAAGGCTATTTTCAATGTTTGATTATAATATAAAATTTCCAATTTCTAATTATTCACTTTTAAGTCCAATTTTAACTGTTAACAATCTTCATTATCGTTTAAATAAAATTTACAACGACTTTCAATAACATTTCCAATCATATTAACCTCAGAAGTCAATTATTCAAATAATTATGATATTAAGTGTAATCAATTTGGATAATTCAATAAACCACTGTCTTTTGAAATATTAGTTAATGAATTGTAACGACCCGTGAATTTTTGATAATTAAAATAGCTAATTTAATAAGATATCATGATTTAGTGTTAGAAAAAAATTAGTAAGTCGTTTGGAATAATAATAACTGGAATGAATTGCGACAATAATTATCCAAGTAATGAAAAATAAAAGCTACTTAGTGAATGCCTTTGCAATCAATAGTTGAATAGGATAATAAATGTTGAATTCATTGGGTATAATAGAGTAAATTGATTGATAAGTAAAATCTATTTAAAATCAAATGTTGAATATTGAACACATACATTGTTTAAATTAAATATTTAAAACTTATTGAATAATTGAATAACTGTAAAACGAAAATAGTGTTCTAAATTGTGAATTGGTTTTAAAAGTTGAATCTTATAAGTTCAATTTCAATATTTCAAAAGATAATGAATTATTGGATAAGCGAAATTATTTAAATTTAATATTTGGAATTTATTGAATAATTTAAGAATGCGAATTAAATAACCGTATAATGGAAATGGTTGTTCTATAATTTTAATTCGTTTCAAAAGTTAAATTTTAAGTTCGTTTTGAATATTTCAAAAGATAGTGAATTAAGAATAATAAAATTTGTTTAAGTTTAATATTACAAATGTTTGAATAATTAAATTTCGAATTTGATATGATTAATTTGATATTGAAATTTAATATATGAAAATAGAGTGAATAATTGGAATTTGATTTAATATGATTCAAATTGGTTTCCAAAGTGAATGTAAGTTATAGTGGGATTATAATAGAGTTAATAAGATTTTAAAATTGGAATTTATTGGATAATTGAATAACGGGTTTAATATGATTAAAAATGATTTGTAAAATTTTATTTTATCATATTAAAGTTAGAATGATGTTGTAGAACTTTTAAAATCGAATCAAAAGTAAATTTGTGAAAATTGAATATTTTAATATTTAATTATCGACTGGGAAATAGCCAAATTTTGAACAGTCTCAGAATTGGACGAAACTAGTTCCATTGGATCCGTAATAGTTAGTTATTATCGGATTTCAATTTTCGTAGCAATCGGAGTTGTCATTTGACCGTGGCAGCTCGAAACGCGTTGAAATTGTTTAATATAAATTTGGGAGTTAAAAATAGTCATTTTTCAAACGGTCTTGGATTTCGACGAAACCTGTTTCATCGGATCCGTAATGTGATATTATTGTATGGTTTCAAATTTCGTGTGAATCGGATTTACCGTTTGTCCGGGGCAAGCCAAAACGCATAGAAATTTAGTTAACCGGTTTAATTTAAAATCGATCGTTTATTGTCATAACTCGCACAGACGATCGAATTAGCTCCCGAAACCTATTCTATTGTGTTCGGAACGCGGGATAAACCTTAGAAACGCCGGTCACCGCACGTAAATCGGAGTTCGGAAACTGGGGATGAATAGTGTTCGTCGTTTTTCTATAAAAGCACTTCACTGTTTTCTTTTTCTCTTTTTTTTTATATATATACCCTAACCCTAGAAAATGGCCAGCCACCTCCTTCATTATCAATGGCCGAGAATGCACACTCTTCCCCCCTCATTTTCTTTAAATCCGTAGACTTTTACGCGAAGTTGTCAACTACAAAATCGAAGAGGGCAAGGAGATCTATGTTCTCAACGGTAGAGATCGCAAACGAAGCTTTGGATCATCGGGAAATCGGCTGCAAAGTCGCATGGTTGTGCGCGTATTTCGAGACGCAGGGGGGGCCGAGCTTGGCCGGTTGCTGGGCGGTGGTGCCCTTCGCGGCGAGCTTCAATATGGCACTCTCTGATCGACTTCTAGATGCTCGTGGTGGCCGCGTTTTGGAGCCCTAGTTTGGCTTGGATGGGTTCTTAGTCGCGTGATAGCCTGGAGCGAACGTGAGTGAGGGAGAAGCTCCTGCGTGCGGCCGTGATTCATTAAGGGGGATGGGCGACTAGATTTGATTTTGGGTAATAAAGTGGGAATTGTAAATTAAATTTATATCTAATTATCGTTCAAACTTTAAAAAGTGATATCTCTTTCATACGAGGTCGGAATTGCACGAAACGAATTGCATTGCAATCGTTTTGTTGAGCACTACGCTGTGGAGATGGATTGGAATCGTTTGGAGCTCATTAAAATTTTGGGTTAAATCGAACGTCGTTCGATTTGATTTAAAATCGTAAAAATCAAGGTGAGTGTTTTATAACGCTCACAACGTACTGAATATCTTTATGCTAGTTGAATTTGATATTATGAAGTGTTATGATCTTATTGGTTGTTGTTTGATAGAATTTAATTGCCATATAGATTGTCATTCGAATTAACCTCTGAAATGTAAATTGACAGTTAAATTGAAATTAAAAATTGAATTGCGATTAAATTACCTGACATTGATAACTATGAAATTGCCATGAATTGTATTGTCTATTGGATGATGTATTTCGATGGATGCTATTGATTGATATTGAAATGTTTGGATGCTTAATTGCTTATATACCCTGTTATGCATACATATGAAATTGTGATTTGAATTAAGTGATATATTCATCCCTGACATTTAATTGAAATAAATAATTACTTGGCCATAAGATAAAAAATTATATACGGACACCGAATTGGCTAAATTAATAATTTTTAAAAACCGTCGATTTGAAATTTATTTAAATGTTTTGATTTAAAGGTTATAAATAGAAATAAATTTATAGAAATCGAATTTATCGGAAAATTGAGTTTGGAATGTTGAAATAAATTTTGGTTAAAAGAAATTGTTAAATAATTTAAGTCGAGACTTTGAAATTTAAAAATAGGGATTTGATTGAATTTCGAAATTTGATTTGTTTAAAGATTTAACCTTAATTCGAGCTTTGAATATTACCAAGTAAAAGTGATATATAAATGATATTTTGAAGTCGAGCTTGGAATTGAATCATATTTGAAATTTGGATTTAAACTTGATTTTGTTAAGTATTATAAATTGATATTTTGAGAAATCAAGCTCCGAATCGATATAAATTGAAATTGAATTAATTGAAAGTGAATATAAAATTGAATTAATTTGAAGTCAAAGTTGATGTTGATTTGAATCGAAATCGAAATTGAATCGGTAGAACGGAAATTGAAATTGATTTGAATTGGGAAGTTATAAATTGAAATGGATTGGTTTTGAAGCTGTTTTATTTTGTTTTCCAAATTACTCGGTTATATAAACCATTTTGAATACTTAAACTATTTTAATCTATTTTAAATCTACTTAACCCAATTTAAATTATTTTAAACTAAATTTATCTATTTCAAATCCATTTTAAGATTTTAAAGTATTTTAACTATTTTAATTACTTAACACTACTTTTAAACTACTTAAAACTATTTTCTAAAATTTTAAGCTGGTCAATAAGGTGAAATGTTATATTTAAATCTTGAATTTAAATACGAATTGAGTTAAATGAAGCTGCAACCTAAATTGAATGTCGAAATGATTTGGAAATCGAAATGAGATGTTGAGGCGAAAAATGATTTGAAACGGAACCTTACATTTTGAATAGATATGATGATGTTTGGAAAGGATTTGATTTTTTTTGAAGCGAATATGATATTTTGATATAAATTATGAATCGATTTGAAATGTGAAAGAACCATCGGTGTAATAATACGTAGTTATTAAAGAGACCGGGATCGGATATGGACATACTCTCTGTCGATACCGAACACCACTTTAATAACTATTATACGCGGAGTGTTGATCCAGAATGAAGTGGATGGTATGGTGAACGCGTTGACTGAAGAAAGAGAACGATATTGGATGACCCCTGACATGACTAAAACAGGAGCCGCGCCGGGCCATTGAGGTTCGCCACCTCTAGCGGGCACACTTCTTCGATACCATTTCTATTACATTTGTGATGCGATTTGGGTGCACCCCTTGATTTGGGAGTGTTGTTTCGCGGTGTTGGGGTAGCTGCTGGCTATGCTCAACATCAGTCCGGATCACGCAACTACTAGTATCCTAGTTGGTATCGCCTCCTGTACCTTGTCATACTGGTTATCCTATTCGCAACCACTACGTTTGTATTTGTACCTTGAGTATATGGATTTCCCTCTGGTGACTTCCGGTTTTGGGGAAACTACGGTCTTGTATATGCTTTTGGGAATATAAAATGTGTTAAGGGGGATTATGGTAACGCCTTAACGCTATTTTGATACTTTATATTACTGATAGACATTATCTACTTAGCGTACATTATTACATAGTAGATAGTTTAACGGATCCTTGAGAGATGGAAAATCCTATAACATCTCTTAAGTTATTGCACGCACGTTGACACTGGATATGAGATGTCCAACCCCGTAAACATCTCTGACGCCGTTACACTCATATTTATTTACGATTGATTTAACTTACATAAGGATGTTTAGTCCTGACTCGAGTGTTTTGTCTTTTCATTACGCTCGGGTCAGTCCTGAGTTTTCAGATTTTTGAAGATCTATTCTGGAGGACGAAGATTTGGTATACTATTACTATTATTATCTTTGCATCATGCTGTCTGCTGCATTATTTATTTGTTCTGTTGTATATGTATAACTCTGATAAATGTTGTATAAATAATTGTCAAAGTATAGTAAACAGCTTCATGAACTGTTTATTTGACTATTATATTTTATCGTTCTGCTGCGAGATTCTGTGTTGTTTCATTTTCTTTATTTCTCTTTTCTTCTCTTAATTACCCCCAATAACCATCTGCCCTTTTTAATGGTTTGGAATCGACATGTGTATTTAATCGTCGGTTTTAAACTGTCCAAAAAGGCGGGTCGTTACAGTTGGTATCAGAGCTTTGGTTTAGCGATAACCTTAGCTCTATGAGGTCTGACTCTTTATAAATAGGGTAGTAACACCCTATGATGAGTCGCTGAGTGTATGAGAGAGCATATTTGTTAGTGATATAAAATATTTTATATTGTGTCGGTTGATTTGTTGAGTGGCTTATGGATTCTGCACAATACGAGTAATTAACGTCATTGATAGGGATCTCTAAACACTCGAACAGAACAAATTCGACATAGTATTGTTTTGAAATTGGGTAAATGGAATAATTTTGCCCTAATTATATTTTGTATATAAAGAATTTATTTTCAAAAATTATTGTGACTTATCTAGCTTACCTGGTTGTTAGGAAGAATAATATTGGGTATTATCATTAATTGGATATTGTAATTTAATAAATAAGGTAAATTACAAAATGAACAATGATAAAAACTTGTGAAATGTTTTAAGAAAGAAAATCCTATAAGAATATTTTATAAAGGGTGACTTATAAATTAAAATAAATTTGAATTGGAAAATATTGGATTTAAAGACCCGGGGATTTTTAAAATGGTTTTCAAAGGCTTTGAAGAAAATATTTTGTGATATTAGTTGGAAAATAATTATAGGAAATATTTTGAAAGGATTTTTAAGAAGAAATGAATTAAGTACTCCTCTCTTCTGTCGCTGGGAAATAATTTCGGTGATGACTGCGCAGCATCATCGACGTTCATTTTCGAGTCTCAAAGTGGGGGAGACTTCTAAGAAGTTGGGCTTTTTTTCGAAATTATTTTGGGTAGATGGGTTTTGGTTTAAACTCCAAGGGTATGATTTGGAAAAGAAAAAAAAAGGAAAGAGAAAAAGATATAAGTGTATTTTGAATGATTTGATAAGAACCGGGCATTTAAATTCTAAGTTCTGTTAATTAATAATTTTCAAATTATTTGAATGAAATGTGAATAACCAGAATTTATAAAATAAGAGGATTAAGATATCTAAGCTATTGTTTGGGAAAACTTTAGAGTTGAAGGTAAAGAGGATTTCAACAAATTAAATTTGTGAACATTCTAATTAAGTAAAATGAAATTCTATAAATTTGTATAATACCAAATTACATTCTGATGACATATAACAGGACTTACCAAATGTTAAAAGTTAAAATGATGTTTTGGATATGTAATGAGATATTGTATAGATAAACAGAACCTGAAAGTAATTGAAATATACAAGTAAGGAAAACTCAAAAGGAATTAAAATGTATATAAATGAAAAATTTGGTAGTGATAAAAATGTTATATACTTAAATATAGCATGAAATGATGAATGGATAAATGGAACAAGTAAGTGAACTTAAGAAAGAAGATAATTGAATTGTATAATATCTTTTGTAAATTGGTTATAGAAAATAAATATGAATTGCATAGAAAAATAATAATTGGATTTGTAACCTTTATAATAACTGTAAACTAAGAAAGTCATTTATGAGAGGTTAGACTTTTATAGGATGATTAATAAACTAAAGTGCCGGTTAATAAAATGTTCCACAAATGAATTCGTTATTGACTGAAATTATGAAAATGCAATAAATGTAAACAAAGGAATTCCTTATAGCTAAGAATCAATTGGGAAATGAAATTGAATTAAATTAAATTATATAGAATGTTTAAAATGAACTTGAGCAAGAAAATTCTATGAAATGAAGTTTAAGAAAAGATAATGTTAAAGAAGATGCTATGTAAAGAAATGAACATACTAACTGAATAATGGATTGTGAGTAATTAAGTGAATAAAATGAAAGTCAATAAAATAATTTAATATAGATAAATTGTATAGAAATCCATTGGAAGGTAATACGTGAGATTGTACGTATATTATTTTATTTGCATAATGATTTGATCCAAATTCGAGCACAAAATTTCGAGATGATTTATATCGATCCAAGTTAGGATTTTTCACTCGATTTTCGACGGCGAACCCTGGATATGGATTTTTAATTTGATTCTGGAATTTTCTATCATAGTATACGACTATGCAAGGAGAGTAACAGTTTCCAATCAAGGAACCAAACCTGAGTCCGCACTAGAGAGTCGTGTGAACGATACTAGTTGGAAGTGAAATTTTGTGATCGAATAAGCGATTAGATTGATATTGCTCACGGAGGATATATGTACGGCTTACGGACTTAATTAAAGTTAATAGTGGAAACTGAAGATGCCAAATATAAAATGATTCTTTTAAATTATATAATTGGAATTGAAAGAGATAAACCAAATTGAATGTAAAATTAATAATTTGGTTATGTTGGGTATGATTTGGTTGTTATATGATTGTTAGTTGATTGTATATAATTCGTTAAGTGTTAATGAAATTGGAAGCTATAAATCATTGAAATCAAATTGGAAGATAAATGAATTTAAATAGAATTTAATTTGATTCAAAATGGAAGTGAACTAATGTAAATATAAATTAGTGAATGTTAACTAATTGAATTGAGAATGAATGTTAGAAAAATCCAACTTTAATGAATCAACTGTGATTAAAATTGAAAACCAAGTCAATAAATATCAATGAGAAGTAAATTTATATTGATTGATTATGGTTTTGTTGGATGATAGTTGGATGATAAATTGATTTGGTGGATGCATTTGTTGTTGTTGCATTGCTATGTAGGCACATGTAGTTGTTATGTTGCTATATGATGTATATTGATATTATTTTCATAATACGCATGTTTCTCATGGTTTGTTGAGTGTTTAGTAGGTGCGGATTGCGCTTGCTTCGCATTTGGAGCTCGCTTTCGCGCTATATTATTCGTATATGCTCGCTAATTAAATATAAGGTACATGTTTATTTTTTAGCAAAGCTAGCCGGCTTTAAAGTGGGCCGTGCCACTGTATATAAATAGGGGAGAACAGGTGCTCTACACATGCGCAGAGCAGCTATGATGGAAAAAAGAAAGAAGAAAAAAAAATTAAAGTACAGGAGTTAGACAGAAAAGCCTAAACTACTAATACAACAGAATCATTCTTCCAGAGAAGAGGAAGAATGACGTTGTCCATCAATCACTGACGGACCAATAACATGCGAAAACCCAGCGAAGAGAGCAGCCAATCGAGGGTCATAACCAACCGAACCAGGCGAGTATAGATATTTCCTATCCCATGTGACATCGTAAAACTTACTTTTGTTCTCCTCCCCTAACTCACCATCAATAATGAGGCACAATCCTTCACCCACAATATGATACATAAGATAACGACTCTCGCCACCAGTCTCAGAAATAAAGGCATAAAAAATGTCCTTCTCAGGTGAATATCTCATGTCAGAAGGAGAGTGAACCCAAGCACGCTCATCCGAAAACCAGGAAATCATATCAGAAGCGGTAGCAGAAGGTTCCACCTCAAGAGAAGAAGGAGGCGAGCCAGAGCTAGGGGAAAGAGCAGGCACAGACCCAGAAGGAGCAACCTCAGCCAATGGGACAGCAAAAGGATTCACAATAGGGGGGTCTAAAACTGGAGCAAGAGGCACATCAGCTAAAGGAACAGAAGGAGCAGGATCAGCAACCTTCCTAACCCAAGTACGGCAAGGAGGACGAGGAAGAGGCGTCCGGTGAACGAAGGGGACAACCAGTCCAGGACAGGCAACAGCACAATGACCAAAAGACTGACAAGAATCACAAATCTCAGGTTTCCAACTATAGCGTACTCTAACTTCAGCTATATGTCTCTCATCAAGTTTGACCTTTAAAACCAAAGGCAAGGGTTTGTCAGGAGTGATCTCAATTAGAGCTTTGGCATATACAAGCTTCTTTCTGGCCACAGTATTAGAATCATAACATATCACCTTACCTACCAGACCGGCAAGCCAGTCAATCCCAATTAGAGGCTGGAGAACAGAAGGAATATGAGAAAAATGGGCCCAGACGGGAATAGATAACACTTGTTCCTTCGCACGATCCACCGTGGGACTCCACGTAGTGATAATGAATGGTTTACCTTCAATAAGGAGAGGGTTAGCTTCCAGAATACGTTGCCTTTCATCATTACGCGCAAACTTAAAAAAGAACATTTCATTGTCATAGTGTACAGACAAACCACCTTTAGGCTTCCACACCATATTACACCTAGATTTAACTACGTGATAGGGAGGATTAGAATCAAGAAAGAAACCAACCAAATGGTCTTTCCAATAGTCCACGCCGGCCTCAATTACCTCAACGGGTGGAACCATAGCTCCATCGTTCTCAACTAATTCAAAACGACGAGGAGAGTGAATACCCGCATTACTAGGGAGCTTGGTAAACAATGAAGACCAACTAGATGCAGGCCGTGCCAGAGCAGGGACAAGCGGGTCTTGAGATACAACTGTCATAGGTTTTTTTGCATTGTCAAAACATCGAACAGATGATGTGCCACCCAAAATAGCTTCAGAAATTGTCTTGCTTCCCAATCTAGTATCAATACTGATATCCGTATTAACAACAGAATCCGTAGACACCGAAGTATAACAAGTATCATTCTCAATAACAGCGGCCGTAACCACCCCCTTATCCAAATTACAGCCAGGCCTATCAGGTAAATCATTAACAACTTCCAAACCAGAGTCAACAGGAAGACTCACGGCCAATGTCGACCAAGCTTTCGTAGGCGAGGCAGCTAAAAACGTTGACAAGGAGGACTTACCAGAATTAGGCATCGGTCCAAGCACCGAAGGCAAGGACGAGACAGAAGACGCGATTTCAGACAGCAAACCTGACAGCGGCAACGGCGAAACAAGCTCAGCAGTAGGCAAATCCGGTGCACAAATCGTACGAGCAGAAACCAAAAGCTCGCCAGAAATACGAGCCAGATCTGAAGACAAAGACGAAGGACGCGAAGACTTGGACTTCGGCATGGAATAAAGGGAGGACGTATGAGAAGAGAAAGATGGGTGGAAGGGGAGGGGATCAGAAAAGAAGGAAGGGAGGGGTCTGAAGTTACAGAGGAGACGCGAAAAAAATCGACAATCGCCATTTACAGTTCGCCATTTACTGAAGAATTTTAAACTTTTTTTTTTTTTTTTTTTGAAATCCTAAACTTTGGGGACAGGGAGACTATGTCGCCCTGACCTTTGGTTAAGCCGGTTTTAAAGTGGCCGTGCACTTATGTCTCATACTTGTGGCCGCTGGGAATCGAACCTGTGCCACCACAACAAGATGCAGCAACTCACCTCATGTCGTAAACCACTGGACCACTAGTACATGTTTATTTTGGTCATTGGATTTGGTGATTTTTGATGAGCCACTTGGCTTTTGATTTTCTTTTGTTGATTTGGGGCCCATAGAGGCGTTTTGTAGTTGTACCGATCGAGCCGCGCAAAGGAGACTCTGCCAAAATTTTCCGTAAATCCGGGTGTTAGAAAAATTTTCAAGTTTTAATTTTTTTTTTATATATAGCTTGTTTTGGTAACTAACTTTTAAAGTTAGAAAGCCGTTCGGAGTAACTTAGTGGAAGCGTGGTTATGACTTTATAAATGGAATTTCATTGTTTTATGAGTTGGTAACTTTGAATAAAATATATCTAATGTTGAATTCTATACTTAGTTCCTTTTCCCTTCTTTTTACTTTTCGGGGACGAAAAGTTTTGAGTGGGGGAGAGTGTAACGACCCGTGAATTTTCGATAATTAAAATAGCTAATTTAATAAGATTTCATGATTTAGTGTTAGAAAAAAATTAGTAAGTCGTTTGGAATAATAATAACTGGAATGAATTGCGACAATAATTATCCAAGTAATGAAAAATAAAAGCTACTTAGTGAATGCCTTTGCAATCAATGGTTGAATAGGATAATAAATGTTGAATTCATTGGGTATAATAGAGTAAATTGATTGATAAGTAAAATCTATTTAAAATCAAATGTTGAATATTGAACACATAAATTGTTTAAATTAAATATTTAAAACTTATTGAATAATTGAATAACTGTAAAACGAAAATAGTGTTCTAAATTGTGAATTGGTTTTAAAAGTTGAATCTTATAAGTTCAATTTCAATATTTCAAAAGATAATGAATTATTGGATAAGCGAAATTGTTTAAATTTAATATTTGGAATTTATTGAATAATTTAAGAATGGGAATTGAATAACCATATAATGGAAATGGTTGTTCTATAATTTTAATTCGTTTCAAAAGTTAAATTTTAAGTTCGTTTTGAATATTTCAAAAGATAGTGATTTAAGAATAATCAAATTTGTTTAAGTTTAATATTACAAATGTTTGAATAATTAAATTTCGAATTTGATATGATTAATTTGATATTGAAATTTAATATATGAAAATAGAGTGAATAATTGGAATTTGATTTGATATGATTCAAATTGGTTTCCAAAGTGAATGTAAGTTATAGTGGGAGTTAATAAGATTTTAAAATTGGAATTTATTGGATAATTGAATAACGGGTTTAATATGATTAAAAATGATTTGTAAAATTTTATTTTATCATATTAAAGTTAGAATGATGTTGTAGAACTTTTAAAATCGAATCAAAAGTAAATTTGTGAAAATTGAATATTTTAATATTTAATTATCGACTGGGAAATAGCCAAATTTTGAACAGTCTCAGAATTGGACGAAACTTGTTCCATTGGATCCGTAATAGTTAGTTATTATCGGATTTCAATTTTCGTAGCAATCGGAGTTGTTATTTGACCGTGGCAGCTCGAAACGCGTTGAAATTGTTTAATATAAATTTGGGAGTTAAAAATAGTCATTTTTCAAACGGTCTCGGATTTCGACGAAACTAGTTTCATCGGATCCGTAATGCGATATTATTGTATGGTTTCAAATTTCGTGTCAATCGGATTTACCGTTTGTCCGGGGCAAGCCAAAACGCATAGAAATTTAGTTAATCGGTTTAATTTAAAATCGACCGTTTATTGTCATAACTCGCACAGACGATCGAATTAGCTCCCGAAACCTATTCCATTATGTTCGGAATGCGGGATAAACCCTAGAAACGCCGGTCACCGCGCGTAAATCGGAGTTCGAAAACCCGGGATGAATAGTGTTCGTCGTTTTTCTATAAAAGCACTTCACTGTTTTCTTTTTCTCTTTTTTTTTTGTATATACCCTAACCCTAGAAAATGGCCAGCCACCTCCTTCATTATCAATGGCCGAGAATGCACACTCTTCCCCCCTCATTTTCTTTAAATCCGTAGACTTTTACGCGAAGTTGTCAACTACAAAATCGAAGAGGGCAAGGAGATCTATGTTCTCAACGGTAGAGATCGCAAACGAAGCTTTGGATCATCGAGAAATCGGCTGCAAAGTCGCATGGTTGCGCGCGTATTTCGAGACGCAGGGGGGGCCGAGCTTGGCCGGTTGCTGGGCGGTGGTGCCCTTCGCGGCGAGCTTCAATATGGCACTCTCTGATCGACTTCTAGATGCTCGTGGTAGCCGCGTTTTGGAGCCCTAGTTTGGCTTGGATGGGTTCTTAGTCGCGTGATAGCCTGGAGCGAACATGAGTGAGGGAGAAGCTCCTGCGTGCGGCCGTGATTCATTAAGGGGGATGGACGGCTAGATTTGATTTTGGGTAATAAAGTGGGAATTGTAAATTAAATTTATATCTAATTATCGTTCAAACTTTAAAAAGTGATATCTCTTTCATACGAGGTCGGAATTGCACAAAACGAATTGCGTTGCAATCGTTTTGTCGAGCACTACGCTGTGGAGGTGGATTGGAATCGTTTGGAGCTCATTAAAATTTTGGGTTAAATCGAACGTCGTTCGATTTGATTTAAAATCGTAAAAATCAAGGTGAGTGTTTTATAACGCTCACAACGTACTGAATATCTTTATGCTAGTTGAATTTGATATTATGAAGTGTTATGATCTTATTGGTTGTTGTTTGATAGAATTTAATTGCCATATAGATTGTCATTCGAATTAACCGCTGAAATGTAAATTGACAGTTAAATTGAAATTAAAAATTGAATTGCGATTAAATTACCTGACGTTGATAACTATGAAATTGCCATGAATTGTATTGTCTATTGGATGATGTATTTCGATGGATGCTATTGATTGATATTGAAATGTTTGGATGCTTAATTGCTTATATACCCTGTTATGCATACATATAAAATTGTGATTTGAATTAAGTGATATATTCATCCCTGACATTTAATTGAAATAAATAATTACTTGGCCATAGGATAGAAAATTATATACGGACACCGAATTGGCTAAATTAATAATTTTTAAAAATCGTCGATTTGAAATTTATTTAAATGTTTTGATCTAAAGGTTATAAATAGAAATAAATTTATAGAAATCGAATTTATCGGAAAATTGAGTTTGGAATGTTGAAATAAATTTTGGTTAAAAGAAATTGTTAAATAATATAAGTCGAGACTTTGAAATTTAAAAATCGGGATTTGATTGAATTTCGAAATTTGATTTGTTTAAAGATTTAACCTTAATTCGAGCTTTGAATATTACCAAGTAAAAGTGATATATAAATGATATTTTGAAGTCGAGCTTGGAATTGAATCATATTTGAAATTTGGATTTAAACTTGAATATTGTTGGAAAATTTTGTTAAGTATTATAAATTGATATTTTGAGAAATCAAGCTCCGAATCGATATAAATTGAAATTGAATTAATTGAAAGTGAATATAAAATTGAATTAATTTGAAGTCAAAGTTGATGTTGATTTGAATCGAAATCGAAATTGAATCGGTAGAACGGAAATTGAAATTGATTTGAATTGGGAAGTTATAAATTGAAATGGATTGGATTTGAAGCTGTTTTATTTTGTTTTCCAAATTACTCGGTTATATAAACCATTTTGAATACTTAAACCATTTTAATCTATTTTAAATCTACTTAACCCAATTTAAATTATTTTAAACTAAATTTATCTATTTCAAATCCATTTTAAGATTTTAAAGTATTTTAACTATTTTAATTACTTAACACTACTTTTAAACTACTTAAAACTATTTTCTAAAATTTTAAGCTGGTCAATAAGGTGAAATGTTATATTCAAATCTTGAATTTAAATACGAATTGAGTTAAATGAAGCTGCAACCTAAATTGAATGTCGAAATGATTTGGAAATCGAAATGAGATGTAGAGGCGAAAAATGATTTGAAACTGAACCTTACATTTTGAATAGATGTGATGATGTTTGGAAAGGATTTGATTTTTTTTGAAGCGAATATGATATTTTGATATAAATTATGAATCGATTTGAAATGTGAAAGAACCATCGGTGTAATAATACGTAGTTATTAAAGAGACCGGGATCGGATATGGACATACTCTCTGTCGATACCGAACACCACTTTAATAACTATTATACGCGGAGTGTTGATCCAGAATGAAGTGGATGGTATGGTGAACGCGTTGACTGAAGAAAGAGAACGATATTGGATGACCCCTGACATGACTAAAACAGGAGCCGCGCCGGGCCATTGAGGTTCGCCACCTCTAGCGGGCACACTTCTTCGATACCATTTCTATTACATTTGTGATGCGATTTGGGTGCACCCCTTGATTTGGGAGTGTTGTTTCGCGGTGTTGGGGTAGCTGCTGGCTATGCTCAACATCAGTCCGGATCACGCAACTACTAGTATCCTAGTTGGTATCGCCTCATGTACCTTGTCATACTGATTATCCTATTCGCAACCACTACATTTGTATTTGTACCTTGAGTATATGGATTTCCCTCTGGTGACTTCCGGTTTTGGGGAAACTACGGTCTTGTATATGCTTTTGGGAATATAAAATGTGTTAAGGGGGATTATGGTAACGCCTTAACGCTATTTTGATACTTTATATTACTGATAGACATTATCTACTTAGCGTACATTATTACATAGTAGATAGTTTAACGGATCCTTGAGAGATGGAAAATCCCGTAACATCTCTTAAGTTATTGCACGCACGTTGACACTGGATATGAGATGTCCAACCCCGTAAACATCTCTGACGCCGTTACACTCATATTTATTTACGATTGATTTAACTTACATAAGGATGTTTAGTCCTGACTCGAGTGTTTTGTCTTTTCATTACGCTCGGGTCAGTCCTGAGTTTTCAGATTTTTGAAGATCTATTCTGGAGGACGAAGACGAAGATTTGGTATACTATTACTATTATTATCTGTGCATCATGCTGTCTGCTGCATTATTTATTTGTTCTGTTGTATATGTATAACTCTGATAAATGCTGTATAAATAATTGTCAAAGTATAGTAAACAGCTTCATGAACTGTTTATTTGACTATTATATTTTATCGTTCCGCTGCGAGATTCTGTGTTGTTTCATTTCCTTTATTTCTCTTTTCTTCTCTTAATTACCCCAATAACCATCTGCCCTTTTTAATGGTTTGGAATCGACATGTGTGTTTAATCGTCGGTTTTAAACCGTCCAAAAAGACGGATCGTTACATGAACTTACAAGATTTAACCTTTTAAACAAATTCAAATTATGGAACAACCATTTCCATTTTATAGTTATTCAACTCCTGTTATTTAATTATTCAAATAATTTCCCAATATTGAATTTAAACAATTTAATTGTTCAATATTCAACAAATTGCAATATTGGATTTTAAATGAATTTTAGTTATCAGTCAATTACTTTATTTACATCTAATGAATTCAACATTTATTATTTTATCCAACTGTTGATTGTAAACACATTCACTGCATAACATTGCCTTTCAATACTTGTTATTACTTAAATCTTCGAAATTAGTTTATTTCACAATTTTGTTCAAGTTCATATCCAATAACTTACATTCAAAACCATTAAATTTGTATTTTTAACCATTTTTATTTAATAATTACATTAAATTTAATAATTTAAAATAGCTAAAAATACGGGTCGTTACAATCTCCCCCACTCAAAACTTTTCATCCCCGAAAAGACGTTAAGTAAAGAATTTAACATTTAATCCATTTAAAAATATAATCAACTTATAGAACATCAAATCCATTATAAAAATTTTACAACGCTTCCGCCACACCACTCTGATCGGCTTTCGGAATTTACGAATTAGTTATCAAAACAAGTTATAAAATTTTAAAACTTCAAAAAAATTTAACACCCGGATTTATGGAAAATTTCGACAGCGTCTCCTATGCGCGGCTCGATCGGCACAACTACAAAACGCCTCTACGGGCCTTAAACCAACCAAAGAAACCAAAAGCCAAGTGGCTCGGTCAAAAAAATCACCAAGTCCAATGACAAAATAAACACGTACCTTTTTGTCGGGCCATCCAAATCTTTCTTGATTTTAAATACCTGCATCTTATTTACCAATGATATCCAATCATAAAATTTAAAATCAATTTATATTTTTGCAATTTTAATTTCCAATATTAGCTTTACTTAAGCCTGTACGATGTACAAATATCATCCGTACACAATATCAAATCCGATCGCTCACTCCATCACACAATTTCACTTCCAAACTAGTATCGTTCACACAACTCTCTAGTGCAGACTCAGATTTGGTTCCTTGATCAGAAACCGTTATTCTCCTTGTATAGCCATATACTATGATAGAGAATTCCAGAATCAATCAAAAATCCATATTCAGGGTTCGCCGTCGAGAATTGAGTGAAAAATCCTAACCCGGATTGATATAAATTATCTCGAACTTCTATGCTCGAATCTGGATCAAATTGTAATGCAAATAAAATAATATATGCACAACATACATTTAACCTTTTAATATATTTCTATCCAATTCATCTATATTAAATTTCTTTTGCTTACCTACATTTCATTTACAACTAATTATTCACAATCCATTTTTGATACCCTTATTTACTTAGTATATCTGTTTCTCCACATAACATATTTCTTAATATTATCATTTCTTAAACATCATTCCACAGAATTTGCTTACTTAAGTTTGTTTTAAAAATTCTATACAATTTAATTAAATTTAATTTCATTTTCCATTGATTCTTAGTTACACCTAAGTCTTTCCATTCACATTCATTTTCATAATTACCTTTAATAACAGATTTATTTGTGAAACATTATATTAATAATCAACTTTGTTTATAATCTTTCTATAAAAGTCAACTTCTTATATGGCTTTATCTAAGTTTCTAATCATCTCAAAAGTTACAAATTCAATTTCAAAATTTCTTTGCAAATTTCTATTTAATTCTATAACCAATTTACAAAGATATTATTTAATTCATTAGTCTGCTTTCTTAAGCTCACTAACTTATTCCATTTAGTCGTTAATCATTTCATAATATAGTCAAGTATATAACATTTATTATTATAACCAAATTTCCATTTGTACACATTTTAATTACTTTAAGTTTTGCTTACTTGTATAATATCCCATTACATCTCCAAATCATCTTTTTAACTTTGGTAAGTCTTATTATATGTTATTAGAATGCAATTTGGTATTATACAAATTAATCAGACCTTCTTACTTAATTTGAATGGTCACTCCTTTAACTTGTTTAAATTTTCTTTACTTTCAATTTAACTCTAAAGTTTCTTAAAACATTTAGTTTAGATTTCCTAATTCTCTTATTTTATAAGTTCTGGTTATTCAAATATTTCATTTCCTTTAAATAATTTGAAGATTATTAATTAACAGAACTTTAAAATTCCAAATATCGGTTTGTTTCAAATCATTTAAAATAAGTATGTATACCTAATTCTTATATGTCAATCGAACTTTTGGAGTTTAAACCAAAATCCATTTATCAAAACAATTTCGAAGCAAAGCTTCTCAGATGTAACATCCCGCCTTTTCGCACACTTTAAACCGACACACGTGCCAATTCAAACCATACGGAATGGCGGATTGTTATGAGGTAAATAAGAAAAACAGAGAAGAAATAAAACAAAACAGAATCTCACAGCGGAAGGATAAAATATAATGATAAATATATAGTTCATAAACGGTTTACAAAACACTTGATTCTTCTTTATCCAATAAATATCAGAGTTACACATACCAATACATTCAATGCAGCGGAACAGTATGAGTGTGGTGCAATAAAATAGATAATAATAATACGAATCCTTCGTCTTCGTCCTCCAAAGCTAAAGTCTTCGATCCTGAAACGCTCGGACTGACCCGAGCGAATTTGAAAAGACAAAAACACTCGAGTCAGAACTAAAAGATCTTATGTGAGTTAAATTAACAGAAATAAATATGAATACAGTAACTCAAGAGATGCTCGGGATTTACATCTCCTAAGGATCCGTTAAACTATTTACTATGTAGTATATTGCGCTATTATAATAGTGTCTATTTATAAAATAAACATACTTTTTGATAGCATTAAGGAGTGACCCAATATTCCCCTTAACACGTAATAGTCCCAGTATTCCATCCAATATCATAGTCCCTCCTGATCGGGAAGCCACCAGAGGATACCACACGGGCTACGGGAGAAATCCAAACTCGTACAAGGCTCGGTATGGTAGATGACACGGCACAACTAGGCAATGCCAGGGTAGATATACCAATTGCTATCCAGGCTGGTGGAAACGCGTAGCCGCAGTTACCGCCCACCTCGAACTAACTCCCCCAAAAATCAAAATATAGAAGTGGCCACTGAATCAATCCAAAGTCAAAGTATAATATCGAAGAGGAGGGTCCGATCAGAGGTATGACCTCATTGGCCTGAGAATCGCTCCTGTTTTAGCCACCTTATGCCAACTCACGGGAGTCGGGTCCACGTATTTACCTTACAGGAAACGCCGCCACCAACCTACTTCATTCTGGAATCTCCACCGCGTACATGGTTAGTCAAAGTGGTTTTCGGTATCGACAGAGAGTATGTCCATATCCGATCCCGGTCTCTTTGCCAACCCATCGTTATTATAACACCGCGGTCATTTAAAATAGTTTATACTTTAAAACCAGAATAAACATTTCCATTTTAAAACTATGAATACGATATCATTTTAAAACCCAAAACAATATGATATCATTTATCCCAAATATAATTCTTTTTCCAAAATCATAATGCTTTAAAAATTATAACGTCTGAAAACCAAATATTTTTCAAAGCATAATATTTCGAAATTCATAATTTAAACCATAACTTCTAAAACTTACATGGTTTGGATATTCAACGGTATATAGAATAAATGGTTTAACTTTAAGGTTACTTTGTAAAGAAAATAATTTCCATGGATTTACAAATATATTTCTTTATTTAAAGTCTAAACCAAATTTAAATATCACTTTCGAGTTCCAAAACCATTTCAATTTATATATATATATATATATATATATATATATCCATTTTGAGTATTAATATTTCAAAACTAAAGTGGGAATTTATTCTTTCAACAAATTAAATGTCCTATTATTTCGTTTTAAATATTCACATAAAATTTATAGATAAAACTCCAAATTCTAGTAATTAAATAATTTCTCAAATTTACTTTATACTAGAATATTCACTTTTAAGTTTATTAAGGAAAATTCAGTTTATAAATATCATATCTTTAAAATTTCCAAACTTAACATATATTATAAATTATCAATCCATTTCTAAATTTTTATTCCATTTTTATTTAACGGATCTATACACAGCAAAAAAAAATTAACTTCATATGTATATATATATATATATAAATGGAAGAATAATATTTATAAAATATCAAAACTAAATTTTTATAAATTGTATCACATCCAAACCATAGAAATCACCTTTAAAATAATTTATATATAGACCACGGTGCCTGTATATAATTTTCTATCCTATGGTCAAGTAATACGGATATTTATCATTTCAATCCGCAATTTAAAATAAATATGCGGTTGTATATCATTTCAAACCACAATCCCAAATGAAATGAAAATGCATGATAACTTGCAGTTAAATGATATAAAATAATACATTCATTCATCAACATCATCCATCATCCAAATCACAATCATCATCCAATAATAAACCAATATCAATATATATAGGATAATATATAACAGGTAATAACTGGCAGTTATATTCAAAATGGATTTAACAATTATTAAACTAATAGTCTATATTCAGTAATAAATTTTATAACTGTTAACTAGTAGTTTATATGCAATTAAATAAATTCTAACTGTCAATTAATATGCAATAAATGAACTAAATTAACAGTTAAACTAAATAAATGCAAATTAACAGATATGATGAATAAAACATGCCAAACAGTTCTAAATAAATTTCTACTCATATCAAACATTAATTTAACAAACATAAAAGCTTTTAGAAGTTGTGAGTGGGTTAAAACACTCACCTTTTGAATTTAAATCGAATTTAAACTCAAAAATTCGACGGTCTCCAAATCTGTCCAAACCAGCGTCAACAGATCCGGAATCTAATTACGATCCTAACAAAAGAAAAATCGCGTGAATCGGAGATCGTATGAGAAAGTTATTCGATAAAACGTGCTTGAAATTCAAAAATTAAATTAAAACAAATCAAACACACTCACCCAACTATCATCTTCCACGTCAGCATTGCATAAGCTCTCACGCACCTCAGCACGTTGCCTCGTTCGAGACAACAGCTCCAGCAACCCTAACGTTCGAACCCGTATCAAACCCTTGACCACAGTTGACCAACGATCATCCCCTCCTCCTGCATCAATAGGCCGCGCCACTAACCTCGTCGCTCTCATCACCCTCGGCCGCACCTCCCTGCCCTCTGCGCACGCCTCTCGATGACAGCCGCCGCCAGTGATTTACAACCCTAAATCGAAAATCGCTCCACATCCAACCATCAAATCGCAGAACGAACACCATTGATGCACTCCCCATCGTCCACTCTACAATACCCAGAAAGGAAATTGCGATCAGACGAACTTTGATGCGACGCTGATGAACGGCCGTAACTGATTGGCTCAGATCTGGACACACAGAAATTTGAATCGAAAAACGGACCGCAGATCTGAGTTGCGCTTGCCAAAATCTTCAACATATATTTTTTTCAGAATTTTTGGAGTAGTTTGAAATTTTATTTTGTTTTGAATTGATTGGATCTAGGGTTTGCACCCATTGAAGAGGAAGAGGAGCTTGAAGAAAATATACGCGCAGATAAAATGAAATTAGGCGGAGGCTAGGGCTTGTAGCTAGGTTTATATAGAGGGGTAAGAGATAGAGTAGATAGACCGTAGAATGAACGTGTGGAACAAACTATGGCCCAAAAAGCCCGTTCTGACCCCGGAACAAAATTGGGTAAACCCATATATCCAAATAGGTATTTTAAAATATTCTGAACGCGATGGAAAAAGTTTCACGTCCAAATTTGATCGTATGAAGAAGTTATGCTGAAAACAAAATTTCCAAATTGATTTCAAATTGATTTTTAATTAAATCGATTTCAAGGCGTTTCGCGTCCGTACGATCAAACGACAAGTCCGATCGATACGAAACTTGAAACCCTACAATAATTCACCGATACGGATCCGATGAAACTGGTTTCGTCGAAATCCGAGTCTGTGGTCAAAATGGCTATTTTTAATATTCATTAAATAAATTAAGTAAATTATAAAAATCCAATTTTATAATAAAATTCTAAGATTGAGCAAATTTTATCATTTATATATTTTATAATCAATTTAAATGATTTAACAAGTTTAGCTGTGAATTAAAGTTGACAAGTCTAAAAATTTCAGTATTAAATTCTCCGCTTCCTTATATTTAGAAATTATAAATTAAATTCTCAAAAACCCATTTATTAGAATTTTAACTTTTATATTCTCATCTTTTATCCAAAATGAGGATGCCACTAACATTAGTTCAAGATTTCACTTTAATATCCACAAATTTCATTTTAAATTCAATAACGTAATATTTAACGTAAAATTCCATTTTACTTATTATGCAATAAATACAATTGTTGAATTTTGATACTTTAAATCAAATTCATAAATCTTGCTTTCTAAAGCCTGTATCAACAATTGGTCCAAAGATAAAAAGAATTAGCATTAACTTTACCTTATAGAATTAACAAATTTAACTACCAAACAAATCTACGCTAAATGCACTATTTAAATCAATTAATTGAAATTAAGTCTACATTTAAAAGTTATAAATTATAAGTGCAATCTCAATAAATTCATTTATTGATTTAGACTCTTTCTATACAGTAATTAAACATTTTGTGGGTATAAATAACCCTTGAATTTATATACATTTCATTTGTGCATTCTTCAATTTTTTTATAAATTCTCCTTTATTAACTAGACACATTAATAACCAAAATAATTAATTTAGATTTATTTCAATCTATTTCCACTCTTAACTTAATATACTCAATAAACGGTTAACCTAAATACTCCTTACCCTTTTATATTCAAATTCACACAACATTATTAACAACAATGTTGCCATAGATTTAGATTTAATTAAATAAATTATATGAATGGTAAAAATTTGGTAATTATCACAAATGCCCAATATAAATGCATTAATTACTACCTATCATTAGAATTCATTTATTACTAGTTGCCTTTGTCATCTCGTTTCCTGTTTACCACTAAACTTCCTACTTAGTTATAGTTTATCAAAACATACATACCTAGGCAATCAAATTGTTGTCCTTTTTGTTATTTCAATTAAATCGGGTATGCGTAAATAAATTGTTTATTAACTTATTCCTACAAATATATTTACATACCTTCAGTCCCAAATTTTTATAGAATTAAATTCTAATTACTTAACACTTAATCCATCAATTATATTCTATCCAAACATGCATTTAAATCTTTTTATTTTAAATAAATTTTATTAAATGTTGACATCCACTAAATAAAATTTACCTTCAATTTATATAGTTGCAATTCAATTCAGTTATTATTTCATTAATACCATTTTAATCAACTAATTATAACTTATAACCACAAACACCAATTTACGCTATTTCAATCTATGCCATATAAACATTTAAATTGTTAACCTTTAATTACAGTTACTATATCTAACCCCTACATTTTCTCAAATAAAATCTTAAGACTTTTATTTCATTCTAAATTAGATTAGAAAACATATTAAATTAACTCATTTAATATCATCAAATTTAACGGGTCGTTACATCAGAAGTCTCCCCCACTTTGAGACTCGAAAATGAACGTCGATGATGATGCGCAGTCATCACCGAAATGATTTTCCAACGACAGAAGAGTGGAGTACCGAATTCATTCCTTTTAAAATTTATTTGAAGACAATTTGTATTCGTAAATACTTTTAAACAATACTAATATTATTTTCCAAACCTTGAAAACCTTTTCAGAAACACCGAAATTTAAAATTTTCAAATTCTCATCTTTATATCCATTTTACTTGCAATTTATATTTTATAAATCACACTTATACAATTTCATTTTCTTATAATCATATAATAGCTAATAGTTTAGGAATATGGACTACTCAAACAATAAATGATAATGATCAATATTATCATTTCTAACAACCAATTCACACTATATATACTCTAATAAATTCTAAAAAATATATTTATTTATATATAAAATATAATCAGGGTAAAATTATTTCATTTACCCAATTCCCAAACAATACTATGTTGAATTGTTCTGTTCGAGTGTTTAGAGATCCTTATCAATAACGTTAATTACTCGCATTGACCAGAATCCATAAGCCATTCATCAAATCAACCAACACAATATAAAGTAATTTTTATATTTAGTAACAAATACGCGCTCATATCTATTAATACACTCAAACTCATTCTAGGGTGCTATCGGCCCTATCTCTAATGAGTTACCCCACAAAGCTAAGGTTATCGCTAAACCAAAGCTCTGATACCATCTGTAACGACCCACCTTTTTGGACAGTTTAAAATCGAAAATAAACTACACATGTCAACTCAAACCATTCATAAAGGGTGGATTGTTAATGGGTTAAATAAGAAAATAATAGAAGAAGAAGAAAACAAACACAGAATCTCACAGTGGAACGATAAAATATAATAATCAAATAAACAGTTCATGAAGCTGTTTACTATACATTTGATTATAGTCTATATAGCATTTATCAGAGTTATATATACATCAGGAAAAAATAAATAATGCAGCAGACAACATGATGCAGGAATACTAATAGTAATAATATACCAAATCTTCGTCTTCGTCCTCCAGAATAAATCTTCAATAAGCTGAAAAACTCAGGACTGACCCGAGCATAATGAAAAGACAAAACACTCGAGTCAGGACTAAAATATCCTTATATAAGTCAAATCGATATCGTAGATAACATGAGTGTAACGACGTCAGAGATGTTTACGGGATTTCACATCTCCTATCCAGTGTATAACGTGCGTGCAATAACTGAAGAGATGTTACGGGATTTTTCATCTCCTAAGGATCCATCAAATTTTTTATATGTAATACAATACGCTATATATATAATGTTTAATCTGTAAAATAAATATTAAAATAGCATTAAGGCTTTACATTGATCCCATTTAACGCGCTTTTAAGCATTGTCGTACAATTTGCATATAACACTAGTTAACCGGTCGGTGGATAGGGGTGCATCGTGATACGACAACACTAAACCAAAATCGTATGGATCTCGTTTAGGGATAAAAGTATGACAAGGCACGCGAGGCAATGCCCAAAGTAGGATACTATCATTTCAGGTCGTAGGGCTGGTGGAAACGCATCACAGCCATGACCGCCCACCGCGTCCATCCGTCCCATATTGAGTCAAAGGAAGGCCATCCCAATCAAGGAGCACCAATCGAAACCAACATCAAGAGTAATAATATGGACCGAGTCCAATAAAATGGAAGAAAGGATGTCCGCTCGGGGTAATTAGCCCACTTGGCTCTGTGAAGCTGTCATGTTTTAGTCATTTCAAATTGGCACAAGTGACGGGGTCTATCCATCATCGTTCTCTTTCTTCAAATCCAACAATCGACGCCAAATCCAACCACTTCGTTCTAGAGTCTCCTTTGCGTACACAGTTGTTAAAGTGGTTCCGGTATTGACAGAGAGTATGACAATATCCGACCCCGGTCTCTTTAACAACCAAACATCATTTTTCACATCGGTTAGTACTGTTCATTTCGAAAACAGTTCATACTTGATATCAAAATATCATATTCGCTTCAAAACCAAATCCATTTCGAAATCATCGTATTTACTCAAAATATACAATTTCAATTCAAATCCTTTTCATCTTGACATCTTAATTTCGATTCCAAAATTGTTTCGAATTTCAACTCAGGTTATAACTTCAATTTAACCCAATTCGTATTTAAATTCATGATTTAAAAATAAACACTCCACTCCTGACCAGTTTGAATTTTTGGAAAAATAGTTTGAATAGTTTAAAATAACTTAAATAATTAAAATAGTTAAAACAGTTTAAATTGTTAAAATAGATAAAAATAGTTTGAATGGTTAAAATAGTTTAAATGGTTGAAATAGTTTAATAAAATGGTTTAAGTATTTAAAATGGTTTATATAGCAAAATAATTTGGAAAACCAAAATAATTTGTATATTTAAAAAGACAGCTTCTAAATAGTTTTATACTAAATAATTTATTTGAAAATTTTTCGAAGTCAAACCGATTCAATTCCAACCTCCTAATTCAAATCAATTCCAATTCTCATTCAATCGATTCAATTTCGATTTCGATTCAATTCGATTTCGACTTCGATTTCAAATTAATTCAATTCCACATTCAAATCCAATTAATTCAATTCCAATTCCAATTCATCGTTTCGAGCTCGATTTTCAAAATATCGATTCAAACACTTAAATTAAATTAATCTTCGATATCCAATTTGAAATTTGAATTCTCAAATACTTTTACTTAGTAAAATTCAAAATTCGAATAAGAGTCCCATCCATTAAATTAAATCAAACTCTGAAATTCAAATCATAATTCGATTATAACTTAAAAGTCCCAACTTCAATTATTTAAAACCTTTAGTTTATCAAATTCAAGATTCCAACATTCGGGTCTCAATTCCATAAATAATTTGATTTCTATAAATCCAATTTTTATTTCTTTTAAATCAAAATCATTTAAATAAATTTCACATCAATTTTTTTGAAATCATTTGATTTAACCAATCCGGCGTCCGTATATAATTTTCTATCATATGTCCAAGTGATCAGTTATTTTAATTTAATTTCAGAGATGGATATATATCATTTCAATCCAAATCATAGTATTATAGGTATATATCATTTCAACCTATTTCTTAATTTATTTGAAATAATTCAATTTACAGTTTATGTATGGTAAATAATATACAGGGTGATAACAGGCCATATCAGAACAAAAAAACATCCAAATCATCCAAAATATCAACCAATAGCATCCATCGCCATCAATTATCCAAACAGTCATATAATTCGCAGTAATTTCATAGTTGTCAATTTTAGGTAATTTACTGAAAATTAAACCAATTTCAATTTGACTGTCAATTTTAATTTATAACAGTTAATTCAAATGATAATCAAATTTATTAACAACGACCGATAAATTCATATCACTTCATAAATCCAAATTCGACTAGCATAAAAACATTCTAGTACGTTGTGAGCGTTATAAAACACTCACCTTGAGTTTCAATTTCAAATTAAATCGAACGACGTTCGATTTGACCTAAAATTATAACTAGCTCCAAACGACTCTAAATAAGTTCCAAAGCGTAGTGCTCGTCGCCACGATCCCATCGCCGCTTGTTTCGTCCAATACCGACCTCGTATGAGCAAGTTATACGATCTTAAAGTTTGAATATAATTTATATAAATGATTTTTTTATTTTAATTTTCAACCTCAACTAATCTTGGCCGCACGTTCAGATCCAACGCCCCACAGCCTTCTTCTTCGTTCATTCGTGACTTGGGAGGAAATCGAAAGCAAGCAACCCACGGCCGCCTCTTCCCATCGAATTGTCGTGCCATCATCGCCACTCGAGATGACGATCCAACGCCACCATCGTGTAGCCCATCACAAAAACCATCAACGCCAGAAGACACGTCAAGCTCTACCCTAGCATGGTTCAAAAGACGTGTGCGAATGTGCGCGCTTCAAAGTGGAATTGCCGCCACATCGCTGCTTGAAAACCAATCATGGACGTTGGATATAAAGATCTCAACGAGCTCCACAAGGTTGTAGTTGGAAGATTTGCCTGAAAGTTTGTGGATGGGGAGATCTAAGGAGTAGAAGATAGAAGGGTTTCGTCCATTAAACTAAAGAAATGGCGGCGGCCAAATTAGGGCTAGGGTTTCCCAGAGATACCTCGTATATAAACACGTATAACATATTATTTTATTATTATTTTCAACTTTTACATACATTTTCAAATGAACTCCAAACAAAGCATGTCGTCTGGCGTTTATATTGTTACCCCTATTTCGAACACAATGGAACATGTTTCGGGGCCTAATTCGATCATATGTGGAAGATAGCTTTTTGGATCAAATTAAAATATTGAATTTTTGATATTTATTTCAACGCGTTTCGAACAAGCGGGACAGTGACAAGGTTGGAATGCTACGACAAATTCGATATTGAGAAAGTAAGTCAAGATTGATGAGAGATCGATGCAACAAAATATATGTTATATAATTTTTTTTCTAAAAATCAATTTCTAAACATATATTTGAAAACCAATATTTAGTTCAAACACATATAAATTAAATCGCCATATATATTTAAAAACCAACTCCTATATACTTATCTGTATAAAAAAAAATATAAACATATATACGTAAAACCGGTATAGTATAATATATATATTATAGACTTAATACATATTCAAATCCAAATGAAACATATTACACATACTTTTATATGAGATCACTTATATAATACATGCTATAAACATGTATATACCTCTGTAAACATATATACTGTTGTAAATCTATATAATACTTCTTTATATAACCTTCTTATATAATATATACTGCAATCATATATATACTATAAGTATATATAATACTGTAACATATATACCCCTTTTATAATATAATAGATAATGTAAACAAATTTTTTATAACCCGTATATACACTTATGTATAAACTATATGACATTACATTTGTTCCATATATAACCGACGTAACATATATACCATATAACTGATAACACATATATACAACATATTATTTAAGATATACATGCTTACAGGTACCGAACTACTATATTACATACCGTGGTAAAATAGCTCGGTCAAAATATGCATATTGTCATATATATGTAAAAACAACTTATATATATATATATATATTCTAAAATCAATATTTAATTTCAAAACCCAAAATAAAATATGTATTATATATATATATATATATATATATACGTGTCAAGATATTAACATATATTAAACAACACAAACAACATGCTAAGATTCACTAGATCAAAATAAAATATATAAGTGTACCTACATATTAATAAGCTTTAAATATAATATATTAATTATAACAAATAGATTACCTTTCATTAATTTAAACGGGGTTTGAATAAACTTTAGAAGGAGAGATATGTTGCACGACACGGGAAGGCAAGCATGTATGGGAAGGCGATGGATGGTCGCATATGGTGGTGACTGTTGACAGGCAAAGGATGCTCGGTTTTAGGTGGTTGTGTGGAGATCTGGGGTGTTCGACTTCAAGGTGGAGGTTGGCGGAGGCGTATGGGTGGAAGGTGGTAGATTTATGCCGTTCGGTGATGGAGTGTAGCCGTGGGTGGTGAAGGCTACGCGGAGTGAAGTGGAAGGGGAAGCTCGACATAGGGAGTGGCTGGCAAGTGGCGGAGCGATCTGTCGAGGGGTAGAAGCGAGCTGTAATGAGAAGGCTGTGGCGTTTGGTTTTGTGGTGGGAAGGCCAGAGGTAAGGGGAAGCAAGGAGAGTGAAGGGGATGGATCTGGATGATAGGCGAAGTTCGGCGGAGGCTGTGAGGTGACGTGAGGCTGGGTTCGGTGGCTCATGCATGAGTGAGCTGGACTTGAAGTAGCGGATGTTCGGCTGGCCATGGTGGTGTAGGTTTTGGTGGCAGGGGAGAAGGTAGAGGCGGTCTGGTTGACAAGGCGGAGGGGATCGAGACGTGAAGGAGAAGGGATGAGCAATCGAGCGAATGCTTCGGGAAAAACAAATGTATCTACAGGCTTCATAATATAACATTGATTTATATTATTATTTTAGAAAAGAAAGAACAAAAGGAAAAGAAAGGAAGGGACAGAGAGATGCAAATGAACCAGTTTAAAATATTGGAACCCGTGGGAAAAAATGCTCAAGCACGAGAATTTAGGAAATATAAATGCAAACAATTATTGGTATTGTACGGTGAATATATGAAAAGACATAAAAACCCAAAAGGCCTAAATACGAAACCGATGTGGAAATCATTTCACGAATTTTGACGCGTATCGAATGCCGAAATAAATATACTGTAGAAATCAGCATGACGAGACAAACAGAATGATATACAAATATCAATGATACGAGCATTCTATCAAAAGTCGATATTCGGTATCGAAAATGCTACTAAAACACCGAAAATAAGATAAATCGGGCTAGAAATTCCAAATTGACGAAATGAATTATAACTTCTCACTTAGAAAATGATTTACATTTTTATTATGTAAAAGTATTCAGGTTTCGAAAATATTTTATTTCAATCAAATTTTAACTGATTCAATTTGAAATTGAATTTACACAACATTACTAACTTTTATATTTACCAATGAAAACCTGTCATTTGTTATGTCTAAATAGACTTATTTCAAATATCAAATTTTCATTGTTAAATTTAATTATTTATTTCAAGCAAAATTTTAGTTAATTACGTTATAAAACCATTAAAATTTACGGGTTGTTGCACTCTCCCCCACTCAAAACTTTTCGTCCCCGAAAAGAAACGAGAATAAGAGAATAGAAATAACCAATATGAAAAGATAGATTGAAATACAAAATACAACAATTAATTTAAAACCATTTAAATTTTATTAAAATTTTAATTGATTGTTATTCAACCAATTTGGGTTCAATCCATTTTATTCGATCAATAACTATTCATTATAATCATATTTTGTTGATTCAATTTAATGTATTTCAGTCAATAGATTTGATTTCAAGTTATTAACATTTTTTTTACAAAATTTGCATTCAAAACAGAATTTATTTTATTTAACTCATTTACTTGTCCATTTGACTTCACTTAAGTTAATTTCACCTCAAATTTAATTTCAACCATTCTTAAGTTTATATTTATTTATTTAGATTGCATTTCCTTTTATTATTCAATTTTGTCACTAATATTTCTTATAACATAAATTAAACTTTCATTTTAATTATTAAAATTTATTTATAAATTTCCTTAACAAAATTTTAAATTTTGGACATTTTGGTACTTACATTTATTATTGTATACTGTTCAACTACATATTCTTATTACATTTTAAACTTTTGAATATTTTAGGTAAGTTAATGTTTCATATGTAATTGAGCACTATACCAATTTACTTTTTATTTGTAATATTTTTATTAACCAAAAATTAATTTGAACAATTTGTTGCCTAAGTTTTCTCTTATATAACCTTCAATTGCAAATTCATCTTAACATTTCAACTTTTCAAATAATTTAGGTAAGTTATACATGTTTATTAGAATGTAGTTGAATATTATACAGATAAATTTTATCCTAGTTCAACTGTTTCAAGTTATTTTAAATTCCAATTTAATTTTTTAAACACTTTAAATATTTCAAATATTTTTAATTTATTACAATAATTGAAAACCCTAACTTAACACAGAATTTAAGAATTAAATTTCCGGTTTCACTTCCCACCATTTTGAGATAAACATATACATATACATATATATTTTATAAATCAAATCATACTCAAGAAATTCCAATCATATCCATCTTCAAAACAAAAGTGCAGCGAAGCTACTAAGTGGTCTCTCCACTTTGAGACTCGAAAATAATTGTCGATGATGCTGCAGTCATCACTGAAGTTATTTTCTAGCGACAAAACAAGAGAGTACCGACTTACTACTTTAAAAATTCTTGGAAACAAATTTCCATTGGAAAATACTATCAAATAATATATTACCAAAACTTTGAAAACCAGAATTTGAAAAGCACCAGAAATTTAATTCTTAAATCCTAAATTTAAATTCATTTCATTTGAAAATAAGGTTTGTAAACTATACTTTAAAAAAAATACATCTCCTCGTAACAAACAACAATAGTTAATGGTTTAGGAATGTTAACAAAACAATAAATGATAATATAGTATTGTCATTTCTAACAACCAATTAATTTAACTATCAAATTTCAAAAGAAATATACTTATACATATATTTAATATAAGCATGCATATAATTATTTTATTCACCAATTTGGAAAATAATATTGTGTCAGTTTGTTTTGTTCAAGTGTTTTGGAATTCCTATCGATAGCATTGGCCAAACGAATCGATCGAAACCCAAAATTCAAACTTAACAACTCAAACAACGCAATATAAAACATTTTTAGTTATAAATACGTTCTCTCATAAGATGATTCAAGAATGGATTTCAAAACAAGGATAGAGATTCAAATTCATAAGGACTTGATCAAAGAGAATTCTAACTAAGATAGATAGGCTCGAAAGTTAGATAAGATAGATTGATTACGAAAGAGAAAAGATGGATAGACTTAGATAAATAGCAGGCGACCTTAGAGAAGACGAAAATATCATCAACGAGAACCAGGACAACAAGTCAAGCTCCAGGGATAGAATCGATACAGAATTCAATTTCTCGCTGAGGGGGTGGAGAAGTGACTTCACCCAATACATCAGGATAATCCCTGACTATCTGGAGTTGAAGATTACAGGGGAATTACCCTGATCGTCTACTAGAGGCGGTCGGGCTTTGCAAGAGATAACAGCATTAAACCGAGGATATTGAAATCTCCGGTGAATCAATGTTTATTGTAAAAGAGTTTCACCCCTTTACAAATAATAAAGAAGTTGGTGGGACCGTCGATGGAATGAGTCACACAAAAGAATGAAGTTGCCAGTTGAGGTGGCAAGATGTTCTCAAATTCATTGTAGAGATCAACCGAAGTGGAGCTATAGGATGCTCCAGAATATTGAAGAACACGAACAAGAAAACAAGAATGGATTCCAAAACAAAGGGATAGTTCAAAAATTCAAAGGAAACTCGAGTCAAAGAGGAAGAAACTCAATCTCGAACAAAGGTGATTCTGTAATTAAATTTACTCTATATGCTAAGTTTTTCCTAAACCTGGCTATGATACCAACTGTAACGACCCGCTATTTCGAGCCATTCGCGTCTGCACATGTAACGGCCCAGAAGTTTTTCGACCTCGAAAATTGTCACTAATACGTCCATTGTATAAAGTGCCGAGCAATCAGATGCCGGAAAATCCTAGACTGTTAGGGTTAAGAAGAAAAAGAGATAGAAGAAGAAACAAAAACAACAACATAGAATTTCACAATCGCAGCGGAACAAAATATAATATAAAATAACATCATTTTATACGAAGAAAGCTATAACTGTCAATATATATATACAAGATGTAAAAGTACAACAAATCTGGACAGTTATAATAACTTGTCCCTGAATACTGTTCATACAGTCTATACTTCATAGCGGAATCTAATCAATACGTCTTTGCCATCCAGCTCATCTCCTAAGCTCCAAATGTCCTAGCCTGAAAAGTTGTAATACTCGGTCTGACCCGAGCATTACAATAAAGTAACGCCCGAGTCGGGCTAGAAACCAGCATGATTAAACCAATTTAAATTGAAATACTTAGATTATAATGCTTCTTTGAAAACCAAGGTAACTCGTACAACACTACGAGTTTTTATCTTGTTATGGCCAAACACTTGTTACACAATCCATTGATACATAAAATAATATCTAAGTACCATTACTTATTTCAAAAGGTCAGATTTACTTAATTTTATTCAATTCCAGCCTATTTAGACTCTATAATCAAACTAGTAAAGATTTGTAGTGCTTATTTAATCAAAGTGGTTCCTGATACCACGGATATCCACCCCGGCCATTTCGAATCTAAGTAACAAGTTTAAAGGAAGTAAATTGTATAAGATAAACAAATTTATTATTTAGGGACTCTATTTAAATTCGGTAATTTATTATGGATTCTTATTTCAAGTAAAACGTATTATTATCACAATCTAATTATTTTAAACTTGTTAAACCACTCGATGGTACAGACAAGAATAATTCAAACGAATATCAATTGTAGATAAGCAAAGATATAGATCGTTAGCAAATTTAACGATTAATAACCAATATCAAGTTGATCCACTCCTTAGGATTTTTATTGACTTTACTTAGTCGATTACATTTATATTTATCCAACTAATTTTAAATTAACCAATTTCTTAACTGAAATAATTTATAAAATATCATTAATTATCCACAAGCTTAAGTCAAATAATAATAATTGATTACCATTAGATTATCTTTTTAAAATATCATTTCATTTTAAATTAAAATGAGGATATAATCATATTATGTATAAATTTACAATTTCTACTCCTTCTTTTCTTTTCTTTTTTTCTTTTTCCCTTTCTTCCTTATCTTTTCTCTCTTATTTTTTTCTTCCTTCCTGGCCCAATTCTTTCTCTCTCTTTTTTCCCTCCGGCCCATTTCTTTTTTCCTCCTTCCTTTCTTTCCCCTTCTTTACTTCCTTCTAGTTTCTTTTCCTCCTACGTTCTTCTCTGTTATATTTTTCACACGAGCACCGTGCACATGCATACCTCCACCAATGCCTCCCTCGGCCACCGACCATCGCCTCTGGTTACTTACAATGCCTACACCCCACACGCCACTAGGAGCCCACACCAAACCCACTGTTCGTAATCGAACCCCCCAATGCAACCCAGAACGAAGACGAAATCCACCCAAATCGCCCCATTTCGCCACCACGAACCACTGCCATCTACCCCACTTCGCCAGAATGCTCACCACCATCCTCTCTTGCTTTTCCCCTACGTGCGCACGCCCTCATCTTCCTCCTCTGCCGCTGCATCCCTCGAAAACAAACCCCACCTAAACTGTCATTATAACCCTATAATCACTCCGACCGACCAACCCTGGCAAACTATTTTTCCCGCGTGCGCCTTCCCCTCGCCCTCCTCCACGCCAAACGGCAAACAACCCAATCGAGCATCTCGCCGGAAATTGACAGAAGACCCAACTCCGTTCATCCCTCGATTCCTACCTCCATACTTTCTTAAAAATCTTCAACCACCTCCAAAATTTAAGTTTTCGATGCTAATTCCAACTAAATAATTGATTCATTAAAATACTAAGGTTGAATTTTTGCCATAAGATGTTTAGTCACTGTTTTATACGGTTAGCTTCTCCTTACTTGCTGAATTTAAGTGCAACAAATTTTAAAATGTTCCGCCCTTAAAAGCAATTGGTTTTTTTTTTGGAACCATGAATTAAAAACTTAATATATATATATATATATATATATATATATATATATTGATTTTTATTAAACTCCAAAGTTAAAACTGTTATGACTAAGCAAGAGCGGGAATGGTATTTTTAAGCTACAGTTTATATTACTCATAACCAATACACATACATATATAGCATAGAAAAATCATTTCGACATAATTACATGGCAATTAAAGATGTTCATTCAATTTTCAAGCATGTGTAGATACACATAAGGATTTAGTAAATGGGGTTCCAAGTTTTACTCACAGTTTAAAAAAACACTGCTTGCTTCCTTGCTTCTAGGCTTTTAAGTTTGCTCTGCTTAGTCTTTGTTCCTTTTTATTTATATTCTCGTTTTGTTCTGATATGTGAACAAAATGGATAAGGCAAGGCTAGGTCATTTTAAGGTGAGAGGGAACCTTGCAACATACGGTTGAGATTTGTTTCCAGGCTGCTCTTTTTTTGCATTTTATTTCCTTGATTTGACCTCATATGAAAAGCTTTTGATTTTTACAGTACTTGATTTTAAACAGTTATATTGACTTGAAAACTTAGGTGAAAGATTTGATTTATTATGTGCTAGACTTGACAAGTTTTCATCATTATGTCCCCTTAAGAATTTACACACACACACACACATATATATGCATATATATATATATTCATACATATATCACCTCTTCTTTCGAAATATTAGGCTGGTGAAATGTTGAATGTGAAGGTACTGGCATATATAGGAGAGGATGGGAGGGTTGAGCTTGTTACAGGCTTTAAATTTCCAAGATTTTCCTTCATTTTTATTTTGTTAGATTGATATATCTTGCGCTGATGTGATATCATGTATTAAATTTGATTTTATGGCTTGACTTGATTTTATGTTTTGTAAGCTTGAAAAGCACTTTGTCATAAGGATGTCTCCTAGAATGTTTACATCCACATATCTATGCATATATATCTACATTCTATATGTACTATTTTTCAAACACATTTACATCTGCTTACATGTGTTTGTTATCATATACGTAATCCTATATTCATATATACTTTATATGCACTATTTTACATAACATACATACATACATCATATGTATATTTCCATTTTATCACTTTCACCATTTCATTTAACACACACACACACACACACTTTCTTATGTATATTTATATTTGAACATCATAAGACTTGTCTATATGTTTATCTATATATATATATATATATATATATATATATATATATATATATATATTTGAACATTTTATCTTTAATTTAATTGATGGGATTCATATATATACGTGTATATATATATAGTTATCATCATCATGCACATCTATATTTATATTCATACATATTTTCCTTTACTTATATATGTATGGTTATATACACATATCTATTTATATACATTACTTCGTATAACATGTATATATATATATACACACACACACACATATATATATATATATTATTCATATGCTATATATATTTTTAAGCATCGTCTAGTTGCATATGTATGCACACTTTTAAATGGTGGAGTTTACATACACTTTTCAATAATATCTATCACATCCAATATTTTACAATTTCAAATTTATATAGTTTTTAAATCAATATATAGATTCAGGTATCAAAAAATTTATTTATTTGACCAATCAAAAATTAATATTCCAATAATTTAAATAAGTTAAATACCCAATTAACAGACGTTAAAAATCCGAGTCGTTACAGCACATATCAGACTTGAATTGCTCAAAACAACAGATTGTTAATTTATATTTGGCAAAACTTAACATATACAGTAAATAAATCAATCGCAGAATCACAGGCACAAAGTAATATAACAATATGCAGCTGAATAGATAAATAGTAGTTCATGAAGCTACTATATAAACAAAAGAGTCTGAAACAAAATACAACAGAATCTCAATTACAAATGAATCTCTAATACATAAGCAACTATGGAGTCTGAACATAAATGGCTGGAATAAACTGAAATAACTTAAAGCTGGATAGCTAGGTCTTCAAACAATGCTCCAATCTTCAAAGGTGAGTCTCAAATGATGTGGCACTCTGTCTGACCTGAGCATAAAACAAAAAAAACACTCAAGTCAGGATTAACATTCTTATGTCGGTAAATTTAACTCAAGTGAAATGTCAACTGAAATACAAAAGGATGTTTGGGATTTCCATCCTTTAAGGATTCGTAGAACTATCTACTATGTAGTAATATACGCTATTATAATAATTTCTATAGTAAAGTAAACTATTAAAATAGCGTTAATGTGTTACCCATATCCCCCTTAACACATTTTATATATTCTCATAGTCTATAAAGTACCGTAAGCTCCTCCGTGAGGTTTACTCAGAGGACACTCCATAGGTATGGTACAAACCAAACTCGTAGAAGGCGCGATAGGGCATGTGACAAGGCACGCGAGGCAATGCCAGGGTAAGTATACCGTTTGCGGATCCGAACTAGTGGTAACACACAGCAGCTACTACCTCCCACCTCGTGACACACTCCCAAATCAAAGGTGCACCCAACCAAATCACAAAGTAATAGGATTTCATCGAAGAAATGTTTCCAATAGGAGGAATGATATCACTTAGCCCGGCATGGCTCCTGTTTTAGCCACATCAAGTTGACTCACGGGAGTCGGGGCTACGTAAATACCATATAGAATCATCGTCAAACCATCCTACTTCGTTCTAGAATCTCCACCACATACACAGTTGTTAAAGTGGTTTTCGATATTGGTAGAGAGTATGACAATATCTGATCCTGGTCTCTTTAACAACCAAACGCTTATTTCACACCGTGATCATTTCATTCAAATATTTCATACTTCATATCAAAATATTGTATTCGTTTAAAAATCATATCAATTCGATATCATTATTCACTTTAGAAATATTCATTTCCAGAATCGTAACACTTTCAAAATTATAACACTTTTGAAACCATAACACTTTTGAAATCATAACACTTTTTAAATCATAACACTTTGGAAATCATAACACTTTTGAAATCATAACACTTTTGTAATCATAGTAGTTCCAACTTAAACAGTTTAGACATTGAGAATAGTATATATATTAAAATAGTTATAAATTCAAATAGTTTATATATTAAAATAATTTATAAATAAAAATAGTTGTAAATTAAAAATAGTTTATATTTATTTAAAGATACTACATTGAAATAGTTTCCAAATTGGAAATTTTCATCCAATTCCACAAATCGATTCAAATCGACTTAAATTCCAAAATTCAATTTAAATCAATCCTTGTTCATCAATTACAATTCAATTCAAATTATCAATAACCCATATATATACGCCCTTTATAACACTAACAAATACGCCCACTTATATATATACACTCAGCGACTCATTCTAGGATATTACTACCCTATTAGATATGAGTCAGACCACACAAAGCTAAGGTTATCGCTAAACCAAAGCTCTGATACCAACTGTAACGACCTGCCTTTTTAGACAGTTTTAATCGACGATAAACCACACCCGTCAGACTCAAACCATTCAAAAGGGTAGATTGTTATGGGGTAAATAAGAAAAAACAGAGATAGAAAAAAACAAATACATAATCTCACGACGGAATGACAAAATATGATAATCAAATAACAGTCATGAAGCTGTTTTATAAATACATTTGATTATTCTTTTACACAACAAAATCAGAGTTACAGAAAACATAAATAAATAGTAAATAAATGCAGTGAAACAACATGATACAATGGGATACATATACTAAGTAATAATAGTACAAAATCTTCATTTTCATCCTCCTGAAAGCGGTCTTCAATAAACTGAAAAGCTCAGACTGACCCGAGCAAATTGAAAAGACAAAACACTCGAGTCAGAACTAAAAGATCTTATATAAGTTAAATCAATAGTAAATATGAGTGTGACAGCGTCAAAAATATTTACGGGGTTTGACATCTCCTATCCAGTGTCTAACGTGAGTGCAATAAATTAAGAGATGTTCGGGATTTCCTTCTCCTAAGGATCCGTTAAACTATATACTATATAGTACAATACACTATTATAGTATGTCTACAGTAAAATAAAGTATTAAAATAGCGTTAAGGCGTTACCCATATCCCCTTTAACACATTTTTATATATTCTCATAGTTTATACAGAACCGTAATTCCTCCGTAAACCGGAGGGCTATAAAAGGGCACTCCATAGGTATGGTACAAACCAAACTCGTAGGAGGCACGGTAGGGCATGTCAACACGGCACTCGAGGCAATGCCGGGGTAGATATACCAATTACGGATCCAGACTGGTGGTAACGCATTGCAACTACTACCGCCCACCTTCGAACACACTCCCAAATCAAAATCAAGGGGTGGCCGCCAAATCAATCACAAAGTAATAGAATGGTATCGAAGAAATGTGCCCGATAAGAGGAATGACCGCACTTGGCCCGGCCTGTCTTAGTCACATCTAAGCTGACTCACGGGAGTCGATATCACGTAAATACCTCATACAGAATCGTTCACAAACCATCCTACTTCATTTCTAGAATCTCCACCACGTACACAATTGTTAAAGTGGTTTTCGGTATTGGTAGAAAGTATGGCAATATCTGATCCTGGTCTCTTTAACAACCAAACGCTTATTTCACACTGGATGGTTCCTTTACATTTCAAAAGTCAATTCACAATTTATATCAAAATATTATATTTGGTTTCAAATCATATATTTCGAAATCATATTCACTTTCAAAACCATATTCATTTTCAAAATCGTCTTCACTTTCAAAATCGTATTTACTCAAATATGTCATTTCATAAAAATGTATCAATTTCTAATCCCAACTTAAGTTGTATCATCATCAAGGATTTAAATATAAATACTTCAACTTTCCACAGTTTGTAGTTTTAGAAAATAGTTTAGATAGTCATAAATAATTTAATAGTTTGAAAATAGTTTAAATAAATTAAAATAGTTTAAATAGTAAAATATTTTAAATAGATTTAAATTTGGTTTAACTAGATTTAAATTGATTTAAATAGATTAAATATAAATTAAATAGAATTAAAATGTTTAAATAGATTAATTATAGATTAAATAGAGTTAATTTATATTGAGTAGATTTTTAAACAGATTAAATAAATTTAAAATAGATTAAATAGATTTAAATTATATTAAATAGATTCATAATAGATTAAATAAATTTAATTTGTTTAGAATAGGTAAAATAGATTAAATTGTATTAAATAGGTTATAATAGATTAAAATAAATTAAAATGGTTTAAATTGATTAAAATAGTTAATTTAATTAAAATAGTTTAAATTAGTTTAAAATAAATTTCAAAGTTATATCCAAACATTTCCAGTAACTCAATTTCCGGTAAATTCATTTATATTTGACATTTCAACTTTGATATTCAAATTTAAATCCTTTGAATAATTTATTAAATCAATTCCAATTTCAACATTAACACTTGGATTATCGAAAATAATTCAGTTTATATAAATCAGTTTTTCATTTCAAAATGCCAGTTAACTGATTACAAATTTTAAGGAATTAAAAAATCATTTAATTTAACCAATCCGGTGTCCTTATATAATTTTCTACCCTAGGGTCAAGTGATACGAACTCATTTCAATTCACAATTTAAAATTTTACGGTTATATATCACTTCAAACCACAATCCTAAATTTAATAAAAATCCATAAAATCGCTCGAGTCTATCATTTCAACCCATGACGATTTTCCCAAATCTATAGATCATTCGGGTATGTATCATTTCAACCCATTGGGAACTTGCAGTGTTATAACTATATAAAATACAACATCTAGTCATCTAATATCAACAATCAAACATCCACCACAATCATCATCCAAATCGATCAATAAACATCAATAGATAATTGATCATCAATAATAGGTATTAAATTGAAAATTTAAATTCAATATTAAATTAAAGGATGGTTAAATGCAATAAAAGTCAAATATAACTAGAATGACAATTTAAACATACCAAACATCAATAAATTAATTTCAAATCACATCATAAATTAAATTTAACTAACATAACATAGTTTAGTAATTCTGAGTGGGTTAAAACTCTCATCTTTGATTTCAAATCGATTAGAAATCAAAAATAGGGCCCAAAATCTAATAGTCTCAGAATTCATCTAAATCAGCGTAAAAAATATCCGAAATTTTGGTAAGAACGCAGCGGAACTAACCACGCCCAAATCCGAGTTTGTATGCATAAGATATAACAATTAGAAGTTATACGAGTTTAAAATATAAAATAAATAAAATAGTATGAATGACTTACACGTCATTCGTCCTCGTTCCTCACGCGTGAACTCCTCCTCGCCTCCAGATCATACGAACACAAAAACACTCACGGCCGCCCTACTTTGACCAAGAAATTCGAGTGCCACCGACCACTATAACCATCGCCGTCGCCACCAATGGCCTCGTCTCCCTCCGCCGCACCCATCCATGCCACTGACATCACCCTCGGTCGCCTGAATTCACCGCACCGCCGCAATAAACCAAACCCTAACCCAATTTTCCACCCCGATCTGACCGTTTCTTCACCGCGCTATCTACCTAGATGCACTCGCCATGACCCTCTCTACAACCCCGTATCATTGATTTGACGATCAGTCGAAGTTGATCGACGATCGATGAACGACCAAGAATTATTCCTCGAACTCTAGACACACAGAAACCCAGATCGAAAAACTAACTGCAGATTGACTTGCGCTCGTCGAGAGCTTCAAATCGATATATAATTTGATATGGTTTTGGAGGAGTTTGATTTTTCGATTTGATTTGCAATTTGAATTTGGAATTGGTTTGTTTGCCAATGGAAAAAGAGAAGCAGATAGAATTGTACGTACAGACAAATGGAATAAGAAATAGCTAGGGTTTATAACGTGCTATATATAAGCAGATCAGAAATAGGAATGAATGGACTAGATTGATTTGAAAGTTGAACGATGAACGACCCGAAAAGCCCGTTCTGTCTCCGAAACGAAAATGGGTCATCCCATATATCAAAATACATGTTTTCGATATTTTTAAACTCAATGTAACAGGTTTCAGGTCCTAATTCCATAGTATAAAGAAGTTCGTTTAAAATCAGCTTATTTCAAATTGATTTAAATTAAATTAAAAAAAGTTAATTTCTAAGCGTTTCGAGTTCGTACGATCAAACGACAATTCCGATTGCTACGAAATTTGAAATCCTACAATAATTCACTGTTAGGATTCGATGAAACCGGTTTCATCGAAATTCGAGCCAGTGGCCAAAATGGCTATTTTCACGTTAATTAAATAAATAAATATTAAATTAATTAAATCACTTTTCAATTACAAATTTAATAACTAATTTTTTTCATCATTTTGATTACTTAGGCATTTACAATAATGTAAAAAAAAATACATGTCAATTTGATGTTAACTATTTACTAGTTACAATGTTCAATATCAACTGTAATTAATCCGATTTATTATAATTTATTTTAAATAAATTGACTTAATTTGATTTCAATCCTTTTTATTCAATCAATTTTTATTCTATTAACATAGTCAACATTTGTTTATACCTTTTACAGTAATATGCTACAATTTCCTTCTTTTACCATATTAGTTGCAATATTCCAATTACATTGAATTTGTCAATTTTATTATAATTTAAAATCCCAATAAATCCATTTATCCTTAGTTCACTTCTTTTTATTACATCCCTAATTTTCAGTTGTTGTCTTAACTCACATCAATGTAACGTTTATTTATATTTAATTGCAATTGATTTAAATAAATTGGTAACGAATAACAATTATCACCATTTCTATATTTAATAACATCTATAAGTTTATTATCCACAACAAGTATTGTAATTACTACTACAACACTAATTTTATTCAATTACAATTAGTTGCATCTATTTCATTGATTAATCAGCATTTAACTATCAATTATTCTCTAAATCCAATTTTCAACTAATACACACGTTATTGTAAATAAATTTACAATCTATAACCAATTATAACTTTGTAATCGTTTTAATTAGTTAGAATTATATTTAAAGAAGTTATATATTACTTTAAATTAATACTATTACGTTTTAATCCAATTACATTCTTATTACTAAATCACAAACATCCAACGCTAAATCACAAGACCATATTAAATTAATCCTTTTTATTTATCGAAATTATGGGTCGTTACAAGTAGTATCGTTAACACTAGCCTAGATTTGACCTTCTTCTCCTCGATAAAACTTTCCACTTAAAATTAGCATAAAACATTTTAACCAAATCGGGATAACAATCAATATCATTTTGAGATAAATTGGTTAAAACAAAAAAACCATTTTCTAAAGCAAGATCTTGTAAACTATAAGAATAAAACTCATTAAAATTTACAAATCCTCTCGAAAAGACTTTACCATAAGTAGCATACTCAATATATGTTTCAATGGACTTTTGATCATTGAAAAGTTGACTTTTGATTCTTTTGGTAAATTTAATGGCTTTGGATGTAGAGGGTCGGCTTGAGGAAGACATTATTGGTTTATTTTAGAGGAAAGGTGGCTTTTTAAATTGTCATGTTAATGTTACAGGTAAAAAGGTGGCTTTTTAAATTTTGAATTCAAGGCAAAAGACAAGGAATTTCAAAAGTTTAAATTTTGAAAAAAAAATTCAAATTCTGCCAGATAAGTTGACATACATATATGGCATATTGTAACACTCCTAATTTTAAATAACATTATTTAGGAGATTTAATTAGATAAATTAAATAGAATAATGTAAAGATTAGAATGATAAGGGAATTGAGATTTGAAATTTTTTTAGAGGCCATGCTAAACTAAATAAATTTTTAAAAGAACGATTTTGTGGAAATGGTTTTATAAGTTAACTAATAAGAGAATAAGGCAAGGGTATTATAGGGAATAGCCGTCCATCATAACCCTTAGCCCTTAAACCCTTATTCTTATTTTCGTTTCACAAGTTCATAATTCTAAAACATAAACCAAAGAGCTAAAGTCGGCCATAACCTAGGGAAAAAGAGGAGAAAAATCAATTAAAAGCTAAGGAATCAAGTAAGAAGAATTAAGCAAGATCAAATCTCAAGTTCCTTAACCAAAGCAAGGTGAATAATAACCAAAACCATCTATTTTCATATTTAAAGAGCATTTGATTTTGGGTTTTAAGTTTAAAACCTTTATGATGATTTTAATGATGACATGCTTGGATTACATGGTATGTTTGATTCAAACAAGTATGTTTGATAATGTTTTATTCGATTTTAAAGCTAAAATCATATACATTGTGTTTCGAATGCCATGAGGATTTAATATGTTATGTAAAACATTATTTTGGAGATGCGTTTAAATTTTCATAATTATCCAAGCCATGGATAATTTATTATGAATTTCTGAAGGAAGAAATAAGTAATTGGGTTTAAAAATGTATTTCGGTTATTATATAAAGGATTTTGGGTCTGAAATTTATATATGTTAGATAACATATTAAAACTGAATTTGATGATTTTTGGGGACTTTTCCTAAGTAATTTACTATGGAAATTAAATTAATTAAGTTGGAGGACGTAAATGTCTTAATTGTTTTGTTAAAGGGAAGGGCTTCTTTGTTAATTATTTTAATTAATTCTGGATAAATTCGTCAGTCTTTTAGAAATGATTTTTGGTAAAGTTTATGGCAACCAATTATATTTTTACAAATAGGGATGTTAGTTGAAAAGCATTTACTTAAAAAGGCAACAAAATAGTTTTGCATAGATTATAACCTTTCGACCCCATACCTCCGTCCTTAACCAAGTCGAAACCCATACACATGGTATTAATGCTTTGGTACGTAGTGGATTGAAGAAAGGTGGCAGGTATAGAGTCGAAACCATGCTTTCGAAGGGGTCGAAGCCATTTTAAATAGCTTTCGAAGGCCTTTGTTTTGCTTTCCAAAGAGATGTGCTTGCCTTGCTTTTAATGAATGCTTTCAAAAGGATTGAATTACTTTTATAAAGCTTTCGGAGTAGTTTTTGCCTTTTTGTTTCAAAGGGTAGCTTTCAAATGAATTGTCATATATTATGTTTCAAAGAGAAGCTTTCGAAAGGGTAGTTATGAACCTAGTCGAAACCTTGATGCCGTCTTCATACCTTTCGAATAGGTTGAAGTTTTCAATGAGTTTGAAAGACAAGCTTTTGTCTTATAAATATAACAAGCCGCTTCCCAATGCTTTCGAAAGGGCTCCTATAGCCATTCAAACTAAAGGTTTCGAAGGCAATGGCTTCGAAAGTCATTTCGAAGCTATTCTTTCAATTGTTTTACCTAAAAACTAATGTTTTCGAAAGTATAATTCCGAAGCCATCTGTTTTCCCTAAATTCTTTTGTTTGAAGGTTAATGGTTTCAAAAGGGTTACTTTCGCTTATGTTCACTTTGACCCAAAAGTTATATTTAAAATTAAATCCAATGGTTTCAAAAGAGATACTTTCAAATGGTTTCGAAGCTATGCTTCTATAAGTTAGTGTAACGATCCACCTTTTTGGACAGTTCAAATCAACAATAAACCACACATGTCAAACTCAAACCATTCAAAATGGGAGGATTGTTATAGGGTAAATAAGAAAGAGCAGAGAATGAAAGAAACAAACACAGATGCTCACAGTGGAATGACGAAATATAATAATCAAACAATATTTTATGAAGCTGTTTTACAAATAAAGTTGATTACACTTTACAATACAGATCAGAGTTACATACAATAGAAATAAACAACAATGTAGCGGAACAACACGATACAGTGGGATAAATATGATAAGTAATAATAGTGCTAAATCTTCGTCTTCGACCTCCAAAAGCAGTCTTCGATAAAATGAAAGCTCAGACTGACCTGAGCGAATTGAAAAGACAAAACACTCGAGCCAGAACTAAATGATCTTATGTAAGTTAAATCAACAACAAATAAATATGATTGTAACGGCTTCGGAGATGTTTACGGGATTTGACATCTCCCGTCCAGTGTCAAACGTGAGCGCAATAACTTAAGAGATGTTTGGGATTCCATCTCCTAAGGATCCATTAAACTATCTATGTGCATAGTACAATATGCTATTATAATAATGTCTACAGTAAAGTAAAATATTAAAATAGCATTTAGGCGATACCCATATCCCTCTTAACACATTTTATATAATGTCGTAGTCTATACAGATACTGTAAACTCCACCGTAAACCGGTGGGCATCAGGGAGCACTCCATAGGTACGACATAAACCAAACTCGTAGAAGGCGCGATAGGGCATGTGAACACGGCATGCGAGGCAATGCTAGGTAGGATTCTAACGTTTTGTGAATTCGGACTGGTGGTAACGCATAACAGCTACTACCGCCCACCTTGGAACACACTCCCATAATAAAAATCAAAGGGTAGCCACCAAATCATCATAAAGTCATAATATGGTATCAAAGAAGCATGTCCGATAGGAGGAATGACCATACTTGGCCCGACATGGCTTCTGTTTTAGTCACATCTAAGCTGACTCACGGAAGTCAGGGTCACGTAAATACCACATACAGAATCGTTCTCCGAACCATCCTACTTCATTTCTGGATTCTCCACCACGTACACAGTTGTTAATGTGATTTTCAATATTGACAGAGAGTATGAAAATATCCGATTCCGGTCTCTTTAACAACCAAATGCTTATTTCACACCGGATGGTTCTTTTACATTTGCAAAACTGATTTATAATTTATATCAAAATATCATATTCTCAAAACCATATCATTTTTGAAATCATATTCATTTTCGAAATTATATCACATTTGAAATCATATCACTTTCGAATTCATATTTCCAAAAAATAGATTAAATCCTCATTTAAAAATCATCATAGTCCTCAAATATGTCATTTAAATCCCTACTTATGTTATAACATCATTTAATCGTATTCTACTTAAAATCAAGGATTTAAATATAAAACTTCCACTTTACAAAACCTGAAATTCAGAAAATAGTTTAGGTAGCTTAAAATAGATTAAAACAGATTAATATAGTTTAAAATAGATTAAAATGGATTAATAAAGTTTAAATAGATTAAAATAGATTAATATAATTTAAAATAGATTATAATAGTTTAAAATAGACTAAAATAGATTCAATAGATTTAAAATAGATTAAAACGAGTTAAAATACTTTATAGATTTTAAATAGATTAAATAAATTTAAATTATTTAAAATAGATTAAAAGTAGATTAAATAAATTTAAAATAGCTTAAAATAGGTAAAATAGATTAAATTGGATTAAATAGATTATAATAGATTAAGATATATAAAAATAGTTTAGATTGATTAAATAGTTTTAAATAGATTTTAAAGTTATATTCAAACATTTTCAATAACTCAGTTTTGATAAACTTCATTTATATTTGACAGTTCAACTTAGAAATTCCAATTTAAATCCTATGAACAATTCATTAAATTAATTCCAATTGCAACATTAACGCTTGGATTTTTGGAAATAATTCAGTTTATATAAATCAATTTCAATTCAAAATACAAGTTAACTGAATTCAAAATTTAAAGATTTAAATATCATTCAATTTAACTAATCAAGCGTCCGTATAAAATTTTCTACCCGATGGACAAGTGATACGGATTTTTATCATTTCAATCTGCAATTTAAATTTTTACGGGTATATATAATTTTAACCCGCAATCCCAAAATTTAAATTCAAATACATGAAATCGCTCGAGTTTATCATTCCAACCCATAACGATTTCTCCCTAATCTATAATATCGTTTGGGTATGTAACATTCCAACCCATAGGGAACTTGCAGTGTTATAACAATATAAAAATATAACATCCAGTCTTCCAATATCAACAATCTAACATACATCACTATCGCTATATAACCAACCAATAAATAACATAAATCAACTGATTATCATTAACAGGTATAAAATTGACAATTAAATTCGATATTAAATTAAATGACGATTAAATACAATAAAAGTCATATTTAACTGGAATGACAATTTAAATATACTAACATCAATCAATTAATTTCTAATCACATCATAAACTTAATTTAACAAACATAAGATAATCTAGTAGTTGTGAGTGGGTTAAAACACTCACCTTTGATTTCAAATCGATTAGAAATCCAAAATAAGACCCAAATTTCAACAGTCTCAGAATTCGTCCAAACAAGCATCAAAATGTCCAAAATTTTGATACGATCCTAGCGGAACAAACCGCGCGTAAATCCGAGCTCGTATGCAAAAGTTACGATGATTAGAACGTTAAACGATTTAAAACTTAAATAAATAAAATAAACAAGTCAACGATACCTACTCAGCCACGTCAGCATTTCTCTCACGACCGAATACCGTTCGAAACCCATGACAACGCAAGCAACTCAAACTTTGACCACGTCGCACGGCCGCCTTCGACCACTAGGAAGCCTCGCACCACTCTCACCATCATCGTCTACCTCCGCTGCACCCACGCCCTAAAGGCCACCACGCTCGGCCTCCCCCATCGCCTTCGCCGCCGCCTCAAAGATTAGGGTTTTTGAACCCTAATTGACCAAATTCGAACGCCTTGTGTTGATCTGGATGATGCGACTACCACCAATCGACTCCTAGAAGATCCCTCTACAAAACCCATATCTCAATTCGACGATCGCTCGAAGTTGATCACAACGCGATGAACGCCCGAGATTAGTTCATTGATTTTTAAAAAAATGATGGTCCGATTCGAGAAACAAATCATTGCAGTAGATTGCGCTCATGGAGAGCTTCTAATCGATATATGATATGTCAAGGTTTGGAGGAATTTAAATTTTGAAATTGATTCTAAGATTGAATTTTGGGTTTTGATGTAAATTAGGTTTCTGCCATTAAGGAAGAGAGAAAGGACAGTCAGATAGAACTGTATGTACATGAATAAGAAAATGACTACTAGGGTTATGCGAACGAGACTATTTATATCAACCCATCCCGATAAGAAAATAAACACATATCGGATCGGTACGAACGACCATAGCCACCCGAAAAGCCCGTTCTGCCTCTGAAACGAAAGTAGGTCATCCCATATATCAACATAGATGTTTTCGATATTTTGAAACTCAGTGGAACAAGTTTTAACTCCTAATTCGATCATATGAAGAAGTTAGCTTATTTCAAATTGATTTCAATTAAATTGATTTATGCGCGTTTCAAACCCGTATGATCAAACGACAAGTCCGATCGCTACGAAACTTGAAACCTTACAATAATTCACTGTTACAGATTCGATGAAATTGGTTTCATCAAAATCCGAGTGACCAAAATGTCTATTTTCACGTTAATTAAAAAATTATTATTAAATTGAATAAATCACTTTTTTTAATTTCAAATTTAATAATCGACAAATTTTTACCATTTTTGATTACCTAGACATTTAAAATGTTTTAAAAAAAATTTACATATCAATTCAGTGTTAAATATTACACTAATTACAATGTTTAGTTTCAACTACAATTAAATCCAATTAATATAAATTAATTTCAATAAATTGATTTAATTTGGTTTCAATCTTTTTATTCAATCAATCATTACTATATGGACCTAGTTAACATTGGTTTACATCATATCGCATTAATATTCCACAATTATCATCTTTTAGCATATTAGTTGCAATATTTCAATTATTTTGAATCTTTGTTTATTTTCACATTAATTATAGTTTAAAATCCCAATAAGTCAATTTATCTTGGTTTTTTCCTTATTATTAAATCAATTATTACCTTATGAATGTAACTGACATTTCTGTACATCTTGTTGCATTCACCTTTTCTAGTTATCGTCTTAACTCAATTTACGTAACATTTAATTTCATTTAATTATAATTGATTAAATAAATTGGTGACAAATAACAATTGTCACCCTTTTCTACATTTAATCACTTTTGTACGTTTGTTATCTACATGGAAATGTTATAGTTATTTACACAACACTAATTATATTCAATTACAATTTATTACTTACTATTCCATTAATTAATACAACATTTAAATTATCAATTACTCTTTTAATCCAATTATCAATTAATACACACATTAGTACAATAAATTTACAATATATAACTAATTATAACCTTTTAATCATTTCAATTGATTAGAATTACATTTAAAGCAGTTATCAATTACCTTAAATTAATACCTTTACATTTCGGTTATATTCTTATTATTAAATCGCAAATTTTTTATTTCTTCCAACATTAAATCACAAAACCTTATTAAATTACTATTTTTAATTATCGAAAATTATGGGTCATTATACTCTCCCCCACTCAAAACTTTTTGTCCTCGAAAAGGGAAAGAAGCAATTAAGGAATTAATATATCTTATTAAAAATATTAAATTAATAAACAAGTAATTTACGTAAATAAATAATTTAAATAAAAATATATCAATTTATAAACAATTAAATCCTTTCATATTCAAGTTAATAAAAGTTTGGAAAATATTTCAAAGTCCAAAATTTCGACAGAGTCTTCTTTGTACGGGAAGGTCTGGGAGAAATAATAATATCAATAATAACAATATATACCAAATATTTCAAATATAATATATCCCAAACCACGGAAAAAACAATATAATACCGCTAGAAAACTAAAATTCGAGAACGTACCTATTTGTCGGGCAAACAACGCTTATTTATGAAACCAAAAGCTGTAGCAATTGCTTCCATAAATATGTATTTCACTTATACAATCCAAAGAGGTTAATGATTATATAAGGAGAAATATTTACGTTGTTTTTACTAATGACAATAAAATAATCACAACATAACAATAATCATTCGAAAACAAACAGTGCAAACATCATTTTCAACAAAGATGACGATTATCCATCCATAGCAATCAAAACAAATAGTTTGTTTGGGTTTGGAAACTTTTAATCGTATAAAATGATAAATAAACTGTTAATTATACCATACACTTAACAGTCTTAAATAAAACTCAATAGATTATTTCCACATCTTCATACAGTTAGAAGTATCTCTTCCCAAACATCCATAAGCCAAAACAAACAATAATTTCAAATATCGCTTAAGTTTTTTTTCACATTATTTATTGTTCATCATTTTTCTTCATACAATGATTATCCTCTTAAATTTACATTCATACAATGATATTTTCCATTAAACTACATTCATTACTTACAAAATTTCATTTCTCATTTATATATACAATGCTATATTTTTTTCTTTTCATTACTTTGTGTTCATTGCTTACGTAAGTTATTACCATTTCAATTATTGGATTATCCATTATTAAGTAAGTTTCTTTACAATTTAATTCACCAATAATATTTTTTCTCTCATGCATTTCTTTCATATATAATATTTTTGAACATTTAATCTATTTCTGAATCATTTCACATTTTCTAAAGTCATAATCATTCAATTAATATAGTATTCACTTTAATTATAAATGGCTTCAACATTAACTTAAGTTTGTAATTATTTACTTACAACATTCATCTTTTCTATTACATTTAATTTGTAGCACTTCAAATTTATAACATTTTATAACATCAAATTCTTATTTATTGAAATAATTCTACTGAATACTTTCATTACCTTAAGTTTACTTGTATAATATTCTATCACATATTTCTATTTAACATTATAACTTTTTACATTTTGGTAAGTTATATATATGTCTTTTAGAATGTAACTGATGTTACCCAAGTTCATCTTATTCATTTAGTAAATAAAATGTTCAATAGTTATCATTTCTCATTTTTCATATCCCTTCGATTTATAGTATTCAAAATTTCAATTTCTTATATTTTCATTAATCACTTAGCATCTAGTTTCTAATTACACATTTTAAAAGCTTCCAATTATTAAAATAGTCAAGGTTTCAATTCATTATAATAATTGAAATTTCCAATTCGTAAAAAATTTAAGAACTAAATACCGAGTTCCTTTTCAATCATTTTAAAATAATATATATATATATATATATAATCATATCTTTTTTTTATATATCTATATCAAATCATATTTGGAAATTAAAATTAAGATTTATTTATCAAAATAAATGTGCAGTGAACTACTACAGCAGTCTTCCTACTTTGAAACTCGAAAATCCACGTCGATGATGCATGCACTCATCACCGAAATTATTTTCCAACGACAGAGAGGGGAGTACAGAACTTATTTCCTTTAAAAGTTCCCTTTAAGACTTTCTTTCAAATCATATTGAAAATATTTATTCTAAAATAATTCCAAATAATACTAATATTATATTCCAAAATCTTTTGAAAGAAATCTTAAAAACCCCAGACTTAAGTTCTAAATTCCCAATTTATATTTACTTTACTTGTAAATCCTATTTTACAATCAATATTTATAAAATTTCACTACCTAACAAACACATATTACATCCAACTATATCTTTTATAAAATTATTCTTTTACATACAAAGTATAATACTAGGCAAAATTATTTCATTTACCTACATTTCAAAACAATATTGTGTCGGTCTGCCCTATTAAGTGTTTAGAAATCTCTATCGATGCTACAGCATCCTATGTACCGACCAGAATTTATAAATAAGAAACAAAACAAATTAACATAATAAAAAACCTTTTATAACACTAACAAATACGCTCTCTCATATATATACACTCAACGACTCATTCTAGGGTATTTCTACCCTATTTAATACGAGTCAGACCCCACAAAGCTAAGATTATCGCTAAACCAAAGCTCTGATACCAGATGTAACGACCCACCTTTTTGGACAGTTTAAATCAACAATAAACCACACATGTCAAACTCAAACCATTCAAAAGGAGAGGATTGTTATGGGGTAAATAAGAAAGAGCAGAGAAAGAAAAAAACAAACATAGAATCTCGCAGTGGAATAACAAAATATAATAATCAAATAACAATTCATGAATCTGTTTTACAAATAACATTTGATTACACTTTACAATACAGATCAGAGTTACATATAATAGAAATAAATAATAATGCAGTGGGAAAAATATGATAAATAATAATAGCACTAAATCTTCGTCTTCGTCCTCCAAAAGCAGTCTTCGATAAACTAAAAGCTCAGACTGACCCGGGCGAATTGAAAAGGCAAAACACTCGAGTTGGAACTAAAAGATCTTTTGTAAGTTAAATCAACAGTAAATAAATATGAGTGTAACGGCATCAGAGATGTTTATGGGATTTGGCATCTCCTTTCCAGTGTCAAATGTGAGTGCAATAACTTAAGAGATGTTCGGGATTCCATCTCCTAAGGATCCATTAAACTATCTACATACATAGTACAATACACTATTATAACAGTGTCTACCATAAAGTAATGTATTAAAATAGCGTTAAGGTATTACCCATATCCCCTTTGATATATTTTATATAATGTCGTAGTCTATACAGATACTGTAAACTCCACAGTAAACTGGTGGGCTATCAGGGAGCACTCCATAGGTACGACATCAACCAAACTCGTAGAAGGCGGATTGGTCATGTGAACATGGCACGCAAAACAATACTAGGTATGATTCTACCGTTTTGCGGATCCAGATTGGTAGTAACGCATAGCAGCTACTACCGTCCACCTCGAAACACACTTCTATAATCAAAATCAAGGGGTGGCCACCAAATCATCACAAAGTCATAATATGGTATCGTAGAAGCATGTCCGATAGAAGGAATGACCACACTTGGCCTGGCATGTCTCTTGTTTTATTCATATCTAAGCTGACTCATGGGAGGCAGGCTCACGTAAATACCTCATACAAAATCGTTCGCCAAACCATCCTACTTTATTTTTGGAATCTCCACAACGTACATTGTTGTTAAAGTGGTTTTGGTATTGGTAGAGAGTATGACAGTATCCGATCCCGGTCTCTTTAACAACCAAATGCTTATTTCACACCGGATGGTTCTTTTACATTTCTAAAACTGACTTATAATTTATATCAAAATATCATATTCTCAAAACTATACCATTTTCGAAATCATATTCACTTTCGGAATTATATCATATTTGAAATCATATCACTTTCAAATTCATATTTCCAGAAATAGTTTAAATCCTCATTTAAAAATCATCGTATTCCTCAAATATGTCATTTAAATCCCTACTTATGTTATAACATCATTTAATCGTATTCTACTTAAAATCAAATTCAGTGTTAAATATCAATTCAGTGTTAAATATTACACTAATTACAGTGTTCAGTTTCAACTGCAATTAAATCCAGTTAATATAATTCAATTCCAATAAATTGATTTAATTTGGTTTCAATCTTTTTATTCAATCAATTATTACTTTATGGACCTAGTTAACATTGGTTTACATAATATCGCATTAATATTCCACAATTATCATCTTTACCATATTAGTTGCAATATTTCAATTATTTTGAATCTTGGTTGATTTTCACATTAATTATAGTTTAAAATCCCAATAAATTAATTTATCTTGGTTTTACTCCTTTTTATTAAATCAATTATTACCTTATGAATGTAACTGACATTTCTGTACATCTTGTTGCATTCACCTTTTCTAGTTACCGTCTTAACTCATTTTATGTAACATTTAATTTCATTTAATTATAATTGATTAAATAAATTGGTAATAAATAACAATTGTCACCCTTTTCTACATCTAATCACATTTATATGTTTGTTATCTACACACAAATGTTATAGTTATTTATGCAACACTAATTATATTCAATTACAATTTATTACTTACTATTCCATTAATTAATACAACATTTAAATTATCAATTACTCTTTTAATCAAATTATCAATTAATACAAACATTATTACAATAAATTTGCAATCTATAACCAATTATAACTTTTTAGTCATTTCAATTAATTGGAATTACATTTAAAGCAGTTACCAATTACCTTGAATTAATACCTTTACATTTTATTCCGCTTATATTCTTATTATTAAATCGTAAATTTTTTATTTCTTCCAACATTAAATCACAAAACCTTATTAAATTACTATTTTTAATTATCGAAAATTACAGGTCGTTACAGTTGAAAAGTGATACTTTAATACTTTCAAAAGGAATATTTTGATGGTTTTGATGCTTTCGAAAGAGAAGTTTTAAAGTGTTTCGAAAGGCATATGCTTAGTGTTTTGAAAAGAAGATTTAAATGCTTTCAAAAGAGATATTCTAATGGATTCAAAAGTAAAGGTATAAGGTTTCAAAAGCCTAGTTTTCAAAACAAAAAACCCAATCTCATTTTTAAAGGAACACCCATGGCAATATAAAAGAGCTTTGAAATGGTTTATAATTTTGGAGTTTTGAAGAAGTTTTCCTTGATAAAAATAATGGGTTAAATGGATTAACCATGTTTCATGTGAAAATGATTTCAAGGATATTAAAACATAAATGTTGGCAGTATTATGATATTATCGGCTATTGTATATGCTTATTCTATAAACATATTCACTGTATAATGGACCCATAACTGTATTTTAGGGAGAAATGGCAGAATAACCAACTAGGTTAATCCAGTATTGAATATAAGTTGAGTTAACTCCTATATGAGTAGAGATGCATCCAAGAGGTCAGGTAGACCAGAATATAGGATGCCCAAACACTGATCAAAGAAGTTGTCAGTTTAGATACGTTTATAGTTAAACCATGAAAACTGTGTTTGGAAAGAGTTATTGGTAGGGCCGATAGATTCGTAGTTATCCCATGAAACTATATCTGTGAGACGACCGCCCATGACTCCTGCACTAAACAAGGAAATAGTGCGCTGAAAGGTGTGCCAGGTAGCCATGCATGATCATCAAGGTAAGGTAAAAACAGGGAAGTCTATCGTATAACTCACAGCGCATGGGTAAAAATACAATAGAGAAATATATATATAGTGAAGCTCCACAGAACAGAATCTCATCAAATAAGCCTCATAGTTGTTTGATACAAAAAAAATCTGAATAGTCAATACATCAAGCCTCACTACATATCACTTAGAGAATATACAAGCGGCCTGAACATTCAGTACATATAGTAAGAAAATAATACGCAAGCCTCCAGCTTGTCTTCGCCATCAGCATCGTTGGTCACTAAGAACAGCACCTGTCACCTGCTACCTAGTCTGCCCATCCCAAAATGGATGAACAGCCCAAGGTAATAAGAATTAAACATAAAATCTTGAGTCAGACAACAGTCTTAGTGAGCGGTAAATTAACTAACAACATACCAAAAGAGCATAAAGGTAAAAGGAATAGGAACCCAACCTTCCCACTCCACCTCGTTCTACAGTGATAGCCCCTAGACACACTAAGTAGAAGTAAACATAGCAAATCAGCCATTTAAAGTAGAGCAATTATCACTCGAGTCAAGGTCGATGTTCCCAAGTACAAACCCCCAAGGCCTAAACCAAGATCAGATAAGCACCCAAAAAGCATCGCTCTTGAGACCGAATGACGATACAACCAAAAACATCCAAACATCCATGACTCTGCTATCACTATTATCATTTCTTCGATACCACCGTTAATTGAATGACCGGCACGTAACTTTCAGCCGTCCGTCAAGGGCTAATGGTAACCCCGGTTCTAGACAAAACTCCGCACGTCGTCGCAGCCCGTGCCTAGGTCTATCGAATCTGCCCAGAGTACTCGACTACCAACTGTAGTCTTTTGGGCGCCCCCATGTACTCTTGCTTTGAGTCTGCTAGAACCTTCAATAACGATGAAATCTCAGCCTCCTAGTCATCCTCCTCGACGACTATTCTCATGCTAGCTCAAGCACCTCTCGAGCCAACCATTATCCACGAACTCGAACCATCCTTCGAGTTATCAACATGCTTGGAATGATCCCGTCTGGATTATACCAAAGCTACCTCACATCATGCCTCGCTTCATCTCATCATAGCAAAGCCCTATCTCAACATCATCATCAAATCCGTCCATATTAGCTTTATCATCCGCTACATATGCCACGAGTAGCTTTTCTATTCAAGAGCTTTTCCCTTTAGCTTTTGAATCATCTTCGACCAACTTGTCCAAATCCAACCACTAATCAACTAATTTATAACAATCAATCAAGTCAATCATTAATCCAAGTAATTAAGTATTCAAACATGATCTAAATAAGCAATTATAACTAAAATGGAAATCTTGTAAATAAAGAGCCTAAATCTAACAAGCATGAATCATGAGTATTATCTCTACAACTTGATGGGTGAACTTGCATAGGTTAACATGTACTATGATGAATGCCAAATCTTTATGAACAATGGATCTATACTTAGGTTTATGAAAATGCATGGAATCACTATTTTTAACACACAATCAAGCCACCAATCCAATATACTCCTTTGGGTCTGTGTGAGAGATAACCACCACTCACTGAATCACCCAAACACCTCAAAAACAACACACTCCAGATCTGGACAGCGAAGGATCTAGCTCGATCCGCCAAAATTTCACTTCAAACGTTGAAATCCCTCTTCGATGGATGGAGATCTTCAATCTAAGCTCTTGGATCTTTGATTTGATCTTCAATTCGAATGGAAGGAAGCACAAGATTAAAGAGGAGAAAAGAAGTGAAGAAGTGCAGCACTCAAGCTCTCAAAATGGTAGGGCTTCGCCGCTTCAAAATCCGGATCCCAAAAAGTGAAGAAAACCCGGGTATTTATAGGCTGGAACCCCTTAGGTCGCTCACGACCTAACAAAATCCCCGACCAACGACCTAACAGTCCCCCCGACCTACGACCTAACGACTCAAGCTTATGCGCGACCTAAAACATGCACGACCTAACGACTTAAGCCTTCACGCGACCTAACACATACGCCTTCACGCGACCTAACACATACGCCTTCACGCGACCTAACACATACGCGACCTAACACATATGCCTTCACGCGACCTAATACATACGCGTCTCAACAACCTAAACTACAACGACCTAAGCTATCCCCTAGGTCGCTAACTCCCCTAAGTCGCTTAGTCTCCTAGGTCGCTATCCCTATGCCGCTAACTCCTAGGTCGCTAACTTCCTATGCCGCTAACTCCTAGGTCGCTAACTTCCTTAAGTCGCTCCAATCCCCTAAGTCGCTCAACCGACCTAAGCTACTGCACGACCTAACTCCTTAGGTCGCTCAACACTCAAGATCCTCCCTAAGTCGCTTTACGATCTAACCTCTGGACGACTTAAGCTCTGGACGACCAAACAACACTAATGACCCAACGAAAACAGTTTTACGATCTTTCGATACGTAAAATACGGGTCGTTACATTCTCTCCTCCTTAGGAATTTCGCCTCTGAAATTCCAAACAAACAAGAGTAACCAAAAACTATTCTGCACGCCTATCATCCATAGCAACCAACAAACCATGCATCCAATTACTAGCCTACAATGCAGAATTCTAAGACTAGAATAAGTTACAATGTCATGAGATGACACGACACCTCATGGTCATACCTCGAAGAGTTCAGGATGAGCTGCCTTTATCCTCTCTTCCACCTCCCATGTACAGTCGTTAACATCACCACTCCATTGTATCTTGAGCAACCTAATCACCTTCCTCCTAAGCTGTTTCGTGTCAGTTCCCACAACACAAAGCGGCTTACGAGGTCTCTTAACAACTGGATCAACCTCAAAATCTTCACAGCTATCAGCAGAAACCACTGTATTCGAGTCGTGCACATACTTCCGTAGATACGATACATGAAAAACATTGTGCACACCCGACATCTTTTCTGGTAACTCAAATTTATAAGCGAGCTTTCCAATTCGCTCGATGATCGGGAATGGTCCAACAAATCTCAGAGTCAATTTTCCTTTCTTCCCGAATCGAATAACATTCTTCAGTGGAGAAATCTTCACAAAAACCATATCATCCACGTCGAATTCCAAATCTTTACGACGCTTATCGGCATAACTTTTCTGACGGTCTTGGGCTTCCTTCATTAGTTGCCGAATGATCTCTATGCAATCTGAAGTCCGTCGAATCATTTCTGGCCCAAGTATCAACTTTTCTTCCGTTTCCAACCAACATGTCGGAGAGCTACACGGTCTTCCATACAATGCTTCATACGGCGCCATACCAATGCTTGACTGGTAACTGTTATTATACGAAAATTCCACCAAATGAAGATGATCTTCCCATGATCCTCTGAAGTCTAAAACACATGCTCTGAGGAGATCTTCCAAAAATCGGTTGACTCTCTCGGTCTGACCATCTGTTTGGGGGTGATAAGCTGTACTCAAACACAACTCGGTTCCCAAAACTTCCTGGAAGCTCTTTCAAAATCCAATAGTGAACAATGGGTCTCGATCGCTCACTATACTTTTCGGAATACCATGGAATCAAACTATCCACTTAACATACAGCTCAGCCAACTTCGATGCAGTCCTGGTTGATCGAACAGGAACGAATCTTGCACTCTTAGTCAAACTATCTACAATGACCCAAATCCCTTCATTTTCCGCTCTTGTTCTAGGTAGCCCATCGATAAAATCCATCGATATTTGTTCCCACTTCTATATAGGAACTTCTAATGGCTGAAGCAATCCACTGGGCTTCTTCTGCTTGGCTTTTACCAACTGGCAGTTCATGCATTTGGAAATAAAATTTCCAACATCCTTCTTCATACCTTCCCAGTAATAGTTTCTCTTCATATCGCGATACATCTTATTTCCACCTGGATGAATTGTCAGCTTCGAGTGATGACTTTCCTTCAGAACTTCATCTCTCAATTCATCTATATCGGGAACAACTAGTCGTCCTTGCTTTCGAAGCCAACCCTCTCGATCGACCTCGAATCCTTTATCCCTCTCTGGGTCCAACCCAGATTCCAAATCACGGATAATCTTGACAAGCTTATTGTCTCGCTTTTGGCTCTCACCAATTCTTTCCACAAGAGTAGGTCTTATCGATAAGTTTGCCAACATCTCAGGTTCCAATTCACATCTGGTCCTGAAGTCAAATCTAGCCAAATACTCGAGATTCTTCCATTCTGAAAACATGGCCCCCAATCCTGCATGTCTTCGACTTAACGCATCTGCCACTGCGTTACCCTTTCCCAAAGTATAGGCTATACTAAAATCATATGATGCCAAAAACTCTTGCCATCGTTGCTGCCGAAGGTTCAAATCCTTTTGGGAGAAAAGATACTTCAACGACTTATGATCTGTAAACAACTCGAATCGAACTCCCAATAGGTAATGTCTCCACATCTTTAGAGTAAATACAATCGCCGTCAACTCAAATCATGAGTCAGATAATTCCTTTCATGCGGCTTCAGTTGTCACTTGCATATGCAACAACTTTACCCTTCTGCATCAGCACTGCTCCAAGTCCAGTACTACATGCATCGGTGTAAACCACCATCTCATCATTTCCACTTGGAATAGTCAAAACAGGAGCACTTGTCAGTCGCTCTTTCAGGATTCCGAAAGCTTGCTCATACTTAGCATCCCATCTGAACACTTGGTTCTTTTTCGTCAATCCTGTTAATGGTGCAGCTACCTTGGAAAAGTCTTTGATAAATCGACGATAGTATCCTGCTAATCCAAGAAAACTTCTCACATCATATGCATTCTTAGGTCTAACCAATCCTGGATTGCTGCCACCTTGGCGGGATCAACCGCTATTCCACTTCCAGAGATAACATGGCTTAAGAACCTCACTTCGCTCTTCCAGAAGTGACACTTCGAAAACTTAGCCTTCAGCTGATGTTTCCGCAAGGTTTCCAAAACAATACGCAAGTGCGTCTTGTGCTCTTCTTCAGTTCTGGAATAAATCAAAATATCATCCACGAACACAAGTATGAACTTGTTCAACTGATCCATGAACACTCTATTCATAAGATCCACAAAATACGCTAGTGCATTGGTCAATCCAAACGGCATCACCAACCACTCAAAGAAACCAGATGGTGTCTTGAAAGCAGTCTTCGGCACACTATCCTTTGCCACTCTTAATTCGTGAAATCCCGTTGCCAAATCCATCTGGGAAAACACCTTGGCTTCGTGAAGCTGATCAAACAAGTCATCTATTCTCGGCAATGGATACTTGTTCTTCTTAGTCACTTTATTCAGCTCACGATAATCCACACACAATCTCAACAATCCATCCGCTTTGGTTGCAAACACAAATGGTGCACCCCATTCGGACACACTACGCCGAATGAATCCTTTCTGTAAAAGACCATCAACTTGCACCCTCAACTCTAGCTGTTCCCTAGGTGCCATCCGCCTAAGAGGCATCATAACAGGCCTGGTTCCTTCAGCTAGATCGATGCGAAACTCGATCTCTCTATGCGGCGGTAACCCTTTGACCTCATCAAAGACATCCTCAAATCCATTTGCGATCGGCACCGATGACAGTCAATCCCGTGGAACAACCAGCGAATACATGAAGCTCATGAAGACACCTTCCTCATGCTTACATCGTATCACAACCCTTCGCCCTTCCACATTCTCGACTGTCACCTCCAGCTTTTCACAATCAACCTTTGCCGCATATTTCCTAAGCCAGTCCATACCCAAAATAATTCCAAACCCCGCAAAGTTCAGAACAAAACAATCACAAACAAAGGAGCAACCATGACTCGATACAACCAGACCACGGCATAGCATACACAGACAGGATGAACCCCCAACTGGATTAGTCACAACCAATGGTCTATCAACAATATCCGGTTCTAAACCCAACCAGCATACAAGTTCATTACAAACAAAAGAATGCGACGCCCTAGTATCGAATAACACTCTAACTGAAACACCACAAATGGAAAGAGTACCTTTTACCACCACACTCTTTCCTTTCTCTTCCGCGGTAGGAGCTCTTAAAGATGATGGCACAGCCCCCAAAGCATAGGCTTGCACAACCTGCCCGTCCTTTCGCGGTTCTGGACAATTCTTCTTGATATGCCCCGGCTTGTCACAGTTGTGGCACTTCATTGGCACCTTAGGATTCTTGCAATCTTTGGAGAAATAGCCCTTCTGCTGACAATTGTAGCAGGTCACTTCGCCCTTCGGCTTCTTCTGGCAATTCTTACCCTTCTGCTGCTGCTGCTTTCTCTTCCTGTTTCCACCTTGATGTGGTTTAGACTCCACCTTGGTCACAGCAACAACAGATTCTTCTTTAGGAAACAGGTTCTCGTGCTTGAGAGCCTTCTCCACAAGCTTCTCAAATGGATCGTCCAGATGATCCACCAACTGCCTCCCAAGATAAATGTCCAAGCCCGTCACAAACTTCTCGTTCCACTGATATGGAGATTCAATATACGACCGAGCATACTTGGACAAGGCTTCAAACTCAAAAACATACTCAAGAACTGGTCTCCCACCTTGCTTGAGCTCCAAAAACTTCTTGAACAGAACAGATTTCTGAGCTGTAGAAACCCATGTAATTTCTTCCTCTGGAGTATCAATGGTGATAGAGTTCCACCAATCAGAAGCTCTCCCTTGAACCTTGTTCGCTCCAGTAACTTCGTTTGCTTCTCCATTTTCTTCGTAGGTCTTGAACAGACTACGGTCTTTGCAAATATGAATGGTTGCTCCAGTATCAAGCCACCAATCATTATCTATGCCACTAACGGAGTTTGCCTCTTGTACCACAGCCACAAGCGAGTCTTCGACCATATTCACTTTTTGTTGTTTCTTCCGCAGACGGCAGTCTCGGGCATAATGGCCGGGCTTGTTACAGAAATAACAAGCGCCTTTCTTTTTGTTGTTCTTGGGATGACTTTTCTTCTTAAACTGTGTCTCATTCTTAGGCTTTAACTTGTTAGTTATTTCGACATTATTAATCTTCGTATGAGACTCAGTTTGCGGATTATCATCTAGTTCGCGTTTACGAGAGTCTTCTTCTATACGAAGATGACGCTGTAAACCATCTAAATCATAATCCGTTTCCGCATGTTTCAATTTTTTCTTATAATCATTCCAAGAGTGAGGAAGTCGAGAAATTATGACCCCAACAACAAAAGATTCTGGGAGATCGATACTAGCATCTTTAAGTTGATTTACCAAAAGTAAGATTTCACTTACTTGTCCCACTATGGACTTATTGGCGATCATTTTGAAATCCATAAAATTACAAATAAGAAATTTCTTATTACTTGCCTCGGATATACGGTATTTTCTCTCTAGTGCAGTCCAAAGTGCTTTAGCAGTTTCCAGGCTTCGATGTGCGTTGTATACAGAAGTTGACAATGCATTCAGAATGTGCCCTCTACATAGGAAGTCGTCTTCTTTGCGTTTGGCACGTTTCAGTTTCAGCGCAGCATCGTCCTTGTCAGTTTCTTCTGGAATCTCCTCCAATCCGTCTTCCAATATATAGAACAACTTGACGGTGATCAAGAAGAACTTCATTGTCTCTTGCCAACGAGTGAAGTTATCCCCGTCAAACCGCTCCAATCGAGTCAAATGTTGATTCATCACTTGCAACGCGCTCGAACCTTCCATGGTTGAAGGATATCGTCTAAAATTGTTGGTAAATTTGCGGTTCGAGACGATGGAGATGGCGATGAAACTGTACTACGGACTTGAAGGATCTAGGAGTAGATTCTTTTAGACGATAGTTCAACCCACCACGTACAATCGGGTATCGAACTATAGCCTTCAGGATTCAATCAAGCCCTCAAACAGTGTAATCGGATTCAAGAATTGTACGGTTGTTGATCCGACCAAGAACACCTTGTATATAATCTATGAATTGATGCAAGTAGCAAGAAATCGAATGAAGAAAGAAGAAGTATAGATTAGCAACGTTTCTGGTCTGCAACGCCTGAGGGACGTTACAAAAACTGAGCAGAGAACTGTTTTGCAACAGTTCCTGGACGTTGCTAATTTCATAACAGAGAAAAGCGTTACGAAACCCAGTAGGAGGAAGAAGTGATTTGCAACAGCCCTGGGTGTTGCTATTTATAGGCAACGAATGGATGCTTCCATTCGTTAACAGCCGCGTCCGTAACCGTTTGAACGTTGCGCCCGTATCCGTTCGTTTGAACGGATCTGACCGTTTGCTTGCGTCTCCCGCCAAAACTATTCGAACAGTTCTGGGTACTTAACGGGCCAAACTTGGCTTATTTACTGTTTGCAGATCCGGTCCAAAATTATATCGTATGGACCCGAACCCGAAACCCGGCCCGGCACGGTCGGTCGGACGGCGGCGGCGGCGCGCGCGTGTGTGGAGACGGTGCATGGTCTCCCTCCTCACAACGGAGCAAGCTTTGGGTGCCCAAAGGGCCCAACCCTTCATTTGAGAAGCATCTATATAAATATAGACTTGCTTCCTCTTTCCTATGGTGTGGGACAATAGTTTCCCTCCTTCTTCTTCTTTCCTTCAAAACAAAACTAGAGGCCAAATGTTGAAAATATCCAACATTCTCCCCCTATTTTCAAGATTGGATAATTACAACAATTTAATTTAAAAACGGAATGACTGCATCACTTGAGTGATTGCCTACGTACCCAAGTGGGATCAAGCCTAACGTAGTTCAGGGACAAGAATTTGCATCATCGTGAAAACCAACACATACATGATAGGTATCTTTTGGATTTGAACCTTCACTTAGTGTAAACCATTCAAAACCTTATCGAGATTCTATGGTGAACGAATCTTGAACCAAGTATCCCTAATGATAAAACCGGAACAATCACACATGTTGATTTTCTTAGGTAAAGTGTTCTGTATTGCTAGCACGTTAATGGCCATGTGCTTTAATCCTGGATTCATGAGTCTACTTTAGAAAGCGGTCTTACTTTCTTAGGAAACAGCCTGATTTCCGTACTCATATAGGTATGTCTCTTAAGGTGTTTCTGCGATACACCTTTTAATTTTCTAGACTTATTAAGGATCTATTATCCATCCTTTGTTCTTGCAGAATCCAACACTAAATACTATGGGAGTTTTGATTTAGTGTTCCATAATCGTTCTCTTAATTTGTTGGTACCCATTGAACTTTGTCTATCCATTTCAAGACATAAGTTGAGTTTCTGTTAAGGACGATCAAACTTCATTCACAGACCTTAGTCCCATCTCCTTTGATTTTATAGAAACCATTGCCTTTGGAAGACTCTTAGTAAGAGGATCAGCCAAGTTTTTCTTTGTTTCTATATAGCCAACAGTTATTACTCCTCGTTTGAGTAATTGTCTTATCATCTGATGTCTTAGACTCACGTGTCTAGACTTTCCATTATATGTCTTATTAGAGACATTATATATCGTAGCCTGATTATCACAATTAATCAAGACTGCTGGAGATGGCTTCTTCCATAGTGGAATTTCTATTAATAAATTCCTAAGCCATTCTGCCTCCTTACATGCATATGCTAATGCAATTAATTCTGATAACATAGTTGAGTCAGATATGCAAGTTTGTTTCTTGGAACCCCAAGATACCGCTGCACTCCCTAATGTAAAGATCCATCCAGTTGTAGACTTGGATTTGGATTCTACATTGTTCCAAGTTGCGTCACTATACCCTTCTATAACAGCAGGATATCCTTTATAAGATAAACCATAGTCAATGGTTCCTTTTAGATACGCTAGAACTCTGGAAATAGCTTTCCAATGTTCGTAGCCTGGATTACTCGTAAATCGACATAGCACACTAATGGCATGTGCAATGTCAGGTCTGGTGCAATGCATAGCATACATAAGACTCCCAATAACACTAGAGTACTCAAGTTGAGAAATGGTACGTCCAGTGTTCTTTAGTAATTTAATACTAGGATCTAGAGGAGTTGGGGCTGGTTTGTCATTATAATGACCATACTTCTTAAGGAACATCTCAATATAGTGAGATTGGGTTAGTAATAACTCCCCCTCTTTCCTTATGATTTTAATTCCTAGAATTACGTCAGCCTCACCTAGATCTTTCATATCAAACTTAGAGGATAGAAACCTTTTAGTTTCATTTACACATGATATATTAGAACCAAATATTAGCATGTCATCAACGTATAAACATATTATAACATCGCCGGTATTATCCGATTTGCTATAAATACATTTATCAGCATCATTAACAATGAAGCCATATGATAATGCTATTTTATCAAACTTCTCATGCCATTGCATAGGAGCTTGTTTCAGGCCATAAAGAGATTTTACCAATTTGCAAACTTTCTTTTCTTGGCCAGGGGTTTTGAAACCTTCTGGTTGTTCCATATATATCTCTTCCTCTAAATCTCCATTTAGAAAAGCGGTCTTTACATCCATTTGATGTACGACCAATTTATGAGTGGATGCAAGTGCTATTAAACAACGTATAGAAGAAATGCGAGCAACAGGAGCATAAGTATCGAAGTAATCTACTCCGTGTCTTTGCTTATATCCCTTAGCAACTAATCTGGCTTTAAACTTATCAATGGATCCATTTGTATTCAATTTTTTCTTGAATATCCATTTACATCCTATTGGTTTAGCACCAGGAGGTAAATCAGTTAAAACCCAGGTTTGGTTAGACAATATGGAGTTCATTTCATCATTGATAGCATCTTTCCAAAAATTGGAATCTCTGGAATTCATAGCTTCAGAATAAGTCTTAGGATCATCATCGACGTTCATTACATATCTAGTTACATTAAGGACTTCGTCCTTACTACCTTCTATAAGATATGTTATGAAGTCAGGACCATAGTTCTTCTCAATTCTCGCTCTTTTACTTCTCCTTTGTTCAGTACTATGATCTGGTACTGATACATCCTTGTTGTTTTGAGCAGGAGTATACTCATCGTCATTGACATCATTAGTCGTATCAGGACTAGATGATCTCAATGGAATCTCAACAGTTTGATTTTCAAAAAATTCTACATCTACTGATTCTATAATATCTAAGGTGTCAAGCATTAAGAATCTATAAGTTATACTGGCAAGGGAATAACCTATAAAAGCACATTTAAAAGCTCTATTCCCTAACTTTGGTCGTTTGGGGTCTGGTTTTCTAACATATGCTAAACAACCCCAAACTTTTAATCTATTCAAATTAGGTTTTCTATTAAACCATAATTCATAAGGGAAATATCATTCTTTTTAAGTGGTACTCTATTTAAAATATAACAAGCAGATAACATAGCATCTCCCCACAAATTATTAGGTAAATTAGAACTAATAAGCATGGCATTAACCATCTCTACTAAAGTTCTATTTTTTCTTTCAGCGATACCATTTTGTTGTGGTGTATAAGGGGCAGTGCATTGGTGAATTAAACCATGTTGTTTACAAAACAACGTGAACTCATTTGAGAAATATTCACCACCACGATCTGAATGTAATACTTTAATTTTAACTCCTAATTGTGTTTCAACTTCGGCTTTGTAAATCTTAAATTTATCAAAGGCTTCATCTTTTGTTTTCATTAGATAAACATAAGCATATCTAGTATAATCATCAATAAATGTGATATAGTATTGGTTACCACCATAGGTGATATGACCTTTTAGGTCACCCACATCGCTATATACCAAATCAAGCAAACCGGTTTTCCTTTCTACGGATTTAAAAGATTTTCGGTGTATTTTTGCTTGAACACAAATTTCACATTTAGAGATAGAATTGAAATCACAATCAGAAATTAATCCTAACTTATGCATTTTTTTAAGGGAATTATAATTAACATGTCCTAACCTACTATGCCATAAGTTAACTGAATCAACAATATAAACTAAGGAATTCTTTATTAGATTCAACTTAATCATGCCGTTACAAGAGTATCCCTGTCCAATGAATTTGCCGTTCTTGGACAACACTAACTTATCAGACTCATACACCATCTTGAATCCTCCTTTGTTAAGAAGGTATCCAGATATCAAATTCTTACAAATGTCTGGTACATAAAATACATTGACTAGAGTAAGAACTTTCCCAGAGGTGAGTGGTAGTTCTATAGTGCCCTTTCCCATGACTTTACTCGGAACCTTGTTCGCTCCAGTAACTTCGTTTGCTTCTCCATTTTCTTCGTAGGTCTTGAACAGACTACGGTCTTTGCAAATATGAATGGTTGCTCCAGTATCAAGCCACCAATCATTATCTATGCCACTAACGGAGTTTGCCTCTTGTACCACAGCCACAAGCGAGTCTTCGACCATATTCACTTTTTGTTGTTTCTTCCGCAGACGGCAGTCTCGGGCATAATGGCCGGGCTTGTTACAGAAATAACAAGCGCCTTTCTTTTTGTTGTTCTTGGGATGACTTTTCTTCTTAAACTGTGTCTCATTCTTAGGCTTTAACTTGTTAGTTATTTCGACATTATTAATCTTCGTATGAGACTCAGTTTGCGGATTATCATCTAGTTCGCGTTTACGAGAGTCTTCTTCTATACGAAGATGACGCTGTAAACCATCTAAATCATAATCCGTTTCCGCATGTTTCAATTTTTTCTTATAATCATTCCAAGAGTGAGGAAGTCGAGAAATTATGACCCCAACAACAAAAGATTCTGGGAGATCGATACTAGCATCTTTAAGTTGATTTACCAAAAGTAAGATTTCACTTACTTGTCCCACTATGGACTTATTGGCGATCATTTTGAAATCCATAAAATTACAAATAAGAAATTTCTTATTACTTGCCTCGGATATACGGTATTTGCTCTCTAGTGCAGTCCAAAGTGCTTTAGCAGTTTCCAGGCTTCGATGTGCGTTGTATACAGAAGTTGACAATGCATTCAGAATGTGCCCTCTACATAGGAAGTCGTCTTCTTTGCGTTTGGCACGTTTCAGTTTCAGCGCAGCATCGTCCTTGTCAGTTTCTTCTGGAATCTCCTCCAATCCGTCTTCCAATATATAGAACAACTTGACGGTGATCAAGAAGAACTTCATTGTCTCTTGCCAACGAGTGAAGTTATCCCCGTCAAACCGCTCCAATCGAGTCAAATGTTGATTCATCACTTGCAACGCGCTCGAACCTTCCATGGTTGAAGGATATCGTCTAAAATTGTTGGTAAATTTGCGGTTCGAGACGATGGAGATGGCGATGAAACTGTACTACGGACTTGAAGGATCTAGGAGTAGATTCTTTTAGACGATAGTTCAACCCACCACGTACAATCGGGTATCGAACTATAGCCTTCAGGATTCAATCAAGCCCTCAAACAGTGTAATCGGATTCAAGAATTGTACGGTTGTTGATCCGACCAAGAACACCTTGTATATAATCTATGAATTGATGCAAGTAGCAAGAAATCGAATGAAGAAAGAAGAAGTATAGATTAGCAACGTTTCTGGTCTGCAACGCCTGAGGGACGTTACAAAAACTGAGCAGAGAACTGTTTTGCAACAGTTCCTGGACGTTGCTAATTTCATAACAGAGAAAAGCGTTACGAAACCCAGTAGGAGGAAGAAGTGATTTGCAACAGCCCTGGGTGTTGCTATTTATAGGCAACGAATGGATGCTTCCATTCGTTAACAGCCGCGTCCGTAACCGTTTGAACGTTGCGCCCGTATCCGTTCGTTTGAACGGATCTGACCGTTTGCTTGCGTCTCCCGCCAAAACTATTCGAACAGTTCTGGGTACTTAACGGGCCAAACTTGGCTTATTTACTGTTTGCAGATCCGGTCCAAAATTATATCGTATGGACCCGAACCCGAAAACCGGCCCGGCACGGTCGGTCGGACGGCGGCGGCGGCGCGCGTGTGTGGAGACGGTGCATGGTCTCCCTCCTCACAACGGAGCAAGCTTTGGGTGCCCAAAGGGCCCAACCCTTCATTTGAGAAACATCTATATAAATATAGACTTGCTTCCTCTTTCCTATGGTGTGGGACAATAGTTTCCCTCCTTCTTCTTCTTTCCTTCAAAACAAAACTAGAGGCCAAATGTTGAAAATATCCAACATTCTCCCCCTATTTTCAAGATTGGATAATTACAACAATTTAATTTAAAAACGGAATGACTGCATCACTTGAGTGATTGCCTACGTACCCAAGTGGGATCAAGCCTAACGTAGTTCAGGGACAAGAATTTGCATCATCGTGAAAACCAACACATACATGATAGGTATCTTTTGGATTTGAACCTTCACTTAGTGTAAACCATTCAAAACCTTATCGAGATTCTATGGTGAACGAATCTTGAACCAAGTATCCCTAATGATAAAACCGGAACAATCACACATGTTGATTTTCTTAGGTAAAGTGTTCTGTATTGCTAGCACGTTAATGGCCATGTGCTTTAATCCTGGATTCATGAGTCTACTTTAGAAAGCGGTCTTACTTTCTTAGGAAACAGCCTGATTTCCGTACTCATATAGGTATGTCTCTTAAGGTGTTTCTACGATACCCCTTTTAATTTTCTAGACTTATTAAGGATCTATTATCCATCCTTTGTTCTTGCAGAATCCAACACTAAATACTATGGGAGTTTTGATTTAGTGTTCCATAATCGTTCTCTTAATTTGTTGGTACCCATTGAACTTTGTCTATCCATTTCAAGACATAAGTTGGGTTTCTGTTAAGGACGATCAAACTTCGTTCACAGACCTTAGTCCCATCTCCTTTGATTTTATAGAAACCATTGCCTTTGGAAGACTCTTAGTAAGAGGATCAGCCAAGTTTTTCTTTGTTTCTATATAGCCAACAGTTATTACTCCTCGTTTGAGTAATTGTCTTATCATCTGATGTCTTAGACTCACGTGTCTAGACTTTCCATTATATGTCTTATTAGAGACATTATATATCGTAGCCTGATTATCACAATTAATCAAGACTGCTGGAGATGGCTTCTTCCATAGTGGAATTTCTATTAATAAATTCCTAAGCCATTCTGCCTCCTTACATGCATCTGCTAATGCAATTAATTCTGATAACATAGTTGAGTCAGATATGCAAGTTTGTTTCTTGGAACCCCAAGATACCGCTGCACTCCCTAATGTAAAGATCCATCCAGTTGTAGACTTGGATTTGGATTCTACATTGTTCCAAGTTGCGTCACTATACCCTTCTATAACAGCAGGATATCCTTTATAAGATAAACCATAGTCAATGGTTCCTTTTAGATACGCTAGAACTCTGGAAATAGCTTTCCAATGTTCGTAACCTGGATTACTCGTAAATCGACATAGCACACTAATGGCATGTGCAATGTCAGGTCTGGTGCAATGCATAGCATACATAAGACTCCCAATAACACTAGAGTACTCAAGTTGAGAAATGGTACGTCCAGTGTTCTTTAGTAATTTAATACTAGGATCTAGAGGAGTTGGGGCTGGTTTGTCATTATAATGACCATACTTCTTAAGGAACATCTCAATATAGTGAGATTGGGTTAGTAATAACTCCCCCTCTTTCCTTATGATTTTAATTCCTAGAATTACGTCAGCCTCACCTAGATCTTTCATATCAAACTTAGAGGATAGAAACCTTTTAGTTTCATTTACACATGATATATTAGAACCAAATATTAGCATGTCATCAACGTATAAACATATTATAACATCGCCGGTATTATCCGATTTGCTATAAATACATTTATCAGCATCATTAACAATGAAGCCATATGATAATGCTATTTTATCAAACTTCTCATGCCATTGCATAGGAGCTTGTTTCAGGCCATAAAGAGATTTTACCAATTTGCAAACTTTCTTTTCTTGGCCAGGGGTTTTGAAACCTTCTGGTTGTTCCATATATATCTCTTCCTCTAAATCTCCATTTAGAAAAGCGGTCTTTACATCCATTTGATGTACGACCAATTTATGAGTGGATGCAAGTGCTATTAAACAACGTATAGAAGAAATGCGAGCAACAGGAGCATAAGTATCGAAGTAATCTACTCCGTGTCTTTGCTTATATCCCTTAGCAACTAATCTGGCTTTAAACTTATCAATGGATCCATTTGTATTCAATTTTTTCTTGAATATCCATTTACATCCTATTGGTTTAGCACCAGGAGGTAAATCAGTTAAAACCCAGGTTTGGTTAGACAATATGGAGTTCATTTCATCATTGATAGCATCTTTCCAAAAATTGGAATCTCTGGAATTCATAGCTTCAGAATAAGTCTTAGGATCATCATCGACGTTCATTACATATCTAGTTACATTAAGGACTTCGTCCTTACTACCTTCTATAAGATATGTTATGAAGTCAGGACCATAGTTCTTCTCAATTCTCGCTCTTTTACTTCTCCTTTGTTCAGTACTATGATCTGGTACTGATACATCCTTGTTGTTTTGAGCAGGAGTATACTCATCGTCATTGACATCATTAGTCGTATCAGGACTAGATGATCTCAATGGAATCTCAACAGTTTGATTTTCAAAAAATTCTACATCTACTGATTCTATAATATCTAAGGTGTCAAGCATTAAGAATCTATAAGTTATACTGGCAAGGGAATAACCTATAAAAGCACATTTAAAAGCTCTATTCCCTAACTTTGGTCGTTTGGGGTCTGGTTTTCTAACATATGCTAAACAACCCCAAACTTTTAATCTATTCAAATTAGGTTTTCTATTAAACCATAATTCATAAGGGAAATATCATTCTTTTTAAGTGGTACTCTATTTAAAATATAACAAGCAGATAACATAGCATCTCCCCACAAATTATTAGGTAAATTAGAACTAATAAGCATGGCATTAACCATCTCTACTAAAGTTCTATTTTTTCTTTCAGCGATACCATTTTGTTGTGGTGTATAAGGGGCAGTGCATTGGTGAATTAAACCATGTTGTTTACAAAACAACGTGAACTCATTTGAGAAATATTCACCACCACGATCTGAATGTAATACTTTAATTTTAACTCCTAATTGTGTTTCAACTTCGGCTTTGTAAATCTTAAATTTATCAAAGGCTTCATCTTTTGTTTTCATTAGATAAACATAAGCATATCTAGTATAATCATCAATAAATGTGATATAGTATTGGTTACCACCATAGGTGATATGACCTTTTAGGTCACCCACATCGCTATATACCAAATCAAGCAAACCGGTTTTCCTTTCTACGGATTTAAAAGATTTTCGGTGTATTTTTGCTTGAACACAAATTTCACATTTAGAGATAGAATTGAAATCACAATCAGAAATTAATCCTAACTTATGCATTTTTTTAAGGGAATTATAATTAACATGTCCTAACCTACTATGCCATAAGTTAACTGAATCAACAATATAAACTAAGGAATTCTTTATTAGATTCAACTTAATCATGCCGTTACAAGAGTATCCCTGTCCAATGAATTTGCCGTTCTTGGACAACACTAACTTATCAGACTCATACACCATCTTGAATCCTCCTTTGTTAAGAAGGTATCCAGATATCAAATTCTTACAAATGTCTGGTACATAAAATACATTGACTAGAGTAAGAACTTTCCCAGAGGTGAGTGGTAGTTCTATAGTGCCCTTTCCCATGACTTTACTCGGAACCTTGTTCGCTCCAGTAACTTCGTTTGCTTCTCCATTTTCTTCGTAGGTCTTGAACAGACTACGGTCTTTGCAAATATGAATGGTTGCTCCAGTATCAAGCCACCAATCATTATCTATGCCACTAACGGAGTTTGCCTCTTGTACCACAGCCACAAGCGAGTCTTCGACCATATTCACTTTTTGTTGTTTCTTCCGCAGACGGCAGTCTCGGGCATAATGGCCGGGCTTGTTACAGAAATAACAAGCGCCTTTCTTTTTGTTGTTCTTGGGATGACTTTTCTTCTTAAACTGTGTCTCATTCTTAGGCTTTAACTTGTTAGTTATTTCGACATTATTAATCTTCGTATGAGACTCAGTTTGCGGATTATCATCTAGTTCGCGTTTACGAGAGTCTTCTTCTATACGAAGATGACGCTGTAAACCATCTAAATCATAATCCGTTTCCGCATGTTTCAATTTTTTCTTATAATCATTCCAAGAGTGAGGAAGTCGAGAAATTATGACCCCAACAACAAAAGATTCTGGGAGATCGATACTAGCATCTTTAAGTTGATTTACCAAAAGTAAGATTTCACTTACTTGTCCCACTATGGACTTATTGGCGATCATTTTGAAATCCATAAAATTACAAATAAGAAATTTCTTATTACTTGCCTCGGATATACGGTATTTGCTCTCTAGTGCAGTCCAAAGTGCTTTAGCAGTTTCCAGGCTTCGATGTGCGTTGTATACAGAAGTTGACAATGCATTCAGAATGTGCCCTCTACATAGGAAGTCGTCTTCTTTGCGTTTGGCACGTTTCAGTTTCAGCGCAGCATCGTCCTTGTCAGTTTCTTCTGGAATCTCCTCCAATCCGTCTTCCAATATATAGAACAACTTGACGGTGATCAAGAAGAACTTCATTGTCTCTTGCCAACGAGTGAAGTTATCCCCGTCAAACCGCTCCAATCGAGTCAAATGTTGATTCATCACTTGCAACGCGCTCGAACCTTCCATGGTTGAAGGATATCGTCTAAAATTGTTGGTAAATTTGCGGTTCGAGACGATGGAGATGGCGATGAAACTGTACTACGGACTTGAAGGATCTAGGAGTAGATTCTTTTAGACGATAGTTCAACCCACCACGTACAATCGGGTATCGAACTATAGCCTTCAGGATTCAATCAAGCCCTCAAACAGTGTAATCGGATTCAAGAATTGTACGGTTGTTGATCCGACCAAGAACACCTTGTATATAATCTATGAATTGATGCAAGTAGCAAGAAATCGAATGAAGAAAGAAGAAGTATAGATTAGCAACGTTTCTGGTCTGCAACGCCTGAGGGACGTTACAAAAACTGAGCAGAGAACTGTTTTGCAACAGTTCCTGGACGTTGCTAATTTCATAACAGAGAAAAGCGTTACGAAACCCAGTAGGAGGAAGAAGTGATTTGCAACAGCCCTGGGTGTTGCTATTTATAGGCAACGAATGGATGCTTCCATTCGTTAACAGCCGCGTCCGTAACCGTTTGAACGTTGCGCCCGTATCCGTTCGTTTGAACGGATCTGACCGTTTGCTTGCGTCTCCCGCCAAAACTATTCGAACAGTTCTGGGTACTTAACGGGCCAAACTTGGCTTATTTACTGTTTGCAGATCCGGTCCAAAATTATATCGTATGGACCCGAACCCGAAACCCGGCCCGGCACGGTCGGTCGGACGGCGGCGGCGGCGCGCGCGTGTGTGGAGACGGTGCATGGTCTCCCTCCTCACAACGGAGCAAGCTTTGGGTGCCCAAAGGGCCCAACCCTTCATTTGAGAAACATCTATATAAATATAGACTTGCTTCCTCTTTCCTATGGTGTGGGACAATAGTTTCCCTCCTTCTTCTTCTTTCCTTCAAAACAAAACTAGAGGCCAAATGTTGAAAATATCCAACATTCTCCCCCTATTTTCAAGATTGGATAATTACAACAATTTAATTTAAAAACGGAATGACTGCATCACTTGAGTGATTGCCTACGTACCCAAGTGGGATCAAGCCTAACGTAGTTCAGGGACAAGAATTTGCATCATCGTGAAAACCAACACATACATGATAGGTATCTTTTGGATTTGAACCTTCACTTAGTGTAAACCATTCAAAACCTTATCGAGATTCTATGGTGAACGAATCTTGAACCAAGTATCCCTAATGATAAAACCGGAACAATCACACATGTTGATTTTCTTAGGTAAAGTGTTCTGTATTGCTAGCACGTTAATGGCCATGTGCTTTAATCCTGCATTCATGAGTCTACTTTAGAAAGCGGTCTTACTTTCTTAGGAAACAGCCTGATTTCCGTACTCATATAGGTATGTCTCTTAAGGTGTTTCTGCGATACACCTTTTAATTTTCTAGACTTATTAAGGATCTATTATCCATCCTTTGTTCTTGCAGAATCCAACACTAAATACTATGGGAGTTTTGATTTAGTGTTCCATAATCGTTCTCTTAATTTGTTGGTACCCATTGAACTTTGTCTATCCATTTCAAGACATAAGTTGAGTTTCTGTTAAGGACGATCAAACTTCATTCACAGACCTTAGTCCCATCTCCTTTGATTTTATAGAAACCATTGCCTTTGGAAGACTCTTAGTAAGAGGATCAGCCAAGTTTTTCTTTGTTTCTATATAGCCAACAGTTATTACTCCTCGTTTGAGTAATTGTCTTATCATCTGATGTCTTAGACTCACGTGTCTAGACTTTCCATTATATGTCTTATTAGAGACATTATATATCGTAGCCTGATTATCACAATTAATCAAGACTGCTGGAGATGGCTTCTTCCATAGTGGAATTTCTATTAATAAATTCCTAAGCCATTCTGCCTCCTTACATGCATCTGCTAATGCAATTAATTCTGATAACATAGTTGAGTCAGATATGCAAGTTTGTTTCTTGGAACCCCAAGATACCGCTGCACTCCCTAATGTAAAGATCCATCCAGTTGTAGACTTGGATTTGGATTCTACATTGTTCCAAGTTGCGTCACTATACCCTTCTATAACAGCAGGATATCCTTTATAAGATAAACCATAGTCAATGGTTCCTTTTAGATACGCTAGAACTCTGGAAATAGCTTTCCAATGTTCGTAACCTGGATTACTCGTAAATCGACATAGCACACTAATGGCATGTGCAATGTCAGGTCTGGTGCAATGCATAGCATACATAAGACTCCCAATAACACTAGAGTACTCAAGTTGAGAAATGGTACGTCCAGTGTTCTTTAGTAATTTAATACTAGGATCTAGAGGAGTTGGGGCTGGTTTGTCATTATAATGACCATACTTCTTAAGGAACATCTCAATATAGTGAGATTGGGTTAGTAATAACTCCCCCTCTTTCCTTATGATTTTAATTCCTAGAATTACGTCAGCCTCACCTAGATCTTTCATATCAAACTTAGAGGATAGAAACCTTTTAGTTTCATTTACACATGATATATTAGAACCAAATATTAGCATGTCATCAACGTATAAACATATTATAACATCGCCGGTATTATCCGATTTGCTATAAACATTTATCAGCATCATTAACAATGAAGCCATATGATAATGCTATTTTATCAAACTTCTCATGCCATTGCATAGGAGCTTGTTTCAGGCCATAAAGAGATTTTACCAATTTGCAAACTTTCTTTTCTTGGCCAGGGGTTTTGAAACCTTCTGGTTGTTCCATATATATCTCTTCCTCTAAATCTCCATTTAGAAAAGCGGTCTTTACATCCATTTGATGTACGACCAATTTATGAGTGGATGCAAGTGCTATTAAACAACGTATAGATGCGAGCAACAGGAGCATAAGTATCGAAGTAATCTACTCCGTGTCTTTGCTTATATCCCTTAGCAACTAATCTGGCTTTAAACTTATCAATGGATCCATTTGTATTCAATTTTTTCTTGAATATCCATTTACATCCTATTGGTTTAGCACCAGGAGGTAAATCAGTTAAAACCCAGGTTTGGTTAGACAATATGGAGTCATTTCATCATTGATAGCATCTTTCCAAAAATTGGAATCTCTGGAATTCATAGCTTCAGAATAAGTCTTAGGATCATCATCGACGTTCATTACATTTACATATCTAGTTACATTAAGGACTTCGTCCTTACTACCTTCTATAAGATATGTTATGAAGTCAGGACCATAGTTCTTCTCAATTCTCGCTCTTTTACTTCTCCTTTGTTCAGTACTATGATCTGGTACTGATACATCCTTGTTGTTTTGAGCAGGAGTATACTCATCGTCATTGACATCATTAGTCGTATCAGGACTAGATGATCTCAATGGAATCTCAACAGTTTGATTTTCAAAAAATTCTACATCTACTGATTCTATAATATCTAAGGTGTCAAGCATTAAGAATCTATAAGTTATACTGGCAAGGGAATAACCTATAAAAGCACATTTAAAAGCTCTATTCCCTAACTTTGGTCGTTTGGGGTCTGGTTTTCTAACATATGCTAAACAACCCCAAACTTTTAATCTATTCAAATTAGGTTTTCTATTAAACCATAATTCATAAGGGAAATATCATTCTTTTTAAGTGGTACTCTATTTAAAATATAACAAGCAGATAACATAGCATCTCCCCACAAATTATTAGGTAAATTAGAACTAATAAGCATGGCATTAACCATCTCTACTAAAGTTCTATTTTTTCTTTCAGCGATACCATTTTGTTGTGGTGTATAAGGGGCAGTGCATTGGTGAATTAAACCATGTTGTTTACAAAACAACGTGAACTCATTTGAGAAATATTCACCACCACGATCTGAATGTAATACTTTAATTTTAACTCCTAATTGTGTTTCAACTTCGGCTTTGTAAATCTTAAATTTATCAAAGGCTTCATCTTTTGTTTTCATTAGATAAACATAAGCATATCTAGTATAATCATCAATAAATGTGATATAGTATTGGTTACCACCATAGGTGATATGACCTTTTAGGTCACCCACATCGCTATATACCAAATCAAGCAAACCGGTTTTCCTTTCTACGGATTTAAAAGATTTTCGGTGTATTTTTGCTTGAACACAAATTTCACATTTAGAGATAGAATTGAAATCACAATCAGAAATTAATCCTAACTTATGCATTTTTTTAAGGGAATTATAATTAACATGTCCTAACCTACTATGCCATAAGTTAACTGAATCAACAATATAAACTAAGGAATTCTTTATTAGATTCAACTTAATCATGCCGTTACAAGAGTATCCCTGTCCAATGAATTTGCCGTTCTTGGACAACACTAACTTATCAGACTCATACACCATCTTGAATCCTCCTTTGTTAAGAAGGTATCCAGATATCAAATTCTTACAAATGTCTGGTACATAAAATACATTGACTAGAGTAAGAACTTTCCCAGAGGTGAGTGGTAGTTCTATAGTGCCCTTTCCCATGACTTTACTCGGAACCTTGTTCGCTCCAGTAACTTCGTTTGCTTCTCCATTTTCTTCGTAGGTCTTGAACAGACTACGGTCTTTGCAAATATGAATGGTTGCTCCAGTATCAAGCCACCAATCATTATCTATGCCACTAACGGAGTTTGCCTCTTGTACCACAGCCACAAGCGAGTCTTCGACCATATTCACTTTTTGTTGTTTCTTCCGCAGACGGCAGTCTCGGGCATAATGGCCGGGCTTGTTACAGAAATAACAAGCGCCTTTCTTTTTGTTGTTCTTGGGATGACTTTTCTTCTTAAACTGTGTCTCATTCTTAGGCTTTAACTTGTTAGTTATTTCGACATTATTAATCTTCGTATGAGACTCAGTTTGCGGATTATCATCTAGTTCGCGTTTACGAGAGTCTTCTTCTATACGAAGATGACGCTGTAAACCATCTAAATCATAATCCGTTTCCGCATGTTTCAATTTTTTCTTATAATCATTCCAAGAGTGAGGAAGTCGAGAAATTATGACCCCAACAACAAAAGATTCTGGGAGATCGATACTAGCATCTTTAAGTTGATTTACCAAAAGTAAGATTTCACTTACTTGTCCCACTATGGACTTATTGGCGATCATTTTGAAATCCATAAAATTACAAATAAGAAATTTCTTATTACTTGCCTCGGATATACGGTATTTGCTCTCTAGTGCAGTCCAAAGTGCTTTAGCAGTTTCCAGGCTTCGATGTGCGTTGTATACAGAAGTTGACAATGCATTCAGAATGTGCCCTCTACATAGGAAGTCGTCTTCTTTGCGTTTGGCACGTTTCAGTTTCAGCGCAGCATCGTCCTTGTCAGTTTCTTCTGGAATCTCCTCCAATCCGTCTTCCAATATATAGAACAACTTGACGGTGATCAAGAAGAACTTCATTGTCTCTTGCCAACGAGTGAAGTTATCCCCGTCAAACCGCTCCAATCGAGTCAAATGTTGATTCATCACTTGCAACGCGCTCGAACCTTCCATGGTTGAAGGATATCGTCTAAAATTGTTGGTAAATTTGCGGTTCGAGACGATGGAGATGGCGATGAAACTGTACTACGGACTTGAAGGATCTAGGAGTATATTCTTTTAGACGATAGTTCAACCCACCACGTACAATCGGGTATCGAACTATAGCCTTCAGGATTCAATCAAGCCCTCAAACAGTGTAATCGGATTCAAGAATTGTACGGTTGTTGATCCGACCAAGAACACCTTGTATATAATCTATGAATTGATGCAAGTAGCAAGAAATCGAATGAAGAAAGAAGAAGTATAGATTAGCAACGTTTCTGGTCTGCAACGCCTGAGGGACGTTACAAAAACTGAGCAGAGAACTGTTTTGCAACAGTTCCTGGACGTTGCTAATTTCATAACAGAGAAAAGCGTTACGAAACCCAGTAGGAGGAAGAAGTGATTTGCAACAGCCCTGGGTGTTGCTATTTATAGGCAACGAATGGATGCTTCCATTCGTTAACAGCCGCGTCCGTAACCGTTTGAACGTTGCGCCCGTATCCGTTCGTTTGAACGGATATGACCGTTTGCTTGCGTCTCCCGCCAAAACTATTCGAACAGTTCTGGGTACTTAACGGGCCAAACTTGGCTTATTTACTGTTTGCAGATCCGGTCCAAAATTATATCGTATGGACCCGAACCCGAAACCCGGCCCGGCACGGTCGGTCGGACGGCGGCGGCGGCGCGCGCGTGTGTGGAGACGGTGCATGGTCTCCCTCCTCACAACGGAGCAAGCTTTGGGTGCCCAAAGGGCCCAACCCTTCATTTGAGAAACATCTATATAAATATAGACTTGCTTCCTCTTTTCTATGGTGTGGGACAATAGTTTCCCTCCTTCTTCTTCTTTCCTTCAAAACAAAACTAGAGGCCAAATGTTGAAAATATCCAACATTCTCCCCCTATTTTCAAGATTGGATAATTACAACAATTTAATTTAAAAACGGAATGACTGCATCACTTGAGTGATTGCCTACGTACCCAAGTGGGATCAAGCCTAACGTAGTTCAGGGACAAGAATTTGCATCATCGTGAAAACCAACACATACATGATAGGTATCTTTTGGATTTGAACCTTCACTTAGTGTAAACCATTCAAAACCTTATCGAGATTCTATGGTGAACGAATCTTGAACCAAGTATCCCTAATGATAAAACCGGAACAATCACACATGTTGATTTTCTTAGGTAAAGTGTTCTGTATTGCTAGCACGTTAATGGCCATGTGCTTTAATCCTGGATTCATGAGTCTACTTTAGAAAGCGGTCTTACTTTCTTAGGAAACAGCCTGATTTCCGTACTCATATAGGTATGTCTCTTAAGGTGTTTCTGCGATACACCTTTTAATTTTCTAGACTTATTAAGGATCTATTATCCATCCTTTGTTCTTGCAGAATCCAACACTAAATACTATGGGAGTTTTGATTTAGTGTTCCATAATCGTTCTCTTAATTTGTTGGTACCCATTGAACTTTGTCTATCCATTTCAAGACATAAGTTGAGTTTCTGTTAAGGACGATCAAACTTCATTCACAGACCTTAGTCCCATCTCCTTTGATTTTATAGAAACCATTGCCTTTGGAAGACTCTTAGTAAGAGGATCAGCCAAGTTTTTCTTTGTTTCTATATAGCCAACAGTTATTACTCCTCGTTTGAGTAATTGTCTTATCATCTGATGTCTTAGACTCACGTGTCTAGACTTTCCATTATATGTCTTATTAGAGACATTATATATCGTAGCCTGATTATCACAATTAATCAAGACTGCTGGAGATGGCTTCTTCCATAGTGGAATTTCTATTAATAAATTCCTAAGCCATTCTGCCTCCTTACATGCATCTGCTAATGCAATTAATTCTGATAACATAGTTGAGTCAGATATGCAAGTTTGTTTCTTGGAACCCCAAGATACCGCTGCACTCCCTAATGTAAAGATCCATCCAGTTGTAGACTTGGATTTGGATTCTACATTGTTCCAAGTTGCGTCACTATACCCTTCTATAACAGCAGGATATCCTTTATAAGATAAACCATAGTCAATGGTTCCTTTTAGATACGCTAGAACTCTGGAAATAGCTTTCCAATGTTCGTAACCTGGATTACTCGTAAATCGACATAGCACACTAATGGCATGTGCAATGTCAGGTCTGGTGCAATGCATAGCATACATAAGACTCCCAATAACACTAGAGTACTCAAGTTGAGAAATGGTACGTCCAGTGTTCTTTAGTAATTTAATACTAGGATCTAGAGGAGTTGGGGCTGGTTTGTCATTATAATGACCATACTTCTTAAGGAACATCTCAATATAGTGAGATTGGGTTAGTAATAACTCCCCCTCTTTCCTTATGATTTTAATTCCTAGAATTACGTCAGCCTCACCTAGATCTTTCATATCAAACTTAGAGGATAGAAACCTTTTAGTTTCATTTACACATGATATATTAGAACCAAATATTAGCATGTCATCAACGTATAAACATATTATAACATCGCCGGTATTATCCGATTTGCTATAAATACATTTATCAGCATCATTAACAATGAAGCCATATGATAATGCTATTTTATCAAACTTCTCATGCCATTGCATAGGAGCTTGTTTCAGGCCATAAAGAGATTTTACCAATTTGCAAACTTTCTTTTCTTGGCCAGGGGTTTTGAAACCTTCTGGTTGTTCCATATATATCTCTTCCTCTAAATCTCCATTTAGAAAAGCGGTCTTTACATCCATTTGATGTACGACCAATTTATGAGTGGATGCAAGTGCTATTAAACAACGTATAGAAGAAATGCGAGCAACAGGAGCATAAGTATCGAAGTAATCTACTCCGTGTCTTTGCTTATATCCCTTAGCAACTAATCTGGCTTTAAACTTATCAATGGATCCATTTGTATTCAATTTTTTCTTGAATATCCATTTACATCCTATTGGTTTAGCACCAGGAGGTAAATCAGTTAAAATCCAGGTTTGGTTAGACAATATGGAGTTCATTTCATCATTGATAGCATCTTTCCAAAAATTGGAATCTCTGGAATTCATAGCTTCAGAATAAGTCTTAGGATCATCATCGACGTTCATTACATATCTAGTTACATTAAGGACTTCGTCCTTACTACCTTCTATAAGATATGTTATGAAGTCAGGACCATAGTTCTTCTCAATTCTCGCTCTTTTACTTCTCCTTTGTTCAGTACTATGATCTGGTACTGATACATCCTTGTTGTTTTGAGCAGGAGTATACTCATCGTCATTGACATCATTAGTCGTATCAGGACTAGATGATCTCAATGGAATCTCAACAGTTTGATTTTCAAAAAATTCTACATCTACTGATTCTATAATATCTAAGGTGTCAAGCATTAAGAATCTATAAGTTATACTGGCAAGGGAATAACCTATAAAAGCACATTTAAAAGCTCTATTCCCTAACTTTGGTCGTTTGGGGTCTGGTTTTCTAACATATGCTAAACAACCCCAAACTTTTAATCTATTCAAATTAGGTTTTCTATTAAACCATAATTCATAAGGGAAATATCATTCTTTTTAAGTGGTACTCTATTTAAAATATAACAAGCAGATAACATAGCATCTCCCCACAAATTATTAGGTAAATTAGAACTAATAAGCATGGCATTAACCATCTCTACTAAAGTTCTATTTTTTCTTTCAGCGATACCATTTTGTTGTGGTGTATAAGGGGCAGTGCATTGGTGAATTAAACCATGTTGTTTACAAAACAACGTGAACTCATTTGAGAAATATTCACCACCACGATCTGAATGTAATACTTTAATTTTAACTCCTAATTGTGTTTCAACTTCGGCTTTGTAAATCTTAAATTTATCAAAGGCTTCATCTTTTGTTTTCATTAGATAAACATAAGCATATCTAGTATAATCATCAATAAATGTGATATAGTATTGGTTACCACCATAGGTGATATGACCTTTTAGGTCACCCACATCGCTATATACCAAATCAAGCAAACCGGTTTTCCTTTCTACGGATTTAAAAGATTTTCGGTGTATTTTTGCTTGAACACAAATTTCACATTTAGAGATAGAATTGAAATCACAATCAGAAATTAATCCTAACTTATGCATTTTTTTAAGGGAATTATAATTAACATGTCCTAACCTACTATGCCATAAGTTAACTGAATCAACAATATAAACTAAGGAATTCTTTATTAGATTCAACTTAATCATGCCGTTACAAGAGTATCCCTGTCCAATGAATTTGCCGTTCTTGGACAACACTAACTTATCAGACTCATACACCATCTTGAATCCTCCTTTGTTAAGAAGGTATCCAGATATCAAATTCTTACAAATGTCTGGTACATAAAATACATTGACTAGAGTAAGAACTTTCCCAGAGGTGAGTGGTAGTTCTATAGTGCCCTTTCCCATGACTTTACTCGGAACCTTGTTCGCTCCAGTAACTTCGTTTGCTTCTCCATTTTCTTCGTAGGTCTTGAACAGACTACGGTCTTTGCAAATATGAATGGTTGCTCCAGTATCAAGCCACCAATAATTATCTATGCCACTAACGGAGTTTGCCTCTTGTACCACAGCCACAAGCGAGTCTTCGACCATATTCACTTTTTGTTGTTTCTTCCGCAGACGGCAGTCTCGGGCATAATGGCCGGGCTTGTTACAGAAATAACAAGCGCCTTTCTTTTTGTTGTTCTTGGGATGACTTTTCTTCTTAAACTGTGTCTCATTCTTAGGCTTTAACTTGTTAGTTATTTCGACATTATTAATCTTCGTATGAGACTCAGTTTGCGGATTATCATCTAGTTCGCGTTTACGAGAGTCTTCTTCTATACGAAGATGACGCTGTAAACCATCTAAATCATAATCCGTTTCCGCATGTTTCAATTTTTTCTTATAATCATTCCAAGAGTGAGGAAGTCGAGAAATTATGACCCCAACAACAAAAGATTCTGGGAGATCGATACTAGCATCTTTAAGTTGATTTACCAAAAGTAAGATTTCACTTACTTGTCCCACTATGGACTTATTGGCGATCATTTTGAAATCCATAAAATTACAAATAAGAAATTTCTTATTACTTGCCTCGGATATACGGTATTTGCTCTCTAGTGCAGTCCAAAGTGCTTTAGCAGTTTCCAGGCTTCGATGTGCGTTGTATACAGAAGTTGACAATGCATTCAGAATGTGCCCTCTACATAGGAAGTCGTCTTCTTTGCGTTTGGCACGTTTCAGTTTCAGCGCAGCATCGTCCTTGTCAGTTTCTTCTGGAATCTCCTCCAATCCGTCTTCCAATATATAGAACAACTTGACGGTGATCAAGAAGAACTTCATTGTCTCTTGCCAACGAGTGAAGTTATCCCCGTCAAACCGCTCCAATCGAGTCAAATGTTGATTCATCACTTGCAACGCGCTCGAACCTTCCATGGTTGAAGGATATCGTCTAAAATTGTTGGTAAATTTGCGGTTCGAGACGATGGAGATGGCGATGAAACTGTACTACGGACTTGAAGGATCTAGGAGTAGATTCTTTTAGACGATAGTTCAACCCACCACGTACAATCGGGTATCGAACTATAGCCTTCAGGATTCAATCAAGCCCTCAAACAGTGTAATCGGATTCAAGAATTGTACGGTTGTTGATCCGACCAAGAACACCTTGTATATAATCTATGAATTGATGCAAGTAGCAAGAAATCGAATGAAGAAAGAAGAAGTATAGATTAGCAACGTTTCTGGTCTGCAACGCCTGAGGGACGTTACAAAAACTGAGCAGAGAACTGTTTTGCAACAGTTCCTGGACGTTGCTAATTTCATAACAGAGAAAAGCGTTACGAAACCCAGTAGGAGGAAGAAGTGATTTGCAACAGCCCTGGGTGTTGCTATTTATAGGCAACGAATGGATGCTTCCATTCGTTAACAGCCGCGTCCGTAACCGTTTGAACGTTGCGCCCGTATCCGTTCGTTTGAACGGATCTGACCGTTTGCTTGCGTCTCCCGCCAAAACTATTCGAACAGTTCTGGGTACTTAACGGGCCAAACTTGGCTTATTTACTGTTTGCAGATCCGGTCCAAAATTATATCGTATGGACCCGAACCCGAAACCCGGCCCGGCACGGTCGGTCGGACGGCGGCGGCGGCGCGCGCGCGTGTGGAGACGGTGCATGGTCTCCCTCCTCACAACGGAGCAAGCTTTGGGTGCCCAAAGGGCCCAACCCTTCATTTGAGAAACATCTATATAAATATAGACTTGCTTCATCTTTCCTATGGTGTGGGACAATAGTTTCCCTCCTTCTTCTTCTTTCCTTCAAAACAAAACTAGAGGCCAAATGTTGAAAATATCCAACATTCTCCCCCTATTTTCAAGATTGGATAATTACAACAATTTAATTTAAAAACGGAATGACTGCATCACTTGAGTGATTGCCTACGTACCCAAGTGGGATCAAGCCTAACGTAGTTCAGGGACAAGAATTTGCATCATCGTGAAAACCAACACATACATGATAGGTATCTTTTGGATTTGAACCTTCACTTAGTGTAAACCATTCAAAACCTTATCGAGATTCTATGGTGAACGAATCTTGAACCAAGTATCCCTAATGATAAAACCGGAACAATCACACATGTTGATTTTCTTAGGTAAAGTGTTCTGTATTGCTAGCACGTTAATGGCCATGTGCTTTAATCCTGGATTCATGAGTCTACTTTAGAAAGCGGTCTTACTTTCTTAGGAAACAGCCTGATTTCCGTACTCATATAGGTATGTCTCTTAAGGTGTTTCTGCGATACACCTTTTAATTTTCTAGACTTATTAAGGATCTATTATCCATCCTTTGTTCTTGCAGAATCCAACACTAAATACTATGGGAGTTTTGATTTAGTGTTCCATAATCGTTCTCTTAATTTGTTGGTACCCATTGAACTTTGTCTATCCATTTCAAGACATAAGTTGGGTTTCTGTTAAGGACGATCAAACTTCATTCACAGACCTTAGTCCCATCTCCTTTGATTTTATAGAAACCATTGCCTTTGGAAGACTCTTAGTAAGAGGATCAGCCAAGTTTTTCTTTGTTTCTATATAGCCAACAGTTATTACTCCTCGTTTGAGTAATTGTCTTATCATCTGATGTCTTAGACTCACGTGTCTAGACTTTCCATTATATGTCTTATTAGAGACATTATATATCGTAGCCTGATTATCACAATTAATCAAGACTGCTGGAGATGGCTTCTTCCATAGTGGAATTTCTATTAATAAATTCCTAAGCCATTCTGCCTCCTTACATGCATCTGCTAATGCAATTAATTCTGATAACATAGTTGAGTCAGATATGCAAGTTTGTTTCTTGGAACCCCAAGATACCGCTGCACTCCCTAATGTAAAGATCCATCCAGTTGTAGACTTGGATTTGGATTCTACATTGTTCCAAGTTGCGTCACTATACCCTTCTATAACAGCAGGATATCCTTTATAAGATAAACCATAGTCAATGGTTCCTTTTAGATATGCTAGAACTCTGGAAATAGCTTTCCAATGTTCGTAGCCTGGATTACTCGTAAATCGACATAGCACACTAATGGCATGTGCAATGTCAGGTCTGGTGCAATGCATAGCATACATAAGACTCCCAATAACACTAGAGTACTCAAGTTGAGAAATGGTACGTCCAGTGTTCTTTAGTAATTTAATACTAGGATCTAGAGGAGTTGGGGCTGGTTTGTCATTATAATGACCATACTTCTTAAGGAACATCTCAATATAGTGAGATTGGGTTAGTAATAACTCCCCCTCTTTCCTTATGATTTTAATTCCTAGAATTACGTCAGCCTCACCTAGATCTTTCATATCAAACTTAGAGGATAGAAACCTTTTAGTTTCATTTACACATGATATATTAGAACCAAATATTAGCATGTCATCAACGTATAAACATATTATAACATCGCCGGTATTATCCGATTTGCTATAAATACATTTATCAGCATCATTAACAATGAAGCCATATGATAATGCTATTTTATCAAACTTCTCATGCCATTGCATAGGAGCTTGTTTCAGGCCATAAAGAGATTTTACCAATTTGCAAACTTTCTTTTCTTGGCCAGGGGTTTTGAAACCTTCTGGTTGTTCCATATATATCTCTTCCTCTAAATCTCCATTTAGAAAAGCGGTCTTTACATCCATTTGATGTACGACCAATTTATGAGTGGATGCAAGTGCTATTAAACAACGTATAGAAGAAATGCGAGCAACAGGAGCATAAGTATCGAAGTAATCTACTCCGTGTCTTTGCTTATATCCCTTAGCAACTAATCTGGCTTTAAACTTATCAATGGATCCATTTGTATTCAATTTTTTCTTGAATATCCATTTACATCCTATTGGTTTAGCACCAGGAGGTAAATCAGTTAAAACCCAGGTTTGGTTAGACAATATGGAGTTCATTTCATCATTGATAGCATCTTTCCAAAAATTGGAATCTCTGGAATTCATAGCTTCAGAATAAGTCTTAGGATCATCATCGACGTTCATTACATATCTAGTTACATTAAGGACTTCGTCCTTACTACCTTCTATAAGATATGTTATGAAGTCAGGACCATAGTTCTTCTCAATTCTCGCTCTTTTACTTCTCCTTTGTTCAGTACTATGATCTGGTACTGATACATCCTTGTTGTTTTGAGCAGGAGTATACTCATCGTCATTGACATCATTAGTCGTATCAGGACTAGATGATCTCAATGGAATCTCAACAGTTTGATTTTCAAAAAATTCTACATCTACTGATTCTATAATATCTAAGGTGTCAAGCATTAAGAATCTATAAGTTATACTGGCAAGGGAATAACCTATAAAAGCACATTTAAAAGCTCTATTCCCTAACTTTGGTCGTTTGGGGTCTGGTTTTCTAACATATGCTAAACAACCCCAAACTTTTAATCTATTCAAATTAGGTTTTCTATTAAACCATAATTCATAAGGGAAATATCATTCTTTTTAAGTGGTACTCTATTTAAAATATAACAAGCAGATAACATAGCATCTCCCCACAAATTATTAGGTAAATTAGAACTAATAAGCATGGCATTAACCATCTCTACTAAAGTTCTATTTTTTCTTTCAGCGATACCATTTTGTTGTGGTGTATAAGGGGCAGTGCATTGGTGAATTAAACCATGTTGTTTACAAAACAACGTGAACTCATTTGAGAAATATTCACCACCACGATCTGAATGTAATACTTTAATTTTAACTCCTAATTGTGTTTCAACTTCGGCTTTGTAAATCTTAAATTTATCAAAGGCTTCATCTTTTGTTTTCATTAGATAAACATAAGCATATCTAGTATAATCATCAATAAATGTGATATAGTATTGGTTACCACCATAGGTGATATGACCTTTTAGGTCACCCACATCGCTATATACCAAATCAAGCAAACCGGTTTTCCTTTCTACGGATTTAAAAGATTTTCGGTGTATTTTTGCTTGAACACAAATTTCACATTTAGAGATAGAATTGAAATCACAATCAGAAATTAATCCTAACTTATGCATTTTTTTAAGGGAATTATAATTAACATGTCCTAACCTACTATGCCATAAGTTAACTGAATCAACAATATAAACTAAGGAATTCTTTATTAGATTCAACTTAATCATGCCGTTACAAGAGTATCCCTGTCCAATGAATTTGCCGTTCTTGGACAACACTAACTTATCAGACTCATACACCATCTTGAATCCTCCTTTGTTAAGAAGGTATCCAGATATCAAATTCTTACAAATGTCTGGTACATAAAATACATTGACTAGAGTAAGAACTTTCCCAGAGGTGAGTGGTAGTTCTATAGTGCCCTTTCCCATGACTTTACTCGGAACCTTGTTCGCTCCAGTAACTTCGTTTGCTTCTCCATTTTCTTCGTAGGTCTTGAACAGACTACGGTCTTTGCAAATATGAATGGTTGCTCCAGTATCAAGCCACCAATCATTATCTATGCCACTAACGGAGTTTGCCTCTTGTACCACAGCCACAAGCGAGTCTTCGACCATATTCACTTTTTGTTGTTTCTTCCGCAGACGGCAGTCTCGGGCATAATGGCCGGGCTTGTTACAGAAATAACAAGCGCCTTTCTTTTTGTTGTTCTTGGGATGACTTTTCTTCTTAAACTGTGTCTCATTCTTAGGCTTTAACTTGTTAGTTATTTCGACATTATTAATCTTCGTATGAGACTCAGTTTGCGGATTATCATCTAGTTCGCGTTTACGAGAGTCTTCTTCTATACGAAGATGACGCTGTAAACCATCTAAATCATAATCCGTTTCCGCATGTTTCAATTTTTTCTTATAATCATTCCAAGAGTGAGGAAGTCGAGAAATTATGACCCCAACAACAAAAGATTCTGGGAGATCGATACTAGCATCTTTAAGTTGATTTACCAAAAGTAAGATTTCACTTACTTGTCCCACTATGGACTTATTGGAGATCATTTTGAAATCCATAAAATTACAAATAAGAAATTTCTTATTACTTGCCTCGGATATACGGTATTTGCTCTCTAGTGCAGTCCAAAGTGCTTTAGCAGTTTCCAGGCTTCGATGTGCGTTGTATACAGAAGTTGACAATGCATTCAGAATGTGCCCTCTACATAGGAAGTCGTCTTCTTTGCGTTTGGCACGTTTCAGTTTCAGCGCAGCATCGTCCTTGTCAGTTTCTTCTGGAATCTCCTCCAATCCGTCTTCCAATATATAGAACAACTTGACGGTGATCAAGAAGAACTTCATTGTCTCTTGCCAACGAGTGAAGTTATCCCCGTCAAACCGCTCCAATCGAGTCAAATGTTGATTCATCACTTGCAACGCGCTCGAACCTTCCATGGTTGAAGGATATCGTCTAAAATTGTTGGTAAATTTGCGGTTCGAGACGATGGAGATGGCGATGAAACTGTACTACGGACTTGAAGGATCTAGGAGTAGATTCTTTTAGACGATAGTTCAACCCACCACGTACAATCGGGTATCGAACTATAGCCTCCAGGATTCAATCAAGCCCTCAAACAGTGTAATCGGATTCAAGAATTGTACGGTTGTTGATCCGACCAAGAACACCTTGTATATAATCTATGAATTGATGCAAGTAGCAAGAAATCGAATGAAGAAAGAAGAAGTATAGATTAGCAACGTTTCTGGTCTGCAACGCCTGAGGGACGTTACAAAAACTGAGCAGAGAACTGTTTTGCAACAGTTCCTGGACGTTGCTAATTTCATAACAGAGAAAAGCGTTACGAAACCCAGTAGGAGGAAGAAGTGATTTGCAACAGCCCTGGGTGTTGCTATTTATAGGCAACGAATGGATGCTTCTATTCGTTAACAGCCGCGTCCGTAACCGTTTGAACGTTGCGCCCGTATCCGTTCGTTTGAACGGATCTGACCGTTTGCTTGCGTCTCCCGCCAAAACTATTCGAACAGTTCTGGGTACTTAACGGGCCAAACTTGGCTTATTTACTGTTTGCAGATCCGGTCCAAAATTATATCGTATGGACCCGAACCCGAAACCCGGCCCGGCACGGTCGGTCGGACGGCGGCGGCGGCGCGTGCGTGGAGACGGTGCATGGTCTCCCTCCTCACAACGGAGCAAGCTTTGGGTGCCCAAAGGGCCCAACCCTTCATTTGAGAAACATCTATATAAATATAGACTTGCTTCCTCTTTCCTATGGTGTGGGACAATAGTTTCCCTCCTTCTTCTTCTTTCCTTCAAAACAAAACTAGAGGCCAAATGTTGAAAATATCCAACATTCTCCCCCTATTTTTAAGATTGGATAATTACAACAATTTAATTTAAAAACGGAATGACTGCATCACTTGAGTGATTGCCTACGTACCCAAGTGGGATCAAGCCTAACGTAGTTCAGGGACAAGAATTTGCATCATCGTGAAAACCAACACATACATGATAGGTATCTTTTGGATTTGAACCTTCACTTAGTGTAAACCATTCAAAACCTTATCGAGATTCTATGGTGAACGAATCTTGAACCAAGTATCCCTAATGATAAAACCGGAACAATCACACATGTTGATTTTCTTAGGTAAAGTGTTCTGTATTGCTAGCACGTTAATGGCCATGTGCTTTAATCCTGGATTCATGAGTCTACTTTAGAAAGCGGTCTTACTTTCTTAGGAAACAGCCTGATTTCCGTACTCATATAGGTATGTCTCTTAAGGTGTTTCTGCGATACACCTTTTAATTTTCTAGACTTATTAAGGATCTATTATCCATCCTTTGTTCTTGCAGAATCCAACACTAAATACTATGGGAGTTTTGATTTAGTGTTCCATAATCGTTCTCTTAATTTGTTGGTACCCATTGAACTTTGTCTATCCATTTCAAGACATAAGTTGGGTTTCTGTTAAGGACGATCAAACTTCATTCACAGACCTTAGTCCCATCTCCTTTGATTTTATAGAAACCATTGCCTTTGGAAGACTCTTAGTAAGAGGATCAGCCAAGTTTTTCTTTGTTTCTATATAGCCAACAGTTATTACTCCTCGTTTGAGTAATTGTCTTATCATCTGATGTCTTAGACTCACGTGTCTAGACTTTCCATTATATGTCTTATTAGAGACATTATATATCGTAGCCTGATTATCACAATTAATCAAGACTGCTGGAGATGGCTTCTTCCATAGTGGAATTTCTATTAATAAATTCCTAAGCCATTCTGCCTCCTTACATGCATCTGCTAATGCAATTAATTCTGATAACATAGTTGAGTCAGATATGCAAGTTTGTTTCTTGGAACCCCAAGATACCGCTGCACTCCCTAATGTAAAGATCCATCCAGTTGTAGACTTGGATTTGGATTCTACATTGTTCCAAGTTGCGTCACTATACCCTTCTATAACAGCAGGATATCCTTTATAAGATAAACCATAGTCAATGGTTCCTTTTAGATACGCTAGAACTCTGGAAATAGCTTTCCAATGTTCGTAGCCTGGATTACTCGTAAATCGACATAGCACACTAATGGCATGTGCAATGTCAGGTCTGGTGCAATGCATAGCATACATAAGACTCCCAATAACACTAGAGTACTCAAGTTGAGAAATGGTACGTCCAGTGTTCTTTAGTAATTTAATACTAGGATCTAGAGGAGTTGGGGCTGGTTTGTCATTATAATGACCATACTTCTTAAGGAACATCTCAATATAGTGAGATTGGGTTAGTAATAACTCCCCCTCTTTCCTTATGATTTTAATTCCTAGAATTACGTCAGCCTCACCTAGATCTTTCATATCAAACTTAGAGGATAGAAACCTTTTAGTTTCATTTACACATGATATATCAGAACCAAATATTAGCATGTCATCAACGTATAAACATATTATAACATCGCCGGTATTATCCGATTTGCTATAAATACATTTATCAGCATCATTAACAATGAAGCCATATGATAATGCTATTTTATCAAACTTCTCATGCCATTGCATAGGAGCTTGTTTCAGGCCATAAAGAGATTTTACCAATTTGCAAACTTTCTTTTCTTGGCCAGGGGTTTTGAAACCTTCTGGTTGTTCCATATATATCTCTTCCTCTAAATCTCCATTTAGAAAAGCGGTCTTTACATCCATTTGATGTACGACCAATTTATGAGTGGATGCAAGTGCTATTAAACAACGTATAGAAGAAATGCGAGCAACAGGAGCATAAGTATCGAAGTAATCTACTCCGTGTCTTTGCTTATATCCCTTAGCAACTAATCTGGCTTTAAACTTATCAATGGATCCATTTGTATTCAATTTTTTCTTGAATATCCATTTACATCCTATTGGTTTAGCACCAGGAGGTAAATCAGTTAAAACCCAGGTTTGGTTAGACAATATGGAGTTCATTTCATCATTGATAGCATCTTTCCAAAAATTGGAATCTCTGGAATTCATAGCTTCAGAATAAGTCTTAGGATCATCATCGACGTTCATTACATATCTAGTTACATTAAGGACTTCGTCCTTACTACCTTCTATAAGATATGTTATGAAGTCAGGACCATAGTTCTTCTCAATTCTCGCTCTTTTACTTCTCCTTTGTTCAGTACTATGATCTGGTACTGATACATCCTTGTTGTTTTGAGCAGGAGTATACTCATCGTCATTGACATCATTAGTCGTATCAGGACTAGATGATCTCAATGGAATCTCAACAGTTTGATTTTCAAAAAATTCTACATCTACTGATTCTATAATATCTAAGGTGTCAAGCATTAAGAATCTATAAGTTATACTGGCAAGGGAATAACCTATAAAAGCACATTTAAAAGCTCTATTCCCTAACTTTGGTCGTTTGGGGTCTGGTTTTCTAACATATGCTAAACAACCCCAAACTTTTAATCTATTCAAATTAGGTTTTCTATTAAACCATAATTCATAAGGGAAATATCATTCTTTTTAAGTGGTACTCTATTTAAAATATAACAAGCAGATAACATAGCATCTCCCCACAAATTATTAGGTAAATTAGAACTAATAAGCATGGCATTAACCATCTCTACTAAAGTTCTATTTTTTCTTTCAGCGATACCATTTTGTTGTGGTGTATAAGGGGCAGTGCATTGGTGAATTAAACCATGTTGTTTACAAAACAACGTGAACTCATTTGAGAAATATTCACCACCACGATCTGAATGTAATACTTTAATTTTAACTCCTAATTGTGTTTCAACTTCGGCTTTGTAAATCTTAAATTTATCAAAGGCTTCATCTTTTGTTTTCATTAGATAAACATAAGCATATCTAGTATAATCATCAATAAATGTGATATAGTATTGGTTACCACCATAGGTGATATGACCTTTTAGGTCACCCACATCGCTATATACCAAATCAAGCAAACCGGTTTTCCTTTCTACGGATTTAAAAGATTTTCGGTGTATTTTTGCTTGAACACAAATTTCACATTTAGAGATAGAATTGAAATCACAATCAGAAATTAATCCTAACTTATGCATTTTTTTAAGGGAATTATAATTAACATGTCCTAACCTACTATGCCATAAGTTAACTGAATCAACAATATAAACTAAGGAATTCTTTATTAGATTCAACTTAATCATGCCGTTACAAGAGTATCCCTGTCCAATGAATTTGCCGTTCTTGGACAACACTAACTTATCAGACTCATACACCATCTTGAATCCTCCTTTGTTAAGAAGGTATCCAGATATCAAATTCTTACAAATGTCTGGTACATAAAATACATTGACTAGAGTAAGAACTTTCCCAGAGGTGAGTGGTAGTTCTATAGTGCCCTTTCCCATGACTTTACTCGGAACCTTGTTCGCTCCAGTAACTTCGTTTGCTTCTCCATTTTCTTCGTAGGTCTTGAACAGACTACGGTCTTTGCAAATATGAATGGTTGCTCCAGTATCAAGCCACCAATCATTATCTATGCCACTAACGGAGTTTGCCTCTTGTACCACAGCCACAAGCGAGTCTTCGACCATATTCACTTTTTGTTGTTTCTTCCGCAGACGGCAGTCTCGGGCATAATGGCCGGGCTTGTTACAGAAATAACAAGCGCCTTTCTTTTTGTTGTTCTTGGGATGACTTTTCTTCTTAAACTGTGTCTCATTCTTAGGCTTTAACTTGTTAGTTATTTCGACATTATTAATATTCGTATGAGACTCAGTTTGCGGATTATCATCTAGTTCGCGTTTACGAGAGTCTTCTTCTATACGAAGATGACGCTGTAAACCATCTAAATCATAATCCGTTTCCGCATGTTTCAATTTTTTCTTATAATCATTCCAAGAGTGAGGAAGTCGAGAAATTATGACCCCAACAACAAAAGATTCTGGGAGATCGATACTAGCATCTTTAAGTTGATTTACCAAAAGTAAGATTTCACTTACTTGTCCCACTATGGACTTATTGGCGATCATTTTGAAATCCATAAAATTACAAATAAGAAATTTCTTATTACTTGCCTCGGATATACGGTATTTGCTCTCTAGTGCAGTCCAAAGTGCTTTAGCAGTTTCCAGGCTTCGATGTGCGTTGTATACAGAAGTTGACAATGCATTCAGAATGTGCCCTCTACATAGGAAGTCGTCTTCTTTGCGTTTGGCACGTTTCAGTTTCAGCGCAGCATCGTCCTTGTCAGTTTCTTCTGGAATCTCCTCCAATCCGTCTTCCAATATATAGAACAACTTGACGGTGATCAAGAAGAACTTCATTGTCTCTTGCCAACGAGTGAAGTTATCCCCGTCAAACCGCTCCAATCGAGTCAAATGTTGATTCATCACTTGCAACGCGCTCGAACCTTCCATGGTTGAAGGATATCGTCTAAAATTGTTGGTAAATTTACGGTTCGAGACGATGGAGATGGCGATGAAACTGTACTACGGACTTGAAGGATCTAGGAGTAGATTCTTTTAGACGATAGTTCAACCCACCACGTACAATCGGGTATCGAACTATAGCCTTCAGGATTCAATCAAGCCCTCAAACAGTGTAATCGGATTCAAGAATTGTACGGTTGTTGATCCGACCAAGAACACCTTATATATAATCTATGAATTGATGCAAGTAGCAAGAAATCGAATGAAGAAAGAAGAAGTATAGATTAGCAACGTTTCTGGTCTGCAACGCCTGAGGGACGTTACAAAAACTGAGCAGAGAACTGTTTTGCAACAGTTCCTGGACGTTGCTAATTTCATAACAGAGAAAAGCGTTACGAAACCCAGTAGGAGGAAGAAGTGATTTGCAACAGCCCTGGGTGTTGCTATTTATAGGCAACGAATGGATGCTTCCATTCGTTAACAGCCGCGTCCGTAACCGTTTGAACGCTGCGCCCGTATCCGTTCGTTTGAACGGATCTGACCGTTTGCTTGCGTCTCCCGCCAAAACTATTCGAACAGTTCTGGGTACTTAACGGGCCAAACTTGGCTTATTTACTGTTTGCAGATCCGGTCCAAAATTATATCGTATGGACCCGAACCCGAAACCCGGCCCGGCCGGTCGGACGGCGGCGGCGGCGCGCGCGCGTGTGGAGACGGTGCATGGTCTCCCTCCTCACAACGGAGCAAGCTTTGGGTGCCCAAAGGGCCCAACCCTTCATTTGAGAAACATCTATATAAATATAGACTTGCTTCCTCTTTCCTATGGTGTGGGACAATAGTTTCCCTCCTTCTTCTTCTTTCCTTCAAAACAAAACTAGAGGCCAAATGTTGAAAATATCCAACATTCTCCCCCTATTTTCAAGATTGGATAATTACAACAATTTAATTTAAAAACGGAATGACTGCATCACTTGAGTGATTGCCTACGTACCCAAGTGGGATCAAGCCTAACGTAGTTCAGGGACAAGAATTTGCATCATCGTGAAAACCAACACATACATGATAGGTATCTTTTGGATTTGAACCTTCACTTAGTGTAAACCATTCAAAACCTTATCGAGATTCTATGGTGAACGAATCTTGAACCAAGTATCCCTAATGATAAAACCGGAACAATCACACATGTTGATTTTCTTAGGTAAAGTGTTCTGTATTGCTAGCACGTTAATGGCCATGTGCTTTAATCCTGGATTCATGAGTCTACTTTAGAAAGCGGTCTTACTTTCTTAGGAAACAGCCTGATTTCCGTACTCATATAGGTATGTCTCTTAAGGTGTTTCTGCGATACACCTTTTAATTTTCTAGACTTATTAAGGATCTATTATCCATCCTTTGTTCTTGCAGAATCCAACACTAAATACTATGGGAGTTTTGATTTAGTGTTCCATAATCGTTCTCTTAATTTGTTGGTACCCATTGAACTTTGTCTATCCATTTCAAGACATAAGTTGGGTTTCTGTTAAGGACGATCAAACTTCATTCACAGACCTTAGTCCCATCTCCTTTGATTTTATAGAAACCATTGCCTTTGGAAGACTCTTAGTAAGAGGATCAGCCAAGTTTTTCTTTGTTTCTATATAGCCAACAGTTATTACTCCTCGTTTGAGTAATTGTCTTATCATCTGATGTCTTAGACTCACGTGTCTAGACTTTCCATTATATGTCTTATTAGAGACATTATATATCGTAGCCTGATTATCACAATTAATCAAGACTGCTGGAGATGGCTTCTTCCATAGTGGAATTTCTATTAATAAATTCCTAAGCCATTCTGCCTCCTTACATGCATCTGCTAATGCAATTAATTCTGATAACATAGTTGAGTCAGATATGCAAGTTTGTTTCTTGGAACCCCAAGATACCGCTGCACTCCCTAATGTAAAGATCCATCCAGTTGTAGACTTGGATTTGGATTCTACATTGTTCCAAGTTGCGTCACTATACCCTTCTATAACAGCAGGATATCCTTTATAAGATAAACCATAGTCAATGGTTCCTTTTAGATACGCTAGAACTCTGGAAATAGCTTTCCAATGTTCGTAGCCTGGATTACTCGTAAATCGACATAGCACACTAATGGCATGTGCAATGTCAGGTCTGGTGCAATGCATAGCATACATAAGACTCCCAATAACACTAGAGTACTCAAGTTGAGAAATGGTACGTCCAGTGTTCTTTAGTAATTTAATACTAGGATCTAGAGGAGTTGGGGCTGGTTTGTCATTATAATGACCATACTTCTTAAGGAACATCTCAATATAGTGAGATTGGGTTAGTAATAACTCCCCCTCTTTCCTTATGATTTTAATTCCTAGAATTACGTCAGCCTCACCTAGATCTTTCATATCAAACTTAGAGGATAGAAACCTTTTAGTTTCATTTACACATGATATATTAGAACCAAATATTAACATGTCATCAACGTATAAACATATTATAACATCGCCGGTATTATCCGATTTGCTATAAATACATTTATCAGCATCATTAACAATGAAGCCATATGATAATGCTATTTTATCAAACTTCTCATGCCATTGCATAGGAGCTTGTTTCAGGCCATAAAGAGATTTTACCAATTTGCAAACTTTCTTTTCTTGGCCAGGGGTTTTGAAACCTTCTGGTTGTTCCATATATATCTCTTCCTCTAAATCTCCATTTAGAAAAGCGGTCTTTACATCCATTTGATGTACGACCAATTTATGAGTGGATGCAAGTGCTATTAAACAACGTATAGAAGAAATGCGAGCAACAGGAGCATAAGTATCGAAGTAATCTACTCCGTGTCTTTGCTTATATCCCTTAGCAACTAATCTGGCTTTAAACTTATCAATGGATCCATTTGTATTCAATTTTTTCTTGAATATCAATTTACATCCTATTGGTTTAGCACCGGGAGGTAAATCAGTTAAAACCCAGGTTTGGTTAGACAATATGGAGTTCATTTCATCATTGATAGCATCTTTCCAAAAATTGGAATCTCTGGAATTCATAGCTTCAGAATAAGTCTTAGGATCATCATCGACGTTCATTACATATCTAGTTACATTAAGGACTTCGTCCTTACTACCTTCTATAAGATATGTTATGAAGTCAGGACCATAGTTCTTCTCAATTCTCGCTCTTTTACTTCTCCTTTGTTCAGTACTATGATCTGGTACTGATACATCCTTGTTGTTTTGAGCAGGAGTATACTCATCGTCATTGACATCATTAGTCGTATCAGGACTAGATGATCTCAATGGAATCTCAACAGTTTGATTTTCAAAAAATTCTACATCTACTGATTCTATAATATCTAAGGTGTCAAGCATTAAGAATCTATAAGTTATACTGGCAAGGGAATAACCTATAAAAGCACATTTAAAAGCTCTATTCCCTAACTTTGGTCGTTTGGGGTCTGGTTTTCTAACATATGCTAAACAACCCCAAACTTTTAATCTATTCAAATTAGGTTTTCTATTAAACCATAATTCATAAGGGAAATATCATTCTTTTTAAGTGGTACTCTATTTAAAATATAACAAGCAGATAACATAGCATCTCCCCACAAATTATTAGGTAAATTAGAACTAATAAGCATGGCATTAACCATCTCTACTAAAGTTCTATTTTTTCTTTCAGCGATACCATTTTGTTGTGGTGTATAAGGGGCAGTGCATTGGTGAATTAAACCATGTTGTTTACAAAACAACGTGAACTCATTTGAGAAATATTCACCACCACGATCTGAATGTAATACTTTAATTTTAACTCCTAATTGTGTTTCAACTTCGGCTTTGTAAATCTTAAATTTATCAAAGGCTTCATCTTTTGTTTTCATTAGATAAACATAAGCATATCTAGTATAATCATCAATAAATGTGATATAGTATTGGTTACCACCATAGGTGATATGACCTTTTAGGTCACCCACATCGCTATATACCAAATCAAGCAAACCGGTTTTCCTTTCTACGGATTTAAAAGATTTTCGGTGTATTTTTGCTTGAACACAAATTTCACATTTAGAGATAGAATTGAAATCACAATCAGAAATTAATCCTAACTTATGCATTTTTTTAAGGGAATTATAATTAACATGTCCTAACCTACTATGCCATAAGTTAACTGAATCAACAATATAAACTAAGGAATTCTTTATTAGATTCAACTTAATCATGCCGTTACAAGAGTATCCCTGTCCAATGAATTTGCCGTTCTTGGACAACACTAACTTATCAGACTCATACACCATCTTGAATCCTCCTTTGTTAAGAAGGTATCCAGATATCAAATTCTTACAAATGTCTGGTACATAAAATACATTGACTAGAGTAAGAACTTTCCCAGAGGTGAGTGGTAGTTCTATAGTGCCCTTTCCCATGACTTTACTCGGAACCTTGTTCGCTCCAGTAACTTCGTTTGCTTCTCCATTTTCTTCGTAGGTCTTGAACAGACTACGGTCTTTGCAAATATGAATGGTTGCTCCAGTATCAAGCCACCAATCATTATCTATGCCACTAACGGAGTTTGCCTCTTGTACCACAGCCACAAGCGAGTCTTCGACCATATTCACTTTTTGTTGTTTCTTCCGCAGACGGCAGTCTCGGGCATAATGGCCGGGCTTGTTACAGAAATAACAAGCGCCTTTCTTTTTGTTGTTCTTGGGATGACTTTTCTTCTTAAACTGTGTCTCATTCTTAGGCTTTAACTTGTTAGTTATTTCGACATTATTAATCTTCGTATGAGACTCAGTTTGCGGATTATCATCTAGTTCGCGTTTACGAGAGTCTTCTTCTATACGAAGATGACGCTGTAAACCATCTAAATCATAATCCGTTTCCGCATGTTTCAATTTTTTCTTATAATCATTCCAAGAGTGAGGAAGTCGAGAAATTATGACCCCAACAACAAAAGATTCTGGGAGATCGATACTAGCATCTTTAAGTTGATTTACCAAAAGTAAGATTTCACTTACTTGTCCCACTATGGACTTATTGGCGATCATTTTGAAATCCATAAAATTACAAATAAGAAATTTCTTATTACTTGCCTCGGATATACGGTATTTGCTCTCTAGTGCAGTCCAAAGTGCTTTAGCAGTTTCCAGGCTTCGATGTGCGTTGTATACAGAAGTTGACAATGCATTCAGAATGTGCCCTCTACATAGGAAGTCGTCTTCTTTGCGTTTGGCACGTTTCAGTTTCAGCGCAGCATCGTCCTTGTCAGTTTCTTCTGGAATCTCCTCCAATCCGTCTTCCAATATATAGAACAACTTGACGGTGATCAAGAAGAACTTCATTGTCTCTTGCCAACGAGTGAAGTTATCCCCGTCAAACCGCTCCAATCGAGTCAAATGTTGATTCATCACTTGCAACGCGCTCGAACCTTCCATGGTTGAAGGATATCGTCTAAAATTGTTGGTAAATTTGCGGTTCGAGACGATGGAGATGGCGATGAAACTGTACTACGGACTTGAAGGATCTAGGAGTATATTCTTTTAGACGATAGTTCAACCCACCACGTACAATCGGGTATCGAACTATAGCCTTCAGGATTCAATCAAGCCCTCAAACAGTGTAATCGGATTCAAGAATTGTACGGTTGTTGATCCGACCAAGAACACCTTGTATATAATCTATGAATTGATGCAAGTAGCAAGAAATCGAATGAAGAAAGAAGAAGTATAGATTAGCAACGTTTCTGGTCTGCAACGCCTGAGGGACGTTACAAAAACTGAGCAGAGAACTGTTTTGCAACAGTTCCTGGACGTTGCTAATTTCATAACAGAGAAAAGCGTTACGAAACCCAGTAGGAGGAAGAAGTGATTTGCAACAGCCCTGGGTGTTGCTATTTATAGGCAACGAATGGATGCTTCCATTCGTTAACAGCCGCGTCCGTAACCGTTTGAACGTTGCGCCCGTATCCGTTCGTTTGAACGGATATGACCGTTTGCTTGCGTCTCCCGCCAAAACTATTCGAACAGTTCTGGGTACTTAACGGGCCAAACTTGGCTTATTTACTGTTTGCAGATCCGGTCCAAAATTATATCGTATGGACCCGAACCCGAAACCCGGCCCGGCACGGTCGGTCGGACGGCGGCGGCGGCGCGCGCGTGTGTGGAGACGGTGCATGGTCTCCCTCCTCACAACGGAGCAAGCTTTGGGTGCCCAAAGGGCCCAACCCTTCATTTGAGAAACATCTATATAAATATAGACTTGCTTCCTCTTTTCTATGGTGTGGGACAATAGTTTCCCTCCTTCTTCTTCTTTCCTTCAAAACAAAACTAGAGGCCAAATGTTGAAAATATCCAACATTCTCCCCCTATTTTCAAGATTGGATAATTACAACAATTTAATTTAAAAACGGAATGACTGCATCACTTGAGTGATTGCCTACGTACCCAAGTGGGATCAAGCCTAACGTAGTTCAGGGACAAGAATTTGCATCATCGTGAAAACCAACACATACATGATAGGTATCTTTTGGATTTGAACCTTCACTTAGTGTAAACCATTCAAAACCTTATCGAGATTCTATGGTGAACGAATCTTGAACCAAGTATCCCTAATGATAAAACCGGAACAATCACACATGTTGATTTTCTTAGGTAAAGTGTTCTGTATTGCTAGCACGTTAATGGCCATGTGCTTTAATCCTGGATTCATGAGTCTACTTTAGAAAGCGGTCTTACTTTCTTAGGAAACAGCCTGATTTCCGTACTCATATAGGTATGTCTCTTAAGGTGTTTCTGCGATACACCTTTTAATTTTCTAGACTTATTAAGGATCTATTATCCATCCTTTGTTCTTGCAGAATCCAACACTAAATACTATGGGAGTTTTGATTTAGTGTTCCATAATCGTTCTCTTAATTTGTTGGTACCCATTGAACTTTGTCTATCCATTTCAAGACATAAGTTGAGTTTCTGTTAAGGACGATCAAACTTCATTCACAGACCTTAGTCCCATCTCCTTTGATTTTATAGAAACCATTGCCTTTGGAAGACTCTTAGTAAGAGGATCAGCCAAGTTTTTCTTTGTTTCTATATAGCCAACAGTTATTACTCCTCGTTTGAGTAATTGTCTTATCATCTGATGTCTTAGACTCACGTGTCTAGACTTTCCATTATATGTCTTATTAGAGACATTATATATCGTAGCCTGATTATCACAATTAATCAAGACTGCTGGAGATGGCTTCTTCCATAGTGGAATTTCTATTAATAAATTCCTAAGCCATTCTGCCTCCTTACATGCATCTGCTAATGCAATTAATTCTGATAACATAGTTGAGTCAGATATGCAAGTTTGTTTCTTGGAACCCCAAGATACCGCTGCACTCCCTAATGTAAAGATCCATCCAGTTGTAGACTTGGATTTGGATTCTACATTGTTCCAAGTTGCGTCACTATACCCTTCTATAACAGCAGGATATCCTTTATAAGATAAACCATAGTCAATGGTTCCTTTTAGATACGCTAGAACTCTGGAAATAGCTTTCCAATGTTCGTAACCTGGATTACTCGTAAATCGACATAGCACACTAATGGCATGTGCAATGTCAGGTCTGGTGCAATGCATAGCATACATAAGACTCCCAATAACACTAGAGTACTCAAGTTGAGAAATGGTACGTCCAGTGTTCTTTAGTAATTTAATACTAGGATCTAGAGGAGTTGGGGCTGGTTTGTCATTATAATGACCATACTTCTTAAGGAACATCTCAATATAGTGAGATTGGGTTAGTAATAACTCCCCCTCTTTCCTTATGATTTTAATTCCTAGAATTACGTCAGCCTCACCTAGATCTTTCATATCAAACTTAGAGGATAGAAACCTTTTAGTTTCATTTACACATGATATATTAGAACCAAATATTAGCATGTCATCAACGTATAAACATATTATAACATCGCCGGTATTATCCGATTTGCTATAAATACATTTATCAGCATCATTAACAATGAAGCCATATGATAATGCTATTTTATCAAACTTCTCATGCCATTGCATAGGAGCTTGTTTCAGGCCATAAAGAGATTTTACCAATTTGCAAACTTTCTTTTCTTGGCCAGGGGTTTTGAAACCTTCTGGTTGTTCCATATATATCTCTTCCTCTAAATCTCCATTTAGAAAAGCGGTCTTTACATCCATTTGATGTACGACCAATTTATGAGTGGATGCAAGTGCTATTAAACAACGTATAGAAGAAATGCGAGCAACAGGAGCATAAGTATCGAAGTAATCTACTCCGTGTCTTTGCTTATATCCCTTAGCAACTAATCTGGCTTTAAACTTATCAATGGATCCATTTGTATTCAATTTTTTCTTGAATATCCATTTACATCCTATTGGTTTAGCACCAGGAGGTAAATCAGTTAAAATCCAGGTTTGGTTAGACAATATGGAGTTCATTTCATCATTGATAGCATCTTTCCAAAAATTGGAATCTCTGGAATTCATAGCTTCAGAATAAGTCTTAGGATCATCATCGACGTTCATTACATATCTAGTTACATTAAGGACTTCGTCCTTACTACCTTCTATAAGATATGTTATGAAGTCAGGACCATAGTTCTTCTCAATTCTCGCTCTTTTACTTCTCCTTTGTTCAGTACTATGATCTGGTACTGATACATCCTTGTTGTTTTGAGCAGGAGTATACTCATCGTCATTGACATCATTAGTCGTATCAGGACTAGATGATCTCAATGGAATCTCAACAGTTTGATTTTCAAAAAATTCTACATCTACTGATTCTATAATATCTAAGGTGTCAAGCATTAAGAATCTATAAGTTATACTGGCAAGGGAATAACCTATAAAAGCACATTTAAAAGCTCTATTCCCTAACTTTGGTCGTTTGGGGTCTGGTTTTCTAACATATGCTAAACAACCCCAAACTTTTAATCTATTCAAATTAGGTTTTCTATTAAACCATAATTCATAAGGGAAATATCATTCTTTTTAAGTGGTACTCTATTTAAAATATAACAAGCAGATAACATAGCATCTCCCCACAAATTATTAGGTAAATTAGAACTAATAAGCATGGCATTAACCATCTCTACTAAAGTTCTATTTTTTCTTTCAGCGATACCATTTTGTTGTGGTGTATAAGGGGCAGTGCATTGGTGAATTAAACCATGTTGTTTACAAAACAACGTGAACTCATTTGAGAAATATTCACCACCACGATCTGAATGTAATACTTTAATTTTAACTCCTAATTGTGTTTCAACTTCGGCTTTGTAAATCTTAAATTTATCAAAGGCTTCATCTTTTGTTTTCATTAGATAAACATAAGCATATCTAGTATAATCATCAATAAATGTGATATAGTATTGGTTACCACCATAGGTGATATGACCTTTTAGGTCACCCACATCGCTATATACCAAATCAAGCAAACCGGTTTTCCTTTCTACGGATTTAAAAGATTTTCGGTGTATTTTTGCTTGAACACAAATTTCACATTTAGAGATAGAATTGAAATCACAATCAGAAATTAATCCTAACTTATGCATTTTTTTAAGGGAATTATAATTAACATGTCCTAACCTACTATGCCATAAGTTAACTGAATCAACAATATAAACTAAGGAATTCTTTATTAGATTCAACTTAATCATGCCGTTACAAGAGTATCCCTGTCCAATGAATTTGCCGTTCTTGGACAACACTAACTTATCAGACTCATACACCATCTTGAATCCTCCTTTGTTAAGAAGGTATCCAGATATCAAATTCTTACAAATGTCTGGTACATAAAATACATTGACTAGAGTAAGAACTTTCCCAGAGGTGAGTGGTAGTTCTATAGTGCCCTTTCCCATGACTTTACTCGGAACCTTGTTCGCTCCAGTAACTTCGTTTGCTTCTCCATTTTCTTCGTAGGTCTTGAACAGACTACGGTCTTTGCAAATATGAATGGTTGCTCCAGTATCAAGCCACCAATAATTATCTATGCCACTAACGGAGTTTGCCTCTTGTACCACAGCCACAAGCGAGTCTTCGACCATATTCACTTTTTGTTGTTTCTTCCGCAGACGGCAGTCTCGGGCATAATGGCCGGGCTTGTTACAGAAATAACAAGCGCCTTTCTTTTTGTTGTTCTTGGGATGACTTTTCTTCTTAAACTGTGTCTCATTCTTAGGCTTTAACTTGTTAGTTATTTCGACATTATTAATCTTCGTATGAGACTCAGTTTGCGGATTATCATCTAGTTCGCGTTTACGAGAGTCTTCTTCTATACGAAGATGACGCTGTAAACCATCTAAATCATAATCCGTTTCCGCATGTTTCAATTTTTTCTTATAATCATTCCAAGAGTGAGGAAGTCGAGAAATTATGACCCCAACAACAAAAGATTCTGGGAGATCGATACTAGCATCTTTAAGTTGATTTACCAAAAGTAAGATTTCACTTACTTGTCCCACTATGGACTTATTGGCGATCATTTTGAAATCCATAAAATTACAAATAAGAAATTTCTTATTACTTGCCTCGGATATACGGTATTTGCTCTCTAGTGCAGTCCAAAGTGCTTTAGCAGTTTCCAGGCTTCGATGTGCGTTGTATACAGAAGTTGACAATGCATTCAGAATGTGCCCTCTACATAGGAAGTCGTCTTCTTTGCGTTTGGCACGTTTCAGTTTCAGCGCAGCATCGTCCTTGTCAGTTTCTTCTGGAATCTCCTCCAATCCGTCTTCCAATATATAGAACAACTTGACGGTGATCAAGAAGAACTTCATTGTCTCTTGCCAACGAGTGAAGTTATCCCCGTCAAACCGCTCCAATCGAGTCAAATGTTGATTCATCACTTGCAACGCGCTCGAACCTTCCATGGTTGAAGGATATCGTCTAAAATTGTTGGTAAATTTGCGGTTCGAGACGATGGAGATGGCGATGAAACTGTACTACGGACTTGAAGGATCTAGGAGTAGATTCTTTTAGACGATAGTTCAACCCACCACGTACAATCGGGTATCGAACTATAGCCTTCAGGATTCAATCAAGCCCTCAAACAGTGTAATCGGATTCAAGAATTGTACGGTTGTTGATCCGACCAAGAACACCTTGTATATAATCTATGAATTGATGCAAGTAGCAAGAAATCGAATGAAGAAAGAAGAAGTATAGATTAGCAACGTTTCTGGTCTGCAACGCCTGAGGGACGTTACAAAAACTGAGCAGAGAACTGTTTTGCAACAGTTCCTGGACGTTGCTAATTTCATAACAGAGAAAAGCGTTACGAAACCCAGTAGGAGGAAGAAGTGATTTGCAACAGCCCTGGGTGTTGCTATTTATAGGCAACGAATGGATGCTTCCATTCGTTAACAGCCGCGTCCGTAACCGTTTGAACGTTGCGCCCGTATCCGTTCGTTTGAACGGATCTGACCGTTTGCTTGCGTCTCCCGCCAAAACTATTCGAACAGTTCTGGGTACTTAACGGGCCAAACTTGGCTTATTTACTGTTTGCAGATCCGGTCCAAAATTATATCGTATGGACCCGAACCCGAAACCCGGCCCGGCACGGTCGGTCGGACGGCGGCGGCGGCGCGCGCGCGTGTGGAGACGGTGCATGGTCTCCCTCCTCACAACGGAGCAAGCTTTGGGTGCCCAAAGGGCCCAACCCTTCATTTGAGAAACATCTATATAAATATAGACTTGCTTCATCTTTCCTATGGTGTGGGACAATAGTTTCCCTCCTTCTTCTTCTTTCCTTCAAAACAAAACTAGAGGCCAAATGTTGAAAATATCCAACATTCTCCCCCTATTTTCAAGATTGGATAATTACAACAATTTAATTTAAAAACGGAATGACTGCATCACTTGAGTGATTGCCTACGTACCCAAGTGGGATCAAGCCTAACGTAGTTCAGGGACAAGAATTTGCATCATCGTGAAAACCAACACATACATGATAGGTATCTTTTGGATTTGAACCTTCACTTAGTGTAAACCATTCAAAACCTTATCGAGATTCTATGGTGAACGAATCTTGAACCAAGTATCCCTAATGATAAAACCGGAACAATCACACATGTTGATTTTCTTAGGTAAAGTGTTCTGTATTGCTAGCACGTTAATGGCCATGTGCTTTAATCCTGGATTCATGAGTCTACTTTAGAAAGCGGTCTTACTTTCTTAGGAAACAGCCTGATTTCCGTACTCATATAGGTATGTCTCTTAAGGTGTTTCTGCGATACACCTTTTAATTTTCTAGACTTATTAAGGATCTATTATCCATCCTTTGTTCTTGCAGAATCCAACACTAAATACTATGGGAGTTTTGATTTAGTGTTCCATAATCGTTCTCTTAATTTGTTGGTACCCATTGAACTTTGTCTATCCATTTCAAGACATAAGTTGGGTTTCTGTTAAGGACGATCAAACTTCATTCACAGACCTTAGTCCCATCTCCTTTGATTTTATAGAAACCATTGCCTTTGGAAGACTCTTAGTAAGAGGATCAGCCAAGTTTTTCTTTGTTTCTATATAGCCAACAGTTATTACTCCTCGTTTGAGTAATTGTCTTATCATCTGATGTCTTAGACTCACGTGTCTAGACTTTCCATTATATGTCTTATTAGAGACATTATATATCGTAGCCTGATTATCACAATTAATCAAGACTGCTGGAGATGGCTTCTTCCATAGTGGAATTTCTATTAATAAATTCCTAAGCCATTCTGCCTCCTTACATGCATCTGCTAATGCAATTAATTCTGATAACATAGTTGAGTCAGATATGCAAGTTTGTTTCTTGGAACCCCAAGATACCGCTGCACTCCCTAATGTAAAGATCCATCCAGTTGTAGACTTGGATTTGGATTCTACATTGTTCCAAGTTGCGTCACTATACCCTTCTATAACAGCAGGATATCCTTTATAAGATAAACCATAGTCAATGGTTCCTTTTAGATATGCTAGAACTCTGGAAATAGCTTTCCAATGTTCGTAGCCTGGATTACTCGTAAATCGACATAGCACACTAATGGCATGTGCAATGTCAGGTCTGGTGCAATGCATAGCATACATAAGACTCCCAATAACACTAGAGTACTCAAGTTGAGAAATGGTACGTCCAGTGTTCTTTAGTAATTTAATACTAGGATCTAGAGGAGTTGGGGCTGGTTTGTCATTATAATGACCATACTTCTTAAGGAACATCTCAATATAGTGAGATTGGGTTAGTAATAACTCCCCCTCTTTCCTTATGATTTTAATTCCTAGAATTACGTCAGCCTCACCTAGATCTTTCATATCAAACTTAGAGGATAGAAACCTTTTAGTTTCATTTACACATGATATATTAGAACCAAATATTAGCATGTCATCAACGTATAAACATATTATAACATCGCCGGTATTATCCGATTTGCTATAAATACATTTATCAGCATCATTAACAATGAAGCCATATGATAATGCTATTTTATCAAACTTCTCATGCCATTGCATAGGAGCTTGTTTCAGGCCATAAAGAGATTTTACCAATTTGCAAACTTTCTTTTCTTGGCCAGGGGTTTTGAAACCTTCTGGTTGTTCCATATATATCTCTTCCTCTAAATCTCCATTTAGAAAAGCGGTCTTTACATCCATTTGATGTACGACCAATTTATGAGTGGATGCAAGTGCTATTAAACAACGTATAGAAGAAATGCGAGCAACAGGAGCATAAGTATCGAAGTAATCTACTCCGTGTCTTTGCTTATATCCCTTAGCAACTAATCTGGCTTTAAACTTATCAATGGATCCATTTGTATTCAATTTTTTCTTGAATATCCATTTACATCCTATTGGTTTAGCACCAGGAGGTAAATCAGTTAAAACCCAGGTTTGGTTAGACAATATGGAGTTCATTTCATCATTGATAGCATCTTTCCAAAAATTGGAATCTCTGGAATTCATAGCTTCAGAATAAGTCTTAGGATCATCATCGACGTTCATTACATATCTAGTTACATTAAGGACTTCGTCCTTACTACCTTCTATAAGATATGTTATGAAGTCAGGACCATAGTTCTTCTCAATTCTCGCTCTTTTACTTCTCCTTTGTTCAGTACTATGATCTGGTACTGATACATCCTTGTTGTTTTGAGCAGGAGTATACTCATCGTCATTGACATCATTAGTCGTATCAGGACTAGATGATCTCAATGGAATCTCAACAGTTTGATTTTCAAAAAATTCTACATCTACTGATTCTATAATATCTAAGGTGTCAAGCATTAAGAATCTATAAGTTATACTGGCAAGGGAATAACCTATAAAAGCACATTTAAAAGCTCTATTCCCTAACTTTGGTCGTTTGGGGTCTGGTTTTCTAACATATGCTAAACAACCCCAAACTTTTAATCTATTCAAATTAGGTTTTCTATTAAACCATAATTCATAAGGGAAATATCATTCTTTTTAAGTGGTACTCTATTTAAAATATAACAAGCAGATAACATAGCATCTCCCCACAAATTATTAGGTAAATTAGAACTAATAAGCATGGCATTAACCATCTCTACTAAAGTTCTATTTTTTCTTTCAGCGATACCATTTTGTTGTGGTGTATAAGGGGCAGTGCATTGGTGAATTAAACCATGTTGTTTACAAAACAACGTGAACTCATTTGAGAAATATTCACCACCACGATCTGAATGTAATACTTTAATTTTAACTCCTAATTGTGTTTCAACTTCGGCTTTGTAAATCTTAAATTTATCAAAGGCTTCATCTTTTGTTTTCATTAGATAAACATAAGCATATCTAGTATAATCATCAATAAATGTGATATAGTATTGGTTACCACCATAGGTGATATGACCTTTTAGGTCACCCACATCGCTATATACCAAATCAAGCAAACCGGTTTTCCTTTCTACGGATTTAAAAGATTTTCGGTGTATTTTTGCTTGAACACAAATTTCACATTTAGAGATAGAATTGAAATCACAATTAATCCTAACTTATGCATTTTTTTAAGGGAATTATAATTAACATGTCCTAACCTACTATGCCATAAGTTAACTGAATCAACAATATAAACTAAGGAATTCTTTATTAGATTCAACTTAATCATGCCGTTACAAGAGTATCCCTGTCCAATGAATTTGCCGTTCTTGGACAACACTAACTTATCAGACTCATACACCATCTTGAATCCTCCTTTGTTAAGAAGGTATCCAGATATCAAATTCTTACAAATGTCTGGTACATAAAATACATTGACTAGAGTAAGAACTTTCCCAGAGGTGAGTGGTAGTTCTATAGTGCCCTTTCCCATGACTTTACTCGGAACCTTGTTCGCTCCAGTAACTTCGTTTGCTTCTCCATTTTCTTCGTAGGTCTTGAACAGACTACGGTCTTTGCAAATATGAATGGTTGCTCCAGTATCAAGCCACCAATCATTATCTATGCCACTAACGGAGTTTGCCTCTTGTACCACAGCCACAAGCGAGTCTTCGACCATATTCACTTTTTGTTGTTTCTTCCGCAGACGGCAGTCTCGGGCATAATGGCCGGGCTTGTTACAGAAATAACAAGCGCCTTTCTTTTTGTTGTTCTTGGGATGACTTTTCTTCTTAAACTGTGTCTCATTCTTAGGCTTTAACTTGTTAGTTATTTCGACATTATTAATCTTCGTATGAGACTCAGTTTGCGGATTATCATCTAGTTCGCGTTTACGAGAGTCTTCTTCTATACGAAGATGACGCTGTAAACCATCTAAATCATAATCCGTTTCCGCATGTTTCAATTTTTTCTTATAATCATTCCAAGAGTGAGGAAGTCGAGAAATTATGACCCCAACAACAAAAGATTCTGGGAGATCGATACTAGCATCTTTAAGTTGATTTACCAAAAGTAAGATTTCACTTACTTGTCCCACTATGGACTTATTGGAGATCATTTTGAAATCCATAAAATTACAAATAAGAAATTTCTTATTACTTGCCTCGGATATACGGTATTTGCTCTCTAGTGCAGTCCAAAGTGCTTTAGCAGTTTCCAGGCTTCGATGTGCGTTGTATACAGAAGTTGACAATGCATTCAGAATGTGCCCTCTACATAGGAAGTCGTCTTCTTTGCGTTTGGCACGTTTCAGTTTCAGCGCAGCATCGTCCTTGTCAGTTTCTTCTGGAATCTCCTCCAATCCGTCTTCCAATATATAGAACAACTTGACGGTGATCAAGAAGAACTTCATTGTCTCTTGCCAACGAGTGAAGTTATCCCCGTCAAACCGCTCCAATCGAGTCAAATGTTGATTCATCACTTGCAACGCGCTCGAACCTTCCATGGTTGAAGGATATCGTCTAAAATTGTTGGTAAATTTGCGGTTCGAGACGATGGAGATGGCGATGAAACTGTACTACGGACTTGAAGGATCTAGGAGTAGATTCTTTTAGACGATAGTTCAACCCACCACGTACAATCGGGTATCGAACTATAGCCTCCAGGATTCAATCAAGCCCTCAAACAGTGTAATCGGATTCAAGAATTGTACGGTTGTTGATCCGACCAAGAACACCTTGTATATAATCTATGAATTGATGCAAGTAGCAAGAAATCGAATGAAGAAAGAAGAAGTATAGATTAGCAACGTTTCTGGTCTGCAACGCCTGAGGGACGTTACAAAAACTGAGCAGAGAACTGTTTTGCAACAGTTCCTGGACGTTGCTAATTTCATAACAGAGAAAAGCGTTACGAAACCCAGTAGGAGGAAGAAGTGATTTGCAACAGCCCTGGGTGTTGCTATTTATAGGCAACGAATGGATGCTTCTATTCGTTAACAGCCGCGTCCGTAACCGTTTGAACGTTGCGCCCGTATCCGTTCGTTTGAACGGATCTGACCGTTTGCTTGCGTCTCCCGCCAAAACTATTCGAACAGTTCTGGGTACTTAACGGGCCAAACTTGGCTTATTTACTGTTTGCAGATCCGGTCCAAAATTATATCGTATGGACCCGAACCCGAAACCCGGCCCGGCACGGTCGGTCGGACGGCGGCGGCGGCGCGTGCGTGGAGACGGTGCATGGTCTCCCTCCTCACAACGGAGCAAGCTTTGGGTGCCCAAAGGGCCCAACCCTTCATTTGAGAAACATCTATATAAATATAGACTTGCTTCCTCTTTCCTATGGTGTGGGACAATAGTTTCCCTCCTTCTTCTTCTTTCCTTCAAAACAAAACTAGAGGCCAAATGTTGAAAATATCCAACATTCTCCCCCTATTTTTAAGATTGGATAATTACAACAATTTAATTTAAAAACGGAATGACTGCATCACTTGAGTGATTGCCTACGTACCCAAGTGGGATCAAGCCTAACGTAGTTCAGGGACAAGAATTTGCATCATCGTGAAAACCAACACATACATGATAGGTATCTTTTGGATTTGAACCTTCACTTAGTGTAAACCATTCAAAACCTTATCGAGATTCTATGGTGAACGAATCTTGAACCAAGTATCCCTAATGATAAAACCGGAACAATCACACATGTTGATTTTCTTAGGTAAAGTGTTCTGTATTGCTAGCACGTTAATGGCCATGTGCTTTAATCCTGGATTCATGAGTCTACTTTAGAAAGCGGTCTTACTTTCTTAGGAAACAGCCTGATTTCCGTACTCATATAGGTATGTCTCTTAAGGTGTTTCTGCGATACACCTTTTAATTTTCTAGACTTATTAAGGATCTATTATCCATCCTTTGTTCTTGCAGAATCCAACACTAAATACTATGGGAGTTTTGATTTAGTGTTCCATAATCGTTCTCTTAATTTGTTGGTACCCATTGAACTTTGTCTATCCATTTCAAGACATAAGTTGGGTTTCTGTTAAGGACGATCAAACTTCATTCACAGACCTTAGTCCCATCTCCTTTGATTTTATAGAAACCATTGCCTTTGGAAGACTCTTAGTAAGAGGATCAGCCAAGTTTTTCTTTGTTTCTATATAGCCAACAGTTATTACTCCTCGTTTGAGTAATTGTCTTATCATATGATGTCTTAGACTCACGTGTCTAGACTTTCCATTATATGTCTTATTAGAGACATTATATATCGTAGCCTGATTATCACAATTAATCAAGACTGCTGGAGATGGCTTCTTCCATAGTGGAATTTCTATTAATAAATTCCTAAGCCATTCTGCCTCCTTACATGCATCTGCTAATGCAATTAATTCTGATAACATAGTTGAGTCAGATATGCAAGTTTGTTTCTTGGAACCCCAAGATACCGCTGCACTCCCTAATGTAAAGATCCATCCAGTTGTAGACTTGGATTTGGATTCTACATTGTTCCAAGTTGCGTCACTATACCCTTCTATAACAGCAGGATATCCTTTATAAGATAAACCATAGTCAATGGTTCCTTTTAGATACGCTAGAACTCTGGAAATAGCTTTCCAATGTTCGTAGCCTGGATTACTCGTAAATCGACATAGCACACTAATGGCATGTGCAATGTCAGGTCTGGTGCAATGCATAGCATACATAAGACTCCCAATAACACTAGAGTACTCAAGTTGAGAAATGGTACGTCCAGTGTTCTTTAGTAATTTAATACTAGGATCTAGAGGAGTTGGGGCTGGTTTGTCATTATAATGACCATACTTCTTAAGGAACATCTCAATATAGTGAGATTGGGTTAGTAATAACTCCCCCTCTTTCCTTATGATTTTAATTCCTAGAATTACGTCAGCCTCACCTAGATCTTTCATATCAAACTTAGAGGATAGAAACCTTTTAGTTTCATTTACACATGATATATCAGAACCAAATATTAGCATGTCATCAACGTATAAACATATTATAACATCGCCGGTATTATCCGATTTGCTATAAATACATTTATCAGCATCATTAACAATGAAGCCATATGATAATGCTATTTTATCAAACTTCTCATGCCATTGCATAGGAGCTTGTTTCAGGCCATAAAGAGATTTTACCAATTTGCAAACTTTCTTTTCTTGGCCAGGGGTTTTGAAACCTTCTGGTTGTTCCATATATATCTCTTCCTCTAAATCTCCATTTAGAAAAGCGGTCTTTACATCCATTTGATGTACGACCAATTTATGAGTGGATGCAAGTGCTATTAAACAACGTATAGAAGAAATGCGAGCAACAGGAGCATAAGTATCGAAGTAATCTACTCCGTGTCTTTGCTTATATCCCTTAGCAACTAATCTGGCTTTAAACTTATCAATGGATCCATTTGTATTCAATTTTTTCTTGAATATCCATTTACATCCTATTGGTTTAGCACCAGGAGGTAAATCAGTTAAAACCCAGGTTTGGTTAGACAATATGGAGTTCATTTCATCATTGATAGCATCTTTCCAAAAATTGGAATCTCTGGAATTCATAGCTTCAGAATAAGTCTTAGGATCATCATCGACGTTCATTACATATCTAGTTACATTAAGGACTTCGTCCTTACTACCTTCTATAAGATATGTTATGAAGTCAGGACCATAGTTCTTCTCAATTCTCGCTCTTTTACTTCTCCTTTGTTCAGTACTATGATCTGGTACTGATACATCCTTGTTGTTTTGAGCAGGAGTATACTCATCGTCATTGACATCATTAGTCGTATCAGGACTAGATGATCTCAATGGAATCTCAACAGTTTGATTTTCAAAAAATTCTACATCTACTGATTCTATAATATCTAAGGTGTCAAGCATTAAGAATCTATAAGTTATACTGGCAAGGGAATAACCTATAAAAGCACATTTAAAAGCTCTATTCCCTAACTTTGGTCGTTTGGGGTCTGGTTTTCTAACATATGCTAAACAACCCCAAACTTTTAATCTATTCAAATTAGGTTTTCTATTAAACCATAATTCATAAGGGAAATATCATTCTTTTTAAGTGGTACTCTATTTAAAATATAACAAGCAGATAACATAGCATCTCCCCACAAATTATTAGGTAAATTAGAACTAATAAGCATGGCATTAACCATCTCTACTAAAGTTCTATTTTTTCTTTCAGCGATACCATTTTGTTGTGGTGTATAAGGGGCAGTGCATTGGTGAATTAAACCATGTTGTTTACAAAACAACGTGAACTCATTTGAGAAATATTCACCACCACGATCTGAATGTAATACTTTAATTTTAACTCCTAATTGTGTTTCAACTTCGGCTTTGTAAATCTTAAATTTATCAAAGGCTTCATCTTTTGTTTTCATTAGATAAACATAAGCATATCTAGTATAATCATCAATAAATGTGATATAGTATTGGTTACCACCATAGGTGATATGACCTTTTAGGTCACCCACATCGCTATATACCAAATCAAGCAAACCGGTTTTCCTTTCTACGGATTTAAAAGATTTTCGGTGTATTTTTGCTTGAACACAAATTTCACATTTAGAGATAGAATTGAAATCACAATCAGAAATTAATCCTAACTTATGCATTTTTTTAAGGGAATTATAATTAACATGTCCTAACCTACTATGCCATAAGTTAACTGAATCAACAATATAAACTAAGGAATTCTTTATTAGATTCAACTTAATCATGCCGTTACAAGAGTATCCCTGTCCAATGAATTTGCCGTTCTTGGACAACACTAACTTATCAGACTCATACACCATCTTGAATCCTCCTTTGTTAAGAAGGTATCCAGATATCAAATTCTTACAAATGTCTGGTACATAAAATACATTGACTAGAGTAAGAACTTTCCCAGAGGTGAGTGGTAGTTCTATAGTGCCCTTTCCCATGACTTTACTCGGAACCTTGTTCGCTCCAGTAACTTCGTTTGCTTCTCCATTTTCTTCGTAGGTCTTGAACAGACTACGGTCTTTGCAAATATGAATGGTTGCTCCAGTATCAAGCCACCAATCATTATCTATGCCACTAACGGAGTTTGCCTCTTGTACCACAGCCACAAGCGAGTCTTCGACCATATTCACTTTTTGTTGTTTCTTCCGCAGACGGCAGTCTCGGGCATAATGGCCGGGCTTGTTACAGAAATAACAAGCGCCTTTCTTTTTGTTGTTCTTGGGATGACTTTTCTTCTTAAACTGTGTCTCATTCTTAGGCTTTAACTTGTTAGTTATTTCGACATTATTAATATTCGTATGAGACTCAGTTTGCGGATTATCATCTAGTTCGCGTTTACGAGAGTCTTCTTCTATACGAAGATGACGCTGTAAACCATCTAAATCATAATCCGTTTCCGCATGTTTCAATTTTTTCTTATAATCATTCCAAGAGTGAGGAAGTCGAGAAATTATGACCCCAACAACAAAAGATTCTGGGAGATCGATACTAGCATCTTTAAGTTGATTTACCAAAAGTAAGATTTCACTTACTTGTCCCACTATGGACTTATTGGCGATCATTTTGAAATCCATAAAATTACAAATAAGAAATTTCTTATTACTTGCCTCGGATATACGGTATTTGCTCTCTAGTGCAGTCCAAAGTGCTTTAGCAGTTTCCAGGCTTCGATGTGCGTTGTATACAGAAGTTGACAATGCATTCAGAATGTGCCCTCTACATAGGAAGTCGTCTTCTTTGCGTTTGGCACGTTTCAGTTTCAGCGCAGCATCGTCCTTGTCAGTTTCTTCTGGAATCTCCTCCAATCCGTCTTCCAATATATAGAACAACTTGACGGTGATCAAGAAGAACTTCATTGTCTCTTGCCAACGAGTGAAGTTATCCCCGTCAAACCGCTCCAATCGAGTCAAATGTTGATTCATCACTTGCAACGCGCTCGAACCTTCCATGGTTGAAGGATATCGTCTAAAATTGTTGGTAAATTTACGGTTCGAGACGATGGAGATGGCGATGAAACTGTACTACGGACTTGAAGGATCTAGGAGTAGATTCTTTTAGACGATAGTTCAACCCACCACGTACAATCGGGTATCGAACTATAGCCTTCAGGATTCAATCAAGCCCTCAAACAGTGTAATCGGATTCAAGAATTGTACGGTTGTTGATCCGACCAAGAACACCTTGTATATAATCTATGAATTGATGCAAGTAGCAAGAAATCGAATGAAGAAAGAAGAAGTATAGATTAGCAACGTTTCTGGTCTGCAACGCCTGAGGGACGTTACAAAAACTGAGCAGAGAACTGTTTTGCAACAGTTCCTGGACGTTGCTAATTTCATAACAGAGAAAAGCGTTACGAAACCCAGTAGGAGGAAGAAGTGATTTGCAACAGCCCTGGGTGTTGCTATTTATAGGCAACGAATGGATGCTTCCATTCGTTAACAGCCGCGTCCGTAACCGTTTGAACGCTGCGCCCGTATCCGTTCGTTTGAACGGATCTGACCGTTTGCTTGCGTCTCCCGCCAAAACTATTCGAACAGTTCTGGGTACTTAACGGGCCAAACTTGGCTTATTTACTGTTTGCAGATCCGGTCCAAAATTATATCGTATGGACCCGAACCCGAAACCCGGCCCGGCCGGTCGGACGGCGGCGGCGGCGCGCGCGCGTGTGGAGACGGTGCATGGTCTCCCTCCTCACAACGGAGCAAGCTTTGGGTGCCCAAAGGGCCCAACCCTTCATTTGAGAAACATCTATATAAATATAGACTTGCTTCCTCTTTCCTATGGTGTGGGACAATAGTTTCCCTCCTTCTTCTTCTTTCCTTCAAAACAAAACTAGAGGCCAAATGTTGAAAATATCCAACATTCTCCCCCTATTTTCAAGATTGGATAATTACAACAATTTAATTTAAAAACGGAATGACTGCATCACTTGAGTGATTGCCTACGTACCCAAGTGGGATCAAGCCTAACGTAGTTCAGGGACAAGAATTTGCATCATCGTGAAAACCAACACATACATGATAGGTATCTTTTGGATTTGAACCTTCACTTAGTGTAAACCATTCAAAACCTTATCGAGATTCTATGGTGAACGAATCTTGAACCAAGTATCCCTAATGATAAAACCGGAACAATCACACATGTTGATTTTCTTAGGTAAAGTGTTCTGTATTGCTAGCACGTTAATGGCCATGTGCTTTAATCCTGGATTCATGAGTCTACTTTAGAAAGCGGTCTTACTTTCTTAGGAAACAGCCTGATTTCCGTACTCATATAGGTATGTCTCTTAAGGTGTTTCTGCGATACACCTTTTAATTTTCTAGACTTATTAAGGATCTATTATCCATCCTTTGTTCTTGCAGAATCCAACACTAAATACTATGGGAGTTTTGATTTAGTGTTCCATAATCGTTCTCTTAATTTGTTGGTACCCATTGAACTTTGTCTATCCATTTCAAGACATAAGTTGGGTTTCTGTTAAGGACGATCAAACTTCATTCACAGACCTTAGTCCCATCTCCTTTGATTTTATAGAAACCATTGCCTTTGGAAGACTCTTAGTAAGAGGATCAGCCAAGTTTTTCTTTGTTTCTATATAGCCAACAGTTATTACTCCTCGTTTGAGTAATTGTCTTATCATCTGATGTCTTAGACTCACGTGTCTAGACTTTCCATTATATGTCTTATTAGAGACATTATATATCGTAGCCTGATTATCACAATTAATCAAGACTGCTGGAGATGGCTTCTTCCATAGTGGAATTTCTATTAATAAATTCCTAAGCCATTCTGCCTCCTTACATGCATCTGCTAATGCAATTAATTCTGATAACATAGTTGAGTCAGATATGCAAGTTTGTTTCTTGGAACCCCAAGATACCGCTGCACTCCCTAATGTAAAGATCCATCCAGTTGTAGACTTGGATTTGGATTCTACATTGTTCCAAGTTGCGTCACTATACCCTTCTATAACAGCAGGATATCCTTTATAAGATAAACCATAGTCAATGGTTCCTTTTAGATACGCTAGAACTCTGGAAATAGCTTTCCAATGTTCGTAGCCTGGATTACTCGTAAATCGACATAGCACACTAATGGCATGTGCAATGTCAGGTCTGGTGCAATGCATAGCATACATAAGACTCCCAATAACACTAGAGTACTCAAGTTGAGAAATGGTACGTCCAGTGTTCTTTAGTAATTTAATACTAGGATCTAGAGGAGTTGGGGCTGGTTTGTCATTATAATGACCATACTTCTTAAGGAACATCTCAATATAGTGAGATTGGGTTAGTAATAACTCCCCCTCTTTCCTTATGATTTTAATTCCTAGAATTACGTCAGCCTCACCTAGATCTTTCATATCAAACTTAGAGGATAGAAACCTTTTAGTTTCATTTACACATGATATATTAGAACCAAATATTAACATGTCATCAACGTATAAACATATTATAACATCGCCGGTATTATCCGATTTGCTATAAATACATTTATCAGCATCATTAACAATGAAGCCATATGATAATGCTATTTTATCAAACTTCTCATGCCATTGCATAGGAGCTTGTTTCAGGCCATAAAGAGATTTTACCAATTTGCAAACTTTCTTTTCTTGGCCAGGGGTTTTGAAACCTTCTGGTTGTTCCATATATATCTCTTCCTCTAAATCTCCATTTAGAAAAGCGGTCTTTACATCCATTTGATGTACGACCAATTTATGAGTGGATGCAAGTGCTATTAAACAACGTATAGAAGAAATGCGAGCAACAGGAGCATAAGTATCGAAGTAATCTACTCCGTGTCTTTGCTTATATCCCTTAGCAACTAATCTGGCTTTAAACTTATCAATGGATCCATTTGTATTCAATTTTTTCTTGAATATCAATTTACATCCTATTGGTTTAGCACCGGGAGGTAAATCAGTTAAAACCCAGGTTTGGTTAGACAATATGGAGTTCATTTCATCATTGATAGCATCTTTCCAAAAATTGGAATCTCTGGAATTCATAGCTTCAGAATAAGTCTTAGGATCATCATCGACGTTCATTACATATCTAGTTACATTAAGGACTTCGTCCTTACTACCTTCTATAAGATATGTTATGAAGTCAGGACCATAGTTCTTCTCAATTCTCGCTCTTTTACTTCTCCTTTGTTCAGTACTATGATCTGGTACTGATACATCCTTGTTGTTTTGAGCAGGAGTATACTCATCGTCATTGACATCATTAGTCGTATCAGGACTAGATGATCTCAATGGAATCTCAACAGTTTGATTTTCAAAAAATTCTACATCTACTGATTCTATAATATCTAAGGTGTCAAGCATTAAGAATCTATAAGTTATACTGGCAAGGGAATAACCTATAAAAGCACATTTAAAAGCTCTATTCCCTAACTTTGGTCGTTTGGGGTCTGGTTTTCTAACATATGCTAAACAACCCCAAACTTTTAATCTATTCAAATTAGGTTTTCTATTAAACCATAATTCATAAGGGAAATATCATTCTTTTTAAGTGGTACTCTATTTAAAATATAACAAGCAGATAACATAGCATCTCCCCACAAATTATTAGGTAAATTAGAACTAATAAGCATGGCATTAACCATCTCTACTAAAGTTCTATTTTTTCTTTCAGCGATACCATTTTGTTGTGGTGTATAAGGGGCAGTGCATTGGTGAATTAAACCATGTTGTTTACAAAACAACGTGAACTCATTTGAGAAATATTCACCACCACGATCTGAATGTAATACTTTAATTTTAACTCCTAATTGTGTTTCAACTTCGGCTTTGTAAATCTTAAATTTATCAAAGGCTTCATCTTTTGTTTTCATTAGATAAACATAAGCATATCTAGTATAATCATCAATAAATGTGATATAGTATTGGTTACCACCATAGGTGATATGACCTTTTAGGTCACCCACATCGCTATATACCAAATCAAGCAAACCGGTTTTCCTTTCTACGGATTTAAAAGATTTTCGGTGTATTTTTGCTTGAACACAAATTTCACATTTAGAGATAGAATTGAAATCACAATCAGAAATTAATCCTAACTTATGCATTTTTTTAAGGGAATTATAATTAACATGTCCTAACCTACTATGCCATAAGTTAACTGAATCAACAATATAAACTAAGGAATTCTTTATTAGATTCAACTTAATCATGCCGTTACAAGAGTATCCCTGTCCAATGAATTTGCCGTTCTTGGACAACACTAACTTATCAGACTCATACACCATCTTGAATCCTCCTTTGTTAAGAAGGTATCCAGATATCAAATTCTTACAAATGTCTGGTACATAAAATACATTGACTAGAGTAAGAACTTTCCCAGAGGTGAGTGGTAGTTCTATAGTGCCCTTTCCCATGACTTTACTCGGAACCTTGTTCGCTCCAGTAACTTCGTTTGCTTCCCCATTTTCTTCGTAGGTCTTGAACAGACTACGGTCTTTGCAAATATGAATGGTTGCTCCAGTATCAAGCCACCAATCATTATCTATGCCACTAACGGAGTTTGCCTCTTGTACCACAGCCACAAGCGAGTCTTCGACCATATTCACTTTTTGTTGTTTCTTCCGCAGACGGCAGTCTCGGGCATAATGGCCGGGCTTGTTACAGAAATAACAAGCGCCTTTCTTTTTGTTGTTCTTGGGATGACTTTTCTTCTTAAACTGTGTCTCATTCTTAGGCTTTAACTTGTTAGTTATTTCGACATTATTAATCTTCGTATGAGACTCAGTTTGTGGATTATCATCTAGTTCGCGTTTACGAGAGTCTTCTTCTATACGAAGATGACGCTGTAAACCATCTAAATCATAATCCGTTTCCGCATGTTTCAATTTTTTCTTATAATCATTCCAAGAGTGAGGAAGTCGAGAAATTATGACCCCAACAACAAAAGATTCTGGGAGATCGATACTAGCATCTTTAAGTTGATTTACCAAAAGTAAGATTTCACTTACTTGTCCCACTATGGACTTATTGGAGATCATTTTGAAATCCATAAAATTACAAATAAGAAATTTCTTATTACTTGCCTCGGATATACGGTATTTGCTCTCTAGTGCAGTCCAAAGTGCTTTAGCAGTTTCCAGGCTTCGATGTGCGTTGTATACAGAAGTTGACAATGCATTCAGAATGTGCCCTCTACATAGGAAGTCGTCTTCTTTGCGTTTGGCACGTTTCAGTTTCAGCGCAGCATCGTCCTTGTCAGTTTCTTCTGGAATCTCCTCCAATCCGTCTTCCAATATATAGAACAACTTGACGGTGATCAAGAAGAACTTCATTGTCTCTTGCCAACGAGTGAAGTTATCCCCGTCAAACCGCTCCAATCGAGTCAAATGTTGATTCATCACTTGCAACGCGCTCGAACCTTCCATGGTTGAAGGATATCGTCTAAAATTGTTGGTAAATTTGCGGTTCGAGACGATGGAGATGGCGATGAAACTGTACTACGGACTTGAAGGATCTAGGAGTAGATTCTTTTAGACGATAGTTCAACCCACCACGTACAATCGGGTATCGAACTATAGCCTTCAGGATTCAATCAAGCCCTCAAACAGTGTAATCGGATTCAAGAATTGTACGGTTGTTGATCCGACCAAGAACACCTTGTATATAATCTATGAATTGATGCAAGTAGCAAGAAATCGAATGAAGAAAGAAGAAGTATAGATTAGCAACGTTTCTGGTCTGCAACGCCTGAGGGACGTTACAAAAACTGAGCAGAGAACTGTTTTGCAACAGTTCCTGGACGTTGCTAATTTCATAACAGAGAAAAGCGTTACGAAACCCAGTAGGAGGAAGAAGTGATTTGCAACAGCCCTGGGTGTTGCTATTTATAGGCAACGAATGGATGCTTCCATTCGTTAACAGCCGCGTCCGTAACCGTTTGAACGCTGCGCCCGTATCCGTTCGTTTGAACGGATCTGACCGTTTGCTTGCGTCTCCCGCCAAAACTATTCGAACAGTTCTGGGTACTTAACGGGCCAAACTTGGCTTATTTACTGTTTGCAGATCCGGTCCAAAATTATATCGTATGGACCCGAACCCGAAACCCGGCCCGGCCGGTCGGACGGCGGCGGCGGCGCGCGCGCGTGTGGAGACGGTGCATGGTCTCCCTCCTCACAACGGAGCAAGCTTTGGGTGCCCAAAGGGCCCAACCCTTCATTTGAGAAACATCTATATAAATATAGACTTGCTTCCTCTTTCCTATGGTGTGGGACAATAGTTTCCCTCCTTCTTCTTCTTTCCTTCAAAACAAAACTAGAGGCCAAATGTTGAAAATATCCAACATTCTCCCCCTATTTTCAAGATTGGATAATTACAACAATTTAATTTAAAAACGGAATGACTGCATCACTTGAGTGATTGCCTACGTACCCAAGTGGGATCAAGCCTAACGTAGTTCAGGGACAAGAATTTGCATCATCGTGAAAACCAACACATACATGATAGGTATCTTTTGGATTTGAACCTTCACTTAGTGTAAACCATTCAAAACCTTATCGAGATTCTATGGTGAACGAATCTTGAACCAAGTATCCCTAATGATAAAACCGGAACAATCACACATGTTGATTTTCTTAGGTAAAGTGTTCTGTATTGCTAGCACGTTAATGGCCATGTGCTTTAATCCTGGATTCATGAGTCTACTTTAGAAAGCGGTCTTACTTTCTTAGGAAACAGCCTGATTTCCGTACTCATATAGGTATGTCTCTTAAGGTGTTTCTGCGATACACCTTTTAATTTTCTAGACTTATTAAGGATCTATTATCCATCCTTTGTTCTTGCAGAATCCAACACTAAATACTATGGGAGTTTTGATTTAGTGTTCCATAATCGTTCTCTTAATTTGTTGGTACCCATTGAACTTTGTCTATCCATTTCAAGACATAAGTTGGGTTATTAATTGTAAAGAATTAGAATCTCAAAGGATATGCCAAAACGAATTGAAATTGATCGACGCAGTGTTGATTAAAATAAACCAAATATTATACTGTTGAGTAACCAAGCAGTATGACTTTTCAACATGCATATTTCTCTGAAATTAAAACAGGTCACATCCAGGGGTGGCTGCACATTGGGGCAAGATAGAGAGCGGTTTCCCTCTCTTGCTTTCCATTGTACAGTTACCAAATTATCCTTATAGGCTATATGTCTAACAAACCCTATCAGTGTTCTGAAATGAAAATTCTCTAAAGATTGTCTTGAATTTTGATGCTTTTTCTTTTGTGGTTCTGTATTTAAACCTTGGTAATCTATATTATCAGTACTCAATCACTGAATTAATTATAATGAAAACTGGTGCATACCCATACTATGTAATTTGGGTTAAAGTTAATTGATATTGTCTAAAGTTTGACATGTTTGGCAAAGTATTCGATTTGTTTTCCTTTTTGAACAAAAATTCTAGTAGATAACCGAACAATGAAATATTGAGGTTGTTTCATCTTATGTTAAGACCGGACTCGCGTCACATTAGTTTTCACTATTGTTGATTTGAACAACTAATAAATAGAGATACGAATATGTCTAACATGTATTCAATTCATAAAAGTGTTTTGCCCTAGGTGAAAAACACAGCGGAATCATTTTACATTCAATCTTAAAATGCAGAGGTTGAAGAATAAAAGATGTAGCTCTTCAGAAGTAAAAAAACTGTAGTATATTATACAAGTCGAGTATCAAACTGTTTAGAAGAGTCAATGATTGTTATTCTAAACTTAGTTTGTCAAGCATGTCAAACGATCCAAGATTATACAGTTTACTCATCAACTTCGATCAAGCTCAAAATCTGATGCATTGGTCTAGTATTGAGACTGAACAAGCAATAATATGACAAGTTGGCCAGATGGTTATGCAATTTGAATTATAACCATACTAAAAAGCAACATAATCACAGTAGAAAAAAATAACAGTCAAGGGTATGTACCGAAATGTCAGAATTTACATGTAGAGGTAAAAGACCAACTAATAAGATGCTGCGGATTCAATTTGAAAACCATAACTATGATATCACTCCACAGGAAACATTGCAAAAACATAAACCATTAAAAATACATGTAAAAAAAACGAGCAGGTGCTAAACTTGGGAGCAGTTTAGTTTTAGTTAATCTAAACATAACTAAAAGTAAATACACCGTATATACATATATATACCCTTCTTGTTAAATAATAAAAATAGACATGCATGAACCAAGGGGAGAAATAGAAATCATGCCTAAAACTATAGGCCGATAGAGCAACCAATATTTAGGAGATGTTGGCCAATATATTGTCTAGTAAGAGTGTTTCCAAATCGACCTGTACAATATCCATGTATGCACCTCCATTAAAGCTGACAACAAATGCAGTGTTCAGCTTCGTGGACACCCCAAATTAGAAGAAAATAAATGGTTTTTAGTGAAAAGTAAAAAAAGAAATATTTGACCATATATGTAACAAGTTACATAACAACGTGCTAAGACAATTAAATCAATGACTACATAAAATCAAAAAGGATCATTACCTGTAAACTATCATCAACACCTTTCACATTTGATGCACAAGCAATTGAATAGAAATATCCAGTAACAGCAGCAACAACATATTGTCTCGCTATGCCAGTATACCCTTTCGAACTGTAATGTGACATTACAGCAGTATTAAATAAAGCCCATGTGTGCCAAGCTTTAGACCAATCTTTAGCAAAATGAGTGGCTTTCTCGTACGACTTAAGAACATCTGTTAACGATGTAGTAGCAAATCAAAAAATACAATAGAAATTAGGTGAAAAGAATCACGAGAATTAAACATATTTTAAAAGAATCAAAATGATAATACCTTTTACCGTCTCATCATCTAATCCAGGAGAAAGTGTGTGTCGCCGGGTGCCGAGTTTCAAATGGACACGAGCAAGAAGAGATACAGGAGAGGCAGAAGCGGTTGTGATAATTGGTTTTATAGAGTTACTTTCCTGAGTCGAGAGCTGCAAAGCTAGATCTAACAAAAACAGACAGTAACCAGTGACATAATGTAGACACTAACTGACATGTATAACATTCATCATTCGCAGCAAAAGCAATTACTCCTGGTCTACAATGCATTCAACGTCAGAATCCAAATACTTCAATTCAAAACGGTCTCTCTAGATCAGGTGAATTATAGCAATATTTACAGTTTTGAGAATAATATTATTAATAGTATTTCAGTATCCACTAAATTAACAGCTCATTACTAATTTTCTGGACATGAGTTACCTTGATTTAATGTAAATTTACTTAGCAGGTGACCTACATTGATTACCTCTGGGTCTTGGGTTCTAATGCCTCAGACGTCAATTGCTAATTTTCAAATAATAAATAAATTGACAATTCATAAGTTTAGAAGAATAAATAAAAAGTATCAGTATAGATATAGTCTACAACTTATATTGAGAAGGAAAGTTTTACGATCAAAAGAGATAAAATGACAATCATACTTGTAGTCTTGAGAACGCATCTTGTCTTTTAAATTCATCGCCAAGAGACCACTGATACTTAAGGTATGCTAACATAACTTGCGGGTGCTCATTGTTTACAAAATATCCAGGAGATGTTTTAGGATCATACTGTTCAAAGAAAATTTACTTAGCATGAAATTTAAAGTAACAATTTAAGTTTTAACAGACTAAAACAAACCTTCAGAAGTTTGACAAAAGTAGATCTAGCCTGACTTATACGACCACTTTTTCTGCAAAGGGATGTAAACTTAAGCCAAGAATCTATATCTCCAGAAGGAGGCAGAACGAGTTCTCGAACAGCAAGAATTGCTTGCCAAACCTAGACGAAGATATGAACAATATTAAATTACAGCATGTCTATAACTAACTTTAACACAATTAGAATGCAGATTGACATAAAGTAGCAACCCAATGTAAATTAGCTAATGTTACATGGTACATAAGACTGAAAGTCAAAACAATAGTAATACGTTCTTGGAAACCTTGAATACGATGATATATTCAGTAGCAAAGCTATAGACATATGACAGTGCATATGGTTACCGAAAAAGCTGAGTTTGTTATTAAAAAAACATAACAAGCCAAAAAAACTACACACACTCTCCGAGAAAGCAACTGTTAAAGGTTGTAAGAAAAAAAATGGTTTTTCTTAGAATCCCAGAAATAATACTACCTGAACACGCCTAAACCTATAATCATCACAATATAAAATCGGAATATACTATATCTTAGAAAGAAGAAAAATAGTTAGAATGGTACCTACACAGCAGAGTTGATGTATGCCAATTTTGACTCATGGTTTGATGATTTATGAGATTTAATGAATCAAGTTTGATTATTCGAGCAAATTGCCAATGAAAATTAGGCTGGTTTAACACATAAAATTAAAGACTTGTGTTTTATACAAAGAGATTAAGCTTAATGTGCTGGCCAGCAATCAAATAATTAACTGCCATTTTATTTGCAAGTACAGCAAGCAGAATGATTCTGAGCCAACGGCTATTGTGTGATGTTTTCTTATTATTTACTGGTTCAAGATTTATTTTTATTTTAGTTCAAAATTTGCAGTTGATGTTTTCCTATTACAGTAAGATCTTGTTAATGCTACTACTTTCAGTATAGAAATTCATTCAGACTTGAATTTTAATACCTTAATTTAGGTAGTATCTATTTCAATTTCAGTTGGCTAGGATTCACTGAAAATTTGTTTATTTGCATGGAGTTTATGATAAGGGGGCAAGGAATTCTGCAATAAGATATATTGTTATCCCATCATCACAACTATTATCAAATGATATTAAATCTTTTATGCAAGTATTGCATGGCAATCTCCATACTTATTAATTTACCACAACACATTACTATGTCTAGCAGTAAAGAGTGTAAAAATGGCATTACATAGCACGAAAATGGTTGCATCCCTTGTATTTTCTTAGTATTTCCATCATCTCTAGAAGATTTAATAAACTATGCTCCTATAACTCCATCATCATGTAGAATAATAAATTATGTTAACAAAACTTCAGCTTGTCTTGAAATTCGTTGTCTTTATAAAGTCATGTACTATAATTGTCAAAATTTATACATGCCCATGCAAAAGGCTAAAACATTTGGTTTTAATAATAAGCACTTGTCAGTTTATAATCGAAATGTGCTATGCTAGATAAGAATGCTTGGTTATGCGATCATTAATTGTCATCCTTAGCAACAAATTCACTTAACAAGGTAATCATGATAGAATTGTCATCCTATCACTTGTTTATGATCTGATTATTGAGGTATATAATTATTATATACTTAAAAATATTTTTCTTCAATATAAAAACACCATTTTAAAAATGGACCTATTATATCATTGGTTGTTGCATTGCGTAATGTAATAGATTACATTTTACAAGTTGGTTGAGGTACACAAGAAAAGTGCCCATTTAACAACTAAGACGATACATAATGTAGAAGAAAATAGTAACGTCTGACTCGACAAATGGTCAAATGGAAATAAATTGCATTACACGAGAAACGAAGTACCATGATTTGTAAGAAATAAAGTATTCTCATTAATATATAGTATAATTAATATTTCATTCTTGTCCGACAGGCACTGCTTCTGCGCCTGAAGCACATTTAAATTGTGGTCGTGCACGAGGAAGAGGAAGCAACTCCAAAGGAGATAGATCATAGTCAAGGTTACGTTCGTGGTCAGTACAATTATAGTAATTCTGTAGATTATAACAGTAACGACCATAAACAAAAGGTTAAAAAAACATCCTTGTAGAAGTGGAATACCAATAAAAAAAACATGGGGTGTGTACAAAAAACGGCCCTTGCCTGGAAAAATAGACCGCGTGGGGATATTGAACATCTTATGCATGATGAAGCATGCAGAGTAAAGAAGATTAATATAACCAGCTTTAAAATAATTGCAAAAAGGTACGATTTTTACTTTAATGATTTGCTATTGTAGATTTTAAAATAAAATGTGGTCTCGTATTTTAAGTTAATTACTTGACATATGCATAATTTAATCTTTTTGTCAAACATCGCATTATAATACAAGTTATTCGATAACGGAATATGAGTCTGTACTAGTGGTACACCTTCATGGTTGTACCTCTGGTAGCAACTAAGGTACAGCTAACTGTAACATCCATTCAGTGTCCTCTTACTGTATTGAATGTACTTTATATGCCAATAAGCATTGAGAATTTGAAATAAATTTCTCTATTCATTCACAAAAAAATTCGTCAAAATAATTGTTTTCAAACGTCTAATTCGATATGAAGAAATAAAAACAGATGAATTCCTAGGTGGGTATACATATGTCATGTTGTAATATGTTTAAAATTCGATTCCCGTTCTTACATAGCTATTTAATGCATGCTGTTTATTTTAGACCTGGATTTACTTCTATCCATCTGTCTTATATAACCAAACGAGGATCAAATAATATAATATGAAAGCAATTAATTAAAATGTATTTTGCAGAATGGTCTTGTTCATCCATTATGAGCAAAATGAAATATGCCATTATTTCTTCAACCTACCTCGAAGTTCTTTCAGAAATGATTTGAGTTTTGTTTGGGTTTTATCATGTTAGAAAATAAAAATTCGCTTATGTAAGGTGAACTCAAGTTCAATCAAATAGTATAGGTCATTGAGAAAACCTTCAACATAGCGACTTGTGCTTATTAAAACTGAACAAACTTCTCAATGTTTAAACTAAACTAACTAAATTTTGTTAGAACCTCGTATTTTGGTATTTTGATACTGACAACCACACAACAATATATTGTTTATATTAACAACTTATGCAAGGAAAGATCAATCAAACAAGAAGGCGTACTCGACAAAAAGAAGACCAAGATGTCTCAACAAATGTAATATCAATCAGAGTCTAGAATGATATGTATTGTTAAAATCTCTTCTAGTGGTGTATATATATAAGCACACACAAACACAAAATAATTTTATAAAATCAATATGTGCAAACTTACATCAATCTTTATCTTTACTATTAATAAAAAGAATTCATTGAATAGATCTACTCGGTGTCCTTTTGAAATTCCAAATATACCATTTTACGTCTCATAGAGAAATAGTATTCAAATATGGAGATGTAGCCTATTATATTTTCTAAGTACAACTGTTAATCACCATGGAAAACTACAATATACGTTCATAAGCTGAAGTATCGGAGTGTTCCATATTGTCCGTAATTTAGGTGTGAGTTCATGGGTATAAGTATCGCTTGATTCTGGGTTAGTATGAAAAAGTGATTGCAGTCTGGAAAAAAAATAGCGGCTTCCGTCTAGGCAAAGTTCAAATATGAGGATGTAGCATGTTATTTTCTAAGTACAGTTGTTAGTCACCATAGAGAACTACAATGTGCGTTCACAAGATAAAGTATCCGAGTGTTCCATATTGTTTGTAATTTAGGTGGAAGTTCATCGGTCAAAGTCTCGCCTTATTCCGAATTATTATAAAGAAGTTATTGCGATATGAACAAAAAAAATAGCGGTTTCTGCCTAGGCGAAGTTCAAATATGAGGATGTAGCATGTTATTTTCTAAGTACAATTGTTAGTAGCCATGGAAAACTACAGTGTGCGTTCAAGAGATGAAATATCCAAGTGTTTCATATTATCTATAATTTAGATGGGAGTTCATCGGTCGAAGTCTTGTCTGATTCCGAGTTAGTATGAAGAAGGTATTGCAGTATTAACCAAAAAAATAGCGGTTTCTGCCTAGACGGAGTTCAAATATGGAAATGTAGCCTGTTATTTTCTAAATACAACCGTTAATCACCATGGAGAACTATGATATACGTTCATAAGCTAAAGTACCCGAATGTTCCATACTGTCCATAATTTAAGTGGGTTCATCGGTCGAAGTCTCGCCTGATTCCGAGTTAGTATGAAGAAGTTATTGCAGTATGGACAAAAAAAAGTTAATATGAAGAAGTTATTGCAGTATGAACAAAAAAATAGTGGCTTCTGCATAGACAAAGTTCAAATATGAGGATGTAGCATGTTATTTTCTAAGTACAACTGTTAATCACCATGGAGTTCAAAGGAAATGAATGATAAAACTACGAATGCTTTCAAGTTACTAGTTATATAAATGTTCTTCAGTTGTCTCAGTCTTCTCGGTCATTGCCTCAAGTTCAGTTTATACTGGCAATGCTACTGGCAAATCTATTTCCACAAGTGCAACTAAAAATGCACGCATGTTGTGATTAAATGCTATACACTCGTCTCTATATAAAGCAATTCATTTCAAAGATTTAATTCACTAATTATTGATTCTATCTATCTCAATTCCGAATTATTCTCAATCATTTATTTCATCATATTGCTTTCAATATTTGATCACACAATCATTCGAGAATACTTTCTTGTGATCAAATTACTTCCTTTTCTTCACGAGCACATGTTATACCACAAAGAAAAAGATTATAGGAAGAGTGTCCTATATTGACTAATTCGTGCTATTCAAGAGCATAACAAAGTCACAAACTATTCTACTTTTGTAGACGAAGTCCTATTCAGTTGTCTAGACGGTTGAAGATCTATTATGTTGCTCAAGCGGTTGTAATACATATTCATCCGGGTTCAGTTAGGGTATCGGTTTAAATCCAGAAGGAGTTTGGAACTGGACGTAGAACGGGAAGTTCGAACCAGTATAAAAATCTCTGGTGTTATTTATTGATCGCTATTTACTTTTATTTACATTCCGCACAAGTTTAGAACTTAGACAATTTTTAATATTACTCGATCCATAGCCATTTTCAAATTTAACAACAAACGTCAACTTCTGTTTATTTTATATCATGGGTTGTTGCATTGCATAATGTAATAGATTATATTTTACAAGTTGGTTGAGGTACACAAGAAAAGTGCTCATTTAACGATTAAGATGATACGGAATGTAGAAGAAAATAGTAACATCTGACTCAACAAATGGTCAAATGGAAATAAACTGCACTACACAGAAACAAAGTACCATGATTTGTAAGAAATAAAGTATTCTCATTGATAAATAGGTCTAATTAATACAAAAGAATCAAAAGACATATATGTGTGTGTATGTATATGTATATCTATATATCTATGTATGCGTGCGTGCACGTATATATATATAGACACACACATGTGTGTGTGCGCATCTACATACACATGTGTGTATACATATATGTGTGTGTCTTTGATTTTGCTTACATCCATCATTTTAATACACACCTATGTCTTGATGAATTTGACATTTATATGATGCTCCAGAAGTAGTGACAATAAAGTATCCTCAAAAGATAAATAGTATCATCATATAACGCCCAAAAGTAGCCAATATATAAATACATTCAATGATTCAATGAATAAGATACTATAACACTCAAGAAGAGATGACTATATACCTTATCAAAATATAGTCTTATTTTTTGTACCGCTAACAATTTACAAACATATGATTTAATCATAATCATGTTTAATTTGACAAAACTTAAGTTTACCGCTTGGATATAACTAGAAACAACTACTTAACATGACTTATGAATACACTGCTGCAACTTTATGCCATGAATCTTGGTCAAACAATAATAGCACATCCCAACAGGATTGTTTAAAGTATTATTTTTCAACGACACTGTATTCATAAAGGACTAAAAGATGAGTGTATCTTATCGTAATGGACTGGAGAAGGATACGATCATCTAAGAACTGAAATGTTCCAAAAGCCTGTTGAATAAGCTACATTTTCAAGATTTCAAGTCTGCGACCAAGAATGATTCGACGTTGTTTTGTATTACCTCACAGCAGAAATTGTATTGTTATCCTATCACCGAAGAACAGATGCCCAAAAATACACTTTGTTATTCTACAAGAACAACATAGACAATGTCATTACTAGAAGTACTCACATTGATATCAATTTTACATGTCGTTAAGAAAATAGCAAATTGTTGAAGAAAAACCATGAATCTTGTCTGACAGGCACTGCTTCTGTGCCTGAAGCACATTTAAATTCATTTTGAGGTCATGGGCGAGGAAGAGGATGCAACTCCAATGCAAGGTTCGAGATTCCGTTCGGCATGCCGGAATTTCGGACGTTCCGTTCCGGTTCCGACATCGACCGAGACGGAATTCGCTAAATGTTCCGATTCCGGATCTAGACATTAAAAAGGAAAAAGGATATCGAAAGAAAAATCACACCATAGAAGTTTCAAATAAGCAAGCAAAAATTGTTTCAAAGCCCTAAAAGATGTTTGAGAAAATTAAACCAAGAGAAAATCACCCGAGAAGTATTAGTTGAGCGCGGAACCAACAGATTTTCGACATTTGGTAGTTTGAGAAGGTAATTTTCTTCTTGTTGCTTTCGGTCTTAGAATTGGACCCAAAATTTGAAAGGGATTTAGGTTTGAACGATGTTTGATGGAGGCGGAAACTGAATCGATTAAAGAAGGCATGTAACGTTGGCATACTGGGCTACAAGCAACTATTAAAAATTGAAGAAGAGGAAGAAGGCTTAACACCTACGGATGATGTTGGCATACTATGCTACAAACAAGAAATAATGTAGGCCTAACGTAATGGGCTTCTAAACTATGTTTTAATAGGTAGATATTAGTGGACTCTGAATATAAAAGCTTGATAACTTTGACATAATAGATGTCAAACAAACGTAAAATATACCTAAATCCGGAACGAGAGTCTGAACAGAATTTTCAACATTTCCAAAACGGAACCGGAAATTTAATAATTTTGAATGACCGGAACGGAATTGAAAACCGAAAATTTAAACCTTGCTCCATAGGAGATATATCATGGTCGAGGTTACGTTCGTGGCCATTACAATTATAGTAATTCTGTAGATCATAACAATAACGACCATAAACAAAAAGTTAAAAAAGCATCCTTGTTGAAGTGGAATACCAATTAAAAAAAACATGGTGTGTACAAAAAACGGCCCTTGCCTGGAAAAATAGACCACGTGGGGATATTGAACATCTTATGCATGATGAAGCATGCAGAGTAAAGAAGATTAATATTACCAGCTTCAAAATAATTGCAAAAGGTTACGATTTTTACTTTAATGATTTGCTACTGTGATCTCGGTTTTTTAGTTAATTACTTGACATATGCACAATTTAATCTTTTTGTCAAACATCGCATTATAATACAAGTTATTCGATAAAGGAATATGAGTCTGTACTAGTGGTACACCTTCATGGTTGTACCTCTGGTAACAACTAAGGTTTGTATTATAATGTACTAAGGTACAGCTAACTGTAACATCCATACAGTGTCCTCTTACTGTATTGAATGTACTTTATATGCCAATAAGCATTGAGAATTTGAAATAAATTTCTCTGTTCATTCACAAATATTTTCGTCGAAATAATTGTTTTCAAATGTCTGATTCGATATGAAGAAATAAAAAGGAGATGAATTCCTAAGTAGGCATATTTACATGTTTCATGTTGTAATAAGTTTAAACTTCGATTCCCATTCTTACATAGCTTTTTAATACATGCTATTTATTTTAGACCTGGATTTACTTTTATCCATCTGTCTTATATAACCAAATGAGGATCAAATAATATAATATGAAAACAATTAATTAAAATGTATTTTGCAGAATGGTCTTGTTCATCCATTATGAGCAAAATGAAATATGTCATTATTACTTCAACCTACCTCGAAGTCCTTGTAGAAATGATTTGAGTTTTGTTTGGGTTTATAACTTAGAAAATAGAAACTCGCTTATGTCAGGTGAACTCAATTTCAATCAAATAGTATAGGTCATTGAGAAAACCCTGTTAGATGAATGACATTGTACAATAAATTCCAAGGTGTTAGAAGTGGAAAATATATGAATCGCAATGTGACCATATAACAACTTCTAAAGAACAGAGCTATTTCGTTCAAAAGTAGGAACAGAAATTAACCTCAACATTACGTTTTGCTCCATGTATGCGCTCATTCCACATGTTCCGAATTAGTTCTCTTCGTCCATCAGCAACAGGATTGCCAATTGGTAAAGTACAGTAATCGATGACCTGCAAAGCCATAAAGAAGTAGCTCAAACCATTTACTGTAGGTGCTTAAAACCACATTATTAGAGCATCTCCAATAGTTATGTTTAATTCTGCATTTTGACAAAAACGGAGAATCAAGTACAACTGTATACTGTATCTTCAATTGTTCATCCTATTAATTCCAGAGCTCACTCTCCATATTTAATGAAATAGAGTGGCTTTGGCCAAAATGAAGAATCCTATTTTGTTCTCCAATTTGGTAAATTGAAAAACAACTGGTGCTCAATTTTACTGTATTGCCCATTTTGTTAGAATGAATGAAGTACACAAAAGGAGATGCTCTTAGGACTATATAAATGACAAACATTCAATGACCTCCTCTAATTCTGACAACTGCTGAACCCGAACCATGTTGTTGTAAGCACGTTCGTAACTTTCAAGCACCTATGTAAAACCAAAGAAGCAACAGATTATGCAATTACAAGTATTAGTCAAACAAATATCCTTTTATCATTTACTTTATATGAGTATACGAAATTCGATAAAACTGATAAATTACCCAATTTATCATTGATTTTGTTATATTCTTTTTAATCAAAAATACATAGAAGAAACTGCCCATGGTTGATGGATGTGAAGAATATCTAAGCATAACCATGCATGGAGTAAGGAATTGATAATCATCAGCAAATGCTACTTTACCCATTTGAATAGCTTTTTAAAGGTATTTTTTTGCTTCTTAAAAGAAAAATAAATTATCGACCTCCCCAGAGGCCGCTATCGTGCGGGAGCCTCGTGCACTGGGTTCCACCTTTAAAAGAAAAGGAAAAATCAAAACGTTGATTTTGATGCACAAATTAACAAATTTTCATGTTATTTTTTTTATTTCGGTTGCAAGAAAATATTTTAATTAAGTTAACGAATGTTCTAAGAAATTGATTTTCGACTTATTAACTTCACAAAATCAAAATAATTATTTAATATAAAAAAGACACTTTTCTTGTTGATTGTCGAATATACGTCCTGTTTAAGATTCTAACCAATGCAGCCAGCTCAACTGCCAAGCATTTCCTTGCTCTCTCTACATACGCACGTGCTTCATCATACTGAGAAAACAACAGTACTATCAGTAGAACTGTGAAAAAACTTACATTGAACTTTTCATTTTTAAAAAGTGATACCTTATGGCGACGAACTGAAAGAACAGCTCTAAAGAAGGCACCATTGCTGCTACCATCACCACTTGTAGTGGTATTACCAACAATTCTAAGTTTGCTTTCGTCTCCATCGTCCAACTTAGAAACATATTCAGACATTTGATCCCACTCGCCCATATTCCAAGCAGCATTAGCAACCTAAGTTGAAGAAAATAAATCAATAAAGCATATTTATTATAACAAAATGTTTATGCGTGTTGACTGTGGATGCCAATGCATTCGAAACAAACCATTGGTGCCATTTCAAGTCGAGCAGCTGGTTCAGCAGCGGTCCATTGCTCCTTGCAAAGATCATTCAGTTCCTCCCAGCGAGCTAAAGCAGCAAGGCACCTCATTCGACCTTGTATTAACAGACAATATCGTGAATTTTTTTTAGCATATATGCAATAATAAGATAAATGATAACGCATCACAATAAGTTTTCAAGAGCAGATAAAAAACTAAGAGGATAACCAGAGCATATTGTCAATGTTGAATTTAAAATGAGTCGTAATCTAATACCTAAAAACGGAAGTGATGCAAGGATGTTTATTACAGGAAGAATATTTATTTCAAGAATGCAAAATAAATCAGGAAATTTAATGTCCGTGCTTATATAGAAAGTGGAAATTTAGTTGTACGATGCAAGAAAATGATCCCATGGGTCATCAAATGAAGCTAGTAAGTAAAATGAAATCTTTACACAATACAATTATGCAATGAGAGTGTATCAGTAAAAGAATAAATGGGGATGCAAATAAATTATCCGTGTTCCATCTTTAGCATAACACATAAAGTAGTATAACAACAATGTAGCTTTGTAAAGAAACAATGATAGTTGATATACTTTACGGTAACAAATCATAACAATCACTAACCAAGTGTAGCATCCAAATTCATAAGTGGGTTCAAAGACTGAGATGATTTTGCAGTGTATGCTTTGAGTGCATCATCCCATCTTTGCAATTTTTCATACCTAAATTCAACCAATTTAAACCAAAGTAGGTGGATCATGTAAATTTTGGTTATCGTTGAGAAGCATCACAATAAAAGCCAATTATATGGCTACACAGTACTCTTGCTAAAGAAACATACCAAGACTCTTTTAGTTGGACACCCAGATGCTGTTGTGAGTATGTAAGTATCCCAACAGCAGCCTACAAGTAAAACATAGAAATGCCATAAGCAACAGCAAAAACCAAAATCTACTTAACCTTAAGAAAGATAAAACAAATGTGACAACAATTATATGCTGCAAGATGCTAGTCATAGAGACTGACCTCATGCTGTTGCAGTTGGTTATTAATATGAATAAGGGATTCAACCACTGTAACAGGATTTGTTCCCATTCTTCTAGATCGTGCAGCTTCAAATTCCATTTCTTTGTAGTGCAGTGCTTTGGCAAATGCTCGACACTGAAAAAGGAAAATAAGTATAATTCAATGTATTTGGTTAGAAAACATAAGTTAATACGAAATTTCATAAAATATATCGAGAGAAAACCTTTTCAGCAAGAGCACCAAGTAACCGTGTATCAATTGGAAGAGGTTTTTCATCATGTTCCATAAACTCTGCCTGATCAACTCAGCTATTATCAGTAACCAAGAAGCATTTGTAAAAGTAAATTGATACATTGACAGTGGTTAACGTATTTTCTGACATAGAATCTTTAATGATCTATCTGGAACTATCAATGCCTGTAACTTATACCTCAATATTTGTATTGCCTGATCTAGCAACTCTTACTGGTAATGCAGATATTACATTACTCGAACAATTTGGAGAATTTACAGTATATTAAGGGACTTCCAGTAAAACAATCCAATTTAATGTATACAAAAGGTATGTATTCGTTAAATAGTTACCAGATTGAGTAGTGTTGCCAAAATTTCAGGTGGAATATTTTGAGAAGAAAAGGCAGTCTTCAGATTTCTCACTAGTTGTTCTTGTGCACTTTCATTCATTTGTGCCCAACAGCTTGCGAAACCAGCAGCAAACAATTCACGGCCAACTAGAGGCTGCAATTTTCTAATATCAATAAAACACATCACAGCGTGGAGGGTTAAGCACGCACGCGCCCACGCATGTACACGTGTGTGTGTGTGTACGTGTGTGTAGACATACATACATACATTATATATACATATATGTATGTACTTATATATGTATGTATGTATAACTCTGCTTTTTTATCCATGGAAGTCAATTAAAGAACTAAATAAGAACATTCACGCATTCAACTACTACGAATATTGACATATACAAAATTGCTAGTACCTTGGAGCATTGTTATCAAATGGTTTAAGCTTAAGTTCAAACTACACACACACACACGAATGTTTGAATCGACTCCTACCAATTCCAATTTGATCCTCAAATTCTGATTCAAGATTCGGTTCAAAGTTCAAACCCATTTGAGACAAAAACCATTTAATCCATATGGAAATAAGAAATATCAAGATCACTTCTTCGTACCTACATTCCAAATGTTATTGTTTCACGGAAAAAAATAAAATAAAACCCAAAAACCAATTTCATCATTTTAGATACATGTCATTTGATAACTATGCAAATTTCTAGCATATAAATTCATATGCATATTACACTCGATTTAAATCCATTTTTGATTTAAAACTTAAACTTTACTGTTTACAATTCGGACCCCATTTTGAAAATCATATCTTGGAGAATGTTTTTGCCAGATCTGAGGGTGTTTAATGCAAGTAACAGCAACATGGAACAGAAATTACAAATAATTGTTGTACCTGCAATTGTGCAAGCCTTGCACATGTCCGCAGTGCTGGTGATGGAGACTCCTTGAGCAGTTCAATGCTAAAATGTCTCATCCATTCTGCCCAATCTTCCTTAGTACTCCGTTGAGAAGCTTCACCTGCTGTCCTCAATCGAACATCATTGACCTATAAGGGTAGGACTATGAATTAGTTGTTTGTTTTTATAAATTTAATCAGAAAGGCGAGTGATCTTATATGTGTTAATTTTTGAGTATTTACAATAAGAAGTTAAAAGAAATGCTGACAGAATTATAAGATACATATGTATGTATACGCGCGCGCATGATTACCCAAAAAAAAAAAAAAAAGAATCATGCAAGTATTTTAGAAAAAATGATTTTTGAATTGCTAAACTACACAATGTTAAGGGTGCATTCACACCATTTGATGTATCTCCGCTAAAATGAGTGTGCTAAAGTGTTTCAACAGACAAACCATTGCACACGCCAACGTGTTTCACATTTCTCAATAACACCAAGGCAAGCTCACAACGCATCCACAGCACGTTCTCTGATAGCCAATGTAGGATCTCGTAGTGCAAACCATATGGCCTCGACAAATTCAGGCACATACACGTTGAAGACTGTAGAAGCATTTTCAGCCATTTCCTATAATAATAAAAACGAGTGAAAAATAGATTTACATCACAAAATGTTCCTTTTTGGAGTTGTTGATAGTTGGTGGTACTAATTATATTAGGGATTCACACGTGCTAATTGGGCATAAGTTAAGATCGTAAATATCATGAATAACCCATATGGTTGTGGTCCAGTGTATACTTCTTTTTTTCTTTTTTGAGTTTTTAACTATTAATGTTTGTTTTTTATGGATTGTTTTCTTTTAGTGGTTATTAACGTGTGTCCCCAGTTAACCCACATTAACACAACACACTGTATTATATATCTAGCTTGAGAGGTTTTTGTAGCAGTAAAGGGTGAAAAAATGCGTCATAATGAAGGTTGGTCTTTTAGCAGCATCTCTCCATAAATATGCACCTTACAAACTGAATGAGTAAATAAAAGGAAAATGAAACAATTAAACAACACGGTGCATTGCAGATGCAGCAACGTGTGTACTTCCACTTACCTTCAAAATAAGAACAGCTGCGAACCGACGATACTCTATTCTTTCGGCATGAAGCCAATCCAAAGCTTTTTTAATCTGAACATGAAATAAAGTCATGTAACACATAATGAAAACTAAGAGACTGTTTAGTAACTGCTTATGAGTAGTCTGAAAAAGTTTATAAGTTACTTATTTGTGCTTGTATGATTGACAGTATCTTGTAAGGAGGATATAATGGTTATCCAGAAGATGATAAGTCTCATGCAACAATTATTTGCTAATGACTTTTAGAGCCCATTTGGTAGCAACTTATTTGGTATCTCCTTAAAAGGAGATTTGGGAATTACAACTTATAAGTAGTTTTGAAAAGTAGCTTCTAAGTAAATGTGTTAGGAATGGTTAGAATAAGTTAATTTTGGTTTTCAACTGCAATGACTTGTAAGTAATGAATGTATAACATACATAAATGGATATGATCATGTACTTGAAATATGCATTTGTCATGATACTGTAAGGTTATTAATCATTTGTTAGGTCAAAATAGTTTATGAAATTTCTTCGTAAGTTGTAAGCAACAAATTGTTGTTTTCCAAATTTCTATTTCTGAACAGCTTTTGCAAGCTTCTAACAAGGAGTTCTCAGACACTATAATTCAAATGAGTTACTTCTAAGTAGTTTTGACTATATATAAGGAGTTGTCAAACATGTTCAATTTCATATTTTTCCAACCACAAATTATGTCAACATTTTCACTTATCCAAAAACTTATGTCTTCGTTTTTTAATAATTCCAACTCTAAACAACTTTTAACTAGTTATAAATAAATTGTTACCAAATAATGGGATCTGCAATTCAACTCAAATGGTAAGAAATGGTAGTAGTAATCTGTTGCTCCACTTCATCAGCTGTCATAGCTCCACCAGCTCTAGCCAAATGACCAAGCACATTACTTGCAAGAATCAACAACTCAGGATCGCGTTTTATTTCAAATACAGTTCGCATGTAGGTGGAAAATCTTGAAACCTTGGATGCACTTTCCCCAAGATCAACATCTATCAACACATCAATAGCACGTAAAGCTCCCATGTTCTCTGCAATTTCACTATTTTCTAAAAGGGATGAGATACGATCATATAATTGGTCCATAAAACGAGAGAAAGCTTCTCCGCTAAGCTCTCGAGCTTTCTCTTCAACGTGTTTTTTTAGGGCAATGGCAGCTCCATCCTGGAAAAAAAATTTTAGGGAAAATGTTGACATTACAGCTTAAGTGAATGGTGATAACTAACTTTTTGATTAAAGGGGGCAATTAAGTTCATAAGTCATGATAAAACATGTTTAGCATACGAAAAATAGTTTGTAAATTCATGGCTTAATTCATATCTTACATTTAGATTTATTAAAATAACTAGAAGTGAGAACAACTTACATTATTTATTTCAAACTAAAATAAATTAATAGATCATGCCAAAAAAAGTTGTTCATGGCTTAATTCCTTAGTTTTTTCAAATTAGAATTTTAATTTATGTGGTCCGAACTCTTTTGCTTTTTAATATTAGCTCGTAACTACTTAAAATTGTGATTTAAAGTAGTTTTTAAATAAAGTTGTTGCCAAACGAGCCTTAAAAGAGCAATGTTAAATGGATTTCATACTTGATTATGATGAGCACAATAATAGATGATAAAAGCATGTCATAATTGGGGAAAAAAATCGATTAAAAGGTGCATGTAATTGCATATCCAATATTTTCGGAAAAGGTATAAAATTCGCCAATCTTTTATTGTTTAATTTTGTGTCACCGCCTCTTATAAAAAACCCATAACAGTCCCTTCAACGATGACTTTAAAGAACTCGATTATGATTTAATGCTATTAGCTTTTGTGAAAAGTTATACATATCTATACAAACTCGTATGCGTTTTACTTTCACTTAGGGTGTGTTTGTTTTATTTGGTTGCAAGAAGTGTTTAAAACTTCACTAAGTGCTCGGAACTTCTACTTCAATTCCAATAAGTGATACATTAGTGCTAATACAACTTTTGAATGTTGAATGATAAACATTTTCAATTATACCCTAAGATGAATTTTTAAAGTAGTAATTGAGTTTCAATATTTTTTCTCTCGTCGCTTTTTTTATTTTCATGTTTTTCTTTTCAATTTTCAGAGAAATGTATTTTTTCTAAATTTGTTAATTATTTGAAAAGGAGAATATTGAGATTTTGTTTGTTGAGAAAATAAAAAGTATTTAATTTGATCGAAGTTCGTAATTTTTTTTAAATTATCGATATAGTTTCTATTTCTTTTCTTTTTTTGGTTTTATACTTGTTCGAAACCTTTTAAGAAAATTATTATTTATTTATAGACATGGAGGTGCAACTGTTATAATTATTTTTTATTTTATTAAAAAAAGCCATTAGCACTTTAAAATGAGAGTTGCTAATTACACCACTTTTTTCCTAGTTGTATCACGGACGGAATTTACCACGTAAAGTCAAACTAATACTTAAAATTACCCTAATTACACCACGCTATTTTAATTATTTTCTACCAAATATCAAGAATCACGTCTCTCGTTCTGGAAAAAAAATAACATAGGCAGTCAACAGTTGATTAATAAAGTATACAAACGGCTGTAAATCCAAACAACCTACTACACATTCTGTGTATCTATTCCCGAATTCATCAAAATTACTTGAAAACAAATCAACGAGTTTACAAAACCAAAGTACACACAAATACATGTTTTGATATATACACACACACTGCAGGATTTTCAAACCCAATACCAGTAACAAAAGATTTCAATAAATTTCAGTACGGCAAAAAAAAAGAGCTGAAGAAATGGGTCGGTAAAATTCAGTATTTTTTGTGGTGTATTTAGCAACTCTCTTTGAAATTGAGGTAAACAGAAGTTGTTCACAAACCTAATAGTTCAAATACATGTTCTAGTGGTGTAATCTAAGCCTAAATCAAGATAGGTTTTAGATTTTCAGAAGAACAAAAGAATTAACGGAAAATACAAAACCTTAATGGAGCTGCTTCCCCTTGCACACAGATCATTCAGGATACGATTGAGCGTGTCACTTATATCGCAAGCAGTAGATGAAGAGTTAATAGAAAGAAAAGATGGCGAGAATCGGATTGAAGATACAATGTATGCCATCGTCATCTGAATTTAGGAAATGAAATAGGGTTTATTTTACTAAAATCAAAACATGAATTCGAGGGTAAATGAGAATCGCTGTTTGTTCAGCAGTAATGCTACTCTGACCAAATTTTAGGGTGTATAAACATGCGAATTAAGAATTACAGGGGAGGATATCAGGACCGTGTTCCTTTTTTCCGGGTAAATCAGAGTCGCTGTTTTGTTTAGGGGGAGAAAGAGAAAAGAAGCAAACGTGTCATTGCATAATGGCTGGACGTTATAAATATTTTTGAATAATATAATTTATTATTAAAGATATGATGGATTTGTTAGGGTAAATGACTTATATATAAATCTTACTGTATAATTTTTGTTATAAGATTTATATATTTTTGAATTCGAATATAAATTAAATCATCGTTTTTGTCAATAAAATAAGTTATATTTGATTTATTATTTTTTAGGATTTGCTATAAAAATATGTGGAAATTAGTATTCTTAACTAATTTTGAAATTGCTATTTTTATCAAATTGTATAAATAAATATTCATGTATATAGGTTATGAAATTGACATTGAGATTTTAATATATTTGAATAATAGATAAATGTGTATAGGTTGAATTTTAAATTGTTACAAAAGAATAGGCGAAAACACATAAAATTGAAAGTGTAATGCTAATGAATCGGTATATTTTTGTGCATTTAAAGTTTTCGTAACATGTACTTATCAAAAATAAGTATATGGTACTAACAAAGTGGTAAACATAATATTTCATCAAGTCCTGTATAGTTAATGCACCGCTTTAATCCCGCTATATCTCATAGGGAATTTCTACCGCTGCGATTTTTCCATGTAACCTCAAAATATAGCTTTTCCGCTTTAAGCCCCGCTATTTCCGCTATATCCTGTTATTCCCGCTATTTCCGCTATATCTTTTTTAATAAAATGAATTGAAAAATTGCATTTATACATTATAAAAATTATGAAAATAATTTATTTGATTTAATTTTTAATATATTTTCAGAAATGAAAATACTCAAATATTCTACTAAATTCAATTATGTTATATAACTGTTTTACGTTTATTTAAAGTATATCCGCACATGTTTTTATTTAAAATTATTTATGTATTAACTATAATTCAATTGAATGATAATTTTTCATTTAATTACCATTTATTTATATGTAAAAACATTAAGTACGAGTTTTATATGCTATTTCAGAGTCATCCGCTATATCCCGGCTGTATCTCCGCTATGACTTTTTGCACCTCCGCCGCTTTGAATCTGTCGAGCGCATTAACTGCACAGTCATTAACTAATAAAAGAAATATTAAGTAAAAATATAACCTGGAACGTTACCAATAACATTGTCATTTTAATTATACACATGAAAATGATTTTTAATCCATTGTTTCATACCTCCTTAAATTTAATTTATAATAAAAATTTCAACAAATATTTAACATTACCTTTAAAAGATAATAAAATACAAAAGAAAAATATTTCATGTTATGATTTTTGTCCATTATTAACGTAAATTACGGATATAAATAGTTAATATGTAATTTTTTTACAAAAAAATCTAACTGAAAATGTTAATTATTTTTCAGCATTAATACAAAATTCACCGCTAGTCATTCATTCTAATGTCATTATTCACAAAAATTAATTTGTTAATGAAAAAGAATTCACTTTACATACAAATTTTAGAAAGTGAAAACATTATGTTTGTAATAATATACCAATTTTAGAAGGAGAAGTGTGTATGTTTGTTTGTTTGTAATGAAATATCAACTTTTGAAGGAAATTTTTGTGTGTATATTTCTTTGTATTAAATGCAAATTTTAGAAACAAATAATTTTTTGAACTTGAGTGTAGAATAATTTAAGAGAGTTCAAGATAATTATGTATACAGTTGTGAAAATTTTAAATCATGTTGACTTAAATGAAAAAAATAGTTTTATCATTTTTGTCAATAGAAATGTGGTATACACATTGAATTGTCATTTTTTTATAATTTAGTAGATCAATTAATAATTAGTTGGTATATTCAAAGGGTTTTAATTTAAAATCACTTAATAAATTCAAATACATGGACTTGAACATAAAACAATTTAAGAAAAGTTATGAGAAATCTGTAAATAACTGTAAAAACTATTAGGTGTCGGTATTCAAATGTAAAATGATATGAGAGAAAATTAGTAAAACATTGTAAAAAAAATTATATAATCGTGAAAATTTTAGATTATATGGACTTGAATGAAAATTTTGTTTTATCATTTTTGTCGATACTTTGAATGTGATGCACGAATTGAATTGCATTTGTTAGATCTGTTAGTCCGTGGGATGATGGTTTTGATGATAACAACCTTAGAATAGATTATAAAATACAAACACTAACATTATAAGTTTAGATATATATGTATATGCAGGATTTAACAATGCAGGTACCAAGAATGAAGACTGTACAGTATAGATATTCAAGGTATCGAGATAGAAGACTCATGAGAATCAAGATTATCAAAATTCAAGATTTCAAGAATAAGTATTTTTATTAGAAATTTTGTTAAAACTCCTAGAAAAGCATTGGCATCTTAAAATCCAATTTATTCGTGGAATGGAATCCACTTCGAGCCCGTTAAAGGGATGGAACCCTAAGTAGGATGGAACCTACGAAAAATCTAGTGGAACATTGTTTTGTATCCGCTAATTTTAATTCAAATGATTTTATAAAATTATCTTGTTTTCAAAATGATTTCAAAACTTTCTTTTAAAAGATTCAAAAATCTCTATCCTGATTCTAAATAATTTTAGCCTCAAAATTATCTCCAATTTTAAAGTCAAATTGTTTTTAATTTTAAACTATCTTTTAAATAATATATTTAACTTTTAAATATTTATACTTAGATTTAAATATAAAAATATAGTTAAATTCTACATGTATTGTTCTCTATATTTACTTATGAATTTCAACTATAATTAAGTATATCTATAAAGTTTAAAATAGTTTTAATATAAGATAAAGGTTATTTTTAAAGAAAATCAAAACACCAAAAATTGCTTTGGGATGTCGACATGCCTATGGTGACCATGTCGACATGGTGTCAGTTGGTTTCAAAATTCAAATTTCAAAAGAAGTGTTTATTCGCCATAACTCTTCATGAATGGTCATGGCTGTTGTTCTTCTATAAATAGGGGTTAGTTTCAACGAATTTTATATCAGTTTTTCTGGTTTTTCACTTCTCTTCTAGTGTTAATCTTAGCCTTAAGATCCGTAATCCGCATTTCTAACAATTGTAATCAGAGAAAGGTTTTCAAAAGTTTCATAATCTGATTTTTGAAAAGTTTTCAAAATGGCTACCAACACTGGTACTGTTACTAACGCTAGCATTCCTGTCACTAGTTCATTTGTCTAAGGTCAGTCTATTTTCAGACCACCACTTTTTAATGGCAGTAACTATGCATATAGCTAAATGAAAAAGAAAGTACACGAGCTAGGTAGATGTACCAAGCTACTAATAAATAAAAGAGGCTAGTCCCCCTCCGCAGAGGAAGATCCACTGCCATCATCCCCAGACTCAGGTCCAATAACATTTAAGTAGCCTGAAAAAAGAGCGGCCAGGTTTGGCACATCTACCTAACTAAATTTAAGATACCATAAAATTTATTAATAAGATTAATAAAATGAATTAATTAAATATGTTAATTAATTAATACTTACATACATGCATTATATATAGTGACATATTGTTATTGCAAAATTTCATCTACACCAACACCCCGAGGTAAGAAGGTATAACTCCGGAAGTTGGTTTGATTATAGGTCTCGGATGTAAAAATACCGAGATGAGATGTGATATTGATGGAGTTACTATATGTCAAACTACTGAATTTGAATGATGAATGGGAAGAAAGCAAAGTGCCGAAAGTAAATAATACCGAGACTTTTATAGTGGTTCGGGCCGAAAGTCCCTACGTCCATTGTCCTTTCCTTATTTAGTCACTCTTATACAGCCAAGAGGCTTATTACATTGAATCCAAGCATTTCCACTGTTAACGAGTTTTTGATTAGAGCTCTAATATAGGAAAGTACTATCTCATTATGTGCCAGAAGATCCTCTGTTCCATGGGATTGCGGCCTTCTCTGTGGATTGATGATCTGGCTTGCTATGAACGGTCTTGATTTTAATGCTTGCCATTATCTGGTTGAGTATAATTTGACGCGGATTGCTGATGTGATGCTTCCATATATAACTTTTGGATATGTTTCATTCATCTTTACCGTTGGTCTCGTCTTGGGCTATCTAAGCCGTTGATTGTTGTTGTTTGTTGAATTGTTTTAGGTTTTGGTAACTGATGCTCTCGGTCCGGCTTCTTGCTCAGCTGAATTATGATCTTAGCCTTGGTTGACACATTGGTTCATGCTTTTGGATTGCATATTTTCGTTAGAAACCGAAAGGAATTTTCCTTTTGAATATTTGCAATCTGTACTTTGTGAAAATTATAGTGTAACACATGCCCCCAAAAGTTCACCTCATGTGATTGATATGGGGTGGACTTTGGAAAGAGTGTTGTCGTATTAGGTTTAATCCTTGACTTGTTTACTCCATTCCCATCATGAAGTCGATTCTAAACTTTCAGGAGCATTGCTCCACTTATACAACTCATAAAGATATAACCTTATCGAGAGGGTATTGAAAACAATTTAAAATTAATGCTCAGAGGTGAAGGCTTGGTTGATTAACGGTTTGGAAAACTGAATGGGTGAAATTTTAACTTGGACTGTGTGGTCAAAAACTTTTGAAATCACATTTGCCATCTGAAGCTATCCAAACTAGTTGATAAGTGAAAATTGCTTGGACGCTGAAAGGTGAAATCTAAATCGGGACCATAAGGTCAAAAACTTTTGAAAATCTGCACTTTCTATTTGAAGTTTCTCAAACCAAATGGTAGGCGAAACTATTTTTTGAAAGTTACTAAGGATCGTAATATGGAATATTAACTAAGTTATCTACTAGTGCTGAATATAAATATAATAGTAAATAGTGAAGTAAATGACACCAGAGATTTTTATACTGGTTCGAATGTAAGGACCCGATTCTTCGTCTTCCGAAAATCGACATCAATACGTCCACTGTATCAACTGTCGAGCAATCGAATGCCGAAAAATCGAATTCTTAGGGTTTAGAAAGAAGAAGAGGTAGAAGAAGAGAGAAAGAAGAAGAAAAGAAGCAGTAGAAACAGAAAACAACAGAACAATAACAGAATCTCACAGTCGCAGCGGAACAACATATAATAAATAAATAAATAATCTTTAAAACAAAGAACAATATCTGTTATTACATTACATTATCATCAGAGTATACAACAATATACAACACAACTGGACAGTGATATAAACTTGTCCAAACAATCAGAATACACAGCGGAAAAATAATATCATAATACAAGTGGTACGTCTCGCCATCCAGCTTGCTCCAGATCTTAACAGCAACTTCAGAGTTCCAGAATAACCTGATAACCAAACTCTAGACTGCCCGTGTGGAAATTGGTGGGCACCCAGAGTTTAGGAAGGAAACAATAAACTCCGGATCAGTCATGGGACTGGTGTGAGAACTTAAAACAGTTTATCTTTAAAACAATCAACAATAGAATTTTTAAAGTCAATTCGCAATGCTTTTGGAAAATGAAACTACCATAAGGCCTCCCGCCACACACTCAATGCAAGCGCAAACTTGGGGAAGATTTCTCCTTATGATAGTCAAATATGCTTACTACGCAAAAATCAAATCATTTTTTTATTATTATTAGTGCATAGTGGAAAACATTTCGAAAGTAGAATATAAATGTTAGCCAGCATAGGTACCATTATATTATGCCTGCTATAGCTGCCTCCTGAGGAGACAGGTTATACAATTGCAATTGTAAAGGGCTCGTATTGTTTGTTTGGATTTCCAACAGACGGTCGGGCAAGGAAAACTTCCCAATAAAATAGAACGCCTCTGGAGCGACGTTCCCGGATCTAACGTTACGGTTAGATCTCTGCTACACAAGGCCGGGTTACCCCTAGCTGGGTAACAACTGACACGAGCATGTCATTCCCCGGTCCTTTGGGACCTTAAACCGAGATCTCGATATCCAACATCACACAGTAATAAATATAGTGTGTCCACAAAAGTAAGTATCTGGGCTCCATACCATGATACCACTCATAATCCAGATAAGGAATGACAAGCCCTATGGAGGAGCGACCACTAAATAAACCTTGCTGCCACGATTACTGTTTTGACCATCACCGGTCTGTGAGGCTCGACGAAGTCTCATCCACAAAGCTACGCTTTGTAACAAAGCCATGCTTCGGGTCCACAATGCTTCGGGTCAACACAATCCACACTTCAACCATTTGAAAAACAAATTTCAAATCAAATTTCGCTTTTATAACTTTTGAAAACAAGTTTCAAATCATCAAATAAATCCTTACCGATTTATTTAAATCTTACGTTCTAAATCCGTAAATTCATTTCCATACTTATTAAGTAATAAGTAATTCACAAATCTATTTATTTCCAATCATTGAAAATATTCAATATACTTAAATCAAATTAAGTATATATTTCATTCTTAAGGAAATTATTCACTTAACACATTTTATTTGGGTTAAAACGAATGTTGCATAAAACATCGTTACGACAACCCAAAAATCACTAGTATAGGGATTTGAAATTTAGATAGATATATAAATCCCAATACTACATAAAAACATTTCCTTTCGGAAACCATCTACTATAACAACAGTGTTATAGTCTACTATTTCCTTAGTTCTCGAAATCGTCTATTTCAACAATCAATGCTGAAATCTATGGTTTCGATATTCAATGCATTTCAAAACATCGTTAAAACAACTTACTTCATTTGATAATGTCAAATTCTCGAAAACGTCTATTTCAACAATAAATGTTGAAATCTATGGTTTCGATTTTCAATACATTTAAAACATCTTCAAATCGTTTTAATTCTATTTAAAACGTTACTTCCCAAAATATTCATTTTATTTAATAATATATTCACTGTCCAAAATCGTGAATAAATCTCCTTAAATAAACTTCTATGTTTTAATTTCTCGAATTCAATTGGTTTCGGATTTTATAAACAATGTTTATAAATTCCATTTCTATTTAAAAGCTTCGATTTGTAAATCTCGTTTATTAACCCAATTTAATTTATACAACTAAGTTTTATACCAAAGGTTTATATTATAAGTCAAGTACTTATAATTTATTTATTTACAAAATCGTTCCTTTTAAAACTTCACCAATTATAAATCTTATTACTTATAAGATTTCATTTATATTTTATAACAACTCAAACTTATAAAATCTCCTTTAATAACAATTTCTATTAATAACCCATTTAAGTGCCAAATCCAGTTTATAAGTTTATTTCGTTGTAAATTCTTTCTTTATAAAATCTATTTATTTTTATAATTTTCACAACTTAAAAATCTATAATTTCCAATGAAATCCATTTTATACTTCATTTTAACACTTAATAACTCGTTTTATAATTCTAACATTTTTAATTTATAAATATCCTTTTTATAAATCCTTTATATAAATTGTTTATAATAATTCAAAATCTCCATTTTAAATCGTTTTACAAAAATCCAAAATTTTATAACATAAAAATTTTAACGTTTATTTATTTAAAAATAAATCTTTTTACTAATCAGTTTAAAAACATATATTTTCAAAATTACTTTAAAATCCATTTAAATTTCAAAATCATCTTTTAAACCATTTTAAATTTTAAAATAAGCCCAATGATGCCACAGCACCAAATAATCAATCACGACGTTCAAACCGTCACATATCAACATATGAAAATCAGCATATATCAAAATATATGAAATCAAATCAATACAGTTGAGGAATCCAGTTGGATCCCTCCAACATGTTACCCTGCATCCACAGATGTTAGCACAATACCATTCCGCTCCAGTACGGAATATCGTGGTATATGGGATTAATAAATATTATCCGCTTAATAACGGCGCAATAGGGTCTCATCCGCTACAAAATGCGGGAAAAAACAACAACTGCAATATATACATATGCCAATATATATATATTGCTATATATATAATACCAATTTCACTATACTGTGAAATATTCGCGGTATATGTTTTTAATAAATAACCTCCGCTTACTAACGGCGTATAATGTCTATTTCAATCAATAACAGACAAATTTATCAATTCAAGCATACAGTCAATAATTTTAAATCTAACTATTTAAAATAAACATCGAAACACGTTCGATTGAGTGAGAAGTTCTCACCTTGATTTTAAATAACGGTTGCAGCGATTTATTTCGAATAAAATTAAACAGGCGTTTAATTTTACCCAAAATTTTCACTAGCTCCTTTCAATCCCAATCCAACTTCACCGCGTAGCATTCGACAAAACGAAGCCAACGCTTTTCGTTTCGTTCGATTTTGACCTCGCACGAAAAAGATATCGCAGTTTAAACATTTACACGATTTAATATATAATAATCTACATTTTCTATTTCCATTTTGATAACCTATTATCTCGGCCGTTGATTCTCTCCATCTCAATCAGGACCGTGTGCCTCAACATCTCCTTCTTCGTTCAATTATAGATAATCGAACCCATAAGTTGCCCAGCATCTCTCCTCCTTCGAGCCTCCTACGACCACTTGTACAACGATCGGCCAACGCCCCCTTGAAGCTCCACGCACGAGCCACCACCGGCCAGAAAAGCTTGCAACTCGGTGGCTCCCCTTGCTCGAGAACTGTGCACGAAACGGCAAGGAACGCGGCGAATTTTCTCACAATCTACTTGCTTATTTTTTGATCTCTACCGTCGGATAGGAAGTTTGTAGTGTGCTCTTCAACTTCGCAGTTGGAAGATTTGTGAAACGAAACGTGGATTGAAAGAAAAACGAGGAAGAAGGGGGGAGTGTATCGGCCATTGGTTTAAGGGGTGGCGGCTGTGGAGCTGCAAAACCCTAATTCTCTATTGTTTTATTTTTTTTGTGAAACAAATGGTCTATTTATAGAATTTAAAACGAACGCTATTCATCCGGATTTTTAAAACTCCGATTTACGCGCGGTGACCGACGTTTCTGGGGTTTATCCCGCGTTTCGGACACAATGCAACAGGTTTCGGAAGTTAATTCGGAAGTATGTGCGAGTTATGGCAATAAACATTCAATTTGAATTTAAACCGATAAATCGATTTTCTAGGCATTTTGGCTTGCCCCGGACGAACGATATATCCGATCGACTTGAAATTTGAAATCTTACAATAATATCACATTATGGATCCGATGAAACTGGTTTCGTCGAAATCCAAGATCGTTTGAAAAATGACTATTTTAACTCGCCAAATTATATTAAAAACAATTCGATGCGTTTCGAACTGCCACGGTCAAACGACAACTCCGATTGCTACAAAAATTGAAATCCGATAATAATTAACTATTACGGATCCAATGAAACTAGTTTCGTTCAATTCTAAGACTGTTCGAAAATTGGCTAATTTTCAGTCGATAATTAAATATTAAAATATTCAATTTTCACAAGTCAACTTTTAATTCGATTTTAAAAATTCTAAAACATTTATATAACTCCAACATGATTAAATAAAATTTTACAAATCATTTACAATCATATTTAACTCAATATTAAATTTTTTCTGCATTTTCACTCTAAAATTATCGATTTAATTATCAAATTAAATCCAAAATTCAAATTAAAATTTATTCGACTTATAAATTTTCACTTATTAAAATTTAAATTCAATTAAATATTAAATTTTAAATTAATAAAAATTCTGGGTCGTTACAGACTTCCCCCCTTAAAAGAATTTCGTCCTCGAAATTACCAAGTAAGAAAAATTTACAAAGTCTATTAACTTTTCAAAACAAATCGTTCGGTTTAGATTTATAAATCTCTTAAGTGTTTAACTCTTTCAAAATACATAGTTAACTTCTTACAAAACCTTTATTAAGCTTTCAAATCATAACTTAGTTTTCAAAATTTTCAAATTTCTCAAAAATTTTCTAACGCCTTAAATTTTCGGAAAAATTCGCCAGAGTCTCCTTTGCGCGGCTCGATCCGGAAAAAAAATGACAGTATATATATCACAAATATACATCTTATCAAGTGATGAGGCATCCCGTAGGGAAAAAGGTGTAAAAGTACAGTATGTAATCCGAGATATGTACCTTTTAGCGTTTTTAAGCAAAACAGTTATTTATTAGCGAGCGTATACGACTAATATAGCACGAAAGCGAGCTCCAAAAGCGAAGCAAATGCCATCCGCACCTACTAAACACTCAATCAAACAAATGAGAACATGTATATAGAAAACAATATCAATATACATCATATAGCCACATAACACATGCAACAAAAGCAACAAATGCAACTATCAAACAACTATCATCCAATAGATTCATAACCAAATCAATATTCTCATTAAATTTCATTGAATTGGTTTTCAATTTAATCACACTTGATTCATTTTCATTGGATTATCCATATTCATTCATTTAATTCCAATTAGTTTACATTCACTAATTAAATTCATATTAGTTCACTTCCAAGTCAAATTCAATTCTATTCAAATTTATTTTCTTCCAATTTGAATTCAATTACTTTAGCTTTTAATTTTGCTAATTCAATTCCATTAACACTTAATGAATTTTACACCATCAACTAACAATCAATCTAACAACCAATGTAGATTCAACACAACCAAATTCATTCAACTTTACATTCTAGTTGGTTCAACACATTTAATTCCAATTGGTTTAATATTAAATTGACTTTCATTCAAAAAAAATTCAACTTCTAATTTATTTAATTAGCTTCTAATGAATTTACACTTGCATTCATTACTTTTTATCAATTCTATCTACATCCAATTGATTCATATTCACTTCAAAATTTCATTGACTAACTTATTTCATTAGCCCAATTTGATTCATTCATTAATTCAATTACTTACTCAGTCTACAAATAAGGTTGAACTTCATTTATATAACTCAAGTTCACATCCATTTAATCACTTGATTATTTTACTTCGATACCAAAATCAATCTCATTCACATTACTTAAGTCATATTCTCTTTCAAACATCATTTGTTTTAACTTAACTTGAAATTCCATTTATAAATCAAATTCTCTTTATTTAACTTCCTATAGCTAAATTTTATTGTTCTTACCCAAATTTATTTCAACTTTTCCAAAGTTCAAATCTTTCCTTTTATTTATAAATCACATTTATAAATATATTCATATAGTTTCACTTTTATATACAAGATCATTTCACGATTATAAACCATTTTAATTATAATTTCATACTTATAATTCATTTACTTATACAAATTCATTCTTTTACAATTGTTGTCTTGATTTAACTTATTCAAACAACCAAACAATCAATTTATATATACTTTACTAATTTCTGAAAAATTATTCCTTTATATAAAAATATAATCAATGTAAACTTATTTCATTTACCCAATTTTAAAACAATATTGTGTCGAATTGTTCTATTCAAGTGTTTAGAAACCCCTTCGATTCAGTTTCGAGGCTGCGTCGAGGAAAGTTCATATGCCACTCAACAAACCAATCATCACAATATAAAACAATTTTATATTCACTAACAAATACGTGCTCGTATCTATTATTACACTCACACTCATTCTAGAGTACTACTGACCCTATCTCTAATGACTAACACCCAAACAGAGCAGGTTGTCACTTAACCATATGCTCTGATACCACGTTGTAAGGACCCGATTCTTCGTCTTTCGAAAATCGACATCAATACGTCCACTGTATCAACTGCCGAGCAATCGAATGCCGAAAAATCGAATTCTTAGGGTTTAGAAAGAAGAAGAGGTAGAAGAAGAGAGAAAGAAGAAGAAAAGAAGCAGTAGAAACTGAAAACAACAGAACAATAACAAAATCTCACAGTCGCAGCGGAACAACATATAATAAATAAATGAATAATCTTTAAAACAAAGAACAATATCTGTTATTACATTACATTATCATCAAAGTATACAACAATATACAACACAACTGGACAGTGATATAAACTTGTCCAAACAATCAGAATACACAGCGGAAAAATAATATCATAATACAAGTGGTACGTCTCGCCATCCAGCTTGCTCCAGATCTCAACAGCAACTCCAGAGTTCCAGAATAACCTGATAACCAAACTCTAGACTGCCCGTGTGGAAATTGGTGGGCACATAGAGTTTAGGAAGGAAACAATAAACTCCGGATCAGTCATGAGACTGGTGTGAGAACTTAAAACAGTTTATCTTTAAAACAATCAACAATAGAATTTTTAAAGTCAATTCGCAATGCTTTTGGAAAATGAAACTACCATAAGGCCTCCCGCCACACACACAATGCAAGCGCAAACTTGGGGAAGATTTCTCCTTATGGTAGTCAAAGATGCTTACTACGCAAAAATCAAATCATTTTATTATTATTATTAGTGCATAGTGGAAAACATTTCGAAAGTAGAATATAAATGTTAGCCAGCATAGGTACCATTATATTATGCCTGCTATAGCTGCCTCCTGAGGAGACAGGTTATACAATTGCAATTGTAAAGGGCTCGTATTGTTTGTTTGGATTTCCAACAGACGGTCGGGCAAGGAAAACTTCCCAATAAAATAGAACGCCTCTGGAGCGACGTTCCCGGATCTAACGTTACGGTTAGATCTCTGCTACACAAGGTCGGCTTACCCCTAGCTGGGTAACAACCGACACGAGCATGTCATTCCCCGGTCTTTTGGGACCTTAAACCGAGATCTCGATATCCAACATCACACAGTAATAAATATAGTGTGTCCACAAAAGTAAGTATCTGGGCTCCATACCATGATACCACTCATAATCCAGATAAGGAATGACAAGCCCTATGGAGCAGCGACCACCAAATAAACCTTGCTGCCACGATTCCTGTTTTGACCATCACCGGTCTGTGAGGCTCGACGAAGTCTCGTCCACAAAGCTACGCTTTGTAACAAAGCCATGCTTCGGGTCAACACAATGATCAGCAACAACTCATATGCCACATTAACAAATTAGGAATGTATCACTAGTAACCATCAACTACATAACCTCTGAAGGTGTTAAGCTAAGAGAATAAATTCTCCGCCACCAACGGAAATATATTTGATAGAAACCAGCTTTACATCTCAACTTGTAACGTCAGACACACATCCATACAAGTACGTTCCGGGATCGAACGTAACCGAAGGCACTTCCAAAGAAGTCCTTGCAATCCGGGTATTCACAAACCCGATAAAATTTTCCATCACAAAGGAAAATCTCCATACCGTAGCTAACGATGCAGAGACAAATCGATAGGTCATTCTATCGTTTTCACAAATACCCGGTCTTCAACACCGGTCTTCAAATGCTATCCATTTCGACGTATCACATATTAGGAATGGGATATATGACACAAAGGTCCTCTCCCGGCTAAACCGATTAGCGAGCGCTTATTTAAAAATAAGTGTAGCATTCAATTCAAACAATTCATAACAAATACCTATTTAAAGGTAAATATTGATAGTCGGTTATTTAACTATCAATAGAGATGCAACAGCATCACTAGGCTCCAAATAATTTTCCAAATTATTTAATTCCAAAATATCTTTACAAGATATATATATATATATTCCAAATAATTGCCCAAATTATTTATTTTCTAAAATATCTTTACAAGATATAAATTTCCACACTTCAACCATTTGAAAAACAAATTTCAAATCAAATTTCGCTTTTATAACTTTTGAAAACAAGTTTCAAATCATCAAATAAATCCTTGCCGATTTATTTAAATCTTACGTTCTAAATCCGTAAATTCATTTGCATACTTATTAAGTAATAAGTAATTCACAAATCTATTTATTTCCAATCATTGAAAATATTCAATATACTTAAATCAAATTAAGTATATATTTCATTCTTAAGGAAATTATTCACTTAACACATTTTATTTGGGTTAAAACGAATGTTGCGTAAAACATCGTTACGACAACCCAAAAATCACTAGTATAGGGATTCGAAATTTAGATAGATATATAAATCCCAATACTACATAAAAACATTTCCTTTCGGAAATCATCTACTATAACAACAGTGTTATAGTCTACTATTTCCTTAGTTCTCGAAATCGTCTATTTCAACAATTAATGCTGAAATCTATGGTTTCGATATTCAATGCATTTCAAAACATCGTTAAAACAACTTACTTCATTTGATAATGTCAAATTCTCGAAAACGTCTATTTCAACAATAAATGTTGAAATCTATGGTTTCGATTTTCAATACATTTAAAACATCTTCAAATCGTTTTAATTCTATTTAAAACGTTACTTCCCAAAATATTCATTTTATTTAATGATATATTCACTGTCCAAAATCGTGAATAAATCTCCTTAAATAAACTTCTATGTTTCAATATCTCAAATTCAATTGGTTTCGGATTTTATAAACAATGTTTATAAATTCCATTTCTATTTAAAAGCTTCGATTTGTAAATCTCGTTTATTAACCCAATTTAATTTATACAACTAAGTTTTATACCAAAGGTTTATATTATAAGTCAAGTACTTATAATTTATTTATTTACAAAATCGTTCCTTTTAAAACTTCACCAATTATAAATCTTATTACTTATAAGATTTCATTTATATTTTATAACAACTCAAACTTATAAAATCTTTTTTAATAACAATTTCCATTAATATCCCATTTAAGTGCCAAATCCAGTTTATAAGTTAATTTCGTTGTAAATTCTTTTTTACAAAATCTATTTATTTTTATAATTTTCACAACTTAAAAATCTATAATTTCCAATGAAATCCATTTTATACTTCATTTTAACACTTAATAACTCGTTTTATAATTCTAACATTTTTAATTTATAAATATCCTTTTTATAAATCCTTTACATAAATCGTTTATAATAATTCAAAATCTGCATTTTAAATCGTTTTACAAAAATCCAAAATTTTATAACATAAAAATTTTAACGTTTATTTATTTAAAAATAAATCTTTTTACTAATCAGTTTAAAAACATATATTTTCAAAATTACTTTAAAATCCATTTAAATTTCAAAATCATCTTTTAAACCATTTTAAATTTTAAAATAAACCCAATGATGCCACAGCACCAAATAATCAATCACGGCGTTCAAACCGTCACATATCAACATATGAAAATCAGCATATATCAAAATATATGAAATCAAATCAATACAGTTGAGGAATCCAGTTGGATCCCTCCAACCTGTTACCCTGCATCCACAAATGTTAGCACAATACCATTCCGCTCCAGTACGGAATATCATGGTATATGGGATTAATAAATATTATCCGCTTAATAACGGCGCAATAGGGTCTCATCCGCTACAAAATGCGGGAAAAAACAACAACTGCAATATATACATATGCCAATATATATATATATATATATATATATATATATATATATATATATATATTGCTATATATATAATACCAATTTCACTATACTGTGAAATATTCGCGGTATATGTTTTTAATAAATAACCTCCGCTTACTAACGGCGTATAATGTCTATTTCAATCAATAACAGACAAATTTATCAATTCAAGCATACAGTCAATAATTTTAAATCTAACTATTTAAAGTAAACATCGAAACACGTTCGATTGAGTGAGAAGTTCTCGCCTTGATTTTAAATAACGGTTGCAGCGATTTATTTCGAATAAAATTAAACAGGCGTTTAATTTTACCCGAAATTTTCACTAGCTCCTTTCAATCCCAATCCAACTTCACCGCGTAGCATTCGACAAAACGAAGCCAACGCTTTTCGTTTCGTTCGATTTTGACATCGCACGAAAAAGATATCGCAGTTTAAACATTTACACGATTTAATATATAATAATTTACATTTTCTATTTCCATTTTTATAACCTATTATCTCGGCCGTTGATTCTCTCCATCTCAATCAGGACCGTGTGCCTCAACATCTCCTTCTTCGTTCAATTACAGATAAGCAAACCCATAAGTTGCCGAGCATCTCTCCTCCTTCGAGCCTCCTACGACCACTTGTACAACGATCGGCCAACGCCCCCTTGAAGCTCCACGCACGAGCCACCACCGGCCAGAAAAGCTTGCAACTCGGTGGCTCCCCTTGCTCGAGAATTGTGCACGAAACGCCAAGGAACGCGGCGAATTTTCTCACAATCTACTTGCTTATTTTTTGATCTCTACCGTCGGATAGGAAGTTTGCAGTGTGCTCTTCAACTTCGCAGTTGGAAGATTTGTGAGACGAAACGTGGATTGAAAGAAAAACGAGGAAGAAGGGGGGAGTGTATCGGCCATTGGTTTAAGGGGTGACGGCTGTGGAGCTGCAAAACCCTAATTCTCTTTCGTTTTATTTTTTTTGTGAAACAAATGGTCTATTTATAGAATTTAAAACGAACGCTATTCATTCGGATTTTTAAAACTCCGATTTATGCGCGGTGACCGATGTTTCTGGGGTTTATCCCGTGTTTCGGACACAATGGAACAGGTTTCGGAAGTTAATTCGGAAGTATGTGCGAGTTATGGCAATAAACGTTCAATTTGAATTTAAACCGATAAATCGATTTTCTAGGCGTTTTGGCTTGCCCCGGACAAACGATATATCCGATCGACTTGAAATTTGAAATCTTATAATAATATCACATTATTGATCCGATGAAACTGGTTTCGTCGAAATCCGAGATCGTTTGAAAAATGACTATTTTAACTCGCCAAATTATATTAAAAACAATTCGATGCGTTTCGAACTGCCACGGTCAAACGACAACTCCGATTGCTACGAAAATTGAAATCCGATAATAATTAACTATTATGGATCCAATGGAACTGGTTTCGTTCAATTCTAAGACTGTTCGAAAATTGGCTAATTTTCAGTCGATAATTAAATATTAAAATATTCAATTTTCACAAATCAACTTTTAATTCGATTTTAAAAGTTCTAAAACATTTATATAACTCCAACATGATTAAATAAAATTTTACAAATCATTTACAATCATATTTAACTCAATATTAAATTTTTTCTGCATTTTCACTCTAAAATTATCGATTTAATTATCAAATTAAATCCAAAATTCAAATTAAAATTTATTCGACTTATAAATTTTCACTTATTAAAATTTAAATTCAATTAAATATTAAATTTTAAATTAATAAAATTCTGGGTCGTTACAGACTTCCCCCCTTAAAAGAATTTTATCCTCGAAATTACCAAGTAAGAAAAATTTACAAAGTCTATTAAATTTTCAAAACAAATCGTTCGGTTTAGATTTACAAATCTCTTAAGTGTTTAACTCTTTCAAAATACATAGTTAACTTCTTACAAAACCTTTATTAAGCTTTCAAATCATAACTTAGTTTTCAAAATTTTCAAATTTCTCAAAAATTTTCTAACACCTTAAATTTTCGGAAAAATTCGCCAGAATCTCCTTTGCGCGGCTCGATCCGAAAAAAAATGATAGTATATATATCGCAAATATACATCTCATCAAGTGATGAGGCATCCCGTAGGGAAAAAGGTGTAAAAGTATAGTATGTAATCCGAGATATATACCTTTTTAGCGTTTTTAAGCAAAACAGTTATTTATTAGCGAGCGTATACGACTAATATAGCACGAAAGCGAGCTCCAAAAGCGAAGCAAATGCCATCCGCACCTACTAAACACTCAATCAAACAAATGAGAACATGTATATAGAAAACAATATCAATATACATCATATGGCCACATAGCACATGCAACAAAAGCAACAAATGCAACTATCAAACAACTATCATCCAATAGATTCATAACCAAATCAATATTCTCATTAAATTTCATTGAATTGGTTTTCAATTTAATCACACTTGATTCATTTTCATTGGATTATCCATATTCATTCATTTAATTCCAATTAGTTTACATTCACTAATTAAATTCATATTAGTTCACTTCCAAGTCAAATTCAATTCTATTCAAATTTATTTACTTCCAATTTGAATTCAATTCCTTTAGCTTTTAATTTTGCTAATTCAATTCCATTAACACTTAATGAATTTTACACCATCAACTAACAATCAATCTAACAACCAATGTAGATTCAACACAACCAAATTCATTCAACTTTACATTCTAGTTGGTTCAACACATTTAATTCCAATTGGTTTAATATTAAATTGACTTTCATTCAAATTTTTTTTCAACTTCTAATTTATTTAATTAGCTTCTAATGAATTTACACTTGCATTCATTACTTTTTATCAATTCTATCTACATCCAATTGATTCATATTCACTTCAAAATTTCAATTACCAACTTATTTCATTAGCCCAATTTGATTCATTCATTAATTCAATTACTTACTCAGTCTACAAATAAGGTTGAACTTCATTTATATAACTCAAGTTCACATCCACTTATTTTACTTCGATACCAAAATCAATCTCATTCACATTACTTAAGTCATATTCCCTTTCAAACATCATTTGTTTTAACTTAACTTGAAATTCCATTTATAAATCCAATTCTCTTTATTTAACTTCCTATAGTTAAATTTTATTGTGCTTACCCAAATTTATTTCAATTTTTCCAAAGTTCAAATCTTTCCTTTTATTTATAAATCACATTTATAAATATATTCATATAGTTTCACTTTTATATACAAGATCATTTCACGATTATAAACCATTTTAATTATAATTTCATACTTATAATTCATTTACTTATACAAATTCATTCTTTTACAATTGTTGTCTTGATTTAACTTATTCAAACAACCAAACAATCAATTTATATATACTTTACTAATTTCTGAAAAATTATTCCTTTATATAAAAATATAATCAAGGTAAAATTATTTCATTTACCCAATTTTAAAACAATATTGTGTCGAATTGTTCTATTCAAGTGTTTAGAAACCCCTTCGATTCAGTTTCGGGGCTGCGCCGAGGAAAGTTCATATGCCACTCAACAAACCAATCATCACAATATAAAACAATTTTATATTCACTAACAAATACACGCTCGTATCTATTATTACACTCACACTCATTCTAGAGTACTACTGACTCTATCTCTAATGAGTAACACCCAAACAGAGCAAGTTGTCACTTGACCATATGCTCTGATACCACGTTGTAAGGACTCGATTCTTCGTCTTCCAAAAATCGACATCAATACGTCTACTGTATCAACTGCCGAGCAATCGAATGCCGAAAAATCGAATTCTTAGGGTTTAGGAAGAAGAAGAGGTAGAAGAAGAGAGAAAGAAGAAGAAAAGAAGCAGTAGAAACAGAAAACAACAGAACAATAACAGAATCTCACAGTCGCAGCGGAACAACATATAATAAATAAATGAATAATCTTTAAAACAAAGAACAATATCTGTTATTACATTACATTATCAACAAAGTATACAACAATATACAACACAACTGGACAGTGATATAAACTTGACCAAACAATCAGAATACACAGCGGAAAAATAATATCATAATACAAGTGGTACGTCTCGCCATCCAGCTTGCTCCAGATCTCAACAGCAACTCCAGAGTTCTAGAATAACCTGATAACCAAACTCTAGACTGCCCGTGTGGAAATTGGTGGCCATCCAGAGTTTAGGAAGGAAACAATAAACTCCGGATCAGTCATGGGACTGGTGTGAGAACTTAAAACAGTTTATCTTTAAAACAATCAACAATAGAATTTTTAAAGTCAATTCGCAATGCTTTTGGAAAATGAAACTACCATAAGGCCTCCCGCCACACATACAATGCAAGCGCAAACTTGGGGAAGATTTCTCCTTATGATAGTCAAAGATGCTTACTACGCAAAAATCAAATCATTTTTTTATTATTATTAGTGCATAGTGGAAAACATTTCGAAAGTAGAATATAAATCTTAGCCAGCATAGGTACCATTATATTATGCCTGCTATAGCTGCCTCCTGAGGAGACAGGTTATACAATTGCAATTGTAAAGGGCTCGTATTGTTTGTTTGGATTTCCAACAGACGGTCGGGCAAGGAAAACTTCCCAATAAAATAGAACGCCTCTGGAGCGACGTTCCCGGATCTAACGTTACGGTTAGATCTCTGCTACACAAGGCCGGATTACTCCTAGCTGGGTAACAACTGACACGAGCATGTCATTCCCCAGTCCTTTAGGACCTTAAACCGAGATCTCGATATCCAACATCACACAGTAATAAATATAGTGTGTCCACAAAAGTAAGTATCTGGGCTCCATACCATGATACCACTCATAATCCAGATAAGGAATGACAAGCCCTATGGAGGAGCGACCACTAAATAAACCTTGCTGCAACTATTCCTGTTTTGACCATCACCGGTCTGTGAGGCTCGACGAAGTCTCGTCCACAAAGCTACGCTTTGTAACAAAGCCATGCTTCGGGTCAACACAATGATCAGCAACAACTCGTATGCTACATTACCAAATTAGGAATGTATCACTAGTAACCATCAACTACATAACCTCTGAAGGTGTTAAGCTAAGAGAATAAATTCTCCGCCACCAACGGAAATATATTTGATAGAAACCAGCTTTACATCTCAACTTGTAACGTCAGACACACATCCATACAAGTACGTTCCGGGATCGAACGTAACCGAAGGCACTTCCAAAGAAGTCCTTGCAATCCGGGTATTCACAAACCCGATAAAATTTTCCATCACAAAGGAAAACCTCCATACCGTAGCTAACGATGCAGAGACAAATCGATAGATCATTCTATCGTTTTCACAAATACCCGGTCTTCAACATCGGTCTTCAAATGCTATCCATTTCGACGTATCACATATTAAGAATGGGATATATGACACAAAGGTCCTCTCCCGGCTAAACCGAATAGCGAGCGCTTATTTAAAAATAAGTGTAGCATTCAATTCAAACAATTCACAACAAATACCTATTTAAAGGTAAATATTGATAGTCGGTTATTTAACTATCAATAGAGATGCAACAGCATCACCAGGCTCCAAATAATTTTCCAAATTATTTAATTCCAAAATATCTTTACAAGATATATATATATTCCAAATAATTGCCCAAATTATTTATTTTCCAAAATATCTTTACAAGATATAAATTTCCACACTTCAACCATTTGAAAAACAAATTTCAAATCAAATTTCGCTTTTATAACTTTTGAAAACAAGTTTCAAATCATCAAATAAATCCTTACCGATTTATTTAAATCTTACGTTCTAAATCCGTAAATTCATTTCCATACTTATTAAGTAATAAGTAATTCACAAATCTATTTATTTCCAATCATTGAAAATATTCAATATACTTAAATCAAATTAAGTATATATTTCATTCTTAAGGAAATTATTCACTTAACACATTTTATTTGGGTTAAAACGAATGTTGCGTAAAACATCGTTACGACAACCCAAAAATCACTAGTATAGGGACTCGAAATTTAGATAGATATATAAATCCCAATACTACATAAAAACATTTCCTTTCGGAAATCATCTACTATAACAACAGTGTTATAGTCTACTATTTCCTTAGTTCTCGAAATCGTCTATTTCAACAATCAATGCTGAAATCTATGGTTTCGATATTCAATGCATTTCAAAACATCGTTAAAACAACTTACTTCATTTGATAATGTCAAATTCTCGAAAATGTCTATTTCAACAATAAATGTTGAAATCTATGGTTTCGATTTTCAATACATTTAAAACATCTTCAAATCGTTTTAATTCTATTTAAAACGTTACTTCCCGAAATATTCATTTTATTTAATAATATATTCACTGTCCAAAATGGGGAATAAATCTCCTTAAATAAACTTCTATGTTTTAATTTCTCAAATTCAATTGGTTTCGGATTTTATAAACAATGTTTATAAATTCCATTTCTATTTAAAAGCTTCGATTTGTAAATCTCGTTTATTAACCCAATTTAATTTATACAACTAAGTTTTATATCAAAGGTTTATATTATAAGTCAAGTACTTATAATTTATTTATTTACAAAATCGTTCCTTTTAAAACTTCACCAATTATAAATCTTATTACTTATAAGATTTCATTTATATTTTATAACAACTCAAACTTATAAAATCTCCTTTAATAACAATTTCTATTAATATCCCATTTAAGTGCCAAATCCAGTTTATAAGTTAATTTCGTTGTAAATTCTTTCTTTACAAAATCTATTCATTTTTATAATTTTCACAACTTAAAAATCTATAATTTCCAATGAAATCCATTTTATACTTCATTTTAACACTTAATAACTCGTTTTATAATTCTAACATTTTTAATTTATAAATATCCTTTTTATAAATCCTTTATATAAATCGTTTATAATAATTCAAAATCTCCATTTTAAATCGTTTTACAAAAATCCAAAATTTTATAACATAAAAATTTTAACGTTTATTTATTTAAAAATAAATCTTTTTACTAATCAGTTTAAAAACATATATTTTCAAAATTACTTTAAAATCCATTTAAATTTCAAAATCATCTTTTAAACCATTTTAAATTTTAAAATAAACCCAATGATGCCACAGCACCAAATAATCAATCACGGCGTTCAAACCGTCACATATCAACATATGAAAATCAGCATATATCAAAATACATGAAATCAAATCAATACAGTTGAGGAATCCAGTTGGATCCCTCCAACCTGTTACCCTGCATCCACAGATGTTAGCACAATACCATTCCGCTCCAGTACGGAATATCGCGGTATATGGGATTAATAAATATTATCCGCTTAATAACGGCGCAATAGGGTCTCATCCGCTACAAAATGCGGGAAAAAACAACAACTGCAATATATACATATGCCAATATATATATATATATTGCTATATATATAATACCAATTTCACTATACTGTGAAATATTCGCGGTATATGTTTTTAATAAATAACCTCCGCTTACTAACGGCGTATAATGTCTATTTCAATCAATAACAGACAAATTTATCAATTCAAGCATACAGTCAATAATTTTAAATCTAACTATTTAAAATAAACATCGAAACACGTTCGATTGAGTGAAAAGTTCTCACCTTGATTTTAAATAACGGTTGCAGCGATTTATTTCGAATAAAATTAAACAGGCGTTTAATTTTACCCGAAATTTTCACTAGCTCCTTTCAATCCCAATCCAACTTCACCGCGTAGCATTCGACAAAACGAAGCCAACGCTTTTCGTTTCGTTCGATTTTGACCTCGCACGAAAAAGATATCGCAGTTTAAACATTTACACGATTTAATATATAATAATTTACATTTTCTATTTCCATTTTTATAACGTATTATCTCGGCCGTTGATTCTCTCCATCTCAATCAGGACCGTGTGCCTCAGCATCTCCTTCTTCGTTCAATTACAGATAATCGAACCCATAAGTTGCCCAGCATCTCTCCTCCTTCGAGCCTCCTACGACCACTTGTACAACGATCGACCAACGCCCCCTTGAAGCTCCACGCACGAGCCACCACCGGCCAGAAAAGCTTGCAACTTGGTGGCTCCCCTTGGTCGAGAACTGTGCACGAAACGCCATGGAACGTGGCGAATTTTCTCACAATCTACTTGCTTATTTTTTGATCTCTACCGTTGGATAGGAAGTTTGTAGTGTGCTCTTCAACTTCGCAGTTGGAAGATTTGTGAAACGAAACGTGGATTGAAAGAAAAACGAGGAAGAAGGGGGGAGTGTATCGGCCATTGGTTTAAGGGGTGGCGGCTGTGGAGCTGCAAAACCCTAATTCTCTTTCGTTTCATTTTTTTTTAAACAAATGGTCTATTTATAGAATTTAAAACGAACACTATTCATCCGGATTTTTAAAACTCCGATTTACGCGCGGTGACCAGCATTTCTGAGGTTTATCCCACGTTTCGGACACAATGGAACAGGTTTCGAAAGCTAATTCGGAAGTATGTGCGAGTTATGGTAATAAACGTTCAATTTGAATTTAAACCGATAAATCGATTTTCTAGGCGTTTTGGCTTGCCCCGGACAAACGATATATCCGATCGACTTAAATTTGAAATATTACAATAATATCATATTACGGATCCGATGAAACTGGTTTCGTCGAAATCCGAGATCGTTTGAAAAATGACTATTTTAGCTCGCCAAATTATATTAAAAACAATTCGATGCGTTTCGAACTGCCACGGTCAAACGACAACTCCGATTGCTACGAAAATTGAAATCTAATAATAACTAACTATTACGGATCCAATGGAACTAGTTTCGTTCAATTCTGAGACTGTTCGAAAATTGGCTAATTTTCAGTCGATAATTAAATATTAAAATATTCAATTTTCACAAATCAACTTTTAATTCGATTTTAAAAGTTCTAAAACATTTATATAACTCCAACATGATTAAATAAAATTTTACAAATCATTTACAATCATATTTAACTCAATATTAAAAAATTTCTGCATTTTCACTCTAAAATTATCGATTTAATTATCAAATTAAATCCAAAATTAAAATTAAAATTTATTCGACTTATAAATTTTCACTTATTAAAATTCAAATTCAATTAAATATTAAATTTTAAATTAATAAAAATTCTGGGTCGTTACAGGCTTCCCCCCTTAAAAGAATTTCGTCCTCGAAATTACCAAGTAAGAAAAATTTACAAAGTCTATTAACTTTTCAAAACAAATCGTTCGGTTTAGATTTACAAATCTCTTAAGTGTTTAACTCTTTCAAAATACATAGTTAACTTCTTACAAAACCTTTATTAAGCTTTCAAATCATAACTTAGTTTTCAAAATTTCCAAATTTCTCAAAAATTTTCCAACGCCTTAAATTTTCGGAAAAATTCGCCAGAGTCTCCTTTGCGCGGCTCGATCCGCAAAAAATATGATAGTATATATATCACAAATATACATCTCATCAAGTGATGAGGCATCCCGTAGGGAAAAAGGTGTAAAAGTACAGTATGTAATCCGAGATATGTACCTTTTTAGCATTTTTAAGCAAAACAGTTATTTATTAGCGAGCGTATACGACTAATATAGCACGAAAGCGAGCTCCAAAAGCGAAGCAAATGCCATCCGCACCTACTAAACACTCAATCAAACAAATGAGAACATGTATATAGAAAACAATATCAATATACATCATATGGCCACATAGCACATGCAACAAAAGCAACAAATGCAACTATCAAACAACTATCATCCAATAGATTCATAACCAAATCAATATTCTCATTAAATTTCATTGAATTGGTTTTCAATTTAATCACACTTGATTCATTTTCATTGGATTATCCATATTCATTCATTTAATTCCAATTAGTTTACATTCACTAATTAAATTCATATTAGTTCACTTCCAAGTCAAATTCAATTCTATTCAAATTTATTTACTTCCAATTTGAATTCAATTCCTTTAGCTTTTAATTTTGCTAATTCAATTCCATTAACACTTAATGAATTTTACACCATCAACTAACAATCAATCTAACAACCAATGTAGATTCAACACAACCAAATTCATTCAACTTTACATTCTAGTTGGTTCAACACATTTAATTCCAATTGGTTTAATATTAAATTGACTTTCATTCAAATTTTTTTTCAACTTCTAATTTATTTAATTAGCTTCTAATGAATTTACACTTGCATTCATTACTTTTTATCAATTCTATCTACATCCAATTGATTCATATTCACTTCAAAATTTCAATTACCAACTTATTTCATTAGCCCAATTTGATTCATTCATTAATTCAATTACTTACTCAGTCTACAAATAAGGTTGAACTTCATTTATATAACTCAAGTTCACATCCACTTATTTTACTTCGATACCAAAATCAATCTCATTCACATTACTTAAGTCATATTCCCTTTCAAACATCATTTGTTTTAACTTAACTTGAAATTCCATTTATAAATCCAATTCTCTTTATTTAACTTCCTATAGTTAAATTTTATTGTGCTTACCCAAATTTATTTCAACTTTTCCAAAGTTCAAATCTTTCCTTTTATTTATAAATCACATTTATAAATATATTCATTTAGTTTCACTTTTATATACAAGATCATTTCACGATTATAAACCATTTTAATTATAATTTCATACTTATAATTCATTTACTTATACAAATTCATTCTTTTACAATTGCTGTCTTGATTTAACTTATTCAAACAACCAAACAATCAATTTATATATACTTTAATAATTTCTGAAAAATTATTCCTTTATATAAAAATATAATCAAGGTAAAATTATTTCATTTACCCAATTTTAAAACAATATTGTGTCGAATTGTTCTATTCAAGTGTTTAGAAACCCCTTCGATTCAGTTTCGAGGCTGCGCCGAGGAAAGTTCATATGCCACTCAACAAACCAATCATCACAATATAAAACAATTTTATATTCACTAACAAATACGCGCTCGTATCTATTATTACACTCACACTCATTCTAGAGTACTACTGACTCTATCTCTAATGTGTAACACCCAAACAGAGCAGGTTGTCACTTAACCATATGCTCTGATACCACGTTGTAAGGACCCGATTCTCCGTCTTTCGAAAATCGACATCAATACGTCCACTGTATCAACTGCCGAGCAATCGAATGCCGAAAAATCGAATTCTTAGGGTTTAGAAAGAAGAAGAGGTAGAAGAAGAGAGAAAGAAGAAGAAAAGAAGCAGTAGAAACTGAAAACAACAGAACAATAACAGAATCTCACAGTCGCAGCGGAACAACATATAATAAATAAATGAATAATCTTTAAAACAAAGAACAATATCTGTTATTACATTACATTATCATCAAAGTATACAACAATATACAACACAACTGGACAGTGATATAAACTTGTCCAAACAATCAGAATACATAGCGGAAAAATAATATCATAATACAAGTGGTACGTCTCGCCATCCAGCTTGCTCCAGATCTCAACAGCAACTCCAGAGTTCCAGAATAACCTGATAACCAAACTCTAGACTGCCCGTGTGGAAATTGGTGGGCACCCAGAGTTTAGGAAGGAAACAATAAACTCCGGATCAGTCATGGGACTGGTGTGAGAACTTAAAACAGTTTATCTTTAAAACAATCAACAATAGAATTTTTAAAGTCAATTCGCAATGCTTTTGGAAAATGAAACTACCATAAGGCCTCCCGCCACACACACAATGCAAGCGCAAACTTGGGGAAGATTTCTCCTTATGATAGTCAAAGATGCTTACTACGCAAAAATCAAATCATTTTTTTATTATTATTAGTGCATAGTGGAAAACATTTCGAAAGTAGAATATAAATCTTAGCCAGCATAGGCACCATTATATTATGCCTGCTATAGCTGCCTCCTGAGGAGACAGGTTATACAATTGCAATTGTAAAGGGCTCGTATTGTTTGTTTGGATTTCCAACAGACGGTCGGGCAAGGAAAACTTCCCAATAAAATAGAACGCCTCTGGAGCGACGTTCCCGGATCAAACGTTACGGTTAGATCTCTGCTACACAAGGCCGGGTTACCCCTAGCTGGGTAACAACTGACACGAGCATGTCATTCCCCGGTCCTTTGGGACCTTAAACCGAGATCTCGATATCCAACATCACACAGTAATAAATATAGTGTGTCCACAAAAGTAAGTATCTGGGCTCCATACCATGATACCACTCATAATCCAGATAAGGAATGACAAGCCCTATGGAGGAGCGACCACCAAATAAACCTTGCTGCCACGATTCCTGTTTTGACCATCACCGGTCTGTGAGGCTCGACGAAGTCTCGTCCACAAAGCTACGCTTTGTAACAAAGCCATGCTTCGGGTCAATACAATGATCAGCAACAACTCGTATGCCACATTACCAAATTGGGAATGTATCACTAGTAACCATCAACTACATAACCTCTGAGGGTGTTAAGCTAGGAGAATAAATTCTCCGCCACCAACGGAAATATATTTGATAGAAACCAGCTTTACATCTCAACTTGTAACGTCAGACACACATCCATACAAGTACGTTCCGGGATCGAACGTAACCGAAGGCACTTCCAAAGAAGTCTTTGCAATCCGGGTATTCACAAACCCGATAAAATTTCCCATCACAAAGGAAAATCTCCATACCGTAGCTAACGATGCAGAGACAAATCGATAGGTCATTCTATCGTTTTCACAAATACCAGGTCTTCAACACCGGTCTTCAAATGCTATCCATTTCGACGTATCACATATTCGGAATGAGATATATGACACAAAGGTCCTCTCCCGGCTAAACCGAATAGCGAGCGCTTATTTAAAAATAAGTGTAGCATTCAATTCAAACAATTCACAACAAATACCTATTTAAAGGTAAATATTGATAGTCGGTTATTTAACTATCAATAGAGATGCAACAGCATCACCAGGCTCCAAATAATTTTCCAAATTATTTAATTCCAAAATATCTTTACATGATATATATATATTCCAAATAATTGCCCAAATTATTTATTTTCCAAAATATCTTTACAAGATATAAATTTCCATACTTCAACCATTTGAAAAACAAATTTCAAATCAAATTTCGCTTTTATAACTTTTGAAAACAAGTTTCAAATCATCAAATAAATCCATACCGATTTATTTAAATCTTACGTTCTAAATCCGTAAATTCATTTCCATACTTATTAAGTAATAAGTAATTCACAAATCTATTTATTTCCTATCATTGAAAATATTCAATATACTTAAATCAAATTAAGTATATATTTCATTCTTAAGGAAATTATTCACTTAACACATTTTATTTGGGTTAAAACGAATGTTGCGTAAAACATCGTTACGACAACCCAAAAATCACTAGTATAGGGATTCGAAATTTAGATAGATATATAAATCCCAATACTACATAAAAACATTTCCTTTCGGAAATCATCTACTATAACAACAGTGTTATAGTCTACTATTTCCTTAGTTCTCGAAATCGTCTATTTCAACAATCAATGCTGAAATCTATGGTTTCGATATTCAATGCATTTCAAAACATCGTTAAAACAACTTACTTCATTTGATAATGTCAAATTCTCGAAAATGTCTATTTCAACAATAAATGTTGAAATCTATGGTTTCGATTTTCAATACATTTAAAACATCTTCAAATCGTTTTAATTCTATTTAAAACGTTACTTCCCAAAATATTCATTTTATTTAATAATATATTCACTGTCCAAAATCGTAAATAAATCTCCTCAAATAAACTTCTATGTTTTGATTTCTCAAATTCAATTGGTTTCGGATTTTATAAACAATGTTTATAAATTCCATTTCTATTTAAAAGCTTCGATTTGTAAATCTCGTTTATTAACCCAATTTAATTTATACAACTAAGTTTTATACCAAAGGTTTATATTATAAGTCAAGTACTTATAATTTATTTATTTACAAAATCGTTCCTTTTAAAACTTCACCAATTATAAATCTTATTACTTATAAGATTTCATTTATATTTTATAACAACTCAAACTTATAAAATCTCCTTTAATACAATTTCTATTAATATCCCATTTAAGTGCCAAATCCAGTTTATAAGTTAATTTCGTTGTAAATTCTTTCTTTACAAAATCTATTTATTTTTATAATTTTCACAACTTAAAAATCTATAATTTCCAATGAAATCCATTTTATACTTCATTTTAACACTTAATAACTCGTTTTATAATTCTAACATTTTTAATTTATAAATATCCTTTTTATAAATCCTTTATATAAATCGTTTATAATAATTCAAAATCTCCATTTTAAATTGTTTTACAAAAATCCAAAATTTTATAACATAAAAATTTTAACGTTTATTTATTTAAAAATAAATCTTTTTACTAATCAGTTTAAAAACATATATTTTCAAAATTACTTTAAAATCCATTTAAATTTCAAAATCATCTTTTAAACCATTTTAAATATTAAAATAAACCCAATGATGCCACAGCACCAAATAATCAATCACGGCGTTCAAACCGTCACATATCAACATATGAAAATCAGCATATATCAAAATATATGAAATCAAATCAATACAGTTGAGGAATCCAGTTGGATCCCTCCAACACTACAAGAAAATGCATATATAATTTCAAATTGACACAGCGTTTCTACCTTATGTGCAGTTACAAAGTTTTCTCTTCTACCGATAATTTCATGAAACGCTGTATCATAGCCAAAGGCGGTAAAATTTCACGTTCCCTCTCTCCACTAAACCATAAACTAAGCAAAAGTTCACAAAAAAAAATTCAGTTCCCACATCACAAAGAAATTTCCAATTAGAAAATTTTGTTCCAAAATTTCATCGAACCCTAACGACGCTACACCCCTTCACCGCTGCCACTAGGTCTCGTCGCTGCTAGCAGATCTGTCTTTATCTTCGTCGCTGCCACATCTTTTTTACCGTCATTGCTAGCCATTTTCACCGTTGTTGTCGTTGTTAGTTCTGTGAACTGTGTTCCTTCGTACGACTTTGGATCATCAGCTAAATCAACCCAAATATTCCATCTGAAGTCGTATTGTAAGTATCATAGCAAAGTTTTATATATTTTCCTTCTTATTTGTAACAACTTATATCATGCTACAATTTTTTCTTGCATTGCGAAATTCCAAAGGGGTTATTTCCTTTCCAATTTCAATGTCCAAGTGTTGTTCCAAAATCTTCTGAAATAGAGCAAAACATCTTTAACTCATTGCTAACATATAGGGTAGATTGCCACACTGTTGCTTGCAGTGGGATGATCAACAAACTATAATTTAGTATAGTTGTACCTTTCATGATTAATTGAATTAGACATCTAAGTTGTAAGTAGAGTAAATTTGAAGCATTTGTGGTTTTTAGAAATCAAACCAGGATTATTAGAGGTTAACCTTTGTATACGTCAGTTGAAAATATCCTATGCTATAAAGTAAATAATATTGACTACGAAGACAGTAGAATTCAGAATATAGAATTTAAGGTTGTGTTGATGTATCTTGTTCCAATACAGATCACTTATAATCAATTAGGCTAATAGCATGATATGTTTTTGTGTACTTCATCTAAATTTAAGATGATAAATCTCGTCATATGATCCTGTAATTATTTTCTGCAGAAAATTGTACATCAAATAAACACTCACCATATTACCATGTTGGATAACTTCTCAGTTACAAATTAAACATAACAATATAATCAGTATAGCATAAGAGATAAAATGTAACCCAAATTTTCATATGTAAAAAACATATGAAACTGTGTAAATAAGCATGGTTGGTTAAATTATTAAAAAAGGATGTGTAGATGTCTTGCTCTTAGAAACTTCAACAAAATCATATAAGACAATTATGCGACATGAGAACAAAAATTTATGCATGGTATTTTTGCAAATGTCTGCACATATATTTGATAAATTAATTCCAGCACGGAACCTCACCGAAGTGCATCTAATTAATTAGCTGAGTGACTTCTCAAATAATTTGAGACGGCGAAAATGAACGAACATTAAATTGATAAAATGCACATCAAACTAAAATTCACATATGCTGTTAAATCTACTCAACTTTTGTTTTTTGTTGTCCACATTGGCATGATATTGTTTCACGAATGAATGCTTCAGCAGTATTGAAGTACAACTTGATGTTTAGGTACGTATATCCTTATTGATTTTATAGACAAAAAAATGACTCACAATCAAGCTATACCCTTTGCTTGTGCTCCCTAATTATATTTTATGATTTGACAGGTTGTTGTACAAGTATTTGTGGTAAATAATTATTTTTATTTTCAGGTATCCATGTGCATGACAAGTTTCAAATGTGCGGAGAGTATCTATCAGATTAATATGAAGTACAAATGTTACTAGAACTACAAGGGTTGTTAGTAGAGGTGAGTTCGCCATTTTGGTTTATTTTCTCTCTGTGACGACCGCCCATGACTCCCGCACTAAAACAAGGAAATAGTGCGCTGAAAAGTGTGCCAGGTAGCCATGGACGATGGTCAAGGTAAGAATAAACATCGCAGAATCTATCGTATAACTCACAGCGCATGGACAAAATACAATAGAGAAATATATATAGTGAAGCTCCATAACAGAATATCATCATATAAACTTCATAGCAGTTTATTACATCAATCCAAATATTCAATACAATCAATGCCTCACTACATATCACTCAGAGAATCAACAACAGCGGAACATCCAGTACATATAGTAAGAAAACAATATGCAAAAGCCTCCTGCTCGTCTTCGTCATCATCAGCGTCAATCACAGAGAACAGCACCTGTCACCTGCTACCTAGTCTGCCCATCCCAACATGGATGAACAGCCCAAGGTAATAAGAGGAGACATAAAACCTTGAGTCAGACAAAAGTCCTAGTGAGTAGTAAATCAACTATCAAACATACCAAAAGAGCATAAAGGATAAAGGAATAGGAATCCAACCCTCCCACTCCACCTCTTTCTACAGTGATAGCCCCCAGACACACTAAGCAGAAGCAAACATAGCAAAGCAGACATTTAAAGTAAAGCAATTATCACTCGGGTCAAGGTCGATATTTTCCAAATACAAACCCCCAAGGCCTAAACCAAGATCAGATAAGCACCCAGAAAACACCGTTCCTGAGACCGAATGATGATACAACCAAACATCCATGACTCTGGCTATCACTGTTAACCTTGCTTCGAAATCACCGTTAATTGAATGACCGACTCCTACCTGAGCCATCTGTCAAGGGCTAATGGTAACCCCGGTTCTAGTCACAACTCTGCACGTCATCGTGACCCGTGCCTAGGACTTACCTACTCTGCCCAGAGTACTCGACCACCTACCTGTAGTCTTTAGGGTGTCCAGACTACCTACCTGTAGTCTTTAGGGCAACCCTTGTACTCTTGCTTTGAGTCTGCTAGAACCTTCAACAACGATGAAGTCCAAGCCTTCTAGTCATCCTCCTCGACAACTATTCTCATACTAGCTCAAGCTACCTCTCGAGCAACCCATTATCAACCAACTTGAACCTTCCCTCGAGTTATCAACATGCTTGGAATAATCCCTGCCTGGATTAAGCCAAAACCCTCTCACATCATACTTTGCTTCATCGCATCTTAGCAAAGTTCATATCTTACTTCGTCTCATCACATCATGGCAAAGTCCATCAATCGTCATACTTTGCTTTTCTCAAGTCATCGCAAAGCCCTCTAATCCATCCATATGAGCCTCATCGTCCGCTTCATATGCTACAAGCAGCCTTCACCATTCAAGAGCCTTTCCACCTAGCTTTTGAATCATCTTCAACCATCTTGTCCCAAATCAACTACAAGCTAACTCGAGACAATCCAGTCAATCATACATCCAAACAATCAAGCATTCAAACAAGATCTAATCAAACAATATCAACTATAATGGCAATTTCGTAAATAAATGAGCATAAGTCTAACATACATGAAATCATGGATTTTAGCATAGATCTATCTAATATAAAACACGGGTTTTGTCTCTATAACTTGTTAATTGAACTTGCATAGGTAAACATCTAATGGATTTAGACTTGGATCTAAGAAGAATGCATGAAATCTCTAATTTTAACACCCAAACAAGCTACCAATCCAATATGCTCCTTTGGGTCCGCGTGAGAGATAACTACCACTCACCGAATCACCCAAACACTTCAAAAACTATCAACTCCAGATCTGGACAGCGAAGATTCAAGCTTGACTCATCGAAATCCCGCTTGAAACGATGAAATCTAACTTCTTTGGATGAAGATCTTCAACTTTGGCTCTTGAATCTTCAACCTTGATCTTCGATCTTCAATGGATGTTAGCACTAGATTGAAGTAGAGAAAGAAGTGAAGAAAATGTTGTAGTCGAGTTTCCAAAATGGCAGCACTTCGTTGCTTCGAAAACCGGTGCCAAAAAGGGAGCCAAAGCCCTCTATTTATAGGCTGAAAAACCCATGAGTCGTCCGCCACTATGAGTCGTCGCCGACCTAACTCCTCGCCGACTCACGACTTAGCAGCTCCACACGAGTCAACCTCCTTGCGACTCACGACCTAACTGGGTACGCGGCATACAAGCTAACGACTCAACTAGGTTCGACCTAACAACATAACTCGTGTACGACTCATAGCATACACATCCTAAAACACAGGCCGACCTAACGACTCATCTACCCAACGACTTAACATAGACACGACCCCAGCGACTCAACGACTCACGACTCATATACAACCTAGCCTATTTTCCTTAAGTCGTTCCATCCTATGAGTCGGTCCAACACATGAGTCGGTCACCTCTCTTAACTCAGTCACCCCTATGAGTCGCCACTCCACTAAGTCGCTTGCTACTAGGTCGGTCACTCTATGAGTCGGTTATCCTATGAGTCGCCCACTACCTTAACTCGGTCCAAACCTTAAGCCGTTAACTTCTATAACTCGGCAACTTCCTTAAGTCGGTCAGGCACTATATATCGGTCATCTTATAGGTCGGTTACCACCTTAACTCGGCCACACGAGCTAGCTTCCATACAACTTAAGCTATGGTCGACTCAAACTCCAAACGACTCAGCAACAATACTAACGACTTGATAATTCTACGGTTTACCGATACGTAAAATACGGGTTGTTACATTCTCTCCCCCTTAGGAATTTCGCCCCCGAAATTCCAAACAAACAAGAGCAACCAAAACTATTCCGCATGCCTACCATCCATAGCAACCAACAAAACCATGCATCCAATTCTAGCCTAGCATGCAGAATTCTACGATTAGAACAAGGTACAAATTCATGAGATGTCACGACACCTTAGGGCCATACCTCGAAGAGTTCAGGATGAGCTGCCTTCATCCTCTCTTCCTCCTCCCACGTACAGTCGTTAACATCGTCACTCCATTGTATCTTGAGCAACGTAATCGTCTTCCTCCTAAGCTGTTTCGTGTCGGTTTCAACAACACGAAGCGGCTTACGAGGTCCTCTAACAACTGGATCGACTTCCAAATCTTCACAGCTATCAGCAGAAACTACTGCACTCGAGTCGTGCACATACTTCCGTAGATAAGATATATGAAAAACATTGTGCACACTCGCCATCTTTTCCGGTAACTCCAATCTATAAGCGAGCTTTCCAATTCGCTCGATGATCAGGAATGGTCCAACAAATCTTGGAGCCAATTTTCCTTTCTTCCCGAATCGAATAGCATTCTTCAGAGGAGAAATCTTCACAAAAACCATATCACCTACGTCGAACTCCAAATCCTTTCGACGCTTATCGGCATAACTTTTCTGACGGTCTTGGGCTGCCTTCATTCGTTGCCGAATGATCTCTATGCAATCCGTAGTCTGACGAATCAGCTCTGGCGCAAGCATCAGCTTTTCTCCAGCTTCCAACCAACATGTCGGAGAGTTACACGGTCTTCCATACAATGCCTCATATGGTGCCATACCAATACTAGACTGATAACTGTTGTTATACGCAAACTCCACCAGATGAAGGTGATCTTCCCATGATCCTCCAAAATCCAAAACACATGCCCTCAAGAGATCTTCCAAAACCCGGTTAACTCTTTCCGTTTGACCATCTGTTTGGGGATGATAAGCTGTACTCAAACACAATTCGGTTCCCAAAACTTCCTGAAAGCTCTTCCAAAATCCACTGGTGAACAATGGGTCTCGATCGCTCACTATACTCTTCGGAATACCATGGAATCGAACTACCCACTTAACATATAGCTCAGCCAACTTCGATGCAGTCCTAGTCGATCGAACAGGAATGAATCTTGCACTCTTGGTCAATCGATCTACAATGACCCAAATCCCTTCATTTCCCGCTCTTGTCCTAGGTAACCCATCGATAAAATCCATCGATATCTGCTCCCACTTCCACGTAGGAACTTTTAGCGGCTGAAGCAACCCACTTGGCTTCTTCTGTTCAGCTTTTACCAATTGGCAGTTCATGCATTTGGAAATAAAATTTCCAACATCTTTCTTCATACCTTCCCAGTAGTAGGTCCTCTTCATGTCCCGATACATCTTATTTCCACCTGGATGAATTGTTAGCTTCGAGTGATGACTTTCCCTCAGAACTTCATCTCTCAATTCATCTATATCGGGAACAACTAGCCGTCCTTGCTTCCGAAGCCAACCCTCTCGATCGACTTCGAATCCTTTATCCTTCTCTGGGTTCACTCCAGATTCCAATTCCCGGATAATCTTGACAAGCTTATCGTCTTGCTTTTGGCTCTTGCCAATCCTTTCCACCAAAGTCGGTCTTAACGATAAATTCGCCAACATCTCAGGTTCCAATTCACATCTGGGCCTGAAGTCAAATCCAGCTAGATACTCGAGACTCTTCCATTCCAAAAACATGGCTCCTAATCCTGCATGTCTTCGACTCAACGCATCTGCCACTGCGTTACCTTTTCCCGGAGTATAAGCTATACCAAAATCATATGATGCTAAAAACTCCAACCATCGTTGCTGCCGAAGATTCAAATCCTTTTGGGAGAAAAGATACTTCAACGACTTATGATACGTAAACAACTCGAACCTAACTCCCAATAGATAATGTCTCCACATCTTCAGAGCAAAAACAATCGCCGCTAACTCCAAATCATGAGTCGGGTAATTCCTTTCATGCGGCTTCAGTTGTCGACTTGCATACGCAACAACTTTATCCTTCTACATCAGTACTGCTCCAAGTCCAGTACCACATGCATCGGTGTAAACCACCATCTCATCATTCCCACTTGGAATAGTCAAAACAGGAGCACTCGTCAGTCGCTCTTTCAGGATTCCGAAAACTTGCTCACACTTAGCATCCCAATTGAATACCTGATTCTTCTTCGTCAATCCTGTCAACGGGGCAGCTATCTTGGAAAAGTCTTTGATAAACCGACGATAATATCCTGCTAATCCAAGAAAACTTCTCACATCAGATGCATTCTTAGGTCTAACCCAATCCTGGATCGCTGCCACCTTAGCGGGATCAACCGCTATTCCATTTCCAGAAATAACATGGCCTAAGAACCTCACTTCACTCTTCCAGAAGTGACACTTCGAAAACTTAGCCTTCAGCTGATGTTCCCGTAAGATTTCCAAAACAATACACAAGTGCGTCTTGTGCTCTTCCTCAGTTCTGGAGTAAATCAGAATATCATCCACAAACACAAGTACGAACTTGTTCAATTGATCTCTGAACACTCTATTCATAAGATCCACAAAATATGCTGGTGCGTTAGTCAATCCAAACGGCATTACCAGCCACTCATAAAAACCGGATGGTGTCCGAAAAGCAGTCTTTAGCACACTATCCTTCGCCACTCTCAACTGGTGAAATCCCGTTGCCAAATCCATCTGAGAAAACACCTTAGCCTCGTGAAGCTGATCAAACAAGTCATCTATTCTCGGCAATGGATACTTGTTCTTCTTAGTCATCTTATTCAGCTCACGATAATCGACACACAACCTCAACGATCCATCCACTTTGGTTGCGAACACAACTGGTGCACCCCATTCGGACACACTACGCCGAATGAATCCTTTCCGTAAAAGGTCATCGACTTGCACCTTCAGCTCTTCCTGTTCCCTAGGCGCCATCCGCCTAAGAGGCGTCACAACTGGTTTGGCTCCCTCAACTAGATCGATACGAAACTCGATCTCTCTATGCGGCGGTAACCCTTTGACCTCGTCAAAGACATCCTCAAATCCATTCATGATTGGCATCGATGACAGTCCATCCCGTGGAACAACCAGCGAATACATGAAGCTCATGAAGACGCCTTCTTCATGCTTACATCGTATCACAACCTTTCGCCCCTCCACATTCTCGACTGTCACCTCCAATCTCTCACAATCAACCTTTGCCGCATACTTCCTAAGCCAGTCCATACCCAAAATAATTCCGAACCCCGCAAAGTTCAGAACAAAGCAGTCACAAACAAAAGAGAAATCATGACTCGACACAACTAGACCAGGGCATAGCATACACAAACAAGACGAACCCCCAACTGGATTAGTCACTACCAATGGTCTATCAACAATTTCCGGTTCCAAACCTAACCGGTCTACCAACTCATTACAAACAAAAGAATGAGACGCTCCAGTATCAAACAAAACTCTAACTGGAACACCACAAATGGAAAGAGTACCTTGAACCACCACACTCTTCCCCTTCTCTTCGGCAGTAGGAGTTTTCGAAGACGATGGAACAGCCCCCAAAGCATAAGCTTTCATAATTTGCCTGTCTTTCTTTGGTTCCGGGCAATCCTTCTTGATGTGTCCCGGCTTATCACAGTTATAGCACTTTCCCGGTACCTTTGGATTCTTACAATCCCTGGAGAGATGGCCCTTCTGTTGACAGTTGTAGCAGGTCATTTCACCCTTCGGCTTCTTCTGACCATCCTTACCCTTCTGTTGCTGCTGCTTCCTTCTCTTGTTACCACCCTGCTGTGGTTTAGACCCCTCTTTGGTCATAGCAACAATAAGTCCTTCCCTAGGAAACAAACTCTCATGCCTGAGAGCTTTCTCCACAAGCTTTTCAAATGGATCGTCCAGATGATCCACCAATCGACTTCCAAGATAAGCATCTAAGCCTGTCACAAACTTTTCATTCTTCTGATAGGGGGAATCAATATATGATCGAGCATACTTAGACAAGGCCTCAAACTCAGAAACATATTCCAGAACCGACCTTCCATCTTGCTTGAGCTCCACAAACTTTTTAAACAAGACAGATTTCTGAGCAGTGGAGATGAACTTAGCTTCAAATCTAACTTGGAACTGCTCCCAAGTAATCTCTTCCTCTGGAGTATCAATGGTGATAGAGTTCCACCAATCAGCAGCTCTTCCCTGAAGCTGCCTTGATGCAAGCTTCCTCTTAGCTGCATCCTCAATTCCCAAATCACCAAAAATCCTTCCACAAGTATCAATCCATCTCTGAACGTCAACGGTAGATTCCGTTCCCAAGAAAGCCTTTCCTCCAAGAGCAGTATAGTCCTTACAAAGCTTAGCAAAATCCACTGGTCTTGGAGCTTGAACTTGAACTCCAACATCTACAGATGGCCCTGGAGCTGGCATCCTTCTTATGATGGAAGTCATCATAGCTTCAAACATAGCTCCATAATCAACAGCTCCTTCAGCAGTACGGCCTTCCCTTGCAGCTGGTCTCCCCCTTCGACTCATCCTTAGTATCTAGAAAAAGGAATGATTAGGACACCTTAGAGAAACAACTGCATAAGGAGTTCAAATCCTTTTAAGCTACTATATTATATATAGTAATCATCCATCAAAATTACAATTACGTCTCTCTTACGTAATTACGTCAGTGAGCGTTGGCTAAAATCGATTAACCAATGCTCTGATACCAAATGTGACGACCGCCCATGACTCCCGCACTAAAACAAGGAAATAGTGCGCTGAAAAGTGTGCCAGGTAGCCATGGATGATGGTCAAGGTAAGAATAAACATCGCAGAATCTATCGTATAACTCACAGAGCATGGACAAAATACAATAGAGAAATATATATAGTGAAGCTCCATAACAGAATATCATCATATAAACTTCATAGCAGTTTATTACATCAATCCAAATATTCAATACAATCAATGCCTCACTACATATCACTCAGAGAATCAACAACAGCGGAACATCCAGTACATATAGTAAGAAAACAATATGCAAAAGCCTCCTGCTCGTCTTCGTCATCATCAGCGTCAATCACAGAGAACGGCACCTGTCACCTGCTACCTAGTCTGCCCATCCCAACATGGATGAACAGCCCAAGGTAATAAGAGGAGACATAAAACCTTGAGTCAGACAAAAGTCCTAGTGAGTAGTAAATCAACTATCAAACATACCAAAAGAGCATAAAGGATAAAGGAATAGGAATCCAACCCTCCCACTCCACCTCTTTCTACAGTGATAGCCCCCAGACACACTAAGCAGAAGCAAACATAGCAAAGCAGACATTTAAAGTAAAGCAATTATCACTCGGGTCAAGGTCGATTTTTTCCAAATACAAACCCCCAAGGCCTAAACCAAGATCAGATAAGCACCCAGAAAACACCGTTCCTGAGACCGAATGATGATACAACCAAACATCCATGACTCTGGCTATCACTGTTAACCTTGCTTCGAAATCACCGTTAATTGAATGACCGACTCCTACCTGAGCCATCTGTCAAGGGCTAATGGTAACCCCGGTTCTAGTCACAACTCTGCACGTCATCGTGACCCGTGCTTAGGACTTACCTACTCTGCCCAGAGTACTCGACCACCTACCTATAGTCTTTAGGGTGTCCAGACTACCTACCTGTAGTCTTTAGGGCAACCCTTGTACTCTTGCTTTGAGTCTGCTAGAACCTTCAACAACGATGAAGTCCAAGCCTTCTAGTCATCCTCCTCGACAACTATTCTCATACTAGCTCAAGCTACCTCTCGAGCAACCCATTATCAACCAACTCGAACCTTCCCTCGAGTTATCAACATGCTTGGAATAATCCCTGCCTGGATTAAGCCAAAACCCTCTCACATCATACTTTGCTTCATCGCATCTTAGCAAAGTTCATATCTTACTTCGCCTCATCACATCATGGCAAAGTCCATCAATCGTCATACTTTGCTTTTCTCAAGTCATCGCAAAGCCCTCTAATCCATCCATATGAGCCTCATCGTCCGCTTCATATGCTACAAGCAGCCTTCACCATTCAAGAGCCTTTCCACCTAGCTTTTGAATCATCTTCAACCATCTTGTCCCAAATCAACTACAAGCTAACTCGAGACAATCCAGTCAATCATACATCCAAACAATCAAGCATTCAAACAAGATCTAATCAAACAATATCAACTATAATGGCAATTTCGTAAATAAATGAGCATAAGTCTAACATACATGAAATCATGGATTTTAGCATAGATCTATCTAATATAAAACACGGGTTTTGTCTCTATAACTTGTTAATTGAACTTGCATAGGTAAACATCTAATGGATTTAGACTTGGATCTAAGAAGAATGCATGAAATCTCTAATTTTAACACCCAAACAAGCTACCAATCCAATATACTCCTTTGGGTCCGCGTGAGAGATAACTACCACTCACCGAATCACCCAAACACTTCAAAAACTATCAACTCCAGATCTGGACAGCGAAGATTCAAGCTTGACTCATCGAAATCCCGCTTGAAACGATGAAATCTAGCTTCTTTGGATGAAGATCTTCAACTTTGGCTCTTGAATCTTCAACCTTGATCTTCGATCTTCAATGGATGTTAGCACTAGATTGAAGTAGAGAAAGAAGTGAAGAAAATGTTGTAGTCGAGTTTCCAAAATGGCAGCACTTCGTTGCTTCGAAAACCGGTGCCAAAAAGGGAGCCAAAGCCCTCTATTTATAGGCTGAAAAACCCATGAGTCGTCCGCCACTATGAGTCGTCGCCGACCTAACTCCTCGCCGACTCACGACTTAGCAGCTCCACACGAGTCAACCTCCTTGCGACTCACGACCTAACTGGGTACGCGGCATACAAGCTAACGACTCAACTAGGTTCGACCTAACAACATAACTCGTGTACGACTCATAGCATACACATCCTAAAACACAGGCCGACCTAACGACTCATCTACCTAACGACTTAACACAGACACGACCCCAGCGACTCAACGACTCACGACTCATATACAACCTAGCCTATTTTCCTTAAGTCGTTCCATCCTATGAGTCGGTCCAACACATGAGTCGGTCACCTCTCTTAACTCAGTCACCCCTATGAGTCGCCACTCCACTAAGTCGCTTGCTACTAGGTCGGTCACTCTATGAGTCGGTTATCCTATGAGTCGCCCACTACCTTAACTCGGTCCAAACCTTAAGCCGTTAACTTCTATAACTCGGCAACTTCCTTAAGTTGGTCAGGCACTATATATCGGTCATCCTATAGGTCGGTTACCACCTTAACTCGGCCACACGAGCTAGCTTCCATACAACTTAAGCTATGGTCGACTCAAACTCCAAACGACTCAGCAACAATACTAACGACTTGATAATTCTAAGGTTTACCGATACGTAAAATACGGGTTGTTACACTCTCTTATTGTTGTCTAGAATGATATTTATAGGCTAGTGGAAGCTAAATTTTATTGTTTTGGACATAATACATAAGCTAAGGTTAAATGTATTTGTTCTTAAGGTAGTTCCCATTACTTCAGTGTTTTTGTCTCTAGTGTTGTTCTTACTATAGAAAGTGACCTAACGTATTGCAAATTAGCACAATCTTTGCTATGACATGTCTCCTCCTTAAACAACAAATCCAACAATGAAATTTGCATGTGAAGTTCAAAAGAAGTTGTGTAAAATAAAAAAGGAAATGCATATTTTATTTAACACTGTTATGTGAATGTTTTGAATGCTGCATAGGGATCAAATCGATCAAAAAAATTGATTTAATTTATGTTCCCACTGCAAATAATCGAACTAGTTCTATATTTAAGGTTATGTTAATTGTCTCTCTTAATTTTAGTTTTCAAGATAGCATTCTGATTTTTTTTTAATGGATGCAGCTTATATAAATCCATGTTAATAGTTTAGTAGATTACCTAGTGTATGCTATAATTCTCATATATTAATCATAAAATATGCTAAATACATAATAGAGGAGAGTTCATTATTTGTTTTTTCTTCCCTTTTGTTATGGCATGGTATCATATATATAGCAGATGGCAGCCATACGTTGCTGTTTTGGAAATAACAAGCTAAGGTTAGATGTATTTGTTCTTAAGGGAGTTCCCATGCCTTCAGTTGTGTTAGCCCATCTTGTTCTTGTTCTTGTAATCAGTATTTGAAAGGCTCACCTCAAGGCGAGATGGAGTCAAATCACCTTCAAACTTGTTCAGGAAGGCGTTTTGCCTTTAAATCTTATGCTTTAGCAAATTGAGGCATGTGAGACATACAAAACTTAAGTCTCGATGCCTCAAGTCGATGAAGTGTATGCCTTAGGGTAATTTCTTTTATCTCCAACTAAAGTAAAAAGTGCATTTAACAAAAATTACCAAAGCTTAATCATACTAGACTATTTTGTAATTCTAGAACAGAATCTTATCAAAGTATATCTATTTAATTGGCTCCAGTAGCTCAATTCGGGTTGAAGAGAATGGACTACTATATGAATTGCTTTTTCAAAGTTTTTAAATATGAATATTCAATTGTCTATATTATTTAAAATACATACATCTATGTAATTTTTCTTTGATGCCACAAACAAATGATTAATGCTGTATATATCATTTGGCTGGTAATATTTTTAGTGTGGGCAATGAGGTTATCATTTGTGTTTACTGTTGGATTCCACTTTTATACCGTTCCTTTGTGTTAATATTTTTTAATATATTTTTTAACTCTTCTTTTCCGTTAATTTTTTTCACCTGGATGAATTTATGTTTCCCTGTTGCACCATCTTGGCTTGCATCACATACTATGAAAGCATGCTCAACATGATGCCCCACATTGAAAATAAGTGATTTTGATTTGTGGGTCTTTGATATTTGTGTGGTTTTAGTTGGATTTATGTGTTTATAAATATCGAATTTCTGTGTTGATTGTGGATGTTTCTGGATCTGTTTGTTGTTTCTCGACTTGGGGAGTTTGTTGGTTAATGTGGATTGTGTGTAAATATAAGGTGGCAGTGAATTTTTTGTTATAGTAACTGATGATCTTTCTGAGTTACATAACAGTGACTTAACTTTTTTTTAATGTATATCAGTACTTGTTGAAGTAAAGACTAATTCTCAGGTTAACCTTTCATTGAATGGTTGAGAGTTATGTGTGTACTGGGTTATGCTCTGTCTCTTTTTAGATAACAATACCAAACCAAAGTTTGATAAGTGGTAAGTTTGAAAAGTTAGGTGACTTGATTAAGACAATGAATCTTGGTTTAAGATGGATCCATGTTAATTTATATCCAGAAATGTATTATCTTTATTGGATTAAAGGACCTTATTGTTAAACAAACCAAGAATGTAGATCATATCGTGTATGTATCTTTATATGATAGGTACAGCACAAAAAATGACAATAAGCTTCTTAGTCAAACCACCTCATATTCTAAAACCCCAGTCTTTTTTGTGTTATGTTTACTTGTATTAACATTGTGCTTATAGTTTGAACCATGTTGTTAGTATTTTCTTATAAGACTTGAAATATGTCAACCATCGATTTTTACTAGGCTTTTAGTAAGGCTAATTTTCCTTTTGGTTACTGTTTGTTTTAAACGAACTATTGATAATTTGACAATTTAGGAGTCATTTTCCTCCCACTAATTAGATGTGAACTGCTGTTCTTATTACATGACGTATTTTTATCAATTAAAGACACTTAATAGTGACTTATAAACGTTTTTTTTCCCATTCAATAGTGATAATATTTTTTTTGCCTTGTCGAATAAATTATTAATTTTTCCTTGTAATATAAAAAGTAAAGGTGTTAAACATTTAATATCATCTTATATCAAGTAATGACAATTTTGTAATAGGAATTTGTTTGTGTGAACTTCTTCCTCCTCCTTTTAATTTCTATAAACGGTTTTTGATGGAAAGAGAATCCGATCACATTCTTGAGGGCCTTACCATTATGCTAGTGGTCCTCAGCTACATGTGTGAACTTTAGGCTGATTACCGAAGTTCAGTCAAAATAAACTAAACAAACCACATTTACAATTTACTAACACTTCTTTGATCAATCTAAAAAATCATATTGTCAATGACACACACAGTTAATCAGATACAAAACTAAGTATGACAATCATATGAGCCCAACTTCTTGGAGAATGTTCTCTATCCTTGATTGAATGTTTAAGTGCACCTTTAGAATTATGTATAGTTCTTCTGTTTTGATCAAAATTGTCTCCTTTAGTGAAGATGGATATACATAGACTGGTTGAAATGTGAAGAATTTGATTAGAACAAGTTGTTCGGATGATTGGATCCCTACAACATCTTATAATTTGGGTTGATAGAGCAATTCTGTGTTCTGGAATCTTTGTATAAAAATCTGTAGCTGTGAATATAAATAAGAAACTGGTTGTCTATTGCAAATTTGTTAATCATTATTAATAAAGGGAATGAAGTTTACATATGTTCTATTTTTCTAACAGCTGTTACCTTCATATATTTTTTGGAAACAATTTGGTGCTAATGTTGTATATGTGTCTGACATTGTTGTATAAGTGGATAAAATTGTTGTTAATGGCGCAAGCCAAGTACCAGGAGAGGGGTAATGCATAGACATTACTTTGGTGCTACAAAATGGCGCCGTTGTAATGGCAAATTTTTTGAAAACAGTTTGGTGCTAATAACAAAATGACTAATTTGTAGAGTTCTATCATTTTCAGTCTAATGTGGCCATGAAGTAGCTAATAACAAATTTATTTTATGCGTGTAGGCGTTGAACAGTTGATATTTGTAGACTTCTGTCATTTTCAGTCTAATGTGCTTAAACAACAAGGTATGAAACAGATGCTAAAAACTCCCAAGTATTATCATTATTGTCTATTAGTTTACCATCAAATAATTTCACAATTATGTTTTATTCCCTTCCATATTTCATCAAAAGGCTACTCTAAATTCAAATTACACCTTTAAATTCTTTGATGTCCATTGCCTCTATAATCAGATTATAACAGTCATTATTTTTTGTGAAGTTTATTAGCCAAACCATGGTAATGGGGTCATTTTTATATACTAGTAATGTGTACATGATTGGTTAGTAAGTTGTAAAGTTTATTTTCCCTAAATTCTTACAACTACCTTTATACAAATAAAACAGTTCAATGATAATTTAATAAAGGATATTTGTGCTTTTAACCTTTCAATCATTATAAATCAGATAATATTCTTAATAATAATTATGAGAAATACTAAAGGGTATATACCAATTGTTTTTTTCAAAAATTGAATTTTAGATGGGAAATATCTATTCATTGTTAAATCGGAGTGGAGATTTGTTGCTTTTTAAAATCTTTCCAAAGAGCCCACTTTCTACGTGCAAATGTATAAATAAAAATTTATAAGCTCAAACATAACACATATGTATTGTACTAGCTGTCTAGTTGGTTAAATTTGTCATTTAAATAAAAATTCTTCAAAAAATAAAGTAGGATAGTAGATTTCATTTGATGACGTTAATGGCTTAAATTTAATATATGCAGTTCAATGTTTTAATTTATATCGTTTAATAAGATTAACGGAGGCTTGTTGAACTTAGGTTGAAACCATAAAGAAGATTGCAAAGGTCAAAGCTATTAAAGAGAGGAAAAAACAAGAATCAGAGGTTAGTAGTTTAGTTCTATGGAATATGTCTGGTTTGATGTTGGTCTTTTTTCTGACAAATACAAGCATTACCGTCTTGTATCTTCTGCTAAGTATTCAGTTGTGTAGTTAATTGTAAAGTGTAGCTAAAAAACATGTGACATTTTCTTGAGTGTATTAGTAGTACACAACTGGTCTTGCATTCCATTACGTTATCATTTATGTGACTATAATTTGATTTTAGCAATGCACCTACGAACTAATTGATGGCATTGGGATAAATTTAATTGTACATCTTTCTTGGATATCTACTTTGTTAGGGTTTTTAGTTCAGCATGAAATGTCTTAAATGATTATATGTTTTTCTTCTTTTACTTTAAACTTGGAAAGCATATTTTTAATTCTCTAACCTGTCAATTTTAAAAGCATATCCTAGTTTTTCATATCTTTTTGGTTTGTGCGCACATGCCCTCTTGTAGCTAAAATAGCACATATAACAGACTATATGTTCTTCGCATATACACATAAACACTTACGTTAAATAATTGAGAACTCCTAATATTTATTTACTTCCTACTATAATCACAACTTGAACTTGTGTTGGTTACGGAGAAACTGCAGGAGGTTCATTCAATTAGAATTCAAAAGCTGAAGAAACAAGGCATGTACCTTTTCCTTCCTCTTTTTTCTTTTTGTTTCTTTTTTTGCAATCATTGAATAGCTAGCATCATGTGCATCTTAGTGAAACTTTAGCATCTGTTTAAATAACATCAGTTTAAATAACATGTTTGCCAAATATGGGATGTAGTTTAATTAGATATGATTGTTTTTTCTTTTATTTTTTAAAATTCTTTCAGTTTCTATTTGTACAACTTTAGCATCTGTATCACTTTTAGTTCTGATGCAATAACAAGCAACAATCATCAATGTTTAAATTGAAATACTCTCCCAACTAAAGGCCCGGATTCAGTTTTGAAACACAAACAAAGCATGATATTAGCTGCCAAAAGAGTTAATCAATTAAAAGTTTGCTTGTACTATCAACTCCTGGGCTATAAAAATGAATGTTTGGTTATTACAACTGGAAGCAGAAAGTCTGTGATATTTTACTATGTTGTGTTCTTGCATTTTGACAATATATTTTTCTCTTTGGATTTGTTTGTTTTGAGCATTTGTTTTGTTGTCTTTTATGCATAAAAAAATTATTTGTCCATTTCTACTAAGAACTGTTTGGTCGTTATTATCATAAATATATATGTATGTATATATATATATTGTTCATAATCAATAATTAATTTCTATTTAAATTTTAGATTCTTTGTTGCATACATATATTGTATATGGTGATGGAGAGAGATTGGTTGCGTCTACATAGGTAATCATGTAGCAGCTAATTTAGACTTAAATTTAGAATTGATATTTTGATAATAAAAGCTAATATTTTTGTTGTTTTCAAATTTTAATCATAGGACTAGTAGAGAGTATGGCCAAGGAGCTCGGAATTTTGTGTGTGTTGCGAAGAAAAATTTAGGAGATGTGGAAAAAATATTATGTCCTTGTTTAGATTGTCGAAATCTTAGTCGTCATTATGGTGAAACCGTTGTTGAGCACCTGATTATAAAGGGAATGGATCCTAAGTATAAAGATGATATATGGTATAATCATGGCGAGAAAGTGAATGATGAAAAAAAAATTAAAATGGGTGAGATGTACGACTTGCTCAAAGCGATTCACTATGAAGATGAAGATTATTTCAATCATTCTTTTTCTGATGACGACAAAGATAAGGACGATGCACAAAGACGCCATGATGATTTACTTAAAAATTTGGAAGATGCAGAAACCCACTGTATCCTGGTTGCATAGATCATACAAAGTTATCTGCCATTACTATTTTGTATAATCTTAAATGTGAAACTGGATTATCTGATACTGGTTTTGATAAACTTCTTACCGTCCAACATTTGTTTTTACCAAAGAATAACGTACTTCCCAAGACTTTATATGAAGTAAAGAAATTCCTCAAACTATTTGATATGGGTTTTGAAAAAATTCATGCTTGTGAGAATGATTGTTGTCTTTTCCATAAAGAGTACAAAAATTTAAATAATTGTCCGAAATGTGGTTCATCACGATGGAAGATAAATCAAGATACAAAAGAGATTATGCAGGGTATCCCAATTAAGGTGTTGCAATATTTTCCAATAATTCCAAGATTTAGAAGAATGTTTAGATCCGAAAAAATGGCAGAAGAGTTAAGATGGCATTTTAAAAATAAAAGTAATGATGGAAAGATGCGGCACCCCGTAGATTCCGTGACGTGGAGCATGGTTGATGAAAATTGGAAAACATTTTCAGCCGATCCACGTAATCTTAGACTTGGTCTAGCTACAGATGGGTTCAATCCATTTTCTATGTTAAGCTCCAAGTATAGTTGCTGGCCAGTAATGCTTGTTACATATAATTTGTCGCCTTTGTTGTGCATGAAGAAAGAGAATATCATGTTAACACTTCTAATTCCAGGTCCAAAGCAACCAGGAAATGATATTGATGTATATCTAGAGCCATTAGTAGAAGACTTGCATTACTTGTGGAGTACTGGAGTTGAGACATATGATGCATTAAGTAAGACAGTTTTTAACATGAAGGCCATTTTACTATGGACGATAAATGATTTTCCAGCTTATGGTAATCTTTCTGGATGCTGTGTAAAGGGTAAAAAAGCTTGTCCATTATGTGGCATCAATACCCACCGTCGATGGTTGAAATATAGTCGGAAAAATGTTTATATGGGCCATAGAAGATTTCTACCCCATTCAAATCCATTGAGAAAAAGAAAGGCTTGGTTTGATAACACTGTGGAGGATGGGAAGATGCCTAGAGTTCTAACCAGCAAAAACAATTCTCTTATTTTGAAAGACTTTCTGAATAATTTCGGAAAAGGCGCTGAAAGCGAAAAGAAGAGTGCGAAGGGGAAAGGTAAAAAAAGGAAGATTGACGACAATAGTGAAGATGATGATAATGGAGATAATGATCCTATTAAAAAAGAGCTATCAAGGTGGAAAAAAAAATCAATCTTTTTTGACTTGCCATATTGGGAGGTTAGCATTTATTTAGTTTTCAGTTTTTATTATCGATGTGGGCTGGCCACGCGAACAAATTTTTTTGTTATTTTTTTAATCCATGGCCCATGGATTAAAAAATTTTAATAAAAAAATTTGTTAAAATAAATTATAGAACACTTTATCATTTAACTAATATTTTTTATAGGAACTTCCAGTACGTCATAATTTAGACGTAATGCACGTTGAGAAAAATGTTTGTGAAAGCACATTGGGTACAATGTTGCATGACAACAAATCAAAGGATGGGATTAATTGTAGACATGATTTAGAGGATTGGGGAATTCGTCACGGTCTATATGCACAACCTCGTGGGACCAAAACGTATCTTCCACCGGCTCCATATACATTGTCAAGATTGGAAAAAAAATTTTTTTGCAAAAGGCTGTACGATTTCAAAGGCCCTGATGGTTATTGCTCAAATTTCAAAAAATCCGTATCGTTGATGGATTGTAAAGTTAGCGGTTTGAAGTCGCATGATTATCATGTTTTGATGCAACAAGTATTATCGGTCGCACTACTAGGTTTGTTGCCAACAAAACCTAGAAAAGCAATTATTCGTCTATGTTTATTTTTCAATAAAATATGTCAACGTGTTCTTGATAGAGAGAAGTTACAGCAACTCGATGACGAGATTGTTAAAATATTGTATGATCTTGAAAGATATTTTCCACCTTCATTCTTCGATATTATGATACACTTGACAATTCATCTTGGAAGGGAAGCACGGTTGTGTGGACCAGTTCATTTTCGTTGGATGTATCCTTTCGAAAGATATATGAAAACGCTTAAAGATTACGTGAGGAATTATGCACGACCAGAGGGATGCATTGCAGAATCCTATCTTGCAGAAGAATGCATGAAATTTTTCAAAGAATTTTTGAGTAAATCGATAAATGTGGAAAAAAAAGATCGAAATGAAGATTACGAAGATAACACAATACTTGAAGGGCGTCCAATTTCAATGTCCAATCCAGTTACGTTGTCTTTGTAGGAGAAAGAAATTGCTCATTTAGCGGTGCTAATGAATATGGCCGTGGTAGAACCATTTTTGGAGTGAGTATATATTATGTTATGTTTCCATTGATTTGTTGTGTTTGTAATTGCAATTATAAACTTAACATTGTTTTTATTATACTAGTTTGCACTTGGAGGAGTTGTAAAATTCAAACAAACGATTAGAAAAAAACGCAACATTACTTTGGAAACACCATGGAGATAATTTCGCTGATTGGATTAGAAAGAAGGTTTGTTAAAAATTTCTCTATTTTTATATGTGAATCAAGGGTACTATTTTTAAAATCCATTTTAAATATATTTTTAGATACCTATTGACTAAAATGACCATGATGAAATGTTAAAATGGATTGCATATGGTTCTAAAAATGCTGCGCTATCATGTAAAGGATATATTATAAACGGTCAACGATTTCATACAAAAGACGTTGATAGAGAAACTCAGAATAGCGGAGTGACCTATGATGCGACTACTATGTGTAGAGCAAGTGCAAAAGACATTTCTCAAGTGGTTGATGTGATCACTTACTACGGAATATTGACTGATATAATTTTATTGGATTATAATGCTTTTTATATTCCTTTGTTTAAGTGTCATTGGGCAAACATTGGAAATGGGATGAAAGTTGAAGATGGATTTACGCTTGTTAATTTACATCAAAGTCAGGTTTCATTTTCAAGAGACCCTTATATCATTGCATCTCAAGCGAAAAAAGTTTTCTATTCAAGGGAAAATGATTCTTCTAATTGGTATGTTGTGATGAAAGCACCGCCAAGAGGTTACCATGAATTAGAGATGAACGATTTTATTGAAGAAGTAAGCTATATTGGAGGAGATTGTGAAGAAATCGAGGATGACTTGGTCGAGGATGCTAGTTATGTTAGGGAGGATTGCGAAGGCATAATTGAGTAGTTCTAATATCACGTTTTTTTTTGGGTAGTCATTGCTATGTGACTGAAAGTAGTAGGCATATGTTTCGTGTGTGTGGTCATGGGGGAAACTTGTTCAGGCATTTAATAATGGAGAAGGATGTATAGAAACAGCAGGTGCACAAGGTATCATGTATTATACCGTATCATGTATTTTTATTTGTTAGCATATTTTTTTTAAACCAACAAGGTATCAGATTTTATATGTTTAGATTTTAACTGTTCAGATTTTGCCTTTGATTTTAGATGTTCAGATTTTATATGTTCAGATTTTTAAACCCACACGTGAATTCAGATAACTAAGTATTGCACTGTTATCAGCACTGCACTGTTATCTAATATACAAAAATCTTCAGTACTGCATTGTTATCAGCACTGCACTGTTATCTATTCACTGTTATCAGCACTAAATTCAGATTTTTAAACCGTATCAGCTCCAACAATTTTCAGTATACAAAAATCAATAAAAATCTAATATAGGACTGCCATTTTAGCACTGCACTGTTATCTAAATATTTTATGTTCATCATACCTATATTATTATTTGCATTTGAATGTCATGTATATCGCGTATCAACTGTTGCTGTATCTTAGCAGCAGTTTACAAATTGATTAGCAAACCAATTTACTCTTGAATTCCTGTGTCATGAATTCCTGTACCTTAGCAGCAGTTTACAAATTGATTAGCAAACCAGTTTATTTGAATATCATGAATTCCTGTGTCTGCCTGCAGAAAATGGTTAGAAGTACAAAGAAAACAACGAACAAGAAACTTACTCGCTATCAAAAAAGACTCGCAGAATTTGAAGATGCATCTGACAGGTCTAATGTAATGGAAGAGCATGTTGAGCTACCTTCGGAAAACATGGATGTTGGAAATGCAAGCCAGCCAATCGCATGCACAGCTCTGCAAATTGATGAAAATCCTGAAACTGCAGTGGAAGTGGATAGAGCAATTGCAGATGATGCAAAACAGGTTTCCAAAAAAAGGACTAGAGGCCCAACTAAAGTGAAAAGACTTCCTTCGAATGTTGCAAGCCGAACTGAAGTTGAGTTTAATTCATCGGGCGTACCTGTAGGAGAAGGATCAGTGAAATTATCTTCTTATTTAGGGCCACTTGTCCGTGAGCATGTTCCATTTACGCTAGATGACTGGAGGCTACTTGGTGACGATTTGAAAGTAGTTCTATGGAAATCCATTCAGGTAATAATATAACGTTTCATATTTATTATGATGCATAAGCGTTTGCATGTAACTTCATATGACCTATTAGAATATATTTTTCCATTATCATCACCCCTTTCTGTTTTTACATTGATCTGATTAGAATATGTTGTCTGTATGTTTATTTGCACATAAATCGGGCTTCTTTGATTTCCTCAAGTAGGAATGGTTTGGTCAGAGAGTCTCTATCGATTTTGCTATGTTATGCACATAAATCGGGCTTCTGTTTAGCTTGATGACTGATTCAACAAATTCTTTTTCAATAGTAAATTAAGAAGGCATGTATCGTTTGTATACCACTAATTAAAAATTTAAACTGATTAGATACCGATGGAAATTCCAAATCATGAGCAATACATTATATGTGTACTTATTTGTTCTGATTAGATACCGATTAGATACCGATGGAAGTCACCAAGAATAATCCAAGGTAGATTAAAAAGACTAGCTTGAATGAGATAGTGCCAGGGATTTACTCTTTGTTCTCGGATATTAAAGGCGTACATCACTGTACATATTATGCACAGCCCAGTTGCACTGTGAAGACTGCAAGTTATACACTGTTTATTTGTGTGCATGACAATAGTTGACCAAACTGATGTGTCCCAAAATAGGAGAATTCGATTCTTTTGATTTTCATTGCAATTGGTTTCACATATCCATTTGCCGTTTGGTTTATACATGAATTGTTCAATACTATAATTACTTAACTTATTTTCCAATATTCCCATAAAAGAGAACTTGTTACTAGTAATGAGATTCAGGATTCCAAACTGTTTAGAAGGGGAGTTCATACCCCTAAAGTTCTATACAAGGAACTCCACTAATCTGATGAGGTCGACTCACTGCTTTTAGCCACTCTATAACTCAGTTAAAACTATAACTTTATGACTCAAGTACCTCTTCGATATCTAATCTATTTAATGGCATGAAATTAATACACTTAAATGATATGCCAGCATATTCAGGAACTGACATTTATGTGGATTCCATATTCAAGAAGAATTCGAATGATTATCATTTTGATAAATGTTACAGGCTAGATTTAAATTGGATGAGGAATGGCAAAAGGCTCCCGTTTTTCAGCAAATGGGATGCATTTGGAGAGGTTCGAAAAGCAAATTCGTAAAACAGATATTACAAACAAAAACCAAGGAGGAACAACTTCAACTAAAACCAGAAAACGTTGGAAGTATGAAGGAATGGAAGAAGTTTATCGAGTCAAAAATGAGCAAATAGTTTAAGGTAATTGTAATGTAATTTTTATTATTTCTTGTGTGTATATATATATATATATATATATATATATATATATATATATATATGAAATTTAAGCGTACGTAAAATGCAAATTAACTAATCAATGTGATAAATCTTGTAATCTAGCTACGAAGTGATAAATTTAAATCCATGAAGGACAAACAAATACCACACACATGTAGTCGTCGAGGAATGGCTCGACTAACTGAAGATTTGGTGAGAAATATATTTGATTTATTACATATGGTTAATAGTTTTGTTAATGTTATGTTTCCTTTAATGCAGAAAGAGAAAAGTAGCAGTCCTTCTTCCATTTGTAGATCTGATGTTTGGATTAAATCTCACACTCGAAAAAATGGTGAACCAGTGAACCCGCATGTTGCAGATACTATCGTAAGTGCTATGTTGTTTTTGTTTAAGCGTAATTTTTGGAAAATATATAATTCTGAACTCTTCTACAAAATATAATTTGTGTTCACTTTGTAGAAGAAAATAAAGAATGCTGAAAAGGAGTCACCATCTAGCTTAACTTGTAAGATCAAAGAAGATGCCCTCTCATTGGTGTTGGGAAAAGATAGACCGGGACGACTACGAGGAATGGGAAGGGGTGTAACCATGACCACTGCAGTTTTGTCACAAATCAAAGATAAACAAGTAGCTCAATGTCAGCATAGGATTTCAGAGCTAGAGCAGTTGATTCACACCGTAATGAAACGTCAGGTATGTCGATAATCACTTTGTGTAAATATGAAAGCTTAGTTAGCATGTATGTGATCCTTGCATTGTATGATTTTCGACTTAATTTGTGTAATCATTCTCTTATTAAAAGCTACATGCTAAATAAGAAGTTAAAATTTAATTCCACCTCTTATTTTCCTCAAAACATGTTTTAAATTAAACTTTTATTTTTAGTTTTCTAAAAATTAATTGTGAAAATTTGTTTATAAAAATTACTGAGTTGTGTAGCTTCAGATTTTAAATTTATTATATGTATTTGCTGTCTTTGGTTGCTGGCCTAACTTTGAATTTTTATCCTTATGAGAGTACAAATGCGATTTTGCAATATATTTTTATCCTTATGAGATTTTAAAGCATTCACTTTTAAATTAAAGCATAATATGTACTAAACCAATATTGTCTTTTCAACACTTATAAAGAAATGTATTTTCAACACTAAACTAATATTGTCTTTTCAACACTAAACCAATATTGTCTTTTCAACACTTTTAAATTAAAGCATGATATATTTTTATCCTTATGAGATTTTAAACCACCCGCTACAATTCGACCAATCTGCAAAACAAAAATACCTTTTACTTACGATTAAATTGCTGACTCCTCATCCATCTGCAAAATAAAAATATCCTTATCTGGTTACTCTACAAATGATGTATCATTTCCATACATAAGTTTGTCAATTGTTATATCAAAATTCATTCTGAAAATGTATTCTCTTTGAAATTTGTACTTGTTTTCATCATAAGTGGAATAAATATACAAGTTCACTACAGGTTCACTACAATTTCACTGCAGGTTCAAATTCTCTAATATTTTTGTAATATTATTGATTTGCAGGATAAAGAAAATCGTGGAGGAGAGAACGTATCTCAAACGGTAAAAATATACGATAGTAAGGTTAAAACATCATACATAATTTGATATCTAAATCAGAAGTTATGTATTTTATTTTTTATTAATTGCAGAGTAAGCATAATGAAATAGGTGACGGTTGTAGTTTGCTGAATTGGCACGGGAATGATGATGAGGTAATTGCCGAAGGAAAAATCGTGCCAAGTGATCCAAACGATCTTCTCAATGGAGTACCTTTAGGTCTGAATGCCAAGAAAATTTTGGTAGTCCATCCTAAAAAATCCGATGTTTTTTTGTGGAGGCCTTCACCTGGTATGGTATACATAGGAGACGCCAAGAATGAGAAGATAGCATGGCTAGCTGATAGAGTTGTTATCCGTATAAAAGAAAACTCCGAAAAAGAAAACGAGGTATGAAAAACTCTCTATAAATATAGCATTGATATGTGTCTCTGCATCCACCCTTTTGAACTGGAGGTGGAAGATTCCTAGTCATGTTTTTGCCACTATTCAGAGCTTTGTTATCGTCATCTAGGAAACGATGTGGTAAATAATAAGATTTGCTTAGCATCTGCACATTAAAAATCTGTATAATGCAACGGTAAAAATATATTTATAAGAGAACCGTGGAATTAACATTGATATTATCCAAACTAGTCCATGTTCCCATTAGATTAGTACATTCTTTTACATATTAAAACTAAAATATGTGAAAATCCAACTACAGGAAGCATCGGTTCCATAGAGTCGAATACTAATTTATTACACATTTCTAGCTATGTTAGTATTATTATTTTTAATAACATTTGGTGGGTGAAATCAAGTTTAAAGTTTGACAAATGATTATTGAAAATTTAACAATGTTGATTTGCTTTGTATTGAATTGGTTGACACATGATAAAATGTTGAATGTAGTAAGACTATAGAAACAAGACTTTTATTAGATGACTATAATTTTTTTCTTTGATAGAGCAAAACCAATAGCACAGAAAACAAATGCAAGTTGTTCGATTGGGGTGGAATTGAAGTATTGGTTGCCGAAGGACGTGTGCACTCGAGTGATTCAAATCAGATTATTAATGGTGTTCCTCTTGGACCAGAAGCCGCAATAGTTTGGGTGGACAATCTGATAAAAGAAGATGCCTTTTTGTGGAGGCCCATAGCAGGTGTGACATGTATCGGAGAAGCCGTCGGTAAGACAATAGCATGGCCATCATCAAAATTGGTTTTTGAAAACACAATACCATCCACTCCTATGAGCAACGTTCCAACATCTCGTTCGGTAATATATTATATTGCTAATATTTATATATACGATTTGTTGATAATGTATCAATACTTTTTTTAATATCATAGAGTGCAAATTACGCGATGAATAACAAGTGCAAGTTATTTGCTGCGGAGGGCACAGGAAAAATTGTAGCTGAAGGCACCATATCTTCAACTAATCCAAATGATTTGGTTCATTCTATTCCACTAGGACCAAATGCAATAAGAGTTTGGGTGGATATTGTCAAAGACCCGAATGCGTCTTTATGGAGACCTACGTCATTCATGGAATGCTTATCAGATGCTATTGGTTCGACGGTAGCATGGCCTACTGCGAATGTTAGTGTGGACTCAACTTCAGCAGTTTGAAATATTTGTATAGTTTGGCAGTTTTCAGGTAACTACCCTTGAACTTCATCATTGTTATCTATGTGATGATGTTAGCATTTAATTGTATAACTGAAGACAAAACTTCATCATTAGTTAATAGAATAAATTCGTAGCCAGTGGAAATGAAAGCTAGAACAGAATCATTTGCCATGGTTTAGAGGCATATATGCACCGGTTTCTACCGCATCACCACTACAACAGTATATCCAAGCTTCTACATTATATCACTTTCACCAGTCAGCACTGCTGCCCGCATCCTACTTGCATAAGCCTGGCACTTGACATGCTTTTTCTTTACTCTGGTTTCACTATGATTCATGCCTGGTCCGTGCATCACAAGCCCAAATTAATGCTTTGCTTCACTTTTACATGCTCTGGTTGCACACGTTATGCCACCATTGTTCATTTTCTTTAGATTACTTGTTCACTTGGATAAGTTTGTTTATTTTTTATCAGCTATTATGTACTTCCTGCTGGTCAGCTCTTTATTAATATTTGTGTTGTTTCTTCACCAAATTATTTCATTTGGCTGCTTACCATGTGAATGAGCTACTATTAGAAGCTAAATCTCTTTTGCACATGGTTGTTTTTTGTATGCGAACATGTAAGCGAATCAAACATAGATGGATTGATTTGTAATATTACATTCTATTTTTAATTTATTCTACTAGTGACCCATCCTACGCATTTGTAAGTAAATCAAACTGAATTTGTAGCAAGTTCAGACTAGAGTTTGCACTGCCAGTGCAGACTTCAGTTTGCAAAAGGAGTTGCCAATGCAAACCAGTATACACATAGTGAAAACTGTAGTTTATACTCAGTGCAAACTTCCTTTTGCACTGGCAGTGCAAATTGTAATTTGCACTCAGTACTAACTCTTATTTGCACTCGGTGCAAACTAAAATTTGTGTTGGCAGAGCAAACTTTTTTGCACGGTTTAAAGCTCATTGGCTCGTTAGGGACCAAGGGGATATAAGAAACTAGGGTCCTCAATCATGTTGCAAGTTAGTCATATAGTAGTTCATGCTAAATTGTATTGCTCGCAGTTTGAATTATATACAGTTTATGCTCACAGTTTAAGAACTTGCCTTCTTACTTATGTCTCAGAGCTACTGCAAGCCTGCAAATTGCTTGGTTGGATCATGAATAACTGCTGCAACTTGTGGACGCGTTGTGATTCTATGACAGTTGTCTTAGAGTTTTCATGCAACTTAGGGTCTATGACCATATTATATTTCATTTTCTTGCCGATATTTTAGGTTATGAACTATGTACAATATTGTATTGTTGCTGCTTGCCTTGTTGAACTTTGTACTATATGTATTATTGTTGAACTGGGGAGTGAGTACTATCTGAATTGGATTGCATATGGTATTATGTATTATTGTTGAACTGGGGAGTGAGTACTATCTGAATTGAATTGTACTATATGTATTATTGTTGAACTGGGGAGTGAGTACTATCTGAACTGAATTGCACAAAGTATTGTAATTGTAATGTACTGAGTATAGAGTATTTTCTGAATTGTTTGGAAAAAAATGCATATCCCTACGACAGCGTTTATACATTGCTGTCAATTCATTGGGAAAAAAATGCATATCCCTACGACAGCGTTTATACATTGCTGTCAATTCATTGGGAAAAAAATGCATATCCCTACGACAGCGTTTATACCTTGCAGTAGAAAACTATTAACAGCGTTTAAAAAACGCTGTAGAAAGTTGGTTTTTGACAGCGTTTATATTTTGCAGTTAAAACTTTGCTGTCGATTCATTGAGAAAAAATGCATATCCCTACGACAGCGTTTATACCTTACAGTAGAAAACTATTAACAGCGTTTATAACTTGCAGTAGAAAAATTATTAACAGCGTTTAAAAAACGCTGTAGAAAGTTGGTTTTTGACAGCGTTTATATTTTGCAGTTAAAACTTTAGGGTCAACGACCGCATGTCGTTATACAACGTTTTTAAAAACGCTGTGAAAACTTTTAACAGCGTTTTTCAAACGCTGTGAAAAGTCTTTTTTATTGTAGTGCAACCTGTTACCCTGCATCCACAGATGTTAGCACAGTACCATTCCGCTCCCGTACGGAATATCGCGGTATATGGGATTAATAAATATTATCCGCTTAATAACGGCGCAATAGGGTCTCATCCGCTACAAAATGCGGGAAAAAACAACAACTGCAATATATACATATGCTAATATATATATATTGCTATATATATAATACCAATTTCACTATGCTGTGAAATATTCGCGGTATATGTTTTTAATAAATAACCTCCGCTTACTAACGGCGTATAATGTCTATTTCAATCAATAACAGACAAATTTATCAATTCAAGCATACAGTCAATAATTTTAAATCTAACTATTTAAAATAAACATCGAAACACGTTCGATTGAGTGAGAAGTTCTCACCTTGATTTTAAATAACGGTTACAGCGATTTATTTCGAATAAAATTAAACAGACGTTTAATTTTACCCGAAATTTTCACTAGCTCCTTTCAATCCCAATCCAACTTCACCGCGTAGCATTCGACAAAACGAAGCCAACGCTTTTCGTTTCGTTCGATTTTGACCTTGCACGAAAAAGATATCGCAGTTTAAACATTTACACGATTTAATATATAATAATTTACATTTTCTATTTCCATTTTTATAACCTATTATCTCGGCCGTTGATTCTCTCCATCTCAATCAGGACCGTGTGCCTCAACATCTCCTTCTTCGTTCAATTACAGATAATCAAACCCATAAGTTGCCGAGCATCTCTCCTCCTTCGAGCCTCCTACGACCACTTGTACAACGATCGGCCAACGCCCCCTTGAAGCTCCACGCACGAGCCACCACCGGCCAGAAAAGCTTGCAACTCGGTGGCTCCCCTTGCTCGAGAACTGTGCACGAAACGCCAAGGAACGCGGCGAATTTTCTCACAATCTACTTGCTTATTTTTTGATCTCTACCGTTGGATAGGAAGTTTGTAGTGTGCTCTTCAACTTCGCAGTTGGAAGATTTGTGAAACGAAACGTGGATTGAAAGAAAAACGAGGAAGAAGGGGGGAGTGTATCGGCCATTGGTTTAAGGGGTGGCGGCTGTGGAGCTGCAAAACCCTAATTCTCTTTTGTTTTATTTTTTTGTGAAACAAATGGTCTATTTATAGAATTTAAAATGAACACTATTCATCCGGATTTTTAAAACTCCGATTTACGCGTGATGACCGGCATTTCTGGGGTTTATCCCGCGTTTCGGACACAATGGAACAGGTTTCGGAAGCTAATTCGGAAGTATGTGCGAGTTATGGCAATAAACGTTCAATTTGAATTTAAACCGATAAATCGATTTTCTAGGCGTTTTGGCTTGCCCCGGACAAACGATATGTCCGATCGACTTGAAATTTGAAATCTTACAATAATATCAGATTACGGATCCGATGAAACTGGTTTCTTCAAAATCCGAGATCGTTTGAAAAATGACTATTTTAACTCGCCAAATTATATTAAAAACAATTCGATGCGTTTCGAACTGCTACGGTCAAACGACAACTCCGATTGCTACGAAAATTGAAATCCGATAATAATTAACTATTACGGATCCAATGAACTTGTTTCGTTCAATTCTGAGACTGTTCGAAAATTGGCTAATTTTCGAACGATAATTAAATATTTAAATATTCAATTTTCACAAATCAACTTTTAATTCGATTTTAAAAGTTCTAAAACATTTATATAACTCCAACATGATTAAATAAAATTTTACAAATCATTTACAATCATATTTAACTCAATATTAGTTTTTTTCTGCATTTTCACTCTAAAATTATCGATTTAATTATCAAATTAAATCCAAAATTCAAATTAAAATTTATTCGACTTATAAATTTTCACTTATTAATATTTAAATTCAATTAAATATTAAATTTTAAATTAATAAAAATTCTGGGTCGTTACATCGAACTTCCCGTTCTACGTCTAGTCTCAGACTTCTTCTGGAATTTAACTATCAAGCCTCTCTTAACCCGAAGGAATAGGTATTACACCGCCTAAGCAACCGAAGAGGACCTCTACCATCTATGCAACAAAATAGGACTTCAATTGCCTAAGCAACCGAACAGGACTTCAATAATACAGAGAATTTTCTTGACTGATTGTGCTATTTTAGTAGCACAGATAAGTCTTTAGAGCACACCCTTCCTATAATCTTATCCTTTGTGGTATATAGTGTAGTTCGTGAAGATAGGAAGTTAATTTAATCACAAATGAATTTATGCTTGAATGTACAAGTGATTAGAACGGAAATTTGAATGCAAATGGCAAAATGTTTAGACAATAAGCATAAGAGAATAGAATCAGAAATTAGGTGATTAAAACAAATGAATTGAAGGCTATATATAGTGTTTAAGTGTTGCGACTTATCGTGAAAAGTAGTGATCAAAGGATACGGAAAAAACTCTTGAATCAAGGGTTGTTTTTGTTCGATCAATGGAAGTGGCCGTTCAGAAAATAGCCGTTATGCAATTTCAGTCGACCAAATAAAAAAAATTCAGTCAGCTGAAATTTAAAAAATTCGAATTAGAAAGGGATATGTACAAAAAATTTATAATTCAGTCGACTGAAATGGTCAGTTCAGTCGACTGAACATTCATATGCACTGTGCATCTGCATAGATATTCAGTCGACTGAACTGGCTATTTCAATCGACTTAGTACCATATTTTCTGCCATATTGAAGTTCTTTTGAGAAATTTTTTGTGCGTGGACTTGTAGTAAAATACTTGGCATATGTAACATGATCTGAAAACATTTTTTAAGTATGTGCGTGTATGCATATACCACCTTGGAGAGATTTTAACAAAAATTAACTACTAGACTAGACTATAGACAAACCAAAAACAGTATTAAAACTTCTATAGGAATTTCGGTCTGCTCGAGTAGAATAGCATCTTCTCCTGCAAATATGATATGTTCATATAATATTTACTTATATAGCTGTCATGATCAAAACATCAAAATACAAGGTTCTAACATTCTTCCCCTTTTTGATGATGACAACTAGTAAATGTATTTTTTTAAAAAAACTTTATAAAAATGATTTTTACTCCTCCTGAATGAATATTCCCCCACCAAACAATTTCTCCCCCTTTGCCATCGACAAAAAGGAACATATAAATAATATGAGAAATATATAGAAGCACATAAACAAACATATATATATATATATATATATATATATATATATATATATACCATAGGGAAAATAAAATGAATTGAGCATCATAGATAAACATGAACATGAAATTTAAATAATAATGTCACGGAATATCATCAAAACTATAAAAACATAAAATAATGTCTTAAATGATAAGACGATCATAAGTAAACATAAAAACTAGACCTCCTCACTATCTAAAGCTTCTTCTTCATCTTCTTCGTCGGAGGTAGACCATGTAAAGGGGGCGGGATTCTCGACAATACTGGTAGAGGTAGAGGTGGTACATGATATTTTCTCCCAAACCTTGTTCAAGAAACCTTTGATGGAATTAAGCTTCTTATTTGTTTTGACGACATTTTTCTCGACGGTGGCCAATCGTCGTCCAAGCTTACTTTGGTTGTGGGAAAGCGTGACAAGTGCTTACTTTGGAGTAATGTCACTGTGAAGCTCATGGATCTCGTTGTCATCTTCTTCTTCCTCTCGATGGGGAGGTTGAGATGACGATGAGGCAATGTGTCGTATTCCGGGGTTGAGGAATCCCTTGATCTCTATTGGTGGCCCATTGTTGAAAGCTTATGATTTGTTGAGCTTCTGGGCATTTTAGAAGATTCATAATTCTTGGATTCTTTGAATTGAGTTCGCCAATGGTTATGAAATCGTCATTGGGTAAAGTGACTTCAAAATTTTGAAGAATACGCATCACGTATGCTCCATAGTGAATGGTCTTGTAGTTCCTCTTATGGTTGATGGTGAGGAGCTCGTCTATAACAATTTTGACCCAATTTACCCTTTGAGAAGAGTAAATAGTGTAGAGAGCTTTAAAATCTCTCTTGTAAACTTTCTCGTAGCTGCCCGTACGAGGTTTTAGAGACCGAATGAGAGCTCGATGAAGAATGCATGCCTTTGGACATTAGCAACGGATTTCAAGATTGTTACGCCGTCTGACAGAAAACGATGAGAGGCTTCATCTCTGTTGTACATGTTAACTTCGACATCATTGATATCCACTCCTTCAAACAGACATCGAAGAATATGGCCAAGTCTTTGAAGAGGGAGATAAATTTTGATGCCGCAAACCAAGGTCCAGATACAATCATCTTTATTCCGTCGATCTTGGTGATCTAAATTCATATTGGCAAAGAACATCTTAATTAGGAGAGGATAATTTTTTAGATTATTCAAGTAATAACCAATTAAATTATCGATGCCACTAGCTTCTACAATTTCTCGAATGGAATATCCGTTAAAATCAGCAAACTTGATAATAGATCCTTCAAAGATTTGAGAATTCTTCATTGAATTGAAACTTGTTGCTACCATCTCATTGTGAAGCCAAAAGAGGATTTGGCTTTCGGAAGGACCACAGTGGATTTGCGAGCTCGTTTGCTTCGTGGTGTAATTGAGTTGAAAGGAAATGATGGAATTTTTTTTTGAAATGGAGGCTAGGGTTTCTGCTGAAATGAAGTTGTTTGGGTAAGTGGGAATGAGAAGGGTGAGTTATGAAGTAGGTTGGTGAAAAGGTGTATTGGGAAATGTGTGGAGGCATTTTAAAAATAGAAAATACATGATCCAGTCGACTGAAGTGGGTGTCTCAGTCGACTGGCATGCAGGCTTTTTGTAATGACCCACTATTTCGAGTCATTCGTATCCGCACATGTCAGACTTGAATTGCTCAAAACAACAGATTGTTAATTTTTATTTGGCCAAACTTAACATATACAGTAAATAAATCAATCACAGAATCACAGACACAGAGTAATATAACAATATGCAGCGGAATAGATAAATAGTAGTTCATGAAGCTACTATATAAACAACAGAGTCTGAAACAAAATACAACAGAATCTCAAATACAAATGAATCTCTAATACATAAGCAACTGTCGAGTCTGAACATAAATGAGTGGAATAAACTGAAATAACTGAAAGCTGGATTGATAGATCTTCAAACAACGCTTCAATCTCCAAAGGTGGGTCTCAAATGCTGTGACACTCAATCTGACCCGAGCATAAAGCAAAATACAAAACACTCGAGTCAAGATTAACATTCTTATGTTAGTAAATTTAACTCAAGTGAAATGTCAACTGAAATACAAATAACTTAAAGGATGTTTGGGATTTCCATCCTTTAAGGATCCGTGGAACTATCTACTATGTAGTAATGTACGCTATTATGATAATGTCTATAGTAAAGTAAACTATTAAAATAGCGTTAAGGCGTTACCCATATCCCCCTTAACACATTTTATATATTCCCATTGTCTATACAGTACCGTAAGATCCTCCGTGAGGTTTACTCAGAGGGCACTCCGTTGGTATAGTACAAACCAAACTCGTAGAAGGCAAGATAGGGCATGTGACAAGGCACGTGAGGCAATGTCAGGGTTGATATACCGTTTGCGGATCCGAACTGGTGGTAACGCATAGGAGCTACTACCGCCCACCTCGTGACACACTCCCAAATCAAAGGTGCATCCAATCAAATCACAAAGTAATAGAATGGTATCGAAGAAATATGTCCTATAGGAGGAATGATCTCACTTGGCCCGGCATGGCTCCTGTTTTAGCCACATCAAGTTGACTCACAGGAGTAGGGGCTACGTAAATACCATATAGAATCGTTGTCAAACCATCCTATTTCGTTCTGGAATATCCACCACGTACACAGTTGTTAAAGTGGTTTTCGGTATTGGCAGAGAGTATGACAATATTCAATCTCGATTTCTTTAACAACCAAACGTTTATTTCACACCGTGGTCATTTCATTCAAGTAGTTCATACTTCATATCAAAATATCATATGCATTTAAAAATCGTATCAAATCGATATCATTATTCACTTTAAAAATATTCATTTCTAGAATCGTAACACTTTCAAATTTTTAACACTTTTGCAATCATAACACTTTTAAAACCATAACACTTTGGAAATCATAACACTTTTGAAATCATAACACTTTCGAAATCTTATCAGTTCCAACTTAAACAATTTAGATGTTGATAATAGTATGTATATTAAAATAGTTATAAATTAAAATAATTTATATATTAAAATAAAATAATTTATATATTAAAATAATTGTATTTAAAAATAGTTTATATTTATTTAAAGAGATTATACTGAAATAGTTTCCAAATTGGAAATTTTCATCCAATTCCACAAATCGATTCAAATCAACTTAAATTCCAAAATTCAATTTAAATCAATCCTTGTTCATCAGTTACAATTCAATTCAAATTCTCAATAACCCATTTTTAATTTATATTGATTTTAGATACAGATTTGAACCATTTCACTTTCAAAGTATTCAAACATTTACAATAACTCAATTTGATAAATTTCATTTATATTTCAAATTCAACTTTACTATTATTTAGTTTTGAAATATTCATTTAATCAATCCAAAAATCATTTAAATAAAATATTAAATTACAAATTTAAATAAAACTAAATATCCAATTTCAATTTATATTTAAATTTTTAAAATAATCATTTAATCGCCTTAAATCAAAAATCAAGTCATAAAATCATATCTTTAAAATCTCTAATTCAATAAGTTTCAAGTCAATTTTATTTAAGTATAATTCTTAATCAAATACAATTTCAAATCAATTTCAATTTATCTTCCCAGCCTTAATTTATTATAGTTATTACAAAATCTATTTTTAAAATATAATTTTAAATAAATACTTAGACATATTATATACTAATTGAATTGAATTTTATTAAATTAACTCTTATCATTAAATTTATTTATATTTTTATAATTTAAAATAGCAAAAATTATAGTAAAATCTTAAAAATTATATTTCAAAACTAACTTATAAATTTAAAATTTCCAAAACATATAATTTTAAAATCTAAAATTTGGACACATATAAAAATAACATTTATATATCTTATATTTTAATAACCAATATTTATTAAAAGCCATATATTTCCTTTCAAAACTTTGAAAATCATTTCAAATATAGGCCAACGGTGTCCGTATATAATTTTTTATCCTATGATTAAGTGATATGGATCTTTATCATTTCAACTCGCAATTTAAATATCTACGGGTATATATCATTTGTAACGACTCACCTTTTTAGATGGTCTAAAATCGAAAATAAACTACACATATCAAATCAAACCATTCATAAAGGGTGGATTGTTAATGAGTTAAATAAGAAAATAAGAGAAGAAGAAGAAAACAAACACAGAATCTCACAGTGGAACGATAAAATATAATAATCAAATAAACAGTTCATGAAGCTGTTTACTATACATTTGATTATAGTCTATACAATATTTATCCGAGTTATATATACATCGGGGATATATAAATAATACAACTGACAACATGATGCAGGAATACTAATAGTAATAAGTGGAAATTAGCCACAAGGACCTCTTTAGCAAGTGCAATTAGTTTCTAGGACGCACAACTGAAATAATTACTTTTAAGGACATAATACAAAATAATTAGTTTCTAAGGCCTAAAAACCTATGAAATTATGTCCTTGAAAGTAATTGGACTGCTGACTTTGTCCTTAAAAGTAATTATTTTGTTGACTTTGGCCTTGAAATTAATTCTTGTGAATGTGTGTTCTAAAAACTAATTGGACTGCAAAGTTTGTCCTTCTAGTGAAATGCCCTAGTAATAATATACCAAATCTTTGTCTTCGTCCTCCAGAATAAATCTTCAATAAGCTGTAAAACTCTGGACTGACCCAAGCGTAATGAAAATACAAAACACTCGATTCAGGACTAAAATATCCTTATGTAAGTCAAATCAATATCGTAGATAACATGAGTGTAACGGTGTAAGAGATGTTTACGGGATTTCACATCTCCCATCCAGTGTATAACATGCGTGCAATAACTCAAGAGATGTTACGGGATTTTCCATCTTCTAAGGATCCGTCAAAATATTTATATGTAGTAGAATACGCTATGTATATATTGTCTAGTCGGCAAAATAAATATTAAAATAGCGTTAAGGCTTTACATTGATCCCCCTTAACGCATTTTTAAGCATTGTCGTACAGTTTGCATATAAAACACGAGTTAACCAGTCGGTGGATATGGATGCGCCGTGATACGACAATACTAAACCGAAATCGTATGGGTCCCGTTTAGAGATAAAAGTATGACAAGGCACGTGAGGCAATGCCCAAGGTAGGATACTACCAGTTCGGGTCGTAGGGCTGGTGGTAACGCATCATAGCCATGACCGTCCACCGCGTCCATCCATCCCATATCGAGTCAAAGGGAAGCTATCCCAATCAAGGTGCCCCAATAGAAACAAACATCAAGAGTAATAATATGGACCAAATCTAAGAAAATCAAAGAACGGATGTCCGTTTGGGGTAATTAGCCCACTTGGCCCTGTCAAGCTGTCATGTTTTAGTCATTTCAAATTGGCACAAGTGCCGAGGTCTATCCATCATCGTTCTCTTTCTTCAAATCCAACCATCAACGCCAAATCCAACCACTTCGTTCTGGAGTCTCCTCCGCATACACAATTATTAAAGTGGTTCCGGTATCGACAGAGAGTATGCCCATATCCAGCCCCGGTCTCTCTAACAACCAAACGTCATTTTTCACACCGGTTAGTACATTTATATTTCGAAAATAGTTCATACTTGATATCAAAATATCATATTCGCTTCAAAACCAAATCCATTTCGAAATCATCATATTTACTCAAAATATACAATTTCAATTCAAATCCTTTTAGTCTTGACATCTCGATTTCGATTCAAAAATTGTTTTGAATTTCAACTCAGGTTATAACTTTAATTTAACCCAATTCTTATTTAAATCCATGATTTAAAAATAAACATTCCACTCCTGACCAGTTTGAATTTTTGGAAAAATAGTTTGAATGGTTTAAAATAACTTAAATAAAATAGTTAAAATAGTTAAAATTGTTAAAATAGATAAACATAGTGTAAATGGTTAAAATAGTTAAAAATAGTTTAAATGGTTGAAATAGTAATATAAAATGGTTTAAGTATTTAAAATGGTTTATATAGCAAAATAATTTGGAAAACCAAAATAATTTGTATATTTAAAAAGATAGCTTTTAAATAGTTTTATATTAAATAATTTATTTGGAAAATTGTTCAAAGTCATACCGATTCACTTCCAACCTCCCAATTCAAATCAATTCCAATTCTCTTTCAATCGATTCAATTTCTATTTTGATTCAAATCAATTTCGACTTCGATTTCAAATTAATTTAATTCCACATTCAAATCCAATTAATTCAATTTCAATTCCAATTCATCGATTTCGAGCTCGATTTTCAAAATATCGATTCAAACACTTGAATTAAATTAATCTTCGATATCCAATTTGAAATCTGAATTCTCAAATACTTTTACTTAGTAAAATTCAAAATTCGAATAAGAGTACCATCCTTTAAATCAAGTCAAACTCTGAAATTCAAATCATAATTCGATTATAACTTAAAAGTCCCAACTTTAATTATGTAAAACCTTTTGTTTATCAAATTCAAGACTCCAACATTTAGGGCTCAATTCCAAAAATAATTTGATTTCTATAAATCCGATTTTTATTTCTTTTAAATCAAAATCATTTAAATAAATTTCACATCAATTTTTTTTGAAATCATTTAATTTAACCAATCAAGCGTCCATATGTAATTTTCTATCTTATGTCTAAGTGATCAGTTATTTCAATTTAATTTTAGGGATTGATATCATTTCAATCCAAATCACAGCATCATTGGTATATATCATTTCAACCTATTTCTTAATTTATTCAAAATAATTCAATTTACAGTTTATATACTGTAAATAATATACAGGATGATAACAGGTCATATCAAAACAAATAAACATCCAAATTATCCAAAGTATCAACCAATAACATCCATCGCCATCAATTATCCAAACAGTTGTATAATTCACAACAATTTCATAGTTGTTAATTTCAGGTAATTTACTGAAAATTAAATCCCAATTTCAATTTAACTGTCAATTTTAATTTATAACGGTTAATTCAAATGACAACCAAATTTATCAACAACAACCAATAAATTCATACCACTTCATAAATCCAAATTCGACTAGCATAAGAACATTCTAGTACGTTGTGAGCGTTATAAAAAACTCACCTTGCGTTTGAATTTCAAATCAAATCGAACGATGTTTGATTTAACCTAAAATTTTAACTAGCTCTAAATGACTCCAAATAAGTTCCAGAGCGCAGTGCTCATCGCCACGCTCCCATCGCCGCTTGTTTCGTCCAATACCGACCTCGTATGAAGAAGTTATACGATCTTAAAGTTTGAATACAATTTATATAAATAACTTTTTTTAATTTTAAACCTCAAATAATCTTGGCCGCACGTTCAAATCCAACGCCCCATAGCCTTCTTCTCCGTTCTTTCGTGACCTGGGAGAAAATCGGAAGCAAGAAACCCATGGCCGCCTCTTCCCTTCGAATTTTCTTGCCATCATTGTCGCTCGAGACGACGATCCAACGCCACCATCGTGTAGCCCATCACAAAAACCATCAATGCTAGAAGACACGTCAAGCTCGGCCCTAGCATGACTTCAAAAGACGTGCGTGAATGTGCGTGCTTCAAAGTGGAATTGCCGCCACATCGCTTCTTGAAAACCAATCATGACTGTTAGATCTAAAAATCTCAACGAGCTCCACAAGGTTGTAGTTGGAAGATTTGCCTGAAAGTTTATGGATGGGGAGATTTAAGGAGGAGAATATAAAAGGGTTTCGACCATTAAACTAAGAAACGGTGGAGGCCAAATTAGGGTTAGGGTTTCCCAGAGATGCCTCGCATATAAACACGTACAACATATTATTTTATCATTATATTCAACTTTTACATATGTTTTCAAACGAACTCCAAACAAAGCATGCCGTCCGATGTTTATAATGTTTTACCCCTATTCCGAACACAATGGAACATGTTTCAGGGCCTAATTCGATCATATGTGGAAGATAGCCTTCTGGATCGAATTAAAATATTGAATTTTCGATATTTATTTCAACACGTTTCTACTCCATACGACCAAAAGATAACTCCAAACGCTACGAAATTTGAAATTCGATAATCATACATTATTACGGATCCAATGGAACTAGTTTCGTTGAAATTCGAGACTGTGTCCCAGAAGGCTATTTTCAATGTTTGATTACAATATAAAATTTCCAATTTCTAATTATTCACTTTTAAGTCCAATTTTAACTGTTAACAATCTTCATTATCGTTTAAATAAAATTTACAACGACTTTCAATAACATTTCCAATCATATTAACCTCAGAAGTCAATTATTCAAATAATTATGATATTAAGTGTAATCAATTTGGATAATTCAATAAACCACTGTCTTTTGAAATATTAGTTAATGAACTGTAACGACCCGTGAATTTTTGATAATTAAAATAGCTAATTTAATAAGATATCATGATTTAGTGTTAGAAAAAAATTAGTAAGTCGTTTGGAATAATAATAACTGGAATGAATTGCGACAATAATTATCCAAGTAATGAAAAATAAAAGCTACTTAGTGAATGCCTTTGCAATCAATAGTTGAATAGGATAATAAATGTTGAATTCATTGGGTATAATAGAGTAAATTGATTGATAAGTAAAATCTATTTAAAATCAAATGTTGAATATTGAACACATAAATTGTTTAAATTAAATATTTAAAACTTATTGAATAATTGAATAACTGTAAAACGAAAATAGTGTTCTAAATTGTGAATTGGTTTTAAAAGTTGAATCTTATAAGTTCAATTTCAATATTTCAAAAGATAATGAATTATTGGATAAGCGAAATTGTTTAAATTTAATATTTGGAATTTATTGAATAATTTAAGAATGGGAATTGAATAACCGTATAATGGAAATGGTTGTTCTATAATTTTAATTCGTTTCAAAAGTTAAATTTTAAGTTCGTTTTGAATATTTCAAAAGATAGTGATCTAAGAATAATCAAATTTGTTTAAGTTTAATATTACAAATGTTTGAATAATTAAATTTAGAATTTGATATGATTAATTTGATATTGAAATTTAATATATGAAAATAGAGTGAATAATTGGAATTTGATTTAATATGATTCAAATTGGTTTCCAAAGTGAATGTAAGTTATAGTGGGATTATAATAGAGTTAATAAGATTTTAAAATTGGAATTTATTGGATAATTGAATAACGGGTTTAATATGATTAAAAATGATCTGTAAAATTTTATTTTATCATATTAAAGTTAGAATGATGTTGTAGAACTTTTAAAATCGAATCAAAAGTAAATTTGTGAAAATTGAATATTTTAATATTTAATTATCGACTGGGAAATAGCCAAATTTTGAACAGTCTCAAAATTGAACGAAAATAGTTCCATTGGATCCGTAATAGTTAGTTATTATCGAATTTCAATTTTCATAGCAATCGGAGTTGTCATTTGACCGTGGCAGCTCGAAACGCGTTGAAATTGTTTAATATAAATTTGGGAGTTAAAAATAGTCATTTTTCAAACGGTCTCGGATTTCGACGAAACAAGTTTCATCGGATCCGTAATGCGATATTATTGTATGGTTTCAAATTTCGTGTCAATCGGATTTACCGTTTGTCCGGGGCAAGCCAAAACGCATAGAAATTTAGTTAATCGGTTTAATTTAAAATCGATCGTTTATTGTCATAACTCGCACAGACGATCGAATTAGCTCCCAAAACCTATTCCATTGTGTTCGGAACGCAGAATAAACCCTAGAAACGCCGGTCACCGCGCGTAAATCGAAGTTCGGAAACCCGGGATGAATAGTGTTCGTCGTTTTTCTATAAAAGCACTTCACTGTTTTGTTTTTCTCTTTTTTTTTATATATACCCTAACCCTAGAAAATGGCCAGCCACCTCCTTCATTATCAATGGCCGAGAATGCACACTCTTCCCCCCTCATTTTCTTTAAATCTGTAGACTTTTACGCGAAGTTGTCAACTACAAAATCGAAGAGGGCAAGGAGATCTATGTTCTCAACGGTAGAGATCGCAAACGAAGCTTTGGATCATCGGGAAATCGGCTGCAAAGTCGCATGGTTGCGCGCGTATTTCGAGACGCAGGGGGGGCCGAGCTTGGCCGGTTGCTGGGCGGTGGTGCCCTTCGCGGCGAGCTTCAATATGGCACTCTCTGATCGACTTCTAGATGCTCGTGGTGGCCGCGTTTTGGAGCCCTAGTTTGGCTTGGATGGGTTCTTAGTCGCTTGATAGCCTGGAATGAACATGAGTGAGGGAGAAGCTCCTGCGTGCGGCCGTGATTCATTAAGGGGGATGGACGGCTAGATTTGATTTTGGGTAATAAAGTGCGAATTGTAAATTAAATTTATATCTAATTATCGTTCAAACTTTAAAAAGTGATATCTCTTTCATACGAGGTCGGAATTGCACGAAACGAATTGCGTTGCAATCGTTTTGTCGAGCACTACGCTGTGGAGATGGATTGGAATCATTTGGAGCTCATTAAAATTTTGGGTTAAATCGAACGTCGTTCGATTTGATTTAAAATCGTAAAAATCAAGGTGAGTGTTTTATAACGCTCACAACGTACTGAATATCTTTATGCTAGTTGAATTTGATATTATGAAGTGTTATGATCTTATTGGTTGTTGTTTGATAGAATTTAATTGCCATATAGATTGTCATTCGAATTAACCGCTGAAATGTAAATTGACAGTTAAATTGAAATTAAAAATTGAATTGCGATTAAATTACCTGACATTGATAACTATGAAATTGCCATGAATTGTATTGTCTATTGGATGATGTATTTCGATGGATGCTATTGATTGATATTGAAATGTTTGGATGCTTAATTGCTTATATACCCTGTTATGCATACATATGAAATTGTGATTTGAATTAAGTGATATATTCATCCCTGACATTTAATTGAAATAAATAATTACTTGGCCATAGGATAGAAAATTATATACGGACACCGAATTGGCTAAATTAATAATTTTCAAAAATCATCGATTTGAAATTTATTTAAATGTTTTGATTTAAAGGTTATAAATAGAAATAAATTTAAGAAATCGAATTTATCGGAAAATTGAGTTTGGAATGTTGAAATAAATTTTGGTTAAAAGAAATTGTTAAATAATATAAGTCGAGACTTTGAAATTTAAAAATCGGGATTTGATTGAATTTCGAAATTTGATTTGTTTAAAGATTTAACCTTAATTCGAGCTTTGAATATTACCAAGTAAAAGTGATATATAAATGATATTCTGAAGTCGAGCTTGGAATTGAATCATATTTGAAATTTGGATTTAAACTTGAATATTGTTGGAAAATTTTGTTAAGTATTATAAATTGATATTTTGAGAAATCAAGCTCCAAATCGATATAAATTGAAATTGAATTAATTGAAAGTGAATATAAAATTGAATTAATTTGAAGTCAAAGTTGATGTTGATTTGAATCGAAATCGAAATTGAATCGGTAGAACGGAAATTGAAATTGATTTGAATTGGGAAGTTATAAATTGAAATGGATTGGTTTTGAAGCTGTTTTATTTTGTTTTCCAAATTACTCGGTTATATAAACCATTTTGAATACTTAAACTATTTTAATCTATTTTAAATCTACTTAACCCAATTTAAATTATTTTAAACTAAATTTATCTATTTCAAATCCATTTTAAGATTTTAAAGTATTTTAACTATTTTAATTACTTAACACTACTTTTAAACTACTTAAAACTATTTTCTAAAATTTTAAGCTGGTCAATAAGGTGAAATGTTATATTTAAATCTTGAATTTAAATACGAATTGAGTTGAATGAAGCTGCGACCTAAATTGAATGTCGAAATGATTTGGAAATCGAAATGAGATGTTGAGGCGAAAAATGATTTGAAACGGAACCTTACATTTTGAATAGATATGATGATGTTTGGAAAGGATTTGATTTTTTTTTGAAGCGAATATGATATTTTGATATAAATTATGAATCGATTTGAAATGTGAAAGAACCATCGGTGTAATAATACGTAGTTATTAAAGAGACCGGGATCGGATATGGACATACTCTCTGTCGATACCGAACACCACTTTAACAACTATTATACGCGGAGTGTTGATCCAGAATGAAGTGGATGGTATGGTGAACGCGTTGACTGAAGAAAGAGAACGATATTGGATGACCCCTGACATGACTAAAACAGGAGCCGCGCCGGGCCATTGAGGTTCGCCACCTCTAGCGGGCACACTTCTTCGATACCATTTCTATTACATTTGTGATGCGGTTTGGGTGCACCCCTTGATTTGGGAGTGTTGTTTCGCGGTGTTGGGGTAGCTGCTGGCTATGCTCAACATCAGTCCGGATCACGCAACTACTAGTATCCTAGTTGGTATCGCCTCATGTACCTTGTCATACTGATTATCCTATTCGCGACCACTATGTTTGTATTTGTACCTTGAGTATATGGATTTCCCTCTGGTGACTTCCGGTTTTGGGGAAACTACGGTCTTGTATATGCTTTTGGGAATATAAAATGTGTTAAGGGGGATTATGGTAACGCCTTAATGCTATTTTGATACTTTATATTACTGATAGACATTATCTACTTAGCGTACATTATTACATAGTAGATAGTTTAACGGATCCTTGAGAGATGGAAAATCCTGTAACATCTCTTAAGTTATTGCACGCACGTTGACACTGGATATGAGATGTCCAACCCCGTAAACATCTCTGACGCCGTTACACTCATATTTATTTACGATTGATTTAACTTACATAAGGATGTTTAGTCCTGACTCGAGTGTTTTGTCTTTTTATTACGCTCGGGTCAGTCCTGAGTTTTCAGATTTTTGAAGATCTATTCTGGAGGATGAAGACGAAGATTTGGTATACTATTACTATTATTATCTGTGCATCATGCTGTCTGCTGCATTATTTATTTGTTCTGTTGTATATGTATAACTCTGATAAATGTTGTATAAATAATTGTCAAAGTATAGTAAACAGCTTCATGAACTGTTTATTTGACTATTATATTTTATCGTTCCGCTGCGAGATTCTGTGTTGTTTCATTTCCTTTATTTCTCTTTTCTTCTCTTAATTACCCCAATGACCATCTGCCTTTTTAATGGTTTGGAATCGACATGTGTATTTAATCGTCGGTTTTAAACCGTCCAAAAAGGCGGGTCGTTACAGTTGGTATCAGAGCTTTGGTTTAGCGATAACCTTAGCTCTATGGGGTCTGACTCTTTATAAATAGGGTAGTAACACCCTATGATGAGTCGCTGAGTGTATGAGAGAGCGTATTTGTTAGTGATATAAATTTTTTTATATTGTGTCGGTTGATTTGTTGAGTGGCTTATGGATTCTGGTCAATACGAGTAATTAACGTCATTGATAGGGATCTCTAAACACTCGAACAGAACAAATTCGACATAGTATTGTTTTGAAATTAGGTAAATGGAATAATTTTGCCCTAATTATATTTTGTATATAAAGAATTTATTTTCAAAAATTATTGTGACTTATCTAGCTTACCTGGTTGTTAGGAAGAATAATATTGGGTATTATAATTAATTGGATATTGTAATTTAATAAATAAGGTAAATTACAAAATGAACAATGATAAAAACTTGTGAAATGTTTCAAGAAAGAAAATCCTATAAGAATATTTTATAAAGGGTGACTTATAAATTAAAATAAATTTGAATTGGAAAATATTGGATTTAAAGACCCGGGGATTTTTAAAATGGTTTTCAAAGGCTTTGAAGAAAATATTTTGTGATATTAGTTGGAAAATAATTATAGGAAATATTTTGAAAGGATTTTTAAGAAGAAATGAATTAAGTACCCCTCTCTTCTGTCGCTGGGAAATAATTTCGGTGATGACTGCGCAGCATCATCGACGTTCATTTTCGAGTCTCAAAGTGGGGGAGACTTCTAAGAAGTTGGGCTTTTCTTCGAAATTATTTTGGGTAAATGGGTTTTGGTTTAAAATCCAAGGGTATGATTTGGAAAAGAAAAAAAAAGGAAAGAGAAAAAAGATATAAGTGTATTTTGAATGATTTGAAAAGAACCGGGCATTTAAATTCTAAGTTCTGTTAATTAATAATTTTCAAATTATTTGAATGAAATGCGAATAACCGGAATTTATAAAATAAGAGGATTAAGATATCTAAGCTATTGTTTGGGAAAACTTTAAAGTTGAAGGTAAAGAGGATTTCAACAAATTAAATTTGTGAACATTCTAATTAAGTAAAATGAAATTCTATAAATTTGTATAATACCAAATTACATTCTGATAACATATAACAGGACTTACCAAATGTTAAAAGTTAAAATGATGTTTTGGATATGTAATGAGATATTGCATAGATAAACAGAACCTGAAAGTAATTGAAATATACAAGTAAGGAAAACTCAAAAGGAATTAAAATGTATATAAATGAAAATTTTGGTAGTGATAAAAATGTTATATACTTAAATATAGCATGAAATGATGAATGGATAAATGGAACAAGTAAGTGAACTTAAGAAAGAAGATAATTGAATTGTATAATATCTTTTGTAAATTGGTTATAGAAAATAAATATGAATTGCATAGAAAAATAATAATTGGATTTGTAACCTTTATGATAACTGTAAACTAAGAAAGTCATTTATGAGAGGTTAGACTTTTATAGGATGATTAATAAACTAAAGTGCCGGTTAATAAAATGTTCCACAAATGAATTCGTTATTGACTGAAATTATGAAAATGCAATAAATGTAAACAAAGGAATTCCTTATAGCTAAGAATCAATTGGGAAATGAAATTGAATTTAATTAAATTATATAGAATGTTTAAAATGAACTTGAGCAAGAAAATTCTATGAAATGAAGTTTAAGAAAAGATAATGTTAAAGAAGATGCTATGTAAAGAAATGAATATACTAACTGAATAATGGATTGTGAGTAATTAAGTGAATAAAATGAAAGTCAATAAAATAATTTAATATAGATAAATTGTATAGAAATCCATTGGAAGGAAATACGTGAGATTGTACGTATATTATTTTATTTGCATAACGATTTGATCCAAATTCGAGCACAAAATTTCGAGATGATTTATATCGATCCAAGTTAGGATTTTTCACTCGATTTTCGACGGCGAACCCTGGATATGGATTTTTAATTTGATTCTGGAATTTTCTATCATAGTATACGGCTATGCAAGGAGAGTAACAGTTTCCAATCAAGGAACCAAACCTGAGTCCGCACTAGAGAGTCGTGTGAACGATACTAGTTGGAAGTGAAATTTTGTGATCGAATAAGCGATTAGATTGATATTGCTCACGGAGGATATATGTACGGCTTACGGACTTAATTAAAGTTAATAGTGGAAACTGAAGATGCCAAATATAAAATGATTCTTTTAAATTATATAATTGGAATTGAAAGAGATAAACCAAATTGAATGTAAAATTAATAATTTGGTTATGTTGGGTATGATTTGGTTGTTATATGATTGTTAGTTGATTGTATATAATTCGTTAAGTGTTAATGAAATTGGAAGCTATAAATCATTGAAATCAAATTGGAAGATAAATGAATTTAAATAGAATTTAATTTGATTCAAAATGGAAGTGAACTAATGTAAATATAAATTAGTGAATGTTAACTAATTGAATTGAGAATGAATGTTAGAAAAATCCAACTTTAATGAATCAACTGTGATTAAAATTGAAAACCAAGTCAATAAATATCAATGAGAAGTAAATTTATATTGATTGATTATGGTTTTGTTGGATGATAGTTGGATGATAAATTGATTTGGTGGATGCATTTGTTGTTGTTGCATTGCTATGTAGGCACATGTAGTTGTTATGTTGCTATATGATGTATATTGATATTATTTTCATAATATGCATGTTTCTCATGGTTTGTTGAGTGTTTAGTAGGTGCGGATTGCGCTTGCTTCACATTTGGAGCTCGCTTTCGCGCTATATTATTCGTATATGCTCGCTAATTAAATATAAGGTACATGTTTATTTTGGTCATTGGATTTGGTGATTTTTGATGAGCCACTTGGCTTTTGATTTTCTTTTGTTGATTTGGGGCCCGTAGAGGCGTTTTGTAGTTGTACCGATCGAGCCGCGCAAAGGAGACTCTGCCGAAATTTTCCGTAAATCCGGGTGTTAGAAAAATTTTCAAGTTTTAATTTTTTTTTTTTATATATAGCTTGTTTTGATAACTAACTTTTAAAGTTAGAAAGCCGTTCGGAGTAACTTAGTGGAAGCGTGGTTATGACTTTATAAATGAAATTTCATTGTTTTATGAGTTGGTAACTTTGAATAAAATATATCTAATGTTGAATTCTATACTTAGTTCCTTTTCCCTTCTTTTTACTTTTCGGGGACGAAAAGTTTTGAGTGGGGGAGAGTGTAACGACCCATGAATTTTCGATAATTAAAATAGCTAATTTAATAAGATTTCATGATTTAGTGTTAGAAAAAAATTAGTAAGTCGTTTGGAATAATAATAACTGGAATGAATTGCGACAATAATTATCCAAGTAATGAAAAATAAAATCTACTTAGTGAATGCCTTTGCAATCAATAGTTGAATAGGATAATAAATGTTGAATTCATTGGGTATAATAGAGTAAATTGATTGATAAGTAAAATCTATTTAAAATCAAATGTTGAATATTGAACACATAAATTGTTTAAATTAAATATTTAAAACTTATTGAATAATTGAATAACTGTAAAACGAAAATAGTGTTCTAAATTGTGAATTGGTTTTAAAAGTTGAATCTTATAAGTTCAATTTCAATATTTCAAAAGATAATGAATTATTGGATAAGCGAAATTGTTTAAATTTAATATTTGGAATTTATTGAATAATTTAAGAATGGGAATTGAATAACCGTATAATGGAAATGGTTGTTCTATAATTTTAATTCGTTTCAAAAGTTAAATTTTAAGTTCGTTTTGAATATTTCAAAAGATAGTGATTTAAGAATAATCGAATTTGTTTAAGTTTAATATTACAAATGTTTGAATAATTAAATTTCGAATTTGATATGATTAATTTGATATTGAAATTTAATATATGAAAATAGAGTGAATAATTGGAATTTGATTTAATATGATTCAAATTGGTTTCCAAAGTGAATGTAAGTTATAGTGGGATTATAATAGAGTTAATAAGATTTTAAAATTGGAATTTATTGGATAATTGAATAACGGGTTTAATATGATTAAAAATGATTTGTAAAATTTTATTTTATCATATGAAAGTTAGAATGATGTTGTAGAACTTTTAAAATCGAATCAAAAGTAAATTTGTGAAAATTGAATATTTTAATATTTAATTATCGACTGGGAAATAGCCAAATTTTGAACAGTCTCTGAATTGGACGAAACTAGTTTCATTGGATCCGTAATAGTTAGTTATTATCGGATTTCAATTTTCGTAGCAATCGGAGTTGTCATTTGACCGTGGCAGCTCGAAACGCGTTGAAATTGTTTAATATAAATTTGCGAATTAAAAATAGTCATTTTTCAAACAGTCTCGGATTTCGACGAAACCAGTTTCATCGGATTTGTAATGCGATATTATTGTATGGTTTCAAATTTCGTGTCAATCGGATTTACCGTTTGCCCGGGGCAAGCCAAAACGCATAGAAATTTAGTTAATCGGTTTAATTTAAAATCGATCGTTTATTGTCATAACTCGCACAGACGATCGAATTAGCTCCCGAAACCTATTCCATTGTGTTCGGAACGCAGGATAAACCCTAGAAACGCTGGTCACCACGCGTAAATCGGAGTTCGGAAACCCGGGATGAATAGTGTTCGTCGTTTTTCTATAAAAGCACTTCACTGTTTTCTTTTTCTTTTTTTTTTATATATACCCTAACCCTAGAAAATGGCCAGCCACCTCCTTCATTATCAATGGCCAAGAATGCACACTCTTCCCCCCTCATTTTCTTTAAATCCGTAGACTTTTACGCGAAGTTGTCAGCTACAAAATCGAAGAGGGCAAGGAGATCTATGTTCTCAACGGTAGAGATCGCAAACGAAGCTTTGGATCATCGGGAAATCGGCTGCAAAGTCGCATGGTTGCGCGCGTATTTCGAGACGCAGGGGGGGCCGAGCTTGGCCGGTTGCTGGGCGGTGGTGCCCTTCGCGGCGAGCTTCAATATGGCACTCTCTGATCGACTTCTAGATGCTCGTGGTGGCCGCGTTTTGGAGCCCTAGTTTGACTTGGATGGGTTCTTAGTCGCGTGATAGCCTGGAATGAACATGAGTGAGGGAGAAGCTCCTGCGTGCGGCCGTGATTCATTAAGGGGGATGGACGGCTAGATTTGATTTTGGGTAATAAAGTGGGAATTGTAAATTAAATTTATATCTAATTATCGTTCAAACTTTAAAAAGTGATATCTCTTTCATACGAGGTCGGAATTGCAGGAAACGGATTGCGTTGCAATCGTTTTGTCGAGCATTACGCTGTGGAGATGGATTGGAATCATTTGTAGCTCATTAAAATTTTGGGTTAAATCGAACGTCGTTCGATTTGATTTAAAATCGTAAAAATCAAGGTGAGTGTTTTATAACGCTCACAACGTACTGAATATCTTTATGCTAGTTGAATTTGATATTATGAAGTGTTATGATCTTATTGGTTGTTGTTTGATAGAATTTAATTGCCATATAGATTGTCATTCGAATTAACCGTTGAAATGTAAATTGACAGTTAAATTGAAATTAAAAATTGAATTGCGATTAAATTACCTGACATTGATAACTATGAAATTGTCATGAATTGTATTGTCTATTGGATGATGTATTTCGATGGATGCTATTGATTGATATTGAAATGTTTGGATGCTTAATTGCTTATATACCCTGTTATGCATACATATGAAATTGTGATTTGAATTAAGTGATATATTCATCCCTGACATTTAATTGAAATAAATAATTACTTGGCCATAGGATAGAAAATTATATACGGACACCGAATTGGCTAAATTAATAATTTTAAAAAATCGTCGATTTGAAATTTATTTAAATGTTTTGATTTAAAGGTTATAAATAGAAATAAATTTATAGAAATCGAATTTATCGGAAAATTGAGTTTGGAATGTTGAAATAAATTTTGGTTAAAAGAAATTGTTAAATAATATAAGTCGAGACTTTGAAATTCAAAAATCGGGATTTGATTGAATTTCGAAATTTGATTTGTTTAAAGATTTAACCTTAATTCGAGCTTTGAATAGTACCAAGTAAAAGTGATATATAAATGATATTCTGAAGTCGAGCTTGGAATTGAATCATATTTGAAATTTGGATTTAAACTTGAATATTGTTGGAAAATTTTGTTAAGTATTATAAATTGATATTTTGAGAAATCAAGCTCCGAATCGATATAAATTGAAATTGAATTAATTGAAAGTGAAAATAAAATTGAATTAATTTGAAGTCAAAGTTGATGTTGATTTGAATCGAAATCGAAATTGAATCGGTAGAACGGAAATTGAAATTGATTTGAATTGGGAAGTTATAAATTGAAATGGATTGGTTTTGAAGCTGTTTTATTTTGTTTTCCAAATTACTCGGTTATATAAACCATTTTGAATACTTAAACTATTTTAATCTATTTTAAATCTACTTAACCCAATTTAAATTATTTTAAACTAAATTTATCTATTTCAAATCCATTTTAAGGTTTTAAAGTATTTTAACTATTTTAATTACTTAACACTACTTTTAAACTACTTAAAACTATTTTCTAAAATTTTAAGCTGGTCAATAAGGTGAAATGTTATATTTAAATCTTGAATTTAAATACGAATTGAGTTAAATGAAGCTGCGACCTAAATTGAATGTCGAAATGATTTGGAAATCGAAATGAGATGTTGAGGCGAAAAATGATTTGAAACGGAACCTTACATTTTGAATAGATATGATGATGTTTGGAAAGGATTTGATTTTTTTTGAAGCGAATATGATATTTTGATATAAATTATGAATCGATTTGAAATGTGAAAGAACCATCAGTGTAATAATACGTAGTTATTAAAGAGACCGGGATCGGATATGGACATACTCTCTGTCGATACCGAACACCACTTTAACAACTATTATACGCGGAGTGTTGATCCAGAATGAAGTGGATGGTATGGTGAACGCGTTGACTGAAGAAAGAGAACGATATTGGATGACCCCTGACATGACTAAAACAGGAGCCGCGCCGGGCCATTGAGGTTCGCCACCTCTAGCGGGCACACTTCTTCGATACCATTTCTATTACATTTGTGATGCGGTTTGGGTGCACCCCTTGATTTGGGAGTGTTGTTTCACGGTGTTGGGGTAGCTGCTGGCTATGCTCAACATCAGTCCGGATCACGCAACTACTAGTATCCTAGTTGGTATCGCCTCATGTACCTTGTCATACTGATTATCCTATTCGCGACCACTACGTTTGTATTTGTACCTTGAGTATATGGATTTCCCTCTGGTGACTTTCGGTTTTAGGGAAACTACGGTCTTGTATATGCTTTTGGGAATATAAAATGTGTTAAGGGGGATTGTGGTAACGCCTTAACGCTATTTTGATACTTTATATTACTGATAGACATTATCTACTTAGCGTACATTATTACACAGTAGATAGTTTAACGGATCCTTGAGAGATGGAAAATCCCGTAACATCTCTTAAGTTATTGCACGCACGTTGACACTGGATATGAGATGTCCAACCCCGTAAACATCTCTGACGCCGTTACACTCATATTTATTTACGATTGATTTAACTTACATAAGGATGTTTAGTCCTGACTCGAGTGTTTTGTCTTTTCATTACGCTCGGGTCAGTCCTGAGTTTTCAGATGTTTGAAGATCTATTCTGGAGGACGAAGACGAAGATTTGGTATACTATTACTATTATTATCTGTGCATCATGCTATCTGCTGCATTATTTATTTGTTCTGTTGTATATGTATAACTCTGATAAATGTCGTATAAATAATTGTCAAAGTATAGTATACAGCTTCATGAACTGTTTATTTGACTATTATATTTTATCGTTCCGCTGCGAGATTTTGTGTTGTTTCATTTCCTTTATTTCTCTTTTCTTCTCTTAATTACCCCAATAACCATCTGCCCTTTTTAATGGTTTGGAATCGACATGTGTATTTAATCGTCGGTTTTAAACAGTCCAAAAAGGCGGATCGTTACATGAACTTACAAGATTTAACCTTTTAAACAAATTCAAATTATAGAACAACCATTTCCATTTTATAGTTATTCAACTCCTGTTATTTAATTATTCAAATAATTTCCCAATATTTAATTTAAACAATTTAATTGTTCAATATTCAACAAATTGCAATATTGGATTTTAAATGAATTTTAGTTATCAGTCAATTACTTTATTTACATCTAATGAATTCAACATTTATTATTTTATCCAACTGTTGATTGTAAACACATTCACTGCATAACATTGCCTTTCAATACTTGTTATTACTTAAATCTTCGAAATTAGTTTATTTCACAATTTTGTTCAAGTTCATATCCAATAACTTACATTCAAAACCATTAAATTTGTATTTTTAACCATTTTTATTTAATAATTACATTTAATTTAATAATTTAAAATAGCTAAAAATACGGGTCGTTACAATCTCCCCCACTCAAAACTTTTCATCCCCGAAAAGACGTTAAGTAAAGAATTTAACATTTAATCCATTTAAAAATATAATCAACTTATAGAACATCAAATCCATTAGAAAAATTTTACAACGCTTCCTCCACGCCACTCTGATCGACTTTCGGAATTTACGAATTAGTTATCAAAACAAGTTATAAAATTTTAAAACTTCAAAAAATTTTAACACCCGGATTTATGGAAAATTTCGACAGCGTCTCCTTTGCGCGGCTCGATCGGCACAACTACAAAACGCCTCTACGGGCCTTAAACCAACCAAAGAAACCAAAAGCCAAGTGGCTCGGTCAAAAAAATCACCAAGTCCAATGACAAAATAAACACGTACCTTTTTGTCGGGCCATCCAAATCTTTCTTGATTTTAAATACCTGCATCTTATTTACCAATGATATCCAATCATAAAATTTAAAATCAATTTATATTTTTGCAATTTCAATTTCCAATATTATCTTTACTTAAGCCCGTACGATGTACAAATATCATCCGTACACAATATCAAATCCGATCGCTCACTCCATCACACAATTTCACTTCCAAACTAGTATCGTTCACACGACTCTCTAGTGCAGACTCAGATTTGGTTCCTTGATCAGAAACCGTTATTCTCCTTGTATAGCCATATACTATGATAGAGAATTCCAGAATCAATCAAAAATCCATATTCAGGGTTCACCGTCGAGAATTGAGTGAAAAATCCTAACCCGGATTGATATGAATTATCTCGAACTTCTATGCTCGAATCTGGATCAAATTGTAATGCAAATAAAATAATATACGCACAACATACATTTAACCTTTTAATATATTTCTATCCAATTCATCTATATTAAATTTCTTTTGCTTACCTACATTTCATTTACAACTAATTATTCACAATCCATTATTGATACCCTTATTTACTTAGTATAACTGTTTCTCCACATAACATATTTCTTAATATTATCATTTCTTAAACATCATTCCACAGAATTTGCTTACTTAAGTTTGTTTTAAAATTCTATACAATTTAATTAAATTTAATTTCATTTTCCATTGATTCTTTGTTACACCTAAGTCTTTCCATTCACATTCATTTTCATAATTTCCTTTAATAACAGATTTATTTGCGAAACATTATATTAATCATCAACTTAGTTTATAATCTTTCTATAAAAGTCAACTTCTTATATGGCTTTATCTAAGTTTCTAATCATCTCAAAAGTTACAAATTCAATTTCAAAATTTCTTTGCAAATTTCTATTTAATTCTATAACCAATTTACAAAGATATTATTTAATTCATTAGTCTGCTTTCTTAAGCTCACTAACTTATTCCATTTAGTCGTTAATCATTTCATAATATAGTCAAGTATATAACATTTATTATTACAACCAAATTTCCATTTGTACACATTTTAATTACTTTAAGTTTTGCTTACTTGTATAATATCCCATTACATCTCCAAATCATCTTTTTAACTTTAGTAAGTCTTATTATATGTTATTAGAATGCAATTTGGTATTATACAAATTAATCAGACCTTCTTACTTAATTTGAATGGTCACTCCTTTAACTTGTTTAAATTTTCTTTACTTTCAATTTAACTCTAAAGTTTCTTAAAACATTTAGTTTAGATTTCTTAATTCTCTTTTTTTATAAGTTCTGGTTATTCAAATATTTCATTTCCTTTAAATAATTTGAAGATTATTAATTAACAGAACTTTAAAATTCCAAATATCGGTTTGTTTCAAATCATTTAAAATAAGTATGTATACCTAATTCTTATATGTCAATCGAACTTTTGGAGTTTAAACCAAAATCCATTTATCAAAACAATTTCGAAGCAAAGCTTCTCAGATGTAACATCCCGCCTTTTCGCACACTTTAAACCGACACACGTTCCAATTCAAACCATACGGAAGGGCGGATTGTTATGGGGTAAATAAGAAAAACAGAGAAGAAATAAAACAAAACAGAATCTCACAGCGGAAGGATAAAATATAATAATAAATATATAGTTCATAAACGGTTTACAAAACACTTGATTCTTCTTTATACAATAAATATCAGAGTTACACATACCAATACATTCAATGCAGCGGAACAGTATGAGTGTGGTGCAATAAAATAGATAATAATAATACGAATCCTTCGTCTTCGTCCTCCAAAGCTAAAGTCTTCGATCCTGAAATGCTCGGACTGACCCGAGCGAATTAGAAAAGACAAAAACACTCGAGTCAGAACTAAAAGATCTTATGTGAGTTAAATTAATAGAAATAAATATGAATACAGTAACTCAAGAGATGCTCGGGATTTACATCTCCTAAGGATCCGTTAAACTATTTACTATGTAGTAGATTGCGCTATTATAATAGTGTCTATTTATAAAATAAACATACTTTTTGATAGCATTAAGAAGTGACCCAATATTCCCCTTAACACGTAATAGTCCCAGTAGTCCATCCAATATCATAGTCCCTCCTGATCGGGAAGCCACCAGAGGATACCACACGGGCTACGGGAGAAATCCAAACTCGTACAAGGCTCGGTATGGTAGATGACACGGCACAACTAGGCAATGCCAGGGTAGATATACCAATTGCCATCCAGGCTGGTGGAAACGCGTAGCCGCAGTCACCGCCCACCTCGAACTAACTCCCCCAAAAATCAAAATATAGAAGTGGCCACTGAATCAATCCAAAGTCAAAGTATAATATCGAAGAGGAGGGTCCGATCAGAGGTATGACCTCATTGGCCTGAGAATCGCTCCTGTTTTAGCCACCTTATGCCAACTCACGGGAGTCGGGTCCACGTATTTACCTTACAGGAAACGCCGCCACCAACCTACTTCATTCTGGAATCTCCACCGCGTACACGGTTAGTCAAAGTGGTTTTCGGTATCGACAGAGAGTATGTCCATATCCGATCCCGGTCTCTTTGCCAACCCATCGTTATTATAACACCGCGGTCATTTAAAATAGTTTATACTTTAAAACCAGAATAAACATTTCCATTTTAAAACTATGAATACGATATCATTTTAAAACCCAAAGCAATATGATATCAATTATCCCAAATATAATTCTTTTTCCAAAATCATAATGCTTTAAAAATTACAACGTCTGAAAACCAAATATTTTTCAAAGAATAATATTTCGAAATTCATAATTTAAACCATAACTTCTAAAACTTACATGGTTTGGATATTCAACGGTATATAGAATAAATGGTTTAACTTTAAGGTTACTTTGTAAAGAAAATAATTTCCATGGCTTTACAAATATATTTCTTTATTTAAAGTCTAAACCAAATTTAAATATCACTTTCGAGTTCCAAAACCATTTCAATTTACATATATATATATATATATATATATATATCCATTTGGAGTATTAATATTTCAAAACTAAAGTGGGAATTTATTCTTTCAACAAATTAAATGTTCTATTATTTAGTTTTGAATATTCACATAAAATTTATAGATAAAAATCCAAATTCTAGTAATTAAATAAAATCGCGTGAATCGGAGATCGTATGAGAAAGTTATTCGATAAAACGTGCTTGAAATTCAAAAATTAAATTAAAACAAATCAAACACACTCACCCACCTATCATATTCCACGTCAGTATTGCATAAGCTCTCACGCGCCTCAGCATGTTGCCTCGTTCGAGACAACAGCTCCAGCAACCCTAACGTTCGAACCCGTATAAAACCCTTGACCACACGTTGGCCAACGATCATCCCCTCCTCCTGCATCAATAGGCCGCGCCACTAACCTCGTCGCTCTCATCACCCTCGGCCGCACCTCCCTGCCCCCTGCGTACGCCTCTCGATGACAGCCGCCGCCAGTGATTTACAACCATAAATCGAAAATTGCTCCACATCCAACCATCAAATCGCAGAACGAACACCACTGATGCACTCCCCATCGTCCACTCTACAATACCCAGAAAGGAAATTGCGATCAGACGAACTTTGATGCGACGCTGACGAACGACCGTAACTGATTGGCTCAGATCTGGAAACACAGAAACTCGAATCGAAAAACGGACCGCAGATCTGAGTTGCGCTTGCCAAAATCTTCAACATATATTTTTTTCAGAATTTTTGGAGTAGTTTGAAATTTTATTTTGTTTTGAATTGATTGGATCTAGGGTTTGCACCCATTGAAGAGGAAGAGGAGCTTGAAGAAAATATACGCGCAGATAAAATGAAATTAGGCGGAGGCTAGGGCTTGTAGCTAGGTTTATATAGAGGGGTAAGAGATAGAGTAGATAGACCGTAGAATGAACGTGCGGAACAAACTATGGCCCAAAAAGCCCGTTCTGACCCCGGAACAAAATTGGGTAAACCCATATATCCAAATAGGTATTTTAAAATATTCTGAACGCGATGGAAAAAGTTTCACGTCCAAATTTGATCGTATGAAGAAGTTATGCTGAAAACAAAATTTTCAAATTGATTTCAAATTGATTTTTAATTAAATCGATTTCAAGGCGTTTTGCGTCCGTACGATCAAACGACAAGTCCGATCGATACGAAACTTGAAACCCTACAATAATTCACCGATACGGATCCGATGAAACAGGTTTCGTCAAAATCCAAGTCCGTGGTCAAAATGGCTATTTTTAATATTCATTAAATAAATTAAGTAAATTATAAAAATCCAATTTTATAATAAAATTCTAAGATTGACCAAATTTTATCGTTTATATATTTTATAATCAATTTAAATGATTTAACAAGTTTAGCTGTGAATTAAAGTTGACAAGTCTATAAATTTCAGTATTAAATTCTCCGCTTCCTTATATTTAGAAATTATAAATTAAATTCTCAAAAACCCATTTATTAGAATTTTAACTTTTATATTCTCATCTTTTATCCAAAATAAGGATGCCACTACATTAGTTCAAGATTTCACTTTAATATCCACAAATTTCATTTTAAATTCAATAACGTAATATTTAACGTAAAATTCCATTTTACTTATTATGCAATAAATACAATTGTTGAATTTTGATACTTTAAATCAAATTTATAAATCTTGCTTTCTAAAGCCTGTATCAACAAATGGTCCAAAAATAAAAAGAATTAGCATTAACTTTACCTTATAGAATTAACAAATTTAACTACCAAACAAATCTACGCTAAATGCACTATTTAAATCAATTAATTGAAATTAAGTCTACATTTAAAAGTTATAAATTATAAGTGCAATCTCAATAAATTCATTTATTGATTTAGACTCTTTCTATACAGTAATTAAACATTTTGTGGGTATAAATAACCCTTGAATTTATATACATTTTATTTGTGCATTCTTCAATTTTTTTATAAATTCTCCTTTATTAACTAGACACATTAATAACCAAAATAATTAATTTAGATTTATTTCAATCTATTTCCACTCTTAACTTAATATACTCAATAAAAGGTTAACCTAAATACTCTTTACCCTTTTATATTCAAATTCACTTACAACATTATTAACAACAATGTTGACATAGATTTAGATTTAATTAAATAAATTATATGAATGGTAAAAATTTGGTAATTATCACAAATGCCCAATATATATGCATTAATTACTACCTATCATTAGAATTCATTTATTACTAGTTGCCTTTGTCATCTCATTTCCTGTTTACCACTAAACTTCCTACTTAGTTATAGTTTATCAAAACATACATACCTATGCAATCAAATCCTTGTCCTTTTTGTTATTTCAATTAAATCGTGTATGCGTAAATAAATTGTTTATTAACTTATTCCTACAAATATATTTACATACCTTCAGTCCCAAATTTTAATAGAATTAAATTCTAATTACTTAACACTTAATCCATCAATTATATTCTATCCAAACATGCATTTAAATCTTTTTATTTTAAATAAATTTTATTAAATGTTGACATCCACTAAATAAAATTTACCTTCAATTTATATAGTTGCAATTCAATTCAGTTATTATTTCATTAATACCATTTTAATCAACTAATAATAACTTATAACCACAAACTTATAACATATAAACATTTAAATTGTTAACCTTTAATTACAGTTACTATATCTAACCCCTACATTTTCTCAAATAAAATCTTAAGACTTTTATTTCATTCTAAATTAGATTAGAAAACATATTAAATTAACTCATTTAATATCATCAAATTTAACGGGTCGTTACACTCTCCCCCACTCAAAACTTTTCGTCCCCGAAAAGGAAAAAGAAGGGAGAAGGAAGAATTTAATAAACCGTACATCTTATTTCAAATATTAACTTAAAACAATAATTTACTAAATTTATTACCTTATATAAAATATACCCGTTTTATAATCATTATATCCTTTTATACTTATATAATTAAAGTTTGGAAACAATTTCAACAAAATTCTAAGTCCAAAATTTACGGAAAATTTTGGCAGAGTCTCCTTTGTACGGAGAGGCTCGGGAGAAAATAAAATATCAAATATAACAAATATATACATATATTATCCAAAATAAAATATCCCAACACGGGAAAATTTATATATAAAATAGCGCTACAAAACGTAATCCGAAAACGTACCTATTTGTCGGGCAATTTACGCTTATTATTATGGAACCAAAAGCAGTAGCAGTTGCTTCCATAACCTGCATTTCACTTATATAATCTAAAAAAAGTTAATTATTTATATAAAGTGAAATATTTAAGTGGATTCAATCATTAATATCCCGCCTTTTCGCACACTTTAAACCGACACACGTTCCAATTCAAACCATACGGAAGGGCGGATTGTTATGGGGTAAATAAGAAAAACAGAGAAGAAATAAAACAAAACAGAATCTCACAGCGGAAGGATAAAATATAATAATAAATATATAGTTCATAAACGGTTTACAAAACACTTGATTCTTCTTTATACAATAAATATCAGAGTTACACATACCAATACATTCAATGCAGCGGAACAGTATGAGTGTGGTGCAATAAAATAGATAATAATAATACGAATCCTTCGTCTTCGTCCTCCAAAGCTAAAGTCTTCGATCCTGAAACGCTCGGACTGACCCGAGCGAATTTGAAAAGACAAAAACACTCGAGTCAGAACTAAAAGATCTTATGTGAGTTAAATTAACAGAAATAAATATGAATACAGTAACTCAAGAGATGCTCGGGATTTACATCTCCTAAGGATCCGTTAAACTATTTACTATGTAGTAGATTGCGCTATTATAATAGTGTCTATTTATAAAATAAACATACTTTTTGATAGCATTAAGGAGTGACCCAATATTCCCCTTAACACGTAATAGTCCCAGTAGTCCATCCAATATCATAGTCCCTCCTGATCGGGAAGCCACCAGAGGATACCACACGGGCTACGGGAGAAATCCAAACTCGTACAAGGCTCGGTATGGTAGATGACACGGCACAACTAGGCAATGCCAGGGTAGATATACCAATTGCCATCCAGGCTGGTGGAAACGCGTAGCCGCAGTCACCGCCCACCTCGAACTAACTCCCCCAAAAATCAAAATATAGAAGTGGCCACTGAATCAATCCAAAGTCAAAGTATAATATCGAAGAGGAGGGTCCGATCAGAGGTATGACCTCATTGGCCTGAGAATCGCTCCTGTTTTAGCCACCTTATGCCAACTCACGGGAGTCGGGTCCACGTATTTACCTTACAGGAAACGCCGCCACCAACCTACTTCATTCTGGAATCCCCACCGCGTACACGGTTAGTCAAAGTGGTTTTCGGTATCGACAGAGAGTATGTCCATATCCGATCCCGGTCTCTTTGCCAACCCATCGTTATTATAACACCGCGGTCATTTAAAATAGTTTATACTTTAAAACCAGAATAAACATTTCCATTTTAAAACTATGAATACGATATCATTTTAAAACCCAAAGCAATATGATATCATTTATCCCAAATATAATTCTTTTTCCAAAATCATAATGCTTTAAAAATTACAACGTCTGAAAACCAAATATTTTTCAAAGCATAATATTTCGAAATTCATAATTTAAACCATAACTTCTAAAACTTACATGGTTTGGATATTCAACGGTATATAGAATAAATGGTTTAACTTTAAGGTTACTTTGTAAAGAAAATAATTTCCATGGCTTTACAAATATATTTCTTTATTTAAAGTCTAAACCAAATTTAAATATCACTTTCGAGTTCCAAAACCATTTCAATTTACATATATATATATATATATATATATATATATATATATCCATTTGGAGTATTAATATTTCAAAACTAAAGTGGGAATTTATTCTTTCAACAAATTAAATGTTCTATTATTTAGTTTTGAATATTCACATAAAATTTATAGATAAAACTCCAAATTCTAGTAATTAAATAATTTCTCAAATTTACTTTATACTAGAATATTCACTTTTAAGTTTATTAAGGAAAATTCAGTTTATAAATATCATATCTTTAAAATTTCCAAACTTAACATATATTATAAATTATCAATCCATTTCTAAATTTTTATTCCATTTTTATTTAACGGATCTATACACAACAAAAAAAAAATTAACTTCATATGTATATATATATAAATGGAAGAATAATATTTATAAAATATCAAAACTAAATTTTTATAAATCGTATCACATCCAAACCATAGAAATCACCTTTAAAATAATTTATATATAGACCACGGTGCCTGTATATAATTTTCTATCCTATGGTCAAGTAATACGGATATTTATCATTTCAATCCGCAATTTAAAATAAAAATGCGGTTGTATATCATTTCAAACCACAATCCCAAATGAAATGAAAATGCATGATAACTTGCAGTTAAATGATATGAAATAAAACATCCATTCATCAACATCATCCATCATCCAAATCACAATCATCATCCAATAATAAACCAATATCAATATATATAGGATAATATATAACAGGTAATAACTGGCAGTTATATTCAAAATGGATTTAACAATTATTAAACTAACAGTCTATATTCAGTAATAAATTTTATAACTGTTAACTAGCAGTTTATATGCAATTAAATAAATTCTAACTGTCAATTAATATGCAATAAATGAACTAAATTAACAGTTAAACTAAATAAATGCAAATTAACAGATATGATGAATAAAACATGCCAAACAGTTCTAAATAAATTTCTACTCATATCAAACATTAATTTAACAAACATAAAAGCTTTTAGAAGTTGTCAGTGGGTTAAAACACTCATCTTTTGAATTTAAATCGAATCTAAACTCAAAAATTCGACGGTCTCCAAATCTGTCCAAACCAGCGTCAACAGATCCGGAATCTAATTACGATCCTAACAAAAGAAAAATCGCGTGAATCGGAGATCGTATGAGAAAGTTATTCGATAAAACGTGCTTGAAATTCAAAAATTAAATTAAAACAAATCAAACACACTCACCCACCTATCATATTCCCCGTCAGCATTGCATAAGCTCTCACGCGCCTCAGCATGTTGCCTCGTTCGAGACAACAGCTCCAGCAACCCTAACGTTCGAACCCGTATCAAACCCTTGACCACACGTTGACCAACGATCATCCCCTCCTCCTGCATCAATAGGCCGCGCCACTAACCTCATCGCTCTCATCACCCTCGGCCGCACCTCCCTGCCCCCTGCGCACGCCTCTCGATGACAGCCGCCGCCAGTGATTTACAACCATAAATCGAAAATCGCTCCACATCCAACCATCAAATCGCAGAACGAACACCACTGATGCACTCCCCATCGTCCACTCTACAATACCCAGAAAGGAAATTGCGATCAGACGAACTTTGATGCGACGCTGACGAACGACCGTAACTGATTGGCTCAGATCTGGACACACAGAAACTCGAATCGAAAAACGGACCGCAGATCTGAGTTGCGCTTGCCAAAATCTTCAACATATATTTTTTTCAGAATTTTTGGAGTAGTTTGAAATTTTATTTTGTTTTGAATTGATTGGATCTAGGGTTTGCACCCATTGAAGAGGAAGAGGAGCTTGAAGAAAATATACGCGCAGATAAAATGAAATTAGGCGGAGGCTAGGGCTTGTAGCTAGGTTTATATAGAGGGGTAAGAGATAGAGTAGATAGACCATAGAATGAACGTGCGGAACAAACTATGGCCCAAAAAGCCCGTTCTGACCCCGGAACAAAATTGGGTAAACCCATATATCCAAATAGGTATTTTAAAATATTCTGAACGCGATGGAAAAAGTTTCACGTCCAAATTTGATCGTATGAAGAAGTTATGCTGAAAAAAAAATTTCCAAATTGATTTCAAATTGATTTTTAATTAAATCGATTTCAAGGCGTTTTGCGTCCGTACGATCAAACGACAAGTCCGATCGATACGAAACTTGAAACCCTACAATAATTCACCGATACGGATCCGATGAAACAGGTTTCGTCAAAATCCGATTCCGTGGTCAAAATGGCTATTTTTAATATTCATTAAATAAATTAAGTAAATTATAAAAATCCAATTTTATAATAAAATTCTAAGATTGACCAAATTTTATCGTTTATATATTTTATAATCAATTTAAATGATTTAACAAGTTTAGCTGTGAATTAAAGTTGACAAGTCTATAAATTTCAGTATTAAATTCTCCGCTTCCTTATATTTAGAAATTATAAATTAAATTCTCAAAAACCCATTTATTAGAATTTTAACTTTTATATTCTCATCTTTTATCCAAAATAAGGATGCCACTACATTAGTTCAAGATTTCACTTTAATATCCACAAATTTCATTTTAAATTCAATAACGTAATATTTAACGTAAAATTCCATTTTACTTATTATGCAATAAATACAATTGTTGAATTTTGATACTTCAAATCAAATTTATAAATCTTGCTTTCTAAAGCCTGTATCAACAAATGGTCCAAAAATAAAAAGAATTAGCATTAACTTTACCTTATAGAATTAACAAATTTAACTACCAAACAAACCTACGCTAAATGCACTATTTAAATCAATTAATTGAAATTAAGTCTACATTTAAAAGTTATAAATTATAAGTGCAATCTCAATAAATTCATTTATTGATTTAGACTCTTTCTATACAGTAATTAAACATTTTGTGGGTATAAATAACCCTTGAATTTATATACATTTCATTTGTGCATTCTTCAATTTTTTTTATAAATTCTCCTTTATTAACTAGACACATTAATAACCAAAATAATTAATTTAGATTTATTTCAATCTATTTCCACTCTTAACTTAATATACTCAATAAAAGGTTAACCTAAATACTCCTTACCCTTTTATATTCAAATTCACTTACAACATTATTAACAACAATGTTGCCATAGATTTAGATTTAATTAAATAAATTATATGAATGGTAAAAATTTGGTAATTATCACAAATGCCCAATATATATGCATTAATTACTACCTATCATTAGAATTCATTTATTACTAGTTGCCTTTGTCATCTCATTTCCTGTTTACCACTAAACTTCCTACTTAGTTATAGTTTATCAAAACATACATACCTATGCAATCAAATTCTTGTCCTTTTTGTTATTTCAATTAAATCGGGTATGCGTAAATAAATTGTTTATTAACTTATTCCTACAAATATATTTACATACCTTCAGTCCCAAATTTTTATAGAATTAAATTCTAATTACTTAACACTTAATCCATCAATTATATTCTATCCAAACATGCATTTAAATCTTTTTATTTTAAATAAATTTTATTAAATGTTGACATCCACTAAATAAAATTTACCTTCAATTTATATAGTTGCAATTCAATTCAGTTATTATTTCATTAATACCATTTTAATCAACTAATTATAACTTATAACCACAAACTTATAACATATAAACATTTAAATTGTTAACCTTTAATTACAGTTACTATATCTAACCCCTACATTTTCTCAAATAAAATCTTAAGACTTTTATTTCATTCTAAATTAGATTAGAAAACATATTAAATTAACTCATTTAATGTCATCAAATTTAACGGGTCGTTACACTCTCCCCCACTCAAAACTTTTCGTCCCCGAATAGGAAAAAGAAGGGAGAAGGAAGAATTTAATAAACCGTACATCTTATTTCAAATATTAACTTAAAACAATAATTTACTAAATTTATTACTTTATATAAAATATACCCGTTTTATAATCATTATATCCTTTTATACTTATATAATTAAAGTTTGGAAACAATTTCAACAAAATTCTAAGTCCAAAATTTACGGAAAATTTTGGCAGAGTCTCCTTTGTACGGAGAGGCTCGGGAGAAAATAAAATATCAAATATAACAAATATATACATATATTATCCAAAATAAAATATCCCAACACGGGAAAATTTATATATAAAATAGCGCTACAAAACGTAATCCGAAAACGTACCTATTTGTCGGGCAATTTACGCTTATTATTATGGAACCAAAAGCAGTAGCAGTTGCTTCCATAACCTGCATTTCACTTATATAATCTAAAAAAAGTTAATTATTTATATAAAGTGAAATATTTAAGTGGATTCAATCATTAATATCCCGCCTTTTCGCACACTTTAAACCGACACACGTTCCAATTCAAACCATACGGAAGGGCGGATTGTTATGGGGTAAATAAGAAAAACAGAGAAGAAATAAAACAAAACAGAATCTCACAGCGGAAGGATAAAATATAATAATAAATATATAGTTCATAAACGGTTTACAAAACACTTGATTCTTCTTTATACAATAAATATCAGAGTTACACATACCAATACATTCAATGCAGCGGAACAGTATGAGTGTGGTGCAATAAAATAGATAATAATAATACGAATCCTTCGTCTTCGTCCTCCAAAGCTAAAGTCTTCGATCCTGAAACGCTCGGACTGACCCGAGCGAATTTGAAAAGACAAAAACACTCGAGTCAGAACTAAAAGATATTATGTGAGTTAAATTAACGGAAATAAATATGAATACAGTAACTCAAGAGATGCTCGGGATTTACATCTCCTAAGGATCCGTTAAACTATTTACTATGTAGTATATTGCGCTATTATAATAGTGTCTATTTATAAAATAAACATACTTTTTGATAGCATTAAGGAGTGACCCAATATTCCCCTTAACACGTAATAGTCCCAATAGTCCATCCAATATCATAGTCCCTCCTGATCGGGAAGCCACCATAGGATACCACACGGGCTACGGGAGAAATCCAAACTCGTACAAGGCTCGGTATGGTAGATGACACGGCACAACTAGGCAATGCCAGGGTAGATATACCAATTGCTATCCAGGCTGGTGGAAACGCGTAGCCGCAGTTACCGCCCACCTCGAACTAACTCCCCCAAAAATCAAAATATAGAAGTGGCCACTGAATCAATCCAAAGTCAAAGTATAATATCGAAGAGGAGGGTCCGATCAGAGGTATGACCTCATTGGCCTGAGAATCGCTCCTGTTTTAGCCACCTTATGCCAACTCACGGGAGTCGGGTCCACGTATTTACCTTACAGGAAACGCCGCCACCAACCTACTTCATTCTGGAATCTCCACCGCGTACACGGTTAGTCAAAGTGGTTTTCGGTATCGACAGAGAGTATGTCCATATCTGATCCCGGTCTCTTTGCCAACCCATCGTTATTATAACACCGCGGTCATTTAAAATAGTTTATACTTTAAAACCAGAATAAACATTTCCATTTTAAAACTATGAATACGATATCATTTTAAAACCCAAAACAATATGATATCATTTATCCCAAATATAATTCTTTTTCCAAAATCATAATGCTTTAAAAATTATAACGTCTGAAAACCAAATATTTTTCAAAGCATAATATTTCGAAATTCATAATTTAAACCATAACTTCTAAAACTTACATGGTTTGGATATTCAACGGTATATAGAATAAATGGTTTAACTTTAAGGTTACTTTGTAAAGAAAATAATTTCCATGGCTTTACAAATATATTTCTTTATTTAAAGTCCAAACCAAATTTAAATATCACTTTCGAGTTCCAAAACCATTTCAATTTATATATATATATATATCCATTTTGAGTATTAATATTTCAAAACTAAAGTGGGAATTTATTCTTTCAACAAATTAAATGTTCTATTATTTAGTTTTGAATATTCACATAAAATTTATAGATAAAACTCCAAATTCTAGTAATTAAATAATTTCTCAAATTTACTTTATACTAGAATATTCACTTTTAAGTTTATTAAGGAAAATTCAGTTTATAAATATCATATCTTTAAAATTTCCAAACTTAACATATATTATAAATTATCAATCCATTTCTAAATTTTTATTCCATTTTTATTTAACGGATCTATACACAGCAAAAAAAAAAAATTAACTTCATATGTATATATATATAAATGGAAGAATAATATTTATAAAATATCAAAACTAAATTTTTATAAATCGTATCACATCCAAACCATAGAAATCACCTTTAAAATAATTTATATATAGATCACGGTGCCTGTATATAATTTTCTATCCTATGGTCAAGTAATACGGATATTTATCATTTCAATCCGCAATTTAAAATAAAAATGCGGTTGTATATCATTTCAAACCACAATCCCAAATGAAATGAAAATGCATGATAACTTGCAGTTAAATGATATGAAATAAAACATCCATTCATCAACATCATCCATCATCCAAATCACAATCATCATCCAATAATAAACCAATATCAATATATATAGGATAATATATAACAGGTAATAACTGGCAGTTATATTCAAAATGGATTTAACAATTATTAAACTAACAGTCTATATTCAGTAATAAATTTTATAACTGTTAACTAGCAGTTTATATGCAATTAAATAAATTCTAACTGTCAATTAATATGCAATAAATGAACTAAATTAACAGTTAAACTAAATAAATGCAAATTAACAAATATGATGAATAAAACATGCCAAACAGTTCTAAATAAATTTCTACTCATATCAAACATTAATTTAACAAACATAAAAGCTTTTAGAAGTTGTGAGTGGGTTAAAACACTCACCTTTTGAATTTAAATCGAATCTAAACTCAAAAATTCGACGGTCTCCAAATCTGTCCAAACCAGCGTCAACAGATCCGGAATCTAATTACGATCCTAACAAAAGAAAAATCGCGTGAATCGGAGATCGTATGAGAAAGTTATTCGATAAAACGTGCTTGAAATTCAAAAATTAAATTAAAACAAATCAAACACACTCACCCACCTATCATATTCCACGTCAGCATTGCATAAGCTCTCACGCGCCTCAGCATGTTGCCTCGTTCGAGACAACAGCTCCAGCAACCCTAACGTTCGAACCCGTATCAAACCCTTGACCACACGTTGACCAACGATCATCCCCTCCTCCTGCATCAATAGGCCGCGCCACTAACCTCGTCGCTCTCATCACCCTCGGCCGCACCTCCCTGCCCCCTGCGCATGCCTCTCGATGACAGCCGCCGCCAGTGATTTACAACCATAAATCGAAAATCGCTCCACATCCAACCATCAAATCGCAGAACGAACACCACTGATGCACTCCCCATCGTCCACTCTACAATACCCAGAAAGGAAATTGCGATCAGACGAACTTTGATGCGACGCTGACGAACGACCGTAACTGATTGGCTCAGATCTGGACACACAGAAACTCGAATCGAAAAACGGACCGCAGATCTGAGTTGCGCTTGCCAAAATCTTAAACATATATTTTTTTTCAGAATTTTTGGAGTAGTTTGAAATTTTATTTTGTTTTGAATTGATTGGATCTAGGGTTTGCACCCATTGAAGAGGAAGAGGAGCTTGAAGAAAATATACGCGCAGATAAAATGAAATTAGGCGGAGGCTAAGGCTTGTAGCTAGGTTTATATAGAGGGGTAAGAGATAGAGTAGATAGACCGTAGAATGAACGTGCGGAACAAACTATGGCCCAAAAAGCCCGTTCTGACCCCGGAACAAAATTGGGTAAACCCATATATCCAAGTAGGTATTTTAAAATATTCTGAACGCGATGGAAAAAGTTTCACGTCCAAATTTGATCGTATGAAGAAGTTATGCTGAAAACAAAATTTCCAAATTGATTTCAAATTGATTTTTAATTAAATCGATTTCAAGGCGTTTTGCGTCCGTACGATCAAACGACAAGTCCGATCGATACGAAACTTGAAACCCTACAATAATTCACCGATACGGATCCGATGAAGCAGGTTTCGTCAAAATCCGAGTCCGTGGTCAAAATGGCTATTTTTAATATTCATTAAATAAATTAAGTAAATTATAAAAATCCAATTTTATAATAAAATTCTAAGATTGACCAAATTTTATCGTTTATATATTTTATAATCAATTTAAATGATTTAACAAGTTTAGCTGTGAATTAAAGTTGACAAGTCTATAAATTTCAGTATTAAATTCTCCGCTTCCTTATATTTAGAAATTATAAATTAAATTCTCAAAAACCCATTTATTAGAATTTTAACTTTTATATTCTCATCTTTTATCCAAAATAAGGATGCCACTACGTTAGTTCAAGATTTCACTTTAATATCCACAAATTTTATTTTAAATTCAATAACGTAATATTTAACGTAAAATTCCATTTTACTTATTATGCAATAAATACAATTGTTGAATTTTGATACTTTAAATCAAATTTATAAATCTTGCTTTCTAAAGCCTGTATCAACAAATGGTCCAAAAATAAAAAGAATTAGCATTAACTTTACCTTATAGAATTAACAAATTTAACTACCAAACAAATCTACGCTAAATGCACTATTTAAATCAATTAATTGAAATTAAGTCTACATTTAAAAGTTATAAATTATAAGTGCAATCTCAATAAATTCATTTATTGATTTAGACTCTTTCTATACAGTAATTAAACATTTTGTGGGTATAAATAACCCTTGAATTTATATACATTTCATTTGTGCATTCTTCAATTTTTTTATAAATTCTCCTTTATTAACTAGACACATTAATAACCAAAATAATTAATTTAGATTTATTTCAATCTATTTCCACTCTTAACTTAATATACTCAATAAAAGGTTAACCTAAATACTCCTTACCCTTTTATATTCAAATTCACTTACAACATTATTAACAACAATGTTGCCATAGATTTAGATTTAATTAAATAAATTATATGAATGGTAAAAATTTGGTAATTATCACAAATGCCCAATATATATGCATTAATTACTACCTATCATTAGAATTCATTTATTACTAGTTGCCTTTGTCATCTCATTTCCTGTTTACCACTAAACTTCCTACTTAGTTATAGTTTATCAAAACATACATACCTATGCAATCAAATTCTTGTCCTTTTTGTTATTTCAATTAAATCGGGTATGCGTAAATAAATTGTTTATTAACTTATTCCTACAAATATATTTACATACCTTCAGTCCCAAATTTTTATAGAATTAAATTCTAATTACTTAACACTTAATCCATCAATTATATTCTATCCAAACATGCATTTAAATCTTTTTATTTTAAATAAATTTTATTAAATGTTGACATCCACTAAATAAAATTTACCTTCAATTTATATAGTTGCAATTCAATTCAGTTATTATTTCATTAATACCATTTTAATCAACTAATTATAACTTATAACCACAAACTTATAACATATAAACATTTAAATTGCTAACCTTTAATTACAGTTACTATATCTAACCCCTACATTTTCTCAAATAAAATCTTAAGACTTTTATTTCATTCTAAATTAGATTAGAAAACATATTAAATTAACTCATTTAATATCATCAAATTTAACGGGTCGTTACACTCTCCCCCACTCAAAACTTTTCGTCCCCGAAAAGGAAAAAGAAGGGAGAAGGAAGAATTTAATAAACCGTACATCTTATTTCAAATATTAACTTAAAACAATAATTTACTAAATTTATTACCTTATATAAAATATACCCGTTTTATAATCATTATATCCTTTTATACTTATATAATTAAAGTTTGGAAACAATTTCAACAAAATTCTAAGTCCAAAATTTACGGAAAATTTTGGCAGAGTCTCCTTTGTACGGAGAGGCTCGGGAGAAAATAAAATATCAAATATAACAAATATATACATATATTATCCAAAATAAAATATCCCAACACGGGAAAATTTATATATAAAATAGCGCTACAAAACGTAATCCGAAAACGTACCTATTTGTCGGGCAATTTACGCTTATTATTATGAAACCAAAAGCAGTAGCAGTTGCTTCCATAACCTGCATTTCACTTATATAATCTAAAAAAAGTTAATTATTTATATAAAGTGAAATATTTAAGTGGATTCAATCATTAATATCCCGCCTTTTCGCACACTTTAAACCGACACACGTTCCAATTCAAACCATACGGAAGGGCGGATTGTTATGGGGTAAATAAGAAAAACAGAGAAGAAATAAAACAAAACAGAATCTCATAGCGGAAGAATAAAATATAATAATAAATATATAGTTCATAAACGGTTTACAAAACACTTGATTCTTCTTTATACAATAAATATCAGAGTTACACATACCAATACATTCAATGCAGCGGAACAGTATGAGTGTGGTGCAATAAAATAGATAATAATAATACGAATCCTTCGTCTTCGTCCTCCAAAGCTAAAGTCTTCGATCCTGAAACGCTCGGACTGACCCGAGCGAATTTGAAAAGACAAAAACACTCGAGTCAGAACTAAAAGATCTTATGTGAGTTAAATTAACAGAAATAAATATGAATACAGTAACTCAAGAGATGCTCGGGATTTACATCTCCTAAGGATCCGTTAAACTATTTACTATGTAGTATATTGCGCTATTATAATAGTGTCTATTTATAAAATAAACATACTTTTTGATAGCATTAAGGAGTGACCCAATATTCCCCTTAACACGTAATAGTCCTAGTAGTCCATCCAATATCATAGTCCCTCCTGATCGGGAAGCCACCATAGGATACCACACGGGCTACGGGAGAAATCCAAACTCGTACAAGGCTCGGTATGGTAGATGACACGGCACAACTAGGCAATGCCAGGGTAGATATACCAATTGCTATTCAGGCTGGTGGAAACGCGTAGCCGCAGTTACCGCCCACCTCGAACTAACTCCCCCAAAAACCAAAATATAGAAGTGGCCACTGAATCAATCCAAAGTCAAAGTATAATATCGAAGAGGAGGGTCCGATCAGAGGTATGACCTCATTGGCCTGAGAATCGCTCCTGTTTTAGCCACCTTATGCCAACTCACGGGAGTCGGGTCCACGTATTTACCTTACAGGAAACGCCGCCACCAACCTACTTCATTCTGGAATCTCCACCGCGTACACGGTTAGTCAAAGTGGTTTTCGGTATCGACAGAGAGTATGTCCATATCCGATCCCGGTCTCTTTGCCAACCCATCGTTATTATAACACCGCGGTCATTTAAAATAGTTTATACTTTAAAACCAGAATAAACATTTCCATTTTAAAACTATGAATACGATATCATTTTAAAACCCAAAACAATATGATATCATTTATCCCAAATATAATTCTTTTTCCAAAATCATAATGCTTTAAAAATTACAACGTCTGAAAACCAAATATTTTTCAAAGCATAATATTTCGAAATTCATAATTTAAACCATAACTTCTAAAACTTACATGGTTTGGATATTCAACGGTATATAGAATAAATGGTTTAACTTTAAGGTTACTTTGTAAAGAAAATAATTTCCATGGCTTTACAAATATATTTCTTTATTTAAAGTCTAAACCAAATTTAAATATCACTTTCGAGTTCCAAAACCATTTCAATTTATATATATATATATATATATATATATATCCATTTTGAGTATTAATATTTCAAAACTAAAGTGGGAATTTATTCTTTCAACAAATTAAATGTTCTATTATTTAGTTTTGAATATTCACATAAAATTTATAGATAAAACTCCAAATTCTAGTAATTAAATAATTTCTCAAATTTACTTTATACTAGAATATTCACTTTTAAGTTTATTAAGGAAAATTCAGTTTATAAATATCATATATTTAAAATTTCCAAACTTAACATATATTATAAATTATCAATCCATTTCTAAATTTTTATTCCATTTTTATTTAACGGATCTATACACAGCAAAAAAAAAATAACTTCATATGTATATATATATATATAAATGGAAGAATAATATTTATAAAATATCAAAACTAAATTTTTATAAATCGTATCACATCCAAACCATAGAAATCACCTTTAAAATAATTTATATATAGACCACGGTGCCTGTATATAATTTTCTATCCTATGGTCAAGTAATACGGATATTTATCATTTCAATCCGCAATTTAAAATAAAAATGCGGTTGTATATCATTTCAAACCACAATCCCAAATGAAATGAAAATGCATGATAACTTGCAGTTAAATGATATGAAATAAAACATCCATTCATCAACATCATCCATCATCCAAATCACAATCATCATCTAATAATAAACCAATATCAATATATATAGGATAATATATAACAGGTAATAACTGGCAGTTATATTCAAAATGGATTTAACAATTATTAAACTAACAGTCTATATTCAGTAATAAATTTTATAACTGTTAACTAGCAGTTTATATGCAATTAAATAAATTCTAACTGTCAATTAATATGCAATAAATGAACTAAATTAACAGTTAAACTAAATAAATGCAAATTAACAGATATGATGAATAAAACATGCCAAACAGTTCTAAATAAATTTCTACTCATATCAAACATTAATTTAACAAACATAAAAGCTTTTAGAAGTTGTGAGTGGGTTAAAACACTCACCTTTTGAATTTAAATCGAATCTAAGCTCAAAAATTCGACGGTCTCCAAATCTGTCCAAACCAGCGTCAACAGATCCGGAATCTAATTACGATCCTAACAAAAGAAAAATCGCGTGAATCGGAGATCGTATGAGAAAGTTATTCGATAAAACGTGCTTGAAATTCAAAAATTAAATTAAAAAAAATCAAACACACTCACCCACCTATCATATTCCACGTCAGCATTGCATAAGCTCTCACGCGCCTCAGCATGTTGCCTCGTTCGAGACAACAGCTCCAGCAACCATAACGTTCGAACCCGTATCAAACCCTTGACCACACGTTGACCAACGATCATCACCTCCTCCTGCATCAATAGGCCGCGCCACTAACCTCGTCGCTCTCATCACCCTCGGCCGCACCTCCCTGCCCCCTGCGCACGCCTCTCGATGACAGCCGCCGCCAGTGATTTACAACCATAAATCGAAAATCGCTCCACATCCAACCATCAAATCGCAGAACGAACACCACTGATGCACTCCCCATCGTCCACTCTACAATACCCAGAAAGGAAATTGCGATCAGACGAACTTTGATGCGACGCTGACGAACGACCGTAACTGATTGGCTCAGATCTGGACACACAGAAACTCGAATCGAAAAACGGACCGCAGATCTGAGTTGCGCTTGCCAAAATCTTCAACGTATATTTTTTTCAGAATTTTTGGAGTAGTTTGAAATTTTATTTTGTTTTGAATTGATTGGATCTAGGGTTTGCACCCATTGAAGAGGAAGAGGAGCTTGAAGAAAATATACGCGCAGATAAAATGAAATTAAGCGGAGGCTAGGTTTATATAGAGGGGTAAGAGATAGAGTAGATAGACCGTAGAATGAACGTGCGGAACAAACTATGGCCCAAAAAGCCCGTTCTGACCCCGGAACAAAATTGGGTAAACCCATATATCCAAATAGGTATTTTAAAATATTCTGAACGCGATGGAATAAGTTTCACGTCCAAATTTGATCGTATGAAGAAGTTATGCTGAAAACAAAATTTCCAAATTGATTTCAAATTGATTTTTAATTAAATCGATTTCAAGGCGTTTTGCGTCCGTACGATCAAACGACAAGTCCGATCGATACGAAACTTGAAACCCTACAATAATTCACCGATACGGATCCGATGAAACTGGTTTCGTCAAAATCCGAGTCCGTGGTCAAAATGGCTATTTTTAATATTCATTAAATAAATTAAGTAAATTATAAAAATCCAATTTTATAATAAAATTCTAAGATTGACCAAATTTTATCGTTTATATATTTTATAATCAATTTAAATGATTTAACAAGTTTAGCTGTGAATTAAAGTTGACAAGTCTATAAATTTCAGTATTAAATTCTCCGCTTCCTTATATTTAGAAATTATAAATTAAATTCTCAAAAACCCATTTATTAGAATTTTAACTTTTATATTCTCATCTTTTATCCAAAATAAGGATGCCACTACATTAGTTCAAGATTTCACTTTAATATCCACAAATTTCATTTTAAATTCAATAACGTAATATTTAACGTAAAATTCCATTTTACTTATTATGCAATAAATACAATTGTTGAATTTTGATACTTTAAATCAAATTTATAAATCTTGCTTTCTAAAGCCTGTATCAACAAATGGTCCAAAAATAAAAAGAATTAGCATTAACTTTACCTTATAGAATTAACAAATTTAACTACCAAACAAATCTACGCTAAATGCACTATTTAAATCAATTAATTGAAATTAAGTCTACATTTAAAAGTTATAAATTATAAGTGCAATCTCAATAAATTCATTTATTGATTTAGACTCTTTCTATACAGTAATTAAACATTTTGTGGGTATAAATAACCCTTGAATTTATATACATTTCATTTGTGCATTCTTCAATTTTTTTATAAATTCTCCTTTATTAACTAGACACATTAATAACCAAAATAATTAATTTAGATTTATTTCAATCTATTTCCACTCTTAACTTAATATACTCAATAAAAGGTTAACCTAAATACTCCTTACCCTTTTATATTCAAATTCACTTACAACATTATTAACAACAATGTTGCCATAGATTTAGATTTAATTAAATAAATTATATGAATGGTAAAAATTTGGTAATTATCACAAATGCCCAATATATATGCATTAATTACTACCTATCATTAGAATTCATTTATTACTAGTTGCCTTTATCATCTCATTTCCTGTTTACCACTAAACTTCCTACTTAGTTATAGTTTATCAAAACATACATACCTAGGCAATCAAATTCTTGTCCTTTTTGTTATTTCAATTAAATCGGGTATGCGTAAATAAATTGTTTATTAACTTATTCCTACAAATATATTTACATACCTTCAGTCCCAAATTTTTATAGAATTAAATTCTAATTACTTAACACTTAATCCATCAATTATATTCTATCCAAACATGCATTTAAATCTTTTTATTTTAAATAAATTTTATTAAATGTTGACATCCACTAAATAAAATTTACCTTCAATTTATATAGTTGCAATTCAATTCAGTTATTATTTCATTAATACCATTTTAATCAACCAATTATAACTTATAACCACAAACACCAATTTACGCTGCTTGAAAACCAATCATGGCCGTTGGATCTAAAGATCTCAACGAGCTCCACAAGGTTGTAGTTGGAAGATTTGCCTGAAAGTTTGTGGATGGGGAGATCTAAGGAGTAGAAGATAGAAGGGTTTCGACCATTAAACTAAAGAAATGGCGGCGGCCAAATTAGGGCTAGGGTTTCCCAGAGATACCTCGTATATAAACACGTATAACATATTATTTTATTATTATTTTCAACTTTTACATACATTTTCAAATGAACTCCAAACAGAGCATGTCGTCTGGCGTTTATATTGTTACCCCTATTTCGAACACAATGGAACATGTTTCGGGGCCTAATTCGATCGTATGTGGAAGATAGCTTTTTGGATCGAATTAAAATATTGAATTTTTGATATTTATTTCAACGCGTTTCAAACAAGCGGGACAGTGACAAGGTTGGAATGCTACGACAAATTCGATATTGAGAAAGTAAGTCAAGATTGATAGGAGATCGATGCAACAAAATATATCTTATATATTTTTTTTTTCTAAAAATCAATTTCTAAACATATATTTGAAAACCAATATTTAGTTCAAACACATATAAATTAAATCGCCATATATATTTGAAAACCAACTCCTATATACTTATCTGTATAAACAAATATATAAACATATATACGTAAAACCGGTATAGTATAATATATATATTATAGACTTAATACATATTCAAATCCAAATGAAACATATTACACATACTTTTATATGAGATCACTTATATAATACATGCTATAAACATGTATATACCTCTGTAAACATATATGCTGTTGTAAATCTATATAATACTTCTTTATATAACCTTCTTATATAATATATACTGCAATCATATATATACTATAAGTATATATAATACTGTAACATATATACCCCTTTTATAATATAATAGATAATGTAAACAAATTTTTTATAACCCGTTTATACACTTATATATAAACTATCTGACATTACATTTGTTCCATATATAACCGGCGTAACATATATACCATATAACTGATAACACATATATACAACATATTATTTAAGATATACATGCTTACAGGTACCGAACTACTATATTACATACCGTAGTAAAATAGCTCGGTCAAAATATGCATATTGTCATATATATGTAAAAACAACTTATATATATATTCTAAAATCAATATTTAATTTCAAAACTCAAAATAAAATATGTATTATATATATATATATATACGTGTCAAGATATTAACATATATTAAACAACACAAACAACATGCTAAGATTCACTAGATCAAAATAAAATATATAAGTGTACCTACATATTAATAAGCTTTAAATATAATATATTAATTATAACAAATAGATTACCTTTCATTAATTTAAACGGGGTTTGAATAAACTTTAGAAGGAGAGATATGTTGCACGACATGGGAAGGCAAGCATGTATGGGAAGCCGATGGATGGTCGCATATGGTGGTGACTGTTGACAGGAAAAGGATGCTCGGTTTTAGGTGGTTGTGTGGAGATCTGGGGTGTTCGACTTCAAGGTGGAGGTTGGCGGAGGCGTATGGGTGGAAGGTGGTAGATTTATGCCATTCGGTGATGGAGTGTAGCCGTGGGTGGTGAAGGCTACGCGGAGTGAAGTGGAAGGGGAAGCTCGACATAGGGAGTGGCTGGCAAGTGGCGGAGCGATCTGTCGAGGGGTAGAAGCGAGCTGTAATGAGAAGGCTGTGGCGTTTGGTTTTGTGGTGGGAAGGCCAGAGGTAAGGGGAAGCAAGGAGAGTGAAGGGGATGCATCTGGATGATAGGCGAAGTTCGGCGGAGGCTGTGAGGTGACGTGAGGCTGGGTTCGGTGGCTCATGCATGAGTGAGCTGGACTTGAAGTGGCGGATGTTCGGCTGGCCATGGTGGTGTAGGTTTTGGTGACAGGGGAGAAGGTAGAGGCGGTCTGGTTGACAAGGCGGAGGGGATCGAGACGTGAAGGAGAAGGGATGAGCAATCGAGCGAATGCTTCGGGAAAAACAAATGTATCTACAGGCTTCATAATATAACATTGATTTATATTATTATTTTAGAAAAGAAAGAACAAAATGAAAAGAAAGGAAGGGACAGAGAGATACAAATGAACCAGTTTAAAATATTGGAACCCGTGGGAAAAAATGCTCAAGCATGAGAATTTAGGAAATATAAATCCAAACAGCTATTGGTATTGTACGGTGAATATATGAAAAGACATAAAAACCCAAAAGGCCTAAATACGAAACCGATGTGGAAATCATTTCGCGAATTTTGACGCGTATCGAATGCCGAAATAAATGTACTGCAGAAATCAGCATGATGAGACAAACAGAATGATATACAAATATCAATGATACAAGCATTCTATCAAAAGTCGATATTCGGTATCGAAAATGCTACTAAAACGCCGAAAATAAGATAAATCGGGCTAGAAATTCCAAATTTGACGAAATGAATTATAACTTCTCACTTAGAAAATGATTTACATTTTTATTATGTAAAAGTATTCAGGTTTCGAAAATATTTTATTTCAATCAAATTTTAACTGATTCAATTTGAAATTGAATTTACACAACATTACTAACTTTCATATTTACCAATGAAAACCTGTCATTTGTTATGTCTAAATAGACTTATTTCAAATATCAAATTTTCATTGTTAAATTTAATTATTTATTTCAAGCAAAATTTTAGTTAATTACATTATAAAACCATTAAAATTTACGGGTTGTTGCACTCTCCCCCACTCAAAACTTTTCGTCCCCGAAAAGAAACGAGATAAGAGAATAGAAATAACCAATATGAAAAGATAGATTGAAATACAAAATACAACAATTAATTTAAAACCATTTAAATTTTATTAAAATTTTAATTGATTGTTATTCAACCAATTTGGGTTCAATCCATTTTATTCGATCAATAACTATTCATTATAATCATATTTTGTTGATTCAATTTAATGTATTTCAGTCAATAGATTTGATTTCAAGTTATTAACATTTTTTTTTACAAAATTTGCATTCAAAACAGAATTTATTTTATTTAACTCATTTACTTGTCCATTTGACTTCACTTAAGTTAATTTCACCTCAAATTTAATTTCAACCATTCTTAAGTTTATATTTATTTATTTAGATTGCATTTCCTTTTATTATTCAATTTTTGTCACTAATATTTCTTATAACATAAATTAAACTTTCATTTTAATTATTAAAATTTATTTATAAATTTCGTTAACAAAATTTTAAATTTTGGACATTTTGGTACTTACATTTATTATTGTATACTGTTCAACTACATACTCTTATTACATTTTAAACTTTTGAATATTTTAGGTAAGTTAATGTTTCATATGTAATTGAGCACTATACCAATTTACTTTTTATTTGTAATATTTTTATTAACCAAAAATTAATTTGAACAATTTGTTGCCTAAGTTTTCTCTTATATAACCTTCAATTGCAAATTCATCTTAACATTTCAACTTTTCAAATAATTTAGGTAAGTTATACATGTTTATTAGAATGTAGTTGAATATTATACAGATAAATTTTATCCTAGTTCAACTGTTTCAAGTTATTTTAAATTCCAATTTAATTTTTTAAATACTTCAAAATTTTTAATTTATTACAATAATTGAAAACCCTAACTTAACACAGAATTTAAGAATTAAATTTCCGGTTTCACTTCCCACCATTTTGAGATAAACATATACATATACCTATATATTTTATAAATCAAATCATACTCAAGAAATTCCAATCATATCCATCTTCAAAACAAAAGTGCAGCGAAGCTACTAAGTGGTCTCTCCACTTTGAGACTCGAAAATAATTGTCGATGATGCTGCAGTCATCACCGAAGTTATTTTCTAGTGACAAAACAAGAGAGTACCAACTTACTACTTTAAAAATTCTTGGAAACAAATTTCCATTGGAAAATACTATCAAATAATATATTACCAAAACTTTGAAAACCAGAATTTGAAAAGCACCAGAAATTTAATTCTTAAATCCTAAATTTAAATTCATTTCATTTGAAAATAAGGTTTGTAAACTATACTTTAAAAAAAAATACATCTCCTCATAACAAACAACAATAGTTAATGGTTTAGGAATGTTAACAAAACAATAAATGATAATATAGTATTATCATTTCTAACAACCAATTAATTTAACTATCAAATTTCAAAAGAAATATACTTATACATATATTTAATATAAGCATGCATATAATTATTTTATTCACCAATTTGGAAAATAATATTGTGTCAGTTTGTTTTGTTCAAGTGTTTTGGAATTCCTATCGATAGCATTGGCCAAACGAATCGATCGAAACCCAAAATTCAAACTTAACAACTCAAACAACGCAATATAAAACATTTTTAGTTACAAATACGTTCTCTCATAAGATGATTCAAGAATGGATTTCAAAACAAGGATAGAGATTCAAATTCATAAGGACTTGATCAAAGAGAATTCTAACTAAGATAGATAGGCTCGAAAGTTAGATAAGATAGATCGATTACGAAAGAGAAAAGATGGATAGACTTAGATAAATCGCAGGCGACCTTAACCTGGTCAACCGAGACTTAGAGAAGACGAAAATATCATCAACGAGAACCAGGACAACAAGTCAAGCTCCTGGGATAGAATCGATACAGAATTCAATTTCTCGCTGAGGGGGTGGAGAAGTGACTTCACCCAATACATCAGGATAATCTCTGACTATCTGGAGTTGAAGATTACAGGGGAATTACCCTGATCGTCTACTAGAGACGGTCGGACTTTGCAAGAGATAACAGCATTAAACCGAGGATATTGAAATCTCCGGTGAATCAATGTTTATTGTAAAAGAGTTTCACCCCTTTACAAATAATAAAGAAGTTGGTGGGATCGTCGATGGAATGAGTCACACAAAAGAATGAAGTTGCCAGTTGAGGTGGCAAGATGTTCTTAAATTCATTGTAGAGATCAACCGAAGTGGAGCTATAGGATGCTCCAGAATATTGAAGAACACGAACAAGAAAACAAGAATGGATTCCAAAACAAAGGGATAGTTCAAAAATTCAAAGGAAACTCGAGTCAAAGAGGAAGAAACTCAATCTCGAACAAAGGTGATTCTGTAATTAAATTTACTCTATATGCTAAGTTTTTCCTAAACCTGGCTATGATACCAACTGTAACGACCCGCTATTTCGAGCCATTCGCATCTGCACATGTAACGGCCCAGAAGTTTTTCGACCTCGAAAATTGACACTAATACGTCCATTGTATAAAGTACCGAGCAATCTAATGCCGGAAAATCCTAGACTATTAGGGTTAAGAAGAAAAAGAGATAGAAGAAGAAACAAAAACAACAACATAGAATTTCACAATCGCAGCGGAACAAAATATAATATAAAATAACATCATTTTATACAAAGAAAGCTATAACTGTCAATATATATATACAAGATGTAAAAGTACAACAAATCTGGACAGTTATAATAACTTGTCCCTGAATACTGTTCATACAGTCTATACTTCATAGCGGAATCTAATCAATACGTCTCTGCCATCCAGCTCATCTCCTAAGCTCTAAATGTCCTAGCCTGAAAAGTTGTAATACTCGGTCTGACCCGAGCATTACAATAAAGTAACGCCCGAGTCAGGCTAGAAACCAGCATGATTAAACCAATTTAAATTGAAATACTTAGATTATAATGCTTCTTTGAAAACCAAGGTAACTCGTACAACACTACGAGTTTTTATCCTGTTATGGCCAAACACTTGTTACACAATCCATTGATACATAAAATAATATCTAAGTACCATTACTTATTTCAAAAGGTCAGATTTACTTAATTTTATTCAATTCCAGCCTATTTAGACTCTATAATCAAACTAGTAAAGGTTTGTAGTGCTTATTTAATCAAAGTGGTTCCGGATACCACGGATATCCACCCCGGCCATTTCGAATCTAAGTAACAAGTTTAAAGGAAGTAAATTGTATAAGATAAACAAATTTATTATTTAGGGACTCTATTTAAATTCGGTAATTTATTATGGATTCTTATTTCAAGTAAAACGTATTATTATCACAATCTAATTATTTTAAACTTGTTAAACCACTCGATGGTACAGACAAGAATAATTCAAACGAATATCAATTGTAGATAAGCAAAGATATAGATCGTTAGCAAATTTAACGATTAATAACCAATATCAAGTTGATCCACTCCTTAGGATTTTTATTGACTTTACTTAGTCGATTACATTTATATTTATCCAACTAATTTTAAATTAACCAATTTCTTAACTGAAAATAATTTATAAAATATCATTAATTATCCACAAGCTTAAGTCAAATAATAATAATTGATTATCATTAGATTATCTTTTTAAAATATCATTTCATTTTAAATTAAAATGAGGATATAATCATATTATGTATAAATTTACAATTTCTACTCCTTCTTCTTTTCTTTTCTTTTTTTCTTTTTCCCTTTCTTCCTTATCTTGTCTCTCTTATTTTTTTCTTCCTTCCTGGCCCAATTCTTTCTCTCTCTTTTTTCCCTCGGGCCCATTTCTTTTTTCCTCCTTCCTTTCTTTCCCCTTCTTTACTTCCTTCTAGTTTCTTTTCCTCCTACGTTCTTCTCTGTTATATTTTTCACATGAGCACCGTGCACATGCATACCTCTACCAATGCCTCCCTCGGCCACCGACCATCGCCTCTGGTTACTTACAATGCTTACACCCCACAGGCCACTAGGAGCCCACACCAAACCCACTATTCGTAATCGCACCCCCCAATGCAACCCGGAACGAAAACGAAATCCACCCAAATCGCCTCATTTCGCCACCACGAATCACTGCCATCTACCCCACTTCGCCAGAATGCTCACCACCATCCTCTCTTGCTTTTCCCCTACGTGCGCACGCCCTCGTCTTCCTCCTCTGCCGCTGCATCCCTCGAAAACAAACCCCACCTAAACTGTCATTATAACCCTATAATCACTCCGACCGACCAACCCTGGCAAACTATTTTTCCCGCGTGCGCCTTCCCCTCGCCCTCCTCCACGCCAAACGGCAAACAACCCAATCGAGCATCTCGCCGGAAATTGACAGAAGACCCAACTCCGTTCATCCCTCGATTCCTACCTCCATACTTCCTTAAAAATCTTCAACCACCTCCAAAATTTAAGTTTTCGATGCTAATTCCAACTAAATAATTGATTCATTAAAATACTAAGGTTGAATTTTTGCCATAAGATGTTTAGTAACTGTTTTATACGGTTAGCTTCTCCTTACTTGCTGAATTTAAGTACAACAAATTTTAAAATGTTCCGCCCTTAAAAGCAATTGGTTTTTGTTTTGGAACCATGAATTAAAAACTTAATATATATATATATATATATTGATTTTTATTAAACTCCAAAGTTAAAACTGTTATGACTAAGCAAGAGCGGGAATGGTATTTTTAAGCTACAGTTTATATTACTCATGACCAATACACATACATATATAGCATAGAAAAATCATTTCGACATAATTACATGGCAATTAAAGATGTTCATTCAATTTTCAAGCATGTGTAGATACACATAAGGATTTAGTAAATGGGGTTCCAAGTTTTACTCACAGTTTAAAAAAACACTGCTTGCTTCCTTGCTTCTAGGCTTTTAAGTTTGCTCTGCTTAGTCTTTGTTCCTTTTTATTTATATTCTCGTTTTGTTCTGATATGTGAACAAAATGGATAAGGCAAGGCTAGGTCATTTTAAGGTGAGAGGGAACCTTGCAACATACGGTTGAGATTTGTTTCCAGGCTGCTCTTTTTTTTTCATTTTATTTCCTTGATTTGACCTCATATGAAAAGCTTTTGATTTTTACAGTACTTGATTTTAAACAGTTATATTGACTTGAAAACTTAGGTGAAAGATTTGATTTATTATGTGCTAGACTTGACAAGTTTTCATTATTATGTCCCCTTAAGAATTTACACACACACACACACATATATATATATGCATATATATATATATATATATTCATGCATATATCACCTCTTCTTTCGAAATATTAGGCTGGTGAAATGTTGAATGTGAAGGTACTGGCATATATAGGAGAGGATGGGAGGGTTGAGCTTGTTATAGGCTTTAAATTTCCAAGATTTTCCTTCATTTTTATTTTGTTAGATTGATATATCTTGCGCTGATGTGATATCATGTATTAAATTTGATTTTATGGCTTGACTTGATTTTATGTTTTGTAAGCTTGAAAAGCACTTTGTCATAAGGATGTCTCCTAGAATGTTTACATCCACATATCTATGCATATATATCTACATTCTATATGTACTATTTTTCATACACATTTACATCTACTTACATGTGTTTGTTATCATATACGTAATCCTATATTCATATATACTTTATATGCACTATTTTACATAACATACATACATACATCATATGTATATTTCCATTTTATCACTTTCACCATTTCATTTAACACACACACACACACACACACACACTTACTTATGTATATTTATATTTGAACATCATAAGACTTGTCTATACGTTTATCTATATATATATATTTGAACATTTTATCTTTAATTTAATTGATGGGATTCATATATATATATATATATGTGTATATATATATAGTTGTTATCATCATGCACATTTATATTTATATTCATACATATTTTCCTTTACTTATATATGTATGGATATATACACATATCTATTTATATACATTACTTCGTATAACATGTACATATATATATATACATACATACATATATATATTATTCATATGCTATATATATTTTTAAGCATCGTCTAGTTGTATATGTATGCACACTTTTAAATGGTGGAGTTTACATACACTTTTCAATAATATCTATCACATCCAATATTTTACAATTTCAAATTTATATAGTTTTTAAATCAATATATAGATTCAGGCATCAAAAAATTTATTTATTTGACCAATCAAAAATTAATATTCCAATAATTTAAATAAGTTAAATACTCAATTAACAGACGTTAAAAATCCAAGTCGTTACAGCACATGTCAGACTTGAATTGCTCAAAACAACAGATTGTTAATTTATATTTGGCAAAACTTAACATATACAGTAAATAAATCAATCATAGAATCACAGGCACAGAGTAATATAACAATATGCAGCGGAATAGATAAATAGTAGTTCATGAAGCTACTATATAAACAAAAGAGTCTGAAACAAAATACAACAGAATCTCAATTACAAATGAATCTCTAATACATAAGCAACTATGGAGTCTGAACATAAATGGCTGGAATAAACTGAAATAACTTAAAGCTGGATAGCTAGGTCTTCAAACAATGCGCCAATCTTCAAAGGTGAGTCTCAAATGATGTGGCACTCTGTCTGACCTGAGCATAAAACAAAAAAAACACTCAAGTCAGGATTAACATTCTTATGTCGGTAAATTTAACTCAAGTGAAATGTCAACTGAAATACAAAAGGATGTTTGGGATTTCCATCCTTTAAGGATCCGCGGAACTATCTACTATGTAGTAATATACCCTATTATAATAATGTCTATAGTAAAGTAAACTATTAAAATAGCGTTAATGTGTTACCCATATCCCCCTTAACACATTTTATATATTCTCATAGTCTATGAAGTACCGTAAGCTCCTCTGTGAGGTTTACTCAGAGGACACTCCATAGGTATGGTACAAACCAAACTCGTAGAAGGCGCGATAGGGCATGTGACAAGGCACGCGAGGCAATGCCAGGGTAAGTATACCGTTTGCGGATCCGAACTGGTGGTAACACACAGCAGCTACTACCGCCCACCTCGTGACACACTCCCAAATCAAAGGTGCACCCAACCAAATCACAAAGTAATAGGATTTCATCGAAGAAATGTTTCTGATAGGAGGAACGATATCACTTAGCCCGGCATGGCTCCTGTTTTAGCCACATCAAGCTGACTCACGGGAGTCGGGGCTACGTAAATACCATATAGAATCATCGTCAAACCATCCTACTTCGTTCTAGAATCTCCACCACATACACAGTTGTTAAAGTGGTTTTCGATATTGGTAGAGAGTATGACAATATTTGATCCCAGTCTCTTTAACAACCAAACGCTTATTTCACACCGTGATCATTTCATTCAAATATTTCATACTTCATATTAAAATATTGTATTCGTTTAAAAATCATATCAATTCGATATCATTATTCACTTTAGAAATATTCATTTCCAGAATCGTAACACTTTCAAAATTATAACACTTTTGAAACCATAACACTTTTGAAATCATAACACTTTTTAAATCATAACACTTTGGAAATCATAACACTTTTGAAATCATAACACTTTTGTAATCATAGTAGTTCCAACTTAAACAGTTTAGACATTGAGAATAGTATATATATTAAAATAGTTATAAATTCAAATAGTTTATATATTAAAATAATTTATAAATAAAAATAGTTGTAAATTAAAAATAGTTTATATTTATTTAAAGATACTACATTGAAATAGTTTCCAAATTGGAAATTTTCATCCAATTCCACAAATCGATTCAAATCGACTTAAATTCCAAAATTCAATTTAAATCAATCCTTGTTCATCAATTACAATTCAATTCAAATTATCAATAACCCATATATATACGCCCTTTATAACACTAACAAATACGCCCACTTATATATATACACTCAGCGACTCATTCTAGGATATTACTACCCTATTAGATATGAGTCAGACTACACAAAGCTAAGGTTATCGCTAAACAAAAGCTCTGATACCAACTGTAACGACCTGCCTTTTTAGACACCCGTCAGACTCAAACCATTCAAAATGGTAGATTGTTATGGGGTAAATAAGAAAAAACAGAGATAGAAAAAAACAAATACATAATCTCACGACGGAATGACAAAATATGATAATCAAATAACAGTCATGAAGCTATTTTATAAATACATTTGATTATTCCTTTACACAACAAAATCAGAGTTACAGAAAACATAAATAAATGCAGTGAAACAACATGATACAATGGGATACATATACTAAGTAATAATAGTACAAAATCTTCATTTTCATCCTCCTGAAAGCGGTCTTCAATAAACTGAAAAGCTCAGACTGACCCGAGCAAATTGAAAAGACAAAACACTCGAGTCAGAACTAAAAGATCTTATATAAGTTAAATCAATAGTAAATATGAGTGTGACAGCGTCAAAAATATTTACGGGGTTTGACATCTCCTATCCAGTGTCTAACGTGAGTGCAATAAATTAAGAGATGTTCGGGATTTCCTTCTCCTAAGGATCCGTTAAACTATCTACTATATAGTGCAATACACTATTATAGTATGTCTACAGTAAAATAAAGTATTAAAATAGCGTTAAGGCGTTACCCATATCCCCTTTAACACATTTTTATATATTCTCATAGTTTATACAGAACCGTAATTCCTCCGTAAACTGGAGGGCTATAAAAGGGCACTCCATAGGTATGGTACAAACCAAACTCGTAGGAGGCACGGTAGGGCATGTCAACACGGCACTCGAGGCAATGCCGGGGTAGATATACCAATTACGGATCCAGACTGGTGGTAACGTATTGCAACTACTACCGCCCACCTTCGAACACACTCCCAAATCAAAATCAAGGGGTGGCCGCCAAATCAATCACAAAGTAATAGAATGGTATCGAAGAAATGTGCCCGATAAGAGGAATGACCTCACTTGGCCCGTCATTTTTTCTGTTTTAGTCACATCTAAGCTGACTCACGGGAGTCGAGATCACGTAAATACCTCATACAGAATCGTTCACAAACCATCCTTCTTCATTTCTAGAATCCCCACCACGTACACAATTGTTAAAGTGGTTTTCGGTATTGGTAGAAAGTATGGCAATATCTGATCCTGGTCTCTTTAACAACCAAACGCTTATTTCACACTGGATGGTTCCTTTACATTTCAAAAGTCAATTCACAGTTTGTATCAAAATATTATATTTGGTTTCAAATCATATATTTCAAAATCATATTCACTTTCAAAACCATATTCATTTTCAAAATCGTCTTCACTTTCAAAATCGTATTTACTCAAATATGTCATTTCATAAAAATGTATCAATTTCTAATCCCAACTTAAGTTGTATCATCATCAAGGATTTAAATATAAATACTTCAACTTTCCACAGTTTGTAGTTTTAGAAAATAGTTTAGATAGTCATAAATAATTTAATAGTTTGAAAATAGTTTAAATAAATTAAAATAGTTTAAATAGTAAAATATTTTAAATAGATTTAAATTTGGTTTAACTAGATTTAAATTGATTTAAATAGATTAAATATAAATTAAATAGAATTAAAATGTTTAAATAGATTAATTATAGATTAAATAGAGTTAATTTATATTGAGTAGATTTTTAAACAGATTAAATAAATTTAAAATAGATTAAATAGATTTAAATTATATTAAATAGATTCATAATAGATTAAATAAATTTAATTTGTTTAGAATAGGTAAAATAGATTAAATTGTATTAAATAGGTTATAATAGATTAAAATAAATTAAAATGGTTTAAATTGATTAAAATAGTTAATTTAATTAAAATAGTTTAAAATAAATTTCAAAGTTATATCCAAACATTTTCAGTAACTCAATTTCCAGTAAATTCATTTATATTTGACATTTCAACTTTGATATTCAAATTTAAATCCTTTGAATAATTTATTAAATCAATTCCAATTTCAACATTAACACTTGGATTATCGAAAATAATTCAGTTTATATAAATCAGTTTTTCATTTCAAAATGCCAGTTAACTGAATACAAATTTTAAGGAATTAAAAAATCATTTAATTTAACCAATCCGGTGTCCTTATATAATTTTCTACCCTAGGGTCAAGTGATACGAACTCATTTCAATCCACAATTTAAAATTTTACGGTTATATATCACTTCAAACCACAATCCTAAATTTAATAAAAATCCATAAAATCGCTCGAGTCTATCATTTCAACCCATGACGATTTTCCCAAATCTATAGATCATTCGGATATGTATCATTTCAACCCATTGGGAACTTGCAGTGTTATAACTATATAAAATACAACATCTAGTCATCTAATATCAACAATCAAACATCCACCACAATCATCATCCAAATCTATCAATAAACATCAATAGATAATTGATCATCAATAATAGGTATTAAATTGAAAATTTAAATTCAATATTAAATTAAAGGATGGTTAAATGCAATAAAAGTCAAATATAACCAGAATGACAATTTAAACATACCAAACATCAATAAATTAATTTCAAATCACATCATAAATTAAATTTAACTAACATAAGATAGTTTAGTAATTCTGAGTGGGTTAAAACTCTCATCCTTGATTTCAAATCGATTAGAAATCAAAAATAGGGCCCAAAATCTAATAGTCTCAGAATTCATCTAAATCAGCGTAAAAAATATCCGAAATTTTGGTAGGAACGCAGCGGAACTAACCACGCCCAAATCCGAGTTTGTATGCATAAGATATAACGATTAGAAGTTATACGAGTTTAAAATATAAAATAAATAAAATAGTATGAATGACTTACACGTCATTCGTCCTCGTTCCTCACGCGTGAACTCCTCCTCGCCTCCAGATCATTCGAACACAAAAACACTCACGGCCGCCCTACTTTGACCAAGAAATTCGAGTGCCGCCGACCACTATAACCATCGTCGTCGCCACCAATGGCCTCGTCTCCCTCCGCCGCACCCATTCATGCCACTGACATCACCCTCGGTCGCCTGAATTCACCGCACCGCCGCAATAAACCAAACCCTAATCCAATTTTCCACCCCGATCAGACCGTTTCTTCACCGCGCTACCTACCTAGATGCACTCGCCATGACCCTCTCTACAACCTCGTATCATTGATTTGACGATCAGTCGAAGTTGATCGACGATCGATGAATGACCAAGAATTATTCCTCGAACTCTAGACACATAGAAACCCAGATCGAAAAACTAACTGCAGATTTGACTTGTGCTCGTCGAGAGCTTCAAATCGATATATAATTTGATATGGTTTTGGAGGAGTTTGATTTTTCGATTTGATTTGCAATTTGAATTTGGAATTGATTTTGGTTTGTTTGCCAATGGAAAAAGAGAAGCAGATAGAATTGTATGTACAGACAAATGGAATAAGAAATAGCTAGGGTTTATAACGTGCTATATATAAGCAGATCAGAAATAGGAATGAATGGACTAGATTGATTTGAAAGTTGAACGATGAACGACCCGAAAAGCCCGTTCTGTCTCCGAAACGAAAATGGGTCATCCCATATATCAAAATACATGTTTTCGATATTTTTAAACTCAATGGAACAGGTTTCAGGTCCTAATTCCATCGTATAAAGAAGTTAGCTTAAAATCAGCTTATTTCAAATTGATTTCAATTAAATTAAAAAAAAGTTAATTTCTAAGCGTTTCGAGTTCGTACGATCAAACGACGATTCCGATTGCTACGAAATTTGAAATCCTATAATAATTCACTATTAGGATTCGATGAAACCGGTTTCATCGAAATTCGAGCCAGTGGCCAAAATGGCTATTTTCACGTTAATTAAATAAATAAATATTAAATTAATTAAATCACTTTTCAATTTCAAATTTAATAACTAATTTTTTTCATCATTTTGATTACTTAGGCATTTACAATAATGTAAAAAAAATTACATGTCAATTTGATGTTAACTATTTACTAGTTACAATGTTCAATATCAACTGTAATTAATCCGATTTATTATAATTTATTTTAAATAAATTGACTTAATTTGATTTCAATCCTTTTTATTCAATCAATTTTTATTCTATTAACATAGTCAACATTTGTTTATACCTTTTACAGTAATATGCTACAATTTCCTTCTTTTACCATATTAGTTGCAATATTCCAATTACATTGAATTTGTCAATTTTATTATAATTTAAAATCCCAATAAATCCATTTATCCTTATTTCACTTCTTTTTATTACATCCCTAATTTTCAGTTGTTGTCTTAACTCACATCAATGTAACGTTTGTTTATATTTAATTGCAATTGATTTAAATAAATTGGTAACGAATAACAATTGTCACCATTTCTATATTTAATAACATCTATAAGTTTATTATCCACAACAAGTGTTGTAATTACTACTACAACACTAATTTTATTCAATTACAATTAGTTGCATCTATTTCATTGATTAATCAGCATTTAACTATCAATTATTCTCTAAATCCAATTTTCAACTAATACACACGTTATTGTAAATAAATTTACAATCTATAACCAATTATAACTTTGTAATCGTTTTAATTAGTTAGAATTATATTTAAAGAAGTTATATATTACTTTAAATTAATACTATTACGTTTTAATCCAATTACATTCTTATTACTAAATCACAAACATCCAACTCTAAATCACAAGATCGTATTAAATTAATCCTTTTTATTTATCGAAATTATGGGTCGTTACAAGTAGTATCGTTAACACTAGCCTAGATTTGACCTTCTTCTCCTCGATAAAACTTTCCACTTAAAATTAGCATAAAACATTTTAACCAAATCGGGATAACAATCAATATCATTTTGAGATAAATTGGTTAAAACAAAAAAACCATTTTCTAAAGCAAGATCTTGTAAACTATAAGAATAAAACTCATTAAAATTTACAAATCCTCTCGAAAAGACTTTACCATAAGTAGCATACTCAATATATGTTTCAATGGACTTTTGATCATTGAAAAGTTGACTTTTGATTCTTTTGGTAAATTTAATGGCTTTGGATGTAGAGGGCCGGCTTGAGGAAGACATTATTGGTTTATTTTGGAGGAAAGGTGGCTTTTTAAATTGTCATGTTAATGTTACAGGTAAAAAGGTGGCTTTTTAAATTTTGAATTCAAGGCAAAAGACAAGGAATTTCAAAAGTTCAAATTTTGAAAAAATTCTTCAAATTCTGCCAGATAAGTTGACATACATATATGGCATATTGTAACACTCCTAATTTTAAATAACATTATTTAGGAGATTTAATTAGATAAATTAAATAAAATAATGTAAAGATTGAAATGATAAGGGAATTGAGATTTGAATTTTTTTTAGAGGCCATGCTAAACTAAATAAATTTTTAAAAGAACGATTTTGTGGAAATGGTTTTATAAGTTAACTAATAAGAGAATAAGGCAAGGGTATTATAGGGAATAGCCGTCCATCATAACCCTTAGCCCTTAAACCCTTATTCTTATTTTCATTTCACAAGTTCATAATTCTAAAACATAAACCAAAGAGCTAAAGTCGGCCATAACCTAGGGAAAAAGAGGAGAAAAATCAATTAAAAGCTAAGGAATCAAGTAAGAAGAATTAAGCAAGATCAAATCTCAAGTTCCTTAACCAAAGCAAGGTGAATAATAACCAAAACCATCTATTTTCATATTTAAAGAGCATTTGATTTTGGGTTTTTAATTTAAAACCTTTATGATGATTTTAATGATGACATGCTTGGATTACATGGTTTGTTTGATTCAAACAAGTATGTTTGATAATGTTTTATTCGATTTTAAAGCTAAAATCATATATATTGTGTTTCGAATGCCAGGAGGATTTAATATGTTATGTAAAACATTATTTTGGAGATGGGTTTAAATTTTCATAATTATCCAAGCCATGGATAATTTATTATGAATTTCTGAAGGAAGAAATAAGTAATTGGGTTTAAAAATGTATTTCGGTTATTATATAAAGGATTTTGGGTCTGAAATTTATATATGTTAGATAACATATTAAAACTGAATTTGATGATTTTTGAGGACTTTTCCTAAGTAATTTACTATGGAAATTAAATTAATTAAGTTGGAGGACGTAAATGTCTTAATTGTTTTGTTAAAGGGAAGGGCTTCTTTGTTAATTATTTTAATTAATTCTGGATAAATTCGTCAGTCTTTTAGAAATGATTTTTGGTAAAGTTTATGGCAACCAATTATATTTTTACAAATAGGGATGTTAGTTGAAAAACATTTACTTAAAAAGGCAACAAAATAGTTTTGCATAGATTATAACCTTTCGACCCCATACCTCCGTCCTTAACTAAGTCGAAACCCATACACATGGTATTAATGCTTTGGTACGTAGTGGATTGAAGAAAGGTGGCAGGTATAGAGTCGAAACCATGCTTTCGAAGGGGTCGAAGCCATTTTAAATAGCTTTCGAAGGCCTTTGTTTTGCTTTCCAAAGAGATGTGCTTGCCTTGCTTTTAATGGATGCTTTCAAAAGGATTGAATTACTTTTATAAAGCTTTCGGAGTAGTTTCTGCCTTTTTGTTTCAAAGGGTAGCTTTCAAATGAATTGTCATATATTATGTTTCAAAGAGAAGCTTTCGAAAGGGTAGTTATGAACCTAGTCGAAACCTTGATGCCGTCTTCATACCTTTCGAATAGGTTGAAGTTTTCAATGAGTTTGAAAGACAAGCTTTTGTCTTATAAATATAACAAACCGCTTCCCAATGCTTTCGAAAGGGCTCCTATAGCCATTCAAACTAAAGGTTTCGAAGGCAATGGCTTCGAAAGTCATTTCGAAGCTATTCTTTCAATTGTTTTACCTAAAAACTAATGTTTTCGAAAGGATAATTCCGAAGCCATCTGTTTTCCCTAAATTCTTTTGTTTGAAGGTTAATGGTTTCAAAAGGGTTACTTTCGCTTATGTTCACTTTGATCCAAAAGTTATATTTAAAATTAAATCCAATGGTTTCAAAAGAGATACTTTCAAATGGTTTCGAAGCTATGCTTCTATAAGTTAGTGTAACGACCCATCTTTTTGGACAGTTCAAATCAACAATAAACCACACATGTCAAACTCAAACCATTCAAAATGAAAGGATTGTTATAGGGTAAATAAGAAAGAGCAGAGAACGAAAGAAACAAACACAGATGCTCACAGTGGAATGACAAAATATAATAATCAAACAATATTTCATGAAGCTGTTTTACAAATAACAGTTGATTACACTTTACAATACAGATCAGAGTTACATACAATAGAAATAAACAACAATGCAGCGGAACAACACGATACAGTGGGATAAATATGATAAGTAATAATAGTGCTAAATCTTCGTCTTCGTCCTCCAAAAGCAGTCTTCGATAAAATGAAAGCTCAGACTGACCTGAGCAAATTGAAAAGACAAAACACTCGAGCCAGAACTAAATGATCTTATGTAAGTTAAATCAACAACAAATAAATATGATTGTAACGGCTTCGGAGATGTTTACGGGATTTGACATCTCCCGTCCAGTGTCAAACGTGAGCGCATAACTTAAGAGATGTTCGGGATTCCATCTCCTAAGGATCCATTAAACTATCTATGTACATAGTACAATATGCTATTATAATAATGTCTACAGTAAAGTAAAATATTAAAATAGCGTTTAGGCGATACCCATATCCCTCTTAACACATTTTATATAATGCCGTAGTCTATACAGATACTGTAAACTCCACCGTAAACCGGTGGGCATCAGGGAGCACTCCATAGGTACGACATAAACCAAACTCGTAGAAGGCGCGATAGGGCATGTGAACACGGCATGCGAGGCAATGCTAGGTAGGATTCTAACGTTTTGTGAATCCGGACTGGTGGTAACGCATAACAGCTACTACCGCCCACCTTGGAACACACTCCCATAATAAAAATCAAGGGGTAGCCACCAAATCATCATAAAGTCATAATATGGTATCAAAGAAGCATGTCCGATAGGAGGAATGACCATACTTGGCCCGACATGGCTTCTGTTTTAGTCACATCTAAGATGACTCACGGAAGTCAGGGTCACGTAAATACCACATACAGAATCGTTCTCCGAACCATCCTACTTCATTTCTGGATTCTCCACCACGTACATAGTTGTTAATGTGATTTTCAATATTGACAGAGAGTATGAAAATATCCGATCCCGGTCTCTTTAACAACCAAATGCTTATTTCACACCGGATGGTTCTTTTACATTTGCAAAACTGATTTATAATTTATATCAAAATATCATATTCTCAAAACCATATCATTTTTGAAATCATATTCATTTTCGAAATTATATCACATTTGAAATCATATCACTTTCGAATTCATATTTCCAAAAAATAGATTAAATCCTCATTTAAAAATCATCATAGTCCTCAAATATGTCATTTAAATACCTACTTATGTTATAACATCATTTAATCGTATTCTACTTAAAATCAAGGATTTAAATATAAAACTTCCACTTTACAAAACCTGAAATTCAGAAAATAGTTTAGGTAGCTTAAAATAGATTAAAACAGATTAATATAGTTTAAAATAGATTAAAATGGATTAATAAAGTCTAAATAGATTAAAATAGATTAATATAATTTAAAATAGATCAAAATAGTTTAAAATAGACTAAAATAGATTCAATAGATTTAAAACAGATTAAAACGAGTTAAAATACTTTATAGATTTTAAATAGATTAAATAAATTTAAATTATATAAAATAGATTAAAAGTAGATTAAATAAATTTAAAATAGCTTAAAATAGGTAAAATAGATTAAATTGGATTAAATAGATTATAATAGATTAAGATATATAAAAATAGTTTAGATTGATTAAATAGTTTTAAATAGATTTTAAAGTTATATTCAAACATTTTCAATAACTCAGTTTTGATAAACTTCATTTATATTTGACAGTTCAACTTAGAAATTCCAATTTAAATCCTATGAACAATTCATTAAATTAATTCCAATTGCAACATTAACGCTTGGATTTTTGGAAATAATTCAGTTTATATAAATCAATTTCAATTCAAAATACAAGTTAATTGAATTCAAAATTTAAAGATTTAAATATCATTCAATTTAACTAATCAGGCGTCCGTATAAAATTTTCTACCCGATGGACAAGTGATACGGATTTTTATCATTTCAATCTGGAATTTAAATTTTTATGGGTATATATAATTTCAACCCGCAATCCCAAAATTTAATTTCAAATACATGAAATCACTCGAGTTTATCATTCCAACCCATAACGATTTCTCCCTAATCTATAATATCGTTCGGGTATGTAACATTCCAACCCATAGGGAACTTGCAGTGTTATAACAATATAAAAATATAACATCCAGTCTTCCAATATCAACAATCTAACATACATCACTATCGCTATATAACCAACCAATAAATAACATAAATCAACTGATTATCATTAACAGGTATAAAATTGACAATTAAATTCGATATTAAATTAAATGACGATTAAATACAATAAAAGTCATATTTAACTGGAATGACAATTTAAATATACTAAACATCAATCAATTAATTTCTAATCACATCATAAACTTAATTTAACAAACATAAGATAATCTAGTAGTTGTGAGTGGGTTAAAACACTCACCTTTGATTTCAAATCGATTAGAAATCCAAAATAAGACCCAAATTTCAACAATCTCAGAATTCGTCCAAACCAGCATCAAAATGTCCAAAATTTTGATACGATCCTAGCGGAATAAACCGCGCGTAAATCCGAGCTCGTATGCAAAAGTTACGATGATTAGAACGTTAAACGATTTAAAATTTAAATAAATAAGATAAACAAGTCAACGATACCTACTCAGCCACGTCAGCATTTCTCTCACGACCGAATCCTGTTCGAAACCCATGACAACGCATGCAGCTCAAACTTTGACCACGTCGCACGGCCGCCTTCGACCACTAGGAAGCCTCGCACCACTCTCACCATCATCGTCTACCTCCGCTGCACCCACGCCCTAAAGGCCACCACGCTCGGCCTCCCCCATCGCCTTCGCCGCCGCCTCAAAGATTAGGGTTTTTGAACCCTAATTGACCAAATACGAACGCCTCGTGTCGATCTGGATGATGCGACTACCACCAATCGACTCCTAGAAGATCCCTCTACAAAACCCATATCTCAATTCGACGATCGCTCGAAGTTGATCACAACGCGATGAACGGCCGAGATTAGTTCATTGATTTTTAAAAAAATGATGGTCCGATTCGAGAAACAAATCATTGCAGTAGATTGCGCTCGTCGAGAGCTTCTAATCAATATATGATATGTCAAGGTTTGGAGGAGTTTAAATTTTGAAATTGATTCTAAGATTGAATTTTGGGTTTTGATGTAAATTAGGTTTCTGCCATTAAGGAAGAGAGAAAGGACAGTCAGATAGAACTGTATGTACAGGAATAAGAAAATGACTACTAGGGTTATGCGAACGAGACTATTTATATCAACCCATCCCGATAAGAAAATAAACACATATCGGATCGGTACGAACGACCATAGCCACCCGAAAAGCCCGTTCTGCCTCTGAAACGAAAGTACGTCATCCCATATATCAAAATAGATGTTTTCGATATTTTGAAACTCGGTGGAACAAGTTTTAAGTCCTAATTCGATCATATGAAGAAGTTAGCTTTAAAATTAGCTTATTTCAAATTGATTTCAATTAAATTGATTTATGCGTGTTTCAAGCCCGTATGATCAAACGACAAGTCCGATCGCTACGAAACTTGAAACCTTACAATAATTCACTGTTACGGATTCGATGAAATTGGTTTCATCAAAATCCGAGTGACCAAAATGGCTATTTTCACGTTGATTAAAAAATTATTATTAAATTGAATAAATCACTTTTTTTTAATTTCAAATTTAATAATCGACAAATTTTTACCATTTTTGATTACCTAGACATTTAAAATGTTTTAAAAAAAAATTACATATCAATTCAGTGTTAAATATTACACTAATTACAATGTTTAGTTTCAACTACAATTAAATCCAATTAATATAAATTAATTTCAATAAATTGATTTAATTTGGTTTCAATCTTTTTATTCAATCAATCATTACTATATGGACCTAGTTAACATTGGTTCACATCATATCGCATTAATATTCCACAATTATCATCTTTTAGCATATTAGTTGCAATATTTCAATTATTTTGAATCTTTGTTTATTTTCACATTAATTATAGTTTAAAATCCCAATAAGTCAATTTATCTTGGTTTTTTCCTTATTATTAAATCAATTATTACCTTATGAATGTAACTGACATTTCTGTACATCTTGTTGCATTCACCTTTTCCAGTTATCGTCTTAACTCAATTTACGTAACATTTAATTTCATTTAATTATAATTGATTAAATAAATTGGTAACAAATAACAATTGTCACCCTTTTCTACATTTAATCACTTTTGTACGTTTGTTATCTACACGGAAATGTTATAATTATTTACACAACACTAATTATATTCAATTACAATTTATTACTTACTATTCCATTAATTAATACAACATTTAAATTATCAATTACTCTTTTAATCCAATTATCAATTAATGCACACATTAGTACAATAAATTTACAATCTGTAACTAATTATAACCTTTCAATCATTTCAATTGATTAGAATTACATTTAAAGCAGTTATCAATTACCTTAAATTAATACCTTTACATTTCATTTCGGTTATATTCTTATTATTAAATCGCAAATTTTTTATTTCTTCCAACATTAAATCACAAAACCTTATTAAATTACTATTTTTAATTATCGAAAATTATGGGTCATTATAGTCTCTCCCACTCAAAACTTTTTGTCCTCGAAAAGGGAAAGAAGCAATTAAGGAATTAATATATCTTATTAAAAATATTAAATTAATAAACAATTAATTTACGTAAATAAATAATTTAAATAAAATATATCAATTTATAAACAATTAAATCCTTTCATATTCAAGTTAATAAAAGTTTGGAAAATATTTCACAAAATTTTTCTAAGTCCAAAATTTCGACAGAGTCTCCTTTGTACGGGAAGGTCTGGGAGAAATAATAATATCAATAATTACAATATATACAAAATATTTCAAATATAATATATCCCAAACCACGGAAAAAACAATATAATACCGCTAGAAAACTAAAATTCGAGAACGTACCTATTTGTCGGGCAAACAACGCTTATTTATGAAACCAAAAGCTGTAGCAATTGCTTCCATAAATATGTATTTCACTTATACAATCCAAAGAGGTTAATGATTATATAAGGAGAAATATTTACGTTGTTTTTACTAATGACAATAAAATAATCACAACATAACAATAATCATTCGAAAACAAACAGTGCAAACATCATTTTCAACAAAGATGACGATTATCCATCCATAGCAATCAAAACAAATAGTTTGTTTGGGTTTGGAAACTTTTAATCGTATAAAATGATAAATAAACTGTTAATTATACCATACACTTAACAGTCTTAAATAAAACTCAATAGATTATTTCCACATCTTCATACAGTTAGAAGTATCTCTTCCCAAACATCCATAAGCCAAAACAAACAATAATTTCAAATATCGCTTAAGTTTTTTTTTCACATTATTTACTGTTCATCATTTTTCTTCATACAATGATTATCCTCTTAAATTTACATTCATACAATGATATTTTCCATTAAACTACATTCATTACTTACAAAATTTCATTTCTCATTTATATATACAATGCTATATTTTTTCTTTTCATTACTTTGTGTTCATTGCTTACGTAAGTTATTACCATTTCAATTATTGGATTATCCATTATTAAGTAAGTTTCTTTACAATTTAATTAACCAATAATATTTTTTCTCTCATGCATTTCTTTCATATATAATATTTTTGAACATTTAATCTATTTCTGAATCATTTCACATTTTCTAAAGTCATAATCATTCAATTAATATAGTATTCACTTTAATTATAAATGGCTTCAACATCAACTTAAGTTCGTAATTATTTACTTACAACATTCATCTTTTCCATTACATTTAATTTGTAGCACTTCAAATTTATATCATTTTATAACATCAAATTCTTATTTATTGAAATAATTCTACTGAATACTTTCATTACCTTAAGTTTACTTGTATAATATTCTATCACATATTTCTATTTAACATTATAACTTTTTACATTTTGGTAAGTTATATATATGTCTTTTAGAATGTAACTGATGTTACCCAAGTTCATCTTATTCATTTAGTAAATAAAATGTTCAATAGTTATCATTTCTCATTTTTCATATCCCTTCGATTTATAGTATTCAAAATTTCAATTTCTTATATTTTCATTAATCACTTAGCATCTAGTTTCTAATTACACATTTTAAAAGCTTCCAATTATTAAAATAGTCAAGGTTTCAATTCATTATAATAATTGAAATTTCCAATTCGTAAAAAATTTAAGAACTAAATACCGAGTTCCTTTTCAATCATTTTAAAATAATATATATATATATATATATATATATATATATATAATCATATCTTTTCTTTATATATCTATATCAAATCATATTTGGAAATTAAAATTAAGATTTATTTATCAAAACAAATGTGCAGTGAACTACTACAGCAGTCTTCCTACTTTGAAACTCGAAAATCCACGTCGATGATGCATGCACTCATCACCGAAATTATTTTCCAACGACAGAGAGGGGAGTACAAAAGTTATTTCCTTTAAAAGTTCCCTTTAAGACTTTCTTTCAAATCATATTGAAAATATTTATTCTAAAATAATTCCAAATAATACTAATATTATATTCCAAAATCTTTTGAAAGAAATCTTAAAAACCCCAGACTTAAGTTCTAAATTCCCAATTTATATTTACTTTACTTGTAAATCCTATTTTACAATCAATATTTATAAAATTTCACTACCTAACAAACACATATTACATCCAACTATATCATTTATAAAATTATTCTTTTACATACAAAGTATAATACTAGGCAAAATTATTTCATTTACCTACATTTCAAAACAATATTGTGTCGATCTGCCCTATTAAGTGTTTAGAAATCTCTATCGATGCTACAGCATCCTATGTACCGACCAGAATTTATAAATAAGAAACAAAACAAATTAACATAATAAAAAACCTTTTATAACACTAACAAATACGCTCTCTCATATATATACACTCAATGACTCATTCTAGGGTATTTCTACCCTATTTAATACGAGTCAGACCCCACAAAGCTAAGATTATCGCTAAACCAAAGCTCTGATACCAGATGTAACGACCCACCTTTTTGGACAGTTTAAATCAACAATAAACCACACATGTCAAACTCAAACCATTCAAAAGGAGAGGATTGTTATGGGGTAAATAAGAAAGAGCAGAGAAAGAAAAAAAACAAACATAGAATCTCGCAGTGGAATAACAAAATATAATAATCAAATAACAATTCAAGAATCTATTTTACAAATAACATTTGATTACACTTTACAATACAGATCAGAGTTACATATAATAGAAATAAATAATAATGCAGTGGGAAAAATATGATAAATAATAATAGCACTAAATCTTCGTCTTCGTCCTCCAAAAGCAGTCTTCGATAAACTAAAAGCTCAGACTGACCCGGGCGAATTGAAAAGGCAAAACACTCGAGTTGGAACTAAAAGATCTTTTGTAAGTTAAATCAACAGTAAATAAATATGAGTGTAACAGCATCAGAGATGTTTATGGGATTTGGCATCTCCTTTCCAGTGTCAAACGTGAGTGCAATAACTTAAGAGATGTTCGGGATTCCATCTCCTAAGGATCCGTTAAACTATCTACATACATAGTACAATACACTATTATAACAGTGTCTACCATAAAGTAATGTATTAAAATAGCGTTAAGGTATTACCCATATCCCCTTTGACACATTTTATATAATGTCGTAGTCTATACAGATACTGTAAACTCCACAGTAAACTGGTGGGCTATCAGGGAGCACTCCATAGGTACGACATCAACCAAACTCGTAGAAGGCGGATTGGTCATGTGAACATGGCACGCAAGACAATACTAGGTAGGATTCTACCGTTTTGCGGATCCAGATTGGTAGTAACGCATAACAGCTACTACCGTCCACCTCGAAACACACTTCTATAATCAAAATCAAGGGGTGACCACCAAATCATCACAAAGTCATAATATGGTATCGTAGAAGCATGTCCGATAGAAGGAATGACCACATTTGGCCTGGCATGGCTCTTGTTTTATTCATATCTAAGCTGACTCATGGGAGGCAGGGTCACGTAAATACCTCATACAGAATCGTTCGTCAAACCATCCTAATTTATTTTTGGAATCTCCACAACGTACATTGTTGTTAAAGTGGTTTTGGTATTGGTAGAGAGTATGATAGTATCCGATCCCGGTCTCTTTAACAACCAAATGCTTATTTCACACCGGATGGTTCTTTTACATTTCTAAAACTGACTTATAATTTATATCAAAATATCATATTCTCAAAACTATACCATTTTCGAAATCATATTCACTTTCGGAATTATATCATATTTGAAATCATATCACTTTCAAATTCATATTTCCAAAAATAGTTTAAATACTCATTTAAAAATCATCGTATTCCTCAAATATGTCATTTAAATCCCTATTTATGTTATAACATCATTTAATCGTATTCTACTTAAAATCAAATTCAGTGTTAAATATCAATTCAGTGTTAAATATTACACTAATTACAGTGTTCAGTTTCAACTGCAATTAAATTCAGTTAATATAACTCAATTCCAATAAATTGATTTAATTTGGTTTCAATCTTTTTATTCAATCAATTATTACTTTATGGACCTAGTTAACATTGGTTTACATAATATCGCATTAATATTCCACAATTATCATCTTTACCATATTAGTTGCAATATTTCAATTATTTTGAATCTTGGTTGATTTTCACATTAATTATAGTTTAAAATCCCAATAAATTAATTTATCTTGGTTTTACTCCTTTTTATTAAATCAATTATTACCTTATGAATGTAACTGACATTTCTGTACATCTTGTAGCATTCACCTTTTCTAGTTACCGTCTTAACTCATTTTACGTAACATTTAATTTCATTTAATTATAATTGATTAAATAAATTGGTAATAAATAACAATTGTCACCCTTTTCTACATCTAATCACATTTATATGTTTGTTATCTACAGACAAATGTTATAGTTATTTATGCAACACTAATTATATTCAATTACAATTTATTACTTACTATTCCATTAATTAATACAACATTTAAATTATCAATTACTCTTTTAATCAAATTATCAATTAATACAAACATTATTACAATAAATTTGCAATCTATAACCAATTATAACTTTTTAGTCATTTCAATTAATTGGAATTACATTTAAAGCAGTTACCAATTACCTTGAATTAATACCTTTACATTTCATTCCGCTTATATTCTTGTTATTAAATCGTAAATTTTTTATTTCTTCCAACATTAAATCACAAAACCTTATTAAATTACTATTTTTAATTATCGAAAATTACAGGTCGTTACAGTTGAAAAGTGATACTTTAATACTTTCAAAAGGAATATTTTGATGGTTTAGAAAGGAAGGTTTTGATGCTTTCGAAAGAGAAGTTTTAAAGTGTTTCGAAAGGCATATGCTTAGTGTTTTGAAAAGAAGATTTAAATGCTTTCAAAAGAGATATTCTAATGGATTCAAAAGTAAAGGTATAAGGTTTCAAAAGCCTAGTTTTCAAAACAAAAAACCCAATCTCATTTTTAAAGGAACACCCATGGCAATATAAAAGAGCTTTGAAATGGTTTATAATTTTGGAGTTTTGAAGAAGTTTTCCTTGATAAAAATAATGGGTTAAATGGATTAGCCATGTTTCATGTGAAAATGATTTCAAGGATATTAAAACATAAATGTTGGCAGTATTATGATATTATCGGCTATTGTATATGCTTATTCTATAAACATATTCACTGTATAATGGACCCATAACTGTATTTTAGGGAGAAATGGCAGAATAACCAACTAGGTTAATCCAGTATTGAATATAAGTTAAGTTAACTCCTATATGAGTAGAGATGCATCCAAGAGGTCAGGTAGACCAGAATATAGGATGCCCAAACACTAATCAAAGAAGTTGTCAGTTTAGATAGGTTTATAGTTAAACCATGAAAACTGTGTTTGGAAAGAGTTATTGGTGGGGCCGATAGATTCGTAGTTATCCCATGAAAACTATATCTGTGTGACGACCGCCCATGACTCCTGCACTAAACAAGGAAATAGTGCGCTGAAAGGTGTGCCAGGTAGCCATGGATGATCATCAAGGTAAGGTAAAAACAGGGAAGTCTATCGTATAACTCACAGCGCATGGGTAAAAATACAATAGAGAAATATATATATAGTGAAGCTCCACAGAACAGAATCTCATCAAATAAGCCTCATAGTAGTTTGATACAAAAAAAATCTGAATAGTCAATACATCAAGCCTCACTACATATCACTTAGAGAATATACAAGCGGCCTGAACATTCAGTACATATAGTAAGAAAATAATACGCAAGCCTCCAGCTTGTCTTCGCCATCAGCATCGTTGGTCACTAAGAACAGCACATGTCACCTGCTACCTAGTCTGCCCATCCCAAAATGGATGAACATCCCAAGGTAATAAGAATTAAACATAAAATCTTGAGTCAGACAACAGTCTTAGTGAGCGGTAAATTAACTAACAACATACCAAAAGAGCATAAAGGTAAAAGGAATAGGAACCCAACCTTCCCACTCCACCTCCTTCTACAGTGATAGTCCCTAGACACACTAAGTAGAAGTAAACATAGCAAATCAGCCATTTAAAGTAGAGCAATTATCACTCGAGTCAAGGTCGATGTTCCTAAGTACAAACCCCCAAGGCCTAATCCAAGATCAGATAAGCACCCAGAAAGCATCGCTCTTGAGACCGAATGACGATACAACCAAAAACATCCAAACATCCATGACTCTGCTATCACTGTTATCATTGCTTCGATACCACCGTTAATTGAATGACCGGCACGTAACTTTCAGCCGTCCGTCAAGGGCTAATGGTAACCCCGGTTCTAGACAAAACTCCGCACGTCGTCGCAGCCCGTGCCTAGGTCTATCGAATCTGCCCAGAGTACTCGACTACCAACTGTAGTCTTTTGGGCGCCCCATGTACTCTTGCTTTGAGTCTGCTAGAACCTTCAATAACGATGAAATCTCAGCCTCCTAGTCATCCTCCTCGACGACTATTCTCATACTAGCTCAAGCGCCTCTCGAGCCAACCATTATCCACGAACTCGAACCATCCTTCGAGTTATCAACATGCTTGGAATGATCCCGTCTGGATTATACCAAAGCTACCTCACATCATGCCTCGCTTCATCTCATCATAGCAAAGCCCTATCTCAACATCATCATCAAATCCGTCCATATTAGCTTTATCATCCGCTACATATGCCACGAGTAGCTTTTCTATTCAAGAGCTTTTCCCTTTAGCTTTTAAATCATCTTCGACCAACTTGTCCAAATCCAACCACTAATCAACTAATTTATAACAATCAATCAAGTCAATCATTAATCCAAGTAATTAAGTATTCAAACATGATCTAAATAAGCAATTATAACTAAAATGGAAATCTTGTAAATAAAGAGCCTAAATCTAACAAGCATGAATCATGAGTATTATCTCTACAACTTGATGGGTGAACTTGCATAGGTTAACATGTACTATGATGAATGCCAAATCTTCATGAACAATGGATCTATACTTAGGTTTACGAAAATGCATGGAATCACTATTTTTAACACACAATCAAGCCATCAATCCAATATACTCCTTTGGGTCCGTGTGAGAGATAACCACCACTCACCGAATCACCCAAACACCTCAAAAACAACACACTCCAGATCTGGACAGCGAAGGATCTAGCTCGATCCGCCAAAATTTCACTTCAAACGTTGAAATCCCTCTTCGATGGATGGAGATCTTCAATCTAAGCTCTTGGATCTTCGATTTGATCTTCAATTCGAATGGAAGGAAGCACAAGATTAAAGAGGAGAAAAGAAGTGAAGAAGTGCAGCACTCAAGCTCTCAAAATGGTAGGGCTTCGCCGCTTCAAATTCCGGATCCCAAAAAGTGAAGAAAACCCGGGTATTTATAGGCTGGAACCCCTTAGGTCGCTCACGACCTAACAAAATCCCCGACCAACGACCTAACAGTCCCCCCGACCTACGACCTAACGACTCAAGCTTATGCGCGACCTAAAACATGCGCGACCTAACGACTTAAGCCTTCACGCGACCTAACACATACGCCTTCACGCGACCTAACACATACGCGACCTAACACATACGCCTTCACGCGACCTAACACATATGCCTTCACGCGACCTAATACATACGCGTCTCAACGACCTAAACTACAATGACCTAAGCTATCCCCTAGGTCGCTAACTCCCCTAAGTCGCTTAGTTTCCTAGGTCGCTATCCCTATGTCGCTAACTCCTAGGTCGCTAACTTCCTATGCCGCTAACTCCTAGGTCGCTAACTTCCTTAAGTCGCTCCAATCCCCTAAGTCGCTCAACCGACCTAAGCTACTACACGACCTAACTCCTTAGGTCGCCTAAACCCTTAGGTCGCTCAACACTCAAGATCCTCCCTAAGTCGCTTTACGATCTAACCTCTGTACGACTTAAGCTCTTGACGACCAAACAACACTAATGACCCAACGAAAACAGTTTTACGATCTTTCGATACGTAAAATACGGGTCGTTACATTCTCTCCCCCTTAGGAATTTCGCCTCTGAAATTCCAAACAAACAAGAATAACCAAAAACTATTCTGTATGCCTATCATCCATAGCAACCAACAAACCATGCATCCAATTACTAGCCTACCATGCAGAATTCTAAGACTAGAATAAGTTACAATGTCATGAGATGACACGACACCTCATGGTCATACCTCGAAGAGTTCAGGATGAGCTGCCTTTATCCTCTCTTCCACCTCCCATGTACAGTCGTTAACATCACCACTCCATTGTATCTTGAGCAACCTAACCAACTTCCTCCTAAGCTGTTTCGTGTCAGTTCCCACAACACAAAGCGGCTTACGAGGTCTCTTAACAACTGGATCAACCTCAAAATCTACACAGCTATCAGCAGAAACCACTGTATTCGAGTCGTGCACATACTTCCGTAGATACGATACATGAAAAACATTGTGCACACCCGACATCTTTTCAGGTAACTCAAATTTATAAGCGAGCTTCCCAATTCGCTCGATGATCGGGAATGGTCCAACAAATCTCAGAGTCAATTTTTCTTTCTTCCCGAATCGAATAACATTCTTCAGTGGAGAAATCTTCACAAAAACCATATCACCTACGTCGAATTCCAAATCTTTACGACGCTTATCGGCATAACTTTTCTGACGGTCTTGGGCTTCCTTCATTCGTTGCCGAATGATCTCTATGCAATCCGAAGTCTGTCGAATCATTTCTGGCCCAAGTATCAACTTTTCTTCCGTTTCCAACCAACATGTCGGAGAGCTACACGGTCTTCCATACAATGCTTCATACGGCGCCATACCAATGCTTGACTGGTAACTATTATTATACGAAAATTCCACCAAATGAAGATGATCTTCCCATGATCCTCCGAAGTCTAAAACACATGCTCTGAGGAGATCTTCCAAAAATCGGTTGACTCTCTCGGTCTGACCATTTGTTTGGGGGTGATAAGCTGTACTCAAACACAACTCGGTCCCCAAAACTTCCTGGAAGCTCTTTCAAAATCCAATAGTGAACAATGGGTCTCGATCGCTCACTATAATTTTCGGAATACCATGGAATCGAACTATCCACTTAACATACAGCTCAGCCAACTTCGATGCAGTCCTGGTTGATCGAACAGGAATGAATCTTGCACTCTTAGTCAAACTATCTACAATGACCCAAATCCCTTCATTTCCCGCTCTTGTTCTAGGTGGCCCATCGATAAAATCCATCGATATTTGTTCCCACTTCCATGTAGGAACTTCTAATGGCTGAAGCAATCCACTGGGCTTCTTCTGCTTGGCTTTTACCAACTGGCAGTTCATGCATTTGGAAATAAAATTTCCAACATCCTTCTTCATACCTTCCCAGTAATAGTTTCTCTTCATATCGCGATACATCTTATTTCCACCTGGATGAATTGTCAGCTTCGAGTGATGACTTTCCTTCAGAACTTCATCTCTCAATTCATCTATATCGGGAACAACTAGTCGTCCTTGCTTTCGAAGCCAACCCTCTCGATCGACCTCGAATCCTTTATCCCTCTCTGGGTCCAACCCAGATTCCAAATCACGGATAATCTTGACAAGCTTATTGTCTCGCTTTTGGCTCTCACCAATTCTTTCCACGAGAGTAGGTCTTATCGATAAGTTTACCAACATCTCAGGTTCCAATTCACATCTGGTCCTGAAGTCAAATCTAGCCAAATACTCGAGATTCTTCCATTCTGAAAACATGGCCCCAAATCCTGCATGTCTTCGACTTAACGCATCTGCCACTGCGTTACCCTTTCCCAAAGTATAGGCTATACTAAAATCATATGATGCCAAAAACTCTTGCCATCGTTGCTGCCGAAGATTCAAATCCTTTTGGGAGAAAAGATACTTCAACGACTTATGATCTGTAAACAACTCGAATCGAACTCCCAATAGGTAATGTCTCCACATCTTTAGAGTAAATACAATCGCCGCCAACTCCAAATCATGAGTCAGATAATTCCTTTCATGCGGCTTCAGTTGTCGACTTGCATATGCAACAACTTTACCCTTCTGCATCAGCACTGCTCCAAGTCCAGTACTACATGCATCGGTGTAAACCACCATCTCATCATTTCCACTTGGAATAGTCAAAACAGGAGCACTTGTCAGTCGCTCTTTCAGGATTCCAAAAGCTTGCTCACACTTAGCATCCCATCTGAACACTTGGTTCTTTTTCGTCAATCCTGTTAATGGTGCGGCTATCTTGGAAAAGTCTTTGATAAATCGACGATAGTATCCTGCTAATCCAAGAAAACTTCTCACATCAGATGCATTCTTAGGTCTAACCCAATCCTGGATTGCTGCCACCTTGGCGGGATCAACCGCTATTCCACTTCCAGAGATAACATGGCTTAAGAACCTCACTTCGCTCTTCCAGAAGTGACACTTCGAAAACTTAGCCTTCAGCTGATGTTTCCGCAAGGTTTCCAAAACAATACGCAAGTGCGTCTTGTGCTCTTCTTCAGTTCTGGAATAAATCAAAATATCATCCACGAACACAAGTACGAACTTGTTCAACTGATCCCTGAACACTCTATTCATAAGATCCACAAAATACGCTAGTGCATTGGTCAATCCAAATGGCATCACCAACCACTCAAAGAAACCAGATGGTGTCTTGAAAGCAGTCTTCGGCACACTATCCTTTGCCACTCTTAATTGGTGAAATCCCGTTGCCAAATCCATCTGGGAAAACACCTTGGCTTCGTGAAGCTGATCAAACAAGTCATCTATTCTCGGCAATGGATACTTGTTCTTCTTAGTCACTTTATTCAGCTCACGATAATCCACACACAATCTCAACAATCCATCCGCTTTGGTTGCAAATACAAATGGTGCACCCCATTCGGACACACTACGCCGAATGAATCCTTTCTGTAAAAGACCATCAACTTGCACCCTCAACTCTTGCTGTTCCCTAGGCGCCATCCGCCTAAGAGGCATCACAACAGGCCTGGTTCCTTCAACTAGATCGATGCGAAACTCGATCTCTCTATGCGGCGGTAACCCTTTGACCTCATCAAAGACATCCTCAAATCCATTTGCGATCGGCACCGATGACAGTCAATCCCGTGGAACAACCAGCGAATACATGAAGCTCATGAAGACACCTTCCTCATGCTTACATCGTATCACAACCCTTCGCCCTTCCACATTCTCGACTGTCACCTCCAGCTTTTCACAATCAACCTTTGCCGCATATTTCCTAAGCCAGTCCATACCCAAAATAATTCCAAACCCCGCAAAGTTCAGAACAAAACAATCACAAACAAAGGAGCAACCATGACTCGATATAACCAGACCACGGCATAGCATACACAGACAGGACGAACCCCCAACTAGATTAGTCACAACCAATGGTCTATCAACAATATCCGGTTCTAAACCCAACCGGCATACAAGTTCATTACAAACAAAAGAATGCGACGCCCTAGTATCGAATAACACTCTAACTGGAACACCACAAATGGAAAGAGTACCTTTTACCACCACACTCTTTCCTTTCTCTTCCGCGGTAGGAGCTCTTAAAGATGATGGCACAGCCCCCAAAGCATAGGCTTGCACAACCTGCCTGTCCTTCCGCGGTTCTGGACAATTCTTCTTGATATGCCCCGGCTTGTCACAGTTGTGGCACTTCATTGGCACCTTAGGATTCTTGCAATTTTTGAAGAAATGGCCCTTCTGCTAACAATTGTAGCAGGTCACTTCGCCCTTCGGCTTCTTCTGGCAATTCTTACCCTTCTGCTGCTGCTTCTTCCTCTTCCTGTTTCCACCTTGCTGTGGTTTAGACTCCACCTTGGTCACAGCAACAACAGATTCTTCTTTAGGAAACAGGTTCTCGTGCCTGAGAGCCTTCTCCACAAGCTTCTCAAATGGATTGTCCAGATGATCCACCAACTGCCTCCCAAGATAAATGTCCAAGCATGTCACAAACTTCTCGTTCTTCTGATATGGAGATTCAATATACGACCGAGCATACTTGGACAAGGCTTCAAACTCAAAAACATACTCAAGAACTGGTCTCCCACCTTGCTTGAGCTCCACAAACTTCTTGAACAGAACAGATTTCTGAGCTGTAGAAACCCATGTAATTTCTTCCTCTGGAGTATCAATGGTGATAGAGTTCCACCAATCAGAAGCTCTCCCTTGAAGCTGTCTTGATGCGAGCTTCCTTTTGGTTGCATCCTCGATTCCCAAGTCACCAAAGATTCTTCTACAAGCATCTATCCATCTCTGGACTTCAATGGTTGACTCTATTCCCAAGAAAACCTTTCCTCCAAGAGCAGTATAGTCTTTACACAGCTTAACAAAATCCACCGGTCTTGGAGCTTGAACTTGAATTCCAACATCTACTGCTGGCCCCAGAGCTGGCATCCTCCTCATGATCGAAGTCATCATAGCTTCGAACATAGCAGCATATTCAGCAGCCCCCTCAGTAGCACGGCCTTCCCTAGCAGTTGGTCTCTCTCTTCGACTCATTCTTACTATCAGTAAAAAGAAACGATTAGTACACTTTGAGAAACAACTGCATAAGGGGTTCAAATCCTTCTAAGCTATTATATTATATATAGTAATCATCCATCAAAACACAATTACGTCTCTCATACGTAGTTACGTCACCGAGCATTGGCTAAAATCGATTAACCAAGGCTCTGATACCAAATGTGACGACCGTCCATGACTCCTGCACTAAACAAGGAAATAGCGCGCTGAAAGGTGTGCCAGGTAGCCATGGATGATCATCAAGGTAAGGTAAAAACAGAGAAGTCTATCGTATAACTCACAGCGTATGGGTAAAAATACAATAGAGAAATATATATATAGTGAAGCTCCACAGAACAGAATCTCATCAAATAAGCCTCATATTAGTTTGATACAAAAAAAATCTGAATAGTCAATACATCAAGCCTTACTACATATCACTCAGAGAATATACAAGCCGCGGAACATCCAGTACATATAGTAAGAAAATAATACGCAAGCCTCCAGCTTGTCTTCGTCATCAGCATCGTTGGTCACTAAGAACAGCATCTGTCACCTGCTACCTAGTCTGCCCATCCCAAAATGGATGAACAGCCCAAGGTAATAAGAATTAAACATAAAACCTTGAGTCAGACAACAGTCTTAGTGAGCGGTAAATTAACTAACAACATACCAAAAGAGCATAAAGGTAAAAGGAATAGGAACCCAACCCTCCCACTCCACCTCTTTATACAGTGATAGCCCCTAGACACACTAAGTAGAAGTAAACATAGCAAATCAGACATTTAAAGTAGAGCAATTATCACTCGAGTCAAGGTCGATGTTTCCCAAGTACAAACCCCCAAGGCCTAAACCAAGATCAGATAAGCACCAAGAAAGCATCGCTCTTGAGACCGAATGACGATACAACCAAAAACATCCAAACATCCATGATTCTGCTATCACTGTTATCACTGCTTCGATACCACCGTTAATTGAATGACCGGCACGTAACTTTCAGCCGTCCGTCAAGGGCTAATGGTAACCCTGGTTCTAGACAAAACTCCGCACGTCGTCGCAGCCCGTGCCTAGGTCTATCGAATCTGCCCAGAGTACTCAACTACCAACTGTAGTCTTTTGGGCGCCCCCATGTACACTTGCTTTGAGTCTGCTAGATCCTTCAATAATGATGAAATCTCAACCTCCTAGTCATCCACCTCGACGACTATTCTCATACTAGCTCAAGCGTCTCTTGAGCCAACCATTATCCACGAACTCGAACCATCCTTCGAGTTATCAACATGCTTGGAATGATCCCGTCTGGATTATACCAAAGCTACCTCACATCATGCCTCACTTCATCTCATCATAGCAAAGCCCCATCTCAACATCATCATCAAATCCGTCCATATTAGCTTTATCATCCGCTACATATGCCACGAGCAGCTTTTCTATTCAAGAGCTTTTCCCTTTAGCTTTTGAATCATCTTCGACCAACTTGTCCAAATCCAACCACTAATCAACTAATTATAACAATCAATCAATTCAATCATTAATCCAAGTAATTAAGTATTCAAACATGATCTAAATAAGCAATTATAACTAAAATGGCAATCTTGTAAATAAAGAGCCTAAATCTAACAAGCATGAATCATGAGTATTATTTCTACAACTTGATGGGTGAACTTGCATAGGTTAACATGTACTATGATGAATTTCAAATCTTCATGAATAATGGATCTATACTTAGGTTTACGAAAATGCATGGAATCGCTATTTTTAACACACAATCAAGCCACCAATCCAATATACTTCTTTGGTTCCGTGTGAGAGATAACTACCACTCACCAAATCACCCAAACACCTCAAAAGCAACAAACTCCAGATCTGGACAGCGAAGGATCTAGCTCGATCCGCCAAAATTTCACTTCAAACATTGAAATCCCTCTTCGATGGATGGAGATCTTCAATCTAAGCTCTTGGATCTTCGATTTGATCTTCAATTCAAATGGAAGGAAGCACAAGATTAAAGAGGAGAAAATAAGTGAAGAAGTGCAGCACTCGAGCTCTCAAAATGGCAGGGCTTCGCCGCTTCAAAATTCGGATCCCAAAAAGTGAAGAAAACCCGGGTATTTATAGGCTGGAACCCCTTAGGTCGCTCGCTCTTAGGTCGCTCACGACCTAACAAAATCCCCGACCTACGACCTAACAGTCCCCCCGACCTACGACCTAACGACTCAAGCTTATGCGCGACCTAAAACATGCACGACCTAACGACTTAAGCCTTCACGCGACCTAACACATACGCCTTCACGCGACCTAACACATACGCGACCTAACACATACGTGTCTCAACGACCTAAACTACAATGACCTAAGTTATCCCCTAGGTCACTAACTCCCCTAAGTCGCTCAGTCTCCTAGGTCGCTATCCCTATGCCGCTAACTCTTAGGTCGCTAACTTCCTATGCCGCTAACTCCTAGGTCGCTAACTTCCTTAAGTCGCTCCAATCCCCTAAGTCGTTCAACCGACCTAAGCTACTACACAACCTAAGCTACTACACGACCTAACTCCTTAGGTCGCCTAAACCCTTAGGTCGCTCAACACTCAAGATCCTCCCTAAGTCGCTTTACGATCTAACCTCTGGACGACTTAAGCTCTAGACGACCAAACAACACTAATGACCCAACGACAACAGTTTTATGATCTTTCGATATGTAAAATACGGGTCGTTACAATCTGAATAAAGTTATTGATAGAAGTCAATAGGTTCATAGTCAACCCATGAAAACTATGATATAAGAGAAGTTATTGGAGATACCGATAGGTTCAGAGAGAACCCATGAAATAGTGAAGTTATTGGAAGGGGCCAATAGGTTGTTAGTGACCGCATGAAAACTATGAAATCAGACAGATAGTCCATAAGATTTAGAAAGGTTATTAGTAATCCCATGAAAACTAAAAGGTTCTTTGTGATTCCATAAAAACTGTAAGACCAGATAGATAATCCATAAGCTTTAAACAGGTTATTAGTCAACCCATGAAAACTAATAGGTTAATATTGACCCTATAAACTATAACTAAGATAGATAATCAAATGAATAGGGATGGGAAATCTAGGATATTTTTCTTGTTTTCATATCATTATGTTATTTTAAATTGCTATGTTTTTAACCATTGTGGATGCGGAAGCACAATATATGGTTATTATAAATTTTTGGGTAAGATACTGGTGAGGGGAAAACCCGTTTCGCTAAGCGGCGTGATCTCGCTAAATATTTAAATGGTTCGGAATGGTAGGTTATTATTCATACCAGACTTTTTGTCTGGCTCGAAGTTTATGTTTTCCCCCTTAAACGCTCGGGTACTCAATTAATTTTGAGCAGTTAGAGAGTTGAGGAATTTTAGGTTCTTCTTTAGACGAATAAGCTTCCGGAAACGTGCAGGAGACAAGCTAGTTATTAGGAGTTCTTTTTTTTTTGATTCCGTTGTGTTTTGATGTAAAGGCAAAGTTATTTAATTGCCTACGTATAGACTCTGATCATCTAAGAGTCGTTTTCATATGTCGCTCTTGGTGTATGTTGTAATAATTATATTTTCACTGAACGTCGTTCTCGAATTTGGGATTATGTAATGAATTAGAAATGATTTGAAATGGAATGAAAAATTTGTTTAATAGATTTTTTTTCATATCCACGTGTTTCTGTTATATCAATGTATATCACATTATCGCATTTGGTCGTCGAGGATCAATAACTATGGATGACGCCAGCATCCGTTAGTTTTGGGCCTCCAAGTGGAGAATGTTAAAAGTTGGCATCGGAGCATAGGTTTACGTAAAATTTAAAAGAAAATTTCAACATAAAATATTTTCAAAACGTAATCCAATGCATCAGAAAATAAGATCGAGGTTTGGGTTAATGCTATTGTAACGTACCTGTATTTGTTATGTATATATATAAGTACATATTCCCCTCTCTCTTAGACCGTTTTTTGTATCTTACTAAGGCTCGTATGCATATTTACGAGAAAGGGAGATATGGAAGAAGGAAATGGAAGAAAAAAATCTAGGTGGAGGAAGCACTACAACTAATGGAAATGCTCGACCTAATATTAGGCGGAATCCGAGTCGACAGGCAAATGCTAATCAAAATGCAAATGCCAATGTAGGTGCTGGAAATCCGCCAGTAGATATGGGAATGATGTATCATTTCTTCGTTAATTTGATGGAAGCTGGAGCTGCTGTTGGAGTAGCTAGGAATGTTGGAGGAGTTAATCCCGTGGCTCCAATTGGAAACAACTATATTAAGTTGAGCAGAGATTATACCAATCTTGGTAGGAAGCCGTTTTTGGGAACAGAGGATGTTATGGAAGTTGAGAATTTGCTTTTGCATATGAGAGTATCTTCGCTGACTTAGGGTTGAATGATGAGCAAAAGAGAGAACTAGCCTCTAGGCAGTTGCAAGTAGCGGCGCTTCATTGGTGGAATAGTGTTACTACCGGAGTTTTCGAAGAAGAGTTAACTTGGACAAAATTTCAAAGGAGATTCGAAGAGAGGTTTCTGTTTGAAATTTCCAAGTCAGCATTGCTGAGAAAATTCATGGACTTGGTGCAAGGCGAGATGTCGGTGATTGAGTATGCCACGAAGTTTGATGAGTTATCCAGATATGGATATGCTACCATTGACACCGTCATCAAGAGGAATGAGAAGTTTACTCGGAAATTGAGACTCGAGATTGCTAGTGCAACTTTGCCACATCTTCGTGATCCTTGTAATGTTGTTGTGGAAATGGAAATCCGACATGAGGAGATGCTTGCTATTTATGAGAAGGAGAAGCAAGTTAAAACCCATAGTTCTCTTGGCAAGAAGAGGAAGTTATTTAAGAAGAAGGGAACCCAGAAGGGAGAAGCTGCCAAGAAGGAAAAGGCTAATCTAGTTTGCTTTAAGTGTGATAAGAATGGTCATTATGCTCAAGAGTGTCGGATAGGAAAAGGAAAGAAGGTCGCATATAAGAAAGGAGTGAAATTCTTTAACTGCGACCAGGTTGGGTATTATAAGAATTAGTGTCCAGAACCAATCAGAGCGAACAAGGGAAAAGTTTTTGTTATTGGGCCATCATCCACTAGGCTAACTGCTGCTGAGAAGGGAAAGGCTGTGATGGAAGGTACGCTTTTGAGTCAGAGTATACCAGTTAGGGTACGTTTTGATACCAGTGCATCACATTCATTTATATCTCAGTGTTTGGTTGATAGGTTATGTTTAGAACCCACATACCTTGTTACTTTCTTAAGGATTGCGAATCCGATAGGAGGGTATGCAACTCTGGGAATGATATGTGACCAATAGAATATGATTTTTTAGGTCATAAGTTTGTATGCAGCTTGTATGTTTTTGATTTCGAGATCATTTTGAGTATGGATTGGTTAGGTAAATATGAAGCTAGAATATTTTGCAAGGATAGGGAAATATCTCTAAGACATCCTAAGAGTCATAACCGAATTATATTCTCAGTAGAGGATTTTGACCGGAGTGCCTGTGCTTTATTGAGTGCTATGGAAGCAAAAGAAGGGTTAAGTTAGGTTCGAGTGGTAAGAGAATTTGTAGATGTTTTTAAGCCGGTTACATGACTACCACCGAAATGAGCCGTTAAGTTTCAAATAGATATTGTGCCGGGAGCAGAACCTGTTAGTAGACCGCCTAGCAGGATGACACCGACCGAGAAGGAATTGAAGGTGCAGTTAGTGGACCTAGAAGGAAGAAATTTTATTAGACCAAGCAGTTCGTCTTGGGGTGCGACCACGGTGTTCGTGAAGAAACCGGATGGGTCGCTAAGGCTATGCATCGACTATCATAAGTTAAACAAGAAGACGATCAAGAATAAGTATCCTTTGTCGAGAATCGATGATTTATTTGATCTATTGTGTGGAGCTAGAGTATTTTCCTAATTGGATTTGGCGATGGGTTTCCATCAGCTATGAGTGGAAAAGGACAATATTCCGTTGACAGCGTTTCGGACTAGGTATGGTTCATATGAGTGGTTAGTAATGCCATTCGGGTTAACGAATGCACCAGCTTTCTTCGTGGATTTGATGAACCGAGTTTTCTGAGAGTACTTGAGTATGTTCGTATTGGTATTTATTGATGACATTTTAGTATACTCTAAAGATGAAAGAGAGCATGAAAATCATCTAAAAGTAGTGCTTGAGACGCTGAGGCAGTATCAACCGAAGGCGAAGTTTTTCAAGTGTCATTTCTGAAAAAAATAGGTTAAGTTTCTTAGTCACATGGTTTCAAAGAAGGGTTTGTCAATCGATCCAGATAAGATCGAAGCTGTTAATAACAGGAAGAGACCAGAAGCAGTGATTAAGATTAGAAGTTTTTTTTTGAACTTGTTGGCTATTACCGGAGGTTCATCAAGGATTTCTCGCGGATAGCAGCGCCTTTGACTAAGTTAACCAGGAAGGATGTGAAGTTTATTTGGTCTGACAAATGTGAGGAAGCATTCTTTAAGTTAAAGCATTTGTTGACCAATGCGCCTGTGTTAGTAGTTCCAGATGGAAACCAAGGGTTATTGGTGTATACCGATGCATGCAGAACCGGATTAGGAGCCGTGTTGATGTAGAATGGTAAAGTTATTGCCTACGCTTCATGACAGTTTTGACTGCATGAAGTGAGATATCATACTCATGATTTAGAGTTGGCAGCAGTGATCTTCACATTGAAAATATGGAGACATTATCTCTTAAGGGAGAGATTTGAGTTATACACAGATCATAAGTCCTTAAGGTATTTATTCTCTCAGAAGGTATTGAATATGAGACAACAGAGATGGCTGGAGTTTCTAGCGGCTTATGATTTTGGTATAGGATATACACCTGGGAAAGGGTATAAAGTAGAAGATGCTCTTAGCAGAAAACATCAAAATGTGGTGTTAGCTATGTTGGTAGAATGTAAAGATTTAGACGCTTTGACTACTTGTAGTATGCAATTAAGATCAGCTGCTAGTTCTAGTCAGAGCACCACCATGTTGTCCTGTTTGGAAGTTCGACCATCGAAAGGGTCGTTTCTAAGCAAGAATTGGACCCATTATTAGCCAAGAAGATTAGAAGGCTTGAGGTTAGGTCAAAGATCGATGATTTAAAGGATTTTAGTCTTGACCGAAGAGGATAGCTGAGAAAAAAGGGACGGTTGTGTGTTTCAAATGTTGAGGACTTATGGAAAGAAGTTCTTAGGGAATATCATCGATCCAAATATACAATTCATCCTGGGGGACCAAAATGTATCAAGATATGAAGAGGAGTTTCTACCGGGAAGGTATGAAGAATGATGTTGGCTTATGGGTAAAGCAGTGTGTGAACTATCAATAAGTGAAAGCCGAACATCAGAAACCGAGTGGGTTGCTTCAACCTTTGGAGATACCAGTTTGGAAATGGGATTCGATATCCATGGATTTTATAGATAGGTTGCTAAGGTAGAATAAGGTAAATGAAAGTATATGGGTCATAGTGGACAAGTTGACCAAGAGTGCCCATTTAATTTCAGTTAAGTCAACCTGGACAACACCTGTTTTAGCTAAGTTGTTCACGAAGAACATAGTTAGATTGCATGGAATTCCTAGTAGTATTGTCAGTGACAGAGATGCTTTGTTTACTAGTGAATTCTGGAAAAGTCTACAGGATGTGTTATGTACTAAGCTCAAGATGAGTACTGCGTATCACCCTCAGACGGATGGGCAGACAGAGAGTGTCAATAAGGTACTCAAGGATTTATTGAGGGCTTGTGTGCTAGACTTTGGTGGATCTTAGGAAGATCACCTACACTTAGTCAAGTTTTCCTATAATAACAGTTACTAGACTAGTATAGGAATGACGCCTTTTGAAGCTTTGTATGGAAGACCATGCAAATCACAACATGTTGGTTAGAAACTGGAGACAGATTAGCCTTGGATCCAGATCTGGTTAGAGAGGTGATAGAGAAGATTGAGTTAATCCGAGAAATGATGAAGGAAGCTCAGTCTAGATAGAAGAATTACGCAGATAAAAGACGTAAAGATCTAGAGTTCTCAATTGGAGATAGAGTTTTCATTAAGGTATCACCAGTGAAGGGTGCAGTACGATTTGAAAAGTTAAGAAAATGGGCACCAAGATATGTTGATCTGTTCCCAATTATAGAGAGGATCAGAAAGCTCACATACAGAGTAGAGTTGCCGAGCAGTGTGGCAGGTGTTCATAATGTGTTTCTTGTATCTCATCTTCGCATGTATGTGCATGATCCAGAGGCTACTATCCCTTCGACAGAGTTGGAAGATTTGATAGTAGAACAAAAATTTAATTTTGTTAGACAACTAGTTTGGGTTATGGCGAGAGATGAGAAGAGGTTAAGAACAAGACAGTCAAGTTGATGAAAGTTCAGTGGAGCGATAACGAGAAGAACTGTACTTGGGAGACAGAAGACAGGATTAAAGATACTTATCCTAATCCGTTGTGAGGGTATGTTCTATATTTGCTTTATATAGATTGTTGCAAGTCGGGTAGGCTAGTATGGTGATTAGGAGATGTTACAGATGATTGTTATGCTTAGTATTTAATCCTTATTGAATTTCAAGGACGAAATTCTTTAAGGTGGGGAGCCTGTAATACCCTTAATTTTAAATAACATTATTCAGGAGATTTAATTACATAAATTAAATATAATAATGTAAAAATTAGACTGATAAGTGGATTGAGATTTGAAAATTTATTAGAGGTCGTGCTTAACTAAATAAAAATTTAAAAGAATAAGTTTATCGAAATGGTTTTATAAGTTAACTAATAAGAGAACAAGGCAAGAGTATTATGGGGAATAGTCGTCCACCATAACCCTTAACCCCTAAACCCTTATCCCCATTTTTATTTCACAAGTTCATAATTCTAAAACATAAACCAAAGTGCTTAAGCGGGCCATAACCATGGGGAAAAAGAGGAGTAAAATCAATTAAAAGCTAAGGAATCAAGCAAGGAGAATTAAGCAAGATCAAATCTCAAGTTCCTTATCCAAAGCAAGGTGAATAATAATCAAAACCATCTCATTTTCATTTTTTAAAGAGCATTTGATTTCGGGTTTGAAGTTTAAAACCTTTATGATGATATGGTTGGATGACATGATATGTTTGATTCAAACAAGTATGTTTGATAAATGTTTTATTCGGTTTTAAGGCTAAAATCATATATATTGTGTTTCAAATGCCATGAGGGTTTAATATGCTATGTAAAACATTATTTTGGAGATGTGTTTAAATTTTCATTATTATCCAAGATATGGATAATTTATTATGAATTTCTGAAGGAAGAAATAAGTAATTGGGTTTAAAAATGTATTTCAGTTATTATATAAAGAATTTTGGGTCTGAAATTTATATATGTTAAATAACATATTAAAAGTGAATTTTGATGATTTTTTGGGACTTTTCCTAAGTAATTTACTATGGAAATTAAATTAATTAAGTTCGAGGACTTAAATGTCTTAATTATTTTGTTAAAAGGAATGGTTTCTTTGTTAATTATTTTAATTAATTCTGGATGAATTCGGCAGTCTTTTAGAAAAGATTTTTGGTAAAGTTTACGACAATCAATTATATTTTTACAAATATGGAAGTTATTTGAAAAGAAATTACTTAAAAAGACAACGAAACAGTTTTGCATAGATTTACTGCTTTGCCACTTCCAGTTGCAACCTTTCGATCCCATACCTCCATCCTCAACTAAGTCGAAATCAATACACATGGTATCAATGCTTTGGTATGTAGTGGATTGGATAAAGGCGGCAGATATAGAGTTGAAACCATGCTTTCGATGGGGTCGAGGCCATTTTGAATAGCTTTCGAAGGCCTTTATTTTGGTTTCCAAAGAGATGTCGCTTGCCTTGCTTTTAATGAATGCTTTAGAAAAGGTTGAATTATTTTTATATAGCTTTTCGATTGGGTTGCCGCCTTTTTGTTTTAAAGGGTAGCTTTCGAATGAGTTGCCTTATATTATGTTTCAAAGAGAAGCTTTCGAAAGGGTAGTTTTGAACCTAGTCGAAAGCCTGCTACTATCTTCATACCTTTCAAATAGGTTGAAGTTTTCAATGAGTTTGAAAGGCAAGCTTTTGTTTTATAAATATAACAAGCCGCTTTCCAATGCTTTTGAAAGGGCTCCTGTAGCCATTTAAACTAAAGATTTTGAAGGCAATGGCTTTGAAAGGCGTTTCGAAGCTACCCTTCCAATTGTTTTACATAAAGACTAATGTTTACGAAAGGATGATTCCAAAGCCATCTGTTTTCCCCAAATTCTTTTGTTTGAAGGTTAATGGTTTCGAAAGGGTTACTTGCGCTTATGTGCACTTTGACCCAAAAGTTATATTTAAACCCAATGTTTTCGAAAGAGCTACTTTCAAATGGTTTCATGGCTATGCTTCTATAAGTTGGAAAGTGATAATTTAATACTTTCGAAAGGAATATTTTGATGGTTTCGAAAGAAAGGTTTTGACTTTCGAAAGAGAAGTTTTAAAGTGTTTCGAAAGGCATATGCGTAGTGTTTTGAAAAGAATATTTAAATGCTTTCAGAAGAGATATTCTAATGGATTTGAAAGCAAAGGTCTAAGGTTTCGAAAGCCTTAGTTTTCAAAACAAAGAACCCAATTTCTTTTTTAAAGGAAAACCCATGACAATATAAAAGAGCTTTGAAATGGCTTATAATTTTGGATTTTTGAAGAAGCTTTCCTTGATAAAAATAATCGGTTAAAGGGATTAACCATGTTTGATGTGAAAATGATTTCAAGCATATTAAACTATAAATGTTTGTATTATTATGATATGACCAGTTATTGTATATGCTTCTCCTATAAACATATTCATTGTATAATGGACCCATAACTTTATTTTGGGAAGAAAGGGTAGAAAAACCAGCTAGGTTGACCCACTAGTGAATATAAATTGAGTTTACTCATGTACGAGTATTACATCCAGGAGGTCAGGTAGACCAGAACAGAGGATGCCCAAAGACTGATCAAAGAAGTTGTCAATTTAGATAGGTTCATAGTAAACCCGTGAAAACTATGTTTGGAAAGAGTTATTGGCAGAGGCCCATAGGTTCGTAGTGATCCCATGAAAACTATATCTGAATATAGTTATTGACAAAAGTCAATAGGTTCATAGTCAATTTACGAAAACTATGACATAAGAGAAGTTATTAGAGATACCAATAGGTTCAGAGAGAACCCATAAAATAATGAAGTTATTGGCAAGGGCCAATAGGTTCTGGGTGATCCCATGAAAACTATGAAACATGACAGATAGTCCATAAGAGTTTAGAAAGGTTATTATTCATCCCATGAAAACTAAAAGGTTCTTAGTGATCCCATGAAAACTATGAGACTGAATAGATAGTAATAAGCTTTAAATAGGTTATTAGTCAGCCCATGAAAACTAACAGGTTAATAATGACCCTAGAAACTATAACTGAGACGGATAATCAAATGAATGGGGATGTGGAATCCAGGATATTTTGCTTGTTTGCATATCATCATGATATTTTAAATTGCTATGTTTTTAACCATTGTGGATGCAGGAGCACAATATATGGTTATTATAAATTTTTGGGTAAGATAGTAGTGAGGGGAAAACCCGTTTTGCTAAGCGGAGTGTTCTCACTAGATATTTAAATGGTTCGAGGTGGTAGTTTATTACTCATACCAAGCTTTTTGTCCGACTCGAAGTTTATGTTTTCCCCTTAAACTAGTATCTAATATTACCATGTTTGGTCGTCGAGGATTAATAACCATGGATGACTGCAACATCCTTAGCCGTTAGTTTTGGGCCTCTAAGTTAGGGATGTTACACATATGTTGACATATGTGCCCAAATTTCAAAGTTCAAACGCCAAAGAAATATATTATACACACACACACACTTATCATATTAAATATTATATATATATATATATGTATATATTGTATTATTACATATTAATTCCTATATTAAACTATTTCCAAAAAAATAAAAAATAAAATATGAAATGTAAAAAGTACCGATTTTGTTGTTTCCTTTGTTGTCTGGTTAATCTTCCATCGACGTGAAACACATGTTAACATTTTTAGTTTCTGGTTCATTCTCAGTGGATTTTGTATCAGATCATTCAAATTTGTGTTGTAAGCACTTTTTCTCTTTTTGAATGAATCATTGTTTGATGAATTCTTTATTTTCTTCTGCTGTGGACAATCTCTTTGTAGATGGTCAGATTCACCACAATCGTAACACTTAAAAACATTCCTATTTTCAAAAAATTTATTCTCAGTTTCATGAAAGTCGTTCGTCTTTCTGTATTTTAGAAATTTTCTAAAATTTTGAGTCATTAGAGCAATCTCCTCATCATTATCGTCGTCATTCGAGTCTTGATCGTCAGTTGTTGCATCGGATGCAATTAGTTTCTTTTCGATCGCCTTGTTTTCCCTTATACCGTACATCTGTGCTTCATTGGAGATTAGATTACTTAAGTCTTCAATTTTCATTATACTAATATTATTGGCTTCCTCTATCGCTTATGCCTTTTGATCCATCTAGAAGAAAGTGAATTAAGGATTTTTCTAACTTGATCCCTTTTTGAGAAAATTTTCCTTATACAAATGAATGAACTATATCATGAAATCTAGAATACATGTCAGAAATAGATTCATTTGATTTCATTTTAAAAAGTTGAAACTAGTTGTTTAGCATGGAAATCTTAGCTTGCTTTACTCTACTGTGACCTTATATGTAACTTGAAGTATTCTCCAAATTTCATAAGCAGTCTTACAAATAGAACTCGACTAAATTCATTTTCTCTAAAGATAAAAATAAAATATCCATGGCCTTAGAGTTATTGAGTGCTTATGTCTTTTGGTCCGTTGTCCATGTTGAGTATTCAGTTTCGTTGTCAATGTACTCACTTTGTTTAGTGTTTCAAATAAATAAACCATTGGATTGTAAATAAATTTCCATCCTATATGACCAGTAAGTATAATTACCACCTTTAAATAGTGGGAGTCTAGCAGTTAATTGTCCTTCTACAATGGTCTTAAAAAGTGTACCATCAGTGTCACTAGCCATTTATACTTTTTGAAAATCAAATAATGAGTTTTTGAAAACCTAAGATTCTGATACCATGTAACAACCCTGCTTTCTACGCCGTAAATTAAATTATATTTAATTTACGACGTAGAAAGCAAGGTTGTTTCAAACTATAACGCCCCACCTCTATACCCATACTACCAAAGAGAATTACTATGTAATCCTGCCTGGTAATACAGAAAATGAGGCTTGTTAGGAGCAACCATGCGTGAATATTCCATTCGGTTAACCCTTATCGCAATGAAAACCCCAGCCTGTTATCGCTAACATTATCCACCTCCTCAACGTCGCCTCATGTAACGACCCGATGTTTCGACGCCTGAAAATCGACATCAATACGTCCACTGTATCAAAAGCCGATCAATCGAATGCCGAAAAACCGAACCATTAGGGTTAAAGAAGAAGGAGGTAGAAGAAGAAAAAGAAAACAATATCAGAATCTCACAATCGCAGTGGAATAATATATAATAGATAACAACAGGCTTTTATACAAAGAAATTGTAACTGTATTATATATTGCATCATCAGAGTACAACATCAAACAAACCACAACACTGGACAGTTATATTAACTTGTCCCCATAGAAACTGATTATGCATCAAACTATACACAGCGGATAATACATCAAATACGTGTGATACGTCTCACCATCCAGCTCGTCTTCTGAGCTCCATAGCATCCTTTCCTGTATCTGTAATACTCGGTCTGACCCGAGCATCATAATAAAACAATAACCAAGTCAGTCTGGAAAACCAGCGTGAGAAAACACACTCAATTTGGATTGTTATTATTATACTTTCAAAAATCCTTTGAAATCAAAGGTATCTCGTAAGACCGTGCCACGAATAAATATACCGGGTTTTTACCTTACGATAACCAAAACATTTTTATCAAATCCGTCTGATATTATAATAGTATCTATAGAAAGTAAAATAGAATCTAGCTGAAATGCTTGCATCTCACGTTTCAAGAATAGTTGGGTACAACCAAAACCATACAGGCGCTTATTGGAGATTGGATTCCATACAATGGCAGGGCTACTGGGGTACCGCCCGTCATAGTACGTGGTCTAGATCACCGTACAGAGGATCCATCCTGATCCCCTGCATCACAAGACCGGAGCTACCCCTTACTGGATTGTTTGAATAAGATCACCCCACGGTTGGGATCAGCAACCGCCCACACAGCCGAAATAAAGGGACCTCTAGACAGGGATGACCTTACCCTAATGGTTGCTAGCCACTTAGCCTTGCGTGCACCTCCCCTGTTTTAGTCATTCCCGGTTGATGAGGCTGGAGGATACGCGTTACCTTTTTAGCACACATTCACTTAGAATGCTCATCGTCCTCCTGACGATGTTCTGAAAGCATTCATCCATACAAGTACGTTCCGGGTCCAAACGGAACCGAAGGCACTACTCCTACTACATCCATTTTGGAATCACCCTCGGGATTAGTAGCGATCATCCCTTGCACTTCACTGCTCCATCTTCGACTCCAAGCTCTTGTCTTCCTCACGAAAACATTCAAACCAGATCAAAGTGGTTTTCGAGAAATTAATCCCGATCCTGATCTCTTCGAAACGATCAGAGCATTGGCTAATATTGATAGTTGGCTATTTAACTATCACATAACATCCACAAAACAACCATCATATTTAAATAATTTTCCAAATTATTTATTTATTTCAAAATATCTTCGCAAGATATATTTCCACACTTCAACCCTTTGAAAATAGTTTTCAAAACAACCATTTTCTCTCGTGGAATAAATTCCCCCCAATTGTTTTCTTTCCACTGAAAATCGCCAAGTCTAAATACTTAAGTTTTTAAAATAATTCAAATCACTTTATCCAAAAATATATATATTCTTTAAAACATTTAATAAAAACTACTTAAAACACTTTTTTTTTAAAATACTAGTTATGAAATTTTATAATAACTTCTTATGTAAACTAAAGCCAAAACTGATTTTTAAAATATAAGTTATTATATAAGGTATAAGTATTAAATAATTATCTTTAATTGATAATACTAGTTAAAACCTTTAAAATAATTACTACTATAATTAATTTAAATAAATATCTACTTTAAAATTCTAGAACAATTTAAAACAAATAAAATTTTCTTAAAACATTTCTTTTAATTTTTTTTTAAACCTTAAACTTATATATAAAATCTCCTTTAAAATAAACTTGGCTTTCCAAGGAAATACACTTCCCATTTCCACACCTTTAAAAATAAACCACTATTTATTTTTAAACAAATCACCCTTTCCTTATAAATTCTCATCCTGAATTTAAACTTCCAAATTATCCTCTGATAATTATTTCACTTAATTTATAAACCTTGTTATAAATTCCATAATCTCATTCTCCTTTATTCACAGTTTTCAACACTTAGTCGGTTTTCAAATCGATTTCCAAAACCAACTCCATTTGAAATAAATTTCTTTACTTATCCAAATTTATTTCAAAACCATTAATTTCAAACCAACTCCATTTAAAATAGATTTCTTTACTTATCCAAATTTATTTCAAAACCATTAATTTCAAATTTTACTTCCTTATTATGATTTAAAATCTTATTTAAATCGGAAATATTAATTTCATACTTTATTTCAAATTCTCCTTTTATTTTTCCCAAACTCATCTCAAATATTAAATTTTAAAAATATATTTCTTTGTACTTTACAAAACAATATTGCTTAAGTCCTTATTTTAAATAAAATTCTTTTTCTCATTTACTCAAAATCCCTATTTTTTCCATCCTTGAATTTTATTACATAGGATTTAAAATCAAACCTTTATCCCTTTTCCAAATTCATTTCTTTAAATTATTTGGATTCGCTATAATTATTTTATTAAAAATTTCCTTTTTTATTTCCTTTAAAATCCAAACTTTATATATATTTCATTTTTCTCAAATACCAATATATATTTGACCAAGCCATAGCATTCAATAATTTCAATTTCTACTATAATCAATATAATCATTGCAGGTTTATCAAATAAATCATATCACAGAATAAGAAATAAATTCAACACTTTTGAGGAATCCTGTTGGATCCTTCCAACCTGTTTTCCTGCATCCACAGATGTTAGCACGACAAATAAAATACCAATCCCGCTTTAAGGCGGGATATCGTGGTATAAAGGGTCATTCGCTATTATGCGGGGCACATAGGGTCTCATCCGCTATATAATGCGGGAATCAATCACTCCAATATATATATCTATATATATATATATACACACACACACTATATATAACATATCACATCCAAGCAATTCAATTATTCAGCCAATAATTTAAATTTAACTATTTAAATTTAAATGGAATTCCAAATGAGTGAGATTAACTCACCTTTTGATTTTGTTTGCAACCCATTCCCATCTCGACTTGCTTCATGGTTTTAGACCTTGTAAAACATTATACATTCTTGCCTAATATATAAAATTTAGTTTTAGTTTAACTAGTTTTAAATAAACACTGGCCTAGTATATAAAATTTCTTTTCGGTCTGCAATTACAATAGTTTAATTTTCCATTAAATCAAAAAAAATTCCATATATTTCAAAATAAATTAGTAAGTTACCGCATGTATATTTTTTCTTCCTAATATATATATATATATATATATATATATTAAATTAAATAAATTTAAGAGCAGAACTTGTTCATCATAACAGCCAATATTTTCTAAACTAAATATATATATACACACACAGAATTAATATAAATTAGGTATATATTTTACTTCAAAATTCCTTCCTAATGTATGTATTAACAAATTTAAATCGAAGAATACAGCTAACCATCACCTCGATGGTATCACCCATCTCGAACACGAACCACGTCGTACTCGACGCCACAGCTTCTCGCGCGAAACCCCGACCAAAACCTCGTCGCCGACCCCATCCAACTCGCGTGAACAGCCTTTGTGACGACCGCCCATGACCCCTGCACTAAACAAGGAAATAGTGCGCTGAAAATTGTGCCAGGCAGCCATGGACGATTGTCAGGGTAAAGTTAAACAGCATAATCTATCGTACAACTCACAGCGCATGGACAAAGTACAATAGAAAAATATACATAGTGAAGCTCCACAGAAGAAAATCTCATCATATAATCCTCATAATGGTTTAGTACATCAATCAGAGTAGACAATACATCAAGCCTCACTACATATCTCTCAGAGTATAACAAACAGCGGAATATCCAGTACATATTATATAGAAAATAATACGTAAGCCTCCTGCTCGTCTTCGCCATCAGCATCGGCAATCACTAAGATCAGCACCTGTCACTTAGTCTGTTCATCCCAAACATGGATGAACAGCCCAAGGTAATAAGAGGAGACATAAAGCCTTGAGTCATACAACAGTCCTAGTGAGCGGTAAATTACCTATCAAACATACCAAAAGAGCATAAAGGTTAAAAGGAATAGGAACCCAACCATCCCACTCCACCTCTTTCTACAGTGATAGCCTAAACACACATTAGGTAGAAGTAAACATGGCATAGCAAACATTTAAGTAAAGCAATTATCACTTGAGTCAAGGTCGGTGCTTTCCAAATACAAACCCCCAAGGTTATCAGATAAGCACCCAGAAAGCATCGCTCTTGAGACCGAATGAAGATACATCCAAAGCATCCAAACATCCATGACTCGGCTATCACTGTTGTCATTGCTTAGATACCACCGTTAATTGAATGACCGGCACATTCTTTCAGCCGTAAGTCAAGGGCTAATGGCAACCCCGGTTCTAGACAAACTCCGCACGTCATCATGACCCGTGCCTAGGACTAAACGAATCTTTGCCCAGAGTACTCGATCATCAACGATCCATCTTTTGGGCGTCCCCATGTACTCTTGCTTTGAGTTTGCTAGAACCTTCAACAACGATCCTATCTCAGCCTCCTAGTCATCCTCCTCGACGACTATTTTCATATCATCCGACCATTATCATCAAAACTCGAACTATCTCAAATCATCTGTCGAGTTATCATCATGCTTGGGAATGATCCCGTCTGGATTATTCCAAGGCTTCATCACATCATACTTTGCTTCATCTCATCATATCTCATCATAGCAAAGTTTCATCCTATCAAATCCATCCATATGAGCTTCCACATCCGCTTCATATGCCAACAACAGCTTTTCCAATTCAAGAGCCTTTCTCTTTGGCTTTTGAATCACCATTGACCATATTGTCTAGATCTAACTATCAACCAACTAACATACATAGCAATCAATCAAATCAATCATTAGTTTAAGAAATCAAGGAATCAAACATGATCTAAATAGGCATTTATAACTATAATGGCAATTTTGTAATTAAATGAGCAAAGATCTAACAAGCAAGAATCATGGGTTTTTAGCATAGATCTAACAAATACAAATCATGGGTTTTGTCTCTACAACTTGATGAATGAACTTGCATAAGTAAACATCTTCATAAGTAATGGATCTACACTTGGATCTAAGGAAAAATGCATAAAATCACTATCTACAACACTCCAACAAACCACCAAACCAATATACTCCTTTGGGTCCATGTGAGAGATAACCACCACTCACCGAATCTCCAAAACAACTCAAAAGCAAATCACTTCAGATCTGGACAGCAAAGATTCAAGCTTGATTCGTCGAAATCCCGCTTGAAACGATAAAATCTCACTTCGTTGGATGGAGATCTTCAACTTTGGCTCTTGGATCTTCAATTTGATCTTCGATTTGAATGGATGGAATCACTAGATTAGAGTAGAGGAAAGAAGTGAAGAAGTGTAGAAGTCGAGCTCTCAAAATGGCAGCACTTCGTCGCTTCAAAAACCGGTGCCAAAAAGTGAAGCAACGCCCTTCTATTAATAGGCAGATCCATGAGTCGGCGCCCCTTGAGTCGTCACCGACCTAACCTTGCCGACTCACGACTCAAGCTCTCAAAGACTCAACGACTTAACGGCTTAAGCCCTTACACAACCTAATACCATATGCGGCTTAGCGACTCAACTGGTATGCCGACCCAATGTCTCAACCACACGCGACTCAACTACCTAGCGACTTAACTGGGACGCGGCATAGCGACTTACGACCTAACACTAATACAAGGTCTTAACGACTTACGACTTAACCATATGACCGACTAAACAGCTTAGCCCTTCCCACGACTCAACCTATGTGCGACCTAACTAACCCAAGCGACACAACATAGAAACGACTCAACGACCTAACTCATATACGACCTAGCCTATCATCCTCAAGCCGTTAATCACTAAGTCGGCCCATCTCTTAACTCGGTCACTCTATGAGTCGCTCACTTCACTAAATCGTCCCATCTTAAGTCGGCTAACTACTGGGTCGCTTCAAACCTTAAGTCGGCTAATTACTTATCTCCTTGGGTCGCATACTACCTTAACTCGGTTGATACTTAGGTCGGTCAGAAACCCATAACTTGCTCACACGACCTAAGCTAACTTCCACACGACCTAAGGTAACTTCCACACGAGTTAACTATCACGCGACTTAAGCTTTGGTCGACTCAACTCTAAACAGCTTTAACAACATCAACGACTTAAAGCATACAATTTTACAATCTTTCGATCCGTAAAAATACGGGTCGTTACATTCTCTCCCCCTTAGAAATTTCGCCCCCGAAATTCCAAACAAACAACAGCAACCAAAACTATTCTGCATGCCTATCATCCATAGCAATCATTAAACCATGCATCCAATTACTAACCTAGCATGCAGAATTCTAAGATTAGAACAAGTTACAAATTCATGAGATGCCACGACACCTTAGGGCCATACCTCGAAGAGTTCGGGATGAGCTGCTTTCATCCTCTCTTCCTCCTCCCATGTACAGTCGTTAACATCATCACTCCATTGTATCTTGAGCAACGTAATCGTCTTCCTCCTAAGCTGTTTCGTGTCGGTTTCCACAACACGAAGCGACTTACGAGGTCTTCTAGCGACTGGATCAACCTCTAAATCTTCACAGCTATCAGCAGAAACCACTGTATTCGAGTCGTGCACATACTTCCGTAGACAAGATACATGAAAAACATTGTGCACACTCACCATCTTTTCCGGTAACTCCAATTTATAAGCGAGCTTTCCAATTCGCTCGATGATCGGGAATGGTCCAACAAATCTCGGAGTCAACTTTCCTTTCTTTCCGAATCGAATAACATTCTTCAGAGGAGAAATCTTCACAAAAACCATATCACCTACGTCGAATTCCAAATCCTTACGATGATTATTGGCATAACTTTTCTGACGATCTTGGGCTGCTTTCATTCGTTGCCGAATGATCTCTATGCAATCCGTAGTCTGTCGAATCATCTCTGGCCCAAGTATCAACTTTTCTCCAGTTTCCAACCAACACGTCGGAGAGTTACACGGTCTTCCATATAATGCTTCATATGGTGCCATACCAATGCTAGACTGATAACTGTTGTTATACGCAAATTCCACCTAGTGAAGATGATCTTCCCATGATCCTCCGAAGTCCAAAACACATGCTCTGAGAAGATCTTCCAAAACTCGGTTGACTCTCTCGGTCTGACCATCTGTTTGGGGATGGTAAGCTGTACTCAAACACAACTCGGTTCCCAAAACTTCCTGGAAGCTCTTCCAAAATCCACTAGTGAACAATGGACTCGGTCGCTCACTATACTCTTCGGAATACCATGGAATCGAACTATCCACTTAACATACAACTCAGCCAACTTCGATGCAGTCCTACTTGATCGAACAGGAATGAATCTTGCACTCTTAGTCAAACGATCTACTATGACCCAAATCCCTTCATTTCCTGCTCTAGTTCTAGGTAACCCATCGATAAAATCCATCGATACTTGCTCCCACTTCCATGTAGGAACTTCTAACGGCTGAAGCAATCCACTGGGCTTCTTCTGTTCTGCTTTCACTAACTGGAAGTTCATGCATTTGGAAATAAAATTTCCAACATCCTTCTTCATACCTTCCCAGTAATAGGTTCTCTTCATATCCCGATACATCTTACTTCCACCTAGATGAATTGTCAACTTCGAGTGATGACTTTCCCTCAGAACTTCATCCCTCAATTCATCGACATCGGGAACAACCAGTCGTCCTTGCTTCCGAAGCCAACCCTCTCGATCGACTTTGAATCTTTTATCCTTTTCTGGTTCCAATCCAGACTCCAAATCACGGATAATCTTGACAAGCTTATCGTCTCGTTTTTGGCCCTCGCCAATTCTTTCCACAAGAGTAGGTCTTTATGATAAGTTTGCCAGCATCTCAGGTTCCAATTCACATCTGGGCCTGAAGTCAAATCCAGCCAAGTACTCGAGACTCTTCCATTCCAAAAACATGGCTCCCAACCCTGCATGTCTTCGACTTAACGCATCTGCCACTGCGTTACCTTTTCCCTGAGTGTAAGCTATACCAAAGTCATATGATGCCAAAAACTCTAGCCATCGTTGGTGCTGAAGATTCAAATCCTTTTGGGAGAAAAGATACTTCAACGACTTATGATCTGTAAACAACTCGAATCGAACTCCCAATAGGTAATGTCTCCACATCTTCAGAGCAAAAACAATTGCCGCTAACTCCAAATCATGAGTCGGATAATTCCTTTCATGCGGCTTCAGTTGTCGACTTGCATACGCAACAACTTTATCCTTCTGCATCAGCACTGCTCCAAGTCCAGTACCACATGCATCGGTGTAAACCACCATCTCATCGTTCCCACTTGGAATAAATAAAACAGGAGCACTTGTCAATCGTTCTTTCAGGATCTCGAAAGATTGCTCACACTTAGCATCCCACTTGAATGCTTGATTCTTTTTCGTCAATCCTGTTAACGGTGCAGCTATCTTGGAAAAGTCTTTGATAAACCGACGATAATATCCTGCTAATCCAAGAAAACTTCTCACATCAGATGCATTCTTAGGTCTAGCCCAATCCTGGATCGCTGCCACCTTAGCGGGATCAACCGCTATTCCATTTCCAGAAATAACATGGCCTAAGAACCTCACTTCGCTCTTCCAGAAGTGACACTTCGAAAACTTAGCCTTCAGCTGATGTTTCCGCAAGATCTCCAAAACAATACGCAAGTGCGTCTTGTGCTATTCTTCAGTTCTGGAATAAATCAGAATATCATCCACGAACACAAGTATGAACTTGTTCAACTGATCTCTGAACACTCTATTCATAAGATCCACAAAATATGCTGGTGCATTGGTCAACCTAAACGGCATTACCAGCCACTCATAGAAACCGGATGGTGTCCTAAAAGAGTCTTCGGCACACTATCCTTCGCCACTCTCAACTGGTGAAATTCCGTTCCTAAATCCATTTGAGAAAACACTTTCGCCTCGTGAAGCTGATCAAACAAGTCATCTATTCTCGACAATGGATACTTGTTCTTCTTAGTCACTTTATTCAGTTCACGATAATCAACGCACTACCTCAATGATCCATCTGCTTTGGTTGCGAACACAACTGGTGCACCCCATTCGGACACACTACGCCGAATGAATCCTTTCCGTAAAAGGTCATCAACTTGCACCTTCAACTCTTGCTGTTCTCTAGGCGCCATCCGCCTAAGAGGCATCACAACGGGTCTGGCTCTTTCAACTAGATCAATACAAAACTTGATCTCCCTATGCGGCGGTAACCCTTTGACCTCATCAAAGACATCCTCGAATCCATTTACGATTAGCACCGATGACAGTCCATCCCGTGGAACAACCAGCGAATACATGAAGCTCATGAAGATGCCTTCTTCATGCTTACATCGTATCACAACCTTTCGCCCCTTCACATTCTCGACTGTCACTTCCAACCTTTCGCAATCAACCTTCGCCGCATACTTCCTAAGCCAGTCCACACCCAGGATAATTCCGAACCCCGCAAAGTTCAGAACAAAACAATCACAAACAAAAGAGCAATCATGACTCAATACAACAAAACCACAGTATAGCATATTCAACAGGACGAACCTCCAACTAGATTAGTCACAACAATAGGTCTATCAACAATATCCGGTTCCAAATCCAACCGGTATACAAATTTATTACAAACAAAAGAATACGATACACCGAGGTCGAGTAACACTCTAACTGGAATACCACAAACGAAAAGAGTACTTTATACCACTATACTCTCTCCCTTCTCTTCCGTAGGAGGAGCCTTTGAAGATGATGGCACAGTTTCCAAAGCATAAGCTTGCACAACTTGCCCGTCCTTTTGCAGTTCCGGACAATTCTTTCTAATATGTCCCGGCTTATCACAGTTGTGGCACTTCACCGGCACCTTTGGATTCTTGCGATCTCTGGAGAAATGGCCCTTCTGCTGACAATTGTAGCAAGTCACTTCGCCCTTCGCCTTCTTCTGGCCATCCTTACCTTTCTGCTGTTGCTGCTTCCTCCTCTTGTTTCCACCTTGCTGTGGTTTAGACTCTTCCTTGGTCACGGCAACAAAAGACTCTGATCCCAAGAAAACCTTTCTTCCGAAAGCAATATAATCTTCCCACAGCTTTGCAAAATCCACCGGTCTTGGATCCTGAGCTTGAATTTCAACATCTACTGCTGGCCCCGGAGTTGTTGGTATCCTTCTCATGATCGAAGTCTTCATAGCTTCGAACATAGCAGTGTAATCAGCCACCTCCTCTGCAGCCCGGCTTTCCCTAGCAGCTAGTCTCCCTTGTTGACTCATTCTTAATTTCTATAAAATCAAATGATTAGAACACCTTTGAGAAACAACTGCATAAGGAGTTCAAATCTTTCTAAGCTACTATATTATGTATAGTAATCATCTATCAAAATACAATTACGTCTCTCATACGTAGTTACTTCAGCGAGCGTTGGCTAAAATCGATTACCCAAAGCTCTGATACCAAATGTGACGATCGTCCATGACCCCTGCACTAAACAAGGAAATAGTGCGCTGAAAAGTGTGCCAGGCAGTCATGGACGATTTTCAGGGTAAGGTTAAACAGCATAATCTATCGTACAACTCACAGCGCATGGACAAAGTACAATAGAAAAATATACATAGTGAAGCTCCACAGAAGAAAATCTCATCATATAATCGTCATAATGGTTTAGTACATCAATCAGAGTAGACAATACATCAAGCCTCGCTACATATCTCTCAGAGTATAACAAACAGCGGAATATCCAGTACATATTATATAGAAAATAATACGTAAACCTCCTGCTCGTCTTCGCCATCAGCATCGGCAATCACTAAGATCAGCACCTGTCACATGTCACTTAGTCTGTTCATCCCAAACATGGATTAATAGCCCAAGGTAATAAGAGGAGACATAAAACCTTGAGTCAGACAACAGTCCTGGTGAGCGGTAAATTAACTATCAAACATACCAAAAGAGCATAAAGGTTAAAAGGAATAGGAATCCAACCATCCCACTCCACCTCTTTCTACAGTGATAGCCTAGACACACATTAGGTAGAAGTAAACATGGCATAGCAAACATTTAAGTAAAGCAATTATCACTCGAGTCAAGGTCGGTGCTTTCCAAATACAAACCCCCAAGGCCTAAACCAAGATCAGATAAGCACCTAGAAAGCATCGCTCTTGAGACCGAATGAAGATACATCCAAAGCATCCAAACATCCATGACTCGGCTATCACTGTTGTCATTGCTTAGATACCACCGTTAATTGAATGACCGGCACATTCTTTCAGCCGTAAGTCAAGGGCTAATGGCAACCCCGGTTCTAGACAAACTCCGCACGTCATCATGACCCGTTCCTAGGACTAAACGAATCTTTGCCCAGAGTACTCGATCATCAACGATCCATCTTTTGGGCGTCCCCATGTACTCTTGCTTTGAGTTTGCTAGAACCTTCAACAACGATCCTATCTCAGCCTCCTAGTCATCCTCCTCGACGACTATTTTCATATCATCCGACCATTATCATCAAAACTCGAACTATCTCAAATCATCTGTCGAGTTATCATCATGCTTGGGAATGATCCCGTCTGGATTATTCCAAGGCTTCATCACATCATACTTTGCTTCATCTCATCATATTTCATCATAGCAAAGCTTCATCCTATCAAATCCATCCATATGAGCTTCCACATCCGCTTCATATGACAACAGCAGCTTTTCCAATTCAAGAGCCTTTCTCTTTGGCTTTTGAATCACCATTGACCATCTTGTCTAGATCTAACTATCAACCAACTAACATACATAGCAATCAATCAAATCAATCATTAGTTTAAGAAATCAAGGAATCAAACATGATCTAAATAGGCATTTATAACTACAATGGCAATTTCGTAATTAAATGAGCAAAGATCTAACAAGCATGAATCATGAGTTTTTAGCATAGATCTAACAAATACAAATCATGGGTTTTGTCTCTACAACTTGATGAATGAACTTGCATAAGTAAACATCTTTATAAGTAATGGATCTACACTTGGATCTAAGGAAAAATGCATAAAATCACTATCTACAACACTCCAACAAACCACCAAACCAATATACTCCTTTGGGTCCGCGTGAGAGATAACCACCACTCACTGAATCTCCAAAACAACTCAAAAGCAAATCACTTCAGATCTGGACAGCAAAGATTCAAGCTTGATTCGTCGAAATCCCGCTTGAAACGATAAAATCTCACTTCGTTGGATGGAGATCTTCAACTTTGGCTCTTGGATCTTCAATTTAATCTTCGATTTGAATGGATGGAATCACTGAATTAGAGTGGAGGAAAGAAGTGAAGAAGTGTAGAAGTCGAGCTCTCAAAATGGCAGCACTTCGTCGCTTCAAAAACCGGTGCCAAAAAGTGAAGCAACGCCCTTCTATTTATAGGCAGATCCATGAGTCGACGCCCCTTGAGTCGTCACCGACCTAACCTTGCCGACTCACGACTCAAGCTCTCAAAGACTCAACGACTTAACGGCTTAAGCCCTTACACAACCTAATACCATATGCGGCTTAGCGACTCAACTGGTATGCCGACCCAACGTCTCAACCACACGCGACTCAACTACCTAGCGACTTAACTGGGACGCGACATAGCGACTTACGACCTAACACTAATACAAGGTCTTAACGACTTACGACTTAACCATATGACCGACTAAACAGCTTAGCCCTTCCCACGACTCAACCTATGTGCGACCTAACTAACCCAAGCGACACAACATAGACACGACTCAACGACCTAACTCATATACGACCTAGCCTATCATCCTTAAGCCGTTAATCACTAAGTCGGCCCATCTCTTAACTCGGTCACTCTATGAGTCGCTCACTTCACTAAATCGTCCCATCTTAAGTCGGCTAACTACTGGGTCGCTCCAAACCTTAAGTCGGCTAATTACTTATCTCCTTGGGTCGCATACTACCTTAACTCGGTTGATACTTAGGTCGGTCAGAAACCCATAACTTGCTCACACGACCTAAGCTAACTTCCACACGACCTAAGCTAACTTCCACACGAGTTAACTATCACACGACTTAAGCTTTGGTCGACTCAACTCTAAACAACATCAACGACTTAAAGCATACAATTTTACAATCTTTTGATCCGTAAAAATACGGGTCGTTATAGCCTTGGTCACCCCTATTACCGAAGACCCACTGGAATTCACCATACTTCATCCCGCAACCGCTGCTACCAACGCGACTCCGCCATCGCCTCGACTACAGTTGCATCATCCGTCCATTGCCGCGTGCCCGCGAACGCCACGTCCCTCACGCCCTGATTTGGTTCGCTGCTGCTTGAGATTTCCAATATCGATCTATCGCGATTCCACTACTGATCGAAAGCGATTAATACGATCGAAATTCATTTCGATCGAAAGAGGGAAAACTAGGAGGTGGGGTTTTGATTTTGAGGAGGAGGAGGAAACGTTCGGCCATATATTTTATCATTCTGTGATTCTATTTTTAAATGAAGAATGGGACGAGATTGAGTTTTTGAACGAGGTGTTTTATCTTTCTTCGGCTGAAAATTTTAGAAGAAAAAAAAACGCGTGTCAAACCAAGGAAAACACATGCTTAAAATTCTATACGTGTCTGTTTGCAACAGTACTCAGTGCAATTACATTATTAATATTTTAAATTTAGATTCAAATTTAAATTGTCTTGAATTCGAAGCTTAAATTTTTTACATTCTATCGAGGCGTGCCTCCAGGCGTTTATAATGTTATATGCCTATTTTGAACGCAATGGAAAAGGTTTCGAGTCCTAATTCGATCGTATGGGGAAGATAGCTTTTTGGACCAGTTATTGTATTGAATTTTCAAGATAAAATTTCAGCGCGTTTATTTACCGTACGATCACACGACAACTCCAAACACTACGAAATTTGAAACCCGATAATAATGTACTATTACGGATCCAATGGAACTGGTTTCGTTGAATTTCGAGACTGTGCCTTAGATGGCTATTTTTAAATATCAATTTAAACGATATAATTTTAAAACCGAGCAAAACATTTTCAAACTCAAATTTAAAAATTCTATTATCTCCAGTATTATAAATATAAAATTTTCAAGCCTTTGAAATATTTTTAACAAGCATAAACTAAAGATTCAAAATATTTACCCAACCTCCAACAATTAAATTCAATAATTTAATTGCCAATAAATAGTGATATTTGAAATTCAAGTTAAACTAACTTTCAAATATTTAAAATCAATTAAATATTTCAATTTCAAATATCCAGAAATCCTGGGTCGTCACATTCCTCCCCCCTTAAAAGAATTTCGTCCCCGAAATTATTAGTTAAGAAGAATGGTCCATAACCCGTTCGTCATTTTCCAAAACCAAACAGCTTTTATTAAAGACACTATCACTCTTACTAACTTCCTAAACTCATCCATAACTTCCAACCAATATCACTTACTCAACCATTCAAATGATAATTCAAATTTAAATTTAAATTATCAAAATTTTCTCAAAATATTTCTAATTCCTTAAATTTTCGAAAAATTTCGCCAGTGTCTCCTTTGCATAGCTAGCTCGGTACAACTAAAAAATGCCTCTACGGGCCCCCAAATTTCAAAAGAAAACAAAATGCCAAACGGCTAGATTAGAAAATTATCAAATTTCATATAGAAATTTAAATCCATACCTTTTTGTTGGTCAATTCAAATTTATCTTTGCAAATTAAAATATCCATTTATCATTTGGCTTTAGATACCTGTATATCCTACTTAGTAATAATATCCAATTACTGATTTCAAAATCATTCACTTCTTTCTACGAAATTTCAATATCTGTTCTACTTAAGCCGTATGATGCACCCATATCATCCGTATGCAATATCAATCCGATCGCTCACTCGATCATACAATTTCACTTACGAACTAGTATCGTCTACCCGACTTCCTAGTGCGGACTCAAATCTGGTTTCTTGATCGAAAACCGTCATTCTCCTTGCATAACCACAAACTATGATAGAGAATTTCCAGAATCAACCAAAAATCCATATCCAGGGTTCACCATCGAAAATCGAGTGAAAAATCCAAACTCAGATCGATATAACTATCTCGAAATTCTGTGCTTGAATTTGGATCAAATCGCTATGCGAATTAAATAATATAAGTACATCCTACGTATTTATTCCAATTGACTATTAGCTATATCAATTTCCTTTATTCACATTTATTTTTTTGCTTTTCATTTTCTTATTCACAAATATCCTTCTCACCACTTCACTAAATCTTCATACAAATATTACTAAAACTTCACTAAGTGCTCGGAACTTCTACTTCAATTCCAATAAGTGATACATTAGTGCTAATACAACTTTTGAATGTTGAATGATAAACATTTTCAATTATACCCTAAGATGAATTTTTAAAGTAGTAATTGAGTTTCAATATTTTTTCTCTCGTCGCTTTTTTTATTTTCATGTTTTTCTTTTCAATTTTCAGAGGAATGTATTTTTTCTAAATTTGTTAATTATTTGAAAAGGAGAATATTGAGATTTTGTTTGTTGAGAAAATTAAAAGTATTTAATTTGATCGAAGTTCGTAATTTTTTTTAATTATCAATATAGTTTCTATTTCTTTTTTTGGTTTTATACTTGTTCGAAACCATCTAAGAAAATTATTATTTATTTACAGATATGGAGGTGCAACTGTTATAATTATTTTTTATTTTAGTAAAAAAAGCCATTAGCACTTTAAAATGAGAGTTGCTAATTACACCACTTTTTTCCTAGTTGTATCACGGACGGAATTTACCACATAAAGTCAAACTAATACTTAAAATTACCCTAATTACACCACGCTATTTTAATTATTTTCTACCAAATATCAAGAATCACGTCTCTCGTTTTGGAAAAAAGTTCTGGAAAAAAATTAACATAGGCAGTCAACAATTGATTAATAAAGTATACAAACGGCTGTAAATCCAAACAACCTACTACCCATTCTATGTATCTATTCCCGAATTCATCAAAATTACTTGAAAACAAATCAACGAGTTTACAAAACCAAAGTACACACAAATACGTGTTTTGATATACACACACACTGCAGGATTTTCAAACCCAACACCAGTAACAAAAGATTTCAATAAATTTCAGTACGGCAAAAAAAAAGAGCTGGAGAAATGGGTCGGTAAAATTCAGTATTTTTTGTGGTGTAATTAGCAACTCTCTTTGAAATTGAGGTAAACAGAAGTTGTTCACAAACCTAATAGTTCAAATACATGTTCTAGTGGTGTAATGTAAGCCTAAATCAAGATAAGTTTTAGACTTTAAGAAGAACAAAAGAATTAACGGAAAATACAAAACCTTAATGGAGCTGCTTCCCCTTGCACACAGATCATTCAGGATACGATTGAGCGTGTCACTTATATCGCAAGCAGTAGATGAAGAGTTAATAGAAAGAAAAGATGGCGAGAATCGGATTGAAGATACAGTGCCTGCCATCGTCATCTGAATTTAGGAAATGAAATAGGGTTTATTTTACTAAAATCAAAACATGAATTCGAGGGTAAATGAGAATCGCTGTTTGTTCAGCAGTAATGCTACTCTGACCAAATTTTAGGGTGTATAAACATGCGAATTAAGAATTACAGGGGAGGATATCAGGACCGCGTTCCTTTTTTCCGGGTAAATCAGAGTTGCTGTTTTGTTTAGGGGGAGAAAGAGAAAAGAAGCAAACGTGCCATTGCATAATGGCTGGACGTTATAAATATTTTTGAATAATATAATTTATTATTAAAGATATGATGGATTTGTTAGGGTAAATGACTTATATATAAATCTTACTGTATAATTTTTGTTATAAGATTTATATATTTTTGAATTCGAATATAAATTAAATCATCGTTTTTGTCAATAAAATAAGTTATATTTGATTTATTCTTTTTTAGGATTTGTTATAAAAATATATGGAAATTAGTATTCTTAACTAATTTTGAAATTGCTATTTTTATCAAATTGTATAAATAAATATTCATGTATATAGGTTATGAAATTGACATTGAGCTTTTAATATATTTGAATAATAGATAAATGTGTATAGGTTGAATTTTAAATTGTTACAAAAGAATAGGCGAAAACACATAAAATTGAAAGTGTAATGCTAATGAATCGGTATATTTTTGTGCATTTAAAGTTCTCGTAACATGTACTTATCAAAAATAAGTATATGGTACTAACAAAGTGGTAAACAGAATATTTCATTAAATCCTGTGTAGTTAATGCCCCGCTTTAATCCCGCTATATCTCATAGGGAATTTCTACTGCTGCGATTTTTCCATGTAACCTCAAAATATAGCCTTTCCGCTATAAGCCCCGCTATTTCCGCTATATCCTGTTATTCCCGCTATTTCCGCTATATCTTTTTTAATAAAATGAATTGAAAAATTGCATTTATACATTATAAAAATTATGAAAATAATTTATTTGATTTAATTTTTAATATATTTTCAGAAATGAAAATACTCCAATATTCTACTAAATTCAATTATGTTATATAACAGTTTTACGTTTATTTAAAGTATATCCGCACATGTTTTTATTTAAAATTATTTATGTATTAATTATAATTCAATTGAATGATAATTTTTCATTTAATTACCATTTATTTATTTGTAAAAACATTAAGTACGAGTTTTATATGCTATTTCAGAGCCATCCGCTATATCCTGGCTATATCCCCGCTATGACTTTTTGCACCTCCGCCGCTTTGAATCTGCCGAGCGCATTAACTGCACAGTCATTAACTAATAAAAGAAATATTAAGTAAAAATATAACCTGGAACGTTACCAATAACATTGTCATTTTAATTATACACATGAAAATGATTTTTAATCCATTGTTTCATACCTCCTTAAATTTAATTTATAATAAAAATTTCAACAAATATTTAACATTACCTTTGAAAGATAATAAAATACAAAAGAAAAATATTTCATGTTATGATTTTTGTCCATTATTAACGTAAATTATGGATATAAATAGTTAATATGTAATTTTTTTACAAAAAAATCTAACTGAAAATGTTAATTATTTTTCAGCATTAATACAAAAATTCACCGCTAGTCATTCATTCTAATGTCATTATTCACAAAAATTAATTTGTTAATGAAAAGAATTCACTTTACATACAAATTTTAGAAAGTGAAAACATTATGTTTGTAATAATATACCAATTTTAGAAGGAGAAGTGTGTATGTTTGTTTGTTTGTAATGAAATATCAACTTTTGAAGGAAATTTTTGTGCGTATATTTCTTTGTATTAAATGCAAATTTTAGAAACAAATAATTTTTTGAACTTGAGTGTAGAATAATTTAAGAGAGTTCAAGATAATTATGTATACAGTTGTGAAAATTTAAAATCATGTTGACTTAAATGAAAAAAATAGTTTTATCATTTTTGTCAATAGAAATGTGGTATACACATTGAATTGTCATTTTTTTATAATTTAGTAGATCAATTAACAATTAGTTGGTATATTCAAAGGGTTTTAATTTAATATCACTTAATAAATTCAAATACATGGACTTGAACATAAAACAATTTAAGAAAAGTTATGAGAAATCTGTAAATAACTGTAAAAACTATTAGGTGTCGGTATTCAAATGTAAAATGATATGAGAGAAAATTAGTAAAACTTTGTAAAAAAAATTATATAATCGTGAAAATTTTAGATTATATGGACTTGAATGAAAATTTTGTTTTATCATTTTTGTCGATACTTTGAATGTGATACACGCATTGAATTGCATTTGTTAGATCTGTTAGTCCGTGGGATGATGGTTTTGATGACAACAACCTTAGAATAGATTATAAAATACAAACGCTAACATTATAAGTTTAGATATATATGTATATGCAGGATTTAACAATGCAGGTACCAAGAATAAAGACTGTACAGTATAGATATTCAAGGTATCGAGATAGAAGACTCATGAGTATCAAGATTATCAAAATTCAAGATTCCAAGAATAAGTATTTTTATTAGAAATTTTGTTAAAACTCCTAAAAAAGCACTGGCATCTTAAAATCCAATTTATTCGTGGAATGGAATCCACTTCGAGCCCGTTAAAGGGATGGAACCCTAAGTAGGATGGAACCTACGAAAAATCTAGTGGAACATTGTTTTGTATCCGCTAATTTTAATTCAAATGATTTTATAAAATTATCTTGTTTTCAAAATGATTTCAAAACTTTCTTTTAAAAGATTCAAAAATCTCTATCCTGATTCTAAATAATTTTAGCCTCAAAATTATCTCCAATTTTAAAGTCAAATTGTTTCTGATTTTAAACTATCTTTTAAATAATATATTTAACTTTTAAATATTTATACTTAGATTTAAATATAAAAATATAGTTAAATTCTACATGTATTATTCTCTATATTTACTTATGAATTTCAACTATAATTAAGTATATCTATAAAGTTTAAAATAGTTTTAATATAAGATAAAGGTTATTTTTAAAGAAAATCAAAACACCAAAAGTTTCTTTGGGATGTCGACATGCCTATGGTGACCATGTCGACATGCCTATGGTGACCATGTCGACATGGTGTCAGTTGGTTTCAAAATTCAAATTTCAAAAGAAGTGCATATTCGCCATAACTCTTCATGAATGGTCATGGCTGTTGTTCTTCTATAAATAGGGGTTAGTTTCAACGAATTTTATATCAGTTTTTCTGGTTTTTCACTTCTCTTCTTCTTCCACATTTCTTAATACAAATTCCTACCATTACTCTGTCGAAATCAACATTGAATCGAACTCGGATAATTCTAGTTTGATTCTCTATCACTATCTCAACAAGACCTCAGTGCTATTCAGAGTTACAGGCTTCTTTGTAATCAATCAAGCGAGAAAAGGTGTGATTGGAGCCTTAGAAATCAATCAAGTTGAAAATGTGTGATTGTAGCCTTGAGAAATCAATTGGGTAAACTTGTGGCCCAGAAATCAAGTATCCCTACCCAGAGGATTGTGATTCTGGAGGGTGTACCTCGTGGCCTTGAAATCGAGGTTTGTAATTGTTGAATTGCTTTTGAAAGGAAATCCATATTTAGTTGTGCGGGACTGGATGTAGGGTAACCCTAAACTAGTATAAAATCCGGTGGGTTCTTTCCTTTACTGCTTTTATTTTATTTCTGCATCTGTGTTTGATTCTGTGATCATATCTGTGTTTGTATATTGCATACATTTGTGTCTAAATTAACATAAACTCAAAAAGATTTAGCAATTCTTTAAAACACTATTCACCCCCCCCCCTCTAGTGTTAATCTTAGCCTTAAGATCCGTAATCCGCATTTCTAACAATTGTAATCAGAGCAAGGTTTTCAAAAGTTTCATAATCTGATTTTTGAAAAGTCTTCAAAATGGCTACCAACACTGGTACTATTACTAACAGACCACCACTATAGGATCTTGTCACTAGTTCATTTGTAGAAGGTCGGTCTATTGTCAGACCACCACTTTTTAATGGCAGTAACTATGCATATTGGGCATGTAGGATGAAAATATATTTATAATCTATATGAATAGACACTTGAAATATCACACAAACTGTATATTCGGAACCCATAACTGATTTTGCACAGTGGACTGCTGAGCAAAAGACTGTTGCACAAAATAATTCTAAAGCAATGAATATATTGTTTTGTTCACTGGATAGAAATGAATTCAATAGAGTGTCAGTTTGTAAGTCTGCATATGAAATCTGGAAAACTTTGCAAGTTACTCACGAAGGAATAAGCAAAGTTAAACGGACGGACGGCGGCGGCGCGCGCGCGCGTGTGTGGTGGAGATGCATGATCTCTCTTCTCACAACGAAGCATACATTTGGGAGCCGCAGGCCCCCAACCTCCTCATGAGAAAGCTATATTTAAATCAATATAGCTCTCACAATTTAGAGATGTGGGACTTTGTATATTTCATTCAACTTGTATTAAGGAATTCCAACAGAATGGTCCCTAGCAGCAATAAACATAATCAGCGTGATTCGAGATAGCATTATTTATTTAAAAAAACTTGGTATGATTTGAAACAACATGCTCTTTCAAATCGCACTTCACAAAATCTTTTACCATATATATGCATGCGCATGCATGTATGTGTGTGTATGTACATAGTACGATATTTGATCACATCATAGCTGCTTTTTCCCCCTCTGTGATAGAAACATATTTGTTTCTATTATTAGTTTTGAAGTCGACCTTTTTAAATAAGTCTGCAGATATAGCTCAAATGGTCAAATTTTCCTTCTGGATATCACCGCAAAATAAACTTGCAGCAATCTAGACCTCATTGAGATAAATGCCATTTTATTTAAAATAACGAATAATAAATTGACGTCCAATGGAAGCCCAAGTAGCTCCATACTCAGCTCATTGAGAGAGTGATTGTAGTGGTTCTCATATATAGTTCTTACAAGCAATTGGTTAGAAATTTAACATTAACAAAACGTTTATTTAACCGATAAATTTATAAAACAGATTTCAACATTATTTTTAGCATCAATTCTACACACACAAAAGTGAAACTTGATTTATATTGTTTTGAAGAAAAATATAAGACGCCTTTCTACAAAACATAAACCTAAACCCAAATCACCTACAAATACTCACCCACTTTAGATTGATCTTAAACTAAACCGTTAATCTTGACTGCGTACAAATTACAAACACCTAATGGGTTAGAGCACGGTAAAAGCTGCAACTTAAACACATAAATTTATAATGCACGAGAGGGACATTACTTTAAGATTCATTTTATTAATAATTGAGATCATGATACAATTGCAATATATAATTGTTAACACCTGCCACTGAATCACAAATTAAAAACAAGATAAAAAAGGTTAAACGACAACACAGAGGATGATGGTTATAATATCCCTAACAAAGATACATTAATTAACCTAATCCGAAATTAAAAAAAGTCTTTAGTAAATTTGATTTAAAAAATGAATATAACCAGTTAAAGCTAGAAGAGGATTTTAAACCTTGGACAGTTTTTATGTGCCCAGAAGGACATTTCGAATGGAATGTTCTTAGCTTTGGTTTTAAAACAGCTCCTTCAATATTTCAGAGGATTATGGACAGCATATTCAAAAAATATGATTTTTGTTTAGCATATATAGACGATGTTCTTGCTGATAATCTAAAACAATATGAACAGCATACACACACACACACTGCAGGATTTTCAAACCCGACACCAGTAACAAAAGATTTCAATAAATTTCAGTACGGCAAAAAAAAGAGCTGGAGAAACGGGTCGATAAAATTCTGTATTTTTTGTGGTGTAATTAGCAGCTCTCTTTGAAATTGAGGTAAACAGAAGTTGTTCACAAACCTAATAGTTCAAATACATGTTCTAGTGGTGTAATCTAAGCCTAAATTAAGATAGGGTTTTAGATTTTAAGAAGATCAAAATAATTAACGGAAAATACAAAACCTTAATGGAGCTGCTTCCTCTTGTACACAGATCATTCATGATACGATTGAGCGTGTCACTCATATCGCAAGCAGCAGATGAAGAGTTAATGGAAAGAAAAGATGGCGAGAATCGGATTGAAGATACAGTGCCTGCCATCGTCATCTGAATTTAGGAAATGAAATAGGTTTTTTTTACTAAAATCAACATGAATTTGAGGGTAAACGAGAATCGCTGATGTTCAGCAGTAACGTTACTCTGACCAGATTTTAGGGTGTAAACACGTGAATTAAGAATTACAGGGGACGACTGCAATAAAGACGACTGCAATAAAGACGAATTCAAATATTTTCTTGTTAGTTTGAATTAAATACAATAAAGACGGCTGCAAACGCCTCTAGTATTGTGAAGACAAAATTTTATATAAATTTTATCTGTATAATAATGAAAACCAAATGAGTATTTACCTCTAGTAAGTGTAGTCCCAAATAAGATATAAGACACATTTGTAACTTCATTTACGTCTATTACATCGCAAATCCAAATATTGTAACTGTATTAATGGCCATTTCTAATTTCCCTAAAAAGATTTAAAGTAATAAAGACATTTATTAACACCTTGATTGATGATAGACAAATGAAACTGCAAGATTACCGACTTATACTATTGCCCCTAATGAATGTGCAATTAGTAGGAAATACATCATAATCATGTACATACATACATACATACATACATATATATATATATATATATATATATATATATATATATATTACCTAATAACAAATAATATCAATACTTACCATAACATGAACAAGCAAACTCTAAAAAAACATCATTCCACATGAAAAAAATTGTCAACAAGTAAATAAAATTGCCTCAAAAGTACATTCCAGAAATAAAACCATCTTTTAACAATAAATTATTTATCCACTTTGAATTAGAATTTTCAGTTACACGTACACTAGACCAGAAAAGCAGCAACAATACACTATTACAATATACTTTGAATTAGACCAATGCACAGTAATAATTTTCAATATACAAAGAATAAAAAATTAGAAAGAACATATCATTCTTCATTGGCATTAAATTGTACCAGACTCAGATAAGAAACCTATTAGATGGTAAATTTCAGTATATGAATATTGTTCTCTACTCATTGCTGCGAAGTTGTTGTTCTTGACCGGTATCATATAACAGTCGTTGGGATGCTGAAAAAGAAAGAAAGAGAATGTGTATTGTGTAGTAAAGAAGCGGAAACAGTGGAACACTTGTAATTTGAATGCAATATCAGTAATTATGTTTGAAAATTTGTGAGACTAAACATAAAAAATACAATGATTCTAATAAACGCCAAACTAAACGTAATCAAACATTTAAACGGCAAATTTCAGATCAAATCAAGAGTATTAGGGCAAGCTAAATTAGTTAGGCCGATAAAAAATATCTCACGAATGAAATTCAAACCAATTAAGTTTCATTATCCAACCAAATAAATGGAAAAGAACTAATATGATTGGTATTTCGGTTTTAACCAAATATTTGCTCCGTATATGATTTATCTAATGCTAACTAGCATAATTACAGAGCACATAATAAAAACAATGATTTATCTAACACCATCTAACATAATTACAAAGCACAGATAATATTACAACCAACATATTTCCACAATAAAAGCTGAAACTTGGGCCTACCGTACATGCTCCACTTTACACATCATCAGGTAATATACATTAATGCGTAAGCAGTTTCCATCCTAGTACGCTACAGTACAACATTAAGTTATTAACTACAATTCAGTATACTATTTTTAATCTTGAACACAGCATAAATGTGGCTAAATCCATCACAAAATCTTGCCAATTGCCAACAATCCGACGATGACAATAAACCTCCCCATATTTACATTTTTAACTCTGCTTACTGGCCCAAAAAGCCTCTTAAACCTAGCCTCCTGCTCAGCACTAAGCCTAGTAGGGAGCTTGATATTGAACTTGATGCCTCAAATTCCTTTGTTGGAAGGATCCTTAAGCAAGGGCATGCCCTCTCCACGAACAACTTTTTCATAGTAAGGTTGGATAGGGCTGTTAATGGGTATAGTAAAGCTTCTTCCATCGGGCGTTGTTAATTCAACAGTGCAGCCGGCTTTTAAAAGGGTGATCTTTTGGGTCACTATGAGGTCATTTCCGTCCTTTTTGAAAATGCTATGTGGTTTCTCGCCGATTATGAAGACGAGGTCAGCAGGTATCGCGTTCGGCTGCTTGTACCCTTTTTCTTGTAATGTATCTTTGTTCCTTTCTTCCACCCTGGCTTTACGTCTACTATTGTTATCTCTTCCACTGTCATTATTTTCCTACACATATTTTTTTGTACATATAAGATATTGGTTTGAAGTGATTAGTGAGTAAGACTCTGTTCGCTATGAGTTCACGAATTCCATCAAGTGACCATTTCTATCTAATCTCCAAACAAGTAATGTCATAATATCATAAACAATATGCAACCATGAATAGAATTAATAAGATCACAAAGTTGACAGTTAAAAAGTTGCTGAAGCCATTAAAGAAACTAAACGTCTGACTGTCCATGTAGACGCAACAAGTTAACTAATATTTTGACGGCTTCATTCTTCAAAAGTTGAAGAAAGTAAAGGAAAAGATTAAAGACAGATGCAAATAAAGGGAGGGGACGTTAAAAGGATAAAAATGGGCAATTTTTTCCCACTAGAATACTTTCAATAAAATGGAAAAGAAAGGAATAAAATAAAAGATATAGAAGCTAATCAGCAATGTGCTGTTAATTAAGTCAACGTACTTGGGCAATTTTTTAGTTAATCAAATTTCTTAGTATCTCAAAAAAATCAGTATACGATGAAACAAATATTATTTATTTCAAATGTATAAATAAATAAATTGCATATTAAGTATTACACATCCATTGTTCTTTCATACAACAATAATATAACTAGTGGCCATTCTAATGGTTTCGTCTGATACATTTTCTTTATTAAGTCATAACATCTTCTATCATAGATAGCTAGACATACTTTTGAATACCAATTTCAGTTATTCAGATTGAATAATAATGAGTGGAAGTGTTTAAATTAATCTGACCTTTAAGATGAAGTAAATTTTAACATTTAACTAAATATGACTTAAAACTAAAAAATGTATACAAAGATTACATAATTGAAAATATTCAAAGAAAAGGAGGTAGTATATTAACTATTAGTACTTTGCTTGTAAAAAATTTCAAATATACTTCACAAAAAAACTAATGTGTTTTTTTCATAAAATTATGAACACTAAACCGCTGATTCTTTAACTTTAAAGTTCTAAACTACCGATGCTAATTTATTATTAGAAGTTTCCAACGCACAAACTCAAATAGGTCATCTATAAGCAGCTAAGAATTGTGGGTATATTCCCAAAAATAAACTATCTAGTATTACTATGCAGAATATAATCCCTTTTTCAAACTAAAGGTCCATCAATTAAGTTCTATCTAGAACTCAAAAAATGAGACCTCCTTGTTATACTGAAAGAGTGACATTTTACACCCCAAATAGGTTTGGCCTAGACTAACAGGAAAACATATTTGAAGAGAATGCATACCTGATGGCCTTTGTTTTTTCTGTGCATTTCCATTTCTTCTTCGTCCATATCGTTAATAGGACTTTTGATTGAGTCAATAGGCTGAAGTCGATCAGACAAACTCTCCAGCATAAGTGGTTCACGACTTTGTAGGTAGTTTTTTACTTTCTCAAATTCTCTATGCTAAAACAAGTGGGTTATAAGCAAGTTAGCAAAGCTTTTAAAATCCATCAATTAGGCATCGGTATCAGAAGCTACAAAAAGGAAATTACCCGTATATTATGTTTTGATAATACTTTTTGAATCAGTGGTATAAAGATTACAAAATCCTCCCCAAGGGTACGAGCCAAACAGCAAAGAGCATCAGCAGCATCCCTTTTTAGTTCATCGTTGTTCCTGCATATTGCAAGCAGTGAAAAAAAAAAAAGATGAATGGCAAAATAAGCAATTCTAAATTGCCATTTTATAATTTAACTGAACCAGCAAAAATTATATGGAATATGTTAAGAGGTCGCACAGCTGTATATTGCACTAAGCACAAACAGTTTATCTACCAAATATATGATATGCAATGAGGTTGCCATTTTTATACCATTCGTGACAAAAGGTTTTATTTAGATGATAGTGTATTAAAAATAGAAATGTATAAAAAAAGATACACGCACGCGCGTGCGCATATATATATATATATATATATATATATATATATATATATATATATATATAGACACACACACACACACACACACACACATATATATATATAAAGACATCCAGATGTCAAAAATGTGTCTTTAATTAACATCTAGATGATAAGACAATCAAGAAAGTGTTAGTGCTTGCTTAAGATTAATTAATATGTATATATAACGAATGCTGAACTCGTACTGTATATACACAAATGCAGTATAAAAAACACGGTTTGGAACGGTGAACACAATTTAATCAATAATAGAGATTTTACTGAAGTTGATACGATCTCTTACCCATCCAAGATCAAAATAAGATGATGCACTAGTGATGACACATGACCACTGGCCTGAGACAAATATTCAAGTTACTTATAAATAAATACACAGCTGAAATGCTTTTTTTTAACGAGGTGATAAAATTAATATTGCCTACCTGTACGCAAGGTATAAGATGGGTAATAGTTTTAATGGTGCGTCTTCTGACATCTACTGAAGTATCCACTTTAAACAGGCGGATAAGTGTTGGAAAAAGCATATGCATGTGTTCATCCAAGGTTCCTATATGACAATTAGAAGCATCACTATCCTAGTCACAATATGTCATCAATGCATCGATATCTAAGGCTGTCCATAAAATTCCAACCACTCCAACAACAAAAAAACAAAAAAACAAAAAAAAAAAACTCAATCGTCATCGTTTTAATCATGCTAATCATGTTGCAGGTTTTAAGAAGTTCGTACCAAGCAGGAATTTTGTTTTTTCTTCTTCTTCATGTTATTAAATTGGGAATGAAAAATCTAATTATCATTGGTTTGGAATTTAACGGAATTCGTTTATTCATCTTATTGAGTTCTGGAACTGAAACAAGATTAAGGATATTTGAGTCCAAGAAGCAAATTATAATGCTAACCAAATAAAAATTGGAGAGATGTGTCATACTTCGACTGTCTATCTTGCATACATCTTCTCTTCGATGTTTCCAATTTGAATTTATTTTAACACATGTTTTTCTTTTTTCATGAAAATAATATCGTTAAGGGTATAAAAAATGCAAGTTCTTTGGACAACAATCTCTATTACACATGATTCACGGGCACAACATAACAATTTGATTTCTGAAAAAACCGATTGGCTTTTAGCAATGAAATGGCCGTTCAGTATTTTATATTCTACAGTGCTACATTAAGTCAATTTTTTATTATACCCATTTGAAATTTGTGCTTCCTGATTTAATATATATTATGCATGTGTGTGCATGCATCCGTATGAATGTGTATGTATGTATGTATGGAGAGAGAGGAAGGTTCAATAGCAGTCCTCTTTTGTAGCATCCCTATTTTCAGCCACTAGTTTTTATGTAATTAATAATATGAAGTGGCAAGAGAGTGAAACGACACACATACACATATGTATGTGTGTGGAAGGTTCAATGATATCCATCGTAGCTTCCATTTAGCACCTCTATTTTTAGCCACTGGATTTATACACACGCACACAGATATAAATATATGCATCGAAATAACTATAAGATTACTTTTGTAATGTAATTACTAAAAATAGGTCCTATTGGCAGTTCTATATGTAATTTAGCAAGATTTACAAGTATTAGAATCTAAAAACAACAAGTGACTTATCAGTTGTCCCAGTTTAAAGTCAATTCCTGGTCCAAGTATTTGACAATCCTTACGAGTCATAACATATTGACCAAATATCTGCCCTAATAGGACACCCAAATTCTAACCCTACTGGAAAATTTGTTTGTAGAACTACAACACCCAAAAAAATAAGATCGTCGTATATGAAAAGACAAATGACACAAACCACCAAACACTTCAAGAGTATGCAGTATATCAGGAACATGGCTATAGTCATTGCACCGCTCAGCATCGCTCAGAACTTGTATACAGCATGGAAGAATCGCTGGAAGATAAGTTCTGAATTCATCATTTAAAGCTATGCAAAGTTCTTCAACAAGATGAAGAATCTGTATTGGGAAAAAAAAGTATTAGATGAAAATCAAAATCCATGCTTCATCATGTTTGGAGTAAGGTATTGTTCATTCTTTCGAGGTGCAAAACTTCCATATCATGTTGCTTACAGGTTATTAACCCACACATATAAACAATTATCACGACAGAACAATATCAATGATGCTGGACTTTATAATAAATATCATATTTTGTATATTTTCACTGAACAATAAACACCAATTATACACAGAAGTGAGAACAAATGATGTATATTTTCCTAGATCAGAACGACAATATCAAACTGAATGAACCTTATTACTCCAGGAAACAGAAGAGAAATAAGATACAATATGTTTACTAAACAAGCAAGAAAAAGGCTTTTTCTTCTGGAACCAAATAAAACATAGCCAACTGAATAAACTGACAATGAAATAAAACGACAAACATTAGTATATTTTCGACTGCTTAAATTTGATACGGTTAAATCTTAACATTAAACCATAAGAGAACCAAGCAGTTATAAAAACCTAACATACCGGTGAGCCTTGCCCTGATCTGTTTGTAGCAGGCAGAGTGAAAGAGGATGACCACAATTCAGAAATTAGGGACAACAATTCCGGTAGATACTTACATATATGCTGCACACAAAGAAAACATATTCCATGATTCACTGATTAAAATTAAATTAAATCCACACATGTGAAAAAACAAAATGCTGATTAAAACACCAATTATACCTGGCGCACAATAGACACTAAATTTCCCAGCTTCCAAATTATGAACTCTTTTAGCCCATCTTCACAACTTTGAACAGCTAACAGAAGTTCTGGTAAAACCTGAAAACACGCAAAGTAAAGCATTTACCATACCCAGTGCACGAAACAGAATGTCGCTGTTAATAAGACAAAATTAATTATAATGAAATAGCCTTGCAAAGGTTATAAACAACAGGAAGTGACAAAATCATTCCCTATAAGTTTCCTTTTGGGTCAAAATTATTATTTCTCAAGATTTGATCACCCTGCTTCTTTTGATACTAAAGATATTTCAAATTGATTCAACAAGCACATGAACAAGAGAATTAAAACAGCGGAAAACATTTGAAATGCTATATCAACTCACCTTTGGTAGGTATGGAACACAACCAAGGCCCATCGACTGGTTTGCATCATTAAAAAAAATTAGTGACCAAGATAGATAATCCAAACAGCTTTAAAAAAATAGTTGTATGATATAACAATGAGTACCTTAAATATAAACATGAGAGACCCTACCACCTTTTGGTGATAACTTGAAAGAGACGGGTCTCGAAGGATTCGCATAAGTGAAGTAAGGGCAACCTATGCATTGTACATGTATGTCAGGCACAATGAAATATTAATTGACACAACCAACATTAGCATCAGGATTAACTTGCACTACACAGTGTACAAAAACCTGGAATATGCTGCTTTCTCAGTTAATTAACTTACAGTAGAATAATAATCCTCAGAAGTTGCAAACGAAGGCCAGAGATCTGTAGGTAACTCTTCCATAGAAACAATCTGTTGACTTGTATCACTTGTTGGACGGTTAACTTCCCCATGAGAACCAGGTAATGATTGCTGATTTCGCTTATGCTCATGGGGATCCAAGGCACCCATTATACCGAGGACCTAAATTAATATTAGCAATCTCTTGAATGTTAGAAATAAGAAAAACCTGAAATGTAATTCATATCAAAATAAATTACCTTCAATACTTCTAGCCTAGTCGACCATGCTGATTCTCCATTCAACAGTTTCAAAAGCAGATTGAGTAACAGCGGGTACTCCGTATATGGAGTTATAACATAGCTGGAGATTAGGATGAAACAGCGTTAAAATTCACTAAATATACAGTTTATGCAACATCCATGGAAGAATGTGTCCCGCGTTGCAGAAATGAATACATGCTTGGATTATGAAAATTAAACTGTTGATATAGACCCTTTTAGCGCGCGCACACACACACATACAGATATACATACCCACACAGACACATACATACATACATATAGAGAGAGAGGGAGAGGGAGAGACAATTACACACATGCACGCACACACACAATACACACGTGTATGTATGTACATGTATGTGTATGCATGTATCAAGCTATGTGACTGCAATGTGTAATGAATATATATTAATCACAAACATGATAAGATAGCTGATGGGTGTCGGTGGGAGGGTATGAAAAATGGAGCACACACTGGTTGTCACATGCACGCAACAAGTGGGTACAAACATATAGGTCTGTCAATGGTAAGGGTTTTGGCCCGAACCCGTCCTATTAATACAAGTACCGATTTTGTTATGATTGCCAGGGACTAGACCCAGGCCTGACCCAATTATTATTAGGGTCAGCTACAGTGTCATCACTTCTTAGCCCGATTTCGCCCAATCCAATTATTAGTGGTTCATTGTACCAAAAATATGAATGTGTATATTGTCTGTGTACCATTTTGTTTGCATGCAGAATTTTTTGCATACTTTTGTTTTTTTAACACGGTTTCATCACCACCCATTTGTTTGCAAATTTTGTTTATGTACCATTTTTAAGAAGTTACGGGCTAAAAATATGGTTTTAGCATCAATATTTTGGACCGAGCTTAATTCTGTTACCCAGTGAGCTTGAAAAGACGGATGGATCGGGCTTGGATAATGGATTTGAAATACCATGCGGTCCCAGGCTCGATGATGATTATAGTTACCGGGCTCAGGTCCAGGATTTAACCTACCCGGACTGAACCCAGCCTATTGATAGACATACAAACTTCTTTTCAGGACACATTGATTGGGTTGTGTGATCTATATAAGTGGATTGGACAAAATAAACAATGTGGTGCTTTGCAACTTAATAAAGATAAGATCTAGGAAAACAATATACCAAACAATATATCAAACATTTGCATGAAAAAGTCCTAAAATTATTCATAACACGACAACAATATAGAATAAACACCTACTAACTTTTTACTATGCAAACTCAAATGCATAAAAGTATTCATTGCAAATTCATTTCCTTCTTCTACCAGACCACCATATACATTCCTTATTTAGCTCCCTAAATGAGCTCATTAGAATAATTATTCAGTAAATTCCATGGAATTTTAGCCTTCCCTGACTCTTTCTACAACATTTCTTGAGCCCTTGTAACAGCAACTTAAGAAATCAATTATAGCTAGTGTAGTTGGGTACTTCATACATGTTGCAAGTAAAAACAGTGCAATAATAAAATGACATAAAAGTAACACTTGAGAAGAAGGAATTGATGAAGAGATGACAGCTAATTTTTAAAGAACATCTGACATTTCCAACCTTTGAAATTATAAAAGAACAAAATGATCATATTTTGACCTATAAATGTTTGTATCATTAGATATTCGCCTACTGCAGCAATTTAACTTGTGTCTATGTAGGAGAATTCCGTACACTAACCTGTCTCCAATTCAAGGGACCACGGTGAGTGAGTGTGTGTTGGGGGGTTTGTGGGTTTTTTTTTTTTGGTTGGGGGGGGGGGGGGGGGGGATAGTTGTTATAGTAAAATACAGTTCTGTGTTTTGAGAAAAAAGACACTGTAGAAAGTGAATGGTGCTAATGCCAAAACGGTAATATGCATGAGTTAGAAAGGACCACAAATTTTTAGCAAACGAACATCATACAAATATGACTAGCATAATACAAAATAATTATAGCAGCATTGAATATGAAATAATATACCCTGTGCTTTGAACAACTTGACCAAGTGTTGCCACAGCTACATCTCTTTTTGTAACAGCAGCAGCATCCAACAGTCCATCAACAATTAATGGCATCAATTCAGGGAGGTATATCCTCATTGAATAGCCACCCTATACAAAAGTAACTACCAAGTTAGTTGCTTGAAATCTTAAATATACTACTGGTAATTATATGTTCAGCAAACTAAGCTAAATAATACCAGAGATACTTCTAACAGTAATATATCACTTCAGTAAATGTTGACTAGTACACAGGAAAGATGGTTCAAACTACTGCTAATCAATAACTGAGACTGGCAAAAGCTGGTTCAAACTTCAGAAGTATACAGGAAAGATGTAACCAGTCATAGCCGTAAGATGGGAATTCCATACAGCTGAACACTTATATTTTGCTAATTAAAAGAAAGAAAAGTGTAGAGCTTAAACATCATTCACACAAAGTGCTTCTCCGAAATCAGAACTACCAGTAAAGAGCGTCAAATGTTCAATAGCAACATTAAAAAGAGAGTGAAGAATGTAACAACTGTGTCATCTAAATAAATTAAAAGGTATTCTAAGGAAAAAAGTCATACAACTTTCGCGAGTTCTCCTACAGTAGCAAGAACTCCTGTTACAATAGCATTATTTGCATTTACACCAGTGCCTTCTCTTAACTTTGCGACAAGTGCCTGAAATGTGGATGATAAACCAATTAATATACATCTCATGCCTTGCATTCTTCCGAAAAATGAAATGCTTACTTGCCATACAATGAAATTTTTGAGTAGTAATAAACAAGTATTACATGAGTGGACCACTTACAAACCTTATGAATAGGAGAAATATATGGGCGAACCAATCGTTCACAATTACGAATCAAGCATCCTAGTAATTTGGAGCTTTCTTCTTTGTATTTGCTATCGGCACTGTATATGAAATAAGATTGTGTTCAAAAATGAATCAGTCAAATAATAGTATGATGATGATGGTAATGCAAACGTTTAACGGATTAGCAGTAGTCAAAGAATCATTTTCCTACCTTTGACCTAAATATGTCAATAGTTGAATAAGATGACGGCGAAGGGCAGGAAGCACATAAGCAGGATTCCTTTCAGATAGTCTACCAGCAAGAGATATTGCAAACTCACGAACTATGAAATCCTAAAGAGCATTTTAGATTAATCATACACAGAAAAAGGATCAGGGCAACAGCCAGCAAAACAACAGTGGTATAGATAGAAGTTACACCACAAACGTGCGTGCGTGCGTGCGTGCGTCCAAATAACAATTTACCAAAAATGTAATGTACAAATGAACTTTTTAAAAGGAGAATATGGCGCAAAGAACCAAAATGCCTTGAATAAAAGAAGTGAACATATGAAATACCTTCGTGCCTATAGCAAACAAACTGATATGGCAAAACCAACTCCGTATTTTTGTTCACTTTCCCTAAAATACTGAAATTATGTTTGCACATAACTTCTACATCTTCATCTCGCTCCACTTAACCATGACCATTTTAAGGGCTGCTTAACAGCCATGGATGTAAGTGACATGTAAAGATGATGTGCAAGCTCATGATCTAACTGATGCTGTTGCACTAATATATACTTATATACATCAAATGTTTTGTTCATACTTGCTTCTAGTTTAATCAAACCAATACAAGATTGGTTCAGGTTTTTCATTTGACCCTTAGCCAGCCATGTGAAGAAGTGCTGATGTTTCAAATTAGAACGCAAACAGATGGTCAGACTTTTCATATCGGCTTCCAAGAGATGCTTCAAAAGAAGATAGATGCTATTATGCTAATGGTTTGCCTAAAAAAGAGATACAATGCTGCCTTGGGGAAAAACAGGGCTGCCATGTTTGTTGTATGTTCATATATGTGTACGCAGTGCGGTATGTGAAAGGTATGTTCGTATATGTGGTATGATAACATACTTGGAGCAAAATATGCAGGTTGGTTTGGTATTTTACTACAGTAATGAATACTTTGTAAATTACCAATCGCACAAAATATGTAAATACTTTAAAAATTCACCTAAGCAATACCTGCTGGCTACTTTAGTTTGTTTGCTATAAGGTTTAGACAAGTCTAAAACCATTGATTTTTGTGATTTCAGACACTAGAGAACCATTTGGGTGCATTCAAACAAGATAGGTTTTACACTGGTGCATCTGATGAACTACTAGTTATGGGGAAGAAATCAAATATATCTAAAGAAAGAAACATACTTTGTTTTTCAGCTTAAGCAGATAAGATTGAGATGAAAACAAAAGGTGTAGATTAGCATGAGGTTAAATCTCAATAAATAAAAAATATCCTCCTTGAGAGCAACAATTGTAGTACCTCAAAAGTTCACCGACTGCAAGCAAAGAACCATGGATGCTATGAACTGAAGAATTTTTTCCTAATCCAACTTGGGCTGCTTCACACATTCGATAATACCTAAAAAGGACATCAGGTAGTTCAATGCTATAAAATGGTGAAGGTTATATATATGGTGGTGTGACTACAAGTAAATAACAAGTAACATAAGAGGTAATAGTTCAAGCTTGGAACCTAAAAAAATCAAGAACATATATTAACATGAAAAAACAACTGCAGATTACTAGAATCACCTGATCAGGCAAAATCAATGCATACTGCTATTACCACCTTATGTCATAAGAAAGACCAATAACTTAACATGTGATCAGAAGAAATTATAGCAGAAGAAAAAAATGCTTCATTTTCCCAATATGGCCTACAGATACATCCTAAGATGGCATCGCCATCCCACATCTTTAGTACCTTTACTAGTTCAAAGATTGTATCAAAGGGTCCACAGAAAAAGGAAAAAAAACAATATTCTTGAAACACTGCCAATGTCAGACTACATTATCAACAAGAAACATATATAAAAGCCAAATAAGTAAACTAAACACCTGACTAGCAGACCTTGATGTTTCAAGTAATCAAAATCACAATGCTTACATCACAATGCGAAACTACAACATCATGAGGAGAAATTGGAATAGGTATAATAACCAGTCGAGTGAAACATTTTGTTAATAAACTAACACGTGTAATAGTACTTTATTTTTAAGATGATAGATTGAAATTTGTGTCATTCAACAGACAAACCATTGCACACGCCAACGTGTTTCACGTTTCTCAATAACACCAAGGCAAGCTCGCAACGCATCCACAGCACGTTCTCTGATAGCCAATGTAGGATCTCGTAGTGCAAACCATATGGCCTCGACAAATTCAGGCACATACACGTTGAAGACTGTAGAAGCATTTTCAGCCATTTCCTATAATAATAAACGTGGGTGAAAAATAGATTTACATCACAAAATGTTCCTTTTTGGAGTTGTTGATAGTTGGTGGTACTAATTATATTAGGGATTCACACGTGCTAATTGGGCATAAGTTAAGATCGTAAATATCATGAATAACCCATATGGTTGTGGTCCAGTGTATACTTCTTTTTTCTTTTTCTTTTTTGAGTTTTTAACTATTAATGTTTGTTTTTTATGGATTGTTTTCTTTTAGTGGTTGTTAACGTGTGTCCCCAGTGAGCCCACATTAACACAACACACTATATTATATATCTAGCTTGAGAGGTTTTTGTAGCAGTAGAGGGTGAAAAAATGCGTCATAACGAAGGTTGGTCTTTTAGCAGCATCTCTCCATAAATATTGCACCTTACAAACTGAATGAGTAAATAAAAGGAAAATGAAACAATTAAACAACACGGTGCATTGCAGATGCAGCAACGTGTGTAATTCCACTTACCTTCAAGATAAGAACAGCTGCGAAGCGACGATACTCTATTCTTTCGGCATGAAGCCAATCCAAAGCTTTTTTAATCTGAACATGAAACAAAGTCATGTAACACATAATGAAAACTAAGAGACTGCTTTGTAACTGCTTATGAGTAATCCGAAAAAGTTTATAAGTTACTTATTTGTGCTTATATGATTGACAGTATCTTGTAAGGAGGATAAAATGGTTATCCAAAAGATGATAAGTCTCATGCAACAATTATTTGCTAATGACTTTTAGAGCCCATTTGGTAGCAACTTATTTGGTATCTCCTTGAAAGGAGATTTGGGAATTACAACTTATAAGTAGTTTTGAAAAGTAGCTTCTAAGTAAATGTGTTAGGAATGGTTAGAATAAGTTAATTTTGGTTTTCAACTGCAATGACTTGTAAGTAATGAATGTATAACATACATAAATGGATATGACCATGTACTTGAAATATGCATTTGTCATGATACTGTAAGGTTATTAATCATTTGTTAGGTCAAAATAGTTTATGAAATTTCTTCGTAAGCTGTAAGCAACAAATTGTTGTTTTCCAAATTTCTATTTCTGAACTGCTTTTGCAAGCTTCTAACAAGGAGTTCTCAGACACTATAATTCAAATGAGTTACTTCTAAGTAGTTTTGACTATATATAAGGAGTTGTCAAACATGTTCTATTTCATATTTTTCCAACCACAAATTATATCAACATTTTCACTTATTTATCCAAAAACTTATGCCTTCGTTATTTAATAGTTCCAACTCTAAACAACTTTTAACTAGTTATAAATAAATTGTTACCAAATAATGGGATCTGCAATTCAACTCAAATGGTAAGAAATGGTAGTAGTAACCTGTTGCTCCACTTCATCAGCTGTCATAGCTCCACCAGCTCTAGCCAAATGACCAAGCACATTACTTGCAAGAATCAACAACTCAGGATCGCGTTTTATTTCAAATACAGTTCGCATGTAGGTGGAAAATCTTGAAACCTTGGATGCACTTTCCCCAAGATCAACATCTATCAACACATTAATAGCACGTAAAGCTCCCATGTTCTCTGCAATTTCACTATTTTCTAAAAGGGATGAGATACGATCATATAATTGGTCCATAAAACGAGAGAAAGCTTCTCCGCTAAGCTCTCGAGCTTTCTCTTCAACGTGTTTTTTTAGGGCAATGGCAGCTCCATCCTGGAAAAAAAAAAATTTAAAAAGTGTTTGGCATTATTAAAAGTAGGGAAAATGTTGACATTACAGCTTAAGTGATTGGTGATAACTAATTTTTTGATTAAAGGTGGCAATTAAGTTCATAAGTCATGATAAAACATGTTTAGCATACGAAAAATAGTTTGTAAATTCATGGCTTAATTCATATCTTACATTTAGATTTATTAAAATAACTAGAAGTGAGAACAACTTACATTATTTATTTCAAACTAAAATAAATGAATAGATCATGCCAAAAAAAGTTGTTCATGGCTTAATTCATATTTCACAATTAGTTTTTTCATACTAGAATTTTAATTTATGTGGTCCGAACTCTTTTGCTTTTTAATACTAGCTCGTAACTACTCAAAATTGTGATTCAAAGTAGTTTTTAAATAAAGTTGTTGCCAAATGAGCCTTAAAAGAGCAATGTTAAATGGATTTCATACTTGATTATGATGAGCACAATAATAGATGATAGAAGCATGTCAAAATTGGAAAAAAAAATCAATTAAAAGGTGCATGTAATTGCGTATCCAATATTTTTGGAAAAAGTATAAAATTCGCCAAGTTTAATTTTGCGCCGCCCCCTCTTAAAAAAAAACCATAACAGTCCCTTCAACAATGACTTTAAAGAACTCGATTATGACTTAATGCTATAAGCTTTTGTGAAAAGTTATACATATCTATACAAACTCGTATGCGTTTTACTTTCACTAGGGTGTGTTTGTTTTATTTGGTTGCAAGAAGTGTTTAAAACTTCCTTAAGTGCTCGGAACTTCTACTTCAATTCCAATAAGTGATGCATCAGTGCTATTACAACTTTTGAATGTTGAATGATAAACATTTTCAATTATACTCTAATTTGAATTTTTAAAGTAGTAATTGAGTTTCAATATATATTTTTTCTCTCGTCACTTTTTTTATTTTCATGTTTTTCTTTTCAATTTTCAGAGGAATGTATTTTTTCTAAATTTGTTAATTATTTAAAAAGGAGAATATTGAGATTTTATTTGTTGAGAAAATTAAAAGTATTTAATTTGATCGAAGTTCGTAATTTTTTTTAAATTATCAATATAGTTTCTATTTAGAGGTGGAGCCTTGGCGCAACGGTAAGGTCACCCGACTGGTGATCTAGGTGTCAAGGGTTCGAGTCCGGAAACAGCCTCTTCGCAAAGCGAGGGAAAGGCTGCGTACAATCGACCTCCCCAGAGTCTGCTATCATGGGGGAGCCTCGTGCACTGGGTTCCACCTTTTATCAATATAGTTTCTATTTCTTTTCTTTTTTTGGTTTTATACTTGTTCGAAACCTTTTAAGAAAATTATTATTTATTTATAGATATGGAGGGGTAACTGTTATAATTATTTTTTATTTTAGTAAAAAAAGCCATTAGCACTTTAAAATGAGAGTTGCTAATTACACCACTTTTTTCCTAGTTTTATCACGGACGGAATTTACCACATAAAGTCAAACTACTACTTAAAATTACCCTAATCGCACCACGCTATTTTTATTATTTTCTACCAAATATCAAGAATCACGTCTCTCTTCTGGAAAAAAAATAACATAGGCAGTCAACAATTGATTAATAAAGTACACAAACGGCTGTAAAAATCCAAACAACCTACTACCCATTCTGTGTATCTGTTCCCGAATTCATCAAAATTACTTGAAAACAAATCAACGAGTTAACAAAACCAAAGTTCACACATAAAATACGTGTTTTGATATATATATATATATATATATATATATATATATATATATTGGTGACCCTAATCACTTTGCAGATAAATGTCCCAATAGACATAATAATAGACAGCGCTCTAATTTAGTAGAAGAAATTGGAGAATATGACCTAGAATCAGTTCATGAAAATGATTTTAATGATACAGACTCAATTTATAGCATAATTTCAGACGATGAAGAAGCTAGTTCTTCAACCCCAATCACATATGCTTTAATGAACACAGGAAAATTCATAGAACGTACTCATAATTGGATTCAAGGTCGTGGAAACAATCATGTTCCATGTGATTTCTGCAACAGATATCCAGAAATCTCTAAACGATTTCAATGCGATTCTTGCTTCATAGAAATATATTTTCTATGTGCCAAAAAGAATTTTAAATTAGAACTAATAACTAGAAAACAAAATGTTATTGAAAAAAGTATTTTTCAAGAAACATTAGACAAACATGACGCACAGATCAAGTTATTACAACTAGAATTAACTCAAGTAAAACAGGAATTACAACAGATAAAGAATTATTCTTTAAATAAACCACCAGATATAACTGAACAGAGTAATAAAGAATTAAATACATAAGTCATTTAAACTATGAATAATGAAATACAAACAGATTTGTTTACAGCCAATATAAATAAGTATAACACAAACCTACTCACATTAACTTGTAAAATATGGTTTGATGAAAAAAGTTTTATAGAAACTATATCAATTGTAGATACAGGAAGTACAAAGAGTCTCATTGGATACTCTTTAGTACCTTTACAATATCATATACCGTTAAGTTATGTTATTACTAGTAAAACAGCTAATCAGAGCTTTATGAAAATGACACATAAAATACCCGATAATGCTACAATCTAGTTTAAGGATTTTAGCAATCACTACAGTAATAAATATGAACTTGGACAATGCACCATTGCTCCAAAAGATATTAAATCAGCAGAATTTTTATTAGGTTTAAACTTCATCCTAAATTACAGAGGTGCTATCACCATTAGTAAAAACAGCATTACCTTTAGTAAACATAATTATACATTACCTACTAAATACAATAATTATTCCTCAGAGCTTACTCGAAAGCGTGGTGGGCAAGGTAAATTAGATTTTTTAAAACCAGAAAACAATTCTAATTCCGCAAAACATAAGAATGCTTTAACTATTTTAGCGTTTGAAAATAAAAGAGAGTTAGGGAAGGGAAAGGAAACAAAATTTATACCTTATCAAATAATCTCTAAACTAGAAAAACTTGGTTTCATTGGAGACGATGTAACCAAAAATAGAATCAATTATACTTATAAGATCAAAATACTTAATGCTGATCTTACAATCAAGACAGCAAATATCGACTACTCTCCAGCTGATATTAAAGAATTTAAAATTCAAATATCAGAAATGTTAAATCAAAACCTTATTAGAAGATCTGAATCAAAGCACAGATCAGCTGCCTTTCTTGTTCAGAATCACTCTGAACAAAAAAGAGAAAAACCCAGAATTGTCTATAACTATAAAAGGTTAAACGACAACACAGAGGATGATGGTTATAATATCCCTAACAAAGATACATTAATTAACCTAATCCAAGATAAAAAAAAGTCTTTAGTAAATTTGATTTAAAAAGTGAATATAACGAGTTAAAGCTAGAAGAGGATTTTAAACCTTGGACAGCTTTTATGTGCCCAGAAGGACATTTCGAATGGAATGTTCTTAGCTTTGGTTTTAAAACAGCTCCTTCAATATTTCAGAGGATTATGGACAGCATATTCAAAAAATATGATTTTTGTTTAGCATATATAGACGATGTTCTTGCTGATAATCTAAAACAACATGAACAGCATACACACACGCACACTGCAGGATTTTCAAACCCGACACCAGTAACAAAAGATTTCAATAAATTTCAGTACGGCAAAAAAAGAACTGGAGAAACGGGTCGATAAAATTCTGTATTTTTTGTGGTGTAATTAGCAGCTCTCTTTGAAATTGAGGTAAACAGAAGTTGTTCACAAACCTAATAGTTCAAATACATGTTCTAGTGGTGTAATCTAAGCCTAAATTAAGATAGGGTTTTAGATTTTAAGAAGATCAAAATAATTAACGGAAAATACAAAACCTTAATGGAGCTGCTTCCTCTTGTACACAGATCATTCAGGATACGATTGAGCGTGTCACTTATATCGCAAGCAGCAGATGAAGAGTTAATGGAAAGAAAAGATGGCGAGAATCGGATTGAAGATACAGTGCCTGCCATCGTCATCTGAATTTAGGAAATGAAATAGGGTTTTTTTACTAAAATCAACATGAATTTGAGGGTAAACGAGAATCGCTGATGTTCAGCAGTAACGCTACTCTGACCAGATTTTAGGGTGTAAACACGTGAATTAAGAATTACAGGGGACGGCTGCAATAAACACGACTGCAATAAAGACGAATTCAAATATTTTCTTGTTAGTTTGAATTAAATACAATAAAGACGACTGCAAACGCCTCTAGTATTGTGAAGACAAAATTTTATATAAATTTTATCTGTATAATAATGAAAACCAAATGAGTATTTACCTCTAGTAAGTGTAGTCCCAAATAAGATATAAGACACATTTGTAACTTCATTTACCTCTATTCATTTAGTAGGAAATACATCATAATCATGTACATACATACATACATACATACATACATACATACATACATACATACATATATATATATATATATATATATATTACCTAATAACAAATAATATCAATACTTACCATAACATGAACAAGCAAACTCTAAAAAAACATCATTCCACATGAAAAAAATTGTCAACAAGTAAATAAAATTGCCTCAAAAGTACATTCCAGAATAAAACCATCTTTTAACAATAAATTATTTATCCACTTTGAATTCGAATTTTCAGTTACACGTACACTAGACCAGAAAAGCAGCAACAATACACTATTACAATATACTTTGAATTAGACCAATGCACAGTAATAATTTTCAATATACAAAGAATAAAAAATTAGAAAAAACATATCATTCTTCATTGGCATTAAATTGTACCAGACTCATATAAGAAACCTATTAGATGGTAAATTTCAGTATATGAATATTGTTCTCTACTCATTGCTGCAAAGTTGTTGTTCTTGACCGGTATCATATAACAGTCGTTGGGATGCTGAAAAAGAAAGAGAGAGAATGTGTATTGTGTAGTAAAGAAGCGGAAACAGTGGAACACTTGTAATTTGAATGCAATATCAGTAATTATGTTTGAAAATTTGTGAGACTAAACATAAAAAATACAATGATTCTAATAAACACCAAACTAAACATAATCAAACATTTAAACGGCAAATTTCAGATCAAATCAAGAGTATTAGGGCAAGCTAAATTAGTTAGGCCGATAAAAAATATCTCACGAATGAAATTCAAACCAATTAAGTCTCATTATCCAACCAAATAAATGGAAAAGAACTAATATGATTGGTATTTCGGTTTTAACCAAATATTTGCTCCGTATATGATTTATCTAATGCTAACTAGCATAATTACAGAGCACATAATAAAAACAATGATTTATCTAACACCATCTAACATAATTACAAAGCACAAATAATATTACAACCAACATATTTCCACAATAAAAGCTGAAACTTGGGCCTACCGTACATGCTCCACTTTACACATCATCAGGTAATATACATTAATGCGTAAGTAGTTTCCATCCTAGTACGCTACAGTACAACATTAAGTTATTAACTACAATTCAGTATACTATTTTTAATCTTGAACACAGCATAAATGTGGCTAAATCCATCACAAAATCTTGCCAATTGCCAACAATCCGACGATGACAATAAACCTCCCCATATTTATATTTTTAACTCTGCTTACTGGCCCAAAAAGCCTCTTAAACCTAGCCTCCTTCTCAGCACTAAGCCTAGTAGGGAGCTTGATATTGAACTTGATGCCTCAAATTCCTTTGTTGGAAGGATCCTTAAGCAAGGGAATGCCCTCTCCACGAACAACTTTTTCATAGTAAGGTTGGATAGGGCTGTTAATGGGTATAGTAAAGCTTCTTCCATCGGGCGTTGTTAATTCAACAGTGCAGCCGGCTTTTAAAAGGGTGATCTTTTGGGTCACTATGAGGTCATTTCCGTCCTTTTTGAAAATGCTATGTGGTTTCTCGCCGATTATGAAGACGAGGTCAGCAGGTATCGCGTTCGGCTGCTTGTACCCTTTTTCTTGGAATGTATCTTTGTTCCTTTCTTCCACCCTGGCTTTACGTCTACTATTGTTATCTCTTCCACTGTCATTATTTTCCTACACATATTTTTTTGTACATATAAGATATTGGTTTGAAGTGATTAGTGAGTAAGACTCTGTTCGCTATGAGTTCACGAATTCCATCAAGTGACCATTTCTATCTAATCTCCAAACAAGTAATGTCATAATATCATAAACAATATGCAACCATGAATAGAATTAATAAGATCACAAAGTTGACAGTTAAAAAGTTGCTGAAGCCATTAAAGAAACTAAACGTCTGACTGTCCATGTAGACGCAACAAGTTAACTAATATTTTGACGGCTTCATTCTTCAAAAGTTGAAGAAAGTAAAGGAAAAGATTAAAGACAGATGCAAATAAAGGGAGGAGACGTTAAAAGGATAAAAATGGGCAATTTTTTCCCACTAGAATACTTTCAATAAAATGGAAAAGAAAGGAATAAAATAAAAGATATAGAAGCTAATCAGCAATGTGCTGTTAATTAAGTCAACGTACTTAGGCAATTTTTTAGTTAATCAAATTTCTTAGTATCTCAAAAAAATCAGTATACGATGAAACAAATATTATTTATTTCAAATGTATAAATAAATAAATTGCATATTAAGTATTACACATCCATTGTTCTTTCATACAACAATAATATAACTAGTGGCCATTCTAATGGTTTCGTCTGATACATTTTCTTTATTAAGTCATAACATCTTCTATCATAGATAGCTAGACATACTTTTGAATACCAATTTCAGTTATTCAGATTGAATAATAATGAGTGGAAGTGTTTAAATTAATCTGACCTTTAAGATGAAGTAAATTTTAACATTTAACTAAATATGACTTAAAACTAAAAAATGTATACAAAGATTACATAATTGAAAATATTCAAAGAAAAGGAGGTAGTATATTAACTATTAGTACTTTGCTTGTAAAAAATTTCAAATATACTTCACAAAAAAACTAATGTGTTTTTTTCATAAAATTATGAACACTAAACCGCTGAGTCTTTAATTTTAAAGTTCTAAACTACCGATGCTAATTTATTATTAGAAGTTTCCAACGCACAAACTCAAATAGGTCATCTATAAGCAGCTAAGAATTGTGGGTATATTCCCAAAAATAAACTATCTAGTATTACTATGCAGAATATAATCCCTTTTTCAAACTAAAGGTCCATCAATTAAGTTCTATCTAGAACTCAAAAAATGAGACCTCCTTGTTATACTGATGACAAGCACGAGTAATTACATAGGTGTCAATAAAAATAGTTATACTGCAATTGCGGGCTCACATATGAAGGCAATAATATGCACTAATTGAGACCTCAGTTGTTATACTGATGACAACCACAACTAAAGTACATAGGTGTAAAAAAATCATATTACAACAACTAGCATGTATATAGAAGTAGAAATTTGTATTAAGGGCTTAGTTATGACAAATTCATAGTTTTAGAGTTCACCAACTATTATTCTTTACGTTACAAGATAAATGCATACTTATTTTTTTCAAGCAAAGGCTTTAATATAAGTAATAAAACTAACTAAAGCCTTTGAATCGAGTAAACCAAAAGAGAAATCTTGAAACCAATTGTACTTCATGCTGAACAAGCCTATTTTTATGTACACGGTTTGGTTCACCTATATTCAAATTAGAAGTTCTTCCGGTGCAAATTTTAACCATCGAATTTCAAAAAACAAAAATAACTAATGTTAAATAAAAGAATATCTTATGATTGAGGTCTTGACACCTTAAAATAACTAGAGAAATGCTCACAACGTATATTCCTAAAAGATCTAACATGCCAACCATTCATTCCCAAAACATAATTTTATTACCAAGAAGTTCATGTGAAGTTCATCCCAATCATAATAGATGGATGCATACACTTCAAAAAAAATCGAAATGTTAATCCAAATGGTTGCATTGTGTTTATCCATAGATAATCATAATATATTCTACCAGAACAAAATCTTAGTAGAAAAAAAAGATTATATAAAATACCAACTCTATCCTTCAGCTAGAGGAAGTACTGAACATTCAATCATAGTAATTTATAATCCTAAATTTAATCAACAATCATGGTAATCCTAACAAAATTATAACAAGTGATACAAAATCAAGCATAGATAACCTACCCGCTCGAATCAACAATCTCCCTGGAAATCTTCATCTTCTTTGTAGCACCCTTGTACAACTCCTCCAAACCGCAAGGCAATTTATTCTCAATAGGCGCCGCCTTCTGTGGTCTCATGTATTTTTGTTTATGTTTTTGGTTTCTAATGTATAGTGTATCTATAGGTTAATTTATTAAATATAATATTGCAATGTTTATAAGATTACCGCTTGGTTTCCATAACCATAGCGCCTATTCGCTACGTCGGATCCGTAATAACATCGAAAATATTATCTTGCTCCTCTACCGTCAACTCATCGCGATCCGATTCTGAAAGCAGCTCTGTCCGTGCCTCCTGAAACTTTGCCTAAAATAAAAAACAACTACAGGTTAAAATTAGTAGAATATGATTTAAACTTATCGATATTAATAAAATAAGATTTAAAATATGCATACATATGCAGCCGTCGCCTTATCATCATCATCAATTTTGGTGTATGATGCCAAAATACCAGATTTTCCCATACATTACAATGAATTAATTAAATTCTTAATCCATTTCCACTTGTTTCCGTTTTGAATGAAAAATAAAAATGGAATGTGTTAGAGCTATACGAACTTGATTCGACCTGTTGGAATTTTTTTTAATTTATTTATTTCTACAATAATATCTTACATTGTTCAATTGAAATAAGGTATCAAACGTAGAATGTTCTTTTGTGCAATTTTAGTTACTTTTATTGTACATTGTATTTTTATATCGCAGCCTAAACCCGTCACCACTTTGGTTCATTGCATTATTGGAGTCTAAGGTATAGAATGATTTTAAATTTTGTTGTTTTTGGTAAAATAGTTTGGATATTATATCAGCAACAATAATACATTTCATGAAATTATATAATAGAAACATACTGATATTAAAAATATTATAAATTTGGATTGTACCTTATATTTTAATATTACAAGCAATTTGAATTGTCACCAGTGAAATTAATTTGATTTTTTTTAATTTGCATCTATAATTTAGATTATTGATTTTTTATTGTTATGAATTTGAGTGCGATTTCATCATTGTAAATCTTAGGGATTTAATTTACGACATGCAAAGAGATATGGAGATTTCGTTTATGAATTTGAGTGCGATTTCATTATTGTAAATCTTAGGGATTTAATTTACGACATGCAAAGAGATATGGAGATTTCGTCTATTTTCATAAATAGCAGCGGTATAAAGCATGAGTTTCCCTTTAACTTTATCATATAAGACCTCCATTAGTGTGTTCTTTTTAGTTCCATTTATTATTGTTAATACTACTACCATTTTTATTTGGTTTGTGTTTTTGGTTCCTAATGTAAAATAGCGAACCCTTTTTTTGTTTATGTTTTTGGTTTCTAATGTATAGTGTATCTATAGGTTAATTTATTAAATATAATATTGCAATGTTTATAATATTACCGCTTGGTTTCCATAACCATAGCGCCTATTCGCTGCGTCGGATCCGTAATAACATCGAAAATATTATCTTGCTCCTCTACCGTCAACTCATCGCGATCCGATTCTGAAAGCAGCTCTGTCCGTGCCTCCTGAAACTTTGCCTAAAATAAAAAACAACTACAGGTTAAAATTAGTAGAATATGATTTAAACTTATCGATATTAATAAAATAAGATTTAAAATATGCATACATATGCAGCCGTCGCCTTATCATCATCATCCCACTGATATGTAATATTGCCAGCATTGTTTGTTTGTCTTGATGCGTAGGTGCGGGTAAATACCTCCATCGTAGACACGGGACGTCCAAGCGCTCTTTCCTACAATAAATAATTTATATATTTTAATTTTTCATAGCTAATTATTGAACTGATTAATATAAAAAATGTAATAACGGTACAAATTCATAATTGATAAATTTACCAAGTCCTCACGGTGATGCTGAAAAGACTTGGATCCACCACGATGCGTTACAAGATGCCTACTTCTATTGGCCGAGTTCCTCTCCGACTCCACCTGCAGTTTAAATTGAATATTATATTTACTATTTGCGAGATAATTAACTATATATTTGGTATATTTACCTTGAACTCATCGGTCTCCCACCAACTTATCCAAGAATCCCATACGGAAGCGCCAATCTAGTTCGGTTTCTTCTCCGATTTTTTAAGAGCTGACATTACCTCCCTGTAATTTTTGAAGACCTTCGAATTCCAGTGGCGCTGAACCATGGCGACATCGGGCTCCGCCATGTCCACTTGCCCCTGTACAAAGAGAAAATATTACTAATTGTTCATTTATACTTATTCATATAGTAAAGTGGTACAAACTCACCGGAAAATCCTGCCAGATGGCCTCCCTGACTTGGTCAGGGATCTTACTCCACTTAGGCCAGTAATCTGTCATCCTGCTCATATATGATTGCTTGGAAATGCCAAGCATAACTCCTGAGGGCTCCAAATCAAATCCCCTGTGTTAAATATTAAACAAAGCTTTAGACAAGTATATATATGTATGAACAAATTTATATTGTTACCATTTTAATTTTGATACTTAAGCTCCATCAGCCTTCGGCTGCAAATATACAAGTGGTCGAGCCGGAGGCTCACCACTACTCTCGCTGGCCGAGCGAGAAGAGCTATGACGTCTGGAGCCTGACATAATACATGTTGAAAGTTTCATTTTTAACTACAGACATAGATAAAATGATGATGATATGTGGTGCATATAATAAAGTCATTTTTAATTGGTAGTGCATGTAATGATGATGATGATATGTGATGTGTGTGCGTGAATAATTATAAAAATTACCGGATATTACTTAGTTCTCGTCGTTCTGATTCAGACTCGGTCTCGTGTTCTATATCGTTTTCCTCTACACTCTCAAATACTTCGACTAATACATTTGTCTCATCATTTAATTGTCCAAAATCAGTTTGATCGTTTGTAATTATGATTTCAATGTTTTCCTCGATATTTGCTTGATAGGCTTGTTCTTTTGGAATATTCTCTCCATCGAATGTAAATCTCGCCTTGGTTTTAAAAACCGCAGACCAATCCGCTTTATCTCTTTTTAGAGATGGATAAGGGGCGTAATAAGCTTGTAGGGCTTGTTTGGCTAGTACAAAAGGATTGTGCTGCTGATAACGGGAGGTATGTTTTATTTCTATAAGATTATAATTTGAATGCATGTTAATATCAGAACCTGGAACATTGCTGAACCAGTTGCATCTAAACAAAAAAACTTCGTCTGCGGGTCTTATAAAATATGTTAATTGCAAAATCTGGGTTAACATGCCATAAAAATCATGCATACGATAATTAGGATCATCACTGCCTTTAACAAATACACCAGTATTGTTTGTTAATTTTTCAGCACCGTATTCTTTGGTGTTGAATTTATATCCAGTAACGAAAAATATTGGATACGTTTTAACTTTCCTTTTTGGTCCCAACGCCAAATGTTTTAATCCTTCATCGACCACATTATTTGTAGGATCACAAACGTAGTTCGAAAACCAAGTAGCGAAATTTTTGCTTAAATCGACGTTTGGATTTTGTGATTCATAAACACTGCAAACAAAAACATAATATATTGCTTTATTATGTATAGTGTATCTATAGGTTAATTTATTAAATATAATATTGCAATGTTTATAAGATTACCGCTTGGTTTCCATAACCATAGCGCCTATTCGCTGCGTCGGATCCGTAATAACATCGAAAATATTATCTTGCTCCTCTACCGTCAACTCATCGCGATCCGATTCTGAAAGCAGCTCTGTCCGTGCCTCCTGAAACTTTGCCTAAAATAAAAAACAACTATAGGTTAAAATTAGTAGAATATGATTTAAACTTATCGATATTAATAAAATAAGATTTAAAATATGCATACATATGCAGCCGTCGCCTTATCATCATCATCCCACTGATATGTAATATTGCCAGCATTGTTTGTTTGTCTTGATGCGTAGGTGCGGGTAAATACCTCCATCGTAGACACGGGACGTCCAAGCGCTCTTTCCTACAATGAATAATTTATATATTTTAATTTTTCATAGCTAATTATTAAACCGATTAATATAAAAAATGTAATAACGGTACAAATTCATAATTGATAAATTTACCAAGTCCTCACGGTGATGCTGAAAAGACTTGGATCCACCACGATGCGTTACAAGATGCCTACTTCTATTGTACATTGTAAAATATGGTTTGATGAAAAAAGTTTTGTAGAAACTATAACAATTGTAGATACAGGAAGTACAAAGAGTCTCATTGGATACTCTTTAGTACCTTTACAATATCATATACCGTTAAGTTATGTTATTACTAGTAAAACAGCTAATCCGAGCTTTATGAAAATGACACATAAAATACCCGATAATGCTACAATCTAGTTTAAAGATTTCAGCAATAACTACAGTAATAAATATGAACTTGGACAATGCGCCATTGCTCCAAAAGATATTAAATCAACAGAATTTTTATTAAGTTTAAACTTCATCCTAAATTACAGAGGTGATATCACCATTAGCAAAAACAGCATTACCTTTAGTAAACATAATTATACATTACCTACTAATTACAATAATTATTCCTCGGAGCTTACTCGAAAGCGTGGTGGGCAAGGTGAATTAGATTTTTTAAAACCAGAAAACAATTCTACTTCCGCAAAACATAAGAATGCTTTAACTATTTTAGCATTTGAAAATAAAAGAGAGTTAGAGAAGGGAAAGGAAACAAAATTTATACCTTATCAAATAATCTCTAAACTAGAAAAACTTGGTTTCATTGGAGACGATGTAACCAAAAATAAAGTCAATTATACTTATAAGATCAAAATACTTAATGCTGATCTTACAATCAAGACAGCCAATATCGACTACTCTCCAGCTGATATTAAAGATTTTAAAACTCAAATATCATAAATGTTAAATCAAAACCTTATTAGAAGATCTGAATCAAAGCACAGATCAGCTGCCTTTCTTGTTCAGAATCACTCTGAACAAAAAAGAGGAAAATCCAGAATTGTCTATAACTATAAAAGGTTAAACGACAACACAGAGGATAATGGTTATAATATCCCTAACAAAGATACATTACTTAACCTAATCCAAGATAAAAAAAAGTCTTTATTAAATTTGATTTAAAAAGTGGATATAACCAATTAAAGCTCAAAGAGTATTTTAAACCTTGGACAGCTTTTATGTGTCCAGAAAGACATTTCGAATGGAATGTTCTTAGCTTTGGTCTTGGACAGCTTTTATGTGTCTAGAAGGACATTTCGAATGGAATGTTCTTAGCTTTCGTTTTAAAACAGCTCCTTCAATATTTTAGAGGATTATGGACAGCATATTCAAAAAATATGATTTTTGTTTCGCATATATAGATGATATTCTTGCAGCATCAGATAATCTAAAACAACATGAACAGCATGCACACACACACACACACTGTAGGATTTTCAAACCCGACACCAGTAACAAAAGATTTCAATAAATTTCAGTACGGCAAAAAAAGAGCTGGAGAAACGGGTCGATAAAATTCAGTATTTTTTGTGGTGTAATTAGCAGCTCTCTTTGAAATTGAGGTAAACAGAAGTTGTTCACAAACCTAATAGTTCAAATACATGTTCTAGTGGTGTAATCTAAGCCTAAATTAAGATAGGGTTTTAGATTTTAAGAAGATCAAAAGAATTAACGGAAAATACAAAACCTTAATGGAGCTGCTTCCCCTTGTACACAGATCATTCAGGATACGATTGAGCGTGTCACTTATATCGCAAGCAGCAGATGAAGAGTTAATAGAAAGAAAAGATGGTGAGAATCGGATTGAAGATACAGTGCTTGCCATCTCATCTGAATTTAGGAAATGAAATAGGGTTTATTTTACTAAAATCAAAACATGAATTTGAGGGTAAATGAGAATCGCTGATGTTCAGCAGTAACGCTACTCTGACCAGATTTTAGGGGGTAAACATGCGAATTAAGAATTACAGGGGAGGATATCAGGACCGCGTTCCTTTTTTCTGGGTAAATCAGAGTCGTTGTTTTGTTTAAGAGGAGAGAGAAAAGAAGCAAACGTGCCATTGCATAATGGTTGGACGTTGTAAATATTTTTGAATAATATAATTTATTATTAAAGATACGATGAATTTGTTAGGGTAAATGACTTATATATAAATCCTACTGTATAATTTTTGTTGTGAGATTTATATATTTTTGAATTCGAATATAAATTAAATCATCGTTTTTGTCAATAAAATGAGTTATATTTGATTTATTATTTTTTAGGCTTTGTTATGGAAAATATATGAAAATGAGAATTCTTAACTAATTTTGAAATTGCTATTTTTATAAAATTGTATAAATAAATACAGGACAGTGGAAAAACCGACCGATCAGCTGTGCTTTAAGAAAACAATAAAAAAAAAATATTTTCTTGTTAGTTTGAATTAAATACAATAAAGACGACTGCAAACGCCTCTAGTATTGTGAAGACAAAATTTTATATAAATTTTATCTGTATAATAATGAAAACCAAATGAGTATTTACCTCTAGTAAGTGTAGTCCCAAATAAGATATAAGACACATTTGTAACTTCATTTACCTCTATTACATCGCAAATCCAAATATTGTAACTGTATTAATGGCCATTTCTAATTTCCCTAAAAAGATTAAGAGTAATAAAGACATTTATAAACACCTTGATTGATGATAGACAAATGAAACTGCAAGATTACTGACTTATACTATTGCCCCTAATGAATGTGCAATTAGTAGGAAATACATCATAATCATGTACATACATACATACATACATACATACATACATACATACATACATATATATATATATATATATTACCTAATAACAAATAATATCAATACTTACCATAACATGAACAAGCAAACTCTAAAAAAACATCATTCCACATGAAAAAAATTGTCAACAAGTAAATAAAATTGCCTCAAAAGTACATTCCAGAAATAAAACCATCTTTTAACAATAAATTATTTATCCACTTTGAATTAGAATTTTCAGTTACACGTACACTAGACCAGAAAAGCAGCAACAATGCACTATTACAATATACTTTGAATTAGACCAATGCACAGTAATAATTTTCAATATACAAAGAATAAAAAATTAGAAAAAACATATCATTCTTCATTGGCATTAAATTGTACCAGACTCAGATAAGAAACCTATTAGATGGTAAATTTCAGTATATGAATATTGTTCTCTACTCATTGCTGCAAAGTTGTTGCTCTTGACCGGTATCATATAACAGTCGTTGGGATGCTGAAAAAGAAAGAGAGAGAATGTGTATTGTGTAGTAAAGAAGCGGAAACAGTGGAACACTTGTAATTTGAATGCAATATCAGTAATTATGTTTGAAAATTTGTGAGACTAAACAGAAAAAATACAATGATTCTAATAAACACCAAACTAAACGTAATCAAACATTTAAATAGCAAATTTCAGATCAAATCAAGAGTATTAGGGCAAGCTAAATTAGTTAGGCCGATAAAAAATATCTCACGAATGAAATTCAAACCAATTAAGTTTCATTATCCAACCAAATAAATGGAAAAGAACTAATATGATTGGTATTTCGGTTTTAACCAAATATTTGCTCCGTATATGATTTATCTAATGCTAACTAGCATAATTACGAACTTTCAATCCAGATAACAGAAGTAAATAAGTTTATACGATCTCAAACCCTAAGGCGCCGCCGTCTCTTTCTTCGATCGGCCTTCCAATCCGCGATCCCTCTCTCCGTTTCCCCTCCCCCCATCGTCACTGCACCGTTTCCATGATGACGGTACCTCGATCCATCCCCCCACCAGATCCACCGCCCACAGACATAGATCCTCCTCCTGGATTCCTGCCGTTGGCTTCCAAAGAACGAAACCCTACTGACAACGATGGCTTCACCTTGGTGTGTCGACGAAAATGGAAACGCTCTCCTTCTAATCTGCCTATTTCGCGTACAGGTAATCCCTCTAATACTGCCCTGCTTCAGAAAACGCCCGTGGCGTCTTGTCCACCCACTGTTACAAACGTTACTAACCCTAGCCAAACTCCGCCTCCCCTTAATACTCCTCAATTACCCCAGATTACAGACAACCCTGCCCCGAAAAGGTGGAACTTTTCCACCACATCTAGTTGCTCTTGGAACGAAGTAGTTAAAGGCCACAATATCCCTGTTACCATCCCACTGAAGTTCTATCAACCACGTGAATTAAACTCACTTCAATGTGCCAAAATGTCAGAAGAAGTGGTGCTAAAGGCTAAAAAACAATGGGACAACGCCATAGTGGTGTATGTAGTAGGCCCGAAGCCGTATTATCCATATTTCAAAGAATATATTATAAGAGTATGGAAACCAGAAGATGAATTCTCAATTTACTCGAAGGAAAACGGATTCTATGTTATAAAGTTCAACAAAAAACAAGATTGTGACAGAATTCTAGAAGGGGGTCCTTATTTCTACAATAAAAAGTTAATGATGATGAAAAGATGGTCTCTGGGAATGCAACTCAGTAAAGAACTCTTACACACGATCCCAATCTGGATACGCTTACCTAATCTCCCTTTGGATTATTGGACAGAAGAAGGAATTAGTAGGATTGCCTCAGTGCTTGGCTCCCCAATTAAATTGGATAAGGCAACTGAAGGCATCATCAAAATAGCATACGCGAGAGTTTTAGTTGAAATTAATAATTCGTTCAAATTCCCTAGCAAAATCCCCATAATAACTGAAGAAAATAAAATGATATGGCAAGAAGTGAGTTATGAATGGAAGCCAACATTATGCACTAACTGCTCAAGCTTTGGACATGCCCAAATCAACTGTCAATTTAATAAAGTATGGCAACCAAAAGCAAATAATGCCGCATCCAAAGAAAACAACGAAGACATGTTGATAGACAACAGCGAGAATAATGTGGAGAAAAATGTAAACAACAACAGTAATATTGATGAAACAACGACCACACCCCAGATTTCCACTGAAACTCCACAACAAATAACTCCAGTAACCCCTAACCCTCATCACATTGTTATGACAGAATCTATACAAGAAATTTCAACTCAAACACAGTCTCCACAACAAACAGATACAGTCCTGAATCAAATTACAAGTTCTTACATTAATAATAATGAGATAGAAACTATATCAAATATCCAAATGACAAATGCCGTGACAGATATACTCCATCATGACCTCAGAGACATTTGCATGGACCAATCTGAATTGCCCAGTATGCCTATCTCTTCAGAAAAAGTCACTAATTCACCACATAATTCCAAATCCAACTACACGCGAAAGATAAGAACCGATGAAACCCCCTGAATTTAAAGCCTCAGTAGATTCCAATGTCGTTGACAACCCTGCATGGCAATCCATGGTGAGTCAACTAAAAGGAAAAAACAAAAAATCAAAAAAAGCGAAGATACTTGGGAACGCTACTCCCCCATAAATCAGTAGCCACCTCGAAAACACTATTTAGATGGAGTTCCTCTTTTGGAACGTAAGGGGTATGAATTCCCCAACCAAACATATGGAAATGGTGAGAATAGTGAATAGTAATAAGTTTTCTTTTATTTGCATGATAGAAAATAAACTCTCGGCTGGCAATATTGATAAATTCATGAACAAAATCCACTCTAAATGGAAATTTTCTCATAATATATTAGATGACCAGAAATGTCGTATTCTAATTATATGGGATTCAAGTCAATGGTCAAATATCATTCTCCACACAAATGAACAGTTCATCACTGGTATCTTACACAACTCTAATGGTCTCAGTGTGATATGCACAGCTGTTTATGGACATAATGACGAAATGAAAAGAAAGGAACTATGGGCATACATAACTGAACAGGCTATGAATATTAAACTGCCTTGGCTTCTAGCAGGGGATTTTAACTCTATATTATCAACTACGGAAAGAATAAATAACGGAATTATGCTGACATGGGAGACCAGGACTTTATGTACTGCATTAACAATTCTCGTCTTACCGAACCAATGTTTACAGGTAATTTTTATACTTGGAGAGGTGGTCAACAATTTTCAATCCATAGCAAAATAGACAGAGTATTTGTCAACTCTCTATGGTCTGAAAAATTCAATCAATTTGGTATACATTTTGGAAACCATTCCATTAGTGATCACACTCCTATCATGATTAATTTAATAATCCATAACACGAGAAGAAAGCCCATACCTTTCAAATATAAAAATTCGTGGCATCGACAAAGTGGATACCAGAGCATTGTCCATCTAGCTCTAATTCAAGAATTTCCAGGGAATGCTCTTTTCAACCTCCTGTGTAAATTGAAAACTGTGAAAGTTTCACTGAAAAACTGGATAACAAGTAGAAGCAATACATTCTCTGAATTAGACAAGTTAAAAGAGGAAACTAATGATATATACAAGAAACTAGTTAGTGATCCTCGTAACAACTATCTAATTGAAGAATACAGCTTGAAAAATGCTCAGATGTATGATATTATGAGAAATATTGCGATAGACAATGAACAAAGAATGAAACTAAACTGGCTGACAAAAGGTGACAAACCAACTGAGTTTTTCTTCTCAAAAATCAATAAAATCAAACCACCTAGGGGAAATAAATTCATTCTCCAAGAGAATGGAGATTGGTATCCAGCATCAGAATATATTGGAGAAGTAGCCACAAAATATTTCTCTAATCTCTTTTCATCGCCTACAGACAAAGTTCAATTTCCAGACACAATATGCAAAAAAATCCTCTCAGAAAATGCAAAAGAAAATCTCTGTAAACCTTTTCTCCTTGAAGAAATTAAAGATGCAGTTTTCCAAATTAGTGACAATAGTTCGCCAGGTCCAGATGGAATTAATTCTAAATTCTATAAAATTCATTGGGAACAAATCAAATATGACATATGGAATGCTATGAATAGTATCCTTCAAGCAGGTAAAATCATTAAAGAGATCAACCATACTTTCATTTGTCTTATCCCAAAAAACCCAAATGCAGTGGACATGCCTGACTTCAGACCAATATCACTTTGCAACGTATCATATAAAATACTTGCAAATCTTTTATGCAATAGAATGAAAGCCTTCATCAATGATTTAATCTCCTACAACCAGAATGCTTTCATTCCTGGAAGAGTTATTACAGATAACTCACTCCTAGCTTACGAAATGATAAGAGGATTCAATAGGAAAAAAATCAAATGACTTATGTCTGAAAATTGATCTACATAAGGCGTATGATAAAATTAATAGAGATTTTATTCATCATATGCTGATTTCTATGAATTTTCCCCATAATTTTGTGGACCTCATATATGAATGTATTACTACACCCTCATTCTCGGTGTTAGTAGAAGGGATACCACATGGTTTCATTAATAGTTCTAGAGGATTACGACAAGGCGACCCACTTTCACCTTACCTATTTTCCATAGCCATGGAATACTTGACTATTACTTTGGACATGGAATTTCACAAAGGTATATTAACCCCTATTATTCAAAATGACCCAGTGATTACTCATCTCATTTATGCAGATGACATCCTGATTTTATCCAAAGCCACTGTCCAAAATGCTACCTGCATCAAGCAGTGTTTTCAAAATCTGTGCAACACTACTGGTCTGGAATTAAACCCCAACAAATCCACCCTTTTTTTCAGCAAAGGTGCCACAAATAAAGAACAAACAGCCAACATACTTAATGTTCATATTGGTACCTGCCAATTATCTATCTTGGCATTCCTTTATCAAACAACAAACTGAAAATAAGGGATTTTGGAGGATTAATAGACCAACTTAACAAAAAGTTCAATCATTGGCACAGCAAGATGCTAAACATTAGTGGTAGAGCTGAACTAATTAAAAATGTAATCCACCCTATATTGCAGTTTTGGCTTCAATTTTCGCAATTCCCACTGGTAGTTATGCAAAGAATTAATAGCCTTTGTGCAAATTTTTTATGGAAATCTAAAGCCCACCAAATGAAATGGGAAGATGTGTGCAGAACAAAATCTGAAGGTGGTTTTGGCATAAGAAAAATTGAGGATATCTCTAAAGCAGTGGCTTCAAAACTACTATGGAAATTTATTAATCGTGAATCCACATGGGCTAAATGGATGCAAAACAAATATTGTAAAAATGCAAACTTCTGGAATACTAGCATTGATCCTACTGCATCTAATACCTGGAAAATTTTACTTCGAGCAAGACAGTGGTGCAAAGGTCTCATTAACAAAAACATAGCCAATGGGGAAGACACAAGCATATGGTTTGATCCTTGGATCAATGGAAAATCACTAATAGATGACATAGGATGGAATAATATGTCAATGATTAGAGGACAAAATAGAAAAGTGTCTGAATTGATCTCCAACAATAAATGGAAACAAAACATCAATTATGTCCCTACGCTATACCATCAAACCATCTACAATGTCAACATTCAACCACATTATGGAAAAGATAACTGGAACTGGCTCCCAAGCATCAATGGTCAATTTACTCTAAAGTCATCATGGAATCAATTTAGAAATAAGCTACCAGAATATTTATGGACAAAAATAATATGGGGTAAGGGATGTGCTCCCAAAATGTCAACATGTGCTCTTCTGGCTATCTAAAACAAACTAAAAACCAAAGCTCGTATTAGCAAATGGAACACAGACATTGACCAACAATGCAACTTATGCGCAAGCCATATAGAAGATAGAGACCATCTATTTTTCAACTGCCCGTATTCAAACAAGTTGTTGGAAAATACCATGCAAAAATTGAAATTAGACATCAATCTAAATTTCAACATAAATCAGATCATGGGATGCATAAACAACAGTAACAAGAATCAAAATTTAGACAGCCGAATCAACAACATAGCATTCACTTCCCTGATTTGGAATATTTGGTGCAAAAGAAACAACAGAATCTTCAGAGGCATTGAAATGCCAATAGCAATCAGAAACTCCCTGATAAATCAGGATGTTAAAATGCTTACGCAACACATAATCCATGATAGAGAAGTTAGTAGAGAAGCGAAACTCATCTATGATAACTGGAACATTGTCAGCAGTACTCTGGTTCCTCCGCAACCCCCCTGACCGACTCTTATTCTAGTCGGATTCTACTGGAGACCCCCAGTTGTTGACATTATCGACTTGCAAATGTCCCCAGATCTGATTGTCATTTTTGCTTGGTATATGTCTTTGCTCCTATCTCGAGACAGAAGTAATTTCTTACTTCTAGTTTTAGAAGGTTCTGGAATGAGGCCGTGTGAAGGATGGTTGTTTCAATGCTTATGTCGTTGTTGTATTCTTTGTTTAGTTTTTTATCGGACCAAGTTGTTATTACGGATGTTTTTGAGTGCATTTACAAAATATGTTTCAACTCCTCCATCTGTTCAACAACTTGGATCCGGATTCACCCGTATTGTATTGTTAATATATGGAAATGATATGCACTCTTTTTCCTTGTAAGGTACCCGATTAGGTTAGGGGGGTTACAAGGTTTTAATGAGACATATCATGGAAATATATGACCTTCTTTGTTAATAAAGTACCTTTTCTCCAACTAGCATAATTACAGAGCACATAATAAAAACAATGATTTATCTAACACCATCTAACATAATTACAAAGCACAAATAATATTACAACCAACATATTTCCACAATAAAAGCTGAAACTTGGGCCTACCGTACATGCTCCACTTTACACATCATCAGGTAATATACATTAATGCGTAAGTAGTTTCCATCCTAGTACGCTACAGTACAACATTAAGTTATTAACTACAATTCAGTATACTATTTTTAATCTTGAACACAGCATAAATGTGGCTAAATCCATCACAAAATCTTGCCAATTGCCAACAATCCGACGATGACAATAAACCTCCCCATATTTACATTTTTAACTCTGCTTACTGGCCCAAAAAGCCTCTTAAACCTAGCCTCATGCTCAGCACTAAGCCTAGTAGGGAGCTTGATATTGAACTTGATGCCTCAAATTCCTTTGTTGGAAGGATCCTTAAGCAAGGGCATGCCCTCTCCACGAACAACTTTTTCATAGTAGGGTTGGATAGGGCTGTTAATGGGTATAGTAAAGCTTCTTCCATCGGGCGTTGTTAATTCAACAGTGCAGCCGGCTTTTAAAAGGGTGATCTTTTGGGTCACTATGAGGTCATTTCCGTCCTTTTTGAAAATGCTATGTGGTTTCTCGCCGATTATGAAGACGAGGTCAGCAGGTATCGCGTTCGGCTGCTTGTACCCTTTTTCTTGGAATGTATCTTTGTTCCTTTCTTCCACCCTGGCTTTACGTCTACTATTGTTATCTCTTCCACTGTCATTATTTTCCTACACATATTTTTTTGTACATATAAGATATTGGTTTGAAGTGATTAGTGAGTAAGACTCTGTTCGCTATAAGTTCACGAATTCCATCAAGTGACCATTTCTATCTAATCTCCAAACAAGTAATGTCATAATATCATAAACAATATGCAACCATGAATAGAATTAATAAGATCACAAAGTTGACAGTTGAAAAGTTGCTGAAGCCATTAAAGAAACTAAACGTCTGACTGTCCATGTAGACGCAACAAGTTAACTAATATTTTGACGGCTTCATTCTTCAAAAGTTGAAGAAAGTAAAGGAAAATATTAAAGACAGATGCAAATAAAGGGAGGGGACGTTAAAAGGATAAAAATGGGCAATTTTTTCCCACTAGAATACTTTCAATAAAATGGAAAAGAAAGGAATAAAATAAAAGATATAGAAGCTAATCAGCAATGTGCTGTTAATTAAGTCAACGTACTTGGGCAATTTTTTAGTTAATCAAATTTCTTAGTATCTCAAAAAAATCAGTATACGATGAAACAAATATTATTTATTTCAAATGTATAAATAAATAAATTGCATATTAAGTATTACACATCCATTGTTCTTTCATACAACAATAATATAACTAGTGGCCATTCTAATGGTTTCGTCTGATACATTTTCTTTATTAAGTCATAACATCTTCTATCATAGATAGCTAGACATACTTTTGAATACCAATTTCAGTTATTCAGATTGAATAATAATGAGTGGAAGTGTTTAAATTAATCTGACCTTTAAGATGAAGTAAATTTTAACATTTAACTAAATATGACTTAAAACTAAAAAATGTATACAAAGATTACATAATTGAAAATATTCAAAGAAAAGGAGGTAGTATATTAACTATTAGTACTTTGCTTGTAAAAAATTTCAAATATACTTCACAAAAAAACTAATGTGTTTTTTTCATAAAATTATGAACACTAAACCGCTGATTCTTTAATTTTAAAGTTCTAAACTACCGATGCTAATTTATTATTAGAAGTTTCCAACGCACAAACTCAAATAGGTCATCTATAAGCAGCTAAGAATTGTGGGTATATTCCCAAAAATAAACTATCTAGTATTACTATGCAGAATATAATCCCTTTTTCAAACTAAAGGTCCATCAATTAAGTTCTATCTAGAACTCAAAAAATGAGACCTCCTTGTTATACTGATGACAAGCACGAGTAATTACATAGGTGTCAATAAAAATAGTTATACTGCAATTGCGGGCTCACATATGAAGGCAATAATATGCACTAATTGAGACCTCAGTTGTTATACTGATGACAACCACAACTAAAGTACATAGGTGTAAAAAAATCATATTACAACAACTAGCACGTATATAGAAGTAGAAATTTGTATTAAGGGCTTAGTTATGACAAATTCATAGTTTTAGAGTTCACCAACTATTATTCTTTACGTTACAAGATAAATGCATACTTATTTTTTTCAAGCAAAGGCTTTAATATAAGTAATAAAACTAACTAAAGCCTTTGAATCGAGTAAACCAAAAGAGAAATCTTGAAACTAATTTTACTTCATGCTGAACAAGCCTATTTTTATATACACGGTTTGGTTCACCTATATTCAAATTAGAAGTTCTTCCGGTGCAAATTTTAACCATCGAATTTCAAAAAACAAAAATAACTAATGTTAAATAAAAGAATATCTTATGATTGAGGTCTTGACACCTTAAAATAACTAGAGAAACGCTCACAACGTATATTCCTAAAAGATCTAACATGCCAACCATTCATTGCCAAAACACAATTTTATTACCAAGAAGTTCATGTGAAGTTCATCCCAATCATAATAGATGGATGCATACACTTCAAAAAAAATCGAAATGTTAATCCAAATGGTTGCATTGTGTTTATCCATAGATAATCATAATATATTCTACCAGAACAAAATCTTAGTAGAAAAAAAAGATTATATAAAATACCAACTCTATCCTTCAGCTAGAGGAAGTACTGAACATTCAATCATAGTAATTTATAATCCTAAATTTAATCAACAATCATGGTAATCCTAACAGAATTATAACAAGTGATACAAAATCAAGCATAGATAACCTACCCGCTCGAATCAACAATCTCCCTGGAAATCTTCATCTTCTTTGTAGCACCCTTGTACAACTCCTCCAAACCGCAAGGCAATTTATTCTCAATAGGCGCCGCCTTCTGTGGTCTCATATTCATGCCCATTCCATGTCTTGCACCTCCAGCGCCAAAAGCAGACCCAAATGTATCTTCACCAAACATACTGCTTAAAGACCTCCTTGGCCTATACCACCACCTTTCACGCCATTGTCCCCACTAAATGAACTCGAAAACCTAAAGAATTCAGCGAACACATCGTCTGCATTTCTCGGATTAAATATCTAATCCCAGTTCTTCGAAGTTGCAGTGCTTCTTCAGACTTTTAGAGGAACCAGGATCCGACTTTTAGAGCAATCAGGATCCATTCCGATTTATTTTCGATCAATAAATTAAAGTTACAATTTTTAGGTGTAATAAAACCAAATCGTAGAAAAGTAAAGTAGAAAACCAAAAAACCGATGGAAAAAAAACCTTTAGAATAGTCGAATTTCTACATATCCAGATGATCGATGAAAACTATTTGCGCCGCCATTAGCACAAATCCGCAACTCAACTGTAATTCAAATGAAGAGAAATGAGCCACGAAATGATTTGAAGCTGAAAATTTGGATCAAGAATGGAGAATAAGGAGGCGACTGGAGAATAGGATAAAGGAGAATACTTTCTCTAGAGGAATTGCGATTATGGTCAAGAGGAGAAAATTTGGGAGAGAAACATACGGGAAACGAAAAGAAATAGAGGCAACATTATTTTGGCTTCACAGTATTTGCTTTTGGCTAGTGACAGTAAATAAACCTCCTTAACGGTCGGTTTGATTAAAGATATGATGAATTTGTTATGGTAAATGACTTATATATAAATCCTACTGTATAATTTTTGTTGTGAGATTTATATATTTTTGAATTCGAATGTAAATTAAATCATCGTTTTTGTCAATAAAATGAGTTATATTTGATTTATTATTTTTTAGGATTTGCTATGGAAAATATATGAAATTCAGTATTCTTAACTAAAATTGTATAAATAAATACAAGAAAATCGGCTGAACGAAAAACTCAACATTTTTTTGGGAATGAAGGACGCGACAATTATTTTTACGTTTTAGGGACGCAAGTTTTATTCTTTCACCTGAAGGAAATTCTTCACAAAAAAATTAGATTGTTCCCAAATCTCGTTCTCAAATCAATAGAACAGACGGCGACATCGCAAGAATAGGCGGCGCTGGATCACAAGAACAGACGACGGCGGCGCAACCTGTAACGACCCGTAAAAATTTAACTGGTTTTAATAATGTTTATAATTGAATTTTGTGAAATTTTAAATAAGTGAATTTTGGAATATAAATTTGGTAGTTGCAGTGCATCTATCTAGACATAGCAGATGGAAAATTTTCGTCGAATAATATAGATGTTCTATCAGTCGCTAGAGATCCAATTTAAATCAGTTAATAACAGTTAAATTTAAAAGTATTCTGAAACCTAAATATGTCGACATGAAAAAATTAATTTAGAACATTCTGAATCAGACTGCGAAATTCGTTTTGCGAAATTCGGACATTTCTAGCTTCGTTTGGATTTTTCCATACGGAATTTGCAGCATTTTCGGTACCGATATCGACTTTTGGCTGAATGATCCTATAACTGATATTTGTATACCTTTTGATCGTCTCGTCGTGCTTATCTCTGTGGTACATTCAATTCTGCATTTCGGAGTCCGGTACGCGGCAAAATCTGTGGAAATGGATGACCGTATCAGTACCCATTTTGGAGCTTTTAATATCTATGACCATTTCTTTCCTCGTTTGTTGCCTTCTTCGTAAAGTTAAAAAAAAGTTTGCACGCGTGTATTGCCTAGAGCAAGGAGGATGTATACGCGTTATCTTTAGCTTGCATATGTTTGTTTTCTCTGCCGATCAAACCCAGCCTCGCATCTCACATCCCTCCGGCCTCGACAACCACACTACAAGAGAAAGCGACTATTCCAACGGCTTCCAGCCGTTGGCGGCCGTTGGAGCCGTTGGAATAGCATTCACGCTTTCCAACGGCTTCCAACGGATGCAATGGGGCTATTCCAATGGCTTCAAACGACATTTAGCCGATGGAGGCCGTTGGAAGCCGTTGGTTTAAAATGACCAAAGAGCCGTGGGTAGCCGTTGCTAATCTGGGTGAATTTTTTTTATAACAGCAAGCCATTCACCTTCCATCCACACACAATCAATTCCATTCCATTTCCACTCCATTTCACATATATATCACATATCCAACACATTATACCACAAACAATATAAACAACCAAAAATTAATATCAAACATTACATTTTCAAACTAAACACCAAGTCAATATGTACATAAACAACAAAACCCTCACCAACACCAACTCCAACTCCATATTCAAGTCAATATATACAATGCAAACACTTAAACCTCACCACCTCAAAGTCAATATATACACAATAACCATCAAACACAATCATCACCACCTCAAAATCAATATATACAATAACCAACCACAAAGACAATAATCATCATACCTCTCAAGCATCATCATCACCTCCGGAAGCACCTGAGGAAGAAGGGAAGGAATCATGCCTCTACGCGTACTCCGCTAAACGTTGATTCAGCTGCTCCATTTGTATAGCGTGAAGACAGTCCTGCTCTTGCAGCTGCTCAATCATGGCTTTAAGCTCTTTTATGTCAGCTTTATCACACGCCTTTTGAGCTGCCCAAACCTGCAAATAGAATGTGAGATGTTCACATTTGTATTATAATCATTTTCTTAAGCAATGCATGTTTTAAAATATAGAAACGTAAATGACGTGATCTTAAGCAATGCATATACCACAAGGAAATGCATATTTTATTAAATGATAATGGTGCAGGATGATAAACGATAAAAAATATTACCTTTTCAATATCAATTTTGGTGTATGATGCCAAAATACCAGATTTTCCCCTACATTACAATGAATTAATTAAATTCTTAATCCATTTCCACTTGTTTCCGTTTTGAATGAAAAATAAAAATGGAATGTGTTAGAGCTATACGAACTTGATTCGACCTGTTGGAATTTTTTTTAATTTATTTATTTCTACAATAATGTCTTACATTGTTCAATTGAAATAAGGTATCAAACGTAGAATGTTCTTTTGTGCAATTTTAGTTACTTTTATTGTACATTGTATTTTTATATCACAGCCTAAACCCGTCACCACTTTGGTTCATTGCATTATTGGAGTCTAAGGTATAGAATGATTTTAAATTTTGTTGTTTTTGGTAAAATAGTTTGGATATTATATCAGCAACAATAATACATTTCATGAAACTATATAATAGAAACATACTGATATTAAAAATATTATAAATTTGGATTGTACCTTATATTTTAATATTACAAGCAATTTGAAGTGTCACTAGTGAAATTAATTTGATTTTTTTTTAATTTGCATCTATAATTTAGATTATTGATTTTTTTATTGTTATGAATTTGAGTGCGATTTCATCATTGTAAATCTTAGGGATTTAATTTACGACATGCAAAGAGATATGGAGATTTCGTTTATGAATTTGAGTGCGATTTCATTATTGTAAATCTTAGGGATTTAATTTACGACATGCAAAGAGATATGGAGATTTCGTCTATTTTCATAAATAGCAGCGGTATAAAGCATGAGTTTCCCTTTAAATTTATCATATAAGACCTCCATTAGTGTGTTCTTTTTAGTTCCATTTATTATTGTTAATACTACTACCATTTTTATTTGGTTTGTGTTTTTGGTTCGTAATGTAAAATAGCGAACCCTTTTTTTGTTTATGTTTTTGGTTTCTAATGTATAGTGTATCTATAGGTTAATTTATTAAATATAATATTGCAATGTTTATAATATTACCGCTTGGTTTCCATAACCATAGCGCCTATTCGCTGCGTCAGATCCGTAATAACATCGAAAATATTATCTTGCTCCTCTACCGTCAACTCATCGCGATCCGATTCTAAAAGCAGCTCTGTCCGTGCCTCCTAAAACTTTGCCTAAAATAAAAAACAACTACAGGTTAAAATTAGTAGAATATGATTTAAACTTATCGATATTAATAAAATAAGATTTAAAATATGCATACATATGCAGCCGTCGCCTTATCATCATCATCCCACTGATATGTAATATTGCCAGCATTGTTTGTTTGTCTTGATGCGTAGGTGCGGGTAAATACCTCCATCGTAGACACGGGACGTCCAAACGCTCTTTCCTACATTAAATAATTTATATATTTTAATTTTTCATAGCTAATTATTGAACTGATTAATATAAAAAATGTAATAACGGTACAAATTCATAATTGATAAATTTACCAAGTCCTCACGGTGATGCTGAAAAGACTTGGATCCACCACGATGCGTTACAAGATGCCTACTTCTATTGGCCGAGTTCCTCTCCGACTCTACCTGCAGTTTAAATTGAATATTATATTTACTAATTGCGAGATAATTAACTATATATTTGGTATATTTACCTTGAACTCGTCGGTCTCCCACCAACTTATCCAAGAATCCCATACGGAAGCGTCAATCTAGCTCGGTTTCTTCTCCGATTTTTTAAGAGCTGACATTACCTCCCTGTAATTTTTGAAGACCTTCGAATTCCAGTGGCGTTGAACCATGGCGACATCGGGCTCCGCCATGTCCACTTGCCCCTGTACAAAGAGAAAATATTACTAATTGTTCATTTATACTTATTCATATAGTAAAGTGGTACAAACTCACCGGAAAATCCTGCCAGATGGCCTCCCTGACTTGGTCAGGGATCTTACTCCACTTAGGCCAGTAATTTGTCATCCTGCTCATATATGATTGCTTGGAAATGCCAAGCATAACTCCTGAGGGCTCCAAATCAAATCCCCTGTGTTAAATATAAAACAAAGCTTTAGACAAGTATATATATGTATGAACAAATTTATATTGTTACCATTTTAATTATGATACTTAAGCTCCATCAGCCTTCGGCTGCAAATATACAAGTGGTCGAGCCGGAGGCTCACCACTACTCTCGCTGGCCGAGCGAGAAGAGCTACGACGTCTGGAGCCTGACATAATACATGTTGAAAGTTTCATTTTTAACTACAGACATAGATAAAATGATGATGATATGTGGTGCATGTAATAAAGTCATTTTTAATTGGTAGTGCATGTAATGATGATGATGATATGTGATGTGTGTGCGTGAATAATTATAAAAATTACCGGATATTACTTAGTCCTCGTCGTTCTGATTCAGACTCGGTCTCGTGTTCTATATCGTTTTCCTCTACACTCTCAAATACTTCGACTAATACATTTGTCTCATCATTTAATTGTCCAAAATCAGTTTGATCGTCTGTAATTATGATTTCAATGTTTTCCTCGATATTTGCTTGATAGGCTTGTTCTTTTGGAATATTCTCTCCATCGAATGTAAATCTCGCCTTGGTTTTAAAAACCGCAGACCAATCCGCTTTATCTCTTTTTAGAGATGGATAAGGGGCGTAATAAGCTTGTAGGGCTTGTTTGGCTAGTACAAAAGGATTGTGCTGCTGATAACGGGAGGTATGTTTTATTTCTATAAGATTATAATTTGAATGCATGTTAATATCAGAACCTGGAACATTGCTGAACCAGTTGCATCTAAACAAAAAAACTTTGTCTGCGGGTCTTATAAAATATGTTAGTTGCAAAATCTGGGTTAACATGCAATAAAAATCATGTATATGATAATTAGGATCATCACTGCCTTTAACAAATACACCAGTATTGTTTGTTAATTTTTCAGCACCGTATTCTTTGGTGTTGAATTTATATCCAGTAACGAAAAATATTGGATACGTTTTAACTTTCCTTTTCGGTCCCAACGCCAAATGTTTTAATCCTTCATCGACCACATTATTTGTAGGATCACAAACGTAGTTCGAAAACCAAGTAGCGAAATTTTTGCTTAAATCGACGTTTGGATTTTGTGATTCATAAAAACTGCAAACAAAAACATAATATATTGCTTTATTATTAATTTACACATGCATTATTAAATTAAATTTATCAAAACTTGTAATCTGATAATTACCTAATAAATGGTGCAACTTCTGGACAATTAAGAAGAATATATGTATGTGCTACATGCTAATCTCTATCATCTAACCATACTTCTACACATTTTCCAACATGTCGACCATGTTGTTTAAAAATAGATAACATTGCTTCAGAAGAAGAATCTTGTTCAATGACCTCATCATTACGCACAACACTTTGAAATGATAAATTCACATGATCATTGAAATAATGAGAGAAAAAGAACGATGCTTCTTCTTCGATGTATGATTGCAAATCAAACCTTCAACTGAGCTTTTTGTCTCACTTTTTTCTTTAAATGATTTAAGTACCTAATAATAAATATTTCATATCAATGTTGATTTTTATTTATAGTTAAATTAACATTTACATACTCTGTATTAATAACATACCTCTCGAATGGATACATCCATCCATATTGCAAAGGACCTCGAAGACGTGCTTCAAATGGAAGATGAACATGTAAATGCTCCATTACATTGAAAAAACATGGAGGAAATATTTTCTCCAGTTTGCAGAGTAGTATATGGATTTCTACCTCAAGTTTACGAAGACGGTCAACTTTTAACGTAGTTGAACAAAGCTCCTTATAAAATAAACTAAGTTCTGTTATAACCTTCCAAACTTTTACTGGCAACAATTCTTTAAAAGCGACGGGTAACAAATTTTACATCATTACATGACAATCATGGCTTTTTATTCCACTTAGTCTTCCGTTCCTATAGTCGACACATCTACGAAGATTAGATGAAATTCCATCAGGAAATCGTAATCCTTCCACCCATTTTAATAGTACTTTAACTTGGTTGTTATCTAGTTCATAACGTGCTTTGGGTTTCTTAGTGTCATTTGACTTCATATGAAGCTCAGGATGATTACATATTTCTTCTATATCACATCATGATTTCAGATCGTCCTTAGTCTTGCCCTTAACATTCAAAAGTGTATTAAACATATTATCAAATACGTTTTTCTCGTTATGCATCACGTCAATGTTATGATGGATTAAGAGATTTTTCCAATAAGGCAACTCCTAGAATATACTCTGTTTGCACCAATTATGAAACGTCGATTTAACTTGAATTTCAGTTTGCTGCCCGGTTTCATGTGTCTTTGGATAATCTTTTGCAAGTTCATATATATCTTCACTTGACCAAACGTTGGTGGTTGTAAAGTATCATGTCTATTAGCTATGTAGTTTTTTGTCTCTTCTAAAAGTATGATTAATATGGAGAAAACGTCGATGACAATCAAACCATGAAATTTTCTTTCCATGCCGTAAAGAAAATGCTCGTGTTTCTTCCATACAGTAAGGACAGGCAAAACGACCTGCTGTACTCCAACCCGAAAGCATTGCATTTGCAAGAAAATCACTAATAGTCCATAATAAAGAAGCGAACATCTGAATTTTTTTTCGATACGTCTTATGTTTCAACTCCTTCATACCACAATGTTTTCAACTCTTCGATTAGCGGTTGTAAGTAAACATCGATACCCTGTGTCGGATCATCAGGGCCAGGGACGACAATTGTGAGAAACATATATAAAGTTTTCATACACATCCACGGGGATAGATTGTAAGGTGTAATGGTTATAGGCCAAGATGAATATTTAGAACCAAACTGAGAAAACGGTGAAAATCCATCAGCACATCAACCTAGTCTAACGTTACGGCTCTCCGCTGTGAAATCGGGATATTTCTTATCAAAATACTTCCATGCTTCTCCATCAGATGAGTGTGTTAACGTACCTTCTTCAGGTGTTCTCAACTGTGCCATCTCATATGATGCGCTGTTGCAGATGATGCATATAACCTTTGAATCCTAGCTGTGATAGGTAAATAATGCATATGCTTGTATGGAACTTCTTTTCCCTTTTTTTTCCTTGGTTTGTATCTTTCTTGATTACATATTTTACAATTTCGAAGACTGACATCATCTTTCCAAAACAACATGTAACCATTTAGACATGTATCAATTTTTTGATATGGCAAACCGAAAGAAGACATAAGTTTTTTCACTTCATAATAATTTTCTCACATTAAATTATCTGATGGCATATGGCATTTAGCAGCTTGTACAACAGCCGTAAATCCGGCTTCTGTGAGGTTGTACTTTGATTTCATTGCAATGTACTCTGCAGTTGTCGATAATTGGGTGTCGCTAGTACATCCATTCCAAAGAGGTTTCTTAGCAGCAACTAATAAATCATATATTTTTTTCACTCCAACATTTAGTTCCTCTTCGACGTTAAACATCGTCATTATTAATTTCAACAGTAGGGAACATTGATCGTGCTGCATCTTCAACCATATGTTCTATGAGATTCGTCGTACTAACTTCATCACCATGACCTTCATTGACCGTTCTTCGTTACGTGTTATAATTTCTCCATGATGACCCCACACCAAATAATTGGTTACGAAACCATATTGGCGCAAATGAATCCCAACCATATTCGGTACTAAATGCTTCAACAATTTGCACCTACTACATGGACAACGAATTTCTAAGTCGTTTCCAATATTACTTAAAGCAAATTCGACAAACACATTTACCCTATTAAGAAAATGTTTACGTATTGACCCACCAATTTCTCTTCTTTGATATATCCAGCTCCGATCAATAAAATAATTAACCTTTTTTCCTACTGTAAAACCTATGATCAATATTAAAAAAATTATTAATCAAATTCGATAAACACATTTAGATTTTACTGTTTTTTATAATCCATTTTCGTTTATGTACAAAGTTATATTTCTTGATATTTTGTTCACATTTTTGTACATTTTGTGATGGTCGGTCATCCTACTTCCCATTACAAAACAATAGTAATTACATTTCTTAAATCATATCATTATAAACGATTTTCCAAAATTTCTGCAGCACTTCCCCCGTGTTCCTTGTATCATACACATATGCATGTATATAAGGAACGAAAAGGAAATGCCATCGAAATTTTGTGAACCGTTTATAACGATGTGATTTACAAAACGTAATTACTTTATAGTATTTGTAACTTGTCCAATACAGGGACAAATCCAATAAATAGTGTATCAGATGAATATGAATATCCGTTTTGCAATAAAAACGAATATTCATACAATGATCATATACAACACTTGTGAGACGGGGCCAAAAATTCACTAAGAGATTTAAATTTTGTTTCTATGTTACCATTTTATTGAATATATAAAATAAGGCATATTATGCATTATTTTATTTATATTCTACTATTTTATTAAATATATAGTAAATTATATGATTTTTAATATTTCGCAAAATATATAATTCATGTGTGTATATATACTAAATTATATACTTATCTAATGCTAATATATTTTGTAAAAGATATAATTCATGTTCGTGAAATATTCGACTAATTCATATTTGCCTAATATTTTACAAAACATACACAAAATAATTTAAATCAATCCTAACTAATCTAACGCTAACTCAAATGTGCATTTACACTAAATTATCAACATATGTATATATGTGCATAATATATATACACAAACAATTTGGACATTTGGATGGTAATAATTGCAATTAGCACTTAGTTTGGTATAATAAACTATCAATAGACCAATAGATACAACTATAACAACAAATTAAATACAAAATTAGCAAAATTTAAATTTTTAGGGTTTTAGGCAAAACCTGATTTTGAAGCTGTATTTGGATGGAGAGAGGCCATTGGTGTTGATTGATGGCGTCGGAGTGGCTGCCGGTTGCATGGGGAGGCTGGGAGCAAAAAAAGAGGTGGAGTGGAGGAAGATGGTGATGGATTTGGGTGTTTTTGGTAGGAAGAGATGAATGATTTGTGCTCTCCGCTTGGCTGCAGGTTTACTCGAATAATTCCAACGGCTTCCAACGGTCACAAACGGCATTTTTACAACGGATACCAACGGCCACCAACGGCCTGTTAAAAAATAACGAGCCGTTGGTAGCCGTTGGAAATTCCCCGTTGGCGGCCGTTGGAACCCTGTCGTGGTTATATACTGTAGTTCTAGTAGTGCCACCATCCGCCACTGAAGCCGGCCCGGAACTCGTGCTCCGCCTTGCCGATGGCCATCACCTTTGCTTGCTTTCCAGGTTCCCCTTCACTTCTCTGGGAATTGCATATGCGTACAGTTTGATTTTTTTTGTGTGCTGGGCCTTGCATTTCTTCCACTGTCATGTGTATATATATTATATGTTGGATGCTATTTACAATCTATAGTTTTTTTTGTATATATGTGTACATAAAGTATAAAACTATAGGCCTGCGAATGATTTCATAAGTGTGTGTGTATATATATATATATGTTATATGAGATTACAAGATCTGTTGTACGATATATGTTTGCATATGAAAATCTACTTTCGGCAGTGATATATATGTTTGTTTTTATATACTCATTCATATGTATTATAAGATATGTATATAATATATCTTACTTGTGACAGCAATTTTATAGGATGTACGCTATCTAGTTTCAGTTATAGTTTACAGGTGTGTTTTTGTCAGTATGCATATAAGTTAAATTGATTTTTATAAATACTGATTTTTTTCCATTAATGGTTTTAAATATAACATATGGTGTTTATACACACACACACATCAGTTTTATGCAAACTTTCGAGTCTATTAGTTACATGGTTTATATCTTACTTTACAATGAATGTTTATATAAATTATTATGCTGCTACATATAATTGTACACTATATATATTATATGATAAAAAAATTAAAAGTTTTGACTTTATGCGTGCCGTATGGATTTTTATAATATTTAGTTATTCAGATGGTTATATGAGTTACAGCATTCTATTATATAGGTCTACAGTATTTTATGTTATTACAGACTAAAGTATATATATAAAAGAAGAACGCAAGTCGTCTGTTTATGTTTTATATGTTCAATACTATGATATGTACTTAATATCCTTTTTCTAACCTGAGTAATATAGCGATATAAGTATTTGTATGTATAGTTTATACGTATTATGTATAGTTTATACGTATTGTAAAGCAAGATTTACTACATGTTATAAATATTGTAAAGTTATATATATATATATATATATATATTTGTTATTAAAATATTGTTTTAATGAGTCTATATGGTATAAATGCATATTAGTAATACAAACACGTTGTTGTATGTAGATATAATATTGTTTCAGTGTTTATGATCTATTGAATACTTATAGTTTATATAGAGGCTTGTTCGTAAGCTGGTATATTTGTTTCATGGGTAGATATTAACTTACATACTTTTCTGGCCACGTGTGTGTGTATATATATATATATTTCAGCTATATATTAACTATATATATTGATATTTTTATATTTTGTTGTCTATAAATGTATACACATATATATAAAGTATATACAAAATATGTACTCTCAATGTATGTAATATAATATAGATATTATATATATATATATATAATAATAGTAATAGTAATATCAACAAGACTTGTTATATGTAAATGGTTTCGAAATGTTGCATTTGGGCTGTCTTGTTTATACATATATCTTGTTTCAATTATATAAAAATTGATTTGATTCTTTCTCATCGACTTCTTATCTATCAGCTTGTCCGTCGAATTCGTGTCCATCTCACTTTGTTCTGGATTCGTAGCTCATTTCTGTGTCTATATCCGTGTCGTCTTCTCATTCATCTCTATCTTCGAAAGGTGAGCAATCACTCACGATTAACGTTCTTATATTTATTAAATTTGATTTCAATTGAAACGATAATTGAAATATGCTGCTGTTAGTTATTTACATTGCTATTTATATGCTATTATATGCTATCTGTTCACCTGTGACATCCGACACCTTTATCTGTTATTTATATTGATGATATATGCCTATTATATTATTATCATATATGTTATCACTCTGCAAGTTCCCTATTAGTATATAATTGGGTTGAAATGATACATACCCAAATGGACTTTAGAATAGGAGAAAATCGTTATGGGTTGTAATGATAAACCCAAGCGATGTCCATTGAATTGAATTTGGGATTACGGGTTGAAATGATATATACCCGTATTTATATTTTAAATTACGGATTGAAATGATAAATATCTGTATCGCTTAGCCATAGGATAGAAAATTATATACAGACACCGTGGTCTATATATATATATATATATATATATATATATTTTGAAACAGTTTCTATGGTTTTGGAAAGAAATATATGGTTTTATATAATATTGATTTTTGATATTGTATAAATGTTATTTTATATATAGTTAAATTATTGATTTTAAGTATGTATAATTTTTTTTTAATATTGAATAAGTTTAATAATAAATTCTATTAAAGATAATATTGAAATGACCCTCAATCTTTTACCTCAATTTTCAAGGATTTTTTTTCAATCAACTGTCTAGGATCCAAATTTCTACTAATATAAATATGCCAGTGTATTCATAAAGATATGCACATACATATGGGGATGCATGTGTCCCTCTTGTTTAAATCAGAGTTATGGTAAACAAGAGCATATTCTGTTTGATTTGAATTTGAATCAATCTACCCATAATTAATTTCCATATTCTTTTTGGTATTTGAAATATATGAGTAGATCCTGCTCATATTTATTCATATTAATTTTTGTTCATTCTAACTATGATTTACTAATAATTTATCTTGACAAGACAATCTCAGAATATATGGCCTTTTCATAGTATAGTTCAAATGCTTGATATTTGATTAAGGCCGGAAAATGATATTTATATTTATCATTTTCAATTTATGGTTTTCTTTGAAACTCACCTGTTCTTAATTCAATCAAAAAGACACACTATGTGTTGATCATTTGCATACCAGTTTCTGAGTTTACTATGGCTAGAGTACTGGACTTTAAAGTGTTTAAAAATGGTGCAACCCCTGGATTTTGGGTGAAACACTTGCTAAATGAACAAAGGGTTATAAAATGCATTTTACTATCAAAATACAGACCGACATGATCAACCAAGACTTCATTCTCTTGAAGCTAGTTAACCCTTTTGACTGTGTCAACCAGTCACCCAACCATGTTAATTGAAATGCCATTCATTTGCAAGGTACTTGAAGTATTTTTAAGATATATACACTTCTCAAAACAACTCACAAATGGACTTGAACTCTTTTACAAAATATTTCAATGAAATGTAACTAAATACTTAATAGAATACTCCAGGTTAAAACTAGATTTTACCCTAAAACTTAATGTTTTTAAATGACTCAAGATTGACTAATACATAATATAGGTTATGTAAGACAATTTCTCAAACATTTATATGTTTCTTTTTCAGATTTTCATACATATTACTTTAAGCTTATTTCCTTGTTCACAAGTCAGATAATACTTCAGTTCTCAAACCTTAACACATAACAAAATTCAGCAGAAACAACTAGTTAATCAACATAACAAGTTCATTACATAACAGGAATTTTAAAAACATAAATTTTCATGAATACATGCAGATAAATCATCCTAGGCTCTTAATAAACACTAGCAAGCATGCTCATTCATTCTTTCTCATTAGCCATAATTTTCCTTTCTACTTATGTAACGACCCGTAAAGTTCGACCATTTAAAATTGTTTGTTTAATAGGATTTTTGTAATTTATTTTAGTTGAAAGAATAAAGGTGGTAGATAAATATTAGAATGAAGGCTAGAATAAATTATATAGAAGTGACTTAGAAACCTATTTAAAGACATTTGAATAAAATTCAAATGAATTAAGTAGAGAAAGAAAGAAAAATTCTTACCTGGACATAATATTTATTATGGGAATATTAAACCAATTTAATGCAATAAAAGATTGTGAACGATAAATTGAATAGATTAAGAAACCCTGTTCTTGCAAGTCAATAAATTTGTAAACCCTAATGAACATCTCGAAATTTATAAATTTATTGAAATTTAAGACATAGCATAAGCGTAGAACTGTAGGTATGATGACAAACTTTTATAAATTGTCTAATTAAGGGTCAGCAAATTTATTTGGAAATCAAACTCAATTAAGGGTAAGTAATTATGATGGATTGATGGCATAAACGTTACTAATTTTTATCATAGTAACGGAAGTGCAGATGGAAGGCAACTGTAGAAATTTAAGTACGTATTAACAATTGAAAGGGACTGTCGATTGAATGGAGTACTTTAGGTTGTCTTACTAAATTTAGAATTTAACATAAGACAAATAGAAATAAATCAATAAACGTATAGATTTTAAGTTTATTATGATGAATTATTTTACTGATATGACTTAGAATAAATGAAATAATTTGGGTTAATTGGTATTTAATGGAATTAAAGGTTGCAATATTCATAGGTAAGGATTTAGATGAAATAGATTGATGTATGAAAAATTTAATTGGATAAATGGCAATTAATTCCTTTAATTTGTGTAATTAATATATGTTAATTGATAACGATAAAAAGTTGATTTTTTCAGTGTAACCAACGTAAAATATTATCATAGCATGATACTTGGTTTGAATAGAAGGATTTGATTTAATGTGAAAATTTTTGTTCTAAGTATTGAATAAAATTGGGAATCAATTTTTTTTAATGATAATAACGTTAGTATTGGTTAATAAATAGATTCCAATGCAGTAACCAAATAAATGGAATAAGATGAGTATATATTGCATAGAAATGAAATGTAAATTGTCACATTTGGTTGGAGCTAATTTTTAGAAACATATAAATGTTGAATCAGTAAATATTAAATTCCATTTAATATGAGAATTCAAAGGTGGAAGATTTACATTTGGATTGGAAATTTGATAGTTATTAATTAAAAGTGACCATTGAATAAATTTATGTAAACGTGATATAATGTAAATAGATGGGGATCAACTTTTATTTATGTGGTCAAGGGAATTTAATTTCTATAGTATGATAATCGAAATTAATGGAAGTTGGAATAGCTAATTTATATGTTAGTTGAATTTAGCTAGAATATGTAGATATTGAATGATAGTAAAAATTTAATGGATATAAAAGTTTCAATTATACATGGAAATTCATACTCGCCATAAAAGGTTAATTGAGACCAAAGAAGTAGTATAGGAATCTAACCTTCTTTATAAATTTGGATTTATTGCAATAGTTAATTTCATAAAATAAAGGTAAAGCTAATTCAAATTTAACTGGACCATTGTTGGTATAACTTTAGAAGCAAGATTTATTTATGATTTGAGTATTTAATTCAACAAGTGGTATTTACGACAAATGAAATAGAATTGAACGTAAAATATTACGTTATTAAATGGAAATGGAATTTGTAAACATTGAGTGAAATCTTAAACTAATGTTAGTATTCGTCGTATTTACAACAATAACTTTGAATAATAGAAAGGAAGTGAATATAATAAATTAATCAAATTTATAGTGTTGAATTCAATTGGATTGGAATTAATAAATAGTTAAGAAAAATAAGGGTTATTAATAATTTGGAATTTAATTATGGTAAAAAGGCTAATTGCAATCAAGATAATGAGTTGAAATGGAAATCCAATTATTTATTTAGTTAGATTTTGTTGAGAGTATAAGGGTATAAGTTTTAATAATTGGGTTTTAGAATAAAATTTTAATTTCCTAATAATAAGAAAGTGCGGATATTAACGCTGCAAATTAATGTACTTATACATTTTAATTCAAATTCAAGCGTGTTAAATCAATTGGAACTGATTGAATTATCTTAGTAATGAAATTTGGCTAATAATAGAAGTTGAAAAATAAAATTGGTTTTTATGATTTATTTAATTTATTTAATAAATATTAAAAATAGCCATTTTTGTCACGGACTCGGATTTCGACGAAACCAGTTTCATCGGATCCGTAACGTTGAATTATAATAATATTTCAAGTTTCGTAGCGATCGGACTTGTCGTTTGATCGTACGGACTCGAAACGCCTTGAAATTTACGCATTTTGAAATCAATTTGAAAATTTTGTTTTTTAGCATAACTTCTTCATACGATCGAATTTGGTCGCGAAACTTTTTCCATCGCGTTCAGAATATTTTAAAACACCTATTTGGATATATAGTTTTAACAAATTTGGCTCCGGAGGCATAGCAGGCTTTTTGGACCATGGTTTGTCACGCACGTTCGCGTATCCAGTCTAGCTACCCTACCTCTAGCCTATCTATAAATATACAACTAAACCCTAGCCTCCGTCTAATTTCATTCATCTGCGCGTATACGTTCTTCAAGATCCTCTCCTTCTTCAATGGGTGCAAACCCTAGATCCAATCATTTCAAAAATAAAATGAAATTTCAAACTACTCCAAAAATTCTGAAAAAAATATATGTGGTAGTTTTCATCGATACGAATCTACGGGTGATCTCGGTTTTTGCAATTGATGCTCAGATCAACGACAAATCTCGGTCAAACCTCCAATTTTCGAAATCCATATGGTCAAATTTGGGCGTTTTTGATTCGGGAAGAAATTGGCAAAATCAAGATCTGGGTATTGTAGATCTCGTCTGGGGCTTCGAGATGGCGGTAGTCGCTCGTGCTAATTCGATCAAAGGAGCCGGGAATTTTGAAATTAGGGTTCGGCATGCATGTTTTTGGGCGAGCCAATAGGCGACCGGACCTATATAGGGAGGTGCAGCTCGGCGAGCTGGAGCCAATGGCGGCGGCGGCACGGCGTATGGTGGTGCCTGGTGGCGTGCAAGCTTGGTCAAAGGCACGGTCATGGTGGGTTTCGTGCATGCGAAAGGGGTTGCTGGAAGAAACGCGTGATGCTGGGACGTGCGCATCCTTCTGATGACGTGGCAAGTTATGTATCAATGTGTGTCGTTTTCTATTTATTTTCAATTTGAATTCAATCATCATTTTTCGCCATAACTTTCTCATACGAAGTCGGATTCACACGAATTTTTTTTTGTTAGGATCGTATTAAAATTCCGGACTTGATGACGCTGGTTTGGACAAATTCTGAGACGGGCGAATTTTTGAGTTTAAATTGAATTTAAATTCGATTTAAATTCAAAAGGTGAGTGTTTTAACTCACTCACAATTACTAGAAGCTTTTATGTTTATTAAATAAATTTTAGAAATGAATAGAAATTTATTTATGAGCTTTTGGCATGTTATTTCACCCATATCTGTTGAATTGCATTTTTTGAATTTAGCTGTTAATTAAATTGATTGATTGCGTATTAATTGGCTGTTAGAAATTATTGTTTGCATAAGAACTGCTAGTTAACAGTTATGTAAATTATCACTGAAAATAAACTGTTAGATTTATAGTTGATAAATATAATTTGAATTAAACTGCCAATTATTACCTGTTGTATATTCCCAAACATATTTTGTCAGTGGTTGATATTGCTTGATGTTTGTGACTGGATGATGGATGTGTTGTTGAATGGATGTTTTATTTGGATATCATTAAACTGCAAGTTAGTATGCATTTACATTTCATTCGGGATTGCGCTTTGAAATGATATACAACCGCAGTTTTATTTTTTTAAATTGCGGATTGAAATGATAAATATCCGTATCACTTGACCATAGGATAGAAAACTATATACAGGCACCGTGGTCTATATATAACTATTTTTAATGTGATTTCTATGGTTTGGATGGAATACGGTTTATAAAAATCTTAAATTTTTATACTGAATAAATGTTTTCTTCCATATTTATATGCATATGAAGTTGAAATTTTGAAATTAAAAGGTGAATAAATTTCTTTATTAAAAATGGAAGAAAATTAAGAAAATGGAGTTTGATGATTTATATCCTATATTTAAATATTAAGTTGGAAATTTTAAAGATATGATATTTATAATTGGATTTTCCCAAATTATTTTGAAATGAATATTCTAGTAAAAATTGAATTTGGAAATATATATATATATATATATATATTTTACTAGAAATTGAAGTCTTATTAATTATGGATTTTATGTGAATGGTCAAGATTAATTAATAGAATATTGATTTTGAAAGGATAAAAATCCAACTTTAGTTGAAATATTAATGCTCAAAAATGGATATAAATATATATAAAATTGAAATGGTTTTGGGACTTGAAGTAATATTTTGGATTTTGGTTTAACTTTAAAAGAAGAAATATTTGGAAAGCCATGTAATTTATTTCTTTATAAAGCAACAGTAAAGTTAAACCTTTTTAATTCGCATACCGTTGAATATCCAAACCATTTAGTTTTGAAAATAATGGTTTTAAAATACTATGGATTTTCGAAGAATTATGTTGAAAGTTACAAACAGAATATTGGTTACATGGGATATTAAATAATAAAAAGTGACATAATTTTTGAAAAGGAATATTTTATTTGGGAAATGATATCATTGATTTGGGTTTTATAAAAATAATATCAAAATGAATCTTTTTGGGTTTTAAAGAAGAAATGATATCGTAATATTATGGTTTTGAAATGGATTATATTCTGGTTTTAAAGTACAAACTATTTTTAAAATGACCGCGGTGTTATAATAACGATGGGTTGGCAAAGAGACCGGGATCGGATATGGACATACTCTCTGTCGATACCGAAAACCACTTTGATTAACCGTGTACGCGGTGGAGATTCCAGAATGAAGTAGGTGGTGGCGACGTTTCCTGTAAGGTAAATACGTGGACCCAACTCCCGTGAGTTGGCATAAGGTGGCTAAAACAGGAGCGATTCTCAGGCCAATGAGGTCATTCCTCTGATCGGACGCTCCTCTTCGATATTATACTTTGACTTGGATTGATTCAGTGGCCACTTCTATATTTTGATTTTGGGGAGTTAGTCCGAGGTGGGCGGTAACTGCGGCTACGCGTTTCCACCAGCCTGGATAGCAATTGGTATATCTACCCTGGCATTGCCTAGTTGTGCCGTGTCACCTACCATACCGAGCCCTTACTACGAGTTTCTATTTGTGTCGTACCTATGGAGTATCCTCTGGTAGCCTCCCGATCAGGAGGTATTACGGTACTGTATAGACTATTGGCATTATTTGTGTTAAGGGGAATATTGGGTCACTCCTTAACGCTATTAAAAAGTAAGTTTATTTTATAAATAGACACTATTATAATAGCGCAATATACTACATAGTAAATAGTTTAACGGATCCTTAGGAGATGTAAATCCCGAACATCTCTTGAGTTACTGTATTCATATTTATTTCTGTTTATTTAACTCACATAAGATTTTCTAGTCTGACTCGGGTGTTTTTGTCTTTTCAAATTCGCTCGGGTCAGTCCGAGCGTTTCAGGATAGCAGATTTTAGCTTTGGAGGACGAAGACGAAGAATCAGTATTATTTTATATATAGTATTACACCACACTCTTTCTATTCCGCTGCATTGCTTGTATTGGTATGTGTAACTCTGATATTTATTGTAAAAGAAGAATCAAGCTTTTGTAAACTGTTTTGAACTGTATATTTATTATTATATTTTATCCTTCCGCTGTGAGATTCTGTTTTGTTTTTATTTCTTCTCTGTTTTTCTTATTTACCCCATAACAATCCGCCCTTGCGTATGCTTTGAATTGGCACGTGTGTCGGTTTAAAGTGTGCGAAAAGGCGGGATGTTACAGTTGGTATCATAGCTTTGGTTTAGCGATAAACCTTGGCTTTGTGGGGTTTGACTCTTTGTTAATAGGGTAGTAATATCCTATGGGAGTCGCTGAGTGTATATATATGAGAGAGCGTATTTGTTAGTATTAATAAAAGATTTTGATATTGTGTTAATCTGTTCCGCTTTGTATTTATAAAATCTGGTTGATGCATGGGACGCTATGTCATCAATAGGGATTTCTAAACACTTAATAGGACAGACCGACATAATATTTGTTTTTAATATAGGTGAATGAAATAATTTTGCCTATTATATTTTCTATATATAAAAAATAGTTTTATAAAGATATATATATATATTTGGTTGCTATAGATTGGGTGTTAGAAAATAAAAATATCTATAATAACTGAAGCTAAGTTGAAATTATGATAAATCAAATTGGAGATTTTAGAACTTAAGTCCGGGATTTTCCAAACATGTTTTCAAAGAATTTATGAAAAATAATGGTTCGGTTTATAAGTATTTTCTTATATAAATATTTCGTATAAATTGGAAGAATTGTTTTAAAGAAGATTTTGGAAAAGAATTAAATTCTGTACTTCCCTCTCTGTCGCTGGAAAATAAATTCGGTGATGACGGCCGCATCATCGACTTTCATTTTCGAGTTTCGAAGGGAAAAGGCCACTGTAGTAAATTCTACTGCAGATTTATTTTGAAATTTTCTAAAAATTTTCTTTTATTGTTCTAAATATAATTAGAGATATAAAAGTTGCAAGAAATTAATTATCTATTATTTTGAAATAGGTTAAAATTTGACCCGGTATTTAATTCTAAATTTTTCCGTTAATTAATTGTTAAAATTTGTTAGTGAAATATTAAGTAAGAAAGTTAATGCTAGGTATAAGGGAAGTAAAAGTTTTTAACTGATAAATAATGGAAAAGATTTATTGAAGAATGAATGAATTAAAAGAATGGAGATTTAACTTGTATAGGTTCAATTGCATTTTCCTTAACATAAATAACTTACCCAAATATAAAAGTTGAAGTGTTAAATGAGAAACTGGAATTGAATATTTTACAAGTAGGAATTTAGGAAAAATGAAGTATTCAATAAATTACTGTTATAATAAGAATTTAATGGTATAAACTTAGGTTATAATTGAAATTTTACTGAAAAAGGGTTAAGAATTATTAATAGATGATATGAACCTAAGTATATAAAATGAAATTCAAAATAAGAATTGATTGTATGATTATTGACTTAAGTATGTTTTAATCTTCCCTATTCTAATATAATGGAAAGTAGGAAAAATTGAAATGACTGCAATTAATAGTTAATGAATAAATAAAAACTTCCACTTATAAGAATGAATGTTAGCAGATTTAGAATTTAAGGGAAATCTTACAAGTAAAGAGTAAGGAAATGAAGATATTCAAAATATTTGTTGTTATTAATGAGAATTTATTTTATAAACTTAAGTAATTAAAAGGAAATACAAATATAATGAATTTTGTGATAGTTGGAAAATAAAACTTGTAAGAAACAAAGAAATTCCTCCATAAATGAAGGAAAGAAAATCAAACCACTGAATTATGAAATAAATGTAAATAAACTATTTTGGTGTTGGTTTGGATTGTTTGGTTGATGTATGTTTGTTGGGTAAGGAATTTTGGAGTTGTTGGAGGAACAATAATCTATCTCTATTCCATCTAAGACTGTTGAGTAACGGATGCACTTGATAGTTATTTCTCACTCCGTAAAATTTCAGAATTTGAACCCGAACAACTAATGGTTGTTTGATTGAATGATTGTTGTTTGTGGTGTGTGCTGTTTGTTAAAATGTATGGTTGTTGCATTTGATTTGGATATGAATGATTGAATCTACCCAAACATTTCACTGTAATATAGATATTTAACTTTTAGATTATATAAGTGAATACAGGGGTTGGAAGCAACTGCTACTGCTTTTGGTTCCAAAATAATAAGCGTATTGCCCGACAAATAGGTACGTTTTCGGATTACGATTAAAGCGCTATTTATATATTTCCCGTGTGGGATATTTTATTTTGGATATATATGTAATATATTTGTATATTTGGATATTATATTTTCTCCAGAGTCCCTCCGTACAAAGGAGACTCTGCCAAAATTTTTCGTAAATTTTGGGACTTAGAATTTTGCTAAAGATATTTTTCCAACTTTAATAATTCAAGTATTAAAAGACATAATGATTATAAAACAAGTGTATTTCATTAAAGGAAATTAATTTAGTAAATTATTGTTATAAGTTAATATTTGAAATTAGATATACTGTTTTATTCTTCCTTCTCCCTTCCTTTTCCTTTTCGGGGACGAAAAGTTTTGAGTGGGGGAGAGTGTAACGACCCGTAAAGTTCGACCATTTAAAATTGTTTGTTTAATAGGATTTTTGTAATTTATTTTAGTTGAAAGAATAAAGGTGGTAGATAAATATTAGAATGAAGGCTAGAATAAATTATATAGAAGTGACTTAGAAACCTATTTAAAGACATTTGAATAAAATTCAAATGAATTAAGTAGAGAAAGAAAGAAAAATTCTTACCTGGACATAATATTTATTATGGGAATATTAAACCAATTTAATGCAATAAAAGATTGTGAACGATAAATTGAATAGATTAAGAAACCCTGTTCTTGCAAGTCAATAAATTTGTAAACCCTAATGAACATCTCGAAATTTATAAATTTATTGAAATTTAAGACATAGCATAAGCGTAGAACTGTAGGTATGATGACAAACTTTTATAAATTGTCTAATTAAGGGTCAGCAAATTTATTTGGAAATCAAACTCAATTAGGGGTAAGTAATTATGATGGATTGATGGCATAAACGTTACTAATTTTTATCATAGTAACGGAAGTGCAGATGGAAGGCAACTGTAGAAATTTAAGTACGTATTAACAATTGAAAGGGACTGTCGATTGAATGGAGTACTTTAGGTTGTCTTACTAAATTTAGAATTTAACATAAGACAAATAGAAATAAATCAATAAACGTATAGATTTTAAGTTTATTATGATGAATTATTTTACTGATATGACTTAGAATAAATGAAATAATTTGGGTTAATTGGTATTTAATGGAATTAAAGGTTGCAATATTCATAGGTAAGGATTTAGATGAAATAGATTGATGTATGAAAAATTTAATTGGATAAATGGCAATTAATTCCTTTAATTTGTGTAATTAATATATGTTAATTGATAACGATAAAAAGTTGATTTTTTCAGTGTAACCAACGTAAAATATTATCATAGCATGATACTTGGTTTGAATAGAAGGATTTGATTTAATGTGAAAATTTTTGTTCTAAGTATTGAATAAAATTGGGAATCAATTTTTTTTAATGATAATAACGTTAGTATTGGTTAATAAATAGATTCCAATGCAGTAACCAAATAAATGGAATAAGATGAGTATATATTGCATAGAAATGAAATGTAAATTGTCACATTTGGTTGGAGCTAATTTTTAGAAACATATAAATGTTGAATCAGTAAATATTAAATTCCATTTAATATGAGAATTCAAAGGTGGAAGATTTACATTTGGATTGGAAATTTGATAGTTATTAATTAAAAGTGACCATTGAATAAATTTATGTAAACGTGATATAATGTAAATAGATGGGGATCAACTTTTATTTATGTGGTCAAGGGAATTTAATTTCTATAGTATGATAATCGAAATTAATGGAAGTTGGAATAGCTAATTTATATGTTAGTTGAATTTAGCTAGAATATGTAGATATTGAATGATAGTAAAAATTTAATGGATATAAAAGTTTCAATTATACATGGAAATTCATACTCGCCATAAAAGGTTAATTGAGACCAAAGAAGTAGTATAGGAATCTAACCTTCTTTATAAATTTGGATTTATTGCAATAGTTAATTTCATAAAATAAAGGTAAAGCTAATTCAAATTTAACTGGACCATTGTTGGTATAACTTTAGAAGCAAGATTTATTTATGATTTGAGTATTTAGTTCAACAAGTGGTATTTACGACAAATGAAATAGAATTGAACGTAAAATATTACGTTATTAAATGGAAATGGAATTTGTAAACATTGAGTGAAATCTTAAACTAATGTTAGTATTCGTCGTATTTACAACAATAACTTTGAATAATAGAAAGGAAGTGAATATAATAAATTAATCAAATTTATAGTGTTGAATTCAATTGGATTGGAATTAATAAATAGTTAAGAAAAATAAGGGTTATTAATAATTTGGAATTTAATTATGGTAAAAAGGCTAATTGCAATCAAGATAATGAGTTGAAATGGAAATCCAATTATTTATTTAGTTAGATTTTGTTGAGAGTATAAGGGTATAAGTTTTAATAATTGGGTTTTAGAATAAAATTTTAATTTCCTAATAATAAGAAAGTGCGGATATTAACGCTGCAAATTAATATACTTATACATTTTAATTCAAATTCAAGCGTGTTAAATCAATTGGAACTGATTGAATTATCTTAGTAATGAAATTTGGCTAATAATAGAAGTTGAAAAATAAAATTGGTTTTTATGATTTATTTAATTTATTTAATAAATATTAAAAATAGCCATTTTTGTCACGGACTCGGATTTCGACGAAACCAGTTTCATCGGATCCGTAATGTTGAATTATAATAATATTTCAAGTTTCGTAGCGATCGGACTTGTCGTTTGATCGTACGGACTCGAAACGCCTTGAAATTTACGCATTTTGAAATCAATTTGAAATTTTTGTTTTTTAGCATAACTTCTTCATACGATCGAATTTGGTCGCGAAACTTTTTCCATCGCGTTCAGAATATTTTAAAACACCTATTTGGATATATAGTTTTAACAAATTTGGCTCCGGAGGCATAGCAGGCTTTTTGGACCATGGTTTGTCACGCACGTTCGCGTATCCAGTCTAGCTATCCTACCTCTAGCCTATCTATAAATATACAACTAAACCCTAGCCTCCGTCTAATTTCATTCATCTGCGCGTATACGTTCTTCAAGCTCCTCTCCTTCTTCAATGGGTGCAAACCCTAGATCCAATCATTTCAAAAATAAAATGAAATTTCAAACTACTCCAAAAATTCTGAAAAAAATATATGTGGTAGTTTTCATCGATACGAATCTACGGGTGATCTCGGTTTTTTCAATTGATGCTCGGATCAACGACAAATCTCGGTCAAACCTCCAATTTTCGAAATCCATATGGTCAAATTTGGGCGTTTTTGATTCGGGAAGAAATTGGCAAAATCAAGATCTGGGTATTGTAGATCTCGTCTGGGGCTTCGAGATGGCGGTAGTCGCTCGTGCTAATTCGATCAAAGGAGCCGAGAATTTTGAAATTAGGGTTCGGCATGCATGTTTTTGGGCGAGCCAATAGGCGACCGGACCTATATAGGGAGGTGCAGCTCGGCGAGCTGGAGCCAATGGCGGCGGCGGCACGACGTATGGTGGTGCCTGGTGGCGTGCAAGCTAGGTCAAAGGCACGGTCATGGTGGGTTTCGTGCGTGCGAAAGGGGTTGCTGGAAGAAACGCGTGATGCTGGGACGTGCGCATCCTTCTGATGACGTGGCAAGTTATGTATCAATGTGTGTCGTTTTCTATTTATTTTCAATTTGAATTCAATCATCATTTTTCGCCATAACTTTCTCATACGAAGTCGGATTCACACGAAATTTTTTTTGTTAGGATCGTATTAAAATTCCGGACTTGATGACTCTGCTTTGGACGAATTCTGAGACGGGTGAATTTTTGAGTTTAAATTGAATTTAAATTCGATTTAAATTCAAAAGGTGAGTGTTTTAACTCACTCACAATTACTAGAAGCTTTTATGTTTATTAAATAAATTTTAGAAATGAATAGAAATTTATTTATGAGCTTTTGGCATGTTATTTCAGCCATATCTGTTGAATTGCATTTTTTGAATTTAGCTGTTAATTAAATTGATTGATTGCGTATTAATTGGCTGTTAGAAATTATTGTTTGCATAAGAACTGCTAGTTAACAGTTATGTAAATTATCACTGAAAATAAACTGTTAGATTTATAGTTGATAAATATAATTTGAATTAAACTGCCAATTATTACCTGTTGTATATTCCCAAACATATTTTGTCAGTGGTTGATATTGCTTGATGTTTGTGACTGGATGATGGATGTGTTGTTGAATGGATGTTTTATTTGGATATCATTAAACTGCAAGTTAGTATGCATTTACATTTCATTCGGGATTGCGCTTTGAAATGATATACAACCGCAGTTTTATTTTTTTAAATTGCGGATTGAAATGATAAATATCCGTATCACTTGACCATAGGATAGAAAACTATATACAGGCACCGTGGTCTATATATAACTATTTTTAATGTGATTTCTATGGTTTGGATGGAATACGGTTTATAAAAATCTTAAATTTTTATACTGAATAAATGTTTTCTTCCATATTTATATGCATATGAAGTTGAAATTTTGAAATTAAAAGGTGAATAAATTTCTTTATTAAAAATGGAAGAAAATTAAGAAAATGGAGTTTGATGATTTATATCCTATATTTAAATATTCAGTTGGAAATTTTAAAGATATGATATTTATAATTGGATTTTTCCCAAATTATTTTGAAATGAATATTCTAGTAAAAATTGAATTTGGAAATATATATATATATATATATTTTACTAGAAATTGAAGTCTTATTAATTATGGATTTTATGTGAATGGTCAAGATTAATTAATAGAATATTGATTTTGAAAGGATAAAAATCCAACTTTAGTTGAAATATTAATGCTCAAAAATGGATATAAATATATATAAAATTGAAATGGTTTTGGGACTTGAAGTAATATTTTGGATTTTGGTTTAACTTTAAAAGAAGAAATATTTGGAAAGCCATGTAATTTATTTCTTTATAAAGCAACAGTAAAGTTAAACCTTTTTAATTCGCATACCGTTGAATATCCAAACCATTTAGTTTTGAAAATAATGGTTTTAAAATACTATGGATTTTCGAAGAATTATGTTGAAAGTTACAAACAGAATATTGGTTACATGGGATATTAAATAATAAAAAGTGACATAATTTTTGAAAAGGAATATTTTATTTGGGAAATGATATCATTGATTTGGGTTTTATAAAAATAATATCAAAATGAATCTTTTTGGGTTTTAAAGAAGAAATGATATCGTAATATTATGGTTTTGAAATGGATTATATTCTGGTTTTAAAGTACAAACTATTTTTAAAATGACCGCGGTGTTATAATAACGATGGGTTGGCAAAGAGACCGGGATCGGATATGGACATACTCTCTGTCGATACCGAAAACCACTTTGACTAAGCGTGTACGCGGTGGAGATTCCAGAATGAAGTAGGTGGTGGCGACGTTTCCTGTAAGGTAAATACGTGGACCCAACTCCCGTGAGTTGGCATAAGGTGGCTAAAACAGGAGCGATTCTCAGGCCAATGAGGTCATTCCTCTGATCGGACGCTCCTCTTCGATATTATACTTTGACTTGGATTGATTCAGTGGCCACTTCTATATTTTGATTTTGGGGAGTTAGTCCGAGGTGGGCGGTAACTGCGGCTACGCGTTTCCACCAGCCTGGATAGCAATTGGTATATCTACCCTGGCATTGCCTAGTTGTGCCGTGTCACCTACCATACCGAGCCCTTACTACGAGTTTCTATTTGTGACGTACCTATGGAGTATCCTCTGGTAGCCTCCCGATCAGGAGGTATTACGGTACTGTATAGACTATTGGCATTATTTGTGTTAAGGGGAATATTGGGTCACTCCTTAACGCTATTAAAAAGTAAGTTTATTTTATAAATAGACACTATTATAATAGCGCAATATACTACATATTAAATAGTTTAACGGATCCTTAGGAGATGTAAATCCCGAACATCTCTTGAGTTACTGTATTCATATTTATTTCTGTTTATTTAACTCACATAAGATTTTCTAGTCTGACTCGGGTGTTTTTGTCTTTTCAAATTCGCTCGGGTCAGTCCGAGCGTTTCAGGATAGCAGATTTTAGCTTTGGAGGACGAAGACGAAGAATCAGTATTATTTTATATATAGTATTACACCACACTCTTTCTATTCCGCTGCATTGCTTGTATTGGTATGTGTAACTCTGATATTTATTGTAAAAGAAGAATCAAGCTTTTGTAAACTGTTTTGAACTGTATATTTATTATTATATTTTATCCTTCCGCTGTGAGATTCTGTTTTGTTTTTATTTCTTCTCTGTTTTTCTTATTTACCCCATAACAATCCGCCCTTGCGTATGCTTTGAATTGGCACGTGTGTCGGTTTAAAGTGTGCGAAAAGGCGGGATGTTACAACTTAGGTCCTACATTCCCTAAAAGAGCATTAATGGCTGCCTCATTGTAAAATGAGACACCCCATATGCCACGAGAAAACAAGGGTCAGATCTATGATCTGGTGTGAGCAACAACAATATATCCATAACATTAAGCAAATAGGTTATACATGAGTACAGGCTTGTTGCTTATGCAATTTCTTTAATCAACTATTTTACCATGTTTCAGACAAATTTTATGCAAGTATGATAACTTCATCAATCAACCATGTACACATACATAATCATGCAAACATGCACATTAATCAGCAGCATATGGATGCACTGGAACAACCATGGTTCCATTTCAACCAATCTAGGAAATACTCGTGTTCCTATTTCATCATTTTTGGGTTATTTATATATCAATTTAAATCCTAGCCTCATCTGCTATCAAGGAATCACAGGGACACATTGCAATGAATTAATTCACATCATTGCACAAAGATCTCAAGGCTTGAACAAACCATGTGCCGACTTGCATACTTCAAATATGACAAGCATTCCGGCAGCCTTCTTGGCTCACCATCCCTTGTTTATTTACTAATTGTATTTGTTTAATCCTATCATCAGATAGCTAAGTGAACATGTCACCGTGTTCATGAAACACTCCATACATCTTGTAAGCATATTTTTCAAAAACATGCAAATAATCATTTTCAAGGACATTGCTATCAGATGTCTTGACTTTAAATCAATTATAAGAATATTTACAACTAAGAATAGAGACATGGCATGTTAAGTTATTATGATTTGCAAATAACTATGATTGAATGAGATTTAAGATCTAGCTTAATCATAATTTTTGACTTGTGAGTTTGCTATTTGATTAGGGGCTCAGCACATATAGATCTCCATTGCACCCCTAATTCCTTTTTCTTAAGCCTCAGCACTTATACAAAGTATAACGCAGCTCATATTATTTTCTCTATTGAAATTTTCATGCCATAGTTCCATATCAGTTGTAAGTACTCTTCCCATAATTTCAAGGTTTTGTGCTTTAGCTTTTCTAAGTATAATAAAACAGTGGTATGTAATCCATAATAAACATCATATCAGATCAAAATCATCCAAAAACTTTCATAAGATATCTAATATAACTATGTTCAGCAAAACCAGAAATATGCAAATAGTAACATAAAAGTTTGGCTGCCTCATATCAGGACTTAATGCCATGGATTTAGTGAGATTACTCACCTAAGTACTTCCTTCTATTTGATGTAGAAAACCCTTGAATGCTTTTCCTTCCTTTTAAATATTTTCTTCCTTTCTTATTTTTTTTAAGTATCTCGTGTAAATGATTTTCTGGTCATAACTTCTTATTTATATGAATATTTTTCATTAGGGTTTTATCAAGATAAAATTCCATTTTTGTCCTGGCTAACATCAGGCATTTTGCATTTTGTATTATCACATTTCCCATCCTTAATACCCGGGCTACTTTAGTTGGTTATAGTCAGTGCTTTCCACTTTTTTCTTTTCAGAAAATGGCTATTTTTGAATACCTCTCCACATACTCAATTCATGTTAAAAGTGTGACTTAGCTATATTTTATATATTTATTCATTTCTGGAAATCCTCTTTTCTATTTTTACCTACGCATACATGCTTACTTGTATTGTGTCTCATGTCATTTTGATGTTATTTTTCTTGCTTAGCTTTAACATATTTCTACTCAAAGAAAAGTATACATGTGTATATATATATATATATATGTGTGTGTGTGTGTGTGTGTATAATTTTCCTTGCTTTATAGAAAAATATATACATATACATATATTTCAAATTTATAACTTAGTTAGGTCTGGGTTAAAAAAAAATATCCAGTGCTTTAAGTAAGAATTTACTTTCTTACTCAAATAAAATATTTTATGCCTTTTATTTTCAAAATAATTCATATGACCCAGAGACAAAATATCTACACCTGGGTTAACAATTCACATTTCAAAATCATATTTGAAATTTCTTTCTTTCCCTATATTTTTTTTCCAGGAATTTTGGATCCTTCCTTGTGCCATTTCCAGTGTGCACGTGCACACATATCCTTGCACATTATTAAATCCCAGAAATTCCACCATAATTAAATCTAAATATTTCAAAACTAAATTATTTCATTAAAATATTTTTTCACAAAATTTTAGGGTATTACAAATATGGTCAAGTATTTAAATTATATTTTACTATAGAGTTTATAATGATTTAAATAAATTAAAGTTGAAAGATAAATTTGAAATTGATTTGAAATTTAATTTATTTAATAATTAAACTCAAATAATTTTGATTTGAAATTTATTAAATTTGAGATTTTAAAGGATATGATTTTTACAACTTGATTTTGGTTTAACGTGATTTAATGAATATATCAGGTTTAAATAAATTGAAGGAATATTCAGTTATTTGAAGTTTAAAAGTTTTATTTAAAGGATATTGGATTTATTAAGTAAATATTTCAAAATTAAATAATAGTAAACTGAATTTGATATATATATATATATATATATATATATATATGAGGTTATCAAATTTAGTTTTGAAATTATGGAATATTTAAAGCTTTGCTATATATTGATATTGAAATAGTTTATTTGAGGTTTCAAATCTGTTTTGAAATCGATATAGTTTGAAATAGTTTATTTGAAACCAAATTGAATTGAAATGGATGATTAGAGATTTGATTAAATTTGAATTTTGGAATTTGAGTTGATTTGAAATTGATTTATAAAATTTTGAGAAAACTATTTTACTTTATATGCTATATTTTCAATGTTTTGAATTTCAAAATATTATGTTTTGAAAGTATTATAATTTCATGTATTTAGTTTTGAAAGTGTTATAACTTTGAAAATGTTATTATTTTGAAAAGGATATATTTGGAATGGAAATGATATCGTATTTGGTTTTGAAATGGTAATAATATCGTATTTATATGGTTTTGAAATGGCAACGATATTTTGGTTTTGAAGTATAAACTATTTTGAAATGACCATGGTGTTATAATATCGTTTGGTTGTTAAACAGACCGGGATCGGAAGTTGTCATACTCTCTGCCAACTCCGAAAACCACTTTAACAACCGTGTACGCGGTGGAGATTCCAGAATGAAGTAGGATGGTGGCGACATCCTATTGAGGTATATACGTGGACCCGACTCCTGTGAGTTAGCATAAGGTGGCTAAAACAGGAGCAATCGACGGGCTAATGAGGTAGCTCCTCTGATCGGACATACTTCTTCGATATCATTCTATTACTTTGTGATTGATTGGGCGCACCTTCGATGTTTTTGGAAGTGTGGCTCGAGGTGGACGGTAGCTGCGGCTATGCACTACCGCCGACCCGGAATTGGTATATCTACCCTGGCATTGCCTAGTTGTGCCGTGTCACCTACCCTAGCGTGCCTTATACGATTTTGTTTTGTACCATACCTATGGAATGCCCTCTGACGACGCCTAATACGGGGGGATTACGGTACTGTATAGACTATGGGAATATAAAGTGTGTTAAGGGGGGTATGGGTAACGCCCTAACGCTATTTTTAAATATATTATACTTTACTTTAGACATTATTATAATAACGTATATTACTATATAGTAGATAGTTTAACGGATCCTTAAAGGTGGTTATCCCAAACATCCTTTGAGTTACTTGTATTTCAGTTGTTATTTCACTTGAGTTTGACTTATTGATATAGGAATGTTAATCCTAACTCGAGTGTTTTTGTGTTTTGCTTTACGCTCGGGTCAGACTGAGTGATACAGCTTTTGAGACTCACCTTTGGAGTTGGAGCTTCGTTTGGAGATCCATCTACATCCTTTCAGCTTGAAGTTATTCAGTTGATTCCAATGATGTATTCTGATCTTATATTTGACTATTGTATTTGAAACTTCTATTGTATCTTATTTAACTCTTATATATATATATATAGTAGCTTCATGAACTACTATTCTTTTGTTTCCGCTACATATTTTCTATTACTCTTTGTCTGTTGTTCTGTGATTTATTTATTTACTGTATATGCTGAGTTTCACCAAATATAAATTAACAATCTGGTATTTTGAGCAATTCAAATCCGACATGCGTGGATGCGAATGGTTGAAAATATCAGGCCGTTATAGTTGGTATCAGAGCTTTGGCTCTAGGCAAAACTTAGCATATATGGTATATTTATTTACAAAATTACTTTCGTTCGAGCTTAGATTTCCTTCCCTTTGATCGAGATTTCTTTAGAATTTTGGAACTCTCCCATTCATTCTGAAATCCATTCTGTCCATCCCTATTCGTACTCTGGAGTATCCTGTAACTCCACTTTGAATAATCTCAATAATAAATCGATAGTCTCGTCAATCTTTGAATGATTGTATAGGGGTGAAACTCCTTTACAACTGGCATTGATTCACTGGAGATTATATATATCCTCGATTTAGATACTCATATCTCCTGTTATGTCGAATTCTATCTCTTGAGAACGAATGAAGATTTGTCTCAGAATTCCACATCGATTTTATTCCTATAGTCACGTTGACCGGATTAAGGTTGCTCGTGATTTATATAAGTTTATCCATCCCCATTTTGTTATTTAATCATCATATCTTTTGTTTCGAACTTATTCTCGAATCAGAATTTTCTTTGATTTGAGTCCATCAAATTTGAATCTCTATCCTTGCTTTGAAAATCCATTCTTTTATCGTCAAGCGAGGAAGTGTATTAGTAAATTTCTATTAAAATGTTATATATATATATATATTATGTTGTTTGAGTTGTTGATGTTGATTTGGGTTTTCGATCGATTCGTCTGATCAACGCTATCGATATGATTTCCAAAACACTTAAACAGAGCAAACTGACACAGTAATTGTTTTCAAATTTGATAAATAAAATAATTTTGTATGATTATATTATATATAAGTATAAATTTTTATGAAATAAATTATTAATGAATTGATTGTTAAAAATGATAATATTTGATTTTTCATCTATTGTTTTCTAAATCATTGGCTATTGCATAATATAAATAAATGAATTTATAAAGGTTGGTCATAATTTGATTTAGAATTGAAAGGAATTTAAATAAAGAATTCGAGAAGTTAACTTCCGGTGATTTCAAACTTTGGTTTTAAAAGTTTAAAATGCATATTATTTAAAATATTTTCGAATATAAATTGTTTCCAAAGAATTCTTTTTAAGTTTTAAATCAGTACTCTCCTATTTTGTCGTTGGAAAATTGTTTCGATAATGATAACAACATCATCGACATGCATTTTCGAGTTTCAGAGTCGAGAGACCATGCTGTAGCTCTGCTGCACTTTTTTATTGGAAATTTAATTGATTTGATTTTCTAAAGTATGACTATATTCACATATTTATTATATATAGATATATGATTTGATTTGGATGCATATATATATATATGTATATGTATATTTATCTCTAAATTGTTTGAAGTTAATCGGAAGTTTAACTCTTGAATTTTGTTAGGAATAATTTAAATTATAAATAAAGCAAAAAAATTAAATAAATATTTAATTTTGAAATAAATTGAATTGGGAAAATTTTACTTATATAATATTCAATTATATTCCAATATAACTTACCTAAATCATTCTGAAGTTGAATATGTAATTGAAAATTTTACAATCTAAAATGGTGTTAAAAGAATTTTTAAATAAATTTGAGTGGTTATAACAAAAGTTTTATACTTAATTGTATTATTACAGAAATGTTAATTAAGAAATTGAATAATAGGATAAGGAAATCAAATGGGATAAATAAATGAGGTAAATTAGATAAAAATATTTGTTTTAAAAGAAACCATTTGTATCAAATATTAATAAATTGAAATTAAATCAACTTTTTGAAATACTTTGAATTTAACATCAATTGTTGAATATAAATTAATTTATATGGTTTGAATTTGTTTTTTTATTTTATTTTTTTCAATCTATTTTCTTTCTGGTTGTTCTATTCTCCTACCTCCTTCTTTTTCGAGGACGAAAAGTTTTGACTGGGGGAGAGTGTAACGACCCGTAAAAATTTAACTGGTTTTAATAATGTTTATAATTGAATTTTTGTAAAGTTTTAAATAATTGAATTTTGAAATGTAAATTTGGTATTTGGAATACGTCTATCCAGACATAGCAAATGGCAAATTTTCGTCGAATAATATAGATGTTCTATCAATCGCTAGAGATCCAATTTAAATCAGTTAATAACAATTGAATTTAAAAGTATTCCGAAATCTAAATATGTCAACATGAGAAAATTTATTTAGAACATTCTATATCAGACTGCAAAATTTGTTTTGCGAAATTCGGACATTTCTAGCTTTGTTTGGATTTTTCCGTACAGAATTTGCAGCATTTTCAGTACCGATATCGACTTTTGGCTAGATGATCATATTGTAGGATCTAGTTTTAACCCTAGAGGGGGGGGGGGGGGGGGTGAATAGGGTTATAGCAAATTTTTCTCGATTTAAGCACAGAAAATTAAATATGCAGAAAAGTAAATCACACACAAAATTTACCCAGCTTCGGCAAACCCTGCCTACTGCTGCATTCACAGATTTCTATTAGAATTAAACAGTATCACGCTTACAACACTATACTAGACTCGCAGACATTTGCTCCACGCTCACAAACACTCTACTAGACTCGCACACCCTGCTCGCAAACATTTGCTCCCGCTCACAAACACTCTACTAGACTCGCACACCCTGCTCGCAAACATCTGCTCCCGCTCACAAACACTCTACTAGACTCGCACACCCTGCTCCGCCTATAGAGTTTCGATCACTCGCAAACTTTGCCTCCCGCCTATAGAGCTTCGATCACTCGCAAACTTTGCCTCCCGCCTATAGAGCTTCGATCACTCGCAAACTCTGCTCCCGCCTATACAGCTTTGCAAACTCGCACACCCTGCTCACTGATCTAATTCTAACTAGACAATCTGACACTACCTAAACCCTAGGTGGTGATTTACCAGTTTTTGACTCGAAAAGTAAAACAATTTAAACAGTAATTAAAATAAACAACCCTATTTAATTTAAACCCTAAATAAAAACAAAACCCCTTTTTTAAACAATTATAATAAAAGCCTTTTATAATTAACAGGGCCGGTCCCTATTCACTTTTCAACCCGTTGCTTTTTATCTTCTTCATTTGTTTATTCTTCGGCTGGTGAAAATAAATGGCGGCTCCTCTCGCAAAATTTAGGGCTTGAGTCTTTGATCAAATTAGGGCTTTTGATGCATGGTTGATCGGCCGACTCCTTGTAGCTTGCTTCGGTTGCTTCTCTGATATTCAACTGTCGCTCGTTCGCAGCTACTTGATCGAGTTCGTTGTTTATGATTTTCTGGTATGTGTTGTTTCCTTTTTCTTTTCTGGTTTTTCTTGTTCGAACTCGATAGTTTTGATGCCGATGATGATTAGGGTTTTTATAAGAGTCGAATTCCTATTTTTGCGTTCGTCTGAATTCTTCAATTTTATGCTATCGACCCTCTGATTTTTGTTGAACGATCGTGATTGATTCTGACTTGTTCAAAAACGTATGCTTGCGTCCCACGGCTTTGGTTTCTTACGTGGTGACCACGGCTTTGAATTTGACTTGGTCAATTATGATTTCGTGAATTCCTGATGGCTTCAGCTGTAAACTTGATTTTGTGAATTTTCTTGTATCTCTGCTGCCTTGGCTTGAGATTCTACACTGCCTTGATTCTGCAACACTTCCATGATTTCGACTTCACTGTTGCACTTAAGTTTGTAGCTTGCCACTGACTTGTTTGTTATGTTGATGCATTGTGCCTTTGTTGTTGAACCACTATCGCTGTTGCATTCATTAGTTTGACCTTTGTGACTTAGTTACTTGACATATTAGTGCATTGCCACACTGTACATTTTTGAACTTGATACTTGCACTAATTGTTCACTGTATCTTGTGTTCCATTTATTTGCTCTGACATTGTGACTTGGTTGTTGCCGTGAGCTCTGTGTAGTTCATTGCTTTTGTTTATCACAGATGTTTTGAGCTTGCATGCTTCATTCATTTGTATAATTCTCGACCTTTATCACTGCTGACTTCATTTGGTTATTGCATTCATGAATTTCATTTTATATTCTATAGCACGGCACTGTGTTGCAATACTTGTTGTTGCACTTTGCACTTGTGTAGTTGTTCACCTGCACTTACATTGTCTCTGGCTTCATCTGTAGTCTTTCAGTTCCTATGCCTTGTTGTATGCTAGGTGTATCACTGTCCACATTTGCATCTTGGGTTGGTCACTGACCTTCTTGTATTCATGTGCCACTGAGTTTGAGCATTTGTACATATGTGCTCACTGTTGTATTTACTTGCATTGTACTTGGTCATTGCATTTGCTTCTTTAGTTCAGTTTGTTGTTCATTCTTGTGAGGTTCACTGATGCTTCACTTGGACTTTTTATATTGCCTCTGATCTGTTCACCTGTAGTCTTCATTTGCATACTGATATTGTCTACTTGTATACTTCATATATGCACTGTGTCTTGTATCACTTGAGCTCCCATTGATCTGGTTCGGTCTGTTTCTCGCCCTTGAGTGTGCTTCATATATGCACAGTTGGTTCATGTTGTTCATGTGCATGCTTCACTGTTCTTTGCATATATCATTTACTGTTTGAGTTGCAGTCATATACATTCATCAATGTTGGCACCTGGTTTGGATTTTTGCTTCGAGCATGCTGTACATTGTGCCTTGTACTTGCACTGTGTTGTTGCACTTTTGTGCTTTGAGTCAGTGTAGTCATATCTTGTGCTGTTGTATTTGTTGAGGCTATGCATTTGTTCATTTCGACTTGTTCTTGTACACTGCATGCTTTGGTATATTCCATGCTGTTTGTTGGCATTGGACCTGATCTGCATACACAATTGTTGCAGTCCATTTTGTTGTTGGTCTTCGTTGCATTCATGTCATATTGCCTTGTGTTGAATCCAGTTTTAAAAACTCGGGTTTGACCTTGTGCGTCGTTGTGATTTTAAATATATTGCATGTGAGTTGAACCCGGCTTTGCATTTGGGTTTGACCTGTGCTCACCTGTCCCTGTAAATCAATCAAGTGTATATATCGGTGTGCACGGCCTTGTGGCATATACAGTAATACACTGTGTATGTCACAAGTTGTTCGTGTATGATGAATTCAAATTTAAATTATGACGAACAACCCAAATAACTGAGGCAAATAATATTTTCAAAATCCATCTTTTTATTTTATATTGCAAAAATATTTTATTTTCAATTTTACTGCGTTTGAGAATATTTTTGCAGATTACTCAGATGCTGGATTCAAACTGGAATGCAGTTGAAGATAAATACGAGTGTGAGTGATATGTAGTGAGGTGAATATGTATAATAGTGATGTAATTAGAAATTGTATCAAAATTGTATAGTGAATAGTGAGAGCTTGAAATTGTACTATCAAAGTTGTAATAAATATTTGTTTGAATAAAATATTCATTTGAATTCAAAACACTGTGTTATTTATTTTTATTCAGCAAATATTTATTTATTCTGTGAAAATTAAAATAATACGTTAACAAATACATTTAAGCGAATGTATATATGTTTATTATCATCAAACAAAAATCATATAGCGCAAAGCGCATATTCAACACATATAACTGATATTTGTATACCGTTTTCATCGTTTCGTTATGCTGATCTCTATAGTAGATTCAATTCTGTGTTTCGGAGTCCGGTATGTGGCAAAATCTGTGGAAATGGGTGACCATATCAGTACCCATTTTGGAGCTTTTAATATCTGTGACCATTTAATTTAAACGGCTGAAATGAACAGTCACCAACATTTATTATTTTCAAAATTGTCACTTCACCTTCGTTTCTCCCATTGCTTTGTATTTATTCGGTATGTTTCAATTTTGAGCCTACTTTTGTTCAAAAAAATTATTATTTGCTGTTGCTTTAATGTTGTGAGCGTGCTCAACTTTTCACTTTCAATCCCATGCCACTTGGCCTTCCTTTCACTTATTCTATTCATAAACGAACAAGTTCATTTGTTTGCTGTCACCTACTTAGCCATTCATGTTTCCTTTATCTTCTACCTGCTCCCTACTTTACTCGGCATTGCTCCTTCTATCCTCGTTCGTTGCCTTCTTCATGAAATAAAAGAAAAAGAAAAGAAAAGTCTGCATGCATGTATTGCCTGGAGCAAGGAGGATGTATACACATTATCCCTAGCTTGCATATGTTTGTTTTCTCTGTCGATCAAACCCAGCCTCGCATCTCACATCCCTCCGGCCTCGACAACCACCATCCGCCACTGAAGCCGGCCCAGAACTCGTGCTCCGCCTTGCCGATGCCACCACCTTTGCTTGCTTTGCACGTTCCCCTTCACTTCTCTGGAAATTGCATATGCGTATAGTTTGATTTTTTTTTTGTGCTGGGCTTTGCATTTCTTCCACTGTCACGTGTGTGTATATATATTATATGTGGAATGCTATTTACAATCTATAGTTTTTTTTGTATATATGTGTACATAAAGTATAAAACTATGGGCCTACGAATGATTTCATAAGTGTGTGTATATATATATATATATATATATATATTATATGAGATTGCAAGATCTGTTGTACGATATGTGTTTGTATATGAAAACCTACTTTCGGTAGTGATATATATGTTTGTTTTTATATACTCATTTATATGTATTATAAGATATGTATATAATATATCTTACTTGTGACAGCAATTTTATAGGATGTATGTTATCTAGTTTCAGTTATAGTTTACAGGTTAGTTTTTGTCAGTATGCATATAAGTTAAATTGATTTTTATAAATACTGATTTTTTTATTAATGGTTTTGAATATAACATATGGTGTTTATATATATATACACATCAGTTTTATGTAAGCTTTCGAATCTATTAGTTATATGGTTTATATCTTGCTTTACAATAAATGTTTATATAAATTATTATGCTGCTACATATAATTTTATATTATATATATTATATGATAAAAAATTAAAAGTTTTGATGTTATGTGGGTCGTATGGATTTTGATAATATTTAGTTATTCAGATGGTTATATGAGTTACAGTATTCTATTATATAGGTCTATAGTATTTCATGTCATTACAGACTAAAGTATATATATAAAAGAAGAACTCAAGTCGTCGGCTTATGTTTTATATGTTCAATACTATGATATGTACTTAATGTCCTTTTTCTAACCTGAGTAATATAGCGATATAAGTATTTGTATGTATAGTTTATACGCATTGTAAAGCAAGAATAACTGCATGTTATAAATATTGTAAAGTTATATATATTTGATGTGCCGAAAGTTATATATATATATATTTGTTATTAAAATATTGTTTTAATGAGTCTATGTGGTATATAAATGTATATTAGTAATACAAACACGTTGTTGTATGTACATATAATATTGTTTCAGTGTTTATGATCTATTGAATATTATAGTTTATATAGGGGCTTGTTCGTACACTGATATATTTGTTTCGTGGGTAGATATTAACTTATATACTTTTCCGATCACATATATATATATATATATATATATATATATATAAGCTACATATTAACTATATAGATTGATATTTTGATATTTTACTATTTATAAAAGTATATACACATATATAAAGTATATACAAAATATGTACTCTTAATGTATGTAATATAATATAGATATTTTAAATATATAATAATAATAATTGTAATATCAACAAGACTTGTTATATGTAAATAGTTTCGAAATGTTGCATTTGGGCTATCTTGTTTATACATATATCTTGTTTCATTTATATAAAAATGGATTTGATTCTTTCTCATCGACTTCTTATCTATTAGCTTGTCCATCGAATTCGTGCCCATCTCTCTTTGTTCTGGATTTGTAGCTCATTTCTGTGTTTGTATCAGTGTGCGTATCTGTGTCGTCTTCTCGTTCATCTCTAGCCTCTAAAGGTGAGAAATCACTCATAATTAATGTTCTTATATTTATTAAATTCGATTTCAATTGAAACGACAACTGAAATATGCTGCTGTTAGTTATTTACATTGCTATTTATATGCTATTATATGATATCTGTTCACCTGTGACATCTGACACCTTTATCTGTTATTTATATTGATGGCATGTGGCTATTATATTATTATCATATTTGTTATCACTCTACAAGTTTTCTGTTAGTATAGAATTCACTATGGGTTGAAAAGATACATAATCGTACGGACTTTAGAATAGAAGAAAATCGTTATGGGTTGAAATAATAAACCCAAACGATTTTCATTGAATTGAATTTCGCATTGCGGATTGAAATGATATATACCATATTTATATTTTAAATTGCGGATTGAAATGATAAATATCCTTATCACTTGACCATAGGATAGAAAATTATATACAAACACCATGGTCTATATATATAAAAATATTTTGAAATGGTTTCTATGGTTTCGGGAAGAAATATATGGTTTTATATAATACTGATTTATGATATTGTATAAATGTTATTTTATATATAGTTAAATTCTTGATTTTAAGCTATGTATAATTTTTGTAATATAGAATAAGTTTAATAGCAAAGATTGATTCTATTAAAGATTATATGGTCAAGTATTTAAATTATATTTTATTATAGAGTTTATAATGATTTAAATAAATTAAGGTTGGAAGATAAATTTGAAATTGATTTGAAATTGAATTTATTTAAGAATTAAACTCAAGTAAGTTTGATTTGAAATTTATTAAATTTGAGATTTTAAGGGATATGATTTTTATAACTTGATTTTGGTTTAATGTCATTTAAATGAATATATCAAGTTTAAATGAATTGAAGGAATATTCAGTTATTTGAAGTTTAAAAGTTTTATTTAAAGAATATTGGATTTATTACGTAAATATTTCAAAATTAAATAATAGTAAATTGAATTTGATATATATATGAAGTTATCAAATTTAGTTTTGAAACTATGGAATATTTAAAGCTTTGAAATATATTGATATTGAAATGGTTTATTTGAGGTTTCAAATATGTTTTGAAATCGATATAGTTTGAAATAGTTTATTTAGAAACCAAATTGAATTGAAATGGATGATTCGAAATTTTGCTTTATGGAATTTTGAGGAAACAATTTTGCTTTATAGGTTATGTTTTCAAAGTTATGAATTTCAAAATATTATGTTTTGAATGTATTATAATTTCATGTGTTTAGTTTCGAAAGTGTTATAACTTTGAAAATGCTATGATTTTGGAAAGGATATATTTGGAATGGAAATGATATCATATTTGGTTTTGAAATGGAAAGGATGTCGTATTTATATGGTTTTGAAATGGCAACGTTATTTTGGTTTTGAAGTATAAACTATTTTGAAATGACAACGGTGTTATAATAACGTTTGGTTGTTAAAGAGACCAGGATCAGAAGCTGCCGTACTCTCTACCAACTCCGAAAACCACTTTAAGAACCATATACACGGTGGAGATTCCAGAATGAAGTAGGATGGCGACGACAACCTATTGAGGTATATACGTGGACCCGACTCCCTTGAGTTGGCATATAGTGGTTAAAACAGGAGCAATCGACGGGCTAATGAGGTAGCTCCTCTGATCGGACACACTTCTTCGATACCATTCTATTACTTTGTGATTGATTGGGTGCACCTTTGATTTTTTTTGGGAGCGTGGCTCGAGGTGGGCGGTAGCTACGGCTATGCGTTACCACCGATCCGGAAGTGCAATGGGTATATCTATCCTAGCATTGCCTAGTTGTGCCGTGTCATCTACCCTAGCGTGCCATATACGATTTTGTTTTGTACCATACCTATGGAGTGGCCTTTGATGACATCCAGTACGGGGGAGATTACGGTAATGTATAGACTATGGAAATATAAAAATGTGTTAAGGGGAATATAGGTAACGCCTTAACGCTATTTTTAAATATATTATACTTTACTTTAGACATTATTATAATAGCGTATATTACTACATAGTAGATAGTTTAATGGATCCTTAGAGGATGGTTATCCAAAAACATCCTTTGAGTTACTTGTATTTCAGTTGTTATTTCACTTGAGTTGTATTTATTAATATAAGAATGCTAATCCTGACTCGAGTGTTTTGCTTTACGCTCGGGTCAGACGAAGTGATACAGCTTTTGAGACTCACCTTTGGAGTTGGAGCTTTGTTTGGAGATCCATCTACATCCTTTCAGCTTGCAGTTATTCAGTTTATTCCACTGAATTATTCTGATCTTATATTTGACTATTGTATTTGAAACTTCTATTGTATCTTATTTAACTCTGATATATATAATAGCTTCATGAACTACTATTCTTTTGTTTCCGCTGCATATTGTCTATTACTCTGTGTCTGTGGTTCTATTATTTATTTATTTACTATATATGTTGAGTTTTGCCTAATATAAATTAACAATCTGGTATTTTGAGCAATTCAAATCCGGCATGCGTGGATGCGAATGGTTGAAAATATCAGGACGTTACCCAACCGCAGACGAAGGCGGAGCTCGTTCAGGTGAAGGCGGAGCTCGCTCGTCACATGAAGGCGGGGCTCGTTCGTCAAGCGAAGGCAATGGACTGTAGGTGGCGGCGACTACTTTGAAGGTCTGCGGTGACTTGGCCGATTTCAGATGAGCTGCGGTGGAATGGAGGTTAAGGTTGCTGGTGGTGCCAAAAGTAACGATGACGATTAAATGTGCTGAAATGAACTAAGAAAGAAATTCTATATGAAATTATCATTATAATTCTATATGTATAATACATAACTGAACGTTATATTTTGTATTGCAGTTGTTATAGTTTATGCATTTATAATAGTATGATTGAATGTTCCTAATTTTCAAGGAGCTGAAGTAAGTTTTGTTTTAAGAATCTGCAAAAGATGTGATTTTGATTGGATAAATACTTATATGTTTCACAAGATGATAAAATATGCATAAAACATAATGTATCAGTTGTTTATTTACTTGTTTATTGAGTTGCTTTATTTTGAATGTTACAGATATCATAAATAAAATGCTAGTGTACCTCATAACTAAAATGCTACATTAAACTATCATTTTAAATATTCTAAACATACTAGTGGACTTTGTAATTAAAATGCCACACTAAACTATTTTTTAATACCATAAATATGATAGCGAGCTTCATAACTAAAATGCTGCATTTAACTATAGATTTGCATATTATAAAGATGATAATGGACTTGGTAATTATAATGCTATGCTAAAATATCGTTTTGAATATTTTGAACATGATCGTGAAATTCATAACTAAAATGCCATATTAAACTATTTTAACTATCATTCGTCACATTCAATATGTTCTAATGCACTCTAAAAATAGAAACGATATTTTTACTTATCATTCGGCACATTTGATATATTGTAATGCACTTTAATAATACAAATGATATTTTTAACTATCATTCGGCACATTCCATTCAATTTGATACATTGTAATGCACTAATTTAATAATACAAATGATAGATTGGTTTCATATGTACCCGATTAGGATCGACATATAGTTAGCTTTTGCATTCATATGTACTCGATTAGGTTTGCCACCCGATTAACTTTTGCATCCATACATATCCGATTAGGATTGACATCCCGTTAGCTTATGCTTCCACATGTACTCGATTAGGCTAGGCATTCGACTAACTTTTGCACTCGTTGGTACACTTAGTTAAACAATATATCTCGAATATAGATTGGTTTCATACATAGCCGATTAGACTTGGCATCCGGTTAGCTTTTACATCCATACATACCCGATTAGGCTCGACTAGGCTTGACATCCGGTTAGCTTTTACATCTACGTACCCGATTAGGCTTGGCATCCGGCAAGCTTTTACATCCAAACGTACCCGATTAGGCTTGGCATCCGGTTAGCTTTTAAATTCGATGGTACGCTCGGTTAAACAATATATCTCGAGTATAGATTGATTCCATATATACCTGATTATGCTAGGCATTCGGTTAACTTTTGCATCCATATGTATGCTCGGTTAAACAATATATCTCGGGTATAAATTGGTTTCATATATACCCGATTAGGCTTGGCATCCTATTAGCCTTTGAATCAATATGTACCAGATTAGGCTTGGCATCTAGTTAGCCTTTGAATCAATATGTACCAGATTAGGCTTGTCATCTGGTTAGCCTTTGAATCAATACGTATCCGATCAAGCTTGGCATTCGATTAGCTCTTGCATCCGTACGTACTCGATTAGACTTAGCATTCTGTTAGCTTTTGCATCCACACGTACCCGATTTGGCTTGGCATTCGGTTTTCTTTTGCATTCGATGGTACGCTTGGTTAAACAAAATATCCTAGATATAGATCGATTCCATATACACTCGATTAGGCTTGACATTCAGTTAGTTTTTACATCCATAAGTACCCGATTAGGTTTGATATCCAGTTATCTATTGCATTCATATGTACACATGATAGTGAACTTCATAACTATAATGCTACATTAAATTATCATTTTGCATATCCTAAGCATGTTTGTGGACTTTGTTGTTGAAATGCTACATTAAACTATCATTTTGTATGACTTAAACATGCCAGTGGATATTGTAATTAAAATGATATATTAAATCTCATCTTGCATATTGTAACTTTGGTATTGGACTTCACAACTAAAATGTTATATCAAACTATCATTTTGCATATTTTAAACATGATAGTGGATTTCATAACTTAAATGCTACATTAAACTATCATTCTGCATACCATAATCATAGTGGTGAACTTTGTGATTAAAATGTTACATTAAAAATACATATGCTATAGGCAATTATCATTTTTCATTTGGTAGTTCTCCTTAAGAATACTTGTGTCGTTTTGTATATTTTATTCATACTACTTCACTTTAAATATACTTATGCTAAATTCAAGTTCATTTTGCATATTTTTTCATCCTTATTTATACTTATGCTATATCCAAATATCATTTTACATAATCAAATAATTGTACTATATTTTAAAAGTATAAATGCTAAATTAGTCTATCATTTAGCACATTAAACACAGTCTATTGTATTTCAAATGTAGAAATGCTATATCTAAATATCATTCAACTTTTGATTAATTTTTTTTGACTTTGTTCTTCTTCTGTGTTCTGCTTATCCATTTGTTTCTTACCTCTAGATCTAGTGGCATTCGACTTCATTTTTCATGAAATTTCTAATTTACGTTTGCATTGGAGTGTCGAATTAGGTTTTTTTTCAATTTTGGAATGGACGGCGGAAGCTCGACGATGGCGGCGGCTTGGACGACGGTGGCTTGGATGACAACGGCTATGGTAGATTAGGGCTAGGGTGGTCGTGGCTACGGCAGGTTAGGACTCTGACGATGGCGGCTATGGCAAGCTTCAGACGATAGAGGAAACGGTTGAAATTGGTTGAATAAAACGCGCTACTGTCCTTGAGCCTAAATTTTAAAAGTTCCGTCCTACATTTAAAAATTAGCATAAAGTTTTTTCTTTAAACTAATTTCCTTAAATAAATATTCATGTATATAGGTTATGAAACTGACATTGAGTTTTTAATACATTTTAATAATAGATACATGTGTATAGGTTGAATTTTAAATTGTTACAAAAGAATAGGCGAAAACACATAAAATCGAAAGTGTAATGCTAATGAATCGGTATATTTTTGGGCATTTAAAGTTCTCGTAACACGTACTTATCAAAAATAAGTATATGGTACTAACAAAGTGGTAAACGGAATATTTCATTAACAGATAAAAGAAATATTCAGTAAAAATATGACTAGGAACGTTACTAATAACATTGTCATTTTAATTATATACATGAAAATGATTTTTAATCCATTGTTTCATACTTCCTTAAATTTAATTTATAATAAAAATTTCAACAAATATTTAACATTACCTTTAAAAGATGATAAATTACAAAAGAAAAATATTTCATGTTGTGATTTTTGTCCATTATTAACGTAAATTACGGATATAAATAGTTAATATGTAATTTTTTTACAAAAAATTCTAACTGAAAATGTTAATTATTTTTCAGCATTAATACAAAAATTCACCGCTTGTCATTCATTCTAATGTCATTATTCACAAAAATTAATTTGTTAATGAAAAAGAATTCACTTTACATACAAATCTTAGAAAGCGAAAACACTATGTTTGTAATAATATAGTAATTTAGAAGGAGAAATGTGTATGTTTGTAATGAAATATCAACTTTTGAAGGAAATTTTTGTGTGTATATTTCTTTGTATTAAATGCAAATTTTAGAAACAATTTTTTTTAAAACTTGAGTGTAGAATAATTTAAGAGAGCTCAAGATAATTATGTATATAGTTGTGAAAATTTTAAATCATATTGACTTAAATGGAAAAAATAGTTTTATCATTTTTGTCAATAGAAATATGGATACACATTAAATTGTAATTTTTTATAATTTAGTAGATCAATTAACAATTAGTTGGTATATTCAAAAGGTTTTAATTTAAGATCACTTAATAAATTCAAATATATGGACTTGAGCATAAAAAAATTTAAGAAAACTTAGGAGAATATGTAAATAACTTTAAAAACTATTAGGTGTTGGTATTCAAATGTAAAATGACATGAGAGAAAATTAGTAAAACATTGTAAAAAAAATTATATAACTGTGAAAATTTTAGATTATATGGACTTGAATGAAAATTTAGTTTTATCATTTTTTTTGATACTTTGAATGTGATACACCCATTGAATTGCATTTGTTAGATCAACTAATGGATATCTGTTAACTATATTTATATTAAAAGTTTCAACTTAAGATCACCTGATTATTTCTAACATGTGGATTTAAATGTGAGATAATTGAAGAAAACTTTTTATGTTAGTTTTTATCACTCCTATGCCATAAATATCAAGTGGTAAACACTTTTTATAATTTATAGTCTAATTGAAGTTGTGACTTTTAGCCTTTCAGCTTCCATCCATACAAAAAACTATTGTAATTTCCCTTTTCCTATTTTTTCACCAGACTTTTCCATATGGTAGATACTCTACCAATAACCTGCTCTAACCCTATATCCCAACTATCGCATTTTCTCTACTGTTATGGAGGTCATCTTCAATTCATCTAACATTAAGATTTTTTTTAGTTATTGTATAATTGTCTTCCTTAAACCTTCTAATTTAGTTTGAATTTTTGTATCTGTTCCAAATAATTTATTTTCTATTGTATAGAATTTTTTCTACGTTTTATTCTTTGTTGAAGATTTGTTAATTTTTTAAGCATTGGTTCCCAATACTTGATAGAATTCGGGTATGAACATGGGGCAACTATGTAATTTGTTACGTATATCGAACTCGATAACCAATCTTATTCAAAATAAAAAGTGTTTTCTTTCTATTGTATACTTGATATAATATGTTATATGTTAATTAATTAATTTAATTAAAAGTATATTTAATATAAAAATCAGTAAATGGTATATTTTGTGATAATAGCTACAAAACTTTGTAACCGTGAGTAATTTATCACGATGGAAATAAATATACTATTTTAAATATTTCTACTCAAAACTGGATATTGATTTATCCATTGAGACTAGAGTACGTAACGCTCTACTCATGGCTGTTGGAGACACCAAGGGGTTGCGTATTAATAGTTATTGGATAACAATGGAATGGCTTACTCTATAGTTTTCTGTTGGTTGATATAACCAAGGTCATACAAAAAAATATTGATGTAACTAACGTACACAGTTCTTTCAACTTGAGAATACTATCGATCTTCAATATGAAAGCTCCACTTTGATTATAGTCAAATCATAGCAAAAATTCCGTTGAATGACTATAGTTGGGTCGAGTGGAAGTATTGGAAGTGAAACACTATTCAAGAGAAGATTTGTCTTCTCAGTTATATGGAGTTAGTATCGCAGTCAACTGAAGTTAACTCAAAGTTAAAATCAATGATTAGAGTGGTTCAGTTAATAATAATTGTTATTATTGAACCAAGGACTTTGTGTTTGGACTATAGAGTTGAATATGGACGATATTGGGATTTTGACCGCTACCAAATTTCATAAGTATAAAGTGATATACTTTTGACAAAGAGAATTGATGTAAATAATTGTCACAAATGGGCAACACTTATAATAAGTAAAATTGGTTTTTGCCAAAGGACGAATAAGCGATAAATTCAGCCAAAATATTACACCACCATCTAAGGTGATGTGCGAACATTGACAAATTGTTCGATTTTAATCACTGTCTGAATTTACACATTTGAGTCGCATAATCGAAATGATGGATCTTATGAATCAACTACACAATATAGTTAACTTTTAATTGCTGAAAATTAATTAACTAATTAATATGTAAGAAATTTTAATTATGAATTTTTATTTAACTTATGGATGCCATTAGTATTTAGTAAAGTGCGTGTATTAAAGTTATAAATGCACATATCGGTATATGATATCAGTGGAATGTTTAAATTTGATTTAAACAAGACAAATATTGAAATGGAATGTAAACAAATTAAACTAAATAATATTTGTGAATTATTAACCGATGAAAAAATTTCTTATTTGATTTGCCTGATTCCTTTTAGTATTTAACAATGTGCGCATATAAAGATTACAAATGCACACATCGAAATACGATATCGTTGGGAAATTTAAATTAGATTTAAATGGAAATAAGGATTTTGAAATCTTTTGGACCCATATCGTTATATGATACGCAAGGGAGAAGTTTGTTAAATTCGAAATGAAGGGGCAATCTAAATTAAAGGAGAGAAATAGACCACATATTGATTACACATTTATTTCTTCCTTTAATTAGATTTTTATCTATCATCTTTTTTTCCCTCTCCAAAGAAACTTCTAGGCCAAAAATATTAATGCTCAAAGACTTTAAAACTCTAAAATTTTATCAAGCAACATTAAAAAAATTGGTTGTTGTCTCTTGATTGCTACAGATCTAGAGAGTGATCAATCAAATCTAGAAATTGTTCTAACATTCAAGGTGTTTCTACAGGCTTCATCCTAATGTAATTTTATATCTAATTCTATATTTACACATGTTCATTTTGTTTATATCCCCTTAATTCCCTATCTCGCCTATCTGTTCGTATATGTAAATTGTAATTTTGATTTAAATATCTCAAATCCCTTGCTTGAATCAATTATACACTTCTATCATGTTAAAATATATAACCTTTGCTTTATTCGTTATGATCAATAATATTTCATTTTCTCTGTTCTATATGATTGTTTATCTTCTATTTTTTTATATCCCATTGATTCTTTATCTCTTCCTTTTGTTCAAACATGTGAATTTGAGTTTTGATTTGAATATCTCAAATCCCCTGCTTAAATCAATTATATATTCCTGTATTGTTAAAATATATAACATTTGCTTTGTTCACTGCTCTTTCGTTATGAATAGTAACATTTCATTTTCTTTATATTGTATTATTGTTTTTTAGGTTTATTTAACCTAGATTTAGACCTCCTTAATTTTATTTTCTCTATTTTATATATGTTTATTCATCCAGTTTGTTTAATCCAGATGTAAATCTTCTTATCACGAATCTATATATGTCTATGCCATTTGACTAAAAATCAAAACAAATTAAACTTTGGAATTTTCTTGTTAATAATTCAGTTTTCATATCAAAAATTTAGATTTGAATGTTTACACATGAATTACCATGTAAATAAAACTTGGTAATGATTGCATTGATAAATTTGTCATCAAATTAATATGATGATTTAATTATCATGTTTTAAGTCTTTCTAAAATAAACTCTGCTAATTAAAAGAAAAAGGAAAACATTAGATTAATGATTCATTCCATGTTATACAATTACATCTAGTTTAGTATTAAATCTTTACTTAAAGGAAGATTTTTTTCACGGACCACTTCTATATTATTTATCTTGTTCCAAGTTTATTTTGGTTGTATGTATACTTCATTTTACATAATTATGTTATATCTAGTATGTATATGTGTTAATTTGTATTTAACCTAAGATTTCAAAAGGGTTTTTATATAAGATATAATAATAAAACTTTCAAACAACCTTGATTAATTTTAAGATTCTTTGATTTACTGCATATAATATAAATGAAATCTATTTCATTTGAACTGTTATGCAAAACATTTATTGTGTATGTATATATACATTTATACATGTAGATATGTGTGTGTGTGTTTGTGTATTAGAAACCTTTCATGTTTTGGACTATAAAGGAATATAAATTGGGGGAATGTGTCCGTTGTGGTTCCAACACCTAAACATCCTTTGTATTATATAACGATCCGTAAATTTTAACTGTTTTAATAACGTAATTTAACTAAATTTTTGTGAAATTTTAAATATTGGAATTTGGAAATAAAGATTTAATATTTGAAATGCGTCTACTTAAATATAGCAACTGGTAAATTTTCATCCGAAAATATGAAAGTTTATTTCGTGTGTAATTTTATTTCAATTTAATTAGTTAGGGATTGCTGAAAATAAAATATTTTCGAAATCTGAATATTTTTACGTGGAAAAATTCTAAATCATCTTCTGAGCAAGTCGTCACTTTTCGTTTTTCCAAATTTGTACTTCTTTAGCTCCGTCGATCTTATTTTTTTGCGTTTTTGCTGCATTTTCCACTAGTAGAAAATTCGAATTTTTATAATTCGATCGTATCACTGATATCCGTATGCCGTTTTTATCGTCTCGTCGTGCTGGCTTCTACGGTATATTCAATTCTGTGTTTTGAAGTCGGGTACGCGGTGGAATCTGTAAAACGTCGGACCGTATCGGTACCCGTTCGCGATCTTTTGGTTGCCTCTGTCCACTTATTTGTCCCCATGAGAAACCTACGGGCACTAGCCTTTATTCTTGTTCAGAATTCAATACATTGTCTTTCACTATTCCATTGAATTGAATATTATGCTGGTTGCTTTTTCGGTGTGTACTCTATTACTTCTCTTTCTATTTGTTCTGCCTCTTCAAAAATGATAATAAATATAAAAAGGGAATCTAGAACGTTTCCATCTTCTTGCCTACTCATTCCATCATCTGCATATTTCCTCATCCCCTCTTCATCACCAAACCCATGTCACCCCTTCCCAAAACCCGATCCAAACTAAGGCCACACCCCCTCCTCCACCAAATACCGATCCACTTTCTGCCCACATCACATCCCGCAACCTTTCTCGAGTCCTGCCGCCATCATCAAACAACCCAGCAAGGCCGGCCACCGTTGCTCCACTCCGACCGACCTCTGCTCAAGCCGTCCCCTCTCCTCAGCCTCCATTTGCCGTGCAACTCGAGGCGGTCACCCATTCACTCAACCGTGCCGTTCTTTTCTCATACCCAGCCACAACATCGTCATGAGACTTCCACTCATCACCCGCCATATCCCATCTCCTTCCCAGATTACATAGGCCGAAACCACCCCACCCTGAGCATCGGCATACCTGAGTAATGACCAAACTTCACCGGCCTCGACCTCCACCCTGCATTTGCAGTCGTGCCTCTCACCTTCCGCCATGAGTTCCCCTCCCTATTTATATATTCGGTTATGCATGTGATTATATATAGTATGTATAGTAGTTTATATCATATTTACTGTTTTCGTATGAATATATAGCTATATTAATGTAATATATATTATTTATATATATGTTGATAAATACATAGGTTATATATTTTATGGTTTGCATATGTGAATCACGTGCGTGTGTGTGTATATATATATATATATTTATATACATAGTAGAGTCTGCATATGCCCTTAGGTAGTTTGCATATTTTAGCGTGCATATTCAACTTTTTGTGTTCGAGTCCTGTTATATGATTTATGTATTATATTGTATACATATATTTGTTGTAGTTAAGGTCTATTGATATGTAGGGCGGCTTGATTTTTGAATACACACTATTTTATGTTATATATAGGCCTACCCTCTTTTCACGGTGAAAGTACATATTTTCCTAAATTTACACTTTGCAGCATTTTACATCTTTTATCTAATATATATATATATATATATATTGATTTCAATAAGTTGACTTTACATTCATGTTTGATTTATTTATGTGTTTGATTTAAACAATGATTTTGAATATATATATATATAATAAATTAATTTGCATTTGAATTTAGAATATGATTTCGATATCACTACACCAAATACTGTGATTTGCCACTAAGGTTAATAACCGTTACCCTTTAGCAACGGTTGTTAACCGTCTTGGTTAAATTAGCAATGGTTTTTAATCGTTGCTAATTGGGAACGGTTATTAACCGTAGCTTCTTTGGAGAAAAATGGGCGCGGTCAATTTCATCCTTTCGCGCCATACTTTTTGGCGCACTTCGTTACAATTAACAACGGTTTTGAACCGTGGTTAAGTAGCAACGGTTGGTAACCGTTGTAAATCTTTTAGCTAGGGCCGTCCCAGGGGCAAGCCCACCAAGCCCCTGGGATGGGGCAACCAACTGAACCGAGCAACACCAAAAATCTGTTTTACTTCAAAGTTACAGCTCAATAGCAATCTCCATGTCGGCGATGCTCGAACCCAAAAAACTAGGGTTTCAAAAATCAACGCTTTCTAAATAATCATCGCTGCATACTCGGCTATTCCATCAGCCATCGTCGTGTCTTGCTTGCCTCCTACGCGATATTTTCTACTGCTAATTTGAAGTCCTGCTACAGTCTCTATACTGCCACTGCTAATTAAGTATGCGAATTTCTTTTGCTTAATTTGTCGTGTTCCGATTTTGTTTTGCTAAAAAGGTAAATAAATTTCATTAAGGTAAAAAAGATTAATTTATTTACTTTATTTTACAGCCATCAGCCATCGTCGGCTCTTGCTTGCCCCCTACGCGATATTTTCTACTGCTGATTTGAAGTCCTGCTACAGTCTCTATACTGCCACTGCTAATTAAGTATGCGAATTTCTTGTTTTGAGTTGTCTAATTTTCTAAAATTGAGTCGCCCTTTTACTGCTTTCGATTTCATTAACCTTGAAAACATCTGAAGCTAATAACTTATTAGTATTTAGTTACAAACTACTAGTTTTCTGTAAATAATCGTTTAGGAATTGAAATTTGAAAGCTGAAGCTAACAAACTAATAATTATTTAGGAACTGATATTTACATTGATGTACTTTTTCCTGCAGTGTGTGTATGTCTACCCGCAAACATTTAGGCAGAACCCAATATGATTTGCCTGTACACTTAACGAGATACACTAGTTTGTAAACTTGATACATTTCGTACAAAATTAAATACACTGTTTTGTAAACTGTTTGAGACTATAAGTAGTGCAGCCCACTTAATGTGGCAACTTTTGTATAAAAAGTTGGTACTTTATTATGTTATAGTTTTATATGTGATTTTACAAATTGCAATGTATTGTACTGTACTGCACTGCATGCTAGTTAGACATAGCTGCTTATAGTGACTGCTAGGGTATAATTTTGATGCAATGAATTTTGTTTTACTAAATATGAGACCATATTTAGTAAGTTGATAAAATTGTTGTTAATGGCGCAAGCCAAGTATCAGGAGAGGGGTAATGCATAGACATTACTCTGGTGCTACAAAATGACGCCGTTGTAATGGCAAATTTTTTGGAAACAGTTTGATGCTAATGTTAAATTTCAAGTGAAATCAGAAGAATAGACATCTGTTTAGTTAATATCAGAGTTGAACTTGGTGGAAAGCCATAAGATATTGTTACCCATGATTTCTTATTAGCTTTTGTTATTTTCTTTCAGTATGTCTTTTAGTATAGACAAACAATGGATGAATCAATCTAATCGAAGAAATACAGAATATGTGGAAGGTGTGAGAAATTTCGTTAAATTTGTTGCTGAAAACGGTGGCAATAAGGAAAAGTATTCGTGCCCTTGCACACGGTGCAAAAATGAAGATACATTCAAATTAAATGACATTCATTTTCATTTGCTTAGATATGGTATTGTTCAATCATATACCGCGTGGTGTTTTCACGGGGAAAGAATACCGGAGAAGCCAAAACAACAATCGGTTAGTCATGCCACAAATACTGATGAGTCCGAACATATTAGGATGGAGGATTTGATCGATGATGCAGATAGATTCCATCACTTTCAACCTACAAGTCAGTTGCATGATAATGCTAATATTGGTGAGCAGTTTACGGATAAATCATTTTTTGATAGTGCAACTGCAACAGAGCCATTGTATCCTTCTTGTCCAAAAGAGATTACAAAGTTGTATGCCATTGTCAAACTGAATAGCCTGAAGACCCAATACGGCTTTTCAGACAATGGTGTGACTGCCCTACTCGAATTCATAAAGGAGTTACTCCCCGAAGGTAACACGCTACCGTCAAAGTACCCCGACGTGAAGAAGATCATTAAGCAAGTTGGGATGAATTACACAACTTATGATGCATGCATTAATGACTTCATCTTGTACTGGAAAGATAATGCGAACAAAGTTTCATGTACAAATTGCAACGCACCAAGATATAAGACATCATTCGACGAAGAGAGAAAAGCTACCACAGTACCTCGAAAGACCTTAAGACATTTTCCTTTAATTTCTAGATTGAGAAGACTGTATACTGTGCCATGGATAGCAGAAGCGATGACCTGGCATGGTCGTGCCAAGTCCGGTACAACCATAATGCGTCATCCGCGTGATACTTCTCAATGGAAAACTACAGATTCTTTTGATCCTTCGTTTGCTACTGAACCACGAAATATCACGCTTGGAATAGCAACAGATGGTTTCTGTCCGAATGCTTCTTTAACTAACCCTTACAGCTGTTGGCCAGTAATTGTAGTACCATATAACCTTCCTCCGTCTTTGTGCATGAAAAGAGAGTTCTCAATGTTAACACTGTTGATTTCTGGGCCAAAACAACCGGGGAAGGATATTGATGTTTATTTAGAACCTTTGATAGACGAGTTAAAGCAGTTATGGGAAGGAGTCGTTACATTTGATTCATTTAAGAAATCTGAGTTCATAATGAGAGCTAGAGTGTTGTGGGCAATCCATGATCATCCCGCTCTTGGGACTTTATCGGGATGTACAACTCACGGCTACTTTGCATGTCCTATTTGTGGAGAAGAAACTACATCTATTTATCTCCCTGAAAGTAAGAAGATTTATTACATGGGACATCGTAGATTTCTTCCGTCCGGACACAAGTTTCGATACGATAAGACAAATTTCAACAACGAGCAAGAACTTAAGCGTCCTCCAAAACCACTGACTGGTTATCAAGTTGAAAAAAAGGTAGCGAATATAAAAATGAAAGTTGGTAAAAACATACTGGAAATTGGTCGAAAATGGAAAAAGACAATCGATGAAGAAGTTCCTGCATGGTATAGGAGGTCGAAATTCTTTGATTTGCCATATTGGAAAACAAATTTGACCCGACATAATATTGATGTTATGCATACGGAGATGAATGTCACAAAACATTTGATCAACACAATTATGAACCATAAAGACATGTCAAAAGATGGGATCAATGCACGGAAGGATTTGAAAATCATGGGTATAAAACAAAAGTTGTGGGTGATAGAAGATCCTGAAACAAGTAAAGTAACCATACCAAATGGGACTTTCACTTTGAGAAAAGAAGAAAAGATACGGTTTTGCACCGTTTTGAAAAATTTGAAAGTGCCAAGCAAATTCTCTTTGAACTTCCATAATAATGTAAGCATCAACCCTCCTGAGCTAAAAAATATGAAGTCACATGATTACCATGTCATAATGGAACATTTACTTCCGGTATTGCTTCAGCATTGTTTTCCGCAACATAAGGATCTACGGAATGCTATTCACCGCATTAGTCTCTTTTATAACATTTTGTGCTCAAAGGTGATCAACAGGGGACATCTTCTAAAAGCAAAGGCTAGTTTGGTAGAAGCAATGTGTGTTATTGAAAAACATTTTCCGCCTGCATTTTTTGATATCAGTATTCAACTTATGGTTCATTTAGCCGATGAAGCATTGATTTCTGGTCCTGTTAGATATAGGTGGATGTACCCATTTGAACGGTAAATTACTAATTTTAGTTATGTACATAATTATTCGATTTAAATAGCTATTGATGTCTACATTGTACAATTATTCATCTTCATAGGTTGATGAAAACATATAAAGGATATGTGCGCAACAAAAGATATATTGAAGGGTGTATTGTAGAAGGATTTATTGTACAAGAAGCTAGTCTTTACTGCATGGAGTATATGCCAAAAGGAGGTGCTGGCACTCATAAACATACCCGTGAAGCGTTTTTAGACGAGGATGATGAGTTTGCTGATGAAATAGCACTAGATAATGGTAAAGATATAACGTTAACTCAAGTGCAATTTCAACAAGTGCGTAAATGGGTCCTTGATAAGTACGACGGATTGGATGAATGGAAGAAGTAAATTCATGAATTTGTTCTAAATTCTTATTATTGTAAATAAATTCATATATATAGTATTTATTGTGTGTTTTTCGTAGGAGGTATAACTCCTATGTTCAAAGCACCAAATCTCAAACTCGAGGCGGGGGTACATCTGGGGAAACTATTAAAAAGTTCACTTTTTGGTTACGTGAGGAGGTATATGTATTAAATATTTAACGTATTTACAAGTTGACCATACACCTCCTTGACAATGTTTTTTTACTTATTGTGTTTGTTGTAGTTGTTGAAGACCGTCGATATTGACTCAACTCTTTGGCGGTTAGTTAACGGGCCGAAGTTTGATGCCCGTAGTTATAAGAAGTACCAAGTGAATGGGTTTTTATTTTCTCCGAAGAGTTATGAAGAGCAAAAGCTAACACAGGATAGTGGTGTATGCATGAGAGCAATTACACAATTTAGAGCGAGTGGGAAGGATAAAAATTTTAAGGAAGCAGAAACAACTTATTACGGAGTCATTCAACAGATAATTGAGTTGGATTACATTGACTTCAAACAAACAGTTTTTTATTGTGATTGGGTAAAGGTCGAAGATAAGATCAATGGTTGTAAAATAGATTCTGTTTCAAGCTTGATCACAGTTAACTTGGGAAAATTGAAGAATAAAGATAGCGTGAATGATGAGCCATTTATTCTTGCATCGGAAGCGAGTCAAGTGTTCTACTCAAAAGATTTACAAAATAGTGGATGGTTTGTGGTTTTGCATACACCAAAACGGTTGACCATAAATGTGGATGACACTGAGTTTCCCACCGTTTATCAATCAGCTTTTGTGGATAATGAAAAATTAGAAGATCTTAGCAAATGCATATGTTAACTTTGTATTTCAGAGCAGTTATTGTACCTTAACAAAATATTTATTTAAAATGGTGTAAAATGTAGAATGGTGTGTTATATGATAGTAATAGATGCATTATATTTTGTGTTTGTATTTCAGAGCAGTTATTGTACCTTAACAAAATAAGGATGGATATATTGCAAGAGTTCATTTTGTGTTTGTAGTTGTAGGTACTTGCATATGATCACATACACACACACATGTACACATACATACATATGATCAGCTTGACTATTCTTTCTTTCTTTGTGTTTGTAGGTAGACAGGCAGTTCAAGATATTATATTTGCACCCTTTAATTCAGCAGTGCTAAGGTAATATTTTTTTGTATTTGCATCCTTTATTTCAGTCAGTATTTTTGATATTGCTTAAGTTTAAAATTCTGGTGATGCAGGAAGACTTTATCATTGCCGCATAAAAGTTAATGTTCCCCTTCCCGCACATCCCTATGATGCCCGATTGCTGTTAGCCAGATTATTGCACGGACTCCGCTCCATAACAAGATCAAACGCATTATATGACTAAATAAAATTGCTCCAAGCGATTACTGGTAAGCTGCTGTACATCTGATACAGTAAACAACGTCCCTTTCTGATTTGTCTGATCCCTCCAGTTTCTCATCACATTACGATTATTGTCAGTCGGACTGTCAAAAATCGTAATGTGGTGAGAAGTTGGTGGGATCAGACAAATCAATAAGGGGACGTTGGTTTATATATCAGATGTACAGCAGCTTAACAGTGATCGCTTGGAGAAAATTTTATTTAGACATATAAGGCGTTTGATCTTGTTATGGAGGGAAGTCCGTGCAATAATCTGGCCGACAACAATCGGGCATCACAGGGATGGGCCGGAAGGGGAAGAAATGTACGTCATAATGTTCTTGGGATTATTTTAGGAGTTTAAACTTTGCAGGACATAATGTCACAAGATGCCACACCACCGTCAAATGATACAACTTCACAATCATCCACTTTAAAACGGGAGAAAGTTGATATGGACAACTACGGTTCTCCAGTTGGAAAAAATGGTTCAAAGGTCGCTACGAAGATTGGTAAACTAGTAAGAAATCATGTGCCAATCTCATATCCAAGTTGGAAAAAAGTTCCGACAAATTACAAGGAAGACGTGTGGAATCAATTGGAGGTATATTTACATTAATCATTTTTTTTAAATTTTGTTAATATGAATATGGTGTACATATTGATATTGATATTTTTATAAATTAGTAAACGAATTAACGAATATTAGTTAGTTAGATTTATCTAATTAGTTTAAATTTAAATCGCACAATTAAATGATGCATATAGGGTGAGAAGTAAAATATTAGATGAAAAGTGAGGTAAATTTTGTGAATAATTATGATAATTTTAAATGTTGGTATTTGAAGTTAAAGTAGAATTTACAATGAAATGTATGATAAATTTATTGAAATGTAAAAATCCATATACTTTAAAACGTAAACTGCATGAACTTTGATGGTTTAAATTCATTTATAATGCTTTCAATACATAAATAAAAATGGTTTACATGCATTTTTTGTTATGCAGAAATATTATGAGCTCGATCCTCTATCAAAGGACCTTATTATGAAAAAAATGTCCGAGACTTTTAGGAGACACAAGAATGATTTGCGCAAGAATCATTATGACCATTTCATCACTGACGAAGATAGAATGAGAAATTGTCCACCGAAAATTACTCAAGATGATTGGGATGAGTTCATAAGAAACGAATCAAAACCCGAGGCGAAAGAAAAAAGGAAGCGAGGCAAACAAAATAGATCGATGCTCGAATATGGTCATCATTCGGGACGTAAGAGTCGCGCTATGATTACACAAGAAATGGTATGTGTCATTGAATTGGTGCATCACATTGCATATACCATTAGTTCCAAATATAATTTTAGGTCTTTGTATGCAGGTCGATTCAAGTAGTCCGGGAACAGAAGTATCACGTCTTCAAGTATGGGAGAAAACGCATAAGAAAAAAGATGGCAACACGTCAGATGCAACATCTTCCTACTTTGTAAGTTAAACAAATAACAACGCCTCTAAATTAAATTTTCATTATTCATATATATATGTATTTACTTTTTAGGAAAAAATTGAAAAAGTAAAGGAAACGACGAGTGGTGGTGATGAAGCCGTCTTTATATCAGTGTTTGGTAAAGATGTAAAGGGCAGGAGCCGAAGTATTGGGACCAATATAGCTCCTAGCCAAATTAAGAGTGCTGCCATTCCATGCAAACGGCTCAAACAGGCCCAAGGAGTATATGAGCAGCGACTGCAAAATGTGGAGCAAAAATTGATGAAGCTGGACAATATGGATGATAAACTGGAGCGTCTTCTCAGCATAGTCCAAGATAATCGTCGAGTAGGCAGTGAAATCGCATCTTCTCAGTTTGCCACTCCGAACAATCCGTTAATCGACCAAAGATGTGAAATCCTGAACTTCGACGACGAAGTAATTGCAACAGGTACTATTTTATTAAAATTTGAAGAAAATAATATGTTGCAAAGTCAGTGAATGCAAAACTTTTATTCTTGCGTGTGTTCTGTAAATGTGATTCCATATATTCACTCCAGAAATGCTTATATAACAGGCACTATATGCCGAGATTCCACAGCATTAGTAATTCATGGAAAACCAGTACCACCCACCTATGAAAAAGTGTTGTTGGACAAAATTTTATTGCCGGATGAGCAAACCGCCAAAATATGTCGACAATTTACCGAGACCTTTGGGGATGTTGGAGCCGGAGGTTATGTGAGCCATCAAAAGGGTTTGATACGATATCTTTAGTCGGAGGTATTGATATTTCTGACTTGTTCTTTGCATATATTGCTGATTAAACTCCATTAATTGCATTAAGTAATTAATTTCTTAATTACTTCTATTAAGTTATTAACTTAAATAAATTTTACAATTGATTATCATTTAATTAATTAATCTAATTAATTATTTAAGTTAATCACATTAATTAATTATTAATGAATGAATACAAATCTTTAAATTCTAATTTACTTAAGATAAAACTTTGTACTTATTAATAATCAAGTTATCATTCACAAAGTACTCTAAAACAATTTACTTTAAATTTTCTTTCAAATATCATTTTAAATTTAAGATTTAAGATGAATTCTAATTATCTTAAACAAAGTTTTGAAACACATTTCTAAACCTTTTATTTCACAAGTTAAACATATACTCATTTAAATAAGAAGTTTAAAAGGGTTTAAAACCAAATTCATATTTAAATTCAAATCAATTTGAATTATACCTTAAACATTTCAAATTGTTTAAAACATTTTAAATTTTAAAACCCTCCTACATTTCAAAACTGAAATACTTAAAATTTGAATTCAGATAAGTCTTCAAATTAAATCTCTACTTACAATTTTAAACTTTATTTTAAAATTCAACTACTTAACACTTTAAAGTAGTTTAACAATTCAAGTTTGAAAAGCTTTATTTATTTTCTTTTAAAACTGAGATTTACTCTTAACTTAAGTTCCAGATTTTAATTGGGATATACAATTTAGTTTATACCATTTCTTTTCCATTCTTAAAATCTCAGTTTAAAAATTTATAACAACTCTTCAGTTTTCTGTATAAAACCTTATGTCATACTAATCCCGAGCCAAACAAATTCTGCTCCGAGTCAAACAAGCCCACTACTTCGAGTAACTCTTCCACGTGCTTCGAGTCACACCCGAGGCCACAACTCCACAACTCCAACAATACATACTTCACCAGAAACGAAGTGCACCGTGCATATGCATGGTGACTTCAATCACCTCCGACCATCTCTGATGGTCGTCCCAAATCGAAAACCTTCTTTACATCCAAACAAGATCATCAGATCATCGCTTCAAACTCGAAATTGAATTCGAGTACTCAACTTCAAGCCTGGAACAGCAAGAACAACCACCTCCCAAAACCTGTCAATCTCCTCGTTCCCGACCATCCAACCACCGGAATAGCACTGACTCCGGCCTCAAACTCGTTAGTGACCATTCTTACATTCCTCCAAAACTCTCTGCACTCGATCAAACGTAAAGGCCGTGCTGAATCAATTTACTAAGCATTCCAAAAACTAGGGCTCTGGTTCAAATCGACCACGCGCTCTTCCAAAAAGAATTGATTGATTTTCCTAGCATTTTCCCTTAATCCATGCTCTCATCCCAATCAACATCGAAGATTTCAACATCCAAAATCGCAGGGATCTCCAGAAATCCCCTATTTCCCATTTTCCGACCAACTGGAACTGCATCTTAAATTTAATTCTAAAAATTGTGAATTTGGTTTTAAAAATCAAAATTTTGTATAATGTTTTCGATTCTAATCCTGAAACAGTGAATCAACATGTTTTGAATTTCAGTTATATTCAAATTTTGCTCAGTTATCTTAGTTTCAGAGACAAGTCATTATAATTTAGTTTGAGCACAAATTCTAATCTAAAGTTAGAGGAGAAACAAGCAAGTATGATTTAAATCTTATGTTTTTAACACAGTCGAAATCTAGAGATTTTGAATTTAAATCAAACATGAAATTTTAAACTGGCACAGAGAGATCTCACAGATATCTAAAAACATGCATACACCATACATAAGAAATTCAACAATATACACACTCAAACATATTTATTTCAAACAACCAGCATGCAAACAATTTATTTAATTTTAAAATTTTAAAAGTTACTCACCTGATTTAATATGAAGAACAGAGCCTCCATTGTTTTGAAAACAGCCTTCATTTGAAAATCTTTTGACTCAGGAACTTGAATTGCTCCTTACTTAAACTGTATGCATGCTGCTTTTGAATTCCAGATTTGGAGTAGTGCAGATTTAAAACAAATTTGCTTTGAAACTAACTTGCTTTATTTGAAAAGATGCTGGCTTGCTTCAGATTCCTCGCCATGTAAAGTGATTACCAGTACACAATCGTACACACAGTCATGCATGTTGCCTGTACACAATCGTACACACAGTCATGCATACGTAAATACAAGCATGCACGCACCTTTCACAATTTATATTCAAGACTTATCGCATGCAAAATAGATATATCAAGTTTTAAGAATTTATAAGGGTGGTTTGCTCACCTGGATAGTTTGACAGAGATGAAAGAGAACCTGAAAAGGATTTCAAAATCTGGAAATTGAGGCTTGATCAAATTTGCTTTATCCTAACCGTTGTTTGCTTTGAATTGCTTTACATTATTTGATTTTCTCTTTGCTTGGGTTCTACTTTGTTTTAATTTGTTTCAGACTTTTTGAATCAGGTAGATGCTGTTTGTTTTTGAACTGGAATATTCTTTCCAGATTTATGAAGTTGAACTGCCTCTGAATTTAATCTTCGAGTTGCGCATGAACCATGTTGAACATTGAAGTCTGAAAACTGGAATGCTTTGCCCTTTTGATTTTATTTTCCTCTCAGGTGAAAGACTTTTTAGCTTGCAAAACAATGTAGTGTAATTAATGAAATCTTTATACTGTAGTGATAATAAACAATGCAGTGTAATAAGTATGATATTCCGGCACGGCAGCATTCTATTTGCAAAACAATGAGCGTAATTATAAGTTTGATAATTTTGTATGTATGGTATGTGTGCAATATGTTTATAGTGCTTGTGTACCAATATTTTGATATTCTGGCATATTTTGATATATATTGATATTCTGGTATGTATACTGAGATATGCGTGTAACGCAGTAGTGAGTTACGGAGCAGGAGCAAATATTATGTGCAACGGGTGTTAACCGTTGCTTTATGTGTGACGTTGGTCATAAAGCAACGGTTTTTAACCATTTTTTACTTGACAGAAAGCAACAGTTTATGTCCGTTGATATTTTGCCCATTAAGCAACGGTTTGTAACCGTTGCTTAATGTACAGTAAGCAACGGTTTAAACCCGTTGCCTATTGCAAATAAAACAACGGTTAATACCCGTTGCGTTTGTCTGCGTTTGCAACGGTTTATAACCGTTGTCTTTGTTCCAGTTTGCAACGATTACTACCCGTTGCCTTTTCTTCATTTGCAACGGTTTTTACCCGTTGCCTTTTGGACATAACGCAACGGTTTTTTCCCGTCGCATAATTCAACCACTCCTCTTATGAAGACGGTTTTTACCGTTGCTTTTTTCCTTAACAACGGTTTTTACCCGTTGTTAATAGCTTATAATGGTGTATTGTATACATATATAGTTGTATACATAGTTACACGTATATAGATATAGGTTCACTCATACCGTTTATCTTCATCGATCCAGCTCTAACTCGACTTCGTCAATTCCTTGCCGTCAGCTTTGAACGTCAAATTTGTGCCAATCTAGCTTTGTTTGGAATTCGTGCTTGGATCTGTAACTCATCTCATTCTCGTTCATCTCTAGCCTTGGAAGGTGAGAAATCACTCACGATTAATGTTTTTTTATATATTAAATTTGATTTCAATTGGAACGACAATTGAAATATGCGGCTGTTAGTTATTTACACTGTTATGTATATGTCATTACCTGTATCAGTTCACCTGTGACATCTGACACCATTATCTGTTACTTATACGATGATAATCCAGTTTGGTTGATAATTGTTTGTTTGATGTTGACATTGGACGTTATATTGTTAATGTAGTAAGCAATAAATAATATGCAATTGAAATTGACGTAGGATGGTTAGATTTGATATATGTTGAATTTGATTAGATGACATTTGCATAATATGGCACCTTTAAATGTTGAATTAATTGACACGTATAAATTTGCTAAAATACACCTTGAACTATTTAAATGTTTGTTGTTTAAATTGATGTAGTACGAAATTGAATAATAGATATCCAGTGAAGAACCGTATTAATATTAGTATAATAATCTTTAATCTACATGAAATGATAGTGTAGATTCTAGAAATAATTATATTAATTTGCACAAACAACAATGTAAATTAATACGATTATTTCGGGATTAAATTTGAATTAATTATTGGATTGTTGTTGATGTTTGCTATTACTTGTTTATTTACTTTGACACCGTCCCTGTTATCACACTACAAGTTCCCTTTGTTATGCTTTGATTTTTGAATTGAAATGGAATTGGGTTGAAATGATAAATACCCAAATAAAACTTTGAGTTAGGATAGAGAATTAAATAAAAACCCGATTGGTCAATAATTTAATTTAAACATAAAAATAAAGATTTTATTTGAATAAAATAATAAGGGATTTAAATGAAGTTGGAATTTGAATTCGAGTGAAATTTAAATGTCAATATTTAATAATCTGAAACAAAATATTAACGCAGCAATTGATGAAAGAACGTTGTTTAATTTAAGAAATGATTGAATTAAGTTTTGAAATTATTTAATAATTAAGTGTTGAAATTATTTAATAATTAAGTTTTTAAATTATTTAATAATTTAATAAGATTGAATTATTTAATAATTAAATAAAATTGAATTCTTTGATAAGTGAAATTGAACCTCTTTAATAAGTGAAATTGAGTTCTGTAATAATTAAGTTTTGGAAATTTGTTTAAATTAAATAAGTAAATAAGTGAAATCGAATTTCTTCAACAAGAAATAAGATATGATTTATTGAATTCAATATAAGACTTGAAATTTGAAGAATTTGATTTTTCGAATTTAATTTAATTAAATTTGGAAGTTTGATATGATATAGGAAAACTTAAATTGATTTAATGAATTGAAAATTTAATAGAAATTGTTTTGAATGATAAAGTAACTTAACGAATATTGAATGAAATCAATCAATGAATCTAAATTGATTTGAATGTTAAATTAAATTAATTTAAATGATTACGGATTGAAATTTATATACGAACTTGAATCAATATTTGAATTGTGTGAAAAAAAATTAAAATTGGATTATAAGATATTGAAATTATGAATTTGGAAGTTTTGAAATGTAAATTATGGAAATTGATTTAGGAAGACAAACGGAATGTTGATTTACAAATTCGAATTGAAATTGAAATTTATTTGGTTTTGAAATTTATTAAGCGACCAACCGGTGTAATGATTACGAAAGTTATTAAAGAAACCAGAATCGATTATGGACATACTCTCTGTCTAAACTGAAAACCACTTTAATAACTATACGTGGAGTGTGATCCAGAATGAAGTGGTTGGAATGATGTATGTGATGACTGAAGAAAGAGAACGATAATGGATAGCCTTGATTCTTGTGTCAAATTGGAAATGACTAAAACAGGAGCCGTGCGGGACCAAATGGGGTTAACCACCTCGAGCTAACACACTTCTTCGTAAGCTACTCATTACTTGTTATTGATTGGTGTGCACCCTCGAAATTTTGGGAGTGTTGTTTCGCGGTGTTGCGATCGTTGCGGCGATGCGTTCTCACCAGTCCGGTTCAGGCAAATGGTAGTTTCACTACCTTGGGTATTGCCTCATGTGCCTTGTCATATTTGTATCCCTATAAACGACCACTAAGATTTGTTTTGTGTTATACCTATGGAGTACTCCCTGATATCCCACTAGTTTAGGTGGAGTTTACAGTGCTGTATAGACTATGACATTTATATAAAATGTGTTAAGGGGGATAATGGTAACGCCTTAATACTATTTTGATACTTTATATTACTGATATGCATTATCTACTTAGTGCACACTGCTACATAGTAGATAGTTTAATGGATCCTTAGAGGATGGTTATCCCAACGTCCTTTGAGTTACTTGTATTTCAGTTGTTATTTCACTTGAGTTGGATTTATTGATATAAGAATGTTAATCCTGACTCGAGTCTTTTGTATTTTTCTTTACACTCGGGTTAGACTGAGTGTACCAGTATTCAAGACTCACCTTTGGAGTTGGAGCTTCGCTTAGAGATCCAACTACCTATCCAACTTTCAGATGTTCAGTTGATCCTAGTGATGTATTCTGGTTCTTGTATTTGACTATTGTATTCGAGACTTCTGTTGTACCTTATTTAACTCTGATATATATATATATATATATATATATATATATATATATATAGCAGCTTCATGAACTACTATCTTTTGTTTCCGCTGCATTTATTACTCTGTGTCTGTGATCTGTGATTAATTATTTACCGTATATGCTCAGTTTTTTCAAATTTAAATTAACAATTCGGATGCGAATGGTCCAAAATAGTGGGTCGTTACAGTTGGTATCAGAGCTTTGGTAGCTGTAGGCAAAACTTAGCATATAAAGTAAATGTATTTTCGGAATCACTTTCATTCGAGTTTGAATCTCTTCCTTTTTGACTCGATTCCCTTGAATTTTGGAATGTTCCATCAGTTCTGAAATTCATTCTTGTCCCTCACTATTTGTATTCGTCTGAATTCTGGAGTATCTCATAACTCCACTTCGAATTATCTTTATAATGGATTGGCGATCCCTCCAACATTCTAGTGATTTGTAAAGGGCTGAAACTCTTTTACAATTGACATCGATTCAACGGAGATTTATATATATCCTTGGTTTAGATGCAAATATCTTTTGTTATCCCAAATTCTATGTCTTGAGATCGGACGTTGATTTGTCTCAGAATTCTGCATCGATCTTATTTTTAAAGTCACGGTCGACCTGGTTAAGGTTGCCCGCGATTTATAAACTTATCCATCGCCCTATTTTGTTATTTAATTATCTTACCTTTGTTTCAAACTTATCTTCAACAAGAAATAAGATGTGATTTATTGAATTCAATATAAGACTTGAAATTCAAAGAATTTGATTTGTCGAATTTAATTTAATTAAATTTGGAAGTTTGATATGATATAGGAAAACTTAAATTGATTTAATGAATTGAAAATTTAATAGAAATTGTTTTGAATGATAAAGTAACTTAACGAATATTGAATGAAATCGATCAATGAATTTAAATTGATTTGAATGTTAAATTAAATTAATTTATATACGAACTTGAATCAATATTTGAATTGTAAAAAAAAATTGAAATTGAATTATGAGATTTCGAAATCATGAATTTGGAAGTCTTGAAACGTAAATTATGGAAATTGATTTAGGAAGATAAATGAAATGTTGATTTACAAATTGAAATTGAAATTGAAATTGATTTGGTTTTGAAATTTATTAAACGACCAATCGGTGTAATGATTACGAAAGTTATTAAAGAAACCAGAATCGGTTATGGACATACTCTCTGTCTAAACCAAAAACCACTTTAATAACTATACGCGGAGTGTGATCCAGAATGAAGTGGTTGGAATAATGTACGTGATGACTGAAGAAAGAGAACGATAATGGATAGCCTTGACACTTGTGTCAAATTGGAAATGACTAAAGCAGGAGCCATGCCGGACCAAATGAGGTTAGCCACCTCGAGCGAACACACTTCTTTGTAAACTACTCATTACTTGTTATTGATTGGTGTGCACCCTCGAAATTTTGGGAGTGTTGTTTCACGGTGTTGCGATCGTTAGGCGATGCATTCTCACTAGTCCGGATCAGGCAAACGGTAGTTTTACTATCTTGGGTATTGCCTCATGTGTCTTGTCATACTTGTATCCCTATACGCGACCACTACGATTTGTTTTGTGTTATACCTATGGAGTACTCCCTAATATACCACTAGTTTACGGTGGAGTTTACAATGCTGTATAGGCTATGACACTTATATAAAATGTGTTAAGGGGGATAATGGTAATGCCTTAACACTATTTTGATACTTTATATTACTGATTGGCACTATCTACTTAGATTACACTACTACATAGTAGATAGTTTAACAGATCCTTAGAGGATGGTTATCCCAACGTCCTTTGAGTTACTTGTATTTCAGTTGTTATTTCACTTCGGTTGGATTTATTGATATAAGAATGTTAATCCCGACTCGAGTGTTTTGTGTTTTGCTTTACGCTCGGGTCAGACCGAGTGTACCAGTATTCAAGACTCACCTTTGGAGTTGGAGCTTCGCTTGGAGATCTAGCTGCCTATCCAGCTTTCAGGTGTTCAGTTGATCCTAGTGATGTATTCTGATTCTTGTATTTGACTATTGTATTCGAGACTTCTGTTGTACCTTATTTAACTCTGATATGTATATAGTAGCTTCATGAATTACTATCTTTTGTTTCCGCCACATTTATTACTCTGTGTCTATGATCTGTGATTATTTATTTACTGTATATGCTCAGTTTTGCCACATTTAAATTAACAATTTGGTATTTTGAATTATTCAAGTCCGACATGTGCGGATGCGAATGGTCCAAAATAGCGGGTCGTTACATATTAACTTTGTACACTTTTCATATATTGCACTTTATACACATGACATGATGCATGCAATGTGCTCATCATTATATAAAATTAATCAAAAATTAAATTAAATATTTTTAAGCAGTTTTAATAATATAAAGAAAATTTAAAAGAAAATTTTCAAAAAGTTCTAAATAAATTTAGACTAGTAGGCCCAATAAAGATCTAAAATGAATTATTTTTTTGAAATTCACTCATTTCTTCCGCTGTAGGCTAGCACGGTCCCTTCAATGGTATCAGAGCCCAATAACCTATATGGTCTGAATTATCATGTTAGGGCTAACTAATTAAGCTTGTTCACTTAGTACGGCGTCCAAAAAGGTAATATCTAGGATTGAAATTGGGTAATTAAGTACCTTGTCATACCTGATTACCAGCCTAGCCTAAAAGATGAAGTGAGCTCAAAGTTTGCTCCTAATAGAAAAAGCTCAATCTGAATTAGGTCTTGGGCTAATTTTCAAATTTTTTTTGAAAATCAAAATAAATAATTTTAAATCTAGAAGTTATATTTAAAATAAAAACATTTTTATTATAAAAGCTATAATATAACATAAGTTTTCAAAATGTTTGAAATGATAATGATATTTTCAAGTTGTTTGAAAATATTTAAATACTAATTTCGAAATATTAAATTTATTATTAATTTTTTAAGCAAGGCTAGCCAGTTTTATAGTGCGTCGTGCTAGTTTTGTTAAAACACAATTTTAAACAGGTGTTCAGCACATGCCCTAGAATAGCTAACTGAAAAAGAAATTACACGAGCTAGGTAGATGTACCAAGCTACTAATAAATAAAAGAGACTAGTCCCCCTACGTAGAGGAAGATCCACTGCCATCGTCCCCAGACTCAGATCCAATAATATTTAAGTAGCCTGAAAAAAGGGCGGCCAAGTTTGGCACATATACCTAACTAAATTTAAAATACCATTAAATTTATTAATACAATTAATTAAATATGTTAATTAATTTATACTTACATACATGCATTATATATAGTGACATATTGTTATTGCAAAATTTCGTCTACACCCCGAGGCAAGAAGGTACAACTCCGGAAGTTGGTTTGATTATAGGTCCCGATGTAAAAATACCGAGATGAGATGTGATATTGATGGAGTTACTATATGCCAAACTACTGAATTTGAACGATGAACGGGAAGAAAGCAAAGTGCTGAAAGTAAATAATACCGAGAATTTTATAGTGGTTCGGGCCGAAAGTCCCTACGTCCATTGCTTTTTCCTTATTTAGTCACATTTATACATCCAATAGGCTTATTACATTGAATCTAAGCATTCCCACCGTTAACGAGTTTTGATTAGAGCTCTAATACTAGAAAGCACTATCGAGTTTTTGTTCATTACGTGCCAGAAGATCCTCTGTGCCTTGGGATTGCGGCCTATTTATAGCCAATAAGCCGTGACGCCATTAGTTGAGTGCCTTCTCTTTGGATTGATGATTGGCTTGCTGTGAACAATCTTGATTTTAATGCTTTCCATTATCTGGTTGAGTATAATTTGACACGGATTGCTGACGTGACGCTTCCATATATAACTTTTGGATATCTTTCATTCATCTTTACCGTTGGTCTCGTCCTAGGCTATCTAAGCCGTTGATTGTTGTGGTTTGTTGAATTGTTTTAGGTTTTGATAACTGATGCTCTCAGTCCGGCTTCTTGCTCAACTGAATTATGAACTTGGCCTTGGTTGACACATTGGTTCATGCTTTCGGATTGCATATTTTCATTAGAAATCGAAAGATAGGTCTCGGAATTTCAAGTCAAGGAACTTTCCTTGTGAATATTTGCAATTTTTACTTTGTGAAAATTATAGTATAACACATGCCCCCAAAAGTTCACCTTATATGATTGATATGGGGTGGATTTTGGAAAGAGCGTTGTCGTATTAGGTTCAATCCTTGATTTGTTTACTTAGTTCCCATCACGTAGTCGATTCTAAACTTCCAGGAGCATTGCTCCACTTATCCAACTCATAAAGATATAATCTTATCGAGAGGGTTTTGATAACAAATTAAAATTAGAGTCCATAGGTGAAGGCTTGGTTGGTTAACGGTTTGGAAAACTGAATGGGTGAAATTTTAATTGGGACCGTGTGGTCAAAAACTTTTAAAATCATATTTGCCACCTGAAGCTATCCAGACTAGTTGATGAGTGAAATCGCTTGGACGCTGAAAGGTGAAATCTAAATCGGGACCATAAGGTCAAAAACTTTTGAAAATCTACACTTTCTATTTGAAGTTTCTCAGACCAAATGGTAGGAAAAACTGTTTTTTGAAAGTTATTAAGGATCATAATATGGAAATTAGCGAAGTTATCTACTAGTGCCGAATATAAATATAAAAGTAAACAGTGAAGTAAATGACACCAAAATTTTTTATACTGGTTCGAACTTCCCGTTCTACGTCCAGTCCCAGACTTCTTCTGTCATTTAACAATCAACCATCTCTTAACCCGGAGGAATATGTATTACACCGCCTAAGCAACTCAAGAGGACTTCTACCGTCCAAGCAATAAAATAGGATTTCAATTGCCCAAGCAATCGAACAGGACTTCAATAATACAGAGAATTTTCTTAACTAATTGTGCTATTTTAATAGCACAGATAAATCTTTAGAGAATTTTCTTGACTGTTTTAATGTGCAAGTGATTAGAACAAAAATTTGAATGCAAATGACAGAATGTTTAGACAATAAGTATAAGAGAGTAGAATCATAAATTAGATGATTAAAACAAATGAACTGAAGGCCATATATAGTGTTTAAGTGTTGGAACTTATTGTGAAAAGTAGCGATTAACAGATACGGAAACCACTCTTGAATCAAGGGTTGTTTTTGTTCAATGAATGGAAGTGACCGTTCAGAAAATAGCCGTTATGCAATTTCAGTCGACCGAATAAAAAAAGTTAAGTCAGCTGAAATTTGAAAAATTAGAATTAGAAAGGGATATGTATAAAAAAATTATAATTCAGTCGATTGAAATGGTCAGTTCAGTCGACTGAACGTTCATATGCACTGTGCATCTGCATAGATATCCAGTCAACTGAACTGACTGTTTTAATCGGCTGAATACCATATTTTCTGCCATATTTTAGTTCTTTTGAGAATATTTTTGCGCATGAACTTGTAGTAAAATACTTGGCATATGTAACAAGATTTGAAAACATTTTTAAGTACGTGTGTGTTTGCATATACCACCTTGGAGAGATTTTAACAAAAATTAACTACTAGACTAGACTATAGACAAACCAAAAACAATATTGAAACTTCTATAGGAATTTCGGTCTGCTCGAGTAGAATAGCATCTTCTCCTACAAATATGGTATGTTTATATAATATTTACTTATATAGTTGTCATGATCAAAACATCAAAATACAAGGTTCTAACATTCTTCCCCTTTTTGATGATGACAACTATGTAAATGTTTTTTTTAAAACTTCATAAAAATGATTTTTACTCCTCCTGAATGAATATTGCCCCACCAAAAAATTTCTCTCCCTTTGTCATCGACAAAAAGGAACAGATAAATAATATGAGAAACATATAGAAGCACATAAACAAACATATACTATAGGGAAAATAAAACGAATTGATCATCATAGATAAACAAAAACATGAAATTTAAATAATAATGTCACAGAATATCATCAAAACAACAAAAACATAAAATAATGTCTTAAATGACAAGACAATCATAAGAAAACATAAAAACTAGACCTCCTCGCTATCTAAAGCTTCTTCTTCCTCTTCTACATCGGAGATGGACCATGTAAAGAGGGCGGGATTCTCGACAATACCGGCAGAGATAGAGGTGGTACATGATATTTTATCCCAAACCTTGCTCAAGAAACCTTTGATGGAATTAAGCTTCTTATTTTTTTTGACTACATTTTTCTCAACGGTGGCTAATCATCGTCCAAGCTTGCTTTGGTTGCGAGAAAGCGTGACAAGTGCTTGCTTTGGAGTAATGTCACTGTGAAGCTCATGGATCTCGTTGTCATCTTCTTCTTCTTCTCGATGGGGAGTTTGAGAAGACGATGAGGCAATGTTCATATTCCAGAGTTGAGGAATGCCTTTATCTCTATTAGCGGTCCATTGTTGAAAGCTTATGATCTGTTGAGTTTCTAGGCGTTTTGGAAGATTCATAATTCTTGGAGTCTTTGAATTTAGTTTTGCCCATGGTTATGAAATCGACATTGGGTAATGAGACTTCAAAATGTTAAAGAATATGCATTACATACGCTCCATAGTGAATGGTCTTGTACTTCCTTTTATGGTTGACGATGAGGAACTCGTCTAAGACAATTTTGACCCAATTTACCCTTTGAGAAGAGTAAATAGTGTAGAGAGCTTGGAAATCTCTTTTGTAAACTTTCTCGTAGCTGCCGTACAAGGTTGTAGAGACCGAATAAGAGCTCGACGAAGAATGTGTGCATTTGGACGTAAGGCAACGGATTTTAAGATTGTTAAGTTGTCTGACAGAAAATGATGAGAGGCTTCATCTTTGTGGTACATGTCAACTTTTACATCATCGATATCCACTCCTTCAAACGGACATCGATGAATATGGCCAAGTCTTTAGAGAGGGAGATAAATTTTGACGCCGCAAACCAAGGTCCAGATACAATAATCTTTATTCTGCGGATCTTGGTGATCTAAATTCATATTGGCAACGAACATCTTAATTAGGAGAGGATAATTTTTGAGATTATTCGAGTCATACCCAATTAAATTATCGATGCCACTAGCTTCTACAATTTCTCGAATGGAATATCCATTAAAATCAACGAACTTGACAATAGATCCTTTAAAGATTTGAGAATTCTCCATTGAAATGAAACTTGTTGCTTCTGTCTCATTGTGAAGCCAAGAGAGGATTTGGCTTTCGGAAGGACCGACGGTGGATTTGTGAGCTCGTTTGCTTCATGGTGCAATTGAGTTGAAAGGAAATGATGGAAATTTTTTTGAAATGGAGACTAGGGTTTCTGCTGAAATGAAGTTGTTTGGGTAAGTGGGAAATGAGAAGGAAGGGTAAGTTATATAGTAGGTTGGTGAAAAGGTGCATTGGGAAATGTGTCGAGGCATTTTTAAAAACAGAAAATAGACGATCCAGTCGACCGAAGTGGATGTCTCAGTAGACTGGCATGTAGGCTTTTTATAACGAGCCTCTATTTTGAGCCATTCGCATCTGCACATGTCAGACTTGAATTGCTCAAAACAACAGTTTGTTTATTTATATTTGGAAAAAATTAACATATACAGTAAATAAATCAATCATAGTATCACAGTCACAGAGTAATACAATAATATGCAGCAGAATAGATAAATAGTAGTTCATGAAGCTACTATATAAACAATAGAGTCTGAAACAAAATGCAATAGAATCTCAAATACAAATGAATCTCTAATACATAAGCAATTTTCGAGTCTGAACATAAATGACTGGAATAAACTGAAATAACTAAAAGTTAGATGTATAAATAGATCTTCAGACAACGCTCCAATCGCCAAAGGTGGGTCTCAAACTGTGACACTCAGTCTGACCCGAGCATAATGTAAAACATAAAACACTCGAGTCAGGATTAACATTCTTATGTCAATAAATTTAACTCAAGTGAAATTTCAACTGAAATACAAATAACTTAAAGGATGTTTAGGATTTCCATCCTTTAAGGATCCGTGGAACTATCTACTATGTAGTAATATACACTATTATGATAATGTCTATAGTAAAGTAAACAATTAAAACAATGTTAAGGCATTACCCATATCGCCCTTAACACATTTTATATATTCTCATAGTCTATAAAGTACCGTAAGCTCCTCCGTGAGGTTTACTCAGAGGGCACTCCATAGGTGTGTACAAATCAAAATCGTAGAAGGCGGATATGGCATGTGACAGGGCACGCGAGGTAATGTCAGGGTTGATATACCTTTTTGTGGATCCGTACTGGTGGTAACGCATAGCAGCTACTACCGCTTACCTCATGACACACTCCCAAATCAAAGGTGCATCCAATCAAATCACAAAGTAATAGAATGATATCGAAGAAATGTGTCCGATAGGAGGAATGACCTCACTTGGCCCGGCATGGCTCCTGTTTTAGCTACATCAAGCCGACTCACATGAGTAGGGGCTACGTAAATACCATATAGAATCGTCGTCAAACTATCCTACTTCATTATGGAATATCCACCACATACAATTGTTAAAGTGGTTTTCCGTATTGGTAGAGAGTATGACAATATCCAATCCTGATCTCTTTAACAACCAAACGCTTATTTCACACCGTGACCATTTCATTCGAATAGTTCATACTTCATATCAAAATATCATATTCATTTAAAAATCATATCAATTCGATATCATTATTCACTTCAAAAATATTCATTTCCAGAATCGTAACACTTTCAAAATTAAAACACTTTTGAAATCATAACACTTTTGAAAACATAATACTTTAGAAATCATAACGCTTTTGAAATCATAACACTTTGAAAATCATAACGCTTTCGAAATCTTAACGGTTCAACTTAAAAAGTTTAGATGGTGAGAATAGTATATATATATTAAAATAGTTTGTATATTAAAATAATTTATATATTAAAATAGTTGTAAATTAAAAGTAGCTCATATTTATTTAAAGAGATAATACTGAAATAGTTTTCAAATTGGAAATTTTCATCCAGTTCCACAAATCAATTCAAATCGACTTAAATTCCAAAATTCAATTTAAATCAATCTTTGTTCATCAATTCAAATTCTCAATAACCTATTTTTAATTTATATCGATTTCAAATACAAATTTGAACCATTTCAATTTCAATAGGTTTCAAAGTTTAAATATTCAAACATTAACAATAACTCAATTTGATAAATTTCATTTATATTTCAAATTCATCTTTACTATTATTTAGTTTTGAAATACTCACTCAATCAATCTAAAAATCATTTAAATAAAATCTCAGATTACAAATTTAAATAAAACTAAATATCCAATTTCAATTTATATTTAAATTTTGAAAATATTCATTTAATCGCCTTTAGTAGAAAAATCAAGTTATAAAATCATATCTTTAAAATCTCAAATTCAATAAGTTTCAAGTCAATTTTATTTAAGTGCAATTCTTAAACAAATACAATTTCAAATCAATTTCAATTTATCTTCCCAACCTTAATTTAATATAGTTATTACAAAATCTATTTCTAAAATATAATTTTAAATAAATACTTCAACATATTATATACTAATTAAATTGAAATTTATTAAATTAACTCTTATTATTAATTTTTTTACAATTTAAAATAGTAAAAATTATAAGTAAAATCTTAAAAATCATATTTTAAAACAAACTAATAAATTTAAAATTTCCAAAACATATAATTTTAAAAATATAAAATTTGGACACGTATAAAAATAACATTTATGTATATTATATTTTAAAAACCAATATTTATTAAAAGCCATATATTTCCTTTCAAAACTTTGGAAATCATTTCCAAAATATAGACCAACGGTGTCCGTATATAATCTTATATCCTGTGATCAAGTGATATGGATCTTTATCATTTCAATCCATAATTTAAATATCTACTAGTATATATCATTTGTAACGACCCCCCCTTTTAGACAGTTTAAAATCGAAATTAAACTACGCATGTCAACTCAAATAAAGGGTGGATTGTTATTGTTAATGGGTTAAATAAGAAAATAAGAGAAGAAGAAAACAAACATAGAATCTCACAGCGGAACGATAAAATATAATAATCAAATAAACAGTTCATGAAGCTGTTTACTGTATATTTGATTATAGTCTATACAATATTTATCAGAGCTATATATACATCAGGGATAATAAATAATGCAACAGTCAACATGATGTAGGAATACTAATAGTTATGATATACCAAATCTTCGTCTTCGTCCTCGAGAATAAATTTTCAATAAGCTGAAAAACTCAGGACTGACCCGAGCATAATGAAAAGACAAAACACTCAAGTTAGGACTAAAATATCCTTATGTAAGTCGATATCGCAGATAATGTGAGTGTAACGGCATCAGAGATATTAACGGGATTTTACATCTCCTATCCAGTGTATAATGTGCGTGCAGTAACTTAAGAGATGTTATGAGATTTTCCTTCTCCTAAGGATCCATCAAAATATTTGTATGTAGTAGAACACGCTATATATATATAATGACTAGTCAGCAAAATAAATACTAAAATAGCGTTAAGCCTTTACATTGATTCCCCTTAACACGTTTTTAAGCATTGTCGTACAGTTTGCGTATAAAACACTAGTTAACCGGTCGGTGGATATGGATGCACCATGATACGACACCACTAAACCAAAATCCTAGGGGTGTCATTTAGGGATAAAGGTATGGCAAGGCATGTGAGGCAATGCCCAAGGTAGGATACTATCAGTTTGGATCATAGGGCTGGTGGTAACGCACCACAGCAATGACCACCTACCGCATCCATCCATCCCATATCGAGTCAAAGGGAGGCTATCCCAATCAATGTGCCCCAATCGAAACCAAGAGTAATAATATTGACCGAATCCAAGGAAATCGAAGAATGGATGTCCGCTCGGGGTAAGTAGCCCACTTGGCCCTGTCAAGCCATCATGTTTTGGTCATTTCAAATTGGTACAAGTGCCAGGGTCTATCCATCATCATTCTCTTTTTTCAAATCCAGCAATCGACGCCAAATCCAACCACTTCATTCTTGAGTCTCATCCACATACACAGTTGTTAAAGTGGTTCCACTATCGACAGAGAGTATGCCTATATCCGGCTCCGGTCTCTTTAACAACCAAACGTCATTTTTCACACCGGTTGGTACATTTACATTTCAAAAATAATTCATAATTAATATTAAAATATCATATTCGCTTCAAAATCAGATCCATTTTGAAATCATCATACTTACTCAAAATATACAATTTCAATTCAAATCCTTTTCATCTTAACATTTCCATTTCGATTCTAAAATTGTTTCGAATTTCAATTCAGGTTATAACTTCAATTTAACCCAATTCGTATCTAAATCCTTGACTTAAAAATAAAAATTCCACTCCTAAACAGTCTGAATTTTTGGAAAAATAGTTTGAATAGTTTAAAATAACTTAAATAATTAAAATAGTTTAAATTGTTAAAATAGATAAAAATAGTTTAAATGATTAAAATAGTTAAAAATAGTTTAAATGGTTAAAATAGGTTAGTAAAATGGTTGAATTATTTAAAATAGTTTATATAGCAAAATAATTTGGAAAACCAAAATAATTTGTATATTTAAAAAGATATCTTTTAAATAGTTTTATATTAAATAATTTTTTTGAAAATTGTTTAAAGTTAAACCGATTCAATTCCGACCTCCCAATTCAAATCAATTGCAATTCTCGTTCAATCGATTCAATTTCGATTTTGATTCAAATCAATTTCGACTTCGATTTCAAATTAATTCAATTCCACATTCGAATCCAATTAATTCAATTCCAATCATCAATTTCGAGCTCGATTTTCAAAATATCGATCCAAACACTTAAATTAAATTAATCTACGATATCCAATTTGAAATCCAAATTCTCAAATACTTTTACTTAGTAAAATTCAAAATTCAAATAAGATACCTATCCTTTAAATTAATCGAACTCTGAAATTCAATCATAATTCGATTATAACTTAAAAGTCCTAACTTCAATCATATAAAATCTTTAGTTTATCAAATTCAAGATTCCAACATTCAGGGCTCAATTCAAAAAATAATTTGATTTCTATAAATCTGATTTTTATTTCTTTTAAATCAAAATCATTTAAATAAATTTTGCATCAATTTTTTTTGAAATCATTTAATTTAACCAATCTGGCGTCCACATATATATATTTCAATTTACAGTTTTTATATACTGTAAATAATATACAGGGTGATAACAGGTCATATCAGAACAAGTAAACATCCAAATCATCCAAAATATCGACCAATAGCATCTATCGCCATCAATTATCCAAACAGTCATATAATTCACAGCAATTTCATAGTTGTCAATTTCAAGTAATTTACTGAAAATTAAATCCCAATTTCAATTTAACTGTCAATTTTAATTTATAACGGTTGATTCAAATAACAACCAAATTTATCAACAGGGACCAATAAATTCATATCACTTCATAAATCCAAATCCGACTAGCATAAAAGCATTCTAGTACGTTGTGAGCGTTATAAAACACTCACCTTAGGTTTCAATTTCAAATCAAATACAACGTTCGATTTAAACTAAAATTTTAAATAGCTCCAAATGACTCTAAATAAGTTCTAGAACGTAGTGCTCATTGCCATGATCCCATCGCCGCTTGTTTTGTCCAATACCGACCTCGTATGAAGAAGTTATACGATCTTAAAGTTTGAGTACAATTTATATAAACAATTTATTTTGTTTGAGTTTTAAACCTCAAATAGTCTTGGCCGCATGTTCAAATCCAATTCCCTACAGCCTTCTTCTACGTTCGTTCATGACCTGGGAAGAAATCGCAAGCAAGAAACCCACGGCCACCTCTTCCCTTTGAATTGTCGTGCCATCATCGTCGCTCGAGACGAAGATCCAACGCCGCCATCATGTAGCCCATCACAAAAACCATCAAAGGCAGATGACATGTCAAGCTCTGCCCTAGCATGGCTTCGAAAGACGTGTGCGAACGTGCATGCTTAAATGTGGAATTGCCGCCACATCGCTGCTTGAAAACCAATCATGACCGTTGGATCTAAAGATCTCGACGAGCTCCACAAGGTTGTAGTTGGAAAATTTTCCTGAAGTTTGTAGATGGGGAGATCTAAGGAGGTGAAGATAATAGAGTTTCAGCCATTAAACTAAAGAAAGGCGGTGACTAAATTAGCGCTAGGGTTTCCCAGAGATACCTTATATATAAACACGTATAACATATTATTTTAGTACTATTTTCAACTTTTACAGACGTTTTCAAACAAACTCCAAACAAAGCATGCCGCCTGATATTTATAATATTTTACCCCTATTCTGAATACAATGGAACATGTTTCGGGGCCTAATTTGATTGTATGTGAAAGATAGTTTTTTGGATCGAATTAAAATATTGAATTTTCGATATTTATTTCAACGCGTTTCTACTCCGTACGACCAAACAATAACTCCAAACGCTACGAAATTTGAAATTCGATAATAATACACTATTACAGATCCAATGGAACTAGTTTCATCGAAATCCGAGACTGTTCCATAGAGGACTATTTTTAATGTTCGATTATAATATAAAATTTTCAATTTCTAATTATTCACTTTTAAGTCCAATTTTAACTGTTAAAAATCTTCATTATTGTTTAAATAAAATTTACAATAACTTTCAATAACATTTCCAATCATATTAACCTTAGAATTCAATTATTCAAATAAATCAGTTTGGATAGATCAATAAATCACTATCTTTTCAAATATTAGTTAATGAACTTACAAGATTTAAATTTTAAAACAAATTCAAATTATAGAGCAACCATTTCCATTTTTATGTTATTCAACTCCTATTATTTAATTATTCAAATAATTTCCAATATTGAATTTAAATAATTTAATTGTTGAATATTCAATGAATTTCAATATTGGATTTCAAATGAATTTTAGTTATCAGTCAATTACTTTATTTACTTCTAATGAATTCAATATTTATTATTTTAGCCCACTAATGATTATAAACACATTCACTGCATAACATTGCCTTTCAATACTTGTTATTACTTAAATCTATGAAATTAGTTTATTTCACAATTTTGTTCAAGTTCATATCCAATAACTTACATTCAAAATCATTAAATTTTTATTTTAAACCATTTTTTATTTAATAATTACATTAAATTTAATAATTTAAAATAGCTAAAAATATGGATCGTTACAATCTCCCCACTCAAAACTTTTCATCCCCGAAAAGACGTTAAGTAAAGAATTTAACATTTAATCCATTTAAAAATATAATCAACTTATAGAACATCAAATCCATTAGAAAACTTTTGCAACGCTTTCGCCACGCCACTTTGATCGGCTTTCGAAATTTACAAATTAGTTATCAAAACAAGCTATAAAATTTTAAAACTTCAAAAATTTTCTAACACCCGGATTTATGGAAAATTTCGACAGCGTCACGATCAGCACAACTACAAAATGCCTCTACGGGCCCCAAACCAATCGAAGAAACCAAAAGCCAAGTGGCTCGATCAAAAAAATACCAAGTCCAATGACAAAATAAATAGGTACCTTTTTGTCGGGCCATCCAAATCTTTCTTGATTTTAAATACCTGCATCTTATTTACCAATGATATCCAGTGATATAATTTAAAATTAATTTATATTTTTGCAGTTTCAATTTCCAACATTAGCTTTACTTAAGCCCGTACGATGTGCATATGTCATCCATACGCAATATCGAATCTGATCGCTCACTCCATCACATAATTTCACTTCTGAACTAGTGTCGTTCACAGGACTCTCTAGTGCAAACTCAGATTTGGTTCCTTGATCACAAACCATTATTCTCCTTGCATATCCATAAACTATGATAGAGAATTCCAAAATCAATCAAAAATCCATATCCAGGGCTCGCCGTCGAGAATCGAGTGAAAAATCCTAACCCGGATTGATATAAATTATCTCGAACTTCTTCGCTCGAATCTAGATCAAATTGTAATGCTAATAAAATAATATGCATACAACATACATATTACCTTTCAATAGATTTCTATCCTATTCCTCTATATTAAATTTCTTCCGCTTACATATTCATTTACAACCAATTATTCACAATCCATTATTCATACCCTTATTTACTTAGTATATCCGTTTCTCTACATAGCATATTCCTTAATACTATCATTTCTTAAACATCATTCCATATAATTTGCTTGCTTAAGTTTTTTGGAACATTCTATAAAATTTAATTAAATTCAGTTTCATTTTCCATTGATTCTTAGTTACACCTAATTCTTTCCATTCACATTCATTTTCATAATTTCCTTTAATAACAGATTAATTTGTGAAGCATTTTATTAATTATCAACTTAGTTTATAATCTTTCTATAAAAGTCAACTTCTTGTATGACTTTATCGAAGTTTCTAATCATATCAAAAACTACAAATTCAATTTCAAAATTTCTTCGGATTTCCTATTTAATTCTATAACCAATTTACAAAGATATTATTTAATTCATTAGTCTACTTTCTTAAGCTCACCACCTTATTCCATTTTGTCATTAATCTTTTCATAATATACTCAAGTATATAACATTTTATTATTACAACCAGATTTACATTTATACACATTTTAATTACTTTAAGTTTTGATTACTTGTATAATATCCCATTACATCTCCAAATCATCTTTTTAACTTTTATCATTTGGTAAGTCTTATTATATGTTATTAGAATGCAATTTGGTATTATACAAATTAATCAGACCTTCTTACTTAATTTGAATGTTCACTCCTTTAACTTATTTAAATTTTCTTTACTTTCAGTATAACTCTAAATTTTTTTAAAACATTAAGTTTAGATTTCTCAATTCTCTAATTTTATAAGTTTTGGTTATTCAAATATTTTATTTCCTTCAAATAATTTGAAGATTATTAATTAACAGAACTTAAAAATTTCAAATGCCCGGTTTGTCTCAAATCATTTGAAATAAGTATGTATACCTAAATCTTATATATCAATCGAACTTTTGGAGTTTAAACCAAAATCCATCAAAACAATTTCGAAGCCAAGCTTCTCTGAAGTCTCTCCCACTTTAAGACTCGAAAATGAACGTCTATGATGCTGCGCGGTCATCATCGAAATGATTTTCCAGCGACATAAGAGAGGAGTACAGAATTCATTTCTATTAAAGTTTATTTGAAAACAATTTGTATTCATAAATACTTTTAAATAATACTAATAATGTTTTCCAAATCTTGAAAACCTTTCCAGAAACACCGGATTTTAAAATTTTCAAATTCTCATCTTTATATCCATTTTACTTGCAATTTATATTTTATAAATCACACTTATACAATTTCATTTTCTAACAATCATATAATAGCTAATAGTTTAGGAATATGGACTATTCAAACAATAAATGACAATGATCAATATTGTCATTTCTAACAACCAATTCACACTATATATACTCTAATAAATTCTAAAAAAATATTTCTTTATATGTAAAATATAGTCAGGGTAAAATTATTTCTTTCACCCAATTCCTAAACAATACTATATCGAATTGTTCTACTCGAGTGTTTAGAGATCTCTTTCAATAACGTTAATTACTCACATTGACCAGAGTCCGTAAGCCACTCAATAAATCAGCCAACACAATATAAAATAATTTTTATATTCAGTAACAAATACGTGCTCATATCTATCAATACACTTAAACTCATTCTAGGGTGCTACTGGCCCTATCTCTAATATGTTACCCCACAAAACTAAGGCTATCGCTAAACCAAAGCTTTGATACCATCTGTAATGACCCACCTTTTTGGACAGTTTAAAATCCACAATAAACTACACATGTCAACTCAAACCATTCATAAAGGGTGGATTGTTAATGGGTTAAACAAGAAAATAAGAGAAGAAGAAGAAAACAATAACAGAATCTCACAGCAGAAATGATAAAATATAATAATGAAATAAACAGTTCATGAAGATGTTTACTATACATTTGATTATAGCCTATTCAACATTTATCGGAGTTATATATACATCAGGGATAAATAAATAATGCAGTAGAAAACACGATGCACGAATACTAATAGTAATAATATACCAAATCTTCGTCTTCGTCCTCTATAATAAATCTTCAATAAGCTGAAAAACTCAGGACTGAGCCACGCGTAATGAAAAGACAAAACACTCAAGTCAGGACTAAAATATCCTTATGTAAGTCAAATCGATAACACAGATAACATGAGTGTAATGGCGCCATAGATGTTTACGAGATTTCACATCTCTTATCCAGTGTATAATGTGCATGCAACAACTTAAGAGATGTTACGGGATTTTCCATCTCCTAAAGATCCATCAAAATATTTATATGTAGTAGAATACGCTATATATATAATGTCTAGTCAGCAAAATAAATATTAAAATAGCGTTAAGGCTTTACATTGATCCCTCTTAACGCGTTTTTAAGCATTGTCATACAGTTTGCATATAAAACACCGGTTAACCGGTCGGTGGATAAGGGTGCGCCGTGATACGACAACACTAAACCAAAATCATACGGGTCTTGTTTAGGAATAAAGGTATGACAAGGAACGTGAGGCAATGCCCAAGGTAGGATACTACTAGTTCAGGTCGTAGAGCTGGTGGTAACGCATCATAGCCATGACCGCCCACCACGTCCATCCATCCCATATTGAGTCAATGGGAGGCTATCCCAATCAAGGTGCACCAATTGAAACCAACATCAAGAGTAATAATAAGGACCGAGTCCAAGAAAATCGAAGAACGGATGTACGCTAGGGGTAATTAGCCCACTTGGCCCTGTCAAGCCGTCATGTTTTATTCATTTCAAATTTGCACAAGAGCCGGGGTCTATCCATCATCGTTCTCTTTCTTCAAATCCAGCAATCGACGCCAAATCCAATAACTTCTTTCTAGAGTCTCCTCTGTGTATACAGAAGTAGTTCAAGTATCGACAGAGAGTATGCCCATATCCGGCCTCGATCTCTTTAAAAACCAAATGTCATTTTTCACATCGATTAGTACTTTTACATTTCGAAACAGTTCATACTTGATATCAAAATATCATATTCGCTTCTAAACCAAATCCATTTCGAAATCATCATATTTACTCAAAATATACAATTTCAATTCAAATCCTTTTCGTTTTGACATCTTGATTTCGATTCCAAAATTGTTTTGAATTTCAACTTAGGTTATAACTTCAGTTTAACCCAATCTGTATTTAAATCCACAATTTAAAAATAAACATTCCTCTCCTGACCAGTTTGAATTTTTTTTAAAATAGTTCGAATAGCTCAAAATAACTTAAATAATTAAAATATTTAAAATAGTTTAAATTGTTAGAATAGATAAAAAGAGTTTGAATGGTTAAAATAGTTAAAAATAATTTAAATGGTTGAAATAGTTTAATAAAATTGTTTATATAGAAAAATAATTTGGAAAACCAAAATAATTTGTATATTTAAAAAGATAGCTTTTAAATAGTTTTATATTAAATAATTAATTTGAAAATTGTTCAAAGTCAAACCGACTCAATTCCAACCACCCAATTCAAATCAATTCTAATTCTCATTCAATCGATTCAATTTCGATTTCGATTCAATCAATTTAGACTTCGATTTCAAATTAATTCAATTCCACATTCGAATCCAATTAATTCAATTTCAATTCCAATTCATCGATTTCGAGCTCGATTTTCAAAATATCGATTCAAACACTTAAATTAAATTAATCTTCGATATCTAATTTGAAATCCGAATTCTCAAAAAAAATTACTTAGTAAAATTCAAAATTCGAATAAAAGACCCATCCATTAGATTAAATCAAACTCTGAAATTCAAATCACAATTCGATTGTAACTTAAAAGTCCCAACTTCAATTATTTAAAACCTTTAGTTTATCAAATTCAAGATTCCAACATACAGGTCTCAATTCCAAAAATAATTTGATTCCTATAAATTCGATTTTTATTTATTTTGAATCAAAATCATTTAAATAAATTTCACATTAATTTTTTTTGAAATCATTTAATTCAACCAATCCGGCGGCCATATATAATTTTCTATCCTATGTCCAAGTCATCAGTTATTTTAATTTAACTTCAGGGATGAATATATATCATTTCAATCTAAATCACAGTACCATAGATATATATCATTACAACCTATTTCTTAATTTATCCGAAATAATTCAATTTATAGTTTATATACTGTAAATAATATGTAGGGTGATAACTGGCCATATCAGAACAAACAAACATCCAAATCATCCAAAATATTAGCAATAGCATCCATCGCCATCAATTATCCAAACAGTCATATAATCCACAGCAATTTGATAGTTGTCAATTTCAGGTAATTTACTGAAAATTAAATCCCAATTTCAACTTGACTGTCAATTTTAATTTGGAACTGTTAATTCAAATGACAACCAAATTTATCAACAACGACCAATAAATTCATATCACTTCATAAATCCAAATTCGACTAGCATAAAAACATTCTAGTGTGTTGTGAGCGTTATAAAACACTCACCTTGAGTTTCAATTTCAAATAAAATCGAACGATGTTCGATTTAACCTAAAATTTTAAATAGCTCCAAATGACTCCAAATAAGTTCCAAAGCATAGTGCTCGTCGCCACGATCCCATCGCTGCTTGTTTCAACCAATACCGACCTTGTATGAAGAAGTTATACAATCTAAAAGTTTGAATACAATTAATATAAATATTTATTTACTTATTTTAATTTTAAACCTCAAATAATCTTGGCCGCACATTCATATCCAATGCCCCACAGCCTTCTTCTTCGTTCATTCGTGCCCTGGGAGGAAATCACAATCAAGAAACCCACGACCGCCTCTTCCCTTCGAATTGTCATGCCATCATCGTCGCTCGAGACGATGATCCAACGCCACCATCGTGTAGCTCGTCACAAAAACCATCGACGCCAGAAGACATGTCAAGCTCGACCCTAGCATGGCTTCGAAAGACGTGCACGAACATGCGCGCTTCAAAGTGGAATTGCCGCCACATCGCTGCTTGAAAACCAATCATGACCGTTGGATCTAAGATCTCAACGAGCTCCACAAGGTTGTGGTTGGAAGATTTGCCTAAAAGTTTGTGGATGGGGAGATCTAAGGAGGAGAAGATAGAAGGGTTTCGACCATTAAACTAAAGAAACAGCGATGGCCAAATTTGGGCTAGGGTTTCCCAGAGATACCTCGTATATAAACACGTATAACATATTATTTTATTATTATTTTTAACTTTTACATATGTTTTCAAACAAACTCCAAACAAAATATGCTGCCTGGCATTTATATTGTTTTACCCTATTCCGAACACAGTGGAACATGTTACGGGGTCTAATTCGATCGTATGTGGAAGATAACCTTTTTGATCGAATTAAAATATTGATTTTTCGATATTTGTTTCAACGTATTTCTACTCTGTACGACCAAACGATAACTCCAAATGCTACGAAATTTGAAATCCAATAATAATACACTATTATGGATCCAATGGAATATGTTTTTTCGAAATCCGAGACTGTGCCCCGGAAGGCTATACGATATTAAGTGTAATCAATTTGGATAATTCAATAAATCACTATCTTTTGAAATATTAATTAATGAACTTACAAGATTTAACTTTTAAAACAAATTCAAATTATAGAACAACCATTTTCATTTTACAATTATCAACTCCTTTTTTTTAATTGTTCAAATAATTTTCCAATATTGACTTTAAACAATTTAATTGTTCAATATTCAACAAATTGCAATATTGGATTTCAAATAAATTATAGTTATCAGTCAATTACTTTATTTACATCTACTGAATTCAACATTTATTATTTTATTCAACTATTAATTGTAAACACATTCACTACATAGCATTGTCGTTCAATACTTGTTACCACTTAAATCTTCGAAATTAGTTTATTTCACTATTTTGTCTAAGTACATATCTAATAACTTACTTTCAAAATAATTAAATTTTATTTTTAACCATTTTTTATTTAATATTACATTAAATTTAATAATTTAAAAAGGCTAAAAATACGGATCGTTATATCATTTCAACTCGCAATCCCAAAATTTCAAAATGAATGAAAATCGCTTGGATTTATCATTTCAACCTATAACGATTTTCCTCTAATCTATAATATCGTTCAGATATGTATCATTTCAACACATAAGGAACTCTAAACTACCAGGGTACTTGTAGAGTGAGAACAAATATGATAATATTATAACATATCAAAAACTGGCATATATCATCACTAACAAATTTAATTATAATATAACAATAGGTGATAGTGTCAGCTGTCATTGGTGAACAAATTATAAATAATGGCATATGACATATAGCAATAAAATAATGAGCTGTTTAAATTTTACAGCGTATTTCAATTGTCATTTCAATGTGAATTAAATTTATTAAATATAAGAATGTTAATAGTGAGCGATTTCTCACCTCTTGAGGCAAGAGAAATGGACGAGAATGAAAGCGAATAAACATGGGAAACCACACTGATCGAACTAGCGGGACAGTGATAAGGTTGGAATGCTGTGACAAATTCGATATTGAGAAAGTAAGCCAAGATGGACAGGAGATCGTTGCAACGAAATATATGTTATATAATTTTTTTTTCTTTCTAAAAATCAATTTCTAAACATGTATTTGAAAATCAATATTGTATTCGAACACATATAAATTAAATCTCCATATATATTTGAAAACCAACTCCTATATACTTATCTGTATTAACAAATATATAAACATATATAAGTAAAACTAGTATAGTAGAATATATATATATATATATATATATATTACAGACTTAATATATATTCAAATCCAAACAAAACATACTACACATAGTTTTATATGAGATCACTTATATAATACATGCTATAAACATGTATATACCTCTGTAAACATATATACTGTTGTAAATATATATAATACTTCTTTATATAACGTTCTTATATAATATATACTACAATCATATATATACTATAAACATATATCGTCGTAACATATATACCCCTTTTATAATATAATAGGTAATGTAAATATTTTTTTATAACCCATATATATACTTATATAAAAACTAATTAACATTACATTCGTTCCATACATAACCGGCGTAACATATATACCATATAACTGATAGACACATATACAACGTATTATTTAAGATATACATGCTTACAAGTACCAAACTATTATATTACATATCGTAGTAAAACAGCTCGGTCAAAATATGCAAACTGTCATATATATGTAAAAAACACTTATATATATATATTCTAAAATAAATATTTAATTTCAAAACCCAAAATAAAATATGTATTATATATATATATACATACATGTCAAGATATTTACATATATTAAACAACAAAAACAACATGCTAAGATTCACTAGATCAAAATAAAATATATAAGTGTACCTACATATTAATAAGCTTTAAATATAATATACTAATTAAAACAAATAGATTACCTTTCATTAATTTAAACAAGCTTTGAATAAAATTTAGAAGGGGAGATATGTCGCACGACATAGGAAGGCAAGCACGTATGAGAAGGCGATGGATGGTCGCATAGGGTGGTGACTGTTGACAGGAAGAGGGTGCTCGGTTTTAGGTGGTTGTCTGGAGATCTTGGGCTTTTCGACTTCAAGGTGGAGGTTGGCGGAGGCATATGTGTGGAAGGTGATGGGTTTATGCCGTGCGGTGATGGAGTGTAGAAGCGGAGTGGTGAAGGCTACGCGGAGTGCAGTGGAAGGGAAAACTCGGCATAGGGAGTGGCTGGCAAGTGGTGGAGCGTGATGTAGAGGGGTAGAAACAGGCTGTAATGAGAAGGTTGTGGCGTTTGGTTTTATGGTGGGAAGGCCAGAGGTCAGGGGAAGCAAGGAGAGCGAAGGGGATGGATCTGGGTGATAAGTGTTGAATATGCAAGTATATGATTTTTGTTTGATGATAATAAACATATATACATTCATTTAAATGTATTTGTTAATGTACTATTTTATTTTTCACGTAATTAAATAAATATTTGCTGAATAAAATAAATAACATAGAATTTAAATTCAAACTGATATTTTATTCAAACAAATATTTGTTACAATTTTGAATAGTACAAATTCAAGCTCTCACTATATATAATATAATTTTGATTACATCACAATTTATCATCTACATAAGCACCTCACTACATATCACTCATTCACTCGTATTTATCTTCATCTCCATTCCAGATTGAATCCAACATCTGAGCAATCTGTAAAAATATACATTGACGCGGTAAAAATTGAAAATAAAATATTTTTGCAGTGTAAAATAAAATGTATTTTGAAAATAATATTTGCCTCGGTTATTTGGATAGTTCGTCATCATTTAATTTTAAATTCATCAACACGAACAACTTGTGACATGCACAGTGTGTCACTGTACATGCCATAAGGCCGTGCACACCGATATACTCTTGATAAAATTACAGGGACAGGTGAGCACAAGGTCAAACCCAAATCAAAAGTCGGGTTCAACTCAAGTGTAATAAAAATAAAGTCATGATATCAGCACAAGGCCAAACCCGAGCTATAAGCTGGATTCAACTCAGGTGCAAATCAAAATGTACAAGATGAAATGATCAAGATCAATATGCAAAGCAACAATGAAGCAACAACGATGATACATTATACACATATATGCGGTACATAAGTGGATGTTCACATATATGGAAACAATGCAAACACAATTCAATGAACAGACTATGCAACATAAAGAAGACTCAAAGCCATATGCAGTGAAAACAGAGGCAATGCTCAAGTACTACCAAAATTCAAAGGCAACCAAACAAGAATGAATGAATATGCACATATGATCAGATCATCCAAACCAGACTTCAATGATTATGTACAAAATGTTCACATGCCAGCATCTCTACCAAGAAACTACACATATACATGAACTAGTGCACATGTAACCAGAGCCAAGGCAGGAGAACCAGATTCAAATTCAATGCAACTCAATATCCAATCAAAAGCAATGCATCACGAGTACAAGATACATGCACCAGTGGAACAAAAATGAAGCAGACCATACATGAATCAAAATACAACAGTGTCAACCAAGACTGCACAGTCTAGTGCAAGCCCAAGTGCATAACCATGAAAACAATGTAGCAGACTCAAATATCAGACTGCAACATGTACAGGACATAGCGATGCAGTGTACATATACTCAAGGCTGAAAGCTAACCACAAAATCAAAAAGAATAAATGTGTGTATGTAAACAAGTAGTGAACAAAAGATAAACAAGGGAAGCAACTCAACATACCGCTACAGAGACCAGAGAATTTCAACTATACAGATATCAACAGAAACAAGTCCGGCTACCATATCAAACTACAACCAGACCCAACACGTATGAATTCGAGCTCAAGTGAATATCAGAAGTTCAAAAAACACAAATGTACAAAATAGCAAATTCAAGTCCAGAACCAAGATAACAACTACACAGTACATAGCATCATCAATGCAAACTAGATTCAAGTTCAAGCAACATAGAGGCAAAATCATTAACTAAGGCAAGTTCGAGCAATTTCAAGTTAAAGGCCGAAGTTAAAAAGGAAATATTTTTTGCAGAGGAATAATTCGAACAATATCATCGCTTAAAAAAGTCAAGGCCGAAGTCAAAAAGGAACCAAATTAAACAAACCGTGGTGGCCAAGAAATTATTCAAAGCCATGGGAATCAAGCTAATAAAAATATACGATTTGAATAAGTCAGACAAAATCTCCAGCATTCATGCAAAATCACAGTGTCCGAGATAAATCAATAGACAAATTCAAGTAAATTAATTCGAACGAGAATATAGGAATTCGATTCCTATTTAAACCCAATTATCATCGGCTTTCAGATTCATTCGAGTCCAAGCGAAAAGGAATAATCATTCAACTCGAATCAAGGTCGAGTTCAAGCTAGCTAACGAGTAAAAGCAGAAAAGCATATATTACATACCAGATTTTACGAATTGAACTCGATCATCGAAGCAGCCGAAGCAAGCTATAAGGAGACGGTCGACCCACATGGCAAGGAGCGAAATCACCTATTCAATCGATCAACAAGAAGTCGGTGGCTCCAATAAAGGAAGCCATAATTTTTGTTAAAGAGGAAACGAATGAGCAACCATCAAAGAACAAAGAAGGATACGGGTCGATTAAAAGAAAGAAAGAAAAGGGGGATCCATATTTTATTTTTAATTGGGCCGGTCTTATTTCTATTGGGCTAAATATTTTTAAAATTAGGGTTTTTTATTTAAATTGTTTTTACATTTGTATTTTTCTTTTTAAACGATTGTATTTTTGAGTCGTGTGACTAGGGGATGAGCTACGGTGGTGTAGTTCAAGAATTCGCAATTCAGTGGCTGAGTTGTGGTAGGGTTTTGAGCGTAGAGTTAAGGTTAGTCAATAGCGGGTGTCGTAAGTTTACGTGTGTAAGTGTTTGACTGCTTAATTTCTAGTAGAAACCTTAGGGGCAGCACGTAGACAGGTTTTGTCGAAACTGGGTAAATTCTGTGTTGTTCTATTTCTTCATTTATTATTCTATTACCTGTGCTGCTATAATTCTGATATATCTGTATTGAAAATATTTTACAAAATTCCGCATTAAATTTTTATAATTGATAGTATCACCATATTCACCCCTCTCTAGGGTGAAATCGATACTACAATAAGCGAAGTTCGGCGAAGGCTGTGAGGTTAGGTGAGGCTGGGTTTGGTGGCTTATGCATGAGTGAGCTGGATTTGAAGTGGCGGGTGTTCGACTAGCTATGGTGGTGTAGATTTTGGTGACAAGGGAGAAGGTGGAGGCGGTCTGGTTGACAAGGCTGAGGGGATCGAGACGTGAAGGAGAAGGGTTGAGCAATCGAGCGTGTTCTTTGGGAAAAAAAATATATCTACTGGCTTCATAATATAACATTGATTTATATTATTATTTTAGAAAGATAGATCAAAAGGAAAAGAAAGGAAGAGACAGGGAGATGCAAACGAACCAGTTTAAAATATTGGAACCAGTGGGAAAGTAAAAGGTTAAGCACAAGAATTTAGGAAATATAAAAGTAAACAGTTGTTGGTATTGTACGGTGAATATATGAAAAGACATAGAAATTTAAAAGGCCTAAGTACGAAACCGAGCAAATAATCATTTTGCTAATTTCGATGCATATAGAACGCCGAAATACTGAAATAAATATACTACGGAAATCAGCACGACGAGACGAACAGAATGGTATACAAATATCAATGGTACGATCATCCTATCAGAAGACGACATTCGGTACCGAAAATGCTGCTAAAATGCCGAAAATAAGATAAATGGGGTTAGAAAAGTCCAAATTTGGTGAAACGGTTATAATGTCTCACTTAGAAAATGATTTACATTTTTATTATGTAAAAGTATTCAGGTCTTTAAAATATATTATTTCAATCAAATTTTAACTAATTTAAATTGAAATTACACAATAGAACTAACTTTTATATTTACCTATGAAAACCTGCCATTTGCTATATCTAAATAGATGTATTTAAAATATCAAATTTTCATTGTTAAATTTAGTTATTTAATTTCAAGCAAAATTTCAGTTAATTACGTTATAAAAACCGCTAAAATTTGCGGGTCGTTACATTCTCCCCCACTCAAAACTTTTTGTCCCCGAAAAGAAACGAGATAGGAGAATAAAAACAACCAATAAGAAAAGATAGATTAAAATAAAAAATACAACAATTAATTTAAAACCATTTAAATTTTATTAAATTTTATATTGATTGTTATTCAATCAATTTACGTTCAATCCATTTTATTCAATCAATAACTATTCATTATAATCATATTTTATTGATTCAATTTAGTGTATTTCAGTCAATAGATTTGATTTCAAATTATTAACATTTTTTTACATTTCATTCAAAACAAAATTTATTTTATTTAACTCGTTTATTTATCCATTTGACTTCACTTAAGTTAATTTCACCTCAAATTTAATTTCAACCATTCTTAAGTTTATATTTATTTGTTTAGATAGCATTTCCTTTTATTATTCAATTTATGTCACTGGCATTACTTATAACATAAATTAAACTTTTATTTTAATTACTAAATTATTGTTTATAAATTCTCTTAACAAAATTTTAAATTTTGGACATTTTAGTACTTACATTCATTACTGTACTGTTCAACTACATATTCTTCTACATTTTAAACTTTTGAATATTTCAGGTATGTTTTATTAATGTTTCATATATAATTGAGCACTATCAATTTACTTATTATTTATAATATTTTTATTAAGCAAAAATTAATTTGAACAATTTGTTGCCTAAATTTTCTATTATATAACCTTCAATTGCAAATTCATCTTAACATTTCAACTTTTTAAATAATTCAGGTAAGTTATACATGTTTATTAGAATGCAGTTGAATATTATAAAGATAAATTTTATCCTAGTTCAACTGTTTCAAGTTATTTTAAATTCCAATTTAAATTTTTAAACACTTTAAATATTTCAATTTTTTGAATTTATTACAATAATTGAAAACCCTAACTTAACACAGAATTTAAGAATCAAATTTTCGGTTTCACTTCCCACCATTTTGAAATAAACATATACATATACCTATATATTTTATAAATCAAATCATACTCAAGAAATTCCAATCATATCCATCTTCAAAACAAAAGTGCAGAGAATCTACTAAGTGGTCTCTCCACTTTGAGACTCGAAAATGAATATCGATGACGCTGCAGTCATCACCGAAGTTATTTTTCGGTAACAAAAGAAGAGAGTACCGACTTACTCTTTAAAAGTTCTTTGAGACAAATTTACATTTGAAAATACTATCAAATAATATATTTCTAAAACTTTGAAAACCAGAATTTGAAAAGCACCAAAAATTTAATTCTTAAATCCTAAATTTAAATTCATTTCATTTGGAAATAAGGTTTGTAAAATATATTTTAAAAAAATACATCTTCTTATAACAAACATTAATAGTTAATGGTTTAGGAATGTTAACAAAATAGTAAATGATAATCTAGTATTATCATTTCTAACAACCAATTAATTTAACTATCAAATTTCAAAAAAATATACTTATACACATATTTAATATAAGCATACATATAATTATTTTATTCACCGATTTGGAAAATAATATTGTGTCAGTTTGCTCTGTTGAAGTGTTTTGGAATTCCTATCGATAATGTCGGCTAAACAAATCGATTGAAACCCAAAATTCAAACTTAACAACTCAAACAACATGATATAAAACATTTTTAGATACAAATACGTTCTCTCATAGGATGATTCAAGAATGGATTTCGAAACAGGGGTAGAGATTCAAATTCAGAAGGACCCGATCCAAGAGAATTCTAACTAAGATAGATAGGCTCGAAAGTGAGATAAGATAGATAGATTATAAAAGAGAAAAGATGGATAGACTTATATAAATCGTGGGGGACCTTAACCTGGTCAACCAAGACTTAGAGAAGGCAAGAATATCGTCAACGAGAAATCGGACAACAAGTCAAGCTCCAGGGATAGAATCAATGTGGAATTCAATTTCTCGCTGAGGGGGTGGAGAAGTGACTTCACATAATACATCAGGATAATCCCTGACTAACTGGAATTGAAGATTACAAGGGAATTACCCTGATCGTCTACTAGAGACGGTTTGGGCTTTGCAAGAGATAACAGCAGCAAACCGAGGATATAGAAATCTCTGGTGAATCGACGCTTTTTGTGAAAGAGTTTCACCCCTTTACAAATCGTAAAGAGGTTGGTGGGACCGCTGATGGAATGAGTCACACAAAAGAATGAAATTGTCAGTTGAGGTGGCAAGATGTTCTCTAATTCATTGTAGAGATCAACCGAAGTGGAGCTATGGGATGCTTCAAAATCAAGAAGAACACGAACATGAAACAAGGATGGATTCCAAAACAAAGGGATAGTTCCAAAATTCAAAGGAAATCCGAGTCAAAGAGGAAGAAACTCAAGCTTGAACAAAGGTGATTCTGTGATTAAATTTACTCTATATGCTAAGTTTTGCCTAAACCTGGCTTTGACACCAACTGTAACAACCCGCTATTTCGAGACATTCACATCCGTACATGTTAGACTTGAATTGCTCAAAACAACAGATTGTTAATTTATATTTGGCAAAACTTAATATATACGGTAAATAAATCAATCACAGAATCGCCATGCCAAAAAAAAAAATCAATCACAGAATCACAAAAACGGAGTAATATAACAATATGTAGCGGAATAGATAAATAGTAGTTCATGAAGCTACTATATGAACAAAAGAGTCTGAAACAAAATACAACAGAATCTCAATTACTAATGAATCTCTAATACATAAGCAACTGTTGAGTCTGAACATAAATGACTGGAATAAACTGAAATAACTTAAAGCTAGATAGCTAGGTCTTCAGACAACGCTCCAATCTCCAAGGGTGAGTCTCAAATGCGAAGACACTCAGTCTGACTCGAGCATAAAGCAAGACACAAAACACTCGAGTAAGGATTAACAGTCTTATGTCAGTAAATTTAACTCAAGTGAAATGTCGATTGAAATATAAACAACTTAAAGGATGTTTGGGATTTCCAACCTTTAAGGATCCATGGAACTATCTGCTATGTAGTAATATATGCAATTATAATAATGTCTATAGTAAAGCAAACTATTAAAACAGCGTTATGGCGTTACCCATATCCCCCTTAACACATTTTATATATTCCCATAGTCTATACGGTACCGTAAGCTCCTCCATGAGGTTTACTCAAAGGGCACTCCATAGGTATCGCACAAATCAATCTCGTAGAAGGCACCATAGGGTATGTGACAAGGCATGCGAGGCAATGCCAGGGTAGATATACCATTTGCGGATCCAGATTGGTGGTAACACATAGCAGCTACTACCGCCCACCTCGTGATACACTCCCAAATCAAAGGTGCACCCAATCAAATCACAAAGTAATAGAATGGTATCGAAGAAATGTGTCCGATAGGAGGAATGACCTCACTTAGCCCGGCATGCCTCCTATTTTAGCCACATCAAGCTGACTCACGGGAGTCAGGGCTACATAAATACCATATAGAATCGTCGTCAAACCATCCTACTTCGTTCTGGAATCTCCACCACGTACACAGTTGTCAAAGTGGTTTTCGGTATTGGCAGAGAGTATGACAATATCCAATCCTGGTCTCTTTAACAACCAAATGCTTATTTTACACCGTGATCAGTTCATTCAAATAGTTCAAACTTCAAATCAAAATATCATATTCACTTAAAAATCATATCAATTCGATATCATTGTTCACTTTAAAAATATTCATTTCCAGAATCGTAACACTTTCAAAATTATAACACTCGAAATCATAACACTTTTAAAATCATAACACTTTAGGAATCATAACACTTTTAAATCATAACACTTTGGAAAGCATAACACTTTTGAAATCATAACACTTTCGTAATCATAACAGTTCCAACTTAAACAGTTTAGATGTTGAGAATAGTATATATAGTAAATTAGTTATAAATTTAAATAGTTTATATATTAAAATAATTTATATATTAAAATAGTTGTAAACTAAAAATAGTTTATATTTATTTAAAGATATTACACTGAAATAGTTTCCAAATTGGAAATTTTCATCCAATTCCACAAATCGATTCAAATCGACTTAAATTCCAAAATTCAATTTAAATCAATCCTTGTTCATCAATTACAATTCAATTCAAATTCTCAATAACCCATTTTTAATTTATCGATTTCAAATACAGATTCGAACCATTTCAATTTCAGTAGGTTTCAAAGTTTAAATATTCAAACATTTACAATAACTCAATTTGATAAATTTCATTTATATTTCAAATTCAATTTACTATTATTTAGTTTTGAAATATTCACTTAATCAATCCAAAAATCATTTAAATAAAATCTCAAATTACAAATTTAAACGAAACTACATATCCCGTTTTAATTTTTATATAAATTTTGAAAATATTCATTTAATCGCCTTAAATCAAAAATCAAGTTATAAAATCATATCTTTAAAATCTTAAATTTAATAAGTTTCAAGTCAATTTTATTTAAGTATAATTCTTAAACAAATACAATTTCAAATCAATTTCAATTTATCTTCCCAACCTTAATTTATTATAGTTATTACAAAATCTATTTTTGAAATATAGTTTTAAATAAATACTTAAACATGTTATATACTAATTAAATTGAATTTTATTAAGTTAACCCTTATTATTATTTTTTATTTTATTTTATAATGGTAAAAATTATAAGTAAAATCTTAAAAAATTTCCATAATATATAATTTTAAAAATCTAAAATTTGGACACATATAAAAATAACATTTATATATATTATATTTAAAAACCAATATTTATTAAAAGCTATATATTTCCTTTCAAAACTTTGGAAATCATTTTCCAAATATTGACCAACGGCGTTGTATATAATTTTCTATCCTATGGTCATGTGATACAGATCTTTATCATTTCAATCCACAATTTAAACATCTACGGGTATATATTATTTCAACCCATAATCCCGAAAATTCAAAATCAATAAAAATCGCTTGGGTTTATCTTTTCAACCCATAACGATTTTCCTCTAATCTATAATATCATTCGGGTATGTATCATTTCATCCTACAGGGAATTCTAGACCACCAGGGAACTTGCAGAGTGAGAACAAACATGATAATAATATAACATATCAATAATAGGCATATATCAACAATAACAATTTTAATTGTAATATAAACAACAGGTGATGGTGTCAGTTGTCATAGGTGAATAGATTACAGATAATGACATATCACATATAGCAATAACATAATAAGCAGTTCCGATTTTACAGCATATTTCAATTTTCATTTCAGTGTGAATTAAATTTATTAAATATAAGAATGTTAATCGTGAGTGATTGCTCATCTTTCGAGGCTAGAGAAATGAACAAGGATGAAAGCGAATGAACATGGACAAGCACACGTATCGAACAAGCGGGATAGTGATAAGGTTGGAATGCTGCAACAAATTCGATATTGAGAAAGTAAGTTAAGATGGATATGAGATCCATGCAACAAAATATATGTTATATAAAATCAATTTCGAAAAATCAATTTCTAAACATATATTTGAAAACCAATATTTGGTTCAAACACATATAAATTAAATCTTCATATATATTTGAAAACCAACTCCTATATACTTATCTGTATAAACTAATATATAAACATATATACATAAAACCAGTATAGCATAATATATATATACTACAAACTTAATATATATATTTAAAATATAAATTAAATCTCCATATATATTCGAAAACCAACTCCTATATACTTATTTGTATAAACTAATATATTAACATATATATGTAAAACCAGTATAGTATAATATATATATTGTAGATTTAATATATATTCAAATCCAAACAAAACATATTACACTTACTTTTATATGAGATCACTTATATAATACATGCTATAAACATGTATATACCTTTGTAAACACATATACCGTTGTAAATATATATTACTACTTTATATAACTTTCTTATATAATAATAATATATACTGCAATCATATACATACTATAAAAGTATACTACTGTAACATATATACCCCTTTTATAATATAATAAATAATGTAAACAAAATTTCTATGACCCATATATACACTTATATATAAACTAACTGACATTACATTCGTTCCATATATAACTGATAATACATATATAGCACGTATTATTTAAGATACACATGCTTACAGGTACCAAACTATTATATTATATACCCTAGTAAAACAGCTCAGTCAAAATATGCAAACTATATATATATATATATACACATACATATTATAAAATCAATATTTAATTTCAAAACCTAAAATAAAATATATATTATATATATAAGTGTCAAGATATTAACATATATTAAACAACACAAACAGCATGCTAATATTCACAAGATCAAAATAAAATATATAAGTGTACCTACATATTAATAAGCTTTAAATATTATATACTAATTAAAACAAATAGATTACCTTTCATTAATTTAAACAAGCTTTGAATAAACTTTAGAAAGGGAGATATGTCGCGCGACATGAGAAGACAAGCATGTATGGGAAGGCGATGGATGGCTGCATGGGGTGGTGACTGTTGACAGGCAGAGGGTGCTCAGTTTTTGATGGTTGCTTGGAGATCTGGGGCTGTTCGACTTCAAGGTGGAGGTTGGCGGAGAAGTATAGGTGGAAGGTGGTGGGTTTGTGCCATTCGGTGATGGAGTGTAGGCGCGGAGTGAAGGCTACGCCGAGGGAAGTGGAAGCTCGGCGTAAGGAGTGGCTGGCAAGTGGCGAGTGAGCTGTCGAGGGGTAGAAGCGTGCTGTAATGAGAAGGCTGTGGCGTTTGGTTTTGTGGTGGGAAGGCTAGAGGTCAGGGGAAGCAAAGAGAGCAAAGGGGATGGATCTGGGTGATAGGTGAAGTTCAGCGGAGGCTGTGAGGTGGCGTGAGGCTGGGTTCGGTGGCTCATGCATGAGTGAGCTGGACTTGAAGTGGAAGGTGTTCGGTTGGCCATGGTGATATAGGTTTTGGTGACAGGGGAGAAGGTGGAGGCTGTCTAGCTGACAAGGCTGAGGGGATCGAGACGTAAAGGAGAAGGGATGAGCAATCGAGCGAATGCTTCGAGAAAAACAAATATGTCTATGGGCTTTATAATATAACATTGATTTATATTATTATTTCAGAAAGACAGAACGAAAAGAAAAGAAAGGAAGAGACAAAGAGATGCAAACGAACCAGTTTAAAATATTGGAACCAGTAGGAAAATAAAACGTTAAGCACGAGAATTCAAGAAATATAAATGCAAATAGCTGTTGGTATTGTACAGTGAATATATGAAAAGGCATGGAAACCCAGAAGGCTAAATACGTAGCAGGCGGAAATCATTTCGCGAATTTCGACGCGTATCGGACGTCGGAATACTATAAAAATATACTTCAGAAATCAACATGACTAGACGAATAGAATGGTACATATATATCAATGATATGATCATCCTATCAAAAGTCGATATTCGGTACCGAAAATACTACTAAAACGTCGAAAGTAAGATAAACGGAGTTAGAAAAGTCCAAATTTGACGAAAAGAATTATAACATCTCACTCGGAAAATGATTTACATTTTTATATGCAAAATTATTCAGGTTTCGAAAATATTTTATTTCAATCAAATTTTAACTGATTTAAATTGAAATTGAAATTACACAATAAAACTAACTTTTATATTTACCGATGAAAACCTAACATTTGCTATGTCTAAATATACGTATTTCAAATATCAAATTTTCATTGTTAAACTAATCATTAAATTTCAAGAAAAATTTCAATTAATTACGTTATAAAAACCGTTAAGATTTACGAATCGTTGCACTTTTCAAACTCTTATGTTTTCATTGCAAATTGAGATATTCAGTTTACTGTTTATATGGGCTCAGTCGACTGAATGCTGAGTCAAATTCAAAGACATTAAAGCTTTAGTCGACTGAATGTATGAACCAGTCGACTGAGTTGTAGAGAAAATCAAGCCAAAAGTTTACAGTTCAATTTAGAGGGTATTCGTAGACTGGATTGGACCATTCAGTCGACTGACTTCAGGATAAAAATTCAATTTACCTTGAATTTTCAATAGACTGGATGGCCTCAATCAGCCTACTGAATCTGTTGACAGTTCTGATAATTAGCTTCTCTTCTAGTTCTTCTTATTTATTTAAACAATATATATATTAGTTATAATCTTAAAATTATTCCAAAATATATACTTATTATCCAAGAAAACATACAACTTATTCAAATTAAAACAATTATCAAAATGACTTATTTTTCGGAATTTTTTGAGCCATCCAAGTGCGGTTCAACCTTATTGATTTCTTGTAATGGATGGAGAGGAAACCATACATTACCACGTTCCCAAGAGTTTGGCAACACTTAAGGACGTTGGGGCTTCGTTCCCAAGAGTTCGACGACACTTGAGGACGTTGCGGAGATGGTTGATGCACGCATTGCTTTGAGGATGATCTACAAAACTTCAAAGAGAATTATTCTAGGAAGCTTAAGCGTCTTGCATTCACTTTTTTCTCATAGTACATTTCACGTTGAATTTTTAATGTTTCTTTTTGACAATGGTGTATATCATCGATCTTTTCTTCAGTTGACGGAGAGCCAAAACCTAAGTTTCGTTTAGCTCTCTTTCCTTGTGGTGTATACCCAGCGTGATGATTTGGTGTGGGTGTAATCTTGATTGGGATATATACTGGAGTTGTAATAATTGAATTTTTTGATGACTCAGAGGTTGGAGTGCCAAACACTAGTGATAATTGGTTGGATCCTTCTTACGATGACATCATAGAGATGTTGTATTAGATGAAGATGATTGAGCTGAAATAGTTTTATAAACAAATGAGGATAGAAGAGGCGAGTTTGAGGAATGAAAAATGATGCATATATATACTAATCTTAAACACTATTTCAGGTTTTTACAAATTGAGGTGTAAATTGTCTAGAGATTCTCAACCAAGAAAAAAACGTGAGGTAAGAAAAATTAAGAATCAATGGCCATACGAATAATTAAAGGTGATGTATGATTTTTAAACAAGAAATATAATAGCACATTGGAACAACATACAACTTCCTCCTAAGGGACTTGAGTTCGAGTGTCAGCAGCTCCAATTTTTTTTAATATATAAACAAATTTTATAAAATAATATATAATTATAATTCATGTAACGATATGATTCCTAGTTCTCGTCGTAATTTAATAAAAATATTTTCATTTAAGGGTTTAGTAAATATATCGGTTATTTGATTTTCTGTTGGTACAAAATCTAGCGATATATTTCCTTTTTCTATGTTATCGCGAAGAAAATGATGTCTAATATTAATGTGTTTAGTTCTAGAATAATTTACTAGATTTTTCGATAAATTTATAGCGTTTGTGTTATCACAATAAATTGTAGATTTAAAAAAATTTATTCTAAAATCTTGTAGTGTTTGCTGCATGTTGCATGTATATTGCTTGAGCACATGCCAAAGCAGCAGAGATATATTCTACTTCACACATCGAAAGTAAAACATAATTTTATTTCTTACTAAACCAGGATACTAAAGACCATCTAATGAAACGACGAGTACCATTTGAACCCTTTCGATCCGTTCGACATCCTCTAAAATTAGCATCACTATATGATACTAATTCAAAAGGACATTCTTTTGGATAAAAGAGACCGTAATTTTCAGTCTTGCTTAAGTATCGCAAAACTAGTTTCACTGCTCGCAAATGTGATTGATGTGCATGTAAATGTGCATATTTTTACATCTATATTTTATCTCTCTTTATTTAAATATACATCATATTTGGGCCTTTTTTACATGTTAAAACCAAAATTCAATTATTTTCAAACCATCGTATTTTCATCTTCATTCAGGGGCAAAATGGTCATTTTTGTGTATGTATCAATTTAAGAATTTTTACTTGGACAATTTTTATTATTTTTATAGGATATTTTGGTGCATATGGAAGTGAGATTCATGGTGATGTATGCATGCACAAGGAAACACAAAGGAATGAAGAGGAAATAATTCAAGTTCAAGATCATGGAGGACCCCACCCACTTACCTAAATGTACAATTAGGAGCTAATGGACAACTAAGTGGAGGTTAAAGCTTCATACACAAAAAATGATGGATTAATTAGTGGTGTAACGACCTGTAAATATTAACTGTTTTAATAATGTGATTAATTGAATTTTCGTGAAATTTTTTTAAAAATAAAATAATATTTTGAAATAAAAATTTAGTATTTGGAGTACGTCTAACTGAACATAGCAAACTGTAAATTTTCATCTGAAAATATGAAAGTTTATTTTACTGTGTAATTCTATTTCAGTTTATATCAGTTAATATTTGATGATGATAAAATATTTTCTAAAGCTGAATATTTTTACATAGAAAAATTCTAAATCATCTTCTGACTGAGACGTCATTTTTTGTTTTTCCAAATTCGGACTTCTTTAGATCCGTCGATCTTATTTTTTTGCGTTTTTGCTGCATTTTCCGCTAGTAGAAAATTCGAATTTTATAATTCAATCGTATCACTGATATCCATATGCTGTTTTGATCGTCTCGTCGTGCTGATCTCTACGGTATATTTATTTCCGTATTTTGAGTCCGTTACACAGTGGAATCTGGGAAAAATGGTTTTTGTATCGGTACCGGATCCATGACCCTTTATTTTCTTTTACGTTTCAAACTTTGAACCGTGACCGCCAAGCATCAAATAAATTGATATAATTATTTTTTTCTGAATCAACGCTTAACCATTAACATTCCATACCTGTCTTGGAAATCAAAACGTATTAATTTAGATACGTTGTATTGCTTTTGCCTCGGAAGTAACCTGCTCTCTGCCTAGTAGTCTGCTACTCTTCTTTTCAATAATAAAGAATAAACCACAAAGCTTTGTATATTTCCCATGAAGCTAAAAACTCATCTTCTCAGTTTGCCTTTTTCCTCTTCTGCATTTTTCTTCCTTCTCCCTTTATTCAGCCACCACCACCGTAGATCGAGCCAGCCACTAATCATCAGCCTACCCCTCTTCTCCGGCCTCTCTACCGTCACCTCCTCTTCCCAGTTGCAGCCTCCACCTCAATGCTAGCAACTGCGGCCGCAAGCAGCAGCCTCACGTGGCATCCTGACACTCAACCAACCCGCGACCCATCTCCTCATTATCTCCTCCGCCTTATACCAAACTCCTACTCCGACCAAACAAACTCGCCACGGCCTCAACAACCCACCTTTGCTTGCCATGCTCCGCTCGATCCCTGTTGCCTCTCGTCCGCCTCCTCCTTCCCGTCGTCCCTTTCGAGCTCCTACCTCCTTCACTCTGTTCATTCTAGGTATTATATATTATGTTGAAACTTTGGCCAATTGCTTATTTGTACATATATATGTACTACTTTATGCCCTGTTTTGAAAGTATATATATTTAGTGTAGCATATGTATATAGTTAAGAATGTTACTCGTATTCAACTTATTTAACACACTTAAATGCATATTATATAGGTTTATATGTGTTTCACTGTAAAGCTATATTAGTATATTTTATTGTATATATATAAAGTTTTAAATTGTAAGTTATATGGCGGGTTTTACCTGTAATGAGATAAGGCCTGTTCATATATATAGAGAGTTATAAAAGTTTTATAAATTTTATTTGTATGAACATAGGATTGCATATGACACTCCATATATATATATGTATGCAATGTTGGTTGTTTCTTCTTGGTAGGAAAGTTCCAGTTTATAGTATAAGGCTTATATTAATTTGTAAAAGCTGAGTCCACGTATATATTTAAGTTGTTTGTGTTCAAAAGGTTGGCATATTCATATATATTGTTCGCTAGCATTTGATATATATACATAGTGTAAGTTTACTTATATTAATATAATTTTTGCATAACATTTTGTCTTGGGTTTTTAATCCGTTAATATATAAGTTATGTGTTGTTACTATTTGATACTGTGTACTATATTATAAAAGTAAGATACGTATAGTCATATATTTGTTGATTTGAATATTTTGCCAGCTTTTATTGTTATAGGTTTAAAATTTGTTTAAAACATATGATAAGTAGGTAAGCCTTAAGGTGTGCAGTTGTACAGTAGTTTGCATTGTTTTTCCAGTGAATAATTTATACATGTTTCATATAATATATATGAGTTTTATAGTAAAAAAATATATGCATTATATATACAAGTGACTTGCATTTTATAAGTATATATTTGGTTATTAAGTTTTATATAAGCATATATTTAAAATATTCATTTATATATTGATAATTGTACTTTTATTTATAAATATATTTAACAGCTAAGTATTATTTTTACAACTTCAGTATAACCAGATTTTGATATGCGAGTTTATTTTCCTAAATTTTGGCATTATATATGCGTTAAAAGTTACAAAACGACGTTGTATTGTGCATCTAATTGTTTTGTTTTTCTGTTGTATGGCTGAGTATATCTATATTTATTTATTTCAAATAATATTTGTGGACGTGTAGTATAAGGTGTTGCCCTCATCTGTTGTACGCTTATTTAAGAGAAATATATAGTTGGATGTAACGATCTGTATATTGTTTATATATTTCTATCTATAAGTAAGTCTATATTGCAAATCTTATCAAGTGTCTATTTATATAAATGTTGTTTAAATATATATATATATATATATATATATAGATTTTAGGTTGAATGTGTTTTAATTTTAATATGGATTATAAAGAGATTTTTTTTATATGTTTAACGTTTATATGTGAGTTTTAAAATTTAATATTGATTTTAGGAGAGAATGTCATATATATTGTTGAATTTATACCAAGTGGACTTTTATTAATTCTCATCAATTCATAATTATCAGCTCAGCTTTGATTCGATCGTCAAACTCGTGCCCATCTTGCTTTGCTTTGAAATTCATGCTTGGATTCATAACTCGTCGCATTCTCGTTCATCTCTAGCCTCGAAAGTTGAGAAATCACTCACGATTAATGTTCTTTTATTTATTAAAATTGATTTCAATGGAAACGACAATTGAAATATGCTGTCGTTAGTTATTTAAACTATTATATATGCTGTATCAGTTCACATGTAACACCTGACACCATTATCTGTTATTTATGTTGATGATATATGCCTGTTATATTATTGTCATATTTGTTATCACTCTACAAGTTCCCTGTTAGTATAGAATCACTATGGGTTGCAATGATGCATACTCGAACGATCTGTAGAATAGTGAGAAAATAGTTATGGGTTGAAATGATAGACCCAAGCGATTTTCATTGACATTGGATTTGGGATTACGGGTTGAAATGATACATATACCCGTATATATTTAAATTGCGGATTTAAATAATAAATATCTGTATCACTTGACCATAGGATAGAAAATTATATACAGACACCGTTGGTCTATATATAAATAACTTGAAATGATTACTATAAATATTGATTTTAGATATTATAAATGTTATTTTTATATATAGTTAAATTCTTAATTTTTAACCTATGTATAAATTTGTTTTAATATAAAATAAACTTAATAATAAAGTTTGATTTTATTAAAATATAATATGGTTAAGTATTTATTTAAATTATATTTTAATATAGAGTTTATAATGATTTAATAAATTAAGGTTGAGAAGATAGATTTGGAATTGATTTAAAATTGTATTTAATTAAGAAATATGTTTAATTAGAAATCGATTTGGAATTTATTGAATTTGAGATCGTAAAAGGATAACATTTTATAACTTGATTTTGGTTAAGGAGATTTAAACGAATATTTCAAGTTTAAATAAGTTGAAAGAAATATTTAGTATTTGTAATTTGGGGTTTTACTTAAATAATATAGGATTTATTAAGTGAATATTTCAAAACTAAATAATAAAAAGTTAAATTAAGATATATATGAGATTATCAAATTTAGTTTTGAGATCGTGAAATATTTAAAGCTTTGGAATATATCGAAATTTGAATGGTTTATTTGTGGTTCAAATCTGTATTTGAAATCGATATAATGGTTTATTGAGAATTGAATTGAAATTGATGATTTGAGATTTGATTAAACTTGAAATTTTGGGATTGGTGTTGATTTGGAATTGATTTGCGAAATTTGAGGAAGCTATTTTATTATATAAAGTATTTAAGAAAAAAAATTATATTTAAAACTATTTATATATGTTACTTTATAAATTTATTTCATATAAACTATTTTAAATTATAAATTATTTTATTGTATATACTATTATTTATATTTATACAGTTAAGTGAGAAGTGTAATGATTTCAAAGCATTATGATTTCTAAATTATGATTTCCAAAGTATTATGATTTCCAAAGTGTTTGATTTAGAAAGTTTTATAACTTCGAAGTACTGAGATTTTGTAAATGGATATATTTGAGATGGATATATTTAAATGGAAATGATATCGTATTTGGTTTTGAAATGGAAATGATATCGTATTAATATGGTTTTGAAGTGGCAATGATATTTTGGATTTTGAAATATAAACTATTTTGAAAGTTTATTAAATGACAAATCAGTGTAATAATTACGTAGTTATTGAAGAGTCCGGGACCGGTTAGGGACATACTCTCTGTCTAAACCGAAAACCACTTTAATAACTATTATACGTGGAGTGTGATCCAGAATGAAGTGGTTGGATTGATGACATTGCTGGATTTGAAGAAAGAGAACGATAATGGATATCCTTGACACTTGTGTCAAAATTTGAAATGACTTAAACAGGGGCTATGCCGGGCCAATGAGGTTAGCCATCTCTAAGCGAACACACTTCTTCGTAAACTACTCATTACTTGTTTTTGATTGGTGCGCACCCTTGAATTTGGAGTGTGTTGCAATCGTTGCGGCGATGCGTTCTCACCAGTTTGGATCAGGCAAACGGTAGTTTCACTACCTTGGATATTGCCTCATAAGCCTTGTCATACTCGAATCCCTATGCGCGACCACTACGATTTGTTTTGTGTTATACCTATGGAGTACTCCCTGATAGCCCACTAGTTTATGATGAAGTTTACAGTGCTGTATAGACTATGATGCTTATATAAAATGTGTTAAGGGGGATAATGGTAACGCCTTAATACTATTTTGATACTTTATATTACTGATAGGCCTTATCTACTTAGCGTACATATATATGTTTAACGGATCCTTAGAGGACGGTTATCCCAGACGTCCTTTGAGTTACTTGTATTTCAGTTGTTATTTCACTTGAGTTGGATTTATTGATATAAGAATGTTAATCCTGACTCGAGTGTTTTGTGTTTTGCTTTACGCTCGGGTTAGACTGAGTGATACAGTTTTTGAGACTCACATTTGGAGTTGGAGCTTCGCTTGGAGATCCAGCTATCTATCCAGCTTTCAGATATTCAGTTGATTCCAGTGATGTATTCTGATATTGTATTTGACTATTGTATTCGAGACTTCTATTGTATCTTGTTAACTCTGTTATACAAATTTAGTAGCTTCATGAACTACTATTCTTTTGTTTCCGGTGCATAATATTATATTACTCTGTGTCTGTGATTCTGTGAATATTTATTTATTGTATATGCCGAGTTTTGCCAAATACAAACTTACAATCTTGTATTTTGAGCAATTCAATTCCGGCATGTTTGGATGCGAATAGTTGAATATATCAGGTCGTTACAAGTGGCTAGTGGTTACTTGGTGGCCACACTTCCTAAAGGCATTTTAGGAAGCGCTCTAAAAATAGAATTAAGTTTTTATGCATGTATAAATAGCCCTCTTATGTACATGAAACCATATTCTACTCTTTAATATTTATTAGGAAATTAAGAAAGTAAGTTGTAAGCTTTTTGTTGAATGAAATAAAAATGGCTTTCAAGCCTCTTTCTCCTCTTTTTTCTATATGCTTTTCTTTGCTTTTATGTTAATGCTTATTTCTATGCTCTCTTTCTTTTAATGTTCATAGCTTAGATTTACATTTATGCAAGCAGTGTAGCTTTATTTTTTATGCAAATAATTAGTAGTTAATCCCTCTTCCTTCCTTTGCTTAATTTTAATATCTTTTCTTTTTAATGTTGAAACTTACATGTATTGATTTGATAACACAAATGAGTAGCTAAACCCCTTCAATTTTGGGGTAATGAAGCTCTCAAATATTATGTAATTTCAACATTTCTATGGTCTATGATCTCATTTGATTTGTGCTTCATGAAGTGAGTTTTGATGCAAGTTTAAACAAGTGAGTTTGATAGCTTATGTTGCTTATGCAAATAGGCTATTCTTATTCAACATAAACACAATTTGCATCATCATTTGCTAGTTAATTTTTGATTTTGAAATGAAAGTAAAAAATGAAAATTGATGATTTATATTACTATTACAATAGTAAATACATCATTCTTAAAATAACTTTTGCTTTGACTTCATTTTCATGAGAATTAGAAGTGGTATAATTGTTGTAATATAGTTTAATGGTTTGAGTTATGTTAATAAATAACATAAAAAAACCATACTTACGATAAATGCAATGATTATTTCACTTAATATCAATGTTAGAGATCATAAATTATTTGTTTGTTGATTTACAAAAATATGAGAGTGGATTTGCCGCTAAATTCTTTTCTAATCTCATAGCTTTAATCTCATTTTAATTCTACTTTTAGCTTCATTTTGTTTCTAGTTAACAATCTCTCCTCCATTTGGTCTAATTTGATTGAACAGATTTTTAAAATCTTAAAAATTCCTTGCGGATCGGTCCGTACTCGCCACGTACTTCAATAGTACGTCGTGCATTTGCGGTATAAATTTAATTCAAAATTTATCAGCTCTTTTCTAATCCAATAGAAATTCGCCGATTAACAAGTTTTTTGACGCCGTTGCTGGGGATACTCAAAAACATTCTTGAAAAATGATTCTTTGGGATTTGCTTGAAATCGTGCACATAACAATACACTCATCATTAAATCCGGTCGGCTAGTAGACAAATAAAGTAACGAACCAATCATAATACGATATAGTTTTTGGTCAACACTTTTGTCATTTTCATCTCTATCAAGATGTACCGTAGCACTCAAAGGAGTTGGTTTAGCAGAAGTGTTTTCCATACCAAATCATTGTATGAGATTATTACAATATTTTTCTTGATTAATAAAAATTCCATTACCTAATTATTTAATTTGTAAACCAAAAAAATATGAAAGTTCTCCATTTGAGACATTTCAAATTTTATTGTCATAATATCTGAAAATTCTTGACATAATTTTTCATTTGTTGAACCAAAAATAATGTCATCTACATAGATCTGTATTATTAAAGTATCATTTTTACCTTTTTTTATAAAGAAAATTAGATCTACTTTTCCAATTTTAAAGCCAGAAGTAATTAAATAATTTTTAAGACGGTCATACCAAGCACGATGTGCCTGTTTTAAACCATATAAAGCTTTTTTAATGTATAAACATGATTTGGATATTTTTCACGTGCAAATAAAGGTGGTTGTTCTACATATACATTTTCTTTTATAAAACCGTTTAAATATGCACTTTTTATGTCCATTTGATATAGTTTAAAATTATTAAAACATGCATAAGCTAATACAATATGTATAACTTCTAAGCAAGCTACAAGAGCAAATGTTTCATCATAGTCTATTCCTTCTTCTTGATTATAACCTTGAGCAACTAACCTAGCTTTATTTTGAATAATATTTCCTTGCTCATTGACTTTATTTTTATAAACCCATTTTATAGAGATAACAACTTTATTACATGGTCTTGGGACTAAGTCCCAAACGCTATTACGTTCAAATTGATTTAATTCTTCTTACATTGCTATAATCCAGTAATCATCAGTTGAGACTTCTTTAGCATTTTTGGGTTCAATATTTGAAAGAAAAGCTACGTGACCCATTTGATTTGGTTGATTTCAAGTTCTTACTTTAGTATTTACTTCTCCAATGATATTTTCAACATGACGATTTCTTAGGGGTCTTGGTGGAGTTCGAATTTCATTATTATTTGGTAAATTGTTGTTTTCAATATTTTCAAATCATCTTCTGTGCTATTTGATTTAGTAATAATTTCTTCATCTTCATTTTTATGATTAATTTTGAAATTTTCATCGAATGACACATGAAGTATTTCTTCAATTACTTTAGTTCTTTTATTATAAATTCTATAAGCTTTGCTTTGGTCCGAATATCAAATGAATATTCCTTCATCAGACATTGGAACAAATTTACCAAGATTGTCTTTTGTATTTAAATGAAAGCATTTTGAAACAAAAACTTTAAAGTATGATATGTTGGGTTTTCTTCTATTAAAAATTTCATATGTGGTATGCTTTGTTAACAGTCTAATGGAAACTCTATTTAAAACATGACAAGTAGTTGCTACAGCTTTCGTCCAAAAATGTTTTGGTAGAGTATGTCCATTTAGTAATGTTCTAACACATTCTTGAAGTGTTCTGTTTTTCCTTTATACAACTCCATTTTGTTGTGGAGTTCTGGGAAATGAAAAATTGTGAACAATTCCATTCTTATTACAATAATTTTCAAAAGATTCATTCTCGAATTTAGCACCGAGATCGCTTCAAATATTTTAAATTTTTAATATTTTGAATTCTTTTAGCAAATATTTTAAAGTTTTCAAATGTATCACTTTTATTTTTCAAAAATATTGTCCAAGTAAATCTTGAGAAATCATATCTATTATGGTTTATAGACTGAACTTAAGTTGGTTCAAAAAGATCCAAAAGTAATAACTCAAGTGGTTGTAATGTAGAAATTATTTTCTTTGATTAAAAAGAAGTTTTTATTAATTTTCCTAATTAACAAGCATCACAAATATTATTTACTTTAAAGTCTAAAAACATCACAAATATTTTTTATTTTAAAGTTCATTTTTGGTGAACCTTTAACTAAATTGTTCTTCGATAATTTTCTTATTGATTTAAAATTTATATGACAAAATCTTTTATGCCGTAACCAAGGATCATTTACTTTAGCTACTAGACATATATTTGTGTTATGATTAACTTTCATATTTAATATGTAAATATTTCTTTCTTCGTTCCTTCAAATATAAGATTATTATTCTGATCAAATATATTGCATTTATTTTTAGAAAAATTACAACCTTTATCACAAAGTTGACTTATACTAAGCAAATTATGTTTTAAATTTTTAACTAGTAAAACATTTGTAATAAGAGGTAGGTTAGATGTACAGTTATTGCTCACATTGCCTTTGCCGGTGATATATCCTTTGGAATTATCTCCAAGTGTGACAGATCCTCCATCTGAGTAGATAATGTTAGTCATCGTATCCTTGTTTCCTGTCATATGTTTTGAGCAACCACTATCAAGTATCCACTTTCCTCTTTTCTTAGCTGGTACCTGCAAAAAATTTAGTAATGATGTTGGTACCCACTTTTTATTAGGATCCTAAGAGTTAGAAATTAGTAAACCACACCCAAGTGGGTTTAGAATTCTCTTTATAAGTAAAATCTTTATTTTTATGTACCGAGTTTATAAAAGATTTAATATACTTATTTCTGATTAAATTATTATTGGTTTTTGGTACCCAAATCTTTATAGTATTTGTGTTGCTAATTTCTTTCTTTTGAGTGATAATTTTTTTTGGTTTTGTTTTACAAAATTCTTGTGTAAATTGAAATTTTTATATGATGAGTTATTCTTCTTTGAACTAATTTTTGAAGTATTTGTGTATCCTTACCCCTTTTTATTAGAAGTAGTTTGAGAATTACTAATAATTTTAGAAAAAATTTCTCCTTTATTAAAATTAGATTTTTTAGCGATATTCTTCACTTAGTTTTGAGACTGGTATTTTTCAATTCAAGAAATTTGACATTTGATTCTAAATCATGATTTTCTAAAACTAATGTCATATTCTTTTTTTTGCACTTCTAGTTTATTTGATAGCATAATGAGTTGAGAAGAAACATTAGACAAAGATTCTTGTGTTTTAACAAGTTCTTCTTCTAAGATTTTCTTTTCTTCTCTTAGCATATCAACTTCTATTTCATTTTCGTTTAATTTTTCTATAGCATCTTTATACTTTCTTTTAACTTCTTTTAGTTCATCCAATAGTTCTGAGTTTATTTCAATTAAGCCATCAAAAGTAAGATCACTTACGTGTCAGTGAAAGCCATAAAGTAGACATTAGCTTGTTCAGAATCACCGTTAGTGCCACTGTATGATGATGATGATTCTGAATCATTCTATGTAACAGAGAATGCTTGCTTCTTCTTGTACTTGTCCTTTCTATTCTTGTATCTATCTTTCTTTCGGTCAGGACAGTCTTTCTTTATGTAACCCTTCTTACGACATTCATAACACTCGAGATTTGAAGCTGACGGTTTATTGGTACTGTCTCTCCTATTGTTTTTGAATTTTTGGTTCTTTCTAAATTTCAAATTTTTTTTGAAATTCTTTACTATAAATGTCATGCCATCTTCATCTTCATCCGAGTCTTCTTGTTCCGCCTGAAAATCTATATTCTTTCTATCATGGGCTTGATCTCGTTTTGACTGCAAATTAACTTCATATGACATGAGATTTCCTATTGACTCTTCAGGCTTGATGGTAGAAATGTCATTAGATTCTTCAATAGTTAATACTTTTCTTTCCCATTCATCCATTAAATAGTTTAAATTTTTTGAGACAGTATCAAAATCTAAATATTTTTCTCCTAATGCCAATAGTGAATGATATATGTCTTGGAATTTAGAATGCATGTCATTTATAGTTTCATCCGGTCTCATTCTGAAATTTGGAACTGATATTTAAGCATAAAAATCTTGCTTTGTTTCACTTTGTTTATTTCTTCATGTGTAACTTTAAGAGTTCGCCAGGCTTCATAAGCAGTTTTACACATGCTAACTTTATTAAATTCATTCTTATCTAAAGCTCAAAATAACATATTCATTGCTTTTTCATTTGAAGTAGCATCTATTTTTTGTGTATGACCATTGTGCATATGGTGTTGCATAGTGTATTCATTTTGAGTGATATTTCAAGTATCATATCCATTTGCTTGCATATAAATACTCATCCGAGTTGACCAATAGATGTAATTTAATCCGTTAAGTAGTGGTGATCGTGCAGTGGACTGGCCTTCAATAAAACATATGTAGTGTTATTTTCCATATTAACTAGATATCAAATAACTGTGTTATGGTTAAATGATGACCCACTCAGATACCAAATGAAAGTTACCAAGGATCATAATATGGAATGTTAACTAAGTATCTACTAGCGCTGAATAAAATATAAAAGTAAATAGTGAAGTAAATGATGCCAGGGATTTGTATACTGGTTCGAACTTCCCGTTCTACATCCAGTCCGGACTCCTTTTGGAATTTTACTATCAACCCTCTCTTAACCTAGCGGAATAGGTATTACACCGCCTGAATAACCGAACAGGTCTTCTACCGCCTAAGCAACAGAATAGGACTTCAACCACCTGAGCAACCAAACCGGACTTCAATAATACAGAGAATTTTCTTGACTGATTGTGCTCTTTTAATAGATTAGATAAATCTTTAGAGTACATCCTTCCTATATCTTCTCCTTTGTGCTATATAGTGCAGTTCGTGAAGATAGGAGGTTAATATAATCATAAATGAATTTGCGCTTGAATATGTGCAAGTGATTAGAACAGAAATTTGAATGCAAATGGCAGAATGTTTAGATAATAAGTATAAGAGAATAAAATCAAAAATTAGGTGATTAAAAAAAATGAATTAAAGGCTATACATAGTGTTTAAGTGTTGCAACCTACCGTGAAAAGTAGCGATCAAAAGATATGGAAACAACTCTTGAATCAAAGGTTGTTTCTATTCGATGAATGGAAATGACTGTTCAGAAAATAGCCGTTATGCAATTTCAGTCGACTGAATAAAAAAATCCAGTCAGTTAATGTTTAAAAAATTTGAACTAGAAAGGGATATGCATAAAAAATTTATAATTCAGTTGATTGAAATGGTCGGTTCAGTTGACTGAACATTCATATGCACTTTGAATGTGCACACAGATATTCAGTCGATAGAACTGCCTGCTTGAGTCGGCCGAATACCATATTTTCTGCCATATTGAAGTTCTTTTGAGAAAATTTTTGTGCGTGAACTTGTAGTAAAACACTTGGCATATGTAACATGATTTGAAAACATTTTTAAGTACATGTGTGTGCATACACCACCTTAGAGAGATTTTAACAAAAATCAACTACTAGACTAGACTATAGACAAACCAAAAACGATATTGAAACTTCTATCTGAATTTCGGTCTTAATCTATTGTCGAGTAGAATAACATCTTCTCTTCCAAATATGGTTTTTTCATATAATATTTAATTATATAGTTGTCATGATCAAAACATCAAAATACAAGATTTTAAAAATTTTAGTGCCAAAAGGCAAAACATAATTAGACCATGAGGCCAAAATGCGTGAAAATCATGCTTATTATTTATGCCGCCTTGGCTAAGTGATAAACAAAATTATTTTTTTTGGTACCAAAAGGAAAAATCTAATTTGAGGCCAAGAGTTCAAAACTTTTGAAAACTTTGTTGGTCACTATCTAGACTAAGTGACAAGCGAAATTATTTCGATACTAAGAGACAAAATATAACTTGAGATCGTATTGTCAAATCTTTTGGAAATCGTGCTCAACATTTAAAGTCATCTAGGCCAAGTGACGTAAAAATGTTTTGGTGTCGAAAGGCAAAATCTAACTTGAGACTGTGAGGTAAAATCTTTCAAAAACTAGGCTTGCCACTTGAGGCCATCAAGACTAAGTGGTAAGCGAAATTATTACCATGCCAAAAGGCAAAATCTAATTTGGGAACGCGAGGTCAATTTATTTCCGAAAATGATGCTTTTCACTTAAAGCTATCAAGGCTAAGTGTTAAGTGGAACGATTATTATGCCAAGAGGGAAAATCTAATTTGGGACCATGAGATCAAAACTTGTTCTGAAATGATGCTTGTCACTTGAAGCCATCTAGACTAAGTGGTAAGTTGGACGATTACGGTACCGAAAGGCAAAACCTAATTTAGGACCATGAAGTCAAAACTTTTTCAAAAATAATGCTTGTCACTTGAAGCCATCTAGATTAAGTAGTAAGTGGGTCGATTACGCTACCTAAAGGGAAAATCTAATCTGGGACCATGAGGTCATATTTTTTCAAAAATGATGCTTGTCGCTTGAAGCCATCTAGGCTAAGTGGTAAGGAGAATGATATGGTATCGAAAGGCAAAATATGATTTGGGACCATAAGGTCAAAACCTTGTTTGTCGTACGAACTTATAAGTGATCATTCGGGACAAGACCTTTGAAGGGATGGGTTCGGTTTTGCCTTTAACGTTGGCCCAAATGTTGGCGCTTATTGGTCATCTGCAAAAAAATGTTTCCTTTTTCCTGCGCAAGGGTGACTTGGCATCCGACGGGGAGGCCTTTAGATATCCTTTGTCATCTAAGAATTACATTTGGGTTTGATTCATGAAATCTTTATTCTGAGAATAATGTCGCTTTTCCTTTTTGTATCAGAGCATTTTCCCTCCTTTTTCTTAGGCCAGAAATGGATGCTCCCATCGGTGATCAGCAAATCCTTAACAAAATTTTGTCTTCTTATGGGATTACTGGGGTTGAAATGGTCCTCTCTGGTCTAGGTTGCACTTTAGTGATCCTCCCAAAAGGTATTTTGTATGGTCTATAGAATATTTGGAACATGGGGTTTTTCTACCCCTAGCCCCTTTGTTTGTTAGCGTTTTGGAGTTTTACAACATCAGTCCTTTCCAACTTATAGCTACCTCTTACTCAACTCTTTCTGCTATGGTGATCTTATATTCCAGAAAAGGCTACCGAAGCATGTCTCTTGTCGAGATCAACTATATGTTCAATCTACAAGAGTCTAAGTCTTTTGGTGTATTTCTTACGTATATTCTCAAAATTTTAAGGTAGTATCCTTTGAAGGATCCATTTAGAAAAATAACGCCTCGCTAATGGTTCGTGGTAAAGGCCCATTCCGATCGAATTATTACTTCTTTCAATAATGTATGTATGTCTTTGAATGTCTTTCTTTTCCTTCTTCTTCTTTTATTCTTGGTCGTGTCTCTTTATTTTATCAAATTTTAAACAGTAAGATGCGAGAAGATTGTTGATCTAACCATAACCAATTCATTTACGGATAGATACAAAGAAGTTATGAAGATTCCACCATTGCAAAGGTTTAGGCATTTGGTTCTTACCGAAAGCTGACCAAGCACTGTAGGACTGATTCCTCCTACTAATTTTGCAGACTTAAACCTTTTGGGAAGTATGATAAAGCTTCTACCATAATTATTAATAGCAGGGATGAAGCCGAATCTATTTCTGGGTAAAGCAAGACTGAGGGTTTCATTTTTTTATCCCTTTGACTTCCTTACTTGATGCTTTTAGTGTATCTTTGGTATTAATCTTAATATTAACCCATATTTTCTTTTCCTTATTTTAGTGATTTTATGAAATCAAGCCCCCAAGGTAAGGGAAAGCAATCAAGAAAAGGCCCATGCTGCCCCCTTTTGACAGAGAGGCTATCGACTCGAAGAAACAAAAAGTTTCTAAATCTTCCCTAGCTGAAAGTTCTTAGGAAAGAGCTTTGGATCTGCTTTTCGAGAAGAACAAACAAGCTATAGAGATCACAAAGACCACTTTTTGAAGGTGGCCTTTCTTCTACCATCATTGAAGCACATGCTAGACCTCCAACCTCTGCTTTAGGTGTTCGAAAGACGATCGAACATGGCCTCTGGGAGAGTATTAAGGTAAAAAGAAGTTCTCGTAAAGATTTATGATTTCCATATTTGTCTTTACTATGGTTACCCATTTCTAGACTATGGTAGAATTTTCCGCCCTTCAACTTGGGTGGTGGAAAATAGAAGAAATAGTGGCTGCTGCCGAAGCGATGAAGAAGGAGTTTGCGGAGTTGAAGGCAAAAATTCAAGAGGTGAATGCTTAATTGGAGGAATCAGGCAAAACTGCTAGAGAAAGAGATTGCAAGATTGAGGCTCTCGAAAATGCTTTGGAGCAGAGGGACGAAAGGTTAAGGAAAGCCGAGTTCGGGGTGGTTGACAATGAGCGTTTTATTGCTAAGGATGAACATGAGAGCAAGGCCAGCGAATGGGCTTTCCATCTTTTGTTTGATGCTTATGCTCACCACCAAGATGAAAACATGACTTTCTCTTTAGCCTATCTTGGAGATAATGTCATTGCAGTAGAGGCTAAATATACTAAGAGATATGAAGAACGTGAGAAGGAAAAAGAAGCTGAGGCCATGATGGTGGATGAAGCTGAGACCCTGATAGATGAGGAGGATGGAGAGGCTTCTTTTGAGAAGGAGGTACGAGACTAATGATGAAATAAGTATTTCGTGACTTTCTTTTATACTAATATGACTTTCGTAACTTTTGATTTGTATAAAAAAATTAATGAAGCTTTCGTGATTATATTTGAACTTCCACTCGACTTGATGTGATTGTCATATAATGTCTCAAATTAGAGTAACCAATGTGTAGTCTTTCTATCGCCACTGATCTTAAGTTGTTCCTTAGGGAATATCTTGCTTGAACTGTTCAAGGACACAATGGATTATGCCTCTCTTTACCATTTTTATGAGAACAAGGTTGTCGAGCTCTAAAAGTTGAAAGTAACCCTTACGGTTTTTGAGGTTAAGAGTAGTTTCCTTCAATCGAAGCTAGGCCTAAAAACTAAAAGCTAAATTATCTCGGGGAAGAGCAAGCCCCAAATTAATATCTGATTTTGGGAGAAGACGTGGCTATTCTCTTTAAACGAAAAAAGAAAAGAAGGCTGAGGGTGATAGTGCTGATAAGATCGTTCCAAGACCATGAATATCTAGACTGTTTCGGAGGATTTCGAATTATCGTCTCGGTTTCCCTAGTTGGGGGAGGACCACCTCTTTTGGCTTTATACCTTACCCATTGATTCTCTTGATTTTGCAATCCAATTTTGTAAGACTATCTCTTTAGGCGTTCGACTTAACCTATCCTTTGTAACCTTTTTTTGAATAAACTATATGTAAAGAAATTATATTCCTTTCGGCTTCACTTATTATGTTGTCACTTTGTTTGAGTGTGCTTTTTAGGACTTTCCTTATATGGGGTATCTTTTGCCCCCGAGTATATTTTCATTAAAATAAGGTTTCAGACCCAACCAAATTTATGGATGGGTTCTTTTTCGAAGCCAACCTAGCAGCACAATCAAGATTTTCATCTTATTCTAACTCCATGTTCACTCTTCTTTTCAATTTACTAAGAATCTACTTGATGTCTTGACTTAGGAACCTCTCCCAACATTCTATCCATATCGAGAATCTTCTCATCATTCCAATCTAGTTGGGAATCTACCTATCATTCTAATCTAATTGGGAACCCATCCAATTCTAATCTATACGGGAATCTACCCGACTCCAATCTATATGGGAATCTACCCATTTCTAATTTATATGGGAATCTATCCATTCTAATCTATATGGGAATCTACCCATTTCTAATATATACAGGAATCTACTCGTTTCTAATCTATACGAGAATTTACCCGTTTCTCTATCCTAGTTAGGGATCTACCCAACTCTAAATTGGGAATCTACCCAATGCATGGTTAGCTGACCATGACTCACTATTAGCATGCATTCTACTTTTCGACATCTTTTTAAACCCAGGTGATATGGCTTCACTCTTTGTGGTGCATTACAGTGGGGGTGCTCTTATGGAGAGGTCTACCAACTTCTTGTTGGGTCGAAAATCTTTAGCAACTTTAGGCTGGCATTAGCCATCTACAACCACTTTTTGGCTGGCATCGACCATTTACAACCACTTTTGGTTGGTATTGACCAGTTACAACAACTTTTGGCTAGTATCGACTATATACTACCACTTTTAGCTGGTATCGACCAGTTAAAATACATTTTGGAGCTGGTAGTTATGCTGGTTATTGCTTAGTAAAGAGAAGCATGTGTTCTTTGAAAAGGAGTAGTTTCGTAATATATTTTTGAATAGGTCCTTAAAATCGCGTAATTTATAAATTACCTTGTTTGCTAAAGAGTGTGAAGGAAAAGATTAAACTTGATGAGGAGAGATATAAATTATTATTATCATCATTATTTTAAAAAAGGGGAGTTTCAAAACATTTGTAAAAATCCTTTTAAATTCACATGATTATCTAGTTTGGTGGAAATTTTTTAGTTTGAGTTTGAAAAAAGAGACTAGACTTAGTAAAGTGAAAACCTTCCATTAATCTCGTCAGATTAGTGGGAGGGCTTGTCTTAAATCGGGTAAAGTGAAACTCTATACTAACCTCGTTAGCTCAATGACAGAATTTCAATTTTTAAATTCTAGGCATAAGTCTGATAGTTAAAAGTTCTTAAGAAGAGAGAACAAGTTGAAAGAGATACCATGGATGTTGAGGTATGGGTGCACTTCTCAGGGAAAGACTTAGTGAGTGGGATTGTACAAAGAAGAATTTCACTAAAAGGGGATGGCCGAGACCTGCCAATCAAATCTTCAAGACTTCTGAGACCATAAGTGTTCCTTAGAGTTTAAACATTTTGCAGGAGAACTAGTATCTTTCGTTTGATCGTGGAATTTTTTTTAGGCGTTCTTCAAGCGTTTCCATGTTTTGTAGAAAAGTGCCATATGCATTCATTTGGAAGAGTCACATGAACTTGTCATGGAGTCACGGAAACATAATGAGATAAAAATAAAGTTTAAAAATTAGATGTTCAGATTAATGTTTAATAAACTTAGACAACTTCCCATTCTTTATAAAATCCTCGACTATATAAGAGGCTTTCGGCACTTATATATTTCATGTCCATTTACTCGATATAGATACATTAGTTCTTTCCTTTTGGATCTTGTATGGTGGAAGGGGGATAGTTAGGATAAAAGATCTCTCTATAGGTCCTCAGTAAGACCTGAGACAATTACTGGCTGAGAGGAGTACGAACTTGATCGTGTTTCAATTTCTTTCGTGACTCACCACCTTGAGTGTCCAGGGTGGTCATTTCATTAGAGGGATCCAAACCTTCATATTTTAGCAACTCAGTGGAAATATCTTTAACTTCATCATGCATGGCTTAACGAATTTTCATACTTGGGCAGATTCATGGAGGGACTCCTGAAGATATCCCGAAAGTTTCCTGATCTAAGAAGCTTGGAGTTCATAGATAGGATCATATTCTTGACTATTTTCTTTAATCTAAATGAGGATGACCAATCTTTCGTTATTGTCTTCTTCAATGAGCTAAATGCAAATGTTGAGGGGTAGTTTTGAGATGACTCTTTTGTTTCCAGGACTAGACATAACTGGTTGAAAGGCTTTGTTGGACATCTGAAAGGAAAAGAAATGCGGAGGTACGAGCCCTCCTTCTAGCGCCAAAAATGTTAATGTAGAAATTCGTCTACACCAACACCTCGAGGTCCGAAGGTATAACTCCAGAAGTTGGTTTGATTATATGTCTCGGATGTAAAAATATCAAAACGAGATGTGATATTGCTAGAGTTGGCATAAATTAAAATATCGAATTTGAATGACGAATGGGAAGGAAGTAAAGTGCTGAAAGTAAATAACACCATGACTTTTATAGCGGTTCCGGCCGAATTCCCTACGTCCTTCTTTATTGAGTCACTCTTATATAGCCAAGATGCTTATTACATTGAATCTAAATGTTTCACCCATTAATGAATTTTTGATTAGAGCTCTAATATAGGAAAGTACTATCTAGTTTTTGTTCATTATGTGTCGGAAGATTTTTTGTGCCTTTAGATTGCCGCCTATTTATAGCCAATAAGCCATGGTGCCATTGGTTGAGCACCTTCTCTTTGGATTGATGATCTAGGTTGCTATGAACGATCTTGATTTAAACACTTGTCATTATATGGTTGAATGTAATTTGGCATGGATTGCTGACATGACGCTTTAATATATAAAACTTTTGGATATCTTTCATTCATCTTGACCGTTTGTCTCGTCCTGGGCTATCTAAGCCGTTGATTATTATTGTTTGTTGAATTGTTTTAGGTTTGAAAATTGATGCACTCGGTCTGGCTGCTTATCTCAGCTAAATTATGATTTTGGCCTTGGTTGACACATTTGTTTATGCTTTCAGATTGCATATTTTCGTGAGAAACCGAAAGAGGTCTCGGAATTTCAAGTCAAGGAACTTTCATTTTGAATATTAGCAATTTGTGCATTGTGGAAATTATAGTGTAATACGTATGTTATGTTATTTTAAAGGTGTTTAAGATAACAAAAGTATGTTTGTATGTATATAAAATGAAATTTGAAATTAATATAATTTAATTAAAATTGTTTAATTAAACATATAAATTAAAGGTTATTTAATTAAATAAATAAATTAATTAAAGATTAATTGATTGAAAAAATTAAGTAAATGTTAATTAATTAAATAAAAATACACATTTAGGTGTTATACTATAATAGTTATAGTATATATCTACACACATACACACATATGATACATAGGTATTACTATAAATGTTATGGTATATACTATAAAGTTTATAGTAGACATGTCTAATATAAAAGTTGTATTGAAATACTAATATAAAATTAATTAAAGAATTAATTAATTAAACTTAATTAAATAAGAGCTATTAACATAGTATTATACATAAGACTAGTATATAAGTAATAGGAAATATAAAAGTTATATAATAATAAAAATTTATGATATGAATGTATCAACTAAAAGTGGAACATTAAAGAAACCCAAGCACACTTAAGGAAGAAATAAATATGTAAATGTACGTATACCATGATTTCTGATATGTCCGACGCTTGAATCATGAGGGTATTTCTTAAGAAATACATTATTCCATAAGTTGATATCACTCAATATAATATATTGAAGATTATGAATCTTCAGTGTAATGTTGCCCTCTGCCATTTATATTAATAAATTACTTACATACTCCTCAGTTTTTGAGCAAACTCAAGTTAGGGATTTTATGTGTAGTATTATTGATATATTGAATAGACGAGGTAAGATAACTATGTGTATTTGTTTAGCAAACTCTAGGTACATATATTATACGTCGTTCGTTGCAATATGGTAGGTACGAGTGAATAACCTCTTTCGATTTGTTGAGAAAACTCAAGATCGAAATGAGATTAGGACAAGAAACCATGTGGTTAGGAGTTGTATGTGATACAACCGATAAGAATTTATCCATCATTTGTAGGGCTATCATTTGTTGAGCAAACTCAAAGTCAAAATCCTAAGGAAAACGAGTCCTAATATCCACTATTAAAGTCAAAAGACTTCTTGTGACGATCCACCTTTTTAGACGGTTTAAATCGATAATAAATCATACGTGTCCAACTCAAACTATTCAAAAAAACAGATTATCAATGAGGTAAATAAGAAAATATGTGAAAAGAAGGAAAGCTAAACATAGAATCTTGCAGCGGAATGATAAAATATGATGAAAAATAAACAGTTCATTAGTCAACAAACATACCCAAAATCATGCAGCAAAATAATAATAGTAAATATGGTCTAGCAAACTCCATCTTCGTCTTCAAGGAATATTGTCTTCAAACACTGAACTACTCAGGCTGACCCAAGCATAGTGAAAAGACAAAACACTCAAGTCAGAACTAAAAGTTCTTGTGTAAGTTAAATCAATAACAAGTAAATATGAGTGTAATAGCTTCAGATATGTTTACGCATTTTCCATCTCCAATCAAGTGTACAACGTGAGTGCAATAACTTAAGAGATATTACAGGATTTTCCATCTCCAAGGATCCGTCAAACTACCTATATAGTAAGATATGCTACATATGCAGTGTCTATTAGTAAATTAAAGTATTAAAATAGCATCAAGGCTTTATATTGTTCCTCCTTAGCACATTTTTAAGCTGGTAGTCTATGTAGGTCTTATAACACAACCAGTAATGTTGGTAGCCAGTGATTCCCCTATAGGTACCATACTAAATCAAAATCGTAGTGGTCGTGTATAAGGATGATCATATGACAAGGCACATGAGGCGATGCCCAAGGTAGGATAGTAATGTTTTATGTTTCCTGACTGGTGGTAACCTTTAACGACCCACCACGAACATCCATCCCGTAATCAAATCAAGGTGCACCAATCGAGTCCAAAAAAATCAGATGGAAATACGAAGAACAGATGTCGCTAGAGTAGCTAGCCTCGTTGGTCAGGTATGGCTTCTGTTTTAGTCATCGCAAATTACATAAGTGTCAGAGTTTATCATCATTGTTCTCTTTCTTCAATCCAGTAAATGTCACCAATTCAACCTCTACATTCTGCATAACATCCACCGCGTACATAGTTGTTAAAGTGGTTCCGGTATTGACGGAGTGTATGCCAATATTCGGCTCCAGTCTCTTCAACAACCAAACGTCTTTTTCACATCGGTTTGTTCTTTTAAAGTTCAACAAGTCATATTTCATATCAAAACATCAGATTCACTTCAAAATCATTTCAAATTCAAAATAGGTTATACCTTCATATCAAAACAAATGATTTAAATCTAAATGATTCCCTCTTTAAAACAGTTTGAATATTGAAAACGGTTTTGAATAATTAAAATAGTTTGAATATTGAAAATGGTTTGGATAACTAAAATAGTTTTAATATTGAAAAATATTTTTGATAATTAAAATAGTTTTGAGAATTGAAAGTAGTTTTTATAATTAAAATGGTTTATATATATTAATATAATTTGATTATTAAAATGGCTTATACATTAGAATAGTTTATATTAAAACTGTTCCTTCTTTCACAACGATTTGAAGTCATGTTCCAATTCCAAATCATAACGAATTCAATTTTTGACTTCCAATTCAAGTCAACTTCATATTCAAAATTCAATTTAAATCAATCTCAATTCCAAACGATTTCAACTTTACTTCAAGGTCAATTTAAATAGTTCTATTCAAAAGACTGAAAGTTTCAATTCAAATTCTCATTTTAAATAATTTAGTTTAAATCCATTTCACATCCGAGACTTTGAAATACCAATTTAAACCACTTTAATTAAAGTGAATTCAAAGTTTTGAATTAAAAGTTAAACCTTTAAAATAGTTCACTTCCAATAAATTCAAATCATATCCCAATTTCAACTTTAGTATTTTTAATTTAATCTTTAAATAATTTCGTTTAAGCAGTTTCAATTTCAACATTTCAAATCTTGAATTAGAGAATAGTTCAATTCATATTAATCAAAATTTCATTCTTTTCAAAACAATATCATTTAATAAATCTAAATTCAAGGTTTAAAAAACACTTAATTTAACCAAAACCGGTGTCCGTGTTTAATTTTCTTCCTATGGCCAAGTGATCAGTTATTTCAATTTTTATTACATGGATGGATATATATCATTTCAAACCATGTTTAAATAACATAGGTATATATCATCTCAACCTATTCTAAGTTCATTTCAAATAATACAAATGACCATTTATATAATGTCAAATAATAAATAGGGTAATAGCATGGATATATCCAAAATAAATAAGCAACCATACATCCAACATTAATAAATATGCATATAGTAACAGTCAACATCCAAATCAACCAATACATTACAACAGTTACTAGTCATCAATTGTCAGTATTTAACTAGCAGTTAAATTACAAATATTAATTTAAATTTCAATTTAATTCAATATAAAATTCAAACTCAATTTAAATGTCAATTTAAACGTCTACAAAAACAACCAATAAAATTTTATCACTTCATGATTTCAATTTAACTAGCATCAGAAAATTTAGTATTGTGTGAGCCCGTTTAATCACTAACATTTATACGAATCTGAAAATATTAGACTTCTATTCAATAGCTCATCCCTAGGTTTCCTTAGTCCTTTTCTCGATTTCCAGCTTTGTTCCTAAATTTTTTTTTCGGTTTGATTTACTTTAAGTTTCCTTCTTGTTATATATATATATATATATATAAGGTTTGAAAAAAAGAAGAAGATCTAAAAAGGAAGAACTGAAAAAGAAAAGGATTAAAACAAGAAGAACTGGAAACGAAAGAGAAGATCAAGATTTGAAAATGAGGAAGAAAGTTCGAAAAGGAAAATATTTAAAGAGGAAGAAAATTTGAAGAAGAAAAAAAATTAGAGAGAAGAAGAAGATTTGAAGAGGAAAAGGAAAAAAAAGATTAGAATGAAGGCTAGGGTTCATTTTCATCATATATTATTTATATAGTTAGAGTTAGGTTTAGGGCCATTGAAATTTGAAAAGAGAGGCTAGAAATACATGAAATAAGGCTTCAGGAAGTTTGAAAATGAACGAAAATGTAATAAAGTAAATACGAACAAACTAGATATTGAAATAAAGTAAATATAAGAAGCCTTTTTAAAAGTGGTAGGTATTAAAAAGAGGTGAAGGAAAGAATTAAAAATGTGAAAAATAGTTCATGTATGCGAAATGGAAAAGCTTTAGACAACGTAAATGGAAAGGAGTAATGGAACAAATGAGGAAACAATGAAAAGATTGCGACAATTATTAATTAGAAAGGAAATGAGTAGGCCAACTCTACACTACAAACAAACTTTTGGAATTCAAATTTCAAAAATATTTGTTCACTCAATTAATTTTGTTAACCCCAACCATACCAAAATTGACATCCATTAAAGATTTAATTACTACACAATAAATAAAAATAAATTCTCTACACAAATTTGTGTAATTAATTAAGAGAATATAATACATTAAGAACTTTCATTTCTCACAGTGAATATTTTACTAGGAATGCATTAACATACATTCAGAAACATAACAACATAAATGGCGTGATATAAACAGATGTATAGTATATCTTATATATAATGCAAATACTTCCTAAATGAAGCCTTTTTTGAACTGCCAAAATTGTCCTTCTTTAAATCACTTCATTATACATCACAATAAGGATATGTTTGGTTTTTCCCATCCCCACTACTCCAAAATCCAAAATCAGTTCGTATGCACATTTTCTGCGACGCCTCCATTTCCCCATGTACCAAAAAAGGAAACAAAGTAGGTAGAAAAAAACAAAGCGTTTGACAATTTCAGTACATTTTTTGGACAGGCATGCTAAGCAAGGTAATCTAAGAGTGATAGCTTAACATGATGGACTTGAACGCTGGTAGCAGTAGGTGTCCTCAGCACGATGGACTTAAAAGACGACAGCAACGGGTCTCCTCAGCATGATGGACTTAAACGACGAAAGCGGTGGGTCTCCTCAGTGACTTGAACGGCGAACACGGTGGGTCACCTCAAGATGATGGACTTGAACATGAGAGCAGTGGGTCTCCCTAAGTTTTTACTCTCCTTTTCTTCTTTTCTGCTCTAATAATGATTAAATGATAACCTTTTAGTCTATTTATCAATTCATGCTTCATCTATTTTATTGAGTAAATTATGCTTCATCTTAATGTTGAACATGATTGTCTTGATTCCAGTTCATTTTGATGTTTAGGAGTTGAAAGTTGATCTGTCCGTCCTTCTTCTAGATGTGTTACTCAACTGTTAGTACTCATATTTCACTTTCAAATAAATCTTTCTTTTGTGCATTTTTCTATTTTTATTTATTTTCTAATGGCGACCACCAACCAATTTCACTGTACGTGCCTGAAGCTATGAAACATAATGTTAGTTTTTTACAGACCAAATGTTAGATGAAATGACTAACAGTTCTAGACAGTCATTGTATTACAATGAATGATTAGATTTCTTAGGGATTATTAACGAGGTTACAAAATATATCAGAGCTAAATGGTTTTTATTTGAATGACTTAGAGAGTATTAACGAAGTAACATATGGGTGAAGGATGGATTGAGAAGATTGAGAAATTGAGAGGTTTCAGTGGAGTTAGAAGGGATGCAAAAGTTTAAAGCCAATTGTGAACTGAAGAATAGTCAGAGTACATAAAGAATCCAATAATCCGGGGTTACCTTTATTAATTTGTACGGTTGTTTTCTTGGTCCTCTAATCATCTATAGTTGTTTTCATAAGTGAAATTTATCAATACATACTATATAGGAGCTCATCTTGAACAATTATGTCATAATTTCATTGATCGGCATGTGATTTTTTTGGGGATATTTTAGGAAAAAATCAACAGTGTTGTTTGCACTAAAGTGACGCCTTTATTTATCTGTATGTATATTTGACAGGCTAGAATTGACATATGACATAGATAGAAAAACAACAAGCTTATCTAAACCATGCATGTATATATTCAAATTATATAATAGTTATGCTTTTCTTTGATTGTTCAAATAATAGAGTAATTAAATGGATGTATAGTAGTTATGCTTACTATATCATTTTATTTTGAACACAATTGGTCATTACTAGGATAAGCGTATAAATAATGAGACAGAATAGCTACGTGCCTAGATACAGTATACCATTGATGCCATTATAAATGCTAAGCCATCTAAATATAGAATTTTAGAAAAATTTGGGCATTATTTTTAAAAGAAAAGATGCCCTAAGTGTTAAGTGTTCACTTTATATTTCTATTAGTTAGTACTTGGAGATCAACAAACATTAAAGTTGTCTGTAGCTGTATTTATTTTAGATTTAAATTATTGCTAATCATGAGTACGGATAGCAAGAACAATTTAATTATCACTCGATAGACTGTGTGTGTTATGTCCCTGTCTATAAATACATACATACATACATACATACATATGAAATCCTACATTTATATTCTCGCTTACGCTCGCCTGCTTGGTTTCTTTATTTATTGAAGTTAAAATTTCTGGTATAATCACTTGAATACCTTAGGTAACTGGAATACATTTTTATCAATAAAATTAATATATATTATATTAACACGATCAAAATCAGTTATGTTTTTGAGAACTCATTTGATTTTGGTAACATATTATAATTCTATTTCTTTTTTCATTGTGCCAACAACAATAATCTTTGTATACTAATATATTGTAATAGAGACAACTATAACCAAAAATCTTGCAGATATCTTCCCTCCATTGGTAGGCTTTTAACATGTTAACGGTTGTGGAGCTTGAACCCTTTTTCTAAGCTATAATATAAAGAGTTGTTTTAGATTAAATGGTTGAGCTAATTTGTTAACATGCTACAATGGATCTAGATATTTTTGACATATTTCTACATTTCTAAGTTACTATAACTTTAAATATGGTAAATCGTTTAACCAAAAACGATATGATAAAAGTAGGTATTATTTTATATTTCTTTTATTTTTCTACAATGTTAGCATACTAAACATGAGAGATCAAGAAAACTCAAAAGAAGTTGAAACTACAGTAATTTTAAACATTTAGCTTACGGTTGGTTATTGTTTATATTAAAGAATGTTTAATCATTGTGTATAGGAGCGAATTTAAAATTAGCAAATGTAGAGATTGAGAGATGAACAAGTAATGATATAAATGGATAATTTATAATACATTACATACTATATTAACATACCATAATCTATGATACATGAGCATTATTAAGTTAAATTGCAACTTTATTTTATATATTCTCCCTTTGTTAAGTTATTTGTCACAACTAATTAACAATCTATAAGATAAATTCTATATTGTAATTACTGTAATACATTATATATTTTGAAGCTTTATTTTATGCATGTTAATTAGATAAGAGTTTAGTTAAAATAAACTGAAAATACATGACTATTAAACAATAATGGTTGGTTGTTTATATGCTTGAAGAGAATATGCAATGTTAGAAGGTATTTTTTGAGATTTCAATAAGTAGCAAGCATAACTATTGAGATGCTTTTGCTATGAATTTATATATGTTTTGTGTGGGAAAAACACCAGTAAAGATATTGCCATTTACTTCAAAAGTGGTTATTGTAATTTGTCTGACTCTTTGTGCTTTAAATGATATAGCCGCGCGACATTCTAGACGTTACTGAATGAAAATGCCCAAATTTCAGGTACAACTTCAATTTAAAATATGAGAATATTTTATTGAAAAATTATGTGATGATTATTATGGAAGATATTTTATCTTGATTGTATCATTAGGAACATAGGTTGTGTGTTGTCTTATTTTACTAATTGAACCTTAAAATTATGTAGATAGAAGGTTGAATGTTTTTTATATCAAATATAATGAGTTTATGTATCTGTCATATACTCATATCAGTATTTCTACCACTATATACAGTAGTAATGCCCATTTTTTTTAATATGCATACCTTTAATATAAAAATCTAAAGACTACAATATGGTTGCACTAATTTATATTTTCTTTTGTTTCAGTGTTAAATCATTTCTGTGTATGTATATGTCATTATCATTATCTAGTGTTGCTTACTTGAGTAAGCCACCTATTTCATATAAGTTATGTAATTCTACCTAGACGCTTTACAATTGAAGGAAAAAAACCAAATAAAATGCATCGACAGACCAATGCAACACTCATTTCCAACTTTGAGAACCCATTGGTGGAAAAAAATTGGCATGCGATAGTTTATGTGGTAGAAAAGTCATGCCCTTAATACTCATTGGATAATGATGTGACGCGACCTAAGTGGAAACTCAAGATAGTAGGATGAGACAATGGAGGTGGTGGGCTATTAAATGTTGTAGTATGTGTTATGTCCCAAAACCTCCTCAATTCATGTGGGAACTATTTATATTTTTGTTCCATTTTCTGGTCCCATTATTTTGGTGGATCGACCTTTCATTTTTGCCTATCTTATTTCCATAATTATGAGTGTGGTACTGCTTATTACTACCACTTGAAGAGCTTATAGGAGAAGGTTATGGAGTAGCTGTTGCGATGCATGATCGACTGTTTCAATGTTGTTTAGCAAGTAGGTGGCACATGAATCTTGACTGAATTCGACCACTATTGAGGTTAGTAGCCTTGGGAGAAAGAGGAGGAAGCATTGGACCCGAATCTGTTAGAGATTTCAAAGAATCCGAAGAAGATTCGGTGGACACCGAAAGTGTTGGTTAGGAAGCAGCATATGTTATGGGGTCCACCGCAATCGTGCTATCAGGAGGCACATTGCATCACAAGTATGTAGCGTCATAAACTGAATTTCTATGTATTCAGTCTGCTAGACTGTTAGAATAATAACTTTGCAATTATTTCTGTTAAAAGTTTGTTTGGAATTTTGAATTGATAAGTTTGGAGCATAAATCAATTGGTATATTATTTACCCAATTTAGTGGCACTTTTATGTGTTTTTCATGATATTTTTATGTATATAGGTGTACTTTATATGCTTTGAAGTGCAATAACATATTACTCCACTTGTACATGAATGTGTACAATACATATTAATCAAATTTGTAACCAATCTATTTACCAAAATTTTACCATGGTAATCTTTATTTGATACCGGTTGTGGATGAAATTTTAGTTTTAAATTATATTCGATGTATATTTCATATTTTCATATTAAAAAATAGCCACTTTTGCATTTATCACTTTTTTGACTCCTTTTGTCATCAGCATGATATCTTTATTCTATTGTCTAAATTGTCTGCAAATGTTTTGTTCAACTTTTTTTTATTCTATTCACTCTTGTGATGACCCGAATTTTAGCGCTCGAAAATCGACATCCATACTTCACCTGTATTCGAATATCGTAGATTCAAACGTCGAAATCCGATTCGCCTCTGAATCAACCTCGACAACGAAATCGCCGCAAGAACATCGGTGACCATAACTGGTCCTTAAAACCTAATTCGACATCGCACCACCACTCGGGCGATCTAAAAATTCTTCCACCATTTTTCCTTCGACCAATGACTCACGAGCCACCCCCTGACCCAAGCGCAATGTTCCTCCTTCGCCGATCATCTTGAAATCGATAGAAAACCAATTTTCGAACAACTCAAAAATTCTCAACATATATACACTTAAAAAATATGAAATCACTTTCTAAAATCATCATTTCAGATACGAATCTGTTTCTAAAATCAAAACTTGAAATTATAATCTTTGATTTTTCCGTTTTAAAAGATTCTACTGAAAATTGCCATTTTTGAATTGATTATTCAATAAATATACTTGAATTTATTTTTAAAATTGATATTGCATGGTTACAATCTTTTTTATTCGAAGATCTTCACCTAAAATAGATCGGAGCAAGAGGATTTGAATTTTTTTATGAGTTTTAGCCTGTAAATGTTTAAAACAGAAAGATATATGCCTATAAACAGATAGGCACACAACAATCTATGTGTATATATACACACACATGCAGATATATTTAACAACTAAGCAATATTTTCATAACATATTCAAGAGTTAACCACAACATCAAGATATAGAAGCAGATTTAAGAGGTTTTCTCACCTGGATTGGTTTTGAACAGAGAGCCTGGAATGTTTGATTTTTTTAAAATCTAGAAATGTTTTGAACTTTAAATTTTAATCTGAACTTGTTTGGGATGATCTGGAATCTTTGAATTGTTTATGTTGAATCTTTACTTTGATTATTTGATTTGCTTTCAGGTTTGAGATTTGTCTTAGCTTTTGAAACTGGAAATGATTTTGCTATAGTTTGATTTTATTTTTAAATTTCAAATCCAAACTCTATTTATAATCTATTTATATACATATACATATGTAAATAAACAAATACATATCTTATTTAATTTCAGAAAAATTTCGAATTAATTCAAAATTTAATCCAAAATCTATATTAATTACTAATTTAAATTTGGCTTAAAACCAGGATCGTTACAAATTCCCCCCTTAAGAAAATTTCATCCCCGAAATTTGCTAGATAGGTAGACAAGCAAAGAACAGATGAACACATAGAAAGATATAGAAATGGATTACCAGATCAAACTGAATATCTATTCTATATTTGGTTTACCAAATCAGAATATCATCAATAATTATGAGAACGAACTCATTCGATACTTTACGACTCGGGTCATCAGATAGTAGGTGTTACTTTTGGCAATCTTTGGAGTCTTTTTGGATTCTGGAAATCGCATTCTGCACTGGATTTGCTATAAGCTCAGCATGATGGTGGTTCGAGCTTTTGATTTGGAGCTTTGGCGTTGAAGATATTATCTTTCCGCTGCTGTGCTTTCCGCTGTTGTATCTATCTCTGATATTGTTAATCACTTTATATTGTATCATTGTTGTATCAATTATGGTGTATCAATAAAGTCATTCTTCTGTTTCCGCTATGTTGTTATTCACCTAATGTTGTTATAAGCTCTGGCGAATCGGATTTCAACGGTTGAATCTACGGCATTCGAATACAGGTTGTTGGGCGAATTCTCACCCAGAAGATCTTGAGACAACGAAGCGTCTGTTTCACCCGGGTTCGCAGTCACCACTTCATTCAGCATGACCGGCCTCTTTACCATTCGACAATGCAAGCCATAGCTCATTCGACATGAATAACCTCCAGTTCATTCACCAAGGCCAAGGAACACTCGGCACTCACGCATGAAGCTTCATTCGGCAGCACGAGCACAAGTCCATTCGGCATGGAAGCTCCATTCGGCAGCACGAGCCATGTCCATCCGGCATGACCAGCCCCTTTCCATTCGGCATAGCCGGTCCATGTCCCGCCGAATACCACCACCGGACCACACTATTGCCGAACCACCTTCCCATCACATCTCCACCGGACCAACTCCAATACCCTACCACCAAACCAACCACGACCGAATCAACTCCACTGCCACTCCAACACTACCACCGAATCAAGGCTTCAGCAATCCACTTCACACACCACCATCACCAGTCCAAGCTCTACCGAATGAAGCCTCGCCGAACCAGAAGTGCCAGGCCAAATTGCTTCAGCCCGGGCCCACCAGCAGTTATATACTTCCAAGACCCCTGCCCCCTACCTCATTCTATAAATAGAGGGGCAGGGGTACAACAATGGCAGACAAGTTTGAGAGCTCAAGCAAGGAAGGAACTTTCAAACTACTTTCATATACTGATATACGAAGCATTGTACTTGTAATCTGAAAGAAAGAAGATAATAACATATAAAGTGGACGTAGGCACATTCTGGCCGAACCACTATAAACCTGTGTGTCTTTTACATTTCAGCCCCTACTTCTTTCATATTTACATACTCATCTAAAATCATTGAAAATCACATATAATCAACTAAATAATACGACTTGGAGGTGTTTGTCCATTTTTTGTGCAAACATTTTTGGTGCTTTCACTGAGAGCTGAACTCAAGCTTCATCCTCTCCCATTCAACCTTCTTCCTAACAACATCGCCCGTTGCTTAGAAATCATGCCTTCCAAACAGAGAAGGGACGCTAACAAAGGAAAGAACATCGCAACTAGCAGCCTTCCAGATCCAGCAATCGCAGATCAGCCCACTTCAACAGCAGTACCGGATGAGAATCAAGAGAATACAACTGGTCCTGCAACGGAACAACCAATCACTAGGGCAGATCTGGACAGAGTTGTGGCTGAAGTAACTAACCGCTTCACATCCCAACAAGAAGCTTTGGTGGACCAACTCATGTCACGTTTAAGGGATGCTGAAGAGTCCAACCGCAACACTGAATCATGGGGCGAATCCCAATCTGGAGGATCTCGGAGGCAACAAAGGTCTCCACTCTTCGAAGAAGCTATCAACAGAAACAACAATGATAGGGGCCGCGCCCGGACTCAGCCCGAATCCCGACTCGAGGAAGCCCTTGGTGCCGAGCCCAACGGGGGAGGCACCAGGCGAGGGTCGGATGTAGCTGAGCCAGTCATGCCACCTAATCATAGAAACCCCGCTGAACGGAGCCGAGCTAGGACCCAGCCCGAAGTTGACCCCATGGATGTGCTCGAAACAGAACCCCACAGGGGAAGATCAAGGCAGGGGGCAACTGTAGCTGGTCCTAGCATGCATCCAAGCAGCCAAAGAGAACCACTGGATAATGCTAGAAGTGATAGATTGTACCATCCCTACAGGTCATCCGGACGAGATAGATCCCGCAGGGAAGAGCCAAGCTCATTTTTGTCCGCTCCAAGTTCTGACGAACGAATGGCACGATTATTCAGAGAATGTGTCCAACGCGAGCAAAGGGACCGGGGGATAGGCGCTAGGGTCACCAGCCCCTTTACCCGAAATATCGAAACCGCCATTACCCCCCGGGAATGGAAAATGCCAACCATGGAACCTTACAAAGGAACTTCCGACCCTATCGTACATTTACAGAGATACACCCAGCATATGCTCATGAGTGGAGCAACAGAAGGAGTATTATGTAAATGCTTTCCGCTATTCCTATCAGATCTAGCTACCTCCTGGTTCTGCCATCTACCCCAAGGATCCATCAACTCATGGGAGATGTTAAAAGAAAGGTTTATTAGCCAGTTCCGCATCCATGTGGAACAACCCAGGGATGCTTATTCTCTATCCAATGTCAAACAGAAAACCGGAGAGACGCTACAACAATATCTAACACGGTTCAACGCCACAGCGGCAGCAGTTCAAGATGCCGATGAAAAACTCACTCTAATGGCCCTCTGTAGTGGTGTGCATCCAGACACCAAGTTTGCCAGAAGATTAACTAAGGAAAAACCAGTTACCTTGCCTGATTTCTTCCATGAAGCTGGAAAGTATATGAGACTTGAAGACGCTGCTACGGAGAGGCAGCCAGGGCAACAAGGCAAGATAATTCAGGACAAGGTTCCCACTGCAGCTAAGGACGCTCGAAGAAATGAATCTAGAGACAATGCTGGGGGCAGAAAGGGTGAGAAGCGCCAATATCGACCAGGGCCAAGATTTGACTCCTACACTCCTTTGAATGAAACAATCGAAAACATCTACCTAGCCACTCAGGGCGAACTCGGATACAAGCGCCCCCCGCACAAGAAAGAATCAGATAACGCACTCAAGTCCGGAAAGTTCTGTCGCTTCCACGAATCCCACGGACATGACACCAATGAATGCCACCATCTTCGGGACTTGATCGAAGAACACATTAGAAGAAGAAGACTGGAACGTTATGTGAAAAGTCAGAACAGGACTCCAACTCCTGCCAATGAGAACTCAAAGCAACCCCTCCCAGAAGTAGGCGGAGGGAGTCGCAACAATCACAACACCAGTGGCTCTAGTCAAGAGAAGATAGTAGTCCTTACCATCTCAGGAGGACCACACATTGCCGACAGAAGTTGGGCAGAGATGGAAAGGTACGGCAAGTCGCTTAGAAATGCCGAAGGATACGTTAACTCCGTCACAGAAGAACGCCAACCGAAACGAAAAGAGAGCGACGACATCATATTCAGTAGACGCGATTTGGAAGGAAGACAGTACCCACATATGGATCCTATGGTCATCTCTGCCTGGTTCGGCCCTGCTAAAGTTTTTCGGATTCTAATAGACACGGGAAGCTCCGTAAACATCTTGTTCAAACATGCTTTCGACAAAATGAAGTTATCAATGAAGGATGTGTCTCCCTGCGACAAACCACTGCACGGTTTCACTGGAGATGCAAAAATGCCCCTCGGGCAACTTGACCTCTTCGTCGAAATAGGAAGTCATCCCCGCTCCGTGGTGCGAAAACAAACGTTCGTGCTAATAGAGAACCACTCGGCTTACAACGCCTTCTTGGGGAGACCAGCCTTGTCTGACTTCCAAATTGTCCTAGCCCCCTGGTGCCTGAAGATGAAATTCCCGACAGACAACGGAATAGGAGAAGTAGAAGGAGATCAAGACGCTGCCCGAGACTGCTATATAACTGAGCTTCGCAACAACCGCAGAAAGAATAAAGGAAAAGATGCAGAGACTACTCTCTGCATGAAAAGCTTGGAGGCATAGCAACTAAAGAAAGCCCCTCCTCTTCGATACACAAGCGATCCCTTCAATGAACTAGACCCCCGGGATAAAGAGGAGGAGGCTACCGCCGAGCCTGCAGAGGCTATGGAATTCGTATCTGTAGATAAGCACGATTCAAGTAAACTATTAAAAATCGGATCTCAGCTGAAAGCGGAATTAAAGGGTCAACTCATTGACTTTCTCCGCCACAACTTAGATGTATTTGCGTGGACCCACGCCGATATGACAGGAATCTCTCCAAACGTAGCGTGCCACATGTTGAACATCGATCCCACCAAGGTACCAGTAAAGCAGAAAAAGAGGAGCATGGGGGCAGAGCGATCAGCAGCCCTTGATGAGGAAGTAAAAAATCTACTTGCTAATGACTTCATACGGGAAGCCATCTACCCAGAATGGATCGCTAACCCAGTGCTAGTAAAAAAGGCCAATGGAAAGTGGCGAACATGTATTGACTTCTCCAATCTGAATGACGCTTGCCCGAAAGACTGCTTCCCACTTCCCCGAATTGACCAACTCGTGGACAGCACAGCTGGGCACGAACTCCTATCTTTTATGGATGCATACTCCGGATATAACCAGATCCCCATGCACGCTCCCGATCAGGACCACACTAGCTTCATCACCGACCGCGGATTATATTGTTACAAAGTCATGCCTTTTGGACTCAAAAATGCTGGAGCTACCTATCAACGCCTCGTCAACAAAATGTTCGCAGAACTGATAGGACGTACTATGGAAGTATATGTGGATGACATGTTGGTGAAGTCCAGGAAAGCCAACGACCATGTAAGCCATCTGGACGATATGTTTCGGGTACTTCGCCGATATGGAATGAAGCTGAATCCTCTAAAGTGCTCCTTCGGAGTATCATCGGGAAAATTCTTAGGATTCATCGTCCACGCCAGAGGAATCGAAGCAAACCCTGAACAAATCCGAGCTTTAAAAGAAATAAGGATACCTTCCACTCGAAAAGAAATGCAGAGCCTAAACGGAAAGGTGGCCGCCCTAAGCAGATTCATTTCCAAGGCAACTGACAAGTGTGTCCCTTTCTTCGAAGCACTCAAGAAAGACAAAGGGAGGTTCGAGTGGACCGACGAATGCTTAAAAGCCTTCCTCAACCTAATCGAACACCTTCAGAGACCACCAGTACTCTCAACTCCAAATGAAGGTGAAGTGTTATACCTATACCTCGCTGTATCATCTCATGCTCTAAGCGCCGCCTTGGTAAGAGAAGAAGACCGCACACAACGTCCGGTTTACTTTGTAAGCAAGAGATTTACGGGGGCAGAAGCCAGATATCCTAAACTTGAGAAGTTAGCATATTGTTTATTGATCGCGTCACGGAAACTGCGACACTACTTCCAGTCTCACTCCATCAGGGTTCTAACCGATCAACCACTAAGACAAGTGCTCCATCGTCCTGACACTTCTGGGCGACTCCTCAAATGGTGCATCGAACTAAGTCAGTATGATATCACCTACCATCCCCGCACCGCTATCAAAGGACAAGCCATGGCTGATTTCATTGCCGAATTCACTACCAACGAAGGCAAGGAACAATCCGAAGTAGCAAAAAACATCAAGTGGAACCTCTTTGTAGACGGAGCATCGAACGAACAAGGCTCGGGGGCAGGTATTGTGATCGTCACCCCCAGGGGAAGAAAGTTGTACTATGCATTAAGATTGGAGTTCACGGCCACTAACAACGATGCTGAATATGAAGCAGTAATAGCGGGATTGGAACTGGCCCTAGAAATTGGGATCAATTCCTTATGTATTCATAGTGATTCTCAGCTTATCGTAAACCAGGTACTAGGAGAATTCCAGACTCGAGGAGAACGGCTCACAGCATACCTAAAGAAAACCAGACTGCTGCTCGATCGATTGGACCATTATCTAATCAAACACATTCCTCGAGAAGAAAACCAAGAGGCAGATGAACTTGCAAAGCAAGCTAGTATGAAGGGCAGCACCATTCCCGGAGCACTAGTAATCTCAAGGCAGCTAGCCCCGAGTTTCGAACAAGCGAATCTGATAACTGCAATCGAAGAAGGAACCTGGATGACTCCTATCCGGAAATATTTGCAAGATGGCATACTACCCGACAGGCGTGACGAAGCCAAGAAGATCTTGAGGAAAGTTCCCCACTACACAATGCAAGAAGGCATCCTCTACCGGCGTGGCTTCTCTAGCCCCCTATTAAGATGCGTCGCCGGGAGGGAAGCCAAGGAGATATTAACAAACATCCATCAGGGAGGATGCGGAGATCACACTGGAGGACAGACTTTGGCAAGAAAGATACTCCGATATGGATATTACTGGCCCACACTGAACAAAGATGCCCTAGACTTCGTTAAGAAATGCGACAGATGTCAGAAGTTCGCCAAGATCCCTCGACTGCCCACAAACGAAATTACTCAAATGACCAGCCCTTGGCCCTTTGCTGTATGGGGAATTGACTTGATTGGCGAACTGCCAACGGGCCGAGGCGGAGCCAAATATGCTATAGTGGCAGTCGATTATTTCACCAAATGGGTGGAAGCGGAACCTTTAAATAAAATATCTTCAGCAAAAGTTATCAATTTCTTGATCAAAAACATTCTGTGCAGGTATGGAGTCCCCCTCAAGATCGTATCAGACAACGGACTCCAATTTGACAGCGAAGAATTTGCCGACTGGTGCCAAGAGCATGGAATTCATAAGAGCTTCTCATCAGTAGCTTACCCTCAGGCAAACGGACAAGTTGAAGCTGTCAACAAAATTCTCAAAACCCTAGTCAAGAAGAAACTTGAAAAGTCAAAAGGCGCTTGGGTGGACGAACTTCCTACGGCACTATGGGCATACCGCACATCTTTCAGAACATCCACGGGACATACTCCTTTCTCTTTGGCATATGGATCGGAGGCAATGCTCCCAGTCGAGACTATTGTGCCTTCTCACCGTAGGATCCACTACAACCCAGAAGAAAACGAAGAACTCCTCCTCATGTCTTTGGATCTGATTGAGGAAAGGAGGAACGGTGCAGCACTCAAGGCAGCAGCTCACAAACAAAAAGTGGCAGCACTATACAATTCCAAAGTCAAGCATCGCAACTTACAAGAAGGAGATCTTGTCCTCAGGCGAATCTTTCCGCGCCCCGGGGCACTGGACCCCATCTGGGACGGACCATATGTAATTCACAAAGATCTCCACAACGGAGCTTACATTTTGTCAACAGTGGACGGAGAGGTGTTCCAGAGGGCATGGAACATCCGACACCTCCGTCGATACTTTTCTTAACTTGTACTGCCCATATGAAGTGAATTAACAAAGAGAATCAGTGGACGTAGGCATTTTCGTGCCGAACCACTTTAAAAAATCTTGTCTCTTTTTAACTTGTTCCTTTATGTCTTGGCTACTTGTTAAGCGTTATCCCTTTCTGTTGAACAAAATTCTATGGCATCTCCACTCAAGACGCACCGCGGCCTCATCTGGACTAGGCCTAACAGGTACGCTACGATTCTATGCACTCGCCAATGAGACTCTTTTGCCCCGGCATCCCTCTGCTGCGGGTTAACTCATTGCGCGCCTGCCCTCAAAGCCAACTGTAATGAGCCGATTATAAGTCATCATAAAGGCCGACTATAGCCGATGGCAGCTCATTACGGCGTTCGGCTCGTCGGTAACTGTGAACCTACTTTAAGCCCCAACATAAGGTGTGGCCAGCCAGGGGTAGTTCACGGCCAACGGCACCCACGCTAGCCGGCCACGGTAAATCGAATAATACCCACGATTACGGACCATAATGGTTCGGGTAGTTACCGTGCGCGATCTCGGCTCCGATGTGTCTTAAGTGCGGCTGTGGTAAAAAAGAAAACTCCCCGCGGAGGCGTAAGATGGGTGACAAATGTCTCCAAGACCCACAGCTAGGGAAAGTGACTACAAAACCCGTTTGCCACGAACTTAAGCACATCGACGGCCTTCCGTGACTGGAAGTTTTACTTTTACTATATTTCCATTTCATTTAAATATTTTTCTCCTATCCTGTATAACAAACTCTAAAGTACAGGAAACCAAATAGGAAGCATTCACTCATGAGGCTCTAAGCCTGCATGCTGGGTAGCAGGGCGCTCTGCTATACCCGTGAACAGTTACACAAGACACTCAAAGCTACCGCCTGCGAATAAAACATAAAGGGCGGTACTCTCTTCTCTTGTACATAAATGCGTAACTATAACTTATTCATACACTGACATTGCAAAACGTGAAATTATATTTCAAGCAAAAACTTAACATCAAACACAAGTGGAATCACAGGCATATACATAATTATACTTCTCACACAGCACATAAAGATAGCAACAACATTTGAACATGACAAAATCAGCTTATATTATAAGATCACACGAAGTTATTCTTTGCAAATAATTTTATTACAGTTGCATATCAAAGACTAACATGAACAGTGATAAAAAAGAAACAAAAAGATGGCAGATGCATCCACACTCCATCACCAACTCCCCCAGCCTACTTAGCCGCAGGATCGGAGCCCCCAGCATGTGGATCTGAAGTCCCACCTGTCCAGATCAGAAGAGGAATTCATTAAACGAACGATCAAGTTATGAAAACACGAAAAGAAAAGAAAGGGAAAAGAATAACTCACCAGCATCCGCCGCTTGATCCTCATCATCCAACTGCACGCCCGCTTCCTCTGCAGCGAGTAGCCGCATCCCCTCCTTCACCGCCGCTTGCTCCTCCTTTGAGAACTGAGCAGTAACCGCACTCAAGTTGAAAGCCTCTCCGCCTTCCTTACCCGCATTCACCCTGGCCTCCTCTAAAGCCTGGAGATACACCTTGGCCATGACCCGAGGGTAATCGTCCATCCAAGACAAGCCGCCCTCCTTCCAAGTGTGGAAGTACATATCCTGCAACATCTCATCCATCATCCCCTCGTTTTCCTCAAACTCCCTCACCCGGGCCTCGGAAGCTTGCAACTTGGTGATGGCGACGTCCCTCTCTGATTGGTATCTCAAGCAGTCAGCCTGGAGTGACCTCCTCATTTCCTCTTCCTTCAACTTGAGGGACCTCCTCATCTCCTCCATCTCCTCCTTCAACTCGGCCTGAGCCATCTCCGCAGCCTCGAGCCTCCCTGACAACTCCTCTACCCGCTCGAGATCCGCATTTCGAACCTCATCCACCGTTGCGATAGCTATGTTAATCCGTTCCCTGCAAGCGACCTCCATCTTCCGTAATTCCGCCCTACTGGCCTTCTCCATGGTCTCTTTCAGACGCTTGGAGGCTTCCTCATGCTGGGAAATCTGGATGGCTTGGTCGGCGAGTTGCTTGGCCTGATCGGCAACCTTTAACCTCAACCGAATGTTAGCACTCCCGATCTCTTCCCCGGCCTTGACCAACTTAGCATGATGCTCCATTAACTTCTTGGTCTCTGCGGCCACCCGGTCGATATTAGCCTTGGCCTCATCCCCCATGGTGACTACCCGTGTAGTAAGTAAATCAAGATCTAAAGATTTGGCCTCGTCCAGCACTCTTACCATGGGGTTGCGGGGAAGTAGGTGCTCGCCCGTGGTCTCATCGAATGAAATGTCCCGAAAACTTGGGTCTAAATCAGGATGGCCGGCAAAAGGGTCACGAGGCACGGGGCGAGGCACATCGGGACGCCTTATATGAATGACAGTAGAACTATTGGAAGGAGGAGGAGGGGGGCAGGGCTCCGTGCTCTCCTCCGTAGTATCACGAGGAGGCTGAGTAGGGGGAGACAGAGTAGGAAGCTGCGAAGCAGAAGAAGACTCAAATAAGGAACGGCTCCGCTTCCTTTTCTGAATGCCCTCTTCGATGACCCCAAGAAGAGGGCGGTACTTGACTACGTCCCCAGTGCGATCAGTAGAAGGTTTCGCGGAAGCTCTCCTCGACTTAAATTGTTCAAGGCGGTGTCGAACATCCGACGTTTTACCCGCCTGGCCTGCCCCTGGAATAAAGAACAAGTGTTACGAACATACAATAATCCGCAATTCAAAAAATGTGCTAAGTTAAAAAGAAAGAAAAGTGAGGAGACACATCTGTTATACAAACCCGGCGGAGGAGTGGGATACTGCAATAAGTCCTGGATCTCATTCCAGGACGGAAGTGAACCGTAAAAAATTTCTAAGTCCTTATCGAAAATAGAATCGGCAGAAGACAAAAGTTCACCTTGCATCGCCGGAATCACCCTAGCTGAGGAACCCTTAGAGGATGGGTCAGTGCCAGCCACAGCTTTGCCGGTTTCCTTTGCCTTCTCCGTTCCCTTCTCCGTTTCCGACTCTCCCTCCGACTCCCCGAAGGCCCGACGGAGAGCCTCATCCAGTTCGAGGTCTTGTTCAGAGGTTAGAGCAGCAACACCACTACCACCTTGACCTTCGCCATCTCCTCCACCCTCCGACCCTTCTCCAACTTCGCCTCCTTCCTCCTCTTCTACACCTTCCTCCTCCGGGACAATCGGGCAAGTACTTGGAGAAGGGCCATCGGACTTCCTCAGTTTCTTCCCCCCGACCACGGGACGCTCTGCGAAAGGCTCCCTCTTACCGCTCTTTACCTTATCCCCCTCCTTAGCTTTAGCAGCCTTCTCCTCAGCCGTGTCTCTTTGCTTAACCACGGACTGGTGCGGTAAGATCAAATTATACTCCAAGAGGGTTGCGTTCCTGATCAAGAAGGAGGCCGACCGGTCCCGTGCCGGAATAGCCTTTAGTTCAGCAGCCATTCGCACCAAGGAATCATCCTCCACAACTGCAATACCACCTGTCGCTAGCCAGAAATAGAAGCATGTCAGAAAAAACACTACAGTCAAAACATGGAAAATATAAATGAAATCCATCTTACAGCCAGAAGTGAAAAGGCGGAAAGAAACAGCATCGTCCTTGATGAAGAACCACTCTTTCTTGAACATGGTAAACTTGGAATATAAGTCCAGAACTGGTTTGAAGGGTACGGCCGCCTCCAGACTAATATACGGAGACCCCTTCTTATAGCCTCTCAGGTTGTACAAGTATCGGATCTCCCGGTTAGAAGGAGGACGCCCGTACCTCCTCTGGAAGATGACAAAGAGGCTCACCAGGATAGCATATGAGTTAGGCTGAAGCTGGAAGGGAGCCACCTTCAAATATGTGGTGAAGCTTACTATCCAAGCGTTGATAGGGGGGATAGCGCCGCACATGCAATGGTATCTGCTAAAAGCGAAGTAGCCCTCGGGAGGATTATATGGCATCACTCCATCTCCCGGCAGCAGCATAAGAGCCCTATCTATCCCGAAGGAACGGGATATGACGTCAAGTTGCTCCTCCTTTAGGGAGCTAGGAAAGCAATCCGGGGGAGAGACCAAAAGTTCCTGTGGACCATATCCGTCCACTAGAGACCTCGGAATAGGTCGGTGTTGCCCGGATCCTGGTTGGACTGGGGGCAAGGAAGAAGAAGGCTCTCCTGTGCCTCTAGACTTCTTTCTATCCGATCGTGTTTCCGCTTTGCGAGACATTTTCTGCAGCACAAGAAAAACCTAATATTAGAACAAGGAAAATAGAAAAGTAAACAAACAAGTGCGTGCAAGTGTGGAATTTCATTCGCAAGCTGAAGTCTTCCAGATCACAAGTTCATTCGGTTTCCATGTTCATTCGGTTTCCATGTTCATTCGGCTTCCAAGTTCATTCGGTTTCCAAGTTCATTCGGTTTCCAAGTTCATTCGGTTTCAACCCCATTCGGTTTTCATCTCATTCGGCTCCAAGGCAGTAGTCCCATTCGGTGAAGCAAGGACATACGTGTGTATTCGGTAATAAGTGTATACCTGGTTCGGTATAAGGTTGGTTCGGCAAACACTTGATTCGGCAATGGAGTGATTCGGCTCTACTCGTTCGGTAAAGAAAAACAAGGGGGGTACGGCCTCTATATATAGGCAAACTCACAACCACCGAACCAGATGTCTCGCCCAACCGGACCAATGATACCGGACCACCAGAAGCCGGATGAGAATAGCCGGACCAACCAAGAACCGAATGGAACCCTCTATCTACCGTCCAAGACCAGGAACTGGGGGCACGCAGGGCGCTTCACTCAGATAAGTACCGAACTCCAGAACTAACTAATAAAATAAGATTATGACAACGATGAATAAGTCGTAAAACTCCCACTAGCATGAATTAAATCGTTCACACGTGTACGCGACCACGAATGGTCCATAGGCACGCTCTGAATGGTCATTTACCCTATCATCGTGGGAATTTACACTTTGACACGTCTTTTTAAACTCATAGGTGAGACGGATAGTTGACTCTGATAATTACGAAATGGCTAAGCTACTTACACATGTACGGGATCACGAACGATCCCTAGGCATGCCCTGAGCTGGCGATAAACCACCTTGACAAACGATCCAGGGAATCACTCTAACGTGAACCTGGCATCGATAATGCAAAGCCCCCTCGGGGCACACCAACTCGCCTCGAACGGCGCAATTCACTTCATCCCGAACGTTTCGACCACGAACGGTCATCGTTTGAAATCATACTAAAACTGTAAATCCCTTTGCAGGACCTCAACAGGATATGAACATCCAGCCCATGACATTACAAAACACGCCTTCTTGCCGCAGGGAAACAAAGCGCGACACATGCAAGCACGTGCCCCACTTTGGGGGGCAAATGTTGGGCGAATTCTCACCCAGAAGATCTTGAGACAACGAAGCGTCTGTTTCACCCGGGTTCGCAGTCACCACTTCATTCAGCATGACCGGCCTCTTTACCATTCGACAATGCAAGCCATAGCTCATTCGACATGAATAACCTCCAGTTCATTCACCAAGGCCAAGGAACACTCGGCACTCACGCATGAAGCTTCATTCGGCAGCACGAGCACAAGTCCATTCGGCATGGAAGCTCCATTCGGCAGCACGAGCCATGTCCATCCGGCATGACCAGCCCCTTTCCATTCGGCATAGCCGGTCCATGTCCCGCCGAATACCACCACCGGACCACACTATTGCCGAACCACCTTCCCATCACATCTCCACCGGACCAACTCCAATACCCTACCACCAAACCAACCACGACCGAATCAACTCCACTGCCACTCCAACACTACCACCGAATCAAGGCTTCAGCAATCCACTTCACACACCACCATCACCAGTCCAAGCTCTACCGAATGAAGCCTCGCCGAACCAGAAGTGCCAGGCCAAATTGCTTCAGCCCGGGCCCACCAGCAGTTATATACTTCCAAGACCCCTGCCCCCTACCTCATTCTATAAATAGAGGGGCAGGGGTACAACAATGGCAGACAAGTTTGAGAGCTCAAGCAAGGAAGGAACTTTCAAACTACTTTCATATACTGATATACGAAGCATTGTACTTGTAATCTGAAAGAAAGAAGATAATAACATATAAAGTGGACGTAGGCACATTCTGGCCGAACCACTATAAACCTGTGTGTCTTTTACATTTCAGCCCCTACTTCTTTCATATTTACATACTCATCTAAAATCATTGAAAATCACATATAATCAACTAAATAATACGACTTGGAGGTGTTTGTCCATTTTTTGTGCAAACACAGGTGATGTATGCATGTCGATTTTCGAGCGCTGAGACCCGAGTCATCACATTTGGTATAGTCTTTAAATTTTATGGTTTTAAGTTTAAGGATAAAGTGCATCTTTAATCATGGTATTTTTTTAACTTCTTTATCCTGCAGGATAAGCGCTCTCATATGAAAATTACTTCATTTAAAATTTTATTAAGTCGAATCTCTAAAATATTGCTGTGTTTTTATAATGCACCGTGTACTACACGGATCTATAAAGAATACCCAATTCTGTTACTTCTATGACCTAGTGGTTGAAAACATTGCATTATGTAAAGATGTGTGCAGTGAAATAACTAAGTAGCAACATCGCTCAATGAGTTATATTGTTTCAGGTCCTTGGCATTCTTCAAATTAATGCATGTCTTTTTATGTAATTAGAGATAGAGAGAGAGTTAACTATATTATTTTTGAGAATCAACTAACCTTTCTTAACAATATTGTCCAAACATTTATCTGATGGTCAAGTGCGCTACCGATTTTAATGGAATAGTGGAAAGTAGGATAATAGTAGGCAGGAATCGATTAAGTAATTTTATAATGAGAAGGATCGAGGCAAATCTGTAAGGAGATTTTTCTACAGAGTTATTTAAGCAATGCGATAAACTACTATATTTCTCTAAATTTACAAGGTAATTTCATCTGAAATATGTTACATTTTGCAAAATGACTACATTGTACATTTAGCATCCAGAAAGAAAATAATTTACAACTCTATTAAAATGATTTACCTAGGAAACAACAACCAACCGATGGTCCAACTTGAAATTCATTTTCACATTTGGTCCATTATTTCTATACACATATTAACAGGCTGGTTTATTACTTTTTAAAATGGAGACGATGCAAGTTTTTTAAGTTCCAAACTATTAAAAATGCTAATTTTAATATTATTACGTTTCTTTACTTATTGATGTAATGGTTGATTGATCTCTTTATCTGATTAATTATTTATTAAAATAATTTTATCTCATTCATGTTTAGATAAATGGTAGATTTGTGCATGTATGCATATAGAGAATGCAATGTATTCGTACATATCAAGTCAATTCATTACATTAAAAAAAATCGTACAAACAGTGTTTTATAACACCAGCTCCTTCTGTGCACATGCATTGCATGTGCCAAATTACTCATATATATATATATGTACATCTTTATCGCCACTTATAGTTTACATTCATAAATAAAAGGTATGAAAATAATGCATATAAGGAGACAATGAATGTAAGAGTAAATTAGAAGAGCGAAGATGGAAAGGTAAATTATGTTGTAATTAAAATCTAATCAAGTCTACATGAAAAGGAAATAGTCAAGTGTAAATTTATTTTACCTGCTTCATAATCTTCTATTAACATTTAATTCATAAGAGATTTCAAACCTAAATAATCCATTTTTATGATATAATTGGATTTGAAATATAAGTTTATATTTAGGTACAAACATATATGCAGTAAACTTACATTAAATTTTGAAACATGAACTGAATTAATTGGGAATAAATCATCCAATTTAAATTTATTTCAATATATGTCTAAAATTAACGTCTTCCCTCTTTTTAATTAAAAGGTTCCAATCATATTAATTGCCATTGATTTTTAAGTTAAATTTTAAAAGAGAAATGAGATAATTCAATTCTTTTTATAGTAATTTAACGTATTTATGGAATTATTGTAAACAAACCAAAAGTTATTAATTTCTTATTAAATAAGTGATTTCTTATTTCTGTAATCAATCTTTCAGCTACCAACATTTCAAATTAATAAATGTATGATTTCTTCTTTACTAAAGAAACATATATTATTCTTTTTTTAACATTTATTATTCCAATCAATTTGAATTTACATTCATACAGTCATTTATTTTCTTCCTTATTAAACTTTATAATTATATCCATACTAAACTTTATAATTATATTCCAATTAGAGATAAATATTCATTTTATTCTTCCCAACATTAACATTTGTTATTTCAACTCTTGTTGTTAATATGCAACCCACATTGTTTCACATTCAATTGATTCGGGTTATCATCTTTTAACTTACTAAAATTCGTTATTTAAGAATTTCATCTTAGATTATAACATACATCTAATAACATTTCTATTAATAAATCGTAATATCTTTATTTAACCATTTTTATTCAACAGTTATATTAAATTTAATATTTCTAAATGGTTGAAAATACGGGTCATTACACTTCTATGTTTCATCTTAGGATTTGAAGAATCATAAATGACTAGTGGGAGTCTTACTAAAAAATGAAATGATAACATTTAACCATTCTAATATTACAAAAACATATACTAAATAATGTTATAATAATCTACATTGATAAATTTGTGCATTTAATATGATTGATAAAACGTTTATCAATTAAAATATAGAAATTGAAATGAATTGAAGATTGACAAATAGAAATAATATATATATATATATATATATATATTTGTGTCTGTGTGTATACTGTCTTAAATGCTTCTTACAAGTTGATGTTCTTTACACCCATGCAAGTGCCTAATTTCCAACTACTTAAGGCATTCATAATTTGGTTGCTCACGTTTTCATTTGGTCGAGATCATGTATTGCATTTTATGAGTTTCGAACTCAAAAGCAATAAAAGACTGTGGATATTTGATCATCACACATAAGTGTTATATGGCGAACGGTCGCTGTTCGTAATGTACGATACTTCAATGAAATTTGTTCATTCAAAGAAAAAGTCGAGTATAAAATTTGATTAATTACAATAATGATCATATACGTTAAATGTAACACTAGACCAAAACTACAAGACGAATATGAGAACTCGATCATTGAAATGTCAATTTAATCAGTTTACGCAACGTGCATCATACACGATGTCCTTAAATGTTAAGGACGATCGAGTGCACTTTTGTAAAGAGTTCATTATGATGTTGTAATAAGGTATTCTTTCGAATGGTTCCGCCACGTATAAACATAAATGAATGTAAAAGAGTAGATGTGATTTAAGGTATTGTAACGACCCGGGATTTTGAAAATTCTGAGTTGTGAATATTAATTTATAACATTCAATAATATTGTATTTTAATATACAATATTCTCATTAATCAATAATTAATAACTATATACAATTTTTCAAAACCAGTGTAACTTGAATTTTCAAATCTATATTAAATTACAGATTTGATTTAAATGGAATTTCTTGTATGTATATTTTATTTTAAAAGTAAAATATGTATATATTGTTTTAGATTAAATATATATATTTTGTTTTAAAGATAAATATGTATATTTTTCTAAATGTAAAATATAATAGTAAATTTAAATTTATTGAAAATCATATGCATATATTTCACATATAAGGAGAATAAAATTTAAATGTATATAAATTTTGGATAGAAATTGTTAATGAAGTAGAAATGAATATTTTTGATCTTGGGTATATAAGCAATGTTGTTTATATTAAATAAAAAGGAGTTCTAAGTTTTTTTTAAAATGATATATATACATTGAATAAGGAAATTATATATATATATATTATGTTAAGTTAAAAGTAAAGTTATAATATTTAAATAGATAAAAATGTTATAAATTAAGAGATGCGTACAATAATCACATAAATATAAATAAGAGGAAACTATATATGTATAGATAGCTAATGAATTTAGTCTATTTGGAAAATAATATATATTTCTATATTTTAAATGAAAAGATGTATATATGAATACATATATACGTGGATGCTTAAAGGTAGTTTTTAACATCTTATAGTCCTTATAATACATATGAATATAGGGTGCTAATATTGAATGTTATTTATTTAAGTAACATATGTACATTAAGGTGTATTAACTAAAAAGTGTTATTTTAATATAATACAAATCTTGCCAATGTTAAATATGGGCCGCCTAACTTCTCAAATATAATTACATATACCTTAAGTACTATTTAATCTAGTTTCTTATTATTGTTTTAAAATGTATTAGTCTCTCATCTTTATTTTTTTAAATGTATTAGTGAAAAATGCATTTCTGCTTTGTAAATAAACTTGGGTTGTTCATTCTTTGAAGTATACATCCATGTACTTTAAAGAATTTATAGTTTATATATAATAATAAAAGACTTTGAGTATTTACTGTTAAGAGCAATACAGGTTAACATAAACTAGTTAACAAAATAGTTCTTAATCAAACAAACAATGGGTAATAAGCGATATTATCTGTGAATCAGCAAACATATTAATATACTTGACAGTAAACATATTAACATTTGGCAGAGGAACAACATATAAAATCTGTATTAATCATTCTTTTCTTTCTAAAAAATTTCACTCAGCAGGAGACAATATCTATCTCAGCCACCAAAAATCTTTTCAGGCTATCATATGTTGGCTGCAAGAATGTGTATATATATGAGCATTTCAGTTCAGAATTGTTGTTTTAGAAATTAAAACAAGTAAAGAAGCCTCTGTTCAATTTCATACAATTAGAAAACAAATTTTAAAGAAAAGAAGAAGTAAGCACTCTAAAAACCAAGTCTGGAAATTAAGCAACAGGAAGCATTCTTTGTTTAATTCAAACCCAGGGGGATTCAAAAGCAAATTTGGATTCAGTTTTAAAGATTTCAAATATCAAATTAAAGACTTAAACTTTAGAAGCATCTGGAATCAATGTTTAAGGTGAGAAACATTTATTTTAAATTTGAAAATGAATTAATCTATGCTATGTTGACAGTAAGTATATTGTTCATTCCCACATCAAAAATCTATTTCTCTTTATCTAGTTTGCATTTGTTGATGCTATAAACTAGGAAAGTGTTAAATTTTGAGCATAGTTTATGTTAAAAATAGTTTGTGAGCAAATTATGCTATGTAGTTTGATAGGGTTCCATTTTACAGCGAACAATCCAATTTTGGTGAAAATAAATGTTTTTAATTCTAGGATTCAAACATGCAGTCTTGATCCTTGTGTCGAAATGTGAATTTTACTGGTAAAGTTATAATTTTTAGTGTTATATATCGTGTGGAATTAGTAGATGAACATTTTACGTTCAAAAATAGATTTCAGGCGATCTCCCCGTCATGGGGTGGAGCGGCCAGGTCTAGGAGGGGCTGGTGGACATTAAGGAGGTGTCGACCGGGGCGAATTTGGGTTTTTGGGATTGGATGGTTGAGCAACTCTTGTATCTTCAAAAAGAGAAAAAGATTTCTGAGAGTTTTTTCATGGATCCGCAAGAGAGTACTTGGGTTATCCCAATAAATAAAAAGTGTATCATGCCTCAATCGAACCGGGGTTCGTAGTGGTGGAGGAACCAGATAAGAAAAAAGAGGGATTCTTGTTGTAGGATAGATAATGAAACCGTAGCTGGAATTGAGATCTCATTCAAAGAGAAAGATAGCAAATATCTGTAGTTTCTTTTTTATCCGTGATTTTAGGGTTTTAGGAAGACGATGGGAAGCGGGTGATCGCGACGGAATTGAGAGAAGGAGGGGAGACCGAGTTCTTCGATTTTGGGCAGGAAGGAAGAGCAATGGGTGGGCTTTTGCTTGTGATAGATGGCATGCAAGGTAGTGGCTGGTCATCGTTGCGGTGCATCGATGTGTGGGAGTAGGTTGATTTTCTGCGTTCTGGAAGGTTGAGGAGTTGATCGATTTTCGATCGAGAGGACTGCTGACTTGGGTGATGCGATGTTTTGGATCTGGTAACATTTTGTGACTCGATTGTGGTGTCGCTTTGATGGGTTGGTTGGAGGTGGGGATGTACATGTGCACAGCATGCACATGGGAGTTTCCTCGGTTGGGAAATCGAGCATGGAATTGGGTTCGATTCCAGGGTCATTTTCGTGTTGCTTAAGCTTGGATGTTCGCATGGGAATATTTGAAGTTGATCGGAGATGTTCTCTCCAGTTCGTGGCTATCGTTTTCGAGTGGGTTTGGGATGATTTCCTGGAAGCAGAGAGGTGATGAGGAAGAAGGCTAATTGGGTCTTTGGGTTCGTTTCGATGCTTTCGTGTTGGGCTTCGGTCCAATTGGGTTGTGTTTGTGTTGGGTGATTTAACAAGTACGGGTTGTTTTTAGTTTTGGTTGTGGGCTTCGGGACCATGGGTCCTTGTTTTAAATTAAACAAGATTTTCTAATAAAGGAATTTGGTTATAAAGTAAACAAATCCAAAACAAATTGACTTTCCAAAAATTTATAACAGGGACGATGATTTAAATAAATATTTTAAAACCAGTTTTCTTTAATGCTAAATGTTATTTTAAGTTTTATTAAGACAAAGAAATTTTGGAAAATAAACTTGATTTGCTTTGAGATTTTATTTAAGTCATTTAAATAAGTTATTTTATCATTAAGTAGTCAAGCATTTAAAAATAATTTATTATTAATCCTTGAGTTTTTGAATAAAGTGAAGTATAATTGAGATAATTAAGGGAAAATAAATGTTTATACTTTGAAATTAATTCAGTTTCTCAAGTGATATTATATTTATAATAATTATTTAACTTCACACATAATAATGTGTTATTAAGAAGATAGTTCGTATCAACAGATGGTACGCCGTCGTACGATCCATTATGAAGTTAAATAAGAAAATTTTATAAGCTTGTACATATAGGATTTAATTACCAATTGGAAATGAGTGCGGTTGTATAATTTTGCGGCCTATCTTTTAAGACATTCCCAAACTGAATAGATGTGTTTATTTCAAATTGGTTGACATCTGGTCAGCAGAATCAGACAACATTCCGCTAAATAGTTAATTTAACTTCTATGGGTAGTTTAAGCCATCGATCTGATATTATCTGTGTAATTGTTTACTAGCAACGGTAATCTCTGATATGTTATTCACGCATATATCTGTTATTTGTCTGTTAATTATATTTGAGAATATAATGTGAATCGATCTTTGGAAGCTGATTGATTTTGAATATCTGTATTGACTGTTAATTGTTGATTGATAAGTACCGTTGAGACTGATAAGCCTTATTCTGTTTGGATTGATTTTGAACCTAGTTTTGTTTTAAAAATAAATATTATTTTTAATAATGTTTTAAGGGAATTGATAAGTATTTTGGAAATATCAAAAGTAGTTTATTATTATTTTTGGAAATCTTTATAAAGGTATAAGTTTTTATAAGTATGTATTATTTAAACTATTTCAAGTATAAAAACTATTTTTGTAATAATTATTTAAAAGATAAATTTGTATTAAATTAGTATTTAAGCCTGTTTTCTTCAATATAATCTAATTAATATAAGTGTTTTTTCTTAAAATAATATGTATAGAAACTTTTATAAAAGAGTATTTTTATTTAAGAAACTGAAGAAATGTATTTGGCAATTGTATAAGTATGATTTAGAGAGTAATTGTTTTAAATATATATATATATATATATACACCCAATTAAATAAGCTTTCTTAGAAATTTTAATCTATTTAGATTTTAAATGAGAACAAGGCTTAATGGTTGCAACGGGAAATAACTTGGTTGAATTGATTGATTGTTTTGATAGTTAAATAACCGACGATAAAATCTGGACAAAACTTAACTTTGGAAATATCTAGAGGAAACTCGGAAATTATATGGTACTGTTACCGTACGGGGTTGTGTTTACCGAGAAATAGTGAACGTTGTTTCGAAGAGACCGCGATCGAACTTGAAATCCAAAAACCAATTCGGTCCAATGAGTACATTTTCGTGATGAAGACAAGAGCTTGGAGTAGAAGATGGAGCAGTGAAGTGCAAGGGCTAGTCACTGCTAATCCTGATGGTGATTCCAAAATGGATGCAGTAGAAATAGTGCTGTGATGACCCAAAATTTTGGGCATTATCAATTTAATAATATGTATTAATAATTAAATTGACTTGATAATTTTCTTTTATAATTTTAATTTAAATTGGAATGTTTATTCTTCTAAAAGCAAATAAATATTTAATTGGTAAATTTTATCTTTTGAAGCTGATAAAATGTTTTCTATTTACAATGTATATATATTTGTATATACTGTAAATAGAAAAGCTTTGGTTTAAATTTAACAAATAAAACCATGTTTTCAAATTCTAATACATATATGGGTAATTTGGAAGTTATGATTAAATTTAATACAAAACTTTTCAAAGGTTATTTAAATAAATAATCATATAGTTTCAAATTAGTTAAGATAAATGTTTAATTGTTTAAATTATATTTTAGTTTAAGTTTAAATTCAAATAAGAAAAACAAAAAGGTTTGTTTTACTTTCTTTTTAAATATTGCTTGGTAAATTTGATTTGTAAATATATATAGTTTAAAATACAATTCACAAACATATAAAACATATGATATATTTATACATTTTGTAATAGAAGTAATTTATTAATAAAGTGATATTATCTTTTATAAATTATTTAAATTTGATAAAACTGTTATTTTCAAACAATAATAATTGTGTTGTTTTTATATATAAATATAAATAGATTTTAAAGAAAATAGAATTGTTATTTTCAAATTGAATGTGTTGTTATATATGTATATATATAAGTTGACTTTAAATTGGATTTTTAAATTTAATTTGAATTTGAATTTGGATTTAATTTTAAAATTCAGAAGGTAGATATTTTAAAATATTTTGGATTTAAAAATATAGGCATAATATTTTATTTGTATATAATTTGTTTATAATATTTTCATTAAAAGACATATATATATATATATATATATATATATATATATTTAAAGTTAGCTAAGTATTCATAAATTAGTAACATAAAATCTTATTATTAACATTTAAAATAAATAAAAAAATACATATGACAAGTGTTAATACATTAAGTGATATTAGTAACATGTGTAAACTAATAAACTATAGTAATGACAAATGTTAGTTAAATTTTAACAAGTGTCATCTTTTATTTCTATTTTCTTTATTTTTTTTAAAATCAAAATTACTCTATAAAACATATATTTCCTTCTCTTCTATTCTATTTTCTATCTTCATTCAAATTCTAGAAACTCAAGCCTGTAACTCAATCTTCAACCAGAAAATTCAAATCAAAAGCCTGTTAAATCCACAAACCAAAAGAACAATACCCTGTAAACCTATTTTACAAACCAAAAATTCAAAAGCAAAGGAAACAACATTTTATCAAATCTTCAAAATATATCATCAAGGCTTCATATTCCAAATATCTTCAAGCTTCAGTTTTCAAAGATTTTCAAAAATATTCAATTTCCAGATTCAAGCATTTTTCCAGTTTTCAAGCTCTGTCTTCCAAACTAGTGAGTAAACAAAACTTCAAAATAAAACAGTAATATGGTTGCTAGCTTTATTGCATGTGATGAATGATAGAGCAGTATGGTTTTCATAAGTATTTGATATGAATGTATTAATATACATATGATGTGTATATGCCTGTGTATTTGTATACAAATTTATATCTGCTCTGTTAAATCTAGGTTCAAATTCCTTATAAAATTCATATCTTCCCAAACTTTCGGAATTTGGTTATGATTTATAAAAGAAATATGATTAACACAGTGTAATATGAATTTTAAAAATAGTTTCAAGGTTATATATTTAGAAATTATTTCAAAAATAAAAAGATACAGTAATGATCTAAGTATAGCTTAAAATCAAACATTTTAATCTTATGATTCGAATCCATAAACAGATTTGAAATGGTAAATGATGAATTTAGGGAGTAAAATCAAGATTTTTAGTGTGGAGATTGAGGTGTTATGCTGTGATGTTTGATTTTCAGTTCTTGGCCGATTGCCGTTGATCGGCGGCAAGGGAACGATTGTGATTCAGGCTGAAGAAGGAAGATGAGTAGGGGAACTCAAAAAAATTGGGTTGGAATTTTTCTGATGGCCGTAGTGGCCAGAGGATGGCGACTTAGGGTTTGGGAAGCAGTTTGGTTCGTCGTTGTTGACGAGGCGACTATGGAGGCGGTGGTGCACCGGGACGGTTCGCATAGGGGGAAAACAAAGACTGGAGGTCGAGGCATCTTTGGTTGGGTCGGCTTGGGTTTGTCGATGGTCGGGAGAACGGCTAGAGATGATCGGAGGGTGGTGCACTGTGCACACGTGCACATCAAATTCTGGTGGGTTGAAATTCTGGGTAATTCGAGTTTTTCTCGAGTCGTTTTTGTGTTGGACTCGAGGCAGGAGAGTAACGCGAGTTTTCGTGTATTAGCTCTGGGGAGTGGTCATGTTTAGGCTTGGGTTTTAGAATGTTTGAGTTACCCGTTTTTTTAAGGAATTAAGTGTACCGGGTTTATTTAATGCAAAGAAATTTCAAAGTTTAAAGCCAAACAAAAGTCAAGTTTTACAAGCAGAAATGTTATTGAAGTTCCAAGAAAAGTGTTCAAATTAATTTTAAAGTTTTAAAGTTATTAATAATTTGTTTCAAAAGAAAAACATTTGCAAAGTTTAAAAATGAAATTAAAATAAATATGTGTTCAAAGAATAATTATTTATTTAATTTACTAAACAAGTTTGAAACAAGTTTTAAAAGATTTCAATAATTAGAATCAAATTTTCAAATTGTTTTGTTTTAAAGAAAATTATATACTTTAAATTATATAATTGATTACAAAATGTTTTACTAATGAAGTAAAATGATAAAATGATAAAATGAAGTATTTGATTAAGGTGAAGAATTTATCTTAAATTAAGTAAGGTTGTAATTAATTAGGATAAATTTAGTGGGATTAATTATAATTAATCACTTAATAAAAATTAATGTATTATTAATTAGTGAAAGTAATTAATGGATAGTTAATAATGTAATTTAAATATCATTAACTAGTAATTATGAGTTGATTTAATTAATGTAATTAAATTAAGATAATTGGTTTATTAATTACTTAATTAATTAAGGGCTAATTAATCTAAGTAATTAAAGGTAATTAATTAAAGAAGTAATTAATTAATGGAAGTAATTAAAGAAATTAATTACTCAATGTAATTAAATTAATGTGGTTAGTTTAAATTAATTAATTAGTTTAAATTAATGTGATTAATTTGAATTAATTAACTAGTTTAATTAATTAAGGATAATCACTTGATGATTTGTTAAGTATAATTACTTAATGTAATTAATAAAGTGTAATTACTTCGTGAATAATTAATGGATAATTACTGGATGTGATTAATTGAAGAATGGAAGTAGTTTTGGGTTTAATTACTTTGTATAATTAATAAGAAGAATAATTACTTAGTGGAAGTAATTAAGGATTAATTACTTATTGTAATTAATTAAAGGATAAATTAATAAAGTTTATTTTGAAGTTATTTAAGTAATGTAATTAATTTAAGGATAGTTAATTACTGATGTGATTAATCAAGGTTGATTAATGAATGTGATTAATAAAGATTAATGATTAAATGTGATTAATTAGAAGAATAATTAATTAAAGAAGTAATTAGAGAGTCATTAATTAATGTAATTAATGAAGTAATTAAGGGTTAATTTATTAAAGATAATTAATCTATAATAAGTGATTATAGAATAATTAATTAATGTAATTAATTAAGGATTAATGTAATTGATTATAGTTAATTAATTAATGAGAGTAATAAAAAGTTAATTACTGTCAATGGTTAAGGATAATTAATTTGTATAATTAATTAAAGGCTAATTACTTGATGTAATTAGAGAATAATTAATCAAGGATGATTAATTAAGATGGATAATTAGAGGATGATTAATTAATTGGTTTGTAATTAATTAATGGTTAAGTATGCAGGATTTATAGTAATGAAGTAATTAATTTAATTTATTTTAAATTAATTAAAGATGGTGTGATTAATTAATCTTTGCTTATGGATGGCTGAATGATATTGAATGCCTTGCATTGTTTGATATCTCTGATATGAGATATGTGCTTGTCTGTGATATTGGGTGCTTTGGTTGAATTGTGATGATAATGTGGATTATCTATTTGTGATAATATAAATTATCTATCTGTGTGAATATAAATAATAAATTGAATTGTTTTAACTTTAAAACAACTTGGACTTAAAAACGGTGTTTTGGATTTCGGTGAGACCGGGATCAGATTTTCAAATTTGGATATCCAAAAACCACATCGATCCAAATTAAACGATAGGTCGTGAATCTCAAGTGATGATCGAGATGAAGATTCAGAGTGCAAGGGATATTGTCGTTAACTCTGAGGGTGATTCCAAAATGAGTGTAACGAGATAGTGCCTTCGGTTTCATTCGAACCCGAAACATACTTGTATGGATTGAATGCTTTCAGAACATCGTCAGGTGGACGATGAGCATTTTAAGATAGATTTATTCTATAAAGGTAATCGTAGCCTCAAGCCTCATCAACCGAGAATGGCTAAAACATGGGAGATGTAGCAAGGCTAAGTGAGTCGCGCTCAAGTAGAACAAGATTTCCACCTGTCTAGAGGTCCCTTTTTATTCGGTTGTGTGGGCAGTTGGTTGCAAACAACTACGGGGTTGTCTTGTTCGGAACTATCCAGCAAGGGATGGTTTCGGCCTTATGTTGCAGGGAATTTAGGGTGGATCCTCGGCGGTACGGTGATCTAGGCCACGTACTATGACGAGCGGTACCCCAGTATCCCTGCCATCGTATGGAATTCGATCTCCAATAAGTGCCGTACGTTTTGATTGTGCCTAACTATGTTGGAACGTTAGATGTAAGCATTCCAACTATTTCTTTTTTTTACTTGAAAACCCTAGACCCTATTATAATATAACTGGATTTCCTATCAAATGTTTTGGTTATCGTAAGGTAAAAACTTTTCCATGTTTATGTGCGGGAAGTCTTATGGGATACCTTTTGTTTCCAAAGGTTTTTCAAAGTTAAGAAACTTTATCCCGTTTACTCACACCAGATCCATGTCTGACTCGAAATTTATTTTCTGTTTTATTAAAATCTTGGGTACTCAAATTTTTATGAGCAGCCAAGGGATTCAGGTTAGCTTTGACGAACTCTGGAGGAGAAATGGAGCAGGAGGCTTCAGCGTTTGTAGATATATAGTGTTTCCGCTGTGTCGGTATCTCTGTGTTGTATCTATGAGTTGTATGATAGACAGGTTTTATAACTGTCTAATGTGTTGTAATGTAAAGCTGTATAACTCTGATAGATGTTGTATACTATGTAATACTTATGTGATTAATATAATTTATTCATTCCGCTGTGAGATTCTGATATTGCTTCGTTCTTTCTTCTCTATCTTTTCTCTTTTTTACCCCTTTCTTTCTTAATAATGATGCGTCTTTCTGTGGGATGAAAGGCAGGTCATTTCAGTGGTATTGGAGCGCAAGGTTGAGTGAATACCTTGTCTTTGGAGTGATTTCTTTCTTGAGAGAGCATATTTGTAATTTTGATATATATATATATATATATATATATATATATATTTCTACCTATTTGTTGGGTTACTTGTTTGGGTTTTCCAATATGAGTTCTAGAAGTAGGAAGGTAGTGGTGTGTGTAGCACGACTACCAATGGAAGGAATCCAAGTGTTGAGATTGGAAGAGTATCTGTCAAGGCTGTAGACCAAATACCGTCTCGAGTAAGCTTTGCAGTGGTGTAAATATTTCACCAATCTCTAAAGAAAACCTTTTTAAGGTTTAGAGTCCATCTTTGAAGTGCAAGTTTGGATGAGTAAGAATTTGGATCTGCCGGTTAAGCTGAAGCGAGTGATGGTATCTTGGCAACTTCAGGAAGGAATAGCTGTGTGGTGAGATGCAGTGACTTTGGATGTTACCAAAGATGTTTCTTTTGGAGCAAGATTAAGGAAGTGTGTCTGCATCGGTGATAAGACTATGTTCAGTGGGTGTTGTGTTTGGTTTGAGGCTCGCGTTTCTTAAGGAGATATCTGCCCATCTCGAGGCTCTGTGTGGGATTAGATGATATGGCTTTGAGGTTCGAAGAGCTTTGATAGGAAGACTTTGTTGAATATGCGCTTTGCGCTTATATGATTTTTGTTTGATGATAATAAACATATATATATATATATATTCATCTAAAAGTATTTGGTAATGTACTATTTTATTTTTCATAGATTAAATAAACATTTGTTGAATAAAATAAATTACACAGAATTTGAATTTGAATGGAATTTGAATTCAAACAAAAATTTTATTCAAACAAATATTTATCACAATCTTGAATAGTACAATTTCAAGCTCTCACTATACATATACATTTTTGAATACATCACAATTTGATTTACATATAATAACCTCACTACATATCACTCACACTCGTATTTTGTCTTCAACTGCATTCCAGTTTGAATCCAGCATCTGAGCAATCTGCAAAAATATTAACTAACGCAGTAAAATTGAAAAAGAAATATTTTTGCAATATAAAATAAAATATGGTTTTGAAAATATCATTTGCCTCAGTTATTTGGGTTGTACGTCATCATTCACACTTGAATTCATCACAAAGTCATGCACATAGATATATACACTTGATAACGCATCAGGGACATGTAATCATAAGTGGCTACAATACACACGTGTACATTCATACACGTGTGCACTGCCTCGCCAACTCGTGTGCGCAGCCACCAAGAATCAGTACACAATGACAAGTATGGCCGTGAAACTCAACCAGTGAATCAAGGCAATGCACCAATGCAAGTGACTCATGCAACATGACAAGTAATCAGTGAAGCCACAGTGGACAGGTATACAAAAACAAGCATGAAGTATGCAAGCTCGACTAACAGCAAGACCAAACTGCATAAGTGACCACAAAGATAACAGCTAGCGCCAACAAATGTCCAGAGACCAAGTTCATATGCAAAGTGCAGAACAGTCAAAGACACAATATGCACAAATGCAAGACCAAAGTGCAACAGACTCAAGAGAATGTAACAACATGGTAAACAAGGCATAGCAACCACAAGTTACTGCAATAAACAACTCAAGTGCTCAGTGATCAAGCATACAACACAGTAGTGTGCATGAATACATGGAGACAAGATACACAAGTTCACATGTATGCAAATACCAGTGATACAAATGCAAGCAGTGGCAACAATTACAAAGAATGGATGAGTGATACAAGTCAGAGCAACAAAATCATCACAATGAAGACCACTATGCAGTGTACAGTAAATACACAAGCATGATACAGGTGAACAGAACACAAGTGCAACAGAACATCAACTGACAGCAAACACAAATGGAACACAAGCTAGTTGCAAGCTGCAAACACCAAGTACAACAATGCACGATGATACAAAGCAAGTTCGACAGGCAACAAACAATAATTCACAAGTGAAGTCAAATATACACAAGTGCAGACCAAATGAAGACTACAAGATGAACAACGACCATGCTCCAGGAATGCATGTATACAGCAGTGATATCAAGAGTTAAAATGTGAAATACATGAGTCAGTGCAGTAATACATGGAATCACATGAACAAATAACCAGACAACATCATGCAATGCTAAATTGAAATTCAGGTAGCCAAAAATGCAGACCAACCAGAATGAAAAACTAGAAGTACAAGTGCAGTTTCAATGACCAGCCACAAGTATACACAACAAACTCAGTGAAAGTCAAATGATTAAAAAATGCAGACAAAGTCAAGTGCAATGTTCAAGTGAGATGAAGACAGGGACAAACACAAGATGGCTGAAGCCGTGTCAAGTCAGAACTTTCGAAAATAGGATGCTAAAGTCAAGTCAGAGAATTCAACGAAAATATACGTCTTTGAAAAAGTCAACAAATAAAAGAGGAAAGTTCTTTGCCGTATCGAACGCATCAGAATCAAAGTCGTGAGCATCAAGTCAAAATTATATCAGGAAAGACGTGCGCATCAGGCAATTGCAGTTCAGGAAAGTATCAAGTTAATTCGAACGAATTCAAGTGTATTCGAATTCATATAAATACCAAACCCCAATCATCATCATGGGCATCGAGTTCAATCAAGCATTTTAACCAGCAACGAAAGAAAAAATTACATACCGCAATTTAACGAACTCGGTCAACAAAGGAGCAGTTGCGAACGAGTAAAGCCACAAGAGAATCGAACATCAGAGAGCCGCGAACAAGAGTATTGAATCAAAAACAAACTTGTCAAAGCAACCAAAGAGAAAGCCCTAATTTTCACAAGAGCAAAAGCCCCAATTCAACAGAGCCGCCATTGCCAAGAGGATCGGCCGCAATTAAAAGAGAACGGGCTTGAGAAATAAAAGGGGCCGGTTTAGTTTTATTTAGGGTTTTATTAAAAAGGGTTATTTTTTATTTTGAGCAAAAATTAGGGATTAAAGTTTATATTTTAATTTTTGCTCCTGGTTTTATTTTTAAAGTTGTTTTTTTTCTTTTCGAGTCAAAGAATTTGTAAATCACCACCTAGGTTGTAGGTAGTGTCAGATTGTCTATTTAGAATTAGTTCAGTGAGCAGGATGTGCGAGTTTGTAAAACTCTATAGGCGAGCAGAGTTTGCGAGTAAGCAAAACTCTATAGGCGGAGCAGGGTGTGCGAGTCTATGAGAGTGTTTGTGAGCGGGAGCAAAAGGGTTTGCGAGTTTAGTAGAGTGTTTGTAAGCGGGATACTGTTTAATTCTAATAGAAATCCGGGAATGCAGCAGTAGGCAGAGGTTGCCAAAGCTGGGTAAATTTTGTGTGTGATTTACTTTTCAGCATATTTATTTCTGCAGTTTGTTTCTTTGTTTAAATCGAGAAAATTTGCTATAACCCTATTCACCCCTGGGGGTTAATCTAGATCCTACAAGTGGTATCAAAGCAAGGTATTTTTCTTTAACTCTAGAGTCATGAATCCACCAGATAATACTTTTGTTGAGGGTCGTTCCAATATTATTCCTTCTATTTTCGATGGAACAGATTTTTTGAACTGGAAATTGAAAATGGAATTTTATTTAAAATTTGTTAATATTAAATGTTGGGATATTATTGAAAATGGGTGTGATATAACAAACAAGGAAATTATCTCGATTAATGCTCTTACTATGCATATATTATATTCTCATATTAATCGTGATAATTTTATTTTCGTCTCTCATTGTGGAAATGCACAGAAAATCTGGAATACTCTCGATGCAATATATGGTGCAAAAGTCAACAGCAATAAGATGTCCTCCACAACCGACTCAGTTGAAGAAATGTGCTTAACAGGATTGGTAAATAGCAGTTGTGATGAGGATGATGATGATGGAGCAGCCGAGCTGTCATTACCAATGAAGAAATTCAAAAAGAGGAACCGCAAATACGGAAATCCAGCTTTAAATCAAAAATTCAAAAACAAAGAGCACAATATGAACCCAAGCGAGGTATCAAAACTCACATGCTCTGAATTACTTATTTATTTCCACGAAGTGAATGGCTGTTTTGAACGACTTAGGGAGAAGTATGCCAAACTTGAATCACAAATAGATACTTTGATAGAATTAAATGAGCAACTCGACAAATTAGTTAAAACCTATCAAAGTAAGATCCCTAAGTGTGATAAGTGTCCAACATTCGAAAAGGAAATTGAAAAATCAGAAATCAATATAAAATCACATGAAAACGAAATTCTGATTTTAAAAGAGAATGAAAATACTAGGAGAGAGGATTCTATTAAAAAGTGCACACAATTGATAAATGAAAATGAATCTCTCAAAACACAAGTCCAACAATTGTCAATGACTTTAGATAAATTCTCAAAAAGTGAAAAATCATTGAATCTGCTATTAGGAAAACAAACTGTTAATACGGTTAGACAAGGATTTGGATATAATAAATCTGAAAATGTTGAAAGCAAGATTAATCAAGAAAATTCAGTGTGCACAATTTGTAGAAAATTTGGACACAATCAAAATAATTGTTGGTATAGACCCAAACACATGAAGACTATATCAATTTGGGTTCCAAAAGGCACAAATATAAAATCACTCAAAGTTAAACAAATTTGGGTGCCGAAGGGCGCAATTATAAATAGTTTTGGGTCTCCACAAAATTACTTTTCAAAATATTCTGCCACTAACAATCATGGACCTATAAAAACAAATAGGTCACATAAATCTTTTCCCGTGTAGGTATGGTGGCAGGCTAAGGAACAACAATAGTGCTCTCTGGACTTTGGCTGTTCCAGAAACACATTGGGCAACAAAGCAAAGTTCCTTAGCCTAGTACAAAGGTGACAGAATCACAATGGACAATCACGAAAAATTATCGTAAAGGTAAAACAGGTGAAGGTATATTTATGTGATAATCTGCACCATATTCTGAATGAAATCAGCCAACAGTGAGATGTTGTAAAGAAGATGATTTTGATTCTGACTTGCTCAACATGCTAACTCTATATTCACGGTTTTCTGATTGTTTACATGGCTTCAATCCAAATTTAAGAGAAGGTCATTTGAAATACTGTTCAAAAATTTGAGTTTGAGTTTTTGTGCACACTTCATGGTTTGGTCTATCAAATTTAGTTAGTGATATTTTGGATTAAAAGAGAAATTCAGATGCAGATTACACTGGTAATATAGTTGATAGAAAAATTACTAGTGGAACGTGATTAATTTTTGAAACATTCATTTGCTGCATCGTTTTTCAAAGAAAATATCTGCATATTTTTCACATGAAATAATTTTCAAATAGCAGAATTTTTTTCTCATGTAACCCCTTCGAGAAAATAATTTTTTTGACCATATTTTCAGATTAGTCATTTTCATTTGATTTTAAATGACAAATTTTTGACTAATCCGACTCCCTACTAATTATCGAAAAGATAAATAGTGATTGAAAAGGTGATAAGTGTTGATATTTAACACACATTACTTAAGAGAGTATATTTGGAAAATTTCTTTAGGAATTCAAACAAGAGTTATAAAACTTTTTGTTGGGTAAAGATTCCATGATCATTTCTATATCTATCATATTTCTATCGACCATTGTTTTTTCCAAAAATTCAATATAGTTTGTCGATAGGTGGTACTATAATCAGGGATCATTTGTTTTTCATTTCACATTTTTTTGTAAAAATAAATAAATATCCAAAGTATTCACTCTCATTTAAAAGTCCTCACGGTTATGCATGGGTGAATTACTTGGATTTTTGATTATGTGCTTCCATGCTCATTTAAAAATCCTCACGGTTATGCATGTATGGAACGCATATCAAAATTAATTGATTAAATAGACAAGTTGATTCTAACCCCATTTAAAAGTCCTCACGGTCATGTGTGGTTAGAAGATACTTGATTTCATTTTTAAAATTAAATTCGAATACTACTAATCTCATTTAAAAGTCCTAACGGTTATGCATGATTAGTAGATATTCAAATTCCTGATATAAGTGTACCACAAGTAGATACAACTGTTTGATTTTATATAAGAACATCATTTCCATCATTCTAAAAGTGGAATATGCGCCTAACAAGGGTCGTTATGATTTTTGTTTGATTCTTATTGGAGTTTAATATTTATATTCAAGTTGAGTTTAATGTTGGATTAATGTTAATCACTTTATCTCTATTTTTCTCTAACACTAGTATTCTTTTGCTGATAACAAAAGGGGGAGAGAAAAGTTAAGATTTTGTCAAATAGAATCAAGCAAAGGTCAAATAATTTTCCATTTGCATCTAGGCTTAATTATATATTTCTATTTGTATGCATATATTTAGGGGGAGCATTATGTAGAGAGGAAGCTTTTAAATAGGGGGAGCAATTAGAGTATATCATTGGTCAAATACATTTAACGTGTCAAAATCTTAAATATATGTTTGTTATCATCAAAAGGGGGAGAATGTTGAATATGCGCTTTGCGCTTATATGATTTTTTTTTGATGATAATAAACATATATATATTCATTTAAATGTATTTGGTAATGTACTATTTTATTTTTCATAGATTAAATAAATATTTGTTGAATAAAATAAATTACACAGAATTTGAATTTGAATGAAATTTGAATTCAAACAGAAATTTTATTCAAACAAATATTTATTACAATCTTGAACAGTACAATTTCAAGCTCTCACTATACATATACATTTTTGAATACATCACAATTTGATTTACATATAATAACCTCACTACATATCACTCACACTCGTATTTTGTCTTCAACTGCATTCCAGTTTGAATCCAGCATCTGAGCAATCTGCAAAAATATTCACTAACGCAGTAAAATTGAAAAAGAAATATTTTTGCAATATAAAATAAAATATGGTTTTGAAAATATCATTTGCCTCAGTTATTTGGGTTGTACGTCATCATCCACACCTGAATTCATCACAATGTCATGCACATAGATATATACACTTGATAACGCATCAGGGACATGTAATCATAAGTGGCTGCAATACACACGTGTACATTCATACACGTGTGCACTGCCTCGCCAACTCGTGTGCGCAGCCACCAAGAATCAGTACACAATGACAAGTATGGCAGTGAAACTCAACCAGTGAATCAAGGCAATGCACCAATGCAAGTGACTCATGCAACATGACAAGTAATTAGTTAAGCCACAGTGGACAGGTATACAACAACAAGCATGAAGTATGCAAGCTCGACTAACAGCAAGACCAAACTGCATAAGTGACCACAAAGACAACAGCTAGTGCCAACAAATGTCCAGAGACCAAGTTCATATGCAAAGTGCAGAACAATCAAAGACACAATATGCACAAATGCAAGACCAAAGTGCAACAGACTCAAGAGAATGTAATAACATGGTAAACAAGGCATAGCAACCACAAGTTACTGCAACATACAACTCAAGTGCTCAGTGATCAAGCATACAACACAGTAGTGTGCATGAATACATGGAGACAAGATACACAAGTTCACATGTATGCAAATACCAGTGATACAAATGCAAGCAGTGGCAACAATTACAAAGAATGGATGAGTGATACAAGTCAGAGCAACAAAATCATCACAATGAAGACCACTATGCAGTGTACAGTAAATACACAAGCATGATACAGGTGAACAGAACACAAGTGCAACAGAACATCAACTGACAGCAAACACAAATGGAACACAAGCTAGTTGCAAGCTGCAAACACCAAGTACAACAATGCACGATGATACAAAGCAAGTTCGACAGGCAACAAACAATAATTCACAAGTGAAGTCAAATATACACAAGTCCAGACCAAATGAAGACTACAAGATGAACAACGACCATGCTCCAGGAATGCATGTATACAGCAGTGATATCAAGAGTTAAAATGTGAAATACATGAGTCAGTGCAGTAATACATGGAATCACATGAACAAATAACCAGACAACATCATGCAATGCTAAATTGAAATTCAGGTAGCCAAAAATGCAGACCAACCAGAATGAAAAACTAGAAGTACAAGTGCAGTTTCAATGACCAGCCACAAGTATACACAACAAACTCAGTGAAAGTCAAATGATTAAAAAATGCAGACAAAGTCAAGTGCAATGTTCAAGTGAGATGAAGACAGGGACAAACACAAGATGGCCGAAGCCGTGTCAAGTCAGAACTTTCGAAAATAGGATGCTAAAGTCAAGTCAGAGAATTCAACGAAAATATACGTCTTTGAAAAAGTCAACAAATAAAAGAGGAAAGTTCTTTGCCGTATCGAACGCATCAAAATCAAAGTCGTGAGCATCAAGTCAAAATTATATCAGGAAAGACGTGCGCATCAGGCAATTGCAGTTCAGGAAAGTATCAAGTTAATTCGAACGAATTCAAGTGTATTCGAATTCATATAAATACCAAACCCCAATCATCATCATGGGCATCGAGTTCAATCAAGCATTTTAACCAGCAACGAAAGAAAAAATTACATACCGCAATTTAACGAACTCGGTCAACAAAGGAGCAGTTGCGAACGAGTAAAGCCACAAGAGAATCGATCATCAGATAGCCGCGAACAAGAGTATTGAATCAGAAACAAACTCGTCAAAGCAACCAGTGAGAAAGCCCTAATTTTCGCAAGAGCAAAAGCCCCAATTCAACAGAGCCGCCATTGCCAAGAGTATCGGCCGCAATTAAAAGAGAACGGGCTTAAGAAATAAAAGGGGCCGGTTTAGTTTTATTTAGGGTTTTATTAAAAAGGTTTTTTTTATTTTGAGCAAAAATTAGGGATTAAAGTTTATATTTTAATTTTTCTACTGGTTTTATTTTTGAAGATGTTTTTTTCTTTTCGAGTCAAAGAATTTGTAAATCACCACCTAGGTTGTAGGTAGTGTCAGATTGTCTAGTTAGAATTAGTTCAGTGAGCAGGGTGTGCGAGTTTGCAAAACTCTATAGGCGGAGCAGAGTTTGCGAGTAAGCAAAACTCTATAGGCGGAGCAGGGTGTGCGAGTCTATCACAGTGTTTGTGAGCGGGAGCAAAAGGGTTTGCGAGTCTAGTAGAGTGTTTGTAAGCGGGATACTGTTTAATTCTAATAGAAATCTGGGAATGTAGCAGTAGGCAGGGGTTGCCGAAGCTGGGTAAATTTTGTGTGTGATTTACTTTTCAGCATATTTATTTCTGCAGTTTGTTTCTGTGTTTAAATCGAGAAAATTTGCTATAACCCTATTCACCCCCCCTCTAGGGTTAATCTAGATCCTACAGACTTTGGCATCTGTGGCAGTGTTGCAGCTCGGATGTGTTTTTGTGTGCCGACAAGAAGGTCATCTGGTTAAGCAGTGTTCTTGAGGTGGAATTTGGAAGCAGCAGAGTGGACCCATTTCTTTGATGGATTGGCTTGATAAGCATAAGCTGCTCTGATTGGTAAAGAGAGAACAGTTTCTTTGGATATTGGTCTGGGTGATCGCAAAAGTGACTTACGGTAGTTGAGTGTTCTCTTGGGTAATTTTTTGCTTAGGATTGACGCATCTCTAGGGAATGTAGGAGTTATAGAAGTTGTTAGAGATTTTTTTTCCGAATATCTTCAAGGAAGTCAAAGTTTGTCATAGCATCCGGAGATTGAGTTTTCGTATCGACTAGGATTGCAGGAGTGATACTGGTGGTTCAATTATTAGAAGGATGGCTCCTAGAGAGAGGTTTTGGTGAAGCAGCCCAGGATATTATGGAACTTATGAGTTTTCTCTTTACGGATCTGCTGAACCGTGTCTTACAGGAAGTGTTGGACAAGTTTATGCTCGTGTTCATCATCGATGTTCTCATCTACTCCAGATCAGAGTTGCGTAGCGGAAGCAAGATAGTAGCTGTTTTTGAGTGGAAGCAACCCTAGACTCCTTAGAAGTTTGCAGTTTTCTTGGATTAAAGGGTTTCTACATGAAGTTTTCAGGATTTGAGGCGAGGTTGGTGAGTGCACCTGTTTTGTCTTTTTCGGATAGGAGAAGTTAGTTTTCTACTGATGTTTGTGAAGTAGAGTTTGTGTTCTTGATTTTGGTTGATTTTGAGAGGATCATTTTGTTGATTTATTTTTGGTTTGTTTCACGAGGCGTCAACGAAGTTGAGCTGATCAGGAAGGATGAAGGCAGCCCAGGATCGTCAGAAGGAAGGGTGATCTTACTCGAGCTATCAAGTAAGGGGTAGTCCGGTCTTGTGTTGCAGGGGAACGGAGGGATCCTCGGTACGCTGATCTAGACGAAGGACTATGAAAGGTGGTACCCCAATGCCTAGTCATTTGTTGGAAATCCATTCTCCCTACGTGCCCTTTACGGTTTTGATTGTAGAACCCACTTTGTGGCTGGTATGCTCGAATTTAATAATGTAACAATTTCAACTATTTAAATAAGTATTTGTATATAGTCACTATTATAATATCAGAGGATTTTATAAGAAACGTTTTGGTTATCGTGAGGTAAAAACCCGACATATTTATTTGTGGGGTGGTCTTATGAGATACCTTTGATTTCAAAGGATTTTAAACTTTAATTAATTAAGTTGAGTGTGTTTCTCATGCTGGTTTACCAGACTGACCCAGGCTTAGTGTTTTTCCTATATGCTCGGGTCAGACCAAGCATATTTTTAGGTTTAGCTGGTAGAGTGGAAGCTTTAGGAGAGGGGACAGAATCAGGAGACGTATCCACGTAGATGCTTATATTCGGTAGTATTTGTTTGTGTTGTCAACAAGTTGTAAGGAAAGGATTGTTATAAATCGTCCGAGTTGAATGGTTGTAACTCTGATTTAAAGTTTGTATATGTTATTAAAGTAACATTTTTGGGTTTCATGTAAAGATTTACTTATTGTAACGACCCGTATTTTACGAGTCGATAAATCGTAGAATAATTATCGCTAGGTCGTTAGTGTTGTTCAGAATTTAACCCTATTAGTGCTTAAGTCGTGTGGAGGATAGCTCGAGTTATGTTGGCCCGTGTTGTTGCTTAGGTCGTGTGAGAGATAGGTCGGGTGGAGCGACCTATAGAGGTGACGACCTAAGAGTAGGGAGCGACCTAAAGGATGTAGCGACTTAGGGACTGGAACGAGTTAGTAGTTGTAGCGAGTTAGTGAGTTTACGACCTGGTGGTTAACGTGTTAAGACTTAGGTCGTAAAGTCGTAAAGTGGTTAAGTCGTGTAAGGGCATACTCGTTAGGTCGTTGCTGTGTTAGGTCGAGGGTGTTGCATGTTTGTGGTCTTGTGTCTTAGTTAGGTCGTGGGACGACCTATGTTAGGTCGTAAGTCGACCAGGCGACTTAGGAAAGGATGCGGTTGTGTATTAGGTCGTGCGACTCTGGGCTTGGTTAGGTCGCGGCATTCGATGAGTCGTAGGTCGCGAGGGTAGTTAAGTCGCACATAGGCTAAGTCGTACGCGTGTTTTGGGTCGTTGAGTCGTGAAGTGGCCTAGGTCGTAAGCCGTGGGGGTCTGATGAGTCGTGGATGACTCATGGGGGCGGCGACCTAAGGATTTCAGCTATAAATAGAGGCGCCTATCTCTCTATTTTGGCACCGGATTTTGATGCGACGAAGTGCTGCCATTTTGAGAGCTCGACTACAACACTTCTTCACTCCTTTTCTCCACTTTAATCTAGTGCTTACATCCATCCTAGATCGAAGATCAAGATCGAAGATCCAAGAGCTAAAGTTGAAGATCTACATTCTTCGAGGAGAGATTTCATCGTTTGAACGGAACTTTGGCGGATCAAGCTTGTTTCTTTGCTGTCCAGATCTGAAGTTGGTAGTTTTTGAGGTGTTTAGGTGATTCGGTGAGTGGTGGTTATCTCTCACACGGACCCAAAGGAGTATATTGGATCGATAGCTTGTTTGTGTGTTAAAGATAGTGATTTCTTGCATTTTCTTTAAGTCTGCATGTAGATCCATTGTTTATGAAGTTTTGGTATCTATTTTATCACATGTTACTCTATGCATGTTTATCCATCAAGTTGTAGAGATATTGCTTATGGTCCATACTTATTAGATTTGGACACTTTATTTAAGGAATTGCCATTTTAGTTATAATTGCTTTTAGATCTTGTTTGAATGATTGATTGCTTGGATTGATGATTGATTTGATTGATAGATTGTTGCAAATTAGCTAATAGTTGATTTGGACAAGTTGGTCGAAGATGATTCAAAAGCTAAGGAAGAGGCTCTTGAATGAGAAAAGCTGCTCGTGGCATATGTAGCGGATGTTGAAGCTCATATGGATAGATTTGATGATGATGTTGAAATGGACTTTGCTATGGTTGAGATGAAGCAAAGCATGATATGAGGAAGTCTTGGCGTAATCCAGGCAGGGATCATTCCAAGCATGTTGATAGCTCGAGGGATGGTTCGAGTTAGTTGATAATGGTTGGCTCGAGAGGCAGCTTGGGCCAGTTTGTGAATAGCCTTCGAGGAGGATGACTATTGGATTTCATCATTGTTGAAGGTTCTAGAAAACTCAAAGCAAGAGTACAGGGGAACGCCCTAAAGACTACAGGTAGGTGGTCGAGTACTCTGGGCAGATTCGATAGTCCTAGGCACGGGCTGCGACGACGTGCGGAGTTTGTTTAGAACCGGGGTTATCATTAGCCCTTGACGGACGGCTGAAAGAATATGCCTGTCATTCAATTAACGGTGGTATCGAAGCAAGGATAACGGTGATAGCCAGAGTCATGGATGTTTGGATGCTCTGATTGTATCGTCATTTGGTCTCAAGAGCGATGCCTTCTGAGTGCTTATCTGATCTTGGTTTAGGCCTTGGGGTTTTGTACATGGAAAACATCGACCTTGACTCGAGTGATAATTAGTTTATTTTAAATGTATGCTTTGTTATGCTTGTTTCTGCTTAGTGTGTCTGGTGGCTATCACTGTAGAAAGAGGTGGAGTGGGAGGGTTGGATTCCTATTCCTTTTATCCTTTATGCTCTTTTAGTATGTTTGATAGTTGATTTACTGCTCACTAGGACTTTTGTCTGACTCAAGGTTTTATGTTCAACTCTTATTACCTTGGGCTGTTCATCCATGTTGGGATGGGCAGACTAGGTAACAGGTGACAGGTGCTGTTCTTAGTGATCAACGATGCTGATGATGAAGACGAGCTGGAGGCTTTTGCATATTGTTTTCTTACTATATGTACTGGATGTTCCGCTATTTGTATCTACTCTGAGTGTTATGTAGTGAGGCTTGCTGTATTGACTTTCCAGATTGTTGTACCAAACCATTATGAGTTTATATGATGAGATTCTGTTCTATGGAGCTTCACTATGTATACTTTTCTATTGTATTTTATCCATGCGCTGTGAGTTGTACGATAGAATTTACTGTGTTTTACTTTACCCTGACCATCGTCCATGGCTGCTTGGCACACCCATCAGCGCACCATTTCCTTATTTAAGTGCGGGAGTCATGGGCGGTCGTCACATTTGGTATCAGAGCTTTGGTTAATCGATTTTAGCCAACGCTCGCTGACGTAACTATTTAAGAGAGACGTAATTGTATTTTGATGGATGATTACTATATATAATATTGTAGTTTAGAAGGATATAAACCCTTATGCAGTTGATTCTCAAGATGTATTAATCATTCTTTTTATAGATATTAAGAATGAGTCGAAGAGGGAGACAAGCTGCTAGGGAAAGCCGTGCTGCAGAGGGAGCTGTTGATTATGCTGCCATGTTCGAAGCTATGGTGACTTCGATCATGAGAAGGATGCCAACTCCAGGGCCATCAGTAGATGTTGGAATTCAAGTTCAAGCTCCAAAACCAGTGGATTTTGCTAAGCTGTGTAAGGACTACACTGCTCTTGGAGGAAAGCTTTTCTTGGGAACAGAGTCAACCATTGAGGTCCAGAGATGGATAGATGCTTGTAGAAGGATCTTTGGTGATTTGGGAATTGAGGATGCAACCAAAAGGAAGCTCGCATCAAGACAGCTTCAAGGAAGAGCTTCTGACTGGTGGAACTCTATCACCATTGATACTCTAGAGGAAGAAATTACTTGGGAGCAATTCCAAGCTAGATTTGAGGCTAAGTTCATTTCTACGGCTCAGAAATCTGTTCTGTTCAAAAAGTTTGTGGAGCTCAAGCAGGGTGGGAGACCAGTTCTTGAGTATGTTTTTGAGTTTGAAGCTTTGTCCAAGTATGCCCGATCTTATATTGAGTCACCATATCAGAAGAATGAGAAGTTTGTGACAGACTTGGACAGTTATCTTGGGAGACAATTGGTGGATCACTTGGATGACCCGTTTGAGAAGCTTGTGGAGAAAGCTCTCAGGCACGAGAACCTGTTTCCTAAGGAAGGATCGGTTGTTGCTGTAACCAAGGAGGAGTCCAAACCACAGCAGTGGGGAAACAAGAAGAGGAAGCAGCAACAACAGAAGGGTAAGGATGGCCAGAAGAAGCCAAAGGGTGAAGTGACCTGCTACAACTGTCAGCAGAAGGGCCATCTCTCCAAAGATTGCAAGAATCCTAAGGTGCCGGGAAAATGTTACAACTGTGACAAGCCGAGGCATTTCAAGAGGAATTGTCCAGAACCGTGGAAGGACAAGCAGATTGTGCAAGCTTATAGTTTGGGGGCTGTTCCGTCGTCTTCGAAAGCTCCTACTGTGGATGAGAAAGGAAAGAGTGTGGTGGTTCAAGGTACTCTTTCCATATGTGGTGTTCCAGTTAGAGTGTTGTTTGATACTGGGGCGTCGCATTCGTTTGTTTGTAATGACCTTGTAGGCCGGTTAGGTTTGGAACCGGAAATTGTCGATAGACCATTGGTTGTGACTAATCCAGTTGGGGGTTCGTCTTGTTTGTGTATGTTATGCCGTGGTCTGATTGTATCGAATTATGATTGCTCTTTTGCTTGTGATTGTTTTGTTCTGAACTTTGCGGGGTTCAGAATCATTTTGGGTATGGACTGGCTTAGGAAGTATGCGGCAAAGGTTGATTGTGAAAGGCTAGAGGTGATAGTCGAGAATGTGGAGAGGTGAAAGGTTGTGATACGATGTAAGCATGAAGAAGGTGTCTTCATGAGCTTCATGTATTCGCTGGTTGTTCCACGGGATGGACTGTTATCGGTGCCGATCGCGAATGGATTTGAGGATGTCTTTGAGGAAGTCAAAGGGTTACCGCCGCATAGGGAGATCGAGTTTCATATCGATCTAGTTGAAGGAGCCAGACCTGTCGTGATGCCTCTTAGGCGGATGGCGCCTAGGGAACAGCAAGAGTTGAAGGTGCAAGTTGATGACCTTTTTCAGAAAGGATTCATTCGGCGAAGTGTGTCCGAATGGGGTGCACCAGTTGTGTTTGCAACCAAAGCGGATGGATCGTTGAGGTTGTGTGTGGATTATCGTGAGCTGAATAAAGTGACTAAGAAGAACAAGTATCCATTACCGAGAATAGATGACTTGTTTGATCGGCTTCACGAAGCCAAGGTGTTTTCTCAGATGGATTTGGCAACGGGGTTTCACCAGTTAAGAGTGGCAAAGGATAGTGTGCCGAAGACTGCTTTTAGGACACTATCTGGTTTCTATGAGTGGCTGGTAATGCCGTTTGGATTGACCAATGCACCAGCATATTTTGTGGATCTTATGAATAGAGTATTCAGAGATCAGTTGAACAAGTTCATACTTGTGTTCGTGGATGATATTCTGATTTATTCCAGAACTGAGGAAGAGCACAAGACGCATTTGCGTATTGTTTTGGAAATCTTGCAGAAACATCAGCTGAAGGCTAAGTTTTTGAAGTGTCACTTCTGGAAGAGTGAAGTGAGGTTCTTAGGCCATGTTATCTCTGGAAATGGAATAGCGGTTGATCCCGCTAAGGTGGCAGCGATCCAGGATTGGGTTAGACCTAAGAATGCATCTGATGTGAGGAGTTTTCTTGGATTAGCAGGATACTATCGTCGATTTATCAAAGACTTTTCCAAGATAGCTGCACCATTAACAGGATTGACGAAAAAGAACCAAGTGTTCAGATGGGATGCTAAGAGTGAGCAAGCTTTCGAAATCCTGAAAGAGCGACTGACAAGTGCTCCTGTTTTGACGATTCCAAGTGGGAATGATGAGATGGTGGTTTACACCGATGCCTGTGGTACTGGACTTGGAGCAGTGTTAATGCAGAAGGATAAAGTTGTTGCATATGCAAGTCGACAACTGAAGCCGCATGAAAGGAATTATCCGACTAATGATTTGGAGTTGGCGGCGATTGTTTTTGCTCTGAAGATGTGGAGACATTATCTATTGGGAGTTCGATTTGAGTTGTTTACAGATCATAAGTCGTTGAAGTATCTTTTCTTCCAAAAGGATTTGAATCTTCGACAGCAAAGGTGGCTAGAGTTTTTAGCATCATATGATTTTGGTATAGCCTATACTCTGGGAAAAGGTAACGCAGTGGCAGATGCGTTAAGTCGAAGATATGCAGGATTAGGGGTCATGTTTTCAGAGTGGAAGGGTCTCGAGTATTTGGCTGGATTTGACTTCAGGCTTAGATGTGAATTGGAACCTGAGATGTTGGCAAACTTATCGATAAGACCTACTCTTGTGGAGAGAATTGGTGAGAGACAAAAGCGAGACGATAAGCTTGTCAAGATTATCCGTGATTTGGAATCTGGATTGGAACCAGAGAAGGATAAGGGATTCGAGGTCGATCGAGAGGGTTGGCTCCGGAAACAAGGACGACTAGTTGTTCCCGATATAGATGAATTGAGAGATGAAGTTCTTAAAGAGAGTCTTCACTCGAAGTTAACAATTCATCCAGGTGGAAATAAGATGTATCGGGATATGAAGAGAACCTATTACTGGGAAGGTATGAAGAAGGATGTTGGAAATTTTATTTCTAAGTGCATGAACTGCCAGTTGGTAAAAGCCGAGCAGAAGAAGCCAAGTGGATTGCTTCAGCCATTAGAAGTTCCTACATGGAAGTGGGAGCAGATATCGATGGATTTTATCGATGGTCTACCTAGAACAAGGGCAGGAAATGAAGGGATTTGGGTCATAGTAGATCGTTTGACTAAGAGTGCAAGATTCATTCCTGTTCGATCAACTAGGACTGCATCGAAGTTGGCTGAGTTGTATGTTAAATGGATAGTTCGATTCCATGGTATTCCGAAAGGTATAGTGAGCGATCGAGACCCACTGTTCACTAGTGGATTTTGGAAGAGCTTCCAAGAAGTTTTGGGAACCAAGTTGTGTTTGAGTACAGCTTATCATCCCCAAACAGATGGTCAGACAGAGAGATTCAACCGAGTTTTGGAAGATCTCCTCAGAGCATGTGTTTTAGATTTCGGAGGATCATGGGAAGATCATCTTCATTTGGTGGAATTTGCATATAATAACAGTTACCAGTCAAGCATTGGTATGGCACCGTATGAGGCACTGTATGGAAGACCGTGTAACTCTCCGACATGTTGGTTGGAAACTGGAGAAAAGCTGATACTTGGGCCAGAGATGATTCGTCAGACTACAGATTGCATAGAGATCATTCGGCGACGAATGAAGGCAGCCTAGGACCGCCAAAAAAGTTATGCCGATAAGCGTCGAAAAGATTTGGAATTCGACGTAGGTGATATGGTTTTTGTGAAGATTTCTCCTCTGAAGAATGTTATTAGATTTGGGAAGAAAGGAAAGTTGACTCCGAGATTTGTTGGACCATTCCCGATCGTCGAGCTAATTGGAAAGCTCGCCTATAGATTGGAGTTACCGGAAAAGATGTCGGGTGTGCACAATGTTTTTCATGTATCATATCTACGAAAGTATGTGCACGACTCGGATACAGTGGTCTCTGCTGATAACTGTGAAGATTTGGAGGTTGATCCAGTTGTTACAAGACCTCGTAAGCCGCTTCATGTTGTTAAAACCGACACGAAACAGCTTAGGAGGAAGACGATTAGGTTGCTCAAGGTACAATGGAGTGATGATGTTAACGACTGTACGTGGGAGGAGGAAGAAAGGATGAAGGCAGCTCATCCTGAACTTTTCAAGGTATGGCCCTAAGGTGTCGTGGCATCTCACGAATTTGTAACTTGTTATAATATTAGAATTCTGCGTGCTAGGCTAGTAATTGGATGCATGGTTTGTTGATTGCTATGGATGGTAGGCATGCAGAATAGTTATGATTGCTCTTGTTTGTTTGGAATTTCGGGGGCGAAATTCCTAAGGGGGAGAGAATGTAACGACCCGTATTTTACGAGTCGATAAATCGTAGAATAATTATCGCTAGGTCGTTAGTATTGTTCAGAATTTAACCCTATTAGTGCTTAAGTCGTGTGGAGGATAGCTCGAGTTATGTTGGCCCGTGTTGTTGCTTAGGTCGTGTGAAAGATAGGTCGGGTGGAGCGACCTATAGAGGTGATGACCTAAGAGTAGGGAGCGACCTAAAGGATGTAGAGACTTAGGGACTGGAATGAGTTAGTAGTTGTAGCGAGTTAGTGAGTTTACGACCTGGTGGTTAACGTGTTAAGACTTAGGTCGTAAAGTCGTAAAGTGGTTAAGTCGTGTAAGGGCATACTCGTTAGGTCGTTGCTGTGTTAGGTCGGTGGTGTCGCATGTTTGTGGTCTTGTGTCTTAGTTAGGTCGTGGGACGACCTATGTTAGGTCGTAAGTCGACCAGGCGACTTAGGAAAGGATGCGGTTGTGTATTAGGTCGTGCGACCCTGGGCTTGGTTAGGTCGCGGCATTCGATGAGTCGTAGGTCGCGAGGGTAGTTAAGTCGCACATAGGCTGAGTCGTACGCGTGTTTTGGGTCGTTGAGTCGTGAAGTGGCCTAGGTCGTAAGCCGTGGGGGTCTGATGAGTCGTGGATGACTCATGGGGGCGGCGACTTAAGGATTTCAACTATAAATAGAGGCGCCTATCTCTCTAGTTTGGCACCGGATTTTGAAGCGACGAAGTGCTGCCATTTTGAGAGCTCGACTACAACACTTCTTCACTCCTTTTCTCCACTTTAATCTAGTGCTTACATCCATCCTAGATCGAAGATCAAGATCGAAGATCCAAGAGCTAAAGTTGAAGATCTACATTCTTCGAGGAGAGATTTCATCGTTTGAACGGAACTTTGGCGGATCAAGCTTGTTTCTTTGCTGTCCAGATCTGAAGTTGGTAGTTTTTGAGGTGTTTAGGTGATTCGGTGAGTGGTGGTTATCTCTCACACGGACCCAAAGGAGTATATTGGATCGATGGCTTGTTTGTGTGTTAAAGATAGTGATTTCTTGCATTTTCCTTAAGTTTGCATGTAGATCCATTGTTTATGAAGTTTTGGTATCTATTTTATCACATGTTACTCTATGCATGTTTATCCATCAAGTTGTAGAGATATTGCTTATGGTCCATACTTATTAGATTTGGACACTTTATTTAAGGAATTGCCATTTTAGTTATAATTGCTTTTAGATCTTGTTTGAAAGATTGATTGCTTGGATTGATGATTGATTTGATTGATAGATTGTTGCAAATTAGCTAATCGTTGATTTGGACAAGTTGGTCGAAGATGATTCAAAAGCTAAGGAAGAGGCTCTTGAATGAGAAAAGCTGCTCGTGGCATATGTAGCGGATGTTGAAGCTCATATGGATAGATTTGATGATGATGTTGAAATGGACTTTGCTATGGTTGAGATGAAGCAAAGAATGATATGAGGAAGTCTTGGCGTAATCCAGGCAGGGATCATTCCAAGCATGTTGATAGCTCGAGGGATGATTCGAGTTAGTTGATAATGGTTGGCTCGAGAGGCAGCTTGGGCCAGTTTGTGAATAGTCGTCGAGGAGGATGACTAGAAGGCTTGGATTTCATCGTTGTTGAAGGTTCTAGCAAACTCAAAGCAAGAGTACAGGGGAACGCCCTAAAGACTATAGGTAGGTGGTCGAGTACTCTGGGCAGATTCGATAGTCCTAGGCACGGGCTGCGACGACATGCAGAGTTTGTCTAGAACCGGGGTTACCATTAGCCCTTGACGGACGGCTGAAAGAATATGCCGGTCATTCAATTAACGGTGGTATCGAAGCAAGGATAACGGTGATAGCCAGAGTCATGGATGTTTGGATGCTCTGATTGTATCGTCATTCGGTCTCAAGAGCGATGCCTTCTGAGTGCTTATCTGATCTTGGTTTAGGCCTTGGGGGTTTGTACATGGGAAACATCGACCTTGACTCGAGTGATAATTAGTTTATTTTAAATGTATGCTTTGTTATGCTTGTTTCTGCTTAGTGTGTCTGGTGGCTATCACTGTAGAAAGAGGTGGAGTGGGAGGGTTGGATTCCTATTCCTTTTATCCTTTATGCTCTTTTGGTATGTTTGATAGTTGATTTACTGCTCACTAGGACTTTTGTCCGACTCAAGGTTTTATGTTCAACTCTTATTACCTTGGGCTGTTCATCCATGTTGGGATGGGCAGACTAGGTAGCAGGTGACAGGTGCTGTTCTTAGTGATCAACGATGTTGATGATGAAGATGAGCTGGAGGCTTTTGCATATTGTTTTCTTACTTTACGTACTGGATGTTCCGCTGTTTGTATCTACTCTGAGTGTTATGTAGTGAGGCTTGCTGTATTGACTTTCTAGATTGTTGTACCAAACCATTATGAGTTTATATGATGAGATTCTGTTCTATGGAGCTTCACTATGTATACTTTTCTATTGTATTTTATCCATGCGCTGTGAGTTGTACGATAGAATTTACTGTGTTTTACTTTACCCTGACCATCGTCCATGGCTGCCTGGCACACCCATCAGCGCACCATTTCCTTATTTAAGTGCGGGAGTCATGGACAGTCGTCACATTTATATTATAGTTTATTCGATCCGCTGTGAGATTCTAATTGTTCTCTTTTCTTCTGTCTTCTTTCTATCTCTACCTTCTTTCTTTCTTTCACTATCCATCTTCCCATGCAATTTGGATGACATGTGAGGTTTAAAGTCATTTTAAATCGGTACGGAAAAATTGGTTGTGAAAGGTATAGTTGGAATAAAGTGAGCGAATGTTCACTTTCGCTTCATAAAGAAACATCTAAGATGATAATTGAAATAATAATTAGTGATGCTTAGCATTAGAATAAGAAATATGATTTCTACCCAAAATGCATTTTTGCTTAGATACTAATGTTTTGCCAAGTTATGTAGTATATAGTGCAGAATATTATACATTTGCTGAATCGAAGAATATATAGTATAAAGACTTAGATATGAAGACTCATGAGTTTAAAGACGTAGAAATGTAGATCCCAAAGTTATAATTTATTGTTTAGAGTCATTAGTATATATTTTTAAAGTCTTTAATAGCAATTTCCGATCCTTATCTCCAAAACTACAAAAGAGATCTAAAAAACCGATCGTTGAAATGTCATTTTAATCAGTTTATGCAAAGTGTATCATACATATTATCCTTAAATGTTAAGGATGATCGAGTGCGCTTTTGTAAAGTGTTCATTATGATGTTGTAATAGGTATTCTTTTGAATGATTTGACTATTTAGAAACAAAAATGAATGTAAAAGAGTAGATGTGATTTAAGGTATTGTTGGGATGAAGAGAGTGAATGATCACTTCCACTTCATAAAGAAACATCGAAGACGAGAATCGTAATAATAATGAGTGATACTTAACATTGGAATAAGAAATATGATTTCTACTCGAAACATATTTTTGCATAGATACTAATGTTTTACAAATTTATATATTATATAGTGCATAATATTACATAGGTGCTGAATCAAATACTATATAGCATAAAGACTTAAGATAAAGATATGAAGACTCATGAGTTCAAAGATAAAGAAATAAAGATCCCAAAGTTATAATTTAGTGTTTAAAGTCATTAAAATATATTGTTAAAGTTCTTAATAGCAATCACCGATCCTTATATCCAAAACTACAAGACGAATATAAGAACTCAATCATTGAAATGTCATTTTGATCAGTTTATGCAAAGTGCATCGTACATAATGCCCTTAAATGTTAAGGATGATCGAGTGCGCTTTTGTAAAGAGTTCATTACGATGTTGTAACAAGGATATTCTTTTGAATGGTTCGACCAATTAGGAACAAAAATGAATGTAAAAGAGTAGACGTGATTTAAGGTATATTTGGGATGAAGAGAGTGAATGATCACTTTCGCTTCATAAAGAAACTTCGGTGATGAGAATTGTAATAATAATGAGTGATACTTAACATTGGAATAAGAATTATTATTCCTACCCGAAATGTATTTTTGTATTGATACTAATGTTTTGCTAAGTTATATAGTATACAGTGCAGAGTATTACACAGGTGTTGAATCGAAGACTATATAGTGTAAAGACTCAAGATAAAGATATGAAGAATCATGAGTTCAAAGACAAAGAAATGAAGATCCCAAAGTTATAATTTAGTGTTTAGAGTCATTAAAATATATTGCTAAAGTCCTCAATAGCAATCTTCGATCCTTATCTCCAAAACTACAAGACGAATCAAAGAGTTCGATCGTAGAAATGTCATTTTGAATATTTTACGCAAAGTGCATCATAGATGATATCCTTAAATGACAAGGACGATCGAGTGCGCTTGTGTAAAGGGTTCATTATGATGTTGCAATAAGGGTATTCTTTTTAATGGTTCGACCATTTAGAAACAAAATAAATGCAAAAGAGTAGATGTGATTTAAGGTATAGTTGGAATGAAGAGAGTGAATGATCAGTTCTGCTTCATAAAGAAACATCGGAGAACGAGAATTGCAATAATAACAGGTGATACTTAACATTGGAATAAAAAATACGATTTCCACCCGAAATGTATTTTGTACAGATACTAATGTTTTGCTAAATTATATAGTATATTGTGCAAAATGTTACACAGGTGCTGAATCAAAGATCATGTAATATAAAGACGCAAGATAAAGATACGAAGATTCATGAGTTCAAAGACAAAGAAATAAAGATCCCAAAGTTATAATTTAGTGTTTAGAGTCAAATACTTTTACCTCAAAGACTTACTTAAAGTATGGTCTTTAACCAAAAGCATTCAAAAACTCAATTATTAAACCAAACTATCAAAATTTCAAAATGGATTGCTTAATCTCGAAAAGAAGCAAAATAATTTTCCTTTTTCAAAATTTTCTATATCGAAGATTTATTCCTTTAAAAGTTGATTTTTTAGTACCAACCATTCAAAAACATCTTTTATAACTTCAAACAATGAAAAGTGGAGTATATAAGGTAAACTCTTATACCAATATTTTCATATTCCATTCTCATCATTTCCTCCTACATTATCTCTAACTAGATTACTAATCCTATTTTATAAGTTCCTAATACCATTCCTATCCAAATCTCCCACTATTGCCTTTGTTTATATTTTTTCTACTTAAATGGCTTCTATATCATTTAATCAAGTTTTTCTATTTTAAAAAGAAGAATTTTAAATAAATTTAAAATTTGTGAAAAAGGAAAAATCATCTAGTCCAATTTACGCTCTATTTGGCATTTATTTCAAAAAGATAAATCCCTTTATCCAAAACCTTTAAACCGAATTTTTTTTGACCTAACCAAAATTTTAAACTAAGAGTTTCAAAAATGAAAAACCTTTTTACCTTTTTATTCACAATATTTGCCTTAACAAAAATTTTAATTTATGAATTTCCTATTTTTCTTTCAAAGTAACAACTTCGTAATAAATCCTTTGAAAAACTCATTTAAAATGATTCAAGGAAGTTTCCAAAAATTATTTTGGGTTGGATTTTGGAAATTGTCTTTAATTGTTCTCTCTATTAAATTTTCTTCTGCTACCATCCCTTACTTCCAGATATTTATAGCTATACTATGTCATAGTATTTAGTTACTACGTAACAAGCTTATTTACTATTTCTATAAATGTTTATTGTGCGCAATAAATGATTATTATTCTAACTGAATAATTTCTAAAGACGCTTATTTATTCATCTAGTTTTCATATTAAAACTACTGTACCTCTCGATAATTACCCTAATAAACTCTTTAATTAGTCTATTTATATCCTTATTAATTAATTGTAACTCCTTACTTATTGCACATTTATTGTACTATTAATTTTAGAGCTACAATCTTTTCCATCTACATTTCTACGATACAATCCATGTCGCACGTTCCTTACTCTATTTATTTTTCCAACCCATAGTTACCACGCCCATCCTTTCGGAATACGGTCTCGACCGCTTCTATAGTCAGAATTTATAGTGTAAATTCAAATTAACCATATATACATATTTATATATAGTAGACTTTTGAAAAATTACTTTCAAAAATAACAAGTACGCTACTCATAAATATACTTATCTCCATTGATCGGGTAACCTAATGTTAACCCAACAAATGGATCAACACCCAGAAATCAGATGAAGATAGCAGTTCAGATTAAATAAAGAGAAAAGAAGTAAAAGGAGACACAATTTTTATAGTGGTTCGGTATAATCTATGGTCTACGTCCACTTTAGTCTCTTTTATTAGTTGTTCTCTCTCTGGATTACAACTAGCTATATCAGATCTAACCATAATCTGGTGAATCTCAGATTTACAATGAAGTTTCTAAAGTGTTTTAGAGTCACTACTATTAAAAATTCGCCTATCTAAGTCCCGAAACAACAAATATATGTTTCCTAGGTGATTCTAATAATGGATAAGTAAGATGTGAAGAAGGAGATGTCTCTAATGGAAAAGAATCAATGTCAGAGTGTAGAGAAGTAGAGTGGAGAGAGATCCTTTTCTACTTGCAGGTAGGTTTGTATTTATAAAGGTGTCAGTCGTGTTGGGTCAAAAGTCCACTTGGAGTAGAGTCTAGATGTCGGCCCGAAAGAGTGAAAAATCTTAGGACCCACCGAATTGTCGAAAGACATGTTCATGTCGGTGAAGACATGTTTGTGTCCGTCATATGCGATCAAACTCTTTGCAATCTTGATGCTGCTTATTTTTTAGTCACCCCATGTTGTTTCCACCGATCATTGGTTGTCCAAAGCTAGTCGGTACCTGCGACTCTCCAAAATAGCTCGATATCAGCCTTTTTGCCCAAGAGGTCGGTGGTGACCTCTCTCCTTGGCTCGAAATAACTTGTACTCTTTTGTAGCACTCATATGATTCCATATGGAGGTGTCCTAAGAAGTCTCAACGTGTATGGAGTTATCAAAAACATGTCAGTACGTACATGAGAGAGGTCGGTAGTGACATCAACATGTATGCGCCGACATGTTTTCCTTAGTATATTTTTCATCCAAATTTCTTGAGCACACATGGAATAGGTGGACAATGACTCCTGTGAAGTTTGAGTGGGAAATACTAAGCCAAAAAATGTCTCCAATGACATGTTCATACCATTCTGACATGGGTGGTTAGCTTATTTCGGTTGAATTTTCTTTGAGATGTTTATTTACTCCAATTAAGAGCGCTTGCCAATTTTCAAGTCGTTTCATCCTCATTTGAATCTTCTGAGTCTAGTTGAAATCTGCTTTACTAAAAAGCAGGTTGACACTTGCCACTCAAAGTACACATCTTGAATGTGAGGTATGCTTTGCTTAAGAACAAGTTCTCGACATCGATCTTCGATAGTTGAGCTCTCCAGCTACTTCAATCTTGGTGACTCATCTAGTTCTTTCGGATCCTCTTGCCAATCATGAGTCATTCTGAGCCTGTTACATGCTAAGACTCTAGACTCTGCGTAAGTGTTCTTTATACATCATTGTTCTTCTTATTTCATTTGGAGTTATTACATCACCTACCACAATCTTCCCATGTTCATCCGGTATTTACGTCATTATCATTCCAATTTCATTCAAAGTTATTACATCACATATTAAAATCGTCCCGTGTTCATCTGGGATTTATTTGTTTTACTCTAATCATAAGGTGTTCAAATCCTTTTATCAAATCTATATCCATTCTATGGTTTAATCTCTCCGGATCATTTTATATTTAGTTTAATGTGTGATCTCTCTGGATCTTTTTATAAGTTCAGTGTGCGATCCCTCCGAATCGTTTAATCTTTAAGTTAAGGGGACGATCTCTCCAAATCATTTAACTTCCAATCTAGGGTTTGACCTCTCTGAGTCATTTAACGTTTAGTTTAGGAGGAAGATCTCTCCAGATCATTTGGCATTCTATTTTCAGAGGCGATCTCCATGGATCTTTTGGTGTTCTATTTAAGGGTTTGATCTCTTCGGACCATTTATTGCCCAATCTAGGATTTTGATCTCTCCGGATCCTTGCTGAATCTACTTGATCTCCGATAAAGGAACTCAATCACCAAGCAAGCTCATCCGCTCACTCTCTAGTTAGTGGACTTACTTTTCATACAAGCCCATCCACTTGCTCTCCGGCAAGAGAGATTGCATCCAGCACTCGGTTCCTGTTTCTTCGGATGGGACTTAAAGCGATCAATATCAGTCATCACATTCAATGTGGATTTTCCAAAAGTAAAATAACCAAAAATCCTAAGTGTTCACCCATACATTAGACTTAGAGCGTGCTTAGAGACCAATCTAGGTCTTGTACATGTGAAAGTAGTCAGAGGTTATTATCGTCCTAAGTAGTCATCTCAGACATCCGATTCAGAGCATGCCTAGGGACTGTTTGGGATATAGTACACGTGTAAGTGGCCGGAGGTCATATTGTCTTTATTTCTCAATATGAAAAGCAAAATACAAGAAAATAAATGAAAAGAAAAGTGCGATAATCGGATTCGACTCCCGTTCATCCCGACCTTGGGATTGTCATTCGACGGAAGTCTCTGATCCATAACTTCATTTTGACCCCTATTCCAATGGTGAGCTTCTGTTTCCAATTCATTCTATCACGCCTTCTTATTTTGATTTTCTATTCTAGCTCAAATGTCTCCCGTTCTAGGCATTAAAGCTCATCCTAGATCCAATTCGATCGATCCCCCTAGTCGTGGGGGCATTATTTCAGTTTGCTTTGCTCTGCCTCCAGACGCTCTTGTATTAGTTTCTGGTCTTTTGTTCTGAATTCCAGCAGTTCCAACTATTGCTCATTGTCTAATCCTTTAGAAAAATCCATCTAGTAATTCCTTTTGTCTTGTCCTTAATCCATCATGCATCTCCTTCACCATTTTCTCCATCTCTTCTCTAGTCATGTAAATGGATTAATGAGAATTTGAGGACATCTCGTAGCTACCCCCTTGCTCTGGTTGGCTTCCTCCAAGTTTAGATCTGGTGTTAGGCCTCTTCATCTTCTCCAAATCTCAGATTTAAGCTTTAAGTCTTCAGATCTTATTCAAGTGTTCCCACTGAAAGCACCAAAATATTAACCAAAAAATAAATTAACACCCAGAAATCAAAAGAAAGCACCGGTTCGGATTAAATAAACAAAAAAGCAGTAAAAGAAGACACAACTTTTATAGTGGTTCGGCGTAATCTTCGGCCTATGACCACTTTAATCTCTTTTATTAGTTGTTCTCTCTTTGGATTACAACTAGCTATATCAGATCTGACCAATATTTGGTAGACCTCGGATTTACAATGAAGTTTCTAGAGTGTTTGAGAGTCACTAGTACTAAGAATTTTTAGCTAATTCCTAGAACAACAAATAGTTGTTTCCTAGGTGACTCCAATAAAGAAGAGGTGAGATGTGAAGAAGGAGAAGTCTCTAATGGTAGGCAATCCAGTTCAAGAGTGTATAGAAGTAGAGTGAAGAGAGATCCTTTTCTGGTTGTAGGTAGGTTTGTATTTATAGAGATGTCAGTCGTGTTAGGTTAGAAGTCCACATGGAGCAGAGTCGAGATGTTGGCTCGAAGGAGTGTGAAAAATCTTGGGACCTACCGACTAGTCTAAACACGTCGTCGAAAGACATGTTCATGTCGATGAAGACATGTTTGTGTTCGTTATATGCGATCAAACTCCTTTGGACTCTTCATGCTACTTGTTTTTGAGTTGCCCCATGTTGTTTCCATTGATCGTTGGTTGTCCAAAACAAGTCGGTACCTACTTATCTTCAAAACAGCTCGATGTCAACCTTTTTGTCTAAGAGGTCGGTGGTGGCCTCTCTCTATTTAGCCCGAAATAACTTGTACTCTTTTGCAACACTCTTATAATTCCATATGGAGGTGTCCCAAAAAGCATCATCATATATGGAGTTGTCAAAAACATGTCTGTACGTACATGAGAGAGGTCGATGGTGACATAAACATGGACGCACTAACATGTTTCCCTTAGCGTATTTTTCATCCAAATTTCTTAAGCACGCATGGAATTGGTAGACAATGACTCATGTGACGTTTGAGTGGAAAATACTAAGCCAAAAAATGTCTCTGACGACGTGTTCATGTCAGTACCAACATGTGTGGTTAGCCTATTTTTAGTTGAATTTTCTTTGAGAAGTTCTTTACTCTATTTAAGAGTGCTCGCCAATTTTTAAATTGTTATTGAATCTTCTAAGTCAAGTTGAAATTTGCTTTGCTAAAAAGCGGGTTAACACTTAAGCTCTGATACCAAATGTAACAACTCACCCCGAAACAGACCTAGTTTCGACCAAACAAAAGCCCATCGAACCTTAGGCCTATCTAAAGGCATGTTGATAAGTCGATAAATTTTAAATAGTACGTAGTACACAGAGCTATCTATCTACAATTTCTGAATCTCATGGCAGAATGGGTAAAATATAATATCAGAAACAAGTACCCGTTTCATAAAAATACCATTTCAAAAAACATAACATGTTAAATATTACAACATGCTTACATAAAGCCTCCTTAGTACAGTAAAATAACATACCTTTCTAAACTAGGAACGATAAAAATATTTAAAAAGGTAAAGAGATAGATAACTGCCACAAGTCCACCTTTGTCTCCTTTATCGGTATTGCCCCCTCTAACCTGTGTGTTTTAATGAGGAGTAGGTCCGAACAACAAAAGCTGGTGAATGAGAATATCAGGCTTTACAATAATTGTACTTGAGCGATATTATTTAAATAAGAAACATGCTTTGCGTATTTAAAACTATACCAAATGTAACATTTGCCCTAAATGGCGGTGGCTACAAATACTAATAACCTTAACTGTAGACCTAAAGCCCTTTGCAATCCAATTCCAAACTCCAACGCAACTAACATCAATGAAGCACCCAAACAAATAAATACCATCTATTGGGGATTTGGCAGACCATGGCTATCTAATACCTATAAAATAGCCAAGTCCTCATCATTTAATACATAAACCATCTCCATATTCTAGCGCAACAATCGTAACATTGTGAGAGAGAACCTCAAAATTACTTAGTACCTTTTTAGTAGGGAGACTCTGACCATTTAAGACCTATAAAATAAGCATCCCCACCATTTAGGACCTAACCCAAGGCGGGTCCTACATAGTTCTTATTAGCTCACATCGTAAGAAATCCCATCAAGTCACTTGATACTTCTCCTAAGAAAGAGGCAGACCCTACCATAGCCACTTAATACCTCTAACCCGAAGCAGATCCCACTTAAAGATTTCTCATATCGTATTAATAACGTATCTTATGACCCACAACCTACTCGTGACGTCTCACATTAGTCCAACTATTCGTATGTACTAGTAGCCAGATTGACTGGAAAAATTTACACTACAGAATTGAGGCTAATCTTGCATCCACTGGGGTTATTTATTACAGGCGATGTCCCACATCAGTCCGCAATGCCACGCCACTGGCAGCATGATTTAACCAGGTAGACTTTCGTATAACTTTGGACTGTCCTCGCATCCCTACAACTTTGTCATACTTCCTATATATACCAATTTATACATACACCATCCTATAAAAATAATGATTAAGGCCACACAAGGTATCCCCTTATTACACCTTTAATTATGGATTAATTCCGATAATTATCATTAACTACCTTCCTTGGAAATTAATGCTAATTACTATCCTATTAATCCTAATCCATATGTTTAATATGCTATAATTATTACATTAGTATTAACTTTAATAATCAACACATTAAGATTATATATATATATGTGCACGAGATTCAGAATAAATATTTACAGTCACATGTAGAGAACACACTTATTAATTTAAATGTCAAACGCGCACAAGTCCCAAATTCCAAACAAAAGTATAGCTAATATCCTAAGCCAACAACATGACTTGTAAATCAACAGGAATAATACCAAAACTTATCTTATATTAGTGTAATAAAATTTACTCCTCTATTCAAGGAACAGGCTTTATAATTTAAGCCTTTTATATTCTATCCAACTTTTGCAACTACCGCCTTAGAGAGAAAAGGAGATTCATGCTTATTTTAATTTACAGAAATAGGCAGTGCAAACTACAAATAATTAAGAATCATACTTTGCACATCATTTCTAACTTTATTTATTTTTACAATCCTTTAACACTACAAGAGAAATCAAAAGATATGAAGTGGAGTAAATTATAAATTTCTTAAATCTCAACGCAAATCCGATTCTACTATATTAATACAAAACAATTGAAATTCCAACATATTCAAAGATTGACATTTATTTAGGTAAATTCTTGGGGTTTTAGATGTTATGTTTTCGTTACCAAAATTTCCCAAGGCATACGTCAAATTCAAATAAATACTATTCAATTACAAAAATGTGAGAAACTTGGTATTTCCACTCACAGAGAATTGTTTGTTTTCTAATTGGATTTGATTCCACCATGCCTAATTCTCTTTTAGATCTCCCTCTTTTGGAATATACAACAAAGTGAATTGCATATAGAAATTATATCTAAAATCAGAAACTAGAGAGGAATAGGATTAGAAATCAAACGAATTAAACATCCAAACCTCTTACTTGAAAATCCAAACTGGTTGTCGAATCTAAAGAAGTAGAAGAAGAAGAAGAAGAAGGTGGGATTTGATTTATTCCACTCCTAATTCTCTGTTGGATCTTCTGCTTTTTGAATATACAACAAATAGATTGCATGTATCTATACACACACAGATATATATATATATATATATATATATATATTAGACTTTAGAAACAAAAGATAAAGAGAAGGAGGATTAGGCATTTAATTTAAATTAGAGATCAGAATTACTTACCAGAAAGATTATTATTTCTGAAAAGCTGAGGGGACAAAATTTGACAAAGCTTCGTCGTTGCTACATAATTTTGTGAAAGAAAAGTGGGGTCTATTTACACTTGGTAGAAAGGAAATAGAACCGTTGGATTTGAAATAAACGAAACCAGAACGTTCAAAAAGCCGAAACCCTAGCCGCCACTGTCAATAAGCAATCGACTACCATCCTCCACCAGTCGACCGCGAGCGAACGACCAGTCGAGGCCTACAGGTTGACAGCTCCCCCTTATTTTGGAGCATTTCCACTATTTTCGTTCTCTTATTATTTACTACTTAATTAATTTTATACACTAAACGTTATATTTAATGTTTAATTAAACGTTAAATACCCCTTAATGTTAATTATTTAAATTCAAATTTTAAATTTAAAAATTTAAATTTAAAATTTAAAATCAAAATATTTAAATTAAAATTCGAAAACTTCAAACATCCATAACTTCTCCGTTTGAACTCCGATTTAAAAATATTATATTTGGAAATTGATTGGAAAATCGCTACGAACGCAATGTTGCAACTTCCGTTATCAAATACCAATATTTGCAAAATTTCCATTTTTTATATAATTTAATTATTTAATTTCTTATTAAATTTTACGGGGTGTTACGGTAGGCGTTAAAAAGAAACCTATACAAGAAATTGTATGGGACTGGATGTAGAAGAAATCCGAACAAGTATAAAATCCCTGGTGTCATCTCTCTAACTCTTTACTTTTTTGCTTTTATATTTATTCGCGATTGATCTGTGACTGATTGCTAGTATAAATCTCTATTGTTAAACTGTGATTTGATATTAATCCTGAATGAATTTCAAAAAGATTTACATAAGTTAGAAAAAATTATTCACCCCTTCTTTAGTGTTAAATTAGCCTTAAGATCCATTATTCCAAAACCGACATTTGGTATCAAAACATTAGGTTTTCGAAAACTCGTAATTTGATTTTAAGAAAATATAAATGGCTAGCAACATGGCTAGTACACTTTGTAACACTTTTGTAAAAGGGAAATCTACTACTAGACCATCAATTTTTAGTGGCAGTAATTACACTTATTGGTTATATAGGATGAAGATCTATTTACAGTCTAATGGTTTATATATTAGGAATATTACATTGAATGAGTACACTGAACCCCATACTAAATTTTCAACATGGACGTCAAATCAAAAGGCACAAGCATTTAATTATTCTGAGACCATGAATATTTTTTTGCTTATTAGATAAAAATGAATTTAATGGAGTCTCTATTTGTAAGTCTGCATATGAAATCTGGAGAACACTGTAGGTTACACTTGAAGGCACTAGTAAAATTAGACAAATAAAAATTTGCATGTTAACTAATCAGTTTCAATTATTTAAAATGAATCAGAATGAGTCTTTTCTGACAGGTATTGTAGTTTCAAGATATAGTACATTCTTTAGTATCATTAGGTAAACCTTTTCTGATGAGGACCAAGTTAGGAAAATCCTTAATTCACTCTCTTCAAAATGGGATCAAAAGACATTAGCAATAGAAGAGGTACTTTAAAATTGAAGAGTTAATAGGTAATCTAATGTCATATGAAGCACAATTGTAGGGTAGAAGAGAAAGCAAGGCAACAGAAAAGAAATCCATTGCTTTTAACGCAATATCTAACGATGAAGTTTCGGACGATGATAATGATGAGGAGACTGCCTTCATGACTAGGAATTTCATAAAATTCCTGAAGTATATAAAGATAAACAACTTTTGTAGATCTGAAAACAAGATTTCTAGAAATGGAACTACAATTGAGTGTTTCAATTGTGATAAACCTGGTCATCTGTAAAGAGATTGTCTACATCAAAATAAATCAAGGATCTGGCCAATTATTAATTCATATAGAAAAAGGAAGAGGGCTTACATAGCAACATTAGATGATTTAAATAGTACTTTAAGTGGTAATGATATGGACACTGAGGATGCAGACATGTGTTTCACGGCAATAGTAGATTAATTAGAACAGATCAATGGAAAGGGGAAAAAAGTGGTACTTTCTACATTTGAATTTTATATCATTTTTATTATTATCGAATTTAGGGATAAAATATAGATTAATAATAATATTGGATGTATAGAAGAGTGTGTGTGTGTATAATATTTTTTGAACTTGTTTTATTTTGGATTTTTCAGTCCATATGTCGACATACCCAAATCTATATGTCGACCGATCTGCCAGAGTTTTGAAATTTCATTTCAAATTCAATTTTTTTTTGAATTTCTCTCTCTTTTGCATTTATTCTAGAAACTAAAGAGCATCTTATCAAAACTGAAATGTTAGTTTGCTCTCTATTAAATCATCCTATCTTTATCCATTCATTCACTCACTTTATTTCAAAATTCAAAATATATCTTCGCTAAGTTATCTCCTCAACTATGCAGCAATGGCCTCCTTAAGCCAACCAAAAACAGTTAGATTCACAAAAAGAATCAAAGGCTTTATTTTCAATGACAGAGAAGCCACTTATATCGAATATGCTACTTTTGGAAAAGTTTTTCCAAGAAGATTTGCAAAGTTTGATGATTTTTCTTCTTATTTTCTTCAAGATATTTATTTTCAAAATGATATTCTTGGTTTAGTTGACTCTACTCAAAATGATTTCGTTTGTTATCCGGATTTAGTTAAAATATTTTAAAATTTGAATGGAATAAGGAGAAGAGGCACGAGTTTGAGTATTGCAAAAGGCACTACAGTTAGTTTAGATAGTGAAATTTTAGGTCAAATGCTTATTTGCATATTTAATGGAATTGACCTCTCCACTTTTAAAATCGATGAATAAAATCGAGAAATTTTTTATGACTTTTTTTTACAACGACGAAGACTTTGAGTTCAAACACGAAAATTTTAGACCCAAATCAAGACTTATGAGTCTCATTTTACAACATAGTGCACTCCGAGGACGGGTAATTACAATAACCTGATTCAAAAGGTTTTTAAAGCTCCCTTTTCCATCTATGCAAACTGCAACATCAATTGGACAAAAGTAATCTTTGATGATTTTATTCAAAAGAATATTTCTAAACATGTTAATGCACTTTACCAAGGTGTGTACCTCACTAGAATTTTCGAATATTTTGATGTTTATCTTAAAGGAGAATTAACTTTGCCTCAGAAAATTTTCAACACATTCAACACTTCTCTTATGCATATTCCTTATTACTTTGAACATTATGAGACCCTTCCCCAAAAAGAAGAAAGGTTGGAAAAGTAAGAACAATAAGAAATTGAAGAAGAAGTAAGTTATGGAATTCAAGAAGATGATGAAGAAGAAGAGGAGGAAGAAGTGGTGACTTCTCTTGAAAGTTTTGAGAGACTATCTAAAATCTCAAGCAAAGGAATTCTTAAAAATTAAGAGAAAATTACCAAAAATCAAAAGAGTTTAAGAAGTTTACTAATCTTTCCAAAAAAAGTGGATAAGTATTTTGGGAAGATTATGAAGAAGCTTGATAGGAGCTCATATCCATAGTTATCTTTTAATTCTATCTAGTTGTCCATTGTATCTTTTTTGGTTTTTATTTCCATGTATTTCCTAAGTATATTTTAAGTTATCTTCTTATGTTTTTCGTTTTTCCATGTATCATCTTGTTTTAATCAATAAAAATTTAGTTCTTGCTATTATAGATTGTTATATTAGTCTTTGAAAATCATTGAAATAGAATGGTATTAAGTGATATCAAAAACTTAAAAAGCAATTTTAGGTACATATGTCGACATATATATTTGTATATGTCGACATACTATAGCTGTTTGGAAAATTTTTAAAATATTGTAACTACTACCAATTCAAATATTCCAAACGACTTTTCACTTCTATTTATGCCTATTTCTTCTATAAACATTCACTGATCGTTTCATTTTCCATCCCCTTCTATTGTCAACAATTTTCTTAATAAAAATGTCTTCTCCACACTAAAAACTTACTGAAAACCTTGAAGAGGCACTCCAGTCGTTTAAAAATATTCTCTCTTTTATTCTAAGTAATCAAACGCCATTTGGAACTAAGCCAAATGCAAATGATAAAAGTGCAAGAGAAGCATTTTGATGCTCTTTGCTGGTTGATTTCCTCTCTCATCAAAGATGATCAAACCAACAATCCAAAATGTTCAAACACCAAAGACAACGAAGATTGGGATACCATCAAAAAAATCCAATCTTTAAATCTGAAGGTTGGGTTGAAGTCCCTAGGAATATCTTGATTTCTGCTTGTTTTAATTCATATGTGTGTGTGTATTAAACTTATTTATTTGTAACATTGATATGTAAATAATTAGTACACTATGATTTGGATTAATTTCTATAAGTTTGATTTGGTATGATTATATGGATTGTATAACAATTAGAATTAGATTAGATAGGTATTAGATTTTAATTTGATTGTGTGTATTATAAATAAAATAAATCGATAAAGATTGCTTTTTCCTATTTATTATTCTTAAAGTTTAGCATACAACTTAATACTCGATTATTATATATCTTAATATATGTCATGATTATATCATATCAAATATAAAGTATTTTCTTTATTTATGTCTCACATATTACATCTTGATAAATTCACATTTAATATCCCTATTTTATGCCTTATGTATTTCATTTCAGTCCAATCACAATTATATAAGTGAATCCCTATTAATCCGCATAGCATATTATTCTTAATTATTGACCTTGACTCTAGGTTTATAAGTATATCATTTAAGGGGAGTTTTATTTTTCATCCATTTTTGTTGATGACAAAAGGGAGAAAAATAAAGAAAATATAACATGCATATATTAAGGGGGAGTTATCTAACTTGGGGTGTTATATCATATTTCATATATAGGAATATCTAATGGTTATCATCATCAAAATGGGGGAGGTTGTTAATACCCCAGTTATTAATTTTGATGACAACAACCACATAAAATATAGATACTAATGTTTTGCCAAGTTATGTAGTATATAATAAAGAATATTACAGAAGTGCTGAATTAAAGACTGTAGAGCATAAAACTAAAGATAAAGACATGAGGTCTCATGGATTCAAAGATAAATAAAAGAAGATCTAAAGTTATAATTTAGTGTTTAGAGTCATAAGAATATATTGTTAAAGCCCTTAATAGCTATCTCTGTTCTTTATCTCCAATTTCTGATCCTTGATATTTTAAATAAAAATAAACTATTTTAATTTAAAATATATATTTAAAATATTTTATAAAAAAATTTAAGAGCCTAAAATATTTTAAAAACTATGTTCAAATTATTTTACGCAGCATAGGATTTTTAATATAATTTAAAAGAAAAGTATTTTCAAAAATTACTAAGATATGTCGACATACCTTTTTCTATATGTCGACATATAGACCATTGGATTGTTATTTAAATTTTAAGTGAAAGTTCTTTTGGACACAACTCTTCATGAATGAGTACATCTGTTAATTTACTATATAAAGGGGAGTGCAAACAAATTTTCAATTAATTAATTACTTACTTTCTTCCCACTCCTTACTCTATTGAAAATTCTCTTGGAAAACCATATTCTATTCTTTTCAAAATCACATAGAATCAATTCACACTTTGTTGTATTGATTCAATACTACTTACTCATTGATTTGTAAGCATCTTTCTCATTTCAAAGATTGAAGTGCTATCTAAGAGGCTATATGATCCATCGTATCTAAAGTACCACTATTTGTTTTTGGAAAAGCATCTACTCTACTCTTGCTTGTGTGGGTGTGCTTATAGCTCGTTCAAATCAAGTGGGTATGCTTAGTAGCCCATTCGAATCTAGTAGGGGTGCTTGTAGCCCATTCATATCATGTGAGTTTGCCTCGAACTCGGAATACATGAGGGTGTGTCTCGTAGCATTGAAATCAAGATTGTAATTATTTTTCTTGCTACCATACAAAGTAAGCGCTTGAAAAGAAATCTGTACAAGAAATTACACGGGACTAGATGTAGGAGAAATTCAAACTAGCATAAAATCCCTGGTGTTATCTCTCTAACTCTCTACTTTGTACTTTATTGCTTTTATATTTATCTATGATTATATCTATGACTGATTGTTAGTATAAATCTGTGTTGTTGATATATAATTTGATATTAATACTGAAAGAGTTTTAAAAAGATTTACATATGTTAGAAGATACTATTCACCCCCCTTAGCGTTAAATTAGCCTTAAGATCCATTATTTCGCAACCTACATTACATATTGATAATTATTGGATAATTATGGAATGACTCACTTGATAATTTTTTGTTGGTTAGATAACTAAGGTCAAACATAAAATATTGATGTGACTAATTTATACAGTTCTCTAGACTTGAGAATACCGTTGATATTCAATAGTGATACTCTGCTTTGATTATAGTCAAACCATGGTATAGCGTCCATCAATGACTATGCTAGGTCAAATGGAAGTATTGGAAGTGATACATTATTCAAGAGAGGATTTTTCTCCTCAGTTATATGGGGTTAGTTTCATAATTAACCAAAGTCAAATCAAAGTCAAAATCTCTAGGCATAGTAGTTCGGTGAATAATAATTGTTATTACTGAACCAAGGACTTTGTGTTTGAACTATAGAGTTGAATATGTGCGGTGTTGGAATTGATCGTTACCAAATTCTGTAAGTCCAAAGCGATATAGTTTTGACAAAGAGAATTGATATAAATAATTGTCACTAATGGGTAAAGCTTATAATAAGTAAAATTGGTTTTTGCCTAAGGATGAGTAAGCGATAAATTTAGGCAAAATGTCACACCACTATCCAAAATGTCACTCTATTAATATTATTTTTATATGAGGTTACATAATGAATGACGATATTCTATGACTAACGATGGCCTTCTAGAATAGTTCCCAACCCTGACGATTTCAGATGGAGTTGTAGGAATAGTTCTGTGATGAGCTCTGCTGCGATGACGTGTGCAAAGGGATCGTTGATATTCATATGTTTTGCAGCATACTCATAAAGTAGGGATATGTGAGTACGCTCGCTTAGGAGTGCGATGTGCCCTAAATCACGTATGTTTCGATCTGTTCTACCCTGGACTGAGTGTAATGGCAATCTGGTTCCTGACCCACTGAGTGGCATGGATTCGAGTACCGAGAAACTTGAATGTTGAGTAGTCCTTGACTATGCGATGGGGTCATACGAGTATTGTATATCCAACGCACCGAGTGAATGAATGTAAGGATGGATGGTTGATGATATGTTTGCCTTGGTTCTTTATCACCCTAGGGATCACACGATGCATATACTATCGATGTAATATCTAGGTACCCCTTAGTACTTTGATGTATAATGCGTCCATGAAGACTATGATATATAGTAGCGCATATCTTGTGTATGTGCTAACTTTGTGGATGCAGGGACCGCTAGGTATAATTTCCATATCATCTGTCCTAGTATACCGACTTTATAGTATTTGAGATTTTCTACCTCTCGCATCAGACTATTGTCTAACTCAAGATTTTATGCATTGCTTTCTACTATTTCGAGTACTCTTAAATGAATAAATCAAGGGTATCATATTTGGTGTGCACGTGGAGTTGGATAGAGGACGAGCAACTAATCACACTTTCATATTACTACATTTACTTCTTATGATTTGATATTCCGTTGCATAGCAGTATGGAGCTTGTTAGTGCATTTATTATTTATAAACAGTTTGTTTATGAGTTATTATTTAATGTATAACTCTATCACAGATGTTGTATACTGTATAGATCCTTTTATTCTGATTTCTGTGAAACATTTAGTTATTACTGTCTCACATATTTTATATTTGAGATGTTTACTATTATATTTTATTCGATGCCCTATGAGATATACGATAGGTTTTGTGATATTTTATTTGCCTTACAACCTTGACGGTCATCCTACATCGACGGGGAACCGTTGGAGCGCACTATACATGTATTATTAGATATCGGTGGTGTAGAGCCGTCATCACAAATCCCTTAACATACATACCAATAGTAAAACTACCTCATAGATGCTCAACTTATGCCTATGTGGATGTCTAAGGATTGGACATACGTAGACATCCAAAATATGGGTACATGCAAACTACCGTAAGAACAGCATACTATTATGTCCCACTCACTAGCATCACAACCTCATGATCTACTCTACGTGCTATTACATAGAACTCATCCTTTCGATCCATAACTAGGTGCCATAATCACTCGCCACATCGAGTCCAAATCTTTGGAATGCCTTTAGACACCCATCTCAAGTCATGGTGCCACAGTACCAAAATTCTGAAGTCATCGCCATCGTCACATTAAAGCACTACGTTACCCTTTCACTGATCGCCACACAAAGTCCAAGGTAATTATAGGTTATTTGGAGTCGTCTATTTCACTCCAAGTCATAGACCCTCGAAATACGTCCCAAAGAAATCTTGAAGTTTTGCCTTGGCATGACCAAAATTTCAAAATTTTCCATCCGAGTAAATTTCTGGCCCAGCCCGAAGTCAAGCATGAAGTTTCCCTAGCAAAATCTAAAAGTAAGGCATAAAGCGGCTCCAAAACACCAATCCCCATTCCTGTCCATGTACCACGAGCAAAATTCCCAAGCGCGTCCTGATGCGCCCTTTGGACAAGAATTCTTATCTAGGTACTGGTCCAAAGCAAGGCCTGAAGTTTCCCAAGCAAAATCCTAATCGTGTCCTGAAGTGCCCCTCGAACAATAATTCTTTTTCGGGTACCAGAAACACCACCACCGGATATCATTTGTTGTTCAGGATTTTCAACCACCTACCTGAAGCACATCCCGAGCATGCCCTACCATTGACCAGAAGCATGCACCGAGCACCCAACCACCAAGCAAATGCTATCAAACATAAATGCTACCGAATAGAAATGTTGTAGCTTCTCCAAACTCCAATTTCATGCTGATTTCATCACTTCACTCTGTTCTTCGACCTGTATACCTTCCCTATGCATCGATAAAAAACCTAACATCCTCGAGCCTCACCGTCGAAGTCTGGCTCTACAATCCCTACCTCTAATTTGCTCGAATGAGCATTTTCAATTATACAAGCATACGAGTAAGCACCATGCATGCACAAAAACAACATTCTAACAAGCAGAATACGAATCGTTGAATTCATCGTACAATTCATCCACAACATGGTCTAACATCTATCAAGACAATCACACATTCATATAACATGATCAAAACATCAAAAATCCATTCATTCACGTTTTTACTACAGGTTGGGTTTTAAAGTAGCATTAAAATTCAATATTTACTTTAAAATGGATTCAAAACATGTTAAAACTTATAGATGCATATATATAATAAGGTAAGAGATGATAAATCACTCACCAAACACCCAAAAAGTGGAGATTTGTAGGCAAATCCAAAAATGAACAGCAAAGATCTGATTTTTTTTCCCCCAAAAATGTAGATTTGAAGATCTCTAATGAACCCCTTGCTAATCTACTCTTAGTCTATGATTTAAACTTAATTTGGAGGAGAAAAGATAAGCTTTTGGGTGAAGAATGAGTTAATGGAGGCTTAGATCTATTTGGAGGATGGTAGAAATGATTTGGGGATGTTTGTTTCAGCAAATATAGCCTCTAAACCTGAAATGGCTCATTTGGCCTCTCCCCAACTAATTACCCACTAAGCTGCTCTAAAAACTACCAAACTTCAAATGACCATATCTCCTAGCCAGAAAGTCCAAATCGCTATTATGACCACTCTACGAAAGGGAAAACAATCATATCTTTCCAATGGAAGTAGTCTCATATACAAATTCGGCTTCTATCAAAAGTTATAGCCGTTACAAGTTTTCAGAGGTAAAATTGTCTGATAAAACTCTTAAGATGGGAAATGTCACCAGTAGGCATTTTCAAAATTATAAAGTCATACGATCTCATATGAATATAAAAATAATATTTTTTAATTCTTGATATGCAAAATATGGGTCATCACAAAGCTCATTGAGACTCGTGGTACAAGAGAGTTGCCGTTGAAGATGGTGGTCTGACAAGGTAATCAAAGACGAGGACAAATGATATTATGTTTAGGAACTGTGATGCCGACAGGGTCGAAGCGCCAATGCTTGACCCTTTGGTGATAACAGCTATGATTGGGTTAGCTATTTTGAGGAATGTTCTTATTGATTGCGGAAGTTTGGTAAATATTTTGTTCAAGAAAACATATAGCTAGATGATGATGGATGGTCAGAATCTAAAGCCATGTAAGTCTCAGATTTGAGAAGTTACCAGAGTGGGTGTAGAGTATATTAGATGTGTTGACTTACCGGTGGGTTTAGGTTAAGGTAAACGCAAGAGAGTGCGGGTTATGACCTTCATTGTGATGGGCACATTTTCTACGTATAATGCCTTTTTGGGCCAATCGAACCTCATCAACTTTCGTATGGCCCTAGCCCTGTGGTGTCTAATGATGAAATTTTCTGTAGAGAATGTGGTAGGAGTCATCTATGGTGACCAAAATGTATAGCGCGAATGCTACGTTGCGAAGCTAGTGAAGCGAAACGATGTGAAAAAGGGAAGGATGTGGAGAAGACTCTCTACGTCAAGTCGATGATGTATAGTACACACCGCCTAAGCCATGGCTTGCTCAACATTGCAGATTCCATAAAGCAATGGATTTGAGGAAAGAGATAGAGGATGCGAGGGCGGCCCTAGCCGAGTTAACAAATAATGTCCTAGTCGATCAGGAAGACCCTGCCCGGGTCTTGAAGATCGGATCTCTATACGATATGAATATGAAAAAGGAATTGGTATGGTTCCTCCGGGCAAACTTGGATGTGTTTTCCTAGAAACATTCTAATATATGTGGAATATCGCAAGTGATGGCATGCTATGCATTGAATGTGAATCCTAGATGTCCTCCCGTGAAGTAGAAACGATGTAGCTGGCTATGGAATGATCGACTATGCTAAAGGAAGAAGCGGATAAGCTAAAAGCTAACGGCTTTATCCACGATGCTTTATACCCTGAATGGGTATCCAACCTAATGCTGGTCTAGAAGCCTAATGGAAAATGGATGACATGCATCAACTATTCAAACTTGAATAAGGCTTTCCCAAAAGACAGCTTCCCACTGCCGAAATACGACCAGCTAGTGGACTCAATAGCCAGCCATGAACTGCTATCATTCATCTTATTTGGCTACAACCAAATCCCAATGCACATCCCAAATCAAGAGGACAACAGCTTCATAACCGACCTAAGACTCTATCGTTAACTTTTTATGTCATTCGGTCTGAAGAATGTAGGAGCAACATACCAGAGAATGGTAAATTCGATGTTCAAGAATCAGATTGGGCATACAATGGAGGTTCATCTGAACGATATAATGGTGAATTCACAATGATCGGTGAACCTTTGGTGTGCTCCAAAGATATGGAATGAAGATCAACCCATTGAAATGTTCGTTTGGATGGGATCAAGAAAATTCTTAGGTTTCATAGTAAGCTCAAGGGCATAGTAACCAATCCAGAGTAGATTAAGGCTCTAAGGAATGTCAAATCCCCAAAAACAATATAGGATATTCATAGCTTGAATGGTAAAGCTACCATGTTGATTCGATTTATTTCAATGGCCACAGACAAGTGTATACCGTTCATATGCCCTCAAAAGGGAAAAGGAAATTTTACCTAGATGTAGGAGTGTAAGGACGCTTTTAAGGCCTTACCTGATCATTTGGAAAGACCATTTGTCTTATAAATGCCTTTGTATGCAGGAGTGTGAGGATGCTCTAAGTGTTGCCTTAGTAGGCGAGGAAGCCAGGGTCCAAAGGCCGATGTATTACACCAGCAAGCGGTAAACAGCAGTTTAAAGGAATTATCCAAAGTTGGAAAAATTAGCTTACTGCTTATTGATTACAGCAAGTAAACTCAATCCCTACTTTCAAGCTCATCCAATTAAGGTACCGACTGGCCAACCTCTAAGGTAAGTACTGCACTGAACCGAGACTTCGGGAAGGTTGTTGAATTGGAGTATCGAATTAAGTTATTATAATAGATCATATCATCATATAAGAGCGATCCGAGGATAATCATTGGTCGATTTTATTGTTGAATTTACCACCCAGGATGAAGAGAGAGAAGATAGCATCGAGCTAAGTGCTCAATGGAAGTTATACATGGATGGAGCATCTAACTAAAATTGCTCGGGGGTGGGAGTGGTTTTGGTAACCTCTAAGGAGGGATCAATCTGTTACGCCCTGAAATTTAAGTTCCCCGTAACAAACAACAAAGCATAATATGAAGCGCTAATTGTAGGGTTTAAGATAGCAAAGGAATTAGGAGTCAAAACCTTGCTTATATATAAAGATTCTCAATTGATGGTTTATTAGGTGAGGAAAGAATTTCAAGTCAAAGGAGTAAGGCTAGCCCCTTATTTGATGAAGGTTCTCGAATCATACAATGACATTGAATATTACACAATAATGCACATCCCCAAGGAGGAGAGCACAAAAGCCGATTTGCTAGTTTGGCTAGCTCCAGGGATGCACACTCATTAGTCTAGTTCCGGTGGAGGTATTGTTAGTTCAGAGTAATGGTCAGATGGACGTCGATTGGATCTTGGAGTCTAAAGTTGAAACCAAGTTGTTAAACTGAAATTTGGTTCAACATTCAACATGTGTGTACAAGAGGGCATGTTCGAAAAAATATCAATAATACCCTTTGGTTTTATGGTAATCTACAAGTTTGTTTGAATCATAGTCCATAAGTTAAAAAATGCAAAATAGGCAAGTCCATAAATCAATTGGAAAATAGGCAAGTCCATAAGTCAATAGACAATATGCTCAAGTCATGTCCTTTATTCAATCACGTATATGTTATAAATGTGCGAATATGCAATTATTTAATTTTTCAAGTCCTTATATGCAAATTTCATGTGAGGTCCCTTTCTTCGTTGACCATTTTTCATTACAATAGTTCTCAAGATCTTGAAAGAGCCTAGAAAAGTTCTAGTTCAATAGTGATTTATGCTAAGAGAGGGAGAGAAGTTAAGGGCCCCTTTCCATGAGTGGGTACATCTATGTTTAAGTTGGTTGGAAGGAGGCAGGTTTGCTCCAATTGGTGATGTGGGACTTTGGTTGCTATTTTTTTCTATCTTGGTGGCAGCCTTTACATGGAGCTTTTAAATGAATATGAAGGCCTTTGGAGCTTTATGGAGGAGAATACACTAAACCCTCTTGAACTTGACTTTGAGAATGGCTCTAATCCTTGTTGCATGCCTTTTGACATACTTTAGCGTCGATGCCATGTAACATAAATAATCATAAAATGCGGCCTTGATTAATGGTTTACGACATGCTTTTATGCAATATCCTTCATGGACTTGATGGCATGTGTCATTAATAAGGCACGGTGTGGATAATATTCAACATAGAGCTTACGTAGCAAAGAATGAGTACATCATTACTTGTGATTTGATTGTGGAAGAGTGATGTCACGGAATAGTGGTGGCATAGGTGGCATTGGAGATGGGGTGTGATGCGGCATCGGTTACATGCGAAATTGACGATATGCATTATTAACTATATACGGCATTGATAAGTAGCGATATCATTGGTAAAACGACATGGATGAGAAGCGACATTGATAACATTAAATTCTCTTTCTCCATTCCTGCCTTGATGATATGCAATATGTCGGTGTGCATATCCACAGAAGGTGACATCGACGGAGAGTGGTTTTGATGGAATGTGACATGGAAAGGTATGGACATATTTGAGGAGCGATATTGTTTTCTTCAACATGATCTTATGGTCTTCGACATTGGCTCAGCTTCATTCTTTCTTTGTTGCTTATCATTATACTTTTAATATCAAATGTTGGTGTGGCGTCGATATGCTACATGTCTTCGGCATTTATGAGGACTTTGATGTCGACATTCATCCTTGACGTTATTTGTAAAATGCCCTTAATGCTTAAGAAAGGTGTAGTTTCCTATTGTGACCTTCGATATTATAATACTCAGCTTTTGGACATTGCATTTCTCTTTCTATGCCGACGATATGCGACATGTTATTTTTTGACTTCGACACAACCTTCTTTACTTAGTCCCTTTTGAAATTATGTGAATAACATTACCGAGTCGGCTATAAATTAGCATGTATTTCGGGAATTTCCCACATTCTTTTATATGAGTCGAACTTATTTTCATTATATTATTGAATACTAACAACTTTCTGAATTTATGCTTTGGAAATAATACGGTGATCTTAATTTCTTGAATAATAAATTTGATACTTATTTGATAATATTATAGGAGGAAAGACTGGCGATTCATTTTGGCCATAGGACGAATATACCGAATAGAAGTCTAGAAAACCGTCTGGCAATAATGGAAGACTAGGAAAACTATCTGTTACTAGTATTCCAAAAAGACGTGCAGAAAACTTTTTGAAAATAATAGAAGACCAAAAATCCATTTGATAATAATAAAAGATCATAAATTCATCTGTCAATAATAGAAGACCAAAAATCCATGTCATAATAATAGGCGACCAGAAATTTATCTAGCAATACTGAAAGGCCAGAAATCCATCTGATAATATAGAAGACCAGAAATCCATCTTATATTAGTAGAAGACCATGATCTATATTATAATAATAGAACATCAAAAATCTATCTGACAATAATAGAAGATTAGAAATCCTTATCTGACAATAATAATAAAAGACCAGAAATCCTTATTTGACAACAATAATAGAAGACCAAAAATCCTTATCTGGTAATGACAACAGAAGACTAGAATCCTATCTGGCAATAATAATATAAGATCAAAAATCCTTATCTCGCAACAATAATAAAAGGCGAGAAATCCTTATCTGGCAATAATAATAGAAGGCCAGAAATCCTTATTTCGGCAATAATAATAGAAGGCCAGAAATCCTTATTTGAAAATAAAAGAAGACCAGAAATCCATATCTCTTTTCTTAGCAGTATAACGACTCATACTCGATAGATCTTTCTTCATAAGATTGCTCGATTCTTGTTTCGGAGCATAATTGGCTCATTCTTGAATGGATTTCTTTTGCCACTCTTTGGGCTTTGGATGTCTTAGTCTCTTTCTTTGCTCCACTCTTTGGGCTTTGGACGTCTTAGTCCTTTGCTTTGTGCCACTCTTTGGGCTTTGGACTTCTTGGTCCTTTGCTTTGTCACCATCTTAGGTGATGATCTCAACTTGGATCTTTCCCCTTTATCACCGTCTTAGGTAATTATGTAGGCTATCGTCCAATGCATTTGGCTAGCTATCTTAGGCAATACCAATGACTTACCAACCTTCCTTTAGGAGGCTCTTTAGTGATGCTTTTGATGACGACACTACAGGCTGGTTCGGCACTTTGGGCGGCCAAAGGCTTATCCATCCTCCCACTAGGAGGTGCTCCAGCTAGGTCGCGTAGGCAGGGGTTGAAGGCTTGCAGATGCTTTGGCATGCCTTTTCAGACGGGACCAAAAGCTTGCTTTGACCTTCCTCTGGGAGATGCTTTGACCAGGCCATCTTGTCCGAGACAAAGGCTTTAGCCCCTTACTATCATCTTAGGTGGTGGTTTAGGCTTTCTATTATTTTAGGAGAGTCTTACTCCTCAACCATGTAGATACACTTATTTTGTTTAGAAGATTTCCCATTAATCATCCATTGTTAGGAAATATGGCCTCATACATTCAACGTTTTACTTCTCTTATCATGTTGCCATCATATTGGCGCAGTTGGTGGATTTTTGATTGGGTTAGTCCAAGCATAATCTTTCAGAACGCCCAACCTCCTTTTGGAACGGTTTTCTTGAATTTTATGGTCATTGCTTGAACATTCTTTGTTAATACTCGGGCATTTATTTGGCCATCTTATTCCTTAGCTCATTGACTACATTCAGAGAATTCTTTTTTCTTATCTTAACCCTTTGAAGGGATCTAATCCCAACTTTTATTGGAACATTACTTCTTATTCATAGGAAATTAATCTTGTCATGACTTGATATGTCTACAGTGTGAGTGGTAGTTATTCCATCCAATTTAATTTTCATAAAGTATGTAGTAAGAGTTGGGAAGTATTTCTTTACGTATGCAACCCTTTAGCAAATCCATGCTTTTAAGGGTTATTTTCCTTTCCGATATACTTCATGTTAAAATGCATCTTGTGGCTTCACTAGTAATCAGAGACCAACTTTTTGTAATTTATACTCTTGATCTTGTAGGTGAAAATTCCATCATTATTCGAGATATTCTACACTAATCCCATGCCGAATCCATATAAAGGTGGTGATCATGAATGCTTTTTCGATTATGTTGGAGCTGCACAATTCTGAAGTCAATCTATCAAGATTTCGGGTGTTTTGTAATTCGAGGCAAGTTGTGATTAAGCCAAAATTTGTGATATCTTTTACTGCTTTGTAATCTTATTATCATATTTTCAGAAGACCGTTGTAGATCTAGTCTAAACATTTTAACTTGAAAATTATGACATTGGATAATGATTCTGCTTCTAAATTCTTGAATTTCTTCCTTGCCTTTTCTCAATGTGGTGACCATCTTGCTAATGAATTTTATCTTTTGCTCTGCTCTAACTAACTAAGATGGTCACTAAAAATCTTTTCTTGAACCTTTAGCTTTTTAACAAGTTCTAATTAAACGGATTTGTTTCCTTTTATCTATTCATGATCATGATTCTTGATGAAAACCTATTCATCTTTCGAAAATTACTTGGGCTATTCAGATGGCTAAAATTCGGAGATTCTATTTTGATCGCTTGAAGTTCCAGACTTTGATCTTACATGCTATTGGGTTTCCTTGGTAAGCAGTCATTCCCCTTTTGGGTTAATAATGGTAATTTGCAAATTTCAAAATGATGTTGTCAAAATACTTTTGGGTTAAAATTATGACGATAAAAACTACATACCATATTATGAAACACTTTTAGTGTAAAAATTTTCTTGGAATAGTGGGTGTTTGATGGTATAAAATAAGAAAGGATATTTATCTGGTATAATAAGTTTCAAAAATTACGAAACTTTTAGGAAAATGCCTTTTCAATAAATTAAACAACCATAAAATAAATTTTCGGAAGTCGATCCAATATGAGGGGTTAGCGACACCTTCGATCCAAAGGCTTAAATTAGCTGCTACATGAGTTAACCTCTTGACATGAATAAGCCATAGATAATCCATTATCCTATGTAAGAAAAGTTGAATTTCCATTTTGGTATTTAAATCCTAGCGATAAAGAAAGAATTTTTACAAACTCCATTTTCCTAGTATAAGAAAAGTCTAAAACTTATCTGATGACGGAAATTCCTAAAGACTCACTGCTTCTATTCATAGTAAATCAGTCTTCATTCTATCCTAATACGGCATAAGTTCCAAAATCTAGTAAGACGTAATTTTTTTTTGGAAATCATGGCATTCAACACTATTTATTTTCGAAATTTGTAAATTTTTCTAAACCATCCTTTGAAATAATTATTCTTTCTAAAAGCATGGCTGTTTGAAATTTGTTCGTATTAGAAGCTTTATATAAGACTTTGTATATTCATGAAACTAACTACATTTGGGATTAATGTACCCAAAATTGTACATTTACAAGAATAATCCTTTTCAAGACCAATATGCTCAAAGTTAAAGCATTTCAAAGTCAACATATATACAAAGTAATGGAATTGATGTCAGTTGGAACAAATATCGTTCTAAATCATGATTGGTTAAAACTAATTCGAAACCAATATGCTAATAGGATGACATTTGAAATTAAGATATGCTAAAATGATAATATTCAAAATCGAAATCATTCATATATATCCGAAGTTTAATAATATATATTTCAAGACCTGATTATATGCATTAAAAACTTTATATCCTCAAAATTTATAATTTCATATGAAATTTAAAGATTCAAAACTTTACACAAAAATTTGAATGACATATGTTTGTAAACCCATATATATAGTATTGAACCATTATATATGGAAGTTGATATTCACAGGACCACCATACAAGTTCAAAATCATATATCCAAAATCATATAAACTTGGAACTATAATATTTGAGATCTGATATGTAATTGATGCCAATATATTCAAAGTTTTTCTCTTTTGAAATCACACTTATACGAGACATACACATTTGAAAATTGATATATGTTCTAAATTGTTTAGATATGCAAAACTTAATGGATTTCAAAAGCCATAGATTCTGAATATATATTTCAAATCATTGATTCTTATATTTATGTATAAAACTATGCATATCCGAGACATTAATATATATATATAGGTACATGAAACTGGGTGCTTAAAGGCTTGCCTATGATGCAGTTTTGAAATCATAGGTATGTGAAACTTTAGTTATAACCATTTACACATGATGCACATGATATTTCCTATACTTACGACATCATTTTAGCTATGGAACACCATTTGATGTTTAAGACATCATTATATTACCTGTCGTAGCCAATATTACCTGATGTGAACGATATCTACTGCACAAGAAACTTATATATACTTAAAACCATATATTGTATATACCAAACTTATACTTATAAAGTGGAATATGTCCGCAACTTTTTTTCATAGAAAACCATCGTGAAATTTGTATATTTATTCGAAATCATGTGTTCATACTTAAAATTATATATGTGTGTATGCTCAAGGCCTTATGCTTCCAAAACTTTGCATATATAAAAATTTTCTTTTCAAAAATCGAAATTTTTTGTACGTATTTGGAAACTTTATATTTTTTTTGAAATATTATATGTCTTAAAACTCAAGCATGCTTTTCAAAACCTACTATCTTTTGGCATAAAACCTTTGTACTTCTCCCTAAGGCCTGAATCTTGACATAAAACCTGAATGTCGACATGAAACTTGAATTACGACAAAGAACCCGAATGTTTGGCATGAAACTTGTCATGCGTCATCAATATTGCCATTTGCGGCATGGTTCCTACCAACTGTGACATGTGATGACTTACGGTACCAAGAATTTCTTTGGTACTAGAAACTTTGGCATAAACCTTATGAACTTCACCATGAAGGACAAGCTTTGACGTTAACATCATCAATTTCAATGTAAATATCACTAATTGCGGCATCACAGCTCCCAATGCTTCGACATGAAACTATCGACATCAATAAATCTTCACCTATGGCAAGAGAGCGAAAGGATTAGCTTACTCGTCATTAAGTTTAGATTGAGCATAGAAAGTGTCCAAAGAGACCATCGATCAGTCTGGAGAGACCATGAACTCGGATACCGACCCAGAAAGATCGTAGAATAGCTTACTAACTTCTAGGATTTCGAACGGTTATAAATTTGGATAATGACCCGGGGAGGCCATGAACCTGGATATTGACCCAGAGAGGTCATAGACTTGCATATCGGCCCAGAGATGCTACGGGTTTGGCTAACTGTCTGGAGAGATCGTGGACTTAAGATGATGATTAAGGCTTTGAACTTGGGACATAGTCTTTCAAACAATCCAAAGAGATCACAGATTTGCAATGGATACGAAATTGGATATCGACTTGAAATGATCATGGATTTCACTAAAGATCTGAAGAGATCGTGGATTTGAATTGGCAATGGATTGGATTCAGATTGGATAATATGGCTATCGATGGATTATGAACTATGGATTTACGGCAATTCAAAACACACCTTCCTTTTGCAAGACATATTTTGGGGGGCAAAATGTTAACCCGCCTTTTGGCAGGCAATAAAAAGACAAATTTAACCCAACAGACTTCTTGATCGTCAAGGTAGAAAGCCCGAAGAGGTGATTACTAGGATTAGAGATTGATTATGGACAAGACCATGAACGAGATTCGTACAGATTCATGCGAATATCATTTGTAATTTGCTAAGTATGAATTTCATAGTTCAACTAAAAAACGATCGTTTTTCACAATGGATCGGCTATGATCCTTCTCCACTATGGATCAAAAATGATCCATCTCCATTATGGATCAGCTATGATTCATCTCCTTAATGGATCGGCTATGATCCATCCCAAATATGGATCAGATATGGAACATCTTCATTATGTATTGGCGTGAATCGATATGGATACGGATTACTTGGATTAACAATATAAATCAACGATGATCGATCAATAACTCAAAATCAAAAAGTGAACTATGCACAAAACTTTGGAAATAGCAAGATATTGCATGGTAGGACACACCATATCGATCGCACATGAAAAGGAGCAAGAAAAACAGTCGGCACCAATCGTTATTTTGATGGAAGTGCGACTCGCAATCAATAGGGTAACCTTGCCTGGATCTGGAGACTCCGCAACCGAAATTTCAGGAATATATTTCACCGTCGTCCCCTATAAATACAAGCTTTATGGTTCGTTTGAAGGATCCTTTTGTTCGGCTAGTGACTCTTCTTCACCATCTACCTTTCCTCCATTACTTTTCCAGGGTAAAAAATAACCGTACTAGTAATTTTACTGTATAAATAAAAGATTATTAGAGTGGACGTAGGCCAGAGTTTGTCGAACCATTATAAAACTAGCATGTTTATTTGCTTTTCTGCAATTTGTTCTATGATCTATATTCTTATCTCTATTTGGATATTGTTATTGGATATTGGTGCTTTCACATTCAATCGGTGGGCCATTTTTTACGCCAACATTTTGGTGCTTTCACTGAGAAAGCTAGCTCTTGCAGATTTGGAGTTCAAATTTGGAATTAACTAGATAGCTTAGATTTGGAGCAATGGTTAAGCAATCAACAAGGAAAGTGCTACCGGAAAGGAGCCATCATAGAGAGAGTTAGGAGGCTTCCTCTAGAGCTGGAGCTAATCAAGCATCTATCTACATCACCAGGGATAAAATGGAGACAATGATGGATGCTATGTAGGAAAGGATGCTTAAAGGATAGGAGAAGATGGTGCAGAATCTACTCCAGTAGATCGAACAAGTTGGAGCACGAAACTAAGGAATTGGAGTAGCAGGAAATGCTAGAAATAGGGATCATGAATTTGGAGCACCAGGAGCTACGGAAAACTAGAATCAGGATCGAGGAAATGGAGCAGTTGGACTAAGGAAAGAAGTGGAAAAACTGGGAGCACCTCCTAGTCAATAAGGAACAATCGGCCCCGATCTATCCATAGGTGTTGATCGATCTAGACTCTGGAGCATGCCCCTGGGTCAGGCTAGATTGATGACAGGCACGATGTTGGATGATGCTATGCAGTTTGGTGCCAATCGAAATTTGAATGCTCGTTCGGAGGAGTACGTTTCAGAATTCCCTTGTGGACTCGAGGGGGTCAGTTTGGAAATGATGATAGGAGACTACCGCTGGATCACAATAATAGGTTTGCAGAGATGACCAAGCGAGCTATGCATGGAGGATTGGTGAACATGGATTTGGATAATGTAAATAGAAGTTCGTTCAGTCTTAATATTAGGAATGACAGGAATCCACTAGAGTTTAAACTACCAACAGTGGAAGTATATGACGAAAAGTCGGATCTTACGGTCCGGCATATGGAAGTATTGGCGTATCGAAGGTGGTTATGGCATGGTGTTTCCCACTTTATTTGATGGAGGCGGCTAAGTTTGGTTTAGGCAGCTGGAAAATGGTTCAGTCGGGACATGGAGCGAGTTGGTAGATTGGTTCATGAGGCAGGTTTAGGTCCACATCATAAGACCCAAGAGTGCTACGACATTGACAGCACTAAAACATAGAGCGAGAGGGTCTCCGAGGAATTTTCTAACACGATTTATTGCGGTAGTTACTTCAGTGGATTGGCCGGATCTATCGATGGTTTTGATGGCGACCATATCTGGAATCACTGATTTCAAGGCTGCATTGGAATGTGATCCACCAATGGATCCCGGTGAATTTTATCACGAGGCTGAGAGGTTCTTGTGGTAGGAGGGTGCATGAACTGATAAACTAGAAGTGAATGCTGTGAGAGGTGAAGGACCATTTGGGGAAGGTCCGGACGGTCCGAGTAAGGATAAGGGTAAACTGAAATAGATGGTGGATATGACAGATCAAAAGGCAAAGGAGTGAGCGGGAGCCGAGCTTCTCCTCTTATTCAGAAATGACGATAGGTTTGGAGCGAATTTATCTTGATACAAGGGGGTAAGTCCCCTATCGGTAACCGATTAGGATGGATCCTATGGAGCGAGAACGCAAGCTTGGAGAGTACTTTCTGTTCCATGAATTGGATGGGCATACTATAGATGAGTGCAGACATCTCTGGGATATGATTGAGGAGCATGTCAGGGATGTCAAGATACCGCAATATGTGAGGATTCGGGCTGCGGTGGTGGAACATGAGCGACCATCAACCGCATCAAATGGAAATGACCTTAGATCGAAGTCATGGATCGTCATCTCCTAATCGAGATGGTATGAACTGAATGAACAATAAAACTCCACAATAAAATGGCTAAGTCACTTACACATGTATGAGATCGAGGTTGGTCCCTAGGCATGCTCTAGGATGATGATGATGAACTGTCATGCCTAGAGAGGCATCTTTTGGTTTTCTTGCTTTTTGGACTTTTGGTTATACAAACTCTTATTTGTTAATTTATTTTTGATCCGCATTAACGAGATGAATATAATAATTTTTTGTTATTGTCCCGACCGGAGAAATGGGGCAATAACAGCAAGATGCGAGTTCCGTAGTCGGAGAGCGATAGAATGGACTCATACATGGATTAAGCCCTCGACCGTAGAGTCGAGACCGGGGAAAGGAAGTTAGTATGGAATTGATCGCTTTATGTCCCTGGCCAAAGAGTCAGGGACCGAAATGCAGAAAGTGACACCACTATATTCTTCCCAAAAGTGTCGGAGTGTAGGGGGTGAGTAGCTTTACCGGAGAGCGACATGTAAGCTTACTCATCGTTAATTTTGGATTAAGCTTAGCAAGGGTCTGGAGAGACCATCTATCGATTCAGAGAGATCATGAACTCAGATAACGACCCATAGATATCGCAGACTGGCTTAGCGACTTCCATGATTTCAAACGGTTGTGGATTTGGATAATGACCCGAAGAGGTTGCGAACTTGGATAATGACCCAGAGAGGTCATGGGCTTTGATATGGCCCGAAGAGGCCATGAGTTTGGCTTACGATCTGGAGAGCTCGGGGACTTAGGATGATGATCAAGCCTTTGAACTTGGGACAGAGGCTTTCAAACGATCCGAAGAGATCATTGATTTGCAATGGATATAAAATTGGATATCAACTCGGAATTTCCATGGATTTCACTGACAATCCAGAAAGATCATCGATTTGGATTAGTGACGGATTGGATTCAGATTGAATAATATGGCTATCGATGGATTATAGACTTCGGATTTTGGATTTACGACAATTCAAAACACATCTTCCTATCGCAAGATATGTTTTGGGAGGCAAAATGCTAACCCGCCTTTTGGCAGGAAAGTACACAGGAAAATTTAACCCAACGGACTTCATGATCATCAAGGTAGAAAGCCTGGAGAGATGGTTATCGGGATTGGAGATTGATTTTGGACAAGACTATGGATGATAGCCGTACGGATTCATACGAATAGAATTCTGGAATTGGCTAAGTATGAATTTCACACTTCAACTGAAAAAAACGATCGTATGCGATCGTTTTCACAATGGATCGATTATGGTTCTTCTCCAATATGGATCAGCAATGATTCGTCTCCATTATGGATCGGCCGTGATCCATCTCCAAAATGGATCGACTATAATCTGTCCCAAATATGGATCGGATATGCAATATCTTCATTATGGACGGGCGTGAATCGATATGGATACAGATCGCTTGGATTGACAGTACAAATCAATGATGATCGATCAATAACCCAAAATCCAAATGCCAACTATGCACGAAACTTTGGGAATAACAAGATATTGCATGGTAGGACACACCATATCGATCACGCGTGAAAAGGAGAAAGAAAAATGATCGGTACCAATCGTTATTTTGATGGAAGCGCGGCCCATGATCGATACGGTGACCTCGTCTGGATCTGGAGACTCCACAGCCAAAATTTCAAGAAGATATTTCGTTGGCTTCCCTATAAATACGAGCGTCATGGTTCGTTTGAAGGATCTTTTTGTCCGGCTGGCTCTTCTTCTTCACTATCTACCTATCCTCCCTTACTTTTCGAAGACAAAAAACGACTGTACTTGACCTTATAGTATAAATAAAAGATTATTGGAGTAGATATAGGCCAGAGTTTGTCGAACTACTATAAAACTAGTGTGTTCATTTACTTTTCTGCAATTTATTCTGTGATCTATGTTTTTATTTTCTATCTGGATATTATTATTGAATATTAGTGCTTTCACATTCAATTAGATGTTGGTGGCCCTTTTTGACGCCAACAAATATCATCAGCTTTAGCGATATGGATACCTCCAATCTTGGCATCATAATGTTAACATGAACGCCATCGTCGTTTAGAAATATCATCAGCTTCGACGACATGGAATACCGTCAATCTCGGAATCATCTTTGTAGACATGAATATCATAACTTCTACATTAATATCATCGCATTCTCCTATTATATCTCCTTATTCTATCCATAAATACGAGACCCTCCGGTCTCATAAAACTAAATCCATTGGCTTCAAAATTTATAGATAAAATTACTATTTGATATTGTAATGTCGAATTGGATTTGAAGAACGTTTGGGTTGGAAGCAGAGTAGATAAAAGAGAGTAAGAAAAGATAGTCTAGAATAATACATTGGAATATATTAATAAATTAATCGAACTTCGAAGTGCGCGATTTGATTACGTATCAATAAAGCAAGTTGTATGATAATAGAGCCATAGAAGGACTGATCGTCTTGGCCAAATTTTGGCAGTCCTTAAAAATTTGGCTATCGGTTTTCTATTTTTCAACAATTAATAAAAAAAATGAACGATTTGGATATTGAGAGGACTGCTGTCTTCCATTTGCTTGGTCTAGAGGAAAATCATCCGAACCGTAGGACCGGACCTCGAGGTATGCAAGTGGTTTTAGCTGAGTAAAAATAATAGTAGGAAATAACATTGATCTTTATATATTTGAAACCATAGAAGCTCATATTCTCAAAAGCTTGAATTTGGTCATTTTCAAATGGATAAATTTTCTATTTAGGCCAATTTTGCAAACTTATTACAAATTTAGGCCAGTTGCAAAACTAATTACAAAAATTGGCCAGTTTTTTCCACAACAGCTGCCACACATACTGGCCGCATTTTAAATGCCGCAAGTACACATTTTATTGCAAAAAGAAACTGACAACATTTGAGATGCTGCCAGTTTGCGGCACTTGAGATGCCGTCAGTTTACGGCATTTTAAATGCCGCCCTGTTGTATGCCTGCTGTTTAAGACAGCCACCTCTTTTATTTATCACTCCACCCTCAAAAAATCAAAACTAGAAATCCGAACCCAATGCCCCAATTCTTCCAAAATCAATATTTTCACTCAAAAACTCGTTAAAGCAGGCTAGAAATTAAAGGATGACTTCCTCATCCTCTCAAGTACCTCCTATAGGTTTGTATTCTTCCATTTTTAATCTTAAATTTAGAATTTTTGATTTTAGGGTTTAGAAAAAAAAGGTTTACTAGGTATAATCTTTGTTTCTAGACTACAACGAAGTAGTTTGTGTGTGAAGAACTTTGCTTGATGGTTCTTGATTGTATACAGGGATTGTTTAGGTTATAAATTTGATTTGGTTTTGTTATTATGGTATAATATGAAGAAATGGCACCAGGACAGATTGATGATAGCGTTATTTACTTACAAGCTCAACACCACACCAGCAATAATGATTTGATGAAGGTACATGTTGATATAATTTTTCTTGCATTTTGCAATATGTTAGTAAATGACATAATATCTTGCATTTTGTTTTAATTTTCGACAGACGGTTGAGCCAGACGGATTCATTAACCATTCTACGACCTTAAAGCTTGTAACATCAACGCATCCTAGTGCATTGGAACTTTTAGATAGGGCCTGATTCGGTGTTATTCATAAGTTGGGATACACACAGCTTGATCGTAATCTTCTAACAACGTTGATCGGTTGATGGAGACTTAGACGTCTACATTTCATCTCAGAGAAGGTGAGATGACTATCATATTAAAAGATGTAGCTGTGTTGCTTGGATTGTTGATTAACGGGAATCCCATTCTAAAATCGAATTTACCACGTAATTATATGAATTTGCATGAGCCCTTGCTTGGCCTGTCTCCTTCAGAAGACGTAAGATGGGAGAACGCGTCGATAGTGGCCACTTGGTTTAGGGAGTAGTTGGCTGATGATATTTCCTGTCGTATCTCTCCAGTGTAGATCGCCCAGTGCGCCCGCGCTAATGTTTTGCACATCATCACTCAAGGTCATTTTTGCGATCGATCAAAGACTCGAGTGGCCCTTCAATGGCTCCCGTTATTAGAAGACTACTATTCCATCGGCAGTATTCATGGGGCAGTGCAGTGCTAGCTTTCACTTATACAGAGCTTACTGGAGTTGCGTTGGTACAACAACGGTTTGCCGGTGGTTGTATGACTCTAGTTCAGGTACGGTCATAGTTATTCATTAATTCTTATTGTACATGTCGTAAACATTAATGAAATACAACTTATACTCTTGCAGCTATGGTCTTGGACTTATCTTCCAGTCGGTCGTATAACTATGAAGAGACCAATAATCGACAATTCGAAATCATATGGATCGAGGTAAAATATTGTTGGTTGTACAGTTGTATCAACTTCTACACTTTGAACAGTTTGTATAAATTTTGCTATTTTAGGTGGATTGGACCAAAGAATACCAAAATGACTCGAAGACGGAATTTGGTGTTCTACCAGAACAAGTTTGATGATCTGGACTATAACGTAGTTACGTGGACTCCATACACCGAGGCAAAGCATGATGCTCTTCCGGCTTTGTGCACTGAGGAGAGGCAATTATAGCGGGCAAGACTGATGCAATTTTGCTTTGGCGATCAAGCATACCATCTTCTAGATAGAGCGATGAGGCAGTTTGGTCTTCGCCAACACTTACCATATCCTGATCCATATTATACTCTTCCATATGGTGAAGATGAGTATGAAAGGATGATAGAGTTATGGAATAACCGCTTCTTAGCTGTGGAAGATGAGCATGAGATCACGCTGACTGATGAGCAGTACAATTGTTGGTATTGGAATATCATTCGGCGTTATGTGTTAAGAAGACGAGAGGAAGTGCCTAAGAAAGATGTTGCTCCTTATACTCCAAGAGCTCCGCTTGAACGGAATGTGGTATGTATTTAAATTTAAATTTTTTAACGAAGTTGTAAAATCAATAATGGTATATGTTATATGCAGGTGGATGGTATATATCGTATGTTGGACATAGTCGATGAGCTTGTGGAGGAGGTTCCTGAAAAAAGTAAGGCGAAATGCTTCTCGCTTAAACAAATTATGCGATCATGTTTGTCGAAGAACAAGATGTCAAGACCATTCCTGCCTCCATCTCCCCCTTCTCCTACAGTGCCACCCTTTATTGAGGACATTGCACCTGTCGCACCATTTGAGGACATTGCATCCGGCCCCCGAACCTAAGAGAAAGTATCAAAGGCAAAAGAAAGGTATAAGCGAAAGCTCCAGGGCAATAGCTTCTCAACATACGCATCTGGTTATGCGTCTCAACCCTCTATGGAAGGAACACAAGAGAAAAGTGCAGAAATTCGCCTGTAGAAAGGAGGAATTCATGCCGAAGCCAAGAAAATTGAAAAAGAGAACTCCTTGCGAACTAAAAAATTTGAGAGGCTAGCGTACTTTGGATTGTCTTTAGTAGTGATTGTATTTTTTTATGTTTGTAATGGAGATGGGTTGAAAACTCCTTTCGATTGTAGTATTGTTTTTCGCTGTACTTTAGTTCATAGTGAATATGGTTATGATTCTTATGTAAGTGTTTACCGTGTAATTGTGTAGCATGTATAAAGGGACTGCTGTTGCTATGCAGTATGTAACTAGCAGAGCGGCATTTGAAATGCCGACCCTGTGCGATATTTCAAATGCCGCCGAGTGTGTAAGTAATAGAGTGACACTTAAAATACCGCTCTTGTGTGGCATTTGAAATGCCGCACAAAGGCGCCATTTGAAATGCCCCTCCGGCTTTTACTTTACATTATAATAGCTACCAACTCCTACCTATCTCACCCTTACTTTACCAAAACTCCTTCATCCATTTTCAATTTATCACAAATTGTAATTTATTTCAACAAAGCGTCTATAAGGTAAGTATGACATTAATCTCTATTAATTTTTTTCAAATTCTAATTTCTTTTACTTTATAATCCCAAAACTCCTTCATCAAAAACCAAACTTTCAGTTTATTGTGTTGTATAGTTTGCTTCTATTCATAGATTGATAATGGACCATTGGGAGATAGATGATGAAACAATGATGAAGATTTACGACGAATTTGAACAAAATAAAGGTAATGGGTGGAAAGCGGCACCAACCTTGATGTGGATTTTGTGCCAAAGACACCAGTTTAAGAATCCGCCGATTGTGGATAGTGGAACATCGATAATAGATGTCACAAATGAAAGACTGGAGCAATAATCACTACATGCACATCTTTTAGGCGCCCTTGGTCGTCAAAATCTCAATCGTGCTAGTTCAAGCATGCAACCTCCGTTTGTACTTTGTTAATGTGGAGATGAATGTGACGTAATTGTTTATTGAAACGGGAGAAATGCAGGATGTCGTTTCTACCGATATGATGGGTACAACGATCATAAATACGACCTCATCATGTTGACTGCTGTAATTTTTTTAAGTGGCTAGATCCTGAAATGCGCCCTAGGGCGGTTGAACACGCCTTAGAGATGCAAGCAAAAAATAGTAGTTTGGAGAAGCGGAATCTTGAATATGCAAACAAATTGTTGGTCTATGGATACAAGTATTCGGCACTATGGCCACGTAGACCATTGAAGGAAAAGTGAACTTTAGCTACGTCATATGAAAGATGTCTACGTGTTATCTATATAGTTGGAACAATGTCTACTATAATGCAATGTTATTCGAATCTTGTGGTATTTGCTATTCGAAATTAGGCTATAGTAATGTACTACTATTTGAATTAATTTAGGTATATTCGAAGTATGTACATCCCAATTTACGCTATTGTAATGTAATGTGTTGGTATATGATACTCAAATTTGGCTGCTGCTAAATATGCAGCCAGGTAACAATAGAGCGGCATGTGAAATACCGCCCCATGCACGACATCTCACATGTTGTCTACCTAAAAAACAGTTGGCGGCATTTGAAATGCTGCTCAAGGGGAGACATTTCAAATGCAGCTTTGCTATTACTTTGCTGCAAATCCAGTAGCTTTATTTCATTTAGCCAGATAATACAACTATGAAATTGTCAAAATAATACTAATAATACAACTTTCCAAACACAACCAAACTCAAATGTCAAAATTTGATAACATAAACAATTGTCTTCGAATATATTCAATTACAGTCGATATAAAAATACAACCAAACTCAAATGAAAACATTATGTTGCCGAAGTGCAACGACTTTTCTTAAGACCCACAATAGCACATTTGCTGCACATGTTTCCTTTAGGAGTTTGCATCTCGTCCATTATACCTTTAATTCTAGTAAAATGTGGACGTCCTGGTTTCCTTTTATCTACAGGAGGTAGGACCAATTGATTATCATTTAAACTCCAATAGCGTTAATCGTGGACAGGATGAAACTTGAGGGTGTAAGCGGCCAAGTATTTCTCAGTTGAATACCATGTTGAAGCGAAGTCATAATGGGCTCTATTAGCTCCATTGAAAAATGTTGAGCAAGCGGCCACAACATGTGTACAAGGTAAGTGCTCTAATAGAGGTATGTTACACGTACATGAGCAAGTGTTACCGTTGATCAGTACTTTGAATTCATCATCGAAATAGTGTACAACTTGCCATTCAACTTGACTAGCCATTCAACTTAACTAAAGCAAATTATTCTCATATGCCTTGCTTCGTTAGCTCTATCGGCAATCTTTGCTTCCTACTTTGGAGTAAGACGGGTTGTAAGTTTTCCTGCTGCTTCTCTTCTTTGACTAAAACAATCAACCGACCTAAAAAAGATGCATGCAACCAAAGCTTTAACAGGTAAAGACCGAGTTTCTTTAAGTACACCGTTGAAACTTTCTACGCAGTTAGTGGTCATGACATGAAATCGACTATCATCATCATTATAGAATGACCAATTTTCCTTTTTCCCTTCCAAACTCCTTTCTATCAAATTGTGTGCCCTACTGCTTGTAGTTTTGATTTCTTCTTGGATTTTGTTGTACTTGGCTTCCTCTGCAGCACATGCTGCAGCATAAAAAGGGCTCGTCGGTTGTTTTTCTCTAAATCCTGCAGCTTGAAAATTGGTCTTCAGATGTCTAGCATAGAAGCGATGTTTATGAGGAAAACCCCATTTTGTTTCCAATGTTGTCGGTATTTCTGTCATTCGATCGGAAATGAAGGTAATTCGTCGATTGTTAACACTATGAATGAACGCCACATGTAAGCAAAAAACCACCCCCAACTATCATTAGATTCCAACTCTACAATTGCATAGGCTAAAGAGCATGGATGGTCCTCCACATCAACAATAATGACTACAAGTAATGTCTTTGTATTTCCCATACAAATATGTGCCGTCAATACATAAAAATAGACGACAATGAACAAAACCTTCAATACAAGGGCCAAAGGCCCATAAAACTCGATCAAAGACTCCATATTCATCCGTAATAACGTGTCCAATACTTCTCGGGTTCGTTCTAGCAATTTCAGAAAAATATTGTCTTAGAGTGATATATGATTCTGCCTAATCATCATAAATCTTTTCCATCGCCTTACTCAAAGTTCTCCAAGCCTTCAGGTAACTAACTTTCACGAACAATTGTTCTTCCATCAATACTTGCACAGTCCCGGCGGTTATATTCAGTTCGGATTTCACGAAAGGTAAGATCTTTGATACTAGAAAATTAAAAGTCGCCGGCTTGTGAGTGGAGTTCACTGTTGGACTAACACAGTTGTGATCGCTCGGATATTTACTTATAATCCACCAGTTCTGCTCGGATTTTTTTGAAATAATAGCGTGAATTCTCCATGGACAGTTGGCATCTATATTACAAACGATAGTGTACTTGGTTTTATTTGATTTTATAGCTTTAAAAGACACGACATGTAGAATTGACTATTCGCTCAACTATTGTAACAATTTAGCTTTCGTCTCGAAAATTATACCAACTTTAAAGCCACTCTGAACGCTAACGGTTGAAAATAAATCATTGTTGAATTCAAGATTTGCAACAATAGATCTAACCATTATTTGTGCATTGCACAGATCATCGTCCAAAGATACCTCCATTTTAACCTCATCACTGTCTTCAAGAATATTGTCTTCGACCATAAAATCATAGGTCAAAACATCATCGTTCACTTTCATACTACCGATCCATGACACGTCATTCTCCGCCGTATTCACTACATCCATACTATTTGCAGGGGGATCTTCATGTGCATCTTCACCTACAACCATGTCCATTTCAATATCAAATCTGCTTCATTAGCGGTTACATTCACATTCTCCACTTCGACATTAGATTGTGTCGTAATATCATGTGCGAGAATTATGTAATTCACAAATAAGTATTAATTTAAACATCGTATCAGAAATAATAACTAAAAAAGTTAGCTTATTCTAAACAAATATCTCTGACTTATATCATATAACTCAGATGGTGTTGGATACATGTAAGAAGACATATGATAATCTGATGGTCTGGCAGTACTTGGCGGTGTTGGCGATAAGGAAGATAACTACATATAGAATGACAAAACTTTCAATTATTGCATAACTTGCATTGTAATACGACATAAAAATTAAAAATAAATGTTTCACCTTCCAAGTATATGTTAAAAGCTGTCTTGACTTGGATATGGAAAGCTATACCGAACGCCTTGTTGATAACTCATACACGACAGATATCCAAAAAGGGATTATTGTTGACCGTAAATCGCTGTCATAAGTGGATTACTAAAACTCGGAGATGCAGTTCCATGACTAATAATTACTGTATCAACCATTCTACGGCAGTCTTCAGTTACACTGTTAGCTTCTTTTTCTCATACGGGTTCTTTTTCTTGCAACCGCCTACTTTCAACAAATAGCTCTATTGATTTCGATGTCGTTGAAAACATTAGCTCCACATCGTGGTCATCGACTATTTTAATGGCTTTCGATATTCCTGAATCCATTGGCCAGTCACACACTAACTCTATGTCAAATTCATTATATTTTATCTTAGTCGCTTTATAAATCGATTTTTTTAATTGCGCTAAATTACAACCTTCAATATTTTCGCTGTTTACATGATCCACCAACGTATTTGCCAAAATTAAGTTCGTCAATAATCGTTTCACCATTATAATAACAAATCGTTGGCACACACTTTGGAGCCATTCTACCTATCAATTAGTCAACTTTTTTACTACTTCCACAAATTACCAAACAGCATATGATAACAAAAACACAAAAAAACTAGGGTTTACAAAATAACATACAAAAATTGTTCAAGAGGAAGAAATATGTGTTGCTCCTCGACTATAGCTACTTTCGATCAAGATTTTACTATAACACATATTCTACAGTCCTTAGTTTGAGAATTTTTTTGAGATTTGGGTATTTGGGTTGTTTAAAGATTTGATTTTTTGAGGGAGGTGGGATAAATGAAAAAGAGGGATGGCTTAAACAGTAGGCACAATAGGGCGACATCTTAAATGCCGCAAACTGGCGACATCTCAAATGCCGTCAGTTTTGCAATAAAAATTGTACTACGGCATCTGAAATGCCGCCAGTACACATGGCAACTGCTGTGGTCAACCTGATCTATTTTTGTAAGTAGTTTTGCAATTGGTCTAAATTTGTAATAAGTTGCAAAATTGGCTTAAATGTAAAATTTATCCTTTTCAAAAACATGTATATACATACTTAAAGCTAGTGCTTTCTCAAATCTGTCCTATAAGATATATCCTAAACTTATACATTTATTAGACACTATACGTATTCTTGAAACTAAATGGATATGTACTATATATACATTTTTCGAAACTGACTCATATATACATATGTAAAATTTTCACTTGCAAAATCATACTCGGAATTTCATTGCGTTTGAAACACATATATCCAAAGCTGTGTATTCCCACATAAAACTACGCTCAAAACAGAGTCAAAACTTGTATGTAATTGATATATTTTTGAAACTAACATCTTCAAAACTTAGCATGTTTTCAAAAACCTATTCATTTTGAAAGCATAATATATTCAAAGTTTGTGCATTTAAAGCTTATCAGACTTTATGCATTGTATATATTTAAAAGGGGTTTTTACGCTCAAGGAAAAAGTTAGAGAAAAATTTAGTTCCAGGGACAAGAAATTTATTTTAGGCTGAAGGAAACTTTTTAGTGTAAATCACATAATGATAGTTGTAACTATCATTGTCAATTTACAGTAAAAAGTGTCCTTCAGACTAAAAAGCAAACTTGTTGTCCCTGAGACTAAATTTTTTTGCAATTCTTTCTTGTGCCTATTTCCCTATATTTAAAAAATGACATGTACTTTGAAATATATAAAATAGTGTGTCTTGGAAACCAACGTCTATATATTTAAAGCTTTTGAGACTCAATCTATTACTTTATATTAAAGCAGGAACTTCCACAAACTGATGTGGACTGCTATATCTTCCTCATTTCAAAATAACCCATCCTTATCCACTTCCGCATTTTTTTAACTTACCCCAAACTACTTATGTGGAACTTCTTCCTGCCCAACGTTCCCCTTCCATGCTTCACAATCATTTTCATTCCTTTCTTTGCAGAACTACGAATAGTTTCTTTCACAACCTACCACTTCTATTTTTTCACAGTTCGGTTTTCAATTTATCACATCAGTTGTAACCGTTCACGATCATCTCTTCATCCCTTCAATCTAACATCAAAACAGATTACGTACAGCATCCACTGTTTCAGTGGATGCACCATTCATCACCAGCATCGCTCAAATCTCTTTCTTACTTTACTCTTTTCAACTCTGTTCGACTGAAAAAAACCCTAATTCCCCCGAGTTTAAAAACATAAGGATAGGAAAAAAATTCCCACCCGATGAGAAGCATGGCTGGCGTAAGAATGGTGGAAGGAGCGATTGGGCGATGACGATAGATAAATTGTACTACAACCGGTGTTAGGCTCACGAACTTACGATCTATTGAGCAGATGCAAGATGGAAGCGATGAACTATTGCAGAAGGGATGCAATTAGGGGTGCTGATTACTATGATGGCGAACTTATGCCCGGCGGATATTGGTAACACTGCTCGGAGGAGACTGACAGGAAGGAACATGTTGTTGGAGGAGGTGGAGTAAGCATTCTTTCTCTTTTGTCCATAGTACTTCACTATTTTGTCTATGTAGATGCAAACTGGATGAATATTTCAAAATTATTAATAAATTATAGCACAATGAATCATTTCTTTCATCGAGTTTCTCATTTGTCTTTCCCATTGTAATTTCACTCAACTCTTTTACTTGTCCTTCAGGTCAAATAGCGTCCTACCTGCAAATAATAGGTAATCATTTCACTCAATAAAGTTCTTTGGTTTTTTCTTGCATTTGTAATTATTTTATTTTCAAGTCAGATTTAGGGATTCATGACCGATGCATTTCACTTGGTGCTCAAATTTCATCTCCGCTCAACCAAATATCATGTCATTTACAGTCATGAGATAATCTCAGTGAACAATTATTAATTCGTTAATACTTACTGAAATTTTACTTTTCATTGATTTGTTTGTTTTATAGAGTTAAAACTTGGTTAATGTTTTGTTGTATTTGAGTAAACCTGACAACATTAGGTTGACTCAAGTTTGTTTTTCAACAATCTGTGATCAAAAGAATGGGTATTTTACCGAATTAAGTTAACTGTTTAATTTCACATGTTGGTTTAATGAGAATATCAAAGAGGAGAGGGTTTAAATCATTTCCCAATGAATTCAAGTTTAACTATGTTATATACCTGCAAATTTACAGTGGTAACCACTTGCCAAAGAACATCACTTAAATATATACAATGAGATTGTTTTCTAACAAATGCGATCCTTCTAGAATCGACAACTAAACTTAAAAAATGAAAATTAGATCATGTATCCCTCTAGAATCTGACAAACACTATCCTTATAGCACTGAAAGATGTACTGATTCCAATTAAATTAGAAAATGTGTTGACTTTTTAACTATGGAACCTGATAAGGCTATGAGGAAAATTAAAACGACGAATTAACTACACCTTACAAGAAGAAGTTTGAATTGTAATGGTTCATTTTATATATTAGGCTATCTCCTTGCAAAATTGTCATCACTTTATTTTTTACTGCGATATTTGTTTAAGATGAACTTTATAGGTGTTCAAAGACATTTGATTCATTCACAAACTATGCATATGAGATTGTTTTTCTTTATTACCAAATCTAAAGTTTACTTTCAGCTGGAGGCGATTTGAATTTTCGAACCGGTATAAAATCCTGGTGTCTACCTTGCTTTTACTTACTTTATCTACCTAGACAATTTCGTTATTCCATATTACACGATCCTATCGCATAGCCTCTTTCAATTGGTATCAGAGCAAGGCCGTCCTATAACCATAACACCGTTATTAGACATATTGATAATATGGAAAATAACGCAAGTACAAGCACAACAATTGCCTATAGCTCTACATTTGCAGAAGGACAATCTACCCAAAGACCTCCTCTATTTAATGGACTAAACTATAACTATTGGGCTACAAGAATGAGGATTTATATGCAAGCAACAAGTTTCGAAGCCTGGAATGCTACTCAAGCAGTGTTTGTTGTACCCACGACCGATTATCCGACATGGACACAAACTCAGAAGAATGAAGCTAGTGCCAAAGCAATGAATATGCTATTTTGCGCCCTGGATAGAAATGAATTCAACCGTGTTAGCATATGTACTACTGCATATCAGATATGGGAAACACTTAAAGTCATACATGAAGGCACAAACAAGGTTAAACAAACAAAGATATCTATGCTGAAGAACCAATTCCAAAACTTTAGAATGCGACAAAATGAATCCATCAATGACATGTACTCGAGATTTCAAGACATTCATCATGCTTTAATCGGACTAGGAGAAAAATACACGGATTTTGACATTGTGTCTAAAGTTCTAAATTCACTCACTGATGAATGGGAGAGAAAAGTACTAGCAATCGAAGAAGCAAATGATCTATCTACAATGAAACCAGAGGAATTAATTGAAAATCTTATGTCATATGAAGTAAATATGCAAGCTAAGAAAGATCAAGCTTAAGAAAGAAAGAATGTAGCTTTTCATGCGGAAAAAGAAGAATTAGAGTCTGAAGACGAGGATTTAGCATTTATAGCCAAAAATTTCAAGAAATTCTTAAGATATAGAAAAGGAAATAAAAACGGAGTTAATAAGAATTTTTTGAACAAATCTACATCCTCGAATATAGAATGTTTCAACTGTTACAAAAAGGGTCACATGCACAAGGATTGTCCAGAGCAAAAGAAGGAGAATCAGAAAGCTCTCAAAAATAAAAACAAGAGAGAAAAAATCGAAAAGAAGGCATTCTCTATAACATGGGATGATTCAGATTCTTCTTCATCTGAAAGTGAAGATGATAACAACAATGAACAGGCGAATGTATGCTTTATGGCTCAAGAATCTGAGGTTCATAATTTAACTTTCGATGATTTAATTGAAGTAAACACTGAACTTTTAAGCACGATAAAAACTCTTAAAAAGAAACTCAAGGAAACTCGCGAAAATCAAAACAAAGCTGAATTTGAAAGGGATATGTTAAAAGATGAAAAGAAAATTTTAGAAGAAGAACTTGAAAAAGTTCAAGAATCTCATTCAAATTCGGAAACTCAATTATCACTTTTAAGTCAAGAAATTGAAACTCAAAAGCCAAAGAATGATATAATTGTTTCTGAAAATTATGAGTTAAAAACTAAGATTAGACAAGTTGAGTTAGAAAATAATAGTCTTCAAGCTAGATTAGATAACATCACTAAATATGTTTCTAACATTAACAAAGGAAGAGAAAATTTATCTAAGATTTTAGAAAATTCTCAATCCTCTTCAAATAAACATGGATTAGGATATAAAAAGGAGTCAAAAATTCCTAAAAAGAAAAATACAAATCTTAAGAGGAATATTGATTCAAAACAAAAAATGTTATTAAGAGAACCATTTAAAACAAAAGTAGAAACCAAGATAGTCAAAATTTGGGTTCCAAAGACTAACAATATTTTAATAAGGAATAAATATATTAAAACATTTATGGATAGTGTTCATAATAATTAAAACTATATTTATAAAAAGGATACTGAACCGATTTGGGTTTGGTTTCCTAAATTCTAACTTTTAGGACCCTATTAAAAAGGTGGTACCAATAATTTCGTATTTATTTTCAGGTCCCACTCAAAAAGAAGAAATGGATACTAGACAGTGGTTGCTCAAAACACATGACCGGAGACAAAGATATGCTTACAAACATCACATACTTTGATGGTGGCTCGGTTACCTTAGGAGACAATTCAAAAGGCTATATCATTGGCAAAGGAGATGTGAGCAATTATGGTACATTAAATTTACCTTTTACTACAAATGTTTCATTGGTTGAAAATCTAAAACATAACTTACTTAGCATAAGTCAACTTTGTGACAAAGGTTTTAAAATAACTTTTTCAGAAAATAAATGTAGTATTTTTGATCAAAATCAAAATCTTGTTTTTGAGGGAAATAGAGATAGGAATATTTACGTTCTAAATATGAAAATTAATCATAATACAAGTATGTGTTTACTTGCCAAAGATAATGATCCTTGGTTATGGCACAAAAGATTTTGTCATATTAATTTTAAAACTATTAGAAAACTTACTAAAAATGAATTAGTAAGAGGTTTACCTAAAATAAACTTTAGAATAAAAAATCTTTGTGATGATTGTCAAAAAGGAAAATTAACAAAGTCGTCTTTCAAATCCGAGAAAAATATTTCTACTTTACAACCACTAGAATTACTTCATATGGATCTATTAGGACCAACACATGTTCAATCCATTAATCATAATCGATATGTATTTGTAATAGTTGATGATTTTTCAAGATATACATAAACTATTTTTATGAAAAATAAAAGTGACACTTTGGAGAATTTTAAATCATTTGTCAAAAGAATTCAAAACACTAAAGATTTGAAGATTAAAAATATACGAAGCGATCATGGAGGCGAATTCGAAAATGAAGCGTTTGAATCTTTTTGTAAAAAGAAAGGAATAAACCATAATTTTTCATTTCCTAGAACTTCTCAACAAAATGGAATTGTAGAAAGAAAGAAGTGCAAGAACGCTATTAAATGGAAGTTTTCCACCAAAACACTTTTGGGCAGAAGCCGTAGCTACTGCATGTTATGTATTAAATCGTATATCAATTAGACCATTAACTAAAAATACTTCATATGAACTATTTAATAAAAAAACCCAAATATATCTTATTTTAAAATATTTGGATCAAAATGTTTTATTTTAAATACAAAAGATCAACTAGGAAAATTCGATCCAAAAGCCGACGAAGGAATTTTCGTAGGATACTCAGAATGAAGTAAAGCATATCGAGTATTTAATAAACGAACAAACATAATTGAAGAAACTTTATATATATCTTTTGATGAAAATTTTAATAAAATTTTAAGTATAAAAGATGATGAAAAACTTATAGAAAATACAAACCTTGAAAATTGTAATAATGAACTAAGATCTCCACCAAGAATATTACGAGATCAACCAGCATAAAATATAATAGGTGAAATGAATTCTCAAGTTAAGACAAGAAGTCAATTAAATCAAATGGGACATGTTGCTTTCATTTTAACAAAACCTAAAAATCCTAAAGAAGCATCTACAGACGATTACTGGATTGTTGCTATGCAAGAAGAATTAAATCAATTTGAACGTAACAATGTTTGGGAGTTAGTTCCCCGTCCTAATAATCAATCAGTTATAGGAACAAAATGGGTTTACAAAAATAAAGTAGACGAACAAGGTAATATAACTAGGAATAAAGCTAGACTAGTAGCACAAGGATATAATCAAGAAGAAGGTATTGATTATGAAGAAACTTTTGCTCCAGTTGCAAGACTTGAAGCAATACGTATTCTATTAGCCATAGCATGTTTTCACAATTTTAAACTTTATCAAATGGACGTTAAAAGTGCATTTTTAAATGTTTTATAAAAGAAAATGCATACATAGAAAAACCTCCTTTATTTATACATGAAAAATATCTGGATCATGTATATAAATTAAAGAAAGCACTTTGTGGTCTTAAACAAGCACCCCGTGCTTGATATGAGAGACTTAAGTGCTATCTACTAGATTCGGGATTTCAAATTGGAAAAGTAGATCAAACTCTTTTTATTAAAAATACTACTAAAGATATTATAATAATTCAAATATATGTATATGATATTATATTCGGTTCGACAAATGAAAACTTATGTAAAGAATTTTCAAATATAATGACTAAGGAATTCGAAATGTCTCATATGGGAGAATTATCCTATTTTCTCATACTTCAAATTAAACAATTAACAAATGGAATTTTCATAAACCAAGAAAAATATTTTGCTAATTTAATTAAACGTTTTGGAATGGAAAACACTTCTGCTAAACCTACTCCTATGAGTACCACTACTCATCTCGATTGAGATGAAAATGGGAAAAGTGTAGATCAAAAATTGTTTAGAAGTATGATAGGCTCCTTACTTTACTTAACCGCTAGTAAACTAGACATAATGATGAGTGTATGTTTATGTGCACGTTTTCAATCCAACCCTAAGGAATCACATTTAAGAGCCGTAAAACGAATTATGCGATATCTTAACTATACTAAAGATTTTGGTCTTTCCTATCCAAAAGAGTGTCCATTCGAGTTAGTATCATTTAGTGATGCCGATTTTGGTGGATCTCGAACAGATAGAAAAAGTACAAGTGGTACGTGCCATTTCATTGGAAAATCACTTGTATCTTGGTTTAGTAAGAAACAAAATTGTGTTTCGCTTTCCACGTGTGAAGCAGAATATTTATCGGCCGCTTTAGCTTGTACTCAAGTCATATATATGCAACAAACACTTAAATATTTTAATATAAATTTAACAAATTCTGCAATATATTGTGATAATACAAGTACAATAAATTTATCTAAAAATCCGGTAAATCATTCTCGTACAAAACATATTGATATTCGTCACCATTTTCTGCGTGACAATATCGAAAAAGGAATCATAAATTTAGAACATATTTCTTTCGAAAATCAGATTGCCGATATATTTAATAAACCTTTATTAGAAAACTCATTTATAAAATTACGACGAGAATTAGGAATAATTTCTTTTAAAGATGTTTTATAGCAAATATTATAAAATTATAAAACTCAGTCGACTAAACAACTCTGCCCAGTCGACTGAATAACAAAAACAAAATTATTCAATGCATATGTTTCAATTCAGCTACATAATACATAATATATTAAAAGATGTCTCTAATCCATCGATTTCTAACCAATTTTTTAAAAAAACCAATAAAACAATGATTGGTTCTAAAACCTTATTAATTTACCACCACATTTTTCTTAGCAGTTTTATACTATATATATACGTTAATAGATATGTTATTTTCAAAAATTAAAAAGTTTGAAAATTCTATACAAAAATGTCTTCCAACAACTCATACTCTCCAATCAACATCACCTCCTCAGTCGACAACTCACCTACATCACCAAAACTTCCTACGCCAACACCAAAGCATGAACCGGTTTATAAATGGGAAAACTATCAAACTGGCTACACACCGGAATCGAAGAAGGCAAAACGTGGACTTTTTATCTCACCTGATACGAAAAGAAAGATTGATGAGATTCATCACTTTCAACGACAACAAATTGACCTTCAACGAGAATTATACTTTGAGCAAAAAGTAACTGCTAGACGATTAAGCTTTCTTGAGCAAATCGGTTACGTTTTTGCAGCTCGAAGAAAAACGATGTGGCTGAGCCCCTACCTCGACCAATTAGTTCGTATGATCCATCTTCGTCATACCGTACACCAGCCGATCCATTGAATCCTTGGATGTCGCCAAAAACTCCTCAATATAGTCCAAATTCATGGGACAAAAACTATATGGCAAATGAACGAAATAAAACGCAAAAGAAAAATAGTCCATCTCCAAAGAAATGATTATCTTTAAGGTCAAATCATGTTGTTATATTATAATATATCTATATAATTGCAAACATTTCTTTCAAAAAAAATTTTGTTTTAAAACTTTAAGGAGAACATCAAAAACACAAGGTTCAGTCGACTGAACCTTACTGCTCAGTCGACTGAATCTAAAGCAGAAAGCAATTATCAAATATTTCAGTCAACTGACTCCTTCTGCGCAGTCGACTAAAATTATCACAGAAACTTTCGGACAACAGTTCAGTCGACTGAAAACACTATTCAGTCGACTGAATTCAGCACAGAAAATTTTCGGTTTAAAATTCAGTCGACTGAACAGAATTTTCAGTCGACTGAACGCCAATTCCCAGGCTACTTTTTTCTTTTTTAACCACCATTTCCTATCTTTACTTTTCACTTTTACCATTTCAAAAGTTTCATATTCACCATTATTCTTCAAAACACTAGCCCCCAATCTTCATATTTTTCAAAATCCCTCTCAAAACTCTCACAAAAATGGCTCTAAAAAGATCAAGGGCTTCTTCTTCAACCTCCTCTGAGCCAATTGACGCTCAAGTTGCTCACTGGCTCTATGATGGAGTGGCGGTCACAAGATGAAACAAAATGAAGAATTCTCGGATCTTTGAACACTCCTTCATTGATTTTCAAAGTCTCCAAGCATACAACATACAAGCTTTGACGCATCAAGCGGGTTTAACATCTCTCTTAGACCTAAAAAGGAATGACCATGCAATCAATCATATTATGGTCAAATTGTTCTATGCAAATCTTAACCTTGGACACCAAACTCCAAGGAATCCAAACGATAGTGTTTGGAGTATGGTGTGCGGCAAAAAGGTATGGTTTTCCCTAGACCGAATTGCACACATTTTAGAATCTCCTAACATGGGAAGGAAGCGTGAAGAAATCGAATTTAATCCAAATATTCGAGACAACTTAAATCATCTATTTTTTTGATAACATTAACATCAGTGATATTAAATCAACTTTCTTACGACCAAGGGCAAGGCTTATCCACAAAGCTCTTATGCGAACAATCACTCCACGAACAGGCTCATATGAACTTGTATACCCAAACAATTATAGAGCGCTATATGCTATTTGGGGCAATATTAAAGTTAATTGGGTCCAACTAATTCTTGATGAATTTCTTACTATCAATAATGGCAAAATGCGAATAATATATTTTGGCGAGTATGTCATGCGACTACTCCTCAACGTTGATACGCCATTACCGGAGTCCGAAAATACAATGGTTCATCAAATAAACCAACGGACTATAAGCCTTATGCAACTTCCGGCTAGACCTCCTCGCATCATATCACTTGCCGAATGGGAAGCTAGACATCAAGAACTGCAACAACCTCCTCCACCTCAACATGAATAACCTTTCGACCAAGATGAAGAAATTCGTATCATTGAACCAAGTTTTACTACCAATCAATCATTAGGAATTTTATCAAGAAATCAACAAATTCTTGATAATCGCATCAAGAAGGTAGACCACAAACTTGATAGAATTAAAGGGTTCTTCAATAAATTATAGGATGCCATCCCATGCTCGAGCTCCACTACCGCTTCAACATCACGCGGTAAGCATCCTGCACCTACTTTCACATGGACATTCTCCGAAGAACATCGAAGCAGCAGCACGAGTGGCACTAGTGGTGGTCAAGGAGGAAGAGCTTATAGACCACCCACCGGTGGACCGGTCATTCGTGAACCAGAGGGAGGGAGAGAAGGCTCATATGATTGGGATAAAGATCAATAACTTTCTTATGGTTTGATGTTTTATTTAGTTATGCTACATTCTATGTTTCATTTTAGTTATGCTACATTCTATGTCTCATTTGGTTATGCTACAATCTATGTTTTTGAAACTATCTTTATGAGTATCGGTGATTGTTTTTTATAATATACTTCTGCAATTATTCCTTCTTTTTTGTCGATGACAAAGGGGGAGAAATCTATGTTACTAACCTTGTTTTATAGAAAAGACAATGCATATATTCAGGGGGAGAGAATAATTGTACCTCTACATGCATCAGTGTTGTCATCAATCAAAAAGGGGGAGAATATTGATACGCTAGATTTTGATCAATGACAATGTGCTTCAACAAAAAGAAAGAGATGTGTGCAAAGCTAAAGGAAGAACGATAAAGATCAAGGATAAACATGTGTATGATTTCTATATAGGTCTTAGTTTAGATTTATTGTTAAAATCTATCCTCAAGAGACTTGCAAGAACATTAGAACACGTTTTATAAACTTCATTTTCTTGAATAAAAATTCACTGTGCAGAAATCAAAAGTTCAGTCGACTGAAAAGGTATGCCCAGTCGACTGAACCTGTTACACATATACAAACATGTACAATTTCAGTCGACTGAAACACCCTGCTCAATCGACTGAATTTATTCCTGAAATTTTACTTCACATTTTTAGTTGACTGAAATCCCTGCTCAGTCAACTGAATTTAAACCTACGAATTTTCTATGAATAGTCACCTTCTTTCTCCCAAGAGTTGCAACCATTCTCTAATGGAAATGGAAGAATTTCTTGTATGCATCTTTAGCCAACAAATGCATCTCTTCTACAAATATATTGGTTCTAACATCTTCAATTCACCAATTCTCTCATGCTTTAATCTCACTATTTTCTTGAACATATTTCATATTCTCGAAAGTTTTCAAAGCAATCGCCAATCTATTGCTTGAATCATTGTTTTGTTTTTAACATTCTTTTGATTCATAGCAATTCACATTTCCTAAATCTTCACAAACACATTGCATACTCTTGCTGATAAGATTATAGGAATATTGTACTACATTAGACTCATCAGTGTTGACAAGAACACAACAAGTCGAACATTGTTTTTTAGTAATTGAGTTGAAGTCCTCTTCGATAGTTGAGGCAAGAAATCCTGTTCGGTTGTTCGGGTAAGTTGTAAACCTATTTCTCCGGGTTAAGTGAGGGTTTTAGTTAGTGGAATTCCTAAGTGAAGCTTAGAGACTGGACGTAGGACTAGAGGTTCGAACCAGTATAAAATCCTGGTGTCTACCTTGCTTTTACTTACTTTATCTACCTAGAAAATTTCGTTATTCCATATTACATGATCCTATCGCATAGCCTCTTTCAGATTGTTATAATGGGGCAAGTTTTTTTTAAAGTATGGGACATGATTTCTCTTATGTTCAGAAAAGGTTTATATATTCGTGCCTAATTTTGTCCCTTCTGCTTATAGGTTGATCATGAGCCTTGCGATATTTGGTTATTGATGATAAAGTTATTTTTGTAACTGCACCTCAAGTCTCATATCCATGCCTAGAAAATGTAGTTAAATCATCAAGGCAGAAAAAGATTACTACACTTTTCAACCATTCATTGGTCCTCCATAAATATACAAGCATCTACAAAAATATGTACGGACTCCTTTCTGACAACAGATAATAATGCTATTCATTTACTTCGATTTAACTAGGTTTTTCCCACTTGATGTTAATTGAGCAAAACGATCAGCGGTTAGGTACTAAACTATAGAAATGAATGAGATAATGCAGTTTACCCGTTACATAACTCTCTTTGTATTTGGATGGCGGGCATGGGCTCTTATTTTTTTGGCTCATTTAACATAATTTTGTCTGTATAAAAGCAAGGCTACTATGCTGTGTACAACTAGTAGCATCTGCACACAAAAGATCAATATAACAATATACAATCTTTCTTCATTTTCATATATCTGAATTCCATTCAAATTCTTTTTAAATTCTGAATCATTACTGATAAATTCATTAAAATCTAGCATGGTATTAGAGCTTCATCAAACCTAACGGTTGTAGCAACATAATTCAAGATATCAAAATCAAGTTTTATCCACATAGCAATCAAAATGTAGTAAAAAATTTAAATTGGAAATTTCATGTTTGTGGTACGTTTATGTTGTTATGTCTGCAGCTACTAAATTTCTGCATGTTTTTCACGTCTTCCTTTTCTTTTCTGCTACCTCATTTTGCAATTTTTTACAAGACTGTACGTCATGATGTATGGTGATTGAATTATGTTGCTTTCGTCACTACTAGGGGAATCACGTTTTCCGACGGCCTAAAACCGTCGGCAGCCGTCGGAAGCCGTCGGCCGCCGTCGGAAAAAGCCTTCGGAAATGACTACTTCGGGAAGCAGTATTTCCGACGGCTTTCGTTGGAAGCTGTCGCACACGATTCCGACTGATTCCGACGGTTTCCGACAGATTCCGACGGTTTTCGACGGATTCCGACAAATGTCGGTATCCGTCGGAAACCGTCGAAAATAGTGTGCTACAGGCCGTCGAGAGCCGTCGGAAATTTTGACCTATAAGCCGTCGGAAGCCGTTGGAAATCTGCTGTTTTTTTTTAAATTCGCTGCAAATATAGCCTTCCAACCACATTTCTCTTCCAAACACTATGATATCAATACTGCACAATCCAACATACAATAATCCAACCAAATATCCAAACGCAAACTACAAAATATTCAATAAACACACAAATAAATAAAATTACATCAAAATAAAATACAAAATATACATAACCATTCGAACATTAACAATAATCCTAACAATAACTGTTGTACCATGTTGTTAATACACAAATTCATTAATATTCTCATACACATCCTCATACAACTACAGAACCAAGTGTATCAAACATAATTATACATAAATCAACAATTACCTGCGCCGTCTACCAAATCATTCTAAACTAAAACAAAACATACTTGAACGAACGAACGAACAAGCAAGCAAGCAAGCAATGAATCAATCTCCTCCAAATCCAGAGCCAGCCGAGGAAGGGAAGCGGCCACCAAACTGCTGCATGTACTCTTAAAACTGTGCGGTCTGCATGGCCTGTTGGCGGTTCTGCTCCTCCAATTGGGACACTCTAATCCGTAATTCTTCTATATCTGCTAGATCGCTCTGAGGTCTACTCTGCCGTCCCCTACTCTGACTACTGGCCTGCAATAATTGAAAAATGAATAAAATCCAAGTTTATTGTTTTGAAAAGGTCAAAATATCATATTTGAAGTATTTCAAAAAAAAGTAAATTATTTACCGCTAAATTGCCAAATCCGTATCGTCGACCATGTTCTGCTGGATGCATCACGGACTCAAAAATAACTTCCTCCTCATCGGTCGTCAGCTGATCTCGACCCGTATCAGCAAGGAGTTTTTGCCACTGCTCCATAAACATCTCCTGCATTAACAAATTAATAATATCATATCTTATTTCATCATAGTTTAACAATTAAAACAATTACTAATACTGAATAAAATGAAATATGCTTACATGGCTTTTGCTGAATTTATCATCCTGCCATGTATACGAAATAGTCCCGTCTGGATTAAGATGCTCGACATTATGCGTACGGGTGAACACGTCCATATAGCTGACAGGACCATGTGCCTCGGCTTCCTGAAGTTGATTGCTACATACAATTATTATACATTTAAAATCATATAGCATAAACTATGTACATTTATTATTCAGTAAATTTACCAACTCCTGCCGATACCGCAGAAACGACTTCGATCCTCCGCGATGAGTGACAGGATTCTTATTTCTATTTGCGGAGTTTCTATCCGACTCTGCCTGTACATTCAAAATTTGATACATTATTTTTCGATCACGTCAAATTAATAATTCAAAAAAAAATTAGTATACTTGCCTTCGCCTCGTCCGTCTCCCAGTATCTCAACCAACCTGGCCACACGCTCTCTCCCACCCACCGTGGTTTCTTACCAGATTTCTTAATCTCAGATATCGTGTCCCTGTAGTTCTTACGCATCTTCTTCATCCAGTATGCTCAAGCCAGCATCAGATCGTCTGTGTGGATGTCTATCTCAGCCTGTGTTAAAAAAAAGATTACACTTTAAACAATAAACAGTAGAAAAACGACAAAAACGAATTAAAAATGGAAAACAGAAAATATACTTACTAGGACATCCTGCCATATGCACTCTATGATGTGAGGAGGGATGTTATCCCACTTCGGCCAGCAAGCACTCATCCTACTGCGATAAGAAGCTCTAGAGGCGTCCAGCACAACCTTAGAGGGAAGTAGGTCGAACCCCCTGTTTTTAAGTACGATATAGATAAGTACGTACGTATATCATAAAAAAAATAAGATGCTGAATAAAATTTAATTCTTATCTATCTGCTCTAGGGACTAACGATACAACTGTATGTTGTGGCTCTTGCGATGGGCCACTGCCATCGCCTCCTAACGATCGGGAAGAGCTCCTACCTCTATATGACATAATGATAAACCTGTGACATATACACATCATTATATAAGAGAATAATAACATGATAATGAAATATATTTCACATGAAAATGACATCAACGGTATAAATTGCTTAATTAATGACTGAAATGGAAATAGAAATGGAAGTGTGTTATACCTGATTCATAATGGGTGTACTCTTCCAATGATAAGCAGAGTTCATTGCATTTTTAATAAAAATTGCTAAATAAATGACAAATGGAAATAACATAAAACATGCAAACAATAGTAAATGGATTTGGTTTCATAGTTACATCAATTTCATAATACATCAAGAATTCAACATAGTTACATCAAGTGCAAAAAAACAGATTCAGATTTATATCAGTCATCATCGTTTTCTGATTCAGATTCGGTCTCGTTTTCGACGATTTTTTCCTCTACACTGTCAAACGCTTCTACCAAAACATTTGATTCATCGATCAAAGGACCAAAATCTGTATGATCGTCTGTAATTATTATTTCGTTATTTTTCTCAAGATCTGCCTGATAAGCTTGTTCGTCCTCCCATCGAATGTGAATCTGGCCTTTGTTATAAAAACTGCAGACCAATCTGCTTTATCTCTTTTTAGAGACGGATAAGGAGCGTAATAAACTTGCAATGCTTGTTTGGCTAGTACAAAAAGATCGTACTTGTGATAGTGTGATGTATGCTTTATTTCGATAAGATTATAATCCTTGTGCACATTAATTCCAGAACCTGGAACATTGCTAAACCAATTGCATCTAAATAGAAACACCTCCTCCGCGGGTCGTGAGAAATATGTCAGTTGCAAAATTTGTGTTAGAACGCCATAAAAATCATTTAAATAATTTTCTGGATCGTCAGCACCTTTAACAAATACACCGATATTATTTGTTAATTTTTCTGCACCGTATTCTTTGGTGTTAAATTTATATCCATTGACGAAATATATTGGATATGTCTTGACCACTCTTTTTGGTCCCATCGCAAGATGTTTCAACCCTTCGTCAACAACACAATTTCTCGGCTCATAAATGTAATTTGAAAACCAACCGGAAAATTCTTTACTGAGATCTCCGTTCGGATGTTCACGTTCATAAACACTGTTTATATAAACAAATTATTACATTAGGTTGTACACGCGCATGCATTATAGAAAAGAACAAAACACAAATTACTATTTCAGATTACCTAATAAACGGTGCAACCTCGGCACAATTTAAAAGAATATAAGTGTGTGTTACATGAAGATCTCTATCGTCTAGCCATATTTCTACACATTTTCCAGAAGGTCGACCACGTTGTCTAAAAATAGATAACATTGCTTGAGAGGACTCTTGTTCGTCACCTTCGTCATTACGAGGAACACTTTGAAATGAAATATTCACATGGTCACTGAAATAGTGAGAGAAAAAGAACGAAGCTTCTTCTTCGATGTAAGATTTGCATATCGAACCTTCAACTCGTGCTTTTTGCCTCACTTTTTCTTCAGATGATTCAAATATCTATGCAAAATTAATTTACATTTACTTCATCTTTCAAATGTAATTAAATTACATTATCTACCTCTCAAATGGATACATCCATCCATATTGGACAGGACCTCGAAGTCGTGCTTCAGATGGAAGATGAACAGGTAAATGTTCCATTACATTAAAAAAAACCTGGCGGAAATATTTTCTCTAATTTGCAAAACAATATAGGAATGTCCACTTCAAGTTTACGTAAACGTTGCACTTTTAAAGTAGTCGATCAAAGCTCTTTGTAAAACATACTAAGCTCCGTTACTACCTTCCAAACTTTTAACAGCAGTAGTTCTTTGAACATTATAGGAAATAAATTTTCCATCATTATGTGACAGTCGTGACTTTTCATTCCGCTCAATCTACCATTTTTAAAGTCAACACATCTACGAAGATTTGATGATATCCCATCAGGAAATCTTAACCCTTCCACCCATTTTAACACAGCTTTAACTTAATTATTATCTAATTCGTAACATGCTTTGGGTTTTTTTACTATCATTTGGCTTCATATGAAGCTCAAGACGTTTGCATAATTCTTCTATATCACGTCTTGATTTCAAATCATCCTTCGTCTTCCCTTTCACATTCAAAATTGTGCTAAAAACATTATCAAATACATTTTTCTCATTGTGCATCACATCTATGTTATGGCGAAGTAGAAGATGTTTTCAATACGGCAACTCCTAAAAAATAGTTTGTTTGCACCAGTTATGAGCAACTGATTTGCCTTTAATTTCTGTTTGCTCGCCAATTTCATATATCTTTGGATAGTCTTAACAAGTTCATATATGTCTTCGCTTGACCATATCGTCGGTGGTTGTCTGGTTTCTACTCTATTAGCTAAAAAGTTTCCTTGTCTCCTCTGAAGGGATGATTTACATGGAGAAAATATCGATGACAGTCAAACCATGAAATTTTCTTACCATGAGGTAAAGAAAACGCTCGTCTTTCATCCATGCAATATGGACATGCTAGACGACCGGCAGTACTCCATCCCGAAAGCATTCCATAGGTAGGAAAATCACTTATAGTCCACAACAAAGAAGCAAACATACAAAAAAAATTCTTTTTGGACACATCGTATGTTTCTACTCCTTCGTTCCATAGTATTTTTAACCCCTCAATCAGCGGTTGTAAATATACATCGATTCCTTGTGTCGGATCGTCGGGGCCAGGAACGACAACAGTAAGAAACATATATTACGTTTTCATACACATCCATGGAGGTAAATTATACGGTGTGACGATAATGGGCCAGGATGAATATTTAGAATCAAATTGAGAAAATGGAAAAAAACCGTCCGTACATAATCCTAATCTAACATTTCGACTCTCCGCTGCAAAATTTGGATACGTTTTATCGAAATGCTTTCATGCTTCTCTATCGGCCGGATGTGTCAATGTACCCTCTTCCTCCGTTCTCAAGCTATGCCATCTCATATTAGATGCAGTTACAGAAGATGCATATAATCTTTGAAGTCTTGGAGTTATGGGTAAGTAGTGCATACCCTTGTACGGAATATCCTTTCCCTTCTTTTTTCTTGGTTTGTATCTCTCCTGGTTACAAACTTTACAATTTCTAAGTTTTGCGTCTTCTTTCCAAAACAACATGCAGCCTTTTAAACATGTATCTATTTTCTGATACGGTAAACCAAAAGCCGACATAAGTTTTTTAATTTCATAGTGATGTTCACACATTAGATTATCGGACGGCATATGTCTTTTTGCAGCTTGTACAACAACCGTAAACCCAGCTTCAGTGATGCTGTATTTTGACTTCATCGCAATGTATTCTGCGATTACTGACAGCTGAATGCCGCTTTTACAACCATCCCAAATAGGTTTCTTAGCAGCATCTAGTAAATCATATTTTTTTTTTTGCTTCAATATTTCCATCATCGTCGTCAACTTCAGCCGTAGGAAACATTGATCGTGCTGCATCTTCGACCATATTTTCTATACGGGTCGTTGCAACTATTTCGTTAACGACACTTTCAGACTCTACAGAAGTATTTGCTACAACTTCTCCATGTCGATCCCAAACATAATACTCGGGTGCGAAACCATGTTGGCACAAATGAACTTTCACAATATCTGGTAGCAAATACTTCAAATGTCTACACCTACTACACGGACAACGAATTTCTGGATCATTTTCGTTATTACTTAAAGCGAATTCAACAAACACGTTTATACCATTATAAAAATCTTCTTTTATTGAGCCCCTCAGTCCTTTTCTTTGTTACATCCATCTCCTCCGATCAACAAAATAATCAATCATTTTTCCTATTTGACAAAATGAGAAGTTCAAAATTTAATATTTATTTTGAAGAATACAAATTCGAAAAAGATTATTTTCATGGTCGTATAATATTTTGAATTTAAAGAAAAACTTCACAAATTTAAAAATATTTTCAAATATGGCACATTTTATTTTCTAACGTATCGATTTAAAAATATATATAATTTTTTTTCATTGGTCAGGCATCCTACTTCCCATTACAAACACAGTAAGCATTTACATTTCGTATATTACTTCGTTTCAAACGATTCAACAAAATTTCGGCAGCATTTCCCTTTTGTTCCCTGCATTGTACACAAATGCGTATACGCAGGAAACAAAAAAGAAAAGTTAGGCCGAAATTTTATGAACCGTTTGAGACAAAGTAGTATACAAAATGTAAATGCTTACTATGTTCATAACTTGTCCAATACAGGGACAAATCCGACAAACATTGTACCAGATGAATATAAATGGTCGTTTTTCGAAAAAAACGACTATTTATACAACGATCATGCACAACACTCGTCAGACGGGGCCAAAAATTCTCTAAGGGACATTTGTCAGTTACATGCGCGCATTTTACGAAAAAATACAGTTTTACTCACTGTTCACATTTACAAAAATATATATTAATTTAACACATTTATTCGGCATATTAAATCAACTTAAGGTTGGTTTAACATTTTTGTGATTTTTCAATACACACAATTATAATTTAGAGTAATGCAATTTTTTTTTTCATAAGTAAATACGTGCACAATATAATACTTCTAGTTCATTCAATCATTTTATCTTATTCCAAATAATGTATACAATCGTCGAATCAAGGCATACACAACAATTTACATATACATGAACAATCACAAATTATACATGTTTTTCACAATTTCACGACAAAAGATGAAATAAGTATATCATGTGATGCTATAAACCGTTATTACGCTATTGGAAACAATTGCAATCAACTAATTCGCCCTAATTTATCAATTTATGCAAATCTACAATTAGGGTAAAAACTGATTTTTTCACAAAAATAAGAGATTATAACTGAGATTAAGAGTAATGGAGTTTGATTAGACAGCCGTAGAGGATCCGGAAGCTAGAAATTAGGGATTGGAAGCGTGGAGAAGGGATTTGGAGGGTTTTTGGGTATAATTTTCGTATGAAAGGAGGATGAAGAAGAGCTCTCGGCTGCAGGTATAATCCTAAATTTCCGACGGCCGCCGACGGCCCGTCGAAAGCCGTCGGTAATTAGCCGTCGGTCCTAGCCGTCGGTAATGAGGCCTTTTCTAGTAGTGCGTCCACCATATATATGTTCAGTTTTTAAATCGGAATTCCAGCTTTGAACTACTACTTTCGTTTGCCATGCTTAGTTGCACCACCGCTTTAACTGCATGTAATGTCCGTGCTGACATATGTATATGTTGTACACTGTGCATCAGTATGCATACGAACAAATGAATACTCTTCTGTTTTAACATCGTCTTTCACGTGTTTTGATTAAACCTTACAGAGTATAACAATGCCCATGTGCGTCGCACGGGCTACTCGACTATAACACATATTCTACAGTCCTTAGTTTGAGAAATTTTTTGAGATTTGGGTATTTCGGTTGTTTAAAGATTTGATTTTTTTAGGGAGGAGTGATAAATGAAAAAGGGGGCTGACTTAAACAGCAGACACAACAGGACGACATCTCAAATTCCATAAACTGGCGACATCTCCAATACCGTCGATTACTTTTTGCAATAAAACTTGTACTACAGCATTTGAAATGCCGCCAGTACACGTTGCAGCTGATGTGGTCAAAACTGATCTATTTTTGTAATTAGTTTTGCAATTAGTCTAAATTTTTAATAAGTTGCAAAATTGGCTTTAAATGTAAAAGTTATCCTTTTCAAAAAATGTATATACATACTTAAAGCTAGTGCTTGCTCAAATCTGTCATATAAGATATATCCTAAACTTATATATTTATTAGATACTGTACGTATTCTTGAACTATATGGATATGAAACTATATATACATTTTTAAAAACTGACTCATATATACATATGTAAAACTTTCACTTGCAAAATCATAATCGGAACTTCATTGCGTTGAAACACGTACGTCCAAAGCTATGTATTCCCACATAAAACTATGCACAAAACAGAGTCAAAACTTGATATATTTTTGTAACTAACATCTTCAAAACTTAGCATGTTTTCAAAAACCTGTTCATTTTCAAAGCATAATATATTCAAAGTTTGTGCATCTAAAGCTTATCAGACTTTATGCATTGTATATATTTAAAAGATGTTTATAGGGCTCAATGAAAAAGTTACAGAAAAATTTAGTTTCATAGACAAAAAATTTGTTTTTTAGACTGAATGAAACCTTTCAGTATAAATCACAGAATGATAGTTGTAAGTATCATTGTCAGTTTACACTAAAAAGTGTCATTCAGACTAAAAAACAAACTTGTTGTCCTGAGACTAAATTTTTTGCAATTCTTCCTTGTGGCTATTTACCCGTATTTAAAAACTGACATTTAGTTTGAAATATATAAAACAGTGTATCTTGAAAACCCACGTCTATATATTTAATGCTTTTGAGACTCGATGTATATAAAACTGCAGGTGTACACGTCATGCGCTCTCGAAGCCTGCTCTGTACACAATCGAAATTCTCATCTATGAAATCACGTATATATAGCTGAAGCTTTAAAACCACATATACACAAAACTAGTACGTTTAAAAACATTGATATATTCGTAGTTTTCGTTCATTTGAGATCATACTGATCTTTCAAAACATTCAAAAGTTTTATCAGTCTGCATAGAAAACTTTATAACCTAACGCCATGTACTCCAAAAGTCCGTTGCATATATAATCGAATTTTTTTGATTACTAAATCATAAACAAACGTACGTACATACACACACGACGAAACTGCCGTAAACTTAAAACTGCAAATATCGAAACCCCAAATATGTCAAACTATACAAGAAACTTTATTTGTATGTATGGAACCAAATATACTTAAAGCCTTAAAACAATGTATATTAAAAACTTACATATTTTGAAGTCTATATGTATGAAACTGTTCCTATAAATTTTTATATATACTTGAAAACTTGTATATTTGTGACCCAGATGAGTAAAACACCCTATGCTCAAAAAGCTTATATTCAAAATCATATATGCACATTCTCAAAAAGATATTCAAAGTTTTACTCTTTTGACACTAAATATGTACTTTATGTTTTTCTAAACCATGTATTTTAAAACTTGACATATATGTGAAGCTATATGGTATGCATACATTCGTAGACAGTGAACTTAAAACTTTGATATGCACAAACTACATATTTATGAAGTCAGCGTTTATTCAAAAATTAGATAAATCCAAACCTATTGTATCCATATTTTGAAAGCTGATGCATATAGAAGAACTTAGCATGTATACCCAAAACTGTTTATATATCTCACACCTGGTAATATTGAATTTTGATGCCCCTGGGATAGAATATATGTTTGGAACTCATACGTACTTGAAAATCTCGTGTTTAACAAATCTGTAAGCTTTTTAGAAACGTATATTTTTGAATAAACTTGGAACTTGGAAATTGCGGATCACGTATTTGAAAATAATTTTGATTTTAATAAATCTTTGGCATCAATCCTATGTTCCCAAATAGACGTCGCCTATCTTCGGCGTCAATAAAATTGACGCCGCCTTACTTCGACGCTAATCAATGCTTCCAAAATCGATGGCGCCTTAGTTGGATACTTGCGGTGTAAGCGGCATCAAATATTAGCGGTATCAAATAAGATTACTTTGTCGCTTATTATGTAACTCAATCCATACGGCGTCAATGACTTCACTCAAATTCATCAATTCGAGATTGAAATCAACTGAACCTATAAGCCATAAATTCCAAAAGAGCAATTTAATTGAAGCTGAGATGAAGTCGAGAGCAAGATGCAGCATGGATGGGTGTCGAATACATGCAAGATAAAAAGAATCACGAGACGATTTATTTGATCAAGGGCAAATTCTGTTTCATCCCATATTTTCGCTCAGCCGCTCCTCTTCTTGTCGTTTTTAGTTTTGTGTTTTCGCCTACAAAAGCGCGTCCGTTGTACGTATTGTTGAAAAACAAACAGTTTTAAAAAATGAAATTAACATGTAAAATAGAAAACAAATTTATTTTGTTTTGAGGGATAACAAAAACACGGAGAACAATCTAACTCCTTCGTTGTCCGTTGGTCGTCGCAATGACTAAGAATTATACATCTTCTTCCCTTATTTTTTGCTATTTCTTAGTGCAGGTTGAAAACACAAAACTCAAAATACAAAACGAAAGCAGACGGGTACTAAAATTCTGAAAACAAAAATACATGAGAAAACTTCCTTTTCAATTTTTTTTTAATTCTTACGTACCCACCGAAGCTCAAAAATCATAATTTTCAAATCAGTGAAGAAAAAATTCGTTTTTAAACTAGTAGAGGATGGACTTTGAAGAAAAGAATGAATTTTTATCGTAATCACATCACGTAATTAGAGGAAAAAAATTGACAAGTTTTTAAATTTTTACAAATACAATCGGAGGTTGTCGATCAGTAGGATTTAGGATAATCCACGTATGGGCACTATTAGGTTATAGGCTTAACAGCGCTGAGACGCAGCGTGAGTATGTACATAACCATGCTCAGATGCTGCGAGGAATTAACACTAATCACGCAGTACCCCTGCGTGGTAGTTTATTTATTTTTTCCTATTTAACCTTTTAGCGTTTGATACTTATTTTCTACGGATTGTACCATTTTCCAATGATGAAGAAACGTGCGACGAAATAGTGTTGGATTATTTAAATGAGTTTACGATTTATGATGCAAGTTTATTTTGGTTAACTTTCGAATAAATTCATATTACTACATTTTATTTAACAATTTTAATGTAGATATTTCCTTCGAGAGAAAAATTGGTTGATTGTGTTTGTGATACGAGAAAGTATCTTGGTTTTGTTAATATAATAATGAAGTCGAATACTGGTGTTTCAACCAAAAAATCAAGAATTATATTTGCTTATGAACAAAGTGGTGCGTACAAGAAGCAAAATGACAAAAGCCCGAAGAACCTCCAAATGACCGGTACAAAAATGCAATTGTCCGTTTAGACTTAAAGGTAAGAAAATTCATACTTTAGATGATTGGCGATTGCATGTCATTAATGGTGTTCATAATTATTCAGAATTAAAAAATATTGAAGGACATTCATATATTGATCGACTAACTGAATAGTTATTGAGATGCATAGGAACATGGTAAAAGCAAAAGAAATTTTACACACCATTAAAAGAAATGATCTTACAAATTGTACCGTCATGAAAACAATTTTAATGTTATACGAGCACAAAATGTTATTGAGCGAGCAGGGCATTCTCAAGTTCAATATTTGCTTAGTAAATTGAAAGAGTTTGGTTACTTTGAATAACATCGTAAAACATTAGACAAAACATATATTATTAAAGATATTTTTTGGACACATCCTACCAGTTTGGATTTTCTACGTACATTTCTTCGAGTTATCATATTAGATTACACATATAAAACCAATAGGTACAAAATGCCTTTACTTGAGGTTGTTGGCGTTACTTGCACAGATCTTACATTCTGTATCCACTACAAGAAGAACAGTGATTTCCGACGGCTGAAAATCGTCGGAAGCCGTCGGCAGCCCTCGGAATATACGGCGTCGGGGAGCAGTATTTCTTACGGCTTCGGAGAGCAGTATTTCTTACGGCTTTCGACATAGGGTGTCGTACGCATTTCCGACTTGTCGGGATCCGTCGAAAGCTGTCGGAAAAAATGTCCTACAGGTCGTCGGAAGCCGTCGGAAATTGTTTACCTATAAGCTGTAGGAAGCCGTCGGAAATCTGCTGTTTTTTTTATTTCTGCTGCAAATATAGTCTTCCATTCACATTTCTCTTCCAAACACTATTACACCAATACTGCACAATCCAGTATACAATATTCCCATCAAATATCAAAACCCAAACTACACAAAATTCATCAAACACACAAATAAATCAAATTACATCAAAATAAAATACATAATATACATAACCATTCCAACATTTACAATAACTCTAACAATAAGTGTTCTACCATGTTATAAATACACAAAATCATCAACACGTCCACATCATCATACAACCACACAACCAAGTGTATCAAACATAATTATACAAAAATCAACAATTACCTCCACCGTCTACCAAATCATACAAAACTAAAAAAAAACATACATGAACAAGCAAGCAAGCAATGAATCAATCTCCTCCAGATCCAGAGCCAGCCGAGGAAGGGAAGCGGCCACCAAACTGCTGCATGTACTCTAGCAACTGTGTGGTCTGCATGGTCTGTTAGCGGTTCTGCTCCTCTAGTTGAGACAGTTTAGTCCGCAATTCTTCTATATCTGCTAGATCGCTCTGAGCTCTATTCCGCCGTCCCCGTCTCTGACTGCTGGCCTGCAATAATGGAAAAATAAATAAAATTCTAGTTTATTGTTTTGAAAAGGTCAAAATATAATATTTGAAGTATTTTAAGATAAAATTATATATTCCAACATAGAATTATGACTTAAATATCAAATTAGCAGTAAAATAAATTATTTACCACTTGATTGCCAAATTCGTATCGTCTGCCATGCTCTGTTGGATCCATAACGGACTCAAAAATAACGTCATCCTCATCAGTTGTCAGCTGATCTCGACCCGTATCAGCAAGGAGTTTCTGCCGCTGCTCCATAAACTTCTCCTGTATTAACAAATTAATAACATCATATCTTATTTCATTATAGTTTAACAAGCAGAACAATTACTAATACTGCATAAAATGAAATATGCTTACATGGCTTTTGCTGGATTTAGCGTCCTTCCATGTATACGAAACAACCTCGTCCGGATTTACATGCTCGACAGCATGCGTACGAGTGAACACATCCATATAACCCACGGGACCATGTGCCTCAGCTTCTTGAAGTTGATTTTTACATACAATTATTATACATTTAAAATTATATAGCATAAACTATTTACAATTATTATTCAGTAAATTTACCAACTCATGCCGATACTGCTGAAACGACTTCGACCCTCCACGATGAGTGACGGGATTCTTATTTCTGTTTGCAAAGTTTCTATCCGACTCTGCCTATACATTCAAAATTTGATACATTATTTTTCGATCACGTCAAATTAATAATTCAAAAAAAATTAGTACACTTGCCTTCGCCTCGTCCGTTTCCCAGTATTCCAACCTTGCTTGCCATACACTCTCCCCCATCCACGGTGGTTTCTTACTAGATTTCTTAATTTCAGATATCGTGTCCCTATAGTTCTTGCGCATCTTCTTCATCCAGTATCCTTGTGCCAACAGCATATCGTCTGTCTGGATGTCTATCTCAGCCTGTGTTTCATGATAAAAGGTGTAAAAAAAAAAGATTATACTTTAAACGACAAACAGTAGAAAAACGACAAAAACGAATTAAAAATGGAAAACAGAAAAATATACATACTAGGACATCCTGCCATATACACTCTATGATGTGAGGAGGGATGTTATTCCACTTCGGCCAGCAAGCACTCATCCTACTGCGATAAGAAGCTCTAGAGACATCCAGCACAACCTTCGAGGGAAGTAGGTCGAACCCCTTGTTTTTAAATACGGTATAGATAAGTACGTACATATATCATAAAAAAATAAGATGCTGAATAAAATTTAATTCTTACCCCTCTGCTCTAGGGACTAACGAAACTACTGGACGCTGTGACTCTTGCGATGGGCCACTGCCATCGTCTCCTGATGATCGGGAAGAGCTCCTACCTCTATATGACATTATGATAAACCTATGACATATACACACATCATTATATAAGAGAATAATAACATGATAATGAAATATATTTCATATGTAAATGACATCAATGGTATAAATTGCTTAATTAGTGACTGAAATGGAAATAGAAATGGAAGTGTGTTATATCTGATTCATAATGGGTGTACTGTTCCGACGATAAGCAGATTTCATTGCATTTTTAATAAAAATTGCTAAATAAATTACAAATGAAAATGACATAAAACATGTAAACAATGGTAAACAGATTTGGTTTCATAGTCACATCAATTTCATAATACATCAAGAATTCAACATAGTTACATCAATTGCAAAAAAAAAAACAGATTCAGATTTATATCAGTCGTCATCGTCTTCTGATTCAGATTCAGTCTCGTTTTCTATGATATTTTCTTCTGCACTGTCAAACGCTTCTACCAAAACAATTGATTCATCGATCAAAGGACCAAAATCGGTATGATTGTCTGTAATTATTATTTCGTTATTTTGCTCGAGATCTGCCTGATAAGCTTGTTCATCTGGAATATTCTTCCCATCTAATGTGAATCTGGCCTTTGTTTTAAAAACTGCAGACCAATCTGCTTTATCTCTTTTTAAAGACGGATAAGGAGCGTAATAAACTTGCAATGCTTATTTGACTAGTACAAAAGGATCATACTTGTGATAGTGCGATGTATGCTTTATTTCGATAAGATTATAATCCTTGTACATTAATTCCAGAACCTGGAACATTGCTAAACCAATTGCGTCAAAATAGAAACACCTCCTCCGCGGGTCGTGAGAAATATGTCAGTTGCAAAATTTGTGTTAGAACGCCATAAAAATCATTTAAGTGATTTTCTGGATCGTCACTACCTTTAACAAATACACCAGCATTATTTGTTAATTTTTCTGCACCGTATTCTTTGGTGTTAAATTTATATCCATTGACGAAATATATTGGATATGTCTTGACCACTCTTTTTGGTCGCATTGCAAGATGTTTCAACCCTTCGTCAACAACACAATTTCTCGGCTCATAAACGTAATTTGAAAACCAACCGAAAAATTCTTTACTGAGATATCTGTTCGGATGTTCACGTTCATAAACACTGTTTGTATAAAAAAAATATTACGTTAGGTTATACACGCGCATGCATTATAGAAAAGAATAAAACACAAATTATTCTTTCAGATTACCTAACAAATGGTGCAACCTCGGCACAATTTAGAAGAATATAAGTGTGTGCTGCATGAAGATCTCTATCGTCTAGCCATATTTCTACACATTTTCCAGAAGGCCGACCATGTTGTCTAAAAATAGATAACATTTCTTGAGAGGACTCTTGTTTGTCGCCTTCGTCATTACGAGGAACACTTTCAAATGAAATATTCACATGGTCACTGAAATAGTGAGAGAAAAAGAATGAAGCTTCTTCATCGATGTAAGATTTACATATCGAACCTTCAACTCGTGCTTTTTGCCTCACTTTTTTCTTCAGATGATTCAAATATCTATGCAAAATTAATTTATATTAAATTCATCTTTCGAATGCAATTAAATTACGTGATAACATATTACATACCTCTTAAATGGATACATCCATCCATATTGGACTGGACCTCGAAGTCGTGCTTCAGATGGGAGATGAACATGTAAATATTCCATTACATTAAAAAAACCTGGCGGAAATATTTTCTCTAATTTGCAAAGCAATATAGGAATGTCCACTTTAAGTTTACGTAAACGTTGCACTTTTAAAGTAGTCGAACAAAGCTCTTTTTAAAACATACTAAGCTCCGTTACTACCTTCTAAACTTTTAACAGCAGTACTTCTTTGAACATAACGAGAAATAAATTTTCCATCATTATGTAACAGTCGTGACTTTTCATTCCGCTCAATCTACCATTTTTAAAGTCAACACATCTACGAAGATTTGATGATATCCCATCAGGAAATCTTAACCCTTCCACCCATTTTAACACGGCCTTAACTTGATTATTATCTAATTCGTAACATGCTTTGGGTTTTTTACTGTCATTTGGTTTCATATGAAGCTCAGGACGTTTGCATAATTCTTCTATATCACGTCTTGATTTCAAATCATCATTCGTCTTCCCTTTCACATTCAAAATTGTATTAAAAACATTATCAAATACATTTTTCTCATTGTGCATCACATCTATATTATGACGAAGCAGAAGATGTTTCCAATACGACAACTTCTAAAAAATAGTTTGTTTGCACCAGTTATGAACAACTGATTTGCCTTCAATTTCTGTTTGCTCTCCAGTTTCATATATCTTTGGATAGTCCCTAACAATTTAATATATGTCTTCGTTTGACCATATCGTTGGTGGTTGTCTAGTTTCTACTCTATTAGCTAAAAAGTTTTTCTTGTCTCCTCTGAAGGGATGATTTACATGGAGAAAATATCGATGACAGTCAAACCATGAAATTTTCTTACCATGAGGTAAAGAAAACGCTCGTGTTTCATCCATGCAATATGGACATGCTAGACGACCGGCAGTACTCCATCCTGAAAGCATTGCATAGGCAAGAAAATCACTTATAGTCCACAGAAAAGAAGCAAACATACGAAAATTTTTCTTCTTGGACACATCGTATGTTTCTACTTCTTCGTTCCACAGTATTTTTAATTCCTCAATCAATGGTTGTAAATATACATCGATTCCATGTGTCAGATCGTCGGGGCCAGGAACGACAACAGTAAGAAACATATATTGGGTTTTCATACACATCCATGGAGGTAAATTATACGGTGTGACGATAATGGGCCATGATGAATATTTAGCACCAAATTGAGAAAATGGAGAAAAACCGTCCGTACATAATCCTAATCTAACATTTCGACTCTCCGCTGCAAAATTTCGATACGTTTTATCGAAATGCTTCCATGCTTCTCCATCGGCCAGATGTGTCAAGTACCCTCTTCCTCCGTTCTCACACTATGCCATCTCATATTAGATGCAGTTACAAAAGATGCATATAATCTTTGAAGTCTTGGAGTTATGGGTAAGTAATGCATATGCTTGTACGAAACTTCATTCCCCTTCTTTTTTCTTGGTTTGTATCTCTCCTGGTTACAAATTTTACGATTTCTAAAGTTTGCGTCTTCTTTTCAAAACAACATGCAGCCTTTTAAACATGTATCTATTTTCTGATAAGGTAAACCAAAAGCCGACATAAGTTTTTTAACTTCATAGTGATTTTCACACATTAGATTATCATGCGGCATATGTCTTTTTGCAGCTTGTACAACAGCCGTAAACCCAGCTTCAGTGATGTTGTATTTTGACTTCATCACAATGTATTCTGCGATTACTGACAGCTGAGTGTCGCTTTTACAACCATCCAAATAAGTTTCTTAGCAGCGTCTAGTAAATCATAAAAAAAATTTGCTTCAATATTTGGTTCTTCAACATTTCCATCGTCGTCGTCAACTTCAACTATAGTAAACATTGATCGTGCTGCATCTTCGACCATATTTTCTATACGGGTCGTCATAACTATTTCGTTAACGACACTTTCAGACTCTACAGAAGTATTTTCTACAACTTCTCCATGCCGATCCCAAACATAATACTTGGGTACGAAACTATTTTGGCACAAATGAACTTTCACAATATCTGGTAACAAATACTTCAAATGTCAACACCTACTACACGGACAATGAATTTCTGGATCGTTTCCGTTATTACTTAAAATGAATTCAACAAACATATTTATATCATTATAAAAATCTTTTTTTATTGAGCCCCTCAGTCCTTTTCTTTAGCACATCCATCTCCTCCGATCAACAAAATAATCAATCATTTTTCCTATTTGACAAAATGAGAAGTTCAAAATTTAATATTAATTTTCAAGAATACAAATTCGAAAAAGATTATTTTCGTGGTCGTATGATATTTGAATTTAAAGAACAACTTCACAAATTTAAAAATATTTTCAAATAGGGCACATTTTTTCTAACCTATCGATATAAAAAATTGTATAAATTTTTTCTCCATGGTTAGGCATCCTACTTCCCATTACAAATATAGTAAGCATTTAAATTTCGTATATTACTTCGTCTCAAACAATTCAAAAAAAATTCGGCAGCATTTCCCTTTTGTTTCCTGCATTGTACACAAATGCGTGTACGCAGGAAACAAAAAAGAAAAGTTAAGCCGAAATTTTATGAACCGTTTGAGACGAAGTAGTATACAAAATGTAAATGCTTACTGTGTTCATAACTTGTCCAATACAGGGACAAATCCAACAAACATTGTACCAGATGAATATAAATGGTCGTTTTCAAAAAAAATGACTATTTATACAACGATCATGTACTACACTCGTCAGACGGGGCCAAAAACTCTCTAAGTAACGTTCGTCAATTTCATGTGCGCATTTTACGAAAAACTACAGTTGTACTAACTGTTCACATTTACAAAAATATATTTTAATTTAACACATTTATTCGACGTATTACATCAACTTAAGGCTCGTTCGACGTTTTTTGTTGCATAAGTCAATACGTGCGCAATATAATATTTCTAGCTCGTACATTCATTTTATTTTATTCCTACAAACACAAAACAATGATAGCAGCGCTACACACATATACAATCGTAGAATCAAGACATACACAACGATTTACATATACACAAACAACCACAAATTATACATGTTTTTCGCAATTTCATGATAAAAGATGAAATAGAAATACCGTGGAATGCTAGAAACTATTATAACACTATTGGAAACAAATTCAATCAATAATTAGCCCTAATTTATCAAATTATGCAAATCTAGAATTAGGGTAAAAACTGAATTTTTGGCGAAAATAAGAGATTTTACCTGTGCTAGAGAGCAATAGACGTTGATTGCGCAGCCGGGGAGGATCTGAAAGCTTGAAATTGATGATAGGAAGGTTGGGGAAGAGATTTGGGGATTTTTAGGCAAAGATTTTCGAATGCAGAATGAGGAAGAAGAAGGCTCGGCTGGTTGCTGTAAATCGCGATTTTCCGACGGTTTCCGACGGCCGCCGACGACCCGTCGGAAGCCGTCGGAATTAAGCCGTCGGAATTAAGCCGTCGGGAGCCGTCGCCCTAACCTATCGGTTTTTGCCGTTTTCTAGTAGTGATCGCGATTACATACTTAGTTGCTGAAACTGAGAAAAATTATACATGGGCCTTAGAATGGTTGAAATCTGTTTTGGTTGACTGTGAAGTGGAATTGCCATCAGTCTTCATTTCTAATAGGGAAACAACACTAGTTAATTCTATTGGACTTGTTTTCCCGAACTTTGCACATATATTATGCACGTGGCACATTAAAAATAACGTTCTAACGTATATGCAAAAAAAGTGAAAGGAATGGAAGTTGAAGAGAAGAAGTCATTTTTATTTGATTGGAAAGAACTTGTTTGTTCAAAAAATTTAGTTGAGTACAATGAGAATCTGCAAGTGTTAAATGAAAAGTATGCTAAGCATGCTTCCCTCTTGAAGTATATTCACAAGAAATGGTTGATTACGTACAAAGACCGATTTGTTCAAGCATTGACGGATGATTATAAGCATTTCAGAAATTATACTTCTAATTGGTAATTTTCCTTAATCATCATGTTAATATTTATTCCAACTAGTAATTATTGTTTTAGTAATCATATGTTTGTGTCATACACAGGGCCGAGTACGCTCATTCAAAATTAAAGAAACATTTAGCTAATTGTCAATGTTATTTCGAACAAGCTTGGACGAAGATGCATTCACTATCGGAGCTCTCGTTTACCGAACTTAAAGCATCATTTGAGCAAAGTTTAACAAAAGTAAAGCACATATTTTATATACGAGAGTTCAGTAATTTATGAAGCTTTTTTTATATCAAGGCACTTGATTTGATTCATTGAGAATTACAAAGAATAAAAGATGTTGGTGAGGAAGAATTGTTATGTGGATGTGTCGTTCATAGAACACATGGACTGCTTTGTGCGCATGAGTTAACTCGTCTTGGGCCTGGTAACGCAATATCGCTTGGCATGATTGATGTTCGTTGGACAAGACTTCATCTTGTTGAAATAAGTGGAAAGAAAAATGTGGGGGTAGTAGAAAAAATGGAACTACCATCAAATGATGTGAAAAAGTTAGACACTCCTTACCAAATGCAAATTTATAAGAAGATATTGGAAGTTGTTGAACCACGTACATCATCTCTCGCATCTCCAAAAAGCAAAATAAAAACACGTTGAAGAGAAAGCAAAAAAAGTGCTAACACTTCAAATAGAGAATGCCTTCGTCATTTGAGCTTGTCGAAAGTGTTTACTCTCAAAGTTCGTGTATTTCAAAAAAGGCTAATATCGATAAACTTCCTATTCGTAAACCAAAAAAGGTATGTATAATAAATTTTATTTGCATACATATATGAGTACTATATTAACTTACCATATCATTGTTTTCCGGTTGGAAGAACTAACTGTAGGTATAAGAACTTATTTTCATCAAGTACCATTGGAGTTGAAGGCATTTGTTACTGATATTATTGACGTTCGATCAGATGGTAACTGTGGATATTGGTGTGTGGCGGCTTTGCTTGATTTGGAAGAATCAAGATGGAGTTAAATTAGGAGGGAGTTATACGAAGAATTATATGAAAATCAGGCTTTATATGGTCGCGTTGTCATAGAGCATGATAGAAATACTATTCTTCTCAAAAGCCTTATGCATAAAGATGAAGGGTTTGCGCCGAGGCAAAAGTGGATGTCAATGCCCGATGTTGGTTATATTATTGCAACTAGATATAGCGTTGTAGTATTCAACATTAGTGAAAGACTTTTGTTGACAATACCTCCATTGAATGAAAAAATGCCTCCACTGATACAATGCACTGAAATTGGAATAGCTTTTGTTAACCAAGATCATTTTGTTTAGGTATGCAACTTACAGATTATTAAATTTCAAAATCTTTTCATTTCTTTTCATTCAAACTGAAATACACATTACCAATCTCGGGTAAAACTAGAGACCAAACATACGGTGCCACCAATTTATTCAAAATGGTTCCCGGCTCGTGATACGGATGCATGTAAATGGGAATACATTTACACTGATCAAAGACAAGCTTGGGATGAAAGAAATGAATATGCTGAATGGAAGTAGTCATGGCACCATTTTGGAGTTGTTTAATTGTATGTTTAACTTGAATGAATGTTTGCAAATTATCGTTGCTTAGTAACTACAATTTACTTTGTTCGAAAATAGATTACAATGTGCATCACTATTTTGAATTTCCTTGAATGAAATATGGATTAAAATGTGAATCATTTAGGTAAACTGTGTTTGTTTGAGGCGATGAAGAACAAGTAATTTTTATCCAGTTTTGGGAGTACCACATCAGGAGCATACGTGAATTTTGTTCCAGTACGGGGAACTTCAACATGGTGTGTAAAATAACCTCGTATGGGTACTCCGTGGTTTGATCATAAACTAGGCAGTCACTCTACGTGGTTAGCTCTATAACCACATCTTATCAGTGCATGGTGAACTCAAAAACTCAAAAAATCAAAAAAAAAATTACAGAAGCCTTTCCTTGCTTTGTCTCTACGTGGTTAGCTCTATAACCACGTCTTGTCAGTGTGTGGTAAACTAAAAAACTAAAAAAAATACAGAAGCTAGTAAGCAACAGAGATAGCCAATATCGACAAAATACCATTACTATATGATGTTAACATATATCACAGTAACATAGCCATACATTCAATCATTACAATAATGAAGTCAAATATCAAACCTAAATACCATCTGATGGTCCAACATACTAGATGTACCAAAATAAATGAAGTCCCCAAAACGTTACATTAACAAACTTTAACAACGAGTTACTTCTAAAGTTGACGACAGATGTAGCGTCCACTAGCAACTCCAGCACTAGCAACTCGAGTGTTAGCTTCATCCAAAAGGCCATGCACATTATGTAGAGTCTGGAAAAAATATTAAGCTTAGAGGTTTGTTGAAAATGAAACTTCATCCTAATTTATAGTGAAATGAAATATGAAAAAAAATACAACATACCGAGTATAGTTGGTCATAAGTGGGCTGAAACTGTGATGCTCCTATCATTATATTAGCAGATAAGCGTACTGGATTGTGAACCCGTAAAACGCTATAATTCTTGTACCACTTCATATAATAGTCCGTGCAACTCAGAAAAGACTGATGGAGTGGTATTGATCTACACTCTTCTGAAATTACATTATGGTACCAATTCTCCCATATACTTTCCAACAATTGATAACGCACCTGAGTGTATGTAGTTAAAGTTGTACCTCGACATACATTTGTTGCTACTGGAGGAATATGAGCCATGAGAATGTTATGAACTTTGCCAAACTTCCTAAGTACTCTATCAAGATGATATGGCTCCACAACATCGAGGCACAGAATGCAACCGCTATACCAAGATATAACACGAAATGGATGATAGTGACGTGCAAAAATGTAAGGATAAAAAATAACATGTTCAAAGATGTAAGAAATCAAAATTAGTGCTATTAAATGGACTAATTATCATGACGTACAACTCATAATAATTAGTGCTATTAAATAATAAATTAAGATAATTATATGTTCATTCTGAATAATATAAAGGAATATACGTAGATCGATGATTGATGCAGCACTATCTGAAGATGAATTCCATCGAGCAGCACGGGGTGAATTCTCGTAGTACAGATTTGTGGAAGGATGAAAGCATGGAAAATGCTTAAATATCCACGACTCCATTAAGAAAAGAATCCTGCAATCTGCTTCACACCCATGCGGGTCGCTAATCCAAGCTTCCTGTAGAGAAATGCAAGTGCTGCTGAATCCCAAGAGTAAGTGTTGACAATGTCCAAATCTTTTAATGGATCTAGCAGCAATATATGCACACAAGACTTGCTTTTGTCAGCAAACAATGTGTTTCCAAGAAAGAATAAAAGATAGGCACGAGTAGTATGCCTAATTTCCCGATCAGTCCAATCATCACTCACATCTTTAAATTTATCAACTAACGTAGACAAACTTACTTTATATCCAACCCTCTCATTCGTTTCCAACCTAGCTTTTGCTTTAGTAAAGCCAAGATACTTTGAAACAATACTAACTGCTTATTCCATTTCATATGACATACTAACTATCTGTTCCATTTCATTCATTAAGGGTAATAGTCATCTCACCGAATGGTAAATGGAAGGTAATAGCTCAAGATCCCATCGTTCTACAAAAGCTGATATCAAATTCTTATTAACACTGTTGTAGCAAGTGCTAACAATAGGAAACAAGCTTGACGAGTCAATAATGGCTTGAATCTAGTAGCATTATCTGGAATCCTCCACTCGATACCTTCTATGCATGATTGACACATGTGAGTGGTGATCGTTCCTACAGAAATAAAATTTACATTTAGTAAACGTGGTAATTCCAAATCGATTGTTTAGAATAATAATAGTTACATACCTGGCCAATCCATATCATAGAAGCAACATGAGTATCAAACTCTCTATCACATCATTGATTCTTGGTCCACCATTCTCGTTTACATCTTCTTCGGCTTCACCTTCTACCTCTGGCTCATCATCTGTCTTATCGCCAGCATCCGTCTCTGAATTGTCCTTTGTGTCATCTTCATCTTCTCTCGATGAGTCTGAAACATCTCCATGTTCCTTGTCTCCCTCATCTCCTTCTACATGTTGTTCCTCGTCTTGCCTTATGACAATCTCAAAGTTAGCCTTACCTGTCTCGTGTTGTCCCCCATCCGTATGGTCTTACGTTGCAACTACATTGGCCCTATCCTCGTTCATGTCTGCACTAGTACTTCTGCCACTTTCTCCATTCTCCATTTTCTTCCAGAACCCGTCATTCGAGTTCAAACCATTTGTAAATAATTAGAAAAAAAACCACTTAGCACGAAAATATAAATAAAAAACCACTCATTGAACAAAAAGTAAAATTATTGCTGGTTTCAGCAATAACTTTATAAAAGCTGTGTGGAAAGAAATTTTTCCACGCAGGAGAACTGCATGGAAAAAATGCCTATCATGCAGTGTATACGCGTGGAAAAAATTACGACCACGTTGAATGACTGTGTGGAAGGCATTTTTTCCCATGCAAGTCCTCTACGTGGTAGGCATTTTTTCCACACAGTTCTCGTGCGTGGTATGCTGAGACCAGAAAATTCAACGCAATCAAATAACCCTAATTCACTAATTCATTAACTCTGCAGTAGTAGAATAACCCTAAATTCGCAATCAAATGCCAACCCTAAATTCACTACTGACTAATGTCGTAATCAAGTTATATACAGTAGTTTGTGGCAAATTCGATTTTTCAACATTAAGACGATTAAACTAAAATTCGAATTAATTGCTTATGTTGATTGCTCTGTAGACGTTGAAGGAATGTGAGGAAGAATGTTGTTGAATAGTACTTACGTGAGGAAGAGGAAGAATCTCATGAGGAAGAGAACCGCGTCCACTGTTTTGCTTACGGAATGTTTTCGGCAATGGTTAAGGGTAATTTTGGAACAAGCGGGGGCTACTAAGTAATTATGTGGGTTTACAAACTTTTTTACCTTTCAGGGGGCTACTAAGTCATTTTTTTGGTTGGAATAGAATTTGCCTTGATGAAAAGTGGAATGATTCGTTTGAATAGGAGAGAGAACGGAGAAAAAGGGAGAGAAAGAAATAGGAAGGTGGATGAGTGGTAGAGTAAGCTAATAAATTACGTGACGATGTCGTGATCTAATTGACGTTGTAAATGAATGGGTCATGTGAGTTGTCGACAATCAATAAATATTGAATAGTTGATGCCGTAAAGAATGATGCCATAGGAAGGATGTGTTGAATTGATGTTGGATATTAACAACTGAAGCCAGCAATTTCTATTTGCCACCTGCAAACATTAAACAATAAATGCGATGAGTTTAAAATTTTGAAATTCAAATAAGGATCAGATTTGAAATTCTTTTGTTTCAAAATCTAGGGTACTTTGGTCACTATTCGAACATGTAGAGATTCCCGTCCTCCTTCTAGCGCCAAAAATGTTAAACCAGAATTTGGTTCAACATTCAACATGTCTGTACAAGAGAGTATGTACGAAGAAATTCCATTAACACCCTTGGTTTTATGGTAATTCACTAGTTTTTTTGAATCATAACCTATAAGTTCAAAAAGGAACAATAGACAAGTCCATAAGTCAATAAGCAAATACGCAAGTCCACAAGTTAATAGACAATATGCTCAAGTCATGTCCTTTATTCAATTATGTATATGTTACAAATGTGTGAATATGCAATTATTTAATTATTCAAGCGCTTATATGCAAATGTCACATGTCATCTCCTTATTCGTTGGCCATTTGCCATTACAATAGTTCGTAAGCTCTTGAAAAAGCCAAGAGAAGTTTAAGTCCAAAAGTGATTTATGCTAAGAGAGGAATATAAGTCAAGTGCCGCTTTTAATGAGGGGGTATATCTATATTTATAGTGGTTGGAAGAAGGTAGGCTTGCTCCAGTAGGCGATGTGGGACTTTGATTGCTATTTGTTTCTATCTTGTTGGTAGCCTTTACATGGTGCTTGTGAATGAATATGAAAGCCTTTGGAGCTTTATAGAGGAGAATAACTAAACCCTCTTGAACTTACTTTATGAATGGCTCTAATCCTCTTTTCTTGTACGGCTTTCAACATGCTTTAGTGTTGATGCCGTGTAACATCGATAACCATGAAATACAGCCTTAATTAATGGTTTACAACATGCTTTTAGGCAATATCCTTCACGGACTTGATGGCATGAGACATTAATAAGGCATGGCGCAGATAATGTTTGGCATGGAGCTTGCACAACATAGAATGAGTACGACATCACTTGAGAGTTTATTATTGAAAAGTGATGGCATGGAATGGAGGCGGCAATAGAGAGTGGGCATGATGTGGCATCAATTACATACGGCGTCGATGACATGCATTATTAACTATATGTGGCATTGATAAGTGGCGACATCATTGGTAAAGCAACGTGGATAGAGGAGCGACATTAATAACATTAAGTTCTCCTTCTCAGTTCCTACCTTGATGATATGCGACATGATGATGTGTGATATCCAAAGAAGGCGGCATCGACGAAGAGCAGTTTTGATGGAACGTGACATGGAAAAGTGTCTACATAGTTGAGGAGCGACATTGTTTTCGTCAATATGATCTTATGGTCTTCGACATTGGCTCAGCTTCATTCTTTCAGTGTTACTTATCTTTATACTTTTAATATCATCTGTTGATGTGGCATCGATATGCTACATGTCTTCGACATTGATGGGGACTTTAATGTCGACGTTCATCCTTGACTTTATTTGCGAAATGCCATTAATCCTTAAGAGAGGTGTAGTTTCCTATTGTGACCTTCGATATTATAATACTCAGCCTTTCGACATCGCCTTTCTCTTTCTATGTCAGTGATACGTGACATGTTATTTTTCGACTTCGACATAACCTTCTTTACTTATTCCCTTTGGAAATTATGTGGATAATAGGAGTCATGAATGACTTCAACCAAGGAGTACATGTTGAAAGGAACTCTTCCAAGTAGAAGGAACAAACGAAGAAAAATCCTGAACAAGGCTCCATAATTTATTGTTTGGGAAGGAGTAATATACAAGAGAGGGATCTTAGCTCCCTTGCTGCAATGTGTCGCCAATAAAGAAGCTAAAAGGATCCTAGCAGATGTACATGAAGGAGCCTATGCAGATCATACCCGGGGGGGGGGGATTAGACATTGGCAAGGTTGATTCTTCATTATGGATATTTTTGCTAACCATCAACTGGGATGTGGCGAATTACATCGGATGGTGCGATGAACGCCAAAGATTCTCAAAGCCTCATCGATAGAAGTTAAGCAAATGGTCAGTCCATGGTTGTTTGCGGTGTGGGGAATTGACATTATCAATGTACTACCGATGTCGAAGGCGGAGAGAAGTATGTCAGAATCATAATTGATTATTTCCTGAAATGAGTCGAAGCAGAACTGCTTGCCATAATCACCACAACGAAGGTGATTAATTTCGTAGTCAAAAACATTATCTGTTGATTTGAAATTCCGTAAATAATCCTTTCCGATAATGGAACCCAATTCGATAATGCTGAATTCAAGAATTTCTGCAGCAAATAACAGATAGAAAAAGTATTTGTAGCGGTAGCAAATCTGCAGCCGAATGGACAGGTGGAGACGGTGAACAAAATCATCAATCCATCCTAAAGAAGCGACTGATGAAGGCCAAGGGTAAATGGGTCAATGAATTACCTCTAACGCTTATGGATTACCGAACGGTCCATAAGTCTACAACTTGTCATATTCCATTTTCTTTCGCTTATGGATCAGAGGCCATGGTTCCGATTAAATTAGAAGTGTCTTCTCATCGAAATTATGATCCTAAGGAAAATGAGGAACTCTTACTTGAGTCGCTTCATATACTTGATGAGAAGCGCGATGAAGCTGATTTAAGGGCTGCTGCTCACTGAAAACAAGTAGCTCGACATTATAATACAAAGGTCAAAAATTAGACTTTCGAGATCGATGATATTGTCCTTAAACGAACCTTCCCTGGTCCAGTGAATACGAGCTCCAGTTGGGAAGGTCCATACGCTATTGAGCATAAGCTTGGAGATGGAACATTCAACCTAGCAATAGTTGATGGAATCTCACTTCCATGGGCATGTAATAATGAACATCTGTGGCGCTATTTTGCTTGAATTTGTAATATTTATTTAACTAGGCTTTGATGTAACAAGGCAGAGTCTTGCCAATCTTGTTAAAAATGAATTGGCTTAGGCGATTGATGGACTTGTTTCCTCATTAGCCTAACCAAGCACTATTCATAATAGTAAAATTGAGTATTCTGTATTTATATGGTGTGGGTATACATGTGCCCAAAGATAGGTACCAATCGAATTTTGAAATTCGCGATTGGAATTACGGAACATAACCATTCTAGGTATCAAAAATAGACACTGACTAACTCTGTTGACCTATAATTCGGGTGTCGGAGTATAAACACATGGAGGTCAGTTGAGACAGTACACCTTAAATCCTTTGCCCATAGATAGAACGACATCAAACCATTGCCTAAAGACAACAGGTCAGTTTATGATGCCTAGAGACAAATGTCTTGCTTGTTTAGCCCCAAAGATAAGGAATATACGATCAACTGCCAATGTTACGTGAGATCAGATATAAACATCCATAGATAGATGCTTAACCCATCGGTCGAGATGGATAATCACGGTCAATGTTTGGAGGTAGGCAGGATCGAACATGGACGTCTAGAGAAGATATCCAAAACATCACTCCTCAATGACAAGGAGTAATATGAAAATCCTACTTTACCACTAATCAAACGTCACTTGGCTGGCGATAAACTAAGAAAATTGCTAACTAATTGGCAGTAAGAAGTTTTCCACCCATACATGGTTACGACAGATGGTTAATGCGCTCTGATTTAAGCACAATTGCAGTTAGCATAAAAGGCTAAATAAAACCAAATGCATAGACAAATGAATGCGAGGTTTGAGAAGAAACTACTTTATTCTTTCTTAACAGATCATTTTAGTAAAAGCAAGGGCTTCACCCGCACAATATCCACCTATGTACACGAATTTAAGGTTGATCATACAAGCAACAGAAAAACAAAAGAAAAGCTTCAACTAAGCATTCCAACTCTTCTTCCCTTTCGTCCCTTCTCAGGAAGAGTGCGTAATATGCCTTTTACCGATCTCCTACCTTTTCCTCTCCTAGAAAACTAACCTCTGGGGTCAGTATCCCAGTCATAATTACTCCATGGAGATTCAAGATTCTTATTTTGAATACTGCCGGACGATAGGGCAGAAGTGGGAATGAAAACTGACATCGTAGGCATTGAAATGAGAGAGGAGGAGGAACGACATCCAATGTTTCCTTCCTGATGTCTTTGACCAATATGGTTTGTGACCTTTGCATTCCCTCATCAATGGTCCCAACGAATGATTGGTGGCCCTAGTAATGACAATATCTTCATCCCCACATATCTCGTGAGGATCACCCATGGCCTCTTCATTCAGGGTATGGATCATTTCAGGATCAGGACCCATAGTAGTACTCGCCAGAGAGGCTGCAGTAGCAATGAGGGTAGGCAAAATAATTGATTCGATCAATGTAGCTTGTGTACGCAAGGGTAAGCCTTCTTTAAGCAATGAAATATGGGCAAGTTGATCTAATACTTAAAAATCAAAAAGTAGACATTAGCGACATCAATTGTAACATCCCCCTACTTGAAGGCCCAAAACTAATAGCTACGGATGTTGCAGTCATCTATAGTTATTAATCCTCGGCGACCAAATACGACGGTGTTAGATTTATTGATACACAAAAACATATGAATATGGGAAAATTTCAAAACATCAAATAAAATCACACTTCATTTCAAAATATTACTAATTCATTACATAATTCCACAGTCATAAACCATGTTTTGAAAAATATATTTATTATAACATATGCCGAGAGCGACATATGAAGATTCCCCCTTGGATGATCAGAGTTTATATAAGCAATATAACAACTTTTCCATTACAAACAACACAGAGGAATCAAATAAAAGAGAACTCTAAATAGCTATCATGCCTCATGCACGTCTCTGGAAGCTTTATTAGTCTTAAGAGACACCTGAAAACCTTAGCTCTAAAACTACTTAAAATCAATTTAGTACCAGAGAGTTTAAGGGGAAAATATAAACTTCGAGTCGAACATAAAGCCTGGTATGAATAATAATCCACCATCTAGATCATTTAGATATCCAGTGAGACCACGCCGCCTAGTGGAAGGGGTTTTCCCTAATTAGTATCCTAAAATCTTTATAAAACCATATACTGTGCTCCTGCATTCACTGTGGTTAAAACAATTCAAAACAATATAATATGATGATATGCAAAACAAACGAATCAATTCTGGATTATCCATCCCCATTCATTTTTGACTATCTGTCTCAATTGTTGTTTCTAAGATTACTATTAATCTATGAGTTCTTATAGGCTAACTAATAACTGGTAAAAATATTTATAGACTTCCTGTCCAATTACATAGCTTTTATGGGATCACTAAGAACCTATTGGTAACTTCAATATCTTTACTCTTATCCAAATTTTCATGGATTTACTAGGAACCTATTGGCCACTCCAATATCTTCTCTTCTTACCTTAGTTTTCATGTGCTGACTAGGAACCTATTGTAATCTGTCAATATCTTTATCCGTATATAGTTTTCATGGGCTAACTACAAACCTGTTGGCCTTTGGCAGTATCAAATCATAGTTTTCAAGGGCTTACTATGAACCTGTCTTCTTGACATCTTCCTTTATACATAGTTTTCATGGGCTAACTATAAACCTATTGGCCTCTGCGAATATCCTTTCTTATACACAGTTTTCATTGGCTTACTGAGAACCTATTGGCCCCTGCCAATATCTCTCTTTAATATTTAAGAATCCTATTTTTTGGTCATCCTAACCACTTGGATGCAATTCCACTCATCCAGGAGTTTAATAAATTTATATTCATAACTGGGTTAATCGAACTGGTCTTCTACCCTTTATCCCCAAAATACAGTTATGGGCCCATTATAACGTGAATATATTTTTATTTAAAGAAGCAAACATAATTACAAAACAATACCACTCCTGTGGGTTAATGTCCATGAAACTCTTTTCATATAAAATATGGTTAACCCTTTTAACTTATAATTTTATCAAGGAAAGCTTCTTCTTAAAACCATTTCAAAACTCCTTTAATTTTTTCCATGGGATTTTCCTTTAAAAATGTATTTGGGTCTTAAAAACTTTCGACACCTTCGAAACCTTGCTTTCGACTTCAAAGGATGACCTCCTTCGAAAGCAATAAAATTTATCTTGAAAATATTAGGCTCCTACCATTCTAATACTTTAAAACTGTTCTTTCGAAACCTTTCGATTGTATTAAAGTATTAACATTTAACTTTAGAAGCATAGCTTCGAAGCCAGTTGAAAGTATCCCTGTCGACACCATTGGAAGTAACCCTTCCGAAATCATTGAAAGTCCCCCTTTCGAAACAATTGGACTCACACTTAAAATATTATTTGGGTCAAAGTGAATATAGGCAAAAGCATCTCTTTTGAAACCATCCTTCATCATATAATAATACTAGGGAAAACCCGATAGCGTCGGCACCATCTCTTTCGAAAGCATTAAACCATTTAAACAAACATTGAAGGATAGCGTCGAAACCCCTTTTGAAGCCATTGCATTCGAAACCCTTGGACCCTATCGAAAGCCTTTAAGAAGAAGCTTAAAACATCTTTTAAAAAACAAACATAACCTTTCGAAAGCATTGGTGACTTCAACACCATCGAAAGGCTAAAGAACGGCAGCGGGGTTTCGACTAGGTCGGAACCCCTTATTTCAAAAGCATTCTTTCGTAAGTAAAGCAACCCATCTAAAAAAACTTATATTAATGGCAATCCTTTCGAAACCCTTTAAAACCTCTTTTGAAACCATATTCTTCGATTCCTTGGAAGGCTTAAAAAACAAAGGCAGGCGCTTCTCTTTTTTGAAACAAACCAAGGTTTCGACTACTTCGGAAGCCATGCTTTCGACACTTAGCCTTTCGCCTTTCTTCAATCCACTACGTACCATCATTGTGATGACTTATGTATTGGTTTCGGCTTAGTAGGCTTCGACTAGATTGAAGGCGGAAGCTCTGTGTCGAAAGGTACTTCCAAAGATGGCAGAACCAACTTTTCAAAGTACACCTGGTTTAATAACACTAAAAGTAAACTTTTCTCTAACTAACCTGCCACATGACAACACCAGATTGTTTGCCTTAATCTTTTCAAATTCTTTACTAAAGTAACTGCCGCTAATTCCAGATCTAAACCATGGTTAAGTTAACCACATAAGCCCTTCCATTAAGCAAAACCAATTTTACAAAGAAGTCCCTCTTCTAAAATAATTTAATTTGCATAACAAATTAGTTTGGAAAAATCCACAAACATTCCAAAAATTCACTTTAATCATGTTATCTAACACATCAAAATCCCAGACCTAAATTCTTAATATATTTTTCGAAATAAATTTATAAACCTAAATAACCATATTTTCCTTTGAAAATCCATATCAATCTTTCCATAGCTTGAAAAATTATCAAAATTAAAACCCAACACCAAAATCGTATATACATAACATAAAAATTTTCCATGGCATTTAGACATCACATATATCGGTTTTACCTAAAAACCATGTAGAATTTCCTTTAAACAATCTTGTTTATATTCAATAAATTAATATTCTAGCATAACATCATCCAATTCATCATAAAAAAGAATTTACCCTTAAATTCAAAAATACATGATTCAAAACAAAATAGAGATGGAATTATTATTCACCTTTATTAAGATAAGGAGATTGGATTAAGATTGATTTCCCCTAAGCTTGAATCTCTAGCTTTTAATTTTTCTTCTCATGATTATGGCCGGCTCCCCTTTTTAGTTTTTGGTTTGTGTTTCAAAAAATAACGTGAATAAGGAATCAAATGGTAGGAATGAAAATATATAAGGTAAGGGTTATGGGTGGCAAATTTCTTAATATACCCTTATGTAATATAATTAACCAAAACACCATTCTTAAACCCATTATTTATTTTATTTGGCTCGGCTTTAGTTAAGTTTATTCAAAGGTCAACCCCTTTATCACTTAGCATTTATGTTGTTCTATTTAATTTATCTAATTAAATCTCCTGAGTAATGTTATCCAAAATTAAGGGTGTTACAGGCGCCCCTCCTTAAACAATTTTATTCTCGAAATTCAGTAAGGACTAAATAAAAAGCATAGCAATCATCTGTAACGACTCCTAACAACCATACTAGTCTACCTAACTAGGAATTATCTATATAAATCTAATATAGAAATACCCTCAAAGCAGATCAGGATAAGTATCTCAAATCCTGTCCTCTGTCTCCCAAGTACAGTCCTTCTCATTGTCGCTTTACTGTACTTTCACCAACTTGACCGTCCTGTCTTTTCTCATCTCTCACAACAACCCAAACTATTTGTCTCGCAAAAGTCAAATTAGGCTCTACTACTATATCTTCCAACCATGTCGGAGGAATAGAAGCCTCTGGTCATGCACAACTCTCGAAGATGAGACAATGAAATACATTATGGACACCTGCCATACTGCTCGACAACTCTACTCTGTGTGCGAGCTTCCAATCCTTTCTATAATCTGGAATGGACCAACATATCTTGGTGCCAATTTCACTGACTTCCCAAACCGTACCACACTCTTCATTGGTGATAAATTTATGAAAACCCTTTCCTACACCGAGAACTCTAGGTATTTACGCCACTTATCTGCATAACTATTCTGTCTGGATTGAGCTTCCTTCATCCGTTCTTAGATCAACTCAATCTTCTCTGACGCCTCCTTAACCAAATCTAGGCCTAAGACCAATTTGTGTCCAATCTCTAATCAACATACAGGGGATTTGCATGGCTTCAATACAAAGCTTCAAAAGGCATCATTCCTATACTAGTCTGATAACTATTATTATAGAAAAACTCAACTAAATGTAGGCGATCCTCCCAAGATCCACAAAATCCAACACACGGTCTCTCAACAAATCCCCAAGTACCTTGTTGACTCTTTCTGTCTGCCCATCCGTTTGAAGGTGATATGCAGTACTCATCTTGATCTTAGTGCCTAACACATCTTGTAAACTCTTCCAGAATTCGCTTGTGAATAAAGCATCTACATTGCTGACTATGCTACTAGGAACCCTATGAAGTCTAACTATGTTCTTCATGAACAACTTTGCTAAAATAGGTGTCGTCCTGGTCAATTTTACTGGAATGAAATGGGCACTCTTGTCCAATCTCTCCCCAATAACCAATATACTCTCATTTTCTCAGCTTGACCTTCGCAATCCATTTATAAAATCCATGGATATCGAATCCCATTTCCAAATTGGAATCTCTAAAGGCAGAAGCAACCCACTCGGCTTTTGATGTTAGGCCTTCACTTGTTGACAGTTTACACACTGCCTAACCCACAAGCCAACATCCGTCTTCATGCCTTCCTAATAGAAGCTTCTCTTCATATCATGATGCATCTTGGTCCCTCTATGATGAATCGTAAACTTGGATCGATGACATTTCCCAAGAACTCATTGTCTCAAGTTCTCAACATCTGGAACACATAACCATCCCTTCTTTCTCAACAATCTTCTCTGGTCAAGACAAAAATCTTTCAAATCATCGACCTCGGTTCCAACCTCAAGTCTTCTAATCTTCTCGGCTAATAATGGATCCTCCTTTTGAAAGGGAGTGCGGATTGAGGATCTTAAGGCTAATTTAACACTAGAGGGGGTGTGCGGTGAAAGTATTTAATGGAGTCTAAGATTTATATGGACTAATTTAAAAATTATGATATAAAAAAATGTAGAACTTAATCATAGAACAATCACAAAATCAAACACAGATGCAGAAAGTTAATAAAAAGCAGTAAAAGAAAAGAACACACCAGATTTTATATTGGTTCGGAGTTACCCTACATCCAGTCCTGCACCAAGGCAAACACCTCGTACAGATTTTTATTATACCAATGCCGAGATTACTATCCTCAATTTCTAAAGGCCTAGACGTACCCTCATTGAGTATCTCGTGATTTCAAGTCATATGTCTTGAACAACCACTATCAAGTATCCGTTTATCTTTCTCAATTTTCACAGTTTGTCCATTGGTTGTTGATTCTTCAAAAGCCATGCAATATGTCTGTTCTGCATAACAAACCAATTCGGTAGACAACTTGATTTATCATAAAAACTATATGCAGACTTATGATACTTTGATGAAATGCATAAATTCAAACTACTATTAACAAAATTTCCTAAAATTTCCATTTTTAATTTCAAATGTCAGATTATGAAAACTATGAAAACCTATGCTCTAATACCAATTGAAAGGGAGTGCAGATTAAGGATCTTAAGGCTAATTTAACACTAAAGGGGGGGGGGGTGAATAGTGTTTAATGGATTCTTAGACTTATATGGACTAATTTAAAAATTATGATATAAATAAATGCAGAACTTAATCACAGAATCAAACACAGATGCAGAAAGTAAATAAAAAAGCAGTAAAAGGAAAGAACACACCGGGTTTTATACTGGTTTAGAGTTACCGTACATCTTGTCCTGCACCAAGGAAAACACCTCGTATAGATTTTTATTATACCAATGTCGAGATTACAATCCTCAATTTCTAAAGGCCTTGAGGTACCCGCCTGTCTTCGAGTCCGGGGCAAACTCTTACAGGACACAAGATCACCCAATTGATTTCTAAGCGCAATCACATCTTATAGAGAGACTTGATAAACTTTTGATTACAAATTGATCCTATAACTCTGAATAGAACTTTGATGTTTGAGAGAGGCAGAGAATCAAACAAGAATGAGATTCTAATTTGATTCACTTGAGAATATGGTAGAATTTCGACATGAACTTAAAAACATGAAAATTTTAGAATATGGATTTGTGGAGAAGGAGTGAAGAAATTAAGAAAATAGTTGATTAAAAAAATTCATTTATGAAGGCTATTTATAGACCAGTAATGGTCATAACTATATGTGAAGAGATTTAAACGTATAGACACTTCTTTTGAAAATTGAAACTTTTGAATTTAATGGCCACCATGTCGACATGGGGTATCCCATGATGTCGACATCCCTTAGTTAAAAACAATGTAATTTTTTTTTGAAAATGGTATTGAAAGGAAAACAAGATGAAATGATTCTAGAGTAAAATAAACTAATTTTCCTATGTTTCAAAACAAAGAAGAGTAGAAAAATATATTTTTAATTTGATATTAAATCTCAAGTATATATATATATATATGTATATATATTATAAAGAATATTTAAAAATCAGAAGATAGTTTTAAAAAAAACGAAGTTTAAAACAGGAGTTTGTTTAAAAACAAAAACAAAGAATATTGTAAGGCTAAAACATCTTTTTGAAAATCATTTGAAAAGATAATTTTTAAGGCTAAAACATTTTGAAAAGAAGTTTTGAAAATCATTTTTTAAAAACCATTTTGAAGTAGTTTTACAAGCTTCTTCTTGTAGGATATCTCATCACATTAGGACTCGAGAACTTGTACAAAACTAGGGTGTTCGTGGGTTTGTAAGCCACTTGTCGTGGGTTTGTAAACCACTAAGAAGATAGAAATGGGTTCCAACCTAAATGAAATTTGGAACGAAGATTTCCATGCTATTACGAAGTTTTAACAAAACTAGACACTTATCTTCAAATCTTGATCTTGATACTCATGAGTCTTTAAAGTTGATTTCTTCATTCTTGATCTTTATACTGTACAGTCTTCAATAATCAGTACCTGCCTTATATATATCCTGCATAATAACACAAGACAATAGTGTTAGTATATAAGTTATAGTAAAATAAGTTACAAAGGTTGTTGTCATTAAAACCACTATCACCTGTTCCTAACAATCTCCCCCCTTTTAACTTTGACAACCTTATAAAATATACTTACCACTTTGATCATACCATAACTCCCCCTTACACCAACAACTCCGCCTTACTCCATACCATAACTCCCCCTTACTCCATATCATAACTCCTACTTACTCCAAGCCTACTATTTTATATAACTTGTCCCCCTTTGTCATCAACAAAAAATAACCTTTAAACCTTGAACTTAATAGAAAATGAGATAAACAATCTTATGACATAAGAATAATAACTGTGTCTGAGTAAAATGTAGCATCCTAAGTTAAATGGAATTCAATATTTTAGAGACCAACGATTATTTTTAGAAGAACATTAATTAAGATAATACTTATATACAAATTATCAAACCAACATATAATCAAGGAAATGAAAAAACGCTTAACGAGGACCCTTAACTATTGGTGATTTATGGACCGAACAATTTGAATAGTGGAGAGAAAAGTTTCCACGTTGTTCGACTAAGTTCCCATTAGCGTCAAAAAGGACCTCTCCAGTGCAAATCTCGCCATCTTCTTTGTCCATATAAACATCCAGATTAAGCAGAGGATGTTCTTCTTCTTGATTCTCTTATGGTTCTTCTAGAGGACCTTCTTCTTCAGAATCCATGGCTTGTGATGATTCTTCAATGACAATAGGATTGGCATGGTTATCCATAAGGAAGTTTTGTAAATTCCTAAGGATTCTGCCTTGCCTATCTTGTTCTCTAGCCATTCGCAATTGACTCACTTGAATTTCCATCATCGTTTGAAGCAAATCTTTCATCTTCTCTCGTAATTTGATGACTTGTACGTGTGTGGAAAGTTGAAAATAGCCAGAATGAGGAGAATTGGTTGAAGAAGGTTCATTATTAGAAGAGAAAGCCATTAGTTTACTGTTTTAGAAGTTTATTACAGAGAATAGAAAAGAGAAAAGGAGTAAAAGCCAATATATATAAATATATAACTTAATAACTAATTTTAGAGGGAAATTTAAATTTGAAAATATCGGCCTGTATGTCAACATAGGGGGATGGTTCATGTCGACATGCCCAGTTTATTTTTTGATTTTTTTTATATTAGTTATTAACTATACTTGTATTATTTATAATTTATATTTCAGTAAATGAACATATACTTAATTCTCTTTTAAATTTAGTAAAGTTTTGTTTATTTAATGGTTTGGTTAATATATCAGCGATTTGTTTTTCAGTATTAATATATTCAAGAGTTATGACTTTTTTTACTTATATTATCTCTAAGAAAATGATGTCTTATATCAATATGTTTTATTCTAGCATGGTAAGTTGGATTCTTAGATAGGTTTATTGCACTAGTATTATCACAATAAATTGGTGATTTAATTATATTTAATTCAAAATCTTTTAAAGTTGGTTGCATATATATAACTTGAGAACAAGCCAAAATAGTAGATATATATTCTGCTTCAGTTGTTGACAAGGATACAGTGTTTTGCTTCTAACTAAACCAAGAAACCAGAGAATGCCCTAGAAAGTGACAAGTTTCACTTGTGCTTTTTCGGTCTGATTTACAACCAGCGTAATCAGCATAACAATATGAAATTAAATCAAATACATCATTTTTAGAGTAAAAATAAACCATAATCTAAAGTATGTTTTACATATCTTTAAATTCTTTTAATAGTTTTTAAGTGAGTTTCTTTAGGTTGATATAGGTATCATGCACAGGGACAGACACTATGCATGATGTCAGGACTACTTGCTGTTATATAAAGCAGCGAATTAATCATTCCCCTATATAATTTTTGATCTACATATTTTAATTTATCTTCTTTACTTAAAGCTACATTAATTATCATTGAAGTTGGTTTCCCACTAGAATTGGTCAATCCAATTTTATAAAATAAATGCTTAGCATATTTTTCTTGACTAATGAAAATTCCTTTATCTAATCGTTAGATTTGAAGTCCTAAGAAGAAACTTAGTTCTCCCATATGACTCATTTCAAATTCTTTAGTCATTGTATCTGAAAATTCTTTATTCATTATGGTATTAGTTGATCCAAATATTATATCATCTACATATATTTATACTAATTGAATATCATTTTTGTTTCTTTTGATAAAAAGAGTAGTATCTATTTTACCAATTTCAAAACTCGATTGTAGTAAATAAGATCTTAGTCTTTCATACCAGGCTCTAGGAGCTTGTTTCTGACCATATAAAGCTTTCTTTAATTTATACACAAGATTTGAAAATTTATTATCTTCAAAAAAGTGGAGGTTGTTCAACATAAACATCTTCTTTTACAAAACCATTTAGAAAAGCACTTTTAACATCTATTTGATATAACTTGAATTTATTGTAGTTTGCGAAAGCAAGTAGAATCCTGATAGCTTTAGTTCTTGCTACGGGTGCAAAGGTTTCGTCATAATCAATTCCTTCTTCTTGATAATAACCTTGCGTGACTATACGAGCTTTATTTCTCACGACCTCACAAGTTCATTCATTTTATTTTTATAAAACCCATTTTGTTCCAATTATATCTTTATCCTCAGGTCTAGGAACAAGTTCCCAAACATCATTTCTGGTTAACAGATTCAATTCTTCTTGCATAAAAAGAATCCATGAATCATTAGATGATGCTTCCTTTGGATTTTTAGGTTCAATAGTTGATACAAAAGCTACATTACTCATACTATTTGGTTGATTTCTTGATTTAACTATAGATTTAATATTTCCTAGTATATTTTCTACAAGATGATCTTTTAATAGCCTAATTCTTTTATTAGGTTGAATGATTTCACAATTACTTTCATTAGGTACATGTTTTAAAGTTATAAAATCTTATTCATCTTCTATTTGTACAGTATATTTAAAATTTTCATCAAAAGATACATGCATTTTTCTTCAATAATGTTAGTTCTTAAATTATAAACTAGAAATGCTTTACATTTATTAGAATATTCGATAAAGATACCTTTGTCGGATTTAGGTTCAAAATTATCTAAATTATCTTCTGTATTAAGAACAAAACACTTACTATCAAAAACTTTAAAATAAGCTACTATGGTTTTCTTATTGTAAAGTAATTCATATGGTGTTTTATTAGTTAATAGTCTAATTAAAATCCTATTTAATATATAACAAGCTGTAGCGACTGCTTCAGCCCAAAAGTTTTTAGGTAAGTTACTATTAAAAAGCATTATTCTAGCACACTCTTGAATTGTTCTATTCTTAAGCTCTACTACTCCATTTTGTTATGGAGTTCATGGAAAATAGAAATTATGAGTAATTCCGTTTTGATTACAGAAATTCTCAAAATTTTGATTTTTAAATTCTCCACCGTGATCACTACGAATAGTTTTTATTTTTGAATAAAGTTGGTTTTGAATTCTTTTAGCAAATTTTTAAATAACTCAAATGCATTACTTTTAAGTTTAAGAAAAATTGTCCAAGTATATCTAGAATAATCATCTGCAATTACAAAAACATATTTATTGTGATTAATTGATTGAACTTGAGATGGACCAAATAAATTTAAATGAAGTAATTTTAGAGGTTTAGAAGTAGAAATCATATTTTTAATTTAAATGAACTTTTCTTAAGTTTTTCTAATTAGCAAGCATCACATATACTATCTACTTTAAAGTTTAACTTGAGAAGACCTCTAACTAAGTCAAGTTTTGATAACCTAGGTAATAGTTTGAAATTAAATAACCATTTTATGCCAAATCCAAGGGTCACTTGTATTAGCCAAATGACATAAGTAATCATTTGAAACTTTCATACTAAGAATGTAAATGTTTTTCTTCCTAATTCCTTCAAAGATAATATTTGACTTGTTATCTTCGATGTGACACTTATCTTTTCCAAATTTAATTTTAAATCCTTTATCATATAGTTGACTTATACTAAGAAAATTATTTTTTAAATTCCTAATTAGCAAAATATCAGAAATAAGAGGAGTTTTAAAATTACCGACATTGCTGATGCCAATCACATATCCTTTTGAGTTATCTCCAAAGTTGACCAATCAACCATCTTGATATATAATGTCATTGAGTATCTCGGGATTTCCATTCATATATCTTGAACAGCCACTATCAAGTATCCATTTATATTTCTCAATTTGCACAGTTTGTCTATAGGTTGTTGATTCTTCAAAAGCCATGCAACATCCCTGTTCTTGCATAACAAACCAATTTGGTAGATAACTTGATTTTTCATAAAAACTATATGCAGACTTATGGTACTTTAATGAAATTCATAAATTAAAATTAGTATTAACAAAATTTCCTGAAAATTCCATTTTTAACTTTTCAAATTTCAGGCTATGAATACTATGAAAACCTATGCTCTAATACGAATTGAAAGGGAGTGCGAATTAAGGATCTTAAGGCTAATTTAACACTAGGGGGGTGAATATTGTTTAATTGATTCTAAGACTTATATGGACTAATTTAAAAATTATGATATAAAAAAATGCAGAACTTAATCACAGAAAAATCACAGAATCAAACACAGATGCAGAAAGTAAATAAAAAGCAGTAAAAGGAAAGAACACACCGGATTTTATACTGGATCGGAGTTACCCTACATCCAATCCTGCACCAAGGCAAACACCTCCACAGATTTTATTAAACCAATGTCGAGATTACAATCCTCAATTTCTAAAGGCCTTGAGGTAACCTCCTGTCTTCGAGTCCGAGGCAAACTCTCTTGATTTACAGGGCACAAGATCACCCAATTGATTTCCAGGCACAACCACATCTTATAGGGAGATTCGATAAACTTTTGATTACAAATTGATCCTATCACTTTGAATAGCACTTTGATCTTCGAGAGAGGGCAGGGAATCAAACAAGAATGAGATTCTAATTTGATTCACTTGAGAATTCGACAGAATTTCGACACGATCTTAAAAATATGAAAATTTTACAATATGGATTTATGGTGAAGAAGGAGTGAAGAAAATAGTTGCTTAAAAAAATTCATTTGTGAAGGCTATTTATAGACCAGTAACGATCACAACTATTCGCGAAGAGATTTAAACATATAGACACTTCTTTTGAAAATTGAAACTTTGAATTTAACGGTCAGCATGTCGACATGGGGTATCCCATGATGTCGACGTCCCTCAATTAAAAACCATGTAAAATTTGTTTCGAAAATGGTATTGAAAGGAAAAGAAGATGAAACGATTCAAGAGTAAAATAAACTGATTTTCCTAGTTTTTAAAATAAAGAAGAGTAGAAAAATATATTTTTAGAATGTATATATAAATTTGATTTTAAATCTCAAGCATATATATATATATATATTATAAAGAATATTTAAAATTCAGATGATAGTTTTAAAAACAGGTGAAGTTTAAAACAAAAGTTTATTTAAAAACACAAACAAAGAATATTTTAAGGCTAAAACATCTTTTTGAAAATCATTTGAAAAGATAATTTTAAAGGCTAAAACATTTTGAAAAGTAGTTTTGAAAATTATTTTAAAAACCATTTTGAAGTAGTTTTACAAGCTTCTTCCTGCAGGATATCTCATCAAATCAGGACTCGAGAACTTGTACAAAACCATGATGTTCGTGGGTTTATAAGCCACTTGCGTAGGTTTGTAAGCTACTTGTCATGGGTTTGTAAACCACTAAGAAGATAGAAATGGATTCCATCCTAAATGAAATTTGGAATGAAGATTTCCATGTTATTATGAAGTTTTAACAAAACTAGACACTTATCTTAAAATCTTAATCTTGATACTCATGAGTCTTCAATCTTGATTTCGTCATTCTTGATCTTTATACCGTACAGTCTTCAATAATCAGTACCTGTCTTATCTATATCATGCATAATAACATTCATATATATTTAGACAATAGTGTTAATATATAAGTTATAATAAAATAAGTTACAAAGGTTGTTGTCATCAAAACCACTATCTCTAGTTCCTAACAATCTCCCCCCTTTTGACGATGACAACCTTATAAATTGTACTTACCACTTCAATCATACCATAACCCCCCTTACACCAACAACTCCCCCTTACTCCATACCATAACTCCCCCTTACACCGACAACTCCCCCTTACTTCATACCATAATCCTCCTTACTCCAAGCCTACTATTTTATATAACTTGTCACCCTTTGTCATCAACAAAAAATAACCTTTAAACCTTGAACTTAATAGAAAATGAGATAAACAAACATATGGCATAAGTATAAAAACTATGTCTGAGTGAAATATAACATCATAAGTAAATTGGAATTCAATATTTTAAACACCTAAGATTATTTTTAGAAGAACATTAATTAAGATAACACTTATATACAAATTATCAAACCAATATATAATCAAGAAAACGAAAAACGCTTAACGAGGACCATAGCTATTGATTATTTATGGACTGAACTATTTGGATAGTGGAGACAAAAGTTCCCACGTTGTTCGACCAAGTGCCCATTAGCATCAAAAAGGACCTCTCCAACGCAAATCACGCCATCGCTTCGTCTATATGAACATCCAGATTTTCCAAAGGATGTTCTTCTTCTTGATTCTCTTATAGTTCTTCTAGAGGCTCTTCTTCTTCAGAATCCATGGCTTGTGATGATTCTTCGATGACAATGGGATTGGAATGGTTATCCATAAGGAAGTTTTGTAAATTCCTAAGGATTCTTCCTTGCCTATCATTTTCTCTATCCATTCGCAGTTGACTCACTTGAATTTCCATCATCATTTGAAGCAAATCTTTCATCTTCTCTTGTAATTTGATGACTTGTATGTGTGTGGAACGTTGAAAAGAGCTAGAATGAGGAGAAGTGGGTGAAGAAGGTTCATTATTAGAAGAGAAAGCCATTAATTTACTGTATTAGAAGTTTATTACAAAGAATGGAATAAAGAAAAGGAGTAAAAGTCGAAATATATAAAATATATAACTTAATAACTAATTTTAGAGGAAAATTTAAATTAGAAAATCTCAGCCGGTATGTCGACATAGGGGGATGGGTCATATCGCCATGCCCATTTCAATTTTTGATTTTTTTTATTTATATAAGTTATTAACTATACTTGGATTATTTATATTTTATATTTCAGTTAAGGAACATATACCTAATTCTCTTATAAATTTAGTAAAGTTTTGTTCATTTAATGGTTTGGTTAATATACCAGCAATTTGTTTTTCAGTATTAATATATTCAAGATTTATGACTTCTTTACTTATATTATCTCTAAGAAAATGATGTCTAATATCAATATGTTTTGTTCTAGCATGATGAGTTGGATTCTTAGATAGGTTTATTGCACTAGTATTATCACAATAAATTGATGATTTAGTTATAGTTAATTCAAAATCTTTTAAAGTTTGTTGCATATATATAACTTGAGAACAAGCCAAAGCAGCAGATATATATTCTACTTCAGTTGTTGACAAGGATACAGTGTTTTGCTTCTTACTAAACCAGGAAACCAGAGAATGTCCTAGAAAATGACAAGTTCCACTTGTTCTTTTTTGGTTTGATACATAACCGGCGTTATCAGCATAACAATATGAAATTAAATCAAATACATCATTTTCAGGGTAAAATAAACCATAATCAAAAGTATGTTTTACATATCTTAAAATTATTTTAATAGTTTTTAAGTGAATTTCTTTAGGTTGAGAATGGTATCTTGCACAGAGACAAACACTATGCATGATATCAGGACTACTTGCTGTTATATAAGGCAGCAAACAAATCATTCCCCTATATAATTTTTGATCGACATCTTTTTGATTTATCTTCTTTACTTAAAGCTACATTAATTGTCATTGGAGTTGGTTTTCCATTAGAAGTGGTCAATCCAATTTTATTAATTAAATCCTTAGCATATTTTCTTGACTAATGAAAATTCCCTTATCTAATTGTTTGATTTGAAGTCCTAAAAAGAAACTTAGTTCTCCCATATGACTAATTTCAAATTCTTTAGTCATTACATCTGAAAATTCTTTATTCATTATGTTATTAGCTGATCCAAATATTATATCATCCACGTATATCTGTACTAATTGAATATCATTTTTGTTTCTTTTAATAAAAAAAGTTGTATCTATTTTACCAATTTCAAAACCAGATTGTAGTAAATAAGATCTCAGTCTTTCATATCAGGCTCTAGGAGCTTGTTTCAGACCATATAAAGCTTTCTTTAATTTATATACATGATTTGAAAATTTATTATCCTCAAAAAGTGGAGGTTATTCAACATAAACATCTTCTTTTACAAAACCATTTAGAAAAGCACTTTTAACATCCATTTGATATAATTTGAAATTATTGTAGTCTGCGAAAGCAAGTAGAACCCTATAGCTTCTAGTCTTGCAACGGGTGCAAAGGTTTCGTCTTAATCAATTCCTTCTTCTTGAAATTAAACTTGCGCGACTAAACGAGGTTTGTTTCTCACGACCTCACAGGTTCATTCATTTTATTTTTATAATCCCATTTTGTTCCAATTATACTTTTATCCTAAGGTCCAGGAACAAGTTCCCAAACATCATTTCTGGTGAACTGATTTAAATTTTCTTGCATAGTAAGAATCCATGAATCATCAGATGATGCTCCTTTGGGACTTTTAGGTTCAATAGTTGATATAAAAGCTACATTACTCATATTATTTAGTTTATTTCTTGTTTTAACTATAGATATAATATTTCCTAGTATATTTTCTACAGGATGTCTTTTGATAGCCTAATTCTTTTATTAGGTTGAATGATTTAACAATTACTTTCATTAGGTTCATTATTTAAATTTACAAAAAAAATCATCTTCTTTTGTACGGTATCTTTAAAATTTTCATCAAAAGATACATGCATTGTTTCTTCAATAGTATTAGTTCTTAAATTATAAATTCTAAATGCTTTACTTCTATTAGAATATTCGATAAAGATACCTTTGTCGGATTTAGGTTCAAATTTATCTAAATTATCCTTTGTATTAAGAATAAAACACTTACTACCAAAAACTTTAAAATAAGCTACTATGGGTTTCTTATTGTAAAGTAATTCATTTGGTATTTTATTAGTTAATAGTCTAATTAAAATCCTATTTAATATATAAAAAGTTGTAGCGACTACTTCAGCCAAAAGTTTTTAGGTAAGTTACTATTAGAAAGAATTATTCTAGCACACTCTTGAATTGTTCTATTTTTACGCGCTACTACTCCATTTTGTTGTGGAGTTCATGGTAAAAAGAAATTATGAGTGGTTCCTTTTTGATAAGCGAAATTCTCAAAAGTTTCATCTTTAACTTCTCCACCGTGATCACTATGAATCGTTTTTATTTCTAAAGAAAGTTGGTTTTGAATTTTTTTAGCAAAATTTTTAATTAACGTAAAAGCATTACTTTTAAGTTTAAGAAAAATTGTCCAAGTATACCCAGAATAATCATCTACAATTACAAAAACATATTTATTGTGATTAATTTATTGAACTTGAGATGGACCAAATATATCTAAATGAAGTAATTCTAGAGGTTTAAAAGTAGAAATCATATCTTTTAATTTAAATGAACTTTTCTTAAGTTTTTCTAATTAGCAAGCATCACATATACTATCTACTTTAAATTTTAACTTGGGAAGACCTCTAACTAAGTCATGTTTGGATAACCTAGATAATAGTTTGAAATTTAAATAACCAAATCTTTTATGCCAAATCCAAGGGTCACTTGTATTAGCCAAAAGACATAAGTTATCATTTGAAACTTTCATACTAAGGATGTAAATGTTTTTCTTCCTAATTCCTTCAAAGATAATATTTGACTTATTATCTTCGTTGTGACACTTATCTTTTTCAAATTTAATTTTAAATCTTTTATCACATAGTTGACTTATACTAAGCAAATTATTTTTTAAATTCCTAATTAGCAAAATATCAGAAATAAGACGAGTTTTAGAATTACCGACATTGCCGATGTCAATCACATATCCTTTTGAGTTATCTCCGAAGTTGACCAATCCACCATCTTGATATATAATGCATTGAGTAACTTGGATTTTCGGTCATATATCTTGAACTGCCACTATCAAGTATCCATTTATCTTTCTCAATTTGCACAGTTTATCCATTGGTTGTTGATTCTTCAAAAGCCATGCAACATGTCTGTTTCTGCATAACAAACCAATTCGGTAGATAACTTGATTTTTCATAAAAACCAATTCGGTAGATAACTTGAATTTTTCATAAAAACTATATGCAGACTTATGATACTTTGATGAAATGCATAAATTCAAACTAATATAAACAAAATTTTCTAAAAATACCATTTTAACTTTTCAAGTTTCAGATTATGAAAACTATGAAAACATGTGCTCTAATACCAATTGAAAGGGAGTGTGGATTAAGGATCTTATGGCTAATTTAACACTAAAGGGAGGGGGTGAATAGTGTTTAATGGATTCTAAGACTTATACGGACTAATTAAAAAATTATAATATAAAAAAATGCATAACTTAATCACAGAATAATCACAGAATCAAATACAGATGCAGAAAGTAAATAAGAAGCAGTAAAAGAAAAGAACACGCCGAATTTTATACTAGTTCGGAGTTACCCTACATCTAGTCTTGCACAACCGCAAACACCTTATATAGATTTTTACTATACCAATGTCGAGGTTACAATCCTCAATTTCTAAAGGCCTTGTGGTATCCTCCTGTCTTCAAGTCCGGAGCAAACTCTCTTGATTTACGGGACACAAGATCACCCAACTGATTTCCAGCACAGCCACATCTTATAGAGAGACTCGATAAACTTTTGCTTACAAATTGATCCTATAACTCTGAATTGCACTTTGATCTTCGAGAGATGGCAGAGAATCAAACAAGAATGAGATTCTAATTTGATTCACTTGAGAATAAGGCAAAATTTCGACACGATCTTAAAAATATTAAAATTTTAGAATATGGATTTGTGGAGAAGAAGGAGTGAAGAAAACAAGAAAATAGTTGATTAAAAAAATCGTTTGTGAAGGCTATTTATAGGCCAGTAACGGTCATAACCATTCATGAAGAGATTTAAACGTACAGACACTTCTTTTGAAAATTGAAACTTTTGAATTTAACGACCACCATGTCGACATGGGGTATCCCATGATGTCGACGTCCCTTACTTAAAAAACAATGTAAAATTTGTTTTGAAAATGGTATTGAAAGGAAAACAAGATGAAATGATTCTAGAGTAAAATAAACAAATTTCCTATGTTTTAAAACAAAGAAGAGTAGAAAAATATATTTTTAGGATGCATATATAAATTTGATTTTAAATCTCAAGTATATATATGTTATAAAGAATATTCTGAAATCAGAAGACAGTTTTAAAAATAAATGAAGTTTAAAACAAGAGTTTATTTAAAAACCAAAACATAGAATATTTTAAGGCTAAAACATCTTTTTGAAAATCATTTGAAATTTAAGGCTAAAACATTTTGAAAAGCAGTATGGAAAATCATTTTGAAAAACCATTTTGAAGTAGTTTTGCAAGCTTCTTCCTACAAGATATCTCATCACTTCAGGACTCGAGAACTTGTACAAAACTAGGATGTTCGTGGGTTTGTAAGCCACTTGTCGTAGGTTTGTAAGCTACTTGTCATGGATTTCTAAGCCACTAAGAAGGAAGAAATTGAAAGTGACTATGCTTTGATACCAAATGAAAGTGTGCTATGGATCGTTATTATGGATATATGATAATACAGAGTATAATGATGATAATAATACTGTAAATAGTGCGGAATAGAAAGCAGTATAGTAAAATGACAACAGAGATTTTTATACTGGTTCGGAGCACCGTCCTACGTCCAGTACCAGACTCCTTCTGGAATTTCACTAAAACAACAACCCTCACTTAACCCGGAGAAATAGGTCTATACACCTTTGAGCAGCCGAACAGGGACTTGAGCAACAGAACATGATTTTGCCTTAAAAACCGAAGAGGACTTCACTCGCCTGAGCAACGGAACAAGACTTAAACCAATACAGAAAATACTTTAGACTAATGTGTGTTCTGATAGCACGGATTTGTCACTTGTAGTACACCCTTCCTATAATCTTCTCCTCGAGTATAAATAAATATATTTGAAGTATATGAAGAATAGAAAGGTATTGTATTGCTTTAACGCAGAATAATTGAAAGTATGATAGCAAATAGATTTCAAAAATTTAGATCAGAGAATAAGAGAATTCGATTGTGATTCAGTGATTTGGAATGAAGTTGGAGTTTGTATTTATAAAGGTTAGAAAGCAATGATTATTGATGAAGATTTTCGATTGAAGTGTTGCGTCCAATCTTTTCGTAGAGGTTCGTATCTCTTCACAGAAGTCGTGTCTTCTCGAGAAGTGGCCGTTATAGAAATTCAGTAAACTGAGCCTCTGGGTCAGTCGACTGAATATTCAAAGTAATTTTAAAATTTTAAAATTCGTATATCTATGTATCTATGTATGCTGCACAAAATTCCCAGTGTTAGTCAACTGGTTTCAAGAGGTCAATCGACTGATCTAGTTAATTTTGTGCAGTTTGCACAATTTACGTAGATATATTAATTTCTATAACTTTAAAACCCTTTTATAATTTAAATGTATGCTTATATATGTATAAAATATTTAGTAAGTATTATGATCAAATATATACGTAATCGAGGAGAGATTTTAACAATATTGACCTAAAATTTAAAACAAAATACCATAATTAATGCAGCAGTTTTTAAAGTCTCTTCTTGTCTCTTTTTTTCGTAGCGGTCGTCAAATCTGTATTTCATAGTGATAGCTTCGTGTCATGAATCAAAACCAAGTCTCAGCATTCTCCCCCTTTTTGATTGATGACAACCTGTAAATAGATATAGATTTTGGCTGTATATACTAGAATTGGCCCGTGTATCGCACATAGGCTGCTTATATTATTGTAAATGGAAAGCAAAGGCATTTTTGGAATTTCAAAAAGACGCCGAGTAAATTAATTCAACGAATTTTCTTTATTAGTAGTAGAGATAATATAAATACTTACTTCCCCTAAATTTTTGACACTCTATATCCTGCATTCTTAACGTTAGTAATAGTATTTCTCCCACTTTGTCATCGACAAAAAGGAGTAAAGAACATGAACAATATAAAACCAAATAACTATTACTTATAATATAAGGTAAAAAAATTAACATTTAAACCATGCGATACCCAAGGTTCTTATAATTTACTAATTTTTAGGAAACCATACCCATTTGGGTGCGGTTGAACCTTAATTTTCATTATTAACTACCATATCAAAATAATCATCAATATATTTTTCTCTATTTTTCCAATTAACAGGAACCCAAATATTTAGTTAATTTTTATTCATATTTCTCGTTAATGATTTTGTACTACTAAAGAAATTATAAACATTATTGGTTATAGTAGTATTTGAATTTCTAAAAAAAATTATTTAGACTTTACTCGTAATCTAGTACTATCACTAACATATTTAGTATACATGAAAGCGTATCAAGTGCCATCTCTACGATCAGTTTTATTATATCCTAAACCACTTTTATCATGTAAAGGTTTTGAACTGGATAAAATCATGTTTAAATCATTTTGACCTTTATTAAATTTTGTGATTTTAGTGTTAAGTTTATCAAATTTAGCTTTAAATCAAAATTATTATTTTCAAAGAAATATTATTATTATTTAAAATATCAATTTTCTCATTTAATTTAGAATTCTCATTTTTTAACGTATTGTTCTAATTTTTGAGAAGGAAATTTTGAGATTCTAAATTATGTAAAGAGGATTGTAATAAATCATTTTGTCTTTTCAAATCAAAAATTTCTTTTGAAATTTTTTTCTCTCTCCTTTTCAAACATGGTGTTTGAGATGGCTCGCCGTGTTGTTGCGGTTGGTCTTGAGATGTTTGCCTTTGGGTCCATTCTTCAAAAGATATGATATGAGGGGGTCTAGCGACCGGTAGTTTCATCAAGGCTAAAGTCTGAGCGTTCAAACATCCAATGGTAGAAATCGGTGAATCCGGTTCCGGAATTTCACAAGCTTTTAAAAGACGCATAATATATACGCCGTAGTAGATTATATTTATTCTATGGATGTTGAAGCTTAAAAATTCGTCAAGAATCAAACTGAGCCAGTTGACTTTAATGTTTCCAAAGATAGGATATAAAGCTTTAAAGCTATTTAAACATGCGTATGCCAATAAAATTCGTATTGCTTCTAGACAAGCAACTGGAGCAAACGTTTCTTTGTAGTCTATTCCTTCTTCCTGGTTATATCCTTGTGCTAACAGTCTTGCTTTATTTCTAGTTATATTTCCTAATTCGTCTGCTTTACTTTTATAAACCCATTTGGTTCCTATAACAGTTTGATCGGTTGGTCTGGGTACTAGTTCCCAAACTTCATTTCGTTCAAACTGATTTAATTTATCTTGCATAGAAATAATCCCATTTTCATCGGATGATGCTTCCTTAGCATTTTTAGGTTCAATAGTAGAGAGAAAAGCTACATTACCCATTAAATTTAGTTGATTTCTAGTTTGAACATTTGAATTTATTTCTCCAATTATATTTTCTGTAGGATGATTTCATAGAACTCTTCGAGGAGATCTTATTGTATTAGTAGTATTTCTGTTTCCTAAATTATTACTAATGTTTTCATTTTCTTTAGAACTATAAATGTTATCGTCATCATCTATTGAATTGTTTATTATTATATTTGTTTTATTATTATTAAGTAAGTCATTGTCATTAATTGTATTAGAAATAGGTTTAGAGTTCTCATCAAAAGATACATGGAATGATTCTTCTATAGCATTAGTTCGTTTATTAAAAATTCGTTAAGCTTTGCTTCGATTCGAATATCCAAGAAATATTCCTTCATCACATTTTGAATCAAATTTGCCAAGCTGATCTTTGGTATTTAATATAAATCATTTTGATCCAAAGAATTTAAAATAAGAAATGTTTGGTTTTCTATCTTTAAAAAGTTCCTAAGGAGTATTTTGGTGAGAGGTCTAATAGAAACACGATTCAAAACATATCAAGCAGTTGCAACAGCTTCTGCCCAAAATTGTTTTGGTAACGTGCTTTCATTTAGTAAAGTTCTTGCACATTCTTGTAGATTTCGATTCTTTCGTTCTACAACTCCATTTTGTTGTGGAGTTCGAAAAGTTATGAAATATTCATTTCTTTTTACAATAATTATCAAACTGTATATTTTCAAATTCACCTCCGTGATCACTTCTAATATTTTTAATTTTAGTACCTTTTAAATTTTGAATTTGTTTAACAAATGTTTTGAAATTTTCAAAGGTATCACTTTTATTTTTCATAAAGATAGTCCATGTATATCTGGACAAATCATCAACTATTACAAATACGTATTTATTATGATTTGTTGATTGAATTTGATTAGGGCCAAATAAATCCATATGAAGTAACTCGAGCGGTTGTAATGTTGAAATAACTTTCTTAGATTTAAACAAAGATTTAGTTAATTTACCTAATTGACATGAGTCACATATATCATTAACTTTAAAATTCATATTCGATAAACTTTTTACAAGATTATTTTTAGAAATTTTATTTATATTTTTGAAATTGATATGACAGAATCGTTTATGCCATATCCAGGGTTCATTTTCTTTAGCTATTAAACACATATCTGAGTTATGATTGACTTTCATTTTTAAAATGTAAATCTTTTTATCTCTATTTCCTTCGAAAACAAGATTTTGATTCTGATCAAGAATACTACATTTATTTTCAAAAAATGGTATTTTAAAACCATTATCGCATAATTGACTTATACTTAATAGATTATGTTTTAAATTCTTAACTAATAAAACGTTTGTAATAAGAGCTAAATTAGATGTACCGTAATTGCTCACATCGCCTTTGCCGATCATATAACCCTTGGAATTATCTCCAAAAGCGACAGAACCTCCATCTGAGTATGTAATATTTATCAGCAAATCTTTATCTCCTGTCATGTGTTTTGAGCAACCACTGTCGAGTATCCATATTCCTCTTTTCTTGAGTGGGGCCTGCAAAAAATATGAGATAACATTGGTACCCACCTTTTTAATAGGGTCCTAAGAGTTAGATCTTAGGAAACCAAACCCAAGTGGGTTTAGTATCCCTTTTATAAATATAATTTTTATTATTATAAACATTTTCTATAAATGAATTAATATACTTTTTCCTTATTAGTTTGTTATTAGTTTTAGGTACCCATATATTTATAGTTTTAGAAACTAATCTATTTGAAGATGTGCATGTTTTATCATACTTAGCTTTGTTTAAATTACTAGATTGTGAATTCTTGACTTTCTTCTTATATCCTAAACCATTTTTATTACTAATAGATTGTGAATTCTCAATAATTCTAAATAAATTTTCTCTTCCTTTATTGAAATTTGAAACATTCTTAGTGATTCCTTTTAGTTTGGTCTTTACACCTGAATTTTCAAGTTCTACCATTTTAATATTAGTTTTTAAAACATGATTTTCAGACACAAGATTATCATTCCTTTTTTTGAGTTTCAATTTCTTCACTCAATAAAATAAGTTAAGAATTAACATTTGAAAGAGATTCATGAGTTTTCTCAAGTTCTTCTTCCAATATTTTCTTCTCGTCTTTAAGCATGTCTCTTTCGAATTCTACCTTGTTCTGATTCTCTACAGCTTCTTTGTATTTTCTTTTGAGACTTTTTAAAGTATCTAATAATTCAGAATTTATTTCTATCATATCATCAACAGTTAAATCACTAACCTCGCTTTAGCCATAAAACATACGTTAGCTTGTTTATTATAGCTGTCACTTTCACTTCCCGAAGAAGAAGAGGAGGAATCTGAATCATCCCAAGTGATTGAAAATGATTTTCTTTTGAATTTGTCCTTCCGTTTATTTCGATATTTTTTCTTTTGATCTGGACTGTCCTTCTGCATATGCCCCTTCTTGTGATAGATAAAACATTCTATCACTGATAAGGATGGTGGTTTATTGCTATTTGAACTTCTCTTGCCATTATTTCTATTTCCTTTTCTATATTTCAAGAATTTCTTGAAGTTCTTGGCAATAAAGGCTAAATCGTCTTTGTCTGAATCTGATTCTTCTTGTTCTGCATGAAATGCTATATTCATTTTATCTTGAGCTTGAACTCTTTTAGCCTTTTTATAGTCCTCACCGGTGGCTTTGATAGGGATTTTTCCTATTTTATTTCGACTGGATCGTTTTCTTGTCATTATTCTATGATGTTATGATGATCGATAGAATTCCAGGCTCTGATACCAAATGAAAGTGACTATGCTTTGATACCCAATGAAAGTGTGCTATGGATCGTGTATTATGGATATATGATAATACAGAATATAATGATGATAATAATACTGTAAATAGTGCGGAATAAAAAGCAGTATAGTAAAATGACATTAGAGATTTTTATACTGGTTCAGAGCACCATCCTACGTCTAGTCCCAGAATCCTTCTGGAATTTCACAAAAAAAACAACCCTCACTTAACCCGGAGGAACAGGTCTATACACCCCTTAGCAGCCGAACAGGGATTTGAATAGTAGAACATGATTTCGTCTCAACAGCCGAAGGGGACTTCACTCACCTGAGCAGTAGAACAGGACTTCAACTAATATAGAAAATAGTTTTGACTAATGTGTGTTCTAAGAACACGGATTTGTCACTTGTAGTACACCCTTCTTATAATCTACTCCTTGAGTATAAAAATATATATATTTGAAGCATATGAAGAATAGAAAGGCATAGTATTGCTTCAATGCAGAATAATTGAAAGTATGATAGCAAATAGATTTCAGAAAGTTAGATCAGAGAATAAGAGAATTCGATTGTAATTCAATGATTTGGAATGAAGTTGGAGTGTGTATTTATAAAGGTTAAAAAGCAGCAACTGTTGGTGAAGAGTTTCGACTGAAGTGTTGCATCTAATCTTTTCGTAGAGGTTCGTATCTCTTCACAGAAAGTCATGTCTTTTCGAAAAGTGGCCGTTATAGAAATTCAGTCAACTGAGCCTCTGGGTCAGTCGACTGAATACTCAAATTAATTTTAAAATTTTAAAATTCTTATATATATGTATCTGTGCATGCTGCACAAAATTCCTAGTGTTAGTCGACTAGTTTTAGGAGGTCTGTCGACTGACCCGGTTAATTTTGTGCGGTTTGCATAATTTACATAGATATATTAATTTCTATAACTTTAAAACACTTTTATAATTTAAATGTATGCTTATATATGTATAAAATATTTAGTAAATAAATGATTAAATATATAAGCTAAATTATACGTAATCGAGAGAGATTTTAACAATATTGACCTGGGACTTAAGAACAAAATGCCTAATTGATGCACCGCTTTTTAAAGCCTCTTCTCCTTGTCTTTTTTTGCCGTAGCAGTCGTCAAATCTGTATTTCGTAGTGATATCTTCGTGTCATGAATCAAAACCAAGTCTCAAAGAAATGGGTTCCATCCCAAATGAAATTTTGAAAGAAGATTTCCATGCTATTATGAAGTTAACAAAACTAGACACTTATCTTAAAATCTTGATCTTGATACTCATGAGTCTTTAAACTTAATTTCTTCATTCTTGATCTTTATACTGTACAGTTTTCAATACTCAGTACCTGCCTTATATATATCATGCATAATAACATTCATATATATCTAGACAATAGTGTTAGTATATTAGTTATAATAAAATAAGTTACAAAGGTTATTGTCATCAAAACCACTATCTCCATTTCCTAACACCTTCTGCATAGAAGCAATTCTCTCGATCAACACTGATTGAACTTCTAAACAGGACAACATGGCCGTACTCTGGTTAAAACTAGCAGTCGATCTTAACTGCACACCGCAATTAGCCAAAGCTTCTATATCCTTCTTTTCTGCCAATATGGCCAACACCACATTCTGATGTCTTCTGCATAAAGCATCTGCTACTTTATTTCCTTTCTCAGGAGTATACTCTATACCAAATCATAAGCAGCCAAAAACTCCAGTCACCTTAACTGCCTCATATTCCACTCCTTCTGAGAGAATAAGTACCTTAAAGATTTATGATCGGTATACAACTCAAATCTCCCCGTCAAGTGATAATGCCTCTAAATCTTCAAGGAAAAAATTACCGTATCTAACTCCAAATCATGAGTAGGACATCTTATTTCATATGGTCACAGCTACCTAGATGGATAAGCAATGACTTTGCCCCCTCTGCATCAACACTGCTCCCAATCCCGTTCCACATGCATCAGTATATACTACCAGCTCTTGGTTTCCATCCGGAACTATTAACACCGGAGCATTGGTCAACAAATGCTTTAACTTAAGGAATGCTTCCTCACATTTGTTGGACCTAAAAAACTTCACTTCCTTCTTGGTAAGCTTAGTCAATGGCGCTGCTATCCGTGAAAAATCCTTTATCTCTTTGGTAATAGCCAGCAAGTCCAAGAAAACTTTTGATCTCAGTCACCGTCTCTAGTTTCTTCCAATTATTCACAGCTTCGATCTTATCTAGATCGACTGACAATCATTTCTGGGAAACCATGCAATCAAGAAACTTAACCTCTTTCTTCCAAAAATGACATTTAGAAAACTTCGTCTTTGGCTGATTCTGCCTCAACGTCTCAAGTACCACTTTAAGATGATCCTCATGCTCTATATCATCCTTAAAGTATACCAAATGTCATCTATAAACACCAACATGAATCTATCCAAATACTCTTGGATGACTCGATTCATCAAATCCACAAAGAAATCGGGTGCATTTGTCAACCCGAATGGCATTACTAACCACTCATACGAAACATACCTAGTCCGAAATGCTGTCAAAGGAACGCTGTCCTCTACCACTCTTAACTCATGGAACCCCATCACCAAATCCAACTGGGAAAACACACTGGCTCCACTCAATTGATCAAATAGATCATCAATTCTCGACAAAGGATTCTTATTCTTTGTTGTTCCTTTGTTCAACTTACGATAGTCGATAAACATCCTCAATGACCAATCTGGCTTCTTCACAAACACCATGGCCACTCTCTAAGGCGAACTGCTTGGTCTAATAAAATTCCTTCCTTTTAGATCCACTAGCTGCACCTTCAATTCCTTAATCTTAGTCGATGTCATCCTGCCAGGTGGTCTACTTACAGATTCAGCTCCTGGCACAAGATCTATTCAAAACTCAATAGCTTGTTTCCGTGGTAGTCCTGTGACCAGCTCAAATACATTTGCAAACTCCTTTGCTACTGAACCTGACTTAGATCTTTGTTCACTTCCCTTGCACTTAACAAAGCACAACTACTCTGGTTAGAATTCTCTACTGAGAATATAATTCGGTTATGACTATCAGGGTATCTTAGTGATGTCTCCCCATCTTGGCAAAATACCCTGGCCTCATACCTTCTCAACCAATCCATATCCAAAATGATTTCGAAATCTATGAAATCGAAGACTGCATGCAAATATATGACCTAACACGTAACGTCCCGATTTTTCGACGCTCGAAAACCGACATCAATATGTTCACTGTATCAACTGCCGAGCAATCGAATGTCAGAAAACCGAAATGTTATGGTTAAAGAAGAAGAAAAAGATAGAAGAAGAGAGGAAAAGATAGAACAGAACAGAAAGAAGCAACAGAACAATATCAGAATCTCACGATCGCAGCGGAACAACATATAATAGATAAATGAATAATCTTTAAAACAAAGACCTATATCAGTTATTACATTATATCACATTACATTATCAGAGTTTACAACAACAAACAGCGAAAAAGAAATACTATATACTAGTTTGATACGCCATGCTCTCCAGCTTGCCTCCAATTCTCTACAGCAACTCTCGAATCCAGAATGACCTGATAACCTGACTCTAGACTGCCCGTGTGGAAATGGGTGGGCACCCAGAGTTTAGGAAGGAAACAATAAACTCCAGGTTAGTCATGGGACTGGTGTGAGAACTTAAAACAGTTTATCTTTAAAAGACAACAGAGGAATATTTTAAAATAGAATCGCAATGTTTTTTGGAAAATGAGACTACCATAAGACCTCCCACCACACACACAATGCAAACGCAGACTTGGAGGAGATTTCTTCTTATGTTAGTCAAAGATGCTTGATACGCATTAAAAAAACATTTGATACTATTACTAGTGCATAGTGTAGAAAATATTTCGAAAGTATAATATAAATCTCAGCCAGCATAGGCATTTCGCACTTATGCCTACTATAGCCACTATGTTCAATAGCAGGTTACCGCCACATTCCATAGCATGTTATACAACTAAAACCGTACAAGGATCGTATTGTTTCTTTGGGTTTCCAACAAATGGTCAGGCCAAGAAACTTCCCATTGCCACATGGAAACGCCTCTGGAAAGACGCTCCGAGAACTAACGTTACGGTTGGATCTCTGCCAACACAAGGCCGGGTTACCCCTAATTGGGTAACTACTGACACGAATATGTCATTCCCCGATCGTAACCGATATATATTCGAGGATCCTCGATTTCCAACAACCACAAAGTAATAAATTTGCAGCAACAACATAGGTTAAATATCTGGGCTCCATACCATGATACCACCTCTATCCAGAAGGAATGACATACACTAAAGGGGCGCTACCCCCTAATAACCTTGCCGCATCCTTCCTGTTTTGACCATTTCCGGGGTATGAGGTCCGACGAAGTCTCGTCCACAAAGCCACGCTTTATACAAAAGCTGTGCTTTTATCACATATGCTCAACAGCACTTCGTACGCCACTTTACCAATTTGGGAATGTATCACTAGTAACCATCAACTACATAACCTCTAAGGGTGTTAAGCTAAGAGAATAAATTCTCCGCAACCAATGGAAATATATTTGATAGAAACCAGCTTTACATCTCAAATTGTAATGTCAGACACACATCCATACAAGTCCGTTTCGGGATCGAACGGAACCGAAGGCACTTCCAAAGAAGCCCTTGCAATCCGGATATTCACTAATCACGACCGGACTTCCCATCACAAAGGGTAATAAATTTCTATATTGGAGATCAGCCGATGCAGAAACATTCGACGGTATTCCTTCCGTTTTCACAAATATCCGGTCTTCAACACCGGTTTTCAAATGCAATCCGTAACGACGTATCACATATTCGGAATGGGTTATACGACCCAAAGGTCCTTTCCCGGCTAACCCGAATAGTGAGCGCTTATTTTAAAATAAGTGTGGCATTCAAATTCAAGCAAATCACAACAAATACCTATTTAAAGGTAAATATTGATAGTCGGTTATTTAACTATCAGTAGATATGCACAACATCACCAGATTCCAAATAATTTCCCAAATTATTTATTTTCCAAAAAATATCTTTATAAGATACATAATTTCAATACTTCAAAAATAAATCAACGTTTATTTTTAAACAAATTCCCCTTTCCCTTATAAATTCCATAGTGAATTTATATTTCAAATTATCTACTGATATACGATTTTCAAATCGATTTCTAATATTCATTTTCAATTTATCTTTAAAAGATAAAATCTCAAAACATTCACTTCATAATGGAAAACATTTCCATACTTATTGAATAATAAGTAATTCACAAATCTATTTATTTTCAACATTTGGAAAATATCCAACATACTTAAATCACAATTAAGTATATATTTCATTCTTTAAGGAAAACATTCTCTTAAACACATTTATTTGAGTCAAGACGAATGTTGCGTAAAACATCGTTACAACAACCCAAAATCACTAGTGTAGGGATTCAAAATTAAAATAGATATGTAAATCCCAATACTATATAAAACATTTCCTTTCGGAAATCATTTACTATAACAACAGTGTTATAGTCCACCATTTTCTTCTATTTCTCGAAAACGTCTATTTCAACAATGAATGTTGAAATCTATGTATTCGATACTTAACACATTTTAAAACATCTTTAAATCGTTTTAATTCTATTTAAAACATCACTTCCCAAACATTTCCATTTTATTTAATAATATATTCACAGTCCAAAATCGTGAATATACTTCATTAACCAATTTCAACATTTCTACGCATTTTACTTAAAGAATTATCCACTGTCCAAAATCATGAATAAAATTCCAAATCAAACTCTTCATTACTACACCTATCATATAATTGATAATTCACTATCCAAAATCGCGAATATATCCCCTTTTATAAACTTCTATGTTTAATTTATCAAATTCAATTGATTTCGGATTTATAAAACAACGTTTATAAATTCACAAATATATATATATATATATGTGTGTGTGTGTGTGTGTTATAAAAACTTCAACTTATAAAATCACTTTTATTTACCAATTCAATTTATAACTCAATTTTATATCAAAAATCTAATTTATAAGTAAATTACTTATAATATTTTATTTTACAACAATCTCTTCATTTTGTAACTTCACAATTTATAAATCTATAAATTTCAATCCACTTACGAAATCCATTTTTATTTCATTTTAACACTTATAAAAACTCGTTTTATAATTCCAATATTTTATTTTATAAATATCAATTTCATAAATATTTAATATAAACCGTTTATAATAATTCAAAAATCTCAATTTAAATAAACAAATCCCTTTTTAATAATTTACAAATCGTTATTTAAAGCTTATATAAACTCCAAAATCATACTTAAGTATTATTTTCCAAATATCATAACTTTTATAATAATAAAAATTATAACGTTTATTTATTTTAACAATTCAAAATTTAATAAAACGTATACTTTCAAAAATCACTTTAAAATCCTTTTAAAAGTTGAAATCATTACTTTAACATTTTTAAAACTCCAAAATAGGCCCAGTGATGCAACATACCAAATAATCAACCACGGCATCCAAACATCATATATCATCATATGATAATCAACAAATATCACAATATCTGTAATCAAATAAATATTGGTGAGGAATCCAGTTAGATCCCTCCAACCTGTTTCCCTGCATCCACAGATGTTAGCACAATATCAATTCCGTTCCAATACGTAATATCGCGGTATATGGGATTTATAAAATATTATCCGCTATTATACGGCGCAATAGGGTCTCATCCGCTATATAATGCGGGAAATCAACTCCAAGTACATAAATAATACCAAATTCACTTTGCAGTGAAATATTCGCGGTATATGTTTTTAATAAATAACCTCCGCTTACTAACGGCGTATAATGTCTATTTCTATCAATAGCAGATAATAATTTATCATTCGGGCATACAATCAACAATTTTAAATCTAATAATTTTAAATTTAAATCGAAACAATTTCGATTGAGTGAGAAGTTCTCACCTTGAGTTTCCAATAACAGTTGTAGCGTTTTATTTCGAATAAAATTAAACGTGCGTTTAATTTTACCCGAAATTCTCACTAACTCCAAACGACTCCAATCCAGCTCCATTGCGTAGTGCTCGACGAAACAAAGCCAGCGCAACTGGTTTCGTACGTTTTCGACCTCGTATGACAAAGATACAAATTTTTAAAATTACAGGAATTATAAATATAATAAATTTACATTCCCTTTTATTTTATTTTTTCAACCTCAATATATCCCAGCCGTTCGTTTTCACTGGCATGCATCAGGGCCGCACCCTCCTCTCTTCTCCCTCACGCGTTTCCTCCAGGTGATGTTCGAACGCAAGAAACCCATCAAGGCCGCCACTAGGGTTGA